>JAHFWJ010000688.1:0-4800000 GCA_028555115.1 Himalopsyche japonica | reverse complement strand
AATAGATTTTGGATATATTATATATACAAAATAACTTAAACCAAATTTTTTTAATCTTATCATTTCCCACTGGTGTGTCTTTAGCGGATTAATGGTCAATAAATTGGGTGAATGTAATTATCAAACACGTGGAATAATAAGGCAGCGGCAGTTGACTTCGGCCATAGAATATTCAGTTAGCTTTCGGAGTGTCAGGTAATACCGACAATCGTTTGGTTTTATGCTTCAATTAAATGAGGTTATTACCGAATAATCTGCTTGAAGCTGTTATTTGTTGAATGCATGTTATATAATCAGTACATTTAGATTCAATCCTATATTATTAACGAAACTGAATTATTGAAAAACAATTCAAGTGTAGATTGCCAAAGAAATTATAATTATTTAAATAAAAATCTCTACTAATAATAGGTTTATAAGAATTATATAATATGAATGTATTTATCAATTCCATGTTAGATGAACTATACCCAACAATGTTATTTTATTTTTAATTTATTCTTTCGAATTTGTATTTTTGTGATCGATTCGTCAAATTTATATTGAATTATAATGTTTGATGAAATTGCACTATAAATATTCAACTTATAGAACGCCCGCTTATGACAGGTATTTTTTCAACTTGGAACCTATGTTTTATTTAATTGATTGAGTTTCGATATTTATTATTTTTGTATTACTTAAGTTAAAAACAATTTTCACACATGCCTGAAATGTAATAATTTTAAGCTTACACAAACAAACCATCCATGAGTAATGCCTTACATAAATATTGCTTTTGTATCCATTTACACAGTTTTTGAATTGACAATGTAATCTATTTTCATTAATTATGGATGTATGTTAAAATTTAAGTCTATTCTACTGCGACATCTATTTTTTCGGTACTAGAGTTGATTTTTATATCGAAACTTATTCCTTTAACCCTTTAGACGTCACCATCGTAAACTTTTTTTTTTCTATTAATGCAACAATAAATCATTTATTATGTTGTTCTTTATCGGTTTTTATTAAAAAGTTAAAAAATACAGAATTTGTCAATTTTGAATGTATTGCCCCACATTTTCTGTTAAAAATATAGAGCATATTTGTAAATGCTTCAAGGGCTATTACAAAAAAGTAGTAAATGATATTGGTGCAGTCTTGTTCCACTCGAATGTGAATGGTTCAGCATTTGATAATTCTGGAAACTAGACTACATTTTATAGATGTTTCTGCTTTGAATTCAATTTAAAAGATTTCATATGTATTCAAACACGTCCTCGTGTTGGCGTTTACATGCCTGAATGTCATCGGCGTCTAAGTGGTTAAACTAAAATTTTCTAAGCTTGCTGTGCAATATTTTTATACTGCATAAATTTCTTGAATCTATATTTTAAGTCACTGTCAGTTCTATTTAACATAGGAGAAAGTTCAGTGATATTTATGATGATGCTATTACAATGTTGCCTTCTTTTGCAAAATATAACTTTAATAACATTATTAAGCAGTAGTGGTATATTTATATGTATTGTATATTTGCAGAGATCTCTGTCGATTTGAGCTTATAATTATTGTTAACCGCCTGCACAATTACTGTAAATAATTTAATTTATATTTATATATATCGGACAAAGATAGTGATGTGTGCCTAATTTAAGGTGATGCGGCAGAAGCACAACTCGTAGAGTGAAAACTTAGGATTTAATTCGAGGCCTTGCCAAACTCCTTGATAACATCCGTGTCTTATAAAGAATTCTAGATTTATATATTATATCAGTAAACTGTATCTTTTAATACTCGTCACTTATAATCTCTTGATATTTATTGAATGTAATGTTTCTAAGAAACGTTTTGTATAATGACTTGTTAATTATTTGATACAGTGAGGTATACTTTTTGCATTTTTAAAGAAAAAATCAATAGAAAAAGGCAAATTGCGTAAACTGTTATTTAAAGATTTAAGTATATATGTATATATTATTTTTATCAATGTATCAACAGGAGTTTTTTTTTTATAAGAAGTGATTTTTACTCAGTTACTGAAACCATCATTTTTTACAAAGAAAATAGGGATAGAAAAGACCGGCTAGGACAGGATAAGTGGTTATTTACTCGCTCTTGTTACGCCATGTTTTTAGGATCAGTTAGTAGTTAGTTAAGGGAATATTTAGATGTCATAAACATCCATGCCTTTGAATAGAATGAATAAGTCAACTGAAAATAATGCTGTTCTTATATATTATAACTGAATCTCAAAACTATTTTATCTCATTAAAACAAGTTGAAATAACATTTTTTTCATAGGAATGCTAGTTGACTAGTTCTGCAGCCAAATGATGATATTATCTAAAAAATAAATGCTGGGAAATTATGAAGGCATTTAATGCAGATTTATTTCCTTTAACAATTTGTGATGTTGAGTAAATTAAAAGAATATATGAAATACTTTCCAGAATCATAATAATTACAGTGAAGGCAACAATATTTTAATAAATATTGTATTATTTGCTTTTATGAATCAAAAGTTATGTATGAAATTGGGAATGTTATTGGCAATATATACTTTATGTGATATTATGATATAATTACAGTAAAACTTCTATACAACAATAAAATCCAATGAAAACTGTTTAAAAATCGAATATGGTAAGCTTATGACATTCTGTTTTCATTGGTACCAACTCTTGATTTAATTTATGCTTACCCACATACCAACTGCATTTAATTTTTGAATATAGACAAGTATTGTAATAATACTACTAGAACTAACAATAGTTCATTTTAAAAGACCGCATATGGATGTATTGTTTTTTTATTTTGTAACAGATTTTTCATTCTATTGGAATTCTTTTTTTTCCCCATCATTCCTTCACATAGAGGTTTTACTGTAAAAAAACAAAGTGCCCATATCTGTGTATTTTATTGTAAGTCTCTTAAGTGGCATGCTATAGTTTTGATTAATACTTATTTTCCTTCAATCATGAATAAATTGTTTATTTTTTGTCTATGGAAGAACAATATGAATTTATTAATTGTTATATTATATATTAGCACAACATTTTTGATTACTGTCTTGTCTCCCTAATGTGCTTTTCAATTTTTGATTCTATCTTCTATATAAATTTTTGATTGATGTAATTTCCAGTATACGTAATTGTAATGCTATGCATTCAAGTCACTATAAGTCTATATTTTTTTTATAATATTAATAATTATAATGTGAAATATATCCAAAAAAATGTTTCCTTGAAAATTTATACCATATTAAATATATTATTGAATAATTAAATTATATTTATTTCTTAGCCAAATGTGAACAACCTTGTCAAGGGCAATAATAAAAAAAGACATATATTGTTACATATTATCATCGGCAGCTTTCTATCATGTGTTAATTATTTATTATTTATTTTATCAAATACATTACACAAATATAGATTTTAAGTTCACTGCTTTTGAAATGTGAAATTGATCAAAATAATAAAATAGTGATCATTTGTTACTGGCAAGAAATTTTACTATAGAAACAAAATAAACTGAAAAATATTGAATAGTACTACTAATCTAAACTCACTCTTGTCCACATTGGGAAATTAAACATCCAAAGCAATGCCATCGAAAATTGTCTAAAGAAGTATTGGATGATCCTCAAATAATAATTTGCTCCCAACGTGGAGCATACTGCCTCTTGATGTAGGTATTTTAATACATTCTTTGTCCACACAAATATTGTAGACACATTTTTAGGCTAAAATAAGTCGCCAACGCCATGAGTTCTGAGAAAGGGAAATAAGAAATAATTGGTAAGTGATTTAGCAAAAGATTTGATTTTTAGAGAATAATAAGATTTCAAGGAATGGCTGGAATGGAATGGAATTTTTGGTTACTCTGAATTACATGATACATTTTGACAGGTGAATAGAAGTTTTTATAACAAGAACAGCAACTCAGTAGCACCTCTCTTTTTTCATTATTCTTTAAATATTGAGTAAATAACAGTTTCATGCTCAATATATTTGAATTATAAAATGTATTGCAAATTATTAATAATATGCATTATTTCAAAGACAATACACCGTCGGCGAGCGTCGGCAAGTACAAATAAATTGAACGCTGTATTATTGCGTCTCATATTACATGTCGATAAATCTGCTTAAAGTTCATAATGTAATGGTCGGTATACATGTGTATTTACTTTGAATTACATTTTGTTTTTTCAAATTTTATTCTATCCTTTTCAGATTACATTTTTTAAGTTATTCTACGTGTTTTGCCACTAACGACCCGGGTTTCGCCTTTCGGCATCTTTAGCCATTGTATCACACGGATGCAACAGAACTGATAAGACTGAGAACATCTTTCACGAGTTCTTCACTATAATTTAGAAACAAATCACGTAAACATTGGGTTGATTGTACTTAAATAGATATAAGAAAGTTTTTTTATGTATGTGTTTTTTTATATTAACATTTTCATGAAATATATTAAAATTTGTATAAAGAAATTTAAATTATTGAAGTGAGTATATTGGGACAAAATATAAAGAGTATTAAAATAGATCGATAAAACAAAACAAATGGCTTGTAATTATTTATATATTTAAATAATTCATTTATTTGTAAATGTGTTCCACTAATCGCACTATGAAAATTAAAATAAATAAGTATTATCGCCTAAGGTATTAGGGTAACATAAATGTTAAGAGGTAGTGAGATATGTTGCCGATTTTATTTATTAATTCCACGATAGAAGTACGTGCTGACTCAACGACCAAAGTCCAGGGGTGTAAGTTTTCACCGATACGAACAAAGGAAAAAATATTTCTTTCATTCTTCATACCAGGCTTACATAATGAAGAGGAGGTAAATGTATCGATGTTAGAAATCATTATTGAATCTTATAATTGTTTAGTATATCCGACCTCTTCTGACATTCGTTTATTTCAACACATGTGGACATAAGTATGGACACGCCAGGCGTGTCGTTAGCACGGCATGAGCTAAGAGTCGATATCGCCCCACCAAAATAAAAAGAACACGTGAATTTTAGTTGCTTAAATTTATGAACGCAGTTTTGATTGTAAATTTATTTCCAATATAATATAAGAAAAAACGATATACAGACAGAGAAAGATATGAAATAACATTAAAAAAAAACTGACATTACACTAATTGCAATTCATGTTTGCCAATTTAGGCATATTATGTACAATTTACGATGGCAACTTCACAGTATCTGTTTTCACATGCTTTATCACTCACATTGTTTTATCAGAGAATTTAAGAAATATATATAGTACAACTAGGCTCATAGCCAATATTGAATGAACAGTTAAGTCTCCACAATTCTCCTTTACTATATCCTTTAGGTGAGATTAGTTTACAATCTGATTTAAACAATTCTTGCAACAATACGTTATCTGATATTTAATACCACAATAACCCACCCATTTAAAATATGTAGGTATATCTAAGTAATAAATTTCTCAATTATATTTTAATGGTAGTTGATTATCGTAAAAGTGTCTCATTAATATGGCGTTACGTTGTCTTTGTTAAAAGATTGTTTTTTTTTAACTTCATTATAATTAAATTAGTGGTTATTGAGATTACTTCAGATTCAGAAACATTTCCGGTGAAAACCGGTAAATTTTTAATTTACCGGTAATTACCGTTGGTGTATTTTGGGCCATTTACCGGTGAACCGGTAAACCTGTAATGCAATCCCTAGTTGTAAGTGACAGAACGTATGAAAGTATGCATAGTTTTAAACAAGTATATTTAATTTGGTTTAAAGGTTGATGCCAGAAAGAAGCACAATCTGATACTACATACATTTCAATCTTTGACCAATGATCCTCATATTAAAGATAAAAACTAGTGCAAAAATATATCAAGTTATTGAATTCTCTTCGTACAAGATAAAAATTGAAATTAATCCTCAATACATTGATAATTTATCATTTTATTACGTACAATAAAGGAAAAGAAATGTATAATGTTCTAGATTATAATTAATTACATTAATCAGGGTATTAAGATGCCGATGATAATGTTTATGACAAATTAATGACATAGGCAAGAAGGAAACACAAAACATAAATAGGTTTAATCAGCAAGTATCTATCGATCAAATTACATACACGGTGGATATAGATTAGGTGTCGGCAACCGTTTTTTGGCTGTGTGACTATTAAAAAAATGGTTTGGGTCAATAGGTATTTTCATTTTAAAAGACGATATATTTTACTGAGAAAAGTATTACAATATACTTCTAAACTTAAAACAAAAATGTTCCCCAATCAATTTAATCAAGTGTGGTTTATACTAAATCCCATTAAGACGAATACAAGCCTCAAAAATCTTTCCCTGCTCTTACTTGAAATAAATTTCACGTGTGAAAAATTTTTGTTCACACATGACAGAAAACGGATAAAACTAATAATAAAAATAAAAAATTCTGAGGAAATAATTGTCATACGTTGATATCAGCTTCCATGTATTCTTCTAATTCTTTGTAACCAAAACAAAATGTTAATCTTACTATTTGTAATTTTGAAGGTGTTGGTTTCATGTTTATGTTTTAAATTTAATTTTTGTTTAGTTTACTTTATTGGTGGAACTCAAGTGAGTTACTTGGTGACCTGCTGGCCAAAGGTTGACGATGCCTGAAATAGATCTATATTCTACAATGGCTATCCACCTTGTTTCTAGGAGAAATTATAGCTACCAGGTCAAGAAGTGTTAAGTGCTAAGTGTTGCAAGCTGCAAATAAAGGTTTATGGATTTTGTTTTACTTATTTGGCACACGAGTTGTATTCAATTAATGGATATTTGCAGTCCAAGAAGGCAACCTGAACCAAACTGGCTATTTGGTATTTATAAAAAAATCCGTTTATCAGATAATGGTTAATAGCAGAAATTTGGATGCCCTTGTCGCGACCGAAGGGGCGAAAATATTTTTTTTTTTTGTTTTTACCGCCGTATATTAGATTACAATTAAAGCTGATAATTAAAATATTTTACCATTTTTGTGGACATTGACCAGCGGAAAAAATATCAATGGGATATTTCAGCATTCTTATCACAAAAGAACAAATTTATTATCACCTACTGTAATTTGAATAACATAATTAGGCCTGCAATTGATGTTTCGACAATAAGAAAATAGCGTTTTACATTCAATAATAAACTTTATGCCTTTGACATATCAACGATAAAAGATTGAAGGGGGCTTGCAACATTTTGCAAATTATACACCTGATAACTTTCAATGTCGAGAATTACGAAATTGTATTTTTGTGCTAAAACTATTTGATGGTAAACCAGACAAAATGAACAACATTAAAATGATATAATTTTATTAAGTACACATTCAATTATTGCATGTTAATATGATACGATATAGTGTTACACGGGGCGGGTAATATGTATCAAATATTTAAAACTTTTAAGATGTTAACCTTTAGTTTTTGGTGGAAAGGCACGATATTTTAAATAATAAAAACACATTTTTTGGTACTATTAACACAATTTTATATTTTTAGACCAGAACTGGTTTCGTTAATTGCTAGCATCGTCAACTGGTAGATTGTAAATAAAAACAAGGCTATTTACAAAAAAAATATTATTAGGTAAACAAAACTAAACATATATTTTCTTAGTTCTTGAACCTTTGGTTTTGTATACCCGTAGTTATTATCTCAAAGTATGCATATTAATAGATTTTTTTGAACCGTTTCTCATCATAAAAGTATTAAATTATAATATTAGTACTCGAAATTGTGTTTTATTATTTAAATTAATGTTTGTTTGTATGTATGCTCTTTATGAATTGCTATATTAATGATAATAAAAGTTTTCAACCATTAGAAGAATTCTTCCGAAATTGTCAACCATGTTACCCTTCGAGAATGACATTTTGCATACTGTTAATTCTTTATAGATAAAATTTCATTTTGAAATAAACTTTTCACTGATTTTTTTAAGTACTCATGAACTCATGTACTCATCAAGAACCATTGGTATTTTAAATAAGTACCTAGGTACCACCTTTGTGAAACTGTCACACTTTGAGGTTATGAATTTCTAATGACATTTTGCAAGCCATCGATTATAGCAAATAGTATTTTTTTTAATTGTTCACATTGTTTGAGTTGCATTGCAACGCATGCCACGTGCTCGATAGTTAATCAATAAAATAACGTGTGTTGTCTGTATTTTAAAGGATTTTGAAAAAGTGTGGATTTTTTGATAGTTATATTTCTAGATCTCAACCAAAATTTGAGAATATACATATTTTATCACACTAAAGTAAAACGTTCTGCGTTTAATATATACATTTAATGATTATTAAATGAATGAGTAATTATTGTATTGAATCGTAATTAACGTGTACGCAATTTAAGCACTACACGTTTCTAGGAAAACTGTATCAATAGATAAAGAAACTACTTAAGACTTCAGTTGATTTTGTAAATTGTAAAATAAAAAATAAATCATTCGAAAGATACTGCCTATAACAAACGTTATAATTGATATAAAATATTTCATGTATTTATACGGTCATATGAGCTACATATCGTATTATTTCTTAAAACAATTCACAACACTTAGACTATACAATAAAATATTAGAAACATATTAAAGTAAAAATATTTTTTAATGCCACCTGTCTTGAAAACTTAATCAGTTATCAGCAAATGCAGAAGATAACCAAAATTTTCTTTTAATTAACTAATAATATATCCTTTAGTAGTCAGTTAGATACGTAAGCAGTAAGAGGGTTAAATATTCAGGATAATTCTGTTTGATTTATAATAAAATAACAATTCAGTTAAGCAAATCAATTTATTATAGAACATAATAGGTTATCCAGTTTATTTATCTGATATAACAACGTTTGAAATCTTTGGGTTTTTTTCTCCTTTGTTCCATAGATTGTTTTGCATAAATAATGCTATCGGTTTATATTATTACCAATAAAAAATACTACTGTCATAACCCAAAATATCATAAAGATAAGAAACTGCTGAATCGCGAAAGTTTAGTCATCTAATTCAACCTTTGCTTAGTTTTTATTGATATATGGCTATTCATCTTATTTCACACCCACTTCTTATTGTTGTTTTATTCAGAAAAAGGCATAGGTAATAGAAAAAAGCATAGATAAAAGCAAATGTTTTTGGATTAGTAAATTGATATGCAATTAATGTTTTGATTTTAAATCTACGTTTATTACTGATTAGTTTTAAGATAGGGCGCATTAAAATTAAAAATAGTTTCTTCTAATATATGATAACTACATAAACGTGCTCTTTTGCGAACGAATCCAAATTTTGGTGTGTAATAATTGAAATAAATTGAATCGTTATGTATCGATCTCGCTTTGTCTGTTGGCGGAAAGCAAATGACTGACAGGAAAGAACGAACCAATTGTTTTCTTATGTTTTATTAATATACTATATTAAAACTCAATTGATGCGATTCGGATAGATGAATCAGAGATGGTAATCGAATCTAAGCGACTGATCTGTGCCAAAGTGACTCACGTCCAGGGCTCAAATCGAGTATTTTCGTTGCCATGGGAAAAATAGTTCACTGTCACTTTTGATATATTATTATTGTATATTATAAAAAAAAAATTCGATGGTGAAATATTTTTGTTAATTTAGAAAAGCATTTTATTTAAAAAAATCAAAGCTATTCGTAAAACTGATTAAAACGGTCTGAATAAAGTTTAGTTTAAATGCACTTGGATTATAGATGTGCGGCATTAAATATAAAATTTTAAACGGTAATCGAAGGGTCACTTAACAATACATATATTAAGTACATTTGAAGTATTAGAAATGTACGAATAGTCCATATCGTAATGTATGACTATTTTTTTTTTATTTTCTAAATTTAATGTCTCACCTAATACCTTTTTTGCCTCACTTTAGATCTGGGCCTGCTCATTTCTAATGCATTATCAATAACACTGACTGAAAAATGTGACTCATTATTATTTATGAATCACATCTAAAAATATTACACGTTATTAATGCTCTATTGTTTTAAAAGTGTTTTTACAAATATTCCCTTTATCATTTTCTCGTAGCAGCAATCGATGTCATTATGAAATGCGAAATCAGTAGCGTCTATTTATATTTCTTAAAAGGATAAATAAAGGATAAAAATGCATTAAATAATGAAAACGTTTACATGCCAGAGATATTAAGTAAAGAATAAAGAAATGATTTGTTTATATGTGTTGTATAATATATATTTTGTTAAGTAATTTTCAATGTAATTAATGATTTCTAGACACGGTGAAAAAATAGCAATGTATTTTAGTTCTACAAAATTATTTTTAACAAATATAGTTGATAGCTATTTCGGCTCACGCCATCGTCAGAACTATTATATATAGTTCTATATATAATAGTTCTTAACTACTATATATAGTTCTGAGGATGGCGTGAGCCGAAATAGCTATCAACTATATTTGTTAAAAATAATTTTGTAGAACTAAAATACATTGCTATTTTTTCACCGTGTTATAATGGAGTTCTACCAAGTGAATGCCAATTCAATCAATAGATTTCTAGACAAATAAGTCAAAGTATCGATGCATGTTTTGTAAAAATTTGGTTCATCTGACTTAAGAAAGTAACTATATCATAGCATAGAAAGCTAAAATTTTCTCACCTCGTGGACCCATTGCTGATATTTCTTTGCTTAATATAAAATTTTTCTAAGCTTTTAAAATTCATTGACATAAAAGAATCGGCAAGGTGTAATGTAAATAAATTTCAATGTATAAATGCGATATTTTAAAGTTTATAAGAGGATCACCGGTGTAATTTTTTCGCTATCTAATGAATGGCCAAATTTTCTCGATGGTGTCATAAGTAAGGATCTTGGCGTACAACTTGAGAGCAAATTAACTTTGATTATATGTAACAAGGCATGACAAATGTTGGGCTATGTTAAACGTTACCACCAGAGCTTTTCGGATGGTAACATTTTGGTATTAACGTAAAATGCCTCAGTACAAAGTAAACTAGAGAGTTGGTTTTTTTGGGCACTAAGAAATTTGAAATTTATAATACCTTCACGGTGGAAAAGATTTAGAAGAAATTTTTGAGACTTTTTTACTTGAAGGAGTATGGATATTACCGATGGATATACCCAACTGATTTTCTATTAGGCATGCTTACTTTTCATAGTTTGAAAACACGAAGTGATCTATCTGACCCCATTTTACTTTCAACGAAATAAAAATGAGAATTCCGCAATCGTTGATAATGTTGAATTGTATGTTTCTGATATTTTTTGAGAAATCATGGACGTGAATTGTTTATTTCTTCTTATGTGTAAAACCGATTGGTCAATGGAGATGCCAATAACAATGATTATTTATTAACAGTATTGTTTTGGATGTTGACATATTCCACGTGGACGAGAATGAGTTCATATGCATACTATTTTATAATGTATTAAAAAAGATCGTGTCTAAACATATTCGATTGACGTCCTTGCTAATTAATATATATCATTTTTAATGTTTTTACTTTGCAAAATAAATAAATTAATTGAATGTAATTTTTATAAATCTCATCGAAAAAAATTGTTAGCATTTGATTGTTACTATTAAAAAATAAAGATAAAACATACATATTTAAAAATAATCAGAACTTTTGACGCTTTTAGCAAACAATTTTGTCATTACATATTGAGTGAATCGGCTTATAGAATATAAAGTATGTGATGTATGATTTTGAATTCTCAGTTCTATTTGTGTGAGGAATTTGAATGTTTCATTTATAACCCGTTTAATGCAATTATTTTTTTTTAAAAGAATGATACCTTCAAATGGAATGTTACTAGATTTCCTTTAAAAAATAAGAAAGCCTAAAAAAGGGTTTGCTTTTTGAAATATATAATTAACTGAAAATAATAATATTCAACTCTGATTTTAGTGGCACTTTTTGTTATCAAAAAACGACAATAACCGGCAATAAAACATATTCATAAATCAATAAATAAGATTTTAAAATGATGATAAAATTATTAAAACACAAACAGAATTAAAAAGCAATAAAGATAGAAAGGAATAACTTAATTACTAACAAATTAACAAGTTATCTATAAGTTTTTCTTATCTTATTAGGGTTTTTTAAGTGTATAAAATACCCGCCATTTTTATAGGTCGCCATAGTGTGTTTTGAATCTTGTCAAGTGATATCGAAATATATAATATATTTTTTGAAGAATTGAAATAATATTACAAGCGATGATAGTTAAAGGAACCTTTTTTGGTTTGGCAATATTAGTGCTCGTGAGTTTGTCTACTTCACAGGTTGAAGCAGGAAGTAAGTGCATGTCAGTTTATCGTATTTTAATTTTCATAAAACTTTTAATTAAAAAAGTTATTCAAATTGACATAATATTAGTTGGTGATTACTATAGTGAAATTTACAACGTAGTATAACATACATACGTGTTGTTGGATTCATTTAATTAAATAGAAAAAAGCTAAAAAAATACACAATGCTAAATAGCAAACTATGCTTTCATTAATAAGTCAAATTTAGTTTTATTTGCCATTTTTTTAAAGAACTGATAAACCTATCACAACCCTGAAATGAAATTGCTTTTTTAGTCAATTGTTAATGAATCGATTGAGGTGTGAGACAGTGGAGTTTAATTATCGATTTTGAGCCATAATGTTTTTATTGTATCGAAGCGTCACAATTTAAAGCACTTATTTATACAAGTAAGACACGATTAAATTCGAAGTAAAACGTTTTTTTAAAAATATTTTGTGCCTTGCGTTTATGAAAAATTCGTATAAAAACATTTCAAATATATTATACATTTAAAAAAGATGATGCAATTTTATCGATTCGTTAAAAGTAGCATAATTTCAAAATATTAATAAAACGTTTTTATAATTAAGAAAAGATCTAAAAATTGTGTCTAAATTGTTAAAAATCATTAAAATTACTTAAAAAATAGATTTGATTAATATTTACCTCTCGCTAAACTAGTTCTAATGTTTTAAATGTAAAATTGGGGCTATAAAGCTATATTATTTTCAAACTGTTTCATTGAAATTTCTTAAAAAAGAAATTTGATTAATATTCCTTCTCGCGATGAGCGAAACTGGTCCTGATGTTTTTAATGTATAATTGAAGCTATAAAACTAAACATTGTGTTTCATTACTTCAGTAAAATGCTTTTATCCAAAAAATGGGAGTTAAAATGTTAAAAATACATGTATTCCAATAAAACTGAAAATTCCAATTCATTAATTTCATAGCATCACAAAAATTTTGCAGTGCATTTAATATACAAATAAATGTGTTAATTATTCAAGATTCATTTCCACTCCTTATCTACTTATTTATACTCTCTTCGTAAAAGAAAGGTTGAGCTACATATTGACATTCTGTACGTTTGTTTTTTTTTTTCGAAAAATTATTTATTTAGATATGTCAATTTGGACGCAGTGTATTTCACAAAATTTATCTTGACATGTTTGAGCAAGTTTGTATATTGAATTGATTGCAAAAATGTTTAGATGATTGAAATTGTCGTCAGTTAGTAATGTTCGTGATTAAAAAATTATTGTGTTTTATGATTGAAATATAATGATTTCACAAGAATATGTGATACTAAGACTACAAGTGATGCTTGAAGTAATTGGAATATTTCAGTTATCTTGCAATACATGTATTTTTATGAATCATTAAAATAACAAGACATTTATCGATGGGATGTATAAAAAAACGTATTTTCAGATTCGATAGATGCCTCGACGCTATCAGTAAATCAATTTGGCTGTTTCAAAATCTAAGTAACACATTGATTTATTTTTATAACTTTACAGAAAAAGTCGTATGCTATTTCGGAAGCTGGTCGGTTTATAGACATGGAGGTGGAAAATTCGACGTTGAAGATATAGACCCAAATATTTGCACTCATGTAATTTATGGGTTCCTCGCTTTAAACACAGATGCCACCATCAGGGTCTACGATCCTTGGAATGATCTCGAAGAAAACTGGGGCAAAGGTAAAAATATTTATTATTTTATTCAGATATAATTAGAATGACTGATGGAAAGAAGTTTTGATTTTGATTATAAAATATATGTATCATCCAAAGCTATATTTTTATCACTTAAAATAACAAGTTAGTCTTTTAAACTGACGGTAAGTTTGTGTGTAAAAATTATGGATACATAAATGAAAACTAGGAAATAAAAAAAAATACAATAAAAATATGTTGAATATAATGTAATAATTTTAACCAGCAGACGGTCTAAGCAGAAAAATATTTTTTTTTCAATCGGGAACTTGTTGAATCCATTTTGAATCGGTCGAAAATTCCGTTACTAATTTTTCCGAAGTGTGGCAACCCTGCATATGCAAGATAACAAAGAAAAATACACTAACGAATAAAGGATTATGCATCTTATCGGAAAAATAGGACAATATAAATTTTATAATAACACTGCGCCGTATAACAATAAAAATAAGCTTATAATTTTTTGATCCCAAAATTACATATTATAAATAACAATTAAAAAAACGGTAGCTTTGTATAGCAATAAGAAAAGATTACAGGATTTAATAATTTTATGACGAACATAAAATTATATGAGTCAGCTTAAGTATTGAAAAATTACTTGGAAAACAGTAGGTAGCCTTAAAAACCTTCGTTTCCGGATGTTATACACCAGGGCTTTTCAACCCTTCATCCATGGGAGCACATACGCGAACACAAACACAACGATCGAATATAAAAAGAAATCTCCATATGCATATAAAGTATGTGATTTTTTGTAGAATGTAATGATTTACAACAGTTAATATAATGATAAATCATTTCTAAGCGCGGCTTTCACCTACCACGTCAAGAATTTTAGCATAGCGGGAAAAGTGTCCTTTTTTTAAATGATATTTCCTAGAATATACATGTTATTTTATTTTTATGATAACTGTTGATATTTTAAATATTATTTCGCTTCATTCATACAAAAAAGCATTCGCGGAAGACTTTACTTCAATAATTTATATTGAAAAAAAAAATATTGCTTCAAATTTGAATTGTTGAAACTTTTTACGATTCTACATATTTTATCACAAGCGATTCGGTGTAGCCATTCGACACCTTCAGGTATTCTATCACAAGGATGCAACAGAATTGTCAATTCTGTTAGAATAGAATGCCTGAATGACAAGACACGTGGAATCGTACGAAAATTCAATAATTCAAATTTGATTTTGAAACTCCATCAAGTACCTTCAGTTGATATCATAAAAAAAATACTGCTTTTATATAGTTAAGGAAGCTTATGGTAAATGGTCAGTCTCAATATCTAAGGCTCGTTACGACGCTTTTAAAGTGTTGACTTGAATGTGAAAAAAAAACGTGAGGTCATCCGAAAAAGTTTGAAAGCCATACATTTAGAGCATTGCATGGCTAAAACACAATAATGGTAGGAAGGTTAAAGGTTGCCCAGAGAACATTGACGCTAGATCGAATCGAATAAATAACAAACCCGCAAAGTTTTTGATTGATCTGTTATTATTTTGACTTCTATAGCATTTTATTGTAGGTCATTGAGATGTCTTTTTTTTATTTTCTAGGTGCGTTCAAAAGGTTTGTCAACCTGAAGAGGAAGAATCCTTCCCTCAAAGCCATCGCTGCCATTGGAGGATGGAACGAAGGATCCGAAAAATATTCCGAAGTGAGTTATCATGAGGGCATTATTAAAGTCAGGTCACAATATTGTAAACATGCCAGGACTATAAATTAAAAAACGACCAGATTCACTTGGTCGAGACCAATCGATTACAGAAACGCTTTTAGATGGTGGCTTAGTAGTTATTAGTTAAAAATTTGGAATCAAAATCAATTAATGGAATGTATTCAAAGGCATGATTATATAAACTGAAAAAAAGACCAGAATGATTATATGAACAATTTTCAGTGAGATAGATTAGCCAATATGAGTATTTTAAATTTGAATTGTTACAATTTTGTACGATTCCACATGTTTTGTCACTAACGACCCGGGTTTCGCCTTTTGGCATCTTCAATGCAACAGAACTGACGTCGTCGTTAGTGACAAAACATGTGGCATCGTAAAAAATTGTAACAATTCAAATTTGATATTGAAATTCCATCAAGCACCGTCAATCGATATCATAAATTTAATGGGTATTTTAGTATTATATTATTAACCTTCATTCTTTTCATGAGATAACTCTTCTTTAAAAGTAAAAACACAATCATTTTTGTAAAAGTAAAAAAAACAAATATTTTGAAATGCTGTCATTATGAATAACTTGGATCAATAATGTAAACGTCTGCATAGATTACTGATAAGAAAAATTGTTATCAAGTATATATTATAATTTTAATTGTGAATTAAAGATTTATTGATAGAATTGGCATTTAATTTGAAAAACTTTACTGAATAGGTTAAACATGATATAGTATTCAACTCTACAATATAATTTCGATAATGGGTTTTTAATGAACTAATTAATTATACACTAAAGATTTCGCTTACAGCCAATACGGCATTATTTCAGAATCGTGTTTACATATTTATGCACGGAATAATGCTATTTTTTATCATAAAGTCATGCATTTTTTTTTATTTCAGGCTTTTGAAAATGCCGAAGATAGAACTCGTTTCGTCCAAAGTTCAGTGCAATTCCTCAGGACCTACGGGTTCGACGGTCTGGATCTGGATTGGGAATACCCTGGACAGAGAGGAGGAAAGTCCACAGACAAACAGAATCTGAACAAACTCCTGAAGGAGTTGCGAGCTGAATTCGACAAGTATGGATACCTTTTGACAGCTGCTGTAGCCGCAGCCGAATTCTCAATGGTTCAATCATACGATGTTCCGGTTGTTGCCCAGTAAGTGAAAAAAAAATGGTTTTTGACACAGTCTTTCATTTGTCTATGGTTTTTAACATTCGCTCTTAAAGTCGCAAAGTTGAAATGTAGATATTATAGCTCTATAATTGACAAATAATCCGGCGCTAGAAACGATATTGCCTAATATTGCTCACTGCGTCACTCAAGTCCATTTTCCATACAAAACTATCGATGTTTATAACACCAAAAACGTGATCCAAATAACAAATCAATAGATCAGCCTTTTGAGCGAAGCCGGTACCCATCAGACCAATTAGTCATATGCGAATGCTCTTAATTGGACAAATTCTCGAGTTAATTAAAAATGTTTATTCAATTATATTATTATAAAATAGCATTTTTTTTTTGCTGAAACTATCTACAATTCCACATGTTTTGTCAGTTACTACACATGTTTTTCCTTTTGACTTCTTCAGGCATTCTTTTACATGGATGCAATAGAGTTGACAGTCAGTAAATGGTTTCCATCACTTCTATACTTTAAACTTCAGCCAGTGTTGCCGTACTAGAAAATATGTTATAATTTACAATATCGATTATAACGACACGTGTTTCGCCTTTTTGGGGGCCATATTCAGAACTGTAAATTGAAACTATGAAAATATTGTTCTTATTTATAATCAATATAAAAGTTAATGTATTTGTTATTTCTAGATATTTGGATTTCATCAACGTCATGACTTACGATTTCCACGGAGCATGGGAAAATGTCACTGGTCACAATGCCCCACTTTATGGCGCAGAGGTTGAAAAAGGAACAGAGGCTGAAGGATTAGATATTGTAAGGAAATTATTTAACTCAAACTTAACTTATTCCTTCTTGTGTCACACCGAGGACACGCTATTATCTAATATTTCAAAAATTAATTAAGCTATGTTTGTGTTAAATTTACTGAAGGAGATTAACACATCACTCAAAAAACAACAGCTTTTAGGCGAAATTCAACTTTATTCATAAACATAGTCTCGTTCAAAAGTAAAACATTCATCCTAATGCTTCTCAAACATTTCTATGCACTTCTTATAGAACGATTTGTCCAACCGTTAAAAAAACGTTTTAATTTCCGTGATTTAGTGATATTATGGTATTACAAAACGGTTTTTGTACATTTTTTTATCTTTACTGGAATAACTGCAGAAATTGGGTGACCAGAACGTTCAGTATCATCCGTGTTTGTCCGGCCGCGTTTAAAATCAGCAAACCACTTGTCTACTGTTTGTCATGATTGAGCAGTCTAAATAACACTTGTCAAGCCATTACTTTGCTTGAATTTTTTTCCATTAAAAATCAATGTTTTATCAAAACACAAGATTATTTTTCCATTACTTTATACTTTGAATTTCATGAAATTTTGACATATATTGTAGGATGGTTGGTACTATCTAAGTTTTTTTGAATTAGTCGTCTATATGCCATCCTACGAACTTATTGAGTGATGTGTAATAATGATAAATTAGGGCGTATGTCACTACAAAAATTAACTTTTACACGAAAGTGTTGACTGTTGTAGTTTTTTTTATATTATAAAGTGTCAATTATAAACACAATGCAAAAATTAAATGCAAATTACTTTTGACGAATTTCTCTGTACGATAAAGTTTGACAAGAGTAGTTAATAACAAAGGAATATTTTTATCGACAAAGTATTTTTTTAGGAATCGAGTATCAAAAACTGGATAAGTATGGGAGCTCCAGCTGAGAAGTTGATCATGGGCGTTGGTCTTTATGGTCGTTCATTCACATTGGCTTCAACCGCTTGCACTGAGCCTCGCTGTCCAGTTTCTGGAGCTGGATTAGGTGGACCTTGGACATCGTCCGATGGCATGCTTGGATACCATGAGGTAGGATTTTTCTTTTCGATTTTTTTAAACGATTGATTAATATTTATCACGGAAATAAATGAATTATTTTTAACATTCAGATATGTCTACGAGAAGCAACTGCAGGAGCAAAGAAGTACTGGGATGATGAAGCTAAATCAGCTTACTTAGTGATTGGAAATCAATGGGTTGGATATGATGATGAAAGATCAACCGAATTGAAGGTAATTATTTTACTATTTTACTTGGTGTATGGCTTAATGTGACACGTGTATCGCGTCTCCGAGAAACGTTTTCACATTAACTATACCGTAACATTATCCAGTACTAGTGTAATTAGAAAATGTGTTGAATACACAGATGGGTGGAACTATTCCCCTTTTACTGTGCGTGAAGAGACGGCAAGAATTTAAAATTAAAATTAACAATAAACATATCACTAGATCAGCCATGCTCAAACTTTTTTCCTCAAGGCCGCATTCCGATTTTTACCATTCTACGTGGGCCACAGCATATTAATAGTAAACTGTAAATGTAGTACATACTATACTGCATACATTTGTGTATATTATGATGTCAAAATAAAACAATTTTATTTCTTTATTAAAGAAGACTTACACGCATAAGAACAAAATATAAAATATTTTGGCATTAAAAGGAAATTTTACTGCCAAAAGCAGTCTCGTAGATACAACTTTAAATTCAAGATGAAAAGAGAAAAATAAAATAAAATTTAATGAGAACTATGATATTAAGTATATTCTATATAACTAAATATTTGGTGACTATAATTATTTTGGGCCGAGTATAAGAGCTATTTGGGCCGTATGCGGTTCGTGCGCCGCAGTTTAAGTATCGCTGCACTAGATGAATAAGTTGACATCGTCACTAGATATTTAGTCCCACCGCAAAAAAGTACAAAATTGTTCAATTAAATTTTAACGGTAGTTGATTCTAGTAAAAAACTTTCATCTTAAATAATTAGTTGTTTTGCGTGTAAAATTATCAGTTTTGAATTTAAATGTCATTATAATCAAACCAGTTGTAAATAAAATTATTTTAAATATATATTTAGTTTCTAGTCTTAGGTTTTTTTTAAATTTATTTTCTGTGTTGTTCCTTTTGTATATAACCGATGTCAATTATTAATGGTGAGTCAGTTATATTGCATCCATGTAAAACATGAAAATACTGCCAGATTAGAAATGAAAAAGCGTTAAGGAATGTACAAATTTTTAAAAATTTGATCAAAACATAATTATTGAAGAATTATGAGGAAATGTGTATGCTTTAGGTCGAATTCATCAAAAAATATGACTTGGGAGGCGCAATGGTCTGGAGTATCGACACTGATGACTTCTCAGGAGCCTGTGGGAAGGGAAGATTCCCGTTATTGACAATCTTGAAGAACGGAATGGGTGTTGAGGTTAGTATTAAGATTTTTAGTTACAGTTGAAATAATTTTGTATAATTATGCATACATTTTTATAAATGTGATTTGGTTTTTTATAATAATATATACAATAAAAAGTTGAAAAAGCCGAACGTATTTTTTGTAGACGGGTGGACCAGGTGGTGAACTTCCACCAGACGTAGGACTTCCCCCACATATCGAAGAAGTCCCGATTGAAGGACCATCCAACATTGAGAATCCAACTGGACCATCAGTTAACACAAGTCAGTACACTTTTAAAATTGGCAATGGACATTTTTACTTTGCCTATAATTTTTTAATTTGGTAATTAATAAGATTAAAACATTTAAATAAATTTAATAACTAGAACAACTCTTAGTAACTATAATATAACATAATAGAACTGACAGACAGTAATTAGTTGCGTATTTTTACCATAAAGCTTAAACGAAATATAATATTACTCTGATTTTTTAAACTATTGATTTGGTTATTATGAAATTCAAATTTGGAAAAAATAATTTAATTATTAATACGGCGAGTTCATTCGTTCATTGTTGACTATTTGATTTTATCGCAGTTAAGAGATATATAAAGAAACTATTTTTGAAGTGCAACTGTTCGTTTAATAAAGACAATCAACTTAATTGGGCAGAGTTTGTTTATAAAATTTTATGTTAATATAGTTTATGATCCCAAACATTTATTATCGGAAAACCACTTGTTCAACATAGATGTAGGTGATAAATTATTGCATCAAAACAGTGAGAATTAAATTTATGATTTCTTTTATATTTTCACAGAAAAGGTTGTATGCTATTTCGGAAGTTGGTCAGTGTACAGGCCAGGTGCGGGAAGATTTGACGTTGAAGATATTGATCCCAACGTTTGCACTCATGTGATTTACGCTTTCTTGGCCTTGAACACTGATGCCACCATCAAGGTTTACGATCCGTGGAACGATCTTGAAGAGGACTGGGGAAAAGGTTTGTAATTTACACTTTTCTTTAAGTAAATTTCCTCTTTCTAATCTTTTTAATGACCAACGAAAGTCATCACCCATACTCGAAACAAAAATCTCACATAATTACGCATAAGCATACAAGCAATCTATTTGGGTTTATTTCATTTCCAAAAACAATTTTTAACACAAAAACGTATTTCATTTTTAAATAATAAATACTATAGAAAGCCAAACTAGCTATGCAACAATAATTATATTGACCACTGTTAAGGCTGTCACTTCTTGATGGAAAGGCATGATATTTTAAATAATAAAAATACATTTTTTAGTACTTATTTCCATAATATATTTTTTGATCAGGACCGGTTTTACGAGCGAAATGAGTGAAACCGGTCCTGATCAAAAAATATATTGTGGAAATAAGTACTAAAAAAATGTGTTTTTATTATATAAAACAATTATATTGAACTGATATGAATGGAATCTGTTTGTTTTTTATTATTCGTCTATATCGACATCTCATTTTATTTGGTTTGGTTATAAATGCTAGCTTACCACTAAAATAAAAGATACATTGAAATGTTTGTCTTTTGGTAAACGGTATATAAAGCCGAACTGAAATTGAGTTTAATCAAATTCAGACGGTGGCGGAAGTCGGGAAATTGTAGAGCTAAATATGTTGAAAAATTTACTTTATCTTCCATGACACTTGTTTACAATGATCGTTAACTTTATTGCTTCGTGTGTATTTGTATGGTTTTAGGTGCTTTCAAAAGGTTTGTCAACCTGAAGAAGAAGAATCCAGCTTTGAAGACTATTGTTGCTATCGGAGGATGGAACGAAGGTTCTGAAAAGTACTCTGATGTAAGTGGAAATAATATATTTACTGAACAAAAGTAAGACAATTTACTATCATTTATTTAATCTGTTTACTGCTGAGCTTCGTAAAAGCTTTTCAGACAATTGATTCAGTAGTGCTTTAAACATATATAGATTATCAACAAGAATAGGTCTATACATTTTTCAGTATCGAAATAGAGCTTTTTTAAGAAAGTTTTGACTCTGTTTGCCTTGTGATATGTTTAGGTACCAATTATCAATACACTGATATCAGCCATATCAACAGTTGAGACGTTAGCAGCATCCTTAATGTTATTAAATATAATACTTATTAGATGAACAGTATCGCCTATCATAGTTTGGGAGCATACTAATAAAATCGCTAATTATTTAATTACAAATTACGTTGCACTATACAATAATAAAAGAAAATGTGTTCATCGTAAATTGAAACTGTAAATATTTTACCTGTATTTCAAAAAAAAACACTTCCTTAACTAAATATGATACCAAAACGAAATATTAATACCACCCATATTATTTCAGTTGGAAGTGTTTAATATTTTATTTGATACATTCGGTTCCTGTTTGAATTATTTTTACAATTTAGCATATTTTATATAAAAAGTTATAGGAGGTATTTAACCAACGAGGTTTTTCTAAAAATCGTTGTGTTGCCACTCACTGAACTCACACAATTTTCGATAATAGATTCTGGTTCTCATACAAAATTCACAAGTGATCTCATACTGTGAATTATTTCGAACCGTCTGGAACTCTTTGTCTCTCACGATCGACGTACTGCTGTCGCTTTTTAGGGCATTGATGATGAATAACATATGTAAGAGATGGTGAAATTCTTTAGGTTATGGCTTGAATACGTGGGTGGAATAAAAAAGCTTGCGGTATACGTTAGAATAAATGAAAGAATCAAATAAACGCATGGATTTTAGGTTGTATTTTTGTGTGTAAAAGTTTTTTTTTGTATTCTAGGCCTTCGTTCAACCATATAACAGAGCTCGATTTGTTGAAAGTGCTATTTCATTCTTGGGCAAATTTGGATTTGACGGTCTCGACCTGGATTGGGAGTACCCTGGACAGAGAGGAGGAAGACCTTCCGACAAATATTCCTTCAATGAGCTGATCAAGGCTCTGAGAGTTGAATTCGATAAACATGGATACCTCTTGACTGCTGCCGTCGCTGCTGCTGAATTCTCCATGATTCAATCCTATGACGTACCTGTAGTCGCCCAGTGAGTATAAAATTTTATAATTGTTTAATTTCTGCCGAGAATTATGGTAACAGAGACAGTCAACCAACCATCATTGTTGAGCCACACAAGTAAAATACAGTAAAAAGGTATTTAAAATCGTATATTGTAAATGATTTTTACAACGTCATCCGTAACAGTATATAATATAACATATGTTACTTCAACTCTCGGATATTACTTGCTATATTTGTGACAGAACTGATTTTCCTAGAACCTTAGAATCTATCCTTGGTCACTATAGTTTCTTTTAACTCAACAGTGAGGCCAAGAAAAGTGTTTGATGACAATATTGTAAGATTGGACACTTTAATTCAGTATTTTATAAAAAAAATATTTTTTTTTTATAAAATACTTTAATATTTTATAAAATCTTTTTTTTATTGTTTATATAGAAAATGATGGGTGGTTGACAATTGTGTGGAAAATGGCCGATCACTGTTCTTTATTGAACATTTTTTCATTAACTTTTATTTGTATTTGTTATGAAATATGTCTACAGAGACAATATTCAACATTCTTGATAAATAAATGTGTTTCAATAAAACTGTCTTAATAAACATATGCTGACCAATAAATGCAACATAAAACCATTAATAGCCAATCACTGTATCTTTTACTCTAGTTATGATTTCTCGAAATAATACATCGTTATGCCTGCTTTGTTTCATTCGACTGTTTAATAAACATTTAAATAATAACAATAAAAAATTCTCGATGATTTTGTGAGACGAACCTATGTAAATAATTCATTTATATATTCTGAATGCAGACATTCAATATATAGACGATTTTTGAATTTTTGTCGAGGAGTGGCTAGTAAAAAAATTGCTAGTTTGTCTTTAATTTAAACTTATTTTTTAAAGCGAAAAGTTTATTTAGTAAAACTGTTTTATCTCCACAAAGAAGAAAACGTAATTTAAGCGACCAGTTTATTAGTCTGTGAATTTTTTGTACTTTTGTGTAAAGCGTATCAAAAAATATTATAAACAAAATTGCCATTTTCAGGTATTTAGATTTCATTAATGTCATGACATATGATTTCCACGGAGCTTGGGAAAAGCAGACTGGTCACAATGCACCCCTTTATGGAGCCGCTGCAGAGCTCGGCACCAAGGACGAAGGACTCAATATTGTGAGTAATAAAAATCCGGATACAAAACTATTTACTTCTTGATTGTTCGGCATATCATACCATGGAAATTATTTTCTTAACTCATTCCGTGCTAAGGACACGCCTAGCGTGTCCATACGTATATTCACTATATGCTCAGATCCCGCGTAGCATGTTCACGTCCGAAATGTAAAAAATAATTTTACAGCTGTATTTTTCATTAGCCGACAATATTCATTTCTGATTTCGTTGCCTTTGGATCTTACTGCGCGTAACACTTTTTTGGATACTAAAGCTGAGTCTACACGTGCCGTTGTGAATATTTTTGTTGTAATTTTCATTCAAATTTTTTTCATTGTTTTTAGCAATTGGAATATAAAAATGGTTGTTTTGTTTCTATAAAATATTTTTGTGAAAAGTTCAGCGCTTAAAAATTATTTTATGTAGATTTTGACCATGGCACCTTTTGACATAGTGATTTAGTGTTTTAGTGAATTTTGAGCAAAAATAAGTGCTCTTTGAATAATATAGTATGGAAATTTGTGTGTAAAGTATATATTTTGAATCATGAATCAAAATATATTTGAAAATAAATAGGCGTGTGGACCAACCATTACAGTATGAACTTGCCGCCGATTTATCAGCGTAATGTGTATGAAACGCAAAAATACCGAAATCAGGTTATTTGTACTTACCGACACTCTCGTGTATTGTCTTTGAAATAATGCATATTATTAATAATTTACAGTACATTTATAATTCAAATATATTCAGCATGACACTTTTAAATGGGATTTTACATGAGCAGTGAAAGCATTAATTTTGACCATCAGATATATATTTGCATTTAAACCATCTTCGTATTATATTGAACCAGAAGAAGAAATGTTTTTTGTTTTTATCTTTGCTTATTGATTGAGTGTTGTTGGCAAGAAAAAAATCGTCTCTTTGCGAATATATTGTAAAATATCTATACTATGTTTGTTAAAAATACTATTTTGTTAATTAATTTAACATGTACATATAGTACATTGAAAATGATTTGTACTGCAAAATATTTAAATAATTTTTTGATGAATTTACCAACAGGATGACAGCATCAAGACTTGGATTCGTTTGGGAGCACCAGCTGAGAAATTGGTGATGGGAGTTGGTCTGTATGGCCGCAGTTTCACATTGATATCTACAGAATGCGTGATCCCTCGCTGTCCAGTTTCCGGAGCTGGTATTGAAGGAGTATTCACAAGAGAAGCTGGCATGTTAGGATACAACGAGGTGTGAAATTTTATAAATTTAAACAAAAGAATAATATCCAAAATAATAAACAACACAAGAGAACATAAGTAAGCTTAATCAATGAGGATTTTTTAAATTCAATAACTTTGCTGCTTAAACGTCAGAGGGCCAATTTATTAGTGCGTCAATACATTACTGAAAAGCCCCAAAGAACCCATTTATTATCTAAAACACTATTATCTATAAAAAAAGCTTATTATAAACATAAGATTTTATATATATGTTTTTCATAGTATACTTCCGTGTAAAGCACAGTTCAACTGCGCTGATAGATCAGGCCTGCGATACCAAAAGAGTTAAAATTAACAATATAGTCCAAACCTAAAAAAATCAATTTCAAGTCAAATGATAAATGTATTATATTTTCAACCACATTATTAAAATATGTGCTTATTGGTTTTGTTTCATGGCTTTCTTTAAAAAATGGAACAACATTGACTCATAATAAATATTAATAACAAATTATTGAGTTATAAAAGATTTTTATCAATTAAGTGATACCTATGTCTTCTTAAAGCCGAAATTTCTATTAAAAACTGTTGAAATCCATATTTGACTATATTCTTTGTTTTTTTGCAATCGAGTTGTATTATATTGATGAAATTTAGTCACTGATTAGTAAAAGTTTAACGTGAAAAAAAATATAATATCGAAAGATTACTGTTATAAAAATTACGTTAATATATAATAAAATTTCTGTTAAAAAAACGTTATAAAATCTTTAAAAAAAATTGGATTTATAAGTAAGAAGTAAATTGAGATAACACATAAAAATAAAGCTTGAATATTTGGTATAGATTTGCAAATTGGAAAAAGCTACGGGAGCACGCAAATTCTGGGACTCCGAGGCGCAATCTGCTTTCCTGGTCAATGGAAATCAATGGGTTGGATATGATGATGAGAGGTCCACTCAATTGAAGGTAAAAATATTTACCTAATGGAAATGTATTGTAGTATACTTATATAATGTAAATATTTTTCGTTTTCGTCACTAACGAGTTATCACTTGTCCAATTAGGTCGACTACATCAAGGCTAACGGCTTGGGAGGTGCCATGGTTTGGAGTGTTGAGACTGACGATTTCTCTGGCGCATGTGGAAAAGGACGCTACCCTCTGCTGAACATCTTGAAGAGAGGAATGGCTAATACTGGAGTAAGCAATAAATTTAATCAAAAAATGGAATTAATAAAATTAATTAAGGGTTACAGAAAATTTTTGACTATATTAATTTATTAAACAAAAAATGCTATTTTTAAAGATAATTAAGTTTTAGGATATTGAAATATTTTTTAGCCCAAAAAAAGTTTTAGAAGCATATATTTCCACGAACTGAAAAAATGCAGAAGTTTGATGACAGAATTAAAAAAACTCTTATTTTACATTATAGATTCCAAGTACAACCACTACAACAACTACCACAACCACTACAACTACTACAACTACTCCAGCACCAGTTCCAACTACAGAAGCACCAGTTCCAACTACTGAAGCCCCAATTCCAACCACTGAAGCACCAGCTCCTACTACTGAAGCTCCAGTACCAACGACCCAAGCTCCAGTACCAACAACTGAAGCCCCAGCACCAACAACTGAAGCTCCAGCACCACCAACTGAAACTCCCGTACAAACAACGGAAGTTGCCGCACCAACAACTGAGGCTCCAGCACCAACTACTGTAGCACCAATTCCAACTACTGAAGCACCAGTTCCAACTACTGAAGCACCAGTTCCAACTACTGAAGCACCAATTCCAACCACTGAAGCCCCCGCACCTACTACTGAAGAACCAGCCTCACCTACACCAAAACCTCACCCACTATGCAAGGGTATCGGATTTTTCAGGGATGCAAACGATTGCCAAATCTTCTATCTTTGCAGTTTGAACTCCAAGAATGAGTACGTGTACACTAAATACACGTGCAAGAGTCCACTTTTGTTCGATGATGTTCTAAACGTGTGCAACTACCCAGAGTATGTTGTTTGTTGATAATTTAGTATAGTTTCATAAAATAATGTACACCGTTGACCAAAGTTTGTGGACCGATGTGCGCATTTCAAAAAAATATATTTATTTAGACTAACTTAAAGCGATAAGTATTTTTTTTTATTTTCAACATGCCTCTTACAATTCCAATGTACAAATAAGAAAAAGCATTTTCGATATCGATTTGTATTTCTGTCATCATAGTAAGATTTTGTAAAAATACAATGTTTTTATTTTAATTTTAATAAATTATATTATCTAAGCATTAAGATATGGATTCGTTTTTTTTAATATAAATTCTACTAGATACATAAAATCATGTTTACCTACGTTTTGGGGAAAAAACTGTGTAAGAATCGTTTTTTAGGTAGATGTTAAATGTAGGAGTAAATAAAGCAAGTATGGTTTTAAATGTTCTTTGTAAGCATTTATACTACCAAGTGAAGAACTATGTATGTATATTCGATACTCTATCATTCAGTATTTTTAATGGACGATTTTGTGATATAATATAGTAATAACTATGTAATAAATATTAAATTAATATTGATTACTTTGTTATTCCATTTGTTCTTTTACGATATGTGATACGTGTTTAGATTCTCTATATATTGTATCGTTAGGTTATCCAGAAATAAGGTAAACAATGGCTTTATTTCTTAACTTAAAAATTACGACTGTGTTAAGGCTTTTATCTTCAACTTGAAATGGTGAGGTATTAAAATAATCCAAAACTTACAGTGATAACGAATAACAAAATTTTCATAGTTGAAGTAGAAGGAATTTTGTGGGGAAGCACATTTCTCTACAAAACAATACTGTTAATGAATAAACATTGTTTCTGGCATCTCCAATGACATAGTGGCAGTAAAGATTAGAAAAAATAAGCAATTCATGTAATTCCTCTTATATATAACTGATGCGAACTGTTTACTGTTTGCCAGTTCTATAGCATCTGTGTGATAGAATGTCTATTAAATAAAGGTTTGAAATATTGCCCTAATGTTAAAATAACTTTAAAAGATTTAGAAAATCTTGCGATCGATGCTGATCTGGCTATAAGATCGAATATGGCCATTAAATATGAATGCTCAACTATTCTAAAAAAGGAATCTCGAAATATTGTAAATACTAGTAAATTTGAAACGCGTATCGTAAAGTCTATCAAAACAAAATTAAATTCTAATAACTTAATAATTTCAAAAGCCGATAAAGGTAACACTACTGTTATCATGGATAGAAGTGTTTACGATGAAAAAATGGAGGATGTCTTGTCGGGTCCAGCGTTTATTCAATTAAAACTTGATCCAACTGCATCTAGTTCTGAATACGTAAAGACAGTTATCGATGAAGCAAATACGTGTTTTCCTACAGAGCCTTTTAAAAAAAGGCACAAACAAATGAACCCACAGTGCCCTAGACTGTATGGGTTACCAAAAATCCATAAACAAAGTATGTCCTTAAGGCCAGTAGTTTCCTTTAATGCTGCACCGTCGTATAAATTAGCAGGGATTGCTAATTCCTTGTTCAAACATAAGTTGGGATTCACCCCCAAATTCGGGATTAAAAACTCAATTCAATTAATAGAAAAAATTAAAGATTTATCAGTGCATTTGAACGCGAAGCTAGTTTCATTTGATGTAGTGAGCCTATTTACTAGTGTGCCTATATCTGACCTAAAGTCAGCGATTGTTGATTTCATAGATATGAAAAATCTTAATCCCCGGTTGGCTACAGATGTAAAATCAATCATTAACTGTTGCATAGATCAAAATTATTTTAAATTTAAAGATAAATTTTATAAACAGTTGGATGGTTTGGCAATGGGTAGTCCATTGTCACCAATTTTAGCTGATTTTTTCATGAATTTGATTGAATCAAAAATTTCAAAATTAGATCTTTTTAAAAATATCATCTATTGGTATAGATATGTAGATGATATTTTAGTACTTTGGGGAGGTACCGAAAGGCAACTGGTTGGGTTGGGAGCCTATGGTCTAAGCATACTGAAGGGCGTAACCCAAGTTAGTTATTAAACTTATCGACGAATATACACACTTTCACCAACTCAAATAACAGTCAGTTGAAATGTTTACACAACATAAAGATATTCGAATGACTTTTCAAAGATACGACGGGTCGACGATAGATGGTGTAGAAATTAAAAAAAAAAACTAAAATAAATATAAAAATAACACAATTACAAAAAAAAATACAAAGTTTATCTGATGATTGGAAATTGTGGCGATGGAAATGTTCTTCAATAAAAATAGATTTTCAATTAGTTTGGTTATTTATGAAGTATGCTTTGTGAATGATTAATCTATGAAATAAATACATGTTCAATGAAATATTTTATAACTTTATTTATATATTTATGAGATACATTAATTATCAGCTCGGAGCCCATTCTCAGAATCCATTTAGAAATTTGTTTCAATATCATGTTATTACAATATAATATTTGTGCATTACCATACCGCTAAAAGGATTAAACGAGTTACCGCCAAAATCCAAATAACACACTTGACGGCGAAAATGTATTATCAAAGCAGACTATTCAATTTTCAATATATTGTAGTTTTCGCACAAAGTAATACAGATTATGTTTCGCTGTAGAGATTTTGCCACACTCTGTACCGTCCTTATGCTTTGTATATTATATTATAGTTATTGATGTACATACAAAATAATTAACACAAACATTAGTGTGATATCGTTGTACAAATGTATATGATTTTTAAAATATTGTTTTTAATTAATTTATGGAAACTATAGATTAGATTAATATGAAAATTTATGATATCGATTGAAGGTGCTTGGTGAAGATTCAATATAAAATTTGAATTGTCAAAACTATATACGATTCCATATGTACTTTTTTTTATTGTAGCCTTGTGGTCTGTGCTTTTTATTCTGAGCCTCAAAAAGATAACATGATATAGAACGAAGGTGCTTGATAGAATTTCAATACAAAATTTGAATTGTTGAAACTTTGTACGATTCAACATGCTTTGTCACTAACGGCCTGGGTTTCCCAGTCGACTTTCAGGTAATTTATCACTTAAATTCAACCTAACTGATACACAATAATCAGATTGTATCGGCTATCTACAAGAGCTAAGATCGAAATATAAATCTGGAATAACTTTAAAAAAATTGAATGCCCGTAGGTGTCGAAAGATAAAACCTGGTTCGTTAGTTTTAAAATATGTAGAATCGTACAAAGTTTTACGGATTCAAATGAATGAATGTGTTAGTTCTAAAAATTTGCTTTAGTATTATTATACGTATATATTTCTAACTCAAAATTTTGTATAAATAACATTGTTTGAAATTTGTACTTATCTGTTGATAATGATGGCAATAAGCAAAACATTTCCTGGTTACAAATATATTTTGGAAATAGTATTGGAATTGTATTGTTTATTGTTTAAAACGTAAAAGATATTCCAATACTAAATATTTCAGTAGGGTAGGTTTTGATCAAAGTTATGGCTATTATGTCCTAGTCAGGCTACATTTCAGTACAAGAATTAGCTCTCACGCGAACGTTTTGACACAATGCTCTCTCTAATATTTTTTAAGTGTCAACGAATTGTACACTGCTATCAGCCGTGTCAACAGTTTAAACGTTAGCACTGAAGATTGATAGATTCTAGCTTTGTTGAATTAGTAATTTTATGTTGATATGTCATTCAATTCAACGATAAAGTAAAAGCATCAACATTTTTTAAATATATATATATATTTTTTGGATGCGATTTAATTCAATATGAAAATATTCCCTTGGTACTACAATCCCTGGTAACAACACGGATAAAAAATTATCATGAATTCAAATTATGTAATTATATTTGAAGGCATTTATTTAAATTTAGATTCGGTGAATTGTTCAAGGTTTCAAAAAAAAGCCGGCAAAACAATAAATAAACAATGTAAAAGAATTTTTCGATGACAGAAAAATTATGTTACCCGATGACGTCACCGGGCGGGCCTTTTAAATAAGCATTTAGTCAAATAAAACCGAATTTTAAAATGTAATAAAGCATTCAAATTCCACGGCACCCCTTTTATAAAATTTATTTTATACAAAAATACACAGGGGAGTCCACACATTTGATGTACACGGCGACACGTCCGTTGAAATTTTATGTAAATTTCGGGTCCGTTTTGTTGGCGTTCTGTTTTAGCATATTTTTTCCCGCCTTACGTTTTGAATTCCGCGCGCAAAGCTCCCGCCAGATGTCGCGCTAGCCGGGTTCGACCGCTTCCGTTTGCCGCCTTTTCCACCTTCTCCATCTTTATTTTCGCTTCCGAGAGAATTATTCAGGAAAGGACACCGCGTTATATTAAATTTATTAAATAACATTGTCAAGTTTTTTTAACTATATTCTCTAAAAAAATGCAATCGATTCCGTCTGACTTTCAAAAAATTCAGGTTTATTAACAAAACATAGTAATACAAACTTGCAAATCATTTCCATCGAAGATTGAAAATACCATTAACAAAGATTCAAAATCAAAGCATTGTGTACAATATTTTAAATAATTAATTACAGCTTTTCTACACTCCACTGTAATTTTCATTAAGGTTTATTTAAGATTATGGTAGACTTTTTAATGACTAAAATCATCAATTGAAATGTTGGAAATAGTACGAATAATACTAATAAGATATAATTGCTTTTTTATTCTGGAAAACATTATACTTAAATAAATAAAATCTCAAAAACTACCATGTATCCAAAACAAATGGTATTTTAAATAATAAAAACACATTTTTTAGTACTTATTTCCACAATACATCGATAACAGCTGAAATGAAGAGATGGTATTGTGTCAGGGATGCGGTGAGTGTATATTTATTTTATATTCATTCTTTGTTGACTAGCAAACTTCACTCAGTCGAGTTTGATATCTTAGATGAAAAAATTAGATTTGAGGTCCAAAATATTATATATATTGTGGAAATAAGTACTAAAAATGTGTTTTTATTATTTAAAATATCATGCCTTTCCATAAAGAAGTGACAGTTAACACCTTAAAAGTGAAAAACAAATGGTTCAAGGAATACAATACAAAATAAAATAATATAGTTCACAAATAAAATTTTGAAAACCTACCAAAATTAAATAACTATTTTTTGATATTAAAAAATAAAACAAGATCATTAAATACAGTATGACTCTAAAAATAAATATGATATATTTTTGATTTGAAAGAGATAGTTCATATTGTCCAAAGGCAGTACGAATTTGAAATGCAGTGAAGAAATTATCTGTCAAATACATCCAAATGAATTATGAAAAACAAAAAAAAAAACAACATCAACTCTTGTTAGCAAAATGAAAAACAAATTATACACTATTATATTAATACGAATAAATAAAATAGAAGATAAAGTAAGTGGTTATAACAATGGTGACAACGAAAATATTATTTGACATTGTAACATATATTATTAGATATATATACTATGTTTCGAAGAAAATATAGTTAACACATTAAACAAATATTTATCTATGTTGTAATTTAACTTTAAGAAATAAGTTTTCCGATTATGAGTTATTTATGATTAGATTATGTTATTTCACGTTAAATAATCGATAAATCATAATCTTAAAGCAGAACTGAAGTCAGTGTCAATAATTGTGAAAATATGTCACTTCGTAGTATTTTTTGTATTAATAATCAACATTTTTCATTGAAAGCTTTCTTAGAACCATACATTATCTTATCTCTACACTTTTTTAAACAACTGATTTATTTACCTAACGATTTAGCCAAGTGGCAACACTGGACACTTCCTTCGGCAAAAGTTAATCGAGTGGTCGTTGGTCATAATTAAAAATGTTTCCAATACCTGCATACAGAGCAATTAGGTCAGAGTTTATTTAAATATCAAAATAATATATATGTATATATGAAGCTATATTATAAAATAGTGCACCAAATCCTCTTTTTGGTGGACACGTTTTAAAGACTACTGCACAAAAAGCGAATAGATGTCACCATATTTCCAATATATATAGGTTCACCATAGGTTCCAACCAACAATAACAATAAAAAAACATCAATTTTGAATTATTAATTATTAAAAGTATATATATAATATTATGTACCAATATATGATACTGATCGTGTCCATTTTTGTTGTTTTTTATTAAGGCAAAAAATCAGTTTGTGACAGGAAGTTTTTGTTGACGACTTATCTCCGAGAGTAGTTTAATTTATATATTGTCTTTACTTTTTTTCATTGATATTAAATACTATCTTGGTTGTAAGATGCTGTAATTTCACATTTTAAAGACCTTTTTACAATCATTCATAATATGCCATGATCATTTTTAAATCACGCTGCAATTCCACAGCTCATTCAACATTCTAAGTGGTGTCCACGTATCTTGGCTTTTTGGAGTCCTTCAGGAATTTTACTAGCTGACAATGGAATCATTTTTCATCATTATCATAGCTACTATTAAGTGGAACTATTTACATGATCTGAAATTCACCCCAGGGTTTGTTCATCAGGTGTAAAAGTGTCTAAAATCAGAGTAAAAAAACAACGAATTTGGTGTACTTTGATTTGTCTACGTAATAGCTATTATATATTTAATTTGTATCGTACCATTTGATTTATCCTAACTATGAGCGAAATCAGTCCTGATATTAAAATTTTATAAGAGTGTGGAAATATTCTTTGATATTGTGATTTATTATTCAAAGATAAGGTTTGTTTTTTAGTACGTAATATATATGAATAATAGTGAAAAAAATATTTAAAATTTTACTACATAATTATAGACCGAGGGTGTTTGATGATATTTCTATATAATATTTGAATAAAGTAAGCTCTGCACACATCCACATGTTTTATGACAAAGCTTGAAGATGCCGAAAGGTGAAACTAGAGTGTTGAGTGATAATACATATGGAAGTAAACAGATTTTGAACAATTGCAATTTTGTTTATTATTTATCTATCGAACGTCACGTTTTCCCCCCTGTTAAGCACGTGACGCACAACTCTTCAATTCACAACATTTTCTGTCGAGCAGTCCCAATTCTATTTCTTCACTATGCCACACCCCGTTCCGAGATCTACGGTTGACATCCATAGAGATTTATACATTCCTGTTTATTAGGTGACGTTAACTTGACGTAAACTTAGCATGACGTTTTAAAAGCGACTCACATTAATGTATACTGATTGACGTAAACACGACGAGAAAAGCTATTTCGTAATGACGCTCTTCTCCGCCTGGCGTTCGTCTTAAAACAGGGAATAGTAAATGTCTGTAAAGTGGCACAGCTACTGGAATATGAATAATAAAACAAATAGTACTATGAAAGTATTACGGCACTGGTTTTAGCTTAATTAATTTTGATAGCACTAAACAATCTGACGTTTCAAATTGTTGCTCTGGGCGTAATTGTCGTGTAAGTCGTTTGAATATTTTTTGCGGTATTCTAATTTTAAAAGTGAACATTTGAAAAATTTATTCGATGTATATTTTTCTGTAAGGCAACACTGACTTCATATCATTTTATGCGGTAGTGAATTTAAAACATATTAAAAAATGAAAATATTATATTTTATGATCTTTGTACTATTTTACAAAATAAGAGTTAAGGTCATAAGTAAAAAATGCAGACGATTATTGTCCAGCAATTTGTTTATTGATTATTAATTTTTCCTTTATATTTATTGGAACCGAAGATTGGCATAAATCGAAATAAACGAAAGAGTATTATTTTGAACAAGGGATTATCCGACATGCATTGTAATGTCAATAAAAGGATGAAATTGTTTCTGTTTTAATTATGTTAATTGAATAGCTTTCGTGTATGAACAAATAAATCAAAAGGTTTTTCGACGCGCGAGCAGGCCACATAAAGCTATGTGAGAAGCATAGATTTTCCAAAATTTAGTCTACACATTTGTGGCAATAAACAAAGAAGCGTTCATTATTATACCAATATATAGACTATGACTGAACCATTAGTTTTTTATATCGGATAAAAATGATATATTGATAGCGTTTGCGATAGGCAAAGCCAGTCCTGATCTAATGATTGTACTTATTTGAAAATCTTTGTGAGTGTTTGTGCGGTTGCACAAAACCTACTCAAGTTTTATCGCACTCAGATGAACGGTATACATACGGGACACGTTTATTTTCATATTTATAGAGATCGGCTCACGCCATCGTCAGAACTATCTATATAGTTCTGACGATGAGCCGAAATAGCTATCAACTATATGTTTTAAAAATAGTTTTGTAGAACTAAAATATATTGCTATTTTTTTCACCGTGCTAAAAAAAATTTTTTTGACGAATTTAAAAATTAAATTTTTCTTGAGATCTGAGATATTCCAAAATATTAATTAAATGTACATTTGGGTAGGACGGCCTCGAATATACTTGAAAGTAATTGAGTTTAAGAGCATTATATCAATAGTGGTAGGAAATTCGAACAACGATATGTTCCAATTATATTTGTGTGAGAAAACAGGTTGTTCAGAAATTATTGTGTTAAAATGCGCATTGCTGTAATTTAAGATGGCATTGATATAACGATTGTATTCATTGACTAAAGTCGAGTGATAAAAGACGTAGCAAGCTGAAAATATGCTTTTTTGGTTAATTTCGTCACTAGCTGGGGCGAATTTTGTGACTTGATAGTTAACTTTATTATGAAAACGATTTTTTTATTATTGATGCGGAGTAATAAGCGATCAAATAATTTGAATATGATATTTTGTATATACGTTATAGCAAAAGTGTATTTGAGTAAAAATACAGTTTCACCAGTGTTTCAGAGAAATCATATCTGATCGCATTTTCGTTGGATTAAAATATATATACTTCTACGAGTAAAGATATATTTTTACAGTTACAATCAAGTGATATTACATTCTTTTCGGAATTTACATTGAAATCATAAACAACGTTATAGATACTATCATTGACAGGCTAAGGAAATTTTCACGGTTTGAATATGAAAAAAAATATTTTTATTAGTGAAATACATTTTCACTTGAAATACACTTTCAAAGCTGAAAACGAGCGTATCTTTCGCGAAGCGTGTTGAAAATGGCTAAAAATGCTTCTTTAAGTAAATTTTTAAAATAAATAATTATTTAATATTATCTAGCGCTGTGATCTTTTTAACATTAACGAACATTATAATACCTAAAAACATTTTATTCCTCAAATGTAATTAATAATGTAACAACTAGCTGAAATTAGTTTCGTGACAAACTTTGCGAACTCCCAGTATCTAACTAATTACGATCACGGTGCTGTGTTTATAATAATTAACTTCTCTTGAGCCTGTAGTCGGCTTATTGTATTTCTCAATACAAAGACTTGTGAGACTGTACTTGTGTACAGTCCACTCAATTGGTTATTGATGATTCTAATACTATTGACTCGGTATTGAACATTGTTAATTTGGAATTCTCCATGATAAAAGTTTAATTACAGCACAATTACTATCATTTAATGGATTAATTTCTAGTTTAAAATAAACTTGAAACAATATTTAATTTCAAATATGAATGGTTGAAAATTTCCACATATTTTGTTAAAGGTATTTTAGATAAATATTTGACTACTGTATTTTTTCCGGTGTATATAATCGATGTATAATATAACTATTTATCATGCGTCAGTTCTATTGTGTATATGTGATAAAACACGTTGAAAGTTGTAAAAATTCAAATAAGTTATTGAAATTTTCAGTTTGAATGTTTTACAATATTACTGAAAAGAATGTGCCAAAATATATGTTTACGCGTAGAAGTAAATTTAAAATTATGATAATTTAAAAAATATATTACTACTGACTCAGAAAATATGCATATATTCAGATCACCACGTCCTTTAATTCTTTTGTAAAAAAATATTTGTTATCAAATATTTTGATAACGCGTTGGAATGTTATTTCACTGAAACACGAGAATAAATTTATTTTTAATTGTAATACTCTATCGCTGTAACTTATCATATATATCATATTTATGAGCTATCACTCCTATAGAAATATATAACAGTGTAAGCGCTTTAACTTCTTATCGGTCATATTGAAAAATTCGTTTTTATTTTCAATAAGAGAAACAATTTTTTAAATACAATTACTACAATATATTTAATGATCAGCACCGGTTTCGCTCATTGCGAGAATTTTAAACTGAGAGAGGTATTTATCATGAAATATATTGTGAAAATAGTACTAAAAATGTGTTTTTATTATTTTAAATATAATTTCTTTCTATCAAGTAGTAAAAGTTAAAACATTAAAAGTGAAATATTCTCTTATGCGAGCTAGTCGGAATTAGTTATATGTTATTTTAAAGAATAATTCCTTAACATGTAAAGATTCCTTAAAAATTGATTCGTCGTAGTAGATTATGGGGTCTACGACGTAGAGCCATTTTCGTAGATCAGATCGTAGGTGTGTTTTTTACAGCGCCGTATTGGTTCTGCCTACGGCGTTTATTCATAATCGTATCAATTTAATAATGCAATTATTTCACTACCAAAGGGCTAATTGGTTTGTAGAGTGCGTATCTCGCCTGGCAATAATTTCCTTTGTCTTCATAATTTAGGGATATTAAACTTAACTTCACCGAGAAATCACATTTTCCCATTACCTTGTAATTTCATTTTAAGATATTGAAGTAATACATATATTGAACAATATCGCTCTCGGTAAATTGATATCAGGCTAAATTTCGTCTATATTAAAGATATGTATTTTTACTATTTAAATTTACACGGACGTAATATTTTTAAACGTTAACAATCTTTGATTTTTTTATTATTTAAAATATCATGCCTTTCCATCAAAATGTGACAGTTAACACCTTAAAAGTGATTCTTTTGTATTTTTCAGTTTAAAAAGACAGAGAATAACATTCTCGAAATTAATTTTGTATTTATTTCCTGGTGTAATTTGAGCGTGAATAAAAAATTCGTAAGAATGTTTGTACTATATAAATTGATGTATTTGGTTTTTATTTGGTAGAAATCCATTATAAAACGGTAAAAATCTGGCAACATATTTGAGTTCCACAAAATTTATATTAATTGTATATTGTTGATAGCTATTTCGGATTACCCGTCACCAGAGCTATTTTTAAGCATACATTAACTTAACTGTATATAGCAGTGTAAAAAACGTACATTTTACATCTTCATTGTATTTTTTTTAAAATTTTTAAATATGGTAAATTAATTTTATGTATTTCTCGAAGTGTTAAAGTGATATTTTTAATTAGTATACATTTTTAAGCAATTAATTATTTTTCTTAATATAATTTATGCGTGTTTTTGTGCTAATAACTTATTAAAGTTGCTTTTAGACAACATGTACAGTCCCGTATGGTCTAGTGGCTAGGATACCTGGCTTTCACCCAGGAGGCTCGGGTTCGATTCCCGGTACGGGAAATTAATTTTTGATTCAATTTCTTAATACAAAATAAACAAATTATTAGAATTAATAAAATGGAATTCGTACTTCGCGAACAATATTGAAATAAAAACCAGAATCGTGTTAAAATAACAAATGAAACCGTCAGAAATAAATTCTTTTATGCTGTCAAAGTATGATTATTTATTGCGAATCATTGGTATTGAGTTTGCTTTTGAATATGAAAAAAATATAAATAACAGCCTAGAGATATTAATTGTAAGCTCGGATTGTTATTAATTAAATCAGTACTGGAGTTTCGGAGTCGTGTGTTATGACCGGAGTCAGAGTTGGGAAAAACGAGCCACTCCCACTACTTTTTCGATTAGACGATTTTGACGAATATTAATGAACAATTTGCCGGATTGGTTGGTTGATGTTTAATTCAATGCACATGATTATCAAACGTAGGAAAAACCTGATAAATTTAAACTTTTTCAATCCAAGTCGTGTTGTTGGTCAACATCGGAGACGAAATCGTGTTAATCAACGACTCCACAGCCCTGAATGAAATCATTAATACATAAATCATCTTTAATAATGTGCGATCTTATAGAAACATTTTTATTATTCTTGTTTATATTTGAATTAATAATCTCGCAAAACAGAAAATGCAATTATTATACAAAGCAGATTAAATTAAAATATATTTATTACATACAGTAAATATAAATTTCATAGCTTTATATTTCATACTTACCATAGATTCTCAAATATTTCTATCGGGTTAATCAAGGTCAATCTTGATTTGAAGTGAGTTCGCTTAATAGTAAAGCAAATATTTTTTGTTGTTTAATATATATCACAAGAATCTAATATTTTAGTGAAAACCAAAACAATTAACCACCACAAAACAGTATTTGTTTTATTTTAATATTTTATTACTTGCAATTTTAGTATTACCTGATTTCAATGACAGAATTATTAAGAACTTTGATTCAATTGTTGTTTAATTCAACATGAAATTCTTTTCTTGTGCTTATAAAATGTTTCAAAGTTTTCTTGTGATAATCTAAGTAAATTTAAACCTGTCTTGTTTTGAAATATGTAAATCAAATGTTAATTTTTGTACAGAGGATATAAATTCTTAAAAGAGCGTACTTCAAGTATAGTTTCGCCTAAAAAACTGCTTATAACTTAGTTAAAAGGTAGGTTTTGAAGAATAAGCATCGCTTGTGATTAGTTAATAGCTCTCGCTACGTTATGTTATTTAGATCGTATGGGAACAAGAAGAATTTATATATATTCATGCCTTTGAATAGAAAATCTTCAATCAATTGGATAATCAATTTACGAAACTGTCGAGAATTAAGCATGTAAGTACCGCAATATGTTTATAAATATGTGTAGTAAAAGAGATCTATGATCTGTAATATCTAAAGAATTAGCATCAATAATCTTTAAAAATAAGCACTTAAATGTCCCCAAGGATGTTTTTAAAAGAATAAAAAAAAATCAGCATTCGTTCACCGGTATATATGTAATACAATATAACACTGAAAAGCGTAATTGTTGTAAAATCACGACTCTTACTACTAACTACTGTCTTCAGACAAGAAATTCTAAATAAATCGCTAGACCTGATAAATGATAAAAAACTTCAAATAAAATTAACATATACATACATGCCCGATACTAATCATAATGTAATAAATTTATGAAAATATCGAAAAAACTATCTACTCATTTGCTGTTTGATATTTCAATATTAACAAAAACCTTCAAAATCGCTAACAATACTAAAAAAAGATTCATTTCTATCTTTGGAATTGTAAAGTAATTTTATTGCATTTTATTGGAAAAAATTAACAAAAATGGTTAAAAGCGGAAAGATTTATAATATTAAAAATATTGGATAGTCCATGGAAATCGATAGATTGGGGAACGCTAAATACGGGAATATTTAATATGGTTCTTATGGGTACGTAAAATTAACGAAACATGTGTGAATTTAACATCATGGGTTCCACTGTATTGATATTCTAAAATATTAATTAGCAAAAATGTATCAAATACAACAATGTAAAGATAACGGTGGCTTAGTTTAAAACACGTGGCTTGAATAAATTCACCATACGTGTAAATAAGCGGTGAAGATTGTTAATCTCTGAACTGTATACGTAGAAAGTCATCTTTTGCTCTGGTATTATGATTTTATAATGACGAAACATAATGAAATTTTATCCATTCCCGTGTGGTGCTTTTCTCAAAGTAATAGTTGCTACTCTCAACTCGCAAATAGGGTAAGCACTACCGGTATTATCGAGACTAGGATCCGGTATTCCGTATGGTTTTTCAGAATGACTGGTATCGAAATTTCAGGTACAAAATAGCTACTTCAATATTTATATAACATCTTTTTATATAAAAATCAATGTATATGTATCTGATTGTCCTATATGCATTACTGCATCATTTACCTGATCGATATAAAACTTTACAAATTTATTTAGTACACTCAGTCCTTTTTTTACGCGATTTTTTTTACGCGAATTCGATTATATGCTTATATTTTTTGGACGGCACGGTTACATTTTTTATGCGCTTCACTCGTTTTTCGCGATTTTTTCCCCAAATTTGAAGAAATTTATATATGATGCTAGGCATGTACGTTTTATTAATTTTTAAAATAAAAAATGTGTATTTTTAAAACTTAATTTTGTTTACAAAACTTAAACTTGATTTATGCAAAATTCAATACTTTCGTTCAAATAATCGCAAACGATTACATTTCGCAATCGAGAGTGACAGTAGCGAATAATTCATACAAGTGAAAAAAAATATATTTTTATAAGCAATAAAGACATGAAAATAAATATATTTTTTTTGCACGAATTTCAAAGAGCAAATTTTGGTTTTTCAGACGTTTCTGGTACTTTTTTACGCGATATTTTAATTCTTGGAACCAATTTATCAAATTATATGAAAGTTGTGATTCTTTTTACGCGCCTTTTTTTGGAACCAATGTATCGCGTAAAAAAAGGACTGGGTGTACACTCCCGCAATGGTTTTGGAGTAAAACTCCTTAGCCTTCCAAAATCGATATGAATCTATACGCACAAGAGTCCGATTTCGGCATCGATAAAAAACACGATTCCAACTAGAACCAAAAACATGATGCTGATTAAAAGAAGTTAAGTTTTGTCAGTTTTTTCCTACCTTTCCTATTTATTTGAATAAATTTAAGATCAACAAACCATGGTAAAAAAATTTCAATTTATTTTCTACAATTTTTTTCATAAGATTTAATTGGTAGCTATTTTGGCTCACGCCATCGTCAGAACTATGTTTAAACGTACATTTGCTTAACTTTATTTAGCTGTGTAGAAAAGGTACACAATACATCTTCTCTTCTGTTTTAACGACTATATTTTATAAAAAAAAATGTAGAACTAAAATACATTGCTATTTTTTCACCGTGTTATAATGGAGTTCTAGCAATTAAATGCCAATTCAATCAATAAATCAACAAACCAATCCAGAGTTGTTTACTGAGACATTTTTGATAATCGTATAATCGAAAAAGTAGTCGTATTCGCTAGTTTTTCACGAATCCCACTCCGACTCCACAGTCCTAAATATAATCATGAAAAATAGACCCGGTATTTAATAAAGGGTACCATAATACCGGTTGTGATATTAAAATTTAGTCGTCTGCTATTGCAGTCCCTATTTTCAGCTTGCTACTGGCAACAGCAAAAGCAACTCAGTCGGTAATTACTAAACACGTCAGATAACTAATCTAATCAGCCGTTATCGTACACCTTCCGTATTATTTTGTTGTACCCGCTGCCAAAGTTATTATATTAATAATACCGTTCGCCGAGAAATATTTGGGATATGGTGGATTTCCTTTGGAGAAATATGATATATGGTGCATGTGGCAATGAAGATGAACGACAAACAACCAAGATCGTAGTGATAAATCGTCGCTATCAAAGCCGGAAGGTTTATTTATCTTTATATCATTTCGGCTGGATTTAATTGAATATTCTGTTATTTTTGAAGTAAACAATATTATAAAAGTGCGTTGGCAAAACCTCGTTATTTTGTTTATGGAATGCTTTTTTACATGCAGTTATTGAATAATGTATATCGTCATCTTATAAGAGAAAGTGATTAAGCCTTGAAAGATTTAAGAAAAATGTCTTAACGATTTTTTGAAATATGGGAAAAATCAAACAAATCATATGGTCATTTAAATCATTCACTATGTATACGTTTTTGCAAACATTGACACAATAACAGAAGAAATAAAATAGCCCTTGAAAGAATGCTTTAATTTTAGCATTCGTATATAAGATCGCGCATCGTGCGGCGGGGGCATTGCTACGCAAAATTACTGAACGCACTTCGTGCGGCACTGGATGTGTTAAGGAGAGGGCTGCGGAGTTGTTAAAAAAAACTCCGACATTGAACAAAAATACGACTCTGACTAAAAAAAGTTTAAGATGGTCATGTTTCTTCTACTGTATTTATGTATTCCTATTTATGTGCAGTTAATTTAAGATCAATTTACCAATCTGGTAATTTGTTTATTGAGATATTTGTCAAAATCGTCTTATAGATAAAGTAGTTTGAGTCGCTCGTTTTTCACAACTCCGACTTCGACTTAAGCATCACGACTCTACGATTCTGATTCGACAGCCCTCATAAAGGGTTGATAGCATTGCTTATCACAAAATAGCATCGTTTCACCCAAGTCTATTTGAAATGATCTCTTTAATTACATGTATGTATTAAATGTAAAAAAAGTATATATCAATAATTGTATTTGGCATTTACTTGGAAAAACTCCAATATAGCACAAAAATACGCCCTCATCAGAACTATACCTACAATAGTTCTGACGAAGACGTAAGCCGAAATAGCTGTCAACTATATATCTTTTAAATTTTGTACAATTAAAATACATTGCTATTTTCCATCGTGTGTTAAAAAAAAACAGATTATTGCTAGACTCACGCTAAATAAATCGGATTCAAGTTAATACAGATTGTAGTAATGATAATGATATTTAATATTAATATAGTCTTGTGATTAAAAGATTACCGATTATTAATATTAAATACAAAATTCTTAATTTAAGTTTGATTAGAATGATAAGAATAGTCTTAAAATATTACATTGAGATAATTAGTTTACTAAATCTAGATTATCACTAATAATATAATTATGTTGTAAATAAAAGGTATTGATTTATAATATCTTACAAAATTTTAAATATAACAAACAAAAGTTGATAAATTATTTTTCTAATTAAACGAAAATTGCACCATCGAAAGAAATGTGTCGCAACTCAAAATTTTGATTTGGTATTGTGAAATTGGTTCTAGTGAATTAATGAAAAAAATATCACAACTTATGTGGCGGTATTGCGTTCGTTTTGTATTAATTTAACATATACAGCTCTCAAAAAAAAGCACAATTAGAGAGCAAATTGCGCTTTTATTCCCGATTAAAGTGACGCTGAATTGCGAGCCATAGTATTGAGTTGGCGAACTATTTAGTCACCAAGAAAATAGATTTTGATATTTGGAAACTAGTAAGCGTATTGACCTCGATTAATTAATTGCGCTTATTAATTAATTGTGCGATTAATTAAGTATAATTAACCATTGAATATTATACAAAATACTTATAAGAAAGATAACAGACGATATAAAACTTAACTATAATATTAAATAAATACACTACAATATTATTTTGTAATCGGGATGTAAATAAGGGGAAAAATAATTATTAAAGTTTTTAATTATTGAATATCTATTTTTTTATCACTATCAGTAGTGAAATATATTTCAATCATTATTGTTATACAACGATTTCTTTAAAAAATCTGCAGTTCACCAGTAAGATTAACGTCATATGGCGAGGCATTATTCTAATACATTTTTGGAGTCTCAGGTAATACAAGTTAAAGATAGCATTATTTATATTCATAATATATTATATTTACTCTATCAAAAACATTATTGGCAATAGTTAACAGTATTTAATACGTTAAATAAAAAAGCTTATTCTAAATGTTAAATATTATTCTAAGCAATATTACAATATTTCATGTATTTATTCAACGCGCTGTCATTCTTGACAAGCTTTTCGATTAGTTCAGTAGATGTCTATATTATTACACAATTAAATTGTCAAGTAATCGTTTTGACTTATAAATTTGGCACACTATTAACGGAAGAAAGTTTGGAAAAGTTTATTCAATTCTTACTTATTATCCTTTCAAAACATTTCGAAAAGTTTGGGAGTGAGTTTTGACAGTTTTGATGGGTTCATAAAATTGTAAAGATACAACGGATCACAATGGCGGAGTGACGAAGCTACAATAATAACTGACACCGCGTTATCGCCATTTTGTTATTGGTTTTGGAACATGTTTTTGTTGATTTTTGAAAATGGATTATAACATTTCATTTTTGTTGACATATATTTAAAAAATAAATTAAAGTTTGTAAGATTTCATATAAGATCATGTTTCAAATATTTTTTTTTTCTCAAAATATTCAAATAAATTTTAAATTCATTTAGAAAAAGTATTTTGTTCTCAGGAAGAATTTTTAAATTAATAATTATTGAAGCCCGTAAGAAAGCTAATTTATTTTAAAGATTATAAAATGATGTACGATCTCGACAGAGTGCTTGATAAAAATTCAATATCAAATTTCAACAATTCGTATTTTTCAGTTTGCCGTAAAACATAAATTAATTAAAATAAAGTAATGCACATATTTATGATTACGTGGTCTTTTCTCCTCGTGTTGATTTTAAATGAACTATATTTCTTTATTGAATTGATCCAAAATATTCAATTTATTTATTCAATCCAAATACGACAACTTTAATAATAAAAAAATACTGATTTTGCAGCGTAGAAAGGATTTGTAAGTGGTAAAATTGTAAAATGGAAATGAAGTCAACTGATCAAGTTTATGAGAAATCTACATATAAAAAAAGAATATATATTAACCGAAGTAATATTATTAAGCAATGTTAATGCTACAACAAGCCGTTTGGCAGGCTGGTTCTATACTTCAGAAAATCAAATAATTCTTGTCCAGGATTACATATCACAAAAAACGAATATGCAATTTGATTAAGGATGACTGAATTCTCTATTTGACCTTGTATATATCAAAAGAAATGTGTGAACAGGTACACCTTACTTGTAGTTTTTAAAGAAAAAAAAGTAACTAAGCCTAATAAAAAGTCTTAAATTTTTATTTACCTTTTCTACCATATATCGAATTAATTAGTGTTCAAACAATAGACAAAACTATAAATATTTAAATTGAAATATATCTATTGATTATAATGTAGTTATATGTGATAATTACGCACATGTTATATATATAAATATATATATGTATAGTGACATCTTGTATTTTACTTTTTTATCAAACAAGCTTCATATATCCTCTACAAACTTGAAAGCGTGGAAAATAAGCTTGTTAATGTGGTGGTCTATGTGCTTCAAAGTATAACTTACTACTTAGTAATGTTTGAAAATTTAAATATTACTCTGAATATTGAGTTTGTGTTTAACTCGAAGCATATTATAATAATATAATATTTAGTGAACACAGGCCTTGATCAAACGTGTGTTCATAAAAGTATTAATAAGGTATTGCTTCAGAAAACGTAATTTAAGATGTAACAATAAATTAAGTTTTATTTTAACGTATAGCTTTATGTTGAATATGCGTCTCAAAAGTGTACCTTTTGCCCAATAAATTTTGATGCAATCATTGCATTAATAAATTGCAAATTTTCCATCATTCTTGGAGATTATATGAATATTTTATTACATATTTTACAAGGCAATAATGTATAAAGAAGTCATTGCAAAAATCAGTTAAAATACACGCTTCAACTGTTTGCAAGACAGACTTAAAAATTATTGGTTCAATTGGCATTTACTTGGCAGAACTCCATTTTAACACCATGGAAAAATATCAAAACAATCTTATTCTGATGAAGATGTAAGCCAAAATAGCTTTTACACCGTTTAAAACTTGATCTGAAAACGCATTTATTAAACAATTATTGTTTTAGGCAATTTGACAGATGTCTATCGATTTCCGCTAAATAGGAACAAATCCTACTATTTCTCCCTAGTTAATAGACTAAAATTTTTAATTTTTACACGAGGTGCAGAATTTGGTATTATTTTAATCTTTCAACAAAAGCTTGCAGCGAAATAACGGCGGCGTTTAAATGTCAGCGCCTTGTCACTGGCGACGATTCAAGTAATGTATTGGCGTGATTGAATATTTACTTTCTGTAACATGTCATAACTAAAATTTCAATAATAAAAGTTAATAACGTCATATTGCTCTTTGTTAAGGGAGATCATTTGATTTTAACAGTTACCCGCAATCAGCTCCATTAAGAAATTTTCATTAACCTTTTCGAATAAACTAACGCGGAAGGCCTTGCTAAGATCGACATTATTCATGAGAATAAGTCCTAACCCGTATACAGATTTCTTCTATCAGTCTTGTCAGTCTGGAAGCTCCCTAAAAGCAAACGGAAAAGCTCGATAAAGCTTCATTTAATAGCGAATACTTCCTTCGCCCCTCTGTGCTGATCTTACAAGGAACATAAGCTCATTAGCAAAATAAACGGTTCGTTTCTTCCGTATATCAGACGCTGTGAACATTTTCATAATGTCTTACATTGTATATTATATTCAGTCAGTATTAAGTATGATTGTTTTTTACTACCGTATTTCCTCGACTATACGACACCATCAATTATACGAAGCACCCTTATCTTCACATAACAATAAAAATGATATTATTTAAACTTAAAATTAAAATATCATACAATCACAATAAAAACTAAATTAAAATTATTGAATTCAGTGTCGAGACCTTTCTAGAGAAAATTTCCTTTTGTTCTACGACGAGTTTTAGTGATGTAGTTTATACTTTGCGATATCGACTGAAGGTGTTTGACGGTATTTTAATATCAAATTTTAATTGTTGAAACATTGTATGACTTCACATACTTTTACTCTAACTACCCAGATTTCGCCTTTTGGTGTCTTCAAGCATTCTATTACATGGATGCAACAGAACTGATACACAATAAATAGTTAGCAAAGGTTATAATTCCCCTTTGTTATATCATTTACGTGATATCAGTTCAATGTGTCGACAATCTCATTGATTTCATTCTTAAATTACATCACCTGATGTTTAATTCTTACCGTTACCTGCCAATATGAAATTATTTCTAAGTTATTAGTAATTGTTATTTCTAAATCTAAAATAACCCAATTGCCATTTAATGATTATAGTTGATTATAACTTGTTCTAGAATGCTTTCATGAAAGACTCATTAAGAGTATTTAGGTTTAATAAAACTGTTAACAGGCAATTGTATATTATCATTATTAAATTAATATTATTGACATTTATTTTAATTGTTTATTTAGATCTTCCTTAGCCTTAGAGTTTATGTTTTTCCGCGCCGTTGGTGACAAAATATGTGGAATCGTTTCAACAATTCAAATTTGAATTTTTCGTAATAATCACCGATGAAGTCTTGTATATATAACCTTATATAGGGTCCGCCATCTATAGTTTTTTTTTTCAACTAGTGCTTATTTCGTGAATGGTAACATTTAGCTCATGTTTGATTTAACAGATAATTAGTTTTATCCTTCCGCTAAACGAATATAGTTGTGTATACGCTTGAACAACGCTGGAAAATATTGCGACATTACTTTGAAAATCATGGTAATGTTGCAGAATGTGTGCGAAAATTGCGTACGGATTTTGGAAGAAGAGAAGCACCGTCCGCTCCGTATGTTCGTTATCTTGTGAAAAAAGTGAAAGAAACTGGCATCCTCATCGATAAACCAAAGCGTGAAAAGCCAAAAACAGTGCGTACACCCGAGAATATTGATGCTGTGGCAGAAAGTGTGCGTGAAGCGCCATCAACATCAATTCACCGTCGTTCTCAACAATGGAACATTTCGGAGACATCATTGAGACGAATTTTGCATAAAGACCTTGGTATGACGCCATACAAAGTCCAATTGGTTCAGGAGTTGAAGCCAACTGACCATCCAATGCGTTTTTCGCTGAGTGGGCCTGCGATCGACTTACAGAAGATGCCGATTTTGCCAAAAAAATCATCTTTTCGGATGAAGCTCATTTTGATCTTGGCGGGTATGTAAACAAGCAAAATTGTCACATTTGGGGCACAGAAAACCCGCTCGCATACATTGAAAAGCCGGTACACCCAAAACTAGTCACTTTTTGGTGCGGATTTTGGTCCAGAGGCATAATTGGGCCATTTTTCTTCGAAAATGAGCAAGGAGTGGCCGTTACAGTCAATGGCGATCGTTATCGGACCATGCTGAACGAATTTTTGTTCACAAAAATTGAAGAGGAGGATATTGGCAACATTTGGTTTCAACAAGACGGCGCTACGTGCCACACAGCCGAAGCTACACTCGATGTTTTGCAAAACGATTTTCAAAAAAAAAGTTATTTGGCGGACCTTATATATACAAGATTTCTTAAGACTTAAGCAATCCATTGCAATAATGTGTTAGATTAAAATCTGTATCATTTAAGTAAATTCAAACACTGTCGGCATATATCCATTGTCAGCTCAACTGAAAAAAATCCAGATTAAGTTTAAGGAAAATGTTTAAGATATAAATAAAACTGAATAATATATAGATTCTATGCCAATTGTTTGAATTTCGAATGACGAGCTTCTAAATTGATGTAGTATTGCCAGTTGGATTTTTATCGTAAAAATATTTCTCGATTGTCAATGGTCTACTGTCTATTATAGGGACAGAGTGTAAATTATTTGCTCGCATATTTCTATTGAGTCGCGTTTCACTATATGGAAATAAAATTTATTTGTCAGTGATCATTCTTCTTAAAATAATTTTATGGATCCATCAATTTGACTAAGAAATATATAGTGAAAACACCATTAAGAGTTTTATCAAAAACTTGACCTATTGAAAAACTAAATATTTAAGAATCCTGTCCATAGCTGTAATTGAGCAACTAGTTTATTAATGTCCGACACAGTTAACATACATATTTTTTAATTAAAACTATTGACTTTGGAAATGAAATGATTTTTTCCCTCGAGTTGATTTGAGTCACATAAAGAAAGAGAAGAGAAGGCAAACTGTTTTCTATTTCATAAAAAGCCTTTTTTGACAAGAATTTTATGGTCTAGTATAAGTCAAGTATAATGTCAACTTGTTATATTGAGGCTTAATTTGGAATTGATGATGATGAGATACAATGAACTTTTTATAAATATGATAATAAATCAATAAATAAAAAATATTATTTGTAATACCTACTGAGGGAGCGTGAAGGAATTTTAATATCAAATTTGAACTGACTATCAGTTCTGTTGCATCCGAGAGATGTCGAATGGCGAAAAATCCAGTAGTTTATTACATAAAATGCGAAAGCGTAAAAAGTTTCATCAATATAAGTATTCAAAATGATATATTTTGTTGCATTGAGAAAATAATCCTAAAAAACGACAAACATTTACGCATGTTATGAAGATATCTCGTAGAGACCGATCAGTTAACGCATCCCATTATATTTCACTTATGTTTATTGCTACTAGCGATTGAGAAGCTTAGGTTTAGTAGAAAAATATTATTTTAATAGAATGTTTTTATTATTGAGAGAAATAAATCATTGTTTAAAATATTGTGCAAAAAAACTATGTTTCAAATTGTTTTGTAACAGGTGATAATACTCGCGATGAGCAAAAGAGGTTCTGATTTTTGTTAAATAAAAAAAACACATTTTTCATACTTGGGTTTCGCTCAAAGCGAGCATTGTCAATGGATACCATACAAATTACACACAAGGCTATTTATACAAAATTCTCCAAGAAGTGACATTTAACACCTTAAAAATGTGTAACTAAAATACCATCTTATCGGAAAAATGCCAGTTAATATAAAAATAATCTACCATGTGATGCCAATAAACTGTCTAAATTAAACATTTTTTTTAACGTGAAATGTGAATTTCAAACCCATTTTTTGAAGCATCTGCATGCGTTGTTAGCAAGCACGACGTCCGAAAAATGTTCGCAAACTGTGTGGGTAAACAATTGGTGAAATGAATGAATGAAGCTTTTAGATTGATTCAGCGAAGCTTTGTGGACGCTTAAATTTGATATACAATTTATAATATCGACTGAAAGCGCTTGATGGAATTTTAATATCAAATTTGAATTGTTAAAACTTTGTACTATTCCACAAGTTTTGTCACAAACGACCCAGGCTAAGCCTTTCAACATTCAAGTATTCTATCTAATTTAGTATAAAACAGCGTCTAATATTCATATTGCAGAGACAACTTTTTCATATTAAGACGAATAAATTATATTCCATTCAAGATTAACTATCAAAGTAACTCAACTCCTAATTGAGATGAAATGGACGTGGTTTGAAATACTGTGCAAAAGCTTTAGAATGAGGTACTCGTAAAATAAGTAGGCATGTACTTGTACCCTTTGTGTGCCATACTATTAATATTATTATACAAAGTTAACCGATTGTCTAGAAATTTATTTAGAAGTCTCGTTTATTATCATAATAATAGTGTGACATAACGAAACTTTGCAAGAAACCAAGAACCTTGAATATTATCCTAAGTAAAACTGTTTATATCATGCCATAGACTGGCAAACAATACGATTCTTCGCCGATAATATTACATATTATATTTTTCGATGCTGACTTTCGTCGTTATTCCGCTTAATGATTCCATCGAAGGCATGTGCTTCATAGAAAACAATACAACTTTTGAAAGTTGAACCGGTGTCTTCATATTTCTGACAGTCGATTTATCAATTAACCAACTTTTGACGAGAGTTCCTTCAACGCTCGTTTTCGCAGAGAACAAACAACAACTGAAGTATTACATATAAACCAACGTATTCAAAAATAGGGTGGAGCTTTTATTTTCAAGAAAAAACGCCGTACAAATTATCGCTTGTTTCAAAAATTCAGATGTAATGTGCCATACTAAAAAAAGTTTGGTAAAATTATGTTCAAAAATTTCGATAGGTTAGTATAGTTAAAGTTGACAACATGTCACAATTTCTCTATTCGAAAATTTACTCAACGCTACTAAACATAATGATATTTTCCGTCTAAACACAAGAATCAAAAATGTTGATATATTATATTATGCTAAACGTGAATATCATATCAGTATGAAAATCCTGTGCTGCTGTGAAATGTCAAATAAAAGATGATAATACTTGCGATGAGCGAAATCGGTAATATATAAAATTGTGGGAATAGTGAAGTGTCAAGAAGTGACAATGAACACCTTAAAGGGGAAAAATACTGGGAGTTTTTATATACAGTGCCAAATTTCTGTGATCTTTTGCATAGTTAATAAAATTTCTTCATTTAAATTCTAAATATTTATTTAACTACGACATTGGTTTTAATAGCATTAAGTAAATTTTAGAGGAGGAAAATCGTGGTATATTATAAAGTAAATTTATTCAATATAAAAACGACAGATTAGAAAGGAGTGTTTCAATTCGAGTAAAAAAATGCTAAAGGCCATTTAAAAATGAAATGTTAGACTCAAATAATCACTTAAAGAACATACAATTTAACTCTATTCTTCATTGGGTTTCATTTTTCACAGCTGGAAGAATAAATGTGTCAATTTAAATGTTTCAATTATTGTATAAAGTCACCTCAAAGACACTTTTTACGAATATTTTCAACATTAATGGATGTTAAGATTATATATATACATATATGTAATAGTAAATAATTATTAAATGAAATAACACAGAAAGCAATAAAAAATATTATCGAAATATGCAGTTTCTCTTTACGGCTGTGACGACATGATATGAGAATGGGGCGAGCTATAAATAAAATTGATCTTATAAATATTAATTTTATACTAAAACAGAATTTCCATAGAATTTCAATTATGAACTTATATATATATATAATTACATGCGTTTTGTAAAAACCTCAGGCACATGTTGTGGTTAGACGGATCGTATTTTATTTCAAATATGTTTAAATTTACAGTAAATCCCGAAGTTCATATTAAGATAATCCCAAGATTATACGCCCTAATTATTATCACGCATCATAACTAAAATAAACATCATTTTAATAAGAAAGTGTTAACATATAACAACGTTTTGTATTTGCTAGAAAAAAAAGGATTTTAGTTATACGATGAAATATGAAAATGTTTTAAGCTGATTCAATAAGTAGATAGTAAAGTGGTATTTAGCATAGTATTTGAATTGTAACAACTTTGTACGATTCCAAATTTTTTGTCACTAACGACCAGGGTTTCGCCTTTCGGTAGCTTCAGGCATTTTATCACACGGATGCAACAGAACTGACCATTCAATTGAATTCATCAAGCACATTTAGTCGATTTCATAAATTATAGCGTAGTATAGTTAAAAAAAATGAAAGACGTTTGTTTTTGTAGAGAAGACGTTCAATCCACCCTGAATTGTCAAGATCAAAGTGAATCTTGGAAAAGAAAAGATGTTCGCAGAAAAGAATAAGACACACGTAAAAGTTGTCTGAGAGAAACAAGAGGCAACTAATAATATCACTTGAAGATATTATTTACTTCGCGAAATGAACAATTCTCGGAAAGTTTTTCAATCACAGATCAACATGAAAAATTAAATTTATACTTTCGTGAAGTCGAACATAATAATTGGGTGAGTTTATTGCACAACTTTTCTTTGAGACAACTTTTAATGTAATATACGATAGAGTTGAATTTAGCTATTATATTCAAATTTAATAATAAAGAATTTTCTTGGAATTTAAACTTATTAAAGTAAAAAAAAGCTACGATATGAAAATAAATATTGAGAACAAACATATATATGAAATGAAGAAACAGCAGATCATTCAATGAGATCGTAGGATTACTTATAAAACAACACCTTTATGACAAAATTCGACTTTATTCATCAACATAGTCTTCTATAAGAGTGATAAATCTATTCCAATACTTCTTTTACTATGCCTTTCTTATTACACTATTTATTGATAGACTTTTTAAAATATGCTTCAATTCGGCGATCAACTTCTCGTTGGAGCCATATCTCTTTGTAGCAGGCATTTTTTAGATTTGCGAGTAGGTAACAATCGCTTGGAGCTAAATTTGGAGAATACGGTGGATGTACAATAGAACCGCTTCAAAGTGCGATTTGTGCAATTTTGTAATTGTTGAAATGCACTTTCTTCTTCTTCATTTGGGAACAATTTTTTAATAGTAGCGACATCTATATGTCATCTCACGAACTCATCGAGTGATGTGCGAACAAAGAATGAAATCATATATATTAACATTCATATTATCAATGAAGAACTTTATATAGTTATGTGTTTAAAATTCAAAATGGTGAAAAAATGTTCAACACATCAAATTTTGATTCTAATTTTATCTTGTGGACTATTTTTATATAGCTTGGGTTGTATAATGGTATTGGAAATTGTTGCGTAAATGTGTTTTAATTACGTAACAAATAAAATATATAACTTATAGTCAAAATTATTACTTCTTAATTCAATACAATTTTTTGATGTCTTAGCCCTATGCCATTTTATCTGGAAATATACTAAAATACTAATTTAATTTAATATCTGATAAAATAACAGGAGACCACCTCTAAATTTTTTATTCGTTAAATTTCCATCGCCTTTTGTTTTATTAAGGTAAAAAAATTTAAATCAAAAGAAATGTACGGTGTTAATTGTTACTTCTTGACGGAAAGGTATTATATTTAAATAATAAAAAAGCAGAATGCTTACTGCTATTTTGTAAATTCTTCATTTTTAATATCAAGACCGTATATCAACTGATACAATACAAAATGAAAAAAAAAACTATTTATATACATGTATATTATAACATTTTGAGAAAAAAATATCAAGTTTATAAAACCAAAGGATTATTTATACCTTTGACTGTTAATTTATGTATCATATTTGCCTGAAAGTGTCCATGAGACTTCTGAATTATTTTTTTGAAATATTCGGTCTTAGAATTGATTGCACATGACTCAATAGGGAAAGGTTATGATAAAATAACAATATATTTTTATATGAACGAAGTAAAATTATTCACAAATTAAATATCAATGACCTGTTTTTACTAATTAAAATCAAAATAACATCCAATTAGAAGTCCATTACGAATTTATCAAAAATTATCGAATGTTATATAGTTTTCTACACTTTTAAGGTGTTAAATATTATTTCTTAATGTGAGAGGCGTGATATTTTAACAAATATACACACATTTTTGGTACTTGTATCCGAATCTTAAGATAAATATACCACATTTTATCTTACGATTCGGACCGGTTTCGCTCATTGCGAGCATTATCAACTGATGCAGATTATTTCAATTAAAACAATATCTTTAGAATCGTTTTATTTTAATGATTTCAATTAAAATTTTGTATTGAAATGAATAAGCAAAGAAGAAGCAAAAAATCTATCAAAATTCAAGAATAGTTTTAATATTTATAGATAAAACACTTTGTAATTAAAAATAATTACAAGTAACCAACTAAATGTAAGCCATTAATGCAATTGGGATAGTTCCTTCGGAGAATATGTTGGTCCAGAGCAATAAGGCTGTCTTATCTCATACCGACAAAGCGACTCATTTGAAGTATGGAAATTGTGAAAATTATGGCCCCAAACCGTCAACTGTGACCCTTGTGCTAGCGATTTAAGCCTTGGGAAGCCCCCTTAATGGTAACTCGTTTGCCCCAAAATATTGATCAATGAAATAATTACAGAATAGAATTCATGTTTTGTATTAAACTCGAGTTTCTAAAGTTGTGGGTGTTTGTATATACGGCGGGTTGATTAATTAACGAAATATACACGCGTAGCATAGATCGATTTTTGGCGTATCCTTATATAGGGATATTGTTATATTGCAGATTGTATTTGTTCCAATATCAATAAATAATAATTTTTGATAATGTTTAAGTGAAATAAATTGAACGAACGGTCTTTCATTCGAAAAGAATTCTAGCATTCGACGTTTTGACAATACAATCGATATAAAATCATAGAAGGGTTTTTTAATTGTTTGATAACAAAAAAAAAATATTGATTTCAATGATTTTTAAGTTTGTTGAAAATTGATGAACAAAAAAATTTATGTGGGGCAAAGTGACGCATCACAAGGCAGGCCCAAATCAAGGGTGGGCAAACGCGGCGTTAGTCCAGGGCGGCAGATGAAGGAAAAAAGTTGTGGTGAACTAATGGAAACACAATTTTACTGAAAATTGTTTTTTTTTTAAATAAGAAAAGGTTTTTTATTAAGAAATATGACTTATAACTATCAGGTATGTAATACAAATAGTACAAGAACTAGTACAATAACTTAAAGGTTATCATAATAAATGAAGAAAAATACTTTCAGAAGAACTTAAAATACTATATAATCCTACGCACTGATTACTAAAAATTTTACAAATAAATTGCATGTAAACTATTTTATAAATGCTTTAATCATTTTTTTTGTTTAGCTGATAATTATAAACTCAATATTTTTTTAAATATTTTTGTTTTTATTTCTATCGTACATGTATTGTCAACATGTACGATAGTGAAATTCGCGATTAGTGAAACCATTCATAACATAAAAAATATTATATATTAGGAATAGTATTAAATATTGAGTTTAATTATTTAAATATAAATGTATTTTCCCTAAGAAGTGACCGCACTTTGAAAGTGAAGTCTTACATTTTTCCTTTTCTACGGGTAATTGAAGTATTATTGCCCATTATAAATAATCGTGCAATGTGATAGTCCAAGCGCAAAAATTCGTCTTTAGATAGTTTTTATCAGTGTGACTGATACATTTAAAACTAACAAAAATTGTGAGAGGCCCAGTTAAAAATAAATTGTCTTAAAACTATTAAAATAATGGTTTGATACGATGGGTGGTAAAAATATTTTTTTACAAGGGCGGCACAAAAACTAGATCGGGGCTTGTGATAAGGTTTTGTTTCTTATGTTAAAGATGTTTGTTTTGTAATCTATATGTTGAACATTAAAGGCGGATGTAGCCTAAACGATCTATTTATATGCGAGAATGATTTTAACAAAATAAGAAACACTTGAAAATAAGAATCTGTATTTTCACAAAAAAATATCGGGGAAAATAAAGATTCGTTCTCTAGCAGAGATTTAGGTCGACGCAAAAGTATTAAGCGAGGTGAATTATTTTTGTTTTCGCTTACCGTCACAACAACAGCGTGTTGTAGTACCCAAGTTATTTTCGAACACAAAAAGAACTTCAAGTAAGTAGTGATAACTTACGCAAACTTTTGCACTGTTCCACGCGTTACTTATTCCATCTTGCGTGGTTAAGTCCCGTCGTAAACTCTAGGTGGCAGTGACGTGCGCAGTTAGGGGCGAATTAGGGTGTTGATGGCGTGGCTAACACTTAATTAGGATTAGACAAATCTTACTTTCTAAGTTGTTTAGTAATGCAACGAATTTGTATTCAATTAGAATGCTATTATCGATTGAATTGGCATTTACTTGTAGAACTCTATTATAACACGGTGAAAAAATAGCAATGTATTTTAGTTCTACAAAATTCTGTAGAACTATTTTTTTAGATTTAAATTTTGTAAATCTAAAATACATTGCTATTTTTTCACCGTGTTAAAATGCTATTAGATTCAAATTGTTCGAGTTATCCCAAACATGTTGCTATATTTTTTTTAAATGTGTGATCTGTCAAATTTTGGAGAAAAAGTCACTAGAGTAAAACCTCGATTCCACGTTTTCCAAAAGGCTCCGAAAAAAACGGAAAATGCGGGAAAATTTTAAATATGAGAAGGTTTTTCAAAAGTTATATTAATAAAATTTTATTTTATAAAATTATCGAATAGTGCTTAAAACTTCTTGTGAAATTCTGAATTAAAGAATGTCTAAAGACATTTGAACGAAAATGTATTTATCCATTATATTTTAAACAATAAAAACAACACATTTAGTACTTATTTCCACATTATATTTTTTGATCGGGACCTGTTTCGCTCATCACGTCAGTTGATAATGCTCGTGATGAGCGAAACCGGTCCTGATTAAAAAATACATTGTGGAAATAAGAACTTTACATGTGTTTTTATCATTTAAAATATCATGCCTTTCCATCAAGAAGTGACAGTTAGCACCTTAAAAGTCATTTTATTCATAGTTTTTTTGGTATATATATTAGATTTAATATTAAAATTTAAGGATCTTACATGACAGAATATTCGAAAGATGAAGAACAGCCAATATTAAAAACGTCTTCTTTATCCTCTGACATTACACTATCCTCGATATATGTCCAAGATTTATTATTTAGATTGTCTCTGAAAATAGTTGGTTATGACTAATATAAAACGAAGAAATATCTGTCAAAATCGGTCAATCGAGATAATATTTGAGACGGAGCCATAATATTTAGACGACAGATCGAGAAATTGATCAATCAGGGAACAATTAATGCGGGATTATATAACATTATTCTTACATGTGTTTGACGAGACTATATTTTAATCATTAAATGTAATTTTGACGTCACTTTAGGTGTATTAATTGAAACAACATCGATACAGTACAGCGAAATTTTATTCTAGTAAAAATTGCGGCTGATATATCATAGTTGTGTTGATGGCGTGAAGCAGAAATAGCTATCATAGTTATATCCTGAACTCGAAATGACACTCAGTAAACAGTTTACATAGTTTATACAAGAGAAGATTTACAAAAAATAAACATACAGAGATAAAAGGTCGAAATTGTTATATGAATTAGTTTTAATTATTTATGATTCGATTCTTTGACGTGACTATTTGGGGAAATAATTTTACAGCCTAATGACTTCGTAATGAAAACTATTTACTATATTCAACTAATATTAAAATGCAATAAGGAAATTTTATTAGAGAAATACTTAATAATTTAAATTTAATCCTATTATTGTGAGATTTTTTTTGATATCGTTAACAATTGGAAAAATCTCACGAAAAGTGTACGTAGAAAAACGGGTCGTTTATTAAAGGCAATGAACTCAATTGGGCATAGTTGTTTTCGAGAAGATAACAAAAATTTAAATAATTAATTATTTGAAATGTGTGTTTATTTGAATGTAACTATAATCAAATTTTATAGTCTTTTGCGTTCATGGGTTTTATTATCATAAAAATACTTATTCAAATTGCGAATAGAGGGCGACACTGTTTAGCCACCTCAGTGTTTTATATACAACATGACGGCAATAAGAGGAAACAGGTCGTTATGGAAAAATTGGATTTAAATATGAAGTACGTTACGAGTTTGCGGACTCTTACTGAATATCCAAGGCAACCGCATATGGCTAATACAGTACATCATAACGTTTTAACGTATCTATTATATTTCAAAGTAGCCGTGACTTAAGAATATTTCAAGGATCATTTTGAAATTGGTAATATAAGATTTTGTTTATAAAAAAAGAAGTGGAAAATCGGTGTTTTATTTCACATATTCGGGTATTAAATTTTTTTTTCTATTTATTTGTAACAAAAAAACGTTACAAAAAATACGAACACGTTTGTTGCTTTTGCACTGTACATTTTTTTTTCTTCTGTAAAAGCAATCGTCAGAATTATGTTTAAACAAAACTTTAGATTAGTCTCATAAAAATGATAAAAAAATTTGAATTGTTACAACTTTGTACGATTCCACATGTTTTGTCACTAACGACCCGGGTTTCGCCTTTCGGCATCTTCATTTATTATAGAATTGAGAGAGACTGCTAAAAAGTGCCATTTTTAATTTGGTTGAAAGGAGCAATAACTCTTATATTGTTCTTAGCTTGTTTCCGAAAATGACCAAATATTCGAATTGCTTCTAGGAAAAATACTCATTACTATTCATGAGATATGACTGCGGTTTATTCATGATGTACGTTATACGCTTTTAAATATAAACATTTTGACCGTCGGCAGTAAAGCTCGAATGGGAAATAATTGCCATTTAAATAAATTTAAAAATCGTAGCCGCCGCGTGTAAATCATTATTTTTCCCCACACCAGCATCACTGGCAATACCAAGGAAGTGAAAATAAAATTCAGGAAGAAGTGGCCTGAAAAATATTCGCTGAATTATGGCAACACCGCTTCGAAAAGATTTCGAGTGACAAATCACTGTAGCGGCGGAAATGTACGTATTTCATTTTTTTAATATTTTCCTTCTGATTGATAATTTATGTTTTCCGCGTGCTTTCGCAGGGATTTTTATTATTCTAGGAAAATCGCTTTAAGGGGAAAACATCTTTTGCAACGATTAATGGGCATAGTTCTCAAGGTAAAGTTGGTGTCACTGTTTATAGGATTTTGTATTTTTATCAGAATTGAGAGCTTTTCATATTCGTATTTTTGTATTCTCTGGACCGAATGAAAAAACGACTGTTTTATGGTATAGAACACATGATAACTAAAATTTTGTAAAAAAGTTTTTTCGGTGTGAAATTTCTTGATAACTTTGCAGTGATTCACTGGGAGTCAGAAATAAAAGCTATCGAATAATAATTTAAAAAAATACGCTTTTTATCCGAGTAACTATAAAGATGAGGTGCAAATTATTCACGTCAGAGTATTTCAAATAATATAATAAATATCGATCGGAAAAAATATTTTTCTTTAATATATTCAAACAGGAATAATAATTGAAAAGAATGTCTTTTAATAGTAAAGTCTGCATGAGGGGTGGTATTAAACGCGATGGTGCAAGTTATGGAATGAAAGTAAGACTCGAATCCCGGTGGCATTACCTGCCGGAAAGCGCTTTCTATTGAGCCGCGAAGATTTTCCGAGCAGAGGTCGCCACCAGACGGTGCATTATGCAAAGCCTTACCGTTATAATGGCACTATTTTCCTTGTGGAAAGAATCTAAACCTGTGGTCCGCATTTATTTTAGGTTTTTTTTTTTTTAAAGTGTTGTATATTCATAAATAAAAATTTTTGACATGTAAAAAAACTTCATTCAATGACAAGGATCGGTATAACGATAATTTAGTTTTAACTAGGTGAAAGTTTGTAGAAATTGAATTGAATAATACTTATGTTTAAAATTATTTTGTTATACCGAATACGAGTTAAAACTTTGTACGATTTCTTATGTATTGTCACTGAATACCTGTAAAATTACATACTATGTCTATAAAAAATCGATGAAACTAAACATTTAATCCGTTCCTGATTATCAAATGAAATATTTGAATCAGCTTATAAAACATATTTTTTGCTGATTTTGTCTTAAAATAAAAATTTATCTCTATGGAAAATATGATCATAGTGGCCATTTTAGTCTTTTCGTATTTCCTTAGTCTGCGATATTTTGAAATGTTATTTAAAACCAAAAAAAATAATCATTTACAAGAGTGTCACTTCTTCTAATGTCGGTGATATGAATCCACGCTTAACCCACTGAAAGCCTGCAGCACATAAACTTTGAGAAACGCTCTACTGACAGGACGTTCGATTCTCTAGGGAATCTAACCAAGGTGAAAACGGATGAATATTTCAAAATTTTATGACTAGCGACACTCAACATTCTACATTTTCAGACCGGTAAAGATTCTCTTACATTCATAAGCTTGTTACATAATTTAATGGCCAATATAAAATGGAAATGAATAAAAGAGTGACGATGATCTAGGCCAGTGGTCGGAAAACTCATAAGTCAACTGGGCCAAATATCAACAATACAACAATTGATATTTATTTTGAGAGTTAATTTTTTAAACTATTTAAAATTTTTAACGTTGAAATGTTGTACGACTAGAGATATTTTGTTTTTGAAAACCTGGGTTTTATCAGACATTCTATCATACGGACGCTAGAAAACTAAATCCATGTAATGGTAATATCAAAAATACAACTACATAAGTATTGTTACTACCAAGCTGGCTTTTGCTGAAAATATCTTCAACCTGATAGAGGTAAGTTTGCTGAGGTCACCCCGCCTAACTCTAAGTTTTAAGTCTCTGATAATCTATATCACATTAAATAAAACTTGATAACGATATTATTTATTGATAAAATTAAATTTCGTGCAATATCCATAAAATAAAATCATGATAAAGACTGACAAACACGTATGTGAATAATGGCCTTGTATCTTCTTGGATAGTTTTGCTAAATCACGATGATGATGATTTTAGACACGATTCTCATCGATAATACAATTTTTTAATTTACTCTAAATAAGGCTCATGCTTGGAAATTATTGTTTGCAAAAATATGTAGACCCGAATAAGAAAAAAAAACAGCCAAAACTAGGATATTCAGTTGATTATATGAGTCCTACAGTAAAAGGTTGTCGATCCTTTGTATGTACGCGCCCGTACTTGGTATTTTGTGGAAGAGCCACACTCTAAGTGCCAAAGAGCCGCAGCTTGCAGAGCACTGACCTAGACCATAGTAAACCTTACAGCACATTTATCAATGCTATAATTCAAAAGCTTTCACTATGAATTTGGTTTAAAGTCGATTTTTTGCCAAAAATTAAAGTAAACGAATTTCAACACAAAGAAGGAGTAAATGTTTTATTTATTGCAAATCATGAAAACAGAACAGTCAAGTCACGTGAAGTTATTGCAAACATTTTTTATGTCCGCTACCCGAAGATTTAAAATTGTTATCTATTTAGTGCATCCATGTTACCACTATTTTGAAGATTTTCAATGTGTTTGAAAATTTTGAACATAGCAGTGGACGAGTTGAAATCAATAATTGGATTCAATCGATATAATAAATTTGACGAGGAAATTAAAAGATACATTATTTTATGTACACTGAGAATTTGATAGTCGTTGACAACGACGAAGGGTTTTTAAAAAAAAATTACTAAAAGTTGTTGACACAATAAATGAACATACTTATTATTGACCATCATAAATACAAATCAATGAAAAATAGCTGCTTCCACTGAAATGTGCTATTAAATTTCCCCATTTTGCTTTATCAATGGAGCTAAAAATAAATGATAAACCACAAGCGTTTTATTGTCAACTTCCAAATTACTGAAATCCTCATTTTTTCAAATATAAATATTTCACTAAGATCAGATAGATCAATCACTAGTATTATTTGTGAGCTAATTTTGCTATTTTTTTACACTTCATAGCCTAATTGCATATTAATGGCTTTTAAATTGCATATAATAAATGAACGTGTCTATATTGAAGGTCGATTGAAAAAGTTTGCTGATTTTATGAACAGATTGCAAGCAAAACAATATATAATAATTAGCATTAGTTTAAATGTATAATCGACTCATGTAACAATGGTAAATGTTGTCGATTTGGAGTGACACTCTTTGTACACATACAGCAACTCTGGAAGTAAAGTGAAGTCGATACTGTTCCATCCGCAGTCGATCTGCATAATTAAAACTGGACACCGCAGGCGAATTAAGGGGCGGTGCAGCTGCCTTAACGACATCTCTTAGCTCCGGTGCACACTTCATTATCCGAGACTACAACCATTTTAGAGTGGTTTTATCAATGCAATGCTTGTAATAAGAGCGTCGAAGCATAGCAAAGATCCGTATATTGCTAAAATCTTATGCATCACAGGAAATTTCCGAACACATGGATATTTTTTTATTTATCAGGTGTAGACATTTATTTTTAGATTGTCATATATATTTGTCAATGAATCACCATATAATATAAAGTAAATCAAATGTTGCATGAATATAATAATATGAATATACCAGTAGTGGGCGGGCCATCTCGTATAATTTTGATCGTAATATTTTTTTACCGTATCAAATAAGAATTTTCTGTAGCTTTTTTTCGCATTGATACATTTCGTGTTACAAATGATTTCGTTGATATAATAAGCTGTGTACTAAATGGTGTTTTGAATCATTTAAAAATTGCACAGCCTCGCCTCGCCTTCTTTGACGAACGGAATGAATAATGTGGCCATTTATTTTGTTCACCAAAACGGGACATTTGAACATTTTTAGAGGGTTTTATGAATTTCAATAAGAAATACCTACGAGTAATTTTATTTAATTGTGGTACTTGTTAATACTTTCTTTAATTCGTTAATTGTTTTTAAAAATAAATTCAGATTACTGGTTTCAATTAATTATCAATGCATCAAATATTTTGAAATTAAAAATCTTTTGATAAATATTTCCTTTATACATACATACATACAAAAATTATGGCAATATGCACACACTTTTCCAAGAACATTTTAAATTCAGAATTTCATATTGGATGTTTTATTATATACCTTTGATTTGAACCTAGAGCCCCCGAATTATTAGAGCAAAACTGTAACTACTTGACCATGGTGTAAGAAGGCTATAGCATTAAGGTACAAATTATTTTAATCATATAAAGGTCACACTTATATCACTAGTCCATAGAGGTCGACCGAGAAATAAAAGTATAACATAATTTAAAATATCAACTGAGGGTGCTAAATGGAAATATGATATAAAAATGAACGTTTGCATATTTTCAGATGTTTTATCACTTACGACCCCGATTTCGACACACAATAAATGAAATAGCTATAAACTGTATCATATAAATCTTGAAGAACTAAAATAAATTACTATATTTTCACCGTGTTACAATAGAGTTCTACCAAGTAAATGCCAATTCAATCAAAAAATTGAAAGTAGCCAATATGGCTACCCAGGCAATCCTTTTTACGTTTGAACATAGTTCTGACGAAGCATGAGCCGAAATAGTTATCAACTATATTTCATATATTTTGTAGAACTAAAAACGTTGCTATTTTTTCACTGTGTCACAGTAAACGATTTGTATAGTTTACTGTAAAGTTGGATTAATCTTGCCATACTACCAATAATGATTTAATTTATAATATCGACTGAGGGTTCGTTATGGAAAATGTATGATTAAATTCCTGAAGATGCATAAAGACCAACTCCGGGTTGTGAGTGATATAACACGTAAAAACGTACCAGGTTTCAACAATTCAAATTTAAAAACATGAGTTGACAATAAATCGTCCATTTACATTCGAATAGACAAACAATTCCATTTTTGAAAACTGTTGTTTTAAGCAGTGCTACCAACCGAATGATAGCTTTGTAGTTTAACAAAACAGAAAATAGTTTCTTTCTCACTGTGTCACCAGTCGTTAGCCATCTTGTGGTGGATTCGATTTAAAATTCAAAGCATGGCAAGTCATTCGTCACAAATGTGGAGGTTTGTATACACAGACACCGAAGTTTATTCTGCTCGAGGGTTGAAACGTGCGGCCTGCAAACATTTTCACCTTTTAATCATACGGAAATGCGGCAAAAATATGTGGCAGAAGTTACACTATTAAATTTTAATGGTATCTAGTTAATTTTAATTACATTCCAACGAATTCGAAATAGCCGACAGATATAGTACAGATATAGAGAGTCAGTCTAATTGCTTAGAAATGTACGAGTACATCTAACGTTTGGATTACATGATTAAATGATTAAATTTACGAAATATCAAGTCAATCATTAAATATAATGTGAACGAAATTGCGTTTTGAAAAAATCTAAAATCGAGACATAAACTCGAAACGAAAAAAAAGGCTTCAAAAAACTCGTTGTTCTGTAAATTGATAAATATTGTAAGTAATTTCTGAAAAAAAAATTTCCGTACTGATCCAAATTGAACTCTTGAAATTATCAATTAGTGGTAAGATTATCGACTTCTCGTTGATGGTTCAGTTTGTATCTCAAGAAATACTTCAGATGCAAGCCAAATACAAATGGTTAAAAGAATTTAATCCATCGGCTTAAAATATATAAATACAATGTATATTAAAACCTTTTAAAATCAATTAAATTTTTCAATTTTATAAGGTTGCTTAGGCTATAAATGTTGTTTGAATGCCAACATTATCAAATCAGTTGTTATTCAAATTAATTCAAATATCAATTAAGAGCATAAGCAATTGCATATATTTATCGTAGTTAGTTTTACATATTAACAATGAAAACTGTTTACTGATAGTCAGTTCGACTGTATTTGTGTATCAGAATGCCTAAAGATGCTGAGAGTCAACACCTAGAAAATGACTGGGAAAATATGTGGAAATGTAGAGAGTTTTAACGATGTAAATTTATTATCATGAGACTTATGCATTCGTGGATTCTTTAAATTTGATTAACAATGGTATAAAAGAAATAGTTTTCTTAATGTGAAAAGAAGATCATGGTGTCTCTTTTATAGATCTACTGATTTTTCAATTAACATTGAAGATTATCAGTGATTGAAAAAAATAAACGATTAAATACTTAAATGTTTATTGCAATCTTCATTAGATCTGAGCAAAGGCGGTCGTTATCTTAAAAATATTAAATTGTGCTAATAGAACAGTTTTTCGTATAGCGAAATTTTTATAAAACATAAAATTTTTAAGGTTAAGTTAAAGTTTTGTAAATATGTAGTTTTATATTAAAATATGCATATATTTCAACGTGTATTGAAAAAATGATTATTTAAAAACCTAATAAAGATCAATTTCAAAACAAAATTTTTTAAATGTTTGATTTCGCGATTTCGTTCAGTTTGTAAAATATATATAACCTAACCTCAAATTTTTTATGAGCGCCTAACATCGTATTGGGAACTCTTCTATAACATTGTTACTATTTCAATACAATACGATGGATGATTGTAGTAATTAACATTGTCATTTTGTTTTTAAAATTTTTTGTTAACACGCTTAGTTTAGTTTGCTTAGTCGACCATCAAATTCGTTGCATTTTAGTTCTCGATAGTTACACACATATTTATTGAATTGGCGTTTACTTTGAGCAATTCTTTTAATGTAAAGTCAAAGTATTGTTGATTGATATTTCAGTTGTCACCATCGTCAGAGCTATGTGTAAACTAAATTAAAGCTTGGTTTTGTATACTGTTAATAAAGAGACCGACAATCTATAGTCTCATCTATTCTAGTATAGACAATTGTATATACAGTGAAACCTCCAAGTCCAAGGGACCCTGAAAAAATAATGGTAATTGCGGGAAACGGTGAATGCGGGAAAGCTTCAAATAATAATAAACAAGTAAAAAATATTTATTTATTAGTTACTTGTACATACTGTAAATAAAAATAATTTTTTAAAAAAGGCCTTTATGTTCGTTTGCTTCTTTGTTATTTGGCACTTTAATCGGAACAAATACTTTTTACTAAACTTGTGACTAAAAGTTTGTTTGTACAGGAATCATTATTACCATGAATTTTAAACAATTCTACATTTGCATCATAAACAATAATACGTGTGTGGTGGATTTCAACCCAAAAAATAGCATATGCGTCCAATGCGTTTCGTCAAACATGTACAGCGCATTCCAGTGTGTCTACACATAACACCTGCACTCGGCTGTGTCAAACTTGCTTGCCGAGATACGGAGAAATATGCATTAAAAACGGTCAATCGGGATAATATTTGTGACGGGACCAAAATATTTAGACGGTTTATCGAGGAAATCGGGGAATCGGGGAATCGGGAAACGGTCAATGCGGGATTATTTAACATTGTTCTTATGGGAGTTTGACGGAGCTATAAAAAATAAGCGTGCCATCCGGGAAAACGTATTATGGGAAAACAGTAGATCGAGGTTCCACTGTAGACATATAGTTAAAATATTCCATATTTCATTGTGTTAACAGTTGTTTTCAGATATTTGTTTAAAAAGCGGTGATGAGTTGATATTAGTTTGGTCGCTTAAAAGATAACTGTATTGATTGCATAAATTGATAAAAGTGTTGAATTTCATTTTGGTGGTGAGATATTTGATTTTTTTTCAAGGAAAAAATAATATTTTGTTGCGGTTTTGCATTTTTACTTGGGTTATCACAAGAGCTATAAATCAAATGAAAATTGAATACTCAAAATCAGTTCAGTTTGAAATGCTTGTTATTTGTGAATTCAGTTCTGAATTTAAAAGGAAAATATGCAGTATTCATTAACAAATCTCATGTTGTACTAACTAGTTGCACTAGAACATAATGCAATAAGTCGTCTTATTATATTGGAGTGTTGGTAACCCCTTGGGCGAATAAAAGACAGTTCCATCCTGAAACGTGAAGAGAGCATTTCGCTCCCATCTTTTACTGACTGCATTATTTTCCCGTTTGCAGAGAAGAAAGTTTTTTTTTTGTTTTTTTTTCAGACCGCGGAGAGCTTTTTTATTTTTTGCACCGCACTAGCCTTCGTCGCCGTTGCAGAAATTTCTTTATTCCTTGCTCGCATTGATCGATGTTTACCAATACTAAATCATTGATTTAACATACAATAATTGAATAACGGATTGCTGTATCTATTATTCCTTATGAAGTCTTTTAGAAATCATTGTAACTTAAAAGAAAATCCAAAGTAAAATTGTTCAACACATTTCCTCAAAGTAAAAACATTTTTTGAAAAATGAACAATAATACAATTGTAATTGTATAGCAATGATTGTAATCGATTTAAAATAGAACAAATATGAGTATATTTTTATTCGATTTAATGCAGAAGTTCTCGGAAACACTGACGTAAAGAAATGAACTCACTTAAGAGTAAAAGCATTTACATAATCGATTTCAGCATGATTGCAAATAATAATTCAACCAGATTGCAGCAAAGCTCTGTATATAGCATATGAAATATGTATCATAAGAAACACTTTTGAAAAAGTTTACACGAGCTTTTAAAGCAGTGGTATTTCAGAGTAAATAATACCAGTATGATTTCAGGGATGGTATTTTTTTATACGATATATTGTTAAAATGGCACTAATATATTTATATAATTTAAAATATCATACATTTCCACCAAAAATGTGACGATTTACACCTCACCAAGTGAATTTTTTTTAAATGACTCAGTGGAATAATAATAATATATTTTAGTTCTACAATTTTTTTTAGTTAGTAAGTTGATAGCTATTTCGGCTTAAACCCTCTTCAGAAATATATTTAAACGTATATTTAGTTAAATACAATTAGTGGTGCAGAAAATGTACATGATACATCTTCTGTTTTAACATCTTAGTTTAATATTGTGATAATAAATAAAAGCGATGGCACAATCCGAAATTGCTATAAACGATAAATCTTATAATTTTTATAGTACAAAAATATATTCGTATTTTTTCACCGTGTTTTAATATAGTAAATTCCAATTCAATCATTTGTTTTAAATGATTAACGAGTAAGCAATAAGGATATTTAAAATAAATAATAGCCAATCATTCTAAAAAAATAGTCACTTAAAAACAAGTTCATAAAACATGGAATATTAATTATACAGGAATTTAATGTTTTTTTTTATATTTGTAGTAGAGATTACCTTGCATGTGTTTACTTTTTAAATTATGAATATCAATAAATTAAAATAATCCGAATTGTCTACCCATTAGTAATTGCTCATTAATTAAATCTTTCTCCATATAAAAAAGATTAGGCAAAATAAAATAAGTTCACGTGAATATCTATTTTGAAAGCATCGAAGAGGATTCAATAGCTTTTATTTAATGAAATCTCATTAAAAGTTTTCTTCAGTTGTGAATATAAAATAAATTGAATAACCAAAGTGCCCGCTGACATTGTTTGACTAATAAAATAAACTAAACACGTAATATTTTTGAGTTTGAATAATTATTGAATGTCAAGCAAAATTACATTCGGAATTTTACTCTTGAAATGATTATTATTTTGTTTTAAAACACAGTACTCATTGAGTTTTACAAATTGAATGAGCAAATAACTCATCAAAAATAATTTCTACGAAATCGGAGGGAAAAATAAACCAAGCTTTATAGCGTTAACATTTACTGACGGTTCTGAATTCTAGGGGTTTTAAAACACAACTTTTGAAAGTCCCGAGAATTCTCGGGAATCAGGTGTTTGATTACTTTTCGTAGATATCATAGAAAAAAAAACACCATTTAAACGTAAGTAGGTATATATGTATTGAAACAAATGATATTTTAAAGCCTATCATTGAATGAGAATATATGAAATACATGTTAAGAGAAATTATAATATCGAGTTTATGAAACCTTGAGACTTGTGTTAATATTTTTAAAATCCCGGGATTAGCTTCTCAGGCTGTTTCGGTGCAAAACCTCTCGTAGATTCATTATTTTTATGTTCGTGCTTATTTCATAATGGGTTAAAGATTTTTCAGAAGTTCAATGTTAACAGTGACAAATATCAATGACAAATTTTGTTGAATGATTTACATTCATCGACATTTGAGGAAGTGGTTTTAAAATTTTGTGTCACTGTGCCTCTGTTTTGCAAAATATCTAATATTGACGCTTGCATTTTTATTTCATTTAATACAACAGACGCTTTTGTCTTTGACAGAAAATAACCAAAGATAATTGAAAGTAATGACAACGATAAGTTATTATATAGATATTAAGACACAATACTTAATACTATTCTCGACGGTTATGTTGTTATTATTATCAAGATGAGGTTCGATCTACGTTTTGTAAGCGTCAATAAGTTCATCCATACGTTAAATATATTTTAACACTTCATTTTAATGTGTTAATTTTCACTTATTGACGAAAAGCCATCTTTATATATTAAAATAATGTTTGTGTGTCTGTGTTTGTCCTTCACGCATTACTAAACCATTCATCCGACCGATATAAAACTTAACAAATTTCTTGAGTACACTCACGAAAATTTTCATAGCATTCCGCCCTCTTTCCAACACATCACAAATAGTAAAAAAATAGAATTAAAACGACACTTTTAAAAATTAACTTGTTTGTAATCATAAAGAGTTTCCTTAAATTTCCTAACTCTAAGATCGCAGCAACGCGCGACGTGTCAACTAGTATCTAATAAAACGTAATGTTTAGTACTATATCAATTTTACACTCTCCAGTTCAGAAAACGCTACTTTAATTGCGATAATTATTGACTGAATGATCACTGATACACAATGTTGTACTTTTTAAACATAATGCTTTTTCAACAATGGCTGGCAATTAGCACTACAAATTGATTATCGTAACATTATTATTGACATTGATTACTAAAAAGTAATAAATTTCAAGCAAAATATTTTTCCTGCATATTTTTGGAAAACAATAATAATATATTTTTTAGAAAGCTGAAAAAAATTAAAGAAAAGATCGGTTGAGCTTAGATACATCGATACAAATGTTTGTCTTTAACAATTTTTACAATTTATCATTCAAACGGTGAGAGCCGCTAAAAACATTTAAAAAGCTGCATTGCAAATTTATTGAACACTAGAAATATTACTGTTTATTTAATATGTATGGAAAACTTTTCCCACAATCCACAGAAAGAATGACAAAATATTTTGAAGAATTGAATTAAAACTGGATTTATCCAAGATCTCTATAAGGTTAAACATGTTTTAAATGTAAATGATGTAAGGAATTTCTATCACCTGTTAATTAATAATCAAGATATTAAGCAAGTATTAATCATAACCTCATTATGGTTGCTCCCCACAAATTAGCTTTCCTTAAATTTTGAGTTCAGTTCAAGTTGTGAGTTCACAGGAAGCGCTAATTAGTACGAAGTCGATTAAGCCATTAATTAGGATATTAATTAATGCCGTATGTGTAGATAACCATGAATCTGTTAATTGAGTTACAATAATGATGTTATTCTATTGAAACAGGCATGCTTAAATATTATTCATGTTTAATCCTAACGAAATCTGAGCTTAAATTTTGAATTAAGTGCGTTGATAAATTTTATGATACTTTTTACTCTTTAGGTTTAATATTAATGCTAAAAAATACTTATTTGAAGATAATTCGGATAAAGTATAGCAATGGAACAACATGTTATGATAAAAGAAGACAATTAAAATTTAGAACGGGGGAAAAATTAAGCACTGTGAGGTAATATATACGTTTATAATTAAATTGAATACACATGCAATAAAGTAAAAGTAGTATTGAAAATTTAAACGAGTCGCTGAAAAGCTAAACCGTTTTATCCATTATGCGATTCAAACAAAAATTTTATGATTCATAAAAAAATATCTTTAGGAGGCCAGTTAACCCCTACTTGAAAAAAAACAGCGATCATTTTTAAGATCTCAATTGGCACTTCTTGTGTAAATACATTATATTGATTGAATTGGCATTTACTTGGTGTAACTCTATTATAACGTGGTGAAAAAATAGCAATGTGTTTTAGTTCTACAAAATGAATAAGGTTTATTGTTGATTTCGGTTTCGCTCTCGAATACACTACATGTTTTACACTGTAAACATTATATATATATATATATATATATATATATAAATGAAACACTAAATATCATTTGCACAATTTTCTATTCTCTGGCTTGGGAGCGGTTTCGCTCATCGCGAGTATTATCTACTGATATATAAATTAAATAAAAGCAAATTTAAATAGGAAAAAGTGGAATTTCAATGTCACTATTAAACATACCGGATTCCGTATGTCGTAAATGTAAGCACTTGCTTTTGTAAGGTTTCACAGAAATTTTGTATTTTGAACTTGTAGAATATGTTCTATGAAGATATTTCTTTTGATTATCATAAAATTTTGACTCGTCGGTTATTGCCCTTGGACGACTCATATCTGTGCTGCACATTGATTTTAAATGAAGATAATTTAGCGCTAGACACTTTGATATTTTTACTTTAACTATATAAGAGTATGAATCAAGTAAGATTTAAGACCACAACCGTAACGAAAAGTATAAAGAAAAACAAATAAAATACTCGATTTTTATATATGATTTTTTATTTTATGTATGGAACGAAATGTTTAACATAACCAATATTATTTTCACATCCCGAATATAATATTCATCGTTTTTTTAACACTGTTATCTTTAGAAGTGTGTGTGTGTGTGAAAGCGAATGTAGATGTGAGTAAATAAATATGAAAAATAAAGATCGGAAGAGGGTTGGGAATATGGGGGTAGGGGTAGGAAAAATAAGAGAGATGTGTTGAGAAGTCAACACAAGACTCCCCAATTCAGTGATGCCACAAAATGACGATTTATTATGCAAAGCTATTCGTTGCTTCGAATCCGCTTACACTGATTAAAAAGACTTGAGTCAAGTTACCCAAACATTACAACAAGAAAATTTTACTTAATGAAAAGACAAATCAAGTAAATAAAAGCATCAGTTGGGTCAATTTGACATATCACTTGTCTCGTGGCGAAAATATGCAAATGATAATTTATAAAAGTTGGTTAACCTATTTCCAAACGTAATATATGTGAAATTACCTAGCATATCGCATCAATCTCATAGTCCTCAAATAAAAAGGAAAATAATAAATAAATTTCACAGCTACTAAGTTAATGTAATATTGATTATTTGTATAATGGGAGTACAATTTACTTCATTTCGTGTTCATTCTTACGAGAGGGCAATACCACCACATTTTTCGTATCAGATGAACTCAATGTAGCCTATAGGGCCCGTATGAGGACAGCGCAGTAAACAGTTCTGTTTGTTTGACATCCACCTTGAGGAAATTCCACAGTATGTGATAAGTTTCCTGATGTTTGAGTCCAGAAATGCAATTAGGTCTTCTGTCCGAAGGCAGTATGTTGAGCGTCAGTTGGTGGATTCAGAGCACTTGCTTTGCATAGCTGGAAGTTTGTTCTGTCCGCCATCTCATATACGATAATTACCTGGAAAAAATCAATAGAAGAAATCTTGTTTATAAGTATAGGATGATTGCTACCAAAAAAATTGTAAGCAAAAAAATAGAGTCTTGTAAAAAGTGTTACGAACATGTTTTGTAGCTTCTGTACAAAAAAGGCTTTTAATTTAGTAATATTATAATTAAATGTGTAATTTGTAAGGATATTGCAATCCAATAAAACTCACATGGAAATTTCTTTTCCAGTGACTCTCCAAGTTTTAATCGACCGTTTTTGTTTCACTAATATTCTGTTGAACAAAGATGCGACTTACTCAATCCGCATCTAAGGACAAAGGCGTCAAGGCGTCTTGTGTCTTCCTTATTAATTGCGGAATTATGCAATATAAGTCGGAGATCGTCAACTTTGAATCCTTTCTAGCTGGCAAAACAGGGGGGCGTTACCCCGCTAGCAGTTTATCTTCCTCAGGGGTGCAACACTCTGAAATATTAAATTCCGTAATACAAATAAATAAAAAAAATCGAAACTCTATCATTGAAATAAGATCCCATACATTAGTTCTCAAAAACGATTTGACTGATTGGTCGGAGTATCGGGATTACAGATTTTTTTTGAGACTCTTTACTTGAGGGCATATCGATACTAGCTATGGCTCTATCCAATTGACTTATCATTAAGCATACTCACGTTTAATCGGATCTATGTCAAATCCACATATATACGGCATACAATTCATAATTATTTGATAATGTTCACGATGAGCGAAACCAGTCCAAATCACTTGAAATGGTTTGAAAAATTGAAGATAAATGTACCTAACCTCACATTTTTCAGCATATGCAAAGTAATGATGATAATTTCGCTATTCTTCGTAATGTCATATTGTATGTTCCTGATAAATGAGGAAGATATGAATCAATTGTTCTCCTAAAGTGCAAAACCAACATGCCAATGGGGATCACACTGATTGGGTCAATAACAATGTGACAATGCCCAGTATTACATTGAATGTCGAAATATTCTACGTAGGCTAGAGTAAATTTAGACGAATGCTATTTTTTAATGTATTTAAGTAGATTTATTTACCTCGGCTTCCTAGGTAAACTTACCTAATATATTTTAAAATTTACAATACTACTTTTGATAAATCTATTCGATGAGGCAGAGGAGATAAACTTTAAATTCACAATTTTTATAACGTATAAGTAAAAAAAATAAACTCTTAATATGAAAGTGATTGCTGTAGAAAATTTTAATTATTTTGACTGAAAATCGGAATGCACATAAGATGTAATAAATTTGTTCATTCATAAAGTTCATTTCTTAAGTCCTCAATACTAAGTGAGTTCTCGTTAGGACGATGAATACACATCTGGTGCGTAAACACATTTGTTTGAAAAACGCTGGTTATTTGCCTGGTCATAACCCACTAAAAATAGCAGAGATGGCTATTGCCTGGCACACCAGGAGTCACTGACTATTACCAAGCGTTTGCTACATGCTATACCATTTTTCCGTAGTCTATATGTTAAACGTTATTCCTTTACAAAAAAATATTAAGTCAGTCGATAGTGCACACTTATTTTAATATCATACAATTGTGGGAACAGTACTAAGAATTGTATTTTATTATTGAAAAAAAAAAAAAAACAGGGCGTCGTGTTTTATTATTTAAAAACTTTTGATTTGATTCTCGTACGGGATTGTTGAGCACGACTGCTAGTAACATTAATGTAGCTTATCAGTTATGGATGCGTTACGATAGAATGAGGGTAAATTTATATACAAACATACGCTAACAGACTGAAAAGTGCTTCATTTTAACTGGTGCGCCTTACATGGATTGAATCATAACCTATTCTATTTTGCACATCGCCTTCTCTTGATACTAAAACACTCTAACTCAAATTACTATTTTGTTTCTAGACTGCGAACATGCGAAACTTCCACATTGCTGATGTATAATATACAAAGTTGCCATGTGTATTATAAATTACACGAACGTCTTGAATCAATACTAATGTTCAACGCAATGCGCAATGTTTATGATTCACGGCTGTGTTCGGTCAAGAGTCAAGAGTCAACGCCTTATTTTCAATGCATGCATGTTTTATGACATTTGTTCGTCGTGACATCTTAGGAACGTTTACTGTGACCGTGTGTTGAGCTGCGAATAGAGATAATCATGACAAATACTGGGTGTAAATACGTGAAGATTTTCTTAGAAAAGTGGGCTACACCAGTGTTCCTCAACCTTTTTAAACCTGCGGACCGGTAAAAAACGGAAGAAAATTTTGCGGACCACTTTACTGGAATAAATATGGTTTTTTATGCAGATTTTTTTTACTATATTGTGACAGATGTACATAATTATAACTAAAAAATATACATAGAAAAGTTTGATAAATTCAAATTTAACAAACGTAATGGAGTTTTTCAGCAAACTAATGCGAAACCTTCTGTTGTATATATGTTAATATGCTGTATATTCTTGTCTGCAGTGCTTGTATCTGGCAGCTATTATAAAATTTCTTGGTGTCGCATCATCCTAGTAAAAAATATTATTCAAAAATAACTGAACATACAAGTAAACGTACCGACGAAAAATTCTATATTTAATATTCTTGCATGGAAAATTTGTTGAAATTTGGCATACTGTTCGCGGCCAGATGGCAAAGTATTGGGTCGCGGACCACCGGTTGGAAAACACTGGACTACACAATTATAGGTGTAACGTAAAATATTTAAAGACGCACCAAATCAATCGAATTGATTTGTGGAGACAGTAAGTGTTAAAATTCAATTATTTGAAATAACAAACTTTGGTGCTGTTTCCGCAAGATATTTTTAAGAATGCCCAGTGTCGGTCATCGCTAGCGATTTTCCAGAATATTTGGTATTGAAATATTTTTTTATGTGACCAGCAGTAAACAGGTTACATATGGAGGATATACATTTCTAAAGGAGTTCATCTCAACTGAAATTGTTATACAAGAACGATATGTTCCTCAGTCGCGTTTTAGAAGAGAAAGTATAGAAGAATATAGTTATGACAAGACTAGTGTTTTCTTAATCATTTCTATTTCAATGCATTTTTAAGATCAAATCAAACCCTTCAGTCCCTTTGAAAAAAAGTCATAAATTTAGTGAAAAATTATCATACTACTACTTCTGCATGTTCGGTATGTTTGCAGTAAAATATTGTAGCTTTCTGGTTGCTTTTGCTATAGTGGATTGCTTAAAAATCAATACTGAGCATAGGAAAGGAATAAAATGACTAATACCCAACTGTCATTTGAATCACACTAAAAAAAAGAAGATGGACAAAAGTAATAAATCTTAATTTCATTTTCTTTTCTATTAGAAAATATTTTATTTGATAGCGACGTTTGGTTTTCACTTTCCTTAATTGTATTGAATGTGTGTAAAAAGAACCATTTAAAATAATTTAAAAAAAACTCATCACTAAAACCCAAATATAGTTTAAGTGTGTGGGATGATGGTAAATTTACGATAGTAAGACCGTGGAGGTATATTTGGTTAGACATAACAACTAAAATTACAATATAAACTGGTCGTGTTAATTAGTGTAGAATATTTACTTAGTGAGGATTACCTTGAGAATAATTAAGGAATATGTAAATGTAGTGTTCAAACAGTTTTGTTTAAAAATCTATTACATTATATTATTATATTAAAAGCAATTCATATTTCAACCTCTGAGAAGCGAAACCTGTTTCCTAGTATTAATAATAACGCGCCTAAAATAAATTGTCACTTTCAATTTTAAAATAAGGGTTTTATGTAAGCAATAAGAAATATTTAACAGAAACTCCACTCACCACTCCTTAAACTCGGAGAAAAAAAGATATCTGAAATAATTTTATAATTACCAATTAAAATAACTTTTGAATGTGGAAATGATAAGATTTTGTAAAATACAGCATAAAGAATTTTCCATCAATGTTTTTACAATAACCAACTACCATTAAAATGTTATTGGGTATTTTTATACTAAGAGACATTTAATATTTTTAAATTGCTGGGCTAAAGTGAGAATAAATATATATAAAATGATTTTTATAAAATTTTTGGATTCATTGAACCAGTCTCACGTAAGAGATATAACAAATGAGAATAAAACTGAAGGTGAAGTGATCATTTAATATAAATATTGAATTTAATTGGGTTCTCACTATTTATAAAGTTTCTTGATAAAATAGTTCGTTAAAAATTGTTGAAATAATACGAAATACTGAAGTTAATTAATTTAAATTTAATGTTTTTCCATATTAAAGGTGTTTAAACTAATAATCTTACTTAAATATTGCATATAATACAATATGAATCATTTATAATATATTAATAAAGCAATATATCCAGTAAATAATTATCTTGTTTATTGAGATGACACAACCCATTCGATATCTTTCAAATTGTGTTCATCCGTTAATTAAAAGACATTGAAATGCAGAAAATTAAATCATGTTTTATGAGCTACAAAACTTTACGAAGTAAACATAAATTGAACAATTCAAATGCCACTCTAGAACAACTAGTGAAGAAGGCACATGTTCGTATCAAATTTCAAATGTTTAAATAGAATAAAGTAACCCTCGGATTTTGGCCTAGCCTGTGATTATAAATGGAAACTTCAGAGCTTACTTACGTACGCTGAATTCGTAATATATATGAAAATTAATCCGTATATTGTGACTCTATATTATTTTATGTAAAATTGTTTCTGATAAAGCTGTACGATGATATTTTATATTGTAACATTTGCTTTCAAATTTCTAAAATGTAAAAAAATATTTCTGTTAATTTATGATAGATATTAGAGCTGTTAGGACATATCAGATGTTTTGTATATATCTTGTATAACAACATGCTAAATTTGAAAGAAACTACACTGTGTTTTCAAAACACCTTAAAAATGTTTGGAATGTATTTAGGTTTTAAGCTCTTTAATGTACAATTGTGAAGTTTATAAGCAACTTCTAATTAAAAGGTCATATGAATTAACGCTTGCGACATTGACTTTTTTTATCTCTTTCAATATATAATTCATGTTGGTAGATCTTTATTAAATTGTTGATATTTTCACAGTAGTTACTAGATGACCTGTCAAACTTTAACAAATTAAAACACAATTTTATTATGCGTGACTTTTTACTAAAGTATTCATTTTGTTAAATGATTATACTTTCAACATTTTAAGTCTCATTAATTACGTCCATTCACTATACTTTAGGTTTTTACCGATGATCTAACAAAATTATATTTAAAATGAAAATAAAGACAAATAGTACCGATACCTATTTAATATCAAGTTATTGTAATAATGGCAATTAATGATGATGTATTTTAGCTCTACGATTTTTTTTGTAAGATATAGTTGATAACTATTTCGGCTCGCGCCATTGTCAGAAAGTTCTAAGTGTTATAATGGAGTTCTACCAAGTAAATGCCAATTCAATCAATGACCAATAAACATAAAAATAGTACTAAAATATATATATTTTTTTTATATAATTTTATTGCTTTGAAGCATTAGAACTATTCATATTATGCGCGGCTAGGAATGGCTATGTGGTTGACCATAGTCGATGTAAATTATTTTCTTAGTTAAATAAATATATTACACCATAAACTTTATTTAAATTTATACAGTGACAGTTGATATTACCCACGATGAGCGAAACTGATTCCGATCTCAATTATGTTAAATTGTGGAAATAGAATTAAAAATTGTGTTTTAATATTTAAATGTAACGTATTTCCACCTAAAAAGTGTTTAATGATAGAAGTAAAACTAAATTTCGTTAAATAAAATATTCGGCAAATCAGAAATAAAGCTTAAAACATATGTGAAATACTTTCATTAAATTCGTGTGATATTTGAAAGATTTATATTTTTAATTTCAGTCATATTCTTTCAGGTCTACATCATAAAGGCATTATGTTGATATGTGAATGATAGTAAACTTTTCTGAAGATTTATTTGAAAGAACTACGAATGAGCGAAGAATTTCAAAAGCTATATATCAGATATTTAAACAAAACTAAGTATGAAGAAAATAATAAAGGTAATTAATATTGATGTCTGTGATAAAATTCCTTTATAGACTTTTGGAAAGTCACTTACAAAATATCTTAGATTTTTGTTCTATGTTTTCAAGTGTCTCAGAATTTAAGATATGAGTGATATTTTTGTTCATTGATCGCCTATAAGATAATAACTACCATTTATTGAACACAGCTTTTAGTACTACTGGAGAAATTATATATAATATTTATGAGATCAATAACGATTGTACACATTTACGACGATTACCAGTTGAATATGCAGGTTGCATAGCATATTCAACTGGTAATCCTATATAGTGTTTTATGCCAATAATTTTGTTCATATCTACAGAGGTAAATTAAATAATTTATTATTTGTTAATTAAAATGTCTTGTGGCTCATGTTTATCCGTATATATCGGACAGACAGGCAGAAGTATATTCACTCGAGCTAAGGAAAATAAAACATCATTCAATAATAAAAAAATGTAAGAAAGGTTGTAAGATGACGGCTTTGGAACAGCTGGAAACCAATAGATATCAACTATCACAAAGGATTCTTAACGAACAAACTAATATAAGTCGGTCACCGCTTCTCAGACCATTGCGAGGGGCTAATGCCTTCCCGTAATAAACCATCTCCGTCCAATATTTAAGCTTATTGAAATTGTCGCCTGTTTAGTTTCATTTACATTTTTTTTAGTTTTATTGCTAGCAGGAAATAAACTAAGTCGTTAAAACAGAAGAGAAGATCTATTGTGTACATTTTCTACACAGCTATATATAGATAAGCAAATGAACGCTTAAAAATAGTTATGACGATGGTTGAGCCGAAATAACTATCCACTATATCTTATAAAAAAAGATTTTGTAGAACTAAAATACATTGCTATTTTTGCACCGTCTTATAATGGAGTTTTACCAAGTAAATGCCATTTCAATCAATACATGATTCATTGATTTCGTAGCTTAAATTCATTTTGATTCATAATTGAATGTCCTACGTAAAAGATTTCTCGAATCTGACTTGTCAACAGTGATAGAATGTACAAGAACAAATGCGTGTCTAAACTGAAGATTTGATTATCTATTCATTTGGATGGGTACAAATGAAAGCATTATATTATTGGCCCTTTTGTTGCGCAACGGTTTAATATGGTCCCGTTGTAAGCAAAGGTTGCATTATTTTGAAAATGCCGTTCAAAGGGGTCGCGCTTTGAGGAAAAGCGATTGTTCCCGCTCCGACGTCTTGCCAACAATTCATTTTTTCACTTTTGCCACAAAGTGAAGTTTCATTGTTGAGAGTCAATTTGCCGACGAGTAAATGCTACTTTCAGGAAAAGCTTCTCTCCAATAAACGACCAAATAAAAAAGTTTATGTCTCACACACTTTATAAGTATGTTCAAATCATTTAAGTCGCATTTAGCTAAATAGGTAGAAGACGAACGATCATTTTTTTGTGTAAAAAAAAAACAATATTTCAAATTATAGTAAAAGATTTTATAGTACTATTTCCACAACAAATTTAAAGCCAGGACTTTTTTCGCTCATCGTGAACATTGAATTATTCCCGACCGTAAATATTTTGTGGAAAAATTGGTAAAATGAGTTATTATTAAATTTGAATTGTAATTTTGTACGATTCCACATGTTTTGTCACAAACGACCGGGGTTTCGCCCTTCGGCATCTTCAGGTATTCCATCACACGGATGCAACAGAAGCGACAGATGAAAACATGTGTAATCGTACAAAATTACAACAATTCAAATTTGATATTGAAATTCCATCAAGGACCTTCAGTCGATATCATAAATTATCATAAATGAGTTATTATTATTTAAAAAAATATATCTTTCCACCAAAACGTGACAGTCAACACCTAAAAACGAAAAATTCTAAGAAAGTCGTCGAGGTTCTGCACATTTCTATGTGTTTTTTCACTCACAATCCAGGTTACGCCGTTTGACGAATTCAAGCAATTTAATAGACGCATGTGTTGGAAGTGACAGTCGGGAAACAGTTTATATCATTTATGTGCAAGGTGTGATTAAAGATATTAAAACTATTTTAAATATCAATTGAGCTTATAAATACAAGATCTATATTGTTCGTAATTTATCTTAAAAATAAATGATAATAACCGTGTACTGCCTGTCAGTTTGAATACTTCTGTGTGCTAAAACTTTCGTCAGATATGTGTGAATTAGAGTCTGAAAATTGTGCACACGCCTTTCATGCATGCATTAGCAGTAGCTTCGCGACATTTCATTTAACGTCAAGTTTGCTCGGGTTTTTTGGTAGATTTTCAATTTTCCCCCAACAATACAGGGGCGGAATCACAATAGAGTCTCCGCAACACTCAGCAGGGCCGTATTTTACATCAGGGGCCGTTATTGCACTCGCGAGCGTTCAATAATGCACCAACTCATTTCGTGTCGTTCAAATTATGAACAGGCAATTCGTTTAGTTTGAAGCACGTGTGTTTGAACAAGTCACAGCATATCAAGGTAAACGTTTTACATTTTTGATGGGATCCAAAAAGAAGATTGATTAATTTATTCGAACTATGCGCTAATGATCGATATATGTGACAAAATGGAAATTCAGCAATTCTCTTTATATATCGTTCATTATGTAAAGAATCTGGCTTTTGAACGAAGATAATCTGACAGATATTGCTCTACAAGAACTGTTTTTTATTCAGTTGCTAAACCTCTCTTTTACAAAGAAAGTTAAGAAAAAATAAAAAAGCCTTGTAAAAACTGTTTCATATCAATATTTTACTGAGATTTGATCCCACGACTGCTCCTACGGAAGTCAACATCGTTGACTACCGCATCACGGATACAAGTTGTGACTGTTATATATTGTAGTCAGACTTATATTAAATATATAAATTTAATCCGTCAAGCACCTTAGGCAAGTAAATAAGTTAATTGATTGAATTGGCATTCACTTGGTAGAACTCCATTATAACACGGTGAAAACCGTGTTTTCACCGTGTTGTAAATAAGTTAAACTCGCTATTCTTGCTAATGAGATTTTCATGATTGTTTCTGAACTTTCAATGGATTTTATTTTGGTTAAAAATTATTACAAAAAGATCCTTTACATTTATCTGTAAATTATTTTACTTCATTTAGATATGTATCATACGATTGCTTGTAAATTGTTTACAAAATTCTTATGCCGTTGGTTTTGTATACCTGCTAATTATCAACTCAAAATTTTGTTTCTAGTCTGGTTAGCAATTTGTTTTGTAATCACTTGATAATGTTTATGATGAGCGGAATCGGTTCTGATAATAAAATAAGCATGTAAAAAAATATCCAAAAACATATCTTTTTGATATTGAACACGTAAAAAACCAAGGTGTAAGTCTTGCGCAATAGATATTTAAAAAAATTTTGTAAACATATTGTTTGGTTTTTTTAGTGGATTTTTAATAAATAGCTTGATAAGTTGAGCTATGTATAAAATTACATTATAGCTTAATTTTTGCAATCTGTTTCTTAAATTATTGAAAATAAAAATGTAGACTTAATAAATATTGTCAATAGAAAAAAAGTTTTTTTATTAGAGTGTGTGAAACGTAGCACGAGTCGCCCGTGAAAAATTGATCACAGAGTTCGTCCCAAGATACCTTGTGCTTTGATTTTATAGGGAGCGAAGTGTACAGGGGTGCATCGTGGGGTAGCGTGGTGGATATATCCTGTTTTATTTTATTTTATCACTGTTCACTCACGTAGATGACGCTTTGCAATATTTATTATATTAGATTTACGAGATAAAAGTTGGTATCATAAAAAATGGTTTATTTACTGTATCACTAAAATCAAAGCAGCATTGGCAAAAAAAACGTTTATTTTGTAAATTTTTATAAAAATCAGCCTGTGGACATATTTTATATTATATTTTTTATTTTTAATAATATTGATAAAGTTGTGTAGTTTTTGTGAAACTCAATTGTTTTGATAAAGAACTAGAACTGATATTAGTTCTAATTTCAAATGAAAAATTTACTGTATATTTTTGTCTTGTATTCTCAAACGAACTTGTTCATTAAATATTTAAAAATGTATAGAAAATATAAATTATTTACAAGTGTAGAAGATACATTCTTCCGACGTTAGTTTTGTTTGATAATATCAATTTTATCAGGTATAAATGATCATAATGAAAATTCTTCTTTAAATATCTTGATTTATATTAAATTAAAAAAAAATCTTGAAATAAACTGTTAATTAAAAAAATAACATGGATTTTAAAATAACTCTTCTCTACAATAGTCCAGAAACAATGCTGCTGGAATATATTGAAATAATAAAAAAAATAGTATTTCTAATGCATAAAAGCAAATCACCTTTGGAAGCACTATTTTTTGTAGTAATCAAAACACAGTGTTTTTGCAAAAATAAGCTTCGTTATTGGTGTCATTATTTTTTTGGTCGATACAATTCACCCACAAAGTCTAGGCGTTATTTTTTCAGTTGCTTTAATTTTACAGTTTTTTTGAAAGAGAGAATGGTTAAATCAAATGCTAAAGCTATTATTAATGTTTTCAACATCATCGATAAATATATATATGTTGTCTTCGTGCAATATCCACCACCTGATAAGAGTTAAACAATAAAAGGTAAAATATTATCAAACTCCAGACTCTTTTTTAAAATTAAATATTTGAATTTACTTTTTCGATACCTCTTGGTTGACTTCTATGAAATTGATCATTTTCTTCCCACCAAATTGCACGTAAAAAAATCAAATGGCAAGGTAGGCGTATGTACAAACCCCCCAGTTTTCACTCCCAATGGATTGAATCGCAACCATAACCGAGAAAAGCTCAAAAGTGGGAAATGTCCTCAAGCGACCGGAATACAAATCCTTCATTACTACGCGGCGCGACGTCGTCAGCCTCGACGCCATTTTGTGAAGGCGTCGATTTTTCACGGGTAGAAAATGCGAATCGAAATTTCAGCGATGCTCGTTCTGACTGGAGATTGACTACATTTTCTTTTGGAACCCAATTCCACGCACATTACTATTATGTATTTTGTTCAACAATATAAATATTATCGTTAATTATTTGAAGTAAAAGATAGTAAAAAACATAGTTCTTTCTTATTATATACATTGTACATATATTTCACATCAACTTGGCGATTGAAAATGATTTACAAAACAACCATATTACACGACCTAACCGTAAACATTCCAGAAGATTAAGCATTGTTGTAAAACTAAACTACACGACATATAGCTTGGTTAACTATCCAAGCAAGAGAATAAATAATCCCAAGAGACAATAATCAAATTATTTATGTAAAGGATGTTACAACTTTCTACGATTCCACATGTTTTGCCACTAACGACTCGGGTTTCGCCTTTCGGTATCTTCAGGAATTCTATCACACGAATGCATCAGAACATACAATAAACAATCAGCATCGTCTGTATACCAAAAGTATTAATTACAGGAAAACACAAATCCTAAGGCAAGCAGTAAATGTAACAAATTGATATTGAAATTCCATCACACACTTTCAGTCGATATCATCTATGTAAGAGTTTTAGCTATTTTATTTTGACAACGGCTCAATTTTTTTAATAATATTTTACGATTGAAAAGCATGGACTGTACCAATGTCGAAATTTAATATTTATGAATGCAATTTAAATGAAGAATGATTCAATTGAATGTGAAATTAAAATAAATGAAATCGAATAGGAAATCAAATACGGCGCCAACCCAACAAAGCCGTTATTAATGATCTATTACTGATGAAGGCAAATGCGGTTTGTCGTGAAGTTAACTGCGGCTTCAATATCTTTTGATTAAAATTAAGTCGTCTCTTCCCGTCACAAATGCATTTTCACGAATTTTCTTAATTGTGTTAATGACAAGATGCGCATAGTTGTTAGAATTGAAAAACCATCAGGTATTACTAATTCAGTATAGTATAAGTCAAATACTACAGATGAATGCTTATTGAAAGAAAGCTGTCTGTTAACTATTTACTATCTTGGGTGATAAATGAAATTGGTAAAATTACTCACAGTCAACAATCAAACATAACACAGATTTGCTGCATAAATAAAATTGATAAATGAACTATTAATGATGTTTTATTTTTATTTAATCAACTTTATATTTGCGTATTAAAGACATTATTCAGGTGAAACAGTGAAAAAATAGCGATGTATTTTAGTTTTACAAAATTTATAAGGTACAGTGGAACCTCGATCAACCGTTCTCGCATAATACGTTTTCCGGGATGAAACGCTTATTTTTTATAGTCCCGTCAAACTTCCATACGAACAATGTTAAATAATCCCGCATTGACCGTTTCCCGATTCCCCGATTTCCTCGATAAACCGTCTAAATATTTTGGTCCCGTCACAGATATTATCCCGATTGACCGTTTTTATTGCATATTACTCCGTATCTCGGCAAGCAAGTTTGACACAGCCGAGTGCAGGTGTTATGTGTAGACACGTTGGAATGCGCTCTACATGTTAAACGTAACGCATTGGACGCATGTGCTATTTTTTTGGGTTGAAATCCACCACACACGTATTATTGTGTATGATGCAAATGTAGAGTTGTTTAAAATTCATGGTAATAATGATTTCTGTACATACAAACTTTTAGTCACAAGTTTAGTAACGAGTATTTGTTCCGATTAAAGTGCCAAATAACAAAGAAGCAAACGAACATAAAGGCCTTTTTTAAAAAATAAATTTTATATACAGTATGTACAAGTAGCTAATAAATAAATATTTTTTACTTGTTTATTATTATTTGAAGCTTTCCCGCAATTACTGTTATTTTTTCAGGGTCCCTTGGAAAACGTAAAATCGAGGTTTCACTGTATATAAGCTATTTCGGCTTACGCCTGCATCAGAACTATGTTTAAACGTATATTTACTTATCAATATTCTTTTCTGTTCTATCATCCTAGTTTTATATTTAAATTATTAAATGTGGCAAATCTATTTTACGTATTTCTCGAAGTGAGAGATAATTTGGCTTCGTTTATTGCTTGGAAATAAACGTAAAATAAATATGTATTTATAGTAAGTAAATGAACGTTTAAACATAGTTCTGATGAAGGGTAAGCCGAAACAGTTGTCAAATGTATGTTTAATCAGTTTTGTATAATAGAAATAAAATACATTGCTATTTTTTCAACGCGTCACAATAGAGTTTTGCCAAGTAAATGCCAATTCAATCAATATATTATTCTGTTGCTTAAAGCTAGCAGTAAAACAATTTCGACTGAACAAAGCACTCGTTAAGTCAGGAAATAAAAACATGTGCATGATTGTGAATCCACAAAGATCTCAAGGGAAACCCGATAATAGCGATTCAATTGCACGAGTTCAAGCAAATAGCCCCAAATGCATTATCAAACAGTTGTTTAGTATTTTGTTACAATAATTGCACGTATACATCTTACTCCGAATCCCGCTTGTATGTTTAAATAAAAGAAACTATTTTACTATCTTAATTGCGGCTTAAATTGTTGAAACTTTGTAAGATTTCACATATTTTGTCACTAACAACCCGATTTAAATTTCTTTCAGCACTCTATCACACAGGTGCAATATAATTGACAGTCAGTTCTGAAGATGCCGAAAGGTGAAACTCGGGTCGTCGGTGATAAAATGTGTAGAATCGCACAAAGTTTCAACAATTAAAATTCTATATTGAAATTCCATCAACCACCTTCATTCAATATCATAAATTATTTGTTATTTGTTAAAAACTTTGTTTTATATTCTAAGCTATATGATAGTAAAATATTTTTCCAATTTCTGTTTGAATCGTAAGTTTAAAGATTTATAAGATGCCCCCTTTTTAAGGAATAAAATCACTTTTTTTGTACTTTTTTACACTTAATATTTTATAATCAAGACCGATTTCGTACAGCGCGAGCATTATCAAAAAATGCTGAATGTTAATTTCAAAAATGATTAAGTTGTATGGTATAATCAATTGATAATGCTCGTGATAAAAAAACCGGCCCTGATTTAAATTTTTGAAAGTTAAATAACAAATCGTGTTTTTTCATGTATACATAATTCCTTTCCACCAAGAAGTGATAGTTAATTGTAACTGGTCTAATTTGTCTAAAAAAGGTAGTACAAATAAATATGTATAAAATATTTCATATTTAATGTTATCATTAGGTTTTAAAAAAATATTTCTTATGAGAAGTCATGGACAAGAATTGTTTGTTCTCCTAAAATGTAGAACCAGTCTGGCAATATAAAAAGAATTAACAATATTCAAAAGCATTGATTAAGATTTCGACCTTTTCAAAAAAAACAAGAAAAAAGTCGATTTTGCCCGAGTTTGCTTTTTTGATTTCCCTATAATCCTTGATATTTTTCTTTTTATTTTTAATGGCAATTTTTATAAATCATTTCTTGCAAACTAATAATTTGCCTTCGTAAACGTATTATTGTTTCGTAAATGTCAAAGAAATAAAAATGAAAACATCTAGAGGCATTGAATATATGTGATTGATAAATTGTTCCCCATTTCTGTTTATTACAAGTGCTACGTAGCCCATCTTACAACCGTAATTATCCCCAAAAAACAAACGCCAAACTAATTGATAGCAATCATTTATCATGGAAAAAGTTTATATTGGGAACAGGCATGCGTGAAAAGACATTATTCTACTGGAAATATTACTAAAATGTTGAATTTAATACGGGGTCAAACAACAGCAATTTTCAGTAAAATAAGCAAATATTTATTCTCTTGTGTGTACTCCAGGCGCCGAGAAACTCCTTTCCTATGTTTTGGATCATTTACTAGAATTTGCTTAGACTCTATAATCGTGCATTGCGTTTGAATTCCGAGAAATGAGCTGAAATGTTACCAACGTTATGCATTACTGTACATATTAAATTAATGCATAAATTAAAGTCTTTTGGTTATTTTGTTATTGGCGTAGTTTTTATTGAATCAGGAAAAAGTGATAAATTGTTTGATTTTAATCCTCTCACTATGTCAAGTAAAAAGGAAATAGCCCGGTTATAGTAAGAAGTTTTTTAATAGGCATATACGTGGTAAAATTCAATTATAAGACGGTGAAAAACTAGCACTGCGTTTTAGTTTAAAAAAATTTATAAGGTATATTGATGGTAGCTATTTCGACTTACGCCCTCATCGGAATTATGTTAAGACGTAGATTTAATTATATATATGTATATTGCTATGTAGAAATGGTAAACAGTACATTTTCTCTTCTGTTCTAACACACTTCTAGTTTCACATTGTGCAAATAAATTCTTAAATATGACAAATTGATTATTTGCATTTATCGAATTGAGAGTTAATCTGCGTTTTTTAGGAAGCTATAATTTAGATAAAAAATAAGCTTCACAAAATTATAGTCGAATCCGTCAATAACACTAAAATCATTATTTTTAATGGACACCTACAATTAGTATTCGTAAAGAGTTTTTCTTTATTTTTGTGTTTTTACCCAAAGCTTAAAATTGATAACTAAGTAAAATAGTATTATATATAGCGAATAAATATGCTGGAAAAGATTTGGTAAAAAATCAGAGAAGAGAAACATCAGTATATTAAAAATAGAATTTAGACACAAAACAATTGAACTTTGAAATATAATAACGACAAAGTAAATATTAGTCAAATATTGTTATTAATTTTCTTAGCTACATTTTAGTCCATGAAAATTTCTTTTTTTACGATTGCCGTAGAACCCTTTAATTTAAAAATGTAAGAAAGCTTCAAATATATATATTTTTTGTCTTCAATACTAAGTTGTTTTACTTTTAATGTGTAAACTGTTACAAATCATCAGTTGATAGTGCTCACGTTGAGCGAAACAGGATCTGATCTGTATATTATAAAAGTTTAAGAACAGTTCATAACGCCATATTGTTTCTTTGCACTTGAATATAAACAATGAACAAACCCTCAGATTCATATATATCTTAGAAATAAAAAAGGTTTTATTTTTTAACAGTTGACAATTCTATCATCTCTGTAAATGACGGAGCAAGAAATATTTAATAATTACGGTTTAAACCGATTGTATTAATAGTGGGATCAAAATATTTAATCGAAGAAGTCGAAGAAAATTGTTAAATTAGGGAAAGTGACTATTAAACATGTTCCGTAATGGTGTAGAGCTGGGACTATAGAAAATGAACGAGACATGCGAGAAAACGGTGTTCCCCTGTACCTGTGCTGATTTTTTTTGTATCATGAAAAATGTCAAAAAGCCTCGTTACTATTCATGAGGGATACGCTGTTTAATGTGGTTAAGATTAATATTGTACCCACATCTCACATGAATACGAAGCAATGCGTTGAAATAAGGGCTGTGAAATATGATGGAACACACAAACAATAATGGTTGCCTTCGGCTGATTCATTTAAGGGTAGATTTGTATCAAATGTAATATAAGCATAGCTCTACCACGGCTAACCGTTATAGATAGTTATAATAATTGCAAGCACTGTCGCTTGATATATGAGCGCGCTGAAAATAATAGGTTGCCGAGTTTTGGGGTTTTCCCCAGTGCCGTAACTGGCTCCCATCTGAGCCCAGATGAATATCTCACTTGTTAATTTATAAACGGGAACTCCCGAAATTCAATTTGACTGAGTATAAACCTTTGTGTTTGGTACAAGTTGGTCGAAATACGGGCAATGTTATCGTCAGGAGTATGAGTTTTAATAAACATTGAGAAATTTTGTAACTGTTCAAAACAAATTTTTTTTCATCGGTATTACGAAATTTCACTTCGTTACTTTGTTAGTCCACGTGTTTAACAAGGTGTGAAGCGTGTTTCGTCTCATTGAGAAATATCTTAACTCTTTACGCTATGATCAAGGAAAGTTAAATGGCGCAAAAGTGTATTTTTTTCATACATATATTTAGAAGACATTGATTATTTCAACGATAAAAAGTGAACATTTTCAGGGCTACAATTATTTTGTGTATAATATATGGGCAATGAGATGAAACAAAAAATACATTTCTGATAATTTCGTGAAACAAGATGAAAGTTGCATATGTTTTTGGTTAGGTTTTGTTATTCTTGGGAACCTTTGAAAATTAAAGCTAAATGAAAGTAAACATAAAATTAAAGTGACGCGTTAAATAACACGTGTTATATGAATATCTTTAGAATTTTTAAACACATTATGACGAAAAATAAATGTGTCAAAATGAATGTTTTTTTCACTATAGAAATATGTACAATTTTAGTTGAATCGTACAAAGTTTCATCAATTCCAATTTAATATTGAAATTTCGTCAAGCACTTTCAGTCGATATAAAAAATAAAGGTACACTTACGGTCTGCGTTTTTTCTTTGTAATTACTAACAATGATATATAACCGATTTGAATCCGTGTGATAAATGTCTGAAAATGTTGAAAAGCGAAACCCTGGTAGTAAGTAACAAAACATGTAGAATCATACAAAGTTTTAGCAATTCAAATTTGATATTGAATTTCCAGCAAGCACATTCAGTTATTATTATAAATAATGTATGTTTTAAGTTTACTTATAATTCTAAGAAATAAAAAATAAGCAAGATTGATTTTTTTTAAATACTTTAAAGTACTCATTGCTGTATGGACAGGGTGTTCTCCAATGACAATTTAACAACTTTATGTGTGTTTTAATTTTTTTTCGTAAGGAATGTTTAAGGAAAAATTCTTTACGACTTGTTTGGATGGATCTAGTTTGCAGAAATTTAAAATGAATAAATGAATTATTATAGTTTGAAAAAAGAATGTAAGTTAGAGCTATTAGTAATTGAGTTCTATTTGATTTCCATTGAACGATTCCATGCTATTTAAATGCCTTGTTATTTGTTAAAGATACAAGATAAAAATTGTTTCAAAACCAATTTCATGTAAAATAACTGTTGTGAAGAATATACGCCAGATACTTGCTGCTTTAGTCAAAATAATCCAATGATTACAAAAAAAATCTTCTATAATATATTAAAAATAATTGTGATAAAACAATATTTTATGTATTGATTGAATTGGAATTCACTTAGTAGAACTCCATTATAACACGGTGAAAAAAATAGCAATATATTTTAGTTCTACAAAATTCTATAAATTTATACGATAAATTTTGTAGAACTAAAATACATTGATATTTTTTTCACCGTGTTAATATTTTATGTCTTTTTTAATGAGTAAAATTTTTTTTTGTCACTAAAGTTTCCGTCGCTCACTTTTGAAAATGATATCAAATATAATACTTCAATAATTTTTTGGGGTTAACCATATTTTATAGCCATAAAAAAATAAATTCATAGAAATATAAAAAAAGTGTTTTACAGGAGTGCGTTAAAATATTATATATATAAAGATAGAAGTAAATATTAAATAGAATATAAGATATTTGACAAAGATTGCGTTGTCATTTGCTTTTTGTGACGCTTAAGACTACAAAATTGTGTTTATATAATTTATTATGCATTGCATTTGATAAATAGTAAAAATAATAAAAAAAATATTGTTAGATAATTCTCATTTTAATTTGTAAAATGAAACTAAGGAAAGACTCACTGCAGACGATTTTTAAAATTTTGTTAGAGAATGTAAAATATTGCAAATTATAGTCATCTTGAACCAGCTTTCTCTATGGCGCAACTATAAAGTGCATCCAAAATTCAGTTGCGAAGAAGAATTAGCGAGATTTTGAAACAGGCTCCAACTATCAAACTTCCGGTACAATTTTAACGAGAAACTTCCTTGCAAAAAGTTCATGCATAAAATTATGCCTTGCAATCTAAGAGATGAACAATTTGTTGCATTTAAGATGTACTGACAACTCATTAAAGTTTTGATGTATACAGAATAAGCTTAAAGAATTTGCGCCTGATTGAGAAATTGATTTAAAAGGAAATTCAGAATTTATATGAACAATAAGTTAAGTAAATACATTATAACAATACTTCTTCTCTGAATATAAACAGTATAAAGCCATAATGAGATATATAATAAAAACGGAGTAAAATCATTCTCTCTAATTCTTTATTCAAAATTAAAAAATAAAATTGATAAGTACTTAGATAAAAGTACGATGTTTGACTTTTTTTCACAAACATTGTATAAGAATAAAATGAAAACTTTGAAAATTTTTATATTTACGTCATTTGTATTTAGATTTAAAAACCAATTAAAAAATCAACGATATTTGAATCACTTAAACAATGTACACTTCAACATGTTGTGTCACTTACGAAATGGGTTTCGCCTTTAGATATCTTTAGACATTAGAGCATCAATATGTATCTTTTTGCGGAATCGAACCATAACCCTACTCAGCCATAACTCAAAAACGAATTGATACAATGATTTTATAACTCTATCTCTATTATTACGGGTTTGTAAATTTTTTCTTGCAAATGATTTCTTATTGATTTTTTTTGATTGGATATTCAATTGATTTAAAAAGGCTGGTTTTGCCTCACTAAAACTGTTTTTATTCAATATATTTGACATAACAGCTAATAGTAAAAGACTGCTAATTGCTTAGTTACTCTATTTTTTTTTTACTAAGAGAGAATAGATGGAACATGACTAGGACAGGATGAATGGTCAGGTAAGCGCTTTCGCTAAGCAACGATTTTTGGTTGAGTGAGATTGAGTTTTTAGATATACACAAAAACTCGTGTCTTTAAACAGAACTCGAAAAGAACACTTTACTTGCTAAAACCATTAAGATTAGTTAAGGACTTCAATTGCGTTAATCGCTGCATTACGGAATTCAACTTTATTTATAATTATTTAATCAAACCTATGGTTCAATTTTAATATTATTTTGGTTTTCGTTAGTCATTTTAAGTAACAAACACTGTAAAACTGTAAAATAAAAATACCATCGAAAAACAATATAAAATCAAAATTTCGCAGACAATTGTGGAAATTCCAGGAAATTTAATCTAACCTGAATAGAATTGTTTTTTTTAACACAACCTGTATTGTTTAAACATTGTGTATGTAGGTGAAATAAAATAAGAGAAAACCGATGAAAGAATTAAAGAGTTTCTCTGAAAATAGGTGTCGAACTTCCAAGAAATTTAATCAACCCCCGAAAAAACTAACAGCTTTAACGATAATATAATCTTTATGAAAAAATGTTTTATGATTTTAATTGTGTAATAGCCCCATATAATGTATAAATATACGTGAATCCTCAGATTATATTTTTGAAATAGTTTAAGTCATTTTATGTAAGTTTTTGTAGTTAAAAAGGGATCAATGCTTTAGCATTTCATTTTCAAAATAAAACATAAACGGGGTGCCAGAATCAGTTGTAGGACACCCATTAGTGATGAATAACTCACAAGTTTAAAAAACAAGTTATTTGAAAACGCCAGTTGTCGCTACTTCATCTTATATGCTATAATATATTATCAGTTTTAGCACATTATTTTCTGTATTTGAGACAGCAGCGATCCCGAGCTTACTGACTAAAATCTCCTTATTAATTACAATGGATAATCTTCGTCGTATTATCAACGAGTTTGTTATAGGATATGACAATTTTATTTAAAATTTTATAAATATAAGCATTATTAGTATTAGTTTGTAGGAAAGAAGATAGATGAATGACTCAGAAATTTTTGTACTGCATTTTAAGTTCATATGTTTGCTATATTTATCACCTTTTAATATTTACCGATTTTTGTAAAACCCCATTTGCTGAAAATTAAAGGAAGACGACTGTATGTTTTTGTAAGGTTTTTTTTTTATTATCATTTGAAGCTTTCACGCAAGGTCCCTTGAAAAACGTGGAATCGAAGTTTCACTCTTTTGTAATAAACACTGTTTTGTGTTATGTTTCGTAACTGATTGATTGCTTAATAAGTAAAATATTCCACTATGAATCCACTTATTGTATAATCGTACCAAGGTATTTGGAGTGAGCTTAATTCAAAAATAACAAAGAATAATTTTGATGTATGACATCACGAGAAAATACAATTATTACTTAATGAATATTTCGAAGTACGATTCCTGCCGTTTTCCCTATGTAAAATCGCATGAAAACTCATAGTTTGAAAGTTTCTTAATAATCTGCGAATTATTTAGACGTCTAATAACAAGTATAGCTACAAATATTATTATACAAGGAGGTAAGTATGTTTCAAGGCCTATCTGATTGCCTTGTTTCAAACTACCTAACTGTATTGTGAAAAGCTATGAAACAATTTCCTCTCTAACAGATATGATTGTTATTGCTTCCGTACTTGAAATTTATTCACAGCTTTCATTTACTGTCTGATTCAAAAAATATACACAGATTTTTAATTACTCTTTCATACAACAGAAATAAATGTAAAACAGTTTCGTGGAAATTTAGACGTTGTCTAAAATGCTGTCAACGTTAAGTTCTTGATTAACTTTTATAATATATATTTAGTAGTAAGTTTATTTAGGTGATATAATACATTTAGTTGAATATGAATTATTACTTGGGCTAGTAATCAAGTTGTTAAAATATGGTATGACGATCATTTATTTCTTATCATTTAAGCCCAACCTTATCATATCTTTGTAAACTTTAAAACAGTAACTAAATATATATTCGATAACACTATTATAAGTTGTTGAAATTTGCTTCTCTCGGTAAATGTAGTTTAACACATTAAATTTCACTGATAAAACATTATTTAAAGAAATGAAACATTATCATTACTTCGTATAGGTTTATTTATTGCATTTTCACTGTTTCATTTACTAAACCATTTTTTTTTGTATAGCATATACAGTTTTTCTTGAAATATACTTTCACTGTAATTTATATAAACTAAATAAAAGGTAATAATCAATGCCGAAATAATAATTATAAAAATATGATTTTTATTTATGGGTTATTTCGGTCAGCACTGGTTTCGCTTGAGCAAAACTGGTTCTGATTCTAATTATATAAAATTGTGAAAATGTAGATAAATATTGTTTTTATTTAAAAACAAAAGTTAAAATAAAACCAATTTTGAAATTCATATATTAACAAATATTGTCGCATAATTGCAGTTAAAATGGCCAAAACATATTAATAAATTTTGGTTTATTTATAACAATTGTAAGGTTGAAGACAATAACGGTTTTCAAGAATAGAATTAATCTATTTTTGATTAAATTGTAGGCACGTTAATACCGCGCACACGGGAGGCCGACAGGCTTCAAAATTTGATTCTTGCAAAGTTGGTGCAGTTGTTGTGCAACAATCGCGACGCGATGTGTATGCTTAGCCACTCAACAATGTTATGAGACCTCCTGAGTCCTAGTCTACCAAGCGGAGAAGTTTGTTACTGTTCAACTTTGCTAAAATACAGAATACGGCATTTAATAGTGGTTCAGAAGCAAAGGAATATGGAACAAGCAAGGTTGGCCTTAAACGTTTTTTGATTTTCTCTAAGAATGCTTATTAATCAGCTGAAAATTGAATCCACGCTATTTAATATTTTTTACGTTTCAGAAATGATTATTATTTATATGTATATATAAATCAATATGTGTGTTTGTCCTTTATGTATAATTAGAACATTCATTCGATCGTTTCATTTCCCTCGAAAACTTTGGCATACCACCTCTCCAATCCTCACCCCCCTAATTTTTTTAAGTACACTCCCGCAAAGGTTTATCTTATTTTCTTCTATATATATATATATTATATACATCAATGTGTGTGTTTTTCCTTTATGCATTACTATACAATTCATCCGATCGATATAAAACTTTACGATTTTTTTGAAAACATCACCGCTAATGTTTCTAGCATACCAATTCTTCCCCAACCCCCAAATAGTAGAGAATAGTAAAGATACAATTTTTTGTTGTCATAACGAGTTTCCCTGAATTTCCTAACTATGAGATCGCAGCTACGCGCGACAGGTTAGCTAGTTTTTTAATACAATAATGATTATTTTGACAAACTTTTCTTATTATTTAAAAAAGTGAACACCTTGTTAGTTTTTTTAATCGAAAAGCCAAAATTATCATTGTTTTTTTTTTATTCATCTAAAAAATTTGAATAATAAAATAACAACAAGTTTTCATCAAAATATGCAATAGAACTGACAGTCAGTAAGCAGTTTGTATCGCTTATATATATAAGAAGCATTACAACAGATACAGATAGGAGTTAAATATATATCTGAAATAATTTTCTAACTACTGATTTGATTATAACGACATTCAAATTTGGGAAAAAAATCTTATAACCATCACATGACTTGTAATGAGATATATTGATCATAATTATTTTAAACTGATGGTTTATGGTTGGATTAAATATAAAAAAACTTGAATTAAATTATTCAGAATGGAATAATTGAACTAATCTCACCTATGGTAGAAAGCTTGGAAGAATTAGTGATGTCTAACTGTTCGTTTAATAAAAGTATGGAATTGATTTGCTCTTTATTTATTTTATATATAATAATTGTACCATTCCAATCATTTATTCAGTTATAAATGAGTCCGTTTTAATATCGTATTAAAATATTACAGGAATTTAAATATTTAGAAACTATTATTTCTGATTCAGGCCTGGATCTTTATCGGTTCTATGCGCATGTCGTTCTCTAATGCCACTGATTCCTGGAATCAGAGCAAATGAACCGAAATGTTATTTTATGCTCCGTGTATTATGGCTACATATTTGTTTCCAAACATAAAAGTTTCATAGAAATATTAAGTATATTTGAAATAAAAAATAACAAACGTGAAGTATAAATCACTATACAGTGATCGTCAAGGATTAAAGTGTCGAAGAGTCTTCATTATTATACAGATGGAGTATGAAGATTGTTTATAAACCTTTTGTATGACGAGTTCTCCTGAAGGTTTTCCATAACTGTAGCAGGCACTACACTACACACTCGGAAGGCTTCGAAGGAAGATTATTTAATAATTGCGCACTGAGCCGCGGCCTCTTGCGATTTGCAACGTCGACTGTCGTTATATTTCGTAATGCTACTACACAGTAATTAAGATAATGATTTTTGAATGTCATAGGTATACAGATCATCGAATGAAAGAAACATTCAATCAGCAATTCAGCAGCAGAAGAAATTAATACTCTGTATATCATAGGAGTATAGACAAACATTTTGATAAAGATACATTAAATATTACAAATATATTATGTTAAATTTTAAGTTTTACAGTTAAACTTATTAAAAAAAATATAAAACTTTTTTATTTCATATCAAACTAAAATTTGACCTTCGAAATTGACAAAAATTTTAAGCCATCGATGACGATGTAAATAAGTTTCAGTTAAAAAGACTCATGTTACTTTATCATGAACTTTTCGATTTTTACCTATCTTTATGGAGACACTGTAATATAAAAAGTTACCTTAGAAAATATCACCCGTATCTTAAACACCCATCACTAGAAGGATTGTAATTCACACAAAAATGTCACGGGAAGTTTCCTCCTTTAAAATAAGTTTAAAGCTGTTTTCTTCCGATAGTGTGACATCCGACCCACATTGAAAAGCTTCTCGTAGGCCCGGACAAAGAGCTTTTTTATATAAAGCTCTCTCTCAAATAATAAGATCGATCTGCAGATTATGCGTAAAACCATGGATATACTCGTCACATAGAAGATAAAGGATAAGGGACTTTGTTATGTTGTCAAAGATATTTTGTGTCATATTCACTCATACTTTACTTTTGTTACGAAAATGAATACAATTATGCATAATGTTCGTTTTAGCTTACGGGTTATTCAAAATAAAAATATGCACTAAGTATTTCATTAAAGAATATTTTCTTACCATTTAAATTTGATTGGAAAAAAATTGGCAGAATTCTAAATACCGGTGTCTCAAAACTTTTAAAAGAAAACATCTTTTTTTATGTATTCTCTGCAAACTCTCTAAGCATTGTAAATTTCCACATGTTTTGTCACTCGTTATTCATGTTTCACCTTTTCAGCATCTTTGAGACACGATTGCAATAGAACTGACGACAAAACTCAACAATTCTAATTTGAATTAGAATTGTTGAATTTTTTTTAGTTGTGTTGCATCTGTGTGATATTATGCCTGAAGATGCCGAAAAGTGAATCCCAAGTCGTTAGTGCCAAACCATGTAATCGTACAAAGCTTAAACAATTAGAATTTGATATTAAAGTGTCATCAAGCACCTTCAATAGATTAATTAAAATAATAAATTGTAATTTAAATAATTTACGACAAGGAGAAGACAACATGCGATGGCAAGTAAATTTCATTGATATACATGTAGGAAAGTGTTGTTTAAAATTACTTTTTATTTCCTATTGAAAAACATAGATTTAAGTAATGTTGGAATTAAAAATTAAAAATTGAAGATAAATGCCTGTGATGTGATTGATTTTTATAAACTATATTAGAAAAACTCCAATCATAAATTGAATAGAAGCTTACTTCTTTGTCAACTCCTTGTCTCGAAATTGCCACAACGAAAACTTGGGTATCCTTTCAGACCTTTCAAATCCCTATACTGTCGTAAAGAAGCAAACTGAGAAAAAATAACCTCAGGTACTGAGAGCTGTATAATTTTCATTTTCTTAGGGCTCAAGACAAAACTTTTTAATTGGTCCCGGTACACAATCAAATTATCAGTCTCTGAACTTTACGGATTGGAAAAAAATCAATCATAAGTTTTTCAAAAAACGATATGGTCGGGTGGCTTTCCTTTGATTAAAGACTGGAGTAAAAAAACCTCTTCTTTGTCTTCAAATGCTGACCCCCCCACTCAAGGGGAAAAATCTTTGCGATTATGAGGCGAACTGGAGTGACTGATTTTAAGAAATTCGAATCGAATCGATAGTGCCCACTTTCTTGAAGCCATTAAATGGACTCCATTTGAGAGCGAGACGTGACTGGTGAGTGCAATTTTAATCAAGTCCAATAAACAAAATGTGCTTCGGTCGATTAAACGTTGTATATGAACCTCGGGTGGCGTTAAGAATCAAAGGCGGATTGTAAATTTTTGAATTTAGTTATTTTTTTCTAATTTAAATACAAATATTTGATTTAAATTATTTCAAAATAATAAATAAACATAATTCAATGGGTTCGACTGTAACTCTATAAAAGTATTTTTAAAAATAAAATTTATGTTATTATTTCATGCTTTTTCATCAGTTTTCAATCGTATCAGTTCTAATAATAAAGAAATGTACCAAACAAACTGAACCCAATTAATCAATTCCTTTTATTAAACGGGCGATCAAACACCTTTATTTTAGCACGGTGAAAAAAATAACAACGTATTTTAGTTCTACAAAAATTATTTTTAAAAAATATAGCTGATAGCTATTTCGGCTCACCATCGTCAGAACTATGCTTAAACTAACATTTACTTATCTATATATAGCTGTGTAAAGGTACACAATACATCTTCTCTCCTGTTTTAACGGCCAAGCTTGTTTCTTTCTCGCAATAAAATTAAATTTTTCAAAAATTGTAAATGAAACTAAAATACCCTTTATTTACTTTTTAAACTAGCCAAAAATCTGAAAAAAGATCTTCTAAAGTGACTAAATTCTTCTAAAATCTCATCGTAATCCATCTATTTTAAATACTTATTTATCTTTGAATAACAAATTATCAAATTATATTTTAATGATGGTTTATAATTGTCAAAATTACTCGTATCAAAGTCATTAGAATGTTTTGATTGTTATGTCATCTTTTCAAAATTTTATGTTAATATAATCAAACTTATTTTAATTAATTAATGATGTTCTAGATTTTTTTGTCAGAATGTCAGAAGATACCAATAGCTGAAATCTAGTAATTGAGTGCAACAATTTGAAAGATTGCAGACATGTACAAAATTTCAAAATTGATTTCAGCACATCAAATGTAATAAAAAGTTATAAATTTTATTTTGACTTTGCATTACAAACTAAGAAAACTTATGAATGATTTTCTGGATAACATTTATAAAGCTAAAAAAGCATTACATATATGTTTAAAAATACACCAGTTAGAACTGAGTCGAATATAATTCGAGCGGTCCTAAAAAATTTATTAATATGATTTTCTGTTATTTTTTTGATAATTCTTGGACCATTTTCCTTGAAAATATGATAAACACTGAATTATATGTTTGTTGAAATATCATTTGATATGATTTATATTTTCATTAGTGGATAATACTCGGCACGAGAAAATCTGGTCTTACCGTTATATATTTATTGAAACAGTATAAAAAATGTGTTTTTAATCCTTCTCTTACTATGCCAAAAAACACACACTACCCGGTGCTTTGCATTCAAAACGCACTATAAAAAAATAACTTATATAGGACGTTTTAAATACAATAGAAACTTAAGAATATACATGTGACTTTATGTATAAAAATTGCTTAGTGACGCCGACTTATGCCAATAAATATAGTACAATTAAATTGCATTAAAACACCAGAATTCTGATATGATTTTTTCCTTACGCTCGATTCGTGCTTACTACTTTTATTTTTACTATTGTATTTTGTTTCAATATTAATTTATTATCTAAGTTAAAATATTTAGAATTTAAGCCTAGAATTTATTATATTCATATAGAAATTTACATTATTAAAAGATATGTGACATTACTACAGATCACAGGGTAGAAAGGGTTTATGTTGTGTATTTCAACTAAAGAATTGATTTTTAGTTTAATAAAAGTTTCGTTCGATGTCAGATTACAACATGACACATTTTACTCAGATGTGATTTTATTACAGCTCTCTATTTATTTAATTCAAAATATCAATTGTTCAATTTTTTTAAGAGAGTATAGTGTTCCAAAACATTTTTCCAGGGCTGTGGAGTCGTTGAAAATAATAAAACTGCGACATTGAAGAACAACGCAATTCACAGTAAAAAATGTTTAATTTTGTCAGGTTTAACCTCCCTTTCCTATTTATGTGAATTTAACTAAAGAGCAACCAACCGATTCGGTTAATTGATCATTGAGATATTTTTAAAAATCGTTTCATCGAAAAAATAATCGTTTTATATAGTCACTTGTTTTTACTAAAACTCTGGTCAAAACACCACGACTCTACAACTCCAACTCCCACTTTACACAGCCCTGCATTTTTCAGCTGACAAAGTCGTGCAATTATCGTTGAGTAAAATGCCCTAACTTAAAAAAGTTCTTAAGTCGCGTCGGATTCTTGGCTCAAATAAGATGATTAGTTTTTTTGAAATAATGAACTAACCCGCCTCTGAATCGCGTAAGATAGCTCGTCCGAGAGAACAGTCTCTATTCCTGGAATGGTCTCGAATAAAGCCGTTTGCCGCATGTGACCATTTTACAAATGAAGTCCCCCATTTGAACTCTTTACTTGTAGAAAAACAAAAAATTTTTTTCAAGAAATCAATTACTTAACAAAATAATGTTCGTGATAATATATTCATGAAGTGAATGGAAGAGAACACACTTAGTTACTCCTTTTGTACAGGTAATAACAACAAATAAATAAATTTACATCATTTTGAAATATAAATTTGATTCAGTGTTGCTACATGACAATAAAAAGTTGTTTTATCGTTTAACACGGTGGAAATTGCAACGTATTTAATTCTACAACATTTATGGGGTATGTAAATAGTTGATAGCTACGAAATTTATTTAGCTTATAAATTTTTTAGATTTAGATTCCTATTTTTCACTGTGATATAATAGAGTTCTACCAGGTAACTACAAAATCAATCAATATAGAGTTTTATCATATTTTTAAGTTAAAGACGATGTTCAGTGGATTAGTTTATCATGAAAATAGTAATTAACATTAGGTTTTATTATTTTATAATTTATTACAATATACACCCATTCCTTTTTTTACGCGATACATTGGTTCCAGAAAAAGGCGAGTAAAAAAATCGTGTAAAAAATCATAACTTTCATATAATTTGATAAATTGGTTTCAAAAATTTAAATATCGCATAAAAAGTACCAGAAACGTATGAAAAACTAAAATTTACTCTTTGAAGTTCGTGCAAAAAAAAAATATATATGTATATTTTATGATGAATTATTAAAGGCTGAGAAAAGTGCTATTCAACGAATTTAATAAATGCATTGTGTTTAAACAAGTTTACGAGCGGACTTACATCCCATGGTTTCACGCAATTGCATTATATTTCTTTACACACCCTAAAACATAAATTCGCATAATATCCGATACACTTGTCAACATTTGGCAATTGTATGTGTATTTAAAAAAATTAGATGCTCTACAAAATTAAGTTTTAAAAACACACATATTTTTTTTATTTAAAAAAATAATGAAATGTAGATGCCTAGCATCATATATATAAATTTCTTCTTTAAAACAAATTTGGGGAAAAAATCGCGTAAAAACGAGTGAAGCGCGTAAAAAAATGTAACAGTGCCGCCAAAAAAAATCGCGTATAATCGAATTCGCGTAAAAAGAGGACTGGGTGTATATATACATTTATCGATTGTTGAATTATTTTGATGAATGATAAATATTAATATTAAAATCAACTCAATTAGTTTCGTGATGATGAACATACATAGGTATTTTCACTTTTATTAGGTTTAGCATTGCATAAACAAAATAAAATGGCGTAAAAAATAATTATTGCTTTTTTTGAGTCGTGTTATTTCGAAACCGCGAAAGTAAAGGATTGGACATATCATTATTTTCAACCTGCTCATTATGTCAATGATTTAAATATTCGCAAAGTAACAGTTTACACTGAATTAATTTAAAACGTTAAATATGACAGTAAATGATTACATTTAACAACAGTTGACGGCAATGCGGCATAATTTAGTCAGTACGTGAAGTGGGAAAAGTTTTACAATACAAAAACCTTACATTAACGACTACTTACGACTTAACGAATATTACACTAGCAGTAGTTAATGTCGCTTGCTTTTCGAAATTCCAACAGTGTTTTTTCCAATCGATTTTTTGAATCTGTTCGAAAGCATGGGTCTTTGCGATGTCTAAAGAAATCCCTACCATTCTTCCAACCCTAAAAAATAGTATGGCGTCGCGTGAGCAGTTGGCTTACTACCAATCCTATTTAACCCTATCCTTTGTATCATTATTCTACTCGTAATATACAATAAATAAATACTTTTCTTAGAAAATCATATGCTTCACATTAAGAACAGTAATGAATTAAAAATAGTTTAAAATATGTTTCTTTTTATTACTTTAATTTTTTGATTACGAGGAATCGATTTTTCGACGGTTTAATTTCCTGTGAAAAGAAATGGCGTTATCAAAAAGTAGTGTAAAAGTATTTTGTATTATTTATAAATTAAGCCAATAATTCGTTAAAAGTTCTCACAATGAATTAATGATGGGACTGATGAGCGAATTATTTTCGCCTACTACAAAGATTGGGTTGTTTGCATTTGATGTACAGCGAATGATAAGTTAACAAAAATAATCTGTTTCAGGACTATGTTCGCTATCCAAATCTGTATTCGTTGTCCGTACACAAAAATCTTTCGTAATAGTGATCGTTGTCCAATTTTTTTGCTAACTGAATCGCTCGTTTACCGGTCATCGAGGTTTTACAGATAGAATAAGCGCATTAGAAACATCGATTTAGTTCGTTATCCGGAAACAAAAAAAAATATGATAATGTTCATTGTTAGATTTGTTCGCAGTCTAAACTTTTCGTTTACTGATCAACGAAGCTTAACAGATAGAATAAGTGGATTAGAAACATCGATTTAGTTCTTTATCCGAATATTTGTTCTTTGTCCGCATACAAAAAAAAATCGTGGTAGTGTCCGATTTGTTAACAGTGCGAACTGTTTGATAACCGCTCACCCACTGCATCTTAGAAATGAAGAAAATTGTTTTAATTATAAAGACAATGGGATTTAGCATTATAAAAAATTGATGTGATTAAAGATATTCATTTTATTGATATGGGCGTCTGTTGGTAAGTATAGAATTTAAAAGCCTTCTACAGATTTGAACGTCACTAAGCAAACATTTTCTATCCAAATCTTGTAAGTACATTCATAGTCCGGTGCCTGAGTTTAATTCCGCTTTTGTTTCTCGCTAATGAAATTTTTACAACGACCGACTTATTCCGGCACTTAAAATATAAGTTATACTGGCTTGAGCATAGAAATGTGTACCTTTTCACCAAATTGTATTTTAACAGCACGAAAAGCTGAGGATTAAATTTAGACAGGAAAATATCGTAATGAAGTTTTTTTTGTTTTAATTTAATTGTTAGAAATAATAAAACGGTCCATAAAAATATGAAAACGTACACTTTATTGCTTATTCGTTATTTATTTGTTTAGTTAAAATATTTTTATTTCCTGCGAAAATACAAAAATACGCCACGATTACGAAAATAAAAATTGAAAAATGTAAAATACAGTCAAATATAATTTTAAGATAAACAATATTTCTTTAAGAACTTGTATATTTTATCAATGTATTATAAAATTGAATTAAAATGGTACAAAAAGAGAAAATACACATTTACTCTTTCCTTGCAGAGCCCCGTAAAAAATATGCTAACATTGAATGTTTCAAAAATAACTATTATTTTATAGTATTGGTGTCTTACAATCTAACGAAAATTATGATAAAAAACGAGACTTTATTACAAAAAAATATTAGCTCTAACACATACATTGAAGTCAGTTGTTTCAATAGAGAGCAGTCAAGGGTCGAATGTATGAAAAAAGCAATTGTCTCTTTTTGGTTGAATGGCGTTATAATCAAAAAATAATAACATAATGTTTCCTACTATTCCCATAATTAAACGTACAATTTTTTTATCTATGATTGAAAAAAATGATAATAACGGAATGTTTATAAAGGCAATAATGGTGGAAAAGGTTCAGAAGAAATTTTTGAGACTTCTTTACTTGAGGGCATACGGATACTATCCTGGCTTTATCCTATGAATATGGATTTAATCACTTTTAAGGTGTTAACTGTCACTTCTTGATGGAAAGGCATGATATTTTAAATAATAAAAACAAATTTTTTTAGTACATATTTCCACAATATATTTTTTGATCAGGACCGGCTTCGCTCATCGCGAGCATCAGCGCGAACTGATCAGTTGATAATGCTCGCGATGAGCGAAACCGGTCCTGATCAAAAAATATATTGTGGAAATGTGTACTAAAAAATGTGTTTTTATTATTTAAAATATGGCTTTATCCAACTGACTTTCATTTAGGTATGCTCACTTTTAATAGTTTGAAAAATCGAAGAGAAATGTATCTAGCCACGTATTTCTTTCGATTAATTCGAGGCCAAAATGAGAATTCTGCGATCCTTAACAATATCAATTTGTGTTTTCCTGATAGTTTTTTGAGAAATCGTGGACAAAATTTGTTTGTTCTTCCAAAGTGTAGAACCAGTCTGCCAATGGGGATGCCAATGGTAAGGGCATTTACAATGTTCAACAGTGTTGCTTCGGATGTTGACATATTTCATGTGGACGAAAGTGAGTTCAGACGAATGCTATTTTTTCAGATAAGTAGATATTTCATGAGCTTACTTGATTGACTTTTTTTTTGCAATCCTTGTCAAATTTCCAATACTTAATATTTAAATATGTTAACGTTTCAAAAACAATGAACTGATAATTTGTAAGTTTTTTACCGTGTAGTAACAAGTATAAATAAATAATCTTAATTTTTAATGCTCGAAAAAAGCTGTGCCTCAAATTTTCTTGAAATTTAATTGGTTTTCAAAGTAAATTTTCAACCATTTCAAAGCAGAAATGTTAAAAAATTATATTTAAATTGAAGTTTTCTTGCGTGTTTTTTTTTAATTATTAAGGGAAAAAATAGTTCTATTTAAATAATTATCGGAGAAAAAGGATTCCAATCCAATCTTTTAAGGAAATTGCTTCCAACATGCGGAAGGAAAAAAGCTCACCTAAGAGTCGTGCACGAAGGAAATCGTTCAGGCGAGAGGTGTACTCAAGTGATGTAGGTGTCGTTGTCTAATAAGAATTCCCGAAACGTAGCAAAAGTATCGGTTTACCTTTGTCTTTCCCGTCTTTGGTGGGATTCGGGATGCGTTTTGGGATTCGTTTTGTGGTCGTGTGAGAGAATGAGTGTCTTTGAGTGCCAATTTCAACGGATTTACCAAAAAATAAATAAACAGAGTATTACCGCAATACTAACGCATCCAGAGCATACAAAGTAAAAATGAAAGAATGTTCTTCGAAGACTTTCGTTGAGAGTATTTCGACAAACATTATCATGTATAAATACTGATTTGAGTAAATAACAGAGGGTTCCAAATGAATAGCTAAGAATCATCTGAAATTAATCAGACAAAATCAATTAAATTAAGTTATTATTTCACCATATTTCCATTTGAATAAAAGTTAGAAAGAAAATATTACTTTTGATTTTATGGACTTTTTTTTCGTTTACTCTTTACGTTTACCTCCATCAGACGTGTCAATCTTTTACCACAATCTATACGGTGTTGCCCATATTAGGAGTCTACCACAGTTTTTAAGTTGTATTATTACGAATTTGATTAGATAACAAATACTTTAACTAAACAGCATCTCAGAATTGAATGTAATATTTAACCTGAAACTGAGATTATAAATATTTTTTTTTTCATTTTGAAAGTCTTATCAAAGTGGAAATCATCATACAGTAAAAATTTCTAAAAAATAATATAACACAATGTTAAATAATATTTACACAATAATAAATTACTATGATTAGGACCTGTTTCGTCTCTCGTAAGAATTATCAGTACATACAATACGATTTGAATTTGAACTTTTAAAACTTTGTATGATTCCACATGTTTTGTTATTAACGATCCGGGTTTCGCCTTTCGGTATCTTCAGGCATTTATCACACGGATACAACAGAACAGATACACAATGAGCAGTTGGCATCGTCTTTATACCAAAGGTATTAATTGAATGAAGACACAGACCCCAAGGCGAAAACTAAATTACAGTTAAAATAAATTCAATAATATTGTTCTAATAATAATTTCCACAATTGCCTGTTATAAGTTTCATTATCGATAAACATTGTTGATGAGGCATTCTTGAAAGGGTTTTACAACAATAATATATACAATATTTGTATCTTCATGCGTTCTATTATACAAACTGAACTCTTAGTTTTGTTACATCTGTATAATAGAATGCCTGAAGATGTCGAAAGACTAAGCCTGTGTTGTTAGTGACAAAAAATGTTGAATCGTATAATATTCCTGGAATTAAAATTTTATAAAACGCAAATTAAATTAAGCTATAAAAAAACCAAAGGTAAAAAAACTGACAAAATAATTAACAGATAATAATGTTATATATATGTAAAAGTATTGTGTCTTTATTATTTAAATATAATGCCTATACACTAAAATTTTACAGACAGTACACCTTAAAAGTACGTATACATATTATAAAGTATGTGTATAAAATTACTGTTCAATGTATACACTGTTCATTTTATTCGAGTATAATATATATATATACAAGAGAGCGAATAATTTACGGAACCTTAGTTAAAATGGTATTTCTTCTCTGTCGAGCGCAAGTCAGTGAGTAAACGCAGTCTTTAATTCATACATAAATCAATTAAAGTTCATCTTCAGTGACGTAAGCCTAAACTAAAACTGCTACTAAATTTGAAATGATGTAAATGTAATAAATACATAAATGTTATTCTTTATCTCAAAAGTGTTACATTGTACGAGTTTTATTTTTGTCACAAAATGGTATTTGAATTTATCCAAAAATATACTCAAGAATTCTACAAAACTATCAATTGCTGTCGATGACGACGGAATTGAAAGAACTCCAAATAAACAAGCAAAACAATTCATTTCAATATCGTAACAGTAAAAAATGACCGGAATAGATCCTTGGATAAAAGCCGCTTCCCTTATTCGTATCACACGTTTCCTGTTGGCATACATAATGCAAGGATGAAGTGATCCGTCTCTAAAGGTCAGGCAAAGGTAGCGGACGCCGGCGTCTGTTGCGATCACAATTTGAATGCGTATTTACAGGGCGTCGATTTTGTGGCGTCGTTTTATACTTTGTCACTGACAGCGGTCAACCACGGCAGAAAACGCGAGCTCATATAGAAGATAATTTATTCCAGGAAGTTTTCGTAAAACTTTTCACGCGCTCAACAGAAAGTCATAATCAAGTTTCAATTGTTGAAGTTTTGTACGACTCAACATGTTTTGTTATTAACGACCCGTGCTTCGCCTATCGGTATCTTCAGACATTCTATCGCATGGATGATAAACAATAAACAGAAAGTATCAGTTATATATAAGAGGAGTTAATAAACACACAAAAAATACACTAAGGCTTGGATCCAAATGAAGAACTAAAATTACTTTCAACGATATTGATACAATGATCGTCGTTAGTGTGTAAATAATAAAATGGCGTGAGAAAAAACAGTTTCAAATTTGAAATGTTATAATTTTGTACCATTCCACATGTTTTGTCACATTGTCACGTGTGATAGAATGCCTGAAGATGCCGAAAGGCGAATCCCGGGTCGGTAGTGACAAAAAATGTGGAATCGTACAAAATTTTAACAATTCAAATTTGATATTGAAATTCCATCAAGCACCTTCAGTCGATATCATAAATTAATAAAAAAAAACAGTTTAATCATCGCTCACTTTCAAGATCGCTCTAAGAGTTATTTATAATTAGAAATGAAACATTAATCGATGGCAAAAAAATGTACAATGTGAAATTTTAAATATTATATATGACAAAATAATCCAATAAGTTGAAACAGCTAATGAATGCAGCAACATAATCGGTTAAATATTCTTCAAACGTTTTCATTATTTTAGCTCGGTTTTATTGTATTTCCTTATTTTACGTATCAGAAAAAGCACTTTATGTTTATATGACAACTTTTGAAAATAAAATTTTTGAAAGAACATTAAGATATTCATTTGATAAAAAGTCAATGTAGTTAATATCGAGATGAATATTTTTTTGTAATACAATTGAAATAGGGTATAAGAAAAAGGTTTTTTATTTCATCGCTCTCAAAGTGACACGTGAAATTATTTAAGGTCAGACAGTTGAGGTGGTGTAAGGTTGGCTTTAAGATTAATCATTTATATACAGCACCAAATTCAAATCGCAATTCTTAGAAATTCGCATAATATACGTTAAAACAACTCTATTTTGAAAATTAAAATACAACTTTCTTATTAATAATTGAAACAACTTCAACATTCATTGGAAGTACTTTAAGGTCTTTAGGTGTTTGGATTTTATGAATTATTTAAGAATTTATCACTTCAATAGCTAAAAGGTATTTTAATATTCATTATTAAATAATTTGGTTCGTATACGCAACGAGTAAACCACTATTTCCATTAATTGGGTTGTGTGGTGTTTTCTATGAAATAATATTCAAATTATAAGATGAATATGAATATTTTACAATTTAAGAGTTTGTTTGAATATTAGAAAATAAAAAAGTGTTTATCGCAAAACCAGAAATATGCTTGAATTTTTCTAGAAAATTAAATTGTCTAAATAGAGAATATTATAAAATGTCTTGTAATTCTTAGAGATGAGATTTCGACAAAGTTATGTTGGACTTCTTTTGGCAATTTTATACTTATAGCTCAGTGGTCGACAAGAGCGGCTCTTTGCATATACGTTTGTGGTTCTTTGGACATAAACTCCAATTTCACTTCATCTCAAGCAACTTTATAGCTTATGAGTTGAAGAGATAGAACTGTCGAACAAACTTCGCCTCGAACGGCATACTTTGTACTAATTTTTATCCCGTCTGCACATGATCACACTCGCGTTGGTCAATATAAGTCAGATGGAATAACTGATCAAAATTATAATCATGAATTCAATTAAAAAAAAGTAGCTACTTGCCAGATATAGTAAATTGATTAAAAGCAATGTATGAATACCATTCTAATAAAATATTTAAAATAAAACATCTCAAACTTTTTTTTCCCTTAAAAATCCATATCTTTATACATATATGCGTTTCTTTGGTACTTTTATTATTCTGTCTCCACGACAATTTGGTTTTTCTCACTTGAAAAACTTTGAGTCTGAATCTATTGTGTATACTATACAAAGTAATACATATGTTTCCGACTGCTTTGTACATACTGTGTTTTTTTAATTTAATGTCTTTCCATCAAGAAGTGAGAGTTAATATATTAAAAATTTTGATTGTATGGGTACTTTATATTGATAGTTCTAATCAATAAAATAAAAATGTATGAATTAATACTATACTTGAATTATTTAAACATAGCATTTTTATACAGTTAATACAATACTGCTGACTTGAACTAATAGCCAGAAAACAGTTTACATTGTTTACATTACGACGAATCAACGAAATATTGAGCGTAAGCTTAGTAGCTAAAATGATATTTGAATTAAAAATCTTACAGACTTTACAACTAAATGAATTTTTAATGAAGTATATTAACAAGAATCAAGTCATTAAATATTCGTGAGAAATTAATAATTAAGATATTTCTACTGATTTGTTGTTTGAGTTATAGTTGGAGAAAACATCAAATGATATTTGAAGAATAGTTTGCTAAAAAATCTGCAAAATTTATGAAAAATTTGACTTAAATTGTTGAAATAAAAGCATGCTACATCAACAAACATTAAAAGGATATTTAAAGATTATTAAATTGGATATTAGTATATAGGCTCAATGCCCACATATTAAAACTTTGTAATAAAGACCCTAAGCTAAATGCATTGAACAATTAGAAATTAGTAGATATCAGCAATCTATCTTTATAATTTTATAGAACTGAAATACATTGTTATTTTTTCACCGAGTTACAACATACTATGTTAATATATTAAAATACAAAGTGTTTCACAATTGTTCCACTAGAAGCTACAGATTTAAACTAAATATTAATAAGTCAAGTTATTTTAATTACGCATCTTTGATTATGAACGTCGCGATTTATGTATTATATTATTCTGTGATATATCGAATGTATCTAATTCAAATAAAATTACTCAAAAACCCAACAAAACTGTATAACACACAGGATTTAAATTAAAATGGATTCATTACAGCTTCATTACATGTACGCTTCTGTATAATGCTTGTTTGTTGTACACTGTTTCAGTGGTGCGTAACCTTTTGTGGCACTCACTTATCCATTATTATTATTTGAGTGTTCTTAATCTCTTGAACGTTGTGTGAAAAGAAACACTTGACCCAAAAACAAAGCTGCGAAATAAGTAGGCATTTATGAATGGATGGCGTGTTTTGCTTCACATTTTTTAGGCAGAGATGAATTTACGTGATAGAAATACACTGGCGGCACAGCGGCAAATCTTCACTTGTAAAATTTTACAGATAAAAAAACACGCGTAAAAAGGTGATGATTGGAATGATTAAATTTGTAAGAAAACAATAAAGTGAAATCCTGTTTATTTATGTCCGGATTATAAAATCTCGTTTTATTATAGCATATCTATTTCCCACTTCTAACGTTTATATTTTCCGCAATTTACTTTTGAAATATTTAAAATTAAGCTTAAAAATCTATTTCATTGAATGCAAGACATGTTAAAATGTTTGAAATGAATATTAGGAAGCTGAAATATGTCGGGTCTTCAAAGCTACATTACTAGTATTAAACACGTACAAGACGAATCTTCCATGTTGATTAATATGATCGAAAAAGCTTTTAACCATTTTCTTAAAAAAAGTTTTTTTCCGAATCCTCAATTTAAAATTTCCCGGTAATAACGTTGTTATCAGCCCTTTCAAAACGTAACATCGGGGTTTTATTGTAGTATTTAAAAAGTAGAATTGACAAAATAATACGAATCAAATTTTATTTATTTAAAACTAAGTATGACTGTTTCCCTATGGAGCTTATTCCAATATATATTTTTCTACTAGAATTGCATAGTACTCAATCGTTCATATTTCTTTTACAAAGCTAGTAGGCCTAGGAAAGTACAAAAGGCTAATCAATCGCTTTTGCTAAAATTCACTTGTCTTTTGGTTTAGATGGGTTCAAGGAATTCTTAAACCTGGCGGAGTAAACAACAGAATATATACATATATATATCAAATTAGTTGGAATGCAAATGCTTCTATAATTGTGAGTTTAATTTATCAATACACTGCAATTAACCGTCCCAACAGTTAATACATGAGCTGTGAGAATGTTATCACAACAAATGTATATCCATGCCATCAAACGAAAATTTAAAATCACTTTCAATGTGCTAGGTGCCACTTCTTGGTGAATTTTTTTTACATTTAAATAAACACATTTTTTGCCAAAATTTTGTATTACAATGACGAAGATTAGTTTTTCTTATGGTGAAAAATCAACTTTGTTACTGTATGGACAAGCGCATGTGTACTACAACTGAAAAAAAAAATATTAAATTAACTGTTGAAATTGTAGATGGTAAAAAAGGATTTACAAAATGCTGGGAAACAATTACGGCAAACACAGAATATTAAATAATAGAAATTAATTATTTTATGAATTCGATTCTTCCAATCGATTTCGTTTACGTAATATTTTCGAATATTTAGTTTTCACGGTTATTCCATCCAATCTATTGAAAATCGAATAAATTTATTACAGTGAAGAATTGGTCACTAAATTGTTCTGAATTTGAAAAATAAGTTTCACCTTATTCAATTAGTTTGATTATTTTTCGGTGTTATATTTGTTGTCTGTGGTGCAGTTGTTAACGTCGCTGATTTTGCCACGAATAATGCGGTTTCGATTCCCAATACCACCAGCGTGTTTTTTAATCGTGTACGATTCTTTCTTTTAAGTTTCGTGAAACCTCTACTGAGCACGATGTGTATCAAAGCTCGGGATAATATAAAGCGCTTTTTGTCGATATTCCAGTTATTAAATTAAATTTATGATCTAAAACGTACACCAGACTTTTTATTGATAATTTTAATAATTACCGAGAATTCTCTGTCATTAATTCAATTACAAAAAAAAGAGATTACGAGACCGGTTAGTTAGCCACTTGTCTTATCCAAAGCATGTTTTTACAGTTTTACTAACTCTTTCTGACTGAAAAGAGAGTTTGAACGACTCAGTAACAAGCAGTTTTGGTTAAAAAAATATTTCACTTAGATGTCATAGACTCTAAATTAGAAGCGGAAATGCATGAAAGTATGATTAAAAATTATATTTAGGTAATCATTTAAAAAAATATTCATTATTTTAAATAATTTTTAAAAATTTTGACGAATATCTACACAATATATTTTATGATCAGTGACGGTTTCGCTCATCGTGAACATTATCAGCTTGTAAATTACAAAAAACAAAAGTTTCATTCTATCATTTGATGAGCAAAACTGGTTTTGATTATGAAATATATTGTAAAAATAGTACATACCAACAAATGTGTCTTTGTTACTTAAATTATTATATTGTATAATGTCTTTCCACAAAGAAGTGACAGTCAGTACCTTGAATAGAGTTATACATATTGTAATAAAATCATCGTATATATCTTATTTTATCTGTAATTGACAACATTAAAAAAATGCATGCATATAATGTAAATGGCAGTAATCTGTAATAGTGTAAAAAGCAAATAATACTATATGTCTTGAATCACTGGCATATTTGCGTGCAGAACTAGAAAGAGCAAGTAAGCATTTCGGCTTGCCTTGAAACAAACATGTACATGTGGCCATAAAACAAACCGCCACATAAAACATAAATATACAATAAACACAGACGTTTATGTATAATTGAAGAGGATTTTTTATGGCTACGTTATATACAACTGGAAGGAAGCATCGTAAAACGGAATTTTTTCCAAAGCGTATTCCTCACGAGGGATCTTTTCACGAATAGCTATATCATAAATAAATGTTATTTAAGATATCAACGAAAGAGTTTCAATATCCAATTTTCTTCCAATTCAGGAAAGTTCGTCGTTGACATTTTATTTACATGAGATTAGTTCAATTGGAATAATTTAATTTTAACGATAATATGTCATTTGATGCTTTATCACATTTAATTTAAACGTTGGTGGATTCTTGTGAACATCTTTCAATACGAATATATTAAGTTGTATCAGTTGTAAGATATTAATCAAATTTGGAATGTGTAACGAGCTTACGTTATGTTAAACACCAGATGTCACTTGGAGAGAAGAGTTTTATTCAATACGTTAAATACTTTGTTTGAAATTTTTATTAAGTGATTATGAACATTTCATTTTTAAACTAATTTTAATTATTTGTTTTGATTAATATTGTATGATTTCATGTAAATTGTTTCTTAGTTCTTGAACCTATGGTTTTGTATATCTGCAACCAACTTTTTGTACAACAAATATTTTGTAATAATGACAAAACATGTGGAATCGTACAAAATTGCATCAATTCAAATTTATCTAAAAATTTTGTTTTTATTATTTAAAATAACCTCATAATGTTTTTCTAATTATTCCATATACTTTGCACCAAAGGATTTAACTAAAAGAATTTTACACAGTACATATATCAATATACTTCTTATTGAAGTTATTACATTTTTTTCGATTTTTAATATGCATGTACAAGCACATTGTTGAAAAGTGAAAGAAATAATTATTATTAAAAATTAAATTAAAAATCTTTTTCTCTATTAGTATTGAGAGACATGCAATGTATGCTTTTGAAATGTTAAGGACAAGTTTTCATGAAAGCAACTGTTTCAATAATTTATTGTGAAGTATTATAGAAAACAAAAAATTTCTCAGTAATAATTTAGCTAACGACATATTTATATGTCTCGGGACAGAATTCATGCCAGAAATGTTTTTCTTTGAAAGAACAAAATAAAAAATTAACTCCTTATAATACTAATTTAATATTAAATTTGATGAAGAGATTTATCGAAGGAAGGTCGTCATAATTAATATTTTTGTAAATATTATATTTGTTTTCGTATTATGATACGTTTATAACACTTTAAGAATCATTTTTACGATTTATTGTAAGATTTTTTCCATTTTTTTACTTATAAATAATATGAAGAGCGAATTAGTAGATTTATTCTGGTAGAAAAAAGTCCCACCAATATTTTACAATCATTATTCGAAATCTGTTTTTAATTTGGTTTGTGTTCGATATGACATTTTATTGTAAAAATAAGTATCACTTTTAAAGTGTTAACTGTAACTAAAGAAACACATTTTAAACTACTTATTTCCACAATATATTAAATGATCAGGACCTGTTATGCTCATCACGAGCATAATCAACAGCTGATAATGCTCTCGGTGAGCAAAACCGGTCCTGACAATACAATATTTCATGGAAATAAATCCAAAGGAGTGTGTTTTCATAATCGAAAAAAATATGTTCAAATATATAAAGTTTTTATAAAATACCGTTTGATGTGATGTTATGATTCATATAAGGATTGTAAATGGAACAAAAACATTATCTATTAAGATATAGTGTCTCCTATACCATTCGACTAATTTTCAAATAAAATATTATGTCATCTCTGTTACAGACGTGAATAAAAATAGATTTTAGATAGCTGATTTAATCTATTTAATTCTGAGTCACAAAAAACATATTATATTTGAAAGAATTTGATATTCTTGTGTTGTTTTTAATCACAAAATTCCAAGCTTTATTTCCATTGAAAAAAGTTCATTTTACGAATGTTTGTATATTTAAGTTTTTATATTTTAAAACTAGTACACCTAGTCCTTTTTTTACGCGATTTTTTTTTACGCGAATTCGATTATACGCGATTTTTTTGGACGGCACGGTTACATTTTTTTACGCATTTCACTCGGTTTTACGCGATTTTTTCCCCAAATTTGAAAAAAATTAAATATGATGCTAGGCACATATGTTTCATTTTTTTTAATAAAAAAAATATGTGTATTTTTAAAACTTAACATTGTATACAAAACTGAAACTTGATTTATGCAAAATTCAATACTTTCGTTCAAAAAATCGCAAACGATTACATTTCGCAACCGAGAGTGACAGCAGCGAGTAATTGATATAAGTGAAATTTTTTTTTATAGTCTCATTATATTTTTATAAGCAATAAAGACATGAGCATATATAGTTTTTTTTGCACGGATTTTAAAGAGCAAGTTTTGGTTTTTCATACGTTTCTGGTACTTTTTACGTGATATTTTAATTTTTTGAACCAATTTTTCAAATTATATGAAATTACGCGCCTTTTTCTGGAACCAATGTATCGCATAAAAAAAGGACTGGATGTATATTGGCGGTGTTGACCTATCAACAAAATGCTGTCAGTCATCTCAACAGCCAGGGGTAAATTTTGGTCAGCTTTGATGGTTTCATAATTTGATAATATTACATAAACAAAAAGACGGAGTTAAAATTAAGTCAGTCAAAGTAAGCAAAAAAAATGCAATATATTTTCGAAAGGAAATTACGTTTTACTACCACATATTTGGTTAAATGTACACTTTGTCGTCTCGCTTATAAAATGTTGCCTCCATACATTAAAAGCGAAATATATTTTCAATTTTCTACCTGTCATAGACATGTACATAATTTTACTTTGATAGAACATGGAAAAGATATAAAACAAAAACAATAATGATGTGATTGAGGAAAAAAATACATGTCCTTTAATGTAAATAAATTCTTTGAAGATGATATATAACATAAACCATTTTCAATAAAAAAACAAATACGGTCTTTGTAATTTTTCGTGACAAGTCATAAAAATGCGTATTTAATATTTTATGATATTTTTTTGATGTCGTGTCTGAAGCTTTTGTTTGACAACAACAGGCTGAAAGAACATTATGTAAAAGCTCGTGACACAATAACAATAATAAATTGATCGACAGAAAATTTCGATCAATGAGATAATAAATTAAATAATAATAACTAAAGTTTATGGGACTTTGAGTGACAATAATTTTTTTGTCACGCTTTTATGATATTTGTACGTTACCTTTCTTTAGTGTGGTGTTATAATTATAATATTGTCGATTATACACTGTTTTTTTTTTTGTTGAAACTTTGTACAATTCTCCATGCTTTTTCACCAACGATCCGAGTTTCGCTCTTCGGATCAAACACACGGATAATAGAGAACATATGGAATAGTAAAATTAAAAAAAAAATGCAAATTTGATATTGAAATCTCATTAAACACCTTCAGTCGATATCATAAATCATTCTGTTCTTATTTAAGAATGAGCCGTCGTGTATATAAAAGGGTGGTTAATGTCATCAGCCTAATAAATTGATTCTTTTTTGAAGATATGAAATGATAAAATGATTTTTAAACAACCTCACCAAATTTAAATCCGTAGCAAAATGGAAACGATTTACTTACCACTTGTTCTTCTCTACATACGTTCTTCGATCTTTACAATCTACAAAAAGAGATGTAAAAGGTGTATTCAGATATTGTTGTAGAACAGTTCAGTTTAAATAAGCTCCATTTAGACGCCATACGCTAAAAATCGGAAGATGGTATATTGACAATAATCAATATGAAACACTATAAGTTAGCCTTTACTATTGGATTTTCTAAAATAATCAGTAATTGTTTGAATATATATTAATGAAAAGAAACATTCGTTAGCTATCGAAATAAAGTTCACTCTAAGACTTACGGTTTTTGGTTTTTGTTATTCATTTATACATAAAGAAGTTTTTGTGCATCTGTATTTAAGAATGTAAGAAAATACTGAAAGATGAAACCTTAATTTTCAGTGACAAATCATCTAGAAGTTTATAGAATTTGAATGATTTATATTCTATAATTAAATTCTGTCAAAAATCTTCAGTCGATATCATAAATTATTATCTTTTTAAATATTTCACAGTTTATTTAAACAATCCAATTTTCATTGATTTTCTTTTCGTAGCACAGCACTGACTTATGGATGTTTGATGGACTCTTTCTGTCGATCAAATTTTCCAGATTTGTTATTTACAAAAACGATGTATTACTGATCAAAAATTTCATTTTCTGAAAATTTCATTCATCACAAAGAATATTAGTTGGTTTATAATAGAATCACTTGAACGAAGAAATTCTCGCCTTCAATTCGACGGCACTTTTTTGAAATAAGCATTGCACAAAAAGAAATGAATGTCAAGCTAAATTAACGAACCGTAGGAATCAAAGAATAGTCTAGACACCTGAGGGAGAGAAAAAATAAGAAAATTTCGAAAGACATTTAAAGTTTTTCACCTTTTGAGAAATCTTTGACTCGTATGTGAAAAACCAAGCATTGTAATAGCATTGTAATAGTAAAACATTGGGATAGCCCAATAACAGTGGTTCTTATTTTATTCGACTAATTATCATCGCAAATAAAATGCATGTTTTTATCTCCGCTCCCTATGAAGAATATATGGATGGAAACTAATGAAACACTTCAACACGAGTTTTTCAATAATATCTGGCTTTTATACAGTTAAACATCTTTTTTATATAAACGATTTGATTGGGAAACTATTTTATTTGCCAAATTTATAATACAAAATTATTGACACAATTTTTACTATTTTTAAAATTAATAAAATAAATATCACAAGTGGTTTCGCTCATTGAGAGAACTATCAACGGAGGCAAAATATTTTTTAAACGCTATTTAAATGTATTGAATGAATTGGCATTTACTTGGTAGAACTCCATTATAACACGGTGAAAAAATAGCAATGTATTTAAGTTCTACATTTTTTTAATAAAATATAGTTGATAGCAATTTCGGCTCACGCTTCGATTATTTCATAGTTCTGACGATGGTGTGAGCCGAAATAGCTATCAACTATATTTTATAAAAAAAATTTAGAACTAAAATACATTGCTATTTTTTCACCGTGCTATTTAAATGAATTGAGGGTTATTTATTAACAGCTATACGAAACAAATGTTTCATAAGAAAGATTTACAGGTATTCGTACAAAGTATACATTAATAAATGAACTTTATAAAACTAAATATCTATTGTACGTATCTGTAATCGAAATAACCGAAATAAAAATACATTTTTAAAATATTTTTTATTCATTTAAATGTGATAGTAAACACTTTATTATACGATTTTCAATTTGACATCTTGTTAAAAAATGTAGATTTTTATAGCTTCCAATATACATTTTCATAAAATGCTGGTTTTTTGCTGAGAAGTCAACTTTTCGGTATTTCTTCTACAATATTCGGTTGCAGCAATGTTGTTACAGTGTCAAATTTTACTCGGTTGCCCTTGTACTAGATCTCGTGTGAAAGAAATTCAATATATTGTATCATCACTTTTTCTAATCAGTTTTAGTTCTAGATAAATATTCATATATTGTATATATAATAGTAAAGATCTAAGCCATTAATTGAAAAATAAATAGTTACCCACGATGTAGGTATAATTATTAATTTTTTTTTTGAGTGTAGATAATTTTACAAAATCAATTTTATTCTTCGTACAATATTTTCATGTAAAACAAGTATAATACCTTCTTTTATATTTTGGCGTCTCATTGATTGAAATATTCTTAGTATATAAATGCAAATAAACAACCGTTATTAACATAATTTTAAGTGATTCTTGGAGGAGCACTGATATAATATTCCACCTTACTGAAAAACTGTTACTAAATTTTGACATAAAATACTTTTGATTCTTTCAGTTTGCCATACAACCGTGTCAGTTATAATACTTTCGCGTCATATTTATCGAATTTAATATCTTTAAATAAATTTAAATCGTAATTTTATCAACTAAATCAAATGGATATTCACTTATTATAAATCATGAATAAAAAACTTAACGTCTATCACACTGGAATCACTGTGAATTTATCGTATTATTGAAATCTAATAGTTTTATTTGTTTTTTTTAACAGTGTAACAGACGAAAATGATTGAATTTATAAATTTTATAAACACTTGATCGTTCATTTAATATTCGTACAGATTCGAACCCCGTTATATATTTTAAGATTTTACCCATGACAATTATTTTTTGTAAGAAAATGCAATAATTGGTGTTATTTCTATATTATTAAAATATTAATATCAACATCGGTTTCAATCATAGTGAGCATTATCAACTAAAGAATTAACAACTAATTAATATAAGCAAGCAAACTATAACGATGCAAATTATTTTCTTAGTTTTTGAACCGTTGATTTGTAAATCTGGATATTATTATCTTAATATTTTGCTTAATAGACTTTTTTAGTTCTAATGTAAAATTCCGGAAATACTATTTAACATTGTTTTTTTAATATTTTAATATAATACCTTTAAACCAAGAAGTGATTCAAGGTTTTCAACTAAAATAACATCAAAAGGTAAAAATATCAGTAAGTAAAGAAATAATTAATAATATAATATTTAAAAGATGTTAACATAAAATTAAGACTTTTAAAGTGATAACTGTCACTTCTCGATGGAAAGGAATGATATTTTAAATTATATAAAAAAAACACAATTTTTGTACTTATTTCTACAACGTAATATATGATTCGGTCCGGTTTCGCTCATCGTCAGCATCTTCAGTTGATAATTATTATTATTTAAAATAGTTTTAAGAACAAAATATCCAAAATTCAATTAAAATTTAATCGAAAAGACTTTAGCACATTTTTTCAAAGCAGCCACTTGCGTTGTTAATAAACGTTAAAATCTAATCATTTTCGGTTACTTTGTTTACAAACATTGAAGTTTCTTTTTAGTTATATTGAAACGTTTCAACACACTTAATAAAGCGCTTGTATCTTTTTTACGCTCATATAAAAAAAAAATATTTTTATCAAAGAACGGCTAAAAAAGTCCTCTATGAGAAATTTCTTAGTAAAGAAAAATTCTTCCAAGCGTTATTTTTTCCAAAGCACCACTGTAGAATAGCCTGTCCTGTAAATAATATGTGCACATTTTTCAGTTCTTTTTGTTGGTCTAAATTGAAGTCACTCGGTTAAATTAAAAACAAAAATAAACACAAAAGAAATGGGTATTTTTTGTCTAAGTCCGCGCACCAGTGCGCAGGGCCGCGCTCGTCGGACTGTACTAGGGTGACCGCGGATGATTAACGAGTGGGTAGGACATTTCATTGTTAACGCCGCGGTGGCCGCGTGAAAACCGGTGTGCCCAGAGAGTGACCATACTTCACCATGGCACACGTAACCTTATTAAAATTGAAAATGTACTTAATAATCGGTTATTAATGGACATGTAAGAAACAGGGAGTGTTGTATTGATATTATCTATACCGGGATTGTGGCATTTTAGTTTTTATGAAAACATAATTGTTAATTATGACATTAATATATAGACCGAAATTTTATTTCAATATTCATTTGACTTTTTGTTTAATCAACGAGTTTTATAACACAACATTGCTTTTATTATACATAGGTATTTTTTGTTTTTCTATCACATCTGACTTACACAATACAAAACAAAACTCTGAATGTTTTTTTTGTAATTTATCAGTGTTACTTTAAGTATATGTTTTTGGAAACACAGACGCGGTACAACTGCAGATTGGGTATCGTTTATGGATCTAGGATAATTGGAACAGCTGCACAGGTAAAAATTATTTGATTACGGCCGTAATCGCACTTACATTGCCACTTTGATTGCTTTATTGCCTATCTTTTCTTATACCTAATGTTGCAATCGGACAAAACAAACCCTGTGCAATATCAATAGATGGTTCTTGAACGGAAAAAAAGGTTGTAAATAATCGCAATTTCATTTTTAAAATGTGCTGTCAAACGTCGAGTAGGACTCGACATAGGAGTACACGTAGGCAATGCGTTGTCGAGTCAGGCTAGGTAAAGGTTAACAATATTTTTAGGTGTAATTGATAGTCGTGCTAACTTTACGCCATCATCAGAACAATTCCAAAATTTGAACATCACTTTCAAGGAGCTTACTACTACATATCATGGAAAGGCTGTATATCAAGAAAAAAAGCCCGAAATGCTTAAAATTATTTTTACAAATACTGGTTTTGCTTATCCCGAGTATACTGAAAAATCGGTCCTAATACAAAATGTAGAAAAGTAATTAAAAAGTGAGTTGAGTTTCTTTAAAAATATACACATTCGTTACAATTTTGATGTTAACACAGCAAAACATATTTATATATTATTATTTTTTTTATCGCAGAAACATTATCACAGAACAACATGACATAATCGATCGTGAATATTTTTGTATAATTAGTATTTTAATCGTAGTATATGGAATGACTTATCCATATTTTTATAAATTTTCTAATTTAAATGTATCCGTAAAAATGAATTGAACGTCAAGAAACGAATTAAAGAAAAAGAGTTTGAGTAATTTAATTGCTATTTTTTAAACGAAAAACCTTTTCCATTAGTAAAGGCGCTTTAACAAGGGTGGACTGTACACTCGCTCTAAGCGCCGTATATATTGTTAACGATTGCGTATGTCACACCCTGTATACGAATGGACGATGCTTTCGGAACTCCCATTCTTTTATAATCAACATCGGGTTGTACAGAAGATTAACAAGAAGTTGTACAACAACACATGTATAATTTCAAAGTCGCTTTGTACAAAAAATGAGTGAAGTAAAAGTACACCATCTGACATTTTACTGAAAATTTTTGATAGAAACAATGCAGTAAATGGTTATTATTTTCAGAAATCTGGATTTCTTACAACGGGGAAATCAATTTAAAAATCTCATTGTTATCAACGGAATTTTTTAAAACACTTCATGAGTGAGTGTGAGTGAATATCGCATAATAAATTATAATCATAAAAAAAAAAATATATTTATATGAAATATATATTTATATAATATATATGAAATATTGAAAAATGATATTGCCTCCCTTTACTTTATTTTTTACAGAAAATATTGGAACGCCCCTGACTGACCATATCTTCCCATCTCATCGATTCATCTTTAATCGACTTCTCATGTATTAATTTATTTTGTTCCATTAAGTAGTGAGTGTGGGTTATTTTTGTCATTAAAAATTTCCCACTCCTTACTTCCTTATTGATTGTTTAGAGCTCCTAATGGATTATTGATTTACCATAATTGTAATTGTAATTCTTAATAAGTGGTTGTGAACATTTAATTTTTATACTAATTTACTTTATTTGTATTAATATTGTATGATTTTATGTAAATTGTTTCCTAGTTCTTGTGCCCATGGTTTTGTACACCTGCTACCTTTAACTCAATTTAATTTTTTGTTTTGTATAAATAGACTTGTTTGTAAATTGTATTCTATCAGTTGATAATGCTCGCGATGAGCGAAACCGGTCCTGATCAAAAAATATATTGTGGAAATAAGTACTAAAAAAAAGTGTTTTTATTATTTAAAATATCATGCCTTTCCATCAAGAAGTGACAGTTAACACCTTAAAAAAAAATATTTATCTATATAAAGCTGTGTAGAAAAAGTACACAATACATCTTCTCTCTTGTTTAAATGGCCTAACTTGTTTCTTTCTCGCAATAAAACTATTTTTTTTTCAAAAATTGTAAGTCAAACTAAAAAGGCGGTGATGACAATAAGTTCACATGTGGCACGGAAATGGTCTATTATGGAAGCAAACTAGACCCCCTCCCCCTACGGAAAGGGTTAATTAAAAGAGAAGACACTATACTATTTTTTTCGTTAAGAATCCTTTGTGATAGTTGATGTCTAATTTTTGATGTGGATTAAAATAAAGATTAACTAATCAATTCGACAACTTGTTAGTTGAGATGTTCTTCGAAATCGTCTTATCGAAAAAATAGCCAAGTCGCTCGTTTTCACAACTCTGACATTGACCAAAAACCGTTCAAATATTGATTTGTTTTTTCTCAAGTCCTCTGATGTGTGTTATTAAAAATACCACTATTTGGAGATTTGAGAGAGGGATAAAATATAAGGACATCGTTTTCCATAAACAGTCTTTCACTAACTCCCATCCTATTTTGCAAAGCTATGAAGCCACCCATCGAAAAGGCATTACGGGAACGTAACTAGAGCCCGCTTTTCAGGAACGGGATAAGGCAAAAGTATCAAAAGTGTTATATTTCTATTGTAGACGTGGAAAGTGGTTCGTGAATTTTCTTTGTCGTTACGCCTTGAGACCGCACAGTTGAGCGCCTTTTGTTGTACGAAGTGTGTAGATACTTGGCAGGCTTAGCTCAGATCCCGGATAAATGACAGATTGTAATAACGTTCATATTCCGCCGGGTGGCTAAAATTAAATCCTCGTTTTAGCGTTATATACAACTCGATAAATTAAATATTCTTTATAAATTATTCAAAACGCATTTTTGATGGATTCTGCGGCAAATTTGTGAAAGTTCACTTTTAATAAAGTGTTTCGCTTCTTCGTAAGGTTATTGAATACGTAAATAAAAACTCAATCTTCATTTTTACGTTAAAAGTTAGATGCATTGTTAAATTTATAAATGAATTGCTGTACAATATATGATATCGACTGAAGGTGCTTGATGGAATTTCAATATCAAATTTGAATTGTTACAACTTTGTGTTGTGCATTGTAACGACCCGGGTTTCGCTCTTTCGGCATCTTCAGGCATTCAATCACATGGATGCAACAGAACTGACGTAAAATATACAGTGAGCATCGTCTATAGTAAATTTTTATTAGCTGCAGTAAATTGCAGCCAATACAAATTTTATAATATTAATCTAATAATAATTAACACAATTGCCTGTGACAAGTTTTCCTGTAACTAATAATGTTGGTATATATATGATGCTAACTGTTTATTGTAAGCCAGTTCTGTTGCATCCGTGTGATAGAATACCTGAAGATGCCGACAGGTGAAATCCGGGTCGAATTAGTGACAAAACATGTGGAATCGTAAAAGATTGTAACAATTCAAATTTGAATTATTGTATATTAAAAAAAATTGAATTCACATTTATTTGGTAGGACTCCATTATAATAAGGTATATAGTTGATAGTTATTTCGGTTCAGACTAGATTGTTAACTACATGTTTTTTATGACAATATCGATCAACTATATGCCGTATAAATTTTGTAAGTAAAATACATTAAACTTTTTTACCGTATTGAAAAAATATATATAAATATGAAACTATATAAAAAAAAATATGTTGATTGCAGAAAACGTTCCCGCTGACTGGATTATTCTTACTTCCACGAAATATCATCCATCAAAATCATAATTGCTAAAATTTAGGCAGTGATTTTTTTTACTGAATATCGCTTAATAAGAGTTATTGAGATAGATATACAGAGTTATGTATGTATTTTGAGCTTTATGGCACAAATAAGCTACGTACAATTCATTTTGAATTAAGAACAATAAAGCATTTTATAAAATAAAAGTACATAAAAAAATAATTACATTCATAGTTTCAAGGTTGGCCAACATCGCATGAACAGCACAGAACTCCCGAAGGTTGTATTTGACTTAAGGTTTGCCAAGGGTTGGCGCTTTTAAACACGGTGTATACACAAAACTCCAGCCTCAGCAATGCGAAATTCATGAATATGAAAGAATGTTTTAATTGTTTGATTATTAAATAGAAGAGAGAGACGACCGCGGACTGTTTTGAAACAAAAACGAATTGTGGCAGAAGTGAAATTACTAATTGTGTTTTACTTCCGGTGCCGCGTTATTCACAACGTCTTCATTATATAAATGCTTTTGTTATCAAACTTTTTACTTAATAATGTATATCCCTGAAAAAAGTGGCGCCATTTTTAGATAACATATCTCGACAACACACAATTAAATAATACATTTTGTCCATGTACTGCCAGTAATAAAATAATATACGTAAGTAGAGCTTTCATTATAATAAAAAGCTTTTTTTACAAATGTTTTTTTATACTGTTTTATTTGAAGGGAAAAAGTTTAAAAACCATGTAATTAAAAATAAACGAATATAAAATTTGTATATTATATATTTTTTGTATTAAACGATCAACTTTACCTTTCCAATTCTGCCATGCTATATTCCATACGTGGAGTATAGTATTCCATAAGTGGAGTATAGTATTCCATAAGTTCAATGAGTCAACAATTTGAGAGATTTAAGTTTTACACTACGTCAATTGATATTTGGTCCCATCGTAATGGTAGTAATTTGAATTGTTGAAATATTGCACGATTCCGTATGTTTTGTTTTTCGGCATCTTCAGGCATTGTATCACATGGATGTAACAGAAACAAACAATGTTTCAACAATTCAAGTTTACTATTGAAGTTTCGTCAAGCGTTTTCTGTCAATTATAAATTAATGGTGGTTGATTATTGTGAAAACCTTCCATCATAAGATCAATGTATTTTCATTTTCAAAATAAAAACTATTTTAATAAAACAATGTGTGGTCACCAATGATTAATTAGAAATATGGTAACTAAATACATTTTATTACCACATACGACTGAATCAAGGATTTATCAATTTTACTAAAAACAATCAAATAAACATAACGGACAAAATGATGAATTAATTCATAAAAGGATTGGCTTTTAAAGTTATTTCTAAAAAGACAATTTGTGTAATTTTTGTAACATGGTAGTCATTTTTTGGTTAAATTTCATGAAACTAATATAAAACTATGTCTAAATCTTTTGCTGAATGTAAAAAACATAATCAAAAATAATTTCGTGTGGTATTTATGGGAGGTACTATTTGAATTACAGTTTTAATTCTGAAAAATCTGGTAACCCTACCTTTAGATAACGAACAAACGTATGTGTTAAGTAAAAGGTGGACCTCCTGACGTTTTTTAATTTGCTACGGACCCTCTTATTGGTCCCTACAGACCTTTGGGGGGTCTACAGAAACTACTGTGAAGAAACGATTTTTCGCAAAAAACGTTATTTAGACACATAACACTGACGATTTATTGATTTACACTTATACAATATTATTAAGTAACTGTGAAAAATAGGTATAAGATAATCAAAATAAAATAATGCTACGTACACTATCGTGTTACAGTTTTTAAAGAATTTTTTAAAATTAATTTCGACGAAGAATGTCTGTTTATACGTTTTTAATTGACGAATTGAAAACTTAATTTGAAAAAGACACGTATGTTCGGGGTAAAAACATTAAAAAGCAATTTTCAATTTAGTTAATCACGCACATCGGCTTAGTATATCTTTTTATGATAGTTTGCAAAAGCTCTTTGGATCTTATAAGTTCATAAGAAAATTTTGTCTCATACATTTCCATTGCTTGTAATGTAGATCTTATCACATATTCTATTTCATCTTGCAAAAAACTTACAAAATTTTGTAGATCAAAAATAAATTGCTATTTTTTCACCGTGTTACAATGGAGTTCTACCAAGTAAATGCTAGTTTAATTAAAACTGAAAACATATTTCAGGCCCCCTTTGTTAAGTTGGAACATTTTGAATCATCGCTCATTTAATTAAATATGTTTCTAAATTTATTTGTATTTTAAATATTTCAAATGTAAAAAAAAATTAAATTCTTGCAAATAGTGGGAAAAAATAAACGAGTGGTTTCGCTGTAGTTTTATTCCAATGTTTTATATGACTTAAATTAATTACATCACAGATGAAATAATTTATCATTATATTATTTATATAATATGTCATGTAATTTCTAATAACTAAAGCAAATAATATTTCGGTACAATAATTTGATATGTTATCAAAACTTGCTGACAAGTTACAAGGCAACTTTGACCCACATCAGCTATAAAACACACACACAAAGAACGTACATGTTTCACTACCGTTTGTTTATTCGATTGTTGAACATGGAATTCTCGTTTAATTAAGTAATGAAATTTTATTTTGGGCATGATTTTTATCACTCTATGAAGATTCTTTTTCGCTAAGCGAACCACGAAAAAGCTATAAAACTAGTACTGACTAAAAAATCAGAATGAATGTTCATAGATATCAAATATATGTACATCAAACACATATTTATAATGTCCTATAAAAAGTATTGTAGAAAAGTATGGGGAAACTCGATCGATTTCAGTAGAAAATTGAAACTTTTTTTAGTACTATCTACAATATATTTAATGATAAATACAATAAATTAATCTTTCTACAGGAGTGTTTAGCTTGTGCCAAAAAGCGATAAATTTTTACATTTGGAAACTACAATTTCAACATAACCATTCGTTTGATATTACAAAAATCTTAAAATTATATATCTAAATCGAAAATCATTAAAATTAGATAAACAAGAAGTTTATTAAATTAACTGATATAAATTTCTGCCTAGTTTTATTGATCAAATATTTCAAATGATCAAACAACTTTCACGTCGTCATCATTAATATTTCTGTATATTTATTAATTAGTAAGATTTTTTTGCAAAAAAGATGATATTGCCCCCTTTATTCTTTTGTGTGTGTCAGAAAATGTTGGGACGCCTCTGACGGTCGGACCATTTCTTCTCATTATTTTTGACTATCGTTCAATATTATTTATTTATACATTATATTCCAAAAATTATTTGAAAGCAAGTAAAATGTGTTATTATTATTTACAATATCATGTCTTTCCACCAAGAAGTGACATTTAAAATCTTAAATTTAAATAAACTTGCATTTAATTTGTATCATAATGCTGGTGATGAGTGAAACCGGTCGTGATTATATAATATATTATTTGGAAATAAGTACTAAAAAAAATATTATAAAAAAAAAAAACATTATTATTTTATATTAAAGTACTAAAAATGTGGTATTATTATATCAAATATAATACCTTTCACCAAATAGTTTCAGTTAAAACCATGAAAGTTTTTAATATAGCTATACTTTATATAAAATCAACTTAGACTGAAGGAAGCAATAGCTGATCACAAAAAAATACGCCAGTGTATGTTATTTTATTGATAAAAAAAGGTTGATTCTTGTTACACAGTAATCACGGATTAAGTCAGTTAACCTCGATAAATAAGTTATACAGAGATGTGTCTAAAGGTGTAGTTTACACCCCTCTTCTATTATTGACTTTCTCCGTATCCAAGTAAAACAAAAACGCCTGTGGTATACCGGAAATAATTACTACTGATTTTTTTATGGAACTGTTTTAGTTTCTAGAGGTAATTTAAAACATATATGTTATGATGTTATTTTTTAATGAATGTGAAAATGAAGCTTGTTTTGAAATCGGTAATATTTAATCATTAAAGAATTGTAAATTCTTGCAAAATTATATTTTTGAAATAAACAATGTTTATTCATGAAGTTAAATTATGGAAAAAGCATATTTTGAAGTGTTTTAGTTATTTCATCGATGTATTGCATTTTTTTAAGCCTTGGGTTCATTTATATTTTATGAATTGTTTGCACATTTCAAATAAAAAAAACGTATTTAGTTTCCCTTCAACTATCAAACTTATCCAATTGCTGCCTAGAACAACGTTATCATTATTTTTTTTGTGTAGTTTCTCTTTTTTTAAATAAAATGTTAAAAATTTTCGTTGTCGACCATTTTTTTCCGAAAAAATTAAACTCAACAAAAAAATTGATTATTTGAATAAAAAAAAAAGCTTAATTATTATTATTGCAAAAATAAACATTACCAAAAAGCTTTTATACCGATCGTTATAGCGACTTCCGACTTTTTTCGTTAAGCTTTTCTCTTTGAAATTATTCGCCGTGTCACAAGTCATGTTGAAATATATTCAAGAGATTTTGAGTAATCCATTAGCATTGAAGGCAAGATGTCATATAGTATGGGACACTTAGTGTCAAGAAAACCCATCAATCTTGTTGTGTTCGGTGCATTTAATCTTAAGATTGAGTTACCCTTATGTTGAAACGCGATTTTTCTTTAGCATTCAATGGTTATTTTCATGAAATAATATAAAAAATATTAAATTTATTACGAATCGATATTATATGTTTCTTAGTAAAGTATATCACGATAGTAAAGATGGAAACAAGATACTTTACTCTATTTAAAATAGTTGTAATTTTACAATATCGAGTGAAAATGCTTGTATGATAAAACATATGATTTTTTGAAAATTTGCTATAATATTTTTTTTAGTTTGCTTTTGCTAGTTTTATAAATGCACAAATAAAATTAATATTTCTGTGTAAGTTGTAATGTGATTTCAATAACGACAATTTTGTGAGGAGAAATAAATGATCTCGTCACATTTGTTGTCTATGTAAGTTATTTGTATCAAAATAGTGAATCAAAAATTATTTTTATTTATATTACAGACTTCAAACTGAATTTTTTAAAATACAAATTTAATAAGTAATGTAAAATATTTGCAATAACCTTATTTATTTAATGCATTTGATCTTATTTAATGATGTGATATTAAAATATGTTATTGTTTTCGTCTTTCTATTTACAGTAGCCGTTGACGAGGCGTACTGCATTAAAAATAACGATCAATAATAACCACCAGGGTTGATGAGAGTTTCCAATCCAAGAAAATATTGTGCTGATTGGTCATTGGAACCGTAATTTCAGTGTCATCAAAAAATATTGAATTTTTCACTTCAAAGAACAAACATTTTATATAAATAACTAACGAGTATCCGTGATGCGCTGCAATAAAAAACTGTACTACTCGCTACAATCGATGGTTTGCAAAATGTCATTAGAAATTCATAGCCTCAATGACAGTTTCACAAACGTGGTAGCTAGTAACGTATTTAAAATATCTTAGTTATTGATTAGATTCAAAGTAATCGAATTAGGTGAGAACTTCTAAACAAAAAAAAAAAAATATTTACTAAAAATTTTGTTCCAAAATCAAATATAGTTTATGAACAATTGACTCTAATCCAAATGTCATTCTCAAAGTGTAATATGATTGACAGTTTCTTAAGTGTTTTTGTAATGTTGAAAAACTTTTTATATGTGATGTCATGTGGTAGTAATCCACCAATATTCGCGAGGGTGAAAAGAAGATATTTTGAGAGTTTCAAACACTTCTTATCTTTCATATACTACAAAGGACATACATACAAACAAAACACATTTACATTTTATATGCATGCTTAAAATGTATTTTTTCAATGAAATGTGTGGATAAATTTGTTGGTTTTTTTTTATTACAACAATAAAAATAAGCTTCAGCCACTGAATTTTTAAAACTTTAAATTACGTCAGAATTTATACAATTTCATTTTTTTTTGTTTGTGATGTTGATGCTTACATAAGAATTCTGTTAACCTTAATAATATCAAATTGTGTATTCCTGATACTTTTAGAGAAGTCGTGTACGTGAAACGTTTTTTCTTCTAAAGTGTAGAACCAGAGTGTCAGTGTGGATGCCTATGGTAAGAGTATAAGCGATTTTCAACAGCATTGCTTCGGATTTTGATATATTCCATGTCAATAACTGCGAGCTCAGATGAATAGTAATTTTTAATGTGTTAAAGTAGATTTTGTCTAAGCTTGCCCAGTTGATCTCAATGTAAATTTAATTAAAATTTACAATATTGCTTTAACAGTATATCTTTTCTACGCTGAAAAAGCAATAGACTTATAATTTATAAATTTGACATACAATTATTAAAAACAAAATTATAAATGTGAAAATCCAAAAGAAAATTATTGTACAGAACTTATGTAAAATAAATAATTGATATAAAATGAATATTTAATGGTTGGCCAATATTTATAAAATGCCTTATTCGAAGATATTTTCTTAGATGCACATACACTTGAAGCAGAAAAAAGTGAGAAATAAAAGAATTTCATAAAATGCAACGTCATGCGATAAGAACAAAAAAATAATTAGAAATAAAAATGCGTTTTGTATTAAAAATAGCTATTTTGAAGATAATAAATTTGATAAGATAGTGATTATATGTTAAACTGAGCTTGTTTTATGATAGCACACATATATATATCTCCAACGATGAAGCAAAGGTAAGGTTACAACGAAACTTTAAATTGTTATAATTATGAAACCAAATCCTATTAATAAATTCAACCAAATGGTCAGTTCCAGTTATGTAAGAACACCTTTAGAAATAACACGGTGAAAAAAATAGCAATGTATTTTAGTTCTACAATTTTTTTTTTTTTAAATATAGTTCATAGCTATTTCGGCTCATGCCATCGTCAGAACTATGCCGAAATGAGTGAGGCATGAGCCGAAATAGCTATCAACTATAGTTGTTTAAAAATAATTTTGTAGAACTAAAATACATTACATTTTCACCGTATTATAATGGAGTTCTACCAAGTGAATGCCAATTCAATCAATACATTTGGAAATGTTTGCGCCCCCTTTACGATGGTTAGAAACTTGTTTTCTATCAATAATTCTATTTATAAATTTGAAAAAAGAAGCTAATTAAACTAAAGCTTCTTCTTTAAATGAGCATATAATTCATTGCTAAAATGTATTTTATCTGAGAAGGAATTCTTACTCGCATCTAACAACGAAATAAAAATATGTATAACGTTCTTTTCAACTGTTCAATTAAAATTACTATCTTATGAAAATAATATTCAAAGTTTTTTTATGAAAGCTACAGGAAAGAGGTAAGTAGGTACTTCAATTTACATGTTTAATGCAACGGTAATCGTTATCCTTATAAATGGAAAAGCTTTTGCAAAGAACGGTGCTTTATATCGTAACGCTTTTTTAACGTTTTGAATTAATAAAAAATGTTTGAAATATTAAAATTTTATAAAACGTTATCGTTTCTAGTTCTGTGGTTTTACTGCTTAAAATGTTTTTACCTATACTTTAAGAAACATCAAAAGTTTTAATTCAAAATTTAATACATTAATAGTTTAATCTGTTAGATTTATTTTTAAATGTCTTTAATGCAAACAATATGTGTAACGAGATCGACTAGCAAAGTTATCAAGACTTTTTTAATTCCCATAATTCTAACATATTTTTATGTTTTGTCTGAAAGGAAGGTGGATGGTTTATAGTTTCTTGATAATCAAATAACTATTAGTACCGATGGTACTTATTCCTAAATTCTAAAGAAAATCATTGAATTGAACTTTTTGTTATTAAAGATGACATTCTGTCTATATACATTGAGAGGAAAATATATTTGAAACAAGATAAAATACTGTTTAAGATATAAATAAGTGGAGAATTCTTATGAAATTAGTTCATCCGCCCCAATTGCATTTTGTCCAGTGGACTAGTTGTTTTGTTTTCCGCTCACTTGAAATAAAATAAAAATTGAAAAGAATAACATCAAAGGGGAATTTTCGTTCTAATCCAGCAATTAAAGAGAGAGGCTTGAAGTAAGGAAGCTTCGTGAGTAACAAGAAAACCTGTTAAGTTGCGCCCCCATTGTTAAAAGAAAAACATCACCCCAAGGTACATCAGGGTTGGGGTAACCAGGCAACATCCTATGAGGAAAGAATTGTTACGGAAAAAACATGTTTTATTTTTAATAATTCCTCATTAGTTTTTAACGTTTTTGATATTTTTATGTATTTTGGATTATCATTACGAAACATTTTTTTTATCCATGTATATTTTTTATTAGTAGCAACACTGATGCATTCTAGGATTTTATATGATTAAAGTTTAAATTTACAAATATCTGGAATAAGTGAAATATCATCATCAGCCGGGGTCGATCCACTGCTGGATGAAGGTCTCCCCCTGCTTTCTCTTTCAGGGGGGTTGTTTGGACATAGCACACCACGCTGCCCAGGCGGGTTGGTGTGTGGTTTTCTGTCTGGGTTTTCCTTCCCATAGCCAAGTGAATACGGCGCGCGGTGTTCCCAAGTGGTCACCCATCCAAGCACCATCCGCGTCCAATGCTGCTTAACTTCGGTGATCGGACAAGAACCGGTGCTTTCAACGTGGTATGGCCGTTGGCGTTAAGTGAAATATACCAGTAATTAATATTACTCTAATTTTTATGGTAATATGTGCGAAAAATCCCATTATATTGGGGCCCAGTAAATCCCTCAAAGTCTCACAGGCTATTTTTCAAACATAGCTATTCAAGGCTTAAAACATACTATTAAATGATCTTGTTAAAAAAAATTGTGGGTCATTATTTCTTTGTTAAGATTTGCATATAAAAGCTCTTGCAAAAAAAAAAAAAAGTACGATTTGATTTCCGCCTTCTTCGTTGAAGCAACAGAAAATATATTAAATGAAGCAAAAAGTTTCATTATTAAAAAAAATACTGTTTAATAAATGTATATTATTTAATGCAAAAATGTTAAATATTACTGTATTGTTCCGATTTCCAATAACGTCGTTTCACGAGCTTATATGTTCCAAATTATTAGCCCATATGAAAAGTTCACAGTAATTAAGCTTTCGAATGGTTGCGCTTAAATTAATGACGATATTTGTACATTCCGCAGAATTATAGCACTGCCTGATGTGTAAATGATCGCCTAGCAAATTATTCACAGTGCATTTCTATTGTTCGAACTAAAACAATAATAATTACCAACCTGCTAAAGTATGGTAAAGTTTGACAGGCAAAATTGCTTGCAGAGCTAGTAAATTTGTCAATGATGCTAATTCGCATGTTATGTTTGATAACTTTAGATCAAAAGTTACGAGATACTTGATACAATGACTGGATCGTAAATATGGCAGCACTGGAGAAAATTATAATATTGCAATTAGATATGTATATATATATATACATATATTTATTTATTAAGCCCATTAAGGGTGTATTATGTATTTGTAGCTTTCGTGCATATTTTTTATCTATTTAATATGAAATTTGAAACTTTTTAAGATTTCACATATTTGGTTGCTAACGAGGCGGGTTTCGATTTTATGTCATCTTCAGGAATTATGTTACACGGATGTAACGGAATTTATTTAATATTGAAATTCCATCAAGCACTGTCAGTTGATATTATGTATTACTGGCGGTGATATGAATATTTTTGCTTTTTTAAATATATAATTCATTACCAGGTGTAAAAAAGCTAAATGGCAGTACTTAGTAAAAAAGCAGCAAAGAAATTATCTATCAAAGACGTCCCAGTAACTTTTGAAATATTTTTTTTGAATGCCTTGCCATAAAGAGGTGACAGTAAACATAACACTTTAAAATTAATCGAAACATATACTGTTGCATTCAGTTACTCGACTTCTGTCTTCAAGGAAAGTGAAAATATACAATAGTATTACTTGTAAATACAGTAAATCATATTAAGACGATTTACTTTTAGGGTTTGATTAATGGTGGTTAAAAAATTATTGATATTCTAACCGTAACCTTGAGCTAAATGTTTTTTTTTGATTTTACGGCACTCACTTGCGGAAACAGAATGTAATAGTCATTTCTTGATGGAAAGGTATGATATTTGAACTAATAACAACATATTTTTTTGAACTTATATCCGTACCAGTTGATAATGCAGGCGATGAGCGAAAAAAGTCCTGATCAATAGTGGAAATACGTACTTGAATATGAGTTTTTATTATGTATAATAAAACAGATAAAATATAGTACGTAGCCTGTACGAAAGTTTCTTGCCACTTCGCTAAATAAGGCTTCAAAAATTATTGAGCTTATAATCATTTTACTGTATCATTATACCAATTGGTAAAAAAACAAATTTCTAAGAAAAAAGCTTGGGTTGCATTGAACTCTATAGTGAGGTAATAAAAAAGGGCTATTCAAATAAAATTAAGCCGATAGCGTGAAGCAATGAATGGGAAAAGCAGTGGTGCAAGCCTTAAATGCGAGATGGAAAATCTCGTTGCATTTTCGCGGAACTTGTAGTAGTGTTTCTTCACGTTTTCAACAATTTTCTTTTTATTAAGGTGTAAGAAATTGATATTTAATATTTTTTAAGTACAACAATATTCAAGGCTGAGTTCTCATTTTTGAAAGGCCAAAGCACTGGGTAAAAAAACATAACGATATAAAAATAATATTTAAATATTTCATAGATAATATTGCTTTACAAAATTTACTGCCGAAAGTAATATAATACACTGAGAAAATAATTGATTATAAATATAAATCAATCGGTTGTAAACCTTTCCGCGATGCCACTATTCATTATATTCCTACATTATACAGCAGAAGACGCATATAAATCTGTCCATATGTCTTTAACTACTTTAATTTTTACAAGTATTTTTACATTATCAATAGAGATAGTTACGTAAATCGATTAAGCTATTTTTACTTTAAGTCATGGATGTTAAAAATGTTTCAAAATAATCTATCCGATTCAATAAATGATTAGCTATGTAGCTATGTACCTGCATATTAACTTTGAAATACTGAGTGTCAGAAGTTTAAAAAAATAGTTCTGATGAGGTAAGCTGAAATAGCTATATACTTTATAAATTTTGTATAGCTAAAATACATTGTTTTTTTTCACCGGGTCAAACAAAACAATGTCGTTGAGGTAAAAGTATTGAACATGACCCACACAAAAACTCGACGTGGCTACTAAAAATATGAGTTGTAACGCCCTTCTGATAAGGAAAAAAAAATAGAAATGTTTTGTAATTTTTTTTATATTGATTGTTTTATTTCTTTAATGGTGACATCAAAACTTTCACGTTCTATCGAAATTATGAACGCATATGAAGAATTTAATTGATAAACTTAAATTTCAATGATTTCATTTTACGTACTGTTCATATGCAAGAATCGTTTAGCAAACCATTCCAAACCTTAAAAAAAGCAGAACTGAAAAAAGTCTTTCTAGCCTGATGAAAATTTATTGAGGATTATTATAAGCCCTTGGAGCGGCGTGTTCTGTCGAGGTATTTCATTAAGGTATTCCCACGATCCACACTTTTTTATGCGAACAATTTGCGGAAACTTTTTACCTTTTCTCTATGCTAAACGAGAGTTGATTTGGTTTTGTGTATAGAAAACTTATGACACGGTGAAAAAAATAGCAATGTAATTTAGTTCTACAAAATTATTTTGAAAAAACATAGTTGATAGCTATTTCAGCTCACGCCATCGTCAGAACTATTCTTAAACTAATATTCGCTTATCTATATATAGCTGTGCAGAAGAGGCACACAACGCATCCTCTCTCCTGTTCCAACGGCCTAGCTTGTTACTTTCACACAATAACATAAAATTTTCAAAAATTCTAAATGAAACAATATATGGCTATGACAATAAGTTTACATGTGGGATGGAAGTGGTCATTACGGAAGCAAATCAGACCACCCCTTTGTAATAGGGTTGGACTAGTGGGGATACTATTATATTAGTTTTTTCGTTAAGAATCCTTTGTGATAATTGATGTTTATTGATTTCCAGCTGTTCCAAAGGCGTCCCGTGTTATAATGGACTTCTACCAAGTGAATGCCAATTCAATCAATAGAAAACTTATGCTCATGATTATGTTTTCCAAAAATATCTTTGTACAGTACACGCTCGACAGATTAAAAAAAATGTTTTTATTCGTAAATACAGGTCTGCAGAATGTTTCATTTGTTAAATAATGAAGAAAAATTTTTAAGAACCTATTTCCACAGTACATTTTTTGATCAGGACCGGTTTCGCTCATAGCGAAAATTATCAACTGAATCATCAGTTATCAACATCAGTTGATAATTCTCGCGATGAGCGAAACCGGTTCTGATCAAAAAAAAATATTGTGGAAATAAGTACTACACAATATGTATATATTATTTAAAATATCATGCCTTTCTATCAAGAAGTAACAGTTGACACCTTAAAAGCTTAATTTTTTATTAAAAGTCATCAAACATATATGGCGATCAAACGCATAAATGCATAGTATTCCTTGAATTTAATATTAAATTATAATTATAATATTTAATTTTGTTTGAATAATATACCTATTTTCATAAGAGTCACATGTAAAAAGATTATTTGATGCATTATTTTTCCCTTATATATTTAAGTGCAGGCTATTTTGATTATGAAAAAAATATACCTCAAATTTTTAAGGTTGATTTTGAACTTTGAATGTCCTTTTGATTTGGCTGTATTTTTATTGAAAATTATAACCAAAAGGTCCCTAAAATGTTATTCGGAAACTAAATTACTCCATTTCGTTACACAGTGGGTGATAGGCTAACGAATATAATCGATTCCAAGACTATGTTTGCTATCCGAATTGTTCGTTAACCGATAATACAAACGTCGATTAGTTTTACAGATGGAATAAGTGGATTAGAAAGAATCGTTTTAGTTCGTTGTCTGAACACAAAAATCTTTCGTGATAGTGTTCTTTGTCAAATTCATTCTCAATCCGAACTATTCGTTAGTCGACCATTCATTGCATATAAAATGATTACTTTCAAATTGTTTTCTCAGTTCATAAGCTTTTAGTTTCGTTTTATTGCTTATAAGTTGGTATTGCTACCCGTAAGCAAAATCGGCTATGATTATCAAATATATTGAAGAAACATTAGTTAAAATACGTTTTTGTTATTTAAAAATTTCTTCATCTTTCCGCCAAGAAGTGACAGTTTTCACATTAAATATAATATTAAAAACACATGTACTGTCATCATCCTGTAAAAAAAGTTTGAAGCCGTAACGGTTGGTTGTGGGTTTAACAATTTAACAACATTGAGAATACAATAAACGCTTACCAAGCAGTTCTTGTTCAAGAAATAACATGTATAAGAAAGCCATATTCTAAAAATTTTGCGTCACACTCAACACGTCAACACTTTGAAAGGTCTTTTTCTCTTAGCTACCTCGTTTTTTAAATATATATTGTTGAATACTGACGATGACTGGCACCTTTTTAAATAGATAAAATAAATGAAAAATTCTATTAGAAAGAAACTCGCCGCGTGCATTGAAAATGATCTGTGAATGAAAAAAATACCTACAGCAATAAAGATAAACTTGTGGAGAAAATTTTATTCGCTTAACATAATACACCCAGTCCTTTTTTTTCGCGATAAGTTGGTTCCAGAAAACGGCCCGTAAAAAAAATCGCGTAAAAAATCGCAACTTTCATATAATTTGATAAATTGGTTCCAAATATTAAAAGATCGCGTGAAAAAATACCAGAAACGTATGAAAACCCAAAATTTGCTCTTTAAGATTCGTGCAAAAAAAAAATATATATATTTCATGTCTTTATTGCTTATATGAATTAAGTTTTAAAAATTCCTATATTTTTTTTATTTAAAAAAATAATGAAACGTACATGCCTAGTGTCATATATAAATTTCTTCTTCAAAACAAATTTGGGGAAAAAATCGCGTAAAAACGAGTGAAGCGTGTAAAAAAATGTAACGGTGCCGTCCAAAAAAATCGCGTAAAAAAAGAACTGGGTGTACTCAATCAAAAAAATAATATAAAAGTCGTCAAGAATATCTCCATGACTTAATTCTAATAAAATATTCCCCTACTAATTAATTTATTCTCACCTCAATGCTGAGTATCTTGTAAAATAGGTGCAAAATAACATTATTTTAACTTGTATTTACAATTGAATTGGTCACTAAAAATATGTAAAGTAAAAAATACTTTAAATTAATCAAACGTGAAATGCAAATGCTATATTCGTTAGTTAGATGCAGAATTCATTTAACTAGAATTTTTTAAATGATAATTTTTGGATGATAGCAACTAAAGGTGTTTAATGGAACTTCAATGCCGATTCGAAATCGGGATCGTCAGTGACAAAGCAAGCGGAATCGTATAATGTTTCTACAATTCAAATTTAATATTTTTTAAAGTTTAGGCGATATTCAATTATCTGTCAATTAGGATAGACGGGTATTTTAATATAATACATATTTGAATTGATGTTCACTATTGAACCGAAATATTCTAAGTAAAGAAAAAAAAGTTAAATCATTATATGGTTTCTCCGTACAATTTTCAATATATCAGTTACCTTTGTTTTGCATTTAGCTGTTGATTTTAATATATCTATGTTTTTAAAAATTTCTTTAAGGAAGAATGCAATAACTTATAGGTTAATTGATATAAAAACATTACATTGTTTTGTTTCTTGTCTATGGATATAAACAAAAGAGCAGGTAGCCGGTTGTCTATTAGCTTCTCGGAATAAATTGGATTATTGTTTCTTAGTCGACTGTCGAAGCAGATGTTCCCCAAGCGGGTGACTAAATTGAAAACGGTCAGACGAAAATGGATCTCATGTAAAGCAGTGAGCTAAAACATTTTTTTGAAATAAATTTGTTTTGGTATTAACAGTTTTTTTTTTATTTTTTTTTTTATTATGGATTCAGCTTAAACGAAAAAAAGCAATATAAATATGCAAAGATAAAATTTGGAATTTTTATAATACATAATTTATTTATACATTAAGCTATGAAACCCGGGCATCTTTTATCGTTTAAATGAGGATCGCATGTGTTTTTTTACTATTTAGTGAGAGATCGAATTTTCTTGCGAATTTCTTCACTTAAAGATCTTGGCGAACAATTCTAGATAAAATTAATATCCAATAGTCACATTAAGATTACCCACAACAAAGCATTGCAAATGTTGGGCTTAATCCTCTGTACCACCAGAGTCCTTTTGGGTTTTCAAATTTTGATATTAATGTTAAATAACTAAGTACGAAGCAGGCTTGTGTGTGTATTGTAAGAGCCTTGAATTAAATCCCCGTAGTGGAAACTACTACATTAGGTAACTCAACTGACTTTCTATTAGTCATGATTATTTTTAGTTTATAAAATTGTAGAGAAATGATCCTCGCTACATATTTCTTTCGATTCGTGGGAAGCCAAAATGAGGAATCTTCCATCATTGATAATACCAAATTGTATGTTACTGATAATTTTTTGACTCTCAGACTACTTCGCGTAAATTAATTGTTTGTTTTGCCAAAATCTTTAATCAGTCTGCTAGTGGAGACCCCAATTGTATGAACATTAACATATTTCACTTTTAAGGTGTTAACTGTCACTTCTTGATGGAAAGACATGATATTTTAAATAATAAATACACATTTTTTTAGTACTTATTTCCACAATATATTTTTTGATCTGGACCGGTTTCGCTCATCGCGAGCATTATCAACGGATCATCAGTTGATAATGCTCGCGATGAGCAAAACCGATCCTGATCAAAAATATATTGTGGAAATAAGTACTAAAAAAATGTGTTTTTATTATTTAAAAAAAATTAACATATTTGCGTGTGCGTTTGTATGCAATTTAAGCGCGTGTGAGGATGTATATATAATTATTATGCATATAGTGTCCATGTGAATCGAATTTCCTGTGTATTGCTCAGGTCTGCAGCGACTCACGCCTGTCGGTAATGATGAAAAGTGATTCAATATATAAGAGATGAAGGAGACTTGAAAACGTGTAATGCTGACGCATCATAGATCTTCATGCTTCATCAATTTCATATCCAAGAAATCTAATAAATACTTAATTACCACTTATTTATATTCAATTGGTATTAAGATACATGAAGCATTAGTTTCAGAGTTCTTCAAGCCGTCTTCATTTATTATATATATATACTTATTTGCTAAATAAATGTTCTATTGCTGCTCACAGACATGAGTCGCTGCAGAGTTCAGCAATTCACAGTGACTTCGGTTCATGTAGAAACCACACACATACTCATACATATTCATTAAAATGCACGCACGGATATACGCATGCATATACAATACATTAGAAAGTTCACATCTAAAAATTGATTACCATATAAAATATTCCAACGAATGATGTAATTTGAAATATCTCATCAAGGGTACAAACGTTAGTTAATTAATATTCAACCGGAATTATGTTCTGTTAAATAATGACAAGTTGAGCATCACTGTCGTATGGTATCATTCTCATGAGGATATATTCTAAGGGACGTCTTACATTTTCCATAGTAATTATTGTAAATGAAGCTAACTGACGCTAAGTGGTAAGCTAGACTTCAATGTTGCCAGTTAAATAATGCTTAGCGCTACAAACAATGCCACAACATCAATTACATATAATACGCACTATGTATAAATGTTATATATATATTATGAATTTAATCATGTTTTCTACGAATCTTTAGAGAATTGGAATGATAAAATAAAATAGAAACACACGTACAATAGAATGGCAATATACATTAAAACTGATAACTTTATTATTACATTTGGTGTGATTCTAATTATGACACGCGTTTGCTTGATTCAGAGGCATCTTTAGACTGACTGTATCGTAAGGTTATTCATTACTAAGGTAAGTGGTGAATTTCATTTTTATTCGTAAAAATTAAGAGTGGGATGAGGTTATTCCCTTTGTACTTAACCTTAGGAGATTTTAAAATATAATACATAACAATAATATTGCTAATGCGTTGACGTATCGTATCTTTGTAAATCTACGCTTTCTGTCACCTTCCTGAATACGTAAAAAAATAAATTTCATGTTTTAAAGATTGATGCTTAAAATTGTATTTTATTAATGTTAATCCAGATGAAAATAAAGATATAAAAGTATTTTTAAATAAACTTTTTGATTTTTACATTACTCTACGTTTACAAATATTTTTATGATTCAAGTATGCACCTGTAAAAGTTGATGGTCAGTTGAAAAAAACGTTACAGCTGAAAAAGCTATATAAAAAAACGTATCAAGTACCTAAATAAATATATTTAACTTTTGCAGTCAGTACGGACGGAGATGAAAATAACTAAGCAGACAATTTCCTCTCCATTTTTCCGTCTCGAAGTGTTTATAAAAAGGGAGTAAATGTTAAAACAAGCTGTTTAATTCAGCCAGAGAAATGAAGTTGCTATTCACACAGAACTGCTTCACTCATTCATTCCCTCATTTCATAATAGACTGTATTCTTGCGTTTCTCAAATAAAGAGTATTCACTAAGCAAATACTGTGCGCAAAATTAAATTGAGTTTTCCTTCAGCCCATATAAATAGGACTGTAGTTTTTAACAGAAATAATCAGTAATCAATTATATTATCTCGATAATTTTTGATCATCAGTATCAAAAGCTCTGACAGTTAGTTGCATTGAAGTAAGCCCTGCATCAACGTGCTTTTAGTGAGTCGTGTATTTTTGTTTATTCATGTAATGCTGAAAATAAAACTGACAAGTTTCAATTAAATACACCAAAAAAAGAACATTTCAAAAAAAAATGTAAATACATTTTTTTAATTAATTTCTTGGTTTTTAACATATGGTTTTATATTCCTGTATGCTGTTAACTAAAAAAAATGTGTTAATGGGCTTGTTTGTAATGATTATATTTAAAATTTATCTTTATTTAAGACTTTTGAAGGTGCTTACTGTGAATTCGTGGTAGAAAGACATTATAATACTATAAGTATTAAATTTTGTGTCTTAAAATACAAACCCTTTCCACCAAAATGTGACAGTTAAAACATAAAAAGCTTAAAAAGATACTTTAATTTAAAAAAAATCGTGAAACACTATTGACGTTTGTTATCTAAAGCACTTGATGTTTATATACTGTTGACAATTCACTTATTTTAAGTATTTAATCGCAAGCACCACATTTTTAATCAAAATAATTTCTAAAAAATATTTTTTTTTTAAATTGTTCTGACGTATGTGTTAAAGTAACAAGCTAGGCCGTTGGAACAGGAGAGAGGATGTGTTGTGTGCCTTTTCTGCACAGCTATATATAGATAAGCGAATGCTAGTTTAAGCATAGTTATGACGATGGCGTGAGCCGAAATAGCTATCAACTATATTTGTAAAAAATAATTAGATAGAGTTCTACCAAGTGAATGCCAATTCAATCAATAATTATTCCTTGTATTCAAAATCCTCGATATGAGATCTTTATATTTTAATTACTATAGCAGTCGACGCTCAGCTGCAGAGGTATTTTTGCTTAAAATTCGTAATAGATATGTTAATATACATACTATGGATTAATGTTACGCACAAGTGTGTGATTAAATGAAGATAGCAAATTATTTAATAATTTATGATATCGACTGAAAGTGCTTGATGGAATTTTAATATCAAATTTGAATTGTTGAAGTATTGTGTGATTCTATATGTCCATTTTGATTATTATATATTTTGTCACCATCGACCCGGGTTTCGCCTTTCGGCATCTTCAGGCATTCTTTCACATGGTTGTACACAACTGATTTACTATACACAGTTAGCATCGGTTGTATACCAGAAGAATAAAAAAATAATAAAATACAGACTCTAAGGCCGGGATCCAAACATACAACTGAAATAACTTTCAATAGTATTGATTTAATATAAATGGCAACAAATTGCCTGTGATAAGTTTTATTAACACTAAATACTGTTAATGAGTATTTGACAAAATGATTCTACAACGAATAATAAAATGTATTCGGATAATTTTGACTTAGAAATACTTACTTATTGCAAATTGGTGGGTAACGGTGGGAATTAAACATTGAGTGAGGTAATATAGGAATTTGCTTTATGAAGTTGGCTGCTCATTGAGTTTATCTCACGTAAGGGATATAGCACGGGGAATTGGGAAGATTAAGTTGGTCATCAAGAATATAACTTGAATATAATTGACTCTGCTCATTTCTAAAATTTATTGATAAAACAATCTGTAATCCCCCGGCTTATAATGTAATAGTTATTTATTTAATTTTATTAAGTTATTTACCTTAATGTTTATTCAGATTAATGTTTGAGGGTTCAAAAATATAAATAATGATATATTTACATGAAATGTTTTGTGACAAAAAACATTTTACCGTTTAATTCCTGTTCTAATTAGTAGATGTCGCGGTGAATGCGTTATTAAGTATCATTTATATTGTACAAGCTGTTGGAAAAGCTTCTTTTCGAACTAAAGGAGTCTCACTCAGTTGACACTTAGTTTAATATCAAGTAGTCTTTTATACGTACAATACTTGTCATCGCACTGAGTAATAATGCTGGAAGTCATTCTACAGGATGACGACAAAGTTAAATCAAAATTGAAGCACAACTAATTGATGACGATTCAAAATAAGTTTATTTAATAATGATCAGTAGGTCGATTTTAATCATCGTGAGTATTATCAACTGACAAGCCTTTTTATGCAACATTTTGAGTTATCATAAAATCTGATCATATAATATTTTCTGGAATTAAATATGAAAATTTATTTTTTATTGTTTGAAATAGTATGCCCTTCCAACAAGAAGTGACAGTTAACATACTTAAAGTGATTAAATAATAATTCATAGTGACATATTGTTGAATAAATGCAGCGATCGATTTTGAATTATCATTTCCAGTCTGTCAGCTAGTGTCATGTGATCACATTGTAAAAAATAATATACGATGTCGAGATAAAATTTGGTAACAGCAATAGTTGTTGAATCGATTCGTACGTTCTTCGGAGCGGAATGTTAAATGTCTGAAAAAAACGGTCAATGAAGAAATATTTGGTGACAGATTATAATATTATATGTAACTGAAAAACGATGGAAACGAAAGAAAAGGTAATGATGAATGCGAGACTGGGAGTATTCTGTATGAATATGAGTAGCTACTGTCCACCCGGTGGTTAACACCTTTGAAAGGAAGGACCGATTCAAAGCGAAGTGAGTTGAGTCTTTGTAACCGAGGCCGGAAAGCACTGTATGAGAAAGATTCATTAAGTTCAAATTAGAAAACGGCGACGCTGTATTGAGTAAGTATCAACTTCGTAAGAAAGTCTGCTTCGTTTAAGGTACTTGTTTGATTCGCTTATAAAGCGTTTGCTGCGTGAGACTATGCTTGAAATGGGCTAAAAATCGCACGTTAAAAAAACACGAGTATACTCGAAAGCAGTTGCGATTGTAACATAATGACTCAAGTCATACTACATTCATTGGATTAAAGAACTCGCTTAAGAGAGTATATCATGATAACAATTGTAATCACTCAAATCACTCTTAACGAAAGACATAATTTTATTGAACTGTAGCGAGTTTCCGGTATGCATTGCGATGCGACTCACTACAAACTACTGAACTAGTAAAACTTTACTACTTATAGTTAATTCGGATATTGAATACAGTTGGAGAACAATCGATGGTATGCAAAATGTCATTAGAAATTTATAACCCTAAATCTGACAGGTTTCTAAAGTATTATACCTAAGTACCTATTTCTTATACCAATAGTTCTTGATTAGATTAAAAGTAATCGAAATGGGTGAATACGTTTCATATTTTGCATACATACAGGAAGCATTCATTTCCATATATATATTTTATATATATATATATATTAAATTTGAATTGTTGCAACTTTGTACGATTCCATTTGTCTTATCACAAACGACCCGGGTTTCGCCCTTCGGCATCTTCAGGTATTCCATCGCACGGATCCAACAGAACTGACGTAAAACAAACAGTTAGCATCGTATATATATTATATTAAAATCATTATTAACAGGAATCTACTTACCAATAGGCAAGCAAAAGATTGCAGCTGAAAAGAATGTAACAATATTAATCCAATAATCATTAGCTAAAGAATACCTAATATCAAACATTTTCGTTCGATCAACGATCAACTAAATCTTCCCAACTCCCCCTTGTTGTACCCTTTACATGAGATCGGTTCAATCAATCGACAATCTCATGACGATAATTCTTATGTCTCATCACTAGATGTTTGATATTAGGTATTCTTTAAATAAAAGAAGACACATTTATAATTTAATTATTTGATTTAAATTTGTTGAAAACCCCTTTTCAATAACGACAACTCATTACCAAGATCGTTAATGAAAATTGTTATAGCTAAAGATTATTGGATTAATATTGTTACATTCTTTTCAGCTGCAATCTTTTGCTTGCCTGTTGGTAAGTAGATTCCTGTTAATAATGATTTTAATATAATACGATGCTAACTGTTTGTTTTACGTCAGTTCTGTTGGATCCGTGCGATGGAATACCTGAAGATGCCGAAGGGCGAAACCCGGGTCGTTTGTGATAAGACATATGGAATCGTACAAAGTTGCAACAATTCAAATTTAATATTGAAGTTCCATCAAGCACCTTCAGTCGATATCATAAATTATATATATAATAAAAATAACAAATCATATGTCTTATATTTTGTATTATTTTTTGATTGTGTACTTGGAACCAATACAATAGGTTTCATGAAAAAACAGCTTTTCCTAGCTTTTTTAAAATACTGTTACTTTTTAATTCCAACTTGCATAAAACACATTTCTAAGAATCAAACAATAAAATCAATATCAGAGCTCTTGATTATATGAAGTATAATGAGTTTTATCATGGAATAGAGTTTGTTGGAAACTGATAAGAAAATTAGTTAAAGGTGAGTAGTGCAAATATACAGGACTTCCTCGAGGTTAACATTAACAAGACGGCAAAACTTACGTGAATTATTCAAAATATTTATATTGCTTTTTTGAGACTTTAACATGTTTAATAACAGTTCAGAGCTTTTAATTCACTCAACGTAATAACGTAGCTGAATAAAATTCTACCAGTTGTACGCAACTTTGATCTATTTTTGAAATTTTTGAAAATTTCAAAATTTGCATCTATACAAAGCCAAAGGTATTCAAACAATATAATATATAGCCCAATAAAGTAAATAATTTATAAAAATAGAATGTTATCAATCTCTCAGAACAAAAAAAGGTGAAAAAGATACAGACATATTTATATCTTTATCAGTGGGAGCGACGAGTATATAGATATTTGATCATTTGTATTACATATTGTTTTGTAAAAAAAGAAGATTTCCATAGGGTTTGAATGAATTAAAATCGTTATTAAAACTCCATCGAGCATCTTCGGTTAATATCTTAATAAAATTAATAGTAAAATATAATTATATGTGTTGATAAAAACTTTGTTTCATGAATTATTTGATTTATTAAACGACTGATCAATCAAACAAATAACGTGAGAGCGGATACACAATTTTAAGGTCTTTTTTATGTTTAAAATCTACTAGTGACACAATGGATACTGTGATAATATTGAATATAATTTGGTGTGGTTTTGTCCATCGTTCATATACCGATATTCCCAAAAGTCGTGGTGTGTAATCGGAGCTGTGTAGTAGTAAATTTGAATAACAACCTTGGAAGATTTTATATTTGTATGAAACATAATAATACGTAGATAGCATATAAATCCTTCAGCTAGTAATTATTGTTACTGCGTTTTCAATACCTATTTAAGAGAAAACGTTGCTTGCAATTAAAACCAGAATGGTTTGTGTCCACTGCTGAGGCAAGCGTTTCTTAAATATATTCAGTTACAGAACCCTTTTTTGTACAATAAAAGAAAAACCCACAAACTTAAATTATTGTACTATATATAAAACGAACTGAAATCTTAAATTTTTTTTAAATGTTATTAATCTACTAATAATTGATCGCAGTTATTTTTTTTATTATTTTTCAAGTACTGTAAGCTATTTTTTAAAATTAACGTATCAACACTCGATGCAGTCTTTCAAGTGTCTCTCAAAGAAATGTATCAAGTGGAATAATATTTTTTTCAATTTATATCTGGTATAAACATGGATTTCCACGAAGCTATTGCCGGTTTCAAAGAATAAACAATTTTTTTTTATTTAAAACATATTTATTTGCTAAACACATTTAATATGTCGTTTTAAGAGTCACTTCACATTGTTACTAATAACAACACGCCAGGTGCGTTTTTATAAGCATATTTTTCAAGCGCGTAACCAGTCCAGAATGTTGTCATTATTTTGCCTAAATTTTTTGGGATTGACCTCATTCAAACATTGCAAAAAAGTTGAAGGATGGCTTATAGTATCACAAAGAATTTATTATTTACTATGTTGTTCTAATATTCTTTTCTAATCTTTAGGGAAAATTCATAAAGAATAGGTTTTATTTCAATAATGAAGATAATGTGAAAAAATGTTCTAAGATATAACAGGGGTTAATTATTCAATTATATTAATAATTCATAATGACAATATTTATTAAATCAGCTACAAATAAAAATCACCACAACTAAAAATAAAAATAACAATACAAAATGTCATTAAAATGAACGTGTAATGTGTATCCTGCTTTATACCACGAGTACCAATAGCTCTAAAATGTTTGGATTCAGATTCCTAAAATTAAAGGAATACAGTTTAAGGAACGTGTGTGTTAGAAAATTAGCATGGAAAAAAATACAAAACAGCAGTGACTGTATTAATAATTGGCCAAAGCTTGCTTAGATGATATCACTATATATATAATATATTAGACATATAATGTGTGTATTTATATTTGAAAAAACATAGTGAGTCAATAAGAGCAGAGGAAATAATTGAAAATGTTTAAGATTTTTCAATAATTTCGCGACACGCCATTTGCGAAACATTGGCGTAGACGAAATAAGTGTACTTGACATTTTTCTCAAACGAAGAGAGTATGCGCAAAATGTCGTGATCAAAGCTTAATTAACACAAACTAATTACACTATTATATTATAAGCTTGTCTAGTAAAACATTTTAAAGTAAACGAATAGCGAGAATTTATCTTCGTAATATTATGTTTTGAAGTACATAAACTAAAATTTCAAAATAAATGACAAAACACATATCGTGATATGTGTTTTTTCATTTAAAATATTTTTAATATTAGTGATTTGTACCTGAAATACGGGTATGGGCTAAATTCAATCGTCTTCAATCGATCAGTGACCATCATTCCACTCGGTTATACGCCTTTCTTTGAGAATTGATGATATTCAGTTAGTATAATTTCTGTGGTAATCCATCCATCAATCGAAGTAACGGTCATCAAAGCTTTTTCAAACACTACAATTGTATTTCAAATATTGTTCAGAGCTCCTAATGGATTATTGATTTACCATAATTGTAATTGTAATTCTGAATAAGTGATTGTGAACATCGAATTTTATACTAATTTACTTTATTTGTATCAATATTGTATGATTTTATGTAAATTGTTTCCTAGTTCTTGAACCCATGGTTTTGTACACCTGCTACCTTTAACTCAAATTATTTTTTTGTTTTGTATAAATAGACTTGTTTGTTACTTGTATTCTATCAGTTGATAATGCTCGCGATGAGCGACACCGGTCCTGATCAAAAAATATATTGTGGAAATAAGTACTAAAAAAATGTGTTTTTATTATTTAAAGTATTAATATGAATAAAATGTATGGAAATCATCATGAAAAACCAGTCTATATTTTAATATTATACAGAAATAACATCTAACACAAATGTACAAAAAGTGTTAAAGATAAATAAGTACCAAGAGAGACACGGTGAAAAAATAGCAATGTATTTAGTTCTACAAAATTATTTTTAACAAATATAGTTGATAGCTATTTCGGCTCACGCCATCGTCAGAACTATGCTGAAACTATCATTCGCTTATCTGTATATAGCTGTGCAGAAAAGGCACACAACACATCCTCTCTCCTGTTCCAACGGCCTAGCTTGTTACTTTAACACAAGCGTATTGTGAATCTGTTTTTTTACTGTTGAATGATCTTACATGTTCCTTGGCTCGATTAGATATACGTCTACCTGTCTGTCCGATATAAACGGATAAACATGAGCCACAAGACATTTTATAAATACCGCTTCTGTGCAGTTTCTTGATTTTATCTTTACTATTTTTAAGATGTCTGCCTAAGTTATTGTTGATCTTGAAAGCTACGTTGATTGAGTTTTTAATCTCCCGATGAATTTTTTCGCTAATACTACCTAGGTAATGAATTGATTTATAGTATTTAAGTAAGATCATTCAACAGTAAAAAAACATATTCACAATTCGCTAATCACGTTATTAATGAATCACTTAATATAAATTCATACTCAGCCCCTAAATGTTTGCATCTTTGTAGTAAGGGTCGGAGAATGAAGGCTTTGGAACAGCTGGAAATCAATAGACACCAATTATCACAAAGGATTCTTAACGAACAAACTAACATAATAGTATTACCACTTGTCCAGCCGTACTACAAAGGGGTGGTCTGATTTGCTTCCATAAGGACCACTTCCGTCCCACATATAATCTTATTGTCATAGACACCTTTTGTTTCATTTAGAATTTTGAAAATTTAGTGTCATTGTGTTAAAGTAACAAGCTAGGCCGTTGGAACAGGACAGAGGATGTGTTGTGTGCCTTTTCTGCACAGCTTTATATAGATAAGCGAATGTTAGTTTAAGCATAGTTCTGACGATGGCGTGAGCCGAAATAGCTATCAATTATATTTGTTAAAAATAATTTTGTAGAACTAAAATACATTGTTATTTTTTCACCGTGTTATAATGGAGTTCTACCAAGTGAATGCCAATTCAATCAATATACCAAGAGTGACGTTTTGATAAAAAAATTGTCGTCATCATAACAAAATAGCTCAAAATATTATATACTTAAATCGATAAGAAACCATTTTATAATTCCCATTAAAAACGAGTCAAAGTTATTTAGTATCGTGCAATGATTGTGAATTTAATTTACGCATGATATTAAAATGTTCCTTGACTGGAATTGGGCCAAAATTTTACAGATATACGTCACAAACACAATAAAAATTATTTAAAATTCTAGCATATAAAATAATGTTATTGTACTCTCGGGTGTAATAAATTTGATAGATTCTAATATAATTATCTTGAAATTTTGTATATATTTATATTATATTATAACACGTCTGCAATAAATTTAAAGTGCACTTTACTTGAAACGAATTCTAATTGTGGCACTGGATTTATCACTGACACTTTCATAAAGAGAGAAAAACGTATCAAGTATCAACCGATTCTACCCGAGACATTTTGTAAGAAGAAAATGATAAAGCGGAGTATTTTGAAAGTCACATACTTTATGAATAACACAATATTTCATTAAGTAAACTTTATAATAAATAAAAATGAAATTTCATATCTCAAAATAGTATTCCACGTTATTATTTTATTTAATCGTAGATATTTTCTCGCTATCGAGTTAATATTCAATTTTCAGCATTTTAAGAGTTTTTATGTAAACATAAACGCCTAACAGTTAGTCAAAAGTTTGTGCAATTCATTCATGAATATGCTATAAATATAGCATCGTTAGTGAGAAAATTGTGGAAATGTACTATTCAAATTTTGTATTGGAGTTTCATTTAGTGGCCTCAGATAACTGAAATTATTTTTTAAAGTCCGGATTCTCTTCCAGGAATTGTGATATTGAATAATCGATATTCTAGTTGTCCGTTTAATTCAGGTATATCATCACAAACACAAGCCGAATCAATGACATTTATAATCGCCGTCCCAACTATCCGATTATGAAAGCTTGATTGATTGTGAAACTGTGAGATTGAATAGTCAATTAGACGTGTTCCAAGTAACATTATTTCTCTCTCACTGTTATGAGAAAAGAATGTGAACAACTCAATAATAACCAGCTCTCGTAATAAAAATATTTTTAAAAGATTTTTATCAAGTATATGTATGCTCTACACTGGAAGCGGATGCGGTTGATCGTCTGGTATTGACTATTTTTTTTAAATTTAACCCACTTACTGCTAATATTTCAGCTGTTGAGACGACTAATATGTGGGTAGTTGTTACTCAAAAATATGAGAATACTAACTTTTCCGAATGTTTTGTTTTTAAAAATTTTAATAATTTTCATTGCACAACTTTACTTAACACTAATTCTAACAATATACTTTTTTTTCTTATTCAGTGTTGAAATATTATTCTCTTGGCTTAGCCTTTAAAGGGTAAATAGCTACCATTAATTCTCAATTGATACAATTAATTCTCTACCATGTAAATTTTTAATGAAAACTTTTTTTTCTGCTTGTATTATGTCGAATAATATTTTTGTTTCATTGTATTCATATTGTCTTTAAGCTTTTAAAGAAATATTTGATTTTGAATGTTAAGAATATTTTTAAATTCATAAGAATTAAATTTGGATGGATAGAAAAATGGGAAAGACTCAAGTCTTGAAACAATTTATCATAATATCATATGAAACGGTAGTGAGTGGGGTACCAAACAATTTAATTCCGTCATAATTATTTTCACATTGCAATTGCAACCTGAATACGATTTTACTATTTAACTAAAGAAATTAAATATTTACTTTCAGAATATATATTTAATATATATTGATATTAAATGAACATATTTGTATCGCACACCCCTCATTCGAATCCTCCAGGCTGGGTGCACAGTAAAAGCTGCATCAATTTCTCTATGACAGGAAGTCGAAAAGAGAGAAATGAAAATAGATTGGCGAGAAAAATTATGCGCCGTCAGAATCGTCGCAGCGGAATCAAAAGGCGTCTTTAACGCCATTGTAAATCCGTTAAACGAGCAACGACGTCGAAATAAACGACGTTAAATAACGGATTCACTTTAATGCTCTGCATTAAAAACGCTATACAGACAGTTCCACGGGCAGTCTCTTAGGTTTTCTCGAAAACAATGGCAGTTGTTTGTATTTATTATTATCGTGTAAATTGATGTGATTTTTATTCATTACGCTTCATTGCTGACTTGCGAAAATGCTGAATCGACCGGAACATATCGTAATACTCATATTCTATTTAATAATACAAAAGTTCTACTATGGTAACTAAAAAAATAGCAAATTCTGTATATTTTTTGTGATGAGAGGTTTTCACAAGAATAAAATAACATTCAATTTGATAACGTAATTTATTACTAAAAGATACCTACTTTTTTTGAATGGGTAGGCTTATGGTGGAATTAAATATCAGAAAGCCTTTTATAAAAAGAGACATAATGAAAGCTTATTGGACTAAAATATGAGAAATTGTATACGGTTTGAACAATTCAATTTCGAAAAAAAACTAACATCAATTTAACTATTTTAAATACTTTTTGTGGTTTAATGAAATAAAAATGTAAATAACTATTGTTTTAAAAGTGAGAGAGACCTGAATTTAGCAACGAAACTAAAATGCGTGTACAGTAATCATTCCATACAACGCGAAACAAAAACATCTCACGTTATCCTTGTTTTTTGTCAACATTAAAACGACTTAAAATGGTTGCTGAAACAAACAAAAATAAACCGAAAAATTTCCCGTGTTTTATTTTTCCGTATACGAAGTTAAAAAGGATAATTTCTAAACCCTTGCGAGGATTTTTTAATATGTAAAAATCCCCTTTTTTCTCGAGTGAACGCAAGTTGACTTTCAGCTACTGTGAATATGGGAGACGGTCATTTAAATGCATATCCGGATATAGGAATATAATGGCCGCGCAGAAGCTTTCACGCTGATTTTGCTGCTTTACTGTTTATGTCATTTCAACGAATTATCTGGGTTTATAAGTGTTTCACTTGAAAAAGCTTGTCTTTTAAGAGATCGGCAGCTTATATTTTTATTCAAGTGGAAGGTACGAATTTAAAATAAAAAGCTTACATCAGGAGGGGTGATTTCATAAGATAAAAGTATTTTTAACGATTAAGGGGATTGCAGAAACGTTTTATGCAAGCTTATGACTTGACGTCGCCCCAGCACAATAGCTCTCCGTTAGTCATGATTATAGCATACTGCAATGTCGAAACAACATTGAATATATAAAACATTAATTATAAAAATCGAATAATTATAACATGTTCCCTTTATAGAATAATAATATAATGAAACACGAAATTTTTATTGTAAAATTATGACAAATATTTGAAAGCAGCGGTTGATGTTGGTGGAACACTTTTAAACCAAAGAATAAGCTTTATCAAGACTTATTTCAAAAAAATATTGGTCTTGAAATCAAATCTTCGATTTGCGTTAAAAATTACAGTTGCCTATAATGTTTTAATTCTCTCGATGGACTCAGAGCAAGCAATTTTTATTTTAAACTGAAATCGATCTGTCTATTTAGACTTTATTCTAAAACCGCTTCTTGAATATACAAAACCTGTAAGCAATACAACGAGCAAAATAACAAATACAACAAGTTTTACTTTACTCTAAAAATTACACCCATTCTTGCCCAATTTCTACCATTACCAACTTCGAAAAAGATTAACGAATATTTGTGGCAAATAATTCTGTAAAGACTCATTATTAAATGTTGATTGATATTATATCCAAGATATTGTAATATAAATTAACAGAGTATGTAAAAAATTGTAAAATTTCTAATTCAATATCCTACGAAAAAGATGTAAACAGAGCGCAATTCAATGTCTCTATTAAATAGGCAAGTCAAACCTTTTATATTTTCCTTCGCCATATTTCTTAGGTGTAATAAGATCAATAACTCAAACATCTAAAAATTGTATTTGATTGTTAACAGGTAATTTGATGTTTAATACAGGGCTGAGAATGCGGAGTCAGAGTCATGTTTTTTTATGTATACACAGCCCTGATTTAATCACACTATTTAAAATAATTGGGAGTCTCTAAGTAACCCAAATAACCAGAAATAACCCAATTAATCTTTAATGGATATTGATTATTATAAATCTCATCATAGAGTCATCAAGCAGTTTTGTTTGTAAAAATATTTTTTTTAATGCTTTGTAATTAAATCATAAGTATAAAAAAGCTTTTAGTCCCTAGACTTACGCTCTATACTTTGTTTTGTTTGTGTGATATCTTTTGTATAGAAGCGGTGAAAAAATTTAACTCTCTGTCAGTTATAATGCATCCATATAATATTATAGAATGATCATTGAAGGAATCGGATTCGATACATAAAATAGTATGGATTATTAGAAAACATTTTGTTTTTTATTTAATAACGGTTGATGTCAACCAAAAGTCATTCTACACAATGAATGCAGACACTGAATTAAAAATCTAAAACAAAAAAGTAATTACCCTTCAAAAATTCTATATAAATGTGTCTATTCACATCGTGTATTCTTCACATAATAAAAATATAATGGATTACCGCAGCTGGGGTGTTTCAAAAAAGACCCTGTCATATAATAATTCTGTTATTAAAGCGGAGTTGTCTATTATGCAAATGATATACTTAAATCCAGATTTGACTCTGTAAAGGGAGGCCAGGAAGTGTTGGCCATAGTATAATTTTTTTATACAAAAAGGATACGTGACCCGTCCTCTGTATGTCAGATGAGAGGCTGAGGTATATATCGCGACCTGTATTATCTATAGTGTGTGACTGTATATGTTTGTATCGTATGTCTATTGAGTCAGTGCTTCAAATTGAAAATGATTAAAGTTATTAAGATATAATAAAATATTAAATTTGAATTGTTACAACTTTGCACGTTTATACATGTATTGCCACCCGGGTTTCGCCTTTTGGCATCTTCAGGCATTCTATTACACGGATGCAACATAACTGAGTTACATAGTTGTAAAAATTCAAATTTAATTTTAAAATTTCATCAAGCACCTTCAGTCGATATCATAAATTATATCAATAAAATATTAAATATGATCTGATTCGAAATTTATATCATATATAGTTGATAGCTATTTCGTTTGACTCTTTCATCAGAACTATTATACTATTTTTTACCTTGTTATAATGGAGTTATACGAATTAAATGCCAGTTCAGTCAATTTAATGTTACTAAAACTTACCGCATGCAATTGATTGTCAATATTATTTAATCAATAGTATTGAAAGTTACTTCAGCTGTTTGTTTGGATTCTAGCTTTGGGGTATGTGTTTCCTTTTTGTAATTAACTCCTCTGGTATACAATCAATGCTAACCGTTTATTGTGTGTAAGTTCTGTTGTGTAAAAGTGATAGAATGCATGAAAATGGTGAAAGGCGAAGCCCGGGTCTTTTGTAACAAAACGTTCAAATTAAAATCTGAAAATCTTCATAAAAATAATTTTAGTGGTATTCGGTAATGAAACATTCATAACTCGATTCAGCAGGAGAAATGTTATTTTATAATCATTTGAAATCATCATATGGTAAAAGTTTTTTGTATTCTGGACGATATCTATTGCTAGAAATAATGGTAAACTCTAACGATGAGGCTAGCCGTACTAGCTATCATACCATTACCGTTATAAAAAATGTAGAGGTAAATACATTTTATTATAAAGAAAGATTTTTTAAATAATAATGTCTTGTTTATTAAGTCAAAAGTTAAAGTAAAGATATGTTGGTGATTAATTTATATTAAATGAAGTTGTAGTAATTAATAATACTGTTAAATGTTGACAGTGCAAGCACTGTGTTTACCTCTGACACACATACCTGTGTACAGGTATTAAGTCTATGTAGCCCGTGGAATTAATTCTGCTTACCTAATTTGGCCTCGGATTTTTAATCTTGAAAGGCCACCCTCCCCAAATGGGATATGATTTTTATGCAAGGAGGGTGCTTGCAAATTTAAACACAGTTAAAATGAACTCATATGCTGTAATCTTATTATGATCGTAAACAACTTGGCCAGTCACTTTAGAGGTGGTCACTATCACCTTTTTTGGTAAGGCGTTACATTTAAACAATATTTTTTTTTTTTTTTATTAAAAAATAATTAAAAAATTTAAATTTGCTAATCACGTTATAAAGGAATCGCATACTATAATTTCAAATTTAGCGCCTACGTGTTTACATCTTTGTAATAAAGGTCGCAAGATGACGGCTTTAGAACAGCTGAAAATCAATAGATATTAACTATCATAAAAAATTCTTAACGAACAAACTAATATAAGTCGGTCGCCACTGCTCAATCCATTACAGGGGGCTGTTTCGTTTCCGTAATAAACCATTTCCGTACAATAAGTAAGCTTATTGATAAAGCCGCCTTTTTAGTTTCATTTAAAATTTTCGGAAATTTTTAGTTTTGTTGCTAGCAAGAAATAAGGAAGGATGTTAAAATAGGAGAGAAGATGTATTGTGTACTTTTTCTACACAGCTATATATAGACAAGCAAATGTTCGTGAAAGCATAGTTCTGACGATGGTGTAAGCCAAAATAGCTATCAACTATATCTTAAAAAATTGTAGTACTAAAATACATTGCTATTTTTTCACGGTGTAATAAAACACAATGTTAAGTGTTATTTTTATAAATTTTTGTTATCAATATCGAGACCGGTTTCGTTGATCACGATTAATACCAACTGGTAAAGTACAAATTAAAGCAATGCTATTTATATAATACAAAATTTTGAGATACAAATTATCGGGTAAAATAAACAAATGGCTTAAGAACTGTGAAAATAATTTACAGGTTTTCATACAAAATATAGTAAAGAATCATGTTTGATGAAAAAAATTGTTTTTATTTCTCTCATGACATTGGTACATGGTGAAGTGGTTCGATAGATTCTCTTTAACGACAACTGGAATTTACTTCAAAGCGTATAATTATTGAACCGAAATTTACTTGGTAGAACTCCATAATAGTAAGTTAAACATATAAAAATGCTTCGACTTAAAATAAACTAGAATGCCTTGTAATATGTATTTTTTTATAAAATTTGCTTTGAATTACATATGTATTTTATTGTTTTATCTGCTAATTATAGGACAAAAAGTTTTTTTTCAATATTTGATCAAATAAATATTTTTTTACCAGTGGCAACTCTATTGGCAGGCCGGCAATCATTCTAATATTATCAAACGATATTAAGTAAAAAAAAATGTTTTTATTTTTTGACACATAATTAGATCAAATTTTCAAAACTGAAATGCGTTCTGATATACTTACCATGTATTATGGAAATATTTCGATGTTTATAAAATATTTATGTATACATTTGTTCAATTCATTTTAATGCGTCTGTTATTCACGCTATGTAGTAATTTTTACTTTATGGTGTTTTATTAAAATTATGGTTTTTTGAAATTTTATGATTCGAAAATTATTTCCACAAACGCAGAGGGCACCTGTTATAAATAATTACCTATTTTGAAAAATGTTCAGTAAAGGGTGAATCTACGTAGATGGGCAGTGACTGAAGTTGACATTTATAATATTGGTTAACATATTATTGTGAAAGAGTTGGAATGCAGTGCCTGTGTATATGCGCTGCAATTTATAAAAGAGGTATTTTTTTAATTGCATTCCGAGTACCCTTGTTCTGGTGTAGTCGAAATGGTGTTCACTCTAAATTTAGCTCAGAAACGTGTCCCATCTTGCTCGCCGTTACCCTTATAAGCCTGTTCGTTAAAGTTGTTTGTTCTATCAAATTACAATGCGGAGAAATATGATTACACGTTCATGCTTATTTTGATAATATACACAATAAACTTTTGCGTTTCTATAAAAATCAAAATTAATTTGATAAAGTGACTTTCCATGAAGAATTTCTATGTTGGAAATTTTACGAAGAATAAAATGAAAGGTACATTGCAATCTTTGACACCACTAGTCTAGCGGTTGTCTTTCCTATTTATTAGTTACTAGATACTGTAACAGCGTAGTTAGAATGATTGACACAATAATGTTGAACGTAATGATTTTGGTACTTTTTTTTGAATCAAATAGTATGATGTTGGTAGTAAAGATTTCCAGATTTTTTTTCAGTTCATTTTCATCATCGAAATTTTGAAATTATAAAAAAACTTACTTACGTGATTTTGTATTGTTCAGGGCTGTGAAATCATTAAAAAAACACAACTCTTACTCCAATATTGAAATTTAAAGATCAACCAATCAATCTGCAAATTGTTCGTTGAGATATTCTTAAAAATCGTCCAATCGATTAAATCCGACTCATAGCCCTGGTATTTATTAATTCCATTCAAAATTACAATTTAACCATTTTTTTAACGTCGTGAAAAAGTCATTGAAGAATAAGTTGAATTGTAGATTAGCAATTTAATATGCTTCCTCTTGGGTACAAGCACAATAAAAATATAACAAAAAATTTTAGATTAAAAATATCCCAGTTTATAATTTCAGCTAACGCAATTTCAAATAGGAATTATTTCCACTCTGTTACATTAAGCAGGAGTGATTGAATAATTAGAAATGCAGCTATTTTCTTATTATATCTACAACTATAAACATAAAGTGTACCAACCATGTACCTTCAGAATAGAGTGAATTAAATTATAATAAAATGCCGCCAACGTTTGTTGATTTTCCGCAAAAGGCTGTGTTTTTGCCGCTCTCTTAACAATGCTGCCAACCTACCGAAGCGAAAGTTCAACCTTACCTCTATAGACAACAGTTTTTGTATTTTATTAACACTTTAATGTCTTCTTTAACATCAGATAAACGAATTTATTGGGAATAATTAACACATTCAAAGTTTTTAATTATTAACATTTAAAGGCACACGTATAAGGTTTTGTCATTTCATTAAGCAAATCAAACCTGTATACACGACGAAAAGAATTTATTTGATATGAAATAAATAAAAATATATTTTAATATTTATTTCCTTTTTAGATTAGCACCGGTTTCGCTTATTGTGAGTTTTATCAACCGACGTTCGTTAATAATAACTTAACAATGATCACGATCTGGCAAACCAATATTTATCTCAAAAATATTAAATTTATGGAATCGTAATGAACATTTTGTTTTTATTTAAAAATAATGTCTTTTCACTAAGAAGTGACAGTGAACAACTTGAACAAAGTATTTAATATCCGGAAGATAAATAAATATAATAAAATCATTTCTAATGAATATACTTCTTTGTTGAAAAAAGATGTATATTTATAAATACCTATTAATTATTATTTAGCCTAATTTTATCGAAATTAATATCACAGTTTTATTTCAAAATGTGAGGAGTTAAAGGTAAACTTTTATTTCATTTTGATGATACAATTAAATTTCATGAAGACCGGTTTCGCTCATCGTTATCTTTGTCAACTGATACAATACATATTAAAGACAAGGTTATACGTAAAAAAATATGAATTAAAAATCATTAGGTATAGAAAACTAAAGTAACAAAAACTGAGAAAATGGTGTATGTGTTGTTATACAATATGTATAGTAAAATAAATTGGTTTATAATACAAATGTTAAAATTTGTAAAATCATTCATCATTGTCAAAATGTGATAAGCTGACGGTAAACTTTCACGATCAAAGCTTTTGGACAAAATAACTATAAAGACGATAAATTATTTGTGTAAATATGTAATTCATATCCGTTAACATTTGTGTATGTAAATTTTTCAGCCATAAAAATATATGACCCAAAATAATGTTAAAGATTTGATAAGAAGAGGTTTCACTGTGATGGAAAATTTTGTAAGGATTATGAAAAATGACATTTTAAGCCTTTTCATTATTAATGAATAAATAATATATAACAATATTATATTCATCAACGTTAAAGAAATTCACTGATTGTGTCTTAAATATACCCATGTATCACGAAAATTACTTTTTTTGTTTTATTTCCTTATACATTTTTTGTACGTGAGCTTATATGAGTATGTGTAGATATTTATATGTATATGTAAAGGTACAGCAGGTGAAGATCCATAAATTGTGAACTAGTTCGAATGCGATTTGCTCAGCTCTGCAGCGATAATATGCATCTATCTGCAACGACAGAAGGGAAAAAATAGAACAGAAAACATATAATATAGAGGAGAATCGAATAACTATAAAGTTTTAATGAACTGTCAAATTAATACCCAAATTATGATCATATTGGTCTGCCAACCAAACATAAATGAAAAGTTGCATGCAGTAAATCCTTAGTTATTTAAAAATTGTAAACGTTAATAATTGATGGCGGGCTTATTGAGAATTTCTTTTAATAGTAAAAGTACTACCAGTGAACTGTCTGCAATTGAAATTCCATCGATGAGCTACTAACCATGTTTCAAGTAATTTACACTTGAAATTATGAAAATACATTGCGTTATATTTGCGATGTAATTGAAGTTTGCGTACTCAAAAATCTATTGATTTTAAATAAATGGAGAACATTTTCATACTATTCATGTAAATATCTAACACTCAATCATATTAACCTTTACCTGTATTATATCTACTTTGTAGAATAATTAAATTTGCATTCTTTATTGGCAACAACTCATTCGGCAAAGAATTCTTAGAATATCTAAGATATATAATCTTTTCATCTTTATTGGATAGTATTAATAATAATTGTTTCTGAAAAATTAATCAGATTTTTGTTACAAGTATTCTCACAATTTTATAATATAATTATCATGACTGGTTTTGCTCATCGCGATTGTTATCAACTGATCCAATACTAAATATAATTGTGGGTCTTCTGACTGCTTATATCTTACCTTTTGAGACGGTAGATTGCAGTATTTTGATAGTTAATTTTTAAAAATATAAAAGTGTAGCAAATGTTCGAAATTTCATGTATGTGCTAATTTTTATAAAGATATGTAGCCTTTTTTTGATAAACTTCATAAGTTCACTAGACACCAATAATATTGAATGATTTTTTGAAATATGCAGGATAACCATATTGCTCACACGGCTTAGTAGAGGAATGGGTTACCCACCAAATTAAATAGATAACCTAAAATTAATTTGTATATATATCACTTGCAGTGTCACCAAGCCAAATTCTTCCAACACTCATTTGAAAAAAAAAGTCTGCCAAAAAATGTAGGTGAGTTTGCAATCAGTTTTACTTCCAACTAAATATAATAGGCTATGTTTTACGTTTTTTTATTGGAATGATATTCTGAAAACAAATAATATGTGAAATTATTACAAAATAAGATAATATTTCAATTTAAAAAAATATATGTTTATCGCCAATACACCAATAAACATGTGTTTATTGTTTCACAATTCTTCATTCAGAAACATTAAACCGTTAAAAGAATTCGATTTTAAACTAATCTAATATTTCAAGGCTTAGATAAATAAAAATATTTTTTTGGCTAACTTTAATTTTATAAAAACATATTTAAGTGATTTTGTAACAAAATAATACAGCTTTTTAATGTAAGATATGTCACATGTATTGCCAATATTGTTTGTTCTGTCAATTTGTCTATGGTTAAAAACATGTGTTTATTGCTTCACAATTCTATATTCAAAAATGTTAAGCCATGTCAAAAATAACTGAAAGATATCTGGCTTAATTCTAAAAATGAATTGATGAATGGTTCTGAACGAGTCAACGATATTAAGTCCCCACATACGTGGTTCGTCCGGTACAAGAAGAATATTGTCGTCGCAGAGCCTGCGCAGTCCTCTAACCACTGCTAGCTGCAGACTACCACAGCCGAGGAACCAGTTATGTCCATATACGGTTCACCCACCACACTATTCGATGCACCACACTACTTGAAACTTTTATATTTATTTATTTAATGTAGGCAGACGTCGTCTCAGATCCTACTTATGATGAATAAAAAAAGACAATGATGTTGACGATACTAATAGATTGAGGTAGATAGCAGAGAGTGTTGTGTTTGAGGGACGCAAATAATGTCAATCAATGTTGTTATGGCATATGAAAATACAACTATATCACCACCTCAGCGTTTAATGTAAAATTTTATTTAGTACAATTTTAGTTAGCTTACCATAAATAAAAAAGACATGACAATAGTATTTTTATATATAATCAATGAATTTCAATTTACCTTTCGAGTCACATAAACAATACTCTATCACTGATTATTTTCAATATATTTTAAATAGCCGTAGTATTGTCTAAATATATGAAGATCATCGTGACAAATCAGGTGATATCTCACTACAAAAATTTGATCTTGCACGATAGTTATGATACTGTTATCTTTTTGTATTTTAAAGTGTCAACTGTTAGCACAATTCGACCAGCAGTCAATCAGTTTAAAGGTTAGTAGTCAGAAGGTTAAGATCTCGATGCAAGTATTTTCAATAATGTATTTTTTGGCACAATACAGTTCTTATATAGAGCATATGGTCACTACGTGGTGCTTCGATGATTTTCTGTCACTCGCCAGTTGCTATTCTTCTTTTTGTGTCAATGTCAAAATTTCTCAGTTTGGTCGACTTTATTCATTCGATAAGAACTGATAGCAAGCAGTATTTTCCACAGCTCATGATCCAGTCAATTCCATCGTTTTTCCATTTCTATGATAGCTTATGTAAAATGGCGTTGTTTGGCACCTTAACTCATCCTCAATATCTGACATAGGCATCTTTCATTTGATCTTAAAGCTCAATACTTAATTCTCTAGTTTATATTAGCTGCCATTATTCGGTAGGAATGAAAGCGTTGAACACATTGCAATAAGTTTTTATGGTGTACAGCTGCGTATTCCATACATTTTGCATTTAGTCATTCCCAGATCTCGATATCTAGCTATTTGTGTGAGTAACCATATTCCAGCATATGATTATTGAAAAACCTGGAGCTATCAATCTACCGACGATCTGTCCCGCGCCATTCTGGATCCTATCTAGTCTAATTATACATTAAATTGGTTTTAATTGCAGCTATTTTTAGACTTATACCACCTGACTAGTTCCTCACCAATTGACAATCTTTTAGGTGCTTTTAATCGATTTTTCAAATATAACAGGCAGTGCCGGCGTCACAGATAAAATGGGCGGCCGCCTATAGCAAAAAATCTGTATGGGCGGCAGATTTATTTCTTTTTTTAATTTCAATCATTTCCAAGTTTTTACTTTTAACGTGTTCACTGTAATTTTTTTTGATTAAAATGCGTTATGTTTACATAATGAACACACAATGTAAAGTACTTTTTCACAATATATATTAGTAATTTTTAACATCAGGACTGGTTTCGCTCATCAGTACAAATTAAAACAAGGTAGTTTATACAAGAGTTAATAATTATCAGATAAACAAAACCAAAGGTTTGAGAGCTGATTAAATAATTTACAGGTTAACAGACAATATACACCTTAATGAAGAAAAATAATACTCATTTACAATGAAAGTAAAATTGAATTTAAAGTCAAAACCGGTGCTAATCTTAAACAATATATATACAAAATTTGAAAATGTACTTGTGCTTTTATGATGCACGTTTTGAATATTTTGTCTAGGCGGCAAAATGACAACATAGTTGACGAATTCGAGGTCTCTCAACCTGGGACCAGAAACGGCAACTGTACCTCGATCAGACAGAATCGACTTCCGAAGTATCCAAAAGAACACCATCCTGCGTCACTCCAAATGTGACTTCTAACAAATTAGCAGGTGAGTCACCGATCTTTACACATCGTTCACTATTTTTATAATGGGATTTCATTCTGACAATATTCGTAGGTGATTTCCCTTATGTGGCCTGTATATTCCATAACGGAAAATCGATACGGACTGTCAATTTCCTTCTGATTCTTCTGGTTCCTCCTGGTTGATATGGATACAAGAAAATGAAGATATATATTGAAAATAAAAATATGTATTAACATCCATATGCAACGTTAATAAAATTTATTTTACTTCACTTGGTAACAAAACATATGGATTTGACAAGACAGTAACTATGTTTTAAATTTGAATTGTTACAACTTAGTACGATTCCACATGTTTTGTCACCAAAGACCCAGGTTTCGCCTTTTGACATCTTCAGGCATCCTTGTCACACGGATGCAACAGAACTGACATATGTTATAGATGATGAGTGTGTGATAAATTGTCTGAAGAGTTGTAACAATTCAAATTTGATGTTGAAAGCACATTCAGTCGATATCATAAATTATAATTATTTTTTAATTAAAATTAGCACGTTTCGCTTAACATATTGTTTTTTTGAATAAAGACAGTTTCATAAAACGCATCGAGAAACAATTGATTTCATAAATAAAGTTTAGATGATTTTCGATTTTTAAAATAAATATTTTTTTTAATGTCAGTCAGCTATTGAGATACATGGTATTTTCATCCCACTACATCTTCCGGACCGGTTAGTGAATTTTTTGTCCGCTAGGTGACTCGCATCCAAAAGGTGAGTGTATGTTTTAGTTGCTTTTCGTATAGATGCGCGCGCAGGTCGAATTTTTTTTGCCGCTCGTTTTGAAAAAAGAACGCAAACGTGTGATTTTGACAGCTAAAAACGCGGGTTTTTCAATTAAAACTAGTATGTTTTGAGCGATATTGTGAATCAGGTGAACCGAAATAATCGATGAAATATTATTTCTTATTAATAATTGTAAAAAATATGGTGTGATAAAATGCAAGGGAATGAAATTATAAACGTGCTAAGATTATAAAAAAATATTGTTGAAAGCTTCTGTGAAGATTTATTTTTATACGTATTGTAAGTATGTAATAAGTGATACTTTATAATACATTACGAATAGTTTTTTTTTGCTTATACCATTGTAAAATATATATAAACCATATCATAGCAAATAGTTAATTTGTCACTGTTTCATACAGAATTGATGGAAAAAATAGAATTCATAAGTGTAAAATATTTTAAGTCTTTTAATATAATTATTACATAGTTGTACGTAAAATCGTGACCAAAAATAATGCAACCCAATTAATATTGGATATGAACAGAACAGTTTCACTTATGAAATAAATTATATTCATTTCACGGTCGATTACGAAATTAGTTGAAAATATACTAGGCTTGAGCGAAACTAGAAATAGTTTTTGATATCGACTGAAAGTCCTTGATAGAATTTAAATATCAAATTTGAATTGATGAAACTGGACGGTTACAGATTTTTTTTCACTAACGACCCGGGTTTCGGCTTTCGGTATCTTCATGTATTCTATCACACGAATGATGCAAAATTGACAAAATGAACAATAAGCATCGGTTATGTACCAAAAGAGTTAATTTAAAAAGGCAAAAAAACACAGACTGTCAGACTAGGATATCCAAATAATCAACTGAAATAACTTTCAATAACATTTTTAATTCAACAGAACTAACATAAGTTTGAAGTGAACAACTGTCAGTTACGTTGCATCCGTGTGACAAAATGCACGAAGATATAGACAAGCGAAACCAGGGTCGCAAGCAACAATATATGTGGGATCGTATAATGTTTCAAAAATTCAAATTTGGAACTTTAAATATTTACAAAATGTTTCATACAAATATAAAAGTTAAAAATAGATGCTTAATGGCAACTTATCAATTTTAGCAATCTTTAAATTAAAATATTCATTCATAAAATCTAAGAAAAAAATTGAATGGAATGCATTAAATTCCGGATATTATTCGCACGTTTTTTTGTACCTTACTTAAAATTTGTCAGGTGTATAATTATATCAAATCCCGGTATTGTTATTCCGTAAACTAATTTACTTCTGATGAATCGGTTGTGCGGCGAATATACTGAGAATCAGTCGAAATGTGTCATTTATTATTCACAAAAAACATGTAGATATGAATCGTGACACTTTTTGCTCATGTTCATTTAGAAGCGAGAAACAAATGAGTAGTGTTCAATAATTGTGAAATTTACTGCTACCTGAGTATTTATGATTTTTTACCAGTTATGTACTGTAGTAAAAGCGTATCTATTATGCCATTAGTGCAAATAATAAAATAACATTTTAGATAAAAATATATTCACGAATGAATGAAGAAGAAATAATTATAGTTACATACTGAAAATGTAAATTTTCAGCGGTATAAATTCTATCATAAATAATTTATGATATCGACTGAAGGTGTTTGATGGAATTTCAATATCATATTTAAATTGTTGAACTTTTTACGATTCCATATGTTTTGTCACTTACGGCTCGGGTCAGATCAGAGTTTTGACAGTTCTGTTGCATTCGTATGATAGAATACCTGAAGATGCCGAAAGGTGAAAGCCAAGTTGTTAGTGTCAAAACATGTGGAACCGTACAAATTATCAATAATTTAAGTTTTCTATCAAAAATATTTTGTTTCAAGAATTTGTTTAATATTTTTTTATGTAGCAAAATTTTCATTAAACGGAACCGGTATTGGTTATTATTTTAAATATAGATATCATTAAAATGGTCCATTGTATTTTTTTTTTGTGTAGAATAAAGATTTTCAGTATACTTCAAATGACGCCATTAGTCAATGATAAGTCATTAAGATTTTTTGTTGTTGTATTGTGATGATGAGAATCTATTTTGTAGTCTCATTTTATAATAGATGTACTTTATACAAAATTGTGAAGATGGGTAACAATCCCGTTGCCAACATTTAATTGGGTAACCATTACCAAAAAAAAAAAATATTCAGTCCATAAGCAGTCCATTTTTTAACCACTAGTTTTGTTTAGTGGCATTCGTTTGATACGTGCTATATATTAAAACATTTCAATTGTTTAATTTATATAAACATTGTAAGCGAGGCAAAATGATTTTTTCAATTGTGGAGAACTTTATTTTCAATATTTTTTATTCAACAGTTGATTTCATGAGTTAAATAATATATTATGAATTCTCACAATGTTAGCGCTAATACGATTCCTTTAAAATATACTAAATGTTATTATCTATTGATGTGACGTAAGGTTTAATATTCTAGAGTTGATAAAGTGTTTTTTTTTAGAAGAAATAAAATGTTTTTAATATTTTGAAATTACAAAACATGAAATTCCAATTCAATTATCTGTATATTAAATATATTTTTCGACTTATTTACGAGCTAGATTTTATCTGTTATTTTGTGTGTTTTAAAAATAGTTTGGCATCATTGTTGTGTGAACACCTAACCTAATATTTGCATAATGTCAAATTCTTAAATTGTATTACGGATTCGCGCAGTTTTTACAATCGAAAATTTATTCACGATCTCCCACGGGCAATTTTTTTTTTTTTGATGACTATAAGAAAATAACATTTGACATTTATTCGGTCTGCCTACGGAATTTCGACCATTTATTAACGCCTAAGTTGCTATACTCGGTGAAATATAAAGATCTTTCAAAATCCGAAGATTTGATTACGCATATGTGAAGAAATGACTCAAATGAAGAATTGTACACTGTTATTGTACAGGTCGACAGCATTGTCAACTGGAATTCAAGTGATTTTACAGATCAGCTGAATATTATAACTTTTCAAATGATGTCAGTTGTAAAATAAATAGCTAATTAGACTCATAGCAAAGTATCTATTCAACTCTTAAGCCGCGGCGAATTCTCAGTGAATGAATATAAAGGATACTTAATATCATTTAATGTAAATGGCTTAGCAAATAACAATTAATTTTGTCTCCCTTTTTAATCTCTTTAAAGCACAATATTGTATGGTTTACAAATCAATTTGTGCAGCTCTGTATTGGGCGATGAGAATGAGGAGCAAACTCATTCTTTTTATCGGTATTAGAGCGTACACATGATGGATGAATATAAGACAATCAACGTCTGATTGATTAATAATTTTAAATCAAAACATTTAACGATGTCATGTTCGAATACGTACTTGTAATATTTTCAAATACGAGTTTTTCTATTTCCTTTATGGAAGTTCATTTTTCATAAACAATATAATTTATGACTTGGTGTGTTATAAGAGGAAGCACGTGTTTTTTCTTATATGAGAATCATCTTCAGACTAGAGGTATTGCAAGGTAATTTATTGTTAAACAGTGATTCTAATGTGTGAAATAAAAATACGAGTTGGGTGGGAAGTTATCATTTCACGTTAGAATGGGGCTAAATTTAAACAATAATTGTATCCATTATCAAAATACTTCTAATAAAAAATTGATTAATAGTGCTTGGATATGAAATAAATTTAATACTAGTAAACCACCTGTTTTATTTAAAATGATATTTGATAATAATTAATTATTTTTCATAGTTTCAACAAAGTTTGAAAATATGTTTCAAGTAAACGATACACGTATCACACATAGATGTATGTTTTTATTACTTTTAATTCGATATAAAAAAATTATATCCAAATATAAAATCAACTTATTGATTGAATTGGCATTTACTTAATGGATCTCCATTATAACACGGTGAAAAAATAGCAATGTATTTTACTTCAACAAAATAAGATATAGTTGATAGCTCACGCCATGGTAGCTCAAATAACTATCAACTATGTCTTATAAAAAAAAATGTAGAACTAAAATACGTTGCTATTTTTTCACCGTGTTAAAACTATCTTTGTTTCTTTTTTGTTAATATCATTCTCACACCTGAGAGTAATATTAGTGATTGGCTAATAATATTATTTCGAAGAATAATTGCATTCCATGCGAAAGATTTTCCAAATTTCAAAATGATTTGAAATTTATGAATTCAAAATAATGAAAATGCATGAAAAAGTCCAGTGTTGCCATAATATATACATCATTTTAAATAATAAAAACACATAATGAAGAATGAATACAAGAACTAGGAAACGATTTACATAAAATGTACCCATGGTTTTGTACACCTGCTACCATTAACTCAAATTAATTTTTTGTTTTGTATAAATAGACTTGTTTGTAAATTGTATTCTATCAGTTGATAATGCTCGCGATGAGCGAAACCGGTCCTGATCAAAAAAAATATATTGTGGAAATAAGTACTAAAAAAAATGTGTTTTTATTATTTAAAATATAATGCCTTTCCATCAAGAAGTGACAGTTAACACCTTAAAAGTGATATATACATCAATTTATTCAATATTTTTCTCCGCAATAGGCATTTAGAATAGAAGTAAAAAATGAAAAAAAAAAATGATTTAGTGTAAAAATTTGTTGGATACCAAACTAAGCAGGTAAGTCATGTATTTGAAATCGCTGATTTATTTGTTTGTATACCTCTCCTATGCTGAGCTGTCATATACCTCGTTGTTTTTTCGACGAGGAAAATATCGTGGTTTTAATATAGTATTTCAAATAAAAATTAGCCCTGCACGAAGCTTAAGATAATATTCCGTACAATTAAGCCATGAATGAAATATATATTCATAATTGTTTGTTAGACAATATTATTTTAAAGGAACACAAATGCGAGCGTAGTAAAGGTTATTTGTATGAACAACGTTATCCCTGGGGTTTGAGCTCAGATGTTTTGTGTTGCAACAAAACGGGTACCCTTATCCACTAGGCTATTGTTTTTATCACGTATACTCCGTTCACACTTTACTCTTTTGACTTTTTGCCCCATACAATTTCTTTTGAATGGGATTTGCATTCATAAATTGACTTAATATTTAAATTTTATTCGTCTTATTGTCGTAAAGTTTTCTGTAGGCAAAGAATCATCATAGTAACTTATGCAGTTCTTAATGCTGTAAAAATATTTTTTTTGCTCAATGTTGGTCTAGTAAAATGAGCTAAAATTTAGTTCATCAAATTTATATTAGATTTATTCAACTATATATTATATGTATTTCATAACATAATGTTTTTTATAAATGTATATTTTAAAATTTATATTCCACTATCAATTATACGACTAGACGTGGTTTTAATTGATAAAAAAAATGAAAGCAAAGTAAAAATAAAAAAATGTTTATTTTACTTCATATTTCGCCTAACAATTAATTATTTCATTAACAATTCAAATAAATAAAACAAAGTTTTTACTACAATTCAAAGAGTTGATAATGCTAGTGATGAACAAGACCGGAATAGAACTACCTAACTCTACTCTTTAGTGATATTTTACAAAAAAATATGTTCAACCTCTGTTCACATATTTTTTCTCTTACGGTTCGGGTTTCGGGTTTCGGCTTTAAGCATCGTTGTCATTCGAGTAAACTGTAAACGGACACGTTAAATTTTATTCGTCTTGTGTTGTACCATGAGTGATAATACTTAATGAAGTAAACAAAGGTTCAACAATTGAAATACCATCAAGCACTCTCAGTCGAATTATTAGAAAGAAAATTCATTTCTCTTTTGAAATATGGTATTTGATGACAATTAGGAATTATGTACTGAATAGCATTAGCATTAATTAAGAATTTGTTATTAAAAATTGCTGGAAAATATAAAATATAAAAATTTAAAGTAACATTTTTTAAATTCTTGATAAAATTATTTTTTTCGTCTAAATAAAGGTTTATTTTTTTAATATAGTTGATGTGAAAAGAAAACTACGTTAAAAATAAATTTCAGTATGTTGGTAATAATGAACAAACGAAGAAACAATATTTGTATTGTATAAATGGTGAGCGACTCTAATGTGTGTCAAGCCTACCATTTTCAAAGTGATATTGTATTCAATGGCGATTGGACAACACAAGTGTGCTCCAAGATGGTGATGTGTTTTGTGAATATAAAGCTGACAGCTGTTTTTTTGGATTTATCGTAAACAAATGGAGATTCTAAGGTAAGACATTTGTGTTCGAATTATATTTTATTGTGACGTTTATATCTATTACGGTAGGGTTTCACAAAGTGTGTCCCGCGGGCCAATTGTGTCCGTGCGAGATTTTGATTCGCCCCTCGTGTTTTATGTTTACAAATTTTTTATTCCCTTTACATTTTATCCGGACGCTGTATCCTTAAGTAAACATTTTAAATTAATCTATTTGCAAAAAGCCTAAAAGCAAAAGCATCTTATAATGACAAGGTTTTAATTCATTTATATTATTCAAAGAGCTTCCACTTGAGGTATTATATATTCAAATAAAGTAACACATGACTATCGAATGACTATTGAATTTTCAAAATAAATATTTTCTACATTAGGTATTGTAACAAATAAAACTTGGGATTGAAGTCAATAACAAATCTGCTATGTGTTTTCTCACTACAACATTACAAGACTTAGTTTCAAACAATCTCATGTAGTAAAAAAAACAATAAATAACAATGTACGCTTTCTTAAAAATATACGCTGAAACAATGATATATTTTTACTTTTTACAAATATAAATTATTTACAAAAAAAAAGTGGTCCTCAAAAAGATTTTTGATTTCAAAATTGTCTTTTTGATAAAAATGTTTGTTAGCCCCTGTATTACAGTTAGTAACATAATTAACATAAGTAACATAATCCCATATATCAGCATATACAAAATTAAGCGATCAGTAATAGATGTAAAAAAATAGTTTTACTCACTGGTCTTATAAATATAAATATATATATTTTAATTCATGTACGCTCAAAATGTGGAGCATATAGTATCCATACAAATGTACCATATAACAATGTAAGCTTTTTTGACGATAACTGCTTGTTATTCAACATGAACTGAGCACGTGGTTGGCTAATCGATCTCGCGTAGTCCTTTTATTTTGGATTGGATGAGTTAGAACGGATTTTGAATTTTAAAAGATATCTTTAGAAATAAAATATTTTCTTCCGATGTCACTATTTATGCCAGCTAATTTCCACAATTTAAAATTACTAAGATCCGTATCGATGACGATGCACATTTCAAACTGATAAGAGTAAAAATGAAAACAAGGCTATTTGAGGACAACTTAGAGTTTATAATTACCGTGTACAGAAAAAGCTTATTGTATTACTCGATAATGCTTGCGATGAGCGAAACCAGTACTGATATTCATTAAATAAAATTGTGGAAATAAAAAAAAAATATTATTTAAGTAAAAGGACTTTTCACCGCGATGTGACAGTAAAAACCTTAAAAGTAACAATAATAAATTTTGGCATTTCATATGGGGTATTGTATTTGTTGTTAAACATTTGAAAAGTGTTGAACTTTTATTTTTTTATTCTTCAATCTGATTGGCTATTTATGGTTATTCATATTCGCATATTTATCTAAATTTGGCTTGAAAATCGAACAGGCAATATTATATTATTTGTTGTTAATTAAATGGATAATCAATTTTCAACGTAGGCATCTTAGAATGTAGTTAATTGTTTGTGTATTGAATTGTTGAAGGATGAAACTTAATGGATTATTTGAAGTAAGTAACAAATTGAATATTTGAAATCACTGTTATTAGAAAAACACTTTACGAACATTTCATAAAATAAGCAATTACGTTTTTATTACTATCGTACACAAGCGCTACATCATGTCATACAAGGTGTTCCTAAACTAAAATGTTTAACATTAGATTTTTTAGGGATACATAGTAAAATAAGATTTTCTTAAATTTCACCAAAATATTACATATATTAAAATGAATTTAATTCTTTAAGCATTAATTTGTATTTATACATATATTAAAATGAATTTCATTCTTTAAGCATTAATTTGTATTTATAATCTATCGTGTGGTTGATTTTCTATAACATATGGTTTACTACCTCTTCAAAAATCTTATATATACAAAAAAATCTTACAAAAGTTTTATACTGATTATATTTTCAGAATAATGTATATATTAGGTGTAATTATTTAATGAAACTGAATAATTAAATATTAATAAAATCACCAATTTCCATTACAAGTAAAATGTTTGAAGATTATGGTGATCTTTCAAAATGTGGCAGAAGTCTTACTTATATTATTCTCGGAAAAACTACAAAAATCGATTCAAATTAGATTGTTGGAAGTAGAAACGCTTTTATTTTATAACATTAACACGGTGAAAATAATATACCAAAGGCATATTCACTTTTTGAATAAATTTCGAAAGTTTCGCTGAATAGTTTACTAACTGAGAATAGCTTATTTTTACTTGCATCATATTTGAGTTTAATCTATGTGTGACATAAGTTAAGCTTAGGTATTGGTCGAAAAACAGAAATCAAATTTGTCTGTTATATGCCAGGTCTCTGAGCTTTAATCGTTTTTAAGGACACTAATTACAAGTACCGTTAACAAGTTCTCAATCATTCTGTATACCTGCAGACCCATAAACTGGTGAAAATAAAGGTGGATTATATTATACTAGACACGTGGGATTTAGATTGTTTTTTGCTTCTAATTTAATGTTATTTTTATTCAAAATTCCGATTTGGCATTGAGACGCCATATGGGATTGTAGAATTATAAATCAGTTGGAATATTGCTGACAGACTTTTGGTGATTTTTTTAAACTAATTTCTATTATATTACCATGAAAAGATTGATTATTATTTCTTTCTAAAATACCGTTATTTTATAATGTATTTTATATGTGAACAAAAAAGGCATTTGATGTTTATGAATGGCTGTCTTCTAAGTAAAATATATTATATAACATTTTTGAAAAACAATACTTAAATTAAATCGGCAAGTGGTGAAAAATATAATATAATATTCTCGATCATATTACACTAATATGACTAATTCATTGACAGTTCATTTAAAATGATGAAATTTAAATAGTTCAAACTTTATACGTTTTCACATGTATATATTCTGAATATATAACATGTCCAGAACTATATGCTCATATGTCATTTCTGTTGCATCCGTGAGATAAAATGCCTATTTATGTAGAAAGGAAAAAACTGGGTCGTTAGTGACAAAACATATGGAATCGTACAAAGTTTCAACAATTTAAATTTAATATTGAAATTCCATCAAGCGCCATCAGTTGATATCGTAAGTTATTACTGTATGTGTTCATTAAATAAGTCTCTCTTCATCTTATTGTTGTTGAAATACTTTCAAATTTTGTAATTTTTTTTACTGTACATAATTTTTCAATCGATTTATTAATTGAGACCTGAATGTTATCCAAATTCGATTCGGATTTATTTTTCTTCACATATTTTTTCTTGATAAAGAAAAAAAGAACATAAAAGAAATGAAAAGCTTACTTCCATTCTTTGGCTAGCCATATTCTTATTCCTTTATTTTTTTTTCTTTTCCGTAAAGAATCTAAGAGTGACCGAGATCTCGAAATGAAAATTAGATTCTTCATTAAAATTCTGAATTTGACAATCTAGGAGTCAACGTGAAATATTTTTTTTTTTACCTGTTAATTATTCTAAGGCAGATAAACAAATACTCAGTTATCTTATAAATAATATATGTATGAAAGCGTTGTCTTGTATGTCTGCACCTGAGTAAATAATTAATCGAAAATTAAAATTGAATGTAAACTTTGTTTGTTCGGCATGCTAATAATTATGGCCGACAATCGATTACAGCATATGTAAATATTTATCCTGTATTATGCAGATTGCAAATTAACATACGTAATTCTGATAATATGGAAAATGGCGATTTTAAAGTGCACTTTCGCCGGTGATAATAACGGAACTCATAATTTTAAATGTGCATTGCGGACTTCATGCAGGGCGTCTAATTTCTAAACTAGTTTTAATAAGAAAACTTCCTATAGCTTAACGAGCTATGCTAATAATGTAATTTCTCTCGATCTCTTGCAGTCTTGGTTGTGATTAAAAATAAAAAAATTTCCTCTGAAAAAAAGAATATTGTATAAATAACAGTCACCATAATGAACCATTTCCGTGCCATATGTAAACTTATTGTTATAGCCGTCTTTTAAGTTTCATTTACAATTTTTATTGCGAGCAAGAAACAAGCTAGGTCGTTAAAATAGGAGAGAAGATTTATCGTGTACCTTTTCTACACAGCTATATATATGTTATATATATGTATATACATATAGATTAGCAAATGTTCGTTTAAGCATAGTTCTGACGATAGAGTGAGCCGAAATAGCTATCAACCATATCTTAAAATGTAATAATTTTATGGACCTAAAATAAATTGCTATTTTGTTCACCGGGTTATAACTGTCACTATTTGCTAGAGAGACAATTTATTGAAATAATAATACACAATGTTTTTAAATATTTCAACAACTTTGTATAATCAAGAAAAGGAAATGTTTCAATATAATGATAGATTTGGCATTTACGTGGTAGAACTCCATTATAATTATGTGAAAAATAGCTATGCATTTAAGTTAAAATTTATGAGATTAGACTAATAAGATCTAGAAATATAATAGTTTTGATGAGGAAGCAAGGAATATAATATTTTATTAAGTATGTTTTACAAATCGACGCCGTATACTATTAATTTTGCTCATTATTTGAACCGCCAAAACTGTAATCACAATATAGATTGCGATTATACACGCTAAATATGTGAATAAAGGCTTGTCCAAGTGTTAATATTGCATTGTTAACGATGTGATCGTAATAAAAACACATTGAATTGAATTTTGTTACGAAGGTTTTTCTATTTAATGCAACGAAATTTCAATATGCCGGATTGTGTAAAATGAGATATTATTTATGCGAAATTAATAACTGTATGTATGATGTGCGACTTTTTAATTAAAATTCGTGAGTGAATCGATTCGAATCGAATTTAAATTTACAATGCACGTGGTGATTGCTTCCAGTAATATTTAATTGATTGAGCCATAATTATTCACACGAAGTTTGATTGCTTATGATGAATAATTGAAGGTATATTATATATGAAGTAATTGAAAAATACATTTACACAATTTTATCGCAAGAGTAACATTTATGTTATAGTTAAACATGATAGTTTTAATATGCAGTGTAAATCATATTACAATAATGTAGCTAAAAAAATATATCACATAAAAAATGTAATTGTATTCGTACCTTAAAATAAGCGTTTTTTTTAAATCAAACCCACTGTTTGCTAAAGTCCTAGCCATTAAAATGGCAGTAGTCACTAAAAATATGAGATTGTTAAAACTTTCACGAACGAGGTAAATTTGTGGATTTGAATGTAATGCGAAATATTTATTGAATTAGGATTCACTTGGTAGAACTGCATTAACTCAAATGGGCTCGCTTTATTTTAAAAAATTCTTAACCAAATATTTTTTTTTAACTTATTTCTTATGTTAATTAATTTATAAAATTTTAAATTTTTATATATTATTTTCATACTTATTTTAAGAGGGTTGTTGGTACATGGTGGGATTAACTGTCAGATAAACTGTAAAAATATAAAGTGATTTAGAAAAGGATAATTCAGCTGTATTGATTGAATGATTATCGTAGGAAGAATCATTTTTTTTATAATAAGCAACGTAACAATTCTAAACACAGTTTAAACAATTAAAATTTGATATTGAAATTACGTCAAATTCTGTCGGTATTGTAAACATTTTGATAGATAGCTCGTAGCATTGTTATAGTGCATTATTTAAAAATATGTTTTAAAAAGAGAACACACGAGCTGGAAAACTCTTTGAAGACAACGCGATATTTTAAGCCGTTGTTTCATACATGCACAGAGTGGTAGGAAATAATTTATCAGGTGATATCCTTGCAGAGAAAAAAATATCAGTGCCCGGTTAAAATTCTGCACTGTCTCTCTCGGACACTCTGTGCGACTGTAACATGCAGTACGTATAAACGTGACGCTGAGAAGATTTTCAAACTAAGCAACGATGATATTAATTTATAATTTCATTTTAATTTTCAATGTGATTTTTACAATAGTAGCGAATAAATTGAATCCAATATAGTTGAGAAATGTATTAAAAAGAAAAATAATTAGATTATATCTCTATAAGATTTACCCTTAAAACATCGTGGTCATTTATTTTTGTGCTCACATAACTTTGAAGTGAAATATTTTAGTAGCTAACATGAAAATGGTATCATATAATATTAAATAGATTTAGATCAAAAAAGCTTATTATTCAGGAAAAAAACACACGAACACATTATGAGTGCTTTACTCTGAAAATGAATTGATGCTACTAACAAATAACCACAATATATAAACAATTGTTATCATTCAATTAAAAGCGACATAATTATTTTGTCTTTAAGTTTATAGGATATGCTAAAATTATAAAAAATGGCAGTAACCGTCAAAGTGTTTACTGTCGCTTCATGGCAGAATTGCGTTATATTTAAGTAATAAATACACGATGCTTAGAATAATTTAAAAAAAAATGTTTTTAAGATAGGTCCCGTTACGCTCATCGCAAATTTTTTCAAGTGATTGATTTTGAATTTAACAGTACAATAAAACCTCGATATAACAGACCTCTATTTAACGGATTTTGGATATAACAGACAAAAATCCGTCCTGTTAATATTATACATGCTTAAATTCAAGTGTCGCTGCATGTAAACAATTTTTAGCAGGCATGATAATCACTTCATTCGTCTAGAACTAGAATTTGCACACATAACGTAAATATACGTCGATATCAAACAGCAACATCACTTCACGACGAGTGTCCGAAGACAATTAAATAGATTTTTTTTGGTGTTTTGTATTTTTTATTTATATCTAAATGCAGTGCATTTTCGAGAAAAAAAAACGATTTGTGTTAATTAAACTTGTTTGTATATTATAACATATAACGGTCATCAATTAGTCCATTATATCGAGTTTTTACTGTATTAGTGCTAAGTTTATACTCCAGGCGTTATTCAATACAAATATGACGTTTTACACAAATGTTTTGACTTTGTTAACATGCTTATATTTTCAAGTATAATATATCAACACGATACAATCGGGCGTCTCAATAGTTAAAGCGTTAGCAGGCGAATTAACGATGACGTGGCTTATATAAAAATGTGCATATTTTCATGAATCTTTGGATCAAACAGCAGTTTGGCCTTTATATATCGTGTGTAATATAAGAATAATATACAGTTAAATACATATATTTAAAATGTTTGCTTTAAAAGAGATTGGGCAACCTTTGCTTCATTACAAAATCTTTTCATGCCACCAAAATACGACTTGAAAAATGACAGGAGGGTGCAAAGATTATAAAGATTAAGCACCGCTGATATTTCATGTGACGTTTTATAAAACTTGCATAATACAGTGTAGAGAGTAGCGCAGAGGGGTGACGCGGGTGGCGCAGGGGGGGGCTCGGAGTGGGCGTTAGTCCGGATGGAGCGCCTTTCAATCCAGATTCTCTTTTGTTACGAACTGAAAACGGACAAACGGAAAACCTACAATATGCACGGGTATGATAAAATCGTACTATGTCATTTATTTACTGGTCCTGAACTCAACTAAGCTACGTAAACAATTATTGACATACTGTACTAAGTAGTTTGGCCTATTGTAAAGTTTTTTTTATACGCAAATAAATTCGACATCATTGAATAACCGTTTAAAACATGGAACCCAATAGGATTATTCAAATTGAAATTAAAGTTTTTTTAACAATATATCACAAAAAATCCTAATCAATTTTTGTTATACACGAAATACGAAATCGGGTCGTGAGTGACGAAAAAATGTAGAAATTTGCAATGTTTCAACATTTTATATTTTAATTCTATCAAGCACTTTTAAGCGGTATCGTAAATTACAATATAAAAAATGAATAATAGATAAAAAAAGATGCATAAATAAACATAAAAACAACAGCAATCCAAATTTAGAATCTGAACATGAATTTCCAGAACGATGTTATTTTTAATATATCAATGATTTTCATTTAAAACCACTGATTTTATAAATGAACGATTGTGTTGTGTCTTCTAATTGAGTTGAGAAATAAATTTCATTTGAGTTCATTTCATGTGAATAAAAAAAAATATATATATTTTGAAGCGATTCAATTTCAAATATCTTCGAAATAGTGCCGATTTTAACACTGTGAAAAAATAGCTAAACTAAAATACATTGCTATTTTTTCACCGTATTATAATGATATTCTACCAAGTAAATGCCAATTCTTTTAGTAAGAAATTTTGTCTTTTTATATCAATAATTTTATTATGCTTCGCAATTCCTTCCTTAACTTTATGGTTTCAGATGAAATACATGATGGCATGAATCTTGAGTTATATTACCAGTAAAAAGAAATCAAAATGGACAAAAATTGTATATAATATCACATGTTGTCCGCCCAAACTATTTTATTCTGAGAAAAATCAAAACTACACAAAATGAACATTCAAAATATAATTTTATGAATTATTTATGTGAAACGAGGTATTAATCATTTCTCCACATGATGAATATGAAACCAGTTGATAATGCTCGCGATGAGCGAAACCGGTCCTGATCAAAAAATATATTGTGGAAATAAGTACTAAAAAAATATGTTTTTATTATTTAAAAAAAAAAAAAAAAATGAATATGAAAGATAACTTGGGGCATAAAAATTGAGTTTTTCAAAATATGTTATCGTTTATTCATATTTTATAAATTAATTATTAGAAAAACACATACTGTACACAAAAAAATAAATATTGCACAACATCAACTGTGCAGAAGGATTAGTTGTAAATATTTCTTATACCTGTCACTTGTCCTTAACTGTCACTTCTTGATTGAATTTTATGATATTTTTTAGAAATAAAAAGAAATTTTTTAGTACTTATTTTCACAATATACACGCGATCGCGAGCATTATCAACTGATACGATCATAAAATATACCGTGGAAATAAGTATTAAAAAAAATGTGGTTTTATTATTTAAAACGAAATCAATGCTGTATTCAAAATACAGAACGATATTTTCATTGAGTTTATTTGTCATTAAAAAGTTTCAAAAGAAGAATATCGTATACATAAGAATATTGAAGATCTTTTTTTAATAGAGACACAGTCATATTTTTTTTAATAATCTGGCCGAAATATTTTACAACTGTGTTTCCACGTGTACCATATGAAATGGAATTTAATATAAAAATGATGCTCTGACAATATGGGGTCGTACAAAATTTAATCAAAAATCATTGCCTCAAGACAAACTGGCGAAATACTCTGCTTTATACTAATAATCCCCCCTTTCAAGGCATCAAACGTACTTCAAATTTGAATAACATTTTAGTACGGAACATGGTGGTCTAGTCTAGTCAGACAAGACATTAGGTGTATAAAATCTTAGATGGATGTAAAATGTTATATCTTTATTATCTTATATACGTAATATTTAAGTACTGTGCATAAAGATTTTCTTCTTTACGTGCCTAGTCTGGATTCCTTGATGATAGTAACCACAAGAAGACTTCGTATCGGTATTTTACTCTTTTAAGGATGGTGCGGCGAAGTTAGCGCGCAGAACATTAGAGCGACGATGTTAGCACACCGACTTTAGCGCACAGTTCGAATATTTTTCTACCTTTCAATGTTTAAAATATAAACTTTAAAGAAAACCACAAAAAAAGAACACAGGGAAAATACTAAAAAAATAAAAAAAATAAACAGCGTGAAAATTATGATCAAAAAACATAATATATATTTTTAAAATATCTTTAACTAATAACGCATACATGCATATATCTAAATATTTTTTAAAATTTATATCGATTAAAGCTGCCTGATGGAATTTCAATATCAAAATTGAATTATTACAAATTTTTACGATTCCATATGTGTTGTCACTAAAGACCCGGGTTTCGCCTTTCGGCATCTTCAGACATTCTATCACGCGGATGCAACATAACTGATGCATTCAGTTCTCAGTAGTCAGTTACAGCCGTGTGGTAAAATGCCTGAACATACCGAAATGCAAAACCCGGGTCGCTGGTGAAATAACATATAGAATCGTATAAAGTTGTAAAATTTTAAATTTTATATATATTTATGTATATATACAATCAATACATTTTTAGATTTTGATTGTATTAATAAGGTTAGCTTACGTTAGTTAAACATTAGATATAATATGTTTGTTAAGGTATTAATTAATTTTTAATAAGACGTATTAGCAACGTTATCTTATACAAGTAAATTATTTTGAATAAGCACTCAATAATATAAAGTAATCTTAAATTGCGTACTAGTGTCGGTGGGATAAGGTCCCAAGCGCGCATGTCGCGAGACCGGTCCTGATCTTCATAATGTATGTTTTTTAAATAGTACATGGCGTTTTATTATTTATATTGTATGCCTCTATTCTAATACATGACAATTTTCATTAAAATTTAATAACAGATAGTATTGGTTGGGAAGTGATGGGAACAGAGCAGGCATTCGTACATGTAAATGTATATCATGTATAAGTATCCGAACTATCATTTTGATAATTATTAAATTAAAATACGATGTTTTATTATATGCTTTGATCTATTTTTGATATCGTTATTTAACAACAACAGTGAGAGCTCTGCACCCCTATTATGAATCGGAGTTGATTCTTTTTTATGTAATTAAGATATTCTATCGATTGTCGTGACATTTAGATAAGCAACACGTTTATACTTAGTGAATACGTGGGCATTTCGCTAGATGTATTTAAAGAATAAATTTTATGATATAAAAGCTTATTTTATTTATATAAACTCAATGATTTTGAATTTCTTGCCTTTATTAATAGGAAATAAAATTGTCGAGTCGGATATTTGTTTCGAATTAATTTCGATAAAAAATAAACGATATTAAGAATAATGAACAATTATGCCCAAAAGTGCAGAAAAGCACTGCTTAAAGTTTTGAATACAAGATAGCTCTTATTCATTGTAAAGCTTTCGACGTCTATATATTCGTAATAAACGTCGGTTTCAGATAAAATCTGTTGTACAGATTAATTTTGTTTATAGTTTTGTTACACATTTATAATTATCAAAACTTTTTGAATATAAGAATAAATAAACAAAAAGGGCGTTGAGTTTTTTTGGAAGCGGTTTTTAACAAGTTGATACAAAGATTATTCAACAACCAAGCAATTTTAATTTCAGTGGAATTATCAAAGGGTCTTCTTAATACAATATTTTATGAGCAAAGTAAAACAAAAAATTTTCATGATCGTATTATTAAATTCATTAAAAAATACAGCCTTATAAGCTAAATTGAAACATAAAAATACATTCGATCACTTGGTTTATTTATAGGAATTTTTATGTTAATCGCAGTAGGTTTTTTTTTCATTAAAATAATATATTTAAGAAAACAACACACTAGTAGATGTCATACCTGGTAAAGTCGTAGATCACAAAGTTATTAAGTAAAATTATAATTAAGTGTGTGATTGAAACTTGCTTACTAAAAATATATTCCTAATGACAGAATCATGTTTTTGAAAAAATATTACACTTATTTTGAAGCCGTTTATGTAAGTCAGCTTATCGTTTAATTGACTTGATGAGTAAGCCCTGCATATTTTTGAAAGATACTCTCCATTAATATTGAAGAATGAAATTGGGCTATAAAAAAATAGTGCTATTAGAATCAGATCGACGGTCTGCTGTCTTGAAGAAGTTGTAAGTGTCTGTCGTTTTATTTGAGAGTTAAGCTGTATGATGTTCAATTTGAATCGAAAGTGGTGAAGAGAGGTAATAGAGTCAGCCAAAGCCCATCTCAGGAATTAGATGGCTTTAAAGACTGATCAAAATGATATTGGTTAAAATTTGAAACACTATTTAGTGCGTAAAGATAAATTCAGAAGACGTCATATTAGATTGTATATATTTACCAAAATTTTGCTCATATACATTAAAAACAAAGTAGCGTGGTAAGACATATTCGAAACTCGATAAACTATCTCTAGCAATATTTCTGAGAACGATATGATGTCAAAAAATATATTATTTTTAAAAAAATGTTAAAGAAAAAAATACTTTACTATCAAATTTGAATTGTTACAAATTTGTACGATTCCACATGTTTTATCATAACGACCCGGGTTTCGCCTTTGGGCATCTTCAGGCATTCTATCACACGGACGCAACAGAACTGACACCGTTGGTGACAAAACATGTGGAATCGTACATTGTTGTAACGTATCACATTTGATATTGAAATTCCATAAAGCACCTTCACTCGATATCATAAATTATACTTTACTATCGTTGGTTGATTATAATGAAGCTTTTTAGTTTGTTTCCTGACGAGTTATGCGAATAATATTTAAGGACTTAGGGCGTGAAATAATATTCGATATTACAGCTGGTAGGCAAGCTTATAGGGATATATGGTAGAGGCAAATCATGTTATAATTTCATGAAAATTAAAATAGCTTGTACCTGATAGTTTTGACACTGTTGAACAGTATGATATATTTAATTATCATAGAAAAGTGCATTGCAATCAGCTGTTTTAGCAGTGAATAGTTATAAGACATTAAATGATAGGACCAATTAAATCTGCATGTTATCTATAAAATCGATTACAATAAATTAAGTTTCCCGAAACGAAATCTTTTAATCGTGTAAGCTATTCACTGGAATACTATATTTATCCGTGTACAAAAAAAAAAGCAATGCTACATACTAACTTTAATTGCGGACAGTGTGACAAATAAGAGAGAATTCCTTCCTTTTGTGTTCGAGCGAGTGAAATAAAATAAAAAAAGTGTTTCACCAGGATGGCAACAAAAGACTACCGTCACGCTACAAGGAGTGCACTCCACTCCACACCCTCAGTCTGTTCTGCTCGCCCGGCATTATTATGGTACTTGGCCTCCGTTAACAATGGTTTTTATAAACAATATAACTTGCGATTGCAGCGTGGCAACAGGACGTAATTCTGCAAAAATATGCGTTTATTAATAAATTGCATTGCACTCGCTTTTATAAAAATCTCGTATTTTATATCGCGTACAAAAAGGAAAAAAAACTTTTTTAAATCAATGTTGATCTCATTATATTAATTACAACACGTAGAACGAAACAGTTCTGCTATAATTCACGTGGAAAATGATGTTTAATCACAAATGATGTTTAAGTTAATACAAGTGAAAATATTTTAACATTTTGTGCTACAAGACATGCGTTATTTTAATTTGTTTTTAAAATATTGTTTCTTTCAATTGGCAAAAATACAATACTTGAAAACAAAACACAGTTAATATAAATCTTTTTAATCGTATTTTATAATATATGTTACAAAAAATATCTGTGATAGATTGTTGGTTAAATAATTCACATAGTATAGGGCTGTACGCTAGATATGAATGGACATTTGAAAAACATTGCGTATAAGCTATGTCGTTTCATATAACAGTATTAGAGCGATAATTGACGTGAATAATGTAGTATAAAGTAATCTTTACATTCTTAACGGTTTGAATTCCTTTATCTACAAAGTGAAATATTGGTATCTCAATTTTGTTGAATATTGAAACTATTTGCCAAACAATTTAATCTTTATAAAAGATTTTTGATTGAATTGGCATTTAATTGGTAGAGTTCCATTATAACAATGTGAAAAAAAGCAATGTGTCATTGAACTCTAAAAAAATAATAGGTATAGGCTAGTTATTTTGGCTTACGCCCTAAATGTAACTACGTTTAAATATATGTTTCAATAAAGTTTTGATATGGGGTAAAACTGAAATAACGATTAACTATACATAACATTATGTACATTTTTTCACTGTGCTATTTTTTTCCTATTATTAAACATGAAAAAGAGAATAAAAACAAAAATAGTTGAAAATCTTCTGATAAAATAGATTATTATCATTAAATCTAAAAAAAATGGTTACAAAATATACCTATTAAGTAAAAAGGGTTTTTTACATTTGTGGACAATCGTTCAATAATTATTTAATATAACATTTGTTAAGAATATATAATTATAACGTCTTCAGTTTTTTTATACAGCAGTTTTCCAATTTGTAGATTTGAGGCTAAAGTTTTTCATAAATAACTATAAATAATGATATAACTTTATTATTTTTGTATAAAAATCTTGGAAAAAAGATGTTCATTTGCTCCAGTTAAACAAAAGGGTTCCCTTATTTTTTCCAAGCTACAGAGAAGTTTACAGAACATGTTTTTCAATGTAATAAATTCAAGTTTTCTTTAATAACGTGCTTTCAAAATAAAACTTCATTACGAGCTTTTTTTGCTGCAAACTTACTGTTTGTCTCGTGAAGCTTAAAAAAGTTTCTAAATGATACTGCCAAATGAAATATCTAGAGAATTTGAATCGTCCAAATCGTGTAGCCTTTTCAACACATAAATAAATATTTCATAATTTTAAAAATATTGGCACGCTTACAATTGTTAACGATAGATTTAAATTTTCTTAAAATCACACATCTAAGTCACTTTACAAAATAAATAATGACAAATTCGATGTAAACATACGAAAAAATATACTTTAAATAATAAAAAAAACACGTTTTTAGTAACATTTCTACAAAATATTTTATGATCAGGACCGATTTCGCTTATCACAAGTATTATAGAGTGATAAGAACCAAGAATAAAACAAGTCCATTTATACAAAATTTTGAGTTAATAGTTAGCAGGTATACAAAATCTAAGGATACAGAACCAAGAAAACAATTTTTAAGAAATCATACAAAATACATTCTAATAATTACTTTATAGTCACGATGAAAACTTTCCCACGAAAAGACTATAGTTCACAAATTATAACATTTTAACTATTACAATATACAAATTTTGGAAACTTAAAACATGGGTCTCACTTTTTGGTATTAGCAGGCATTCTATCACACGAATGCAATATAACTGAAGTAAGACAAAACATATGGAATTGTACAATGTTTCAATAATTCAAATTTGATATTGAAATTTCTTCAATATCAAATTTGTATATATATAAAATATCAAGTCCATATTATAAATTATATATCCGATTGAATTCTGCTTTATTTATTTTAATATACAGTTATAAAGTTGTATTAAAATTCGTCTGCTAATAAAATTACAAATTGGCCGTATCGCTTTTTGCTTTTAGATGCCTCATTTATCTGACGCAAAAATGACAATGAAGAATAAGTGTTGCCAGGGTAAGGTCTGTTTATGTATACGTTCATTATTATTTAAATATTGTTTTGTATGTCAAGTTTCATTCGCTTTGGCAAATAATAATAATATCATTACCCCCTTCATCCTCTGCCACTAAATGTTGAACTCTCGTCCATGTCGAACGCGTTGCATACACAATATTAAGTAAATACACTGCACAGCCAAATTACATGGAACATGAAATACAATACTGCCAACTTAACGAAATTATTTACATAGTTAACCCTCTCCATTGAAAAGAGAACGTTGATTTATACATTTTTAACAATACATTTTATTTTCCAACTGATATAATTGAAATTTTCTTCGAGAAGTATTTGGATGAGAATTAAAGTTAAATAAAAGTTTTTCGTTGTTTCGTTACTAACCAGATAATCTATTTCGTAAATAAAAGTAGATGCTATATTGTAGAATAAATTTGAACTGTCAGATTTTTCTCAGATGTGAAATACCTATATAAAGTTATCATGGATCATTTTATTATGCTCTTTTTGACGAGGACTGTTTGTATGTTGTCTCTTTTTTTTAATAGACAGTATTTATAGTAATTTCGCCATAATTATAATTTTCAATATTTTCAATTTATTACATTTATTTTGCTAACCCGTTCCCTGCCAAGCTTTCTTTATAAAGGCTATTTTGATCCAGTATATTACAAAAAATAATTTAGAAGTATTTGTTTTGGCCGGAACATTATAAGGATAGTAGAATGTTAACATATATCAATACAATTATCAGATGTCAGTCAAAAGATTGAACGTTGTAAATTCTTTTGTATTGTTAAGTTTCAACCATCAACACAGTGGAATCAGCGATCTCAACAGATGAGATGTTTTCAGTCAGATTTTTGTGAGTAAATCAGAAATTACGTATAAATTTTTAAATATATTTTAGGTTACCTTACTCAGAATTGAATTCTTGTAATTTTGTAGAATTTAAATTTCACATTAAAACTCCACCGATAATTTCAGTGAATATCGTTATTTATAACTTAAGTATGATAAAAAATAAGCTATGATACAAATCTAAAAGATCTTGTGTATAAATTACATTTTATATAAAAATGCTTCGCGTACGTTAAAATTGTGCACACCGTAAATGAAGTGTTAAAATAAAATTTGATTTCTACACGTAACTTTCATAAGTTTGTTGAACAACAACTACAATACATAATTCATTTTTAAATTATTTGGTGCTGGAATATCCTTTAAGCGGCACAAAAGAAAAAAGTTGATAAAGTCAAAGATAAATATAAATAAAACTAGTTGCGATAATTTGGTCAGCGAGTGTTGGACGTGTAATAACACCAAAAAATACAATGGCCCCTTCAAAATTTTACCATGACAATGGCTTTGAGCAAACCGCATCATAGCGCAACCACCCTGAAACACCGTTATCCATTGTTTCCGGAGTGTTCCAGTAAACTAATTTGTTTTACACCTACTCCGACTTTACTGTTGCTATTTGATTACAATATACATGGGCTTTTTTAAATAATAAAAACACATTTTTTTAGTACTTATTTCCAAAATATATTTTTTGATCAGGACCGGTTTCGCTCATCGCGAGCATTATCAACTGATAGAATACAATTTACAAACAAGTCTATTTATACAAAACAAAAAATTAATTTAAGTTAAAGGTAGCAGGTGTACAAAACCATAGATTCAAGTGTTTTTATTATTTTAAATAAAAAATCTTTCCACAAAGGATGATAGTTGATTGAATAAAATGATTTAAACTTCAATGATTTACATGTTGTCTCATAAGAAGTTTAATGTTTAAATGGTAGGAACGTTAGCATCTGACCAAAGAGTGGGGAATTTTTTCGGGCTCTTATCAAAAATTCTACGTAGTTTTCATTGCGGGACTTGAGCCAGTAAGCAGGACTGTGGAGTCGTTATCAGAGTCGTGTAAAAAAACACGACTCTGATATCCACTCCTACTCCGACATCAACTCCAAAATCGACCAAAAATTCGATTCCGACTAAAAATAATGTGTATTTAATAATTAAAGCTCAACCAACCAAATACGGCAAATTTTTCATAAAATTTTTGTAAAAATCATCTAGCCAAAAATGCAGTAGAATTCGTTCGTTTTTCATAACTCCACAGCCCTGAAAAAAATGTATAAATAAAGTAGTAATCCGATCGGAACGTACTATGATGCATTAATGAAAATTTATGTAATACGTACAGTTTCTTCAAATAGTCAAAAGCAACGTTCATCTTTTGTGCGGCAATCAATCACTTTTTAAAATCTAGCATTATATATTTTTCTTAATAACATGCTTACCTTTAACAAAACCAACAAACATAAATTCTTCGGACTTGACCAATACTTCTTAGAATAATACATCCAAGATGAATTCAGATAAAATAACTCATATCAATCATAGTAAAAATATCAATCACATACAAAAACCTGTGGTTAAGTGAAGAAATCATTTGGTTTTATCGTAAGGCAATACCGGATCGCCTACATATTTTTTTCGTTGTTTTTGTGCGTAGGTGCAAAAAGCTATTGGCCACTTGACTATTAAGAAACACACCGAAAATATAATTTGTCTGGCGTGCGTCGATCACTTAGGAATTTATTCTGGGGTCCGGAAAGAAATAATTCATTCACTGAAATGAATGAACGACTTATTATAAATAGCCTTGAGTAGTTGATATTTGGAATAATGTTGTATGAAACAAGTGATTTGTGAAGATGAATGCGTGGAAATAAGACATTACAGATAAATATAATAATAAATTTTAAATTATACAAAGTAATAAAAGATATTTAAAAATGTCAAATTTGTAAAGATTTGTAATAATGACACGATGAAAATTAGCCTGCCCGGAATATACGTCCTTAACTAGTTCTGATAAGGACGTAACTCGAAATATTATATATATATCAATTATATACCTTATAAATTTTGCAGAACTAAAAGGAATTGTTATTTTTTCAATATGTTATAATGAAGGTCTATCAAAGTAAATGCAAATTCAATCAATAGACTTTAAAATTTTTTATTGAAGTATTTTAAAAAAGAACATATGCCAACGATGAAACCTGTCAATATTGACAAACCTTGCGTTCAAATAAACATACTGTTTGCGTATGCGTTTACAGAAAGACTTGACTTCTGTGTGCTATTTACGCAAAAAAATCAAGATATATTTCAAAAATATCCTATCGATAATTAAAATTATTTTTTTTTCTGTAGAGAGATTTTTTTCATTCTGTAAATAACTGTGCCCACTTTTTAATTTATTAATGTGGTATATATACGTTACAATAATAAAAAAAAATGGTTCTTTGGAACTTTCTATTCTATTGCATTCGTGTAATTAGAATGCCTGAAGATGCCGAAAGGCGAAACTTGGATTGTTAGTGTCGAAACATGTGGAATCGTACAAAGTTTCAAGATATGAAAATTGATATTTAAATTTCGTCAAGCACCTTCAGTCGATATCATAAATTAAAAATTATATGCTTATTTTTTGTGCAACGCTTAACATGATTGTTAAAAAGTAAAATTGGATATTTATAAATAACTTAGAAGTCAACCTAGTAAGTTCAGTCAAAATTTATCTCAATACATTAAAAAAAGGTCTCGTACATATATTATATGTCAAAGTCCGAAGCAATAAAGTTGAACATTGTCCATACTCTTACTAGTGTCACTTTCGTTGGCAGGTTGATTCTACACATGAGAACAACATATTCATGTTTGTTACTCTAAAAAAAGATTTCAAAATTGGACTCAAAAAATAGTCTCGAACATAAAATTTCATATGATGAAAGATGCAGAAATCTCATTTTGGCCTCGTGTAAGTCGAAAGAAATATCTGATTTTTCAAACTGGATGCACGGATAGTATCAATATTTATTCAAGTAAAGAGTTATTATAACAATATAAATCTAGGGTACTAGAACAGAAGAGTAGATCTATTGCGAACCTTTTCTACACCGTATAGATAAATAAATTTACATTAAAACATAGTTCTGATGAAGGTGTAAGCCGAAATAGCTATCAAATATATATCTTAAAAATATTGTAGAACTAAAATACTTTGATATTAATAATGGAGTCGTGCTAAGTATATGTCAATTCAATCAATAAGTCAAATTTGAATTGGTACAACTTTGTATGATTCCACATGTTTTGTCATTAACATCCCGGATTTCACCTTTCGGCATATCAGACATTCTATTACACGGATGAAACAAAACTGACAAAATCGAAAAGCGAAACCCGGGTCGTTAGTGACAAAACATGTGGAATCGTACAAAGTTGTAACAATTCAAATTTGATATTAAAATTCCATCAAGCACTTTCAGTCGATATCATAAATTATATCAATAAATCAAATAAAAAATCTCAAAAAAGTCTTCGAAACCTTTTCTGCCATGAAGGCATATTTTTTATTTATTGACAAAAAACAAGACCCACTCTCAAACCTACTTCGGACTTTTTTAAATACAGTACAGAAAAATAGACAACTTGAATCGAATAGCAGTTGCCTTATATGTAAATATCCAAGTCATATCACCCGGTCGTTTTCACGTGGGGAATCGCCCTACGTTTGCATTCATAAACGGATTGCTTTCTACTTACTCCTAATGTGACCATCTGACGCCGTGTACCACGTGGCATTGTTGTGGACAGATATTTCATAACTTTCGCTCAGTTCAAGCCACTTTTTGAGTTCAAATCCCACGCGGCGCTGCAGTGAGGAGTGCCTTCTCGGAAACCCACGCCAATATCACTCACTGCCCACGAGTCTGTATTATTTCGATGAGGAAATAATTTTAATTAAGGTTCTTAACGTCGACACATTCTGGCTAACATGTGTATTCATCCACTTAAAAAAACAAGCTTCTAAAATTGTAAATATTATATTTATACATCAAATGATTTAGAAACAGATTGTGTACAAATAACTGCTTGGAAAGTGATAATCTAACGATAATTTTATAATCTCTTGAATGGTGTTGAGCTGTCAATCGGATATCTAATCTTTTGAATGGTATTTTAAACTCGATTTGATATTTTGTTGTGATATTAGGTTAGACTTCACTCATCTCAAAACAATTTAATTTGTAGTTAAAAATACAACTAGTATTTATTTACTGTATTCACTATTCATTATGAATTTGTCACAAGATTATTTTTTGTAATAATGTCTAATTTTGCATACTGTAAATTGCTCATAAGTTACATTTGAATTTGGAATAAACTTTTCACTGAAAGATTTTTATTTTAAGTTCTGACCCAATTTGATTACTTTGAATCTAATCAAGAACTATTGGTATTTTAAATCGATACTTAGGTACTACCTATATGAAACTGTCACACTTTGAGGTTTTGAATTCTTATGACATTTTGCAAACAATCGATTGTAGCGAGTAGTATAGATTTAGTAGTTCACTTTGTTTGAGTGGCATTGCAACGCATGCTGGGTACTTGCTAGTTATTTATAAAATGCAATTGATCAATGTGGGTGCGTTTATTTCAATAACCTAATTGAAATAAAATTTAATTGATGGAACTGGGATATAATAAGGTAAAAATAGTCAAGTAATAAGGTTCACAAATAACATTAAAAAATGTTATTTTTTCTGACTAAAATATCGATACATACCTACTGTAGACTGTTGATACGGCTGATCGTAGTGTGTTGATAGTTGATAATAGAAATTAAAAAAAAATGTTTAAATATTCGTATTACTGCTAATGATTAGCTTAAAGTATAGAAAAACTTGCATAAGTTTGATAAACACCAATTCTGCTCAATGTATTTCTGAATTATTTGAATATCTTCCACACAGCTTAGCAGAGGATATGTTAAATATTTATAAGGTTAATATAAAATCAAAATTCATAGTCTCAGTATTATTATTGCACTGAAAAATAAATGCTAGAGCATATATATACATAAAAAAATTAACTGCTTATTGGTGTGATTGAACGTCAGAAAGTCAGTGCAAAATTGATTAAAAATTCTTGTCACCGAAGAACTGTGGAAATACAACTAAATCCTTACAGACAAGAAGTTTACACCAACTATAAGTTCTTACGCTGAGAATGATAATTGTTTTGAAATTAATTCTTTACTTTTTACTATTTTTTAAACACTTACTAACGAACGCCATTCTGATTTCACGTGATTTATTCAACAGCAAAATAGCTGTACACGTGATTAATTTTTGAGAGATAAACAACATATTGTCAAAACATAGATTGGACTGCAGTAAAAAAATAACAATATGTAAGCCCATCTCTTGCTGAGTTTTGCATCGATATCCCAAAACTGAAAATTTTCAAAAATAATTAATGATTTCTAGTATTCAACAAATTTATAGAGATCAGGATAAATCACGCTGTATTTGAACACAACAATTTTAAGTCTACAAATCTCGTATATTATATAAATACACTGCGATCAGCTGTCTCAACATTTGAGACGTAAGAAGTTTATGGATTAAAGATTGACTTGATGTGTTGTAATAAAACGTTTTGAATTCTTTTCTCTTCATTTTTTTATACGAATTATTTATCATCGACCAGTCTAAGGCACATCGGTTTTTAAAGAATGTAGAAATTGTGTTGATAGCACTAAAAATAAGATTCTTTCTGTTTATTCGTCTACAACCACATTCTAGCATTCTTTAACGACATGTAAATGCAATATTATTTATTATTTTTACATACAGTTTTAGACATCTTCATTTTATCTCAATGATATTAAATCGCTTTTTGGAATTCGATATTTTTTGTCACCCACATATTTTTTGAATTGCCACATTTCTCCAAATAAGTCACAACAGTTTTAAAAATAAATTGATGACGAATATGAAATAAAAAAAAATAAAACATTCACATTCAACGTGTTAACTGTCACTTTTTAATGGAAAGGCATGATTTTTCAAAAAATACAAAACCATTTTTAGTTCTGTTTCCACAAATATTTTATGATCAGTGCGGGTTTCACGCAACGTGAGTATTATCAACTGATAGGACATAAGTTACAAACAACCTTTTTTTACTCAAAATTAGTTACTTTAGTAGGTACACAACGATTCTTAGTTATTGAACCTTTGGTTTTGCATACCTGTTAACTTTAATTCAAAATTCTGTATTAGTTTAGTTAATTACAATAGTTGCATATGCTCGCGATGAGAGAAACTAGTCTTGATCGTTGAATATATTGTACAAATAGTATTTAAAATGTGTTTACTATTTAAAATAAAGTATAACTGAGAAAAACTATGTATTTTAGTTCCACAAAATTTATGTCTAAGTTTTAGTCGTTTGAAAAGAATTGCCTGGGTAGCCATATCGGCTTCTTTCAATTTATTGATTGAATTGACATTCACGTGGTAGAACTCCATTAAAACACGGTGAAAGATTTTTTGTCTAATCTAGTCTAGTTCTTTTAGTTCTGATGAGAGCGTAAGCCGAAATATCTATCAAAGAAAAACCTTAATATTTTATAGAACTAAAATATATTGCTAATTTTTCATCTAGTTATAAAGTTTCATTAAAAAAAAGCAGTTAGCGGCTTTAGATTGTCGTTGATTTTTAGGAAGTAGGTAATTTTCAAATGCCACGGATGCAATGAAAATAAAATTTGTTCACCAATTTTATTAACCGCTAGTTGAAGATATTATTTATTACCAAGAACTAATTTGCATCCAAATCTAATGATCAATGAATCGCAGTGAAAAAAAAACATGTCCACCTACACGCAGAGCATTTGATTAGATTTCTCAATTATAATAATGTGAATGGGGCAACACATTTCAAATATTTATAAAAAAATCAGTTAGAATTTTTAATGTGTAACTGTCAAAATAAAATTCTGTTTTATCAATCGTATCCAACTTTTACTTTTGCAATCATTTTGAATTTGGAATATATTTTTTGCTACTTGCTATCGGCAATAACGATTATGTCAGATACGCGCAAACAAAATGCCGTGGTCTTAGAAATATATTATGTTTAAAAAAATAATGCATAGTTACAGGAATTCAAGAGAGTTTTTAACCTGCTGAATCACAAAAAAGATTGTCAAAAATTAGTTTAATAGTGTGTCTGCGCTGAAAAAACTTCTGGAGATTATCACAAAAATCAGGCAATACTTTTGTAATAAGTTGGTTATCCCACCTTCACCCGTTATGTGTATGCAGCTGTTGTTACACGGCCGCCTTCCATCACGCAATACTAATAAAAAGAATCGATTTTACTCCTCATATTATTAGACTGATACAGAGCTGCACGGACCGATCGTTAAGCCATGCACTATTGTGCTTAAAAGAAAAGAAAAAAAAAAGTAAGAAAAATAAAATGTGACTTGCTCAGCCACTTAGTCTACGTGATATTAGGTATCCTGTGTATCTGTGTACTGAAAATCCGCCGTGGCGGAAAAGTTTAATGTGCTACGCGTTGAATCTAAAGACGAATCGAGAATGTATCGTTCCCCGTATGATCTTGCAAATTTATCGAATGCCTCAAAGTTGGCCTTGGTTGATACTAAGTCAGCGTGGCCTATTGGGCCCGTATGAGGACGGACCACAGCAAACAGCTCTGTTCGTCCGGCATTCATCTCGGGGCAATCCCACAGTACGTGATTAGCGTGCTGATGGTTGTGTCCACAAGTGCAATCCGGCCTTTCAATCAACTTGCCCAGCCCAAATATTTTGCCGCTATATTTTTGTAAAAAAAGCTTACACATGAATTATTGTAATGACACTGTTACCTTTCTTATGTTTTAATTGTCAATTTAAAAAAAAAAACAAATACAGTTCAAACAGCCGTCTCGACAGGTGAGACTTCAGCAATCAAACGGTTTGTTGTTAAGATTTAGATGTTCTTTTATACTGCAACTAGTATTAATATTTAAAAAAAGAGATATGTCTTAAATCGTCAGCTAACACCATTTGGTCGTGCATTTAATGGATTATTTTTATTGTCATATAAGAACGATTTTTCAATTCCTAATTTGAAAACGAAAATAAGTTAACGGTATCAACTGAGGGTGTTTCATGAAATTTTAATATCAGATTTGAATTCCTTTCATGCAATACCCAACAGATACTTTCGTAAATTTCGTTATTAAAGACCCAGGTTTGGTGAATGGCGTCTTAAAGGTAACGGATGCAATTGATCATTTAATAATAGCTGTATTTATAAGCAATGCAATCGGATATTTTCATAAATCAAAATTTCAATGAACAAATGCTGACAAAATAAAAGAACAAAAAAGCTTAATCTGATGCAAAACCTTGTTGTAATATGATTACAACAAAAGATTTTCCGGCTTTCCATACTTACTATTTATCGACTCGCCTCTATTATTGAAAAGTTTGGTGATTTGGCTGAAAAATGAGAAAGATCACATCATCTCCCAGTAATGATTGAAGCTTATACAGGACAAGTGACCTAACCGCTATTACTAGAGCTTGTTTTTAGGATTAAAAGTGTGGGAGGAAATTTTTGGACATTACAAACAACCACGCATTCGATCAGAATCAATCAACAAGTTAATTGAGAAAATACGCTATTCGTTCTGAGATTTGAGTCTGCGAGATCTGTCACGGACGTCAACGATGTTGACCACTGCACCACAGACCAAAGTAATCAATCTACAATTTAAATAATATATTATGTAACTACAAGCATATCTAAAACGTGCTTCTTTTTCTGGTATACTTCTTTATGAAATTTATTATGTACGCAGAAGAGTTTATTGCGATAGTTTTTAAATTCTCAGATTTCCTTTACAATGCTTTTCAACGTTGTTTATTTTTCATTCAATGGCCGCGTACAATGTTTAAAGAATGAAATGAGAACTTCTATTTACGCGCCTTTGACTGGAGATATTTTATCAATGAAATTAAAAGGAGCTATGAATATGCAGTCGCTGCAGTAGCGTCCGACTCGCCTCACTGAGAATTCAAATTAGATCAAATATTTGATTTGAAGAACAATTTATATCATTTTATCTATAACACAATTTTCATAGTGAAAACAATTCATAATAAATTTTCTTGGGAGATACAATGCAAGTGCATTATTAGGTTAAATGATATCGAATGAAAATGCTTGATGGAATTTCAATGTCAAATTTGAATTGTTACACAATGTTGAATGTTGTGAACTGTCAGTTCTGTTGCATCCGTGTGATAGAATACCCGAAGATGCCGAAAGACGAAACCCAGGTCTCTAGTGATGTAGAATCGTACAAAGTTGTAACAATTGAAATTTGCATCATGCGGTAAATGTATCTTCAATGAAATACTTAGAAAACTCTTCTAGTATTTGGATAAATAACAATTTATGCAACTGGATTTAACTTTATTTGGATAAATAACAATTTATTAATTTTTAACCTTTTATGTGAATCTTAAAAACTGCAAACGATTTCTCGTCCATTTGTATAAAAATAATTCTTAAATCATTATTGTGCTAGACTACTTCATGTTAAATTATTATTGTGCTAGACTACTTAATGGTAAATTAAAAAAATCTTGTATGCGGCTTGCCATGGCAAATGATTAAGTTGGGTATTTATTTTAAATATTGACTAAACTCAGTCAATTTTTTATTAAATCACAAAAAAATAGGGAATTCTTTTGATATTCGAAAAAATATTCAATGAAGCACGATATTCGAACTGCGAACGGTAGAACGGACACGCAGTATAATGCCATTAGATCAAAGCAATACGATATCATCAGACAGTTGGTCACGTATTAATATAAATAAACTAATGAATAGAATAATATTTTAACATAGTAAGGTCTATAAAACGCATTTGAAGGAGGTAATAATGTAAAACAGGTTTCTTTAGTCCATTCACGGAAGTTTTGTACAAATTAAAAACTCAACGGAAATTGCCAACCTTTTTAATATATCGATAATCCAAAAGGTACAATAAAAAATAACAAGACATTAGGCCTTAACAATTCTGCTATTATTAACAGTATCGAAATGTATGCTCCAGATAATTTTTAGAGAAGTCGTAGATATGAATTGTACATTGATATTTTTTCACCGTGCTATAATTGAGATCTACCAAGTAAATGACCATTCAATCAATAATTTGTTCTTCTAAAGAGTAGAACCTGTCTACCAATGGGAGTCCAATGGCACGAATATTCACAATATTCAACAGAATTCCTTCAAATATTGATATATTCTACGTGGACATACTATTTTTTAGTGTAGAATGTTAAAATAGATTTTACCTTAGCTGTTTGGTTGACGTCCTTGTTATCCTTGTTATTTTTAATTTGAATTTGAAATATTTTCTACGTTACAAAAGCAATAAGCTTTTTTAATTAATGTGTAATTTTTACATTTTAAATGTACCAAATAAATAAATATATCAGCACAACAAGCTTTTGAATATGGTTTTTGATGGTTATTTAATCTTCTGATTTTGTCAGTATTATTATTTAATAAATTGCTAAAATGAAGCTAAACTTTGTATGCTCTTACAAAAGAGATTGATAATTTATCATCTAACTTATTCTAGCAGTATAATTAACCTGTATTTTTTAAATATTAAATCTGTAGTTTGTTAACAAATAACGAATGTTTAAATTATAATTAAAAGTTATGATGTTAAAGTATAATATGTTAAGCGATATATTATATGTATACTTAAGCAGTATATAAAGCTAGCATTAAATGAAATTTAATCATGTTTCTGACCATGGTAGGAAGCCAAAATAGTTATCAAAAACCATATATTAACACTTTTAGAGATAAATACTTAAATTTTTTTATCTGTGTAAATTGCCATACTGTCATATCATTTAAGTGCTGATTAAATAAATAAATAAAAGTAAAATGACAAATTTTTCATACTTTACTTATTTTTGTTTTCCATTCATTTTATACGGCTGTATTCAGTGAAATGTAAAACACAAAGTGTTTCCAATTTTCTTTTTAATCGACAAATTCTTTAAATTAGATGTAAAAGGCATGATAATTTGCTTTATTGGCAACCTTACCAATTTTGTAGAAAGAAAACAGTTGATATGTAAGTAATGTAGTAATTGATTTGTATATTTTTTAAATATTTTATTTACTCTATAAGAAAAAAGCTTTGAAATAACTGATGGTTTTTTCAAATCGATTGGTGGACTATGTCATCTTTACAGAATAGAATAACTGGTATCTATTCGCCAATTGAAGACATAATATTTATAAAAAGATTTATTTTATTTCAAAAAAATAGTCAATCGATTGAAAAACTATTTTTTGTTTCAACCGCTTGATGTAAAATCATTTTATGAAAAAGTGAGTTAGCACTGATGCCAAAAGTTCATACAATCTGTCTTTTTTGATTGGGAATGAATATATTAAAACATTTCAAAATTGTTAACCTACGTAAATTATTTAAGATGTTATACGTCCGGATTAGTGTGGGCGGATAAATGTTAAGCCCAGATTCTCATCAAAAGAACACATACAGTATTAAATGTTTATATAATGAATTTGTAAAGTCGAATGTGTGCCTGCTATGGTTTTGTATTTCAGAATGCATTGAGGCACGTGTAAACTAGAAATTAGTCAGTATGAAGTCACAGGTTTGTACAACGATCAAATCATATGGAAAAAATATCGAATTAAAAGAGCTTACAAAATTGTACTAGCGATTTTATAAACGAAACACAAGCAATTTGAATATTTTAAAATAAAAATTATAGATTAATAATGTAAGATAAAATTGAAATGTTTGCGTATTGAAATTTATGTTAATGAAATTTCAATTATAATTGATGAAATAATAAAAAATTTAAAAGCCATATAAATGTAGGTACTTAAAACTTATTTCAAATATATTATCAATCAATTGGTATTTTCAATTATTATTAGTGGTAGCATTAAAAATGGTTATTTCATGTTTGAACGTTTACTTAAATTATTAATACGAAAAAAAACACTTTATCGCGTTTTTGAAAAATGTTAGATTTATAAATATTTTCAAATGACATAAAAGTTTTCTTGAAAGTAAAGACGATTTGATTGGCAAAAATGATAATTATTTTTTACAAAGTCTGCAAGCTTAGAACTGGCATTAAATATTAATCAAATTCCATTGGTGTGAAATTCTTGTAATGATAATTCTCAAAAAAGTCTGCATAATTTATCAGGAATTAAATTTGAATATCAAATAGTTTGTCAAGGAATAAAAAAAAAGAGCTCAATTAAGCTCATTGCCTTTATTGAGCAATCAGCTAAATAGGGATATTACCCGATTGCTATACCCTTAACGTTAGATAAACCTTTTATTTAATAATCGGAAAAGGTTTGACCTTGTAACAGTTTATTTGATATTTAGTCCCACCATTTTCACCTTTTTAAAAATAAGATGATAAAAGAAAATATTGAATTATTCGTATTACAAATATTGATATATTTTTTAATATTAATACATAGTAGTTGTATGTAAATTGAATCATTAACTGATTATAGCATAAATAAATCAGCTTTCTGTGAGAAAGACCGGTCCTGAACTGGATAATATTAAATTTGAATAGTAATTAATAATTTGAATAATTTTGTGCAATTCCACATATTTAAAAATGATATTCAAATTCCATCAAGAACTTTCAATCGATATAATGAATAATTTAAAAAAATGGAAATAATATTCGTGTTCGTTTTTTATTTTTTGAATATTATATATAATAAAATGTCATTTTTTAGCATGGTTTTATTTCTGACTAAAAAATATTAGTAACCCAATTTTAAGAGATTCTTTACATTTTACTTTAAAACTATTTGACTTCATTAAGATATCTTTATCTGTAAATTATATTCTTGGTTGTTGAACCATTTGTTTTGTATGTATACCTGGTAATAATTAGCTCAAAATGTTTTTTTCTGTAGCACTTGATTACTCTCGCAATGAGGGAGACCAGTTCTAATCTTAATTACTTAAAACTTGGCAATGTGTTTTTTTTTTATTGAAATACACAAATAAATAAAATTTCAATGAAAAGCATTTTTTCATAGTAATGGAAAAATAATTTGGTCCAAAAAATATTGGGCTCTCTAATATTCTTTGATGAAATATGACCTAATTGGAGGCATATTACACAAAAATTTTGTATAAAATTTTAGCAATAAGGGATTATGATGTAACACGGTGAAAAAATAGCAATGTATTTTAGTTCTACAAAATTATTTTTAACAAATATAGTTGATAGCTATTTCGGCTCACGCCATCGTCAGAACTATCATAGAACTATCGTAGAACTAAAATACATTGCTATTTTTTCACCGTGTTATAATGGAGTTCTACCAAGTGAATGCCAATTCAATCAATAGATTATGATGTATGTTATTGAATAATGGTGCTAGATGGAATTTCAATAAAAAAAATGAATTTTTGAAACTTTGTATGGTTTCGCCGTTCGGCATCTTCAGGTATTCGATCATATGGATGAAATAAAACTACGAACACCTGTTCGTGAATAACAGAATATGTGGAAATGTACGATGTGTTAAAAAGTTCAAATTATACAAAATAAACACTTTTCTTTTCAATTATATTTTACGCTGAAAATAATTTTGATAAAATGTTGAGCAAAAAAATAAATATTCTGCTTAAATCACCGTTAATTTGTTTCAGTTATATTTGCTTACAAAACTTTTAATATTACACAATGACAGTCTTTTCCATCATATTAATTTACCTTTCATTGCGATCACACTATCCATACCTGCGAAATAAATGTATAAAGAGAACTGCCATCCGTCCGCGATAGCATTTATATGTTAATGAAACATTTTAATATCTCTCAAAATATGCTGTGTATTGTGTATGTTGGACTCCAAATCTTGCTCATGATAAATAATTAAATATTCGTTTTTTAGTGGGCAGATGACGCCCACATTGTCAGATGTTTTGAACAAGCCGATTGCTGACTGACGATAATTATTACAAAATTTGTAATGAATAAAATAAACTGAAGATGACTGATATAAACGTGAATAATATTATTTAATTTAAAAACAGGTTTGTACATGATAGATAAAACAAAAAAAAACTCATAGAACATTATATGAGGCGTCTAAAAGCGATAATTATTGTCCACATTCTAACCTCACTTGGCAGTGTTAGAAGTGCACGATGGCGTTGTTTCCTATGCACAGTTTTTTTTTCATCGTTTTGTATTTCTCAACCAAATATATTCACATAAATACAAGACAGTTAATCACTTTCCATTAAATTATATATAAGTGAAATGAAATAAAATTTGACATATCGGTATTGGAGTGTATCAGTATATCCGTATCATTTCTGTAAAAAGCGGATAAATTGGAATTTTGTTTAGTATCTCTTTGTCCCAATTTAATATATGATAACATATTATGTGATGTCATGTTTTTCATAATTGTTTTGGCAACATTTTGATTCAACAAAACGCTTCTGTTTTCTGGTATATGGCGCAGTGGTTAACGTCATTGATTACCATGATGGATGTCTCGGGTTCAAATCACTGTACGCGAAGCGATTTTTGAATATATCCATGATTTTGTTCAAAAGTATGGTTGCTAATAATGTCAAAAGTTCCTTGAAACCTATACAATCCTAAGCGCACTGTTGTAAAAAAACGGTTAATTAACAACAATTTCTGTATAAGCTGTATCCCTTCAATTTATACTCAGTATGTCAAGGGGAGGTTGAGGGATATATTTTTGCATACTTGAGTAAATTTTTTGTTGAATAACGAGATGTTAAGGATTTTTTCTAAATTTCATGGCAACAATTGTAAAAACGCATTATGTTTTTATGCTGCGAATTAATCACTGCAAGATGTGTGAGAAACTGTAGAGGGTTGCGTATAAACTCGAGTTTCAAAACAAGCAGTTCTTACTGTCAAGACTACTAACAAGATACTTTCATTAGGAGAATGCTTCGAATCTGGTGTGGATATAGATTAATATAATGTATAGAAACAATAACCAGAATTTTTTTTTTTGGTTTTTTTATCTTTTGATATTAAGGATTGTTTTTGTTGCCAAGTGTTGCCTTTTTGAATATTTAGTACGTTATAGTCCAAAACACGATTTGATAGTATATAATAGAAGCAAAATATTACATTTTAATGGACAACCGAAGCCTTATTTTAAAAAAGCCTTTATCACGGAAGATATATCACAGACGTATATCATATCTAGAAACATATTGAAGATAGTAAATAAAATGTTCAGTCTCAATTCGTTCAATACGTGACATACAATTTTGAAATACGCGTTAAAGATACAATCAAGATTTTATACACCTGATATCAAAATATGTGAATCCCACACAAAAATTCAGTATTTGTACTTAGCTTAGATTAAGTCGATTAAAAAAAAACGTGTCTACTTTCTAACTTCAGATCATTCATTACATACACATTATTAAGTACTTAAGGTTGGATCGTAAACCATTACATATGCACGATAAGTAGAGCTTCGCTATAAAGCACGAGTCCATAACATTTGGTGTCGGAAACTAATATTATTTTATTTTATTATTAAAATGATTCAAAATATTTGAATGTCATTGAAGAAGTCTTTTTGATGACACAATTGGATGAGTCATAATTAGGGTTGATTTGGGATCATTGAGACTTCCTCTGACACGAAATTATTTTTTGATCTTTGTCAGCTTTGAAACAAAGTTTTTCAATCTGAAACTTGATTAATAAAAAGTTCCATTTTAAAAGGTATGATATGTGGTTACCGTGAACAGAAACCGTTAGTTGTCACTTCAAGGTAGAAAGGCAGAGCAATTAATTGATATAACACAAAGTTAACTACTATTCCAAAAAAATTCATATTCATCAGTTGATAAGGCTTGCGATGAGTGAAACTGTTCCTGATCTTGATAATAAAAATCTGTGGAAAAAAATTCTTGAAATCGAATTTAATTATTTAAATTTAATCAACATATAAAGTTTTATTGAAGACTTAATGAAGAAATATGCTATTGTTTTTTCACAGATAAATAATAAAAAAAATAGACATTATTAATTAACCCTCGAATCAAATATATAAATTTGGTTAATGTATGTATATAACATTATAAAAAGGATAATACAATTAATAATAAATAGAAAGATTGTTTACTTTGTAAAACTATATTTCAATACAAAATGTATTTGAATCGCTTTTGTCGACGTTTATATAAATGTAAATAAACACGTCGGTCAGTTACAGGTGACCCCTGGTTCACACGTGTGTAGTGTTGCAGTCAACACGTGGATCGAGATTACACCTGACTTACAGTTGACAAATGACACTTGGGTAACCTTACCTTACTTTATCACGCCATCTAGACAAATGAGTACTATTGAGATTACTTGAGGTGAAGTTTTTACGAGAAATCAATTTGACTCCTACTCATTCGATCTACAATAGTATTTATTTCATTCATAAAGGATACTTAACTATTTTTCCAGCGTGTTCAAAGATGCTCATTTGAACTTCTTGATTGTCAACTGAAATGCATTTTATTCTTCAATTTTTCAAGCTACTATTTATTTATTTCAGTTAAAATGTATCACCCGATTTTGTAGGATTAAGTAAACCAAGCTTACAATCATGTACCTTCTACAGAATTGTGCGAATAATAATAGCTATTATATTCTATTAATTTAAAACACATTTATACTAGTAAGTGACAATTAACGTCATGGCTGAGGAGAAACAAGTGAATCCGTCTTTTTTTCGTATAGACGATTTAAAAGAAAATTTCATTGAATTATTTACCGAATTGGTCGGTCAATCTTTTATTGAATGCATATATATAGGAAAGGTATTTAAAACCTGACAAAAATAAGCTTTGAGTGCGAATCGTCTTTTTGACCAATATTGGAGCATTTGATCAAAAAGCTTTATTCTTTTATGATTTTTTTTGGCGTTAGTATATTTCGTCCACTGAATTTAAAAAAAAAAGAAAGATGAACGTTTATGAAAAATTAACCCGAAAATATCAATCAAGTAATGTGATATTGTAATAATTGTATACAATAATAAAATACTCATAACCATAATCGGTGTACCGCACTGAGAACAATCTGAAAAGAAAAAAAAATCATTGAAAATATTGTTGAATGCAAAAAAATGAATCTTGCATTGAAAATTGATATCCGCTTCCGCAAAAAGACGGCCAATGCAAATATAACAAGAAGATTACCATAAATATTCTCCATTTTTCTTCGCCATTTTCACTTCTCAAAAGCGTCAACTTTTATAATAAATACAAAACATTCACAGCCATATTTCTCCGTCGATCTTTAAATTTGCTTGTGGTGCACAAACAGAGAACAAAAATACTTTTATATATGCAGCGGACATATTTAAGTTAAGATTATTTGAATAACGAAGACGAAATTTATTTAATGAGAATCCGATTATAAAGAAATTTGTTTAATAATGTTTATTTTATCTTATTAATCGTACCATGAAATTGCTTTATTTTTTTTAGATTATTGAGTAGAAAATTTATTGTTAGTATTTTTTTTCACCTTTTCATGAATGTATATATTTCAATTCTTGCCAATTTTTCATTAAAATTTTGGAATTGTAATTAGAAGTGTATTTAATTTATATTCTTACATTTTAAAAGATATTATTGATTGAATTGGCATTGAATTAATAGAAATCCATTATAACAAGGTGAAAAAATGGCAATGTATTTTAGTTCAAGAAAATTTGTAAAGTATACAATCTTAAAATTTTTAATTAATTACTAACACAAATAGAGCCTTTATGGAGTTCAATCCATTCAAACGCGGCTTAATTTCCCATAAAGTGGCACCGTTTTAGGAACTGTATTTCGTAACCTGTTGCCTGCTACAACAGTTAGTGTAGCAAAATTGTTTGAAGATTACTCGGCAGTGGTCAATTCTTATAATTTTATAGTTGAAACGTATTTCAAAATATTTGTTGTGTTCTGGAAATATTTTATGTGAGCTGAAATTGCTCTAAAATTATTTTTATTAGTTAATGAAATTTAAAAATAATTGTAAAAAAATTATCGATGAATAAATGATTATTTTACTAGGAAAGAATACTTTAATTAACGTTCATTCTTTTTTGTTTATGCAGAAGTAATATATTTAATTTGGATGAAAATATGACATTTGTGACTGAACATTCAAATGAACAACTCTTCTTTAGGTCACAAATTGCCTATTCGTAGACAATTTACAAAATAATTTTTTATTCAAAGAGTGATAAATTTTTCAATACAAATGATTTTAAAGCCCGCTATATTCACTAAAATGACAGCTAAAATTCGTGTTTTGTGTTTGTTTTTGAATAATAACGGCAGCAATTGGTTCGATAAAATCAACAAAACGAGAACAGAAAAAATCTCGTTTTTTGAATTCAGCGAATGTATGATTTATACATTTTTTGCATCAGATCATGCGAATTTTGAATATTTGTTAATCGACACACCTATCCTGTTTTGCTGATATTCTCTGTCGATAAAAAGTCGCATTTTATTTTTGATTGTTCTCTTTTTCAAATATTTACATTCGTTATTATTTTAAGCAACATCTTTGCTTAAATAAAAAAAACGTGTAATAATAAATAGTCAATATAGTCACTCCAAAGAGAAGTGTTTTTGAAATCGAAAAATTTGGCTTGTAAGGTAACATATTTAGTAATAGGCCAGTAATGTTGACAGGATTTTATATTTTAAATAATAAAAACACATTTGTTCTCAATTCTAATCAACAAATATATTGTGAGAATAACTACTTAAATATGTGTTTTTATTATTTAAAATACCATGCCTTTCCATCAAGAACAGACAGTTAACACATTAAAAGGATCTTGTACGTTGGGTGTTATCAAAACGCATTTTTTTCATATGTAACAAAGATAAAATTGTTGTTTTTGTATAGGTATTTTAAAATATTTAACATAATAATTACAAACGAAAATAATGTTAAAATTTCTCATAGATCAGCCATTTTATAAAAGTTATCGGACTATTTCATTACAATATATCGTTTTTTTATATAAATTATACAAATATCACTTATTGTTTATTAACAACGGAATCAAAGTGTCTAATCTAAAGATATAACAACAGATAAATCAGTTACCTCACCTTTGAAATATTTAAGCGGATTATAGTTAAAAGTGGTAGATTTTAATGTGTTAACTATTTAACTAGCTACAGAAAACAATTTGCTAGACTATCTATATATGTTATTTGCAGACGCGGTTGAAGTGTATGGATAAAAAATCGCAATTTAAGATTTGGAAAACCTATATTTTGTCAAAATTGAATCGCTTAAGCTTGTAGTTAAAACTATTTAAAGTATAAGTAACAAATAAATGCATACTTTTTTCAAAGAAAATTGTATGATTTTAATCCGTTCGTAGGTTTGTTCAAACAGTGTGGACGCACACCGCTCTAGTTGAAACTAAGTTGTCACGTTCGTTTTATTTTGTCGTTCTGTTTTCTGCGCGGGCTTCAACCAAATTTAATTTTGTGTCATTAAATACAAAGTTATTTATTTCAGTATCCCTAAGAAAATAAAAATATTGCATTGAGTTCTTTTTCAGTTTGTGCAATTATTTAATTATTTTGTTAAAATTATTTTAATTCTGTTTTGAGAGTGTTAATCGATCCACAAATAAATAGACGCACCCTCACACATTAAATTGTATATGATAAGATTCAATCAAATTGTAAAGGGAAGAAAGTTATAATAATAATCTTTTTCAAAAGATAAAAGTCGTTTTATACAAAAATAAACTCATTTGAAATTCTTAATTGATTGATTGAATTGGCATTTACTTGGTAGAACTCCATTATAACACGGTGGAAAAATAGCAATGTTTTTAAATTCTACAAATTTGTATAGTTCTGACGATGGCATGAACCAAAATAGCTATCAACTATATCTTATGAAAAAATTTGTTGAACAAAAATACATTGGTATTTTTTCCTCGTGTTCTTAATTGATTTTAACATAATTCGCGGGCTAATTGATAATTTAGTAAATGTTTGGTTTTATTTAATCAGTTTTCTATTTTAAATATTTTTTTTAGAAGCAAGTGAATAAGTTAAGGCTAAATAAACTATAACATAAATTTAATAAACTTTAATCAAACTTAAACTTCAATTTTATTAAAATTTTAGCTGTTTGCATAAATATGATTTTTATACTAAAGGAATAACGTACGTTTTTCCACGCCCCAGATTAAGACAAAAATATACATATAATATTACGAAAACAGCTTGAGAAAAGTTTATCTTCCACTATTGCTCTTGTAAAGCTTGGAAAACTGAAAAGAGCAGCCTTGGCTTGCATTGAAAGTTACTCGTTACTAGTTTTACCTTGTATTATCTTGTGTCGGGCTAAAAATACACATAAATAATATGAAAATTTATGAAAACGAGGATAATATTTTTCAACATGTGGTACAAAATTGATATGTATGTGTTATTTCTATGAAAAGAACGATTTTTGTTTTGTATATGTAACACAATTGAAACAATATTAGGATTAGTAAATTTAACATTAAAAGACATGTTACGTTCGACAAAAATAGCAAAAATCTGGTTCTTTCAATACTACTCTAACAAACGATTTCATTTTTTGTGTCTATCATGTATGTATGTATGTATCTATGTAAAACAATCTGTTCATTTTCTTTGATTAAATTAGTTGCAATGAATGTTTCGTCAAAGAGCGGGCTATTTAAAATACTTTTTGATAAGACATTTAACTTAAAAATATCGATTTTATAATAATGACACAAAATTTTCTAAAATTGAAATTAATTTCAGTTATTTATTTTGGTCCAAGACGTAGGAATTATGTTTATCTTTTGTTTTTAACCCTTTGATATATTATTTGCTAACTGTTAATTCAGTCAGTTCTGTTGCATCCGTTTGATAAAATGCATGAAGATGTTGAAAGACGAAACCCGGTTTGTTAGTAACAAAACATGTAAAATCGTAAAATGTTTCAACGAATTTAGGAAGATATTGAAATTATATCAAGCACCTTCAATCAATATAATAAAAGTGACAACCTTCTCACAAATACATTTTTTCCCCACAAACATCAGCTACTTAAAAATGTTGTTAAGTAGTTTAAATGCCTATTGTGCTATTTCAAATAATAAAAACACATTTTTTAAGTACTTGTTTCCACAATATATTTTTTGATCAGGACCGGTTTCGCTCATCGCGAGCATTATCAACTGATAGAATGCAATTTATGATATCGACTGAGGGTGATTGATGGAATTTCAATATCAAATTTGAATTGTTACAATTTTGTACGATTCCACATGCTCAGTTCTGTTGTATCCGTGTGATAGAATGCCTGAAGATGCCGAAAGGCGAAACCCGGATTGTTAGTGACAAAACATGTGGAATCGTACAAAATTGTTACAATTCAAATTTGATAGAATACAGTTTACAAACAAGCCTTTTTATACAAAATATTTGAGTTTAAGGTAGCATAAATTACTTTAAAAATGAAATATTCACAATCACTTATCAAAAATTTCAATTATTATGCTGTGAAATGCTCACTGCACGATTTAATATCAATAATAATTTTTAAAGTATGGTGATTATTAAAAAGGAAAGAACAAGTGCCAAAATTATAGTCTTGAGAAGTCAAAGAAGTCAAGTACGCTGAGCTATGTACCAGAAGGGGAGGTAAAAATGTATGTTATAAGTAGTGTCTTTTTTTTGCACATCCCTAAAAGCTCAATCGAGTAAACAGTGATAATCCTGGCATTAAAATAACAGAATGAAAGCTTTGTCTCCAAGCATTTAATGATGTATATTATTAATGCAAGTCAGGTATGTATAATAGGATATATATTTCATTATTTTGGCCCAACCGCCACCTACCTGTGTTCTATTGCGAGTAGAGTAGTGAAATTTAATCCAATAATTGAATTCTCAGCGCCGTTACACGTTTTCGTGGAATTGGTATTTGTAATATGCACAGAGTCCTGTTACTAATTAAATTTACAAAATAAAGCCCAAGAATTCAATATTATGCCTTAAAATTACTTATAACATTTTCTTTAATATCTATTTTTTATTGATGTTGTGAAAATTAAATACACTAAAAATAATCTTGCTGACTATAAAGTATTGTAAATTAGTGGCTTCAGCTTTCTTTACTCTTTGGAGAGCAACCGAATATTAAAATTAGGTAACGATATAAATTAAAGTTGATATCGTTGATGTTTTATTTGGTATATTACTAGACGTAACAAGCTTTCAGCTTATTGATTGAATTTGCATTCACTTGGTAGAACTCCATTATAACACGGTGAAAAAATAGTAATGTATTTTAGTTCTACAAAATATTTTTTTTTTAAATATAGCTGATAGCTATTTCGGCTCACGCCATCGTTAGAACTATGCTTAAACTAACATTTGCTTATTTATTCATATATAGCTGTGCAGAAAAGGTACACAATACATCTTCTCTCCTGTTTTAACGACCTAGCTTGTTTCCTGCTCGCAATAAAACTAACAATTGTAAATGCAACTAAAAAGGCGGCTATATCAATAAGTTCACATATGACACGGAAATGGTCCATTACAGAAACAAAGAAATACCCCCCAGAGGATTCAGAGCTTTCAGCTTCTTCGAGAAACATTTTAAGACTAACTGTATCTTTAGGTTATTCATTTCTAAGGTAAGCCGTGAATATAATTTTATGCTTAAAAAAGAGAAGCAATATTGGTCAAATTTTAATTGTTACATCTTTATACGATTCTACATGTTTTGTCACTAACGACCCGGGTTTCGCCTTTCGGTATCTTCAGGCATTCTATCACACGGATGCAATAGAACTGAGTCGGTTTTCATATCATGAATTATATCAATATTGGACAATTAGAAGTAAACAGTTACAATTATAGAAAAATACTAATTACGCATTGATTTTTAATAAAAGTTTTAAATTTTAATTATTATTAAAAATTAGATTTCACCGGTAAATATATCGAAGATATTAGAAACCATTATATATTTATGTTTTTTTTTTTGTGAGGGTTCATATGCTTTTGTTTAAGAATCTGAATAAGTCATATCTCCATGTAACGTGTAGCTGTCTGGCTTTCAATAAAGCTCGCCTTTTTGGTATCCTGCGTGAGACCGTCCAACAACTTAAAATGATTTTTATGGTCTGTTTAAAACACCAATATTTTTTGTTGACAAAACGAGATGTACTTTATACTAACTGTTTAATTTTTAACTTGATTGAAAGAAATTATATAACAATAATAAAAAAAAACAGAACGGGCTTACTTTGAGTTTATTCGGTTGACTTTCTTGTCAATTAACAATATTTTGAATATTGTCTATATTGATCTTAATGAAATTATAAAAGTGATTAGTATATTTTAATGGATTAAATAAATTTAAATTAAATATTGAATTCGCGATAATATGTTGCATATAAAAAATATTGAATTCGGTTAATAGATATTTCGACTTCACGCAATTATCTTTTATTTAATTTAGGAATGATAGACAAATTAATATTATATTTAAAGTGTGTTACTTTTCAATACAATACTTGAACTCAAATTAGTATATGTATATTTTTGATATCTGCACCGTATAATGAAGATTGTTTTAGCATAATTTCGTACACATGTCACACAGAAAGAAAATCTTTTTATAGTTCCAAGTTGTTGAAAAAAAATAATGAAAAAAGCCTCTTTGTATTTACATAAAAGACAGCCGTAGTTCTTTCGGAAAGTTCGTCGCCAAACTTCACGTAGTCACGTTATTTTGTCTTCATTTTTTTTTGTTCAAGAATTTGGAACCACGTTAAATATTTAACGTTTTCCGCTCGCTAGAGAGCCCTGACTCTCGACTACAAGAAAAGTGGACCGCTTTGTTTACTCTAAGAAAGCTCGACAAAAATCAGCGTCCTGATTTAACATATTGACTTTTGATGCAAGAATAAATGTGAATTCGTGAGAAACTATAAATTTTAAATGAAACTTTACCTTATGAAACAATATTGTATTTAAAAAGTTACAATGCATTACTTATGTATTTGCGAAAATTTCATATGTTAAATGAAATATCAATTGAATAGAAGTTTTGCAAATGAGTTTTCGTACCAACTAATAATAGCAAAATTAATGCCACGGTGAAAAAATAGCAATGTATTTTAGTTCCACAAAATTATTTTTAAAAATGTAGTTGATAGCTATTTCGGCTCACGCCATCGTCAGAACTATTCACGATGGCGTGAGCCGAAATAGCTATCAACTATATTTTTTAAATATAATTTTGTGGAACTAAAATACATTGCCATTTTTTCACAGTGTTATTATGGAGTTCTACCAAGTGAATTGCAATTCAATCAGCAAAATTAATAACGGTTTAAGTGTAAGCTGTCATTTATTGAAAGAAAAAAAGGAATTCAAATGTGTAAAATATTATATAATGATTAGAACTTTTTCACCACTTTATGATATATGAATCAAGACTAGTTTTGATCGTGAAAAATATGAGATCAGTTGATTATGCTTTGTTTCAAAATGAAGTAAAATTCATATTCAGTAAAATCCATGGTGCTGTATTTGTAGCCGTTACGAACGTCACTCTGAAGCCCCGTGTATAAGTATTATAGCTTTTTTGTATCAAAGCGTTAATTTTCACTTTTTGATGGAATTTTATGATATTATAAATAAAAAAAACACAGTGTTGGCACTACTTCTACAATATATTTTATGATCTGAAGCGCTTTCACTTATTGTGAGAATTATCAACCGATGAGCTTTTTCCCTAATCATTTGAAGCTTTCTTTGATGCTGACGTGATACATAAAATTTTCCCTCGTACACACGATAAAAAATAAGCTTTGAAAAAAACAGCTAGCATAATAATTTATAAACCTTTTCTTCAATATCGATAAATCATTGGCAAATAGAGAATGACCAACTGAGTAATAAACAGTTCTTTAATAAAAAATGTGATATTCACATTTACCCATAGCGAGGTTGACGACATTGAGAGTTAATTTTGTCGATTATAAAAAACAAATATCGATTAAAATCAGTTGCATACAAAATATTCGGAGAAACGATTCTATAGCTTTTAAAATTTTAATTAGAAATATACAAATTTTGTTAAAACTTTTCTATTTGAGGATAACCGGTTCCGATAAATATTACAAAGTTGTGCTATTTTTATGAAAACATTTTTTTTGTTTGTAATTAAACCATTTATTGTAGTAAAGTAAAAATAACATCACTTTATTTAAAAAGCGGTATCTATAAATATAGAATAAAGAAATTGCTACGGGTATAAAAAAGAGTACTTGCCTCACAAAATTATAATTGTGAATGGATAGATTATAATGGATTTTGGATCACAGAAAATGCTTTTATCGTGTCATAAATTTCGACAGTAAATAAGCATCTCGTTTATAGTTTGTCACTCAATGTGGTTTGGTACTTAAAGTTAGCAGACTGTGATCTAATATGATTATTTAAAATTTGATAATTGAATAATTATTTTATACGAAGTGATCAAGGCTTAGACTGTCATGATTGGATTAGCGTGCTTTCGGCGTGAGCTTTTTATGCAAATATAATATATATTACAATAAATAAAACACACCCTAGAAGTACAATTTATATATTTATTAACAAAGTGAAAATCTGCTTTTGTTCAACACGAGTATTATCAAGTGATCAATCGATAACACTCGCGATTGCGAAACTAGTTTTGATCTAAATGTAAAAAAAATGGTTTTTAGCTCTATATATTTTTATCGTGGAAAACTCTGATTTTGAGTTGGGGAAAGAACTAATAAAACACATAAAGCTAGAGGAAAAACGTTGATTCACGGTGAGAAAAAAGTTGATAATTATGTTTTGTCATTTTTAATTCAAGTAAAGAAGCTCTCTTCATTAGTATTTAATATTTCATATTGCTACAATTGTATGTAAACAAAATATTTCAGCTGGCTTATATTCATCAAAAATTTTCGAAATTGTCACATATAAAATAAAATACGTTAAAAATTTTAAACAATTCAAACGTTGATTGCGGGAAAAAGAAAAGTAAACGCAGGTACTAAATATATATAAATAAAACGAAATTGAAAAAAGAATAAACGTTATTTGCAGGAAATTTTGAATTACAGGTACAGTAAAAAGGTATCACTATATATGGTTGTTTCGAAGTCCGCCATCGTTAGAACTAAAAGTAAATTTAAGCTTAGCTATATGTACTGTAGAATAAAACAGGCATATTATATTATGAAATTATTGTAGTATCGTACCTTATATGTTCATTTAAAGTATTGAATATTTTTTTGTGCTGAAAATTGTCTTAATAAATTTCATTCAAATCAATATTAATAGGTGCGTTGAAATTAAGTTAAAATGCATGTCTTCGTGAAAGCTTGTAATGGACTGTGCAGCGTTACTGGGGTGGATAATAGGTTGGACGTTCCAATTATATATATATGTTATATAATAAAAAAAAATAGCCTGTATAAACGAAGTAAGACATTTTGAATCTCACTTTATTTGAAGTCCTCTACAACAAAAAAAGTTGATAATGCTTGCGATTAACGAAACCGGTCCTGATCATAACATGTATTGTCGAAATAGTACTAAAAATGTGTTTTCATTATTTAAAATAAAAGCAATAATCTATGATTATTTACCTTCAAGACTATTTATTAATGAAATCAAACCAAACGTGTTAATAAAAAACACTGTGAATAATATAGAAAGAGCGTAAGTTTTTTTTTTTAAAAGACGTCTCATTTGTACAATAGTTTGTATCTCGCATCAAAGATTTGACATATTCTCCGGCGATATATAATGTCAGCAGTTTATTATGATATTGATATGCATGTAGTAAATAACTCAGGCGTTTATTCAAAAGCTGAGAGTGTTTTACGATATAAAAGAAAATGTTTTTCGCTGTCTCTTCTCAGACGTCGCTTATTATGACATGGAGAGTGATCAATTTTTATGACAAATAATGGTAACTGAGTGACATTCGGCTAAGGAGAGAGACGTATTTTTTCTTTAATAAAAATGAAAGATAAATTAATTCAATGTCGTGTTTTGATACACGTATGACATATTTGTAGTCGATACTTGGCTAGGAAAGATTTAATAGATGGGTTATATTAATAGAAAAACATATTAATGGAGCTGGTCTAATTGTGTTTTCCAAAATACATTTCATTGACTTATAATAAATTTATTCTCCGCGTCATAAATTCGTATTTTGATCATAAAACGTCACTTTTTGATAGAAAATAATTCTATTTAAACAAAATAAAGCACGATTTAAAATTATAAATAAATGTATCAATTTCCTGCGTGTTATCATATCAATTGATAATGCTTGTGATGAGCAAAACCAGTCCTGATATGCAGGTATTAAGATTGTAAGATTGTGTGTAACTATTAAAAACAACGTACTGCCTATTGAAAATGTTGATAAATTCTATTTCCTAAGATTCATGTTTTGATTTACCCTTTTTATATATATTTTTAGGTGATTTTCTTTTATATTACTTAATTAATTTGAATGAGTTTTTTAATTTGATTTCATTTTTGAATTTTAAGACGTCCATAACCTTTTATTTGAAATATGTTTTAATCATTTTCGACATATTTTATTGATTCTAGAGTCATTTGTGTTTCATAAATGATAATTATTAGTACATTTTGTTGCTGAATCGATTATGGCTGAATTTTGAATGAATCAATTTTAAATTGCTCGCAATGAGAGAAACTATTCTTAAAAGTCATTTCTCGACGGAAAGGCCTGATATTTTAAATAAAAAAACGTGCTTTTAGTACTATTTTCACTATATATTTTATGATCAGGACCGGTTTCAATCATCGCAATCATTATCAACTAAAAAAAATAAGTGGTTCAAGTTTAAAGTTTACATTTCATTCAGCACTTTCAGTCGCTACATAAAATTAAATAAATTTTATAAATATCTTTAAAATAATTCTATATATTATTAAATTTATTACACTCAAAATTATCAAACTGATTTCTTTAATATGATAATTATTTCAGATCAGCAGTGTATTACAGAAATACGTAAAAAATAAAGTTAGTTGTTACGATTGACCACCTTAAATCTTACAGAAAATAATGCAATTTTTTCAAGTACTATGTAGAATAAGTGATATAACATATAACTCTCATGTTGTCAAATATTTGAGCAAACAATTGAATGACACTGACCAAATATACACAGCTCATTAAATATGTGCATAATAAGCCTGCCTGAACTCAAAAATACCATCAAATATAAAAAGGAGACATAAAGTATTATATTTGAAGTTTTATTGGGAGATGATCTTCTTCTAAATAAAGAATATCGCCAAATTATGATGAATAAACACGGCAATAGTGTTGTCATTTTTCCTCGTCCTTTTTCAGAAATGTACGGCGTCAAAACACAAATAGCTTTGCAAAAGCTGTTTGCTACTGCCACTCTAAAAAAGCTGAAGGCTCATGCAGTATGTGAAATAATTGGCGAGCTTTTCAATACAGCCTGTCAATCCATCGATTCAATGCAATAATAATATGGAATGTCACTTCGGCGTGGCAGTGGTTTCCCGTCAACGTTTCTTCTTTTGTTGTTTTGAATTAAAGCAAAACTATTTAAATTCCTAACATCTATCAAACATAAGTTTTGTTATTAAATATATAAAATTATATTTAATTTCATCTGTAGTGTATGTAAACACGACTGTTTTAAAAATGTCTTTATTTTCTCAAAGACCTTCCATAGATTTGATGATACTTATTAAACAAATTTGTAGAAAAATGACCATCATAGCATATTGAGAATGACTTTGTTAGTTTGATTGCTTACCTACTTTATATGAATGCGTGTTCAATTGATGATATCTACTGACGGTGCTTGATGGAGTTTCAATATCAAATTTAATGACCTGGATGTAACAGAGCTGACCCTGACTAACGGGATACTTCAGTTTTCAGTTTCAGTTTCATATTTTAATCTTAGCTTTATCGTATTTATAACTACGCAATTATTTATTCTGTTTCAGTTCTATTGTATTCGTGCGATAGAATGTCTGAAGATGCCGAAATGCGATACCCGGATCGATAGTGACAAAACATGTGGAATCGTACAAAGTTTTAACAATTCAAATTCGAATGTGTGTTTGTTTGTTTGAGTTTAATATATATATATATAAATATATAATAAATGCACAATTTATCCACGTGAGTAGCAGCGAAAAACTGCTGTAAAAAATGGCGAGAAATAATGCATCAACAAAATACATATGACATAAAAGAGATTTGAAGAAAATTGACATAAGCTCGTTTTAGATCGTAACGCCATATTAAGCCACACAATAACAAATATTACTACCTTTTTACAACGAAAAATAATATCTAATTCTTCACTTTACTGAAGAAATAAGGTTGGGTATTACATTAAACTATTGTAATATTTTTTTATTCTCCAGGAAGCATATTTTAACAACATTGAATAATCATATTGCAGTATTAGTGCTACATCTTGGCTTTAAAATGAATTGATAAGACAGTGGTTCTTTAATCCAACTCTGACTGTATCCATTAAGTATACAGTGATGCTAATGTGCTACTCACTTCTTAAGAACATACTTATTGATGATATTGCTTAAAATTTAAATGATTTACATGTAATGCAAAACAAAGAACAGTATGAAGTAGTTATTACACAATATTTGTTGAGAATAAAGGAGTTTATTTGAGAAATTATGATCACTAGACCATGCTTTATGATTCGATGAGGTCCAGTAGACCGTGCACTTGAACAGATATACTGTATTTCCAAGCGTTGAAACTAATGGAATAAGTATTCAAAGTAAACCATTCATCTTCGAATGAACTTGTAAAATAAATATTTATATGCCTTTGATTAAAATCATTCAGTTATAAATGTGTTATAAAATTTACTGAATACTTAAAATATTTGTTCATAATAATCACAAGTTCAAAGCTTTATATATAAAGCGAAATCGATTTCATTTCTTATTGTTACCCTTCGTGTAAAAATTTAAAAATGATATTCTTTGAAAAAAAAAGAAATGAAAAATTTAGTAAAAGTATTAGAAAATGTTTATTTATTATTTATTAAAATATCTGTATTTTTCTTTAGATTTTAACAGTGATGTAGATTATTGCATAACTTTATAAAATATTTCAGAGAATCTTTTCATTTCTCTTTCATGTGAGCTTTCGTCTAACTGAATGAATTTAGTGTTGAATAAATCTAGAATGAATTTAGTGTTGAATAAAAAAAGTAAAAATAATTGATTTGTTCTACAATTACAGTTTTCCTACATTCACCTAAGATCGCAATTAGAGCTAACACTTTATTGCAAATTATTTAAATAGTCTTTTGTAATGAGAAAAATAAAATTTTAATTCATACTTTCTTGCTACGAGAGTATAATAAAAGAATAAATTTCATAATGAAGAAAATTCTTTCATTATGAACAAAAGTACGAAGCGTCACTGAACTTTGAGCAAAAAGCTCTCGGTAAACCAGTTATATAGGAGTAGTACGTTTGGTTAGCAACCGAACATCCAATTCAGTAATAAGCCTTGCCTTACATCCCTTCAATGCCATCGATTGCATTAAAAAATTGTGAATAATACTTTGGAAATAATTCATAAAGATCGGATCACACCATATTGATTTTTGTTATTTTGTTGGTTTGAATGAAAAACTCCTTTACTGATAATATGGAAGGGAAAATACCTTTAAATAGGAATAAAGATATGAGGAACTTATTCAAAATATATATATTATTTATCAAAACGACTGCGGCTGCTTGATGGAAATTTGTTATCAAATTTTATTTGTTGAATCTTTTTACCATTCTACATGTTTTATCACGAATGACCCTGATGCAATAGAACTAACCCTGACTGTCAGGAAACCGAAAGTTTTTGTTATATAATTGAATTCTTGCTTAATGGTCTATGTTTTTTTCTGTGTTATTTCTCTCATTTTTAACGATGCAATTATTTAGAATGCCTGAAGATGCTGAAAAGCAAAACCTGGATCGTTAATTAAAAAACATATGGAATCACCTAAAGTTTCCACAATTAAAATTAAAAATAAAAATAATTAATCAACAATCCATTTGACAAATACTTTTAACACTGTATCATTTGAGTCTGATATGTGAAATAAAAAATAAAACACATTTATAAATCTATTGCAAACTCAATCAGAGTAAAAAAACTTGTTCAAATAAAATAGAAAACGTATTTTTATCATGTGATTGCAAGTTAATCCTCAAAAAAAATATTTGCAATATGTTTCATGTCCATTTGTAAAAAATATATTCATATTTCTCTTGATAAATCTAGTTTAGGAATATAAAGCGATGTTTGAAAACAATAACGGCTCGATGCGTTTTATTTGAATTGACCAACCCTCGTTTGACTATATTGATGAAAATAGTAATAAATATTATTTTTTGTGACGAAATAATGTCAGACTATATCACTTATTAGGCTTTCACTGTAAGCAACATTTAATACAAACTGTTGTTCTTTGCTAAACAAATTTGATCTAAACAAGCTTTCTTAAGAGACAAAAAATGTATATTGATTGAATTGGCATTTACTTCATAGTTCCGACGAAGAATTCGGAATTCTGAATTGGCATTGTTCTGACGAAGGCGTGAGCCGAAATAGCTATCAACCATATCTTTTTAATTTTAATTTTGTAGAACTAAAATACATTGCTGTTTTTTCACCGTGACAAAAATGTAATTCACTAGCTTATATGTGAAATTTAAGCAAACTTCAAAGTATTAAGAATATGTATATATAATAATAATGTATACAATGTGTTAACTTAGATACTGGAACGGCATGTTTTGTAATTGATGAAGTTTTTTCTTATCTAGAAAAAACCGATAAAAATTTTAATCACGATAAACCACTGCCTTAAAAAGAGTGAAGTATTTATTTTGTGATGCATAGTTAAGGTCTATTTTGGCACTATACTATTCTAAAAAGCTCTTTCGTTATAAATACCTATTGAAACTTATATTTATTTAACACATTTTTTTCTAAAATATTTATTTGTAGGATATATCGATTGTGTAAGTTTCTCATTTTTTATATTTACTAATAAGTTTTTAATAATTATTTTGGTAGAATAAATGGATTTTTGATTTGAATTTATTTTGAATACAAATTATTATTTAAAAGTCTTTTTATGAACTACTTTATTTCATTTAGATTTATATTTTATGGTAATTTTTAAAATTTATTACGTCAGTTCTTATTTATTTGATATTATATGTCTATATGTATAATTTTAAACTAAGAATTTGCATAAACAGCCTTGTTAATTATTGATTCTAATTAGTATTTTATCAATTGATGACCATGATTATGAATAAGTTGTCTTAATAGTCCTGAAAGAGTGTTTTCATTATTTAAAATATAATGCTTTTCAACCAACAAGTGACAACTAACATTAAACATCAACATTTTCTCTTTAGAAGGAAATGAATATACAAAAAGAAAATCCGCGAAGAGAAATATTTCATAGGGAATTGACACTTTAATCCAATTAAATATATCAGTTCGCTTTTAAATTTCCTTACCCTGTCATTATTTCATACAGTGTAATTAATGTTACAAATACATAAATCCATTATTAACCCGCTAAGTACCGTGACGGTGCTTAATTTGTTACGCTCTCATTTTTATAAAAAAAAAAACTGTTTTGAATTAAATGTTTTTTATATAATAAATCAGCATTTCAGATTTCAAATCATTTTAGATATAAATTTGAGAAAAGGGTGTATTATTGTAACGTCATTTATTATCATTATACAAATAATTGCCTTTAGAATAAAAAGAGAAAAATGTTTTACTAGATGTCATATGCCAATAATATTCAGCAGGCTATATTCTGTAAAACATAAAGATTTTAGTTTTTAATTGGTTGCCAGAAACACTATAGGAAAATTAATCGGGTATTTAGTTGCTATACGCAAAAGTTTTCGAAAAGAAAAAAATAATTTTTTGAACCATGATTCCATTTTACATATAGAATAAAGACACCATACGGAGGAATTTTACTAGTTTTTTTACGACATAATAATATGTATTTTTTTATCTGTTTTCTATAGCTTTATCCCGTTTTTTAAGATCGCATGATTTTAGATATCAAAAACACACACGTATTCTAAATGAATTTATAAAATTGGCTGTATCGAGATTTAACCTCATGTGCACTGGGACCAAAACAAAAAACATTAACCACTACACTACAAACGCGATATACTCTTTGAATGACGCCGCAATGTCTTTTAGAACGATGTTATCCATCATAACCATTTGATGGCTAATAATATTTAACTGAAATAAAAAGAACAAATTGTGGTCATTTTAGGGTTAACCATTCCAGTGTTGCAATTTTTTGGCAAACAAACGGTAAAATTGTAATAAATTGTTAATACTACGGATTAGTTATTTTGATTAAAGGATTTGCATGATAAATAAATACCATTTATCTGGCGTTATGAAAATTGCGGTTTGCGTCTCTGCTTACTTTATTCTATGCTATAAAAAGTACTTCAAATATTTTACACAAAATGTCACTGCTTTGTTATAAATTGATATCGATATTATTGGATAATCGAGTGCTTTAATGGAAAATAAAACGATTATGAGATGAAAAATACAAAAGGAATTTGTTAAATTAGTTTGTTTAACCAAAATATTGAAGCTTATTTTATATCACCTGTTAAATGAAAATAATACGATTATTCCATTAAATAAAATGGGAGTTATTTTGTTTTGTGAAAATATCATGCCCTATTATTGACTACGTATACAACTAGATAGTTAGCTACACTGCTGCCACCCGGTTCAAATATGGCAAACCAAGAAAACTTGTTTTTTTTTGTGACTGCGATGGCGAATAAAATATTTATTTTTTCACGAAACTTCAATTTACCTGTGTCACAGTTTATAATAGGTATCAAATATGGGCAATTCCGCATTTTAAAGTGGAATTGATTTCACCAAGGGTGACCACTTTGACGTGACGGTATGACCTTCGTTTTGTGATCAGAATAATTATGCTATATTTTTTTTTATCATTGATATGGAAAAATATTTTGAAAAGTGGTAATTTTTATGATAAACGTAATTTCTTATGTTTTCATATAAATTATATATCTTTAGTCACATAACAGAACTATGATCAATAAATTGTTTATTTAATGTAAATTGTTGAAACATTCAACAATTTTTCATGTTTTATCACGCACGATCCGGGTTTCGCCTTTCGGTATCATCAGGGATACTTTCACACGGTTGCGATAAAACTGATCAAAGATACCGAAAGACAAAACACGGGTCGCGGGTGACAAAACATGTGGCATCGTACAGTATTTCAACATTGTGATTGTGTCTTGTCTGTTTATGAAAATATTTATAGGAACCTATTTTTTTTCCTTTTATTAAAAAAAAATGTTTTCATTGAAATTATACACATTAATTAAAAGCAGCTCGATTCTTGCGCAAATATTTACTTTTAAGGTGAAAACTGTCACTTCTTGGTGGAAAAGTATTTTGTTTTTTTATAATAAAAACACCTTTTGATTACTATTCCTACAATATATTTTAGATCAGGGCCGGTTTCGCTTATCGTCAGTAACATGGATTACTTTTACTTTTTATACAAAGGTTTGGGTGAAAAATAACGGGAACACATAACCAAAGGCTTAAGAACTGAGAAAATAGTTAACAGGTAAGTATACAACATAATTAAAGTGAACTAAAATAATTTATAAATGAAATGTTTAAGACCTCATATTAATAATTTGTCAAATAAAAATTTATTAAGAGCTTGAAAAAAATAGTTAAAAGCTCATAAGCAATAAAAATGTCTTGCAACAAAATTTTTTATCGTGCGTAATGCGTTAAATAATTAGAAAATTTTGTAAAGTTGGCATGATTCTAAGTTATTTATAATTAAAGACTTTCCAGTAAATTCGGAATCACAAAAAAGCACTATTTATTCGTATATTATATGTATTACTTATGCAATTATATGTTTGATTAAAGTTTTTGCTATTCTATATTTCGCACGTCCAGTTTTAAAAATTGAACGTAGCCAGAGTGATATGTTATCCACTCCAGTCCTAGCCATATCCAAATTCATTTAATTTTTCGATATAAAAAGTTCAACAACTACTTTAGAAGTATAAATGAATATGAATTAAAAGAGAAACTGATTTTTGATGATGAAGCTTTATTCATATTTATTTTTCTGTAAACTTCAGTACACGTTGCTTAAAAATGAGTCAATGAAATAAAATAAAAATACACACCAATAAATCATAGAATGCAAAATCGACTAGAATAAGTAAAAGTTTAATGATGAACTGAAAAGACGCTACAAATCACGAAACTAATTGTTTTATTTTCTCCAGTCTGTTACAAATTTCAAATTGAAAGCTGATTAAAACACGTTCGGAGATTTTTCAATCAGTCTCATATTTCATCTTGATGGACGGCGAGCTGGTTCAATTAATTTTATTAAATTGACGACGGGATACCTTAGTAATAAATGTGAAAATTTATCACGGGGTGCGGGCAAAAATGAAGACGCCCGTGTCGTAAATTATTCGCGCGGACAATGTCCCCGTTGACGGGAGCCAGGAGTCACATTCTTCCCCGGGAATACACAAAAGGAATTCGGCAGACTGAAAAAAAGCTTCGAATATATTACCTAACCCGTCATCTATCGATATTTTTTTCAATCCTTTCAGTCGCACTAGCGAACTATTTAATTTTATTTTTTGACTGTAGATTACAGGGATTCCCTCGAGATTCGAGGGAAGACTTAAAACTAATTAATATTGAAACTTATCTTTTGCAAAAAAAAAAAATACGATGAAACAGTAAGCAATCTGCGATCTTATTTTTGTTGTTGATATAATTTTTCAAATGAGGTGGTTTTAGATTTGACTTTAATTGACGTGGAGAAAAAAATGCTAATTAAAATTGGCTTAAACATTATAAACAATGCCAGTAAGCGTCCCTTGTGTAAATTGCAAATCTTCAGATTGAATTTGACCAAAGTAATGGTTACTTTGATGTAAAATAACGCAGCAAATGAGGCAATATGATTTTCAGTCTAATCTGGCATTTCCGTTGGTCGTTGAACTTAATTCCTAAAAGCTTTTTTATAAAGTAATTACTCTAATAATTATTAAAATAATTTTTTATATCGACTGAAGGTGCTTGATGGAATTTCAATATCTAATTTGAATTGTTATAACTTTTTACGTTTTCACACTGATGCAACAAAACTGTCAGTTCTGTTGCATCCGTGTGTGATAGAATACCTAAAGATGCCGAAAGGCGAAACCCGGGTCGTTAGTAACAAAAAATGTGGAATCGTGAAAAGTTATAACAATTGAAAAAATTTATTACTTACATATTTTTAACGTAAGTAAACAATTTATTTTAAATATCTGCACGTAAGACTGCATGTAACGAAGAATCGAAGACTTGATGGATATTTCTGGCCAAAAAATATACACATATAAAATTGTGCACGCAATAAAAGAACGTGCATCCGTAGGTAATTGTAGTCAGTACAACGTTGAGCACCGTATGAAGTATAAAAAGACTTTTTTAGACGATTTTCCGTAATTAAAATATTCTTCTTTTTTTGTAAAATTTTCGCTTTCTATGTTGTGTTGCTTCCTCGTATGGTATGCAAAAATCTATTAATTCTACAGACAGTACTGATAAAAGATAATAGAGCCCAACGGTTGGATAGAAATCCACATGTTGTATTGTCATATCGCATAAATATGTGTATCGGTTAATTACTATTATTTCAAAAAATATTATCAGAGAGAGGGTTAAAATTGTTCCCAGTTTGCTTGCTTTCCCAGAACTGGATTCAACGTGTCTCAAAAGTAATGCAAGAATTCGCATGGACCCGTCTCAACATTAGTTTTCTACCAAATCTGTCTCACGGTTATATGACCACATGGTGTCATGTGTAACGTCAATAATCTTCAATGAAATGTCAATTATAAATTGAAAACTCAATATTACGTATTTGTAATATCTACAGAAATTTGTTTATTTAAACGACAAATGTTACGTGTGTACATGTGTGCTATGAAAGTACTGAAAATAATTTGCATTTACTGGGTATCGATTTGAGAATGAAAAATTGTTTGCGCCAGTGAAAATATGGCTTACGAATTCATTCTGCAAAAATGTATTGAACATTTTAACAGAAACACATTATTTTTACAAATTAAAAAAAAAATACATTTCGTGTGCATGTATGTGTTGGGATGCCATTTTACTGAAACGACAATAAATATCATCGCTGATAAAATTGCAATCGTAATAAAATTTAACTGAGATTAAACATGAAGATTTCTCACATTTATAAATGCATTTGAAAATAAATCTGCGATCTTTTCACGTTTTTATATAACTATTTATTAAATCTTGAAACATAGAAAAAAAAACTTGTGCTTGGTCCCCAAACTCGATAAAACTATCGATAGTGGAAACTATTAGATTCTCATTAGAAATCGATCGCCATGTACCCAACCTTAATAAGTTTGGGTAGGTTCTCTTGTCTTTCAATATTCATACTCTAAAAACTTTTTTGATTGTTATCACAAAATCTATGTATTTAATACGTCATCTAGATTGGATATAAACTATAAATTGTATAATAGTTGAAATCAATTTCGGGGTTGGCAATTTTATTATTTGTAAAATTTTTGACATAACGCTGTCAGATTTATTTCATTAAAAATGATAAATTGACTCATGCCTTCGATTTTTCATAAATGAATTTTAGATGTAAATGACTTTCGCGTTTGAGTGCTACGCAGAAGTTTTAATTTGACCACAGAGATTACGAATTCTTGGAATGGATATGGTAGTTTGCAATACTCATAAAGCGTTTCAAAAATGAAATTAGATCAAAAAAGGATATAAAAGCACTGCTTATTAATCATTTTTCAGAAGAATAAAACATGAAAACATAGGCACAATTTGACTCTTGATATATACGATGACAGTGTTTTTTTGTAATGATTAATAGAAAAAGTAAAAGCATTCATTAATTGAGATCGCTTTAATAATTAAAACCATATTTTTACGATACGAAGTTTCATGTGCTTGACGAATTAAAAAACTATTTCGAACCTACGCCTGTCTTAATTTTTTATCATTTTTTCAAAGTTTATCAAAACATTTTCATTATATGATCATATGATCTACATTCCAAGCGGATATTGTTAAAAAATATATATAGAACGATAATCGAATCAGCGTCAACTGTTTAAGAACCGTTATGAGAAATTGTATTTTTTCTTTGTTTCTTTGGATATAGAATATTTTTTGAAATATTGAAGGATATTCAAAATGGAGTAGCAGGTGCTGACGATAATTTATTTGATAATGCAACATCTCAAGTCGCATTTGTCAACGTGGAAAGCAACAGAAACAATCTCGTTATTCCAGTTTTGCTTCAGACAGTTCCCACAAAGTAACTTACATATACAGCTCGAGTTCAATTGAAGAGTTTGTATGGAAAAATGACCAAATATCTATCATTGATTGAAATAAACACACGACAATTATTAATTGATTCGCTGAAAAATTTTACTATGTTAAAAGCGAGGCTCCGTAAAGCAAAAAATTGATGTCATCACTTTTTTAGTCCCACTCTCAAAATATTTGTCTTTGATGTTTTTTTTGTTGTTTTATATTGTAGTAATTCAATGAAGAAAAATACGCAAATTTTAATTATTTTGTCAATAGTCAATTAGTAATATTACAATAAATATAAACGACAAAAAACCTGACGTCAACAACTCGGCAACAGCAAGTACATCTCATTTACTGAAATCTTCAGAAGGAACTCGTTTAGTTACACGTGATCATTAAATTTAAATGCATTTGAATAGTTGAAACTTTGGTACAATTCCACAATAATTGTCACTAACGACCAGGGTTCGTCTCTCAGCATTCTGTCTAAATTCATAAAATGTGTATAAATTAATTCAATAAAGATAATAAAAAATAGCTGCGAAATTATGTTTTGCCGTTAGATTTGAAATTGAATTAAAAAATCATTTTCCATGTGACAAAACATATGGAACCGTACAAAGTCTTAACAATTTAAATTTAATAATGAAAAATCATCATTATCACATTTATCGATATCATAAACGCGAGCATTATCAACTAAGAAATTTTGTGATGAGCAAAACAAATTCATATGTTAATATAAAATTGTGTAAATAGTACGATGTATTGTTTCTTTTCATTTTTAAATGTAGTGAAATTCTAGTATTAACACTGCTTAACATATTAATATGAAATATTTTTTCAAGCAGCACGCCGTTTTAGCAATAAAGGATTCATATTTGATAGTGACTGAAAGAAACAATGAGAAAAGTCGCTTGGGAATAATACGTGTTTAGTGGTGAATGCATTCTTAAATTCGATGACGGAACGCGCATGAATGCGACATTCACATTTGTTAACCGCATACCTGTCGACAGATATTTAATTTAAAAACTTACCGTACGATACAATATCAGCCGATAACATAAGCACAATGGTACTTATCGACGAATGAAGTCATCCCTAATATCATATCTGATATTTGACTTTTTATTAAATCTCTATAATATTCAATAAATCGTTATAAAAGAGGGTGAGTGAAATGAGTACAGCGACATCTATTATAGAAGAAATAATAATTTTAAAACCACCAAAGTAATTCTTTAAATATAGGTAAATAAATATTGAAAAATATCCAATGAAGAAAGCATTCTGTGGAATAAATATTAAATAAATACTTTCCTTGAAGAATTTTGAAGAGACCTATTATTTTGTTAATTTATTTTTTCTTTCTTATCGTAATACTTAAAAAAAAGCACTTCCAAATTAAATATGGCTATAATAGATCATTTTATTTAAACATAAATGTTAAGAATGTGCTTTTTTGATGTGAATATATTTCTTTTATAAAACTATAATTTATTTATTTCGTATTGAATTGGTGGAATTCCATTAATTATATGGTAAAACTATCAAAGAATTAACTTGCATTTTTTTTTTGGGAAATGGTTGTCGATAGTTAGTTATATACCTTGAAATTTTTAACTAATTATTCTAAGCATTAATGTAAAGGTTAGATCCGAGCTTCTTAAACTGGAGAATATTGTTTTTTGTTCGTGTGGGCCGTCAAAAGATTTTGTGAAATACTGGCTTAAATGAATGAATTTCCTGAATAAATGTATGTGACTTGTTTAAGCAGCATGATTAATGTAATTTTAAATCATTAGGAATAAGCGATGGAAACTAGTTACTGTCTCAGGTGTATTGAATCAGTGATAATATGCCGAAAAGCAAAACACAGGTCGTGAGCGACAAAAATTGCGGATGTGTACAATTTCCATAATTTAACTTTGATTTACATATTTTTTGAAAAACTCTTGAATTGCTTTTATGTGATTATTTTCAATCGGCGGCAAACATAGTTTAAGCTGCAAAGGAAAGCTAGTTAGGACGCAGAGGATATTATAAAGTAAAAATTGGATTTGTCCGCTTATTAAATTGAAATTAACATATTGCAGACTTATTGGACTTTTTTAAAATTTAAAAAAAAAAAAATTCACAATAGATTTATGTAGATAAATACGAAATATTAATTTATTTTTTTATTTCAAATACAAATCTACACATTCATTTACACAGTATTTAATTATTAATGTATAAACTGAATTAAAATTAACGCTATAATAATATATTATTCACTTATAAAACATCATTATGATAACAGTTGAAAAGGAACATTGAAATACAATTAAACAAACATAGTAAATGTTTGTCTGATATTTTCTAAGATACACTATTTGTAATAATTGCCACAATCGAATTAATTAATATCAATAAAAAAATCGTAAAAAAAATACAAAAGTAGAAAATTTCGCATACATTATAAGAATAATAGTATTTTAGTAAAATTTTAAATGTAATAGAAAATATTCATTAAATTGAACACCACTTTTTGTGATAGAAAGCGTACGCCATATAAACTTAATACGTATTATTTCGAGACTACAAATAAATATTTTTCTTAATAACTGTCAATTCAATGAAACTTCATATTACTTTGTTTTACATTTAACATAGTCAATGCGTCAAAAATAGTTCGCATTCTACCCGAAAAGTATTAAGTCTTTAAGGGCATCTGCTGATGTCTGGCATCGGCTTTCCTTTGCAGCGAGACTTCCAGGATGGCCAGCCAAAGAATCCCAACTTGTCGAACATTCTTTTGGCGCATCTGACATCATCAGATAAATCCTCATTCAGTAAATCTAAACATAATACGATATAGGATTAGCAGAAAAACATCAAACGTGTATGGTAAATGGGAAAAAATATATTTAAAAATACTAACGAAACAAAACATTTGAAATCACAGTTTAAAACACAACAATGATAACGTATAATTTATGATATCGACTGAATGTGCTTAATGGGATTTCAATATCAAATTTGAATTATTACTACTTGTATATGTCTTGTATTGTTTATTTTTTGTCACTAACGACCCGGGTTTCATCTTTCGGCATCTTCAGTCGGCTTATTTGTTGTAAAAACCTTTCAAGAATGACTCTTTAAAAAGATCGTTACTGAAAATTATCACATGTAATTGTGTTAATTATTATTCGATTAATATTATTAAATTTGTTTAAGCTGTCATTAACTGCGTGCCTTGGGGCTTATGTTTTCCTGTAATTAATACATTTGGTATACACCCAGTCCTTTTTTTACGAGATACATTGGTTCCACAAAAAGGCGCATAAAAAAAATCGTGTAAAAAAATGATTTTACGCAATTGCATTATATTTCTTTATACGCTTTAAAACATAAATTCGCATAATATCCGATACACTTGTCAACATTTGGCAATTGTATGTGTATTTAAAAAAATGGAATGCTATACAAAATCAAGTTTTAAAAATACACATTTTTTTTATTTAAAAAAATAATGAAATGTGCATGCCTAGCATCGTATATAAATGTTTTCTTTACAACAAATTTGGGGAAAAAATTGCGTAAAAACGAGTGAAGCGCGTAAAAAAATGAATCGTTGCCGTCCAAAAAAATCGCGTAAAAAAAGGACTGGGTGTATAGACGATGCATATTATGTATTGTACGTCAGTTCTGTTTCATACGTATCATAGAATGCTTGAAGATTCCGAAAGGCAAAACCCGGATCGTTAGTGACAAAACATGTGGAATCGTACAAAGCTGTAACAAATCAAATGATGACGTAAGCTAATGACAAAACACGTGGAAAGTTTCAACAATTCAAATTTGATAACATATGAATTTTGATTAATCTTGATTGGAAAAGTGGACTTTTTTTATTATAACATTGTTTTATACAATAATATTCCAATGACAACATATAAAGAAAATATAAAAAAGAATTATAAAAAGACTTTTTTTAAACATTGGAAGTCATTTGCTTACTATAGTATGCATATATTGTCTTAATATATCACTTAGAATATAATTTAAAATAAAATTAAAAATCTACAATTATTTTCAATTTGATTACCTTCACATTTCATTGTGCAGAGTCCTCCTTTACGTCCCTTTTTACACCATTCACTGCTGTTTAGCTAAAACATGAATAAAGTTCGATTTTTATTTAAGCTTTATGATTATCAAGTTAAGTTATGTTATGTTTAACTGTTTCATTTTGTCATACAGTCCATGGAAGAATATACAATATATGTTATAATAAAAAAATTAAGCCAAGCAAACAAATTTTACATATTAACACAATTGTAATATTAAAGTTATCGTTGGTTGAACCATTTTAAAGCTATAACTAATGAATAATAATTACGTAAATCTATTTATTTCATTTGCGATAATATATGGAATTTTTAAATTTATTTAAACAGGTTTTTATTTATTTTTCAGACGGTAGAGCTAGGCCTTTCAATTGCGGTATCTGTTTGTTTCTCTCCATTTCAATGTTGAAATTACTGTATTTGTATAAATAATCAAATTACAAATAATATTTTACATACATAGACTTATAAGCTTTAAGAAATGGTTATATGTTTGTTAACATAATATTTGGTTTTTTTAAATAAAATAAAACGTTTATCTTTTAATATGTTTTTTTTAATTACTTATTATATGTAACCTCCATTTATCCATTGATTTATTGACACCAATGAAGAAAAAAATCTTTGACTTTGATGCAAAAAAATGTATTAAGGAATATTTTTACTTGCTCTAATGTTTCATTTTTGGATTGATCTGAATAAATGATAATCAAACACAGCAAAATCTGCTTATATTGGGAAAATTTTCTTTCGCGTTGTCGTGATTAAATATCACTGTTCTGTCCTTTTCAATGGAGGATTTTGATTTTGTTAGTTTGTTTGAGAACTTTATTGTTGACAATAAAGTTCTGCTGTAATTGTTTGATTATTTTCAAGTAGTAAAAATACATAATTCCCTTGCAATTCCACCAAATACAAAGGGTTATTTTTTGATGGATTTCAGTCATGGTAGTTGTTGATGGGTAAAGCCAAATTTAAAGGTTTTTGTTTAATTGTTTTATTTAAATGTTTTTTATATGTTACGTTGTTGCGAACTACGCCAATTATGCCAAAATAATAATCATTTAATTCAAAATCACAAATTAAAAAAAGCATTTTTCGTAATTAAAGGTCAAACTCATATATTATAATATAAACAATTGAAAAAATGTGAATCTTGACGTCCCAAGATCAAAAAACGTGCCCGGAATTGTTTGCCTTAGATAGGACTGATATATGTTTAAGTTTTTGGAGAACTCTAGTACTGAATTTTCTCTATGAACGTGTTTTTCTATTCAAAATGAGTATACTGATTGATATATATGAATATTAAAATTATTTTTCGAAAAAATCGACGTTACTTACGTTTTTTTAAATTTTATTTTGATTGCAAATCTAATACCATCTATGCATGACTTAAAATTAATTAACTAAAAACTTGCAGTCACAAGATTGAAATATATTTAAGATCATAGCCAATATGCTAACATATGCACTATTATTTTTGATTACTTTGTATATATAATATTCAGCCTTGATTAATTATGGAATAAATTCTGTATTCGGAGTTGATTGAGCTAGTGAAATTTGCATAAAATGATTAGGATAAACATCGAAAGCTCGTACGTTTTCCAAATTGAAACTTTATCGAGAACCGAAAGCGCGAATTCAGATAAACGACGAAATAATCGGTTATTAATTCGCACTTATGTAAATGTACAATTTACAAGCGTCACATGAAATCACTGCTATGCGATATGACTTCTGTTTAAATTCAAAAACCACAAAATCCCCTTAAATTCAAACGCATTTTATTTTAGCAATCCACTCAATGAAAATATATCGGCTCGACTGCGTACAATATTATATATTATTACTCATGGCTACATTCTTAAAGTAGAGCTTAAATAATAAACAAGTCACACGGTGAAAAAATAGCAATGTATTTTAGTTCTACAAAATTATTTTTAACAAATATAGTTGATAGCTATTTCGGCTCACGCCATCGTCAGAACTATATGTGTTATAATGGAGTTCTACCAAGTGAATGCCAATTCAATCAATAAATAAACAAGTCACTGTAAAGTAAGCCCCGTTAAGATAAATTTCGCAGTATTAATGCCGTGCGATGTTTGTGTGACTTACGCATTTTTTTGTTTGTTTAAGCAGTATTTCATTTTTCCCAATCGTATTTTAATTTCAATTGAAAGTAGTTTGTTAAATATTTCAGCCAATCAACGACTAATTTGAAAAAAAATATAAAACAACATATCGCTCAAAAGCTGTATTTATCGATACATATTGTGTGAAATGAACTGATTGTATTTAGTACACTTCCTTTTTTGTTTTAAACTTAGAAAAAGTGTGAATTTATCGGTTTTGGGTTTTTATTGCTTCAAATGAAGTCACGGATTCGTTAAAATTTTTATAAAATATCCTTCTTGTCTCATTTGTCTTGCATAAATAATATCAGAATATTTCGTGTTTTTTTTACAACCTTTTATTTACCACAAAAATTGCTTTGAGAAAAGCAGCTCAAAATATGATTTTCATTGATGTACTTTATTAAAATTTTTGTACGCAGTTAACGATTACAAAAAATAAGTTTACACTTAAAAATGTATTCGTTTGTAGTGAATGAAATATTATATAACAACTTCTCGAATGTGTTAAATAATTTACCGCATATGTAAACTTTCAAAAAAAATATTTTCTCGCGCGTGCTACCATTCGCCATCGTAAATAAATTAAAGCACATCAATCATAACAAACTTTTCAGTAGTATTTCCATGATACATTTATTGATCAGAACCTGGATTTTGTTATCTGTTGACAATTATTGCGATGAGCGAAACCGGTCCTGATTGTCTAATATTTTGTGGAAGTGGTGCAAAAAGAAGTTTTTTTATTTGAAATATGCCTTTCCGCCAAGACGTGACACATAACACCTAAAATGCAAAGTAAATGAATTTTTTCAAATATTTTGAAAATGGGTAACACTGGAAAAAAATCTCTGTCAACATATATTTTATATGTGTATCAAGCATTTCTATCTATAGATTACGTACTTTGATATTCGTTTTTTGTCAGTTTCAATTTATTATTGCGATGATGTTAGAATCATAAATATTTTAATAATTGCATTGAATATTATGAGCATTAGAGCTCAACGAAAGTTTAAAGTGTGATAATTCGATTGAAATAAGAATTGTGACATTTATAAAGTATTCATTGTATTAGATGAGATCATTTGAAATGAAACGAGTGCTATTTGTGAGAGGAGGGAGCAGGCGGCATATTTGCGATGTAAATGAGTACACGATCGGTGTTCGCGAAATTGATTCAACAAAGATTAACATTTACATAATCGCGCACCTGATACGGCCCTGTCTAAATATTGTAGCCCGAATTATGTTTTACATTAAATATTTCAAATGACGCACAAATTCTACATATTATTCTCTTCAAAATATAACACTCGCTCTGAAATAGAAATTTCAAAATACGCATATCCTATAAAGCCGACACTGGCAAGTGTTTTCAATAATCAAGCGGAATGTTTTTGTATTATTTCCACTATTTCAAGATAAAATCCAATTTCGTTTAATCGTGTAAACTATCATTGATTCCGCTCGAGATTAACAGAAAACAGTCCTGATTTCAATAAATCAAAATATTGGAAATAGTACATACTAAACAAATTGTGAAATTATTTGAAAATAATAGTTTTCAATCAAAAACTGATAATTTTTACATTTAAAGTGCTTAGCTCACCAATTTAAAACATGTTTGTATATCTAATTGTAAATTAACCCAATGAAATTTTAATAGTCTTTGATTAACAGAAAAACCTTTCATTATGTAAGTTGTAGTGTGTATCAATTATCAATATAATTATAATCAAATCAATATTTATTGAAATTATTTCAGTTTTAATTTAATTTATCAGTGACATCTACGCATAGGCAAAATAAGTTTTATATTGAAATACGTGCTTTGCGTTTTGCCTATAACTATTGAGTTCTTGACACCGGTATCTTTATTTATTAGAACAATTGAAATATTTCTTTTAAAGCACTTGAGAGTAAAATTTACTATTATATGTTAACATATATTAAACGAGAACAACGTTTTTAAATATATTAAAAGTTGGTGTATATATTTTCGATGTTGTGAGTTGTTATTTGTTAACCTCTATTCGATTTGTATAACACGATATTTTTTGTGTAGTATATATACCACATGTATATCTGACAAGGCATATAATTTTACAGCAATATAATATTAGTTATTCAAAATATTTTCAAAATTAAATTTTAATTTTCATAAAGTAATGCGAAATCTGTTGTAAATATTGTTCACCTTTCTTAAATTGGGTTTTTTGATATTCTTCGTTCTTTTTCACGCAACATTTAGCAGGTCCGGTGCTAGATTATATTCATCTGCGCACCTAATTAACGAAACTTTTACAAGAACAATAAATTAAGATGGTTGGTAGAATGAGTGAAGATGAAGAAATGGCAGTGCGGCTCGAAATAATAAAAAAAAGATCGCGAATAAACTTAATGTGTATTTTTATTTAAAGACTTTTAATGATTATTTTTCAATGTTCACACTGTTGATAATTTTAAATAAAAGAGAAAAAATGAATGTGTATCTTCAATCCTTAGCCAAATTTTATATCACGTCACTTGACATTTAATCGCAACGTTACTCACCAATTTAAAATAGTTATTAGATTTTAAAGTATCTGGAAGATTCAAATTACTCAATGGCATTTCATTGATATATGATATATTGTGAAAACCATACATCAAAAACTCATTAATTGTTTGTTTTGTTTGTAAAATTATTATACAAAATTTTTAGTTATTTTAATCAAGTTGATAGTTTTTAATGTCTAATCAATTTATTGCCCAATTCTCGCTGATCCACGAAGATGTTATAAAACTGAATATTTAAAAAAATCATCAGGTTATTGATGACGTTAAGAATATAAAGCAATCTTATGGATATTATCAGGAAACATCAGGTTTTATTTTATGACAAAAATGCCTCATACACAAAAGCTTTGACACAAACATTGGTTTCAATATCAATTATCAACAATGTAACTACTCAATTGACTAATATAGCGGTCATAAGGTTAACCCATTCCTTGCCTAGCGATGTAAAAGGTATTATATACCAAAATTTATTTCAGTCGTGTTGGTGTTAAGTATTCGTGAAAATATTCAAGAAAAGTCCGGGAATGTTTTGTAGTAATAGTTTTTTCATACACGAACGTTTTAACACTCTTATATTTTTAAATATCAACTATGAGCATATTACAATTTATCGTCTCAACTGTTGAAGTTTTTACAGTAAGAAGGTTAAAGACTGAGTTAGATTATAATCTGCGGTATTCATATTTTTTGATCGATTATGGGTGCTGTCTTAAAAAGCTTATTAAAAATTATTTTAATGATTAGCATTTTTTTAAAGTCATTTGTACAATTCAATTATATTTTTGAAATAAAAAAAAATAACGCCACTGAGACCCACGGACTTTATCATATTGAATTGTTGCTATAAAAACTGGTATTATTTTGTATTGAAGTTCCATTTCTATGAGAGTTGTTAATTTTATCCAAAATGCTTTTAAATCGAAATTTATATATTTATTATTTTGATGTGTAATTTGAACCATAACATAAGTTGTTTACTCAGGTGTGGTTTAGATGAATGCATACCTGATGGGGTGCCTTTTATGTGAGTAAAGAGAGTTTAGATATTAAACTTAACATAACAGTTTGGCTAGTACTTTCATCGATACATTTATTATAGTCATATTTTTAAATAACACAAACTCATTTTTTAGTACTTATATATTTTTATTATTAGCGAGCATTATCAACTGATAGACAAAACCAGTCCTGATCAAACATATATTGTGGAGATAAGTACTAAAAATGAGTTTTTATTATTAAATATATCATGCCTTTCCATCAAGAAGTGACAGTTAAATTTAATACATTAAAGTATAAAATCAATGGTGGAAAATAGTGATAGTTAAAGCACTATTCAAAAAAGAAATTACATTACCTTAAAATCTATTCAAACGTTTAAAATTATCTATTAAATAGTTCTTTTTACCAAATTGAATAATAAAAACGTTACGTTTTGTAATAGACACTTTTATACTAAAATTCTGTGCTACCATTCTACCTTATTATCAATTAAAATGTAAAATCATTTTCTTTGCCAGAGAAAAATAATTAAAAATTAAAATTGAAATCGTTAAAAAATAATTATAAAGAAATTAATTGTATGAACGCCACTGTAAAGCAGGGTTGGCTTACGTTTAAGGGGTGCTTAATTCGGCGTAACGTTTTGTGCCTATCACGTGGCTCGAAATACTTTCTGCTAAACTTACCTAGAGTTCCATTAAAACATTTTAATAAGTTTTTATCTTCGTACAGATTGTTTTATATGATAATATTTTCAATTATTTTAATACGAAGTATGACTTCGTTTTACCAAATACTGTTCATTCACAGAAGCTTATTTAAAAAAAAAAGTTAAAGTACCTAATACTTTATTGAAAGAAAATTCAAAAGGCACCAATAAGAACTAGTCAAACCTCAACAACCTTTTTAATAGATCACAATTTGAAGACACTATGTCTACAACAAGTATAAAGTACCATTTTTATCTTTCTAAATACCAGACGTATATGAAAGATAAAATTTTTACCATATTAACACTAGACAAAAAAAAATGCATCTGCATTTTTTTTTTGTCTAGTGTTAATGTCATTGTAATCACCTGATTTCAAATATCAGAGATTTTGTCATATTTATTTTAATGAAGACGTTGTCCATGGAATGCAAAAGTAACTAACTGACAAAATGGTTTTATATTAATGTTATAAGCTTAAAGTTAACAATGTGTTAAATTTTATATCTTAAAATAACATATTTTTGAGTATTATCTTTAGATTTTAATATATTTATGATCAATTCTAATTTTTCTCATCGCGAGTATTCGTTGAATAATTCCCGCGATGAGCAAAATCATTTCTGTTTTGATGTTTTTATTATTCAAAATATTACACCTTAACACTTTGAATTGACAACTGAAAGTGACACCTGAAAGGTTTTACACCAGTTAAACATAGTTAAATTAACTATAACTATCTGATTTGAAAAAAAATAAACAAGTTATTTAATTATCACTTTCTCATATACCGAATAAACAAGGGAATTTAAAGAGATCCTGAATCCTAAATACGGAATAAATAATATTTTTTTATAAAATGTTAATTTTTCCATAAAAAGTATGTTAGTCTCTTTTCCCATTGATAACACTATAAAAGTTTTATTAACGACGAACGATTGCGAAATGAATGCTTGCTTCAGTTTAAATTCGTTGTTTTACTTGAATATATTATATAACGATGCTGGAAGATGAAACCCGGGTTTCACTGACGTTAGAAAATGCACAACATTTAATTAAATTCGAATGGCTGTTCATTAAAACAACTCGTTTTATTTATCGATTCGAATCTGGTTGAAAGTTCATCGCAAATATTTTACCGTTGCGATGAAAAATCTTTGCGAATTAATTATATATCATAATTGATTTCTTTATTAATTACGTACTTAAGTGAATTTGGGTGTCGCAGTTGTAAAACAATGAAAACTGTGACAGTTATATTATTGGTGATTTCAACATAATAATGCTGTTTTCACGAGAAATTAACTGCGCACTGTCACATATTTGAGACAATTTATGCCTTTTGTGCACGAATGTATTCCACAAATTCTAGTTTAGAATTCCTGCATACATATATATACACACAGTGGCGCATCGTTCATACGCACTACGGAATTGGAACACCCTCAAGGATATTGAAAAAAAAAATATTATGACATAAATAAATTTATACGTATTACATAAAATTATATATATAATTTAAGCAAGTATTAAACTCACCCGCGCACCAATACATCCAATAATTATCATAAACTACGTTATTCTAATATCAAAAAAGTGACACATCTTTATGATTTTGTGTAGTATCGTTTTCAATGGAAAATACTCGATTGGAAAAAAAGCGGTGCGGGGTGGGGGGCTTGTAACTAAAAGCTTGGTCTGGTACTGCAATTCGAACAGAATCTTACACTTTCTTTAACATAATCATAGTATATTAACCGAATTATTTTATTAATTATAATGATAGAAAAATGAATACAATGTTTGTTTTTGAGAATGTTTGATGTTTAAAGTAAAATAAGAACCAAACATTTTTTTTTATTTCTGATCAACCGCAGCACCCCCGGATCTTATCCACGAGCCGCCACTGTATATACATATTTCTGGTACCACAAAATACAACTGCAATCACAGAACCACCATTAAATCAATGATTTTATTACTGTGAGTCAAATTAATTTTAATTGTGACCAACGTTTGTTACCGTTAACGGTAATGAATTTTAAGAAATCAAATTGGTGGAATTTCTACATCAAATTTCAATTGTTGAAAATTTGTATATTTTCACTTGTTTTGTCTCTCACGACCTGGGTAATGTATGTAATAAAACCGACAAGTGAGTAAAAAATCAATACACTAAAGATGAATTAATAGAGAGAAAGTGTCAGTTATTGAATTTCTTTCAAGCCATTTTGATTCAAATTTTGAAGCGTGAACTAGTACAAAAGGAGAAAAGATATTACATATGGGTAGAGGATTTTATGTGTCAGTGAAAATTGTAAACATTACAAATATCCATTCATTTTTAATAGAAATGTTATCACAAAATAATATCTGTTGTATAAATCGTTCAAAGTATCCATTACTATGCGAGCAACACAAACCACGTGAAATTATTTGTCTCGATCCAAGAAACGATAATTCAATTTAGCATATTATATTGTTTAAGCATTTCAAGCTATTTTGTAATATTGTACAAGAATACTCCAAGAAAGTAAAGAATTACAATTCCGATAATTTTACACGGGTAATTGAAATTCAATCTCTAGGTATGCAAAACTCTTGGTATCTCGATTGCAGGTTTCTTTTAGAGTTGCAAGAAATAAGCTGCTAAAGGTCGATAAAACGGTATTTGAATACTTGAATGATTGAAATTTAATGCATCAATAAGTTTGTATAAAAGTAGCGTTGAAGTCTGTGTTTTTTTTTTAATCATATTTTATTGACGAAAGAAGTTTAAGCGCAGAAGACGATTTTAAAACGACTATGCTTGTATAAACAATCTTTTTTCGATTGTATCTATACATAACTTGTTTGATTGTAAAATAATTGGTAATGTCAAAAAAATGATATATAGTGCAGCACGTAGAACCTACTGCGTTTTGCGAATCTCGTGGAAGAGAATTTGGGATATACATTTTGAAACGCGTTTCCAAATGGATGCATTTTCAAAATTGATATATGCCCTTGCGATTTACAGTTCGCAGTCGAGCTTTTCCTACATATCACCCAAAAGCCTAGTTTTGAGTTTTGTTGAAGGATATTGTAATAAAAAATGTTTTAAAATCAATTTGATTATTATTTTATGAGGTGAAATATTTTTAAAAGAAACCATAATATTTTTTGTGAAATTTCCTAAAATAACTAAATTGTAGTTAACTATAAAATTTACAATGTATTTAAAACACAAAAAATAGTCTAGCGATCTTTTTATTATTGGTGGATTTTATTATATGGAAGTATAATACACCCAGTCCTTTTTTTACGCGATTTTTTTTTACGCGAATTCGATTATACGCGATTTTTTTGGACGGCACCGTTACATTTTTTTACGCGCTTTACTCGTTTTTACGCGATTTTTTCCCCAAATTTGTTTTAAAGAAGAAATTTATATATGATGCTAGGTATGTATGTTTCATTATTTTTATAAATAAAAAAAATATGTCTATTTTTAAAACTTAATTCATATAAGTGAAAAAATTATATCGTTATAGTCTCATTATATTTTATAAGCAATAAAGACATGAAATATGTTTTTTTTTTGCACGAATTTTAAAGAGAAAATTTTGGTTTTTCATACGGTTCTGGTACTTTTTCACGCGATATTTTAATTTTTGGAACCAATTTATCAAATTATATGAAAGTTGTCATTTTTTTACGCGATCTTTTTTACGCGCCGTTTTCTGGAACCAATGTATTGCGTAAAAAAAGGACTGGGTGTAATCGAGGGATTAGCGTCATTGATTTGGGTTGCATTATTTATAGACTCAAATCATTCAATATTTTGCTTAATATTTTTTATTGCAATCGATTTATAGATCACTATTAAAAAGCGTAGATTTATAAATGGTGTATGATTTCTAAGATCACACATAAGTCACTTAAAATTAAGAATAAAAGTTGTTGAAAAAAATATGAAGAGTGAATTCAAATCAAATAGCTGATGCGCCAATAAGAAATATCTCTATGCAAGTCATAATGTAAAATAGTTAAGCTTTGTATATTTTTCAACAACACTTATGTTTTACCGCTTTATTACACGTCAATGTGATTTGTATAAGACTGAGATTAATTATATAACAAGTTTATCGGTATATAATAAAAAAAAAAAATACAAAATTCTTTTTTTTTAATCTTCATAACCTTGGATTTTTTATATATTGCCAAGCAACGTTAATCTCTCAGAAAGCTTTTTTCAGCGTTTGAAACGCATTGTCGTCTAACGTAGTGGGAAACTATCATAAAATGCAATTAGGTTATTTTAGAATTAACAATAATAATGTAATAGTAGGAATATAAGGTACGTGTTATAGGAATTTAATTTATGAGATTGTCGACTTATTGAACTAATCTCACGTGATAGATATAGTAAATAGAAAAGTCGATATTATAAATTATATAAATATAATTCAATGAAGTTTTTACCGTTTGGATAAAATATTTTATAATGTGGTTATTTCTACCAAAACATAAATTTACGGTGGTAAGTGCGTTTATCACGATCAATTTAAAGATAAGGGTTGAATGCTAATTATATTTTTATATCTATAAAACTATCTTCGCATAATTAAACCGTCGGTAGTATACTATAGAATAGTATGGAAGTTTTCGTTACTGGTTTAATTGGTAGAGAGAGCAACTCGCGCCACAGGTTAATTTATCATTTGCAGAATTGTCTGGTTGGACACTTCCGCGGGAATTAGACAATTCTACTGTAATCGATTGTAACGATTGAAAGTAATAACATTCGCGCACTGAGGGGTTAACTATGCTTAATTAATTAAATCGCTTCTGGAATTTCAATTAAGATGGCACTCGGACATATAATTAGTTGTTCAAAATTACGTCAGCGAAGATTGATATTTTAAGCGCTTTTTATTTTTATTCTTCATTATATATGATTTAAAGATAACTATACAAATAATGTATATACCATCAATCAAAGCGGATTCTAAGAAGATACAAAGCTGGTGTAAGACCATATTGGAAAGTAAAAAAATGTGAAATGGTATAGACAATATAGCAAGACGAAAAAGCAATAAATAAAACGGTACGCGATAGAATCACATCACATAGAAGTAAACACCCTATATTGTCTTTACGATATTATTAATTAACGGAGTTTTGTGATCATGTGAAAATTTTACTATTAGGAATAGTGCATTTAATATCGAATTTATTACGAATTTCGTAAAAAAGTTGTAACATTTAATATTGAATAATTTTAGTCAGTTTATCAAGTAATTCATTCTATGTAATAAAAGTAAATTTTAGTTCTACTTTTGCAATGAATTTTATGATCAATACCGGTTTTGCTCATCGCAAGCATTTTCAGCCTATAAGATACAAATTACAAACAAAAATATTTTTGAGTCGATAGTAAGCAGGTATATAAAAACAAAGGTTCTTCAACTTTGAAACTCATCGCGAGCGTTATCAACTGATGAGCGGAACCGGATCTGATAATAAAATACATTTTGAACAAATTATTAAAAATAATTTTTTTATTATTTGAAGAAGTGACAGTTTACACATTAAAAGTTATTTATTATTAAATACTGTCCGAAATGATTCATCAGATACGTAAGTAATTTTTTCAATTACTAAACACGAAACGGCGAAACATTTGTATCGAAAAAAAAACGACAAATTGATATAAAAATAACAACGCATTGGAATCGGTTTTCTCAACAACCATTTATTTTAATTATGCTATGAAGAAATTGTCGTGGTATAAAATATTTCTTTACCATAATACAGTATTTAAATGGACACAAGAATGTATTAGATTAATGAAGTATGACTTAATAATATTGTACAAAACACAAGGTTTATATTATAATACAGAATATTTACCTGAAAAAGGCCGTAGCTGGTCCCATTTGAATGAACTGTTACTTTGTTGGTCATTCTCCCGCTTTCGTTTTCTAATACGCACACCCCTAAAAATAAATCAGATTTATTTTTTGTTTAATTCATGTTGTTAAAATTAAGACATATTGCAAATACATCATGATACAGGACCAATGAGTAAATAAGGTCTTGAAATATGTGACAATATATAAGCAATGCACAGTAGTATTTCCACAAATTTATAACAGTAATATCAGGACCGGTTTTGCTTATGGCAATCATTGTTAACATTTTCAATGGAAAATAAATCATGGCTTTTTGTAACCAATGTTTGAGTTAATAATTGTCATGTATACAAAACCAAAAGTTTAAGAACTAAGAAAATGATTTACAGGTAATCATACAATATATGTATTTAAATACATGTCTAAATGAAAAGTTTGTCAATAAATTTCACAACTTAAAATACATATGAAGTAATATAATAAATATTATATTCATAAATAGCTGACCCGTCGCATGTTGCAGCGATGTCAGAGTAAGGAAATTTATGTAAATTCGTTATTATAACAAACAATAAAATCGTTAAAAGTAATAAAAGAGAAGAGATTATACAGTAATGCATAAAGTACAAACAGACACACATACTTTGATATATATATATATACACATATATTTTTTTATAGTTTTTTATAGTTTAAGTTGAATGCGTTTTTATAAAGAAGTGACAGTTAATATATTTTACGTGACAATCTATCATAACGCTATAATAAGTGCACAATAAATGATAAGCACGGAGTGAATGAATTGGAATTTACTTGTTAGAGCTCCATTATAACACAGAAAAAAATAGCGAAATGTTTTATTTCTATAAATTTATAAGTATACATTTGATAACTACGCGTTTCGGCTTACGCGTCATCAGAACTAGGCTTTCGAACTTATGATGTGGTCGTAAGCCGAATTAGCTTTCAACTATGTAGTTCAAAACTATTTCGGCTTACGACCTCATCATGAGTTTGAGAGCCTAGCACAAAATTTATAAGGTACATATATATATATGTACCTTATAAATTTTGTAGGAAGAAAATACATGGCTTTTTGTGTCTTTTTTATCATTTCTACGTTTTTAGTTTTTTGCCATGTGAAAATATGCTAGTTTTCAGAACAAAGTTTAATGTCTTGTACTTTAAGTAAATGGACGAATAATGTAAAAGTGAACATCTTAATCAGCACTTAACATTACCTTTTTCAATTTTTGATCAAGAATTTTTTATTTTTATCTTATCCTATACCAAGAATTGACATTAACTTGATAGAACTCCATTAAAACATGGTGAAAAAATAGCGATGTATTTTATTTCTATAAAATTTATAAAATAAACAGTTGATAACTGTTTCGGCTTACGTCAAAGAAAAAAGACTTCTTGTTCTGATGAGGGCTAAATAAAATATTTTACTGTATTGATTGAATTGGCATTCACTTGGTAGAACTCCATTATAACACGGTGAAAAAATAGCAATGTATTTTAGTTCTACAAAATTTTGTAGAACTAAAATACATTGCTATTTTTTCACCGTGTTAAAATATTTTACCTTCGTAAGATGAGCAAGATTTTTTTTTTAATTAAATGCGAATATGGATTCTATTTTTTAAATTGTGCCTTTAATAAGATGTTGTGACGATTTCGTATGTGGAGTTACTGGAATAAAATAAATTATTGCATTATGCGAATCATTAATCGGGATAATTTACGGAAGACAAAACAATACTTGTACGAAACACGCGTTACCAAGTTTAACACTAAAGTATACGTACGTGGCAGATATTAGCCATTGAAACTTAAATGGATAGTTTAATTTAAAGCAAAGTATTAAATTAGCAGCATAAAGTTCTCTCTCAGGTATTTTGCAAAACCGAGATTCAAGCCAGTAAAGTTTTTCAATAAACATTCTGGAAAAACTATAGAATGGCGGATTTTCTGTAAGAATCGCTAAGTTAAAATAATATTATATCCAATATGTCTTACATTTAATACATTAACCAATATCACTTCTTGATGGAAAAGCACTGTATTTTAAAAATTAAAACACACTGCGTAGTATATTTAATAATATAATAATTAGCACGCTTTTCGGCACTTTTACACTTTTTTACACTTAATTTCCACAGTATTTTTTATGGTCTGAATCGGTTTTGCTTATCGCCAGCATTGTCAATTGTTAGTAAAAAAACTTCAAACTAAGCTATTTTTACAAAAAAATGAGTTTCTAATAGGCAGGTATACTTGCTATCCCTATAGTTTATAATGCTCGCCATGAGCGAAACCGGCCCTGATCATAAAATATTGTAGAAATAGTAATACAAATGTTTTTTTATCATTACAATATTTTTATCACTATTATGTTTTATATTATCTGAAATAGTCAATAACAAGAGTAATTAACGTGAAAGATCTTTTTTGCTCATAGAATTTAAAAATGTTTTATTTATGATGATATGCATATATTTAATTTTACTTAACCAATTATTTGAAATATTTTGAATTAAGCTTGTAAATAATTTTCATTGGTTTTGAAGCATTTGTTTTGTATACCTGTTATTGGAAATAGCCTTATTTAAGTCGTTGTGTTAATTTTATTTAATAAGCATATATGTTATATAATATATATGCTTTCTTTCATTTTTGTATTACGGTGTGTAATGTTTTTGTTTTCATTTATATTAATAATGACATAGAAGAGCTTATTAAATAGTCTACCCAATCCCATAATTAACATAAAAAGATAAGTTAAGGGATTGAATAACAACCAAACATTTATTGAGGTGGTTCAAGCCCGTTTATATTGATATCAAAAGAAAAGATGCACATAGGGGTTGGCATTTTTTTAATATAAATAAAACTGGTACTGTGAATAGCTATTATTCGCTCACTCTAAAATAATCGATAAATTCAAAAAGACTTTAGGCATTACTTCAGCTGATTAAATTAAGAAATAAATAAATCTATATAAAAAAAAAGCTAAAAATAATTAAAGAAAAGCTTTCGTTGTGTGGCCAAAATAAAGCACTAAAGCTCGCCATGGCAGGGTTCATAATAACAGCCTTAAATCCGACAAACTAAGGTAAAGAGACAACATAATGATCGTTTGTGGCGAATAGAAAATTTCGGAAAATTTATGTAGTATATAATAATATATTTCAAACAACCGACATTCTCGTAGATAGTGGCAATATACCTGAAAGTTTATTTTAGTTAACTCTGAAATACTGGGGAATATAAAAGTCTGGATATCTATCTTATGTACGTAAGTATTTTGTGGATTAACGGTCGAATATGGATCGTATTATATAAATAAATATTGTGTATAAAATATTTAATTCATTTAGTAAATCGTTCTTTAAGACATTCGTTTTATAGCAGTAAATAGCCCTAATCAAAATATATTATTTTAATTTATTGCACTTAGCCACTCGTGACTTGACGGGGTTTGTGTTCAATCACGTTATGTTACATCTTATAACATATATCTATTCAATAATACAAAAAATAGATCATGATTATTTTACATAATTGGTAGCAAGTGGCTCTGAATTTTGGTTTGCTTGGCTTGGTTTGTTTATTTAAATAATAAATTGCAATGTTCAGTACAATTTGTACGATTCATATTATTCACGATCAGGATCATTTTTCTAACTCTCACATAATAAATTACAGATAAAAAAAAATTGCATAAATAAATAAATGCATATATTGAACAACTATAAAAAAACATTATTTTTGTTAACCGTTTAAAGTAATACAAATATTTAGTAAGAGTAAATAAAAACCGGCTCCTAACAAATAGTTCAAATAGTAAGACAAAACTATACACGACACCATCTGAAATATACTTAAATAAAATTAAATAGTTCCTAAGTAAAATATTGTGAACTAAATTTTACCATTCAATATATATATATATATGTACTAAATTAAATAATTATGCTCGCGACGAGGAAAACCACTCTGACGGTTCTTGATAAAATAAAATTACGGATATAGTACTAAAATCTTTGCACCAACTTAGAGGAAGAACCAAGCTTAAACTCATTTTTTTACAAAGTAATATACAACAATTTTGCAATTTTTGTTTTAAATTTTATATGATATAATATGCACCTCGACATCAGTTTGAGTGAAATAGAAAACATTACATTAGATCTCACATTTAAAAAACAAAAATTTGCTTTGCCAGAGGACGAGCTCAAAAAACGATCTAAAACGATTGAATAATCATTTTTTGGTGGAACTCCATTATAAAACTATGAAAAAATAGCAAAATATTTTATTTTTATAAAAATTATTAAGCAAATAGTTGACAGCTACTTCGGCTTATACCCGCATAGCTCTGATGAGGGGTAAGTCGAAATAGCTATCAACTATATTCCTTATAGTTTTTGTAGAACTAAAATCCATTGCTATTTTTTCATCGTGTTATAATGTAATGTCTTATTTATGCCAATAGAATACAGCGCTTTATATTTTTTTGAGTTATATGTCTATATCTTTTTCATCAATAATATTAAGATCAATGTTTGGTGTGTTTCGGAGAAACAATAAAAAATATACAAAAATTATTTTATTTTTATATAAAAATTGCTTACAGCTTCCAATATTGCTTCGAGGAAATGAATAACGAATGAGCTCCTTGGAGAGTTGGCACCTTGTGAATATCTTGGCATCGCTGCAGTGCAATGATGCAAGCCAGAAAAGAATGAAAGTAAATGTGAGAACTCTTGCGTGATATCTTGAAGACATACTTGGTTGAAGCATCGTGATGATACCCTAAAACATATTTCAGAGTCAATATATGAACTGAAAAATTAAAAATATTAACACTAAGAGTCGAACAATTCAATATTATCAACCGAAAATTTCATTTTTTTTGCTGCTGACGTAACGTTTTTTTTTATGTACAGTTGCTGATCGATAATTAGCACTCATGAACATGTATAATAATGGAAAATCTGAAACGCCATAGCGTAAGTTTTTGGTGATGTAAAAAATACAACCTTAGAACATTTAAGTTGAAAACGAACGACTTGACATTATCAGTGAACTTTTAAAAACACCGCTAGTAAGTTGGTCCATTTACGTTACGAGAAAAATACTCTTCCAAAAGCTTAGCCACGACAAGTTAGTGAACGAGCTTTAAGTCTTAAACTTTGATATAATTTTTTCCCCCGATAAAATCGAATACTTTTTCAGTCGATAAACTATTTCATATTTTGAGAAAACATAACAAAATATTTAGTCTTCATGTGTTGCAAAAACTTGTGAATGATAAATTAAAGCTGTCAAAATATGTGAATTTGTCAAAAAAACGTGTTGTATTGATTTAGCACGGTAAAAAAAACACAGTCGACAAATATTTGTAGTTTTTTAAGTGATATTTTCTTAGCTAATAATACTTATACAATTTTGATATAAAAGATAGCGATATTAATGCCTTTTCAGTTTACAACAAATAAAATTCAGAAACATTCGTTTAATAAGGATTTATTGACGTCAATGTTGACAAGATGTTATACTCAAATTTCCAGTCCGATTTTCTATTTTTTTAACAATCAACATTCTGAATAAGCTTAAGAAATTTTATTAATGAAAGATTCCTTTAGTATGAAAATATGTTTATAGTAATTTAAAAATGTTAACTGTCACTTGTTAATTGTCAGGTATGATATTTCAATAATAAGAACTATTTTTTAGGTAAATTTTCACATCTCAATAATAATGCAATGGTAAGGTGAGTGAAATATAAAACTATTACAAAATTTCAATACAAACACAAAATATATTTTGTTGATAGTGCTGAAAAATGTTTTTTTTTTATTTTTTTAAATATATTTTTATTTTTGATAGGACGAAAAAATTTCTACAAATATCAATTATTAAAATTAGCCTTTATAAGAAATACAATAGAATGATTGCATTATTCGTAATTTTTTTTTATTTTAATTCATAAAAGGACAAGAAAAGTTATGTTTTTATTGACAATTAAAATGATATTTTTATCAAAATTTATTGCTTGTATTTTGATTGTAAGATGTATTTTAATAAAAAATATCAAAATAAATATCATGATAAAGAAAAAAAGAGACGAAAATTTATACTTAAAAATATACATTTTGTTATATTTGTGATTCGAATAAAAAAGTCTCTTAATTCAATTAAAGATTTGATAAAACAATACGTTCATCTTACAATTGATTTCCAATTAAATAAATATTTGTACAAAAAAAACGTGGTTGTTTTATTTATTCAACAATATCGACAGTTTGGAAATTTAAAAAAAAATGAGAAGGTAAATATATATATTTTTGGTTGTTACATTATTTATCTTATCATATTAGAGATTAGAGTTGTATATGAATGTATATCCTTACCTGGATTAAGAAAATATGTAAAGTTGTTGTGTTAGGACAGCTGCTGACTGCAATCCTTCCAAGGAGCGACTAACAAATTATTCTGGACAAATCCTACGATGACCCTACAGACGCACTGTACTATTGCCATATCTGCGCTTCTAAATCTTTTAGATGCGTGGTATGTAAGTCAATTAATATTATTGTTAATTATTGGATAAGTGGGAGAGAGTTTCATACTAAAAGATATTCATATCTTCAATTTTGACTGACGTTTCTTGGTGAAATCTCAATATCACCACATTTTTTTGCAACCTTAACTTTGGTTTCGCTTTTAGGAATTTTCATGTACTTTGACACACGCGTGGTTTTTAAATAAAGTCTGTAAACAGCTTAAATTGCTTATCACGTTAGTTTTAGTGCTTCCGTAACAAGAGTAATTAAAGATATCGTAAAGTGAAATATTAGTCTTAAGTGCTCACCTGAATAAATTATTTTATAAATTTGAATTGTTACAACTTTGTACGATTCCACATCTTTTATCACTAACGAACCGGGTTTCGCCGTTCGACATCTTCAGGCATTCTATCACACGGTTGCGACAGAACTGACGTGAAATAAACAGTTAGCATCGTCTATATACCAAAGTTATTAATTACAGGAAACACTTACTCCAAGGCAAGCAGTAAATTACAGCTAAAACAAAATTTTATAATTTTAATCTAATAATAATAAATACAATACTATTGCCTGTGATATTTTTCATAAGCGATCTTGTTAATGAATCATTCTTGATACGATTTTTCAACAAATATAAATCAACTAACATTAAAATGTATATGTTTTTTTTCCTTTTCATATAGAGAATACCTACTATCAAACATCTAGTGATGAAACATAAGAATTTCCGTCATGAGATTGTCGATTCATTGAACCGATCTCACGTAGAGGGTACAACAAGGGGGAGTTGGGAAAATTGAGTTGATCATTGACAATAAAGTTTGAATTTAATTACTAGCCTATATTAATTAGAATCTCCTGATAAAATAGTTTATGCCCCCCCGTGTTATGCATGTTGAATAAGTGGCTATAAAATGAAAGATTATTTATATTTCAAATAATAGCGCTTTATCGGCTCTTAAATTTTTCAATTCTTTTCGGAATATTTAAAAAAATATAAAATCACTGTATTGAAAAAGCATGATATTGTCGACGGTTAATAAACTTACGCGGAATTTGCTCAACGTAACATAGTATTAACTGTCATATGAAAATGATCCCGTGAAAGTTTAAGAAGCTAGCGGTATCAAGTGCTTTGTTTATAGTTGGCAAAGTTCTCCTACAATTGCATCTACGATAACAAACAGTATGGCGCAATACTTACCGAAATATAACATTGAAATCCTACACTTTAATAATATCAAAGAGAAACCAATAAAGTATTTTTAATAAGTGACGCTGTTTTCTGAAAATGCTCCATCATTCGACCTAAGAGATTAAATAATTCATAATAATTATTTTAAATCAAAAATCATATCTCTAAAACTAAAAAAAAAGATAAACATCGTCATGTTTTCCCAAAAAGTTCTGTTAAATATCTAAACCAACTTTTTATTTAATTAACTGGCCAAAATGTGGTCAAAACAAGTATATGAAAATTTTAATTCACGTGTCTTATTTTCGATATCTACTTGAGTTAATTAACTAAAATTCATTCTAGTTATAACAATCGTTACTGCAGCAAATGTATTATTTAAAATTTAGCAGTTGCACATATAATTAAACATCTATAAACGTGTTGCTTGAATACTATATCGAATAAAGTACACTATAACCAATTTCCCGCATAATTAAAAACAATATTAAAAATTTAATTACAACAAAATACAACGAGATATTTGGGTTTTGAATTTATGTTCTATTTAAGGATAAATTAAACCAAGTATGAAGATTATTCGTGTACTACAACGAACATAAAAATATTTTAAGTTTAAAGCCTAAAAGTTTTTTTCTAACTTTTTTTTTTCATTCTAAAAGTTTTATAGGCTTTTTTCGATCAAATCCTCAGGAAACAATGAATTCCATAAGTGTAAAAATTTTCTAAATTGATAACTTAAAAATCAGCGACATAGAAAAATAAATTTTTTGTCACTTATTATTTTTTCCGATGATATTCTTGGAACAAACTTTCAATGAGATAATTGACTTGTTTTCTTGAAATACATTCTAGTCGGGTTTCTGCTTGTTAAATAAAAACGGAGCGCGATTAAAATTTCAAAAGGATCAAATTGATTTTAAGTACAGGACTTACTAAAGCAAAGGGTTTTAAGTAAAGGACATTTCTTATTATAAGACAATCATTATATCGTAAAATTAAAAATTACAGGGTACACATAGAAATTGATAATAAGAAAGTAAAATAATTAGATTTTGTATCAAAATAAAATTGAAAAATGTATCTAATTTCAGAATGTATTTTTAAAGAATAAATGGTTAATTATAAAATAATCATTCTTATAATGGATAATTAAAGACATAATAATTAGTGTTAATAAGAGGTTTCTCTCTTTTTTGCTTGAAATTAATTAGATAAATGCTTCGTACATCCCTCGTGACATTTGGAGGTCTTCAATGATAAAATAAAAGCATATGTTTATATCCTGACGAAACAAATGTCTTATCAAGTTTGATTTCGTTTCGCCTTGAAAGTGAGTTTTATCTTTCAAAATTTATGTCTTTATTTCCGAAAAGAAAAATTCATTTAATTAAATTGAAGACATGGAAATTATAAAAAAAGCAACAAATTCCGAATGTTGAATGGGAATAACTTCAAATTTAAATTGTTACAACTTTGTACGATTCCACATGCTTTGTCACTAACGAAGCAGGTTTCGCCTTTTGGCATTTTCAGGCATTCCATCTCCCAGATTCAACAGAACTGACGCACAATAAATAGTAAGCATCGTCCATATACCAAACGTATTACAGGAGAACACAGACCCCAAGGCAAGAACTATACGACAGCTAAAACGCATTTAATATTATTAATCTAATAATAATTAACGCGATTGCCTGTGATAATTTTCATTAACGATTAATCTTTTTAATGAGTCATTCTTGAAAGGGTTTTACAACAAATAATAATCAACTATCAATAAAATATAATTGCTTTTATTTTTTGAAGATATACTTACTTATTTCAATTTGTGTGTCATCCGTGTTATGTTACATCGAGATGCTATCTGTTTATTGTGCGCCAGTTTTGTTGCGTCTGAAGATGCCGAAAGGTGAATCCCGGGTCAGTTGTGATAAGGCATGTGGAATCGTACAATGTTGTAACAATTCAAATTTGATATTGAAATTCCATTAAGCACCTTCAGTTGATATCACAGATTAAGGGAATAAGGTTATTCATGCCATTTGTCACGAAGCTTTTAAATATAAATACTCATCAACGTAAAATCATAAAATCATTATGTACCGAGTTTTTTAAAGAAAAAATGAGAATATGTTACAATAACATAAAGCAACGTAGTGGTAAACTTACTGTCGAACTGATAGTATTTCATAGACACGTTTGCAAGGGTAGTTAGAGTGTTGCTAACTTGGACAGTTGAATGATGGATAGGACTTTTTGCCGAACTCTGTAACTTTTATAGTAAAAAGATAACACCGTATTGCATACTGTTAAATATTTTTCACCTCGTAGATTATTAATATCTCCTTGAAATATCTCAGCTAACTTTTACAAAAGTTTTTGATTTTCCCATAATTTAATTTGAAAGTTTCGTAAGTTCTCTTATGAAAGGAAGTTTTTTGTGATATTTGAAAAAAAGCGTTCATTATTTTGTGGGTTTTATGATTATGTTATAATTAGACAAATATGTTTACTTTCTAACTTTTTTCATTCCTTAATGATAACTTGATTAATTAAGTTATTAAAATTAATATGACTGCAAAATAAGTATTAGCTGCAAAGCTCAAATGTTTTTTTTTATTTCATTTAGATGGAATTTCGATAACAAAAATAAAAAATGTTGAGACTTGCACATTCATACATGTTTTATGACTCACGATTCAGTTTTGAATGAGCTACGAAATAAATTCTTGCATATAACCGATGTAAACTTTTTTTTATTGTGAGTCAGTTCTATTGCATTCTTAAATATGCTGAAAGGTGAAGCCAGACTTAAAGTTACAAAAAATGTGGAAATATACAAAAAAAAAAAAACACCTTTTTTTAATTTATTAATATTTTTTAATTTATTAATATATACCAAATATTCACAACGAAAACTTGTAGAACTTAAATTTAGGTAATATATTTGAAAACAGATTAAAGACTGATAATATTTTACTATTAAAAGTGCATATGTTACATAGAACACACACGTAGTCATAACTGTTTCAGTCTATTCGACTTTTGCTATTAAAGGTGTTACATTATCCAAAGCAACATTAATAAAGACAAGTAACACGAGTGACTTAGATCTGCACTAATCTAAACAAAAAAACCAAAGAATAAATCGATATCTTTTCAGTCGTACGATGCTCTTTTGTGATACCTGCCTACCACAACAAAATGATTTCCAGTAAATTCTCTTCTATTTTTGATATGTTAGCTCACATATTTTGTTCGTGTTTGAATTATATCAGGTAAAGAAAAATCGTTTTGATAAATATTGGAAAATTGTCTGTAAGCATTTAATAAATTTATTTCAGCTTATCAAGATTGTATGAAATATTATGGCTCGTACCCATTCATACAATATATAAAGCAAATGATTTAGCTATGTGTACTGGCGTAAGATAGATCATTTATTAATTATTTTTTGGGTTTTTTGTTGTCAATTTCTGTCAATATTAAAGTATTAAATTAACCCAAAGTATCAAAATATGTAGACAAACTTTATTTTTTATTTGTTTTGAATTGTTTTATAACACGGATATGATGAAAAGCAAACGTTTTGATCTTAATGAAATCAGTGGTGCGTAACTGTAGGTGGGTAATATTATTGTATATGTGCCATGTCCCGTTGTGCAATATTATGTTGGAGTAAATAACATATTTAATGGCGTGGTAGTTTCGTATTGCGTCGGATTGTGTGACCCTCTTATTATTCAACGATGAACATGCAGGGTTGTCCAAATACGCCTATTATTTTTCATCTAGTATAATTTAACATTAGTATTTTTTTAATAAATTGTTAATAATCCAAAGATTTGCTTTCAAGCGTAGTGTTTTACGGAAAATTATTAATGTTATTATAATTCTATTGATTTAATGAGTTATTATTGAAAAATTAATAGAGTGCTAATTAATATCATGATTACCACACGGTGAAAAAAAATAGCATTGTATTTTAGTTCTACAAAATTGTTTTTAAAAAATAGTTGATAGCTATTTCGGCTCACGCCATCGTTGCTTTCGTAATAGACCATTTCCGTGCCTCATGTAAATTTATTGTCATAGCCGCATTTTTTAGTTTCATTTACAATTTTTGAAAAATTTAGTTTTATTGCTAGAAAGAAGCAAGCTAGGCCGTTAAAACAGGAGAGAAGATGTATTGTGTATCTTTTCTACATAGCTATATAAAGATAAGCAAATTTTAGTTAAAGCATAGTTCTGACGATGGCGTCAGACAAAATAGCTGTCAATTATTTTTTTTTTTTAAATAATTTTTTAGAACTAAAATACATTGCTATTTTTATCACCGTGTTATAATGGAGTTCTACCAAGTGAATGCCAATTCAATCAATAAATATCACGATTATTGATCTATAAATGTCTCTTTGATTGGACAAACATTTAAATGATAAACTTCATTCAAGCCAGAAAAAAAGTGATTCACAAGAACAATTTTTCCGTAATAAAATTACTGCTAAAGCACAATTCCGTTATTTGATTCTGTGAGATAACCTAGTGTTTAACTATATAAACTACGGTTTCGAAAAGTGTTTTCGGTAGATACCATCTTCAGAACTAAATTTACCTGATTATGATGAAGTTTAAAGCAGCGGACGTGAATTCATTATCCGAAATGATTCGATGTCTCCATAGTTATTTTTACGCAAATAAATTATTGTTTGAAATAAAGCATCTCATTTCCAATATGCTCACTGCCAAATCTCAAAAGAAAGAAATAATACTTGTGTTTTTCTGTATGTCTGTCACAATAAATCTTTCCGAACGGTGAGTATAAGTGATATGACATTTCTTCGTGTCATTAATACATTCGTACTGTTTTTTAAATTCGGAATAGAATTTAAAACAATATTTTTAATAAATTGAATGTATAAAATGCTATTTCTTATCAGCCAGTTCACGGTGTTACTTTCAACTTTCAATTTTTATTATTATCATACACCAAATTAGCACCAACATCAAAATTAGCCAATATTAGTGATTTCTTCAATTTAAAAAAATGTCACCATTTTTAGAACCGCTTCCTGTCACTATTAGATTGGTTAGAAATGTTGTCCCTGATTTTTTTTTACTAAATCATCATTTATTGTAAATACAAACCATTTATACAAAAAAAATATTGTTATTTATGATTTTTAGCTAAAAATTCGTGCGAATATATTGACAAAATGGTTAGTATATTTGTGATGCAATGTCCATCACAAAGTCGTATCGTCCACCGAGGACATTGCTCGACCTAAATAGTAAAAGTGAAACTATGATACAATACATAATAGACAGGATGATAATGAATAGTATTATTTGTATGATATGTCCCTAAGGAACAAATTGCAGGATGCGTCTCAACGCAATCACCAACTCAATTGCTTCGACTTGTAGCGGCTAACTCTTCCCGCTGATATGAGATCGTGATCGCCTCGAATGACGTTTGAAGTGCATTCAATGCATTAATCGGTTATGATAGAATGTATCAATCTATCTGATATTTAACCTTATGATAGCAGAGAATACAGTACAGAAACGTGAAGCGAATGAATAAATATAATACATTTATATAGGAGAATATGAGATTAAACCTTGACTTTTTTGAAGGGGTGGTACGCCAGAAATCTTCACGGGAATGCATTCAAGAAATTTTTAAAGTTTCATATCTATCGGTAGTAATGCATGAAGGTTAGATACACACACATATGTTGATTTTTTAGATAATATTATATACATATTGCAAATTTTCTATCCGTAATGATATATAATAATTTTTGATGTCTCTGACTGCGGATTTTTTATAACAATTGTATAATTCAACTGTTAAAACCAGGCGCATAGTTAACACGTGCATCATAAAATATTGAAATGATCAGTACATTGTTCCTTGCATCGATTTAAGGTGTATATTTTATACCAACAACAATATCACTCTTTCACTATACACAGTTTCAGGCTACCAAGTTGTGTGGTCGGTTTAATCTATTTATAATAAAATTTACCACAGAAACTTAATTGTAAAAATAAAATCACTAAAACATGTTCCTTTTTTAAGCTGCGATGATATTCAATTTATCTATCGATGCCTATTATTTTCGTTGATGTTATTGTTCTTTTTTCTAGGAACGGTAATCGTTTATTGCTTTATTGTTTGAAAGCTTTATTATCTAGCTATCTAGCTTTATATATCTTACATGGAAACATCAAAGAGTTGGTCATTCAGTTCCAAATCCATCTAAAAGATAACAAAATAATAAGCTGAATGACATAAAAAGCTTATAAAATCGTTCGATTTGTTTTAAGGATTAATATTCAGTCACTTTTCAATCTTTCTCTCTCTCAATTCTTGTTTTGTCAATAAATACGTGAATTTAAATATATACTAATGATAAGCTGAACCGATCATGATCATTATATTATAATATCGGGGAAATTGTATTATTCCATTAAAATTTGCCTCTTCAATAATAAATGACATTTAATACCTCAAAATTGACGTATCTTTTTTACTGTAGAATCTGAGAAAAAGCTTACAACCCTTTGCTTTCTAGCTTGTGAATTTTCGCAATTTCCCGTGAGTTACAATTGAAAAAAATCTGAAACCATTCTAGTACTATTGCTTAAGCTTATTCTAAAGATGTGTTCAAACAGTTTGCAGATTTTTTTCTGAAGGTATCTAAGGGTGTTTTTTCGTATAAATCCACTTATATATTCACCTGAAAATAAAACACATGTAGTTTCTTAACCGATACAAGGCTATATTTTTTAAAAAATATTCAGTCGAGTAACATTAGTATACAAACATAAAATAAAATACATTTCAAATGTCAAGAAAGTTTTCAAATGTGTTGTAAGAAATGATTCATAGCACTTTCAGCATTATTTCATAAATTGATTGAATTCGTATTTACTTGGTACAACTCTTCATTTCATAACACGATGAAAAATATTGTATAAGGGAGTTAACCGAAATAACTATTAATTATATACCTTATAATTTTTTTAGAAAAAAAATACATTGCTGCCTTTTCACCGTGATATGTAATTAAATTTATTAGCTAGTTTGAATTTTGCTACGGTATGACCAAGAAATTGCTTAAAGTTTCATAAAACCGGTTGATAGCTGGAAAATTAAGCTACTGTTTGGCGTCACTTATTATCATATTACCTAATTTTTCACACACATCAAAATATAGAAGCAGACATGAAGAAAGAAGAAACAAATCTTACGACCCATAATGTATTATATAATACGTTTAAATTGACACAATAATTTGTAATTCGTTCATAAACAATATAGAGTATTATTAGCTAATTAGTATTGCGACCAACTAAATCAATATTAGTGCAGGCGCTATATGTATTATTGTAAATCATTTCCAAATTTGTAAGAGTTGTTGTTGGTTGAACTTTAAAATTTTCTATTCGATTACTAAAGGATGAGATTTCCATATTCTATGGCCGTATGTTAATATGAATTATAAGTTGTTCAATGCCACATTTTTGATGCCGTCTTTTCTCATAACAACGCAAATAATTCTGAAATGGCATAGCAACCCGAAATAGTGTATTTTTAAAATCGTATGCGCTCTCAATATGGAACATACATTATCTGAAAGATTTTTTGTCTATATGAGAATACTTGTTATTTAGTTGATAAAGACATTTTTTTACAAAGAGAGACAGGATATAAGAGTTGAAGATACCAAAAGTGGTCGGATAACCGCTTTCATTACGCCCCATTTCTACAGGATTGGTGGGAGAGAATTTTTAAAGATCACAATATAACCGAAAAAACGCTGCCTGTATTGAGATAACACGTAAGATCCGTCGTAGCAATTGACAGTTGATAATTTTTCTAATTTATATTGAACATTTCTTTATGAAAAAGACACAGTGAAAACCGCCAATTGTTTAAATAATAATTAAAAAAGGTTTAATATTCCACACGTTAAACATTTACATGGATGCTACAAAATAAATTATACTATATATTATATATAACTATCACTTTTAAAGTGTTAACTGATACTTTTTGGTAGAAATGCGTGGTATATTAAATAATAACAATACATTTTTAGTTCTATCCCCAAATATATTTGAGTATAGAACCTGGTTTCGTTCATCAGTTGATAACGCTCGCAATAAGCTAAACCGCTTCAGATCATTAAATTTATTATAGGAATCGTACTTAAAATTTATTGTTTCTATTAAGGCAATTAATATATATTATGATATATGATACTACAAAACAGCTTTAAGCACGGATTTGACAGACTTTATTTCTGAATAAAACTTTTTGATAATTTAATATTTCTCAGAAGTATATCGTTACATTCAAAGCATTCTAGTATATTTATGATACTGACGTTAAGTTTAAGTCAACAGTCTGTAGTTAATACAGCCGGGCAATGAGAGTTGCTATACATTATCATCTGGATTTCCTTTGGGAAAAGCTTTCGCATTAAGACAATATGCTTTATTCTTAGCTTTGATAAGCAGCAATAGTTTTGTGTGTAAAAATGTTTGCCTTGTCGTTGTCTTCCTGATTTCCCAGCAAACAGCGAAGTATCCCTTGAGCTCTCTCAGCGATTCGAGTTGCTGTACAAACAACACTGGTAGCTTAGCGCGGACAAAGTTTGCTTTTCCGATAGCCCAAGGAATTTACTTGTGTATCTCAGGATATGGAATAATAATATTTTTGGAAGTATACGACGAACGTCATAGACGACGCTGTTGTCTCTAACAAATATTAAATAAAATAAAATTTCAACCAAACTAATGCATAACAAATTATTTGGTGGGTTTGGCTGCAAAATACGATTATAGTAAAAAAAATATATGACAGAAAAAAAGATTTTTTATATCAATGTTATTATCATGACGTTCCAAATTATATGTACACTAACATTGCTTTTCTACCACACCTGGTTGTTATTAATAATTAAATAAACATATACAATATTAAATACAGTTTCTATATCAAATTTGAATTGATACAACTTTATAGGATTCCAAATGTTTTTTCACTAACAACCCGGTTTTCGCCTTTCGGTATCTTCAGGCATTCTATCACACGGATACTGACCATTTCTGTTGCATCCGTGTGATAGAATGAAATGATAGTGAAGAAAACATGCGGAATCGTACAAAGTAGTAACAATTCAAATTTGTTGATTGGATTGGCATTCACTTGGTAGAACTCCATTATAACACGGTGAAAAGAAATAGCATTGTATTTTAGTTCTACAAAACTATTTTTTTAAATATAGTTGATAGCTATTTCGGCTTGTCAGAACTATGATTAAACTAACATTTGCTTATCTATATATAGAAAAGGTACATTAAAATAACATTTAAGGAATCGTACTAAATATTTTGTTTTATTGCTTATTTATATTTTTGTCCAACAAAAACTGATAGCTTAATAATCAAAAAAGTATTTTAATTCAGTTGGTCAATATATGGAATTGGGTTAGAAAAACACTTGCGGTAAGTTTAATTGATCTCTTAATGCGGTGTTTCTTATCGGATCTGATAAGTGGGAGGTAATTTATAGATATCACGAACACTTATACCTTTGAACAGAATTAAATTTGAAAAAAATCTTAGGATAGAACACGAAAGATCCGTTTTAGGAAGTCAACGACGTTGAAAATTGCACAACGGACCTAAATGTTTATCAACAATGAACATCAAATATACTTTTACAAAATACCTGTGGTTCGTTGCTTTTGAAGCTATTTCCAAGAGTATTTTTTCCAAACTGTATAATGAATCAATGTTGTTATATTGCATGTTATTGCGTGTGTCTTTCTATCAATCAAGCTTTTAAAATAATGAGTTTGAATCAATTTTCAACTATGATACTGTGGGATAGCAAATTTTTTGACATTAAACTGTTACTGTTTTCTAAGCAGGGGTGAGTGATAAATTCCTTTGAAGTCTTTTGTATTTGTTGTAAATTCGAATTATTTTCGTAGAAATAACATCTTGAGATAATTCTCAGTAAACAAAAATGGTTTCCATTATATTTGGCGTTATGATGAAAAACGTGAAGTAAATACTGGTGTTGCTTATATTTTCCTCGTAAATTTGTTAAAAATACAGATAATTGTGAATAAAATAAATATATGAAGATCAAATTAATATCAATGATTGAATTTATGTTTAATAAAATACAATAATACAATACATAAATTAGATTGCATTAACCTAGTTCTCACTGTTCATTGTTTTTTAATAAACAGTTTCCGAAAGAGAAAAAAATGTTTATGGGATTATTAGAAATAAAATACTTTGGAATATGAAAAATAACAACAACAATTCAAAAGCCAAACAAAGTAATGAGGAATAATTTTATGTAAGCAAAAGAAAACATTATTTAAACGTTTGATTGAATAATTTTTCATTATCGAATAATCTCATCTATTCAGAATTTTTCATATAAAAAAATATAAGCTTTAAAAGCCATTATTTGCCTTATTGGCCATTGTTTTAAGCTCTATTGTTCTGCATGTATATTTTGTTAAGCGTTTTGAAAAAATAGATAAACATACACGAGTGCGTGGGAATGGGGGAATCTTTGCGAATACAAAACTGAGTTTGGTCAAAGCAAACATGTCGGCTGCTGGTATGGGGTGGCGTAGCCAAATAAACAAGAACACTTTCGGATTACCGCTTAAATAACCTGCGCTTTTCCAACGTGTTAGCTTATCCCCATTCCCAACAGCTCTACTTATTCTGACGCAAATGCAAAAAACTATGTTTATCTACGAGATTATCGCAATTTAAATGAATTTAGCATTTCAGCTTTGCATATTCGCATATATTCAAAATTCGAAAAACTTTTGAAATCAAGTACTGCCAGTCAATTACAAAAAAATTAACGGAGCTTTTCCGTTACAAGATTTTAAAATTAAATAATTTACTAGCAATAATCCCGTTGATTTTAGTTTTTCTAAGCATGCCCATTTTTGTTTTGCAGATGAGGTTCTCTTAATAGAGTATCACGATAAAAAAATGAACTTTTGGCGATGGATTTAGTTGTCTCTAATTTGATTAATTAACGATATTGATTAAAGTTGCTTGATGGAATAACAAAATCAAACTTGAATGGTTCAACACATGCTTAATTCTACAAATTTAGTCACTCAATATACTAGTTTTTCTTTTTGAATTCTTCAAACATATTATCTCATAGACATAAAGCTTTTTACCATAACACGTTACCCAGACTCTATTTGAAAAATTTTTATTGTTATTAATTTTAAATAAAATTAACAAGTAACCAAATGATTAAGTTTTTCTGATAATCCTTTCAAATAGACGAAGCATGTGCTACACTTAGTAATGTGATCTATGGAATACAAAAATTGTGTCTATGCAATATATGTTTTAGAGTAATTAAAAAAATTAAGAAAACAATAAAAGAACAATTAGACATGATAAGTTCTTAAAAATACTAACCTTTATTACGGTTTATTTCATCTTATATTTGTAGCATTTAAAAGAATGTGAGAATAAATGTGAAAAATTGTATTGCTTTAATATATTGGTCACGATAGAATAAACTGCTTGGTCTCTAATTTCTAAAAATCTTATTTGGAAATAAATAATCAACATTTCATTGCTCAATATGTGAAGGTTACCAGATTAATTTATTCACACATCCTTTCTTCCTGATTTGTAGAAGTATTAAATTTTTGATTTTCGTATTATTTTTTACAAATAATTATTCCTTTTGTTTCAGGTAAGGCGACATGTTGGAATAAAGAGAACAAGAACTTCATCTAGATAAATGGAGTATACTTGGAAAAAATGTCGAGATGAATTTTTAAAATGTTGATTTATAAATGACGTTCAAGTAAGTTTGAATTGTTTCAAAAATAAAAATCATAATATTGTCCTAATGTAATAAATACGAGAAATGGCATATTTTTTTAGATGTATGATTAGATATAAGTACAAGAATATTTATAAAGTTTATTTTAGTTTAACATACATATTGATGGATATTAAAATAATTAATTAAATAAAAGTCAATATAAAAAAGTAAAAATTTATTGTGCTGTAACAAAACACACTGTGAGTATAATAAATAATGTATTTAATTAAGCCATGTTACCAGAGATATTAAAAAAAACTCGTTTAAAAATATTTATTTTTTAAAACCTTGAAAGAGACATCTTTGGTTAGACCGATATAGCTTAGGTAGCGAGTATTTGTGGTTTATTATGCTAATGTCGGTAAATTGATTGAGGCTTTTTTTTTAATAGTTAAAATCGCATATTATATAAAGTATCTGTTTAAATCTAATTGATATATATTGTTAAGGTAAATATAATATGTTAACATATTTTTTTTTACTAAATAACAGGTTTTCTACAATAATAATGTGTATGACAAACTTTGACTTAACAGATGTTGAAAATTAATTATGTAAAATATTATTGCAATAATAGTAGTCTATATGGATTTTTTCTAACTATTGATATATTTGAGAATAGTTTAATATTATATTAAATAAATATTTCATATTAAATAATTATATAAAGATTAAGTATAAACCGCGGATGGTAAGTGATAAAGAAAATGATTTTATAATGTGACAGCAAAATAACTTAAAAAACACAATACCATTATAAATCTGCCTTTAAATAATTATTGCTGACTGTATTATTGTAAAGTGTAATGATATTAAATATTTGAGTAATAAACAATGTTCAAACTCTTAATTCTTAATATACAAAATCTTGATAGATTTATTTTTCAAATTGTGTGATACTGTCATATACTGATTTCGAAATCACCAATAATCAATAAAAAAAATTTGTCAACTCGGTTCTTTAGATTTGTAAGTAAATTTATATATTAATGCATAAATTTATTTAAGTCAATTTAAGTAAAAACGTATGTGTCTTATTCAAATAGACTCTTGATGAATATTTAAGATGACATAACACATTTTTAAATTCAGTAATAATAATTAGACATCTTTATGCAAAATGCAATCTTATTCGCAACTCGCAATATGTACACTTAATATAAAAAGCTTTGTATATATATTACTCTGTTTCAATGAATTAAGCATTCATGTACTTGACGTTTATTATTTTCATCAAGACTTTAGATTAAGAGGGAAATGTGTTAAAAACTCGTTCATTTTTTTAAATTGTTTAAGTTTATTTTATAAATAATAATGTCAACATTCTTGATAAAACACTGAAAGCATGTATGATTTTGATAATGTTAAAACTGGAGAAACGAACAATGTTAAAATGCATGCTTGAGACGAATAATGCGATCTGTTGGTCTTACAATTTGCAACGGTCAGCAATGTCTTTAAAAGTAAGTTAAAAGTAAGTTAGTAAAATTTTATATGTGTCACATATGTTTCAATTAAATTGAGAGAGCAATCAAACAAAAGAATTAAGTTTGAAGTAACCTTAATATAATAAGTGCATGCAATTATATGAATAAGAAATATTATGTGACATACTTCGAAATTTATTTTGAATTAAAATTTGATGTAACTTTGAGATTCCAGAATAGTTCTCTTTCGCTGTTGTTGGCAGAATAGTGTAATCGTTGCAGAGCTGAGCATATTAAAAGTAAATCCACGTTTAGTGAACACTACATGCGTATATTTGAACCACCGCAATGAACAATTCCCACAAACATATGAACACATATATTCACATAAAGGACACATGAGGATTTGAAAGTAAAACTGTTTTCTACCAGTTTGCCTCAAAGATAATTACCCATTGCATTAAGATGTCAAATTATTATATCCTAATTTTCAAAAATAGATGATATTGTTTTTAAAAAATATCACACTTTGAAATAATAGCAATGTATTTTAGTTCCACAGATTTTTTTATAAGATATGGTTGATAGCTATTTCGGCTCAAGCCATCGTCAGAACTATAGACATAGACATAGTTCTGACCATCGTAAGCCGAAATAGCTATCAACTATATCTTAAAAACAATTGTAGAACTAAAATACATTGCTATTTTTTCATCGTGTTGTAATGGAATTCAGGTGGATGCCAATACAATCAATAAATATGAAAAAAAATATTTTACCATTTATCCAAGTTTTGTTGAAAAATGCCTATTTATTATTACGTTTTTCAAACGATATTTTTCCTTTTTTTGTATGTATATCTTATGACACTAATATAATATAGTCGAGTTAATATAAATTAATGTGGCAGATGTCGCTTATGATCTACCATGTGAAGCCGCTACGGAGCCGATGGAAATCTTTCGGACTTTGTCTGCCTCCGGCGACTGTCTGGAAGTTTCTAAAAAATCTGGACATCTTGAAATGTCTGGAAGTCTGTTTCCTTTGCATCGCTTTAGCCAACCAGACCAGGACTTGAAACCCTCAAGCTCGAAGATCTTGTTAGCGCACACCGAATCGTCAGATATGTCGTCATCTATGAGAGCTGAAATAAAATAAAAATGGAATATTAATTTTTATTGTCTTACATACTCCAATGCAATGATATATTTTTGACTACTTCATGCTTGTAAGTAACGTTACGTTATCAAGTAATCAAGTAGTATGATGAGGGTATTAATAGCGATAATATTTTCATTCAATACAATGCAGTTTTTTTTATGATTATTCGTGCTATCGATGAATGTTTTATAATGCACTCATTACATAATTTGACTAGAGCAATAATGCATTGCCATTATAATGGCAAAAGGCCAAGTACGCAACACATACAAATAAATAATTAATTTTGAAGTAATCTTAGAATTGATTTTACGTTTAAGACTTATACATGTCATTTGATTTTCGTGAAATATTAGTTGGTCAAAAAAGACGCTTGGCTTAAAATCATGTTAATAATAAAAAAGGGCGTAATTTATATATTTCATCAAATATAATAAATATTGAGAATTTTTTTAAAAAAAATGTTATTTTTAAAAAAGGCAAAACTGTATTTTTATTATTTAAAAATTCGACAATGCTCGCAATTACAAAAAAAAATACTTCTAACCATAAAGTAATATTTGCAAGTGGTATAACTCAAATCACGCATAAAAATTAAAAGTACAATAATTACTAATACAAAAATTGCTATCTTAAAGATGCTTTTTTATATAAGCGATAACACAGTATAAAGCAAAGGTATAAATGAAAAATATTATGCTGTCAATCAATGAATGGACACTATGATTTTTCCAGTTGTTTCAGTAGAGGAATGTTTATACGTTTTGAGCAAAGGTTAACGTTTTGTAAAACGCTTTGCACCCCGTCGTATCTCTAAGATTTATAAGGGTTAAAAATTAAACTCCCTAACATGTATTATATATGAGTGAAATTAGCATAGTATATAAGTAAAAATTAACACGTGGACAAAAACACGAATATGGATTTTTAAAATTATTTGATGAAAAGTGGTTAAATGATTTTCATCCATTTAGTCAACATAAAATAATTCTCATTAAAGTGTATTATGAATATGAAATTTTTTATTTGGATGATGTAATAAAATGCTTTTGATGACACCTTTCAAAAGGTGCAATAATTACACAAAACAGAAGGTATAATTAAAAAAAAACAACATATTAATTTGTTTGCAGTATCTGAGTTGTTAGTATTGTTTTGAGATAAAACAGTTCTTTACCTTCACAAGCTATGTTACAATCTCCACCCTTTTTACCAATTTTGCACCACTTTTTACTGTTAATCTGAAAAAAATCAATATTTTATTATAGTGTGACAATAAATAAATAAAAATACGTGTAAGGAACGTTAAAACCATTTTTCTTAATAAGGAAAGTTTTAACAGCGTCACACACTCCTGTAATGTTGCTGAGTTAAAAGCAAAATTCCACTAAGCTAATCTTGAATTATTTATGATTATTATTGTGAAAAAATTATTAAACAATTTTTGATTGAATACGAGATTATAAGCGAGGTTAATTGAGCTCTGTCAATTGACTGTTAACTTGCATTTATATTAGTAAATGCCTAATGATAGCAATTAGAGTAAACAAAAGAATGAAGAAAACATAGTACTGTTGAATGTTTACCAGTTTTTCATAACACACGGAAAGCCTAGAAAAAATGTTTTTTTCATTAAATGTATGAGAAAGACCAAAGCCAATAGAGTCGATGAAAATGTTCATGAAATCTCAGAAGTATTGAATGATTTTAATAAAACATTTGAATAAGGATAAAATGAAAATGTACACTTGGTGACTATTTTAAATTTATCTGTAATATACCTGTCAACGCAGACAATTATCGAGATTGCAAAAACGTGTCCGTGCATGACAACTCACATATTTGAATTTTTGTTCAATTATTCTTTTTTGTTTTCTCAGGCTTTTCCTATACGATTTTATATTAATATATTCAATATGAAATGTTTGTCTTAAAAATCAATTGTTTTTACAATTTGTTTAATTTCAACTATTTATAAAAAGTGCTAAAAAATACATTCCATTAATTGTAGAAAAAAGATTTTTTTTTATAACTACAATGTATATACTCCATCAAGTCTCCTTCATTTTAAATGTATTGAGTTTTTCGTTATATAATTATTTTGCACAGACAAGTGTAAATTGTCACTTCAAATGTATTTGAATAGATTTTTTTTTTTTTGTTACCATTTGAGCGTCTTCATTTTTTTAACATTCAGAAAAAATATTCTACGGATGAAAGATCATCGTAGATTACACGTGACTTAATAATGCCAATGAATGTAAAAAAATGATTTTGAAAATTTGGTTCGAACCTGGAATAGGCCATAGTTGAAACTGCCGTTCGATTTACTGACCACTTTTGAAGTGTTTCTTTCGCTCTCATTGTCAATCAAGCACACCCCTGAAAAAAGAAAACACAATATGAAAAATTAATTGATAATCTAAAAATAATCATGAATAACCGATACGGTATTTGATTGAGTACCCACCATCGCTCACTACAGCGTCATATGAAAAACATGAGCATATAAATCGTACAATTTTTTTTTTATACATGCGTTACAGGATTGGTGCGCAACTGGTCGATCGCGAAGCAAAATTTAGTCAATCTCAATCATACAATAGTTGGAAATTTTTATAAAATTCATATTTAAAAATTAAAATTATGGTAAACAATTATGAAGATACCCTTACATTGCAGTGTAAATACTTTTATGATGATAACTGTCATTTCTTGATCGAAAGATGTGATATTTTGATTAGGACTGGTTTCGCTCGTCGCGATCATTACCAACTGACGAATGAAATAAACGGCGTCAATAAGTGAAAATGGAAAGTGAAAAAAAATAAACACGGCTAAGGCTTAAAATATTGTAATATTCTATTTATATATGATGTGGTGAAATTTACAAAAGCATTATTATTGGTCGCCTATTTAAGAATAAAAGATTTTTCCGTCATACGGTGGTGGTGTTTGATGTTTTTTTTTTAATAACTCATTTAAATCTGAACTGAGAAATAAAAAACACGGTGAAAAAAATAACAATGTATTTTACAACTACAAAATTCTCTTTTAAAAATATATATTTGATTAAAATTTTAGAGGTGTATTTTTATATATGAAGCATCTTTAAGATGTTAACTATCACTTTTTGATGGAATTTTTCAATTCAAATTATAAGAAAACCATGTTGAGTTTTCAAATTTAATTTAATATTTTTAAATATAATATTTAATTGATTGAATTGGCATTCACTTGGTAGAACTCCATTATAACACGGTGAAAAAATAGCAATGTATATTAGTTCTACAAAACTATTTTTAACAAATATAGTTGATAGCTATTTCGGCTCACGCCATCGCCAGAACTATGCTTAAACCAACATTTGCCTATCTATGTACAGCTGTGTAGAAAAGGTACAAAATACATCCTCTCTCCTGTTTTAACGGCCCAGCTTTGTTTTATTCTCGCAAAAATAAGCATACTTCTGACGATGGCGTGAGCCGAAATAGCTATCAACTATATATATTTTTTTAAATAATTTTGTAGAACTAAAATACATTGCTATTTTTTTCACCGTGTTATAATGGGGTTCTACCAAGTGAATGTCAATTTAATCAAAAAATATTTATGGCATAACGATAGCGTAAAGCAGTGTTCTTTTAACAACGACCCGTAATTGCTTAAAAATTAACAGGTAATTAAAAAAATATAACTTATTAGTGTGATGAACTGGCTGTGTTCCCCTTGGCTTTTAAGCCAAACATTTCAAAGATCCCTAACATAAATAGATTGTTTGTAATTCTTTGTGCTATTTTCGTGTTTAAATATGAAAAAAAAATCATGAATCTGTATATTGGGAGTTATGGACACTTTTCAGGGTAAACCATATGCAAATGAATTTTTTGGTTCTAAAATAAAAGTTAAACAAAATAGTGCGTAGTTTTTCCGAGCTTATTAATAGAATAACTTTTATTGCGGAAACCATTCTTCTATAAATAAATAAAAACCTTCACAAATAAACAAATTGGTAGGATATGGTTAAAGGAAGAAACTGCGGTATTGGTTTTTATAAATGGAATCCATTTCAACAGTACATACGAGTATGACGTCCGAATAGGTATTGCGGTTAGTAAAATGTATGACAAATGTTTACCGGAAGTAAAATTTGATTTGCTAACGTTAGTCAATATGATAAAACATGTCATCTGTGGTTTCCGTTTTCACTCAAGCTGCAACAATTAATTATTCAATATTTTTTTTTGTGTATCTATCTACCTATCTAAAAAATGACATATGGGAACTGATTGCATTTTTGGGTCCGCTCAAAAATTTATTGAATAATTGCACTGTTTATTTATCATGTGATAATTTGATGATTGGTAGAAACTGTTAGTTATGCTAATATTTTAATTCTATTGATTACCAAATTTTACATGTGTAGTCGCTTGATTTTCAGATGTGTACGTATAATCAATTTCAAATCCATTCTTATTAACTTTGTATAAACCATTTTCTATAATTAATTACAATATATCTACTGTAGGTGCTTGATAGAATTTCAATAAACAATTTGAATTGTTAATTGTTTTTACGATTGCACATGTTTTGTTACTAACGACGCATGTGTTAAGCTTTTTGGCGTATTCAGGAATTTTATCACACACATACAACAGAACTTACACACAATAGGCAGGTTGAATCGGTTGTATAGAAGAAAGTTAATTACAAAGAAAAACACAAATTCTAAGGCTCGGATTCAAATATTATATAAATCTTGAATATCTTTCGAAGTGTTGAAGCATCGGGTGAAAGTTGAATGTTATTTAGCCGAGAAAATACCATATACTGTTATACGTGCTAAGCAAATTAATCCGATGGACCGTTGTTGAACAATATGTACACAATATAACATTAAAGTCTATTAGTTAGTACAATAAAAATTCTTAATCTTGTATACTCATAAAATAATTTGTGTAAACACACAGTTGAAAACAGCGTAGCTAAGAAATGTTTGTTTATATTTTACTGTTTCAAGATAAGCCAATAGATTATCTTTTATTTTTAGCAGGGGAATAGCATTGCAGTTTGAGTTTTTAATCATTAGATATAACGTTGTATCATTCTCAAACAACGGTGCAAAGACAAATATTATACAATAAAATAACTGAACAATAATGTTTGCTAATTAACTATCTATCGAGATTTATGGTGTTGCATTTTTTTTCTTACTTAACGAGTTACAAAATGGAAGAAACAAATTATCATAAACATTAAGCAGATATCTAAATAATAAAACAAAATGTAAAGAGCTTTAAAACTATCATAAATTAAATAGATCAGAACTGGTTTCGCTTATCACAAATATTATCAGCTAATACAATATAAATCAAAACCAGTTATAAAAAAACCAATATTAATTTATTAGCGCTAAAAGATATGTTCAAAACCAATTAACCTAACTCCGATTAAAATCTGCAGTGGATCAATGATTGGTTAACAATCGTTTGGGCAGTGAACATTATCTTTGAAAGCATTTTGTATGTTATTCGATAATGAAATGAAAATTCAATTACTTTTTAAAACAAAAAGCAAAATAACATAAATTATTGCGTGAAAATTTGACGCATTGCATATTGTTTTTGGAAAAAAGGAAATTCGTTTTGTTTAATATTGTATCTGCTCTGTTTTAAGTAAAAATAAAATGTGAATATGCTTTATTGAAAACATGTTTTATATTCGTATCACAATATTGATAAAACAAATTGTACATCGTCCATAATATGACGAGTTTGTCATAATAACATTCTATAACGGGAAATTCTCTACGTCACACACTGGAAATGTGAATAAATTTATGCTGCCTCTATATTGCCTTCATAAATGTAATTATGTCTACCGGAAAAATGATTTGGAAAATCCTAACATTAATTTTGATTGATCACGAACTGAATTTTCAACGATTATTTCTTGAATTATAATGTTATATTAATGTACCACAAAACCATTTGAATAAATACAAATGTATTCGCTTGAAAATAGTTTTCATTTTGATTATTTGATTGTGTATGATTTGCGCTGAGTTTATACAAAAAAAAACTATTATATTAAAAATCATCTATGGGCGATGTTGGTCCTGACCATTTAAAAAGTTTGCTAATAATTTAAAAAAATGTTGTTTATTTTTATGATGATAACACAATTCGGGTTTCACAGTTTAGAATATTCGTGCATTCTATTACACGGACGCAAAAGAACAACATAAACATCTCGAAATGTATGAAGTCTTAGCAATTTGACAATGAAGTTCCACCAAGCACCCTTAGTCACTATCGTAAATTATGAGACGATTAAAAGTCTCAACAACAAACAACTTCTAATATTATAAGCTTAACATTAGTAGCGGACACGGTGAAAAATATTTTTATTAATAGATAAATATTATTGTATGTTTTATCTGTTTTAAATTTATTCTTAATGAATGCATGTAAGTAGAAGATTTCATCAATGAATTATTTGTTACTAAGTAGTCTAATCTCTCTTTTTTGAAGAGAGAGCGAGAAAATGTGGATACAGTGTTAAAAACAGTAAGCAAATCGACCTCGCCTATTTTTGCGATAGAATGTGTGTGAGTATTATTTTATAAAAGACATTCTTTTGTCAAGATTTTAATTTGAAATACACAAGTTGATTGAAAATTTTTATTATAAAATTGTTTGTATTGGAATTAATCGAGTGAGTTCGATTATCAAAGCCAATGATGTTGATCATTGAGCGAAACAAAATCCGGCTATAAAAACGTATTAGAGCATCTTTCTTTTACGATTATAACATTTGTACAGATGTGAAGAGAGATTGAGATATTTAGGTACTTTGGGACAGCCTCAAGAGGAATTCCAAATGAGTTTTTTTGCTGTGGTCCGTCCTCATACGGGTCAAATTGGCCACGCTGACTTAGTAATAACAAAGGCGAACTTTGAAGCATTCAATAAATTTGCAAGATCATACAAAAAACGAGATATTCTCGATTCGTATTTGGATTCAATGCGGTGCACATTAAACTCTTCCGCCACGGCGGATTTTTAGTATACAGATACACTGGATACTAAATATCATGTATGTTAAGTGAGCATTTTTTCCTATTCTTTTAAGCACAATAATACACGGTTCAAAGATCGGATCGTGCAGCTCTGTACCCGGCCAAGAAAATGAAGAGTAGAATCGATAATTTTTTATCAGTATTGCGTTATGGTAAAAGCCGCTGCATACACATAACGAGTGATAGTAAGACAACCAACCTGTAGCAAATATTGAAAACTTTCCTTTATTTAATAAATTAGGAGTCAATATATAAAATTGAAGAGGCTATCGCCGTTATGACCGAAAATCGAGAGTTAACATTTAACACTAACGCTATTTTTTTTTTGTTGAAAATTAATCGAAACGTCGTGCTTAAAAGGTTTTACATTATATTAAGAAAAACACATAAAAACAATCTATATAAAAAGTGTTTAGAGACAAAAATGTTGGGCGCATTTTTTGTGAGTATATATCCACGTTCTGTTTTTGTGTTGATGCTTTGTATGAAAAAATACTTGAACACTAGACCGTTACCACGAATTAAGTATTATTAGTAAAGAATTTTTCCGCTATCTGAATTTGAATTAAACCAAGTGGCAGTTTTAAGAGGTAATACAAGACAAGTGAGACGTTAAAGTTGTAGTTTTTTGTAAACCACTTGAAATGAAAAAAAAGATATCCAGATATTTACAATAATAGTAGCAAAAAAATAGCAAAAGCGTGACCTGTTATGTTACTAGATGAAAATTAAAACTATTTAATTTATATACGCAATTTATTTAAAATAATTAATCAACGAAGATGTCAGTCCACAAACGGATGCGGTTCTTTACCGCAATTTAAAAAATCTCCATTTACTTATCAATTTAATCTAATGATAAGATATTTATCAAATAACAAGACAATGAACTTATATCAGAACAATAATATTGTACAACGAAGTATATTTTTGGAGTGCACTATTTTAATTATGTAACAACAGATAATTCTTGCGCAAAAAAAGTAAGACAAAGTTTGAACATTAGTTTCAGTCAATTGCCATTATTTTAGTGATAAATATCGCGCTATATTACAATAGAAAATCGTAGATTATAGCTGAAATATTTTTTTAATAAATTAACCAGGGCTGTGGAATCGCGGAGTCGCGGTGTTTTGGTCGAACTAGTTTTTCTATTAGACGACTATGAAAAATATATCCATTGAGATTTTTCAAATTGGTTGTTTGATCTTTAATTTAATGGACTTAATAGGAAAGGTAGTAATAAAACCTGACAATATTAAACTTTTTAAGTCTGAGTCGTGATGTAGGTCAATGTTGACGTATTGTTTTGGTCAATGCGAGTCGGAATTGTCTGTCAAAAAAATATCGAATTGAATCATCCATTAGTAAACACTGAAAAATTAAGAGAAAATGATGATACACAACATTAAATTGGCCAACATGTAGATAAGTTTTATTGGAATTTAAAAAAAAAACATTTCTCTTTACCTACTGCAAATAATGGAACATTGCTTGCAGCTTTAATTGAAGATCATTCATTTATACCTTAGATGTTTTGAATATGAAAAGTGCCGTTTGATCAATGGCTATATATAGTCTGCTGAACTCTCTCATTGGATACGTCTCAACTGATACGATATTCAAAATTATAAGTGTCAACATTGTCAACATTGTCAAAACTGTCGTGAAAGTTTGTTCAATAACAATACTTTATAATCAATTTTCGAGATTCGTTTGTAGACTATCTTTTACGGAGTTCAATATAGATTTAGTAAATGTTTATCATAATTGGTGTTTTGTTAGGCGAAACATTGAATGGACAGGTTGCTATGATTTTTCGTCAAAGATGCAATATTTAAAATGATTTCTCCCAATTCTTAAGCCGATTGTTGCCAAAATCCGATAAACCAGCTTTTTAAATCTAGTGATAATAATCGGATCCGTCAGATTTGACGTCGTCATTGAAAAGGTATCTGATAAAGTCTCAAGAGCATTACTTCAGAGGTAGAGTGTGCTTTAATGGATTTTTTTTGATTTATTAATAATATTTGAATTAATATGTTTCTGCATAGTTTAAGCAAAAGGACGGTCTATTTGAGTATGAATAATATTTAAGTCATATACCAAACATTTCGGCGTTTTAATTTTTTATAAACCCAAAATAAATAAAACTGCCACAATAAAAAAACTCATTTTTTATGAAAATATAGCCAGTTTCAAATATAAAAATGTATCTTCTAAAAGTTTTGTATTGTGACAGTTTTTCAGTAGTTATGTTTGTGAAACCATTAAAAATGTAAAACACCGTTCTAATAATTATTTATTAGTATTTATAACTCCATATCTGATTTTACTGATTCATCCGAATTTTATTTGTTTGTTGCGATATGATGTAAAAAATATTCACTTCTAAAAAGCGTCATTGATGGCTTTTCAAGCCATACTGAACCTGTGACCCGTGGGCCATGTCTGGCCTAGAAATCTTCTCTACATTTAGAAATTGTCTCTCTCAACTCTTATGTTTGTGTGTTGTGAGGCTTGTTTTCCTCATTTTGATAGTAATTATGTTATTGTATATTTTTTTGTCGCTAGAATACTGTAACAATTACAATCATGTAAGTGGCCGGAGAGAAAAAAGATTGAGTATAGCTGGTCAACATCGTACGCATAGAATGTCGTATGCTTATAAAGTCACGATACTGACAAAACGATGTTATGTGGGTTACATTCGTGGAAAAAAACTTTAAAAAATATATCGAAAGATCAACTGTTGTTGTTTCAAAACAATTCTTGATTGTTTCAAAATATTGTTCAAACAAAACTGGTTTTTGTTCTGCACTGTGGCAGCTTGTTTGCAATTTAATCATATTATACATTCAGAAACGCATGAATAAAAATCATTGCGAAAAAGTGGTCAGTTGATTAATTCTGAGAATCGTTTGATTGGGCGTTTCTCATAAACGCTTCTTAAAGAATAATCAACAAAGATATTTCATATTTATTTTAATAATAACAACAGATTGTTAGTATTATGTCACAGCATATTAAATGATCAGGTGATGAGATTTTGTTTTTGGTTCAAAATATAAATTTGGTGGAAATAGTATTAAACTTATAATAATAATTCAGAAGTTGCATATAATGAAGCATCCAAGAAGTGACAGATGACGTTTTAATCTTAGTTATTAAAGGTGTGGATAGTATTAATATTTTTATGTTAAAACGTGTCAAAATTCGTACCAAAAAAAGAATTTTCCAGAAAATTTAAATTATAATTTATTTAGACGAAAAGAATTGCTGAACCCAGCTCATACTTTGAGAAGCTTATGATAAACATGCTCAATCTCAGAATGTTTTTGAGCGCTGCTTCAAACGCTACGTGATAATTTCTCTGTTAAATTTAAGAAAAATCTTCTAGATTCACCAAAAACGTTTGGATATCACCAATTTTGAGCATTATTGAACGAAAATGCGTGTCAAACGCAAAACAATGCAGCAAGATAACGTCGTCTACAAAGCGCGATTTGTAATGAAAGGAAATTGGTACTATATTACAAAATCTACATTATTAATCAGTGCACGCATTATATGTTACGAAGCATTGTTTATTTTGTAATTGCCGTTGAACTTCTAAAGTAATAAACAGTGATATACTTTGAACAACATTGTTTCTTAAATACATTATGGAAATTGAATTTGTGACTTTAAAATTAAATTTAAGCCGGACTGTATTTTTGCACGGCTTAGAGTTAACACGATTAAAAAAAAACACAACTTACTCATTGTCGTCGTCATCAATTTTTAAATTATGTGCAAATCCATATTCTGTCACTGGCAGATTTGTTGCATCCGTATGATGGAATGCCTGAAGATATCGAAGGATAAAACCTGGTCGTTAGTGAAAAAACACGTGGAAAGTTTCAACTATCTAAATCATTACTATTAATTGTTATGTTATTTTTTCTTCGGTATTGCAGTAAGGGTAAAAGGAGGGGGTTCTAGGACAGGAATTATTAGATATTCCCTGTTTTTTCCTTTATATTCAGGACCGCATCAGTGAATTTCGACATCATAGTTAACTATACATTCGAACTTGAATGAGTTAAAAATCATCTTGTGTTGTTGAAGTGCTGATTATATAATTTTTTCTTGTATCTTACTTGTAGAGGTAGGCGTTAAAAAATCCCTATTCAGAAAAGACCTCTAAAAATCACCTCATCACTGTTTCGGAAAAACTATTATAGTTTGTAGAGTTGTTCAACCAAGTACTAAATATGCTATAAGGAAACATTGCCACAATCATATAACATTCCACTGATAATTATTTTTTATTTATGAAAAAGTGTGCATTTTTAATATAATTCGTTTATCAAAAACGACTCTTTATTTGTCACAAAATGAAAGTCGTGTGAAAATAAAAATAAAAATTAAACATGTTTTTAACTTGTATGATACGAAATTTAGTCATTGTTTTCATAATATATTATACAGAGGAATTTTATATCACAAAGTTATATGTTAGCCGTTAAATTTAGTACAGCAAACTTGACTATAAAAAATGAATTATTTTATCATTCTTAATTACATCGCTATTCTAATTTCTATAACGTTATCTTTCATAAATATACTTTACGTTACTCATTAGGTAATCAATAATAACTTATCAATAAATTTCGATAGCTGGGTTTTATTAAAAGGTAATTAACTTTTAATGTACATTTCATCAACAATGTTTGACATTACCTTATCAATTATTTTTGGGATTCGATAGGATAGAATTATAGTATTCATTGCATTTAATAGCAATTAAAATTGATTAATTTGATATTTTACGTGGTGTTAATAGATGTTTCTCGTGTTTTTTTTTTTTTGAGGAACTTCTTTAAATTACTTTGTCGTGAGGTTACTTATTACTAAGGTAAAAATTAATTTAATCCTAAGCGTAAAAATGGGAAGCATGTTGTGCTTGTTCCCTTTTTAATTGACATGAGGAGGGAGTGAAAATCAAAAGGTAGCAGTATTGAATATTATTTATTTACTAATAAGTAATAGTCAGTACTTGAAAGTGAAATTCCCAAAGGAATTATTTTAAATACTAGTGTGTCATCTGTTCTATTGTTAAAATTATTTTTTAATAATAGATTTTGTTTATAAGATCAATATGTTATTTATTTTTATTATCTTATAATTTATCAAATTAAAAATTATTTTTGTTCAGTCTAAGTTATTTACTATAAATTTTCGAAGAAAAGATAATTGATATCTTAAAATAATGTTTTGATTTATTATAAATAGCGTGTAAAACTAAACAATAATACTTCTTCCCAAAATAAATGCGTATGTTTTTCATTGATGATAATTTAAGGAAAAAAATACACATCAAATTTGGGAAGTCCAAAAATCATTATCAAATCGATATTTGATAAAAAAACACTACAATAATAAATCGAAGTTAATGTTGTGCACCATCATTTTAGATTAAGAATATTGAGGTTATGGGCGTTATTGTCCGGTAAATTAAAATAAAATAAAGATTTTTTTATTGAAATAAAATTTTTATTGTTTTAAGCATGGTTAGTTTCTGAAAATACTTTAAACATATAATCTCTCTTTAGATAGTGAAATTTATCTATCTACCGAGTGGGAAGAAGATAAATGGAATAGTTGTTGAAAGGTTTTATTGCCAATCAACAATACAATACAAGATAAATTATTGTATAATATATGATTACAATATTTGGTATATGACTGAAGATATGTAGGTTTATGTCAGAAATGAGTAAACATGAGTTCACAAGAGCAACGTTCTACATTTTCACTCCGATTCTATACGTTACATTTCTACACAAATTTTATAAAGTATATAACTGACATATGCATACAAGAAAACATTGTAGATTGAAATTTATCTCAAACACACACCAAAGAGATAAATCACTTGACATTTCGTGTGTAATTGTTTTATAATTTTTTTAAATTGACATGTTTTGTAAATTTATGATATCGACTGAAGGTATTTACTTGATGGAATTTCAACATAAAATTTGAATTGTTACAATTTTGTACGATTCCACATGAATGGTCACTAACGACTCGGATTTCGCCTTTTGACGTCTTCGGGCATTGCTCAGTTCTGTTGTATCCGTGTGATAGATTGCATGAAGATGCCGAAAGGCAAAACCAGGGTCGTTAGTAACACGTGGAATCGTACAAAGTAGCAATTCAAATTTTAGATGTTTTGATCGGATGAATCAAAGTTTCATGGGAGATAGAAAAAAAGCCTGCATATTTATCAATAAATATTGGGAGACGCACTTAACTAAATGATGAGCCGCATTTGACGACGTCTGGTATTTTTAATTTCAAAATACAAACTTTTATGTTTGTCAATACTGCCAGATAAGCTTTGCTTCTGATTAGTATAATTAACAAGAAAACTCAAGTCGAAATTTATAATATGAAGAAAACGTTGCCATGGAGATAGACAATTGTATAATTTTGATGTAGTAAAATCAATGTATACGCGATGTATATTCTACATGTTCAAAGAATATGATATTTATTTGTTTACATACGAATAAGGAATTGAAACTTTTTATAGTTTACTATAACAGTGGTAAGAATGTGTTTATAAACAAAACATTTTTCGTCATAAAGTCGATTTAAGTCCAAGCTAACCCAATATTTATAATTATATGCACGAAAAAATATGCAATAGTTAAAGTAAATAATTTACATGCGATAAATTTGTGATAGATGAAAAAACAATTTAGCAATTATATAAAAAATAAATAAAGATAAACAAATGCAACACGTGAAAGTCATATCAAAAAGAGTGATACATTAAATTTGATGATCACAGTGTATATATTTATTTTATATAAACAAAATAATTGATTGCTTTGCATATACAAACTATATTTTTAATATGAATAAAACACGTCTGATTTAAGTCATGAGTTTTGAAAAATAATATTTTAAATTATTTTTCCTTGGTATCAATTAATTGAATGACGTTAACGGTTAGAGTATTTATTTATGTCATGCATAAGGTGATTAAAATGACGTGCAAAATTGACTTACAATTACTAATAAAAGTCCTTTGATAGTTTTGTTTGAGTAATTCTTTCGCCAATTGACATCTTGTGAACTGTTTACATTCTGCATCGTATAGTCCGATCAGCAAAAGTACGAAGATCAACTTCAGGAAGTCCCCGAATTGCGCGCGCATTGTGTTAGCAAATAGAGTGGCAACTGTTCGGGTAACACTAGAGTACTGTGCGCAGAACCGATGCGCGCATAATTTTATTGTATCGACTGTAATGATTGCTGTCGACGGTGTTAAATAAACATCGGCAAGGTCATGTGTGTTTGTTACTACCGATATGAGGAGGTTCAGATTTAAACTTTTATTTTTTATAATAATATAATATATTCAATTTAATTTTTATATCTGGCAAAATACATAGATTAGCTAAATACAGATTTGGGTAAAATGAAATTTCTTAAATTTAGTTCGAGAGACATTTAAAGGTTAAAAAATAAAAAAATGGAAGACAATTGTAAGTCACTTTAAAGATGTCAACTGTCACTTCTTGATGAAAGTGCATGGTATTTTAAATAAAACAACACATTTTTTAGTATGTAATACCACAATATGTTTCAAGATCAGAACCGGTTGCGCATTTGTATTTGTTTATTGCGAGCATTATTAACTAAATCTATACAAATAAAAACAAAGCTTTGTTTTACAATTTAAGGGGAAGAATTATTGAATATTCTTTTTTTTTTCAATAACTAAGAACATAATTTACAGATTATCATACAAAATCTCTCTGAAATGAGTGAAATAGTGTACAAACCTCAAAAATCAAATATCGACAAATTTGGGATAGGAAAAAAATCAAATTTAAAGCCCATTTTAGGCGATGTAAAAAGATATGAAATTTTAATCTGCATTTTTGAGGCACTTTGTGGCGGCCATTTGCTTCGACCAGGAAGAGTATATGGTTTTTCTGCACACAGATTATTATGTCACCATATTTATTTTGATGAATATATCTAAATGTGATTTGTAACAACTTTGTATTTAATTTTATATTCTGATTTTAACATAAAGATATTAAAGTGTATTTTTATACTAGAATGTGTGAAAATAATAAAAAAACAAATTTTATACAGAAATTTCATCAAGCATCTGCATTCGATATCTTAAAATTGATGAATATTTTTTTAAAATATAGATTTGTTAAGAAAAATATGTATTAAATCAATTTTAAGATATCGAATGCAGATGCATTCGATATCTTAAAATTGATGGATTTTTTAAAAATATAGATTCGTTAAGAGAAATATGTATTAAAATTATTATTTGACATTTTGAAGGGGTTTTTCAAATACCTAGAAGAGAAAATTTCTATTCCCCATTTCTAACAGTTCAGCATTATTTGAAAGTCCGTTTTGAAATATGTAACTTAATTAATAAACATAAAAAAGGTATTGAAATAATTGGATTTGGTTAACATATTTTTCAGAAACAAATAGGTTGTAAAATTGAAGTATATAAATACATTAGTAGTGATCGATATTGAACCCACTTCTTATAATCAGTTACTATAAACTGGGCGTCAATGAATAATTTAATTTTAGTTTTTCGAATAAAAGCAACGCAAATACTGCGCTATTTTTTCATAAATAAAGTAATAGAGATACAACAGCTTCTGTCTAGTTATATATAATTTATATTTTGGTAGATCTTTAGTAATTTTACTTGTTTTTTTATATACTGTATAATAATGCGTTATAATATCACTACAAATTTCACGTTGTTCGTATTTCAAATTTGTTATTTTCATATATAAAAATCTGTTTGTTTGTTCGTATTTTATGCATTGCCATACCGTTAATTTGATTGCAATAAAACTTTGTCAACTTATCCCTTGCACATGCCTTCAAGTTATAGGCTAAGTAAAATTATTTTATAGTAAGTAATGTTTATAAATAAATGTTCATATCTTATGTGTTGCTTACTGCTTGTATTTGGGCGAAGGTCATAGGCATAGTAAAATTAGCTTGTGTGGTTACGTGGACAGAAAGCCAACGTCAAACGGCACATGTCATTCGCAGTTTATCGTGCATTATTATCATCGATTCCGATCAATGTAAGTGAAGTTATTTATCGCAAGCGCTAATTTATAAAAAAGTATTGTTTACACTAAATCCCTTGGAAAATAAAGTCAAAAATATTATTTACACTTTTCCTTTATATGTCATTCAATTTCAGTAAATGTAGTCATTATAGAAAAGAAAATAAATATATCATTTTTAATTAATTAAAATAACTCATTAAAATTTGAAACGATATTTCTAGAATTATTTCTTCTGCAGCAGCAATGCGCTGGGTATCAGCATAGTATTTATACTAACATAGACTTTTTCTGATGACCGAAAATTTAAATATTGGTTCTTAGAAAAGGAGGTAAATATATCTTGCTAGTAAAAGAAACATTTTTTAAATATTGTAGATTCAAAAGTCGGTCAGTTTAATTTGTATTTACTCCTTGTCATATATGCAAGTAAAAGATTAAACAAGCATCCAAATTTCGTTTGACATGTAACATATTATGTAATATTATACGGTAAAAATAATTAAGTTGATTTTGGCCGCCTTCTTGAATTGGTAACCCGTATGCGGCGAAAAACTTGCATATGTAGTAGATACAGTTCTGTTAGAAAGTATTGCGATGCCTATAACCTTTTTTATATTCGTTTTGCATAGAAGGTTGGGAGCAAGATTTTAGTTTATTTTGGTATATGCATAAAAATTGCAATTGCAATGAGTGGAACAAGATATAAAGGTTTGAGAATGAAATATGTTATACAAGGTTTGTAAGAGAGCAATAAACCTTCAAAAATATTGAAATATCCTTATTGTTCTTTTTATTACATTAATGAATATATGTTGACCGATTTTTATTTTGCGTAAAATATTATACTAATGATAATTGGATGCATTATATAAGAGATCTTCAAGCTATATTTCGCACAAACCCCAAAACTCTGCGACACCTCTTTAAGGGTTCTACGAGTAAAAAGAATATTTCTGTTATTTTATAAGTATAGTTGCGCTTAATCAGAAGGATTTCTAAAGAAGGACACGAAAAACTTATCGAGAAATCAACAGATTCGATGAATTTACATAAAGTAACTATAACATATTAATCTACACTGAACTTTACTTAATGATACATTTTTCCAATGATGTGAAGGTTTCTCTCAGTAAAAAATTATCGGGTTTTGTCAGTCGACAAAATTTGATCAACATATTTCATTCGACAAAAATATCTGTAAAAAAAGATAAAATACTGTCTAATTATATTAAAATAATACTTAATGTATACAGATCTTCATGCCTCAGTAAATAGAACAACCCGTTAATATATTATATTTAGATATCGAATTATTTGTGTCTAACCGAAGAGAACATGAAAAAAAGTTGACATGCCAATTCGCACGTGTTATATAACGTTATAAGTGTTATATAATGTTATATAAGTTATATAGTGTTATATGATGTTATATAATTCGCACGTGTTAATATAGCAAAAATGTCAATTTAATTTTCGAATAAATTTACTAGTCAATGTATGAATTGTCGATTCCAGCCAAGCTCAGTATAAACCATAGAATGAATGAAAACTTTAAAGAATTGTATTAAAATTGTTCACAAACTAAACAATGCCTGAATAACCTAACCTTCCCTAAGCCGTGATGTATTTCTACTATTTTAGCGCTCGCAAGTAAGTTTATAATTTTACTAGTAAATTTATGAATTGAGTAGTGAAAGTGATCTTGACTTTATTAACAAATGAAACTGTTTGTTGTTGTTTGTTGTACGTATAATACAAAAAATGTTCTTTTTTAAAATGGAAGAGACAAATATTATGTTAGATTAAAGTTACGTTAACTTATTGATCAATAATTGTATTTATATTTAAAAGAAATAACTGTTCTAATCTGGAATTTTCTTATTATTAACACATAAACAATATTAAGATATAAAAAGTTATAATTAAATATGACAAATCAGTTGACGATGCTGGCAATGGGCGAAACCGGTCATGATCTAAGTAATATAATATCAAGGAAACAGTACACAATATTGTATTTTATTTATAACTGATTATAAAAAAACATTTTTTTCGTTCTCAAAGAGACGTTAAACAAGACACAAAGAATAGATAAATAAAATTCTTCGTGACATTTAAAATTCTGTATCATGATAAATAATATCAATTAACCAGTTTTCAAGTTGCTATGTTTGCTTTCTGGAATATTAAAATTTAAATAATAAATGAGTTTCATGTTCTCTTATAATAGAGCGTTCGAGTATTGTAATGTGTGTGTGTTTGTGTGGGAGAATGATTTGCATTATAATCAAAAATTGAAATATCTGTACAGTAAAAAGTTGTATATTATTTGTGTTAATGTATTGTAAAATATAATACACCTTTGAAAATATTTCCAATACTAAGAGGTACTATTGAGAATATTCTCAGGCTCATTAATAGCTAGACACTTCTATAACCTAGGTCAGTGGTCGGCAAACTTATTAGCCAAAGAGCCAAATATGAACATTAAAAAAATTAAAAAAAAAATGGGAGCCAAACCTGCTTGTAGCTTGTACATGGTTTGTGTTTATGTTTACGAAAACTAATAAAATTAAACTCGATGTTCGTTTCGTATTTTTACAACGATATAAAATTTTAATTACCTATTTATCTTTTAACTTTAAATTATACGTGTTCTCGATTTATAGAAGAATTTAAATTTATCAAAATAACATGTAATTTTTCTCTTAAAGTTTTTCTTAAGTTTTTTTTAAATGAAAATATTATTGCGCCTTCCGTGGATATTTGTGCCAGAGCCGCACTTAAGGAGCCAAAGAGCCACATGCGGCTCTGGAGCCGCATTTTGCCGACCACTGACCTAGGTAATGAATATTTGATCACTTAAGGCTGAGCTGTATTATATTTGTAGTATTTTTGTTTTTGTTTTTAGTTTCTCATTTTGAAGGTGATAATTAGCAACCGCTCTTGGTGAAAAGGCATTATATTTAAATAATAAGAAGTGTAATACTCCCACAATATTTTATTTTTCAGGTTTGAATCGGTTTTGCTCATCGACAACATTTCCACATTAATCAATAGTATCCAAAATTAAAAAAAATTAAAAATAGTTTACATATGATCATACAATAAATTTGTGTTTTATTTAACCTAAACAAAATAAAATTTGAATTATTAAAACTTTGTACGACTCCACATGTTTTGTCACTAACGACCCGGGTTTCGCATTTCGGCATCTTCAGGCATTTTATCACACGGATGCAACAGAATTGACGTCAGTTTGATATCGAAGTTCCATTAAGAACCTTCGGTCGATATCATAAATTAGAAGTAAAATAGCATAAAAACCAAAGTTTTAAGGACATTTTAATACTATTTTGTAATCAAAATAAAATTGAATAGAACAAAATTATGAGTTTGTAAATAATTATGAAATGTCCATAAGCAAAAATAATGGGTTGGGAATTTTTGTAATCAAAACGATTGCAATCAAATATCTTTAGAAACATATGCGTTTAATAATTAGTAATGTTAAAGACAGTACCAGCAATTTGTAAAACTGATTCTGATGGTAAAAATATTGATTTGTGGAAATAGTTTAAAAAAAAAATTTGTTTTTAATTGAAATGTGGCTATAATTGCAACCATGCTTAATTCTTTGTCTTTAATTTGTCGAATTTATACAGTATCAGTAATGAAATGGGTTATATAAGACTATTTCTACAAGGAAAATAAGAACTCCGTGCCGTAAAATACTTGCATTGTAATTGGTCAATAAATCATGTTTTAATAGCACTACTATGTTAGTTACAATGAAAACCGCATTTAAATAAAAATACACCAACATAAAATAGATATACAGAATATCACAAAAAACACAAAAGTACCTTCTGCCTAGGTTATATACTCAGATTGGTTTCAAAGCAAGATATTGTTTTTTTTTGTCGATTAAAATATTAAAGTTTGTGATCGATTAACGAAGATAATCTATTAGAAGACTAGGTTTGCTAGCCGAATTTTACGAATGTAAAACGTCTATGTTTTAAATACCAAATAAGTAAATTAGAAAGATCGTGTGCTTATGTTTTCGTTGTTCGATTTGTTTGCAGTCCACTCTGTTCGTTAACCGATCACGCATTGTATATGTAACATATGTTACCTGATGTGATTGACTTAATAAATATGCATATTGCTTTTTTCATTTATCTTTATTCATTTTTTATGTGGTTAAAATCAGTTACCAGTTGAATTTTATAGAAGTAATTTAAACCAGTATTTTACAGACTGTACTTTTAGATGTATGTCAGTCAGTCAAGACAAGCAATAATTAAAACCGATTGAAAAAAATTGTAAATTTTCATTCCTTGATGCTTGAACTAAGGGTCAAAGAATATAAACAGAAATTTTCACTAGACTTTACACGTAAAATACGGAAATATTGTAGATAATAAAAAAGGCTTTACTTCTAAGCGTAGATTTTTGATGAAGTAATCTTCGCATTTGACCCAAATGAAAAATTTTGGCGATGGTGAAAATTAGTGTATGAAAAAATATTACAAAGCTTGGTGACCATTCAATGATATTGAAAAGCTACTGCAGACCATTTAAATCAAGCAATAAACGACGTTAACTTCCAACGTACATATTTATATTCATAATCTAAGGTGATAAGTGACTTTAACGAGACTTTGAGGTGTCATTATAATCATTTATTGAAGACAGTTAAAGTGATCGTTTACTATTTTTACAATTTCACATTTTATTCATATTTGTATCTAAATCTACAACTCTAAGCAGTGCCTTCCTTCATTTATTGTTTTACTATATTTGTATCATATGACATATAACGAAAAGGTGTTATTATTTTACCGACGTTTTTCAAGGATTAAAATCATATTACGAAGTTATTCAAATCGCAAAAGGACTAAATTGCAAACACAACGTTTCGTATATAATAAGCACATATTGAAACGCTTTTCTATTTGCTTTTCGAAACAATTTCATATTGTGTTGCAATACACAGCTTTTGGAATTTGGTCTCAAATGCAAAACAATATGCAGGTGGAAATTTCCCGCACATGCTGCGAACCATTGGCACATCGTAAGAAATTTTATTTCAAATGTTTGTAAATCTATTCTTCTAAACATTTCCCCAATATATTGGATATTATTGTAGATTTTTTGTAAATAAAACATAATTTTTCGTACTTTATTAACAATACATGCATTATGATTCGGTTTCCGGTTTCGCTCATCACAAAAATTATCAACTGATACAAAGCAAATCAAATGGAAGTTACTAATACCAAAATACAGTTTATAATTATCATGAATGTAAAACAAGTAGCTAGTAATATCCCTGAAAATTATTTGCAGATAATCATACAAAATGTATTTTATTTAGGTAAATAAGAAAGTTCTACATCGTGTACGAAATATCGATTAAAAAAATGAGAAACTAGGATTTTAATATTTTTTTTTATTATTATTTAATTATGATCTAATTATTTACTACGATGCATGCTGTTAATTGTGTGTCAGTTTAGTTGCATCCGTGCGGTAAATGCATAAAGATATTCAAAGGCGAAACTCGTGTCGTTAGTGACAAAACTAGTGGAATAGTAAAAAGATTCAACAATTCAATTATAAAAATAAATACCAACTAAATAAAAATCTACTTCAAAATTTTTGTGTAAAGGTTATTAATATATTGTAAGTTTGCTAACTAAAAAAGGTAATGTTACATACATTGTATTTAAATGAAAATTTACAATGTTTATAATGACTGCAAACCAGAGAGAATACTGTGTTTCATTGTATGCATGTAGGTATTATAAATAGCGAAGGCTCAAACCAATTGAATTACCATTTAATTTAAATTTTAATCGATACACTGATAGCGACATCGGTGGACATGGGATGGGAGCTGTATGGGGAATTTTCATTTCGAATGATCGCGCTGGGAATAATTTATTCGGACGAGTAAAAAGTTTTAAAAAAGCGATATTCATTCATTAGAATTAGTTTGTTAGTTCATGAATTTTGTCTGTCGAAATATTCAGAATTGTAGCATTGATTATTATTTTGAAATGTGAAGTATGTATAATGATGTAACGAAATAATTGGTATTTTAAAAAGCCTTATAAATGTTTTGTTAAAAAAAATAAAAAAAAAAAATTTAAGCGAGTTTTCATGGCTTTTAATTTTTTTTTGTATTATAATGTATTTAAAAATGCTTTTTTCTTTTGTCGTTGCTGACAGAAAATATTCGCTGCAGAGCTGAGCAATCCACAGTGAAACTGGTTCATGTAAATACCTTTATGCATATATTTAGAAGTACGCATACACACATTCGCTTACAAAAAATAAGGAAGTTAACCAAGGAAAGTCATTTTTCAATGACGGGTACATGTTTTTTTTAATAGCAGTATAATGATATTCGATACTAAAAAATAATAAGGTTTTGTAACAGATTTTAAGCTATCGTGTGTGAGCTTATATCATCGATAAACTTGCTTAGCACCAAAAATAATGAATTTAGTTTTGAAAAAAATAATGTTGCAATATTCTTTGTGTAGTTCAGCAAGAACGTGTTAAAAAAAAATTCACAAATTATTATTAAATACGTAAAAAAATATTTGAAAAATTAGATGTAAAGAGAAAGTTTATTAAATATTTATGTATCGTCGAAGTAAATATTGGACTAATAGTGTAATCTTTAGTTGCATAGGCAAATTGTACATTTTTGTTGTACAGCATTAACGAGTTGATTGTCCCGTTTTAGTAGTTTCGGTTGTGAAGTGCTCCTCCTAATTGTGTTATTGCTTCTGAGCAAACTGCATCCAATTTGAATGTTACCTGAATTCTACACAAGGCACAGTGGCGTTTTGCTGTTCTATTTAAAAACCCTTTAATTAAACAATGTTTATTTCAAAACGTTTTCGTCTCTTACAAAAGGAATCTCGTCTGCTATGGTAGCTTTGCGTTTATAATTCGCTTTATTATGTGGATTTTAAGTATTTTTGAATTATGAAATAATATCAAACCTTTCTCCTCGAGATAGTTGAAGATACTATCATTTTTCAGCCCCAAGCAATAATAAAATCTATACATCAAAAAATTATATGACTTAATTATTCAATTATAAATAAAAGTTTTGCATTTCTGAATGTATGCTTTGATAGTAACTGATAATTTTATCATTTTTTAAGCACAAAAACATTTTCTTAATCACTATATTTCACCACATTTTCGTTCTAGCATTAAATTTGAATTAAAAAAGCAACTTTTATTTACAATAAAACGATCTGGACCGGTTTCGCTTATCGCAAGCGTAATTCTGATGAACTGTTGGTCTGTTACAAATGGTCGCGATAAGCAAAACCAGTAAAATAATTTTTAACTACGGTTTGTGTTTATTCCGTGGTCTCTTTGTTTTGAATTGTAAATATTTCATATAGAAGTCAAAATTTTGAGTAAAATAAAAATAATTAGATGTAAAATGAGACAAAATTTTTATCTGATATACGGTTAACAATACTTTCCTGCGTATTTGAATCCTTTGGGGATTGTATATGTCCATATACTTTGTCACCTTTGTACAGAGATTCACCTAGACATGTACTAAGATTTTTGTTTTGCAATTCGTCATATATATATATATAAGCGATAAAAACTGTTTACTAATTGTCGGTTTGAGTGCATTCGTGCATTAAATTGCTTGAAGATATAGTAAGACAAAACTTGGACATTTTTGGAATGTGAGTAACCAAACATATGGAAACGTACAAAGTTTGAACGGCTTAAGTTTGATTTTGAAACCCTCAAACGATATCTTAAAAAACTTTCTCTCATAACAAAAGCTGAGGTCTCGTACGAGGGGTTAATTATTTTGGGTTTTCCTAATTTTCAGTTGCTCCAGAGATGGATTGATTCAAATATAATTACGCTTCTAAACGATTTATTGTTGAAAGATGAGGATATAAAAAAATAATTGAGAAAAAAACTTTATTTAAGAATATTATGGTCGGTGGGAAAATTTTCAAGCTTTTACTATATATATTAAACACTAATAATTAGATTTGAATTGTTACAACTTTGTATGATTCCACATGTTTTGTCACTAACGACCCGGGTTTCGCCTTTCGGCATCTTTAGGCATTCTATCACGCGGATGCAATACGTGAGATCGGTTCAATGAATCGACATTCTCATGACGTAAATTCTTATGTTTCATCACTAGATGTTTGATAATAGGTATTCTCTATATAAAAAGAAAAAAAAAACTATTTATGTTTTAATGTTAGTTGATTGATACTTGTTGATAAACTCTTTCAAGAATGATGCATTAACAAGATCATTAATGAAAATTATCACAGGCAATTGTGCCAATTATTATTAGATTAATATCATTAAATTCATTTTAGCTGTAATTTATTTTGCCTTGGGGTACGTGTTTTCATGTAAATAATAACTTTGGTATGTAGAGAATGCGAACTGTTTATTTTACGTCAGTTCTGTTGCATTCGTGTGATAGAATTCTTGAAGATACTGAAAGGTAAAACCCGGTTCGTTAGTGACAAAAGTGGAATCATACAAAGTTGTACCTATTCAAATTTGATATTGAAATTCCATCAAGCACCTTCAGTCGATATCATAAATTACTAATAATTAGCATAATTTAAAAATTTGTAATGAAATTATTCTTGAATCAACATCATACGAAATATGATGAGATTGTAAGCTTGCAATAACAATAAGTTTATTGGATGCAGTAAATTTTAAAACGCCTCTGACAAAAGCTGGTTTCACTTGACAACAAATGTAAGTTTGAAGATGCTTTACATTGATATTTGCATGAAGCTCATCTAAGATGCAATTTTGTGCAGGATTGCGGTTGGGATCTTTGTCCTTCCTTAGCTCCATCACAACCCTTTGAATGGGGCTGATGGCCTTTTGCATTTCGTTTCAAACGCCACATTTACCCTTGAATATCATAGACTAAACATTTTGCTGACAAATTTGATTTGATAGCAAGAATAGTTTGAGCCAAATTAACGATGAAAACAACTATTTACTACTATTAATGAATGAGAATTAAATATTCTTACGATATATTTAGTTTTTTTTTTTTAAATAATAAAAACACATTTTTTAGTACTTATTTCCACAATATTTTTTTTTTGATCAGGACCGGTTTCGCTCATCGCGAGCATTATCAACTGATAGAATACAATTTACAAACAAGTCTATTTATACAAAACAAAAAATTAATTTGAGTTAAAGGTAGCAGGTGTACAAAACCATGGGTTCAAGAACTAGGAAACAATTTACATAAAATCATACAATATTGATACAAATAATGTAAATTAGTATAAAAATTAAATGTTCACAATCACTTATTAAGAATTAAAATTACAATTATAGTAAATCAATAATCCATTAGGAGCTCTGAACAATCATCAAATTTGATTTTTCCTTTTTATACCCTTTACGTGAGATTAGTTAAATAAGTCGACAATCTCATAAATTTAATTCCTATATTACGTCACATGACGTTTGATCTACCTCTTTGTTTAAAATTATCCAATTGCGTTTTAATGGCAGTTGATTATTATTCGTTGAAAAATCCATTCAAAAAAGACACATTAACAATTCTAAACGTATCATTTATAGTTGAGCCATTACAATGTATAATAATCAATAGGATAAAAAGTTATTTGCGACGTATCTTTGGATCCTAGCCTTGGGGACTGTGTTTTTTCTTTGTAATTGATTTTTCTTGTATATTGCTGATTGTTTGCCAGTTTCGTTGCATCTATTTGTAAGAATACCTGAAGACACAACATGTGGAATCGTATAAATTGCCATAAGATAGTTACTCGGGTGAAGCAAACTAAATATATCTGTGGTATATTGATCAAACGTTCTCAGTCAACATCGTTTTTTTAATTCCTCATCTTGCCAACTTAAAATTGAAACCACTTAATTAAAAATTATTTTAAAAGGTTCAAATATATCAGATATGAGGGAAAAGGCCGAATATATCCTAATATGCTATAAGTCTCTTTTATTATTTCCATCACAGGCATTCACACTGAATAGTATGATAATTCTATAGTTTTGAACAGTGTTCCAAGTAGCCCCCTTGCGATTTAAATGCTTTATGTGTAAAATAATTTCGCAGTAACGGTTCAAATTGTGAAAATAACACAAATAGAATAATCACGCAATCAAAATCATGCATTGAACATTTTAATTCAATTTATTTTATCAGTTTTGTGTCGGTGTTAACTTCATATCAAATATTATATCGTTAGTATGCCCATTTCAATTAACGCATTTTTTAATTTAATTGTTTTGAAATATTTAAACTTTTTACTTCAATGAAGAAAAAATATGGCAGGCTGACTGATTTCATGTGATTTTACCATATTAAAAAAAAAACAATCATGAACAGTGAGAAAGGAATTTTTTTTAAATGACAAATTACTTTAGAAATTTTAAATATTCCTTATGAATAACGAAATTTATTTTAATTTGACAAAACGATTATTTAATGCAACTGGTAACATTTTCATTCCAGCTATGTCACAAAAAAATTCCAGTCTTGGTTTTTTCGAAAAATTATATGATATTCGTCTTTATTGGTATTTTTTTCGGAAGGCTAATCAAATATTTACTTATTAATAAAGCATGAAAGTATTCACTTAGCAGACAATTCCCAAGACTGTACGAAATCATGAAGATTCTTGGAATTAATTACTTTTTTTATGTTCATCTCATTTTTAAATTGAAAATATGTTAAGGCAAAAAAAGTCAATTTCACATCTCATCGCATGTGATATTGAAGCCTTTTGTTCTTAACTCAGCTCTATTGACTTTATTGTTGAATGAAATTTTATTTATTATTGTATGAATCTGATGTATAATTAGTAGTAAAATAAAATTAAAATAAATGGCACTAAAGCTCATGCTATTGCGACATGAATTTGATAAAAATAAACACCGATAAAAAATATATTTGAAATTAATATTTTGAAAAATATTGAAAGCAATGTACAGATTTTGTTGAAAAAATTGTCCATTTATCTATTAAATACACTTATTTGCAGAACTGCTTTTGCAACTTGAGACTTCTACGACCGATATAAAGAACAATTAAAAACAAATTTTGGTATATGAGTTGGCGTCAAATATAATATAATATTATATATAAAATTTGAACATTATATATTTTTAATAACTTCAAGATATATTACTTAGGCTAACATTGAAATAGTGAACCTCTATTTGGCTAATTTTTCTCTGAATACTTGATGTCTACTTTGATGAAATATCCATTGGTTCTTTCAGTGACTTTTTACAAAGTAAAGAGTAATAACATATTTTTTCTAAATACGTAGTATAGTCAAAAAGGTACATTTATAATAGAGTACACATTAAACAAATGGTCGAAAAAGCTACAAATCTATGCATAACTTTTTCTGACTGGATAATTAAAATCATTTTTAAAGTTTTAGCTACCACTTTTTAATCGTAACGCATTCTTATTTAACACAAATATTTGTATTTTTTAATGGTTCTTTTAATTAAAAAAAAAAATCAGCGCTGATTTCATCCAACGCTAAAAATTGTTTGTCATATTTCATAACCTATTTGTTTAATTTACTTAGTTTAATACTAGTGAATTCAGTTTTAATCATTTTATTATAATACGTGAAAATAAAAAAAAATGATAAATTTATTATTGCAGGCTACATCGAATTATATACGACAAATGCATATAATTTTATGATTCATTATCTATCAATAAAGAGCTTTAGAGTTGACATCCTCCTAACAATAACGCATTTATTAAATAGAAATTGGAGTCATATGATTTATGGAACACATATTCTGAAAAGCTGACCCACAATCGCCAAATTGTGATGACGATCATCATAAATTACGCAAAATTATTGCTCAGCTTGCAATTATTAGATCAAAATGAAATAAAGTGTTTCCCGCATAAAATTCGAACATCATTGAAAAATAAAATTAATTTGGTACTTCAATTCAAAATATGTAGTATAATTTATAAGGTGAGTTAAAAAATAGTGTTATAAGGGCAGAGGTATAAATATTTATGTAGTTCTTTCGAGAATTTCGTAGCACTTTTAGCATTTGCCAGCTCAAACGTCTCTCTATATGACCGCTGACGTAATGGAGAGATTCTTGTTTTGTTCTCTAATCTTTGTATGCTCGGAGATACAATTAACTTAACGTATCTGTTTACTAAGACGAAAGCGTTGGAAAATGGCATTCTGTTTTATACGAGTACATCTGTGTACTCCAGTAAATGATTACATTCGACATTTGAATATATTTGGTTCTGTTTTTAAATTACGATACTCAAATATTTGATATAATTTGTTTTTATGTTGATATAATTTGAGCTTCTGAAACTGTATAATTCCGTAAGCTTTTTCATTCATAACCCCGGTTTCGCCAACTTCAGGAATTCTCTCACTTGTTAATACTGTGAACAAACAGTTTGCATCGTTTGTATAATCAAAGGAATCACAAAAAAGCCAATTCGCTAATTTTGTGATCGACTTGTGAATTGTTTTCGTGAAAGTGCACTTTTTCTTGTATACTTGTACCCTGTTTTCGCGATTCATCATTTCGGAGCACTAATAATGTTATATTTGTTTGAATTATAATACGTACTGAAGGTGCTCGTTGGAATTTTTACGATTCCACCTTTGCCTTTCGGAATCTTCATGCATTTTATCACACGAATGTAACAGCACTGTTTCAATAATTTTTCTTTGCATCCGTCTAATATAATGCCTGAAAATGCCGAAAGGTGAAATTTGATTCGTTAGTGACAAAATTTGTGGAATCGTACAAAATTTCAACAATTCATATTAATGTACGTTTACAATCTCTATTAATTGTTTTTTCCTTTTTGTGATGGTCGATGGATGTTATTCCATATGTATCCAAATTACGGACCCCATAACCTTCCCAGTCGACTTGTTGCGTTTTTGATCGCTTCCGGCGGCTTTCGTCGGTTGCTGTCCACTCACCCGACTGCCGATTTGACTTAAGAGTTAAGTTATGGACCAACGTTTCTTCCATTGTCTCATATCGCATTAATAAATCCTTTTTATTTCGCCTTAACTGCTCCAATCAGCGCTCTGAATTTGTTTTTGGTCAACAAAGAGCATACGCGGTACGCACTTCGAACAGAGGTTTCTCATTGACAAATTTTAAAGCTACTCAATTTATTTAGCATCAATATTTTATAATGTTTGAGAACTCTTTAAGTTAAAAAAAAAAATCACAATACTCTGCAGCGTTTGTCGAATTCACGTGATTGCATAATTGCCAACAATTGGAGGTGACAAATTTACTATGAATATGCATAATAACTACAAACTAAATTAGAGTCTTTTGTACATGTTATTATTATGATATCCAATCATATTTTTTGCGTCACTAGCTTTAATTATAGGATATATAAGTAATGTTTATATTTTTAAAAATTATATATATTACTAAAGAAAAATCTTGCCTTGGGGCTTGTATTTTCCTGTAATTAATACCTTTGGTATATAGGCGATGAAAATTGTTTATTTTACGTTAGTTCTGTTACATCCGTGTGATAGAAAGCCTGAAGATGCCGAAAGGCGAAATCGTAAAGTTAGTGACAGAACATGTGGAATCGTACAAAGTTGTAACAATTCAAATTTGATATTGAAATTCCATCAAGCACCTTCAGTCGATATCATAAATTATGTTTAAAAAAAATCTTCGTTTTAGCGCTTGGAGCACTTGTTTTTATGTCAGTGATTTATTATTTTAAATCAATATAAATGCTCTTTCTATGATCAATTTTTACCAATTGCTCGAAATGAGTGAAACTTGCCTTGTATCATATATTTAAAAATCATCTTGAGCAATCATCAAATCGTATTGAGAATTGTAAGAAAAGTATATTTTTTTTTTTTTTGAAAATTTCAGTATGTTATAACCGCGATAACTTAAGTTAGCTACGTGAAGCAAGTAGGTTAGGCTTAGTATTTTTTAAGCCATTTGAAAAGATTGCGTAGCCGTAAAATAGTGTACAAATGCAACAATTCGCTCATTAAATCGGCGTTAAAAATATTACTGAATAAAAAGTTGAAAGATCTCTCAAACTACAAAGAGCTTTTAAATTTATTACAAAAAAAAGTGAAACTGGAAGGTATAATATTACATAAGCTGTATTGTCAATAATATATGACGATCGATTTTTAAAGGGCCATTGTTTGTCCAAAATTTTATTCATAAATATTTCCACTGCGTTCCATATTCGTCTGAAATATATTGTTATAGGTTTCGAAGTGATATTGAAAATGCGTTAAAAAACGGGAAATATGAATTATGGAGCACATAAAATTCCAAAAATTCAATAGCCATACTTTCAAATACAATTTGACTAACTAAATATTATTTTTATATAAACAAGAAAAAAAAACTTCTTTATTTTAATGCATTTTGTTATTTTAATAATGTTCTCTTTAATATTTATTCAAAATAAACTTAGTAATTCAATTAAAAAAATCTGCTCTTTTTTTAATACCTTCACTAATAATAAGTTTATTTTTTTGAATTTTCATTTTATTCAACGAATGCATTCAAGCATACAATAAATGAATAAACAGATTATAGAAATAAATACAGCATTTTTGATTATTCTACTATTTTCAAACAAACGAATAAGCGTCCCTGCTTCTTTCTTATAGTATTCATGACGGGAAAAAAGTTGAATCAACCATTGATCGGAATATGTGAGTTATTTTGACGCCACAATCTTAATTTATTATGCTTAATGGCTAAGATTTTTGGGAAAGATTTTTTAACCGTCTACAGTTTGCAATTATCAATGGGTTTATTTTTCCAATTTAGTTTGAATGTCACGGTGTAGCAATATTTTTTTTTAATGATAACTAGTTCTGATGAAGGCTTAAGCCGAAATAGCTACAATTGAAAATCTTATAATTTTTTTAGAACTAAAATACATTGCTACCTTGCTAATTCTACCAAGTAAATGCCAATTCAATTAATAAATTAGAATTTTAAATATTAAAAACACATTTTTTTAAATTATCATTTATCATTATCATTTCCATCAAAAAGTGACAGTTAACACCGTAAAAATGTTGGAACTTATCAATAAATATTAATGTTCACTAAATAGCGTTAAGTCTAAGGATTTCATTTTTTGTTTGATTCGACATGTTTGAATGTTTTAAGATGCCGTTAGGAAAAGTCCAGGGTTTAATGAAAAAATAAATTCACATCACAAATTAGATTTTTAGTCTAAAAAATATACAATAAAAGAGGTATATATTATCACTCATTTCTCGTTTTAAGTAAAAAACGACAACAGTTACAAGTATTGGAGCGCTTGAACGTTTTCTTGATGCAAAATAAAGGAAATCGTATGCGATAATTCTCAATAAACAGCCATTTAATGATATCATGCTATTTTTGGACTACGTTCTCTTAAGACAATAAAAATAAAAGCTTGTCAGTTAAGCTACGGCATACGCACCGAGAGGTCTCTCCAATTTCAAAGCTCAACAATTGCAATTCGATATCAAACGTCAAAGCTCACGTCAGCGGGGTTAGAGCCACGGATTGTTTGTTTACATAGAGCGACGCCAGCGCCATCTGTCGGCGCCGATTCCAATTATCGATCTCATCACGACGTATTATTTGCACAGTGCTTTCAACTATGGCCTGATTTTCAGCCTGAAATCTGTCCTAGGAACAGCACGGACGGTCATCTTCGTGGAGACACCTACGATTCGTATTACAGCCATTTTATTTTCGATGGATTTAATAATCTTATTTTGATATATTACAAGTTTTGGTCTTAGTCGAATGAAACTCAATCATGGAAATGTTAATTAAAAAATAAATACTGTTTTTAGATGGAAATCAGTCAATATTTAATTTAAACACATTAAAATTTTAACTGTTGAAACTTTGTACAAAACATCCTAAGTTTCGTTTTATGTCATTTCAGGCATTCTATCAATACATAATGCAAATTGAAAAAAAGAATATTTTCCACAATTGTTGAGATTTCAATTGTTACATTTTTGAACGATTTCACATGTTTTGTCATTCGGGTTTCGCTTGTCGGCATCTTCAGCCATTCTATCACCCGGATGCAATAGAGCGAAACCCGGGTCGTTTGTGACAAAACATGTGGAATCGTACAAAGTTGTAACAAACCAAATTTGATATTGAAATTCCATCAAGCACTTCAGTCGGTATCATAAATTATTGAAATATTTCACCATTCTGTCGTTTTTTGATTGGTAGTTCGAGAATATGTTTGCCATGAATCTATTTTTTGTTACTATATCATGTTTTTGACGTCTAAAAAATCAGCACACAAATCTATAAAACGATACGTGGTAAATGCGGCTCGTTTAACACTTTTTTTCTCCTTGCCTTATCCATTTTCCCCACTCTTTTCGAAAACAGAGTGTCGAGGCGTTCTCGAAGGAATCTTTCTGAAATTAATCTTCAATATTCAATGCATTTTTAGATTTATATTCCAAGGCTCGCGTGTCTATGATTTTAACACTCCTTTCTACTTATCTGGTACAGAAAATCGGGCGCAGCCATAAGTTGACAATTATTATTTTCTTTCATAAAAAGGCATTTTAATGTTTGAATGACAGATTATTCATAAAAAATAATTGGCACTTAGATATTTTATTTTATTCATGCTGTAAATTAAAAGAAAACATTGAAGAATTTCAAATGTTACAAATATTACTGAAATAAAAGCTCTATCAAAATTTCTTGTCTTTGAATTTATTTAAAACTACGAATATATTAGCCAATGAGAGATTTACCAATATTCAATTGACAAAAACCCTGTTCATAACATCCAAAAAATGGTTTTGTTTCGATAATTCAATTCAAATGACATACCTTGAAGATAACCCGGTATTGAAATATTTGTTTGCATCCCGAAAGAATTTGAAGAACAACCAGAAATTTTTTATTCAATGTGGTTGTACCATTGAAAAGAATGGCGTCTAGATTATATCGGCCGCCCTTAAAAATGTCGAGGACCATTCATGCAATAAAACCATTGTCCACATCAGGACTTGGAGCTGGCTACCATAAATGAACCGTCTGGACTCTTTAATCCAGCGCTGGAACTAGGCAACAAAACATGTTTAAACTAATTATATTCATTGAAGCTTGAAATAATTTTGTATGCAAAACGTATATAATAACAATAAAAATTAGAAACAAAAACTATAGGATTATTTTGGTACAAGGTAATTTTTAAATTATGCGGTTGACGGCTTCAAAGAATTCCGTTAATACAACAGTATCATAGACCGTAACTAATGCAACACTCGCAAGTATTATTCAGTTGAAATTTTCAATTAAGATTGTATACTAAACCTTAGATAACACACAGACAAAAATATACATTTTAAAAGGTGAAAATTGAATTTTGACAAAGCACTGTTTTAATGAAATACTGGTTCAACAGATTTTGATTTTTGATACCATATATCTCTCAGACACATTTCTTTGGAATAAAGTGTTAATGAAATTGTAATTACAATTACTCTGCGGTTTTTGACACAGGTTTTATTCTCGAGTAATATTTTTGTATATCTATACTATATACTGATTTAAACTGATTTTTGTCATGAAAGTATGTTGTAGGCCATAGTTTATCAGCCTTTTAACATCCACGGACCGCCAAAAAATCCAAAAATGTTTTGCGGACCATCGACATTGGAATAAAATAATAAAAAATTATATAATTGATTTTTTTATTCAAAACAATTATTTTGCAACACCGTATGCCAGTATGGCAGTAAAAAATATAACTTTAAAATCCATAAAATACAACATAAAATTATCGATTGTTTATCGAAATAATATCACATCGCTGACTACCGGTTGAGAAACTAGGCTGTAATCGATGGGTAGTATAAACACATTCATATCGTTAGAGATTAATGAACATTATAAAATAAAAATAATGCAAATGGTTGTGACGATGCCGTAATGCCGAAAAAACTTTCATAATTATCGGTAACAAATGAAATAATTTGCTTTTTTTACTCCGTTTTAATTTGGCGGCCATAACATGCATTCGAGCCGGTTGAAACTTACAAAAACCAAAACCTTTTTACGATCTACTAGAATTCGGACCTGTGGTCTTTATTCCATAAATGCACTGTCTGTCAAAGCACTAAGCCTTAAAGGGATAGGTCCATACTAGGAGTTAGAAGAATTCGTGTTCCCTTAGTAAGCGAAAAAACATGAATCGATATGTCTGTGGAGGCAAGCTGCCAGTTGACGCTTTAAGCTTCTAGATTGCACAGCCAATAATAATTGGAATGTACGTTTTTTCGGAACCTCTTATCTCTACCCATCGATTTTTCTTAATGTGCGTATAGCTATTAAGCCAAAATACCACTGAAATACGAAAAAGCTTTTTATCAAAAAGTTTGGTTGAATTAAAAATAACACAGATAAAAACATAACTTAGTGGGTTACTGAATATGACACGTGTTCAGTATTTTAAAAAATTGTCATCAATCATCGTTTGAATTTCTAAATCTTGTTAAGTTTCCTATGTTTATTGCAAAAAGCGATGATGATTATTAAATTAATAATGAATAGGTAAGACTTTCTTTTTTTACGGCAAAGGAAATAGAAAAAAAACAAAAAACAAAAGTGCACAAATAATAATTTGCGTCCAGGGGTAAAAATTTTACTAGAAAAAGTAATGTTAAGAGTGGTAAACCCTTATTTGTATATTAAATGGACCTTAATTTGCACATTAATTGATTATGTTGTGGAAAGTTTTTTTGAATAAACTAGTAATTCAGTAAAATAATTATTTCTCTTCCGTTCCCTTTCTGTTAAGCATATTTCAATGTTTTTTTTGTTTGAAATATAATATCTTAAATACATACAAAAGGACGCGAGAAATAAGTTGATAGAAAACCGGAAAAACAAAAAATTTACGAAAAAATCCTTTTATTCTCTGCAAGTACACATAATACAATATATCAAAAATATCAATAACCTTGTAGACTTTGGTATTTTTCGAAGCATTCTATAAATCGTAGTGCAACAAGATTTTTTTGCACTCTCTAGTTGTTTCGCTTTTTTTTTTTTTGTACATACTTTGGGATTTTAATTTTTTTCCGTTGGTGGAATATGTCTTGGAAAACGATGGTCTACCTCTAATTTTACAATATAACTTGGAATGGTGATACTTATAAACATTTGTTTGAGAAATCTAAACGAAAGAAGACATATTCTTTTCGTTTTTCACTAGATATTTTTGAGTACAATACATATGAATTAAAAATAGCAATATCGAACATATGAAAGAAAATTCACAAGAAAACATGCTAATACCTGGTTTTGGCAATCTACTCCCCCCATGCTGTGGTTTTATTCAATATTTTTTTTTTGATTTAAATTATATTTTTTCCATTCTTCATCACTCTATATTTTGAAATATTTATAATAGAATAATGTTCGACCGTTCGTTTTTTGTAAAAAAAAATATTGCGTATCGAAATTTACAACGAGCATAACTCGTGGTTGTCGGATACGAACACGAGTGTTGCTTATGATTTCAGTAGAAGGGGTTAATGGTTTTATTATCTTCATTTCTAGATAAAAGATAATTTTTATTCGGTATATATTTACTTAACATATTATGTCAGAATATGAAGTGGAATGAAGTTTTTTAAAAGGTCACATCACCTCGATTAAATTAATCTTAACGACGTCAAGTTATCAAACTTTTGAAGAATGTATAATCTAATTGAATATAGCAAAAATATTTTATGATACTGTAGAAATATATTGTGGAGTAAATCTAATAGTAAAATGCTTTGTTTAAACTACTCTGAAAGACTATATAAGTTTAATTGTAAAATATTCAGAAGTTTACATAGTATTCAGTGATGAGCTAGTTATCAAGTGCTATAAATTTTTAAGCCGTTATTAAAATGCTATAACACATCAAAAATGACAACATTTTGAAATGTGTTAAAAAAATTTATTAAGAAGTCGTAATCTTTAACGTTTATTAAAAACGATTTCTTAACGCATTATTTTGTCAAATATGCCACAATAAAAGAATCCTCCTTTTCGTACAATTAGTTTAATAGAACAGTTTATATGATTCAGAAATAAATTCTTATTTACTATATATTTGTTCACAAAGGAACGCTTTGTAAAAAAATTAAATCCATTTTAAATGAAAAAAGTTTGTTATTGATTGATGTTTTATTTTCATAGAATATATTAAGATATTTTACAAATAAATTTCATAAATAATTTGGCAGTTATTCTATCAAATGTTATTTTAAGTTAATAACGTATTTCTTTTAACAAGCTAAATTATAGTATGAAAATAATTTAAAAATTAAGGTTATCAGTATCACTCATAAAATCAACCCAATATTTTGAACGTAGCATAATAATTAATCTCATTTTTTATATGTAATATTAAAACAATTATAAGTGTTCAAAAAATAGTGAAATGAGAGATTGATGGTTGATGCTAATAAAGTTAAACAGCCAGTAAACAACATGACTTAATGTATCACAGAATTATTAAAAAAAAAAAACACTTTTGCTGTAATGGCTAGAATAGAATTAAAAATCGGACTTTTTATATGACTTTAAGTGCAAACCGATAAAATAAGTGAGCCAATAGATGGTCAAAAAAAATTTAGTGGGTATTATGCTGAAAATGGGTCGTAAAGAATATGTAGATTATTTTTCACGCAGTATTTTATTCTCTAAATGATATTCGGATTTTCAAAACCAATAAAACATCGAAAACGCTGATTTTGCGGTTATTGTGTACAAAATTTTATTATTATAATATTATATTCTAGAATAACAAGGGAAATATTATTGATTGAATATTTGGACACGATTATTATTACCCAGCAATAAATTTTCATAAGTAACTTTATTAAAAGTCAATAAAAATATTCAGTTATCATTTATATTAGAATATCGGGCGCCAACTTGAAGGAAGGTTCAGGTTAATAAATTATTTCATCACAAACTAAAATGAATACTTTCTAATATATTATACTGGAAAAAAAATCATGTAAATATTTTCATTGATATTAGTTGATACATAATTCTTATGGAGATATCTAGACAAAATTAAATTTTCTTGGAGAACTGTTTGTCAATCATTTTGTATACAACTGAAACTATACACGGAGCCTGAAAAACGAGTTTCCTGTTTACATCTTTTTTCCATGTACAAGCTAATCTAACCTAGTAATGATTTAAGACATTTATTTTGTGTTAAAGTGAGTGAGTGCAGAAAAAACATTTTTTAAAGTGTTGATTATTATTGACAGGTTTATAAGCCAATTGAAATCTATGTATAAAGTTTCATGTATAATTTTAATTTGATATCACATAAAATAGCCAAGTATAATATTTTCAATGTTTTTAATATGCTTTGTTTACAATTACATAACAAAGTGTTTAAGGAAAGTTTGAATATACTATAACAGTGAAATGTTTATTTTTTTTGTTAGTTTATTTTATTAGAGGTTATATATTGTCTTTTTTTATCACGCTTATATTTATTGTTGGAGAATATTAATAAGCGTTATGTTGGCGGTGTCATGAAATAAATGTGTCTTAGATGTTATCGTTTGAACTGCCCTCGGATTTATTCGATGGATTGACAATAAAGAAGATCGCCCATTGTATGGATGCAAATTTTTTATGTCAAATTATTTTAGTGCCCGCGTTCAATAACCGGTCCGTCTCTGGCGTCTTCAGTGATTGTCGAACTTTTTTGTTTCTTGTATGATAAATTCAAATAAATTTGTTGCCTGCTTTTTTAAACTGAATTTATTTATTTAATATAACGCTTTGATAATCATGTGTGTGGCGTTTTGACTTAAACTATTGTGTATATTTTTTTATGAAGATCTCAGAATATAGTTCTAGAAATATTCCTGGACAATCACTGTCTTATATCCCAATACATAAATATTTTTTTTCTTGGCAAGTAAATTTTTATAAAATGGTTGAATTGACATTTATTTAATAGAATTATATTGTTTAACGAAATAAAAATAATACTGTCACAAAAACACAATCAATTTTGGAAAAATATTTCGGTTTTACGACATCATCAGAATTATGCTTAAGTTTAGCTGAGGTAAACGTGGCTGGAATTGTAACGATGAAATATATTGCAAAAGTTTTCAATATATTTATAAAAATTATTGAATATTTGTTAAATTAAAGCCTTAATATGAAATCATGCTTACTAGATAATTTAAAAAAAGACAATTTATTTGTAGTCTCGAATCTTTTATCGACAATAAAAAATATAAATCATATATAAAACTATAGCTAATGAATATCACAAATACTTAAATGTCTACAGAGAATTTAAAGTAAATCTGTATCTACGATAACTTTTTGTTAGTCAAACAGACGAATATACAAAGAAAAACACTTTTCATAGAACAAAATCACTCTCAATAAATAGTACGATGAATGATTAGAATAAAACAGATATACATTACTGTACCCGCAAAATGATCAACTGAAAATCGTTTTTAGCATTAAGAATTTTAAGTTTTTTAAAATATTAATTTATGATCAATTTTCTTTACTGTTGTATTTCTGACCTGTTTGAGAAGGTTTGTCAGCGCGTATTGTTTCTATAATTCAATGAATAATGCACCAGGCCAGTTGCGAGGCCTACAGTGGCCTTGTATGGAGATTCCTGAAGGCCTTTCGGTGCTGTTTAAGGGCATAGAATCCCAATCCGGCACTGGAATAGCAGACCCTTTTGGTTGTTTATTTTTCCCTTTGCTAAAGCCATCCGACCTTTTGTTGAGTCATTTTGATGTTTGTGGTGGTTAAGTCTTAACGCTTATCTTCATACAAAATCGCAAATCAATTTGTTGTCTATTATATGAGTTACTTAAAAGCAAATCTGTTATATAAACGTTCTAATATTAGTAGAAAATTATATTTCACAAAATAAATGGTTTCACCGATGACATGTTTTGCTTGAGTTTTATTCCCGATATATCCTTATTTTGATTTGCTATTTTACCAGAAAATTTCATGTACATGAGCAAAATTCAATTAAAGCTAGTGCCATCGAATTATAATCATTGAGTTTGTTGATTAATGTATACCATACGATGCTTTAATACATAAAGTATTGTTTGGATTTGCTAAAAAAATTATCATTAAGTATATGAGCGTGATTTTATAAAATTTAGACAAAAATTAAACATAAAAAAATATTTTTTAACCTCTTTATTTGTTTTTAAATTTCACTATCATGTAATTAGTACAGATAGAGTGCTAAAGTCAAGGTAAATTTGAAAGATTTGTACAAATTCTTCCTTGTATTTGTATTTTGTCATTGATAAGCGCTAGCCTGTCCAATAAATCAATCGATTTTTATTAAGAAACTAATGATTATTTTCAATATTAATAAAAAAATCCGTTTTTAATGTATTGCATTTACTTACATTGCTTCTTCCTTAGATAAAAAGTCGTCATAAAGCATAATTTTATATGGGATTTATCATATAAAGCAATGACATCTGTGACAAGAAAAAATATTTTATTTAAAAATTTGTTGATAATTGGTGATAAAGTATTGCTTATCGAAATTTGAATAAATGAAAGACTGATTGATAAGAAACATATAATAAAATTTTCCTTCTAAAAACTTATGGCTTAAAATGAATAGGGTACCATTTCATGTATTGATTGAATTGGCATTCACTTAGTAGAACTCTATTATAACACGGTGAAAATGTAATGTATTTTAGTTCTACACAATTATTTTTAAACAAATATATTGTAGTTGATAGCTATTTCGGCTCATGCCTCACTCATTTCGGCGTAGTTCTGACGATGGCATGAGCCAAAATAGCTATGAACTATATTTAAAAAAAAAATAATTTCGTAGAACTAAAATACATTGCTATTTTTTTCACCGTGTTACCATTTCATGCTTTAGCAGTGTACTATATTTTTTATATAATTATAACGCAAGTATAATTATAGTTTAAATATGTTAGTTAATCTTTGAAAATTACCATCGTTCCACTGTTATTAGTCAAAATGACGATGTTATGAATTTAATACGGTTTTTTCCAATTATTAAGAATATTAAAAAAATATATAAGTATTCAATTGTTTGTAGAACAGCGAGTAGCACATCTTTTTAATTTATGATATCGACTGGAGGTGCTTGATAGAATTTCAATATCAAATTTGAATGATTACAACTTTGAACGATTCCACGTATTTTGTCAACAACGACGCAGGTTTCGCCTTTCGGCATCTTCAGATATTTTATCACAATCCTCAGCAACAGAACTGACATTTTATCAGTTCTGTTGTAACTGTGTGATAGAATGCCTGAAGATGCCATTTTGCTACTCGTTGTTCTACAAATAATTGAATACTAATATGTTTTAGGTAGCAATTCAAATTTTACATCTTTTTAGGTTTTCGTATAGTGTAATAAAATTTTAAATAAAAATAAAATAATCACCAGATTGGAAAAAGTGATGAATTAAATGAATGCGTGTTACGACTCTAATTTTATTTATTTGAACTTGTTTCAGAATGGGAGGAGGTGGCAACACAATTCTTACAATTTTCACGTTATGGGCTGCGCTCGCTTGCTCTCAAGGAGGTCGCACTCCAACCACTGTATCTGAAGAGGCCTGGAGATGTCCACAAATTGAAGATCACCCTGCCGTAGAATGCTCCTGCGACCTGCCGCATACTTTGAGATGCACTGGCGACCGATCTGCTATGCAGGTAAAAAGTTCAAAATATAATCACCTTTAATGATCAATTATTTTTTTATAAATTCTATAATCACAGCATTATTGGCCTTTTTTTAAACAGTGACATCTGGTTTAATGGTTTTCGAAATCATCGTTTTATAAATAGTGTGAAATAGTTCTAAACTAATCGTTTATCTAAACCATAAAAATACGATACATTAGCGATTCACCACATTTCAAAAATATTTTTGGATTTGTTCAAAGTTCTTATAAAGATGTCGTTGGAATTCTAAGCTAGCTTTTAAAACCAATATTTTTTTTTAACTATAGTTTATAGAATGTATAAAAATATATGAGTTTTATGTGTATAAGTATATTATGGTCTTTCATTAGACGTTTTTTTTTATAGAGCGAATAAATAAATGGGTAAAAATTGAAAATCTATATTATTTTATGCACTTTGACGGTATCCTTCGCGTCAATCGTTTTTTTATTTCCATCCTTGGAATATATTATATGATGTAATTAATAAGAGCTTTTAATGTATTTTTTTTCAAAACACTAACATGGTGGTTTGAATAGGAAATTTATAAATGCTTAAAAATTGCCTTTTACTATATAAACATATATATTATATGTTGTTGTTAGCAAACTGATTTTTTCATCAGTAACAACGTTTTCTACTCTACACAAATCATAAAAAAATATGGTATTTTAAAAAATATATTAAAAAAAAATGTTATGATTGTAATACTATTTTCAGAATATAATTCATAATCAGGACCAGTTTCGCTCATCGCGAGCGTTATCAACTAAAAAAGAAAAATTACAAACAAGTACATTTTAACAAAATTCTAAGTTAAAAGTAAGTGCGCATACAAAACCAAAGGTTCATGGATTAACTAAGAAAATTGTGTAAATAGGCTACTTTGATTTTTTTTTCTGCCAGCTGATAACGCTCGCAATGAGCGAAACTAGTTCTGATCATAAAAAACATTGTGATAATAGAATTAAAAGTGTGTTTTATTATTTAAAATATCAAAAACATTTCATCAAGAAATGACAATTAACACCTTAAAAGTAAATAAGAATATCGAGATTTTCTAGATCTAACGCATACATCATGAGAAGTCAATATTTTCATAGAAAACTGCTAACGTTTTATTCTGTGAGACTGTTGATTGCAGTGTGTTGATTTTGACAGTAATTTTTTTTTCGCAGTTAACAGTAATGAAGCTTTTGTGTAAAGATAAATTTTTGTAAGGAAATATAGCCTAATTTGTTCTGCTAATCTCAATAATTGATATCCAGCATCAACAATACTGAATTTATTTTTGTTGTTTAAATTATCGAATGTGGAATATTCGTTGACTGACTCAGCAGAAATCGATTTAATAATATATTTTTTATATAATTTTCAGATAATTGGTCGTACGTTAAGATCGCTACCCACACATCGAGCCGTGTCTCTTCTTGACTGTACCGTGCAGAACGTATCAGCCTTAGCAGGACCTCTTCTTGAAGGAGTGGCCCTTCACGGCTTAGTGGTCTCATCAGGAGAAATAAGAGACGTTCACAGTGCAGCGTTTCGAGGTCTTGCGTCACCTCTACAAGCACTTGGTAACTAGCGTTTTCAATATAATTTATTCAATTTACCCGTAAAAAGACACTGCTACCATATGCGTTTAACTTGCTAAAAAAAGATTTTGTCCACCTTAAAATATATCTGAGGTATTTAAAACTATTGCTAAAAATAAAATTGAATAAATGAATCAGTAGTTTTATCAAATGTACTTATCTTTCACAGAAAATAATAAGTTTTATGTTATATGAATATAAACATTAATTGATCATATATTGAATCGTTAAAACTTTTTACAATTCCACATGTTTTGTCACCAACAGTACTGATGTCAGTTTTGTTGCATCCATGTGATAGAACGCCTGAAGATGCCAAAAGGCGAAACCCGGGTCGTTACTGAAAATAAATATGTGCAATTGTAAAAAGTTTTAACAATTCAAATTCCATAAAGCATGAATTTAATTAATCATGTTTCTTTGCAGAATTATCTGTGTCACTTTCAATAACAGTGTAACTGAAGATTTCAAAAAAATTGTATGTTATTAAAAACCAACAAAAAGTTTGAACAAACGACAAGGTTTTTTTTATTTAATAGTGAAATGTAAAAATGATTTGAAACACGACGATTACGTATGTTGATACATTTTTAAAGGTATAATTATTGATCTCGGAAAGTGTGTTACTTCTTATTCATCAATTAGAATATCATTCTATAATACGGTGAGAAATACACTCAAATAGTTCAATATATAAAATATCATAAATTTGTTTTTGTGGTTATAAATTTGTTTGAATCGTCATTAAATTAGCTTTTTTAAAAGTTAGACTTTTCACGTTATCATAATATCTTATTGCTGAATTAATTCATTATCAGATTTTTTCATGGTGGCTTTATCTCTTCAATCATATTTATAAAGAACGATTTTTCATTCCCTTGGATATGAATAAAAAAACAATGAAAAATATTTCGTTTTTATCAAAGGACAGAGAAAAAAATGTATAGCAGTGAGATGTTCCCGGAATTTCCGGTGCGAATTCAAGATCAAATTATTGTATAAGAGAGCGAAAGACTCCTATGGCGTGAAAATTAAATACGAAAATAGGTAGATGCCAGCGAGTAGACGAGAATAGCTATTGACGTTTGATGTCTGCTCACAAATTGGTGGTATGAAATATATTTTGGTCAGTAATTTTTTTTTTTTTTAATTTTTTTGTAGTAGTGGACGTCATGATTGTTATGTTTTTTATGACTGAACAATGGCATGTGGAGTTTATTATTACAATTAAATCGATCAATTAGTTTTATGCTTAATCGATAGAATAATGATAGAACCGAAATAAAAGTGCGTAATTCATTCATGCCATTCTCCGATCTCACAGCAATTTATGTTTTTTAAAGGATGTCGATTTAAATAGTAAGTACCCGCAAATTATTATCTTTTAAATAAATAGCCGTGTTTGTTATTTGCTTCCTATAACATAATAATGCTCGCAATGAGGGAAACTAGTCTTGAAACGGTGAAAAAAATAACAATGTATTTTAGTTCTACAAAATTATTTTTTTAAATACAGTTGATACCTATTTCGGCACACGCCATCGTCAGAACTTCGCTTAAACTAACATTTGATTATATATATATAGCTGTGTAGAAACAGCGTACTTTTCTATTTTTTTCACCGTGTTATAATGGAGTTGTTATAAGCGAATGCAGTTTCAATCAATATATCAAGAAACTAGTCTTGATCAATTAATATATTAAAAAGTAGTAAAAATGTGTTGTTATTTTTTATAATAACGTGTTTTTCCACCAAAATGTGACAGTTAGCACATTAATAGTGGTATTTATGCAGTGTATAGCTTAAGCGTCTATATGTTTTCCTGTGAAATTATTCTTGTATATAACCAATGCAAACTGTTCTATTGCATCCGTGTGGTTGAATACCTAAAGATACCCTATGACAAAAAAAGTATATTTTCAGATCATTTTATCTCAATAAATTTAAAGGTGTTAAATTGTTATGAAAAAATACCATGAAAACATTTGAAACTTTCAATTTTTGAAACTTTTTATCAAACCCAGATACTCTTTATAACACAAGTTTGTCTACGTGTAATATCATGCATTATAGTTTTCTTGGGCATTTTCTTGATTAATAAACCTTTTTCATTACAAACGAAAATGTTTTTGTAATTTTTTATTGCCAAGTTGATTAGATTTCTTACGAAAATAAAAGAGTTTATTGGGCCATTTAAGCAATAGCGAACGTATTATGGCGTCTAGAGAGTGTACCAAGTGAGTCCTTTTGTTGTAGGAGCAATAAATCAGAAGGAAGAAACACGATGACAGTTGGACAGGGGTTGAATGGAAACTCATTAAAGAAACAACGAGAAGCGAAGCCTATCGAAGGCGTTGCCAATTTGCGGTTTTCGGACAATTATATGGCAGATTAAAAAAAATATAGATGATATTATTTTGCTAGTTGTATGATTTTTTTTCTTAGTTTTGCAAACCAAAATAGGTTACCCCATGTATTGAGCTGTTCAATTATATCATAAAAAATATTTGTAAGAGAATATCTTCTCAATTTGAAGAGTCAGTGATAAAGCGACCTGTTTTAAACCTATATTTAAGCTTTAATATGTCTTGCTTGAAACATTTCAAGACGCCATTAAATAGTTTGTTTTGGCTATCGAAATAAACGGAAATTATTATCACCGGACGAAGGCTCTAAAATTGCTGTGCGGCCTCGCAACTCCCTCAAAATAGATTGAATATTACCCTAAAAATACATAATTTATTCCTTCGCCTTTAACCGATTTGTTTTTTAAATAATTAAAACACGTTTCTTAGAACTTATGCCCACTATATATTTTATGATCAGGAACGGTTTCGCTCTTCGCGAGCTGATCTATTCTCAGATATATCATGCCTTTTCATTGACAATTAAGTATGTAAAAAGTAATTTGTTTTTGTCTTGCTATCCAAATTATTTCAATAATTTATTATATTATGTATATTCAAGAATGTTGACAAGAATGAGAACTGCTAAATCAACAATTATAAGAAAGGTAATATTACGATAAGTTAAGGTTGGCTGTAGATATTCCTTGTCCACTTTCTTCTTTTATGTGCGAAAACCATCCCTTGAGGAATACTATCTTGTCACAATATCTCCTTTGAATTCAGCTTGATTACATTTGTCTATTTTTATAGCATTGGAGCATTGTAAGGTCTTGCTTGTTAGATTTTCTTCCATATTTTTTTTTTTATTTTCGCAATTTATTTACTTCAAGTTAAAATGTTGGTCGTTCCTGAAATGCTAGATTGTAAGGGAGGGAAAAGTGGAGAAGGACCAAAGAGCGAACATCGTTTTTTCTGTTTGCATCTTTATGGAGTACGTATATAGTATAGGAGAGTGAAGATGTATTGATCACCGCCCATTCTATCACATCACATAGTCTTCTGTTGTGGGAGGGTGCTAAATGGCAAACGAGATAAATAAGAAATAAATTATTAACGTTAATGAATAAAAACCACAATATGAATACAGAGTAAAGACACAAGAAAGCGTTTCAAATAGTAAAACTTAATGTTGAATTTACGACTAAAATGTTCGTACCGAGAGAAGTAAAACACAAAGAGAGTTTTTTTAAACATGTTCTTTGTCGACGCGAAACTGACGAGATTATTTAATAATGTGTATTTTAGTATTCTAACTTTCAAGTTTCAGCTTTCTAAAGGTATAAGCATTTCAATAACGTGGAATAGTATACTCAATTAAAAGCAAACCATCATGTAAAATTATCGCTGATTCTGATAATCAAGTTATTATTGATAACTTTCTTAAAACTTTTTATGTGTTATATAAAACTACACACAAACTAAAATAACAAAGTAATTAATTGAATTTAATTTTCAAAGTGAACTTCAGATATTTGATTTTTTTTATTGTTAAATCATTTGAGATGTACTTGAGAAAAAAACTCTGAATAAATAAAAGAATAAAGCTAAGCTCTGAATTTTTTAATTCAGAGCTATAAATCTGTTAATGGCACCAACCTGTCGTATAAAATACATTTTATTAATGGTATTACATTCGTTATTGTTAATTGTACAAATTTGATATTTTACTGACGCGTCAAAAAGAGTTAAGGTAAATAAATATTTCCAAACGCTTTGCTATGAAAATTTGAAGTGACTACCAAAGATTGGCAATTTATTTAAGTACCCTTGATTGACTAAAATATCTTAATTTCAGGTTTACCCAACAATCAGCTTACAAAGGTGCCAACGGAGGCTTTATCTCAACTGTCAGGACTAGATAGACTAGACTTATCGCATAACAAACTTAAGTCAATAGAAAATGATTCTTTTGTGGTAAGTATTTTAATGATATATTTTGTAAGATGAAAAAAATACTCATAAGTCATCATAATGAAAACTTTTTGTTTTGCTAAAAGCTTTAAGTATCTTTATATGAATTGTACATACGCTATCAACAAAAAAGGGTGTTCAATTTTCCTAATTTCTTCACACAATCTATATTTTTTATTGAAAAGTTTTCAAATTTTTTTTGTATGTAAAAAATATTATAACTTCACGTATAATACGGTGATAAATTTATTTCTTGACAAAAAAGTGGCATTATTTTGAAAGTCTTTAAATTTTTATTGTGTATATCTGTATGACATTCTCAAAACACTTTGTTCCACTTGGCTAACGCTGGATTACTGCTTTTGTGAAGCGATTGCATTTTTTATGAGTAGATATACTTTTGCCTTTTCACAGCATTTTTATGTATCTTCATCTAATGCGTTTGCAAACTAAATGATCTCTTTTCTATTTAAGTGTGTAATACCGAAATAATTTGTATTTATAAAACTTGAATTGTTACAATTTTGTACGGTTCCACGTGTTTTAAGCATTGTATATATACACTGAAGTTATTAATTACAGAAAAACACTTACCCCAAGGCAAGCAATAAATTACATTAAAATATAAATGTCTTTTTTTAGTTGATTGATATTTGTTGAAAAATCCTTTCAAGAATGACTCATTAATAAGATCGTTAATGAAAATTATCACAGGCAATTGTGTTTATTATTATTAGATTAATATTATTAAATTTGTTTTAGCTATACCAAGAGCTGTAACAATTCAAATTTGATATTGAAATTCCATCAAGCACCTTTAGTCGATATCATAAATTATATTTATAAAATTATACACTTTTAAGGTGTTAATTGTCACTTCTTGATGGAAAGGCATTATATTTTAAATAATAAAAACACATTTTTTAGTACTTATTTCCACAATTGTGGAAATAAGTAAGTGGCAATTGTGTTTATTATTATTAGATTAATATTATTAAATTTGTTTTAGCTATACCAAGTGCTGTAACAATTCAAATTTGATATTGAAATTCCATCAAGCACCTTTAGTCGATATCATAAATTATATTTATAAAATTATACACTTTTAAGGTGTTAACTGTCACTTCTTGATGGAAAGGCATTATATTTTAAATAATAAAAACACATTTTTTTAGTATTTATTACCACATTGTGGAAATAAGTACTAAAAAAATGTGTTTTTATTATTTAAAATATAAAATTATAACTAACGGTCGATTCCTTGCATGCTTCCGATGGCATAAAGAGTACGCAATAATCTTAAAACAATCCCATTCAGGCGTCTAAAAATACTATTCGCTTTTTTTTTAAGATAGAAGTTTCGTTATATACACCCTTATCTGATACAGTTGTATTAAACGCAGAAAATGTAATTGAGACAATCTCAAATTTATAATTTTCGTGGATTTAACGACGAAAATTATATATTTTTCGATCGCCTCCAATTGCAGTCAACATTTCACCGTGCTAGCATGGTGATAATCATACACATTAGTTCTATTGCATTGAATATTGAATGATAGAATGCCTACAGATACTGAAAGGAAAACCCTGGCTGTGAATGACAACATTAGCAAATTTACGAATTTAAAAAAATTCAATATTTTACGAATCATTTTTTTTATTTCTAGTTTAATAAATGATTTATAAAACAGTTATAATATCATACAACATGATCTTTTAACGTTTCTTTAGTTTGTATTAATATTCAAACTCACAAAGAACAATCGATAGACTAGACAAGCTATGATTATTTTTCATACTAACATTACGTTTTATATATCAATAAATGAATCCACTTTGAAATTTGGAGGTAAATTTTCATCGTTTTTGATAAAAAAAAACTTGCAAGGAAAAGCAGTTATTAATGGATTTTTGCATGTGTGACATGTATTTTAAGTTGTTTATAATAGTTATATTAATGTTTTTTAGGGTCTATCAAACTTAACATTTCTGGAACTGAGTGAAAACCAACTATCATCGCTGGCTCCTGGATGCTTTAGGCCGTTAAAGCTCTTAACAACGCTTAGGCTACGAGGGAATGTTTTGCACGCTGCTTCTCTCTCCCCGCTGAGTGATTTGATGTTACTCGTGGAATTGGACCTGTCGGCGAATGCGATCGCTGGACCTCTCGGGCCCAACTTGCTTCCAGGATTGAAGAGTTTGAGACTCTTGAATCTAGCGTTTAACAGTCTTACAAGTGTCAAGAGAGGAGCTTTGGCAGGTGTGTCTGAATGTTTATGAATAATTACGTGTTTAAATCAAAAATACATATTTTTTGTCTTAACGAAAAATGTATATAAAAGAAATGAATTTTTGATTATGAGTATTTCATACTTAACCCGATGATTACCAAAGACGAAATATCACGTCAAATGTCACAGTGTCTGTTTTGCCGAAGTCGAGTTATCTCGGAAGTACTTTTGGTAGCGTATTCTTGCGCCATAAAAACACATATTGATAATGAATGTTAAAGCTAGTTCATTTTAAGAACAAACTCTTAAAAATGATGTAGGATATAAAATATTGTAGGTATATTATAATTTTTTTCATATACAATAAAAAAGAATTTTCTTCAGACAAGTTTCATTTTGACCAAAAATAGTCGTCCTAGTTTACTTGCGGCTACGAAAAGATTAAAGTCAGTTTTCCATATATATTCAATGCATAACTTTTGATACCATTTCCACAATTAAATATTTTTCTAATCACACTCAGTTGCGCTCAACGCGATCACTATCAACTGCTCAGTTACGAAACAATAATGTGTGAAGAAAATGTGTTCTTAACATACTTATTGAAATTCAATGGACTTTTAAATTTACGTTTGCTTTATTTCGTCGAGTTCACGCTGTGGTGATTAAACATGAAGACACTTTGTATGGATAGTTTTACGTTTAGATATTACACACAAATTTTAACATTGTTAAATGCCTTTTTATTTTTAAGTATCAACTGTCAACAAACTACAATTAGTAGTCCTAGCAATTGAGACATCGCAGTTGCAGATTTAACGATTAACATATAAATTTATTTATTTAAAAGAATTATGACCTCGAGAAACATGTTTGAATCGATCCAACAATTTGTTTATTCATAAATATTATTCAAAAGTATTAAAAAATACATAAATTAAAACGTTTGTTGTTGCCTTATATGAAGACGTTTGAATTAAAACATCTTTTATAATTAACAATCCCTAGAGAATTGCCTTCGTCGTGAAAACATAATTAATAAATTGCGTTCCTATTAATTTTTCAATTGAAGGTTAAAAAATCTCTTTTTCCAAGAATACTTAATGTGCCCTTTTGAAAACTGCGCTCAAAGAATGCCTTTATTAATATTCAAAATAAAAACACCGACGTACTTTTCTCAGATCGTTTCACGTTTTATAATAGCACAACAAAAATAAGTTGTATATTTTTTCAAGCCAATTCGACAGACAAAGGATATGTTTATTTGTAGGTATAAGACGAAAAACAAACTCTTTCTTGTGCCTTTTTGTAAAGAAAATGTGTAACTTTACATCTAAAGAAACAGACTCGAATAATACTTTCCACGGGTAATGTGGGAAATTTCAAGTATTCATTTTTAAAAATATGAAATGATGAAAATAGAATATTTCATCAAAATTTTTTGTTAAACTGAGAATATGTAAATTAAATGAAACCATTGTTTGATTTTTATCTGGGATACATAATTATCGTACTGATGTCATTGTTAATAAAAATCTGTACAGTTAGTTACTATATCGACAATATACAATAATTTTACTTTGAATCTAATTTTCTATGACGAAAGGAGTTTGACTAATCGAGCATACCGACCCAATAGCCATTAAACTGTAACAGAAATATTGTAAAATTTTAAGCGAAAATAACAGAAACAATAACCAAAAATATAGAGCAAAAAAGTGAGATGGAGAAAAGGTTTATTGATTGAATTGGCATTCACTTGGTAGAACTCCATTATAACACGGTGAAAAAATAGCAATGTATTTTAGTTCTACAAAATTATTTTTAACAAATATAGTTGATAGCTATTTCGGCTCACGCCATCGTCAGAACTATGCTACTATATAGTTCTGACGATGGCGTGAGCCGAAATAGCTATCAACTATATTTGTTAAAAATAATTTTGTAGAACTAAAATACATTGCTATTTTTTCACCGTGTGGGAAAAAAGGTTTATTTAAACAAAAGATTCACTCAAATTTAAGTATAAAAAAAACAAAATATTAAGAACTGTTATCGGTTGAATTATTATTCATTTGGTAAAACTTCATTATAACACGCAGAAAAAATAGCAATGTATTTTATTTCTACACAAAATATAAGGTATATAGTCGATAGCTTATTTCGGCTTACGACCTCGTTAAAACTAATTTTAAACGTATATTTACTTCTCAGTATATAGTGGTGTAGAAAATTTACACAATAAAACTTTTTCTCCGTTCATACATCATAGATAATAATAATACATAAGATTATGATATCAAATGATTAAATGTGACGTTGTTATGTAATTGACAGTTTTGTTGCATTCATATGATTGAATGCTTGTAGAAAAATTTAAATGTGATATTAAGATTCAATCAAACACCTATAGTCCATATCATTAATTAGGTAACATATACTCTGCCAATGTTTTTTTAAATAAACACCTGGGCTTTTTAACTAACATATTCAAAACCATTATCTAATAAACGAACATAATTGTAATTAAAAATAAAAAAAATTGTGAAACATGTAAAAATTATATTTTTTGATCGATACGTTTACTTTTAAAATTAAGGAGTGCGTATTTAAAACAGTTAAACAAATATTGTGTCAAAATACAGCGCGTATATGCGCTCATTTTCTACATCCGGTCTGCCGTATTAACGCATTTATGACATTTAACCGGTTAATCTTCTATGTGTTTTTTCTTTGCAACCGAAATTGAATGGAACGATTCAGAAAAATTGATTCAAGTGAATGAGGTTAATTTTTTGCAATATGTTACACTTCGGTTAAATAGTCTTAGTTTAAGAGCTTTTTAGAGCTTAGTTGAAAAGCATATTTATTGATTACAAACAAAAACTGATTTGATCAATAACAAAGCTAATTTTTAAATATGAATATTGAAAAGCAAACTGATACCGTGTTAATTTCTTAAAAAATTAAAGAATTAATAAATCTTTCGGATTACATTAAATATTAATTACATGATTTGAAAAACGGAAAAGATAATTACATCATCATTGTGAGACAAAATAAAAAGGAAACTTTGACAAATAAAATCTTTAAAAATTCAAGATGAGTAAATGAGAGAGCCCTCTGTAATAATAATACTATTAATTGCTGCTGTAGTCAGTCCTTCATTTAATTCGGGGCTGTTTACGGGACAATAACTTTTAACGTTGTTCCGTGTTTTTTTCGCTTTGTTTATTACAACACCTGTAGCGATAAGTCCCGCACTTAAAAATTAAATGATCCAAATGAACACTTAACGAGAATGTAAAGACGCAAAAAGGGGCAGATAAAGTGAGTCAAGTCGAGCTTTGATAACCCGACGAGAAGTGTTACTGCAATTAGTTAGAGAGGATTTTTTATTGTGTATTTCATACAATGATGTTGTTTTATTTTTGATGACAACAAAATAAAGCTTCAGTTAGTGAGATATTTGTATTGTCTTAAATATAGTAGTTGAAAATGTTTTATTTTCAATTAAATCATGTAAAATTACAGCTTCTTGACTTTCTCCTATTTCTTAGGCATTTTACTAATTTCATTTTAATAAAATTATGGTGACTTAAATCCAAAACAACTTTTTATCGTCAAATATTTGCATTATTTTTCCATCAAAAAACTCTTGCATCGTACGAGTTTAACCGGTTAACTGCCAAAAGCGTCTTAAGACGCATAATTTTCTGTGAACGAGGCGCCGCTCATACAAAAATTACGTTAAGACGCGCCGTTTTAAATGGGTTTTACTAAAGAAAATCAATTATTTAAAATATACAAATATATCGAATTGATTATGGATAAACAATTGCACGACTGGCGCGCTCTTCATTTATTTGGTATGCTTTATAAATAAACTTTATTACACTTTCAATAACGATATGTTTAGAAAGTTTCATTTTTGTCGTGAAATTCGCAGCGTGCTGAGTACCGCCATACATGTATCTGCCGGCAGTTAACCGGTTAGTGAAAGCCTGGTTGTATGATAACTGGATATCAAAAATGACTGTTCCCCGGAAACAGTCGTCGTAGGTGACAGCAACTGTCTTATGTTTGAGTTATGTAGCCTACTCAAAAATTTTGACCTACAGAAGAAATGGTTTTATAAAACAACCACAATGAAATAGTTCAGTGATCTTCAAGCTTTTTCAATTCATGAAACCCTCTACTCAAAAATATATCTTGGCACAATATTCAAAGTAGATCGATTTGTTATATTTACTTTTTGATAAGACAATTAAATAAAATTATTAAACAATTCAAATTTGATATTGAAATTCCATCAAGCACTATCAGGCAAGTCTGTGGAGTTAAAGTCGAAAAATCACGGTGTTTCGGCTGGAGTTGGAGTTTGATTCGTAAAAAAACGTAACTTTGACAACCTTTTCTATTAGATGATTTTGAAAAATAACTCAATGAAGAAAAATAAATAAATCGTCTTCTTTTGAGTTCCAATAAACAAAAAACATCTCTTGAAAAAATGACCAAGCTTAGAAATTATACGGCAATTAGAAATCATAAAACATTCAGCATTGACCGTTGCATCATTACTTCTGCATCTTTAATTCTGATTTGAGAGCTTCAATGAATGCATTTTTGCTGGACAGATTGATTGATTTTTTATTTAACAAATATTGATAGAAAAGGTAGAAAAAAAGCGTCAATATTACTTATGAGTAAGTGTTATATAATATTTGTTATCAATCATAATTATGTTAAAGGACAACAAAAAAAACGTTAAAACTTTTTCGTTGCTAAATCGATTTTTTTTTTAATTATGAATATTTGTTTCAATGTGACTATCGATATTAATTGCTATTTGATCAACAATATATATTTTGAGTGACTGTAATTGATTCATTATTTGTTAATGTTGTCTTTCATAACATTTAAAGTGTCTTTTTTCTTCAGACAAAAATTTCATCCTTCCGTCGATAAAACTTTGTTTGACAGGGGAGCGCAAAAGACACTGGTGATTTTTAAAGATTTAATGGGAGTTCAATAACGATTTTTTCTGAGAGAAAGTTTAAATAATTACTTTCAATTTCATTTGATCGAAAGCTCAAAAGCTCAAAAAGAAATGATATATATTTAAAATGAATGCTGTCAAATATTGATATAAAGTCATTGCATTAGAACAAAATTAACAGAACTTGTATTTAATGACTGGTTGACCATGATGACTGTTAACTGACAAAAAACTATGGTAAATAAATTTTAAGAAATAGATAAAAAATAATCGGATTTTCAAAATCAGCTTGAAATTGAAAAAAGTCTTAATTTTCTTATAGCAAAAAAGATTACAAAATTAATCAAAGTTTTTCATAATACTCACATTTTTTTAAATCTATCTGAATATTTGATCACTTTATATCATGAATGTTACATTTTTATGTATATTTTAAGTAAAGTTTTGTTAGTTTAAAAAAATCTGTCGTTTATTTTTGCAAAAAAACATTAGTCGAGTAACAAATAGTTTAGGTAAGAATTTAATTTACTTGTAGATAGTCATTTCTGTGTGAACTTAACTTACGTGAGTTTCTTGTAATGGTTTACTACTACACAAAGCTTGTATAATAATGGAGTTAAAACATAATAATTCAATATTTATATATAAACGTTTAATTAAAAGTAATTCATATTTTTTGTAATATTTTTAAAGAGACAAAACACAATTCATTTTTTAAATATCATTGATTTATTTAATTTAGTTGAAATTATATTAAAAAATACTATTTTACACTGGTGATTACAACGAGAATGTTTTTCTCAAACTCAAAGCTTAAAAAAGCTTTCTGTTAAATGAAATAAAAAACAGCTTAGTGTACCTGTGTTTGTGAAAATATTTCTGTTGCTAGACCGTTCATTTTCGTTAGGCACGGGGCGAAGGAAAACTGAATAAATTTTCATTCTGTTCAGAGGCGAGAATAATTTTCTTTATTGAAATCACGTTATTTAGAACCAAAACTTTAAGTCCGCAGGTTAAATTTGCAGATTTTTGGTTATTTTATATTGATTGTTATTGAGTATCTAAGTATATTCAAAGCGACCAATAAACATGTGTAATTTTGTAATTATCTGAAATCACTCTGGGTGAAATGTAAAACCATGAACTTATTTGTTCTTTGTTTTGAAGTTAAAATTATCAAATTTGAAGGACTCTTAAACGTTCGTAAAAAGTTACATTGAGTGTCCGAGAAAAAAATATTTTATATAGTCATTTTTGCACCTGCACATGCTACAAGAACTTTTGATTCACATTTGAACCTGTTGTCAAGTGGTATACATTGTTGACTTAATCATGGTGCTCATGCATTTCGAGATGGTTTCCTTAATTATATATCAATCAAATTTATTGACTTTTGTTGGAATAGAAAAATTTTGCAATGTTTTCAAATCCTTTTAATGGATCTCATCCGAAGAACTCTTGTTCTTAAAAATAAAGTTTAAAAAAATCATAAACAGTTTTTGAATAACAAAACCGTATTCATATTAAGTATATATAATTCTTATTAGAAAAGGATATAATTGAAAAAAATCTTGCGACTTAATCAAAAACAATTATCGATTAATATAACGTATTCGAAAGTTTAAAAAACACATAAATTTCGATTGTTCTTAAAGTATCACTTAATTAGACATGTATTAATAAGGGATTTCTTAAAAAGGGTTAATGTAGGCTCGTGCGAGCGTCTTATAAAAAATAACAAGCCGAGATAATCCTATTATGCATATTTTTTATGGTATTATGAATTTCTCTCAACATACATTTACTTCAGGTGTATACTGAAAGAGATGTCTATATTTGGTATATTTTTAGGTTCAGATTTTCTTTTAATTGAAAATATTATTAAAAAACTGTATATAATTCAATAAAATATAATAAAACATAAAAATTGCTTTTTATACACGTAAAATGACACTTTTCAAACCAACGTAGAAGAGAAAAGTAAAAGTCAACTGAATCAACAAATAAAGTGCGTTAAGCTATAATCGGCTGCATGTAGTCAAATCGTACAAAACTGATAAACAAGGGGTGGCCCCTTTTCCGGAACAACGCCAAAAGCTTAGATAAAAAGCTCTCTTGATTTTCTATAGACAATCATCGCTGCTGTTACTTGTAAAAATATATACATTTAATGCTTAGCTGATTTCATTTTGTATTAAAAAATATCCTTATAACTCTATAATTTATTAAAATTCAATTGGTGTAGAAATTATTTTGGTGGCTTATCTTTTAGAATCACAAATATTTGTTGCTGACTTGATTCCAAAAAATCTTTCAAATCTCTTATTAAAACGTTTTTATACCACAAAAAGCACAATATTGTGGCAATTATTTTTTGAAAAGATTGCATAAAACTTACTTTCAATAAAATACGAATATGCAAATAGACGTTATAAATTAAAATTGATTCTCCGTTTAGTATTCTTGTGAAGTACTGTGATAGACAAACACTAGGCATTTATACTTTTGAATAGGAAATTTTTCATACAATACATAAGGGTCGTTACAACCAGCTTTCACAGTATTAGGATTTTTAATTGAGAGAACAAGTTTTTACAAACAGTTGAATAACAAGAGGTTTTAAGTTCCAGACCATTCGTGCTGTAAAAGTTTATGAGCGTTTTTAATTTAGCCTTCAAGTGAGCTTCAATACTTTTTTATTGAATACATGAAGTTGTATAAGCATTTCGTTGTATTTTTCATCAAATAAACTAATTAAAAGTCACCTTAGATGTAGAAACATCATTAAAAAGTTTGTTTGTTATTCTTTGATCTTTATGAAATTTTTACGGAGTACATTGAATGTACTTCGTAAAAATTTTCTTTTGATCAAAACGAACTATTAAAAGAAAATTTAATTGATAAGGAATATTAAAATTAAAATTTATTCGAAGAAAAAATGTACACATTTCTCAGAATAAGATATTTTAATATTTTGAATGCAATTATAAAACGTGTTTGTTCATATAATAATTACAAAATAAATTCTACAACCGAAATTTAAAAAAAAATATATATATTTTTGTTTAACACTCTTATCGATAAATTGTTACAAAATACTGTTGATTATGAAACAAACTATTGAAAATATTTTTTTGATAAGGGTTTAAATTATATCACAGAACTTGTTGAATATTTAGTATTGTAGATTTTTAAAATATATTACAACCTTACCATTAATTATATTATATTTCCACATTTTGTTTTTGTAAAAATAAAATTTCTTCACACAAGTAATAAAGTAATTTCATTAAATATATGTATTGTTGCTCCACTAGTATTAGCCAATAAAATAATAGGCAGAAAAAATGAGTTTTCATCAGTTTCATTTAATTTTATGATACCAGCTTTGAATGTTAATCACTCAGGGTTCTGAAATTTGTGTTCACTTAACAATCAATAAGAAAGTATAAGTGCAATCTTTGTTTGAATATATTTGAAAAAAAATAGTTATAGCTTTGAATAATTTTATGCTATCTTTTTGAAAAAAGGTTGTAGAATTAGTCAGTCAATATAAAGTGGTAAGCTAAGGATTTCAGTTCTTAAACTAAGAGTCCATCCTTAACATTCAGTAGAGCGAAAACGTGATAATACCTTATCCTACAATACCATTTCAACGACAATTTATAACACTAGAAACTACCGAGAATCGCGATCTCTGTTATTTTTGTATGAGGAAAGAGTGAGATGTGAAATATACCCAACGTGACTTAATTCGTATTTTGCACGATTTTTTCGCACGGAGTGCTTTGCGACCTTTTTCGTTTAAGATTGTTTTTGCAATTTTTAAAAGTTGAAATGTCGCTCTGGCTATCGACTTTGAGAATCGCACTTTTCACTTCCGCAAAGTGTTCTACGTGATAAGTTTTCAGCTGGAAAACTAAAGGATAAGGTTATTTCAATAGAAAATAGTAAAAAATTGTTTTTTTTATGTATAACATATTGAAACCTAACCCACTGACTAGTAATTTTTCAACTGTTGAATGTGTATCAATATTTGATAAAAGAAAATAGAATTATGTTAAAACGTTCGTATACAAACTATTTACAGTTATAAAATATCGTTTTATTGGTCTTGAAAATATACACTGAGAATACTTAACTATCTTTCAAAATACAGTAGGTGATATATATAAGAATGTAATCTGTTTCAAGACTATATTCGCTATAAGAATTCTTCATTAACTGGTCTGTTAACGTCAATTAGTTTTACATATAGAATAATGGATTAAAAAAACCGTATTCGTTTATAATCAGAATATGTGTACGTTGACCAAATACAGCACATATTTCGTAATAAAGTCCGTTGTCCGATTTGTTTACAGTCCAAACTGATATCGATCACCTACTGTCTGATAATGCTTATTACGTAGCTTTGCAGGGTAAGTGGTGAAAGTAAGAAAAAAATAAAACAATTTGATACGTAAAACAATTAATAGTCTAGTTTTGATGTCTAAAGCTCTCTTGCGTAAGCCAGGATTATTATTTAAAGAATAATAATTGAATGAAAATTAACCACGTAAAGTTATGTTTAACCTTTTCATGTGTCAAAACTTTTTTTGAATAATGATAAGTGAAATAACTGTTGATTTTGTCGCTTTCATTGAAATTGTATTCATTGGACAGTCGGGATTGTTTAACGTGTATAAACGATAAGCTCGTAACCTATACATCAACAGTAATTAAACAATTGTCCACGGATTGGATTCGGTCCTTCAAAGAGTTTTATCCACCCTTCGACAATTTCAAATATATATTTCGTTTAATTTTTGTTAAATTCCAGAGTGAATTTAATAAAAACTTGTATTTTGTTTTTTGGTATATCTTAGATTCAAATGGAAAGATGAATTCATTTCACACTTATTTATCTGACGCGAAAATCACTTTGAAAATATTAAATGTAAGGAAAGTGATTGGCTAACGACCATTATCTGTTACCAGACTATATTCGCTATCCCAATATGTGCTCATTGTTCGTTAACCTATCACCCACTGTACGTAAAAAATGATACACTAATTTGAAAATTTCCAATTTTATAAATGAACAAACAAATTTATTGGCTTGCCAATTTGTCTAATATAAGAAAATTTTTAATTGGATATTGTATTTCAATAGTGTCAAACGAAGGGCGAGTAGATATATTTTGATTGAATTGGCATATACTTGGTAGAATTCCATTATAACACGGTGAAAAAATAGCAATGTATTTTAGTTCTACATTTTTTTTTATAAGATATAGTTGATAGCTATTTCAGCTCACCATCGTCGGAATTATGCTGAAACGAACATTTTTTTTATCTATATATAGCTGTGTAGAAAAGGTACACAATGCATCTTCTCTCCTGTTAACGACCTAGCTTATTTCCTGCTAGCAATAAAACTAGTTAAAAATAAATAAATTTTGAATCGTTACAACTTTGTACATGTTTTGTCACTAACGACTCGGGTTTCGTCTTTCTGCATCTTCAGGCATTCTATCTCGCGAGTAGATATCGATCATAAAAAACTTATTAACGAGAAAAATAACTTTCTTGACATTGGAATGCGATTACACCAAAGTCTTGTGCGACATTTTTGTCAATACTTTAGAATGGCATAACGATTGAGATACAGTGCTTTTAACCCAATGATATAAGAGAATTTCTAGTTTCTTATTAGTATGTCATAAGAAATTAATCGTGAAATGTTTGTCTGCGAAAAAGTGGTCCAAGTTTAATTGAATAAAAAGAGATAGAATTGAAGAATGAATCTGATTCAGAGATCATACAATTTATCAAAAGTTTGTTATTTGATAGAAGTTTCAAAGTAGTTTGTTATTTGCGTGGGTGCACACCGCTAAATCGCATATCACAAAATTAAATTTAAAGTTTTTAATAGGAATTCTCTGACGGTTGTGATATCTCGCAAACCATAAAGCGTTGATTATATTGAAAAAAGTAATAATTTAATTTATTCAGAAAATATTCCATGAAACAATTATTATAGACAAAGCATTTTTTATGATGTGATAATGAAAATTAATTTACTTAGTGTAATGGCTATAATCTGTATCAAAAAGCATGGCTATGAAAAAGCAGAAAAAATAATTACATTAAAATTTTATTTGTACATATATAGGACTGAATAATTTGGAACTTATGTCTTTTAATAATGAATATTTGAAATCAAAACGGCTATAAAATTTTTAACGAAAGCTTTTGTAAATTATTTATTTTGTTATCCAATATTGTGGGATTTTTCAAGCTTATCTGAATAAGTTAAGTTTTTTTTCCATGCAATTTTATGAAGTGTCATAATAGAGTTGGGTTTAAGGATTTAAAACTTTAATTTTGTTCTACTGCATATATATTATCGGGTAACTGAATTCGGAAAACATGATTTGAAACCGAACTAATGAATAATGCTTTAAAAAATAATTGAAACTACTATTTTTGATAAATATTGTGATGAAAATCACTAATATTTGTTGAAATAAACTATTTAAATGAACTTAAAATATCGGAAGTAAACGAAATTTTCACTTGTAATGCGTTTTATTATTTTGATGTCAGGCATTTGATAATATATAATGAAACCATTGTATAAACTTCTGTTAATTTAAACATAATTTTCAAAATATAAAACGCAATTTTATGAGCAATTTTCAGTGCAGTGGTAAATTTACATATTTTTCTTGAAATATGTAAAAACTTCCATAATATTTAATGCATTAAAATCAACGTATCACACGAATATTTTACACGGAATGACAGGCGTGGAGTCAAAACTTTTAGTGGTAATTTTTTTGGCTGGCGAAAAGATTTAATCTAAATTTAATATTCAAGTTTTCACCAAAACTAGCGAATCGTAATGAAAATCTCGTTTGAATATTTCCGGATGTAAAATTTTACCCTATTTTTTTTTGAATGCGGCAGTTAGGTATAGTAAAAACAAACGTGCTTTTAACGAACATGATAACTTTCTTATTATACTAAAAATAAATATCACAGTAAAAAGAAGACTCGACAATTGCTTGATGAAACTATTAAAACGACAGATATAACTTCTAATACTAAACAATTTTTATAATAAGTATTATCAAAACGATTTCCTTGTGAGCAAATTGTTATTCATATGTATGATACTTAACTTTACATTAAATGAAACACTTCAATAAGGAATCAATAATCATACTTAATTCGAAAAATTTAAAAATAACAACCTAAAATTTCAATATTGTTTATTTATCAACTTATTTTATAGAGAGAATGTATACTGTGGAAGCCAAGCGATGTTCTATTGAATGAAGTATTGTAGGATGCATACAATTTATTTCGATACTGACTGATTGAAGTTTTATTTTACATTCAAAATGAATTTTCACGATGTTATCGCTGAAACCAACGAAAATGAAATACTATCGTCGAAATTTAAACATATTTGATACATTATTGATTGAATTGGCATTCACTTGGTAGAATTCCATTATAACACGGTGAAAAAATAGCAATGTATTTTCCATCGTCAGAACTATCTAGTTCGATAGGACGATAGCGTGAGCCGAAATAGCTATCAACTATATTTGTTAAAAATAATTTTGTAGAACTAAAATACATTGCTATTTTTTCACCGTGATATTTGATACAAATTAATGTGTTACTTGGCTAAAATGATGTAATGATTTAATGAAATAAATTCCAAAAGTTTTGATTGCCTTAAAAGTATTAAAGAACGTGAGTTTTAGATTAAATTAATACCAATTTCTCTCATCATGAGCATCATCAAAACTTTGAGATCATACAAAACAATAAAACAATTTAGTGAGTAAACTTAACGAAGAATCTTGATTCCGGTCATTGGATCTCATGTCACATGGAACTAATAATACATGAAATTCTTGGAAATATATTACCAGGATGTCATAGGATCTCTAATTGGAAGCTTACAAAGGTTAAAACGTATTGATCGATTTATCGCATGGACGTCATTTTATTAAATTAAATTTAAGTCGGTATACTCTTTTGAGAAAAATAAATACAATTATTTGATACTTCAGATTTTTTTTCGTAAAATAAAACCATTTGTTGTATTTTAGGAATTTTAGTCAGTAAAAAAGTTGCTATATTTAAACAGATCGAATCTAAAGGTGCAAATTGTTTTTTTGTTTTGTTCTGCTTAAAAAAAGGATCTTTTATAAAAAACAAACAGGTTTTATTAAAAACATGTGGTGTCGTTTAATAGAAAATATGATTGTATGTAATAAAAGAAATATGTACGTAAAATTTGTTTATTTTGAAAACTGTGATTCTTCGATTTGTATTAAATATTGCAAAATAAAATGAAATTGAAACTAAGAAACGCTAATGGAGTTTTTTCTTATTACTGTGACTATTATATATAGTCACAGTATAGCTAGTCACACAAATATTTCTTTATTTAAAAATTCACTTTTATATGAGTGTTTGACAGTATTTTTTTTACCAACATCAATTGAATATTTTTAAAACTTGATTATACATATAGTAATACAAAATAAATAATTTTCAAAACAAAGATTTAAACATCTAAATCCAATTTCTAGTACTATTTCCACAATTTTATACTTTTACAATCAGGACCTCCTCCCAGGTTTCCCTCATCGTAAACATTATTAATTTTAATATTTTATTGAAATTTAATTTGAAAACTATTTTATTTCACTTAAATATATATTTTGAAATTAACTATCAATGTGCATTGTTTTTACTTAAGAGCTTTTTGTTTTGTATACCAGGTAATTATTTACTGAAAAAAATTGTAAATTTGGCCTTGTTTTAATTTGTTTTAGTTGGCAATCATCGTATTGAACAACATTGATTTATTACTTGATATAAAATTGTGGAAGTATTACTAAAAATAACGTTATATTATTTGTATAAATATATATATTTCGAATTTGTATGCGAGTGTTAATTGTTTTGAAGAAATCAGTGAACCAAGTGTTATGGTAAAATTCCCCATACACACATTTTATCAGACATTCGTTGAGAAAAACTATTTGACCGTTATGGAATATAAGAAAAGCTGGAATGTTTTGTAGGTGTTTTTTCGTAAACGAGCTCTGTAGGAAAGAGTAAAAGATTGCGTTATACAAAGATATCAGATTAAGCGAACCGCTTCTTCTTTTTTCTCTCCCCTCGTCTCTACATACTTTTTCTTCGTTTGGTTTTCCTCTGCGAGCGGTTTTATTTGGCAACTGCGTTTAAAAGTTGGCAGACGCATTTGCGCGGTAAAAAGAGCCTCAAATAAAACACGTTGTTTTTTGGTAGCAAAAAAATAAATGATAAAATTGTAGACGACAGATTTTACAATTTATCATAATTGTTTTAACACGATTTTCTCGAATAAGTTTAAATAGTTTGATATATTTTAAAATTAAAGCATACTTTGTCTACCTTTTACTTTGACAACGGGCGCAATATGACAGTATTTTTATTGTCATAATTCTCTGCATTTAACAGGATTTTTTCCAGATTGATTCAAACTAGATCGATTATTAATTTTTGATTTGAAATCTTGACTACGGGAGTTGAAAAAAGCACTCCTCTCAAATTGATCGCCATATTTTTTTTTTATTATCTGTGACTAAAAATCGTTTGCGATGCTGATAACATTTCATGCCAAATGTATAATAAAATATGTCATAAAAAAAATTAAGAGAAGGAGAAGCTCAAACAACACAACATTTATGTAATCGAGAAACTAAATCAAATGTGATTTCACAAGCACAATGGCATGAGTCAGGAGTGACCGATACATTTATCATTTGGCGATACAGCTTGCGATGGTAAAATTAGTCTAATAACTCCATTTCAATAAAGCATATTATTGGGAATTTGTAGCAATATTGTTATGATTAAGCTCGAACTATTTTGAAATACTACAAAGATTCATACAGACACCTCAAAGTTGTCGAAAACGTGACTATAATCAAGTCTTAGAAAATTTTAGTATTGAAAAAAGTGTCCCAGACAAATTGATTTTATTATAGACTGATGGAATTAAATCTTATTGTATTTTGATATTTTATAGGTCTAAGAAATTTAACATCCTTAAGTTTGCATCATAACCAGATAGATGTAGTAGAAGATCACGCCTTTCGTCAACTATCAAACTTGACTGAGCTGGATTTAGCACATAATGGAATAGTGGCAGTATCCGGTAAGACTATTAACCAAGTTTCATAATTTCATCTTAACATTAGGCTGATAAGAAACAAATTCAAAGCTTTAATTTGATAATTTACTCGAAACATTTTTTTATCATTTTAGTTATATAAAGTGTGATTTTTGTAATTATAAAATGAGTTAAAATGTATATACAATTGAAAAGTATTTCACTTGCATTGTATTGCTTGTGAAATTCTTTATATATAAATATAATAGTCGAATGCGATGGCGAGTAAAGATGACATTTATGGAAAGGTGAATGCCAAGTTAATTACTATTGTATTATTAAAAGTGAAATTATGCACCCGTAATTATTGGACTCACAAAAAATAATACGGAAAGACGCTTGGAGAAAACGGTATTATAAGCGACGTGGAATTAATACAATGCGTTTTTGTTTTTAGTATTAAATAAAACAGTTTAAAACAGTGTAAAATATTTTTTATTTGAATGCACTTCATTATGTGAATAATATTTATAAAAACAAATGTAAAAAAATCTTTTGCAGAATTATTGTACGTGATAAATGTTGATGGATGATGTATTTCTAAGGTATATGTAAAGAGTAAAAAATATCTGTCTTTGTTATAGGAAGCTCTTTAGCGCATTTGCCACTGCTGCAAAAGCTTGAGTTGAGTCACAACTTTCTGCGAGCTTTGACCGCGGATTTAGTTGGACCCTTAATTGGCCTGAGAGAGCTGCGGCTCGATGACAATGACATTTCTATTGTTGCTTCAGATGCTTTGAAATTAGGAGTGGTGCTGGACAGGTTAACTTTGTCAGGTAAAATATAAAAAGAAGGTTAAGAAATATAAATATTTTTTAATTTGATTGCAAACAGACAATGGTGTGGTTTTTCATTTATAATATATTTATAATATAATATATAACTCTTACTGTTTTTTTATGAATTACATATTCGATATAGAAAAAAATCTCTTTACAAGTCTATTTTAATTAATCATAAGATTTTCTTTACAATGTAAGTACTAAAAACTTTCTTACATAATAAAATGTATAAAAAAATCTATTGATAAGTTATTTATATAAAAAATCTTGGTTTTGATAAATAATATAAGCTAATCAAAATGTCAAATTTTAAACTCAATGTTTTGGCTTTTCCAGATAACCCACTGAACTGCGACTGCAGTCTATCCGATTTTGCAACTTGGTTGAGAACAGACGTCCATCTTTCAAGTGTGGATCGTGATGGCGCTATTTGCGCGACGCCACCCTCATTAGAAGGTGCTCCGTTGCGAGCTTTACCCCCGAGAAAGCTTGCCTGCGACTCTAGCGACGATTATACGACGACAACTGAAGAAGCTTTTGATGATATTGATGTCGTCGATGTCGAAGCTTCCGAGAGGGAAGATTCTGATGCTGATATTGATGGAGACAGTGCCGAGATTGAATCTGAGGTTGAAGAAGGAACTAAAGTGACAAAAAATCAGGTAAACAATAATTTCATGAAATATCACGTAAGTTATTCGATTCTGTTCATTTTTTCTGAATCAGGCAAAGTAATAACTAATAAGTTAATAAAGTGTCGAGCTTATGATAAAAAGGGCATAAAAGGCTTTAAAAACGTAATGTATTTTTTCTTTCTAATTTATCTTTCATGTCTTTCAGTATAAACATATTCGCTAGTTTGTATATAACTTTAAATCTAGTGAAAATAATTAGCCATACGATTGTTGTATTATTGTACAACGACCGTATAGCTTACTACGTCTATAAATAGTTGCTCATTTTCAAATTATTAATATTGATTGAGATCAACTCAAAATAAATTTTTTGGAACAAGTTGAATTGTTAAAGTATGAATAATTTGAATTTGGTATTGAAATTCAAAGATTTTGGCAAGATTGATTGAACTTAATATAACAATTATAAGCCGTTTATTGTGTGCTTGTTAGATGTATTGCATTAGTATGATATAATACCTAAAAATGACAAAACGCCAATCCTATATTGTGAATAACAAAACATGTGGAAATGTAGAAAGCTTACTCATTTTATAATTCGTATTTAAACTCCATCAAACACACTCAGTTGATATCGTAAATGGAATTAAAATGTTGGAGAATTTAAGCTTAGAGCTTCGTCTTCTAAAATATATGTATCTTAATTTCTGATCTTAATAAATTGAAAATTTTGTTTCATAAATAATTTATCAAATGTCATATGACAAATATATCTTTTTTACTATTTTATCATATCGCATTTTATGTTATTTTACAGCTGAATGATATTAAAATGAATATTATTATTTTATTAAAATCAAAAACCTCTGTTTTTCAGTTCACATTATCTGAATTCCACTACGATGGTGCGTTAGTAAAATTACGGTGGCAAGTAAATGCCAAGGTAGCTCCATTTTCTTGCGATGCCATTTTTGTCTATGAAGAATCCGGAGATAAAGAAACGCTCGTCAGCTCAGAGCCGATCCACTGTAACTCCCAGAGCCTTACAGACCCCACAGATCTCTACGTCACTGTACCCGGAAGCCGAGATTTAATTAAAAATCATAGGTATGAAAGATTTATATTTTCAACTCCAAAAGTTGACATTCAAATTTTGGACTAATAACCTTACAATCAAAAGCCAATTAAACAAACTGACTTCTAAATAAGATGTGCTCACAATAATTGACTACTATTAAAGTATTACATAATGTGAAATTTTGTAGAACTAAAATTCATTGCTATTTTTTTCACCGTGTTATAATGGAGTTCTTCCAAGTGAATGCCAATTCAATCAATAAATATCTTACAATTTTGAGATGATAAAATCCTAAGGATTAATGATAAAGCAGCACTATTTTTGCGCTGCAAATTGCTTTGTGAAGTATTTATAGTGTTTTAATCGATGATGCTTCATTTCAGATATAGGTACTGTCTTGTTTTGTTACAAGGTTCAAAAGAAAGTGATGAACTTGCGATAGCTTTGGGATGCAGCGAAATAATCTCTTTACATTCCACAAGTGGCACAGAAGATGCCCCACGGAAAGATCCAGCAGTAAGGTATACTTAATCAAAAATCTTTTATTCAACTTTTACACCTTTGATTATAGTAAACTTAACGCCAATACATTTTTTAGTAACAAAACACAATATCAAAAACTATTTCCATAATATTTTTTTTTTAAATTAAGATAAGCAGAATTCGCTCATTGCGATCATTCGTCACTTAGAATCAGTTCATTAGAATCCGATATTAGTAGTAAACATTGTGTAATATTATTTAAATAGAATGCCTCTCCAATATGAAATAAAAATTTTCACCATATTAATTGATTAATTGCTAAAATATTATAAACTTAGAAACTTAATCAATTATTGAATTGGTTATTAAAATATTGGTAGAACGTTTTTATAGGTGAGTAGAAATAACAATAGGCAGTATTCTTTTTATGTAATTGTTTATGTTTAGTGTTGTGTTGACTATATTAATAAGGAATAAATCAGGCGGTACAATTATGTTTTATATTTTCATATACAGTATTGTCAGCTTTGGTTGATGATGATTCTGAAGTGGGCGAAAGCCTAAATAGCTATCCACCACCATGTATAAATGTAGATATAAATTCGAATTGTTACAACTTTGTACGATTCCATGTGTTTTGTCGCTAACGACCCGAGTTTCGCCTTTCAGCATCTTCAGGCATTCTATCACACGAATGCAACAGAACTGACACGTGGAACTTGTAGAATCGTACAAAGTTGTATCAATTCAAATTTGATTTTGAATTTCCATCTAGCACCTTCTGTCGATATCATAAATTATATGTTGATATAAATACTTATTTTTCCCAATGCATCCAATTATTTTTCTAAAGTATGACTTTCTTTTAGAATAAAATGTTATTTAATAACGGCAAAGTTTTTTTGTAAAAAAATAAATAAATAATCTGAATGAAAAACTACCGAAATTTACATGGTTTATTGATTTATCATTCTAGAGTTTCCGGCGTCCGCTCTAACGTCACTGTAGAAGGCACTCTCTGGATTGATATATCTTTGACAGGATATCCACCTGAACGTCCACATAGTCTACAACTGAGAAACGGCGAACAAGAGCTTTCACCAAAACAAATAACAGAATATTTCGACGCCTTGAACAACTGTTACGTAAGCCTTGCCGTGTTTGCCCAAGGTTCAATGATCGCTCAAAGAGACACCCAATGCGACAGGACTAATATAAAAATGGAAGGATTTATGCAAGGACCTTACAGAGTTTGTGCGTCATTGTCGGAGTTCCAGGTTACAGGACCAAGTTCTCGTTGCGTGGCTGCTGTCAAAGTGGGAAAACAAATTAATATCCCGATGCAAAGTAAAACATCAGCTGTTGGGGGGTTAAATGTCGCAGCTGGTGCTGCAGGCATTGGGCTTTTGATGGCTGTTATTGCTCTGCTTTGGGCTTCTCGTCGTCTTTTGAAAAGACCTAAGCATTTTGTGACGCCAACGCATCAGTGTTTCAGACCAGATCCTCAGGCTTGTGATGATGTACAGCATTCCGGATACGTTAAGCTTCACGCAACTACGAAACTATAACAGTGAACTGAAAAATGCCAAACGCATTCTAAATCAAAATAAAAATCATAAATGTTAATACATTATTCGTAAAATTTTTATCCACCGCTAATATTATTTTCGAATAAAAACAAGAATATAGGTGAGGTAAAAAATATCAAAATAAACTGTTTTGTGATATATGAAAGTGCCATCGATCGACCAATATACGAAAAGTCACAATGTAGTGAAAAAAGAAATGCAAGAATTTCTTATGTACAAAGTGTAATAGAAAAGACTTTGTTCTAAATAAGCTAGAAACGTAAACCACAGGCAACCCTCAACGATAATTTGTTTTAAAATCTTTAATATGTCAAAAGTTTTCTTAAGCATATTTATCTATAAGTGATAACAACAAAGATATCGAGGTATACTATTATAGCATTTGGGTATTTAATTATTAACTTATAAAGTGATAGTTGAACATTTTTCATAATAAAGATTTCTTTAGTATATTTTATCTTCATACCCTGCTTATCTATCTACCCTGCGTACTTGTCAAAGACTATTTCTCGTTATTTTATATCAGCATAAAATTTGTCAAGATAAATGAAGGTATCACATACATTTTTGACTGTCGAAATTTTGACGATTAGTTTATCAGACTTACTTCCTTTTTCTTATTTTTTGTTGAAATTGTCCTTCTCCATTTATTAGACTTTAACAGGGGTTCCATGTGAGATTCAATAATTAACATTTGTAGTGATTGTCCAAGTTTATTTCATTCATTTAGTGGACTTTATTAGCAGTTATATCATAATTTCTAGTGTTTATTATTTTCACATCACCATTACATATCAACTCACGCTTAAATGCATTTACAACAGTCAATCGTGTGTGTTTGAGAAGGCATCAGGGAGGTGAGGAGATCAAAGTTCAAGAGAAAAAAATCTCGTGAATTAGCACATGTAATAAAATACATACAAAAAATATAAAATTTAGTTAATTGTATAGAAGTAGAACATTTTAAAGTCGAGGGATGCCTAAATAAGTACGATATAATATTAACATACTAAAATAAATTGTTGTTATTCATAATTCGCTTATTGCTTTGTCATTCATTGTAAAATAATAAAATGTAAAATTTTTCCATGTATACAATATCAGATATTAATGATAGCTTTTTACAATATACATAGGTATTTATTTATTTTTTATTTCTTTGGTAATTGAAGAAATTATATTAATAAGAGTTTCCGAATATATAAAATAAGTTAGTGAATTGGTTTCAAAGCACTTTGAAACGATAAATCACGTGTAAATAAGTAGTAGTATTTCAAATTGATTGTATTCTTTGGAGCGTAATTATTAAACAAAAATTTTATCTTTTTAACGTTTAACAATGTTTTTCCCAGTCATTCTAAAAGAAGTGATTATTAAATAATTATTATTGTACTAAGTTAACTATTGTAAATGTATGATATTATATTAACAATACTGACGATACCAAATAAAAATCAACTAAATAATGAAGTATTTTGTAAATATACGTAGTTAATGGTCGTGATGATTCTTGTACTAAATAAACAACATTAATAAAATTCTTTTTTTTTTGTATTTCAATCTATCCAAACCCGTTATCTACCTGGTCTCCTCTGACATATTTGAGGATTTATTTTCGTACTGTAAAAGGGATTTTAATCTTAGTTTGCCCTGAAGTACATACTAAAAATAAATTTACCCTGATATATATAAACTGTTTTAAAGCAACGATGTATTTACAATATAAAAATGAGTAATAAGTCATTATATATATTCTAAAATGGACAAAATAGAATTCTTCTAAAATTCTTTTAAAAAGAAAATAAATTTATTGGGTTATCAGATATTTTGATTGGTGATTTTCGAAAATTATTTCACAGAATTCTATCAAAAAATTTGACATAATAGAACCGATTGTTTAACTAATTAGTTTTTCTGTGAAATATTTTTGCTAAGATTTACTTTATAGTAGTTACCCAAGTAAGAAATTTGGTTTACAAATGGTTAGGCTAGGTTTGGTTGATTAGATTAGATATGGTTAGGTAATAATAATAAATATCAGTAATAATTATTATTTTCAGTCTTGAAATGGTAAAATGGTTATAAATGATGAACACATTTAATTAAAAAAAGAAAATGACTTATATTTTAAAAACAATAATGATTGAATTTTTATATTTAAACTTTTTACGATTCCACACGTTTTTAATTAAATATACGGGACTCGCCTTTCGGCATCTTCAGGCATTCTATCATACGAATGCGACAGAGCTGATACAAAAGAAAGAGTTTGCATCGAAGGAAAAACACCAGCTATAAGGCTAGGTGGGATCAAAATAGGCATTTGAAATTGTTTAAAAAAATCGATTTGATGGTTATTACAATCAATTGCAAATGATAATTTTATAAACGCTTAAAACTGTTAGCTAAATAAAATGAGTCTTTGATGAATAGATTTTACAACAAATCAAACTATAATTATAGCATAATTTTTTGATTTTTATTTTAGAGCAACTTCAAATCTGGTGGGTTAGAATGGGACTAAACATAAGGTGATGAATTAAAGCAAGTTCTATTTATTTTTAAAACATCTTGATAAATAATTTATGAACCCCTGTGTTTAAATACAATATCTACAACCAAATACATGATAATGCCAAAAAGTAAAACCAATTTCGTAAGTACAAAATACGTGGAATTGTAAAAAGTTTAAACAATTCAAATTTGATATCAAATTTCATCAAGTGCCTTTAGTTGATATCGTAAATAATTTTTTACCTTTATTTGTTTATTTATGATATGGACTAAAAGTGCTTGATGGAATTTCAATATTGAATTAAAATTTTTAACAATCCAAATTAGCTTTACCTTTAATTGTTAGGCTAAGTAAGTTTCAATTGTGAATACATTTACTACATTTATGATGAGAATCTATTCAGTTAACACTGTTACGGCTATTGTCAATAATAAAGTGGCTACCTGATATACTACATTTAATGTTACTAACTCTCAGCTTAGCACGAACTTTGCTCCAAATTAACTGCCGAGGAGTTTTCATATAGACTCGGTTGCATACAAATTAATCGAAGCCACCTGTTAATTAGTTCCATGTCAGGAAGTTTGTATGCAAATTGTTACCAAGTCATTTTACAAAACACACATGCCTCGCTTGTTCTCTTTCACATACAAGCATCAAAGATAATTGAATGTTGGTTGGTGAAACTTCGACGAAAATATTCACGAATAATCTGCAAATAAAAAGATCCTTTCATTCATTTTTAAATTATCAATGGATTTATTATTCTATATAATTTATAAAACCAACTGTGATTTAGTATAAAATTTGGATTTTTAAAATCTTGTTCATTTGTTTTTTCACTGACGTCGCACATTTAGGCTTTTAACATTTTCAAGCATAATGTCACAAGGATCCAATAAAGCTGCGACGTAAACGGCTTATGAACTCAATTGATAAATCTCACGATAAGCTTTACCGGTCCTGATCATTAAATATGTTGTTAAAATGGTACTGATAAATGTAATGTTATTTTTACATATTCGTAATTACGCCAATAAAGTCAAATAATATGTTCTTAAACTAAATCTAGAAAACGATATTGTGGAAAACTCGTTTATTTATCGTTTCTAAAAAGCGTGTATGAATAAAAATATTGTTTTTAGTATTATGTTGCGGTGGGGCTGGCAGATTACTTTCGAACAAAACCTTTGAAAGTAAATCTATTTTAGCCCCTAGTGTTTTGATTGTTATTGAAAAAAGCCCGCTCACATATCAAAGTGTCTTTTGGGAGAAATTTTATTCTTACGCCAAACCAAACGAGGGAAGGGGTGGCATCCTTTGGCAAACAGATTGCAGGAAAGACAGGATGCGACGCTGATTGGGAGCATCATCAGGATAGGATGTGGTTCGTTTTCGAATAGGGACATCTTCCTTTGAAGAGTGTCCTGTCATTATTTTCCAGATTTCCGGCAAAAGTCTTTGGAAATTTTCAAGGATTGGGCTTAAGGAAATGGTTTTCGAAAAGATTTAGCGAGTTCTGTAGTACAAAAATAGAAAATAACATTTTTTTTAATATGCATCTAGACTTGAATATCGAAGCTTTTAAAGTTACTGTTTGATTCTGAGAGTTTGATTTGAGATAAGAGTCTTTTTTGATAGCTAAAATTAATGCCTTTTAAGGTGTTAACTGTCACTTCTTGATGGAAAGGCATGATATTTTAAATAATAAAAACACATTTTTTTAGTACTTATTTCCACAATATATTTTTTGATCAGGACCGGTTTCGCTCATCGCGAGCATTATCAACTGATAGAATACAATTTACAAGCAAGTCTATTTATACAAAACAAAAAAAAATATTTGAGTTAAATGTAGCAGGTGTACAAAACCATGGGTTCAAGAACTAGGAAACAATTTACATAAAATCATACAATATTGATACAAATAAAGAAAATTAGTATAAAAATTAAATGTTCACAATCACTTATTAAGAATTACAAATTACAATTATGGTAAATCAATTTGTAAAAAAAGTTAATTTCAATTATTTAAAATATCATGCTTTTTCATCAAAAAGTAACAGTAAACACCTCAACACGTCGAATCCCGGAACCGTGTTTCCACGTTATAACAAATTCAAAGCGTGAATTCCGGAAACGTGTTTTGACGTAATAGACAAACACTCCAAAGACAAATCAGTAACATCAAGCAATGAATTTGACGGAAAATTCTATTTTTTCTTTATAACCAAATTTCAAAATGGTGATCAAATTAATGTTATCAGCTAATAAAGGTATTTATTTCACGATCTAAAAACTCCTGGCGACATCATAAATGTGGCACCGAATCCACTCCTAGCAAGAGTCTTGGAAGATTTGCAGAACAGATTTTTCAGGAATATAGCAAAACATATTTTCGATCCCCATAACAGCATTAGAAAAGAATAGTCCCTGTAGGACTTGCAAAGCGTATGCTAAGCAACTATAAGTGAGACTCGGTATAAGTGTAAACATTGAAGTGTGGTTCTTCATATGAGAAAATTTTGTAAATTTTATCACACTAGAGGTAATTTGAATAATATTGTAAGCCATATCATAAAGACTTATTTGATTTTATACAATACTACCATATCTACAAAACTTTAAGTAAACACTTAAAAATATGTAATTTGTTCAAAAATGAGTCGGGCACAAGGCTTAATATTCCGTATTTTGACCATCTCCAATAGAAGTAGAAGAATTCATGTTAAAATGACAAAGATTTTTATTCGAATATTTCATATGAATAATTTGTCTTGCTTATTAATTTTTGCATCAGCTATACCATAAAAAAACACTTGAAATAACACATGCTAAATTAAAAAAATGTTATTTATTGCTTTATTGTGTCGAAAACTGCAATGGTTTGATAAGAAAATGTAAAACATTTTTATATGAATACTTCCGCCTAACCCTAAAATCAAAGGATCATAAATTATATAAAAGTCAGGATAACTTAGTGATTTGTGAGCATTATTAAAAAAAAGCCGTGCGTTTTTCTCCAATATACTTAATATTGTGTCATTAAAAATTAACTATATAATTATATAACTAACATATTAAAATAGATAAAAATTTACATCAAAAAAGCTTTTTTTTTATTTTTGTACATAATCAAATAAAAATTTAAAAAACTTAAAAAAATACATTATGAAAGAAAACACTTAAATATTACAATACACATACTTAGGCTGCTACACGTTCCTATATTATTTAACCAGGACTGTCCACTTTAATACTCGAACATGGGTGTTACGGTCAGTTTGAAATTTTGCCGAGTGTAATTGAATAGAAATCTGCAAATCTACAAAGTGCCGCCTTATAAAATGCCATTAAAGAATCCCACGCAGCATTAAAAATCTGTTGAATGGCCACCGTGCATGCGCAATCTGAATAATTAATCTAATAACATTTGTTTTTTGGTAACTTACTCCATTTCGTAGCCTCATTACATCGTAAGAAATAAATTAATTACGCATTCAATTAATGATATCGACGGTAGGCGATATGAATATATTAGCCTATAATATGTATATGTAATATCTATTAGTCTTAAAAACAGGATCACATTTTAATGGTTGTTGATTATGTATTGCCAACAAAATTATTATTTACACAATTGAATGTCATTTAAATGAAATACTGTTATCAAAGTTATTTCAAGTATTTCTTTAGCTCCTAGCCTTTAGTGACCACATTTTTTCTATGTGCTATAATTCTTCTATATTACCGATGTAAGCCGGTTACTGTGTATAAATTATATTACAAACGTATGATAGAATGCATGAAGATGCCGAAAAGCAAAAACCATGTCGTAATTCAAAAATGTGTTGAATTCGAAGAATGTTTCAACAATTCAAACGTAATCGATTCTTTTCTCATTCTTATAACCGGTGTTATTTTTTAACCGTGCTAAGAATAATATTACTAAAAATCAATATCTATTAAGCAACATCTGTATGAGCTTTTAATTAAATGTTAATACTCTCAGTACAGATAATAGGAATGCTGCAAAAGAATGAAATATCATTGAATTTTTACAATGATTTATCTAAAATAAAAACGCTTTAAATAACATTGTAAGTCGGCACTTAAATTAATAAAACTTATGACCTGTAATTTTGTATTTCGCATGTTTAAAAAAAAACAGTAATTTTACGTATCACGCTAGAAATAAGTAAAGAAATCATATTTATTTTGTACTATGATTAAATATTTTTTTCCTTTACATAAATTATTATGTTCCTAAATGTTAAACAGAAAACTGTGGAAGGGTTATATTAAATATGTAATGAACGTTATCATACGAAGCAGGAATGATATATTGCCAGTCGGAAGCTCTTATCAGTTATAAACAGTGAAACTTTTTCAATTGATAAAACTCTCAATTTATGAAATGGTATTATTGTGACTCGGTTTGTAGCATTATCATGTTTTTATTATTTATAAACGACTAAAAGAGTAGTGCTAATTGTTAAGTAATATTGGATTTTATTTTAGTTAGTATAAAGGTTAAATTAACAACAAAAAATTGCTGTTTTTCGTTTCTTATGTTTTCGTAAACTGTGTAAGTGTTGTCAGTGAATTTAAAAAATTACGAGGGTCAATTCAATCTGATAGTTCAATAGAAACATAGTTGTATGGTCAAAATTGATTTATTTTCTGATTTACAAACTAAGGTATTATTAAACTGTTACTTCTTTGTGGATAAACAGGGTTTTTTTTATAGCGAAGTCGTCAGTTGTCTTAAGTAAAGTTTTGGTTGATAATGCTCATGATAAGCGAACCTGGTCCTGATTATGAAATATTTTATCGAAATAACAGTAAAAATATATTGCTATTATTTAAAACAGCGATATTGATTTCAATGATAATGAATCAAAACCAACCATCAAGTTTTTAAGATCTTTTGGTAAAATTTTCTCAATTAAGAAAAATTTTAATTAATGCTTCTTAAAAAAAAATAGTCAACTTATAACATGTTTTTTTTTGTATTAAATATGAAATGTTAACACTTATTTTTCGACCGCTGATTTTTCTGAACTAAACTTATGGTAAAAATTATGGTAAATTGAGCAATCTGTGGAGAATTGTTTCTCACAATCGCGTGATTGTAATACCTATCGAACTATTTAATGCTGTTATAATTCTTAAGAACAAATCGATTTTATTGTTCACAATACAACTTTTTTAGTACTTTTTTGTGTCAATTCAATCAATTAGATAGAATTGATTAAATGCTCGACAGATTTTTTTTTATCAAGCAATGACATCAAAGATATATTTTCAAAATGCTCTCAAATATAATATTGGTTGGATAAACTTTATTAGTTGATTAAAAATATTTAAAAGTAAATTATTTTTTTTATATTTTTTAGTAGATTATTATCAAGCCACGATTTATTATGTATTCATTCTACACACAATATGAGACCCACTAAGTAATTATTTTACAATACAACGTTTCAAAATTTGTTTTTCAGCGTAATTCTGTCGCTTTGAATTAATTAATATATTTAATTAATTAAGCACTTAAATCCTTTGTAATCTCTAAATGATCGATCATAACTTAACGTGACAATTTGCTACTTGGTGGATTTGGCGGTTACTGGGTGAAAAATTATTTTCGATATGAAATCAAAATTTATGCGGCAATTAATTTTGAAATGATTAAATTTTGTCAAATTCACAAAATAAATTGAGTGTTAATTTTCATGGAGGTTTGTGGTTATTTTTCAAATTAAAAAAATATTTCATAAAAAAAAACTTTCACTAAATTGTTATTTCATGTTACATAATATCTTGATATCAATGGTGACTGAAAAGCAACATGGCAAATTTAGTTTCAGTGTTTTATGTCAACTAACGTGGCATAGACAACGAAATTGTTTTCTTTTTTATTGATTTTATTACTCCACAATCTAAGTAACATGAAATTCAAACGACATACCATTTAAACACATAAAACATATTGCTTACCTTTAAAATTTTACACAAAGTTAATTAAAATCGGTTTCACTCAACGCAAATATAAACGAACTTTTTTTTTTCGGATGCCAAATTGATGGAGCGTTAAGATTTATGACACGTTAGCAACTCCGTAAGAGTCTCCTTCATTTATTATGTATTGATTTATTTATTATATATTTTTTGTGTCATTGCTGACAGACGTTAGTCGCTGTAGAGTTGAGCAACCTTCTATATATGCAATACTCACACACGCGTGTATATACATAAAAACGCACACACAAAAAATTACTATGTACTATGGGAGAAGGCTTAAAAAAACGATATATTAAAAATAATAATTATTGACAATTACACTACGAGAAGATGGATAATTTTTTTATTCTTCAATAAAAAAACCTCATTTTCATTGTCATTTGTGCAAATATTATATAATAAGTATTTTTATTTAGCACTTATTTGCCAATATTACTAGCATTAAGCATTTTGAATTACTTTTATATATCACACTAATCTATAAGTAATGATTGTATTATTTTTTCAAGTCATTAATGAGATAGACAAGATGAGTGTTGTTCAGAAACTTTTATCCATATTTATAATATGGATTTTTTTACACCTGAAAGTTGTAGCCTACAATTTTACGGACGAGAGTAAGTACCATTTTTTTTTAAATTTGTTAGACCGCATGAAATTTGAATTGCTGAAACTTTCTTTGTCACTTACGACTGCTGTGGTCCGTCCTCACACGGGCCCAATAGGTCACGCTGACTTAGGATCAACCAAGGCCAACTTTGATGCATTCGATAAATTTACAAGATCATACGGGGAACAAGACATTCTCGATTCGTCTTTAGATTCAATGCGTAGCACATTAAACTCTTCCGCCACGGCGGATTTTCAGTACACAGATACACAGGATACCTAATATCACGTAGACCAAGTGGCTGAGCAAGTCACATTTTCTTTTTCTTTCTTTTTTTTCTCTTTCTTCAAGTACAATAGCGAGTGCATGATTTAAAGATCGGTCTGTGCAGCTCTGTATCGGGCCAAGAACATGACGAGTAAAATAGATTGTTTTTATTAGTATTAGCTGCATACACATAACGAGTGGAGGTGGGACAACCAACTTGTGTCACTTACGACCTGAGATTCGGGTTCGCAAATGTTTACTGTAAAATACATCGCTTATGTGTATATTGTTTTATTTCTACAGATTAAAGTAAAATATTGGCCATATGATAATTATCTTATTTCTGACTGTTTTTAGGCACTGATAAATTTGTGCCAAGAATATACGTAGTACATACATATTTTTTTATAGACAAACTATTTTTACAGTGGCGTCGAAATGTAAGGTATATTACTGCAATAGTGGATACGATTACCCAAACATGTTTGAGATCGTAGGAGGATCCACTCGTCCTGGGCTAAAACTGGAAATGCATATCGCCATCAAAGGTCTGAGCAATGGTCATATATTGTTGAGCCCCGTTGCCGATCCTGGTCCATCAGAAGCTGTTTATGAATTCGGTGAGATGAGATTGATACAAAAAAATTATCATCCATTCCCTATTGTTTTTCAATCATTTATTAAGATATGCCAATAAATGAATGCTTCATATGTACAGCTTTTATCACACGGTGAAAAAAATAGCAATGTATTTTGGTTCTACAAAATTATTTTTAAAAAACATAGTTGACAGCTATTTCAGCTCACGCCATCGTGTTATAATGGAATTCTACCAAGTGATGCCAATTCAATCAATATACAGCTTTTATCTATAGTTCACAAGTTTATGATATTCAAATTGTCTTGAAACTGCTAAAGATTCATTCCGCAGTACATAGTATTTTATCGCCAAAGTGAATTCTGAATTTTAATATCATAATAAATGGTAATATTTAAAAAGAAAATATGTCATGGTAAAAAAGCCAGTCCTTATAACTTCTACACTAAGGTAAGAGTAAAAGAACAAAAATCCTCAGTTTCTCAATAGGAAGTGACACTTAAAAATATCGGTAGCTACAAAATAATGATAGGCTAGTTTCCTGGTTACATGTTTTATGACATAACTTATCACTATTCGTGTGTTAACTGCCACCTTTTGTCGGAAAGGCACTAAATTTTAATAATTAAAAAAATGTATTGTACTATTTCTACAATTTTATTTTTATGAAATCAGTACTGGTAATGCTTATTTTTAGAATCATTAAGTAGTATAATAAAAAATACAACAAAGCTTTTTATTGAAAATTTTGATTTGAAACTCACGAAGGATCAAAATCTAATACATAGATAATAATCGTTTTTTTCCATCGCGAGTAGTCAATCAGTATCGCACCAATTGATAATGCTTATGATGAGCGAAACCAGTCCTGATCTTTATAATATGCACTTAAGGAAAGATCACCTAAAAGTTTGTTTATGTTTTTAAATTCATATTCTCATTCATCAGTGCTTTATTTCGAGTGATTTGATGGTCGCAATTCCAAATATGAGTACAATAATTTAAAATAAAACGCTGCAATTTTTTCAGTCGTTGGTGCTGGGGCAAATACATTCACCGAGCTTAGAAGAATGAAACAAAGATTTGGAAAAATAAACCGGATCACTAAAAACATTCTTTCCCCAACGAATTACACTGCCTTTTGGATCGAAATTACAGACGGTAATATATATTCTTTTGTTGTAAACGATGTGAGTGGAATTATGTACTGATTCCTATGAAATTATAAGAAGTCGTCTCTTTCAAATGCTTTCGCCAGACTTTGGCGTCGCTATCGAATGACTGTAGGCTTTTTCTTATGAAGGAAATAAGCCGAAGCATCATTTGTATTACCTTCAGTGCACGTGTGTAAAAGTTATTATTGTGTCATCACAGAAATCTCATGATCGCTTACGCGTGAAGTTGTATATGTATGTAACAACGACAGTTAATGAGCCTAGATTTGACTATTTGCTTGGCTTGCTAATTGTATTCTATTATCTTTGAAAGCCGTTAGATAGCTTAAACTTTTTTTATATGCTGTCATGCAAACTTCAAAATACATTACATCATGTTATATTGAGAATGTTAAACGAATGTTATTAATCAAATAATAAGTAATAATTCCACCTGCGACAAAAACTATCTTTGAATTACAATGAGAATACTATTTTCAAAAATCACTAAAACAAAAGATGTTCGAATTTTCATTTGTCAAAGATTATAAAACAAAATAGGTTCATTTCAAAAATGAGAATCGTTTCTTTTTTATTTTAACTATAAAATGCATCGAAAAACAGTGTCAAATTAAGCTGCTGATAAAATTCTTTGAATTAAATATTGTGTCATTTTTAGCTAAATTCTTTACTACATTAAGAAGAAAGACGGACTGTTTTTATTGTTTCATCCATTGTATTTATATAGTGCAATATTGGCATAATGTTGTGATACCCTTTAAAATTGATTTGCGTTTTTTAGATGGAGTTGTAGCTCTTGGACGCGAAGGATCGGATATAGCACTGGTATCTTACAGAGATCCAATGCCTCTGGACATCAAATACTTCAGCTTTGCAGGATGGGCAGGCGTAGAATTAAGGGTTTTATATGACTGCTTAGTTGAAAATGATACCATAACTGACAGTAAGTCATTACTTTTTAAAGGTATTGAGGGTATATTGAAATATGTATAAATAAATTAAAAGTAAAATTGTAGATTTTCTTTTTCAAAACGGCTGTCAAAATGTGTGCCGACATATCTAAAACAATCAACGGCTATAAAAGAAATGTACTAAACAATAAAAAATATTAAATTATTAAGTAGCACATCGTTTTGTACACAAATATAGATGACTTGTTGTTCTTTCCAACCAAATTCTGTATTCCTAAGGGGTTGACATTTTTTTTTCAAATAATTTTCAAGCTAATCGGTATGCTCTATAATAAAATCTTTGAATATTAAGATTAATATAAAATTCAAATTATTTTTTTTTAATTTGATAATGAATATTGGTATGTATAGGTGCAAAATTATTAAGAATTAATGTTGATTGAAAGTAATACAAAGACATTTTATCAAGAAAATGTAAGATCATTCAACAGTAAAAAAAAGATTTACAATTCGTTAATCACGTTATAAAGGAATCAATCATATAATATAATTTCAATCTCAGCGCATAAGTGTTTGCATCTTTGTAGTAAGGGTCGCAAGATAGGGGCCTTGGAACAGCTGGAAATCTATATACATCAATTATCACAAAGGATTTCTACCGAACAAACTAAAACATTGTCTTCTCCATTAATTAACCCTCTCCGCGGGGGGGGGGGGGGGGTCTGATTTGCTTTCGTAATAGACCATTTCCGTGACACATGTAAATTTATTGTCATAGACGCCTTTTTAGTTGCATTTACAATTTTCGAAAAAAAATGTTTTATTGCGAGCAAGAAACAAGCTAGGTCATTAAAACAGGAGAGAAGATGTATTGTGTACCTTTTCTACACAGCTATATTAGCATAGTTCTGACGATGGCGTGAGCCGAAAAAGCTATCAACTATATGTAAAAAAATAATTTTGTAGAATTAAATTACATCGCTATTTTTTTCACTGTGTGACATTTTATCATCTCCTGATATTTGAAATTCGATTGTATTATTTTTGCAGGTTCTGAAAAGGTTGACAGGAAGAAAGCACCAATACAGAAGCTAAGAGAAAGCTTGCTAAAGAATTATGACCGTTATGCAATTCCTAGGCTGTCTAATGAAGACTTGATTGTTGTTGAATTTTATTTTAAGGCAGGGAAAGCTTCTTTCGATGTTGCTACATCATCTCTTAATGTCGATGGCGCTATAGCAATGGTGAGTTGAACGCAACTTGACAAACTTGTCACTAGAGCTTTATATCAAACAACGACATTTGATTATGTTACTTCACATTCAGCCATATTGTATTCAATCAACGATATATAGTAAAAACTGATTAAACATAAATCACGACTGATTTACTCATCGCGAATATTATCATTCGGATAGTTAAATATATCGCCTTTTCTAAGATATGACAGTTTACAATATTATAGATTTTAAACAACATACCATCAAAATATTTACTAGTGTCGTTTTAAAACATCATTTGAGATTGATATTATTTCAAGTATTGAGATAGTATTATTACATTAAAATGCATATTTTGATAAATATTATTTTAGAAAATAAAACAGAATTTGCTATTTTTTACTTCCAAAATTTATGTTAATTTAATTAGTTAAAACTTTGCTCGCCGCTTTAATTTTCAACTGTTGAATTATTGTTACTATGAGCAAAACTGGCCCTGATTAAATACACAATGTGGAACTAATAATAAAGTAAATGTGTTTTATTCTACACAATGCTTTTTTTAACAAGAAGTGGCAGTTTATATCTGAAAAGCAAATGATAGGATGCGTAGGAACAATTTTTTAAAAAATTTAAAGTCGTCCTGATACTTAAAAAGCATGAATATTGACTTGAGAAAGTTATTTCGCTAAATTTGAATTATTTATTCTTGCACATAAAAATACGCTTTTTAATAAGCTGCAAACTAGTAAACATTTACAGTATTTTTAAGAGTTGAGTTATTATATTCGGTTTTCACATTGATAAAGCTATAATCTTATAACGCAAATAACAAAAGCAAATTAAATATTTAAAGCTTTATTTTGATGTACCTGAAAGGTAGTTCAAATTTGAGCTTCTGTTAAATTGATTTCTTGAATTAAAATTAATCAAACGTTTGGCGTTATATTTTCCAAAATATATTCTCCCGGCTTCTGGTATAAGTCTTCGGCTGCAAATGTCATTTTGAGGTATTTCATCCGCAAAAGCATGCTTGTTCAACTGTCAGAGGGCACATCAAAAATTTATAGAAGTGCACAAACGTGACTTTTAAAAGTCTCAAGAAATAAGCGTGGAAATGCGACACTTAATTTGTATTATGCATGTTTATGGAATTCGTATGACTTACAACTAGAATAAAAAGCTAATTCGCGTTCTCAAATCGTTCGACAAGTGATCATATTTTTATATTTTTTTTCGATGGAGCTACGTTTACACAAATCAAATATTTTTCACTAGCGAGAGTCAAAACAATCACAGTACAAAGTGTTTATTATTTTCTTATATTGTTCAACAATTGTATTAATTTATAAATCGATTGTTAAAACATTTAACACAATTTATTAATATGAAGACTTTTAGAAAAAGAAATGTGCCTTTGAACATATTTACTAAAAAGTAGTTTTTCATTGCACTAATTGTTTTTTTCATTTCGTTTTCATGTTAAGTATCACTTTTTTTATTTATTGTATTTTATTTTTGATTTCAATAATAAAAATACAACGTTTAATACTATTTCTGCGTCTTTTTACATTGTTTGCTTTTTTAATTAAGTATCGATTTTTTTCATATCGAAATGATAGTGTTTTTTTCTCTATAGAAACATGAGTAAGGTTTGTATTCGATAAGGTATAAACAATTTCATGATTAATTATATTTATTTTACACAAAAAAATATAGAAATATTTGACAAGCGAGTGTGACTAGCTACTTTTTTTAAAATTAAAAAGTTTCGTGCATAGGTGGCGGCATGAAAACGAAGGCTTAGGCGAAATGGTAAATTTATTAGAACGATACAAACATGCCAACGTGAGCTCAGTGTACTGGAAGATAAGACCAATTTGTATATATTTATGAAATTGATAATAGTTTGAAGATCATTTACAATTTCAAGTTATTTCTTATCCGTTGGGGTGAATCATTACCCCGGCAAAATTGCAATCTCGGTGTGCAAATTTTGTAATAAACTATCGGTGTGTAATTGCCTCTCTGTCTCACTCGCTTTAATTCCGTATGAGGCGTCGCGCTCGATCCGCTTTGTGCATCTTATTCCAGCGTTGAAGCAATCACAATAACGTGTGGTCCAGTGAACCGAATGCCTTAGGGTTGGAAGGCGTTGCGCCATTGACAGAGGAGAGTGGTCTCGATGAGAACGTGCTTTTCATACCAAAGCGGGGTATGTGTTCACCCCGAATTGATTTATTCTGCTGTTTTAAAAGGAAGAAGCACTGAAAAGGTGACACATATTTAAAATAGGCACAGTGCAACCGCCGTTCCCTCTTTGTAAATACATTTTTGTTTTGCATTTAATCTAAAGACGGTTTGAATTGAATTTATGTACAGATACGAAGAAAAAATGATTTGTAATCCAAAGCTAGAAACCTTGCTGAAATTTTTCATATTAATAGTTTAACATTGACACTTCATAGGAGACGTATGATTTTTACAGTTTCACTGTGTGTGATTGAATAAGATTCATTGATTTAATTAAAAAAAAAAAAAAAACAATATTACATAATACTGCAAAAATGACAAATTTGCATTAAAAAAATAATCAATTTACTTTACTATAATTTAAATGATTATTTCATACTAGATCAACAAATTACTGCCTTTTCAATGAAATTACCATCTGGCTTTTTTAAAAAATATTATTTTTATTTTTCGATCTATGACAGTTTATGTAATATATGCGAAAGAAAAGCTATGTCACTAATTGACAAGTATGTGTTTTACTCTAGTAATGAGATGGTTTAGGGATCTAATAGACTTTTTAAATAAATATTTGGAATTCTTGTTGATCGATTATCTCGAAAAATTGCATGAAATTATTATATTGGCAGCAAAGCAATAAAAGAAAATATTTTATGAATATGACGCTAGCAAGAGCTAAAATATCTATCACAAACAATATATCTTAAATTTTGTAGAGTTTAATTTATTGATATTTTTATCTTTATTGAATTTAGTTCAACCAAGTTGACAGTAATCCAATAAATAGTTCACAAATGATGAATTTTTACAAATTGTATTTTATTTATTTTGGTAAGTGACCACAGTATTTTAAAAAATAAATTTATATTTTTCAAGCTAACACAAAAAAATAACTACTGAGCAACCGTTTTTAAACTTTTGTAAAATCAAAAATATATTATAGATAGAAAACAACAACGCAATTTTATCTTCTTACCTAAGATCGAATATTTTTATGCTTAACTACAATTTCTTGACTATTAATAAATACATATAGTTTTTTTCGAGTATTTAAAAATATGTGACACGTTTAAAACAAAAAAGAAATGTATCGGATAAATCTTTTAGCTTAATTCTTCTTCCTGAGTCTTATTTTAAGCGCCTTAGCACTGAATAGTCCTGAAGTATAACGTGACTATTAATTATTATAAAAAAAAACAACGTCTAGATAGTACGTAACTCCAAATGGTCCACTTAAGTATTGGTCATGCCAAAGACACACAACCGAGTCGTCTGAACGATTTTTTGTATGTAGAGACAGTGAAACTAATCTTCTTGCTGTTTTTCCTACTTTATTGTTTGACGGCCCTTAAATGCGATATAAAAAATTTACGACCTTCGCAAACATCAAAGAGAATAGAAATAAAAACAAGCAACGGCCTCTTCTGAATCATAAGTTTCTCTTTGTCTGATGGCTTTTATGTTATTTTCATTAGATGACCAAAACAGGGGCTTTGACTTATTAGATAACGCACTTGATTTCTTCGTTAAACTTTTTTATGAAGGATAAAAATGTTAACTATTTTATCTGCAGCTTTCTCCGCTTTAAAAGCTTTTGGACTGGAAGCTTAAATTGCTCTGGTAGTCAAATAGAGTGACAATTTGATTGTAGATTGTTTTTATTATTAGTTTTGTTTTATTCGCGAATCGTTTCATTTTTGTTCAGCAATTAAAATAAAATGAATGGCAGCTCTAAACATAACCTTACAATAACTGCTCATAATTTTATGGTATATTTTAAATTTTTTTTATTTCAGTTTTGTGTACTATCTTTCAATTATAACGTAATTCAATGACACAAAACCGTACATTATTATTGATTTTTTGATAGCTTTTTTATCACCTAAAAAATCGCGATTGTATATTCATTGAAATATGATAAACATTTTTTAATATGTGTTATTTGTTGTATTTATTCCTGAATATAAATTATTGGAATAGCAATTATATAAAATAATAAATGCTTGAAATTATTCAATAAAATTTATCTTAAATGAAATTGAAATAATCAAATAAAAACATCAAGAAATCAGTTGATTTAGCGTGTGTTCATAAAACTTAACCTGATACCTGCTCTGCCGCAAAAAGATATTCGAAGTCTTAATATTTCAAAAAATATTCAGTTGTGTGGTGTTGAATATATTTAAGGCCTTATCGGAAAAATCAGTCCAAATTATGATAAAAACAAAAAATATATGTTACAAAAAAGTATTGACTAGATGAACAATATTATGTTTTTTAATATTATCTATCAAACCTCTGCAATAAGCATAGTCGTAATTTTATACTTCACCTACTTTGAAATAAGGAATGCATTTATCAACTATACTTAGTAATTGAAATTAGCATTTTAACGGCAACTGAAAAACATATTTTTGCTTCAAATTTAATTTTTAATACATAATTAAAATTTATAACTTTTTAATTCTCTTGGTAAGTAACTTATTGTGACACTTGTTTTTTTTTCTTTTGCAAGTCTTTCAGACTGTTAGTCTAATGCGAAACACGAGGAACATCTTGTTACAAACAAAAAGAAAAATCAAAATTATTAAGTTTAATTTTATACATTTTTTAGTACTTTTTTGGTTTCCAAAAAGATGCACTTTGTTAAAGGTAAACTTATTTATGCAATTTAACTTAATGAAATAAACAGTTGGTAGTAAAAGAATTAAGAAATGTACGATTCAATAGTCTTAATATAGTGCTAAATAGAAAAAATCTTTACTGTATATTTGTCTGTTATAGACTTGGGTTGACCAAAAACTAAGGTGGGATCCAGACGATTTTGAAGATATAAGCCATCTGCATTTCGCTCATGAAGAAATCTGGAGTCCTGAAATCATGATATATGAGTAAGAAGATTTATTTTCTTATAATTCGTATAATAAATTATATTTAAAAAACACAGAGTCCAAGACAAACAGCTAAATTCATATTTGAAATAATAAATATTGAAAATGTAACGACATTTAACTTGTATACTTTAATTTTGTAAGCAAAACCTTCAGTCCGTACACACCGTAAGGTAAGGCTTTGCTTAGAAGAGTATACATTTTTGTAGAAATATTATGTATCACATTCACGTTTCTAAAATATTTTTGACTGTTCGAATCAAGAGGATTTTATCAAGTTTTGTTAACATTTATTTTTTCAGTTCTGAAACGATTCATATAATAAGAACAGTAAAACAGTTTCCTGTGACTGTCATTGCGACCGGCGACGTGGTGACGATGTTTCGCGTCAAGACGGCAACGCGTTGTACTCCGGGGCCAAACCTCGTGCATTGGCCGAAAGACAACCATCAGTGCGTCATAAGATTAGGATTATGGTCTCACAATGCCTTTGTTGAGCTGAAACTTGTTGACGCTGAACTATTTAAGAACCTTCCAGATCCGGTATTTCTTTCAATGATTAATTTATATGTTATATAATACGTGTTACAAAAATTTCAAATTATTATTTGTTTATTGCTTTTCCAGCGTAGAAACGATTAATAAGCGGTAACATTGTAAATTAGAAAGAAAATTAACAATTTTTTTTTTTTTTATTTAATGCATTCAAAAAACGTAAAACTAATTGTTGTTCATGTATACTATAATACGTCGTCATCTAAAACAATGCTGTTGAAAGTTATTCATGCTTTTACCAGTGGCATACTTATTGTTCGGCGGTTTCTACACTTTGAAACAACAAAAAATTAATGTCCACGACTCTCAAAAATATCATGAACATACAATTTGAAATCATCAAGGGTGACAAATTTGTCATTTTGACCTCGTATTTCTCGAAAGATATTATGTAGTGAGGTGATATTGTTCGTAGATTATTCAAACAATTAAAAGTGAGCATTCCTGACTGAAAGTCAATTGTATAAAGCCTTGCGTAGTATTTCTACGTCTTCGAATAACGAAGTCTCAAAAATTTCTTCAGTACTTTATCATCATGCTATTATATTTAAAATTTCTAAGAAGCACATGATAAAATCATTCTAAACCTGTTTTTAATAAGTAAGTCATTGTAAAAAAATATTAAAAATTTGACATCTGAAAGGCTTTAGTAGTAAGTATCAATTCGAGTGCATCGGTGTATTAGACTGCCTGGAAAAAAATGTACAGATATCAAATGATCCATTAATTAATATGTTGATATTTATCTTTATTAATCCAGGTAAAGCATCCAGTAAAGCCACGAGAGTGGGGTATCACAAATTCAACGCTTACATTAGGGTGGACCAGTTACACGCCCTACGCTTTGCAAATGGGAGAAGAAGTTGATATGCAGACGAATAACCAAATCAATATAACATTATCGTTGAAGAGATTGGGGCATGAGTACACAATGATTCTTTATACGCCGTTTGCGAGTGAGTCAAAAAAATCTATGAATACATCTTTTAGCGTTAGATTTGATTTTGCTTTTGTCTCTTTTTGACATCCGCAGAAAATAACAAATTAATTGATTGAATTGGCATTCACTTGGTAGAACTCCATTATAACACGGTGAAAAAATAGCAATATATTTAAATTTTTTTTTTAAAGATAGAGTTGATAGCTATTTCGGCTCACGCCATCGTCAGAACTATGTTTATCTTTATATAGCTGTGTAGAAAAGAAACACAATACATCTTGTCTCCTGTTTTAACGACATAGCTTGTTTCTTACTGGCAATAAAACATTTTTTTTTACAATTTTTGAAAGGGAAGATGTATTGTGTAAGTGACAGTTAACATCTTAAAAGTGAAAAAAAAATGTGTGATAATAAACGTTTTTAAGTATAAAAACCCTATAATATAATATTAAGACAGTAAATATAAATACAATATATAATATAATATTATTTACGTAAAATTGAATTCAATAACTATGTTAGTCAAATTTAATAATTGTCATATTGTAAATTTTTCATTTAGTGGATCTTTATCTGATAAATTAAAAAAAAAAGCTTTTATCAAGAATAAACCTTCGATTGTAATAATTGGCGATAATAGATTCTCAACACCAATAAAATAATATAAGTAGTTGTAAAATATAATAGAATTGAAATTCAATTTGTATGCTTAATTGAGAAAATAGATAGACGTATATTTATCAGCATTTAAATACAGTACAATCTACAAAAAAATCGACGGTTCACAATACAAGACTTCTTGTGATTTTGAATAAAATGTTTCAAAATGCTTTATATTTTATCTTACAAAGTATCAAAATCATGAAGTTAGATTTTAATTGTAATACGTTGATTAAAATAATATTGCTTATCCAATAAGTGTATTATGCAAAATATTTGAAAAACTTACAGGTGCCGTTGTCATTTTTCTAATAACTTTTTGGATTCCGTCATCCATCATAACAAAGATGTCCATCCTGATGTTCGATCTGATACTGGTCGTCGGTTGCTTTACGGAAGTATTGGACGAACTTCCAATTGATATGCCGAGTGCACCACATATTCGTACGTTGTCTTACACAAGTGTATTTCATACCAAAATAATTTTATCGTAATTGAATTAATTGAAGAGCTTTGTAAATATTTATTCTGGTCAATATTTATTTAGCAATTTCCAAAAGTTATAGCACGTCAAACTAGCGGAAACAACATTAAACTTCTGAAACCAGTCATTTTAAGGACTAGTCCTTTTTATATTTGTGTGGCTATGAGTTTATCGAATTGCTAAGTGATTTAACTATTTCATTTTTTTTAAATATCAACCTAGAAAATATACCTACTCACAAACATTTATTTCATAGAGAATTGGATTTATAGAATATAATAATGTTTTACAAAGCTTTTAATTAAGTGATAATTTTTGCAAATTTTGATGATGTTCATATTTTTAAGTAGTTAACATGCGTGAAAAAGGCTTTAGTATGTTTTTATCTTATTGAATTAAGATTTAATATTCAGAGTTCTAAATAATTTAATAGTCAATTATTTCCAATAAAAGATACTTAAAAGCAATATCCAACTTTTAAAACAATATGTGAGTCAAACGATACGCTTAAGTTAATTGACTTATTTTTTGAGTTAAGAACAGTGCTTTTTCCAACTTCGGACCCACAGACCCTTGATGGTTCGCGTAAATTTTCGGTAGAAAGTACAAATTTATTCGTGAATATTTTTCCAATATTTGTTTTTTTCGGGGGTTCGCAGATGATTTTTTCAGATTTAGGGGTCCGTGATATGGAAAAGGTTAGGAAACACTGGTATAGTATGTACGCAAAAAATATACCTTACAACATAATTAATGAATTATTTTATTGCTTTTTTTGTTACTGCATTTAAAAACAGTGTTTTTAAACACGCTCTCACGAAAAATTTCATTACTTACATATTTCTAAAGTGATTGTTACTATATATTTTTAAGCCAAATGCTTTTATAGAAAATTCTTGTGTTCTATTATTTGAAACATTAAACATACATTGAGAATTGACAAAATTATATAAAACTCATTCTCATACATAAGTGATATATTGTAAAAATTATATTTTTTTTATTCTTTCAGTTAAATTCTACTTATGGGCAATGATATCTATCTGGTTCAGCATAGCGGTAAATGTATTGATTGTGAACCTAAAAAATAAGCCAACAAAAGTGATGAACCGTTTTGTAAAGGCGTTCTTGATATCTACTCCAGTTACTAAAGTGTTGGTTCTTCCAGAAATCAAGGTAAATTTTTAATGTTATAAAAAGTCCTCTAAATTTCTTTCGATTAAAGCAAGGCCGAAATGTTTTTTTTTTATTGATAATTTTAAATTTATAATGTTATTAAAAAATTGACGCTTAAGAGATATATAATTTTCTTTTAAGAAATGGAATGATAAATATGCTAAATTAAAATACTTCCATTTCGAATTGTTTCAACTTTGTACGATCGTGGATGTTTTGTCACTAATGACCCGGGTTTCGCCTTTCGGCATCTTCAGGCATTCTATCACACGGGTGCAACAAAACTGACTGCATCCGTGTGCTAGAATGCCTGAAGATGCCTAAAAGCGAAACCCGGGTCGTTAGTGACAAAACATATGGAATCGTACAAAGTTGTAAAAATTCAAATTTGATATTGAAATTCCATCAAGCACCTTCAGTCGATATCATAACTACTTAACTATAATTTTTAATCGTATTATTTGCATAAAATATTAATATATGATTAAATTGTAATGATCCATATAAAAGCACTAGGTTTAGCGGGATGGTCACTTTTTTGTAGCATTAAATTATTTTATTGATTGAATTGGTATTCACTTGGTAGAACTCCATTATAACACGGTGAAAAAAATAGTAATGTATTTTAGTTCTACGAAATTATTTTTTTTAATATATTGTAGTTGATAGGTATTTCGGCTCACACCATTTTTTTTTCACCGTGTTAAATTATCTTCAAAATTGGAACAGTTAAGTTATGCTATGCTTCGTTTCTCATTCTCTGAAAAAAGAATACAGGAAAAACCATTTACTTGCTGAATATAAAATACTTTTTGGTACCTTGATCCAAATTGTGTCGCAATCTGATAGCTAAGGAAATTTATGTTTTCAAAAATACTGTCAACTGCACACCACCAAAGAATAAATTGAAAATATGCATTTGAAAATGATACAGTGCAACTGTTTCTCAAATCAAAATTTTTCATAACTTATATCTATTTACGATGTCTAACAATTTTGCATGCTTCTGGGTACTTGCGACATTGTAAACCAATTTTAACCCTACGATTGAAGGAAGATGAAAAATTATTGACGATAATACGAGTTTTTTTGCATGCCAAGAATAAACTCTGGTAAAATTTTTAAAACATTTTGGATTAACTGTTTTTTATGTTAACGCTTTGAAGTTTGCAATCCTGATTTAGTGCGTTTAATTTCATTTTAAGCACGCATTAATAATAGTACTCGTGTAAATAGTGTTAAAAATTGTGTCTTTATTCTTTATATAAGTTGGTTGAGTTATGCTTAGAATCAAATTTTGGGTTAAAAAATGAGCATTGATATGAGTAATAAAATATTTCTTTCATTTAAAATGGTGGAGCATTCAGACACTTCATAGATCAAAAAAAAAAATTAAGAAATTCAATTAAGCACAGTAAAATATAGGTGGTTTTACCATTAGACATTATCAGGTATTTTATCACACGGATATAACTGAACTGACGATTTAGTTACTGACATCAGATCTGTTGCATCCGTGTGTTAGAATGGCTAATGATGACCAAAGGCTAAACTTGGGTCGTTAGTGACAAAACTTGTGGAAACGTCCAGAGATTCAACAATTCAAATTAATTATTCTATTGATGGAATTGGCATGAACTTCTTTATAACACGGAGAAAAAATAGCAATATGTTTTGGCTCTATAAAATTTATAAAATAAGTTGATTGGGTTTCGGCTTACACTCTCATTAGAAATATAGTTCTTAAATATTTGTTGTTTTTTCACCGTGTTATTATAGATTTCTACACCGTAAATTTCAATTAAATCAATAAATTTTCTTAAACTTTCTCTTCACACATCATATTGAGGGAAACATCATATTAATTAGATATAGAATTGATTAAATTGTATCGTTTTTAGTATTAATAAAATAACTTGATTTGTTATACCATTGTTTTCACTTTGTACGTAGAAGATTTGTATTTTTCAATAATTTTTGACTGGGGTAAAACACAACACGCATTCCGCTGTTCCTTCGTGACAATGAGTTATTGAACAGCACTGTCCGGTGACATATTCCTGCAAGACTAAATCTTCGTATATCTCTCCTCGGAGTGCAGGGGTTATGTTCGGTCATCGCCGACATTTCTCCATACATACCTAATATCGACAACGTAAAATCAAGAAAACATTTTGTTACATAGAATGCTATCTTTGTAAATCAGGTCACAAAAAGGTGTGTGCTTATACATTTAAAATACAGCATGTTTGAATATAAACTAAGAAAATATTTATTTGTTTATAGGATACCTTTATAATTTTATTTATTACAAAGATTGGTGAATTCTTAATATAAAATAATAAAATTTTAATTAAATAATAGTTAGTAACGCTTGCAATGAGCGAAACTAGTCTTCATTTTAACATGTTTATTTGTAGAAAATTAATAAAATAAAATATTAAATATTATATTTAATAAAATATTGAATTAAATTTGAAAACTAAACATGGTTTTCTTATAATTTGAATTAAATAATTCCATCAAAAAGTGATAGATAACATCTTATAGATGCTTCATATATAAAAAACACCTCTAAAATTTCGTGACATGCTGGGTTGTGAATGCAAAAATTTATTGGCTTTAATTTTAAATTGAGTAAATTATTAGATTTAAGATTAACGATTTATTTGAAACACTACTTTGGAATAACTTTTCTTTTAACTTCTTGATGGAAATGGAGTATATTTAAATACAATATTTTGTATTATTTTTACCATTGTATATTATTTACATCAGGGTCAGATTCAATGATTGCGTGAAATGTCAATTTCACTCGCGATAAGCAAAACTTTTCTTGATTAAAACATTATTAATTTTATTAAAAAGTAATACCAAATATTGTGTGTTTTTTTTTAATTGGTTACCACTGTATCGATTTTTAAGTTTTTCTTTTTTTTATTTAATTTGAAAAGTATTTTTAATGGGGGTTTTAAACTATCACTTGCATTCATTCGTCCTTGTATCATATATACGACTCCAAAAGTGAATATAAAATTCAATTCAAGGAAGTAAAACCTGCGATCTCGGCAGTCGACTAGGAAGAAAACACCAGAGCTTTGACTTATTAACATTAAGACAAAATTCTACATTTTTTTTTAAACGAATTTCTTTCACCTTTGATTGTGTAAAGACCAATGGAAATCACTGATTATTGAACCGCAAGGCATTTTTATGTCCCGTTGTTTTACTTTCTACATTTAATTGATAATCATTTATCGCCAAAAAAAAATGACTTCTGTTTCATAAAATATGAAAAGTTTTTGTTCGATATACTCAGCGACAGGACCGCACAAGGCTATAAAAAGAATAAAAACATCGTATATATTCCGTGATAGGAATTATTAAGATGAAATTTTGTTAGTGGTCAAAGTTTGGCAATAAGTTACTTTCAAATTTATGACAAAACTGGCGTGTAGATTCTAAGGCAATCTTTTATACCTCTCCTTTGTAATTTTGTCTCGGGGATAAGTGGTTTTCTATTATTTGTCAGTAAACATCGGTAGTGTCAGTGAAAAGGTTAACCCTTTCTCGCGTGTTAGACTCCGATATAGGCTACGAAGTTTACTTCTCGAGTCTTTTATTGGTTGAGATTTGTTTGTTCGATTTGATACGATACTACGTATAGAGCGACTTTTTATTCTTGTGCAATAAGAAAAAAAGATATCGAAAAAATAAAACGCGAACATTTGAAACGCTTGCCGCCTCAAAAAACTCTAAATAGTTAAATAAAAAATACCCAATCGCTTCAAAGGTCTTGTTACACAATTTATCTCAAGTACTATTCAAATACAGTTTTTTTTAAGAAGGAAAAAAACAGTCCACTTTGCTTAAATTTATATTTTATATTAAATTTAAAATATTATCAAAGAGAAAAGCGGTGTTTTCATCATAATTTTTGTTTTAAAATTCTAGTTTAATTGTTAAAATGTTTAAAATTTTAATGTGTTTTTTTCACTCGCGATCCTATATTTACCAACCGACATCTTTACGCATTCTATCAAACGGATGTAAAATAACTGAGTTTGATCTTTGATGTTGATATTCCATCAATCACTCTCGGTTGATATATACAAGAGGAATTACACAAAAAATTCATTTTGAACCTAAGGCTAGGCGTCGGTGACAATTTTTGTAGAATTAAACGTGTTTGAACAATTTAATTTAAATTTGATCTTGAAATTCCATTGAACCTTTATTAAGATTGACATTCACTCAATAAAACTAAACAAAAGTGTTATAAAAAATTGAACCATTTATATACCTTACAGGTCATGTTTCCTTTATTATTTTTCAAATTAATATTTATTAGATCTAGTTATAAGACAATAAAAAATTCTGGAAAAGGAAATGAACAACAATAATTTACCATGTATTTTATTGTGTGTTTAATCTAAAATGTCTGCCTGCTAAATATTTATGTCTTTTTCTAGACCCATACGAAAATAAAGCGCGATAAATTAATAACCAGTCTTCATTCAAACTACTTTATTTTATTTTATTCGCAAGGTTCGACACTGTATCGATTGCTTTGAATAGGGCTTAATACTTTAAATGGCTGATGCTTGTGTATATTACAATATCAAAATAATTTTGAATGAATATAAAAAATATAATTTAAACTTTATAATAATTTTATAATTTCTCTTGTGAAATAACAAAAATACGAAATTTAATTTTGTACGTAAATTTGCCAATAGCTTATAGTTAATAGAAATAGTTACTAAAAGCTTTTTCCAAAAAATATTATGATGCTAAATTTCTGCCCCGGTCTCGAAAAAGTATAAAAACTTATGTCGCGACAGTTTTTAAGAGGGAAAATTCAGCGTATAATTTTTGGTCGTAGACGTGCAGATAAGACGGTAAACTTAGAAATAATAAAAGATAACAGAATATAAATAAGGAGGTGGGTAGTATAAGTTGAGGGGTCCGGGAGATATTTGCTGATGCCACTGAAATGTTGGGAACGAAATTGTAGCGACCCAGTGATGCGAAAGCTTGCTTCTTATTTTTTAAGTAACGGATAGTTGCGAGAAAATTTGGAACAGATTTACGAAAACGAGAATAGTTTCAAAGTGCCGAGTGTAAATTTGGCATACTGTTTGACTTATCGAGCGCCCGTTTATTTATTCACGCATTTAATTTTTTTTTTTTTTTTTAAATTCTAACTTGGTTGACCGTATTGGCGGAATTACACAAGGAAAACACAGATCCTACGGCTAGCGTCCAAATATATTTCTGAAAGGCGAAACACGACTTTTGAGTTAAAATACACGTGGAACTTAACTTCAATATTGTATATTATAAAAAAATATTGTTTAATATATGAAATACAATTTTCGTTGTGGACTAATTTCAAAATATTTTTTTTTCAAAAAACCTTCGATTGTGACAATTTTCATTCAATCAAGAATAAAATGTTTCTATCGAAGATTCTTACACGTATTTATCTTGTGTTATTTGTTGATTTGCAAAACAGTAGCTTTTTAACGTCTCTAAAAAATTCACAAAAGCTGGAAACATTTGACTAAAAAATCGCTTTCACGATTTTTCTAAGCATGTGTATAAACGGCTATACTTTAGTCTTACGAAAATTTTTGTGTCTCATAGGCCTTAAAGATAACCAATAAATGTCATAATTTAAACGGAAATTTCAAACATGAAATTGTTATAAAAATAAACAATAACATGGCATGTAATTTTTTTGAGGTTGGTAATTTTTCGGAAATAAATAAATCAATCTGTTTATTCGCGTTGGAAGTTGTTATTATACTTTTTTTTTATCTTAAGCAAAAAAATTTTGTCTTTGCTGTAAGACACAAAAAAATAAAAGAAAGGCATGTCATTGTTCATTTTGAAATCTTTAAATAAGGATTTCGCCTAAAAAATAAAATTAACAACACTGTATACAATTAAATTTCAGATTGACGGTAAGAAAGAACGAGTTTTTTATACACAATATATAAATTCTTTGTAAAATTAAATGTTATACTATCGTTTTTATTTTAAATACCGGCAATGAAAAATGAAGAATAATAGCTGTCAGCTATATATGTTAGCTTAAACTAAAACACACTGCTATTTTTTCACCGTGTTATGATGGATTTCTACCGAGGGAATGCCAATTCAATCAATGCATTTGTTTTATTATTCAAATTTCAACGGTTTCGTGTAACTGGTATATAAAGAGAAGTGGAAGAAGCATTAAATTTCAGATTTATATAAAGTATAAGGGAAAAATAAATAAAACTCTACGTTCGCATTACTAGAGAGATAAATCTTTAACGTCCAGTGTATATCACTGCAACGGTATAAAATTTTACGCTGGGGCATATTTGTACTTTAATATGGAACCACGAGTCATATTAATATAATACCACGTTATTATGATATCAAGTATATCCAGAGAAATCCTCTTTAATCCGCTTTTTGCCTTGCTAGTTTTTTTTATAACAAAATTTATTGTTTTAGGTTAAGTAATATGAAGTCTATACGATATTTAAATAACAACTTTCGTTTTTTTGCTAAATTAAAAACTGTATATTTATCACGTTGAAAAAAATAGCAATGTATTTTAGTCCTAGAAAATTATTTTTTTTCAAGATATAGTTGATAGCTATTTCGGCTCACACCATCGTCAGAACTATGCTTAAACAAACATTTGCTTATCTATATATACCTGTGTAAAAAAGGTACACAATACATCTTCTATCAGATTTTAACGACCTAGCTACGGGAGCTAACCACTAGCTCTCCGTAGCGGGTTAAGCAATGGTGATCGACATATATTAGTTTGTTTGTTAAGAATCCTTTGCATTTCAACTGAAATCAATAGATATCAATGTATATTTATCAATATTTGAAGAATATTTTTTGCTGTTTTCCTTAAGCCAGACTTACCAAATGTTTTTTAAGAGTCAATTGATATTAACAAATAATATTTGTATAAAATAAAAAGTGGTATTAAGTACCCAAAACAAATTTTCTATTTAATCAAAATGTTCTCTGTCAAGCATTAAAATAGCATGTCGAACCAGTGTTGCTATTGTAGTAAGCTCTCTATGGTGTTGGTGCTGTAAATATCAGTATAATTTTTGTTAAATATTATAGAAGTAATTTATTCGACCGTTTATCGTAGCCATAATTTGTGACTGTAATGCAGGTTAGGTATTAATGCAAACGATCTTCGTGCAAAGGCAAAATTAACTATGTCAACGTTTTCTCTGGAAACAAACAATATCTGATTACTTATTTTAGAAAAAAATACAATTTTAAATACGGATGTATGATAAATAGAGCTGATAAAACACTCAGGCGATATACAGTGCGGTATTTAAATCTATCGGCAGGTTAATTTACAGATGCTATTTCAATATTTAAAAAAAAATATTAACTTTTTTTTCTCAGTGCAATGTAATCAATCAGGAATTTAGGAAAATTAAAGGACATTTCTTTCCAATAAATTCCAATAATTTTATAAAATATATAAATATTTTTATTTCAAACGGATTATAAAAAAAAAATCTTTGTAGTTTTATTAACACTTTCATTGAATCACACCTTTTTTACCGTTAACGTTGGATTTTTGAGTGTCTCAAGCTTCTACCAGAACTTTTATAGACAAATGTATATTGACTTACCAGAAAGAAATGAAAGAATAATTAATTACAACCTTTTGATGCTTAATAGTGCCCGTCGAAGGTCCTTTAGCAGTCAATATCGGTAGTGGATTTTACATAAATGTAACAGTTAATAATAACAGATTTACTGTTATGTCCATTAAAAAAATTGTTAGCATTTTAATGTTGCGATTTTACTATGCCGTGTAAACGAAAACCAACATTTGACGATAATATTCTTTACCAGAATACTTTTTGCTAGTGTTTTTCACCTATGATTTATACCCCGCTGTTTATAAGTTGTTGAGAACGTTTCCTTGTAAAAGCTCATATATTATGTTGTGTGAGGCAGCACTGTGATTTGCAATGCAATAATTATCTCGTAAATTTTCACAAACATTCCATGCACTGTGCTTTTCTTAAAAGCTCACTTTGCACACGGAATGGAATGTGCATTTTCATGTTGAATACATGAGAAAATAAGATTAATAACTTTGTAATTAAAACATACTTTTTTGTCGTCGTTTTTTAATGTGAATTCTAGTGAATTATAGGTTTGAGTATTGTAACAAAAAAAAATATACTAAAATACATTGTTATGTTTTCATCGTGTTATGATTGAGTTTTACTAAGTAAAGGCCAACTAAATCAATAAAAATACGATTAAAATGTGGATCTAAAGAGTTTCTGGTTTTTAAAAAATATAGAATGGATTAAATTAAAAAATGCTGTATATAATAAGCAAAGGGTTGAATTTCGAAAAAAAAGCATTATCATAGAATAGTTGAGATGTTCAAATGGTAAGTCACATTTTTAAGGTTTTAAGATAAATTAAATTTCGTCTCTCCGATAGCCATAGAAAAAATTAAAAACAAAAATACCTTTTAAAAATAAGGTGTAATTGTGATATTTTCAAAATACTTTTTTTATTATTTGTAAAAGAAAATGGCCAAACACACTGTATACTTTTCTTACATTGGTTAAAATGATATTCATATAAAGAGATTCTTTTTTTTTGTTGTAACGTTTTTTTATATCGTTGTAGTCACAAAAATGTATTTATTAACAGTATTTAAAAACGTTCAATTTTCACGTCTTCATGTATTGTATGTACGAAATTATGCATATATAGGCGTGCATGAGTATTGTATATGTAGCGGTGTTTAATGATATAATGAATACATGTAAACCGGATTCATTGTGGATTACTCAGCTCTACAGCGAATCATGTCAGACGGCAATGACAGTTGAATCATTGCAACACATAAATCTAATCAAAACAGATTAAGAAGACTTAAAGAACTTTGAGGCTTGCGTGTTATAGATAATAAAGCTCTATCAATTTGATATAAAAAAAGAATTTTGTGAATGGTTGGTGATAAGTAGTGATTCGAACCAATAAAGCAGTTAAATATAAGTTTTTTGAATTGTTTTAAAGAAATATCAAGCTTATTTGATTCTAATAATTTATTTGAAGTTTTCAAACATGAAACATCAATGAAGTACTTTTAAAAATAAAACGTTTATCCGCTTTTTTTAAAGTGATGATACAATACTTTTTTGGAGGGGCCTAAGTTGCTCTAAATGATACAGACTAGTGTTTATAAACAAGATACAACAAAAAAGTCTATCATTTAAGAAAGCCAACTGTATCACAAGTAGTTAGGCAGAGTCTTGCAGGTGACGTGACGAATGTTCCCATCTCAAATCGTATAAACAGGGTTGAAAAGGGACTGGGCAAAGAAGGTCTACTGACTGAAATGGGAAAAGAGTAGAATCGAGATAAATGAACAAAGATAAATGTATCTATTTTTCAACAAAACAGTAGTGATTATTTATCAATTGTGTCAATGAAATGGTTCATAACTTTGTCAAATAATATCAAACTTACTTAATATATTAATCAATTTGTCGAATAAAAAATATTTTAAGATAAAACTATCAAAGTATTGTTGAATAAAGCTCTTTCGAAAAAATTGGATTTTTTTTAGTAGGTACCACCAATGTTAGAATCCTTTTAATGATCAATCTAAAATTAAATCACTGTATTTAAGTAATCATTATAAATTAAGCGAAATTCAAATTTAGTATTATCATTCTGATGTGAACGGAAGTTAAAATACAATCAATGTTTTATTCAATTATTTTAATGAAGTTTATTTTTATTTATAGTCTACTAGGGTAATGCCGATTAAATAAATGTTTTGGACAGAGATCGGGTAGGGATTTTTTATGATATGCGTGGTCTATTTTTTTATTTTTTAAAAATATTTTTTGAAAATATTTTCAGGACATCTATAGAAAAATAGACACTTTCTTGACGTATAAATTATCGAATCATAAAATTGAATTGGGATTAATGCTCCGTATGGAGAAGACTGCTTTTGTCCTACCAAATTGACAAAATTGCTGACGTCGGTACTTGTGAGCTTAGCATGTAAAAGAAAATGTAATGTTTTGACAAAAAGGGTCACATATGCCAAATAGTAGACGAAATGGATACAGTTTCAAAGGTGGCACTGATACTTTGTCAACAGACAATGCAAACAGGGTCTTCGCTGAAGCACTTTAATCAACGTGTGCACCTACACGCGTTGTAAGAGATTTGCAACGATTCTCTCAAATACTTCCTGACAACATACTTAAGATCGAATCTAGCAAGAAAGAATCATACGAGGCTGATTTTGCTTTATAACATATATGGGAGACCAAATATTTGCAATGCGGTATCTAAATAAAAGCATCTCGTTTTGAAGAAATGTTATCAAGACAAATATAATTTTGATTGACTAGTGTCTAGTGTGATAGTCTAGAGTGTTTCTCATTATTTTTTTATGTACAATTTTAGAGATTCTTTATTTAATAGACCATACCTTTTGACTTGTACTACTATTTGTAAAAATATTTTTAGTATCATACATTGTTTTTTTTATCAAATCATTTTTAAGGCTAAATGATTCATTTGAACACATCTTATTATAAAGTCGTTCAGTTATGTTAGTTTGTAAGATTCTTTGTTATTTTTATGACATTAGTAGAAAATATAAATAGTTCTTGATACGAATTTAGTTCCTTGGCTAAGGAAATAAATTTTTCATAATTCATCTAAAATATAAATGATAAAAACAGTCTATCGATTTTCAGTTTGATTGCATCTGGGTAGGAGAATGCATGAAATTTGCCGAAAGAGAAAACTCGAAAATTTAATAACAACACATTCTAAAACACACGGGTTATTTAACTAATTATATTGTATGTGGTACAATTTTGTAAAACTTACTCGCGTTTAAAACTGTAACAGGATTAAACAATACATCAGTCATCCTTTGAAAAATAAAGCTTTGAAAGCTAGAACGAGCTGGCAAGCCAACTAAACGTTTCTACAACAGAACCTTGCTTGAAAAAGAAAACACAATAAAATTGCATTCGGAAAGTTCAATCCAATATGTTTTGATAAAGGTACACATACGACATGTATAATGTGTATGACATTTCAATGAATTAAATGCGCTTATAATTAAACCTGCTTATCCAAGAATCTAAAAATTGAGTGAAATATTATTCAATTCAATATTTGGTATGATTGTGAATTGATGAAGGAAGGAAATATTTTTTTTTAACGTTTAATTCAGGTATTTGAAAACCAGTATCTTTTGCATGAATATCTGTGATTTCAATCAATTGATTATTACTTATAAAGTGTTAACTGTAACAAATTGGTGGAAGGACATTATATACTAATTAATAAAACCGGTTCTGAACACAAATATATTTAATTGCAGAAAGAGCACTATGAAATGTGATTTTATTGTTTAAAATATAATGAATAATATTTTTTTTTAATCCTTGTGACATGTTATATGATATTTAATTTTGTTTTATTTACAACTAAATAAGAATTAATTGTTGTTTAATACTTAGCTTAAGATGTATATAATTAATACAGCCCGGCGAAAAGTTATGTCAATTGATTTATTTGATATCTACAGAGTTATAAAACTTAATAAGCATCAATTAATTAATGTGTAGTTGTTAAAAGAACCCAAGCTTTATTCCATTATATTGTGCCTGCAACGTGGCTTCTCAGTTTCCTAACAAAATTATTTTCCAGTGTTGTATATTTTTATAGTGACATTAAAATCAATTCCGACGGTAGTAATCGCTATTGAGCTGACCTGAAGATAAGTGATAAAGGAGGAAGTATATATATACTCTCTGCATGTTTTTGTGCTGTCGATATAGCGAAATGTCTACAAGCGTTGCTTTACAAAGGCCTGTCCCGGGAGAGTGAACCCAGAATACAATGCACTTTTGTGAATCATACACGAACGTGCTCCACTGAGCTCAATAAAAGCTAGCAGTCTGCAACTGGTATCTTTTTCTACAGATACCATACTTCTTTACGCGCATCGGGTTGTCTCGTATATGTCATTTGTGCAAAGCCATGTATTGATAACTAAAGCCAGATAAATCAAGAAAATAAAATAATTATTTGAATTGTATTTGCATGTATATCAAAATCAAGAGAATCGTTATTTTTGTCTGTAGAGAATAAAAAAATGAAATATAATCAAAGCCATTATGTAGAAGAGTATGACAGGACTTTTCTGCTATTTAAAAAAAACATCTCAATTCAGTATGAGGTATATCAATTACTTTCTTAACGTTAGATTGATATGTTTAAATTGTATAAAGCAATTTAGTTTACCTGATTTAGCTTAGGAGAAATAAGCCATATAAGAAATTGTTCTAACGATAATCAGGAAAAAAGTTCTGAAATCGTTATAAAAGTTCCCAACATGGGGGTCGCGAAGGGTTTTTTGTGGGGTCACCAACTTATACGGTCAACTAAAAAAAAATTTTTTTGCTTACTTTTTATTGTATCCCCCATACAATAAAAAGTAAGCAAAATTTTTTTTATTTATTATTAAAATTATCGTAGAACATAGACTCCCAACCTTTTTCGGGTGGCAACCCCTTTTCATAAAATCCATGTGACCCAAGACCCCCCATACAATCCAAAAGTATACAAAAAAAAAAAATTTGCACTGGAACTGATAATCAATAGACAATTAAAATCTTCCATATTTTTATGAAAAATATTAAGAAAAGTATTTTGTATTTAAAAGTAAGTTGTACTCTAAAAGACTAGCAGCTTCATTAGTGTCTGAGCTGATTTTTATTTGAAATTTCAATTGTTGAAACTTTGTACGATTTTACATGTTTTGTCACTAACGACCTGGCGAAGCTCGTGTGGAGTCGTACAAAGTTTCAATAATTCAAACTAAGTATAAAAGTTCCATCAAGTACCTTCAGTCGATATCATAAATTGTATTCATTTGACTAGCATTCTCAATATTCATCAAATTTTACTAGTTAAATTATAATGCCGTTATTAAATTTATCGATCGTTTTTTGTAGTAAAAAGCCAAAAAAAAAATGTTTATAATTTAGAATCGAATAAATCAAAACTCCAAAAGATTAACGCTGAGCTTTAAAAATTTCAATAACACTTCAATAAATTCAAATAAATTATGCTCGAGTTCAAATCAAACAAAGATCAACAAAGTTCTGAATTATGAACTGAATTCATAAATTTTTGATTTCTCGATAAAATTCTGGCTTTTGATATTAAAAGTATGTGTTTTTGTTATGAAAGCTTTTTGTTCTCTTTTTTATCTTAGAGTTATGAAATAAAATTGGAAGGTTTCTTCACTAAGTGATTTATGTTGTGTGGTTTTATTTTTTGAGATTTTAAACTCCCATAGTAACTTCATTTTAAAATCGATGAAGAGAGCTTTAGAAGAATACTCGCTTTTATAAGATCATTTCTGCTTCTATAGCCACGAATTAAGTTGCTGATAAATCATCGAAGCTTATGCGTTTGTATAAAGATTTATACACAGCTTGAAATTGTATACAGCGGAGAAAATTTACGTGTATTTTTTTTTGAATCCCTTTTATAATTATATTATATAATTTATCCCTTGATTAAATGTGGAATGCATTGTTTGATATAACCTGTCCTAATCTTATTAATATACGTTTTTAGAAGTAGTAATTAACATGATGTACTATTATTCAAAGCATAACTATAAAATATTTTTTGAAATATTTGGTATTAGAATATGCACCACGAGGTTTAGTACGGAACGGGCTTAGCAAATAATGATAAAATTCACTATTCACATTAGTTCACATAAGTAGTAGACAATGTTTAAATACGTGTACATCGTTATTAAATAACGCATAGAACAGATTTCGACTCGCTGTTTTATAGTTTAAAAAGGCTGTCAGGTCGCATTTGTTCGAGTAGATGCCTCTGTATGGGATATGTGCAACGTGAGTATTCTCGCATTAAAAATAGTTACGAGTAGAGCATTTTGCGCGTGGAAAACCAGAACAGAGTATTCAGCAATACGGATAATAGGTAAACGTATGTAACTTTGAAACAGGATATTGAATGAATAAAATTTACAACTCTAGTTAGGCTTCTATAAAACTGAAATATCAATGTAATTTTTTTATCAGTTTTGTATTAATTTGTCTATTTTTATTTTTCACTGAAATACGTAAAATTATGAACTTTCCGTAACATATATTATATTTGAATTGTTGCAACTTTGTACGATTCCATATGTCTTATCACAAACGACCCGGGATTCGCCCTTCGGCATCTTCAGGTATTCCATCGCACGGATGCAACAGAACTGACGTAAAACAAATAGTTAGCATCGTATATATAATATATTAAAATCAATATAAACAGGAATCTACTTACCAATAGGCAAGCAAAAGATTGCAGCTGAAAAGAATGTAACAATTTTAATCCAATAATAATTAGCTATAACAACTTTCATTAACGATCTTGCTAATGAGTTGTCGTTATTGAAATGGGGTATTCAACAAATTTAAATCAAGTAATTAAATTATAAATGTGTCTTCTTTTATTAATATATTATATTTAATGAGAGAGGAATTCAGAATTTTTTTTCCTAATTTTTATTCTTCTCTAAATTCTTATCTAAAAATTTTGAAAAAAAAAGTATTATTAATCTTGATCTTGAGTGCAGTTGGCCTAATTAAATTGAAATTTTAATACCTGGACGTTTTTCAATCAGATAAAACACATCTCATTTTTCATTACATGTCCAGTTAAATATCATAGTAAAGCAATGGTATTTACTTAACGTATTAACTGTAGCTTCTACTTGGATAGGTGTGGTACTTAAAATGTGTTACACATTTTAAGTGGTATTCACGAATTTTATTTGAAGATTAGTAATCGTTTTGTTCCACTCAGTTAAAAATGCTCGCAATGATCGTAACCAGTCTTGATTATCAAATATATTCTGAAAAAAGTATAAAAAATGTGTTTTTATAATTAAAAACATCTTTATGACTGTTAAGTATTATTGAGCCTACATTAAGTCTAATTTGAGGGTTTTTTTCTAATTTATTGGTGACAAAACATTGCATTTTACAATTTTTCTTTAAGCATCACAAGTCACTTTTAAGGTGTTAACTGCAACTTCTTGATGGAAAGGCATGATATTTTAAATAATAAAAACACATTTTTTAGTACTTTGGGATCAGTTGAAAATACTCGCGATGAGCGAAACCGGTGCTGATCAAAAAATATATTGTGGAAATAAGTATTAAAAAATATGTTTTTATTATTTAAAAAAGCATCACAAGTATTTTCTGGTCACTTATTTTATCAGTGAAAAATACCGAACACGAGAGAAACTGATTTATTTCATTTCTATATAATGACATCACAAAACTGTCACTGAAACAATTTGAATAAATATAAGCCGTCATTATGAATAAATAAACAGATATTCAAAAGAAAATGTAATTTCAATGTATTTTCTTTAATTACACTAATTAAGAATAATCTAGTACGCGTGCAGAAGTTAATTTATTTACAATAATCAAGTTCTGGTGATAAAAGTATAAAATGAGTGATTAAGTTTCGTTGCCGGCAAATAAATAGTCAATTCCTAGAGAACAGGTCAGTGAATTCGACAAATGCAATAATGTGTTTTACTCCCGCATTACGCTCGGCTCACATAAAATTCATTATAGTGTATTCAATGACGGTGCAATATGCTTGATATTTGCTTTAGACGAAAAACAAACTATATGTTTATTGACGTAATTAAAAGCATTTTTTATTGTATGTGAATTTGTTACCGCGGAAGTCCATTACTAAAATGTAAAAAAATTTTAAAATAAAAATATAATATAACCTTTGTATTAATTGGTAATTTACGATATCGATTGTGTATGCTTGATTTAAATTTATTGTCAAATTTGAATTATTGGAACATTGGATATTTATTGTTTTGTCACTCACGACCGGCTTTACTTTTTGGTTTATTCAGGCAATCTATCATACGACTGTAATAGAACTGACACACTATAAGTATTATAGTATAGAAACTTTGTATAATTCTACATATTACACAATTAAACATGAAGAATTGTGCAAATGTCAAATCGTCCAAGGATCTTTAAATAATCGGCTGGATTTTTTCTCATAGAATGTATTTTGTTTCGAGTTGTCTTTTTTGAAAAAAAAAAAAAAAACTTAAAATATTTTTATAAATTGAACTATGTATTTGTCTGGCTTAATCGTATTGCATTGCTATTTTGCAGACCAAGGACACTTACAACAGCTTACAGGAAGAAACTGCAGCTGAAACGGCGACGGCTGATGATGACCAGACGATTTATTGGAATATGCTCGTGACCGCTATTGACAGAGCCATGTTTATTTTATTTATTATTTTATATGCCGTCATATTTACCGTTCATTATTAATACTTAAAAAGTAAGATTTTACCAATTTTACTAATTTTCTAGTGATAACATAAAAAAGAAAAATTGAGAAAATGAAAGCTTGCATATTTCCTTTTAAATTCCATCAAATTATTGTTTTTCGACAGAGACTTTTAAGAATATTTGAAAGATAAAATAAATATAACATAATTGATATTATATTCATGTTTGTTAAAAAATAAAATGTTTATTAGCGTAAATCATTAAGCCACAATGAAAAATTTTAGTTAACAAAATAACGTTAATATTTTTTAATAATTTATAAATAAATCAAGAAATCGAAATAAGTTGAAAAAATGTATAATTGTAACTTTTTGAATACGAAAAATTGTTCGTTATTATATTTTTTTATGATGTATTGGTTTTTAATTTTAACCAAAAGCATATAAAACTGGAAGAAAAAGCCTTTTGACCATAAATTTTCTCGATATTTACAAATTAAAATGATAAGGCTGTATATTGGAATATTTCTTCTATATTCCATACTTGATGTTTTTTTTGGCTCAAAATTCTAATATGTAATTAATATTGTTTTATTACAATTAAGTTTATCATCATATGTCATATTAACTTAATTAATGACACATTTTAAAGCCAGAATTATTAATGAGAATAAATATTATTGGGCAGATATTCAACGTAAATATTCTTTGATTAAGACGTATATAAATATATTGATGACGTAACATACGTTATTGCAAAAATCTTATAAGAAGTTCAAGTTGTAACACATGAATGTATTCAATAAATTATCTGAATTTAATTCGAGTATTATATTATAAAGTGTATGAACGTCGTGTGTTTACCGCACCGAACAAACAGTAAGACATAAAATGACCGTGTAAAGTATAACAGTATTTTTTTATGTCTCACTTTAAGAAAGTTTTACTAGGCTAAATGATTCAAAATCTAATATTTATAAGTTTGAGCTTGGCAAAATATTTCGAGAGCTGCTTGTAAATTAAAGGGATTCTCCCATTTTGATACAAATAAAAAGAGTTCAGAAATGTTATCCCCGGGGCAAAAAAGATATTAGGCCTAACCAGAAAATCCGATATAGAAGGTTAAGTGAGGTTATGTACCCTGAAATGAAAACACTGCCACAATAATGCCCCTTTTATCATGTTGCAAAGAAATATAACGCACGTATTTTATTTGTTTCGGGTTTTATATAAATTTTCGTATAACTGACAATTTGGTAGTTTATACAGATATAAAGATAAACTGAAATATAAATGACCCAATCTTCTCGGACCCCTGGCGTCAGATTTTAATTCAATACAAGTTGGATGAACAAACTTCGACAGTTAAATAAAAATATTAATATAGCAAACAGATTTACTGCAACATTTCTTTTTTTACTTAATAATTTGGGATTTGTAGCGCAAATATAATAATTTCGCAGAACAATTGAAGTAAATAATTAAATTTTTAACGTGCATAATTTTATTCGTTTTGATTATTATCAGTTGGAAGTTCACTTTGAATGGAAAAGCAAAATATTAAGGATTGATTAAAGTAATTTAATGCGAAATTAATCTCGGGTTATCGTTATAAGAATATTAGTTCATCTAAAAGAATCGAAGAGAAATACACTAAGACAATGCCAATTTTTTTTTGGTGATTGAACTCAATAAGTTGTTTGATTGTTTATTATTTGTGCGAATCCACATGTTTTGTCACTACCAACTGGGCTTTGCACTTTCGGTATTTCCAGGCATTCTATCATTTGGATCTCATAAAACTGAAGAAACTGGAATCGTTAAAAATTTCAGCAATTCAAATTTATCAATGAAATTCCACCAACAAACTATTTTATATACTTTCATGATAAATTATCCTTGCAACAAACAATAAGAAAATAAGTTTACTTCTGGGATTTTTAAAAACTCAAAAATATCGGAATTTTAGTCAATTGATAAACAAAAGCATCGATTTACTAAACAAAATTAATATACAAAGTAATTATAATGAAGCATAATTATTCTAACAACTACATTTATCCGCTTTAACTGCATACACAAAAGATTCAAATTGGCTGTATTCATAAGCTTTAAGCAGGATTGGTGAAAGTTCTGTTCGCTGAATAGGGTCATGTTTGAAAAGCTCTCTCACTGTGGTCTCGAAGGCTCCTAATTGTAATTTTTCCACAAAAGAATGGAAAAAAGTTCTATTCAACGAAAAAGCTCATACATGCAGTGCTTTAAAGGACTTTATTCCCTTTGGTTAGTGAAGTACATATACTCAGTTAGTAATTAAGTAAAAAAGGTTTTACTCATTTTTCAGAGGGCAAAAAAATACACAGAAAAGTGTTAAGTAAGGATTTTTTTGTAATTCTTTTGTTTCTATTATAATATAATGTTATACTTTTTTAAAATATGCACGTATTAAATATGTAAACAATATCTAGTTTCACAAGGATTATTGATCAAGAAAGCTACATAAAGGTAGAGTTAGTTATTTATCTATCTTCATAAGCTAGTTCGTAAATATCGTTTATAAAGTTAGCATCTATTATAATCTAGATTAAAAAAGCGTTAGAAAGTCTATAGAAAAATATTTTCATAAAAACTGTCACCTCAGAGTTAACTAGATTTATGAATTAATATTATATAACGCTTTTAAGTTTTTAACTATACAGTAATAATCATTTTCCTTTAATTCTTCAGTATAGTAAATTCATATTATGAAGTGGTGTTTTGTTACTTTTTCTGAATTTTTTGAGTTATACCAAGTAAATAACAGTTCATTCAATATATGTTTTCATTATAAAAAGTAACTTTTATTCTGCTCAAGATAGTTTGGTATTATGGTTTGGGCTAGGAAGTGTGTTTGATATTATTTTTTATTTGTGTGATGAGATAGTTTCACAGTTTATTTGTGATGAACATTACTCATGCGTGTGCTTAACTTGACAACAATATGCATTATTGATCCATTCATCTAATTTCAATAATAAACGAAAATCGCTTCTGTTTATAAAGAATATTGGGAAGAAATAAAGTGGTATCATTTCGATTCGTCGCCTACATTGTCCATTAGGGACCTTCTTTGCAGTTAAATAAAAAATGCATTAAAAGCTCAGGTGCAGGTTGCAGCACTAAAAGCTTACGGTGATTGCATCACATCGCCGCTACTGTCCGAAATTATTCACATGGAAGACGTGGAACGAAAAAAAGTTTTTTTTTCATCAGTACCGCACACTTGAGCCCATAAGTTACCATTACCCACATTGGTCTATATTTTGTTATATAGGCAACCGTATGAATGTTTCAAGAATTCAAAATTCAGCTCTGTCTTTAACTGAATTAACAATTCGATTGAAAGCTTACTCTACAAACTATGGGTACAAAATATTTAATGGATTAAAAAATATTTTTATGTTAATACTAAGATTATGAAAAATATTAATTTAAAGCTTTTACAAAAATATTTTGTTGTAAATAGTGTCCTTAGAAGGGCTTTTGGGCTTGTTTTATTGTCATTTTTTCCCATTTATAAACTATTGAAGCGTGAGAGGTGATTTTTCTTCATATCATATTCGTAACAAGTCATTTTGGTAATCAAAAAGCTTATATGAGTTAAGTTCTAATCGCTCTCAGTATGACACCAAAATTTTGGAAATATGGCTTACTTGTCAGCAAATCTGGTTGGCCCATCGGTCCAATAAATGGTTGGACTTAATTGCGCAGCTCTTACTTTTTTTGACAGTTTGATAGTATTTGTTTTGTATCATGATTTACAGTACCACATTTTCATGTTGGTCTATTCAAGCCAAATCCATAGAGATTGCCAAGTCCAATGTTGAATTTGCTTTTCCAGTTAATTGGAGCCAAGCTTGCACATAATGATTTCATGTTGTAAATATATTTATATATATTGCAGTACATAAAGCGCATTGCTTGTTAAAAAAACTTTATAAAAGATTATAGTTCAAAATAAAACGACATATTATTCTAATGTTTAAATGAAAAACAATTCTAGAGTATTAAAACTAAATCTGTCAAAATATTATATATATAAAATAATCTTTGTTCAAATATTCTTCTAGGGATGCTTGCATGCTTTCGAAATTCAAAATGTACGGTAATTGTGACATAAAGCGATTAAAATATTGCAGAGAAAAATAGATAGGGGAAAAGTGCAATTCTGTGCATCACGGCAGATTAAAACTTGACGACGTATTTTGTGATAGTTTTTGGCATCACACTGCACAGGTTGCAACAGCGAACAAAAGAGGTCCACGATCATTATTTCGAAAGGGTTAGCACTACAACGTTTTTACTTTTTTAAGTATTTTTTTTTCCTTTACAAATTAAAGTGATATTTATTCTTAACTGATAGTTTATTTTATTCATTTTTCATCATGACAACCCATTCTTAAGAATGTTTTTGTTTGAGATTCAATAAAGAACTTCTTGGTGGAAATGCATAACATTTCAAATTATAAAAACACATTTATGAATGTTATTTATGCAATTTATTTTATCATCAAGACTTTGACAATACTCGCGATGAGCAAAACTAATCATGATTTCAATATATATTGTAGAAGCAAGTATTAAAAATGTGTTATTAATATTTAAAATAAAAGATATAAACTGATTGAATTGGCATTTACTTGGTAGGATTCCATTATTCCATAGTGCTTAAATAACAATGTATCTTAAAGCCATATTTATGATGAGGGGGTCAGCCGGAATAGCTGTAATTACTATTTACCTGATAAATTTTGAAGAACTAAAAAGTTTCAAAGGGAATATTTTTCAAATATATATTTTATTGGCAGGTATAAAAATCAGGTTTTTGTCTTTTGATCTTCGAATATAATTCCTTAATAATTAACAATTCAAAAGTAACACGGATTGTAAGTACTTAATGAAACTTAAGTAAAATTTATTTTTCGATATTTTAAAGAAGACCGTTTTAAAATTTTTGTTCATTTGAAGATATTGTATAAATATTTTAGAATATCTAATTGAAATATAAATATACGATATTGATAGATGGGATGATGGAATTTCTTTATTTTAAATCACTGACAACACTGATTTTATATATTGACATTTGGTTTGATATAGTCTCAGATGCTAGTTACAAAACATATGAATATGTAAAAACACATGGAAAAATACGTTTTTTGTTTCTTGAAAAAGGTCACTTCTAGGAAATGTTGTTGATTGTTTGGAAAAAAATGTGAATTTATACTTCAAACAAATTGTAAACTTTGCTTAACCCTTTTGAAAAAAAATTTAAGTAACACGATTTCTCTACTTTGAAATGTATATATAAAATAAATTTTACCAGGGGTATAGAAATATATTATAAAAAATATTTTGAAATGACACGTAAAAAGGCGAAATCAATCAAATCTCCGAAAAATAACTAACTTTATCTGCAAAATAACGTAACGTTTTCCTGTCAGGTGACAGCCAAATTTGCTTGGCTGAAATTTATATATTTACTTGGTTTATAACAAGCTGTCTATCAAAAAAAAACATTCAAGAATGAAAATGACTTATTTATTGTAAAAAAATCAACGACAAAATCAGTCACATATTACAGCCCTGAAAATGCTTGTCCAGAGCTATTGTTTCAGGTCGAAAAGTTCAAAATTGAACCGGAACTGCAGTACGCGGGTTTAAAGCTCACAGGACGAAGTCGCGAGACCGTAATTACTGCACGAAATGTTCAGTTGACATTTTTTGACGTGCGCGAATTTTCTGCTTGAGTGATTTTCACTTACAAACAAGTTGGTGTTGTGTGTGAGCCAAAAATATAGCTGGACATGATACTTTAAGGAAATTTTAACGAATTTGTATTTGTGATAGCTTTCAAAATATATTATTACATTTATTTTACATAAACTCACAACATAATTTATATAAAACTCCTAATAACCTCTACTCACACACGCATACTTATGAATATGAAAGTAAATTCAAGATGTCGATGTCATGTGTTTCCCTTCACGGATTATTGAAAATTATGTATTAATAATAAAGTATCAATCTCAAATTTTACTTTAAATGTAAATCGTTTATCATCAATATTTAAGAACTAAACATGATGTAGGTCATTAAAAATAAAGTAAATACATTCTATCAAAATTATTCCTTTAAATGAAAACTCTTTCTAAATAATCATTTTGTAGTTCTCAATTAAATGACCCAATTTACATCCTTGGACTAGCAATGAATTAGTTAGTGTATCGATTTGTAAAAGAACAAAGAGCACTAATTGACTAGATGAGCAGTGGTTAATAAGGAAAGCTTTCGCGGAACAATTCGTTTGATTGGTTTGGTTTGATAAATTGGTGATTAAACGCAGATAATGTGTTAAGTAGTTTTATTGATATAAGTAAAACAATTTTAAGCAATGAAAACATAGATTTTATGATCATGACCGAATTCGTTCATCGTGCGAATTATCAAAGTCTAAAGAACTGAGAAAACAAATTTACACGCAATCATACAATAATATGAAGTATTAGTAAGTTTTAATGATACGCCTTGCTTTTTAATTTGGTCATTTCAAGTGGTCAAATTGAACAACTGTAATCAAAAGTTTTCTGTAAAAAATATCAACGATTCAACTGTGGTCATTTCCGGGATAATGAAATCATTTTATTGCTGACTGTGCTTGGTTTATTTCAATATCAAAATAAGATAGTGTCACTAAGTGAAAAACGTTGTGGTGTGCGTTTTGCAATATTGACTAGATTATATTTTAGTACTCCTCAAGGCTTTCGGATCTCAGGTACCTTACCTTGGGTTGTTTTATAACCACCATTTTTTGAGTATAACCTGTTTTGATAATAAAACGTATTGTACAAATAGTAAAGAAAATGTGTTTTTATTTCTTTTTAATATACTTTTTCAAAAGTGAAAACTGAAACCCAAAAAGTAATTTTGTCTTCCTATCATTTTTTTTTTGAGCGGATAAAGTTCTTAAGCTTTTATAACGTTGATATGAAAAAAATTAAGCTAAGAAGTTTACCAAATCTCATAGAAAAATCTTTTTCTTCTCGTCTGTTGCATATGGGCAAGCGAGATTAGTCCAAGGGGAGAATCAACGACAGGATGACGTGCGGCGTTGGCAGGCAGCTTGCCAAACTGTGGCGCGGATTCCCCCTGGGCGAGAAGATTCGCTGTGTGTCGCCCCCAACGCCCTGGCTCGACAAAATATTACAGTCCCTAAAAGCATGTCACTGCATGACAAATGTATTTACACAGGCAATTTGTTATTCCGCACTACTGGCAAAAGGAAGTCGGTGAGATGTGGAAATCGTTATCTATGTATTCGTTTGTCAGCATTCATTGATTGCTGTATTGGCTATTGAAAAACAATAAAAAAAAAACAATGCTTAAATTAATATAAATTTAAAATTAAATAAATAGTCTTTGGATTTTTGAATTGTTACAACTTTTTACGACTCCACATGTGTTGTCACTAACCACCCGGGTTTCGCCTTTCGACATCTTCAGGTATTCTAACACGTCGGCACTCTATATCGGAGGGAAATTCGTTTGACGAGAATGAGGGGATTCGATTGCAAAATCATAACACGGTGGATCATTAACTATTTATCAGGAGATTCTAGAAATTAATAGAGGCCAGTCAATAAATTCAAACTTCATTTTAAATGATAAACTCCCCCTTGTTGTACAGTTTACGTGAGATCGGTTCAACGAATTGACAATTTAATGACGTAAATTCTTATATTTCATTACTAGATGTTTGATGGTAGGTATCTCTATAAAAAAATATATATTTTAATGTTAATTAATATTTGTTGTAAAACCCTTCCAAGAATGACTCATTAACAAGATCGTTAATGAAAATTGTTACAAGCAATTGTGGTAATTATTATAGATTAATATTATTTAATTTGTTTAAGCTGCGATGTTTCACGTCAGTTCTGTTGCATCCGTTTAATACAATGCCTGAAGATGCCAAAAGGCGAAACCCGGGTAGTTAGTGACAAAACATGTGGAGTCACCACCTTTGGTCGATATTATAAATTAATTTTTGAATAGTCCAACCATTGCAAGTTAACGACCAGGGTTTTGCTGTTTGGAATCATGGGGTATTCTATCACTCAGATAGAATAGTGGAAAACACAAAAGTATATACACCCTGAAGCTAAGAGCTAAAAATAAATCTGAAATATTGACACTGAATTTTTCTCAAACACCCACCCTTGGACAAAATCGTAAAAAAGTTTTTTTTATTATTGTGATTAGGATATCTCAATTAATTATTCAAGACTCTTTTTAGTAACTTAACTAAGATAGCATGCTTCTGACATATATTCCCATGACGATTAATATCGTCTTGCAGTCAATCTATAGTATTCAACGTTTTTGAACGTTCAACATAATAAGTTAATCCGTATCTTAGATAGTAGTAATTTAATTCTTATGCATCCCTGTGACAGAATTCCTAAAAATGTCAAAATAGGAATCACGGACTGTGACTAACAAGTCATGCGGCAATGGACAAAACATTTCAAATTTGATAATGAAATTTCATCAATCAACCTCAGTATATATCATTAATTGTAAAAAAATATATATTACTAGTAGTAACTCTTAAATGAATCGAAATAAAATATTCCATATTCAAAACTTTATTAGAATAGAGTTAGTCAAAATATTTCAATAAAAATCATTTTTTAAATTAAAATTAAAATTGATTTGAAGATGTAGACTATATAGATGTAAGACTGTAAAGCAATATATTGTGATAATATAAACTTATATTAAAAACAATAAATTGTTAAAATGGTATCAAACATTGAATTTTTATCATTGAAAATTTAATTCTCCTTGAATCAAAATTCAAATGTTTTCAAATAGAATGACATGTTTACTTAATGAAAAACGACCATTGTTAATGTAAAATAAACACAGATGTCATCAAAAATATTGTGAGTCGGTCAGAAATAATCATAAACGAATGATCAATTTCATAGTTAATTAATGGTCTATGTTGTAAACTATATGAATCCACATTTTTACTTATGATTTATATTTATGGTAAATTGATATATTCGTAGTAAAACACTGCAGAAAATATTTACTGAGATATTAGGCTACTTATTTATAAAAGTATTAAATGAAAAAATTACCCACACAAACTGAAACAAAATATCAAAGCCTAAAAATAATTTTCGTCCATTTTTTTGTTGTCTGACAAAATACATATTCATTGGAAAAAAACAAAAATATATTACTGATGTAAGCGGACAATTCTGAGAAGGTAAGCATTATCTTTATAAATATAAAACGCATTTTTGTAAAAACATCAAAATTTTATGAAATTGATCCGGATTATTTATTCCATAAGGTCATGAAATTTTTTAAGCTGAAAATATTGTTTTATTTTTCCAAATTTAAAAAGTTCGAAGGGAAAAAACAATATTTGCATGACAACTAAAGATGAAATGATATAACTTCAAAAAAACCATGTTTTTATATTTATTTAATTATTAATACCTCGACAACAATTCAAAATTCAAATTGAAATTCCAAGCTCTGTTTGTCAAGGAACTATCAGTTTTCAGTTAATATCGTATATTTAACCAGTCTATTTTAATTTGCTAACTGCCACTTTTTGATTGAAAGCTTAAATATTTTAAATAATAAAAATAGATGTTTAGTACTATTTCCAAAATAAATTTTCGCTCATTGTATTGACGCTCGTCGTGTTGATAATGAAATAATTATATTCATAAATTATTTGGAATAAAAAAAAAGTTTATATTCACAATATTTTCTATTGAGATCGTCGTACTGTTTTTCTGGTGATATATGCTTTTATCCATTTATAAAATTTTCGAAAGAATAATCGGAAATTTTAGTTAAATTGTTATGCTTGAACATATGAATATACACTCGCTCCCATGTTAAATATAATAGTTTCGGAAAATGTTAGAAAATTTGAGAGTGAAAGTATCGTTACGCACGTACTGTTCATTTTTCAAGACTCTAATCGTAAATCAAAATCTACCGTCGCCAAAAAGTTTTATTGAGCACCTTCACATTAGAATTCAAAGCGAATATTTTGATATTTTTTTTTGAGACAAAATGATAATAGTTTAATATTCCAACATTCACTACAATAAAATTTCCACCTAATATTTTAGTGCTAAGGAGATTTATCTTCGCTTTTATATGCATAGAATATGGTATTCTTGTATATTAAACTAAGTAAATTGAAGGAAAAAATATTATACACCCAATAAGTAAACGCAATAAATAGAACATTTTACAAACTCTCTATTAAAGTAAACCGAAAACTGCTCAATTACTGTTGATAAATTCACCGAGAAAAGCGTAAATATCACTTGTCTTATAGGTCGACTGATGTTTTTGTTAATTGACACTCTTTGGTGAAGAGACATTATATTTAAAATATAAAACAAAATAATGAGTAACATTATTATAATATTATGATGATTATTAATACATACTTAAGTATAATAACGCCATATTAATTTGGCTTTATTTCTTAATTCTTGTTTAATTTTAAAACAGAGAAATGTTTGTGAACTATTTGAAGTGTGATATCGTGTTAACTATTGAAAATCTGATTGTTTATGTATAATGAAAGATTTTTTTACAGTTTACAAAATGCAAAAAAAAATACAAACGATATTTAAGCGAGTATACTAATGACAAATATTGATTAGGTCAGTTCTGTTGCATCCGTGTGATAGAATGCCTGAAGATGCCGAAAGGCGAAACCCGGGTCATTAGTGACAAAAAATGTGGAATCGTACAAAGTTGTAACAATTTTAAATTACATATTGATTAACAAAACGATTGCATGGATTTTTTGTTTACCTGTTAAATAAAAAAAAAACGGAATGCTTCTTCTGTTGTGAATTGAATAAATAAAATTTTGCTTAATAACGTTTTGATACATTTCCAATAAGAAGGAGTCAAAAAATGATTTGCATAATGTTATAATATAAACACAAAAAAAAAAATACTTCGTATTGCTTTTGCATATTTTGCTTTAATATGGTTTTTAAATCATATAGAGTATCTTGGCATAAATTTATAGCCTCTAATGTTATACGATAGTTTCCAGTGCGAAAAATTTTCACGTTGTTTTATATCGACGAATGCTGAGACAATATAAAAACGTGATTAATTATTCTATTTACTCTTTATTTCCAAGATAATAATAATTATTGTCAACTGTCTGGTTCGTACATAAAGAAGGAAACACCAATATCATCTTCAGCACACCATAATATATAAGAGAGAAGCAAGACTGGCTCTTTCTTTACGGTTGGGAAAATCTAAGAGGAAAATGAAATTCTCCGCTTCGCATTGTGAGCGAGGCGGTTGCGTCAAGCCTCGCTACAAAGTTTCCATTGTCAATTTCGCCAACCGAGAGTTCAAAATGAACTTAAAATTTGCTATGACACTTCTCAACGCGAGGGACATGTCGTTGGTATCGGAATTAACATACATTAAAACTCTGATAGCCTTGTGGTTTGAACATTTTCACAATATTGGTTGATAATGTATCCACAAAAAAAACAGATAATAAGCAAACGTTTTGTCCAAGAAGATTATTTAATATCTTTTTTTAAAATAAGTTTTAACAAAAGTGTACAATTTAAATGTTATATTCCTTCTTGCTATATCCTTTACATGAGATAAGTTCAACAAATCGACAACTGAAAATTTAAAAATTTTACAATTCAAATTTGATATTGAAATTTCATCAAGGACCTTCAGTCAGTATCATAAATTTAATAATTTAATTTGAATAACAGGTTATTTGATTTTAAATACAAAACCAAAACGTGTTCATTGTAGGTTTATTTGAAAATAAAATAAACCAACATTTTAATGGTATTTGATAATTGTACAAATCTCATCAAAAGTCATTAAAGTTTATATGATATTTTTCCAATTATGAATTTTATTTTAATCAAAGTAGAATGAATTAAAAATTATTTCCGACGTATAATATATTACGCTGTGTGTTTTTCATTCGTTTGATAGAATATTTGTAGATGACAAAATGACAAACCCGTGTCGTGATTGACATAATATTTCAAATTTTCATATACATTTTCAACAAATCAAATTTGCAATATGTAGTAATCTCTTAAAAATTCTTTTTGAGCCAGCTGAAAAATAAATATCAGAAAAATGCACGATTCAAGCGACGAAAAATGAAGCCTAAGTCTTTATTGAGTCTAGTGAAAGACCACGAAAAAGTCTTTTCAACATTTAAACAGCTTAAGTCGAAGTAAACATAATCAAAAGTAATTTAGTAAACTTAAAAAACAAACAAAATTTTATTCTCAAGTCAATATAATTTTTAGACAAAGTTTAGTATTATATTATGGGGAACATTCGTTGATATAGTAAATATCATGAAAAAAAACGTTATGCTTACTTTTATTGAGCACTTTTTAACCATATATTCTATAAGCAGTCTTAAATTTTCAGTGAATAATTAAATTACTTTCAAATGTCTGTGTCTTTATTTTGTATTTTCTATCATTTTAGAATCTATGGTTATGGTTTCCAAAATGCTCCATAACTATATTGAATGGGTGTGTTTTAAAAAATGGCTTATTTAAATTTAAATATGTTTGATGACCAAAATTTTGCCAAAACAAAATATCTTTAAGACATGGTTATCTTGCGCGGCGGTGACGTGAACTTAACTGGCCACCACGACCATGCGATTTAACCCATTTAGATTTGTTCATTTGGGGCTATCTTAAGTTGCTAACATTTGTAAATAAACTTTAAGAAATTGACGTCCTCAAAGTCAACATAAACGCCATCCACCGAATAAAGCCAGATTTGTGCTTTTCGATATTGATGATTTATTTTTATTTAAAAAATGCTTACTTTTGAACATTAATATATTGGGAGATTCATTTCAATAATTCTGACAGTGAATATAATCAGCGTCTGGTAAAATGTTTTAAATATTTTAAAGATAAACTCGAATTTTATCGATCAATAATTTAACTGGAATTGTTTTATAGCAAATATAAAAATTGAATAATTGTTTCGGGTAATGTAGAGACTTAGAGATATCAATGGTAATTTTTCTCCAAAATCTGAGAAACTGGAGAAATCTGCACTAAGTATTAAATACTTAATCCTATTCTTCAAAATGCTTTTTTTACGTATCAATTGCTGTAAATTGATACGGCTTATAATATGATCTCCAAGTAAGAAAAATAAATTTAATATTGGTATCGAATTTCCCCCAGGACTACAGATCATTAATTAGATACGCAAATTTCTTATTCACGATCAAAACGACCCTCCCGTGTTCTGTATAATTATGAGAGGTTATTAGTATATAATAGAAGGCCTTTTGAGAGTCAGAATCTCTCTGTTATTGTTTCTTTTGAGGCTTTAGACTGAAGAACAATCGTCACTAATGTGGTGACAGAAGAATGATGGTGGCGACAACTTAAAGTGGAGAGGGTCGCCAAGGGGGAAGAATTGCGACGAACTTTTGTGAGATGCTTCCTTAAGAATAATGGAATGATTCGCTTGGTTTAATGAGTTGTCATTTAAAAATTTAGCTATCGACGATATTTTTTGTTTTGAATAAGCTGTATGGAAGATTTATATTGTATTTTTTATCTTAACGGTTGTTCATTTGATATGTTTTTTTTTGGCAAATTGTTTAATGCCTTAATTCTGATACAATCGTAATTGAATTTGATTGATATTTTGTAAAAAGGAATATAAAGTATATTCAAAATAAAATTAACTAAGGGCGAACAGACAAGTACAAAATAAGCCATTTTGAGCCACCAACATAATTATACAAATATCTACTACTTTGATTTATAGTTGATAACATAATCACGAAGAGAGACTATTAAAAAATGTTTTAGACCGAGAACATTTCTGTTTAATGACCTACCACAGATTTTCATTATAATAATTTAACTGCTCCGGTCACGATGAATACATAATGAATATGACTTTAAATGGTTTGTTTTCTTATGTATGTGTACATTTGTGAATACCTTTTTATTCACGTTGTTATAGCAAATATTATATCTATAAAATTAATATAGTGTCCATATGAATTGACTTCAAAGTTGATTGCTTAGCTTTTCAGTGATTATGTCATTTTGTCGTGAATGACGAAAAAAAGATGAAGAACTTTGAAAGTACTGTGTATTTCGCTATATTCCTACATTGAATCCATGGTAACAAAATAACTAACAACTACGATTGGACTATTGCTATTATTTGCAACCTAACAATTTGATGATAGAAATTTTTGTATTTGAATAATTATTCTAGATTACTCACAATGAAGATTAAAAAATACTTCACAAAGATGTGTGATAAATATGAATTACTTTTAATGGTACTTAACAAAATATGATTTAAATAGATAAGCTAGGAAAATAAGATGAAAGAGCAAAAAATAACAAAATTCTTTCTCACGCGTAAAATAATGATCTTTACTTTTTTCGAATTTAAATGATGAGTTTTAAATTTATTTTGAGAGTAAACGTTTTATTTGATATAGTTTTTGAAGTAATAAAAATAAGACGATAATATTGAATCATCTTTACGAGATCAAAAGTTAATTTATCCGAAACCATCAATCATTGTCGTTATCAACTTTAATAAAAGCATATTTTTTAGCGAAGTGTACATCGTTCATTCATTGTCAAAGTTATCCTCAAAAGTCACGGGGAACAGTTCCTTACAAAATCCATCTATTTAATAAATTTCGAATAGTTTTCTTATTCAGAAATGAATAATGACATTTCGTAAACATTTGCTACAGTGTGAAAATTTTCCTTGACGTTCTCATCTCCGGTTTTTGAAATGAATTTTAAGATATTGAGGAAAGTGAGGTTAATATTACTATGCAGATGTGAAATAAACAAAGCTTAGAATTATTGAATATTGCTAGGTGTTTATTGATTTTCTTTTAACGTAATTCGTTAATACAGCTATATTCTAAACAGATTTTTCCTTATTTTTTTATTATAACTTTATATTTATTGATTGCATCGACATTTTATTGGTAGACCTTCATTATAACACGGCAAAAAAATATTAAAAACAAAATCGACTTTTTCACACTTTTATCATATTTTAATTTATACAATACACCATATTTGTATAATGAAATTATATAAAAATCAACATATTATATGATCAGGACCAGTTTCACTCATCGCAAACATCCGGTCAGTAAATATTAATCGCGATGAGCAAAACATGTACTGATCATTAAACGTATTTTATAAAAAGTGTTAAAAATGTGTTGTCATTTCTTAAAATATCAAACCTTTCCACCATAAGGTGACAGTTAACACGAAAGAATTGAATAATATTTTTTCCCAACAATGTATAACAAACGTGTAATTAATTTTTTTTTCTGGTCGTGACAATATTGTAGATATGTTTATTATTTTTTTGCAAATGATTATATTTATTCATTCGTTTTTAATGTTATTAATTAATAGTCAGTTGCGTCCGTATAATTGAACGTCTGAAGATACCGAAAGGCGACACCTGGGTCGTAAGTGATAAAACATGTGAAAACATACAAAGATTCTACAATTATAAATTTTACATTAAAATTCTATCAAGCGCCTTCAGTCGATATCATAAATTAAATTAATCAAAATTTATGAATTTCACGACATGGTAAATTGATTACATTAAAATTATTCTATAGTAGCAAATGGACTAAAAAAGAAAAATGGTAAAGAGTGCACTAAAATTTTACCTTTTTACTGGGATACCAGAGCTTAATTTTTCCACCGTAGATCTCTGACTGTGAACGTCTAAGTGTTGAGACGGCTGATTGAATTTTCCGATAGTTGACACTTACAATTATACTAGAGGTTACTGTCTTTAAAGTTTTGTGTGAGTGCGAAATTTGCACCCATATAAAACATGATTTTTCCAGATATTTTCCACGAGTTTGCTTAACACCACCACTAACATAAGTATAATTTGTTTTAAAATATTCTTCGTTGGAACATTATTTTGGAATTTAACGTAGAATAAAAAAGGCTTAAATAAATTTAATATGAGTTCAATAAATGATCTTTTTGGAAAATTATATTTATGATCTATTTTTACAGCATTACAAATCGTTATTTTCCAGATGTTTCTGTCTGACTGGTGTATTCAAAATACCTAATTTATCACATGGTGATCACACAGGTAGGGATAATTGGTAGAACACTATTATAACACGATGAAGAAATAGCAGTGTATTTTAGTTCTATAACATTTAAAATATATATATATATATATAATTGATTCTCATTTCGGCTTACACCATCATCAGAATTGTGTTTAAACTTACATTTACTTATTTATATAAAGCGATGTAGAAATGGTACATAATACACAGCCACATTTCTTTCAATTAACTCAAGTCCAAAATGAGAATTCCGCTTTCCGGATATTTTTTTAAGAAGTCGTGGAAATGAATTGTTTGTTATTTTGAAGTGTAGAAGCAGTCTGTCAATGGTAAGGCATAAAAAATGTTCAACGGTATTGCTTCGGATGTCGACATATTCCAAAGTGAGTTCAATCGAATACTATTTTTTTAATGTGTTAAAGTAGATTTTTCATGAGCTTGCTTAGTTGATTTTATTGCTATCCTTATTATCTGTTTTGTTGCTTGTTTTATTTTAATTTCCAATGTTAAATATTTAAATATTGTGACGTTTTAAAAGCAATGAACTTGTAATTTGTAATTTTTGTAACGTGTATATATTATTATTAATATAAATAAATAAAAAAATAAACAATCATTTCTTCTTTGAATTGTTACAATTTTGTACGATTCCACATGTTTTGTCACTAATGACCCGGGTATTGCCTTTCGGCATCTTCAGGCATTCTATCAAACGGATGCAACAGAACTGATGCCGAAAGGCGAAACTCGGATCGTTAGTGACAAAACATGTGGAATCGTACAAAATTGTAACAATTCAAATTTGTTGATTGAATTGGCATTCACTTGGTAGAACTCCATTATAACACGGTGAAAAAATAGCAATGTATTTTAGTTCTACAAAATTATTTTTAACAAATATAGTTGATAGCTATTTCGGCTCACGCCATCGTCAGAACTATGTTTTGATATTGAAATTCCATCAAGCACCTTCAGTCGATATCATAAATCTTCTCTTTTGTTCTAACATTCTAGTTTTATATGAAGCGATAGTTTATCACGCAGATAGTTAATTTTTTACTTTATTTCATTTAATCAAGTCATTATTTATCGCGAAGTTAATGTTTGTATTGAAAAATTAAACTTTGGTTACATTCTGTAGCTTGATGAGAAAGTTTATATTGAAATGACTTGTAATACACGATAATGTTTAATTTTCGTCTCTAATCTATGTCACATTTAATGAATGTTTTTAATTACGGGTTGGTCTAGTTTCGAAAAGTTATAAATAGTTGAAATGTATGTATTTTGTGTTAGCGTACCAGAGCCATGCTTTGGATCGTGTAAATCGGCGACTTGATAGCATCGCTAATGACGTGGCAATGTAAACGTCAAGCTTGGATATGTAATATGATGTCAGTTTGTGAAATAGATAATTTATGTTTCGCAATATGTACGTATAAAATTGAGTTAGTGTAGATCAAACATAACAATATCCATAATAGATGTTGATTTGAACAAAGATAAAAATTTGCTCGAAGATATTTTTTTTTTTGAAAAACTACATATGCATAATTTTTCTTATTTTATCTCCGACACAATTGTAAAAATTAAAAATAAAGCTGTCCGTTCAAATATTTTTTCTTAGCAGTTTCAGTTATGTTGCGTCCGTGTGATGAAATGTCTGAAGATGCCGAAGGGCGAAACCCGGGTCGTTAGTGACAAAACATGTGGAATCGTACAAAGTTGTAACAATTCAAACTTTATCTTACCATTTAATTGAAATTAGTATGCACCATTTTTTTTAACGCGGCAAAAATGTTCCACAAAAATCCGTGTAAAAATTGAAAGAGTCGTGTCATTTGAAAAAATAACAAAATTTTCGTATGAAAAATCGTGTGAATTTGTTTTCTACTGTATATTACAAATGCAATGCATGTGTGTAATAAGGGAAATATTATCCAATTTATGATATCGACTGAAGGTGCTTGATGGAATTTCAATATCAAATTTGAATTTTTACAACATTGTACGATTCCACATGTTTTGTCAATAACGACCCGTGTTTCACCTTTCAGCATTTTCAGGCATTCTGTCACACGGATGCAATGTTACAAATGACAAAACATGTGGAATCGTACAAAGTTGTAACAATTCAAATTTGATATTGAAATTCCAATTTGAAATATTATCCATTTAACTTATACTGTATGATCAAACATATATTGTAATTATTACTAAACAGTTCATACTCACATTGAAATTGTGTCGGTCAAATTTAGCTATCATCACTAGAAATTTCTGACGCGTCTAATATTTAAGTAGTTAAGCCTCTTGTTTGTCATTATCAACAACGGTTGAGTTTCTAGCTGATTAATTCGATGTCGCTAATTCGAACACCAGGAACGCGATAACGAGTGAAATTGAAAATATGCAATGAATGGAAATTGTGTTCGAACAATAATTTCGTTGGTTTTTTTCTTGGATGGTGTTATTTTAATAACATGCAAAATGGTGTAGATTGTAGTTCTTTGTGTACAATTTGTAAATAATGTTACATATTTAAAAGAAATGTTTATTTCAGAGCAGTATTTTGTGCAGCGTTCTGCATCGTTCGTTATGAATCTCGAGTATTCAAGTCTTAGAACGAACTATCGCTTTTTCAATCGATGTATCTATTGATTCGAATACCTGCTTGACGGCATGGGTGTTATCATGTACTAAAAATGTCCCGAGTACCGATTAGTTTACTACTAGTAAAGTCCTTAGTACAAGTCTATAAATCTCTACACTATTCAAAAAAAAAGATAAATAAAGAAAGCAGTCAACAAAGAAAATTTTCTGTTGCGGTACTTCATATAAATATTATACTTTATATGGAATCAAAAAATAATTTCGTTTAAATTCTCGAATTTTAATTTCTCACACCACCTCTGAATGTAGTTAGCATTAAATCGAATTATTTATAATATATATATATATAGTTTCCTACGTTAACATGTTTTTTTCATTTTATGACTAACACCTTTCAATATTATTAAAATAACAAAAAAGTAGTACGAAGAGAAACAAAATGAAAAATTGAAATGAATTTTCTTCAAGAGAAATAAATATAAATGTAATAACGTATGATAAGGGCATGCAATTCAAAATTGTTTCAGAAATGTTATATACACAGCACGCTGTAACAAAATAGCAGCAATCTTTTTGCAATCCATTCTGTTTCTGTTACCCGGATATTGTATAATAACATCACAGTAAAAACGTGTGCCTACTTATATTTTTGAGAGACATAAGTAGTTGTAACATATGGTCACTCTACTTTTGGGCTTACGGGACAAAGAATTGGATGACAGTAGAGCTTTGCAGCCAGGGTGACACCTCTTTGTGCTCGCCTCCACGGGAATTGGTTGGTTTTGAGTATAAGAGAGTTTCTAATGGTGGCTCTGTGGATTGTTTCACAGGAATGCGTGAAATTTACAAAAGAAATACATTTTGAGAAGCTTTTGTTTTATATTTTATAAACGTTTTTTTATTTTGAAAGTTATACTGTAATTACTTTTGTTTGTAAAATTTCATATATAGCATAAAAATAAATCAACAAGCCCATTTTTTTAAATTTCTCAACAACAAACAATAGAAAATTTGAATTGTTACAGCTTTGTAAGATTCCACATTTTTTGTCACTAACGAGCCGGGTTATGCCTTTTGGCATCTTCAGGTATTCTATCACACGGATGCAATTGCACCGTTAGTGACAAAACATGTGGAATCGTGCAAAGTTGTAACAATTCAAATTAAATATTGAAATTTCATCAAGCACCTTCAGTCGATATCATAAACTAATTAAAACAAACAATAGCTAAAACACAACACACTAAGTAGTAATTTAAAAATGTTCTATAGTATATTTTATTTTATTACATCATATTATTTTAAGATCAAGCGATTCTACTTATGGAAATGGTATGTTATGTGTTTTATAAATAAGTTAAAAGTTAAAAACAGCCTTTAAATTGAAAACTACCACACATTAAAGGGGTTGAGTTTTGTAATGCATTAAAATTATAATTATGAGTGAGGTAATTTAAACGAACTTTAATATCAAATAACGCCGTATTTCAATTAACAAAATATTGATTTCGAAAACTCAATTAAATAGGAAGCTTATATCTGATAGAAATTAATATTTGCATGAGTGATTTTTGTAAATTAATTAGCCTCGTATCTTGTATATGATAAAAGCTTTGATGTTTTTAATGAGTAGAAAACTTATTAATTTTTCAATCTAAAATAAGCTTGAAACCTATCATTTGTTTATTGCAACCAACAAATTATTTAATCACACTTATATTACAATTATTTGTTGATATTTAAGAGTGATTATGTAATTAAAGTTTTGTTGTGACTTTCAAATCGTTGACGTTTTACCTTTATGCTTTAACACTATATATATATTTTTTATTGTGAATCAGCAATTTTCTTGTAATTTTATTTCCATTTTCGCTAGTGGTCGACAATTTTCACACAGTGTTACTAGAATTTTATAAACTTCATATAAAGTTTTCATCCAAAATTTAACTTTAATATATCAAATAAATTAAAATTGATCAAAAGCCCTATTACCTACGCAAGGTTAAACATTATACATTGAGATTGAAGATTTTAGGCTCTGAACATTTGCATCGTTTTAATTAAAGTTTGAATATGTGAGATGGAGTATTTACGATAAACTACAAAAGCTCCTGAGAAAGATATATTTTTCAAATCTCAATTAGTCCATTGAGGATGCCTTATGAATTATGATAATATATCTATAATAATTGAGAAAAACGCATCGAAAAATTTTTAATGATAATAATTGAAACTGCATTCAAAGAAGAATATAATAATTTTGATGAAGGCAATAGTTTTGTTTAATCACATGAAATTTATTATCGGTGACTTCTTAGTGAAAACGAATTACATTAAAATAAATAAAAAAACTAATTATATTACTATATACACAAGTTTACATCAAGATAATCATGATAAAATATAAAAGTAATATTTTTTTTTATTTTTAACATGCTTAGAAAAAAGTCATGATATGTTTATAAGCAGCAATAAAAAAGACGTTTTAAATCTATTTGCAAACATTCAAAAGAACGAATGAATCGGTTTGTTAATTCTGCTTACACATGGACAAAGGTTATTATTATTTATTTATTGATTGAATTAGAATTTACTCGGTAGAACTCCATTATAACACGATGAAAAAATAGCAATATATATAAGTTCTAAAAATTTTTAACGATATAGTTGATAGCTATTTCGCCATCATCAGAACTATGTTTAAGCGTACATTTGCTTATCTATATATAGCTGTGTTGAAAAGGTATGTAATACATCTTCTCTTCTCTTTTAACGACCTAGCTTATTTCCTGCTAGCAATAAAACTAAAAGAAAAAAGGTAAATGAAACTAAACAAGTGGCAATTCCAATAAACTTAAATATTGGACCGAGATGGCTTATTACGAGAAGACAATAGCCCCTCGCAATGGTCTGAGCAGCGGTGACCGATTTATATTTGTTTGATCATTGAAAATTTCGTGTGAAAATTGATGTCTATTACGCAATACATCTTCCCCTATGTTTTAACAACATATCTTGCTTTAGTTAGATCTAGCTCTAGCTTTAGTTCTACAAAAAAAAAATTGTAGAACTAAAATACTTTGCTATTTTTCACCGTGTTATTATTGTAATAATTAATAAATAATTATTATAAAACTAATAAGTAATAAGTCTTAAAACCATGCTTGGCAAGTATCGTCTTAAACAGGTATCCTGATTTAATGGAAATGGACACTTTCACATAGTATTGACACAGATAGGGGCATTCGGTTGAAGATTCTGTGAGAAACTATTTCTACAATATATCTCTTCATAAAATTGCGTTTAATTTTAAAAAAAAATAGCGGCGGGCATATAAACTCTGTATTAAAAAGCACTGATATATTGTAATAAAGCAGTTTTCCGTAATTAAATTTAATGTTTAACGTAAATTACAGTCGACATATCGAGCTTTCGGTATTTTTGTATTTAAAAAATATAGATATTCTCTCGTACGGGCATGCGAGTCAGCTCTTTCTCACACAAGTGGTTTTTTCTCGGCCCACCGAGTACACAGAGAAAAATAGATAAGAAAAGAGACAAGACCCGAGGGCGAACTTTTGGGAGGGGTAGGAGTGAAAAGGATTCTATTTAGGGGTGAGAATGCTTCTCAGCTGACTGCGTGTACCACACTGCTTATTACTGACAGGTATCTTGTAGCCAATACTCTCTTAAAATAGTATCACATAATAATGAAATAAACGTTGATTTACAGCAACGTAATTGAAAAGCTGTACTTTTTATAATGTTTTTTCTTAGACGATTCAATTCTGGGAAAACCTTTTTTCTTTTTTCTTGGCATTATATAGAACATGAGCCACAAGGTGAATAAACGATAGTTTATCAATAATTATCACTACAAAAGAAAGATTTTCATGTTTGTAATACACGTAAGTCTTGTTTATTTATTTTTTAAATAAATGTGCAATATACGCCTATTATTAAAAGTGTTGATAAAACTAAGCGTGCTGCGGAATTTCCAAAGGATTCTTTGTCTCACGTTTATCTTTTAGCGACCGGTAAAATTCTATCAACACGATATACTCGGTTAAGCTACAGGACTCTTACATGATTGTCCTTTAAACATTTTCAAATATTTTTGAATCAATCTTGGTTAGGGTTCTTATAAAAATCGACTACTAAAATCGGTTAGACTAGATAAATAATTTTGGATGACATTCAGAGTCAAATTTTAAGTGTTTAAACTTAATGCAATGCCAAATATTTTATCACTCAATATCTTCAGACATTCTATAACAATGTTGCAATAGAACAGACACATAATAAATAGTTACATAGAATCACAATTAAGAGTTGAATTATCACTTGTTGGTGGAAAGACATAGTATTTTAGATAATAAAAAAAACTTGTTCTATTTTCACAAAATATTTTATAATCATCTTATATTATAGTTATTGAACTTAAACGGAAAGTAGTCTTAACACAAAAATTAAATTATCCGAATATATTATATAATCTATCACTTCTTAGTGGAATAGCATTGTTTTTTACTAAGAAATAATAAATCTCATAAATCAAATATATGTTTATAAACAATTGCCTAGTCTGCATTTATTTTCGATGTTTTTTTTTTTTTTAATATTGTTTCACATAATTCTTTTAAATGCCTCTGAACAAAAGTATATTTATTTATCTTTAGACATCGTGCTGTATGGAAGACATGTTTTTTACCAGATATATTTTTTCCTACGGCTCAAAATTGTAAATTAAAATAAATATTTCATACGTTGAATTCGTTATTAAAAATCAAAAATTATTTTCAATATCATCACAAGTTTCTCAGAAAGCTAATTAAATTTTATTGTGATTTGTTTGAGAAATAAACTCGTATTTATTCAAAACTATTGTATTTTCAGTATTATTTGTAAATTTTTATCATACTTCTCAAACCTTTTGCTTAAATAACTAGCAATGAATAATATTCTATCAATTGGCTATTATGAACTAAACTTTTAATGAACCAACTCATGTCATTTTTTATTGAAAGCAAGCAAAATTTTATCTTTCAACAGATTTTTTTTTAAATAAAATAATATTACTGAATTAGTATACGTTGTCTTGGATAACTTTATCTTGAAGTGTTTGCAATAAAAAAATAATAATGCATGTCAAAGATTTCCATTTTATTTTATCCATTTTTTTTCACAGAAAGAAAAAAAAACAAACACATTCCCCTGATAGCAGTCTATTTTGGATAAAATTCTCAAGATACTATCCTTTACTTTCTTTATTCCATCTCATAAATACTAAGTTTACTTCTTGATAGACACCACCCAGAAGAATTGATTAGGTAGGTTCAGCATATCTTTCTTTTTGTATCTTTATTCTTATTTTTAGACAGAAATTTGTTTTATTTAATATAAGGTATATTCAACAAAAAAATTTTTTTTCCGTATTTATGACCAAATTTTATCTTAAAACACATTTTTTTGTATATTACTTTAAACTGTTTTTATTCTCCTTTTTCATACGGCGGCTTTAATATTTTTTGAAATCGTCTAAGGAACAACTGGTAACTGGAACACTAAGAAATCAAAAATCTTCTTTAAAGTATTCAACTCGTTCTCCACATGACGCTGAAAACTTTTAAATACCTGCTTATTTTCTTTATTTTCTATCAGCGTGATAGAACGGTCTAATAAAAAGTAAGAAAGATAAATGAATAAAATAACTCTCCTATATCATGGTCTCGGGAATAATAGGGCTAGTGGTAAGCTTATGAATTTCGGTATGCCACAAATTGAGTACCAAATGAGTTGAAAATAAAAAATATTGTAAGTCTCTTAACATAAATTCATGAATAAATTTTATAAATATCATTTTCCGTGTGAGAAATCGAGCAAACAATTCCAATGTCCAATAGAATAAAGCGTTTTAAGTCCCACATAATTTAATTGATTTTAAATATATTGATTTATTGCAGTGTAGAATTTCGGATATACATTATAATAACACCAAATACCGTTTAAATATGCCAGTCTGAATGTATATCTGTTGTTTTTAAATTTCTTTGCAATTTGAATTTGAATTGTTGCAACTTTGTACGATTCCATATGTCTTGTCGCAAACGACTCGGGTTTCGCCCTTCGGCATCTTCAGGCATTCCATCGCACGGATGGAACAGAACTGAATTCTTGATCTTTGCAATGTTAAATAAAAAATAAATAAATTCTGTTTTTAAAAATGGTAATTTTTATTGCAATTTATGATCAGTACACAATATATTGACTTTCATAAATAAACATTATTTTTTCTATTAAGACTAATTTTTTTTTATGAAACGATTCCAACAGGTCAACCAAAATTGTTTAAATAAAAAAAAAAATCCAATTATTGATATTTTGTGGAAGGTACTGGATGGAATCAAATATAAATTGTTGAAGCTTTGTATAATTCCACAGGTTTTGTCACTTATGTAAGTAAATTTCGTTCCATCTACCATGAAGTTTACTTATGTGTTAGGCTATAAGAATTTACAACTATAAATTCTTAATATTAAAAGAAAATAATATTAAATTTATATTCAATAATTACAACTGACAACAATGCTTATTGTTAATATTAGCGTTGGTATTAACACAAACGGGTTCATGACTATTAAATGAATTATCGTAAAGACATTCACCTTTTAGCGCAGATAATTAATACGTAATTAGTACTATTGTGACAATTAGATATGACAAAGTATTATAATATGTTAGAAATGCTGGTTGTACTGGAGTTTAATCCAGTGAAATCTGTGACCAACGAGGTTGACTCCTGCACCATAGACCTGCCAAGAACTATTGTACAGATGGAGAATTAGTGATTCTAATACAACGTTGGGGTGTATTTTGAAATCAGAACCATGTGAAAAACAATTGATATTATAATCTAACATATTAATGATGGAAATGAAAAACCGTAATCCGGAAATTTGGAAACCAGGTCGTGAGTAGGTATTGCATTACCGGTTTACCAGTTAACCGGTAAATGGCCCAAAATGCACCAACGGTAATTACCCGTAAAATAAAATTTACCGGTTTTCATCGGAAATGTTTTTATCGCGAATAAATACCAGAAATAGGCATATTATAACGAATTTTTATTATGATATATGCATGAGGGAGTGAGAAGTTTTTGTCAACTCCGGCAACATTGATAAAAAGTTTTTTTCTTGTCACATTGGTGTAATCTGTCATCGTAATCGCAATCGCGGTCACTGTGATGTCCACTGCAGGCTGCAGACAGATCGCGAAAAAAAATCGTATTTAGGTACATATTCAACTATGTTTTCATTATACCAAATAAAATAACTATTTATTAATAAACTCTATAATCCAATACATTGTTTTTTTAATTATAAATTTATATTTATTGATATTAATTATGCATACATGTATAAACTAATAGTTAAGCGCATGAACTTCTTACAGGCAGGTAAACCAAATATTACATAGTCGTAATTTAAATTAATCAATCTTTGTGTTGCAAATAATAACAAATCTGATCTTACTTAAAAATAAGAACAATTAAAACACACACATATTCATCTAAAACATATTTTAAGTACATTTTATAACATCAATATTCACCTGAAATGTATTTTAAAATATTTATGTTTCAATCAAGAATACCATTTTTAGTGAAAGTAGCTAGTTATACTTTAATGATATAGTCCACGTCTATTTGTTTTTTCATTTACCGGTAAATTACCGGTTAGATTTGAAATTATTTACCAATTACCGGTTATTGAAATTTGACGGTCAATTGCAATCCCTAGTCGTGAGTGACAAAACATGTATTATTGTATAGAGCTTTAACTAATCGATTTCGATGTTGAAATTTCTTTTAGCACTCTCAGTCTACATGATACATTAATAATATTTTTATCGTTGTATTGTTTGAGTAAGACTTCAGATCCAATTAATAGAGGAAACTCTCATTCAAATGTTTAAGGTTAGTAATTAGCACGGTGAAGAAATAGCAACATTTTTAGCTCTAAAAAATTTATTAGATATAAAGTTGATAGCTATTTTGGCATAGATCCTCACCAGAACTATGAGCATCCGTATGTCAACTGTATATCTTAAAAAAACATTGTAGAAATAAAGCAAGTCGCAATTTTTCACTGTATTATAATGGAGTTCTATCAAGTAAATGCCAATTCAATTAATAAAGTGTAGAATTAAGATTCACAACTTACTTTAGCAATGGATAAATTTAGTAGGATACAAGTTTGAAGATGCTTTGCAAATGATCAATATACGTGTAGTATGTAGTAATACATCGATTGTAATAAAAAGCTGTAAATTTTAATTTGAATAAAAAATAACTTAGAAAATATTTCCTATATATCTTCCGAACATATGAACTTTAACCACCTCAATTATTTCTCGTCAATCAATTTAGTCCTCTGTCTTCTTACGCCGATATCTAGACACCATTACTCATAGCTACTCAGAAACTCCGTCTATTAACTCAGTTATGGTCTACAAATGTTCCGCACGTACGGCTCTTTGTGGGTTTTTAATAATCCATGTGCTAATTTTGTCCAAACTGGCGTATATGTTTAGTTTTATTTAAAGTTTATGACGTTGCTAAATTCTGTCTTATCAAACAATGTCAAAAATTGTTAACATTAAAATTCGCCCAGACTCTTGAGAACTTGGAGGTTATTTGAACTGTTAATATCCGAATGACATCGATTTTTTCATCTATTAAGCAGAAACTAACGTAAAAAGAAACCAACTAAAAAATCCTTACAATTTTTTTTTATATAAAGCTTTTGAAAACCACAAAAGGCTCATAATTGATAGATTGTACGTCTTTTTAAACCTTAAATTTATGTACATAATATAGTTGACGGTGTTCATTGATGGTCCTTAAAATACAGTGTGTGTGCTATTATATTGTCGGGCAGTGTATTTTACGTGTCGAGTAACTAAAACGTGATTTCAACTTGAAGTCTCTACTTAACGGATCCGTTATAACGGCCGTTGCTAACCACAGTGCGCGGATTAGCGGGTCCCGTTATCCCGTTACGGTGCGTGTTAACGGGGTCAGGGCGGCACCGTTATGTGTGAAAGCGCCGGCTGGGAATGATACAACCACTGTGGAAAGCAATTTTTAAATAGGAGCTTTTAACGAAACTTTTTGTCCAATGTAAAATTTTACTCATATCGAATTTGAAGTATGTACTACGGAAACCAAAACGGCTCTCTCCAACTCAAGTGTTATGTTATGTGCATGAACGTTTGCTGAAATTACCGCCATTTTTTGTTGCGAATCGTATCTAAGTTTAATATGAAATTATTTTTGGTCGGTGTTTATAATTGAGTCAATAATAAAAAAAAGAAGTTTCAAAGCTGAAAACAATATTCCTTAAATGCATTTTTTTCTCATATATTATATTTTTATATAAACAGATATTAATGAAAGTTATTTTTAGTGAAAAGAAATATTTCATACGTAACTGTATACGCAGACACCTTGCCACATTGTTTCTTTCAACAATTTTAATTATAAACACACAATAGCCTAATGACGTAATTTAAAATATCAAGGGAATTCGATAAAATTTCAAAGTCATATTCTTATCATTTAAACTCCACAGTTCCACGTGTTTTCTCATTGGCGCCTTGTTGAGTTCAACTGAATCCTTGTGCTTGTATGCCCGAAAATGTTGATAGACAAAACTCGAGTTGCAAATGTAAAAACTTGAAAAAATATTTAGTTACGACGAATCAAAGTATTCTTATTAATATTTTTTTTTTTTTTAAAACAAATTTTATTTTCATATATTTAAAAAAGTATATCAATACTCTCCCTTTGTGTTGTGGCAGTCTGTAATAAATTTATTCTAACATGTTGCGCAAAATAACGTCAGACTATATTCGAGTACAACTATATGATACAGAACGTAGTGTTTAATCTCGGTATTACATCATTAAGAGCTTGTATTGGTATACTACTAAAACCTTCATGGTATTAAAACGAAGTCGATATGACCAGCAACATGGAGTGTTTACTACATTAATCTTGAACTTCGGTTGACTTATTGTAACACAAACAATCCTACTAAAGTTTAATGGGGATTTTAACTTAACATACATTGGCACATTGCGGGTAGCTTTAAATTGCGTACTGGATGGGAATATAGTGAATACAAATTGACTTTTAAGAATATTTTGCTGCAATCTTATAGTTGATTTTACGATCTTAATAAAGCATAAAAAGTTTATAGAGGTAATAAAACTTCAGAGTTGAAACATCTTGTTACAACTACAATAATTTATGATAATGATGTTTAATGTAATTCCAATATCAAATTTGAATTGTTGAACCTTTGTTTGACTCCACATATTTTATCTCTAACGATCTGGGTTTCACCTTTCGGCATCTTTAGGAATTCTATCCCACAGATACAACAAGACTAACTCACAATAAACAATTTGGATATCTAATATACAAGATGAATTCATTACAAAGACAATTCAGACCCGAAGGTTAGGATCAGAACATATATATATCTGAAATGACTGTTAAAAACTGTTGATTTGATAATAACGACGATCGATTGCATATGATTGGTTTTGTAAACACTTTAAAGTGCTGAAGAGTATTTGATGAAAGGATTTTCAACAAATAATAATTCAATTTCATTAAAATGTAATTGTGTTATTTTACATCTGGAAATTGACAGTATCGATCGTCATTTTGGACATGCATTGTTAAACCGATTACATTTAAATTTCTTTTAAGGTGTTAACTGTCACTTCTTGATGGAAAGGCATCATATTTTAAATAATAAAAACACATTTTTTTAGTACTTATTTCCACAATATATTTTTTGATCAGGACCGGTTTCGCTCATCGCGAGCATTATCACCTGAGTTGATTGGCATTATCAATTCAGTTGATAATGCTCGCGATGAGCGAAACCGGTCCTGATCAAAAAATATATATTGGAAATAAGTACTAAAAAAATGTGTTTTTATTATTTAAAACATTTAAATTTGTTTTAAAATATATATGAACCCTTAACTGCTACGTTCGCTGTTACCTTCGTTTGCAAAATATATTTAGCTTCTTTATACGATTTGGTTTCCTATAGTGTACACTGTTGGGCCTCAAAATAAAGGCATATCAAAATTGTTACGTTATCAATCACCTTTACAAACATTATTTTTGTACAACGGTAGAGATAGCAGATTGGTGTTGGAAATACTACTATTTCTCTGGTCGTACTTGTTATATTTTGTTTTTGGTTGGATGTTAGGTCCATACAAAAACCCATAAATTGACTGAGAAATTAAATAATTTATAAAACTGTACGTATTTTTATGCGAGCCTAATAGATCTGTTGTAAATGCCATTTAAATCTAACTGAATTAATAATGTCGCTTAAAATAAATAAAAACCAAAACTATTTCTGTTAAAAATTGAGCATTTTAACGAGTAAAAGTTTGAGCTACTGAGCGACGTACAGTATATTTAAACAGAACATTAATGCAGTATTGTTAGCGATGAGAAAACATACAATGATTATCTGAACAAATCAGACTCTATCTTAAATTAAAATTTTAATTATATACGAAACTTTTAGCCCTATCGAGACCTACATTTTTTTTAGTATAGTCTATCAGCGTACTGCTATCTGCTAAGTCAAAAGCTTAGCCGATAGCAGTCAAAGGAGTACACAAAAGCTTGTAAATTTTATGCTCACCATTTATAGATATCGGAAACCTTTACTTGGTCATATAATGAAATTATTTGTATAATATTTTAGAAAATATTTTATATGCCTCATTGGGTAAGTGTTATTCATGATATTAAAATAAAGGGTTAAATTTGGGTAGTAGTAATGTTATAATGGTAGATGGTGTGTACAATCAGTTTCCTAACACCTGGTAGATATACACTAAAGACAGCGAAAGAAAAAAGCTTAGCATTTTTTCGTATACGTTGTGTAGCCCCCATACGTATCATTAAGTAATATGAAAGAGACAGAAATATCAGCTCATTTTATACTGCCAACTGTTAGCTTTCCTTGAAAAGCTTGGCAACAAAATAAAGTAGCGAAGCCATAAACGAAGACGTATTGAGATGTCGTACTTGAAAATAATGAGAATTTTATAAAAATACATTTTTCATATTTTTGCAACTTCCGCCTAGTACTTGCGAGCTTGATCCTCTTAAAAAAGCTTTGAATCAATAAAATCAATCACGCAAGACTCTCATTACAACAATTTATTGAACTTCCCGAGTGTACAAACAGCATTTTCTATGACGGAGCCTCTTAAGCGTGCGTATATAGAATTCATTGATTGGAAACGCTCTTGTAATATTTATTTTCAGTGTTTCAAGAATTCCAGAAGACAAGTAAGTGTAAGAGCTTTTATAAATGTAAGTAGCTTACAGCGTTCACCTTCCTTCCACCTTCAATTGAACACAGAACTTTTCGTTTCAGACGGATTACAACTGCTAAAAAAAGCTTGGGTTTTCTTTTCTCTGTGCCTGTGAAAGCTAAATGTTCGTTCAATAATAGCAAATTCATATTTTTTAAGGTGGAAAAAAGTTATTCTGGTAGAAAAAATATTTTTTATCTATGAAGCACACGAAAATTGAATGAAACGCTTGTAATTTTTTATTTTTTATGTTGAAAGTTTTAAAAGGAAATATACTGTTATTTTTTTGGTTGATAATAAAATTTTACCGCTTATATGACTTTGTATTTGAAAAGAGACGTATAAACATTTTGAGCTTATATATAAAAAAAAAACAGTTTTAAGAAATATTCATGCTGTTTGTTGTGCTAAAGTCACAAAATTAGCAATTTCTATATTTTTAAAGCAAACGATCATAATATTATAACTAGGGGTTTCTATGTGCAAATCATTCAACTCATGATCAAAATAAAAAGGTCATCAACACGAACAAAATTGAGTCCTGACTACCACTAAAAAGTATTTCTAACTTGTTTAAGTTTTCAGCTTTTGGTGAAAATTGAATTTAAACCTGCTTATATTTCGTTAAAAAATCATATCTACGGTATTGATAATTTTTTTATTCTTTCTTTCGAAGGCACTCAGATATCCATTTTTTTCAATCTTATGTGAATTGCATTTTGTCTTCAGCCTTTCATCGATAGAATTGGTTTCTAAAAAAAATAAATTGAAGATTTTTTCAAATATATTTATTTTCCCGCAAGCCCGCAATAATATCGATCAGTTAATGATAAAACAGACCAATTTGTTTAAAATTTATCAAACTTATAAAAACTAAACTATTGATTGTTATTGCATAAATCACAGAGAAATTTTATGGCACGTGTCGTACGACACATTTTTTCTGTTCACCATTTTTCATGAATAACGTCGATATTTGATTAAGCTTATTGTCGATACTTTTGTTCGGACATTTGTTATTATTTCATGATAGAATATATTATTTGAACATTTAATATACATATATTAATAAAAACCAAATGAAATATATGTGGATACATTCGTTTACCGTTTCAATGAAAAAACACAAAAAAAAATATATGATTTCAATATATTATATATTTTGATTTAAGTTTTCAATTTTTTAAATTACTTGCATTGCTTTTTATAGCCATTGGCCATAGTGTTATACCATATTCTGTTTTTAAATAGATTTAAATATTGCTTGAATGAATTTAAAAAAAACAGCAAGATCAATAAACAGTAAACTAATTTTGATGATAGCAAAAGGTTTTTCAACCATTCATGTACCATTTAAACATGGATTTTCTATGACTAATGAATGACCTTATATTTAAAATGTATTATCTAAAAAATAATCTGCATAAGTCTAAGCTTATATGATCTGCTACTTTCATAATCCTACCTGAGTGTCCATTGTTATAAATCAACGTTGAATAGAGAAGATTATCTGACTTACCCCTTACTGCTTCGATCACTTATTTAAGACTCTTAAGAATGCTTAAATTTTGAAAGCTTACGATGGCAGATTACGTTGTTACATATAACATGCTAGTAAAACACTAAAAATCGATACGTAAAAATTTGCTTACGTGCAGTGAATTCTAGTTCGTTGAATCGAAACTTGATAATGTATTCACCGATAACATTGTTCAAACAATCAACAACAACAAAAAAACGATGAAAAAGTTAAGCAATTAAATTGCCTATATTGTCAATAAGTCCATTAATTAATTTTCTTACGGACATCATACAAAATATTTTATTGTTGACGACTTGTTCATAAAACTTTCCATTTTTTTGGTATTTGTTATTAACGTTATTAATTTATAGATGTATAAACGATTTCTCTTAACTTTTTACAACCCAAAAACTCAAGTTTTGTTATTAAAGTCTTGGGGTTAGCCTTTCAGCGTCTTCATTATTCCATCCCTTGGACGCCCTAGGACTAAAGAGCTTGTTCTTTGGACTTAATTGAGTGGTAAACCTTATGGAATCGTACAAAGTGTATACAATTTTTTTTTCATGGAAGAACGAAACTGGATTTGATTATAAAGTATATTGTGAAAATAGTACTAAGAATGTGTTTTTATTATTTAAAAATCATGCATTTACACTAAGAAGCAACAATTAACAGTCAAAACGGAATCTAAATTTGATAGTGAAATTCCATCCAAAACCTTCAATCGATATCATAAATTGTAAGCAAATATTTGTAAGATAGAGGTTCTTATATTATATTCCGTGTGAATACCTGTGAAATTTTTAGACACTAGTTTTACATACCCGCCGGCTAGTAATTCTCATTTCTTATAAAAAGCTATGCAATGAATTTTATTGTATCATTTTTCAATGTTTGCGATTAGTGAAACCGGTAAATACAGTGCTTTATTACAAATTTGTGAAGATTATTGTTCGTATTCATTTGCCTAAATACACTTAATTATATATTGTATTTAATAATATATTGGTAAATATTAAAGACTTTATTTCCCACTGAGAAAAAAACATTTTTTTATATAAACATATAATATTTCATAGTATTTTGACGGCAATAAAAATTTCTTATTTCAATTTCTATATATAAGAAAATAATTGTGACCGAACAACATGCTTTATCAGAACTATCTGACTGAACTTAGTTCTGAAGATGGCGTGAGCCGAAGTAGCTATCAACTATATTTGTTAAAAAAAAATTGTAGAACTAAAATACATTGCTATTTTTTCACCGTGTTAAAATTCATTGCTATTCTTTCACTATGTTAATATATATCGTGTTTATTTGATATTTAGTTTATCTGCATAATATAAAAAGTAATATTTTTATTAACGGGTGTATGTTAACTTTAAAAATCCATAGCTTAAATAGTTTTCAATATGTAAGTGATAATATTATTACGTTTTGTATAGGGCTTCATCTCAAAAGGCCCAAGGCATTGGTAAGTGAAATACAAAAGTGTTTCGGAGCAAATAATTATCGCAAAGGCAAGACCAGCTGATGAATGGGTGCAGTTATTGCACTAATCTGACTGCATTATTAATGGAAAGCTTAACTTATCCGCCCGAATAAATTGCACTGCAAATCCTTGCCGTCTGCACGGATGATACGCAACCCCGTGTGCATAATTCTATGATACACATACTATTCGTCAACAGAGAGTTCAACATCATCGTATTTTATTTCTTAATAAAATTTAACAAAGTAAAAGTATACATATAAAGGTTGGTTTTACTAATTGGATGACACAAAAATTAATAATGATTTCATATTACAATACTTAAAGATATTCAAATTATTGGCTTGGGATACAGCAACACTAATTCGGATTTTATTTATTATATTGACTGAAGGTACTTATTGGAATTTCAATATCAAAAATAGAATTAAACAACTTTGAACGATTTCACATGTTTATCACTAACGACCCGGGTTTCGCCTTTCGGCATCTTCATGCATTCAATCACATAGATGCAACATATCTGATGTGAATCTGTTGCATCTCTTTGATAGAATACCTGAAGATGCCGAAAGGTGAAACCCGGGTCGTTAGTGACAAAACATATGGAATCGTAAAAGTGGTAAAAATTATAATAATTCAAATTTGTTAGGCAGGTTACGAAAATAAGTTGTAAAAAAAAATGCAAGGCTGTAGAGTCATTAAAAAACACGACTCTTTTTAAGAAACGTTAAATATTTTTAGTTAAGTTTTCCCTTATGTATGTGCATTTAATTAAAGATCAATCAACTAATTCGGAAAATTTTTCATTCAGAAACTTTTACAAATCGTCTAATGGAAAAAGTGCTCTTAGTCGTTCTCTTTTCACCACTCCAACTCTACAGTCATGAACAATTTATACTTTAGCGCTTAGTAAAGATAAAGTATATATTTTTTTTTGAAAGTAAGCTTTTTGAATCAAGTGTCACTTGTAAATGTATTGAAACAAAAAAAAAAACTTAAGTGACTGCGACAAACAAACACAATGCACCATATCATTAAAAGCGCTGAAGAATTCAAAATTCCAAAGATAAAGTCATTTTGTTTTAAAAATATGTCTTCGTGCAATAAGGTTTAACAACGTCAGTCATCGGATGAAAGAATTATTTCGAAAAAGTAGTAAAGAGTCGAAATTTATCAAAATGACATCATAGCTTTCTATATAGTATCCGTGTTCGTATATTGTTTTTTATAATGCCTGATGATGCCTTAAGGTGAAACCCGGTCAAAACCTGTGGAATCGTACAAAGTTTCATCAATAAAAAGCAAAACGATTTTTTTTTGTTTTATAATATTACTGGAAAGTATTACTCGTTTTTTGTCGACAAATTGCCAGGCAACGAGAGAGTTCATAAACCTAATCCCATTGCTTATATACGATAGCGATGCACTGGTTAAACGTTAAGTGTATTATGGGTAAAAATATGTAAAATCTACTTAGAGAAAAGCTGGGAAGAAAGCTTTCATATTTTGTATTTTAAAGAATACGAAATAACAAGAGTCTTTCTACAATAGCAATATTATTCCGTTTTCAAAAATAGTGCGTTTTGCTGTATTCATTGGAGCTGTTATATAATTGTTGAATAAATACCACGCAAATAAGGGTTTTAAAATATAATTGCTTTACTTCAGATTCTAAAAAGTTGAATTAAAATCTTATCATTTTTCGACATTTGTTTCTACGTTTTATTAAATTTAAGCAACCAGCCAACTAAAGTCTTCCACAGTAAGAAGCACTCCTTTTTTGTAAAACAACACTGCAATTATTACCAGTTAGTTTGTGAGAGATTTTCAAATCCTCTGTTATAAACCTAGATTACAATTTTCAATGCACAGTTGTTTGCTCTTGCATACTAGCCACAAACCAGAAAATGTTATCGCTCTGTCAAGTAGTATTATCATATATATATAAAAATGATTCTTTGTTTGTTTGTATGTATGTTCTGTTTGCGTTCCCATACAATTCTTTCGATAAATGAAAAATATATGAGTAGTTTTTAACATCTTAATAACTATTACATCAGGAGTCGTTTCGCTGATCGCGAGCATTACTTTATCATCCGATTACGATAAAAGATAATTAAGTTATTTTGCACTTGGTCGTGAAGGATTCTGAATAAATAAAATCATTAGATCAAGACTGCTTTCGCTTATCGTGAACACTCGTCATTCAACTGATATATTGGACTATGTGGATAAGGTTCTCACATGAACAGCTTCATGTGGTCTGCTCACTCGTTGAAAAAAACACCTGATTTATTCGTATAACATTTTCTTTACTGGAGCGGCATTGCATCGCATACATGATACTTGCTAATATTTTATGAAATAAATCACTTTGATAATTAAAATTATTATTCTGACTACTAAGTTTTTCTTTACATGTATTTTAAATATTTAAATAATAAATTTGATTGAATAAATGTAAAAACGCATTTTCTTGTAAAAATAAAATATTTTCAATGTTACAGAAAATGATGTTGAAAAGTTGATGACACAGACTAAAATTAATTCAAAAAATCAGAATGATATATAGTCATATAAATGTGTTAAATTTTATTTTTGATATTAAGTTATTACTTTTCCTAAGCACTCCATGAAAAGCGTGGTGTAAAACTACGTGACACACGTTTTATTCGTTGGCAGAACTCACAAATATTTTTTCATTTGTTAAGTCAAGAGAAAATTTATAGTGTTTTGTCACTCACTAAATCACACGGAACTAACACGTAATGAATAGTTTGCATTGGTTATACACACAAAGAATCACACAAAAATATATTATAAATACCGAAAGACTCGAAAGGAAATGTGTATATCTTTAATAACTATTGATTTCATACGATAATAACTGAAATAATTTTGGATTTAAAACGTATTTAGCTGCTAGCCTTAGAAGTAATTTTTTTCTGTTGTATGTATTCATACATATAACTAATGCACACTGTTTATTGCGTGTCAGTTATATTGCATTTGTGTGATATATTGTAGATCTCAAAACGGCTCATGAATCGATACGGTAATTGGATATTAATTTATAAATCACAACTTGATAAAAAAATCCGTAAAGCGATTCAAGTCTTGAGTGACAAAGCATGTGGAGTTTTACAATTTTTCATAATTCAAATTTGATATCGAAATTACATCAAACATCTTTCAGTCGATATGGTAAATTGAAAGACTTGTTTGTTTTGACAGCATCTGTTTGAAGCTGTTTTTGGCGGAGACCAGTAGCACACGGAATATATATTGTATATTGTTGATGAAAATTGTGCTTTACTTGGTTCACCACGTTTTTTGGAAAGCGTTTCGTTATCATAAAAAATTTCTTGATAAACAGAAAACAAAACAAAAAAGATTTACAGATTGAGTACAATTCTGCGGTATTTTCCAATCGGCAGTTTTCGACGGCCAAAGTATTGTAGGTTCTTCTGAACAGACATTTGTAAACAATTCAGGGGCAGAGAGCTGTCATTCAAACTATTTTTCTGACGATTCTTTGCCCAAATATGGTCGGATGAAAAAAAGAATTTTTTGATTGAATTTCTATTCTTAGTGCTATGAAACCGGAGAGGCTAGAATTATTTTTTCCGTCGAATGAAACTTTTTTTACACTTATGATGCGATTGAATAGTGTTTTGCTTACAAAAATCTATTTTTGTTAAAAAATGAATTAAATGTATGTTGTTAAAAAGAAAGAACTAAGTTTTTTTGATTAAAATACATCTTGACTTTCCAAATCTTTAGATTTATTAATTGTATTGGTATTTACTCTTAAGAAATCTAATACAAAACGGTGAAAAATAACAATGTATTTCATTTCAACAAAATTTATAAGAATATATTGTTGATTGATCACAACTAGTTTTCATGAGGGAGTTAGCCAAAATAGTTATCTCTTAAATATTTAAAATTTTTTGCATTAAAATAAATTGATGTTTTTTAACCAAATTAAATCTTTAAAATTTTACATGTTAGATGTTATTGTTAAAAGATTAAAATAACATTATAATATAATATTAAAAACACATTTATTTTAGTTTCTATAATTTTTATAAGAGTAATTGATAGAAAAAATATTTAATGCACCTATGCAAGAATTTCACATGACAAACAGTAGTGGAGAGTTTATCTTGCCGATCGGTAAACTAAATCAGTCCCTGGCAAAGCGTTTTCCACTGAGAGCAATGGAAGAAAATAAACTATGACAATCGTACCCAATGTCCTCCATCAGGCAGGGGCTGTGAATCCATAGTTCGTAGCTTAAAATAATAACTTTTCTAATCGGATCCATATTAATCATAATTTCAATGAACTCATTACTTTCAAAAATAAATACTGTTAAAAAATTTATATTTGAAAGGAAACTGCTCTTTTCCATCGAAAATAAAAAAAATTACCACCTATTTTAAGAGCTTTAAGGTGTTTAAATCCCGTTTATTAATAAATTTAAGTCCCGTTTATAATTTTATCCCGTCTTTTTATAAACCACACAACGGATATTTCATCACTAATTATTAAAAAAAATAACAGTTTTGTGTTCTTTTGAAGATTTTTAAGAATAATTAAAATGTATTTCGATTGAAGAGTTAGCTCTTTCTTCAAAGGTAATATATTGCTTAAAAATCAATGCAATCAACCGTCTCCGCAGTTGTGTTATTATGAGAATATTATTATGTCACAAATAGAGCGAAAACTACCGATATTTTAGTTAGGAAGCATATTGTGAGCAAAAATTAAAAAAAAAAAAAATTCACTATTTTTGTCCGTTTTGTCATTTTTTTAAGTCGTATAAAGTTCAAAGCAAGATTAAAATCTTAGACGAATGAGAGTGGAAAAAGCCACTTCTGATCATTTGAGAAAATATGAAAATAGCAATATTCAGAATGTATTATAAAGTGGTTGAAATAAAAAAAATTGGCCCGCCATATTTTTTATCGAGATCGGTAAGCAATTATTTTAACATTTACCAAATAAGCTGAAACTAAATAAAAAAGCTTACTTGTTTACTTTGTTGTCGCTAAATAAATTGGCGCCCCCTGTCAGACCAGGAAACTGTTTGAAAAACCAATTATCTTTTCTGTGTAAGGGTCCTTTAAAATGTGCTTTGTGGAGCCTCTAATACTATTGTATGGCAGGAGGACCTCTGTAGTCCCGGACTAAAAAGTGTTTTTGTTTAATCTGGGAATTTGAATTTATATTGGATAGCCTGCGCGCAATAACGGACGGTCAGAGTGACGCAAACTTTAAGGGAGTAAAATGTGTTCATTGGATTTTTCGTCTGAAGGAGCTTTTCAGCGTCGGTTTAGCGCCATATCGAGCTTTTGTCAAGAACGAAAAAGCTTTTCCTTATTCTATTTCAGATAGTAAAGAATGCAATCTTTGTTAACTGTGATTAAGTATAAGAAAGATTCTTATAAAAATTGGAGCTATAAAAACCAACCAGCATCTTCAATGTATTTAACAGTATGAATTTGTCGAAATTAAATGTAAGCAATCGTTTATTTTCAAAATCGTATTTTGTTTCCATTACTTGTTATTTCGGTTTTATATCTCAAAATAAATATGAATAACCTTGTGGAAAATGCATGTGAAATGAGCGCATATATATGCTTATATTATATATAAATGTAATTGTATGAAATATAATGGAAATTAATGATATAAATCAAATTTAGGCATGGTTTTAAAAACCCTGAAGATTTTTGTATCTAACTGTGTGCATTTGAAAACTAAACAGCAAAATAAAAGTTTCTTTTTGTTTTATCTAAGCGCTTTTTGTGATGCATTCGATTATCAAAAATACTATACTATTTAAATTATGCTATACAATTAATTATTATTGAAATATTACAAAACTCTAACGGTATGTTTCTATAAATTTTTTAATAAATTAGATTTAGCTGAAAAAAAACTTCTTCCAAGCTATAAATAAAAATGACATGTAAGAATAAAAATATGAACATTCACTGTTGACTTGAATATACCTTACTATAACAAAAAAGGTATTATATATATCGCTTATTCTCTATGAGAAGAAAACTCTTAAATGTATGATAAATTATTTCAATTTCATCATCAAAAACTTAAATGGAAAATGTCTGAAATAACTGTGCCTAACATCAATCAATTTTATTTTATCATCGATTTAATATTCCTTATTGTTTCACTTATATTTTCATATAAACATTAAATTCCTAGAACAAAAATACATTGCTACTTTTTCAACGTGTTATAATGGAGTTCTACCAAGTGAACGCCAATTCAATCAATAAATTAACTTCCTCTTCTAATTATCTCAAATAGCCCTGAATAAAAAAAATAAATCGAGGTTAGAATTCGAAAAAAAAAACATTGGCACTTTTAAAATTGCCACAAGATTTGATAAGCTTTTTGTCAATAAAGATAAACAATATTCACGTAAAATTTTGATGCAATAAATGTTATTTGTATAAGTTTCTCAAAACAATTTGATATAACGTCACGAAAAACCTTGCTATTATTACGTTAATTGTAGTTTTTTTTTGTTTAAACATTTTGAAAAAAAAATAAGTGCACAGAAAAGGTTGCAAGTCGCTTGTATAAACAGTGATTGTGTGAAGTATTTTTTTGTAGTTGACATATATAACATATTTTTTCCTTTATGAATAAAGCTTAACTGCAGACGATGGCTAATTTTTCGTCAAAAATAGCATATTCATGAAATGATTCGAATCAGAGAAATATTGTTCTAACGATATAATTTTAATTCAGAATTGATAATGATGTTATCTTAATGATATATTGCAGGAATATTTGCTTATGAGTAAAAGCCGTGGATAACAGAAATTTTTCCGGATATATGGAAAATATCAAAGATAACTCCAATTTTTAAATGTGGTGCAGAATCATCAGTAGAAAATTATAGACCAGTAGCTGTTCTCTCAGCGCCAGTTAAAGTTCTCGAGATGATTATGCATGGAATGATTTTAAGAAAATTTGAGCCATTTATAATAAATGAACAGCATGGATTTAGAACCGGAAGATCAACCGATACAAACTTGATGGTGTTCACGAGTTACGTGTCGACGGCATTGGACAAAGGCCTGCAAGTTGACTGTTCCTACAATGATTTTTTGAAGGCATTTGACAGAGTCAATCATGACATACTTTTGGAAAAACTCCAAATGATAGGTTTGTCAGATAGATTTGTTAGATTGTTTGGAAGTTATTTTGGGAACCAAAAACAATACGTATCGTATGGGTTCTTTGAATCCAAACCGTTCTGCACGTATTCTGGTGTTCCACAAGGTTTGAACTTGGGGTCATTGCTGTTTACTATATTTGTAAATGAAATAGTAAACGTCATAAAAACTGCTAAATTCTTATTATTTGCTGATGATTTGAAACTGTTTTTACCAATTGCCGCAATTGATGATTGTCTCCGTCTCCAGTCTGATTTTTTTTTTGGGATATCAAATTCATGGAGCGTTAAGATCTATGACGCGTCACCATCAGAGCTCTTCAGGTCTCCTCTATCTCTCATATATAGATTTAATTTTGTTATAATTGTTGTGTCATTTTTGACAACATTAGGTCGCAGCTGAGCCGTGGAACCCACAATGAGTGCAGCTCATGCGGACACCATACGCATTATATTCACTCACGCATACGTGTGCATACAGGCACACACACAGCCACACGCATGCATATACAATACGCAAGGAAATAAAATAGGAAAGTCATTTTCAGATGCCGAGGTTGCCCATGTTGGGATTAAGATCTGTAACAACAAACCTATGGCGGGTCATCGAGTAGAACCGTTCTCGGCCTTAGACGATTACTCGGTACTGTCTCATCATAATTATGTAGATACGAAATTGTAGGGTTATAATGTTTGCTTATATCGCTGTGAAAGTTTCGAGACATTTCACGAACGAACTCTCGAATTGTAGGCATTTTCAAGTCTCTATGTAACAGCGAATTGCCAACGTACCACGAGGCATTACAAATTTATCGCAATGATTTATTTTGAACAATTTTAAGTGTCTTCAGATGCTTCTGGTGAGCATAAGTCCACACTGGAGTAGCGTACACCATAATTGGCCGAGTTATAGCTGTATAGAGGAGCAGCTTGCTTTTGAGAGTATGCTTGCTCTTCACATTGAGCATAAAGTTTAGTCTAGCTTTAACACCATAAGCTTGACGTTTTTTAATCGCGGTGTGCTCATTGAATTTTAGTCTATTGTCTGTCTAGAGTGAGTCCTAGATACTTGACAGTATTGGACCACTTGATTTCTGTATTTTGCATACGAATGCAATCGAAATTGGGTTTTCTAATGAAACCCTTTGAAAACATAACTGCAGCGCTTTTTTCGGTATTGATTTTAATTCGCCAGTTTTCACACCAGTTCGCTATGGTATCAGCCAATAGCTGGACTTGTGTGACAGAACTTACGAGATTTTGATAAAATAGCAGTATCATCGGCGTACTGAGCTATAACTACTTCGCTTTCCCCCCGCAAGGAATATCATGCGTGAATATGTTATACAGTATGGGTCCCAGGACGGAGCCTTGTGGGACACCTGCCTGGATTGGTCTGAAGGAGAATCTCCAGTCTGATATAGTCAATATAGTAGAATGGGGAAGGAGTAATAAACTCGATTTTAATATAGACAAATGCAATCTTTTATCGTTTACTAGACGGTCGCAAGTGTTTTTTTCCGCTATTCAATGAGTGGCCGAACTTTCTCACGAATTTCATCAGTAAAGGATCTTGGAGTACAATCCGAAAGTTACTTAACCTTCAATAGTCACATTAGAACTACCTGCAACAAAGCATTGCAAATGTTGCGTTTTATCCTACGTACTACGAGAGCCTTTTCAGGTGTTAAAATTTTAATATTATTGTACAATACCTTAGTGCGAAGTCTTAGTCTATTTGTTTGGGCCCCAGGAGATTTGAAATATGCTCTTATTGTGGAAAAGGTTCTGAAGAAATTTATGAGACTTCTTTACTTGAGGGCATACGAATACTATCCGTGGCTTTATCCAACTGAATTTCTTTAAGGTATGCTCACTTTTAATAGTTTAAAAAATCGAAGAGAAATATATCTAGCGACATATTTATTTCGACTAATTCGAGGCCAAAATGAGAATTCTGCCATCCTTAATAATGTCAATTTGTATGTTTCGGATAGTTTTTTAAGAAATCTTGTACATAATTTGTTTGTTATTCCAAAGTGTAGAAACAGTCTGCCAATGGGGATGCCAATGGTAAGAGCATTAACAATGTTCAACAGTATTGCTTCGGATGTTAACATATTTCATGTGGACGAAAGTGAGCTCAGACGAATGCTATTTTTTCAGTTAAACTAGACATTTCATGAGCTTACTTGGTTGACTTTCTTTTTTTGCAATCCTTATTGATTGTTTTATGGTGTATTTGTTGAATTTTTATATTCTTATATTTAAATATGTTAATATGTTACGGTGCAAAAGCATTGAATTGATAATTTGTAAGTTTTGTACCGTATAGTTGTAATAAATAAATAAATAACAGTGTTGTGATCATTTGGCTAAATTGACCGGCAGTTTAATTGCTTAAATTCAAATGATAACACAATTTTAATATTACTAATCTGTATATAAATTACGTCACGTTTTGGTTTTTCCATTAATTAGAAATACGTTTTAATGAAAAGAAATTTTATTAAATACAAATTTATTTAGTTAATTTTTAATTCTCAAGCAATGATACTTATACAAATAATACCGGTTAAAATTCGAATGTAGAAAAAAGTTAATTGAAATTTCAAGTTATATTACAAAAAAATACAAAGAAATACAATGGGAATCAATTTCGTCAAACATTACAAATTTCCTTTGAGGGAGGGAAAAGAAAGTAAAATTTTCATTTGGACTCACTGTACGCGGGTCACATAAAGCAGCCCACAATGCCAAACCAATATTTGTCCCAAAAGAGATCCTTCACACAAAGGATTTTTTTTCAGTAAATTTTTAGACTTTTTCAGATTTTAAATAAAGTCGTCGTACGTTTTTTGCTCGCCTAAATATAAATGTGAAATGAAAAATAATATGGATTTGAATTAAAAAGAAAAACGCGTTTAAAGTTTAAGTGAAACGAAAAAAAACAATGCTTCAATCATTTTGTTATGACAATACTTCTCTGTAGAGAAGCTACTTGAAAAAGACGTTTCAATTAACTACCAAAAATTGTATAGTAAAATGATACACTTTTGCCAAGAGCTTTTTAAAAATATTTTATACAGGGTTCTTTATAAAATTTCAATATAAAATTTACAATGTTGAAACGGTTTCACATGTTTTGTCACATACGACTCGGGTTTCGTCTTTTGACTTTTTTTTTATTGTAATCATGATTTATAAATTTATTCATGATTATAAATTTATTTTAATACAATCTACATATTTCTATTGTGGACCTTATCTTGACTCATAAACTACGTCGTCAATTATTTACCCAATAACGAATTGTGTTTTTTTTTTTATAATTATAAAATACAATGTGTATAGTCAATAGTTTTTTTTCTACAATTTTAATTTGGTAAGACTGGGAGTGACTTTATTAAATGTCAGAATTATCAAATATTCTAATAAAAATTAAAAGATGGCTTTTTATGTAAAAGTTTGACTCTATATTTGCTTCAATTTGAATCATTAATAAAAATAATTGAGTCATCAGCGATAGACAATATCTGTTCTATTCCGTCGATATAAAAATACGATATCCAAATATTATAATTGTAACCAAGTTATCAAGGAAATTATTGAACTTAAGCCGTCGATCACCGGCATTTTTGAACTTTATAATATTGTATTAACACAACATTATACGCAGTCATAATAAAATTGCATTTAAATACTTAGCTACCACCATGAAAAAATTATGGCAGTAATAATAAAAAATAACGATATCTCCTATCAATTTATTAGCGTATGAAAACGACTATAACTTTATTTCATTCGATAAAAAATAAATATTTTTTAAATAGTATTAAACAAATTCTGATGTTAACAGTCAGTAAGAATACTTTCATTAATTGATATGCATATAGTTTTCTATTTGACCACAGAAATGAATATTTTTCATTTTAATTCTACAAAATTATTTTTACAAATATAGTTAATAGCTATTTCGGCTCACTCATCGTCAGAACTATGCTTAAACTAACATTCGCTTATCTATATATAGCTGTGCAGAAAAGGCACACAACACATCCTCTCTCCTGTTCCAACAGCCTAGCTTGTTACTTTAACACAATGACACTAAATTTTCAAAATTCTAAATGAAACAATAGATGTCTATGACAATAAGATTATATGTGATTATCCCTAAATGTTTGCATCTTTGTAGTAAGGGTCGGATAATGACGGCTTTGGAACAGCTGGAAATCAATAGACACTAATTATCACAAAGGATTCTTAACGAACAAACTAACATAATAGGATCGCCACTTGTCCAGCCGTTGTACAACGGGGTGGTCTGATTTGCTTCCAGAAGGACCACTTTCGTCCCACATATAATCTTATTGTCATAGACACCTATTGCTTCATTTAGAATTTTGAAAATTTATATAAACATATAATTTACTGTTTACTTTTATAAGATAATATTATACTAATAAAGAAACCACTGTCAACCAAATGAGCTGAGACGAATGTTTCAATTTCATTAAACACACAACACTACGGCCGCAGTGGAAAGGTTATTTATTATTCAACCTGAAACCTCTAATTGCGCAACCCTTAAACCCCTTCGCAAGCTAAAAGCTGCCCCCCTTCCAACACCTGAAAACCGTTCTATCCACAGAGACGCCGCAACAAAATCTTTTTGACCACTATTCAAATCTCAAGGGACCACTATATCTTTCTAAAAATTCACGCTCAAATTTTATATTCTACGAGTTAACTTACTGCAAATCATACAGGTGAAATTAAAAAAAAGTCTTTTTGAAAAAAAAATATGCTATAGAAATTTTTGGATATTATTTCTGGCTTTTCATTTTGAAGGTAAAGCTTTTTATTATCAAATTAAAGAAAAAGATTCAAAAAATATCATATTAAAAAGCCGAATAAAATAAATTTAAGTATTCTTATTATTTTTGAAACAGTCCTTTCTTACCTTCCTTTATTGTTTATTTACTTATTTGAAACGTCTTATACGTCAGAAAAAAGCAATTAATTTCAATATACAAATATTATAGCATATGATTACGGAAGGTTACATAAAATAAATTTATGGGTAATCAAAAATTGTCAAAGTGGTATTAAGTTGCCATTGTTATATTTTTACGATTAAAACCCTGGCTGCTAGAGTATTAACTGTCGTGACAGTTAATATTAGCGTGTTTAAAATTGTCACCCAAAAATATGTTTTCTACACGTAAGTGTTAAAACTTTCGGATTGGAGCTATTTTTTGTTTCGAAATGTAGTTTGATTAAACTCAATTTTTTTTCAGGAATCTGCTTCAATCAACACTACTTAATTTACGGTTCGAATGCAGGGAACGAATTGAGAAGTTTAAAATCAACTTTAACTTTATTAATATTTTTTTTATAGTTTTCATTTTTATTAAGTAAACTTTACATAAAATATGTTATTTATATTAAACAGGAGTGTTTTTATTTCATAAACGATAAAAGATTATAAAAATATCGAACTTTATAATCTAATGCTAAAAGTTAAATTTTAATAAATAATTCTCGATATTGTCGATACAGTACAAAAGTTAAAATGCTGTATCAAAGTTTTTGGTTGGAATATTCTTTAAATTTGTTGAATTTGAAATACTTTGAAGCCATTTCAGTTACCACTATTTTAGCAAACTCAAATAAGCACGCGAATCGAATTCAGTATTACAAAATTTTGCGCTGAGGTGACAAAAGCTACCTGAAAAGACGCAGTTCAAATTTTGAACTCTGAGAAAAGAATTCAAATACTATAAGATGTTTTATGATATTAATATTTATTCCATTAAAAAAACCGTCTATGTTTTTTTAGATTTTGAAATACAACTTTCATTTCCAAATATTTTTTTCTTTCTTAATTTGGAATATGGAATTTAAATGACAATCTTTGGATAAAATTAAAATTAATTTTCTTCGTTGTTAATGTGAATTGCTTAAAAATATTTGCTTGTTAGAATTGATAAAAGGCAAAAAGGTTAAGCACCTATTTGAATTGCGCTGCTCATTTATTAAAGTGTAATTAAGTTGTTATAAATCAACTGATAATTTTCGCGATGAGTGAAATTTGTCCTGTTATAAAAATAATGAAATTGTAGAAATAATAATAAAAATTTTATTATATTATTTACATTTATAGATATATCTGTAGTTTTTATAGTTTTTTTCGTTTGCTATGTCCATTGGTTTGAATCTCAGTGAGGGTTTGTTTCATTTCCTTGTGGATGTGCGTTTGTAGGCATATGTATGCATGTGCGAATATACAATAGTATGCGGGGAAGTAAATATAATTAAAATATGTTTGTCATTCATTTGAACCGGATTCACTATGAATTGCTCAGCTCTACAGCGACTCAGATCTTTCAGCAACGACGGAATATACAGCAAATAAATAAATACATAATGGATACAGAAGACTTAAAGAGTTCTGATTCGATTCGATGAACGAGCCATACATCTTAACAATTATATCAATTGGTGGTGTGTCATTTCAGCATTTGTTGAAAATAAAAATTTGAAATTTTAAGAAGTAAATAGTTGCTTAACCCAGTTGTTTTCTTTTCTACTCAAGCTCTTCAAATATCAAGGGATAAGTTCAATTTTTAACAATTTTTAATACATGCTATTTAAATAACATGTATTCAAATTTGATATTTTTATATCCTAATATTTGTAAAGAAACCACTTCTAGACAAATGAATTCAAATAAAATTTGAATTTGCATACGTGCCTGAAGATGCCGAAAGGCGAAACCCGGGTCGTTAGTGACAAAACATGTGGAATCGTAAAAAATTGTAACAATTCAAATTTGATATTGAAATTCCATGATATTGAACACCTTCAGTTGATATCATAAATTATGAATTCAAATGAGAAGATTTTCATAAAATCATTGAAAGAAATGACTTAGAAAATGTCTTAAGCTTTCTCCGAACCATCTAAAAGAAGAAGTGATTCATTTTCTTTTTTGTTATTTCAATTATTAAAATAAAATATTTTATTAAATTTTAATAAATGAAATATGTTATATAAGTAGTTTTATAACTTGATATAAATAATTGTATACTAAGAAATAAAATGTCTATAAACTTTTGCCTCGACACCAATAAAATGATTATCTATAATAAACTTTCCCATTGTAAAATAACATTTTGTTTAATTAATTGAGATACGTACGACATTGCTCCAATTATTTTGCTAGTCACTCTAAAAACTAACTTCTACAATATAAAGAATGATCCAAATGTTACAATGTTGAATGCTATAAAAATATTTGTCTGTTACCACTAAATTACGTACAGTTTTTACCAAAACTATAAAAACAACTTCTTATGAATAGTTGAAGTGTTTCGATGATATTCACAAAAATTATATCTAATTAATCTGACACTTTTAAAAAAGAGTAAAATTTTCGAGAATCTAATCGACTATTAATGGGTTATTATATTTTTATTTTAAATTTCAACTGATTGTTCCCGGAGGTTTCCATGTATCATATATGAATCGTATATCTTCTGACTGTTTATTATCCTCATTGTGTAGACGGTTGGTTGAAGTGAGTTACTAAAGCTACTAAAAGTTACTAAAAGCAAGAACTTATTTTCGTATTTAAATATAATGTTATTTGTTTTGATAGTCATCATATGATTTTTATCACCAAAATAATAAATTAAATGTAGAAATATTACGGATTTTAATATCCTATACGTGGCTCAACTGTGAGAGAAATAATAATGATATATATTATTATACTTTTGTTAGAAAAAACTTTTTCCCAATTTATTAAGATTTAACTTCATTCGAAATTAAAATGTATAAAAATTGGCAATGAAGTTCATTTGCTCAAAAATCAGTGATTTTTTTTGATATATTTAACATGTGAACTATTAACTGACTGGCAGTTACAGACTGAGTAAATGTACTGGTGTATTAAAATGCTAAAAAACTGCATAAAATAAAACGCGTATAACATAAATGACTGTAAAAAATTTGCTGCGATTTCGAAGTAGCATTTACTATATTATCTCATCTGTAATCAGGATTTAATTATTTTCACCTTAATAAAGAAACTATATGTAACATATGAAAACGGCATTAATGCAGCAAACATATTAAATATTTACGTTGTCAAAAATAAGTAAATCAACTATATAAAATAAAAAAAAAATTACAATATTTCATGACTAGAAAAGATGTATTGAATCCGGATATTAAATTAAAGTCTATCATATTAAGAATAAAAGAGCTTTTCAGTAGAGAATAATTTATGTTGTTAGTATTTAACTAACGAAAGAACCGCAAAAAAATAATTGCTTAATATATTTGAGTCGAAGGTTATTTAGTATTTTTTAAACTAATTAAATAAAAAAATTGTGTTTCTTTATAAATAGTTATTTTTCACCTTGATAATGATTTCGATATTTAAAAACTAGTTGTGTAATTAATAAATTGATAAGTACTATCAATTTATTCACTTCATTAAAATCGATAGGATTTTTTGTGTTCCACTGATATAATTTAAATAACTGAAATTTGATACAGAATGAATTTGGACTTAAATAGAGGCTATATCAAGTATGTTTGAAATTAAACTAGATGATCTTTGCTACTGGAAAAGTTGTGTGCAAGCAATTGGTTGTGAAAAGTGGTGACATTAAGGTGTATGATTGAAATTGTAGTTTGAAATGTTGAGAAAAAAATATAAATTTAATAAGAAGTTTTCCGCGCAAAATGTATTTTCTCAAAAATTTGTATGGTTACAGATGTAAAGAAATATGTAAGAAAGAAAAAAATATACGATTTTTTATTAAAGAACTCGACGAATTCCTATAAAGTGTAATTTTTCAAAAGCTATACGAGAAACGAAAAAAACGTGTGAAAAGAGATACAATGAGTGTAGAGAGAGATGATTGCTCAATCAAAGAGATTTTCACGCGCCGTTATATTTCTAAGAATTTCCCGTTTCCAAGAAGAAAATTGCTGCAAAACGTCTGGCTTTGCCGTCAGATAACAGTCCAAACGGAAGTTCTCCGGCAATTTGCACCACTTGTGTGATGTGAATGTTATTTTTGTGAGAGGGTTTAAGAAAATTAAACGCGCACACGGAAAGATGCCGAGTTTGATTTAGAGGGCCCCTCCTAAGCTTTTATTTTCGTTCATTGCCTATTAGATTTTATTGTTTCAATTTCAACGAAGCCATTTCGCACGTATTATTTTTGATTGATATTAATTAAATTTTTATATCAGCGTACAACTGTAACTGTTATGACTTATTACCCTCAAAGAAATAAGTTTTTTTTTTATGAAAAATCGCGAATGATTTGAAAATAGATATTTTTCAGTGAAATATAATTTTCGTTTCTTTTTTTTCAAAAATCATAAAAATTCATCCAATAATTCAATTTAAGAAATCATAATTACAGACGTTTACCGAATACCAATGACATATATATATATAATAAAATATAAAATATCAATATATTTATGCAAGATCACCACAGAAGTCATTTTAATTCAAAACTATTTTCGTATAATACTATAATAAATAAACATCAAATATAATTTCTCTAAAAAATGAGGCTTAAATATTTAACAGCAAGTTTTCATACAAAACATAAAAAGTAACGACATAAACTTTATGTCATTTTTGATGCACGTCAGTTAACATATTTGAATTGAAATTCAAGCGACATTAATTAACATAGTTGACGTGCATTAATTCTTCAACATGAAAGTATTGATTTCAATAATTGGAAACTATATCGTGATTGACACGAACATCCAACATCTATGAATCAATATTTCCGATATAATATCATGTTGTCAACATTACGTTATATTAATACATCCAAACAGTAAAACACCTCCAGTATTGTTATAGAGTTTTGATGAAATGGCACTTCAAATGTTTGAAAATGCATCATAATATTTGCAGGTTATGTTTCAGTATTTGAAAACAAAAACAAGTGACTAATTACCTTCTCAATCATCGAAGAAACTTTAAAAGTAAATATAGATTTTTTTAAAGCTATACAGGATAAGGTCGCATGTTGCTTAAAAAAAATCTTCTATAATTTATTAGTCTCCAGTTTAATATTTTTTGAAAGTTTGTAAGATTCCACATGTTCTGTCACTAACGATCCGAGCTTCACCTTTCAGTAGTTTTGACATGATTTTTAGTAGTTGACATTTTATCACACGTATGCAGCATAAATGACATACAATTAACAGTTCGCGTCGGTTATATACGAGAGAAATTAATAACTCATCTCTCAATTTTCATCAAATCATCTCTTATAATTTTTAAAGCCTGTGTCTTTGCATATTAATTTTTCAAGCCATGTGCCTTTGATGAAAGAGTTCTACAACAAATAACATATAACAAATAAGAATCAACTATTATTAAATTCAATTAGTTTATAGTTAATCTTAAACATGGGTAACGGTGAAATCAAACGTCAGGTGACTTATTTAAGGAATTAAATTTATGATTTTTGACTTGTTGAACCAATCTTACGTTATGGATATAACAAGTGAGAATTGGAATGGATCTGATTGCTGAAAAGTATTTATCAAATTTAATTGAGTTCTTTTAAATTCTTAATTTTCTTGATCCCCCATGTTTCGATGCGATAATTTAAAATTGTCTGATATCAGATGATTGGTAAATGTTGAGGAATATTTGTTTACCTCGATTTTTAGTAAGTCTATTTTATTCTAGGTTTTGCGTCATTTGGCGACGCTACACAAAAGTTATTTCAACATATAAAGTATATAACTTGATATGTACAATTTCATTATTTTTTGAAATGTGTCAACATTGGCATTAGGATGACTGTATAAAAATATTATTATAAATTCAAAACAACTCATTCTTATTAAAATAAAAAATATATAATTCAATAAACTTGACATTATATCTGTTTTAAGTATTGAAATTTGTCTCCTTGAGATAAATTTTGATAAGTGATTAAAAAACTGGAACTTACAAATACTACGAAAACCACAAGGTGCTTTATGCTATATTAAACATGATTAAAAGATATTACCAACGTACAGTGTTTGCAACAACACACGCTACATATTCTTCGATATAACAACAGTCTATGATCATATCATAAAACTCAAAAAAAAAATGTCCATGGCTAACTAGAAAAGGCATTCATTTTAAGTTTGGCATACCTCATACAGTTCCGTATTGAAAATCAATTAAATACTTGATTTTCCGTCTAGCCTGACAAGATGCAAATCATATTTTAGCAGGAAATTTAAAAAAACCATTCCCGATAAACTTCGCGAACTATGATGTCCCTAACACAAATTCATCGCCAATACAATAAATATAGAGAATTCAAGGTCTTGATGTCTAGAAAGTGAGATTATTTCACTGTTGCTACATAAGTGCGATAAAAAGTAAAAAATAAGTTAGGTTTGCTTTAATTTTAATTATTTTAGGTACTCTAAAGAACGATTTTAAATTAAGATACAATAAAATTATTCAAACCAAATATTGTGATTTAACCGTAGATTGGTATAAATTGATTTAATGTGACTAATTGAGGCCTTAGTTTTTTGAAATAACACAATAGATATATACATTTATATATTTAGATGAAAGAAGATCCGCTTGTATTCCTCTCATGAAAGCGCGTCGAAACGTACAACATAAATTATCCTTAGCCACCGTTTTCAGCCCGAATTTGTAATTTATCAACCATTTTTGTGTGTATAACGAGCCAAATTGCTTGGCCGTATGTATAAGTTTGCCCGCTTGTAGCGTTACCATGATAAAGATAACTATAAAAGAATGTATGTCATGAACTGCTAACCGGTTGACTTAAATAAAATATTTGATATAATACTAAATGCGTAAAGCAATCTGTAGGGAAAATATAAAGCGATAAAACAATTTTATTTACCTAGTGAATATTATAATGTTTACAAATCGCTTATGAAGAATATTTTTGTACTATATAATTATAAATGAAATTATAAAAGTGGAATCAAAGCTTATATACGACAAGGCACAAGATATTTATATATTTTAATTGCCACACGAGATTAACTTGAAATGAGGAGATATATTTTTGTAACTTCCCTTGGGCTTGGCAATAAAACTCTGTCTATTCTTTTTTCCATATAAAATTTAAATTGACTCTGTTATTCCACTCGGTGTGTTACTTACTTAACGTGGCACATGGTTTTACTCTTTGAGAAGCGACTTAAGACCGAGTTAGTTTAAAGATGTTTTTCAAAAAGACTAAATATCCTAAAATTGTGTTTAACTTGTAACAGAAAAACAAGTTAATGTTTTTTTAATATTTCGAAATAATATTTTTCTTTTTTTTTCAATTAACTCCGTAAACGACGGGTGGTTTTTAGACTGCGAGGTATAGAAGTTTCTTTGAATAGTCATGACTAAAAAATCAGTCTTTTTTGGTCAATTATGCTTTAGAATATGGCGTATCTTAGCATTTCACTGTATTTCCAAGATATTGACTGGGTGTTAAAATATTAGGTTATTTTAAACTTTAAAACTTTGCTTGATATTGATGTTTTAAGGTAAAAACACGTTTTCTTAAGTGGATTAGATGGAGTTTACAGTTAACAGTTTTTTCTGCGTGTTGATTGGTTGAGTTACTTTTTTAATCAATATGGAAACGGCTAAGGCAAGATTATTGATTATTGAATCACTCCTGATATGACCGTATTTTAATATTTAATGCATAGTAGACAGAATCAATAATTAAAGCTGTCTGGATTGAACTTATTATATGGACTGAAGGGGGGAAATTTGAATTGTTGAAACATTGTACGAATCCATATGTTTTGTCACTAACAACCTGAGTTTCGTCTTTCGGCATCAATTCCGTTGATGACCACTCGGCTTTAGACTGACTAACATTTTATTCAGACTCAACTCTTAATAAGAACACGATCATTATAAATAATAACTACGTAAATATACGCAATTTTAAATAAGTGACGATTATTACTTAGAAATAAGACGTAAAATAAATTTTCTAAAGATAAATTTTCATTTCTTTCTAAATAAAATATTGTGAGTATTTTAATATCCTATTATATGAAATCAGATTAAGCTATATATTAAAGCAATGTGCTAAAAGCATGATTAGAAACTCTATTAAAAAGAAAATATGTACTTTGTTGTGTTGTCATGTAAAAGCAAGAATAAAGATATATCTTTTGACCACAGAAACGAAAAATACCTAGTGTTTGATTGATAAAAAAATTGATTAAAAAAATCTTTCATTCTCCGCCTACTAGGTATCGCCGATTAAAGTTCTTCCAGCAATTAAAAGGTTAAGTCAGAATATGTGCAAAATTTGTTCCAAATAACACTCTGTATGATATGCGTTCCAAATGGCGGCATTTTAAATCTTACATCTATATACAATATATACTCGGTTATGTATATCAGTGCATTCGTTTATTTATGTGCACATTATATCGCACAGACGCAGTTTACAAGTAGCCGTCTGAAGCAGTAAGCAAACACACAATTCAGTTTATGCCGGAAGTTGCATTAAAACGAAATAAATTCTCAGTTTGTACACTGCAATACATCCAATTCCGGTTGCCATTGCATTTCCGTATGCGATACGATGTTTATCAAATTTTGCCCTCTGCACAGTTTGTCGTGTGATTAAAACCACATTGTAATATAGATGAGCAATACATTACAGAAATAAAGAACAAAAATAATGATACGCTAGACTTTTTTCGGATTTAAAATTGATAAGGGTAATATTATTTTATTTGTCAGTCTTGTGATGATTGACGCTTGAGAAAGTTTGTTTTTTTCGATTGGAACATGTTGAATGCTTGATTCTGTATATTATTATTTTTATTTTTTTAATGTATTTTGGCACGTGCTTATCACTGATAGATTCTACGAAAAACATTATTTGCTACCGTCAACACGATTTTCCGACAACATTGTGATTGAAAAAATAAGATTGACTTATTCGTTTTCAAGCAGTTATTATAAAACAACTTTTGTTGAAAATGTCACTATTTGGATAGAAATATCTATAAAATAGAAAAAAAAATGTTACTATAGTTTTTGATGTTCTTTACAATTATTAAAATTAATATAGGCGATTGCAAGTTCCACGGCTTGGGATTTATTTGGGATGTGTATGTTAGTTGAATGAACGCATTGAACTTGTGGACATAACCATCAGTACGCTAATTATGTACTGTGGTACTGCCACGAGAAGAATGCCGAACGAGCAGAGCTTTTTGCTACGGTTCGTCCTTATACGTTCCCAATTGGCTATGCTAATTAAATATCTACCAAAGTCAATTTTGAGTCATTCTAAATAATAAAGACAAATTTTTTAATATCATTTCCGCAATATATTTTGTGATCAGGATCGGTTTCGCTCATATATTGTGATCATAAAATATTTTTTCAAAATAATGCTAAATAATGTTTTTTTTTACAAAATCATTGCTTTTCAATTACGAAGTGACAGTTAACACCTTACAGTGGTTTGATGAATTCGATAAATTTGCAACATCATGCGGAGAACGAGATATTCTTTATTCCTCTTTAGATTCAACGCGGAACAGATTAAACTCTTCTGCCACGGTGGATATTCAGTACACAGATAAACTGAATTCTTAGTTTTACTTAAGATAGTGGCTGAGCAAGTCAAATTTGCTTTTTCTTTTTTTCTCTCTTCTAAGCACAATAGTGAACTGTTTAAGAATCGGTCTGCGCAGCTCTGTATCGAGCCAAAAAAATGAGAAGTATTGTACTATTTTTTATTATTAGTATTAAATTATGGTAGACGGTTGTGTAACAGCGGCTGCTTACACATAACGGATGGAGGTGGGACCACCAAATTGTAATATAATTTTCTAAATATCAAATGTAGGTATTATTTATTTTATTATAATTAGGCGTATCATATGGCTCAGCTTAAGTGCACATTGAAATAAGCTTGTTTTAAAAGTTGTAAAGGTGTATAATTTTATATCGTCTCTGTCTCGTCATACTTGCTTAATTCTTTAATAGTTAAAATATTATAAGCTTTTTTGTAAATTTTTATAATTTTTACTGTCAGTTGATTCAAAAATATGATAAACATATAACTCGAGCCCAATCTTGGAAAAACATTTTTTGGTCATAGTGGTATTGTTAAAAATTTAATTTCATTTTAATTCAATTCCAAAATGATATGAAGTAAAAAAAGCTTTTTGTATAACTGAAATCCACTAGTCGTAATTGGATATATACAGCTTAGTAAAATCAAGTATTAAAAGAAGGTGAGTGGAAATTAGCTGTATGAAGAATATTTTTATCTATTGGAAAATAAATGATTAACTGATCACTTTCAAGGTGTAAATTGTCAATCAAATTCACATAATATTTCAGTCAATTATGATTATGATAAATATATTCTGAAAATAGTAGTTAACAAACCATATTTAGTAATCATCTTCTAAGTTAATTTTTAGTTGACACGTCTTGATGGAAAGACATAATATTTTAAATAATAAAAACCCAAATATCTTAATAAACACTTCAAAAATATATTTTATGATTAAGACCGTTGATCAGTTGATAATGCTCGGGATGAACGATAAATTAAATTGAGGAAATTATACCAACAATTTTTTTATCATCTTCTAAGAATCACATTTGTATTTATTTAAAATAATATTTATTTTTCACAATCAATTAAAGTAAATTGTTAAGAGAAGCCATAAAGATATAATTAACACGAATGTCTAATATCAAAAATTAGGAGTGTAAAAATCTAAATTTAGTATTGACTTTACCGGAAATTGATCCCAGACCTATATTGTCACCAGGGGAAAGCTTTTGCTGTTCATTCTAATTTTGCCAGTATTGCTTTACTTTCCACTTTTATATTGTGACTAAAATGATTACAAAATACACCGTAATCATTTCTAATAATAAACACATGGAAATGGTCGAATTTGTTACGCGAGTAATTCATAATGATTGATTTTTTTAATAAATTTGAATCCTGACAGAAGTTAAAAAAATTAACGACGCAAATTATGTATATCTTTCAATTATATTAAAGTAACACGATGAAAAAAACAAGGAATTGATAGCTATTTCGGTTAAACCCTTCATTAGATCTCTATAGATATAGAATTGTAGAATATAGAGAGATAGAATAATTTTGATGAAAGCGTAAGCCAAAATAGCTGTCAACTATAAATATTATAAATTTTGAGAAACTTAAATACATTATTTTTTTTTTACGTTGTTATAACGGAGTTCTATCAAGTACATGCCAATTCAATCAAATTATTAAAGTGCATTGCATTTTTATAACGCAAAGAAATAATAACTCCAAAGACTATACATACATATGAAACTATTCATAGGAGGGGCAATTCATTAAATGTTGTCAAACAACAGAACCTTAAGCAAACACACAAATTTGCAAAACACACATGCATGCATTTCATTTAATGATGTTAATACTACAAAGAAATAATATCATAACGCCTTAGTAACATTGAGGTATAATATTCAAAACTTCAAGAAATGAATTCAGAATTTATTATTTTTATTATCTAAAGATTTCTTTTTTGGTAATAAATATGGTTTCGGCGTTTACGGCGTAAACGCTTTTAGATTATATTGTATATAGAGTGTTATGTGATTTATTCAAAAAATAGATTTCAATATTTATTTAATTATTTATTTACATAATTATTTCAGTTGGGTTGATAGTTTTCAGTTATGGAACTATTTAAATACTGATAAAAATGTGTTGTATATATAAATGGCTCTCAGAACAAAGTTCTCGATTTAATGATTAATTGATAAATTTCAATATTTTTTCAAGAAAACTAGTTGTCAGACTTAAACAAAATAAGTATGAGATTAGCTGTATGCTTGTTTTGCTTGCCAAAATAATATATAAAATAAAATACATATGATATAGAGACGTTGCATTTATTCTGTGTTTATTATAGCATCTACTTTACAAGCATTACATTTTTTTTATACAAGATTATGTATTCTTATGTTTCAAAATGATAAAATTTTCAGACATCAAAAATACCCATCCATCGTGAGAAAAATTCACGAGTCAATTAAAAAAAACATTGTTTGATCTGGTATTCAATCTCGTGAGAATTGAAATGGAAAACATCAGCGTTGACAACTGCACCAAGAATCCTGTAAATTGATTTAGAATAGAACTAGTTTCCGTTTTAACTGTTTTTTTTTTAAATTCCTACTAATAGAACAATAATGATTAGATATATGAAAATGATCGTTATTCTACACATGTAATCGTTGAAATTTCATGTACGATGGCTTTCAAAATTTCACGATGAGTGAAACTGGACTTGATTATTTTGATAAAACATTTTGAATTGTCATGTAATTCAATATGCTTTTTTCAATTTTTAAAATTTTGTAAATATATACATTTATTATGACTTACAATCCAGATTTTACCTTTTTGGCATTTTGAGGCATTCTAGTATTTTCTTCATAAAATTAGCGATAGAATGTCTGAAGATATAATACAGTATTGCGTTTTGAGTTTTTCAATGTGTTCAGCCAGTTTGATTGTTTACTTATTACAATGTCTCGATGATTAAAATTTGATTTTGAAACTTTGTTATGGACTGTCAGTCAATAAAGTTTGTTATAACAATGGAGTTTACTAGATTAAATGTTTCTACATTGCTTACATTAAATTCAAAGATTAAAATCTTCAGACTTTTTAGTAACAACAATATCTTTTTTATGTGGTGGGATGCGTTATTCAAATAAATAAAATAATCAAATTTTCATACCGTATGCACAATTGTTTATTAAAATAGTATTTTCCTAGATTTTCTAGCCTTCTCTTATTCTGACACATTTTATTGGAAAATTTTTAGAAGCTTTTATTTATTTATGTTTCAAACTTCATATTGTTTTCATGATTGAATAATTAATTTAAAGCTAAATATTTGATTGAATATAATATAATTGTTATTTTTATTATATTACATGTAAGAAAAAAATCACATACATTTTGGATATTCCTTCCTAATGTATATATATATATAAATACGAATACAATACTAACCTTCAAAATTACCCAAGCTTGCAAAAAGCTTGTTGTCAACAACACTTAAAATAGAATCAGTAAAATTCGAAATAGATCCAATAATAAGAGCTTATAGAGACACTTAAGAAAAAATTACAACAGTGAAGAGCTATAAATATAAAAATTGAGAAACTTATAAACCTATTCCCGGCTTAGTTTTACCGCAAACGCTTAAAATAGACTCCATTAAAATCTAAAAGTACGCCTTGAGTTCTTTGTTGTAGAAAAAGCTCTGCGTTTAATTTTACCCTCTTTCAAGGACGGCGTTCTAGGACTTGATTAAACAGGCCGCTTAAAGACTTAAATGAATGAACTTTTGAAAATATGTACTGCATTAATCTATCTTTATGAAAAATTGTTATCATAAAACAAATTCCTAAAAATAAACATAATTTCATAAGCATTTTTTTGTATTACAATTTAAGACTATGATTAATTTATTAATAATAATAAAAATAAAAACAATTTATTTATGAAAGGTATTGCATTTTAAAATTGTGGTTGTAAAAGATATCATAAAAAAGTTACGCTGGAAAGTTGTCATAACAATTGTGACTATTTTCAGCTCACTGCGTCCTTTCTTTAGCAAATAATTAATTGACAAGTTTAATTATTATTTACAAAATAAAACTGTATTATACGACAAAATTCTTTTAAATACATTTATACTATAAAGATATAACTTGTATTGTGAGGATATTGTGCGAAATAAATGTCTTAAGTGCTATATGAAATTGATGTGTTACAATATTTTTAATACTAATGAATGATAAAAGAATATTGAGAGTTGTCATCGTGTTATGTTGAGCTCTTTGCCAAGAGCCATTTTCGTGTGTCAGTGTTTTGTAGATGGATTCTATCTTGTGTGATGCGTTTAGTTGAATGTTCACTTATGATAAATTGCATGCCCAAGACATTTCGTCTGCTGCAGTCTTAACAGAGCGAGCGTTCGAACACAGAAATGTGAATAATTTACAAAATAGAGCGATTTTGCCATATTGTAGCTAATTTTTTTCAAGAATCGGTTGTTTGTCATATTTCTTAATTGACTTTAGCAAATTTAATTATTATTTTTTGCATTAAAAGAAGCTTAAGTTAGCTAAGTTTCAAATTGATCCAAATAGATTTAAATGCACTACTCATTCAGCAAATTATTCATTAGTTTTGTTATAAGTATTCAGCAACAATATATTTCCATCAAAATTAAGACAGGTAAGTTACAGACATGGTTTGTTTTTTAATATCATCGATAAGTTCTATAGAAACGTTTTATAAACGTTAACAAAACACAATGAATTTATTCTACTTTTATATTCTCTACAATAATTAAGAATGGTTTAGCTTAGAAATATAAACTCTTGGTGATTGTCTTTAATATAAAAAAGTGTCTAAAAATTTGCCTTGTAAGCTCATAACATGTAAATTTGGTTTTTATGTGATGAATTTGATATCAGTATTGGATGTGAATTGTTTCAATGTCAAAATTTAGTTGAAATATATAAAAGATAAAGAATGCATGAATCCAGTTGCCACAGCACTGTAAAATTTATTTGTGCTATTTGTTTTTGTTTCTTTGATCATGGAACTAAATTTTTAAATAAACACATTTTTTTATTTGATCAGTTGATAGTACTAAAGATGAAACCATTTCTGATTATAAATATATTAAACTGTATGTTTCATTATTTATAAAACAGTTGTATTTGTTTTAAATAGAATTGACTTATTTGTAAGTAAAACAAAAATGTGTGTTTTAGAGCTTTTTTCTCTCACTTATTATGAATATACATTTGTATATTTCAATTATTAACTATATATAATCAATTGTATTTATCAGTATTGCTAATCACTTGTACATTATTTAAGGTGTTCTTAGCAACGAAGATAAATTGAAAATTATATCGGTCAGATCATATTCATACTAATATTTTACTTTACTTTGCTTATTACTAATACTGCTAAGATATTTACAAAGCAATCAGTTTCAATTGTGTAATAAAAATAAACACTCTTAAGAAAACCTCTGAATCGATTCTAAGAAGTTATTTGCAAAATCAAGTTACTATTGTCAGTAAATATAGATTATATTTATTTGGATTTTATCTATAGAATGTAAATTTGGCAAAAAATTACTGTTATAAAACAAATGTAAAAAATCAAAATATATTTTCAAGTACATTATTAAGGCCGAATGCTATAGTCAAGGACTGATAGATTTTGTCTCATTGAAAAGTTAGATAATTTTCTGTTCAAAATAATTCAAAAACAGCTGATATGTTTAAGGATCTGAAAAAAACACTATGAAAATGTAGCAATGTATTTTAATTCTACAAAATTTATCAGATATAGTTTTTTTTAGAAATTTATAAGTATAATTTTTTAACCCTAATAAATAATTTTGTAGAAAAATAAATCTGTTATCAGAATAAAAATTTAATTTATCTGAAACTGTCACGAAAAGCAGTATTCTGAATAAGAAGAAAACATGCTTAAATTTTATGACTATTAAAAAACTCTTGCATGTTAAAAAATATTTTGAAACAAAATTTGATTAGTATCTTAAAACAGACATCAATCATCTCTTACGATTCTTATTTTTCATAGACATTGCAGTTGCAACGCAAATGTTGTGCAATACCAAATCATATATGCTTAAACGTAATGATACGTCATGGGGGAAATGAAAGCATTTGTTAACAGCTGAATGCACACCGGAACATTTCGCTACACCTCTACGTCAGTTGTAGACATACTTGCAGGTTTTTGAACCTTTGTAGCTTGCTTCACTACGTCACGTAAGTTTTCAAAGGGAAAAGATTCGTATAACATTGCAAAAAATACTTTTCTAAGATTTCACTGATTTATGAAACCATAGCTATAGTATTGTCATTGTAACTCAATAATTTTTAAACTGTATTTTTTATACTTGATAGTCACTTATTTGCTTTTAATTCAAATATAAATAAGATTTTCGATTTGTGTCATTTTGAAATTTTATGGAACAAGCAAATCCAGTTTTGATCAGTGTACTTTAAAATTGTGGAAAAAGCATTAATAACCGTATTTTATTAATTTCAAAGTGATTCTTCTCATTCAATTTCATAATAATGAATAAGAACTTGCCAGTTTTTTTCCTCGATTGCAACGGAATTTTATACCTTTTTACTGTAATTTCATATGCCTAAAGTAAGTTGATTAACAAATACTTTTTATTTCTTATCGATTATATTTTCCATTCAAAAACATGCAGTAATTTATGAGATTGCACTAAATGACAATAATATAAAGCTTAAAATCCAAAAATTTTGCAGATATTTTCGTAATTATCAACCTAAATTGTTATTTTAAATCAGTTATCAAAATTTACAATGCCTTAAGTGAGCTTCATATAACTTTTATTTCAAATATTTTTTCAAATAAACCTCTTCTTTATTTAGAGATAAAATGACAATTTAGCCATGTATTGAGTCTGAACTTAATTTAAAAAAAAAAACATTTTCAGCCGTGAAAGAAATTAAACGCTCCTGCAGTTACCTTTTAGTTTAATGTTGATATCTCAAATCACATTTAAACTAGTTCGATTCACTTACTGGTACCTAAGTGTATATTATAAATGAAAAGTTCCACTTTAAAGTCGACTTGAAGTTAGACGAGTTATATATAAACTGAGAAAAGTAGCAGATAAATCGTCTTACCCTGTCATCTCTATGTTTGACCCACTCTAACATTAAGATTGCTAATACGCTAAAATGTGAGTTTATGTTGATACATAATAGGGTGACTGCACATTTTTATTAGTTGCACATAAATAAATTTGTATTTATATATAAAACAAAAATTATGAAATAAATCTCAAGTTCTGCTTGTAAATATAAAAAATCTTCCAATAGAATTATAAAAAAATATTTTATTTCGTATTGATGAGCACTTTCTTTATACTTGAAAGGCTTTAAAAATATTATCAGTTATGGATAATACTTCGAATTAAATGTCAAACTTCCAATAGTTTGTTTTGCGATCACTTATTATAATTATGGGCTAAGCGTATTAATTACAAAAAAAATATTACGTTTTAATTAAAAGATGATAAACTTTTGTTTAAATTAAAAAAAGTGTGAATCAAAAAAAATGTGGATATAATGGATATTCACTTTCAATGCCTCTTGTATTCATTTTTTTAAGTGTCAATTTTGGAGTAAATTATATGAGAGTAGATTTTACCATTTAAAACATGCTAGTAATCAAAAAGATGATAGTATTAGATTTAATCATTGCCATATTCTATAAGATTATTACAAATTTAAGTACGAGAAGTTGATGCCAAGTCAATGAAAATGACGAAAGTTTATGTTTTTGTTACAATTTAGGCTAAAGCAAGTAATGTTAGGAATACATAGATTAATCTCTTCCACGCTAACTCCCCGACGTATGAGACGGCAATGTGCAGACCTGTGCGCGAGCGCCCCAAATGTTGGGACGCGAACATTCAAACGTCGGTAACGCAGGCAATCTTTTGCATATAGGACTGATTTTGGTTTTAAAATATCGTCCAATTCGTCTTGATACTACTACATCCATAAAATTGTCAAAAGTATTAGGTTTAAATGCTTAAAACATCGATTTTTCGAACCCTTCAAATTTATTCCGATCCCGCCAAATGTTTATATATCAGTTTGAACTGTGTGCTAAACTCGTGTCTAACTTCGCACTGAATTTTGCACCAATCTCGCGGCATTGCAATCTGACACTCCATGACACGTGACAGTATGGCGCTTGTTCATTTCAGTTTGATTGGTTGCTTCGTTATGGCACCTTAATGGCCATTTACGAGTTAATTATTTGTTAGGGATATTTTTGTTAAGCTAATTGTAACAACATAAGACATTTTTTTGTGTTTTTTAATGTTGTGAAACATTCCTAATGCATCTAGCTTCCATAAAAGCCAACCATATTATTTTTTATTGGTGTATTTGTAGCTCTATGTGGAAAGAGAACATCTTGAAAAATAGCAACGCGGACAGATTTTTTTTGTATGAAAAACTGTCGCGCCGATCGGGTTAAGTGAAAGTCTAATCACAAAAACATATTGTACAAAAAATATACAATAAAAAAAAATCAAGAATGAATGGTCTACCCAACGAAGTCTGTAAACATTTTACGTTTTAATGACAGCTAATTAAAATATTGAAATACTGTTGCAAACATACAATTTAGACCTTTAATAAATTTCAATGTAAAAGTTTATATCCAGGGAGTTTCAAGAATAAATTGCAATGTTGTTTTTATGGAAAATGGTTTGAATCATTCGTTGAAGAACTACATGAAAATAGAGCACATAGGTTAACATTGAGAATAAATTTTCTATTTAGCCCATAACTTTATCAAATGACGTTAAAAATGGTTATCATTGATAAAAGAAAATCAAGTAGAGAGATTAGCTTTTTACTGATATCTCTACTTAACATACAAAACTAACGACACGTCAAATATTACTCGCACACAAAATCGTATGCTTGGTTAGTAATTTCTTTCGTATCTGACATGCAAATATGTACGATTTCTGAGTGACGATTTAAAACAAGCAAATCATAAAACGCTACTGTAAATGCGTGTCTTTGTCTATAAAATATTCATTTTTGTTTTTATTAAGATTGCACGGATCAATAAACCACAAATAGTTAAGTTTAAATGATTCATTAATCGGTATGAATGGAATAGACACTGCGTGATGCTTGTAATAGATAGAAAGTTTTTTCACCTCATTTCCTAGTAACTGTAACCAAAATTTGAATAAAGAAAACACAATTTCTGTTAGTATATAGACCATCAATTTACTTGCAAGGGTAAATTTTAACAGGAAATCGAGTAAATTGAATTTAATGACGTCCGAAAAAAATGAAATACAAAACATTACAAAACTTAAATTTTTTTTAAAGTGGTCCTATAATAAAAGATATATATTTAAATAAAAAATTGTTTTCGTATAAAATTTTAAGTGCCTCTGAGAAATACATATGTATGTCAATTTATAGAGTCAGCTGTCACTTCTAGATGGAAAGCCATGATATTTGGAATATTAAAAATGTTATCCTTATCTGTAATCAAAAATTAAATGACGGTAAATTATTATTCTTGCGATAAACAAGCCGTTTCTAATAATATTGCTTTTAAATGCCTTTCACCAAAAAATGACAATTAACGCTAAAACAACACTACAAATTAGCTAGCAATTACAAAATTTATTTGTGTTTGTGTAATACCCTGAAAAGATGTGTTCTACTACAATGTTATTTCTTAATTAAACTATCGTGAAAAATGTAAGACAATCACTTTATAATGTCACTTTTTGATGAAAATGTATGATATTTAAATTTTTAAAAAAATATTCGTTGTGTCATTCCATTGATGAATAACATAAAATCAAAAAGTTTTCTAAATGAATTATTACAAATTATTGATTGAATTGGCATTCACTTGGTAGAACTCCATTATAACACGGTGAAAAAATAGCAATGTATTTTAGTTCTACAAAATTATTTTTAACAAATATAGTTGATAGCTATTTCGGCTCACGCCATCGTCAGAACTATATTTCAGCTAGAACAGAACTATAGTTCTGACGATGGCGTGAGCCGAAATAGCTATCAACTATATTTGTTAAAAATAATTTTGTAGAACAAAAATACATTGCTATTTTTTCACCGAATTATTACAAACATTTTTGAATCATAGATAAAAATTATTCCCGGTAGCTAATGTAATGAATTTGAAATACGACTGAATAAAACACGGTCTGAGTCGAATCCTCCAGCTTTTGTACTACACGACCCCTTTTAAGAAAAACATCTCCAATAGAGTGCGTTATAATATACACATATATGTGTCTTGCTAGGACAGTGATGTATGGAGACGAAATAAGAAATAGGATGATTGTTCATATCAAGAAAATAAATCACAGTCGTATTTACAACACAAAACAGCAAGTGTTTTCTTAGAAAATGGGACAAAAGCTTAGAAAATCTAAAAATACAATGAATAGGATAAACACAAATTCTGAATGATTAAAAAACTACGATTTCTTATGTGTCATGTCAACTAAAATAAATATTTTCTGAAAGTTAAAAAATTAAATGGCGTCTCTTTATACGAAGTTTTCAATATAATTCAGAAGAACGATGTTATCTTTAAATTTCTTTGAATGAAAAAGTAAAAAGTTTTGACACGATGAAAAAATAGCAATTTATTTTAGTTCTAATTATAAATAAGTTACTATCTTAGTATTTTAAATTTGTTTTTGTATTACTATTTTATAACAAATATCGTTGAAAGCTATTCGGCTTTCGTCCTCATCAGAGCTATATTTAAACGTGCATTTACTTATCTGTATATCGCCATGTAAAAAAGACACACAATTGATCATCTCTTCTGTTTTAATTGTGTTCAAGATTTATCGTATACCTTTTCTGCACCACTGTATAAAAATAAGTAAAATACAGTGCTGACCTCCATAAGCCGAAATAGCTACAAATAAATGCTTTATAAATTTTGTAGTACTAAAATACATTGCTATTTTTTCGCTATGTTATAATGAAGTTTTATTAAGTAAATACCAATTTAATCAATAAAAAATTGGCTAAAAGTGTCAACACTTTATCTCGTTTTGTATTTAACGATTTTTTTTTAAATATTTAAATAAAAATTAATTAATTCAATAAATGATATTGTTTAACACCATTTATAATAACAACATGAAAGGTGGATATGGTCGTAAAAAATGTGGTCATTACTTATTGTTTTTTTTAATGCATACACAACACCATTTTATTAGAGAAATTCGCATGTTATAGTAAGTTGAATAAACTTTTCATTCGTGTTATCCTTGTAAAGTTGCAAGCTTAGTGCTATGACGTTTGATGTCTTCTGGGACTTAATGTTCTGTTTTGTTTTATTTCAGACAACAATGAAAGACACAAAAGATGTAAAACTCTCACATAATGTTATGCTCGACGATTACACTGTAAATCACCAAGCTTCTCAAGAGAAATGGAATGATGAGATATATCATACTTGAAATTCTGAATAAAAGTGGATATGTATGCTTTAGCAAAATATTGCAAGAGAACATAAATAATTGAGTACCATATTTTAATAATGTATACGTGCATATGGGCGATGCATTTTTATTCTTGAAGTAAATATACTAAGTCATTGATTGGATTTGCAATATTCATTTCATCAAATTTACGTATTATTAAATACAAATTTATGTTGTATTTATAATTTTCTTCACCAATTCAACTTCAAGTATGCATTATGAGTAGGAAAAGTTATCTGCATGTAGTATATTCTCATCCCTATTTTCTGCTGCGAAAAATTGGAGTTGAGCATTTAAATAATAAGTAGATTCAATAGAAAATTTCCTGTTGAGCATCTCAATAATGCTTTTAAGCGTTGCACACAGTGATTCAAATTTTTGATTCAATAAGTTCATATCTTCTTGTTGTAAGTACAATAATATTTAACGAATAAAATATATTACAGATTACTGTTTGTGATAAACTTTTTATTTTGAATAATAAAAATAATATGTTGATACTGTGTAAAGTTCCACAATTTTTGTTACTCACGAACCATTTTTGCCTTTCACCATATTCAAATATTCCATTACATGGATGCAATAGAACTGCTAGTCAATACGCAATTCTCATTGCTTTTATTACATTTAAGAAAAAATATACTAAAAAATATATAGGCCCTGATGATAGCAGGTTAGTATACATCTGATTTGATTGAAACGAAATTCAAATTAAGGAAACTTTGTCATAAGAGGTTTTCATAATAATCAATTACCATTAAAACGTGATTGGTTAGTTTTATATTAAAAGATTCTTTCTTATTTTAAATGAATGGGTTATCGCGAAATTTAATATCCAATGACGTGATCGTAGGAATGTTTTTCTTTCAGATTTTTTAAAATTTAAAATAATCTCATGCAAGTGATATAGAAAAAAAACATTAGGAAGTCGTAGGTGAAAATGTAAAATTATCGCATTGAATATAAAAACACGGATTTTTATCAACTATTTTACAAGAAATTTTCTAAAATAAACAAAATTCAATTGAGTTTATTGCTTTTATTAAACGAACAATTGAGTGAAAGCACTCATAAATGAACTGTTCACAGTTTCAATTATTCAATTTCGATATTTATATTTCACCAAAATCACTCAGTTAATATCGTAAGTTATATAACATAAGTTTACAAAATCTGACTAATTACTAGTGATCAAAAAGCTTTTGTTATTTTTTCAATTATGTTATTTAAAAGTTATTTAAGAACACACAATGCGTATTAAAATTTTCATATTTCAAAATCCATCACACAGTCTGTTAAATAGTTTGAGAGGGAAAATAAAAATATTTAAGTTTGCCATTGCATTGTGTCCGTGACACGTTATGATCTGTATAAAATCAAGTCATGGTAGTGAGTTTGCTTATGGCTTTACCTGAAATCTCAATATAGGTCGACTTGATAATGCTTTGGGTCAATAGCTAAGGTTGAACAATCAACAGTAGATCGCTCGATATTGTTATAGGCCCCACTTAACGGATATACGAGATTCAATGGTGCAAATAGATATTGGCCGTTTCAACCATAATGTAATGTGCTAAGGATAACGTTGCCTCTAAGGCACCAACACTGTGAAGGTCCGTATTTGCAGATTAAATCCCTAAAAAACAGTTTATAGTATAGGATGCGACTATTTTTTAAAAACAATACAAGTAAACGAAGAAAAATGTACCAATTGAATTTGCCTACATCATTACCCACGATTTCATCATTCAGAATAGTATAGTATAGTAAGATTATCTCCAAATATGAATGTTATTGTTATAGAATCAGTAGTTATTAATGTTATTTCAGAAATGTATTTGACTTTTAGTTTCACATATTATATTACAACACTTAGTTTACATATATATAAATATATATTGCCTAATTTTACTTATATAAAATATTCATAAGGGATGTAATTTCCAACTGATTGTAAATTGTATAATATCCGTGTAATATAACGCCTGAAAATGCTAAAAGAAAAAATACGAGTTGTGACTAAAATATCGTGAAGAATTGTATACAGTTTCAACAATTTTAATTTATAATGAAATTCCATCAAGCGTTTTAATATATCTTATAAAAAAAATATTCATTTTTAAATACACTTTTAAATACTATAAGTATTTATGTCAATTTTGAGAGCATATCATGTATACAATGTTTATTTGGGTCAGTGGTCGGCAACCTTTTGAGAGACTGGGTAAAATTTTCAATTTTGAAATTTTCATTTGATAACTCGGTAAAAGATAAAAAAAATACATTTTTTTTAAAAACAATTTTACTACCATAAAATGAAATACATACATGTATGTATGTGTAAATACAAATTTATCTTATAAAGTAAACATATATTAAGACTTTTTTTTAGTGGCTACCCTGTTTTTGATTTTTTTTTAATTATTGGTATTTTCGATGTTTAAATAATTTTATAAAATATATAAAAAAAAAACAATATTATATTTTCTTGGTGGATAATTGAAAATGCCATAGTGGGTAATTGAATTACCCGCGGGTGGTGGGTTGTCGATCACTGATTTAGGTAATACCAATAATGAAACCGATAACATGTATCTCGATTTTTTGTATTTCCTTACATTTATTACGCGTTTTCTATTTATATGAGTCTGTGAAAAACGTTGTGAATCGAGGGATGAGTGTCTTTCAAATAGTTCAGTGCTTACAAAAATTAAAATAAATATAATACACCCATTATAAACTCAGATTTAGATTACATAGTATAATCTCAGGTCATAAACAAAAAGTCCTAACTTCCCGGGCTTTAATGCCCCGTGTTAAGTGGTGAAATAATACGCTGTACTTCCGAGTGTCCCTAGTGATTAAGGTGGCTGTCCACGGGGCGGGAGAGCTAACGTCTTCACGGTCGCTATGATTTGTGCGATTGGCCCCGGACACAGGAAGTCCACAGTCATATGTCTTGGCCTATTGCGCTAATCACCTTCATTTGTTACGTTGGATAGGGGATGGTTCATCTAGTCAATAATAATTGTGGGATATCATCTTTATACGAAAGAGTTTTCGGGGAATCGAAATAATTATTAAGACAGACGAGTGTGTTTCTGCAGCAAAATTATTTATAAAATTATTAGAGGCCATTTTGGCACGGGATAAATAACTCTATAGAATAAGTAAGAACGGTTCCATTCATAATACGCATATACATTATGTATATATTTTTATACATAAATCAAACAATAGAACATTTAAACATTATGTATCGATAAGATCAAAACCGGTTTCATTCAAGGCGAGAATTTTCATCTCACTAAAAAAATCTTTTTACTAAGAAGTGACAGTAAGCACTTTGAAACAGTTAATAATATAAAAACTTTTCGTTTATGATTAAAATTTGAATAGTTACAACATTGTACGATTCCACATGCTTTGTCACTAACGACTCGGGTTTCACCTTTCGGCATCTTCGGGCATTATATCACACGGATGTAACAGAACTGACTAACTGACTCGTTTATGATTGTTGTGGACATAACCAAATAAGAAGTCATCAAGGTATTCCCAACATTATTTGTTCTTCACTTAAGATAATTATATGATTATAATTATGACATTTACAAAATAATTCACCTCAAACACCTGTTTATTATTTATTTTGTATAAATATGTGGTTGTTATGCGATGATAAAAACCGGTTTTTAAGTGAAGAATATTTAATTTTTGAAATACTTATAAGCACTGTGTATTATCATGTATACCAATACATTATTTTACATTAATAAATTAATGTTATCTTCTTGAAAGTGGCACGTATATTATGCTTTTAAATCATTCATTTTTTATCTGATAATCTGAAAAAAGAACATATTGTGTTTTTTTACAGATTTAAAAATATCTGCCACGAACTAAGAACTGTATTATAATCGTATCTAAAACTAGCTCTAGTGATAGTTTTGCATAACTTTATGCGCGCAGTTTTTTTTAATTACAATTTTATTCACGATATTAAATCTATGCAATCACAGTTAAAAAAGTAATTACTGTACTTAGAAACTAACGTTTTATGAGTTCATCTATGGTACAATATTTTTTTTTCAAACGCCTGAACACTAAATGAGGTAAATGTGACAAGAAAGTTATCTTTCGTACCTTGAAAGAAAAAAATACTATATACAATTTCTGCATAGAATTTGACTTAAGGTGTTTTAAAAACGTAACAAATTCTAAGTATTAATAAAGAAAAAAAAAGTATGCCAATTTTGAAATGACATGTAATCCAAATTTAATAAAAAAATATTTCTAAATTCATAATGTGTTCTCTCAAAACCAGACTTGTGCTTGGCGCTCTTTTGGTTATGCTGCGGTGTTATCAACATTGTTCGATTTTTATTTGTCATATTGATATGATATTTTAAATAATAAAAACACATTTTTTTAGTACTTATTTCCACAATATATTTTTTGATCAAGACCGGTTTCGCTCATCGCGAGCTTTATCAACTGAAAATGCTCGCGATGAGCGAAACCGGTCCTGATCAAAAAATATATTGTGGAAATAAGTACTAAAAAAATGTGTTTTTATTATTTAAAATATCATGCCTTTCCATCAAGAAGTGACAGTTAACACCTTTAAAGTGATATTGATATGACATGTCAATATATAAAGTAATAATATGTCACTTTTAAGGTGTTAACTGTCACTTCTTGATGGAAAGGCATTATATTTTAAATAATAAAAACACATTTTTTTTTTAGTACTTATTTCCACAATATATTTTTTGATCAGGACCGGTTTCGCTCATCGCGAGCATTATCATCAGTTGATAATTCTCGCGATGAGCGAAACCGGTCCTGATCAAAAAATATATTGTGGAAATAAGTACTAAAAAAAAAATGTGTTTTTATTATTTAAAAAATAATAATATGTGTTATTGTAATTTTCAAAAAATTATTACCTAAAATAAAATCAATATTTTAAATTAGTTGATTACGATTGTAATCAGAAAAACTGGCCCTGATCATAAAATAATAAATTGTAGAAATTATAATAAAATTTTTCTTAAATATTTTAAATCATAATGCTTCAGAAGTGGCAGTGAATACCTTAAAAGTGGTATAATTAACGGTTAATTATTTCCATAATCATTACTGTTTAATTGACTTAATTTTACGAAATAAATAGAATTTCTCTACAAAGATATTTGAAAACTTCACTTTATTTCCTTCACAATGTAAATCTAATCTGGCAAAAATGTCATGAATATTTCGTGATTAAATTTGTCACGACGAACATTTTTTTTAATTCCAAAGATTTTGCTGAATTTTTTGAGTTTCTCAAAATAAATTTAAATTTAGTGTGCTTTTTGTATAGCTAGGCTATAAGAAGTGAACTAAAATTTTCAATCTCAATTCAGAAGTGCGTAGGTTCAAATCCTCCCGAAATAAATTGAAATTTTGATGAGACTGGCAAAAGATTGATAGGTATTCAGATAAATTACATATTTTATAGAAAACCAAATGCTGTTTGTGCTTTTGAAGCACGTGGTAATAAAAACATTCGTATCTAACATAAAAAAAAATTAAGATATCATGAAATTCATAAAAGAATTAAATATCATGAAAATCTTGTGATATGAAATTCTTATAAAAATCACTAAAACATCTATTTATTTCTTTTATCTGTGTGAATAATGAATAAATGAATTTTCGTTCGTATGTATGTCTTTTAACATATATATAGTAATAGTATAGTTTATATTAGGTATATTGAGGATAGGACATATTTGAAATTCTACCCTCACGAAGGTGTCTGGGTAACTACAACCAAATGGCAACACATCTGAAAAATTTTAACCATTGCAAAAAACTCTTACAAAATTGCCAGCCATGTCACACTTTCATAATGAAATTTCGCCATCTTTCAATTATTTATAAACTAAACTTGATTTTGGAATAAACTTTTAACTGAATAAAAACTTTTTTAAGAAAGTACTCACTTAATTCGATTACTTTCAACATAATCAAAAACTATTAGTATCTTAAATAGGTACCTAGGCAGCACCTTTGCATAACTGTCACGTTTTGAGGTTATGAAATTTAAATGACATTTTACAAACCATCGATTGTATTAAATAGTCTTGGTTTGAGTGGCATTCCAACGTATGCTGGGTACTCGCTAGTTATTAATAATACTAACACATTTTTATTACTTCTTACCCTATATATTATATGGTTAAGACTGGTTTCGCTTATCGTGAGTATATCAGCCCAAGAAACCGCTCATTATATTAAAATATATTGTAAAAGTGGTACTTTAAAAATATGTATTATTTGATATATCACGCCTTTCTACCAAGAAGCGACACTTAAGATCTTCAAAGTGATTTATTTAAAAGTTTGTTTATCAGACTGTATCTTATTTTTATTCTGTAATAAATTTGCATTTCTTATACAGTAATATATTATTGGTTACTCAATTTCGTCACTAGACGGATATGATAGATTAATAACGATATAATCAGTTAACCTATAGAATTGTTATGGAAAAATGTGTGTTGTCCAAATAATATATTTTCTAACTAAAAGAAGATGTTTAGCCTGGACAAGAGCATTTTATTTCCATTATTGCTGTTTTAAAGCTATCTACCATTTGCAATGAAAAATTTTAATATAACTCTGCAGTCAAACACACATCTCAGTGACTGAAAGAGCTTTCTTAAAAAAAGTTGTCTTTGGTACAAAAACGTATTCAAGAAAGTAAACGTTAATCCGTAACTTAGTTTTGTTCGTACTGAGTAAATATAATATAATATGTTCGTTTGCACACATTACACTCGCATCTCATTAAGTTTTCATATAAATGATTGCTATGCGAGCAGTCTTGAAATGCGTCGCCTAATGGTTGCATACAAATGCATTATAGATGCAAACGAAAGGGGCTTTCCTGAATCGTCTGTCTGCACTATGAGGTTACATCTTGGAAAATTCTGCAGTTTCAGGCGTGCTTTATAATTCAATAAAATATTAAAATGACGTTAAAAAATATGTTATGATAATTCAAATCTAGAATCATCGGAAGATAATAAAATGTCCTAAAATAAGGAAATTTTTTTCAACTGAGAATCGCTTATCTTTCATCTTCGGGTTTTATTTGAACTAATTATGTATACTTTCGACAATATGAGATTTTCATTTCATCGATTTGATATAATGCCTGAAAATTCAGAAAGGCGAAACTCTGGTCATTAATGAAGTGTAGACGATATCAACAAATATGAAAAATCCATCAAACACCTTCAGTCGATATCTTATTTATTGTTTAGATAATAGTGCAATCAGAGTTAAGGTAAATAATCCTATAACCAATACAATATTATATATTGTCTTTGAATAGTCATAAAATTATAATGAAAATCACATGGAAAACTTTAAACTTAGGTATCCTAACTTATATCTATGAGATAACTATAATTTGGTTATTATGAGAAACTATTTTATCAGGAAATTTTATAAATAAAAATGTCACAACATAACTCTCAACTAGTTTTGAATGGATCAGTGATTTCTTGCTATATTTTTCATTTAAAATTTGATCGGTCAATTTAAAAAAAATTCATTGTTAACAATGTAATAATCATTTATTAAAAAATGACTCGCTTTTTATCTTAGTAATGAATAACCTGTTTTTTTCCATTTTTATATTTACATTAAATCAGCATCAAAGCTCTTCAAGTCTCCTTCATTTTTTATCTATTGGCATATTTGTTGTTCAATTTTGTCGTTACTGACAGACGTAAGAAACTGCAGAGATTAGCAATCTACTGTAAATCTTGTTCACGTGAATACCGTGCACATTATAATTATACTTTATTTATATCCCCATAAACTGTATACAAACATGCATACATATGCTTGCAAACGCATACACAGATACACGTATGTATATAGAATACGTAAGCAAATGAACTAGAAGAGTCATTTACAGATGCCGAGGTTGTATAGTTTGAGATTAAAATTTGCAACTACAAATCAGTTGACAATGCTAGCTATAAATGAAAACGGTACTTACCATTGTAATGAATGTAAAAATAAGTAAGATTTATTCAAATTCATTTTGTAATTATATAATTTGAAATAATTTCGGACACCTGACCTCGTGGTACAGTGGCAGTTCGTAACCAAGACGAAATGCATTCAAAATTTTAACGTGCATTATAATTGCAGTCTGCATTTGGTATTAGAAGACGTGAAGAAGCTTAATTGCGATGCTATTGGGAGCACGGGTGCAAAATGAATACAAAGTGAGATAAACTACACCAAAACATAGTCACCCATTTCTATGAAACTGCTCAATGAAGGCATTTGAAGAGGTATTCAATTAAGATTAAGTCTAATAACGTTATACGACAGTGTTAGGTGCAGGAAAATATTTTTTCTACAAAAATAATTTTCAATATAAATATAATAATTTTTGTAAACTAAAAATGATTATTAATTAATATCCTTTTATCAAAGACTCATCAACAGTATGTAGTGTTTATAAAAATTGTTACAAGCAATTTAGTGTCATTATTATTAAATCTATATTTCAGTTGTTTGTTTGGATTCTAGCCTTAAGATCTTGTGCGTTTTCGTAATTAACTCTGCTATATAACCGATGCATTTTGTTTATAGTGTATCAGTTCTGTTGCAACCGTTTGATAGAATGCCTGAATGTGACGGTAAGCGAAGCCCAGTTCGTAAGTGATAAAACATGTGGAACCGTACAAAGTTTCAACAATTCAAAAAATGTTTGGAATATTAAGTAAATATAATATATAATGAAATTTTATCAAATATGTATAATCAGCTTTGATCATGTAATAAGAGAATCGGATATTCATTTTTTGAATTAAGGTATGCGAAATGCCTCTTGCTTTTTCTGTATCTTTGAAAATCAACATTAAACAAACAACGCTTTTGGTTCTGAGACATAAAAATAATCTAATCTCTAATCGATTCGGGCGTAAGTACATCTTTGATGTCTGTTGAAATACAGTATTTTTTGATATATTGATATTTTACGATTTTTATTAAACAATTTAAAAAACAACATAATTTATTATTCATTAATGTATAATAAAAACTTTAAACAAATGTTTTAAAAAGGTCGTTAAGGTAAAAATCAAATGATTAATTAAATAAATGAATGTTTCTTGAGGAAACAAAATACCCATTATCTACTTAAATAACAAAACCAGTGGTAAGATTAAAGTTATAAATTTTATATAAATAGTGGTATAATTCAATCGTAAATTTGTTACTATTTGTGTTCAACACGTGGGCTTGTTTTATAGCATATAAGGATGTTGTATTTTGTATTGAAAAAAAAAATTAATTCAAAAGAAAGAATTTCAATATTTTGATAAATATCATCATCATCAGCCGGGGTCGATCCACTGCTGGATGAAGGCCTCCCCCTGCTTTTTTTTTCCAGGGGGGTTGTTTGGACATAGCATCACCACGCTACCCAGGCGGGTTGGTATTCGGTTTTCTGTCTGGGTTTTCATTCCCATAGCCAAGAGAACACGGCACGCGGTGTTCCCGAGCGGTCACCCATCCAAGCACTATCCGCGTCCAATGCTGCTTAAATTCGGTGATCGCACGAGAGCCGGTGCTTTCAACGTGGTATGGTCGTTGGCATAGATATTTGATGTATATATAACGTTATTAATGTGATTTAATGGTTTTTATTAATCCAGTTGACTCAATAAATTCATTATAATTCCTTATATTTCTTCATATTTTTAAGACTTGGCCATCAATAATCGATAACATAAAAGAATACTTAATTAACGTTTAAACTTTATTTGTTTTGTATTTTATTAAAACATAAACAAAGCAATTAGCAAAATCAATTACTGGCCTAGTTTTATTGTGAGTGATATAAAATTCAGTGCGTGCTAAAATACTATATAACATAAAACATTAATTACATATATCAATGACTTATTTTATTGGTTGTAAAACGTAGGGAAACTTGAAAGCTTTGACGAAAGCGTCATATTTTATTGAAAGCATCGTTTCAAAGCATTTTATAGCTATAACGGTCTTTACCGCAGTTTTCGCTCAAAATACACTTCAATTTTGTATGATCGTTTTCAAATAGAAATAAAATTTATCTAAAGCAAATATTTAGACTCTTCGATATTATAGATTGTAGTAAAACTGACATTTTAAATCGAAACGGTTTTCCTCATGGAAATTTGTTTTTCCAATCAATATACTTTGAGAGACTGTATGGACGATGAGATCTTTGAACCAATATTTGTCTCCACTTTCTGTTGTAGTCCTCCAATGCGACACTGATTTTTTAATAAGCAATTGATTAGGTTACTTTACCATAACGGTAAATAGGTAAATGAGATGCGTTCATCTAGTGAAAAACTTTGGACTTTCATTCCTTCCTGAAGAATGAGGTGTTTACAACATCCGAAATGTTCTTCACTGCTGGAAAAACGAAACATCTGTCACTTTAGGCTTCGAGATCGCCAATGATATCCATTAAAGTGACTTCTTACAAAAGTACCAAACTTCAAACAGTATATCTGCTTCATTAAGACAATAAAAATACCCATGAGTATTTAAACACGATCAAAAAACCTTTCAAATGCTGCCTCACACATTCGGGTGAGATTCCAAGAGAATTTTAAATATGTTTGCTCAAAAAATGTACAAAAAAACTGCTCGTTACTCAGTTACTTAACACGTCGTATTCTAAGATGGATATAAAATGAAAGTTTAACGACAAGATTGGTGTCAAGCAAAATACACTTTTTGTAAGCCACGTCTCGTTTTGAGCATAGAACATTTAGATATTTTAAAATCAGTACACTTTCATTGAAACTCAAAGTTCATTAAAAGAAAAATGATTTGTTAACTGTCACTTATTCGAGGAAAGGTATGATATTTTAAATAATTAAAACACATGTAAAATGGAAATTGAATAGTGAATGGTATATGTATGCCTAATATCAAAAAGTGTTTTGGTAAAAATCAACGATGTGGCATTTTAGTGTAGTTTTCAAATAGCAAAATATTAGTTTTTTAATTATTATAATTTAAATGATAATTTTGAAGGCCCAATAGATTAGCTCAACTCCAAATAAACGCTATATATACATATATATATATGTATATTTACTTCAAATCTTATTTTTAATGATAGTTTATTAAGAACATATTCAACTTAATTGTTAAAATTAATTTTACGACGTAAATTAATTATTGTATTGATTCGTTGCAGATATTTTCTTGGGGTAGGTGTATTAACCGTTTGAAATTTTTAAAAATCTAGATTTCGGTCGCTGAATCTTATTACATCTCAAATTTGTGTTGAGTTTATATGATTAAATAACATTATACAAAATAAATTTTATTAAGAACGTCGAGAATACGTTTTCGACTATGCGGTAGAAAATGTATGAAATAAAATTCGATTTAGAACATACATATGGCTCGCCATGGGAATGCCGATTGATTGTCGTTAAAAACGCCGGCTTGGATGTTTTTATGGACGTTACAAAACAGTCGTAAAAATTTCTGCTAGCTTGTCAGCAAATAAATTCACCCTGAAGGTATGCCACGCTCCCCATTTGACTTAATCTTATTTTTACAATTCTTTGGAAGACCGTTCATTTCTGCACGCCCAAAGCGATATCAATAATAATTTACTTTTATAGTTATTTGAATGAAATTAAATTTTATTACAATGTGTATCATACACTATCACTAACCCGTTGATTACGGGGCGTTGATTATTCGATGACAAAGATGTTTATTGTTTTAACCCCACGTCGTTAAGTTATTTTAAATTCAACAGCTACGTATCTTGTCAATAGAGCACTCGTTTTAACTAAAGTGTATTTTGTTATATTTTATTCAAAGAAACTATGCAAAAAATATAAAAAGTCTCCGTAATCAAAGGGTTAAATATATATATATATATATATTGAAAACTTTTAAGACTTGGGTAACGCGGTTTCTTTTTGGAGTAATATAAAAATGTTCGGGAGTATTTTTGTTGAACTGGTTTCGCTCATCACGAGAATTATTAGCTGAAAAATCACAAATAATTTTTTTATTTTACTTTACTGAGATATATGTAAATTATAATAACTCAATAGGTAATGGAAATACTTTTTAGTAATCAAAGCTATATTAATGATTAGGGATATATTCAATAAAAATCAGCTTCAGTATTGATATTTGAACAAATAATAACTATTCTAAAATAATCTGAATTTACTGCATTTCTCCTTCCAGACTCAGATAATAAATATGTTTTATTTTTAATTCTAGAATTAATTTGTAAATTTCCCAATTCAAGATACAAACGAATTTTTTTTTAAAATAATCATAAGGAAATCAGCATAAAAAATTAGTTCTTTTTAACGTTATTTCAAAAGCATGTTGTCTTAAGTTAAATAAATAAATTTAATACTAGAAATATAATATTCTATAAAATGTTTAAAAAACTCCAATCTTGTTAATAAAAGTATATCCTACAAAAAATGAATAATATTTCCACGTTCTTTGTTTCAATTTGTGGTTAATTTTGTATTAGCCTTTGCACAACTGTCTGACATTATTTCAACGAGATCGTACACTTTAAATTAAAAATTTGTTTCGAAAATTTATTTAAACAATATTCGCCGAGCGCTTTCCATGACTGAGAAATAAAATAAATCAAGATGTGATTCAAAACAATTAATTTATCACATTCAAGATAAAATGGCCCTAAAACTTTTATTTGTCAGCGTATAAGATTCATTTACATTAAACTAAATACAAACAGTTTATCTTGCTGATATAATTAAATTAATGGCAAAAGTTTGATACTTATTTTTAATTACACAATATTTTATTTGTCTACTTGTAATGAAAACTGACACGGTTTTAAGTAAATATTTTGTGCTTCTGGCCAAGAATAACACATATTTCTTCCGATATAATTTTAATATTTGAATATAGTGTACACAGTAAAACGTAGAAATATACTACCATTCCCACTCTAGCAAAATAGTTTTGTAATTATTTTGTATTTAAAAGCATACTTTTTTGCCTGTTCTCTTGAAAATATAATCTCTTAAAAATAACCGCACTATTCTACGATTTTAAAATAAGATGTATCTACTTGTATTCATTTCTCATCATTAATACTTAAATACGTACTTTTTTAAAGAAAGGTAATATTAAATGTCAACCGTTTAAACTGTTTATATTTATTTTGCGTACTGTTTTTCTTTTTTAAATCCTCAAATACTCTTCACTCAGAATCATACGATTACAATATAACACACATGATAATAAAAATAAGGCTTGAAGCTAAAAATATTTATATACAATACAATTCCAATAAGTACTAATTTGATTGTAATGATACGGTGAAAAAATAGCAATGTATTTTAGTTCTACAAAATTATTTTTACATTTGCTATTTTTTCACCGTGTTATAATGGAGTTCTACCAAGTGAAAGCCAATTCAATTAATTGATTGTAATGATATTTATCATTGGAAATGATAATTGTACATACAATAATTTATAACGAAAGGTTAGCATACAAAGTCTTGACAATACGAAACGGCGAAAAATTGGCAAGTATTTAAGAGTAATAGTTACATAGTTGATTGATATTATTGCCAACACCCTCAACAGAACTATGTTCAAACATATATTTACTTAAATAAACTTAGTACAATACTTATTTACTATGCCACTCAATTAAAAGAAATAAAAAAGAAAAAGAAATTCTCACTTCAAGAAATAGATAAACTCAATTTGAAATATTTAAGAATGTAACGTTTAAAGATATTTCTAATGAAGGCGTAAGCTGATATAACTGTCATATATATATATATATCTTATAAATTTTGAAGAACTGAAATACATTGCAATTTATCACCGTGTAATAGTCATGTTAAATAGTAGTTTTCCGCTGAAACCTCTTAATTTTTTTTTAAAGTGATGCACTACTTGTAGTTTTTTTTAAATAAAACATATAATTGAATACTGTTTTATAATACTTTCAAAGAACTTAAAATGTTTATTTTAATTACATCAGTATAATATTGTATTTACTCGATTGAAAAATAAGTAAAGTCGAAAAACAATTTTAAGAATTAATCACATAACTATATACAAATTGCATTTTGTAATGGATATGACTAATTTTACATGCTGAGCATTGAAAACTATTAAATTTGATTCTGAAATGAAAATATTTTTATAACAATGAACTTCATGACATCGGAGTGCTTTTTATTAAAAGGTAATAAAATTACTCACAATAAAATATTTTATAGCTTTTTTTGATTTAGAATTGGCCTTCAATGTGTAATAAACTAAACTCAAAAAAATATTTTTTTGAATATAATTATAATGAAATCAATTCGTAAAAAAATTTTACGAGACAAATATTTTTGTGTCGAAAAATATTACAATAATTTGATGTAAGATATATAGGATCATGGATTAGAAAAAAGAAAATTCGGTCAGAAGAAAAATTATAATAATAAAATATTCTTTGAAAGATTTACAGCATCTGAATTATTCAGAAATCACAAAGTATATATTGTGAGCGCCGGAGAGAGGGGAAAATAGAGGAAAATGAGATATAACAATTTTTTCTCCCCACAAAGCAATAACTCATCGAAATGGTAGTTAAGAGTATGGTTTTATGTCACCCTATTCTAGTGTTTGCTTTATTCTGAAGGGTTGTTCAAGATATATATAATAACGCGTAATAAATTGTGTTTTTTTTTGTTATAAATCTTCCTTTATTGTAATAAAAAATCTAAACCTTATATTTAAAATATAAAGGATATCTTTAAGCTATATTTATCGGTACATATCGTAGAACATAATATTAAATTATAAAAAAAGTGAATATAAATTCACTAACATTTTGTGTTATTTTTTGAGGATATAAAATTGATGAAAAGGATTTTTTGACGTTTGTTGAAGTATTTGATGCTTTCAAAAAAATTGTTAATACTCCAGTAAAGTTGCATGGGAAGAGAAAAAAATTCATGACCAATATATGCAGCATGATTTAAAATATTTCTTCTACGTTTTCAATTGAAATTTAATTTAAACATTTAGTTTGAGCAAAGTAATATACACTCATTTGAATTCAATGAACAATTTAAATCGTCAAGAAGCAGTTATTATTTCGCATTATGTTTTGTAAAAATGCCATATTTGTGTACAGATGTAGTGGTCAGAACACTCTATAATCGATGACAATATATTTTACTTGAAAACTTTTATTAGGGAAACCTTATGCATATATTTTAATAGATTATATAAAGTCATATTTCTTTGTAACATCTTTTTAAAAATATGTTCCAAACTTCTCTCTCTGGAGTGCATATGATAAATCATGGCTACGTTCTTGACGGATGATGTATGGACAGTATGTCATCGTGACGCTTTATTTTGTAGCATACATTCCTTCTTTATAATGTGTTGAATGTCATAATAAGACATGATTCTAATACAATTTCTATAATTGTTCATCAATAATATCAAATACAGTTCTACTCTTCGTGAGCATTGTCTAAAAAATACTAGATACATTCTAAACCAAAGGGTCATGAACTGAACAAATAATTAACAGGCAATACAAAATTAAATTAAATGAAATAATAAAAATGCATTTTTAAGTGCTTATTTATTATTATCAACTGATAATGCTCGCGATGAATGAAACCGGTCATAATCAAAAATTTTTTTTTGTGGATACAATTACTTAAAAATTTGTTTTTATTATTTAAAATTCCACGCCTTTCCATCAACAGTTAACATCTTAGAAGTGATAAATGAAACAAGGCAGTATACAAATAAAATGTAAAGGATTTTGTAATCAAAATAAAAATTCAATTTAAAATCTTTGAAAAGTTACAAAAGTAATCATATTTTCTTTTTAAACAATAAAAACAGATTTTTTATATATAGATAAATAAGTACTAAACAATGTGTCTTTTTATTACACGGCGAAAACAAATAGCAATGTATTTTAGTTCTACAAAATTATTTTTTAAAAATATAGTTCTGGTGATGGCGTGAGCCGAAATAGATATAAACTATATTTTTTTTTAAATAATTTTGTAGAACTGAAATACATTGATATTTTTTTTTTCACCGTGTTATAATGGAGTTCTACCAAGTGAATGCCAATTCAATCAATGTCTTTTTATTATTTAAAATATCATGCGCTTCTTTCAAGAAGACGGTATACGCCTTAAAAAATCCTATTAACCAGAAAAACGAATGGGAAATTTTTGATTGTTTTTATTATCTGTGTTGTATTAGTTGATAATGTTCGTAGCGAGCAAATTGTTCTTAATTTTTTTGATATATTGTTGTGAAAAATATAAAATATAAATGTATACACATGATTACATACAGCAGCTTCCATGAATTGAAAGTGATTGTAGATATGACAAAATATCTCACGAATGCTTTTTATGATTTAACAAAACTCGTGATTTTGTTTAATCGTAAAATAGCAAAGAAAATAACATCGCTCGTGAACAACCCATTGAAATTTCTTTTATATAAGTTTATTTGTATGTTTTTTGTCGGTAGATGGCGCAACGTTGTTTAACAGTCGACCGCCTCCGAAGACGCGGCGTGCGTGACCGCCGTAACCCCTTCCTTCCGTTTCCGCAGTTGTACCATAACAGAATCGCTGGCGGTAAGGGTGTCTGGCTTCCTGCAGTTTTGTGTTACGCCCCTTAACCTCACAACGGCTGGATTATGCAACAAACTCTTATTGGTAATATATCAAAAATAGGCATAAACGTTTGCATATCATTTTTAATTTTCGATATCTACCTAAGGTGCTTGATAGAATTTCAATATAAATTTGAATTATTAAAACTTTACGCAATCCCACACGGTTTGTCACTATAGACTAGGACTGTGCTTCTCAACCTTTATCGGGTGGCGAACTCTTTTTATAAAATCTATATGACCCGCGAAACCCATGCAATAAAAATTTTGTTTAGTTGATTTTATAATTTTAGTTAACTATATAAGTTGGCGACCTCTTGGGCCGCGATTAAAAGGTCGGGAACCATTGGACTAGTTTTTCCACATGGTTTGTCTCTATCAAATAGGGCAGTGGTTCTCAACCTTTTTCGGGTGGCGACCCCTTTTAATAAAAGCAATGAGACCCACGACCCCCATCCAATCAAAAGGTAGTTCAGTTGATTTTTTTAAATATTTTTTTTTCTTTTTAATTTAATTTTAGTTAACTGTATAGGTTATAGGTTGAGAACCATTGGATTAGGGTTTCAAATTCCCTATTTTTTTTTGTTTTTTATTACATGAATACAACAGAACTGTCTTCTGTTGCGTCCGTTACAATTCAAATTTAAGTTTGAGTATCAATTGAAATTGTTAAAAATTTTACATGTTTTGTTACTCAAGACCCGGGTTTTGCTTTTCTACATTTTCAGCTATTCTATCACACGAACGCAATAGAACTGACACACCATAAATAGTTAGCATCGGTTATATACAAACGTAATTAATAATATATGTAAAACACACATCATGCTTGGATCCAAATATAAATTTGTATTTTAAGTACTTTAATAAGAATGTGAAATGATTATAATGACACTCAGTTTATAAATGATACATTTCATATACAACAAATACAGTTAACGAGTTTTTAATGAACGTATTTTGCAATAAATAATTCTTAACCGCCATTATAACGCGACTGGATTATTTGAAACTTAGAGACTCCTACTTATTGTAAATTGGTGGGATACGGTGAATTTACATATCAGGTGACGTACACTTGTGTATAGCAATTTTTATAGATTTTTCATTTGAATACAACTTTCGGGATATTTTTCCACATTCAACTGCCTTTTATCTAGTCCATAATTTGATAGCTTAGATCAAGATTTAACACATATCTTGTATAAAAATTAAAAAACATATTTTATCCAATCAATTACTTGTAAATATTAAAACAAAATTTCAAATAATCAGTCTCACTAAGAAATGGGAATTTTTATTAACACTTTAAAAGTAATAAAACAGAACGTTTAGTACTAAGCACGGTGAAAAAAATAGTAATGTATTTTAGTTTAATAAAAAATTATATTAGGTTTGTATTTATATTATTATAGAACTATAGTCCTAACGAAGGTGTGAGCCGAAATAGCTATCAACTATATTTTAAAAATAATTTTGTAGAACTAAACCTGGGCCGTTAGCGACAAAACACGCGGAATCGTACGAAAATTAAACAATATTATTTTAATATACATATATTCACTGTCACCTGCAATGACTGATTGTTATTGAGTATTTGATTTCTAGAAACGTGATAGTGATAATTACGTTTACCTTTTGAATTGAAATATTTTATTTCAATACCTCAGTTCGCCCAATTTACGGTATAAAGTGCAATTTTTTTAATTTAAATTTAGTTTTTCTCTAAATAGGGATGTATTGAACGAAACGAAGTCCATTGTGAGGGCTTGGTCCGTACGATCACCCATCTTCCATGCTAAGACGTGTACTAATAGCGTTTTACGGCTCTCTTTGTACTGGATTTATAGGCGGCATGTTTCGTAGCCGAGTGAATAATACCACAGCTATCAAATAAAATATTCCTTTACTGTTGAGACTCTCAAACTGGGTCGCTATTATCATGAGTTATGGCTGTGGCCAATAGAGAAGCTCACGACAATCTTTCAATAATATTTAAAAAATCATCAAGATTTCGATAACACCATTGATTTTTTCTCGTCAATTATTATTATTAACAATTGCCAATTAATTTATTTATATATTTGAATATAATTCAGATAGCCAATTTTATATTACACAATACTTCGGTACCAAGTTTATCTCAAGTTGAATTGATCCATAACAAATGATTTAAAAACATAAATATTATTTTCTTAATATCCCTCTTAAGTTGTTAACTGTGTTTTCTTGTCTTAATTTCTTGATGGAAAGGCACGATATTTTGAATAATAATAAAAAAATATTACTTATTTCTACAACATTTTTTATGGTCAAAACCAGTTCCACCCATCGCGAAAATTATCAACTGATAGAATGTAAGATCATTAGATCATTCAACAGTAAAAAAACAGATTCACAATTCACTAATCACGTGATAAAGGAATCACGTAATATAAATTCAAACTCAGCGCCAAAGTGTTTGCACCTTTTTTATAAAGGTCGCAAGATGACGGCTTTAGAACAGCTGGAAATCAATAGATATCAATTATCGCGAAGGATTCTTAACGAACAAACTAAAATATGTCGATCGCCATTGCTTAAGCTGCTACGGGGGGGCCTTCTTGTCTCCGTAATGGACCATTTCCGTGCCATATGCAAACTTATTGATATAGCCGCCTTTTTAATTTTAGTTTTAATGCGAGCAGGAAACAAGCTAGGTAGTTGAAACAGGAGACAAGATGAATTGTGTACCTTTTCTACACATGGATAAATTGACAAGCAAATGTTCGTTTAAGAATAGTGCTGACGATGGCGTGAGCCGAAATAGCTTTTTCACCGTCTGATAGAATACAATTTACTAGAATCTGTATTAATATTGTATGATTTCTGGGTAATTGTTATCTTAGTTCTTGAACCCATTGCTTTGTAGATCGGCTACTTTTAACTAAATTTTTTGTATAAATAGTATTTGCAAAAAAAATCGATATAGTTTGTTTGAAGACGATTTTCGAAAATGAAAAACACATTTTAAATTTCCTAACACGCTGAGTGGGATAAAAAAAAAATCAAAATTAGCTTGGTATTGAAAATCAATAAGTCGTTTATTTCATCACAAAGTTACTGCTGAATCGATTGAAAAAGCTCTGTATTCAGCTAAAACTATCGGTATGAGCAAAATCAACTCTGGTACGTATTTTATTAGTGGTAAGTGTGATATGGAAAGCATCATTCGTTACTTAAACGTTTGTATTAAACAAGTTAATGGAAGTTCTTTTTTGATAAAATATTTGAGATTAATAATATGTTTTCACACGTAGTATTAAAATAATTCCATTTTAACTTTATTTTGTTACATAGAGCAATATTTTACCAAAACAAAACGCTATTGGTTTGATGAATGCCTGTATGTGGCTCATAATTTGCAGAAGCACCCACTATGTATCATCTATTTTTGTTAGAAGAATCTAGGGAAAACTTCATGCACAATAACAATTTTATTTTGCAAGCAGCACGATTCGATTAACCTTATTTCTCAATTATTATTATATATATTCGTATAAAAGGTAATCGATCGGAACAAAAGTAAAGGATGTAGTGTATTTTATATCGGTTATTTCTTGAAAACCAATTGTGTTTAAAGTTAAAATGAGCTAAAGTTAGTTGGACTTAATTGTACACTTCAATTACCTAGCTTAGTAAAAAGTAAGCGCTCGTTTTGTTTTAAAATAGTGGTTTACTACTATTTTTATATAACACCTCTTGAATTTACAATATATAGTTATAATATTATAATTATGTTTGGATAAAAATATATTGACTGTTTCAGAAAGAAATTAATTGCTTTGTTAATTAAAAAAAAAAGGTTACCATTAAAAATGTAATATATATATGTTCAACAGTCAATAGCTTTTTTTACTAGCTACCCTGTTCCATTTTGAGATAAAAAAAGTAATGATTAGTTCACCAACGATTATTTTAAAAAATGAACTAAAAAGTGCTGACCAACCTTATGAAAACTATCAGAGAAAATCATGCTACACTTCAAAACAGAAAATTGTTTTAACATGACAGATTTAACACAGTTAACTCTTTTATATTTTTATGTGTCAAATGTTAACACAATGCTACATAAAAAATGATACGTTTGCGGTATAAGAATTAATTATCAAAGTTAATAACGAGACAAATATTGTACAGTTATTAGAAAAGGTTAAACAACCAAAATACTTGTAAAAGACAGTAATGTTTTCGACACTTAACCGTTATATAAAAAAATATTTTTTTAAGTTACTTTCACTAAGATTTTTAAGCTTTTACTAAGCTTTTTAAACTCTTTAAGCTTTTTAAGCTTTTTTCTGGAGATTATTTTAATTTCACTTCTATTTTGTATGCGCATCTCTGTTCGTGAATCATTGCCAGAACACCCCGAGAGTTCTTACTCAGTTTCCACAATATAAGTTAACTAGCTGCTACTTTAAAATATATAAAACTTCACTTATCTTAATGAGAGCATTAGAAACGTTTTAATCAAATAAAAAGTTAGACTTAAAATGTGCAGTATAAGAGATTATGCGGTTATTCTCTTTCTAAATAAAAAGGCTATATTTGTTTGTGTAGTAAAACATTATGCAAGTAAAGCGATATATTTTTTTTCGACCAATTATTGTTGAAAAGACATTTAATTTAAATAATAAATCATATAACTTAGTATTATCTCTCAATTTTTAAGGACCTTATTACTGGCAATGCAGGGCTTAAAAAGAACTCCTAAGTAAATGATATAGTAATTTTTTACTTTTTTAAATATTTTTTTTTTTTTTCTCTGATCACTTAAACAAAACAAAACAACATTGACTGTTATTATTATTGATGAACTATTTCATTAAACTTATCACAAGAAAGCTTTATCCATAGAATGTCAAATAAGTACCGATTTTATTTACCAAAATTAATTGCCTTTCTACCGAGAAGGTACAGTAAGTTTCCTACACTAGCTGCTACTACAAAACACTTCTTAACAGCGACATATCGTTGTATGTGATAACGGTGAGCATTGCTACGACGATCATTGTTTCCGGCTTAATGATCAAAATCGTAAAGTTTTATAAAAATTTTAAAGTCTTTTTACCAACAATTATAGGTAGCATTTTTGCTGAGATTTGAAAAACATCAGAGCAGTCAAAGGGTTAAAAACGATGCTCATTTTGTATTTTTTGTGCTATTATTCTAATTTGTTACATCTTTACTTAGATAAATATTATAATCGGTCAATATTTTTTGTTATACTTTTTCGAATTTTATTTTTACAAAGTGTGCAACAAAAGCAACAGTTATTGTTCTGATTAAAGTACTGTAAAAATAAATATAAAACATTATGCATAAAACGGAAAGAGTCAGTGATCTGTATTATTTCAGTGACTTAAAAATGCCATTGTTTTTCGGGATTAAGCTATTTATGTAAAAAAAATTTTTGCAGCTTCATCGAGAAATGAATTGTCATTTTTAAAATAACGGACACATATTTCTAAAGTTTAACGTGTGATTTAAGTGAAAAATGTTGGTCAGCAAAAGTCGAAAAACGAAAATAAAATGTATATTTATATCATGGTAGCTAGTGTGTATGCCTCGTGGATTGAGAAATAACTGCGGCGCCAGATGGTCGTAATTTTTATTGCTCAAACAAAAATAATTTTAGCGGGTAAAGTGGACATAAACATTGGGACTCGTTCCATACCCGCTAACATATAAAATGTGTCATGGAAAATCCGATCGTGTATACCTACGTAATTACTTTCCGTCATTTTACATTGTACTCTTTTATTCAATATTATTTTTAAATAATATGGTTTATCTATATTTCCGGATTGAATTGATTCTATTAAGCAAAAAATGGTATCCCTTTTAGTTACATAAATTATTTGGAATCTTAATACCATTTACGTCTTTAGTCACTCCGTCAGGGTTCTGCGATCTTTAGATATCTTACCCGACAGACAGTAAATAGTTTTGAACGCTTTTGTACAAGGAGGAGCAACAAAAATATATACTCTTAAACATTATATATCTTTGGTCGGTTCCACATGTTTTTGTCATTAACGACCCGGGTTTCGCCTTTCGACATTTTCATGTATTATATCACACGGATGCAACAGAACTGACGACAGTGACAAAATATGTGGAATCGTACAAAGTTGTCACAATTCAAATTTGATATTGAAATTCCATCAAGCACCTTCAGTCGATATCATAAATTACATTTTAATGTTTGTTGATTATTGTAAAACCTTTCCACAATCAAGTTAAAATGCTCTATTGATTTTAAGATTATATTTTCAAAACTTTATTGTTCTTATTATTAATTCAGTAGTTTTTAAAACTTTTTCAGAAACATATTAAGCTGCTTGTCAAATGTCAATATTTTTGTGATTATTCTTGTATATAAGCGATCCAAATGGTTTATTAACAGTCAGTTCTGTTACACCTTTATGATAAAATACTAAAAGATGTTGAAAGTCAAAAAGCAGATTCACTAGTGACAAAACATTTGCAGTTTTACATAGTTATAGAAATTTAAATTACATCAAACTCATTAGATCGATATTATAAATTATATTTTTTGGGCTAATTATAAATGCGAGAAAAAATTGAGTTAAAGTTTAAGTTTTCCACCAATCATTGATATTTAATCATTTTATATTATAAATATATATTTGACTTGCGTGTAGAAATCTAGATGGCGTTAGCTCTTCCAGTAATCGCCATAGCCATTCTATCTGCAGCAAATGTTATGTCTTGCTGTAAACTCAATGATGGTAAAGAGCTTTGCTAAGGTAGGAAAGAAAGCTAATTCTTATGGGGTCTATTGAAAACAATATCTTTTTAGTTAATGAATATTAAGTGTAGCCCAATTCATTAAAGATTAACTGTGGAGCATATGAAGACATTAAATGTGTTACGTGCTAATAAACATATGGTTGCAGTTGACAATCATTATATTACGGATAGTTCATGTTTTTGCTTTAATAATAATTTTATTTCGAAATAATTTCGTTTTAAATTGGTAGATTACAATTAAGGTTTTTATTTGGTGGAAAATATATACATATTTAATATAGCTAACGGACTAATCCTTCACATCGAATAAAGAAAAGTTAAGATTGTTAAACTAAGCTACGCAGTTCGATTCATAATATTTAATCATGTTTAAATACATTTATTTGAATTTTCAGAGATATTATGCAAATTTAGATTTGTTATTCTTTAAAAATTTTATTGCACAACATTATGTTATTGAAATGATCAATTGACAATTTTATATTGCCATCAATTAGTTAAAATAACACTGCCATCAGTGTTATTTTTTGTGATAGGAAATGAAAAAAAACGTAATTATCTTGAACGAGTATTTCTTAGCTGATTTTATCAGATCAATTCGACGCGATCAAACAACACTCTTAAATGTTAAAGTAGTGTGAGCTGTTATATGTTTAGCTATTTATGTGTTTACTGTCAGTTCTTAGTAATAAATCTTTATATTTTATTAAATAAAACACAATGACACAGTTTTTAATACCGTTTCTATAATTTTATGATCTTATTTAATGATCAGGAACGGTTTTGTTTGCTTTTTTTTAATACCGATCGTGATCATTATATTGTATGGTTCTTCCATCAAATTAAAAAAATGTCCTTGAAATGGTGTTTTAGTTCTTCAATTATTTTTCATACAATAATAAAAAATCAGTTTGAATGCAATGTAGTCAAAATTATCACCTTCGAGTGCTTCTTTGAATATTTTCGAGTTCGTTTACATAGCAAACATTTTAGTGAATATTTTCTATCATAGAACGTGAAATAATATTGAGAGCGGAGCCAAAACCAAACTACTGAATATGAAGAAATCCATACAGAATATTCAAATTTAAGCAGTTTTATTTTAACAAGTTCATAAAATCTAATTTGATCGCGTTTTCGTAAAGAACACTTAGTGTCGAGTAAACATTTTAACACAATGTAACAATATTACTTGCATCGCTGGAATGGTAAGACCTATAATATGGCAACAAAAATATGTCCGTCGTACTCAATAAAAGTTAGATAAATATGTGTTTACAGTTAAGGTGCTTAACTATTAAGTATGTAGGCAAATTTATGAATTTTTTTATTGTAATTTTTTTGACACTTCTAAGGTGTAAATTGTCATTTGTTAATGAAAAGTCTTAATATTTTAAATAATAAAACCAAACATTAGTGCTATTTCCATTAAAAAAATATGATCAGAATCGGTTTTGCTTATAGCGAAGATTATCAACTGGTCATCAACTCTGTCCTCATGTCCTGGTTTTGATCATAAAATTTATTGTGGAAATAGAAATGAAATATATTATTAATTTAGGTAAAACGTTTTAATTTAGAAAATTGTTTTAAGGTCTTATTTTATTTCAATATAAAATATGGAATGTCTTTATAGTATAATCAAATAAATACTTTCGGATAAACAGGGAGTTCGTAGAATTAGAATCTTAGTCGTGTATAATTACCTTTTTATATAACTGATGCAAGCCGTTTACTTTGTGTCGGATCTATAACATCCGTGTGAGGATGCCAAAGGGTGAATCCTGGATCGTGGGTGACAAAACACGTGGAAATGAGAAAAGTTTTAAAGATTCAAATTTGAAACTAGGGCTTATCAATAATGCAATGACACTTCTAATTACTGGTTGAATGATTTGAATGTCAAATTCATTAATGAATTTCATACAATTATAAATGTGTAGGTAGATTTTTCTATATATGATTTTTTTTCTTATATTCTAATATAGCGTGAAACAGCTAATGTTTTTCAAATGGTCATCTGATAATCGCATTAATCCAAACTTATATCTTGTAAAGAGTGACTATTTTTTCTTACTACAATATTTTTTAGTTTTTGATCGTTCAATATATGGTTAAATTTGATATTGATAGTAACCAAAATACACTCGGTGATAAAACATTTCAGTACGGTTCAAAATATATTTCTAAAATAAGTTATGTAAGTGAAAATTTTTACCATCCGAAGTTTCATGAATAGCTTCAACATCATTCAACTGAGACCATAATTCGTTCCGATTATGTTTGCCATTGTGTTTAAGTAAGACTTAGCTTAACAGCAGATTATTTAAATTTAATTCTTCGCTTAACAGCAGATTGCATATTAACAGTCTCAAATTTTTAACGTAGAAAGTAATTATTGTGTTGTAATATTTACTGATTTATTTCGATAATGTTCATAAGTTTGGTTAACACAAATACTACTGATTTAATTTTTAAAATATTCTGAGGTTAAACATACTGTCTATGACTTAGTAGAAATGGTTAAAATGAGGATGAAGTAAACTAAACGTACGTACAGAATATAATTGTTAACACAAACATTTATTTCGTTTTATTTTATTTAAACAAGGTATGTTATAAAACGGAGACGTTCTCGAGTTTTTCAATTTCATAACTGACTTTTTCCACTGTGCCACAAGCAATGCGCTGCATTGTTGGAAACGTTATTATATGTATGTCGAAAAACTTGTGTATTTTCCCAAACGACATGTGTGGGTGACGGACGTCAATAGCGATGTTAAAAGTCTTTTGTTTTTCGAGAACTTTTCCACCCGAGCGTATTGATTTCAAACATGCCATTGGGACATAAAGAAAATCTAAGCGGCTTGGACCATTTTCGCGCTACACTTGTTATTTCATTTTATCGACTTCAAAGCTGCATAGTGTGTGCACTATATAAACCGAAATGTAAAATATAAACCTTAATTTTCCAGATATATATATAGTAAAGTTTTTTATTGGCTTATTCAGATGTTTTCTGATAATATATATTATAAAATCACATAAATAGAGTTAATTGACACATCTTTATAAAATCGTATTAAAGTTCCTACTCATTAGAAAACAATCAAAACTAGTTCGTGAGTAAAATCAACTGATTAAAAATAAAATTCAATCACGATATTAATTTTAATCTGGAAAGTAAAGTCATTATATATTTCTTTAATTATTATTATATTATACATTATTCATTAATAATAGAAAGAAGGTATTTGATAGAGGTTGTCAAATTTATAATTTTGCAATACAAATTTTATATTTTTATTCATATATCAAAAATATCACAATATTTTATATAAAACAATATACAATACTTCAGGGTTACGCAGTTTATAAATTGACAAAAAAATATAAAATAGTGCTTGATTGTTTTGAAAACCTTTCATGATAACGACATTTAGCTTGAAATATTGTTTTATTAACAATTATTAAAAAAATATGTATAATAATTTTCAATTCATAAAGCACCTTCAGTCGACATCATAAATGAAATCAATAGTTATTTTACCTCCTAAACTAAAATTCTATATTATTTGAATTTGTTGTTGGAACCTGCTAGTTAAGAGTGTGTAATGGAACACCTGAGATTACTGGTATGCAATACTTAAAAAATAATGTAAAAGTAAAAAGATTAATTGATTTTAGTACAATACCTGAAATTGCATTTTTTTACAAATTATATGTAATATATGTATGCTATTTGTTCATGTTTACATAATTATAAAGAGAAAACTGTATTTTAAATTGAATAAGAAATCATCAACTGAAATAAAGTTTTTTTTTAATTCATTGCAGCAAAACTAAATCTGCAAACAGTTGCAAGAAGACTTAACTACGGTTCACAATGAAATAGCGTAGAAGTAAAAGTTGAACCTACTCAGTAGAAACAATGCCTTGAAATCACAATGAATCACGACTAAGTATAAATTTTGTACACAAAATATACTGTTCAGACACTATGCAAATACAGCGACGGTGTATTGGCTGGCTGCTAACTCTACAGAAAGCAAAGTGTTTGGATTTCGTGTTGAAATAAATAAATAAAACTCTCAACAAAGTGGGACGATTATAAATCTGTTATAAAATGAGATTAATATTTACAGGATTGTAGCTTAAACTTAGATTTGAATACCATGGTAAATATATTTTTTTAATTAACTCATTTAAATAAGTTTACTTCTATCAGACCGAATCAATATCACATTAATTAAAAGGAAAATAATAAGTACAATGCCCTGTTTCCAAACTCTATATTTATTTCAATAAATTCATGATATAGATTGATCAGCTTGATAGGATTTCAAAATCAAATTTTAATTATCGAAACTTTATACGATTCCAATGTCAGTTCTGTTGCATCCGTGTGATAGTATATAACGCCTAAAGATTCCTAGCTGAAACTTAGCACGTTATTTACAAAACATTTTGAATCGAACAAAGATGCAACTAAATATATTTGCAAAAATTAATTTTTTTCCTCCTTTTCCTGCTAACTAACAAAAGATGGCAACATTTTACGCATGACACAGTTATCTTGATTGGTTGTTATTTAGCTGACTAGATTGTGGTTTGCATATATATTCTAGTAAGAACACTTCAATGCATAGGTTTTCGGATTGGCAATCAAAAACATGGCTGTATATTGTATTTGTAATGTCTTCCCGCCCTTCCAATCATAAAGCTTCTAGTTGTTTCTTAAGTGTATTCTTATACATAAGCTTATAATAACAATATTGGAAGGATATGATTTTATTTAAAATGAGAAAAGCATTTAATCTCACTGAAGATCTTGATATTAAATATTTAATGATGAATTCATAATGAATATGTATAAAGTTGATGATACAAAAAAAGTCATTTTACATTATGCAGCTGTTTACTGCTGTTGTAAGGCTAGCACGTATGTAACTTTAACATGTGAAAATGTAAACAATTTTCATATTAAAGATTCAACAAGAAATCTCAGTCGGTAATGTAAACTTATATACAATAAAGATAATTAAAAAAAATATTATAGTTTAAAATTTATAATGGTCAAATTGTTTCAAAAATTCATGTCTTTTGGATAAAGCTCACGCGAAAAAAATCATTTCGACAGACTGCCGTTGAAACTGTAATTTTTAATTATAAATTTCAGTTACGAGTTTAGGTATTATATTCACTTATTACCTGGGTACTATGCAAAGCCATTTTCCTACAATTGAGGGTTGAATATTATTTCTTCTTCTTTTAGTGCTAATTGTTTTGCAAGCGTGAGATTATTTTCTCGTACCTTTTGCTGTCAAATTCACCATATTAATGCATAATAAAGCAACTATTCCTAAGAAACTATAAGCATCTTTGGATTTTTAAATATTTTTTAATAAGTAAATGTTTTTTTTTGCTTTGCTTTGGAATACCTGAAGAATTTTATAGTATTTTTTTTTATTCAAAAACAATGTTGAAAGAACACGATTATTAATTAAACATAGTTTCTTATAGATGGAGTCGATTCTTTGTAAACCATTGTGCGGGCTTGAGGTTTTCATTTTTGATTAAAATTGAGTCAAGTACTCAGTGAACATCTACTTAAAATAAGTCTATTTAAGAAATTTACAAGGCATCATAGAAATGTCACTATATAGACTAATAAAAAAGCATTTCAACTTAATTTGAATTGGAAGAACCACTTGTAATCAAGTGGTCTAAGAAAAACTTTTATGTCACATATCATTCTGTTTGGAGGTAGATACACAGATCTTTAAATAAATTTAAGAAACTTTACTCGAATAAAATGCTACCAAGGCTTAAAATATGTTGATCATATGACTAAATTTAATGGCTGCGTGTGATTTAATTGAAATTGTGTATTTGTAAATCACTCAAGTTTCTTGATTTTAATTTAAGAACACTTTTAACGGTAAGAGAATTTCCTCGCTGACGTTTCCATCTCTTTTTCTCTTTGTGAAACATCTAACAAGCATATCAGTGGTGTTGCTAATAAACAAATTAATTGTTTTGTCATGACAACCAAATTCCAATTAAATGATATTGCAATATAAATTAAAAAGCTCGATGGATGCTATAAAAGATGTAGAAGTAAAGTGAGTCATTTTTAAAATCTGCCATAAGCGTTTTTGTATGTGCAATTGAAAATTACAATATTTATTTTTCGATCAAGATGAGATTTCTACATTTTGTAAGTCTGTTTGTGAAACGTCTCAAAAGCCAACGGTATCTAACATAAATAATTACGAAGAGATAATTCTAAGTTAACATTTCAGTTAACACCTTAAATGTCAGTTCTGTGGCATCCGTGCGATGGAATACCTGAAGATGCCGAAGGGCGAAACCCGAGTCGTTTGTGACAAGAAATATGGATTCGTACAAAGTTGCAACAATTCAAATTTAACATTGAAGTTCCATCAAGCACCTTCAGTCGATATCATAAATTAAATGTGTGTGTTTTTTATTGTGGAGCAAAATGTGTTTTACAGTTGCGAGTCATGGCATATTTATACAGTGCAAAACAACCATATGTTTTGCTTTGAATATATGGACTTGATGCAAATACTATGACAACGTTAGTCTGATTTATCCAAGAGTTTAATTGTACGGCAGTTTACTCATCAGGCTTATTTAGCGTCAAAGATAATGCCTTAGACATACACCTTATACATAACATACACAATACTATATTTCAAACATTGTCTAATCTACTGATCATATGGACTCCAAGACCCTGGAAAGATGCTATTGTATGTTATAATAAGTGTTCTATAAGGAGCAATGGAACGGTGCTTAAAGCTGTGAAAAAGACGGATATGGTGGTCGGAGACAAACAATATTGACATTACCATGTGGATGTGTTTTATACTCCGCATAACGTGCATATATGGCTAACACAATGAACTTCATTTGATTTTTTTCATTCCTAGAACTATTTTATTTACAACCATTATGTAGAGCGATTGCTGAAATATTTAATTGAAATTCGCTCTTACATCTTCTAACCGTAATTTATTAATATTTATGTTTTATAAAATGATGTTTTAATAATTTCCATGTCAAATACTTCGAGACACAATGACGTTCTTGTTTAAAGAAAAATAGTATTTTGTGTTACAATTATCAGAAATAAAGTGCACTACGATGAACTTAACATATAATGCAAGCCACTGCGACATTGTGTGTGTAGAAGTAGAATCAGTAGGAAGCTGCGCTGTTAAAAGATTTTCTCGTTAAATATGTAAATTACCCAGGTAAAACAGATGTAGCATGACCCGAATTTTCATTACTACCATGCTAACTGGAAGATCGCCTTTCTACAGGGCTTTGAATCGCATTTTCATCTTAGGATAAAAATAAACATATCATTTTAAAGATCGAAGTCTGAAGAATTGTTATTTTGTTAAAAGATTCTAAATATTTTAATCAAAGGAGTTATTCAAATTCTTTTCCTGAATAATAATGTTGCAAATGTTTGGCGCTTGGTCAATACAAGACGCTTTCAGTACTATTTGTCACCGAAAAGTTTTATTTGTTTCTTTCTAAGACTTGACAGTACCATTAGCTTCCACCTATCACATCTTAGTTATGTTACTCAAGTAAACTCTAGTAGAAGAAATGAGAAATGTTAATTATTTGTGAACAATTCAAGGCTCACGAATTCACTCTCTCCAAATATTGTATCATGCGCAAGGGTAATACCATAATATTTATTTCAGACAACAACAACTTGTTTATTAACATTTTCTCGGCAATATAAAGTCACCGATAACATAATCAAATAAGCATGATGTTCTAATATATATTTATGAAATTATTGTTTTCTTCTCATATAGATATCATTATAAAAAAAATAGGATTCAAAAATAAAGTTTCGTTCAGATAAAAAAAATTATAACTATTGTTTTTTGGCATAAAATGCTTGTGAGTTCCAATCAAAATATGCCGATACTAAAAGAGTTAAATTTAACGCTTTCATTTTTATCCATCGTTGCTTTGGCCGAATTCTCACAATAAAGTAAGCATCGAATTTATTTAAATCGTGTTTTTATTTTTGCCAAACATATGTATTGGAATACATTTATAGCTATAAAGCAAACAAGCATTATTATAGACGTTTCTCTTATTATTCATGAAAGTAGAATAGAAACAAAACGTTCAAATTACAGCCACGTAGAAAATAAGTAAAACTTTGAACGATATCTACTGTTCATTCGAGTTTTAGATCCCTGCTTAAGACATCGTAAAATTAAAAATATTGCTACGCTCCTTGTGCTACGCCGGTGGATATTTCTAGAGTGCTACGCTCTACGCTTGCAAGACACTACGAATCCTGAGTAATAGAGGTCATTCAGGAGCACGAACATCTCGTTTTCTAAAAAAATAATGAATTTCTACTCATGATATGGAAAACTGCGTAGGCAGCGTGTTCACCTGGATGAAATTGACTTTTGTCAAAAAAATAAGCAGTTTTTAAATTAATACATAATTGTATTGCATTAAATTTAATTTGAAAGATATTTGACTTTAAGTCGAAGATTTGAAACCCAAAATTAGCAATTTATTTTAGGTTTAGAATTGAAGAAATGAGAATGAAGTTTTTGTTATTAATTTTATATTTATTCATCAATATACATGGGTTATAGTTTTACTATTTTGAAATAAGATATGCGATCGCATGACATTGTTGAAAACTCTTCAGCTGATTAAATCAAGTCTTATTTTTGCAAAGTAAATATTATTTAATATACATGACACTCATTTATTGTTGAAAGTATTTCAAAAAATATGTGGAATGATATCGAATTTTATAAATAATATTTTATTTTTATTGGTGAATTGGCATTCACTTGGTAGAACTCCATTATAACACGGTGAATAAATAGCAATGAATTTTAGTTCTACAAAATTATTTTTAACAGATACAGTTGATATCTATTTCGGCTCACGCCATCGTCAGAACTATCCTACTAGATAGTAAATACATTGCTATTTTTTCACCGTATCAACTTTTATCATGTCTAAAATAATGTTTTGTGAATAATTAGCCCGGTGAAATTTCAATTATAATATTCATAACGACAAAATTGCCTTAAATTTAATGAATTCTTATCTGATCTATTTGCTTTACGTTTAGTATTATAAGTGTTTCAAATGATGTCGATACAATAGAAAAATGAAACTTTTCTGTAGCTTTGTGCTGTCATTTAAAAGTGATAGAACTTACAAATCGCTAAGGGGTTTTCTCAGTTTCAGTATTCGCATCAATGTTATTAACACATTATCGTCATTTGTAGAATTCAATTATTTGTGAAGGCATGTACAGCTTAATTAAAGTTATGAATACATGAACATGTAATATATTGCTAATCTAAGCCTGTCTAACAAAAGCTGAACAGTAATCTGAAAGATTAGAAGCATTCTGTTAACGGGTTAGATTCATTTTCATTACGAACTATACGAAATGGTTCATCCGCGTCTGTCTGCCTCTAATATGCACAAGCTATTGCGGTTCAGATTATAGCCTCATTGATAATATGTGAACGAGGGTTACTAACTTAATAAAAAAGCTACTGCCGCTTGCTGTTGATGAAATTAAATGATATAAATTTTGTATTTTTCAATCAATTAAAAAATATGAGCCGTATTATCTTTTTTTATATCAAATTGATAGAGTTTTAAGATCTATGACGCGTTAGCGTTAGACCTTTTCAACATCTATTATATATATGCTTATTTGTTGTGCCATTGTTAATGCACTCATTGCGGAGCTGAGCAATATCCAGTAAATCACCACGCGCATTGTAAATATATTTTTATCCCCACGTACTATAATCACACACGCATACATATGCATGCAAATGCACACATAGGTATGCGCATGCATATACAATAGTATGGAAAGTGTGGAAATGAAATTGGAAAGTCATTTTCAGAATTCGAGGTTGTATATAATATTTTGAGATTGAGACTTGTACATGGTCTTTTAGCCAAAAAAAAACAAAATTATTTGTGTAATATAGGATACATAAATTTGTGTTTATAAGTAAAGGAGTCAGTAATATTCATAAGTTACTTAAGACAACGAGTCAGTTATTTCAGAAAAAAAAATAATTTAAAAAATGATAACACTTGTGGTGGCTTACTGGTTGAAGGTAGATCGTTCCAGTCTAGTAATAAAAATGTGAAATATATTATATGTGTATTTATTTGTGTTGAAACGTTTATTTTATAAACAAAATAAACATAAATAGCCAAAGCGTTTTTTTTAAGATTAGAAAAATTGCTAATCTATATCATATTCTGGGTTAATTAAATTATAAAAGCTGATTATGGGTTCAGTAATTACTAAGAGTGTTTTACCTACTGTCTTGTGTTATAGCAGTACTGTAATATTTAAACTATATAATACATTATTAAATATACTGTAAATAATTATTTCAGACATGTGATGAGCGCAACAAAAACCGATCATTTTTTTAAGTCGTCATGTTTTTCCACCGATAATTGACGGGAGCTTTAAAAATGGATATTTAGTTTGAGCATTAAATAACCCCCAGGAATGATAAATTGACTGTTTGGTAACCCATTAAAAGTATGACAAATACTATTCGTTAGGCTCTTGGCTCATAAAATAGTTTAATTCAGAAATTTTGAAATCAATTAATTCTTGTTTTAAAATTATTTAAATCGCAATTTAAATCTTGCAAAAGGTTTATAATCTAAACGAATGAGACTTTTCTTTGACTAATCTGTGTACAAATTGCGTGTCAATCATACTACAACCCTACATGAATAAAAATCTGGAAAAATTGACAAAGAGCGATGTAAAATATTTTTTTCAACTATCGCCCAAATCTCTTGGCTAGAGCAATAGCTCTGATTGCAATTTGAACCTGTCTGTTGCTACTTTCAAGTGCATAATATATATATTTCAAAGGAACGTGCTCTCATTACAACGTTATCAAAAACAAACGAAACAAAGGAATGCTAGTTTTGGATTAATTTTGCACGTATAGGCATTTGAATACAAACAAATATTTAAAAGCCTCAGAATTTTGGTCTGGATTATTTTTCTCATCGTGTATTACATTGGATATAATAATTGTGATTACGTTTTATATTTGTAATTCAGCCGAAACGCTAACATTTTGCCGCGTATAATCTAGACTCCAAAGTTTTTTTTCCAAAAAAATTTTCTTCAATATTTTTAGATTCAAGGCCCGTTGAAAATTGGAAAGATATTTTCAGAACGGTATTAATCAGATACACATATTTATTTACAGTCAGTTTTTGACTTGCAAATATTAACAATAATGTTATTGTCTCGAGTGTACAAAACATCATAGAAAATAAAATGTGGTAACATGTGACTCATTTAAATGTCAAAGTTGTTCGTTTATATGTTGAACGAGTTGAATAAATATTCTTTTAATGCCGTATATTAAATTTATTTAAAAAAAAATGATCTTTTTGAAAAAAAAATACGAACATTTTGAGTCTATAATCATGTCTAAAGTAATAGAACGGAAACCATTGCAAGTAGAGAGCTGACTGCACAACTGTACACGTTTGCTAAGAATAATAAATACAGAAAGCTTTGTCGTTCTTAGTATCAAGAGAGAGCAGTAGGCGATGGCTATAATTTGCATTTTTGCAGATTTACAGTAAAACAAATATTTTACATTTAGGAAAAATTATAAACATGAAAATATTTGCAGACTATTAATACGATCTTGCAGATCAGTCCGTGGACTACATGTTGAAAAACACAGCTTTAAAAGATAATTATAAACTAACGAAGGCACAAACCACCGCTTTTTTTAATGCGATCTTGTAATAAGTATTTTTTTTTCATATTTATTAAGAAGTGTAAAAAATGAAGATTTTTCAGTTTTTTAGGACCTTCATAAGATTTAAAATAAAAGCTTTAATTAAATCACAGAAATTCATAAATTAAAAAAACAGATGTTTTTAACGGATACTATCAGCTTGGCGTTCATTCATAAATGACGAAAAAAAATTCCAGACCAACATATTTTACAATTTTCGTTATGTTTTCAAGGTTTGACGCTGAAACAAAGAAATCATTAGCGTCGATGTTTGTAGCTATTTTTTATAATTTGATTATTAAAAAATGAGTGTATAAAAGTGTTCAAGGTTCGACATTTTACGCTTCTAGCGGTTACTAGTTTGGATGATAACTCTTCAGTGTTAGCACTAGACTATATGACTTAGCGTAAATTAATAAAGTTCGAAAAATCAAGTGGGCGAAGAGGAGTTTGGTTTCGACGAATTTCCGGTGTGCAGGGCGGATATAGGAAAAATAATTGGTTTGCGGTATTGGCGATTGATTACGGAGGAAAACGCAGTCAGTTAATGTGGACACGTGAGTCATGAATCAAAAATTGAATTTCATTAAAAATAACTATATAAATTGACTTATCAAACTTTATTTGACAATGTAGAATTTATTTTATTAACAAACAATGGTTATACTAATGATAATGAAAGCTTGTTAATTTCTGTCAAAGCTTAGGTTATTATTCTTCAAAGTAAAATGTATTCTTAAAAAATCTGGACTAAAAAACTTATAAGCATTGCGTTTTATGTATTTGTATATAAAAATTATCATTCACGTCAAAACATCTAACATTATAGAAATAATTTATGATATCGACTGAAGGTGCTTGGGGAATTTCAATATCAAATTCGAATTGTTACAACTTTGTACGATTCCACAAATGCTGATTCGTCCGTGTGATAGAATGCATGAAGATGCCGAAAGGTGAAACCCGGGTGGTTAGTAACAAAACATGTGGAATTGTACAAAATTATAGAAATGCATAATATTTAAATAATAAAATAAAATAATTAGTACTGCGTCGAAAATTTTTATTTTAAAAATCAAGATCAGTTTTATTTATCGCGAGATTAGCTGGTAATGCTTGCGATAAGCGATACTGGTACTAATATAAATCATAACAAATGTGGAAGTAGTACTAAAATTGGAGTTTATTATATAAATCTATTTTTAATTGTGTACAATAGTAATTGGTAGGAAAATCAAAAAAAGTATTTGGTTTATAAATTTTTAAGTTTTTGTAGAATATTTATGGTATAAAGGTCAACTAAAAGCTCACTTTTCAGTTAGTCATTGGTTACTTTTTTTCTACCAAGTGAGGCTTATTTTCTCAGGAATTTTTAAATCGATTGAATCTATAAAATGTTTGCCTATCCAAGAAGACAGAATTAAAATTTATGAAATATAGTAACGTAAGTAATTTAGCGTATACGATCGAAAAAGGAGACAAATAAAAAGTGAGTCATGTTTCGCTCGATAACGACTTGTTATTGTTTTCAGGAACAGTTTATACGGCATATGTTGCTATAAATCGTATAATTATTCATCACAAGGAGTCGTATAAAGATGTTCTAGTGGATATACGATATATATACGTCACTTATTATATTTACAATATTTAAAATATAAAATAATTTGGAAACGTCATAGGCAGTGGCAATCAACTTGGATATAGAATTAATTGTTTTTTTTATTTTTTATTTTAAGAACGATTATTTAAATAAGTTGAGATACCTGTATTGTGCTTTCGTTCAAAATTGAAGCTTCCAATTAGTCCACGGGTCACATATATTTTTAAGCTTAAAAGCATACTTTATCTTGTAATAGAGCGGTTTGTAAAATTAGGAAAACCTGTTCACGTTCGTAAATTGTATACAATGTTCCTGGCAAAGCACTTTAATCAGCGGTTGATTGTCTGGGTTTTGTCATGTATTCAAATTTTGTTTGGGTTTAGAAACAAAACACGAACAAACACCCTATGCGCCATCGAACAATCAGTGAAAATAAAAAAATGTCGTGGGCTAGAGTCTCGCGATGAAAAAAGCTCACAAACTTAATAAACTGTAGGGGAGGCAATTAAGTACCGTTCAATTTAGTTAATTCTATTTAATTAATTCATACCTTTTTCTTTAAAAATTATGCTAACAATTACAGCACGGGTTATAATAAGTATATGTTTTTACCACAATCATCGTATTACATCTTAAATTATTTTTATTGAAACATTTAAAAATGAAATTAGCTAATAACCAAGAACTGTTTTTGCAATCGGATATTTGGTGGAAAGAGATGTATGCAAAAGCAATATATGAATGTTTCTATTTCGGCATTTGAGATCATGAAACTACACAACGAACTCAAAATAGGGTTTACTGTAGATCTTAAGTGCCAATTAATAGCTGCTGAAGCTAAATTGTTTATTTTTTTTTTGTACACAATAAAGATGCCACTTTAATTTGGCTTTTCAAAGGAGCAAAATCCAATTCAAAATAAGCAATTAAAACAGTGAAATAATTGGGGCATGTAAACAGAATTTGGTTGTAAAAGAAAGAAAGTCTCAGATCCACTACGTGTCGTAGTGGTTATTTTCGTGTGGCTGGGGAGATAATAATAATCATGAAAACATAAATACACGTTTAAATGTAAAAGTTGAATTTAATGTATCCTTATATCAATTTGACTTATTACATTATAATTTACGAATTATTTATATTTTTTTTTTAACTTTAAATTGCTTGTCACCCACAACCCAGATTTCGCCTTTCAGTATCTTCTGATTTAAAAAAACTGACACACAATAAATAATTTGCATGGGTTATAAAACCATCTGCTCGGCCAATATCATAATTTAATTGTAAAAATAAACTCACTGAAAAGCTCTGAAGATAGAACTAATGACTTTAGGTTAGTTAAATGACAGTAAAACACATTTATTAACACTCTCTATTTATTAGTATATTTTTGTAATAAACGCATCAGCTAGTTACAAGGTTCATTTATTCTCTCGTATTGAAATCGTAACAAGAGGATTTATACATAGATTAAGTTTACATGGTAAAAAATAGCAATGTATTTTAGTTCTACAAAATTAATAATATATATATAAATACTATATTTTGTACGTTAGTTCTGATGGGGGCGTGAACCGAAGTAGCTATCAAACATATAAATTATATTTTGTTTTAGATCTAAAATGTACCCATAGTGAAAAATATTGTGTTTCATTATTTAAAAAAGTTTAAATTATTCAATTAACGATATTGACTGACGGTGTTTTATTGAAAGAATTGTTAAAACTTTTTACTTTTCCACATGTTTTAATACTTACAACCCGGGTATATGTTCTGCTGTTAACTATCTGTATTATTCTTGTGTAAATTCTGTATGTCAGTTATATTGTATGCGTATGATATAATGTCTAAGTATACTTAAAGACGAAACCCGGGTCGTGAGTGATAAAACAATGTATTAACAGTTAAAATCTAAAGTTTTCACCAAACCCATAGAAAATACCGCCTCTTTTCTTCGTGTCATCTTCTGTTATATTCTCCGCACATTTCGCGATCAAATATCACGTAAAATAATCACTAGGCCAACTATTGTTAAAGTTTTTTTTGCCCGCAACAAAGGTATTTGTAATAAGGATCGGTTTAATTTAACAGACTGTAGAAGTAATCGCCGTTCCAACAACCCCAAATAAAAATGCAAAGAATAGTAATATCACGGCCGTTAAAGCAGTCCGCATTCCTTCTCCTTGCGCCTCCGAGGAAGTGGAAAACTGTCCACTGATGGAATAATTGCCGGCATCAATCTAATTTTACGACCCTCCCTCTTACTAACACCCCCCTCCCGTCCATTTTGGTGTTCACATTAAATCAGTTTCGCTGCGATTCTCAAAGAAATTTCCTTTATCATTCTATTTTTATCCCAGCATAATTTGACAACCAGTAAAAAAGGCTTCTTGTATGAAAAGCTTAAACGTTCAAAACGAGTTTTTTATTCGCATCTCAAAATATTACGACATATATTTTATATTAACATATTACTAACGTATGTAAATTTTTCACATTAATAAAAAATCATCTTTTGTAGTACTTTCTGACTGTATTAGTTAAATAAAATAAAATCTGTTTTAATGTCTATAGGTATCAGCTTAAGATTGTCTTCTGTGACTTATTGAAAAATAAAGCAAGACTTTTCTTCCTTTTTAATAGTGCTCAAAATAAAATAAAATTTCACCAAACACATTTCTTCATTTTAAGAATTTCAAACAAAACTTTTTTTGTTAGCTTTAATAAAATTTCATTTTATCGTGATTTTTTTTTCAACCAAATTTAAATATGAACTATAATATATGTTTATGAAAATATGAACTATATTATATGTTTATTTTCACGATATGTAAATTTTAATATTAAAGAACTTTATTATTTAAAATTTATTGATATTAATTTCATAATAAACTTTTTCTGATGTAACAAATAAATTAAATAACCGGACTTATATCATGATTTAAGATAATTACCAAAGATGCTTCAAGGAATTTAATCAAATTTGACCCTTTAAAGCTTAGAACAATCTTACATGTTTTGTTACTTCCGATCCTCAATGTTCAGAACAAGTGTAAGTGCATAATTTAATTATATACTTCAATAATTTCAGTCAATGACCATCAAAATCTTGCTAACTATTAAAATGATGCCCAATTAATGTGAAAATATTGTTAAAGATGTAGTTCGTAAATAAGTCTAATGAAAAATAAAATAATCAGTATATTTTGTCACTTTTGTTTTCGTAAAAAGTTTAATATTCAAGTTAGTTAATATTTAATATTCATTAAGCTAATAAAAGAATAAAAGCACACTCACAACTAATATTTTTTTCAATATATTGAATGATCAGAAGCGATTTCACTCGTCGCAAGGATCATCAACAGACCAAGCGAAACCGGTTCTGATCATTAAATATATTGCATAAATATTGCTTTAAGTGTATTTGTATTATTTGGTATATCATACATTTCCTCCAAGAAGTGACAGTCAACACCTTAAGAGTGATTGCGTTAATTTACTTTCGTTAATAATTTAAATTGGAATCGTTCAAGCGTCGTAAATTTCCACATGTTTTGTCACTCACAATTAGGGTTCAATCAAATACCAACAGCTTAATTGAAATCTAAATTTATTTTTATAAATGCTAGTTTGATAATAATGATGTTTAAATTTGCGAAAAACGTTTTTAATACCATCAAAACTAAGCAATGTTTTCATAAGAGGTAACATATTCAAAAAAATACTATAGGAAAACCAAATGCGAATGAAGGTTTTAAAATATCTCATAAAAATTCAGGATTGATAAACTATTTAACCGGGAAGCTTAAGAAATAAATAGAGTACAACTAAGCCCATTGCCTTTATTGATTAAACATTAATTGTTATCGACATGTGACATATTTTATTCTTTCAATAGGTTACTTTTACATTTTACTTAGCTGTATTTGTTATAAAATTATCTTTTACGAATTTAGGCTTAAATAAAATCGATAAATTAAACTCTTTTCTCTGTAAATTATCTTGTATGTAAGCGATGTAATATGCTTATTGTCTATCGATTGCATTGTGTCCGTATGATAAAATCCGTGTCAAAGGTGACGAAATAAGTGTAAACAATTTCAACAATAATTGAAATTCCATCTAGCATAGTCAGTGTTTTTGTCTAACCTATCGTTTTGTTAATAATGAGTGGATATGAATATATTTTAGATAATTCAAATTTGATATATAAACAACATCAAGCGCCCTCAGTCGATACCGTTAATTTAAGATTATTTTAAATTTAAGGAAATTAACTGTAAACACATATTTATATGAATTTGAACAAATAATACGAATACCATATTAAGGCACTCCAACCAAACGACGCAAGTAAAATTTTAACATTGTGGTAAAATCTTTATTAAAATTTTAGAATTTATTAATTTAATTGGAATTTACTTGGCCGAACTCCGTTTTATAATAAAACGGTAAAAAATAGCAATGTATTTTAGTTCTACAAAATTTTATAAGATATAGTTCATAGCTATTTCGGCTCACGCCATCGTCAGAACTATCCATGGCGTGAGCCGAAATAGCTATGAACTATATTTTATAAAATTTTGTAGAACTAAAATATCATACATTGCTATTTTTTCACCGTATTAAAAAGTAGTGTTTTTTTACGCCAACTGGATCGAATTTGGATTTGTGAACTTGTTCGATAATTTATTTAAAAATTGTACACAGTTTCAAAAATTCAAAAACAACCAGCATTAATTTAGAAGATTTACACGTTATAATAACAACTGATGTTAATTGATTTCATTTCGGTGAGATAGATATCAGATGTCGTTTTATTTGAAGAATCAATTTTACACATTACTGAATCTCTTGATTCGATTATTGTAAGCCGGTGATACGCAATGTTTTAAACGTGCGGGAAAATTGACAATCTTTGTATTAAAAGTCAGTGTGGTTTGAAAATTTTCAACGTCAGATGCTAATTGACATTCGCACTGTCAAGTTTGCGTAATGGCTGATCGCTTTAAAAGTTTTTGGCCAACCCTGCGGGCATCAATTATACAAATACGTGCTGCTGCCTGCCACCCGTGGAGGAAAGATGTCAAAAATTTACGACACCGCCGATTGTGAAAGTCGCAAGTATCATTGTGTCGTTCTATTAGTTTTGGCAGATAAAAGGTTAATACCCCATTGGATTGCGGGTTATGGTTTATAAAAAAATGATTTGAGAAACTGTGTCACGGAGTTATTATTAAAATAAATGTTTACTACAGAATACATTTATTCGGTCGTTTATTTTTTAATTAGAAATACATTGGATCTTCAGTAATATGTGAGATAATAATAAAAATAATGATTTTTTGTTGCTTAAGCCGATTAAAAAACTAAGCTTAATCAAGCACATAATTGAATATCGAATTAGAAGTTATCAAAGCTTAAAAAATAATGCTTTATTAAGTAATTTTGATGATTTAATAGTAAATTTTTATTTGTAAACTATTACTACAGGGATTAAATGTAAATTGTTTCTTAGTTTTTGCGAAATTTGTTTTGCATTCATGAAAATGATTTACAAAATCCTGTTAAAAAAGGCTTCGTTTAATTTGTATCGTTTTAGTTGATAATGTTCTCGATGAGAAAAACTGATTCTTATCATAATAATATAAATTCGTTGACAAGTAATACTTTTTTAAACGTTGTATCTTTCCACAAATAAGCGAAAGTTAACTCCTTGAAAGTGATAAAAAATGTCATATGTTGTGAATAAACATTGTGCCAAATTGCTCTTCCGTAGTTACTTTAATTACTTTTTTCTTAAAAATATTAAACATAGAAGCTAATTTGAAAATAAATGTTTTTTTTTTTTATCTATATTGGTTTTTAATATGCAGAAAATGTATGTGTAATGGAATTATCAAAGCCATTTTTTTTTAAATACTCATTACTCAGTTGGTCAACCTTTCTCTTCTGCTAAGTAGGAATAGAAGAGATAAAGCAAGGATAGGACTAATTGTAAGCAAGACGATCTGGATACGTCCATTTTTTTTATAATCAGAAAGGTTCAAAAAACTTACCTTGCTTTCTGAGATTCAAACCCATGGGATCTATCACGACACTTAAAGTTTGTTGAATACTACACCATGTAACTGACAATCATTTTAGACGCTAGTTTAATTAGTATTGGAAATAGTTTCACTTTTAAGTTGTTAACTGTCACTTCTTGATGGAAAGGCATGATATTTTAAATAATAAAAACACATTCTTTTAGTACATATTTATACAATTAATTTTATGATCAGGAACGGTTTCGCTCAACATGACATTATCAACCGATAGAACACAAATTACAAGCAACCCTATTTTTATAAATTTTTGAATTGAATGTGAAGTATAGTATGAAGAACAATGTGGTTCTGATGAAGGTTTAAGCCGAAATAGCTATCAAGTACTTATCTTGGACATTTTGTGGAACTAAAATATTATACATTGCTATTTTTTCACCGCGGTATTGAAGAAATCATAATCAAGACAAACGTTGCAAATACTAATCATGGACACTGCGAAAAAAATAGCAATGTATTTTAGTTCTACAAAATTATTTTTTTAAATATAGTTGATAGCTATTTCGGAAGGGTCGCAGGATGACGGCTTTAGAACAACTGGAAATCAGTAGATATAAACTATCACAAAGGATTCTTAACGAACAAACTAATATATGTCGGTCACCATTATTGAATCCTCTGACTGGTTTCTCTTTGTTTCTCGAATGGACCATTGCCGTGCCTTATGTAAACTTATTGTTATAGCCGCTTTTTTAGTTTCATTTACAATTGTTAGTTTTATTGCGAACAGGAAACATGCTAGGTCGTTAAAACAGATGAGAAGATGTATTGTGTAAGCAAATGTTAGTTTAAGCATAGTTCTGACGATGTCGTGAGCCGAAAAAGCTATCAACTATATTTTCAAAAATAATTTTGTAGAACTAAAATACATTGATATTTTTTTCACCGCGTTATAATGGAGTTCCACCAAGTGAATGCCAATTCAATCAAATACTCGTGGATGCTCAAAAACAATTTTGTTCGACTCTCACCTGGTGAGTTAATTATTAATATTTAGATTTTCGTATTCCTGATAAACAGTAATGTTTCATTATCAATTATGATGATAAGGCGGCGCTTGCGAGTGTGTCTTGTGGAATTTAGCGGTTGTGCGGTGAGTCTCGAGAATTAATGGAATTCAACGGGTCAAAGATGTATGGAACCAAATATGCAGAAACTTCTCAATATGAAAGACGCCTAAGTAGTAAACTTATACAACTCTGGTAACCATGCAAAATTTCAATGCGAGACATATGGTGATTTCATTAAAATTTTGCATATTTACAAACAAATTTTTATAAATTAAATGTCTGGTATTTGTTATCAAAACTGTTAAATTTTATTCTTGATATACGCATAGTTTTTATTCATCGAATAAGAAAAGCTATGTTTAACTAGATTCACAGTTTTGTGGTACCATCTGCATATCGTCATATCATGGTCATAGATAAAATAATTTCAATCAATAAATATTTTAATATATCTTTTCAAATGTAACGCACGACAGCAGTTATGTCAAAACGTTTATTGAGCATATGAATGTGATTTACATTTTATATCAAATCGATATATTTAAATATTTTATCTGTATTGTTTCGACTTGTTTTACATATTTAAGCTCAAAACCCACATTTGGTGCCAATTCAACAAAAAAAAAAAAAACGATTTCCCAGTGACATCTGTACTGTTCACAACTGTTCATAATTAAAAACTATAAGAAATTTGTTCACAGCTTACAAACAAAAAGTTCTCCAGCTAATACCCGTTAATTGGAATTATTTTAATTAACTTATTTATTAAATTTGAATTGTTAACACTTTGTACGATTCTACGTGTTATGTCACTAACGACCCAGGTTTTGCCTTTTGGCATCAGTGTGATAAATTACCCGAAGATGTCGAAAGGTGAAACTCGGGTCGTTATTGAAAAAACTTGTGGAAGTGTACAAAGGCTAAACAAATCAAATTTGAATTGTTACTTTGTACGATTCCACATGTTTTGTGATTCACAACTGGTCAGTTCTGTTGCATCCGTGTGATAGAAAGTTTGAAGATGCCGATAGGCAAAACCCGGGTCGTTAGTGACAAAACATGCGGAATCGTACAAAGTTTTAACAATACGAATTTGATATTGAAATTCCATCAAGTATTTTTAGTCGATACCGTTAATTATATATTAAATTTAATCTTTGAATTTTGTAAGGTCACATTCAAGAAATCACAATTAAAGATAATTATCAAAACAAAATTACTTGAACTTAACTTAGTTTCAAAAATACGAAAGTATTGAAATATTGTATTATGTTTGAAAAACTGCTGTCATTTCTTATTAAACAATATGTCACATTCACTTCATGTTGGATAGCCATTTTATTTTAATTAAGAAATAAAACGTTAATTTTTTTCAACAGTTTTGTAATACGAAGCTCAGGAGTAGTTTCGTTCATCACATATATAATATTAATAACTTTACATTAGATTCATCGTTATGATATGGTTGCAGTAATATTGTTTCTTTCGTTAGACTCAGCTAATTCATTCAAACTATGCAAGTATTATTTTATTGATTTGACATTAAGTTTTTATAATTTATAGAAATGTGTGCTTTTCAAACGGATCGAAGTAGATTTCATTTTTTGACCACACCTTAATTAAATGGAAATATCACTCAATATAAAAACTTTTGAATAAAATCTAAGCATTATAAAGTTAATTATCTATTTTGTAATCACCATACAAATGGAAACTAACAGACCTCACTTACAATTCCTCAATTCCATGTGCTTATAAAAATTGATTATTACAATGAAAAATATTTTCTTAATTATTTGTGTGGCTTTATTTTGATAAAATGGACTGGTCAATATTATTGAAGTAACGTCTCTCTATTTTGATACGGAATTCCTCGGTGAAGTAACTTAGAAACTTATTATGCAAACACTGCGACCTTTCAAAATATCAAATATTTTCGCTAATATGCTAGGTAAAAGAAAATATCTACTATGTAAGGACTAGTTTATTTCACGTTAAATCTAAATATTATTTTTTATTCTAGCTAACTTTATTCCTGTTTTTTTATGTTTACTAAACACTTGTCTGTCGATGATTCAAAATCTAAAATTAAGCAAGACTTATATTTATATAATTTTATGTTAGAAGGTTTTTTTTGTTGCTTATTTATACTAAACACGATCTTTTTGCATTTGTTTATAACAAATCTTAATTTTAGTATACTATTTCGATATTACTTTGGTAAAATATATACATATAATACATATAATTTATTAATTAATTATAAATGCTGATTAATATTTTTGTGTAATATTGAATGAATCGTCATTTACTTGGTAAAAACCATTTAAACACGATAAAAAAAGCAATGTAATGTAAATTTTGATGAACAAAAATACATTGCTATTTTTTGACCGCATTAACACTTTTATACATTTTTTGAATTTAATTTAACTCTATACTTGTAGTAGGAAAAAATACAAAATTATTATTTTAAACTACTTTAATTGACAAGCTGTCGTTATAAATGGATCGAATTGGCATTTACTGGGTAGGACTCCATTATAACACAGTTGTTGTTACGGGAGTTAATAACAAATAAAAAACACACGCCCTATGATATTACCTCATCGTTAGTCACCATTACCTTACTCTTTATATTTTAATATTATTATAATATCTCGCAAAATTTAAATACATATTTAAAGTTTTTTTATGATAAAACCAACGATTTTTTAAGAGAATTTTAGATTTATTTAAAAAATACAGCATGTAAAGAGACTAGAAAATGAAAGGCGAATAAATTCCAGCCAAAATTAAAAATGATAAGTGATAAAATTTAGTAACTGTACTACGTGGTCATTTACCTGGGAATGGTTTTAAAATAATTAAGGAAAGATCGTGCGAGATAAAATAAATGTGAGTGTATTTAAAGAATACGGCCAAGAAAATTTAATGAAAAAGCTTTTTCAGGGAAGAGTTGAAGCCCATACAGTGAACAAACCAGCTGGGCAAAGGAAGGGGAAGACGGCGAAAGCTGCTGAAAACTTTTTTGGAGCTTTCTTGCGAAGTAAAAAAAATCTCACATTAGTGTCCTTCATTAATGCCGGGTTGACCTGAAAAAATGCGGAAGTTTTTTTGCTTTGCACATTATTTTTTATGCTTTTTGAGATTTCGGCATAAAAGTTTAAACAAAGTGCGTTGTTGAATAGAGTACAAATTTATGTTTTCGTATTCCAGCAAGTATCTACACCTTTTCAAAATTACAATTTTACCAAAAAACACAACAATAAATTGACAATTCATTTATCCCTCAACAATATCAGTACTTTAAAGATATCGGTTTGCTTTATGAATTGTTACTTTTGCAGTGTGCAATTACTTTTTTGAATCGTTTAATTGACGATTTGAATACATAATATTTTTCAAAAATAAAACTCAATGTCAATTTCCACATTTTTGTATCAATACCAGATGAACTCGGGCATTTATACAATTGAAAATAATATAATATATATGAGTTCGTACTACCTATTGAAAAAAATAATTTTTTGATGCATTATTTTCATTGGAGTATTTAAATGCACGTTATTTGATAATAATATTTTTTTAATCTTAAAAGTCGTTTAATTTGGGTTTAATTTTAATAAAAAAATGACTACTACGAGGTCATTAGCATTTAATTTGAAAACTGTTTTAGTTCATTAAGATATATATTGTATTATTACCTGGGAACTTTTTTCTTATATTCTGAAAGATCGATTTTAAATTGATTGAATTATCATTTACTCTACTCTATGGATTGAATTTCATTATAATACGGTGAAGATATATAATAATGTTTTATAGTTATAAGGATATATGGTTGATAGTTATTTCGGCTTACTCCTCATCAGGACTAGTTTTATATTATGATAATTATCATTGAATTGATGAACGTGATCATTGAATTGATGAAAGTGATTATTGAATTTACTCTCACAATATAAATCTAGGATTATGGATAACAGAAGAGAAGATATATAAGGAAACTTTTCTGCATCGTTTATATATAGTTAAGAAAATGTACGTTAGAGCTTAAATACATTGTGATTTTTTCATCGTGTCATCGATTTTACGTATCTAGTGTTTAGTAACGGAAAATTTTGTATAAAAAGTCGTGGTTGTATTTTGTATTCTATATTTTAATGGTGTTTGCGATGAGCGTAATTGGTTCTATCGGTATCATGTTTTATTTTTTAAAATTTCATGTTTCTCCACCACGAAATGACAGTGAACACCTATAAAAGGATATTTGTGGGAGTAAAATTGCACTTTACAGTCGATATTAACACCCCTTAGCGGATCTTGTATCATGCATAAATTTAAGTATTATAGAATTATCATTATATGTTTCTTGTGAATATATAATATAGATAATTTTATACGTAAGTAAATTCAGGCAGCGTGAAAGAGATTGGAACGTAAATCAACCCCCTACTTAAAAATATACTATCGTCACAGTGCACTAAAACGAAATAAAAACAATAATAAAAGAACAGAGGCAGTACACCCTCCCGCACAATTTTGGTTTTCACCGCATATGCTCCTTGGGATTTACAGTCAATAAACATTATGGTTTTCCCGATTGTCGGTTGTATTTTTCCTTACCAAGAACACAGGTGCCCGCATTTTCTTACCCTGCGAATTTCAGTAAAGTATTATACAATATTCAGTCATGGAGTATTTTTCAATAGAGAAATTTTCGGCTTACGTTAAATTATTTTCAAACATTTTATATGGATTGTATAATAAAGCCAATACAATACAAATAAAACGTTTCCCTTGGGGACTGTTGAAAGGAATATCGACTAAATGGAGCGTTAAGATTCCAACGTCAAAGCTCTTTAAGTCTCTTTTATCTCTTTTTTACATTTTTTATTTATCGTAGATGATAGAATGTAGTCGCTGCGGAGCTGTGCAATATACAGTAAATTCGTTTCACGTAAGTACTATACATAATTTTGTTTATATAAATGTAAAATTTATCTACATACATAAGTACACATTAATATACAATGTATTAGAAACCGAATCAACGAAAACAATTTTGTTTCATTCTTGCATATGGGTAATATAAATATGTGACTTAAGCTCTATGGAGTGTCGTCTAATAGAGTTGCGCTTAACAATTCAAAACGATTACTTGATATTTTTTCAGTTGACAAGACTCAAGATAATATCTTTTGATACAATAAACGAGTACTTTTTCTATAAATATTTAATGTGATTTTTTCAAATAAAATCTTGGTTGCAATAGTGGAATTCATTAAATGACAATAGTAACGATAGATTGAAACTCCCTTCGCACTATTTTCTCGACTCACGTCTTGCTTCACATAAAAAGACACAATTTCTTAAAATCCTTTTACCATATATCACATCTCATTACTTTTAAAATCCTTACTTAAAATAAAATCTTTGGAATGATAATATTTTCAATTATATAATATATATATTGAATCAGAAAACAATCGTGTTAAAATAAAAATCTCCTTTTAAGATTGTTATACAAAGTTTTTTTTTTCAAACTTACAAATCTGTTTTATAATAATTAAAGATAGAATTTATCAAATCGTAATCCACACGATCAGAAAAATTGACACAGGTCATTATATTATAGTGTTAAAACTGCAGTATAAAAAAATATCTTAATTTTTCTTTAATCTCTTCCTACGAATTAAGTTAAGTGCTATCGAAAAATTTTCATTTTTTGGCAATGTAAATTTGTTTTGAGTTATATTAAGCAGTTCATGTAATTAAATTCAAAGATTTATCAATTTAATTTTCAAAATTGTATGCATGCGGCCGATCTTGTATTTTGTAAATATTTCGTTAGATTTCTTGCGCTGAGGATTTGAGAAGCATACTTATGCAATATTCAAGAATACTGTTCGATATAAATAAAATCGAAAAATTTACCACAAGTAAGTTTCCAGTGCAAATATTATATTTTGATATATTATTCTTCACACAAATATTGAATATAAGATAAATTAAACTATACGCGAGCGGAAGTATTCGAGAAAAATCGTAAACTATGAATTTCATTTTAAAGAATCAATAAGAAAATATTGAATTTGAATATAAAGTGTCTACAAAATATTAAATTAAGGGTTTTGTTCTTTATTTTTTTTCTAAGCTAGTTCAATTGGTGTTCAATATGAGTGTAAGATATGACTTCTAATGTAGCACTTCAACATAAAGTTATGGACGAAAACGCCTTGAAAATCATATTATATATTTAGTGCAAAATTGACTTTATAAATATTTTCACTATTGTTGAAAATGTCAAAATAACTAAATAAAAAAGTATTGCATATAGCTTAAAATAACATACAAGTACAAGAAATATAACCAAAGAAAGTATTTTTATAAGCTTACGTGTCTTAAGCTAATATCACATGGTGAAAAATAGTAATGTTATTTAGCTCTACAAAACTAATATGATATAAAGTGATTCCACGTGTTAGGTCCCTATCGATGTGGGTTTCGCCTTAGGGTATCTTCATGCATTCTATTACACGGAAGCAACATGACTGAAAACGAAACACGGGTTGTTAAGGACAAAACATGTGGAATCTTACAATGTTGTAACAATTCAAATTTGATATTGAAATTCCACCAAGCACCTTCAGTCGATATCATAAACTATATAAAATTGACTTATAGTTTTTATAAATGAATAATTTTATATTAATATAAAGTTATTTTCATAATGAAAATTCTTTTAATTTACTTGTCAATTGAAGCCAAGGGCTTGGTAAAATCAATGAAGTATTTTGAATGCTACGTTAGGCAATAACCTTTTTTTTATAAAATCCATGGAAATTGTAAAAAAATATTCATTTTAATAAATATAATAAAGTAGTTAAAAAGTGATAAATGTTATTTATATCATGACACAAAAAATTTATGGCCATTTATTGTTTGATTGAGCTTTAAGTTTCATTTTAAAATGTCAATAGTGTAATTCCATTCGTAATAATATTAACATAGCACACGAAGTTTTATTTGCAAAATATGAACACCAATTTAACGCTAAAGAGTATATAAGTTTTGATGACATTTGGAAAGCCTATGATTTGTGTGTAAAAGTTTGAAATTCGCACAAATGGATCATTATCGTAAAAAAATAAGAGGTTTTAAATGAAACCCTTTTTATCGACATAATAAAAATGTAAGTTCTGGTAAGTGGTTTACTTGTCAAAGCATTCAACTTTAGATCCGTTTGTTCGTTAGCTTTATATTCTTTATTCAATTTGCTGTAGCTAGCTTTTGATTGTTATCAACTTGAAACACTTTTCAGGTTTTAATTCATTCTGGCAATCGAATGAATATATATGAAAAAGAAAAAGAAGAATATATTTCGTTTAGCTGATTCGAAGAAAATTTATTATTCATTAGTAAAAATTGATTTGTTTTTATTTTTTTTGTATACATTTAAGTGAATACTTTTCACCCATTTTTAACAATACGTCAATCAAATAAACTTTTCTGTTTGGTTGGGTTTATAAATTGTGTCAATATTAGTGTAAAATTAAATATCTTACTTATCATGCATGGCTAAAATTTACCGTTGCAACGACAGGTTTTGTAAAGTGCAAAATACTTTTTTAAAATACGATTTTGTAGGCTGAGAAGCGTAGCGATACCAAAAGTTTTTATGGCGTGCATAAAAATAAAGTTTTCATATCAAAGCATATTTTAAAGGGCCCTTAAACCATCCATATAATTTTGAGCCTGAAATAATTATTATCACACGAGTAATTGCTGACGGCTTCAAAAGGGTTCGCTCCGAAAAAATGCACAAGTTTCAACTCCATTCACGAATTTTACTCTGACATCATCATACGCAAGCGTCAGCTAAAAGTACCAAAAAAAAGTTTTTTGCTGTAATTTTGGTCGTTAAAAGCTCCTATTATTGAATGGATATATAAAAAAACCACCAGACTACAAAGTTTTTAAAAAACTGCAATAATGCAGAACTCTATGAATATTACGTTTATTAAATACATACATATAGAATAATGTGTAAAAAAAGTTGAAAAATGTTATACTATCTATTATATTAACTTAAAAAAAACGATTAAAATCATGCTTAATTTTATTTTACGTGAAATTTCTACGAAATCAAACTTTTTGTAATTGAATTTGTAATTCATAATAGGATGTATGCTTTCAACAAGGTTTATAAAATCTTTATGTTACGCATTTCAACAAAAGCACGTTATCAGATATTATGTCCTAGCATAATTCACCCAATAAATCTATTAAAATCTCTCAGTAAGTGAGTTTTTATAAATATAACAGAATATACATTATTTCAATTCTAATAACTTAATTATAAAACATAAACAGATTACTAAGATTAAGAGAAAAATAAAATAATTTTTTAAAGAGTTTTGTTTCTATTTCGGATATTATGATACGTTAATTATTTTTGTTTAAGTAATTATGGCGCCTTCTCTGGCAATTATCTGTGCCTCACAAATTGGGAGCCACTGGTAAGAACCGATGTAAGCTATTCAATAACATTATATAAGTAACTGGTTCTTGTGAATACCTTTTATTACAACGTCATTAGTATAATATTAATAAAATAATAAGAGAAATTTTATCTAAACTCTAATTCCTTTATTGTTAAATCAAAACCAATCAAGATGAATTCAAATGGTAATTTACTACTGTAGGCTCTATATTTTTTGTTACGCAGCTAATAAAGATGTAAACCGTTTACTAACTGTCGTTTTGAGCGCATGCAAATTTACCAGAATGTCTTAAACCCGATCGCAATTGACAAAACATATGATAGAGAACGGAGTTATGAGAGACTATTAGCAACGTAAATTATCAAATATTTGAATTATAAAATTATAATCAATAACCTAATGACTTTGAAACATATGTTTTTAGATTAATAAACCACCATTCAAATGTAATTTTTAACTTTTATACGTAGAGATACTAATATATTTAAAATGGGTTAGCCACGATAGGAATAAATATCAGATATAATAATTATTTTTCGCGTTCAACTATCCAAACTGTTGACTAGTTTGACTTATTACACGTAAGAAATAAAGCAAGCAATAATATGAGAGGTTATGATCTGTCTTTATTTTGTTTACAAATTAATAATAAAAGATATTTATTACATCAATTAAATGTATATTGTATGACTTCCTGTAAATTGTTTTCTTGTTTCTTGGATCTTTTGTATTTGTATACCTGCTTACTTCCAACTAATTTTTTTCCTTAAATAAGTAGGCTTGTTTCAAATATCAATGCTTGCAATAAGTAAAATTGGTCGTGATCAAAACATATACTGCGGAAATGGGACTAAAAAGTATGTGTTTATTATTTAAAATATCATGCATTATCCTCAAGACGTGGCGGTTAACTTTTTAAAAATGGTTAATAATCAGAATCAATGATTAAATTTTAAATAAGTTTTTACACCTTCCTGAAATTTTAAATACAATTTTTATAGAGGTGAAATATGCGTCACAATTATTGAAATAACTACCGAAATAAAATAAATGAACATTTACACTTTTTATAAAGTAAAAAATACTAAAATGATAATGCCAAAACCATAAATTATAATTAACAGAATCTTTTCCAGTAAAAGTGTAAAAAAAATATTGAAAGAAGTTCTTATAAAATAAACTGTAAAATAAAGAGTCTTGTATTTTTACCTGATAAATGAGTGTGACACAGAAATGCCTGATAAACGTTTATTTCTAAAATAATTAAATTACGCTGAATTCTGACTGTAATAGTTTCAGAGATGAAAATACAAAAATAAATATATCCCATCGATAGAAATTTTGTAAGAAATATACCTATCCAAATTCCTTTCGTCGTCGATCCGTCGTGCGCGCGATAGACCAACGAGGGGGGAGTGATTCGGAGGCTTTAGTTCGCCTACGACCGTCGTTGGTAGCGGTCCATACTCAGTCTACGCCGTAGCGCCGCGTCACACTGAACTCTTAAGTATCGCGTCGTTTCATCTTATGTATGTGACTCGTTTAATGATAAATATATGTGCCGTTCACATTAATTATTGAAAAGTGATGAAGGAAGGAAGGAATTAAAATAATATGTTTTTTTGAACTAATGAAAAAATAAATAGTGCTTCACAAAAATTTTAAATTAGCAGAACCGTACATCATGAAACAATTTTAATAATTGAAAGTACTTCTACAAAAATTCTATCTAAAAAACATAATTTATTATTGAGAATAATTGTTGACAACTTAAAGTGAAATATATTACCGTTGAGTAGAAAAGGAAACAAAAATATTAGTTTAAGGTAAGGCATTTACTTTTATAATAAACAAAAATTACTTGTATTGAGATAAATGAAATATGGTGACGCAATAAATGTTTTAAGATAAATATGTTTATTTATAAAATAACTTTTAAAAAAATTATGTAAGTATTATCAGTCATTTATTGAAAAATACTTTTATAACATGAAATGTAGTTTGATAAAAATTCAAATTTAAAATTTTTGATATATCAGTTCGGTTGAAAAATATTCTTATTTAATTCTTTTTGAAAGCTATTTTTAATATTCTAAAAACTTTCTATTGACAATTTAAAATACGGTATTAATGTAATTGGCAGTATTATAATTGTTAAATGTGTTTTCGAATAGGTTTTTGTATGGAATGAAATATTAAAAAAATTAAAGAAGTTTGAATTACGTCTTTCAAATTTTTTTGAACGATTTATAATGGTAATAACATATTTTATTATACTATCTCAGCTCGTGTTTGACAGTTTGCTCGTGACAGTTGTAATTAAATAATTTTATATTTACATTTTTTATTTGGCGTGCTTGTAATGTAATGTTTATGCGCCTTTTTCATATGCATTAATTTATTTGATTTAAATTTCAACTACACAAATCAATCAATACCTACCTATCTACGACTTAATAAAAAAAGTATCTAAGTTAGACTTAGTTAATTGTTTACGCAATCGACTATTCAAATGGTATAAAATTTATAAATAATACAAACACTCTTAATTAAAAAAATAATGATAATTAAAATAAAAATCTTTTCTCAAAGAATGTATTTTTTGGTTGAAATTTTTTTTATAAGAATTTAATGGAAAAATACATCATGCTAAATTTGCATACCTTAAAGAAATACAATTATCGTTTTCATATCCACCATGTTACCACTTCTTCGTTCACTGTGTAGTAGATAATTATTGCCAGACGTGTCACATCGCTTTATCAAAATACCCCATGTAAATTTTACTGCAATGGTTTTGTTACGTGGAGCGAATCTCTAAGCCACAAAAGGGTGACTTTCAAAGTTTTCTAAAAAAAACTTTAGATTGTTTGAAATTTGCTTGCATTGGATGTATAAAACATAAAATTGAAAATCAAACAACGTAAAAAACAAATCTCGTCTTATTCAAAAGAAGTATGAAAACTTTCACTTACGCGACCAGTATTTCAGTTTTTGCTACATTTATTCAAAAAGTGCGGTTGCTCTTCTCAAGAATTCCCATAAGTCTCAGAGAATAAGTGTATCGTATATTATCTGAGCAACTTCAAGCATAAGAAACCACATATATTTTGGTTCTCAAGAAAACTTTCAAATCATTTCTCTCTATTTTTTGTTCCCTTAGTCGGAACGAAACAAAGCTTTTTCAGTTTTAGTGGCGGGATAAATATATTGACCTGGAACTAAGTCTCTGGAGCATTTTCAGGAAGATATTCATTAAATAACAAGCACTTTGTAAGAGTATTTTTAAATTCAGAAAAAATATGTATTTTATGCATTACACATCATATGAAAATTAATGTTTGTTAGCTTCCATATTGAAAATAACATCTTGATGATGAATGTTTCAATAAGAGATTTCAATTTATAAAGACTTTGCATACACGAACAGTAAACTATTTCCACATTTTTGATGAGTTAATTGTTATATCATATTTAATTTGAAATAATCTGTCGAATTAATTATGCTGACTAAAGGTACTTGATAAAATTTGAATTGTTGAAATTTAATACGATTCCGCATGTTTTCTCACTCAGGTTTTACCTTTCGACATCTTCAGGCATCATAAAGGATCATCGAATGTTTCAATTATTTAAATTCAAAACAATATCATCAGCACGGTGAAAAAATATCAATGTATTTTAGTTCTACAAAATTTTTATAAGATACAGTTGATGGCGTGATCCGAACTAGCTACCAACTATATCTTATGAAAATTTGTATAACTAAAATACATTGCTATTTTTTGCCGTGGTATAAAGGAGTTCTACCAAATAATAGCAATTCAATCAATAAATTATCGTTAGCTTTAATAAAAAAACATCCTTTACGAAGAGATTTAATTAAAATACTCGGAATTCGTACAAACAAGACAATATTCTTTATAAACGTTTTTAAATATAAAGTATGAATCTCTTAAATTTATGTTATAAAAATAGCTTTTTGGAAAGAGTTGAAACAACATCTCTACGTTTTTTGATTAAAGATTTTTTCTACTTCAATTGATGGATTAAATTACATTTGTATCATTGATTCAAAACGAAAACGAAAAAAAAATCTTGTTTTTACTCAAAGAAAGATAATATTTGTAAAAACAACACTGGTTGTAAGTATATGAATTGTTAAAGAGAGGTAATATTACAACTTGGGGCGCTTCGTTCCTAATTTCACGCCTCTTGGCGAAAATTGTCCCTTTGTAGAAAAATCGTTCTCCAAATATTTCCATTTATGAAATGTTTTGTTATGTGATTTGTTTGTTTGTTCGTTTCTTCTAAATATAATTCATATTTATTGTAGCTAGAATATGTTCTTGTAAGTGTATTTTTTTAATACTGGAGTTATAAAAAATAATTTCGAAGAAACATTTAGACCACCTCAACTAAAATAGTTTAAAACTATAAAAACCTCAATTATTTTTCTAAGCTAAGGCCAGTTTTTTCCAATAAAACAATAGCACGGCAAAAAAACAGTTTTTAAAGATTTACAAATCTCCTTAAAAGTTGTTACAATACCTTAAAAAAATACGCCATGAATTAATGTCTGTATTCCTAGCATTGCCAATATTAGAACTATTTATATCGTAGATTAAACCGTGAACATAAATGCTTTAAGAGGCCAGTCATTTTAACGTCATAATCATAATGACACTTTCAAATCGTTAATATTCCTACCAATTTTTTGTTGATGACTTTGATGTCAAAATAAAACATCTTAAAGCTTGAAATAATCTTAAAATGAGATTTATTAGTATCAATAAATAAAAAAAAGCTCTCTTTAGTTTAAGGCCTACAATTTCATTCCAAATATGAAAAAAAAAACAATCATATATACGTAAGTTTTTTTGTAAAGATATAAAAAAATCTCGGACGGAAGCAGTGTGTCAGTCTTAGAATATGTTTTATAACAAATATTTCAATATTTTTCCTACAGCATTTAATTTGGGCACACTTTAATTGAAAGACATATCGAATAAATATATATCGTTGAATATTTGTATATAAAAAAAGAAAAGTCTAAGCTGATTGTCATATAAGAGTCCTAAGAAAAGTTTTTGATTTATTAAATCTTAGTTTTGAACGAGAAACAGATCGTTTAGTAAACAAATATTTAAAAAAAAAAAAACTTTATAAGAAACTTCGCCTTGCAAAGTTATTTCTATGATGAAAAATTATGCATCAGTTTACTTTGAACAAATTTTGTTCAGTCAGTCAACCACACTTAAAATCGCGTTTTAAAAATTATAATCAATTATTCGCTCGCACTCGTGTGAAAAATGAAATTAAAAATTATAATGTCATTAAACAATCAACAAATATCTGCATATTATTCGGTCCACGGTAATCAAATCACGTATATATATAATACTAATGAATACTAGCATAAAAAGCCCTCAAAATACAGTTCTATCAAAGAAACAAACTTTTTGTGAATTAGTTTTTAGTTTAGCTATTTTATGAATTTATTTATTTAAAATATTATGATAATTTAGCCAAAAGAAGTTATGGAAAGATACACAAATATGGTCCATTCAAGAGAATGATGTTTTTTTTCATAACTAAAATCATAGTTGCAGTTCGTAGGTCACATAAATGTATGATTTTGATTTTACTATTCCCAACACTTTCTTACATCGGAGTGTTTACCAAGCATTTAGATATGAATAACAATAATTTAACGTTGTAGCACGATCGTGTATTTGGAATTAAGCATAGTTAAATTGGTCGGATTTTTTACGTTTAATGTTACCATGGATTCGATAAGTAACCCATACATATGTAATTCAGTATTGTCACGTAGTTACTTTCAGGTATCTCCTGATTCAAGTTGTATAGTTGGGATAATGCCTCAAGGCATTGGGTGTATTTGTCAATACTAAAGCCATTAACGTTCGACCACGTGACGCACAATGGGCTTTACGTGAGTTTCTTGCCGCGGGATATATATAACTACTCGAGCTTTAAGCTTTCCAAATAACACTGTTTTGATGAAGTGTATTTACTTTATTTACACAAAGCAATTCCGTCGAAGTACATTCCAAATTTATTTATTATTATCTTGTACATTTAATCAATGGAGTATCATGCAATATTATAAAATTGGCTAATTTCCGTAGCATTGAATTGTTATTATTTAAATAAAGTGTTTTACTGGATGTAAGGTTTTTATTTCTACTTTAATATTAACATCACAAAGGATTTTATAAGTTCCTTTTACTTCTAAAGTAAATTTTATGTTCTGCCTAAAGAGTTTAGAAAATTACGATGATAGTGAGTTTGTTGTTTATCAGTTCCAATAAAAAGACAAAAGATATCTCCAATACATTGAAACCAATGAATAAAGTTCTTTATTTCTATATGTTATCAAAGAAAATATTTTTTGAATTAACATACAGATTGACAAGTTACTTATCTTCCATATTTTTTTTAATTTTTTGGACGTCAACTTGAAATTTACTTTAGAAGTAGGGATAAAAAATATTAGCTTTCTCGAGCAGAATATCAACAAAGAAAAATCTCAAACGAATTCTACCAAGTAAATTCAAAATGAATCAATAAATAGAAAGCTCTGTAAATGATTTCTTAATAATTTATAAGCCAACATTTTCAGACTGTTAGAGTTTATAATAGTTTAGTATTATAATCAGAAATTCATTAGTACATTTTTGTTTCGGTGTAATTAATTTCAAATTCAAATAAAACTAAATAAAACAAATCGGTATCAGTATCGGTTACGATGTTTCTCTTATAAAACATCTTTTAGCAAAAAAACTAATAAAAGAAGTGGACAGAATCTTATACCAAAGACAATGCCTAAGAACCTAGATCAAACAAATTATTGATGTATTATATAATAGAATACCTTTCTTAAGTATTAAATTAAAACAAAACTCGCTAAAAGATTCATATTGGCTTTCCATTCCAAGTATTCGTTTGGTAAATTATAATTATTTTTGTATGTGCTGCACTTAGATAAAATAAAGATGCATTGACATTTGCCAACCATTTGTTATCAGAAAATGATTCATTTTATTCGGATAAAGGTTTAAAATTATAGTTTCAAAACTCTAGGGATCATAAACTATTTTATCAAGAGATTTTATAAATAAACAGAGGTCTATTAAATTCATGTTAAATGCTTAACGATCAGCTTAATCCCCCCAAGTTTCTATTGTTATATCACATGCAGTTTGATTCTTACCGTTAGCTGCCAACTTGAAATAAACAGGTTTTCTAAGTCTTAAATCACCCAATTGCATTTTAATGAAAGCTGATTATTATTTGTAGTCAAATCCTTTCCTAAAAGACTCATTCATCAACAGTATTTTGCGTTACTGCAACTTGTGTAATTATTTTTAAATAAATATTAACGAAATTTATTTGAATCCTAGCTTTAGGGTCTTTGTCTTCCCTTTGTAATTATCTTCATTGGTATGTAAGCGATGCTTACTGTTTATTGTTAATCAGTTGTGTTGAATCAGTGTGATATAATGCATGAAGATGCCGAAAAGTAACACTCGGGTTATTTGTGACAAAACACGTGGAATCATACAATGTTGTACAATTCCAATTTGAAAAAAAAATGAATTAGAATAAAGTGAAACGCCGAGAAAGCAAATATTGGATTTAACATTGATTTGATTTTTCAATCTAGGGCACTTAAAATTTATTTTTGAAAACTTCATGATTTTGATAGTTGATTTTTTTTAATACATATTGAATAAAAATCAAAGATCAACATTAAATAGATTTTGTCATAAGTAGGTGGCCAATAGAGTAAACTTATTATTTTTTATGGTAAAAAGATTCTTTTATTTGTATCAAAAAATATGTTAAATATGGTAACGAAGTAAAATTTGCAATAGAAAATTAAAACATAGTAATAACAGATATTTAAAAAATTCTCGAGACAAATATTTTAGGCCACTGATTATTTCAGTCTACTTTAGTAAACAGAAATATGAAGACATTCGAATTTCGATAGATGGATGTTACGTGATGAGTATTCTTTGCATATCATGATGTGAAAGCAGAAAACATCGAATCTGAAGAAAGCTCTTCTGAATATTAATTTTGGCAATAACCATATACGGAGCATGACTAGGGAAAATGCTAAAAGCTTTTGCTGTATAATTCGTAGCAACTATCCAACCGCAATTTGTAACTAAATCTCAAATTGGAGCTTGTATAATATTATGGCATACGGAATATTTAGGTTAAAAGAAATGTGATATAACATCCATTTAAGCTTCAAATTGACCTGGTTGTAAAAAAAATATTATTTTGTTTAAAAATATCCACCATCGTTTATACCGAAGCTTTGCCTCTGAATATAAAATTTTTTCTTTTGAAAAAACTTTGTGTGGCGCATTAAAAATGTCATCAAAATCAGTTTAAATTGTGTTTTAGATAAAAATATATTGATTGAGTGTAGTTTCTTTTTAACACTTTATAATTAATATGGGTTGTATAAATTAGCATTCTTATTATTGTAAAAAAAACAAAAAAAAATGTTGATGTCGATTGAACTCTATCGTGTGTTTGATTTTGATCAAAATTCGTTTATGCTCCGATTCCATCATACTGTTATCAACGTTATAAAATTTATTGCATTTATATGACTTTTATTTTTTTATTTAGGTATCAACAATTGAAAATCACCAGAATTTTATCCATACTAAACAACTTTATAGATGCGATAAAATGTTTTTCAATGATTTTGAGCCGAAATTCAAATAATTATTTATGCGTAAATAATAAAAAAAACATGATTTACTCACCAAATCTGATGTTTATGAAAAGGAAATTAAAAAAAAAAAAATTTGATAGTTTTTTATTAGACATTTTTATTGTTAGACATTTCTGTGATCGAAAATTTCACAGGCACTTCTTTTTTCAATCTTAAAAATAGAATTGTGATACGAATTTGTCATTTGCTGCTAACGTATTTTCAAAAGAACATGTTTAAATCTATGTAAAATATACTAAAAAATTTGGGAGTTGTGTATTTCTCATTGAAAAGAAACTCAAAATCATTACTAAAAAATTTAAATGAAATAATCTACTTTCTAAAAGAAAAAAAATCAATTTCGAATTGTTTTTACATTTCAACATTTTTTGTCACTCATGACACTGGTTTGGCCTTTCGCACAAGCACGTGTTAGTCTGCTCGTACGTATCCGATGAAAACCTTTATTTGTGTCAGTTATATTGCACCAAAGAAAAAAAAATCCCCGAAGACGAATCCCAGGATGTGATTTACAAAAACTGGCGAAAGGTGTAGTTTTGAAAATTAAAAATTGATATTCAAACTCAATCAATCACTATTATTTATTGAAAATAATAACAAATTAAAACTTTAAAAAATTATATATTCTCTTTTTTAAATAATTGCTTTTTCTGAACTAACGAATATGCTCTGGGTTGAATATTAAACATTCTAATTTGAATGATTTTGAAATTTCATTGAAACATTGTAATTTTCATACAGTTTATGTAGTGAAAAATCAATTTCTCGTTGTGGTTTGTACATAAAAAAAGAGTGGGTAATATTATTCACTGTTTTGCATCGAATCCTGCATTATATTTTACCATTCAGCTGGGAATAATTAACCATTAAATGCTGTATAATTAGCCACAACTCAAGAGACTTAATTAAGCAAAGCTCTATCATTGAAAGTTGTAAATGGGAAGCGGTTTTATATAAAATATTATTGTAATAATAAATTTGAATCTATAATAAACGGCTATGGATTATACCACGAACAGTTAAGAAAACGTAATGAATTCGCAAACGTTATTATAGGTAGATACATTTGCCCAGAAAGAGTACTTAGAATTTAAAAGATCTTCAAGGCTTTCCCTTGGAAAATTTATTTCTTTTTCCTCCCTCGGGAAACTCGCACAGTTTCACCCTTTTTAACCTGAGAGCTTTCAACCCTCTACCAAAGTGTTCGAAATTAAATCTTATACCCAACGATATTATCCGCTCTTATATTTTAGATAATTTCTACCCTTAAGACAGATTAACCGAAAATGGACGAAGATTTCTCTGAAATGTGTAAATTTTTGTTTGCGTATATTATTTTGTTTCGTTGATGAAATGAAATTTTCATTAAATATAATCGTTAAAGTTTTGGATTCTTCCACCATCCAAATACTACAAAGATCGTGCCTGATTTTATAATTTTCAAAGACAATATAAATATTTATGGAAATACATGAATATATCAAATGTTAAAAATTCATTTGTTGTCATAAAAATAACTGTAATTGAATACATTATTCAACTGGGCAATTAACGTTGAAATTGAAATCATTTTAAATAAACCGCTGTCATGATAAAATGATAAAATGATAAATTGATTATAACGAATATTTTTGATTGCCAATACTTTTGAAAAAATCTTAAAAAAATACTTTATCTTAACCTTTAATATTTTATCTGAAATTATTTTATTTATATAAATATGAATGGTATAATTTTTTTTTATTATGAACATGTTTGTGATGCGCCTTCGTTGGCTCAACGAAAGAAACACTTTTAAAGAATACTTTTTGAGAGCTTAATTTCATCACTTGGCACCATTAAAATAAAAGCTTCACACTAAGGATAAGTCAATTTATTCTTTTTCCGAGAATATTTATTTAAAATCCAACTTTCGGCGGTTTTTACGTCAGATAAAAATTGTTAAGACGCTTTTTACGTTAAAAATAAGTATTCTCATTTCATGATGTTTCTTGAAATATTTATATTAAAATTTTTATACAAACTGATTTGTTGTTTTTTCATTCTTTGTAACAATTTCCAAAGGCTTTGGTCCGTGTGAATATATACATATGTCTACAATAAAATAAGAACTTCAAAAAGTTTAAGCAAATTTTGCTAAAATGTCAACCATTTTAAAATATCCGTAAAACTGTGCCCCATGAGATACATTCAAAACAAAAACAAAACTGGGACATTGTAGAATATGCGCTAGTTTAAACCAAAATTGGGATTCGTTATTCGTTGTAAAAACAACAAACAAGCAATATTCAAATGCTCATTTCAGACGTGAGTAGAATGGCGCTAAATTTTTGTGAGTATTTTATATAAATTTATATAAAAATATAAAATAAGAAAACTTAATTCCCCCCGAGGATAAGCAGAGATACCAGCAGGCAAACAACAGTTATGCGCTTCATTTATTCCTTTTCCAAGTTTTCTTATGTTTGTGTTTGAATATATTTGGATGAGTCATCTATTTGCAAATGTGGTTCGTAGAATTTTTATTATGTGAGATACAAGAGACAATCGCGAGCATGTATTAATCCATTAACTAACTTTGTATCGTTCAGGTTGTTTTACTCAACCTTTTGTCTGGGAAGGTTTTTGATGACTAGAGATTTTTATATGTCTACCTGTAATCATTATACAACACGGTGAAAAAAAATAGCATTGTATTTTAGTTCTACAAAAATTCTTTTAAAAAATATAGTTGATAGCTATTTCGGCTCACGCCATCGTCAGAACAGAATTTTTGTTGAACTAAAATACATTGCTATTTTTTTTTCACCGTGTTATAATGGAGTTCTACTAAGTGAATGCCAATTCAATCAATCATTATACAACTTTTCCCGGGAAATATTCAAACTCATTCTTTATTCATTACGGTTACAAACTACGCACATTTTATACAAAATCACAAACATATAACAGTTCACTTTCATACGGAAAGTTAAAATAAACGAAATTTTTTATTGTATAAATACAAAATTTCTTCGTACGTCTTGGTTTTATGTTTTTTTTTTGTATTGAGCTCCGAAATACCGTTAATAATATGGCAATAGACTCTATCTCATATGACAATTAAAAAAAATGATTTAAAATAATTAACAATAATGTTAAAAATCAAAAAAGGAAGATATATCATATATACCAGCCAGAATGACGATGTCACGTAACGTCTGTTCATCGATTAGAAGGATTTTTGTTATACTCTTATTTTTTCTGTTTTTTTTTTTTGCATGACTCTTTTTGAATTTTAAGTGCATTGTGGTTCATACGATTTTTGTTTTAAGGAAAATGAAATTATATTGATTTAAACAATTAAAAAAAATGGTCTTCAATTGAAAAGTCATATAGTTACAATTTGTATCTGTGTAATTGATGTAATAATTATTTGTTCGTAAAATCTACCTACTTTTTTAATATTTTTAATGATACGACATCATTAAAAATTTATTTTCTGATGACAGTATATAAAAGTGAGAATTTTTTTTTCCTGTTTATTTTCATTGCATGAAATTTCGTTAGACAATGTGCAGTCGTTTTATGGATAATTAGAGACTGTTTTATTTAAAAAATAAATAAGATCCTTCAATTTATTGGTTCGATAAAACTCGATCGAAATAAAATAAAAATATCAAAGTATTTAGCCATTCAAAATTTTAGATATGGTTATTGATAGCTATTTCAGCTTTACATCATCAGAAATATCATTATATTTAAATTGAGCTAAGCTCTATGCACTGTTTATTAAGAAAAACAATAATGACATCTCAATTTTTATGGATAATTTAAATAAAACAAATTTTCATTTTGGTTTACTTTGGGTTTGCTTCAAATTAGCCTTCGTTTTTATAATAATGACATAAAACTAAACACTTCAGAACAATTATAGATCAATAAATATTATACAATAAGGGTAATATTTCACAAAACTTTATCAGTATCACATCGTCATTGCTTAAACTGTTATAAGAAATTCATTTATATACGCATATAAATGCTACAAATTTGGTTACCTTGATTTTTTATAAAAGCTTTGAACACAATTACGTATTATATATACTCAATACAGTATACAGTTCAACGATATATTGCTTATATCTTCTTTAACAGTAAATAAAACGAAGCAAATATTTAGTTTGAGCATAATTTTGGAGAAAGCAAAAACCAAAAAAATGTATTAATATATAAAAAAAAAAAAAATGCTTAATACTTTTCATATTTTTATGATACATATTTCCGACTTCTAAATTAATTGATTGAATTGGCATTTACTTTGTAGAACTACATTATAACGCAGTGAAAAAAAAATGTATTTTATTCATAACTATTCTAGTTCTGATAGATGCCGAAATAGCTCTCAACTATATATTTTTTTCAACGTGTTTTAATGGAGTTCTACCAAGTGAATGCCAATTCAATCAATATAATTTTTTTATATATTTTTTTAAATTAAGCCAATTGCTTATGTTTTTGCAGTGTCTAAATTTATAGGTAATGTATTATAACAATTAATTGATGTGGGTTTTATCTGTAAGTGAATTTTATAATTGAATGGTTATTCTAAACAACCTCGCGAGAATGAGAGAGAACATCACGTCACCGCTCCAAAATTTAATCACTTGATTAGATTTATAATATTCGTCTCTAATTTTCCCATCATCCAATGACTCGAAAGAAGCTCTAAATTTCAGTGCGCTATTTCATTTACTGAAGGGATTTGGTATTAATTTTAGCCAAAAATCAAAAATTTCATTTCATGAAATTTTTTTCAATCTGCTATACAAAATTGCAACTGGTTTTTTTTGTTACTTGTAATAGCCGGTCGTCAAAACTGATACCAATTTTTAAGGTGTATGTATAATTGTGTTTGTGCGCGTGCTTATTTTGTATATGATATTTTACAAAATACCTTTCAATGGGTTGCTCGTGTTGTGCTACCTAAATTTGAATAACTGAGAGTATCCTATATATTTTATATGATTTTGGTTTATTTTCTGTTTTTTTTTTGTCGTGCTGACAAGAATTCACGGAATTATCAAAAGTTACGGGTGAGCGAAATTTTTAAAAGCCTATACAAAAGCTCCAGCTTTTTAAAACTATTTCTCGAGTATGCCGTTTGTCACTTCGCTTAAAATTTGGCGTGAGAATTTGTTGATATAGTCTTTATTGATATAAAAGTAAGTAAAATTTTACATAAAAACTATAAGTAAAGATAAATACAAAAAAAACAGTATATTGCCATTAAGTCAAATATTTTGGTTGTTCTAAAGATTCAATGAAAACGTTTAACTTGATTAGTTAATAAATTAACGGCATTTTTTCAATAATTGTAGGATTTTAAATATTTAATTGGCCGCAAAAAGTGGTATCAACACCTCTATAGTGAAATTTTATAATTATGATTCGTGCATTGTACATATTACAAAAAAAACAAAAGTCTTAGAATTTTATTGATTGAATTGGCATTCACTTGGTAGAACTCCATTATAACACGGTGAAAAAATAGCAATGTATTTTAGTTCTACAAAATTATTTTTAACACATATAGTTGATAGCTATACTATCTAGACAGTTATGACGATGGCGTGAGCCGAAATAGCTGTCAACTATATTTGTTAAAAATAATTTTGTAGAACTAAAATACATTGCTATTTTTTCACCGTGTCTTAGTATTTTGTACAAAATTTTTTATAATATATTTTGATATCAGTACTGATCAACCTTATTGCGAACGTCGTAATGTGATGTAAATGTTCGCGATGATCGAAATCAGCTCAGATCTGAATAATTTAAAATTCTCGAAATAGTATATGGCTTTGTGTTTTATTACATAAATATAATTAAGTTCTATCAAAATAAAACTAAAATTAATATTATACATTTAAAGTAATGTTGTATTGAATTATAAGCTGAATGATTTTGTAAGAGTTTTAAAAGATTTTTTTACTTTTAACCAAAATAAGTACGTGTACTTAGTGTATGAGAATTTTACGTCAATAAAAGAGAAAGAAATTTTACTGCCATACAAAAAATTGTGAATAATAACCGCAACTTTATTATGGTCGTAAAAAATATATTTGTAATACTTTAAATAAATAGATTTCGAGGAAATGTGTAGTAAATATCTTCATGTAAACATAATGAATTCTTGGTATACATGTCAAACCACTGCTTGTAAAATATCAAGAAAATTACGAGAACGCCTGTGGCATTATGTATCTAAATAATTTCTTTGGCTTTGTAAAAAAAAACTATTATTTATTTACAAAGCGTCTTTTGTAAAATGTTTTTATTTTTATAAATTTATAACGTAGTTTATAGCAAATATGCTTAAAAAAATTCTCTCAATGTGTGGGATAGATATTCAGTATTTCATATATATTGAAATTGTTAAACGTGTACATTTTGCGTTAGTCACACTGTCGATTTGAATGACTTATTAAAAACTAATAAAGGATTTCAATTTAAAATTGTAAACGTTTATTACTGATGGAAAAAATTGATGAATTTATTTTTTTGCATTCTGAAATGATAATATTTTGTTTTCTGTAAAACGAAAATTTTTTGAATTTCATGTTGGAAAATGTCGATAATCTCATGTAAAGTGAATTTTATTGTGTAATGAAATTTTCACAACGCAAATGCTTATAATTTTTCTAATGTTGATAATTTTCGATAAATTTTGACTGATTCAGTCATTCAGCAGCAGAAATAAAATATTATATTGTACGGTACATTACAATCAAACGTAAGGTAAAACAAGCTGATATTCAAACGGAAAATGTGCTTCTAATGCGAAAAAATATTAACTAGCTCAATATTTTGAGCAAAAGAAATATATTGTATATATATATATTTTTTACACTGTTTGGTTATCAAATTTGAATTGTTGAAACATTGTATTTTTCATGTGTTTTTTCATTTGGAACCAGGGTTTTTCTATTCAGCATCTTCATGTTATGTTCATGATATTTTTTTTATAATATATGAATAACACTTCCTAAAATCAACAACAACATAAATCATGTTTTGGTAAATATCAGTCTTTGATTTTTAATTTCGATAATCTGTCTAAATTCATGTTTGTCTCCAGGGTGCTCTCTTAGTATGAATCTATTGTTAATGGAAATAATTTATTTGAATATAATATAAACATATAAAAAACATAAATAAAGAATGAACGTGTTTAATATTTTTTTAATAATTTGTATTCCTACAAAAAACATTGTAACTTGAACATTTTTAAGGTGTAATCTACCGATATAAATCCGTTTCACGAAAAGTCAAATATTTTCAGAAAGAAAATGTTCATATATGACATAAAATTCTTTTTTCCGAATAATATTTTTATTTTTCTCTCAATATATTCAATAAATTCATAACTTTCGAGAACGCTGCGAGCTTAGATTGTTCACACCCCATTTAATCGATTCTAGAGTTAGAAAGAAAAAATTGAATGTAAAATCCAAAGGAAAATGTCACTTTGACATTGGCAGATAGTTTATGCTCGTGCAGGGTTTCAAGTGAAAGTTTCATTTTTATTATGAGTTTAAATTGTTAGGAAATATTGGCACGTAAAAAAATGTGACAGAAATATTAGAAAAATAAAAGATACATAAGAAAATTGAGAAGAGTGATTATTTTTTGTTGAACATATTGAAAAACGTATAAAAAATTATTTTAAAACAATTTCATTTAAAAATAAATAAATCAATATATCAAATGAATATAAAAAAAAATACTTTGTATATTAAGAAAACGTAATCGTAGTTATCAAAAAATCATGTTTGTCTATGGAACTTCGAGTGTATATTTGAAACAATAATTTATTAATTTCTCGTCATCGGTAAACAAACGATTAGCATGTTTCAACAAGAATATTTTAATACTTTCAATGTGAGCTTACGGAAATATTTTCTAAGTGTAAATATTTTTTTTACATATATTTTTTGCATCTAAAAGGTGGTTTGCTTTTGGTTTCATATTAATTTTACCGCAGAGCATCTGTAGTAAACAATTACGAAACGCAAAAGAACAACTTGTTTAACATATTATAGAGCTATCAATGGTAACATAAGAAAATATGTTTTAAGTAAAACCATTTTTTGTAATTTCTTAATAATTAAAAGAAGTCTTAATATCAGGTACAACATATTATTTTCATATTTCCATATGGAAAACTAAAAAGTTGTTGCCTGTTTTTTGCAAATATATTTTGCCGCATAGCCTTTGTGTTGAGCAAACACAAAACATAAAAGAACAATGCCCCAAAAAGGGGTTGTTTTGTTTGTATTAAGAAACTGAGATTTGATTTACAGTTTTCTTTCTACTTAAGTTATAGAAATATTCTGCGCTGTTTAGTTAAGTAAGGAATGAGTAACAGTTTCAAAATTACATGTAAAAGTACTGGAATCGAGTATGAACATATATATCTAATAAAAAAAAAATATTTTTACAAAATAAAACAAAATTTTATTTAAATTTTTTCCATCGTGGGTACTATCAGAACTTATTTTCTATATAATTAATCGTTTGATGGTGGTGGCGAGGCATATTATATAAAAAAAAAAAATTGTACTATTTCCAAAACCTTATATTTGTTTGATAAAGCTGTGTCCTCCGTCATAAGTTGATGTTGTTTGCAGTTGATATCATCATCCTGCTAGTATCATGCTCGCGATGCGCAAAACCAGTCCTGATCATAAATATATTTTAAATAATAAACACAAACCATGTGGGGTTATTATTTAAATGAAATGCTTTTCAAACCCTTTAATTTTAATTTCATGTTGACTTTGCTCGCCATGAGCAAAGCCGGTTCTGGTCACAAAATATATTGTGGAAATAAGTACTTAAAAATGTGTTTTTAATATTTAAAATTTCATGCCTTTCCATCAAGAAGTAACAGTTAAAATATTAAATACGCCTTAAAATTATGAAATATAAATAAAAACACGGTGAAAAAATAGCAACATGCTGTTTTTTCACCGTTATATAATAGAGTTCTACCGAGTAAATGCCAATTCTATCTTTATATAAATAAGAACATGAAATTGTGGATATATTACTAAAATATCTTTTAATTATTTAAAAAAGATATAAAAACACTGTGGCGTTTTCCGTATCAAGCCACAATTTTGAAATTTCTTGGTATGATTTTCAAATGCTTAATAATGTATGATATCGCTTAAAGGTGCTTGATAGAATTTCAATATCAAATTTGAATTGTAACAACTTTGTATGATATTCGCCTTTCGGCATCTTCAGGCATTCTATCACACGGATGCAACAGAACTGATAAAGACTGAATTGAACTGTGAATGCATGAAGATGCCGAAAGTTGAAGCCCGGGTCGTTAGTGACAAAACATGTGGAATCGTACAATGTTGTAGGAATTCAAATTTGCTTAATAATGATTTGGACTGATTTTACTGACCAGTATATAATAGCAGTGGAGAGTGAATCTGGTGCATATTATTTTTATGAAATGTCGTTGTAGTGATGGACAAAATATCAATAATTTATTTAAATATTACATCTTTCCAGAAGTGACATACTTAGCTTTCGGTCCGTTCTTAGTTAAAAGTAGCTTCAACTACTTGTGAAATTGTTTTCTAGAATGTAATACAATGTGGTTCAAGCTGTCAACTCTACGGGTGATTGCACTAGCTAGTCAGGATCGTATTAGAGTCGTAACAGATAGGTTACACATCACATGGTATAACTCGAATTCACTTTCAGGTTAATGATACCTGATTTAATTTCTATACTGTCAATAATCTCCTAGAAACCATTAGTAGATTAATCGATTATGACAGCAATATCGGCGTTATAAGGAACTTTTTTGCTTTATAAATATTTGTGTTATATAATATTACAAGTATAAAAGTTTGATGAGTGTTTAGAAAATGTAAAACGAAATTATTTTCTTATAAAAGTAATAACCATTACCTGGGAAGCTTTATGTAGCCAACGTGACCATTGAAGGCGGTTCAAAAGAAAATTTTCTCGGCATTCAATTTGTAAATAAACTGATTCCACACAAAATGAAGAGTATTTTCAAATCCGGTCTCCATGGAGACGGTGAGGCTTGTAAGGAAACGTTACATACAACCTGTTATCGCTTTTTCCCTCGCCACGATATTCTTCTGACAAAACTTCCATTTCCGAGCTTTCATATCCGGTTGAAGAGTGACGATTCACGTGTCATATATTTGAAGGAAGATATTTATCAAGTCGTTTTTTGTTGACACCTAATGATATCGTTGTCATATATGGCACATTATTTTTGTAAGAGCCCAGGGTAACGGACAATAAAATTCCTTTTCGAGGCAAATTAACTATAAGAATACTTCAAAATAAAGGAAAAAATATACTTGATTTTAATTTTCTATGAAAACTGATATCGTGTTTACTTCACTGGATTCGTAACAGAGCATAGAAAAATTTAAAGTTTTCAAAAACTATTGATTTTCAAAAATAAATGAACGTTTATAGAAATTGAATTAATTGATAATATATTTTATTTTTTAAAATATCAAGTTTATTATAAAAGTATACCTTTACAAAACCCTATAAAAAGGGCTTAAAAGGTTTTACTTACAAATTAATTTATTGAATTTAAAAGAGAGAATTGTTTTGACTCAGAAAATAATTGGATTTTTTTGGTATTAATAATGACATTTATTTGTAAAAAAAAAACATTTTCATCTATTAACGACTGAAACAAAAGCTTATTTTAATACTGTACATTTTAAAAATGAAGCTTTAGTAAAAATATGATAATTTCGTTGGTCAGTCATAAATCAATGCTTTCTAAGAACTGCATAGTCGATCGCTAATCGTCGTGAAATGTTTTTTGAAGGAGTTAGGATATGGACTTTTTTATGACAAATATTTCATATGGAAAATCAGTCTGCGTCCTCGTTGCATCACCGTCAAACCCTAAAATTAAATTTCGTGCAGAAATATTAAATCACTTATAAAGATGATTAAATATTTGATGACGGCAGCATCTATCATGTTGATTAGAAGAAATCTAAAATTTTAGTTCTGCAAAATTCTGCCATCATAGCTCTGACGATGGCGTGAGCCGAAATAGCTATCAACTATATTTGTTAAAAATAATTTTGTAGAACTAAAATACATTGCTATTTTTTCACCGTGTTATAATGGAGTTCTACCAAGTGAATGCCAAATCAATCAAGAAATCTAAAACATTGACTACAAGTCAATGTTTAAGAGGCTATTTATATACTTAATATAGTAAAATGAATTATTTATATCTACATATGTACATAACTAAAAGAGCCAAAAATGTGTATTTAGGTGATTATACACAGCATAAAATAGACAATTTAAATTTCATTGCTATTTAAGCGTTGAAACAAGTCTTGGAAAATTTAAATCTTAAATGGTATTGGATTAAAGTCAGATTTAAATCGGAATAATTGAACCGGTTCAGTAAAAATATAAATGAAAGAAGCTTAGTAGAATAAATAGAAAATTTCATAGGACTTAAACACTAAAAAATTTAATTATTGTGCTTGAGATAAACAATATTCGAAGTTGTGATGTATGAATATATTGATTTTGATATGCTACCAGTGAATTGACTTTAAGATTTTTAAGTTGCTGATTATACCGACGCATAAATATTTTAAATTTAATAAATCCAAACTGAAATGGTCTTTCATCATAATGCTTGTCGCGAGCACCATAATATAATGTAAAACCAACGATTCGATAACTAAGAAAGCATTCAATATAGCATGTATCTAAATGAAGTAAAATATATACAAAAAAAAAATGTTAATAACTCTAAATACTATTTTCAATCAAAAACAAATCTTAATTTAAACACCATTGAGAATTAAAAATGCTTATGAAATACTCAATAACAAAAATAAGAATGGTACATTTTTACGATCAAATACTAATAAAATTCTTTAAGGCCAGCTTAATCTTTTCGATTCCCCCTTGTTATATCCTTTACGTGAGATCAGTTCAATGAGTCAACAACTTCATAAATTAAATTCCTGTATTACGTCATGTGATGTTTCATTCCTATTGTTACCTGCCAACTTGAAATAAGTAGGTATTTCTAAGTCTAAAATTATCAAATTGCATTTTTATGTTAGCTGACGAGTGTGAATATTATTCAATCAATATTATTGAAGTGGAATTGCTATAGCTTTGTACGATTCCTCATTTTGATGTCATAAATTATATAAATTTCATTGAAATTTATTCCAGTTGTTTATTTGGATCCTAGCCTTAGAGTCTGTTTTTTTCCTTTGCGATTAACTTTTTTAGTATATAACCGATTCTAACTGTTTTTTTGTGTGTCAATTCTGTTGAATTTGTGTGAAGTAATGCTTGAAGATGCCAAAAGGCGAAATCCGGGTCGTAATCTCAACGGTTCAAGTTTGGTATTAAAATTCATAAATAAGTCGTCTGAAAGGCGATGTCATAAATTATATCAAATATTATTAACTAAAATATTTAAAAAAACGAATTACATATATTTTTGAATGTTCATTCATTCATTTATTTTACTTTAGAACAAAGGTTTTAAGCTGTTAATTTTTGACAGTGTTTATTTTAAATAACATAATTTTCAAAGCTAATATTGTAATTACTTAAACACAAAAACAGGTTTTAATATATTTTGAAAGCGATCAGAAGTTACGGTATTAAACTGTTACGAGATTAAAATAGAACATAGTCAATATAATAGGCATGACGTGCTGGAAAAGTTAACGGATCACCGGCATAAACTATCATAGGAATATCCGCACCGAGCTAATGACCGTTCACTGCCGGAAATTGGAAACTATACCGGCCACTATCGTCTCACAGAGTGACCTGACACGTACCTCTGCTAAGAGCTTCGCAATTGTGGCCCGTAATCTTATTACGACACTGAGCAGAAGTGGTTTCACTGCTCCAAAGATGTTTTCTTGACGATAAATTATTTCTTATTAGTTTTTCGTTCAACTAGTGTAATTCTGCATGGCTATTTATTTATTGATTACATTGATTAAATAAAAAAAATAGCAGTGAATTTTAGTTGTATACAATTTTAAACATATACTTGATAGGTATTTCTGCCGATGGCGTTGGCCGAACACCTATCAACTATGTTTTTTTAAATTTATAGAACAAAAATGCATTGCTATTTTTCCACCGTGTTATTTATTTAAATAAAAATGTTTTTTATTCTTTATTAACTAATGTTATTATCGACTTCAATCCGTTTTTATTTTCATTGTATGTTGACTACATTCAAATAGTTTGTTATAACTGCGTGGTGAAAAGGTATAATTATACTTTATAAAAATATCGATGTATTTTTATTTCACAAAAGTTATAAGGTAAATAGTCATCAGCTAATAGAGAATCAGCTGAAATAGCTATCTACTGTATATCTTATACATTTTGTAAAACTAAAACATATTGCTATTTTTTCATTGTGTTGTAATAGAGCTCTACCAAATAAATGCCGATTTCATAAATAAATGTTAAATTTTCTATTACATGTAACACAAATAATTGATTGTTCGATCATTTTGATATTTTTAAATTTCAAAACGAAAAAATTTAAACATTTGAGAAATACAGTCAATATATAAATAAACGAAAATATACGACTATCGTCTTTCAATTTTAAATGCGGTTAGAAGATTTTTATCGCTTTTAATATCGAGAGACATTTCGAACTAAAAAATATGGTTATTCTCACAATTTTCATGTACATATAATACTATACTTAGAAACAAACAACCTTTTTTGATATGAAAATAATAGGGCAATTTTCATACGAACTCAAATAACCAAGTTAACTTTTTGTCATAACACAAAACTTGTTTCATGTGTCATGTGATATGATTATATTATTACTAGTTACTCAATTATCTTTACCAAACAACAACAAAAATACGATGGAAAATTTCGTGATGAAAGCTTTTACCATTCAATTACTTTAAAAATAGTTACCTGTAATATGATTTAAAAAATCTTGAGCTTATTCAAACTATTCTTATAGACTGCTTTTTATACAGTTGAAAATTATGTTATTCTCTTTTATTTGAGCTTTTAATCATTGTCGTGGAAAAGTGTCTAAAACGGCACGCAGAAATCAAAATAGAAAACATCTTTTGCATACAATTTTCAAGTATGTTTTGCATATAGAAAGAAAAAAATATTTAAAGAATATTTTTCAATTATATTGAAATTACAACAATTCAAATTTTATATTGAAATAGTTTTTTCACAAGCTGTACATAAAGATTTTGTCACCGTCCTCTCACACTTTGAATTTGAAGTAGAATGTCTTTTGAGAATTCGTAAATTATGTAGACAGGGATTAAAATATGACCAAAGATATGCTTATAGAATATTTGTTTATTTAAGGATCTATCTTCAACGATGCCGGAATATAGTATGACTTTTCGAGTTTTTGATATATTATACTTACTCTAAAAAATGAATATAAATATGCACAATGAGCTTAAGTCGTTTATTTGGTACAGATATAAGCTTTTTTTATACTATAAATATTATATCAATTTTGTGAAAGTTGTTTTTTGAACTTGTAAGTCAATGGTAAAAATCCACATGCTTTCATGTTCAAGCTTTTGAACCTTTAATAAAGATTTTTGACTGACTTTTGACTTTTATATAATTTATTATATCGACTGAAAGTACTTGATGAAATTTCATAAACAAATTTAAATTATCACAACTGGGTTTCGCCTTTCGGTATCTTCAGGTATCAACTCTTATATGCAATACAACTTTATGCCAGCACGGTGAAAAAATAGCAATGTTTTTTTATTTTTTAAAACGTTTATATAGTATATAAAAATCTTTCAACTATATTCCTTTTAATTTTGTTTTTAATTACTTTATCGTGTTATAATGGAGTTCTATCAAGTAATAACAACATAATGTTTTTGTAATGAGAGATATTTACAAGAATTAACTAGCACTTAGATGTAATAAGAATACTTATAATTTTGACATACCTGTTGATTGTAATGTATGTGAATAAACATAAAATTTTAACACATATATTGTTGATATTAAATCTGAAATACTGTATCTCGCATGATTTTTTCTTTCAATCAATATTTGAAACAAATATTTAAGTCGCTTTCAATTGTTAATTGTAACAAACGAACGATTCCTACCATTTCCTCTCATTACCAATTCTGAAAATGTGTATGCACAATCAACGCAGGTATTGATTAATTCATAAAACCATTACGCTTTACATAGTCGCTGGAATTATTAATTAATAAACCTATCATTAATACCCCTCTGGGAGATGAGCTTTATGGAGTAGGTAATGTATTGACAACACAAATAGAAAATTTGGTACAGTATCGTGTATTGTGTTATTTCTAGAAATATTTGTTTATCATGAATAACCACATCAATTTACCAGAAAAACCGAAATGTGTATTTAATATTGAATTGATTCAATTTGTTAATGGATTGTTGAAAAAAATATTTTATTTTCCTGCGGTATTTTTTTTTAATCGCCTGATTGTTAAATTTATTTAAATTCAGGGAAAATGATTTGATTTAATTGTAAGCACAAATTTCATAAAAGCCACCATAAATTTTGATTTTCGATTATGTTAAGCAATATTTCAGCACCGTTACCGCTATTTTTTTTTTACAATATGAAATATTTTTGCTTGGGTGAATTTACACAGTTATTATAGTACGAGCTGTTATAAAACAATTGTTACCAATATTTCTTTTATTAAGATCTTTTTAAGTACTGATAAAGTATTGAATAATTAATACTAACGAATGCATAATATACAAGGTTTGTTTTACGGCTGTCAGAAACGTTTCATTGACGCGTTGTTTTCATATTCAATGTTTTTTTCAAATGGAAAATATTTTTATCTAAGATCTTTTTTCCTTCTTCAAACGTGATATCTGTAATTATTTTTTCCATGAGATGACAAATAATAAAATGGTCCATAAAAACAATACTTAAAACTAAAAACCTAAATTTCAATATAACTTAAAAATTAATATTAGCAAACTAATTATGAATCTCGGTACGATTTCATGCTTTCTAAGAAACAACCACTTTCATATAAAATTTTGAGAATGACAGACATACACCGTAAAAATAAAAAAAAATAAAAAATGTATACATATTATTCAACATTATTCAAATGTCAATGTATTTTTTTTATTGTTTACTTTCATTCGATAATGCTTGCGATGAGCAAGAGATGAGAAGCAATGAGAAGTAAATGCCAATTCAATTAATAAAGCAAAAACAGTCCTGAATTCAATAATACATAATTGTGAATTTCTTACTAAGATATCTGTTGTAATTATTAAATTAGATAAATAGTTATCGATATGATGACACGATGAATTCAACGTCAGAAAATAGAGCATAAAATAAAAAAAAAGTGAATCTCACTGACAAAACTAAACTGCGGAAAATTACGCAAAACCTTTTATGTTTATCCTGTAATCAAACGAATCATAAAAGCATTGTTTATATAAACTATAAACGATTTACGTATTCATAGTGAGTAAATATATACGACTTGAAGAAACAAATAAATAAATGTTAATGGCATATAAAATCCTTTTATTCGCTGTTATTCTTGATTGAATCAGTTGGTATTCCCCTCGACATGTGTGTTATCTGTGCCAATGAAGAATGCGGTGCTTTGTGGCAGCCTCCCGCCCTATGAGGAAATCGAGAAATCGATCCGAGCCTGCTACCACACAAATTAGTATGCAATACATAGCCTGTTAGAAATGGACTTAGTTCTCAGGGGGGCAGTGTTGAAACTTGAATCATTATATACCCGTTCGTTATTCGACACTAAAAAGATAAATTATACGCTTTTAAGGTTGCTTTTTATGGTCGTCTGCATGTTTTTAGTAACACACCGCGTCGGAATACGAAACAAACTGGCTTGCTTTAACTACAATTAATGAATTTAATAAAAATTTATGGCTATCAAAAACACCATGTTTGCTAATTTTTTTTAGATTAAAAAATAATTATCATCTCACGTGTTATTTTTTCGATAGAACGATAATCAACCAAACTATTAACATTTAAATTTAATGAAGATTAATATAATAAAAATTTTCTAACGTCTAATGGTGCTAATGTATAATGCACATAACAAATAAAATATATATAATTAATCAATAAAACAAATATGATTATTGATTGAATTGACATTCACTTGGTAGAATTCCATTATGACACGGTGAAAAAATAGCAATGTATTGTAGTTCTACAAAATTATTTTTTAAATTATACTTGATAGCTATTTTGGCTCACGTCATCGTCAGAACTAATGTAAGAAGAAATAGAAATAGCTATCAACTATATTTAAAAAAATAATTTTGTAGACCTAAAATATATGGCTGTTTTTTCACCGTGGCAAATATGATTAAATGTGGAAATGAAAAGTAAATTTATTTATTTTAATTATTAATTTAAAATGAAAAATATAACGATACTCTTATTGTATTGTCTATAATGCACACATACCATAGAACACTGATCAGGCCAACAGTCTTCACAACTGGCTACTCACATAACCAACGAGACAAACATTAAAATATTTTCAAATAAATATAAATCATCACACGTAAAACGTAGAAAATAAAATTTTAATTAACCAAGTCTCATGGAAACGAATTTTTTTTACGATAAAGCGTACTGATCGTGAGGTATTTCAATGATTGAATTAATACTACTAATTTGTTAATGGAATAAAATAATTCTGTCGTTTTTATTGGAATTAGAAAAACATACCTGATGGACTAAATAAATAATTTACAAAAAAAACGTTTTAGACAGATTAGCAAAAGAATGATAATTATGATTGATAACGATAATTAAATGAAGACAATTTTCCAGCTAAGTGACAGTTATTCGCATACGTCCTGATTATTTAACGCCTAATTGGAATTAATGAAAAATTACCGATAATAACAAAAAACCTTTTCCGTGTCTTACCCATATCACAATATTTTCGTAAAGCTGTAGTAGCAAAAAAAATATATTTTTTAGCATTGTTTGCTTAAAAGATTTGTTTATAACATTTATCTTCTCTTTCTATAAATAGATATAAATGAACGAGTATGACGAGAAAGTGGAATGAAGAGTTTAATTTGAAATAGTTAAGATTTCTTTCAAAATATCGTACGATATGATGAGCTCAAAAAAAGTATTTGTTAGATAGTTAACAAAAGTATTAATAAAAAAATAATAGATAAATGAAGAAAATAAATATGTTATATAAATTGACAACATTATGAGACTCTTTAAAAAGGAATTTGACGCGCTTGAACTACAATAATACAAAATTTAGGACGTATCTAAAACTGTCCATTTCGACTATAAATTAGTTAAAAAAAGCATGAATTACGTAATTAAAAAAGACTTATGTAATTTTATTCTGCTTGTCTTTCACCTAAACGTTTTCAAGAGATTTTTAATCATCATTACATTTCGGAGCTTAGAAGCAGTCAATTGCACGGAACAAAAATATTATGCTTTTAGCATATAATTTTCTCAAAATTCCTCTAGCAAAAATGTCTTCTACATTCAACTATGTGGCAGTTTGTAACTAAGTGAAACCAAAATTAGAAACTATCTCGGGGTATATTTATATTAACCAAACTATTTTGTTTTTACTGCGACATTTACATAATATGCAAAAATATTGCTTTTCCCGCGACAGTATAATGCAATTTTATATATAATATACTTTACCCTGGCAGCAGGCGACATAAAATATTTTTATACGAGTGATAAAAATATTTTACACTGTCAAAATCGGTGACGCTTCCTAGAAAAATACTGGCGACAGTTATTTGAAAGTAGAGTACACAAAACGTATCGTGCATGTGACATTTGTATGAGCTTTAAATCCGTTTCTGTCAGACAAGTGTCAGCGGTTTCCTCTAAGTGACAAGTGTACTTTCATGCACTATTTATTATTTTGTTGATTAGTAGAATCTGCTTATTTTATTTTAACAAGCACACCTCTATCTTTCTTGAGTATTCACTGCTGTACCCACTATGGATCTGTAGCCTTAATTGGATGTATTCAGCGTTTAGACCTTTCAAATGTTTTTGGAAAACTGTCCTCGGAGCGGTTTGTATTTACTTGGGAAGCTTAAAAACCTATATATTCGCGCGTAGGCTTTTAAATTGATTTGTGGTTATGATACGTTGTTTCCGAATAACTGTAGCTTAGTTAGTGCTTATACAAATTTTAATGGAAAAATTTATCGAAAATCAAACTTCTATTTACATTTTACACTCATCTCCCGATTAACACTGGGGATACATTTTCCATAGAAATCGCAAGAAAAAAGCAAAGAACTTGTAAATAATCAATAAAAAGTATTTCATTTTCTATAACGACATAAAAACACACATTGATTTTATACTCAATTTAAAAACTCTTTCCATAAAATTTATGATCGAGCTTAATTCATGTTGGGTACATTAAAAAAATGAATTTTATTGACCGCGTTGAAGCGAAAAGGCTCAAACAAAAAATACCGCATAAATCAGGAGATCAGTGTTGTATTAATTGCAGTCCATAGCATGTTGTACTAATTAAGTCGATTGTTTTTCAAATACTAAACTGCCAAAAAAAAAACTGAAAATTATATCAAATAATTACAATAAACATACGTCCAAAGTATCCTCATCATCATCATCAGCCGGGGTCGATCCACTGCTGGATGAAAGCCTCCCCCTGCTTTTTTTTACAGGGGGGTTGTTTTTGGACATAGCAACACCACGCTGCCCAGGCGGGTTGGTGTTCGGTTTTCTGTCTGGGTTTTCCTTCCCATAGCCAAGAGACCACGGCACGGCGTCCAATGCTGCTTAACTTCGGTGATCGCACGAGAGCCGGTGCTTTCAACGTGGTATGGTCGTTGGCATAGATATTTGATATATATATACATAACGTTATTAATGTGATTTAATGGTTTTTATTAATCCAGTTGACTCAATTAATTCATTATAATTCCTTATATTTCTTCATATTTTTAAGACTTGGCCATCAATAATCGATAACATAAAAGAATATTTAATTAACGTTTAAACTTTATTTGTTTTGTATTTTATTAAAAAATAAACATTAAGTGTTGTTGTTGAAAAAGTTGTCCAAAGTATATAATATTAATTAAAATAAAACTAACACAGTCAAAAAATAAAATTCAATTTAAATTTATAGTATTGCATAAAAATAACCGTTTTTTATGAATAATTTTATATAAGCACTTAAAGCCGCTTATTCTAGCACGTTTCCATTTTGTACTAACAATACTTTTTGATATACTTGTGTGGCCAAATTATTGAAATTTTTAAATCTTTCATTACCATATCTGAGAATTCTCAGATATAAACAATAAAAATTGAGAATAAATTAATGTAATACGACACAGCATGGGCATTTAATGTATGGTTTTTAAATAATTTAGTGACATTATTATATTTGATCGAACACCAACCCGCCTGGGCAGCGTGGTGTTGCTATGTCCAAACCCCCCCTGAAAAAAAAAAAAAAACAGGGGGAGGCCTTCATCCAGCAGTGGATCGACCCCGGCTGATGATGATGATGATTATATTTGATATTTTTTATTCACACTTAAATTTGTTAGCATAAAGAATTCAAATAAAAAATCAACTCTCCCAGAAACAGTTAGGAATACAACACATGAACTTATTTGTACTCTGTTAGAAATTAAAAAAAATCGTGTCATAAAATATAAAAAATGGCGCTTTATTCATTAATTTGCAAGTTTACTGAAAATTATTAAAGTGTTTTTGCAATATACAAAATTTTACATACAACGTCAGAACTATGATTGAGCTTTATTTAAATTTCACTTTATATACTGTCAAAGAAGCAATATATAATATATATTCCAACTCATTATAGCGCCGATGATTTTATGTATAGTTTTAATATGTTATGAGTTATTGTGCCAATAGTTGTTCTTAGTAATTAAATATGCCCACTTATGTATATTTATAAGTCATAAGAAGGGTTCATTGAAATTTCTCACAAAATATTCTGTTATGGATTTAATTGCGAGCAATAATTTCAGCAGCGGCAATGAATTGATAATAGTTTGGCCGTCTAACCAGATGGCAAATAGCGTCTTAAGACACACATTTTTCGTGAACGCAACGTAGAAAAATTACTTATAGGCGCGCTGCTTTAAAAAGGATTTTACTAACGTAAATCAATATAATTTATGACATCGACTGAAGGTGCTTGATGGAATTTCTATATCAAATTTGAATTGTTGTAACTTTGTACGATTCCACATGTTATGTCACAACCCGGATTTCGCCTTTCGGCATCTTCAGGTATCGATTTCGTTATACTTTTATAACCGATAGAACTGTATGCTAGCACGGCGAAAAAATGGTAATGCACTTTATTGATTGAATTGGCATTTACTTGGCAGAACTCCATTATAACACGGTGAAAAAATAGTAATATATTTTAGGTCTACAATTTTTTTTTATAAAATATAGTTGATAGCTATTTCGGCTCACGCCATCGTCAGAAATTACTAATTTGTCTAACGATGGCGTGAACTGAAATAACTATCAATTATAATATATCTTTAAAAAACTTTTGTATAAGTAAAATACATTTCTTTCTTTTTCCACCGTGTTGTATGTAAATGTATTTTGTTTTAAAAATCGATTATATGGTATATAAAAAAACAATGAATATACCCTATGAATTTTGTAGATTCTGTTTTTATTATTTCATAGTATTTCTACCAAATAAATGCCAATTCAATCAACAACATTTTTTTTTTTAGCTGACAAATGTCAGTTCTGTTGCATCCGTGTGAAAGAATGCCTGAAGATGCCGAAAGGTGAATCCCGGATTGTTAGTGACAAAACATGTGGAATCGTACAAAGTCGTAATAATTAAAATTTGCAAATCAATATTTTGAGCAAATTTGTTTGTGCCAATTAAAAAAAGCTTTTGTTTGTTTTAGCAATAAAATTACCGGCGTTTTAACTTCCACCATATATATACATCTATCGGCAGTTAAAAGGTAATAAGATTAGAATATTGATTATATCTATTGATTTCTAACTTTTCGAGTGCATTTAAGTTCAAAGTTTTTGTTACAAGATTGTAGACGTGTTGGATAGACGTAAATCTAAATGTATATTGTGTGATTTGGCCAAAACGACACTGTGGAAAATGTTTGTATACTATATTTTACACAATTTTCAAAAAGTCTGTTGGATCTACAACGTAGTTGTAACAAGAAACCAATAAATGCATTTTAACTCGAATTTTCATAAACATTAAAAACCAATGCATGCTTCTGCACGAGTTTTAATTAAAATGTCTTATCTTGGATACGTTTTCTATTTACGAAGAACGTATAATATATTCTTTCTGAACGTTCTTGATTTCATTCCCCTGTTAAAGCATAGTATGCCCTTTACATTCCGTGTGTATGTAATATCTGTATGCGAAAGATAAATACAGTAGGTGTAGAGCATTGAGTCGAGTGTGTTTAGCAGAGATTAGAGCAATCCCTTTTGATAGATGCGGGCAACCTGCTTTCTAAGTATGTGACAACCACATTACAACACTCTCATTGTCGTCTTAGAATATTCGTGATTGTATGAAAGTACATTTCGATGCCAATTTTGTAGAGCTGAAGACGCTTTCGTTTGAAAGTATATTTTAACACGGTGAAAAAATTGCAATGTATTTTAGTTCTACAATATTTAGGATGCTGGCTGAACGACCAATGGGACCGTTCACAAGAGATTAAAATCAGAATAGAGATGGCACGAAACGCTTTCTTCAAGATGCGTGATCTCCTCTGCAATAGAGATTTCAATCATGACCTAAGGATGAGAATTCTACACTGCTACGTTATATCAGTACTTCTTTATGGGGTCGAATCCTGGACCATGACACAAGCCACAGAGAAAAAGCTAGCAGCATTCGAAATGTGGTGTTTCAGGAGAATATTAAGGATTCCCTGGGTGGACAGAGTCCGAAATGAAGAAGTATTGAAACGAATGAAAAGAAAACAAGAGGTATTAAGCATTGTGAAGCGCAGAAAACTCGAATACCTGGGTCATGTGATGAGAAATCCGAAATATGAAATCATACAGCTCATAGTGCAGGGGAGAGTACAAGGGAAAAGAAGCGTTGGTAGACGACGCATCTCGTGGATGGGTAATCTTCGTGGATGGTACCAATGTGACTCCACAACACTTTTCAGGGCAACCATGGATAGAGAGAGGGTATATACCATGATATCCAACCTTCTACAAGGAGAAGAATAAAAAGAAGAAGAAGATTTTTTTTATAAGATACAGTTGATAGCTATTTATGCTCACGCCGTCGTCAGAACTGGAGAACGCATCAGTTAGTTCTGACGATGACTATATCTTATAAAAAAATGTGTAAAATACATTGCTATTTTTTCACCGTGTTATAATGGAGTTCTGCCAAGTGATTGCCAATTCAATCAATAAAGTATTTTGATCGCGATTTTCTATACCTATTATCCAGCGCGTTGAAGTTTTCATTGATATTATTTTCTTTAAATAATGAAAACACATTTTTTAGTACTTATTTCCACAATATATATTTTTTGATCATGACCGGTTCCGCTCATCGTGAGTATTATCAGTTGGTCATCAACAATCATTTGTCACAGTCTGCCATCACAGCAGTTAAGACAATATCTGTCAAGATGAATATTTAATTAAATTCCTTAATTTGTTTACTAAACACAGTGATTAAGTGAGATGTTTTGAATTGGTAAACGCAATTTGATGTCATATTATTAGAAGCGAGAAATCTTTAAATAAAATATATTAGACAAATAAGGTCAACCTACACCACTTAAAGTAGTGTTTTATTTTCAACCAACACCCGTACTTTGAAATTCGAGCTGTTGACTCTTTATTTTCCGGTATAAAGGCTATTAAAATTTTTTGACAATTGTCAATACCATTAGATTTATCGTTATAATTGAAAAGAGTATCATAACAAAAATCCAATCGCCTGAAGTGTATTTTTATATTGGAAATAACATTTTCCCAATCATTCGCTATTTACATCTTCTAGATGGAAAAAGCATTATGTTTTATATAATAAAAACATTTTTTTATTACTATTTATACAGCTTATTATGATGCAAATTCGATGATAATTATTTTTTTTGTGGGAATAGTATTAAAATTATGACTTTTTTATTTAGAATTCAGTTTTTGAACATGTTCGCTTCCCAGTGTAATACAGATGTACTTCTAATATAATATAAACACTTTTCTCAGCAATCTGACGTATTTTAATTATATAAATATTATTTTTCAATCAACATTAATTCTGTGTTTTATTGTCTAGCAAAATACAGATTTCATTTCATACACATAAGTTAGTTATCGGTAGAACGATACAAAGAGTTCTGCCAAAAATATTCCCTGAAAAATCTATCTAAAAACATTTAGAGGCAATCGGTGACAAAGCAATATACCATTATGTTATCAAAATAAAGATATATATATTTTTTAATGATTTCTGCTCGGAATTTACAAAATATAATTCAAATATGAAATACGGGCGGTTTGCTTTGCTTTTGTCATCGCTTTTTTATTTACTTCCGCCATGATTATTTTTTTTAAGATGCCATTGAGAAATATTGGAATTGAATATAGAAATGTAATGTTTAATATTATTATCTTTTACGTACCTTTTGACGAAGTATTCGCTTCAAAAATGGTTCATTCCAAAAAAAAAAAAAAACGCATATTGTACTTATTCATTTAGTGTAAAAATCTGAAAAATATTCAGCATAATTATACAAAAAGCCTGGACGTATGAGAATCATATGAAAAAAATGATTTGATAATTTTTTATATGTTTCACTATTGAGGTTACTTTTACTTCTTTTTTTACAGAAATTGTTTGCAAATAACAAAACAAAAATTAAATTTTTATATCCACAATTTTATATTTTTAAAATCAAGACAGGTCTCGCTCATCTTGAACATTATCAACTGACAATAAAAAATACAAATTTATTGATTGATTTGGCATTCACTTGGTAGAACTCCATTATAACACGATGAAAAAATAGCAATGTATTTTAGTTCTACAAAAAAGAATATACTTTAATTATATATACGATATTTCATTGTAGAAAAAAAATACAAACAATATATATTTTTCAGTTGATAACGTTCGCGATTAGTGAAACCAGTCCTAATCTTAGTAATACGAAATTGTGGGAATGTTAGAAGGGATTGTGTTTTATTATTAAAATATTTGGTATGTTTAATGATAAATTTTGTGCCACACGAAATTCTTCATGAATAAATTGTAATTTTTTTAAATAATTTTAGCCTTCATTGAGCAATATATTAAGAAAAATGTGTAATAATGTGAAATTGAATAATGTGAATAGTGTTATATGTTTTCTATTTCATTCTAATATAATATATACTTGGCCTTTTCAACCTTTTGTTTAAAGTAAACCGTAATGTGAATATTTTGATTACAAAATTCTGTCTAGATAAAATCATTATCCCATGCCATTATTTTCTGTTAATAACACAGACACTAGAGGTAAATTTCAAAACATTTATTCAAACAAACACAGACTGACACAAGCGTTCATCGGAATGGGTAACATCGTATTTATTATAAGGGATGTATGTTTGTGAAAAATGTGTTACATATTTTTATCTTCAATTATTGCTTGTTACTGAAAATAGTGTTTAGTTTATACAATGCTTCAGATTTTCTGTTGCCAATTTTTGAAGTTGCATTCACTACGTTGATTTCTTAATATAAAATAATAGCAGTAAAGCTATGCTGTAGTTATTTTTATTTAACATTTTTTAAAGAAAATAATTAGATTTTTATATATTTGTAAATATAAACACGGACGGAAAAAAACACTTGGAACTCTACACAATTTCAATAATTCAAATTTATATCCAATTATTTCATACATTATAAATTTTAATTTTCAACAGCGTTAAAAATTTATTTATTCTAGATAATCATTTGTCTTTGTTAAAATTCAAAATAGTTACAATATCCAATAAAAAGTTTAGAATCAGCAAAAGAAGTTCGTTAAAAATTTCACCTTCACGAAAACCTTATGCTTGTTTTAAGTTTAATTAAATTTGTAATTTATAGTAAGATTATCGATAGATATATAATCAAGGTGTTATATTATATGTTACGTTTTCTTCTGTTAGTACGAACAGGCAAAGCTTTGAATGTGTACCCTAGAGCATATTTTTAGCCTCGCTCCGAGAGTTAATTACATCGTAGAAGTTTAAAACATTCCTCAATTTTGGCCAAAAACCGAACAAATTATTACCGCTCTGTGCTTCCTTTCTCACTTGGGTTCTGATTGGATGCGTCCAATTCGATGTTGTATAATAGAACCTTTTTTATTCGATTTATAATTTTAAAACGAATCATTTTAATGCGGCATTTTAAAATTTTTGAATGCGACATTTGTAAGCTTAAAAGCTCAGCGCTAATGAGAATATTTAAAACGATTTTTTGTTGTATTTGAAATGACTTTATTAATTGCTTTTAAAATATATTATTAAAAATTAAATTAACAAAATCTTTCCGTTTAAAGGTTTTAACTGTCACTTACTAGTGAACAGATATAACAAACGTTCAATGATTATCTCAAAGCATTTCAAATATTGGACTTAACCTTGTGTGCCACAAGAGTTTTTGTGTGTAAAAGCTTCGATATTAGTGAACAATGTCCTAGTATGAAGAAGACTTGAGAGTAGGTCAATTTTTTCAGCTTAAAATTTTTGAAACATGGTAAAAAAGTCCAGAAGAAATTTTTAAGACTTCTTTACTTAATGGTGCGTAGATACTACTCATTTATCTTTATCCAATTGACTTTTTTTACGTGTGCCTATATTTAATAGTTTGAAAACTAGAAAAGTAATTCGACTGGAAACATACTATTTATGATTTATAGGTATATATACAAAGCCAAAATGAAGATTTTCCCATCCGTGATTATATCAAATTGAATGTTCCTGATAAACATTTGAGAAGCTGTTGACATATGATAAATTGTTTTATATTCTGACGTATAGAACCGGCTTGCTTCAATCAAAAGAAATAAAAAAAAATTCAACAGTACTGCTTCACATCTCGATAGATTCGACATGGACAAAATTGAGTTCAGACAGTCAGTTTTAATGAGAAAAAGTAGATTTTGTCAGAGCTGGCTCGATTGATTTATGTTTTAAAAATATTTAATTTCCTTTAAAAAATCTTTTGTAGGTTAAAACAGCAATTCATATTTCTTTTATTTTTGTAAGACGAACTCATCAAATAAAAATATTGGCAAATTGATAAAGTAAATATAATATATTTTTAATTTAATAACTTCACTATCCCATTTTGTGTGTTAACAGATGCGACACGCGTTTCGCTTCCTTTAGATGCAACTTAAAGTTATATTACGGTTATTTTTTCTAAAGTAAAATCGATATTTCAAGTGAAAAAAAGTGGTTTCGGACTATTTCCTTTTTATTTGACACAGAATTGGGAAGAAGTATGTATTATTTGTATTTATGACACTGCAAATTTTTGCTTGAGGTTCTCTGAGGTGAAAATCGCAAGAGAAATAAATTGGAATGAATAATGAAACAATCTATATACATCAGTGTTGTAAAAAACACTATTTTTATGCTAAAATCCAAGATTATTTAGTAAACATTGAACCCATCATTGAACGGTTGCCTACAACTGTATCTGTTTTTTTATAGTCGTTTGTGGATAAGCTACTGGATAGCATTTTTTCCGACGTACAAAAGAAGAAGTTTCTTTAAAAAAGTATTAATACTGTAATCCAGTGTATGTAATAATAATATCCAAAACGGCTTATGCAATATTGAAATTTTGAATGTTTATTGAGGATTAAAATTTACGTGATGCTAAAACTTTTTCCATAAACAAACGTAACAATGATGTTACAGCAAAGCTACTTAATGCCCCTGGAATAATAATTTATTTCTCTTCTCTGGAAACATAATAAATGTGAGACGAGAAGGTTGTGTAATATCGCAGCGTAGGAGCGATATGAAATATTTTCATCAATCTGACAGGAACGTTTGAGTGGTGGTATATCCATTTGATGTCGAGTAAATTTAACACCGTCTTTTCTGTCCTGATATTTGTAACATTTAATATTTTTTTACAAAGTTTTTATACATTTGTCAAGAATCTTTCATTATTTAATATATATTTATATGAATTGTATTTATACTAGAAAACATATGGTTTGTCAATTCAGGCAGTGCAAAAGTTTCATATATTGAATGATATCTTTGGTTTGAATGGAATTTCTGAAACTTATAAAATATCAAATTTGAATTGTTTCATTTTTCTGTCAGTTCTGTTGCATCCACGTGATAGAATGCCTGAAGATATCAAAAGGCGAAACCCGGGTTGTTAGTGACAAAACATATGAAATCGTTCAAAGTTGTAACAATTCAAATTTGACATTGAAATTTCATCAAGCCCCTTCAGTCAATATCATAAATTATAAAATATCATATATGATGCAAACTGAGGGTGCTTGGTAAAAATTCTAATGGAATTGTGTGATAGAATGCCTGACGACGACAAAAGATACATCCCGGGTAATGAATGACAAAAATATGGAATCGTACACAGATCAAAAAAATTACATTTTATTATAATTTCCTTAGAGTTATCTGTTTACATGCATAAGTGTAGGTATATTTCAACTGTTATTAATGCGATAAGATGTAGAGTGAATGTGTTGGAATGATATTTTTTTCTGAAATGCTAATAAAAATAAATGTTTATTTCAAATTGACTATCGCTGTATCATTGATTATAAAAATATTCTGCTATAACGTAGTCTTAAAATTTAGCTTATCTGAACAGAAATTCTTCTACAAAAACAGGTTGTTACTTTGTAGATTTAAGTTTTCTATTTGATGAAGGTAAGGATAAAGCTTAAAAAATATAAATAAATAGCTGTTTGCTTTAAGCAATTTGATATATTTATGTTTTAAATGCCAATCATTTAAATTTAAATATTTGTTATGAAAAAATTTTAATTGATTCATTATGAACTAAAATACTCTTTTTCTCAAGTGGCTATAAAAAAATATTTCGTTTATTTCAGCATTCTTTTGAATAATTCATTTGTAAGAGAATGTTAACTTTCTGTTTGAAAAACTATAAAAACCGTTACATAAAACATGGATAAAAAGTTGATGATAATAAAATAACTTTGACTCAATCGTCCTGTAATGTGTCAAAGCTCAAGTGTCTTCCGGCGTCAGCTTTCGCAAGGCACAGCGTAGGTGGTATGTATACACACGTAGAGCTTTTGTTCCTGCCAAATCTGCGCTATGTTTTGGTACATCCCGCGGGAGACGAGCAAACAATACCAGCCGGTGCAAAAACGTGAACAAACAAAGGAATGTCCTTCACGTGTGGCGTGAGAGGTTTACCAAAACGTAGAAAAAAATAAAAGTTGTATGACGCGAGGGTATTTGACCGCGTGAATGGCGAAGGTAGTGCTAATATGCATATTGAAAAATAGGGGGTAATGTTCAAGATATCATTTCATTATTTTTGCATATCGCTTCGACAATTTGACATAAATACAGCACAATTTATTCAATGAATTAGAAAAAAAATATATTTCTCATTTTTAAACTATACCTTTTAAATGGACATTGTTTTAAAAAGAACTGGCTGTAAGTCGTTTGAAAAACTTCTTTTAATAATAAAAGCATAATTTATCGTTAGATTATGAATAACAAATAAGAAAATAACTAATAGTTTTCTCACCACACATTGTTTTACAGATCGGATATAAGGTCAATGAGAAGAAATCAATACTTCGTTGACAGAAGCGATATCTATAAAATGTCTTGTGGCTCATGTTTATCCGTTTATATCAGACAGACAGGTAGAAGTATATCTACTCAAGCTAAGGAACATGTAAGATCATTCAACAGTAAAAAAATAGATTCACAATTCGCTAATCACGTTATTAAGGAATCAGATAATATATATTCAAACTCAGCGCCAGTATAAGTGTTTGCATTTTTGTAGTAAGGGTCGCAGAATGACGGCTTTAGAACAGCTGGAAATCAATAGACATCAATTATCACAAAGGATTCTTCACGAACAAACTAAATATTATCGTCCCCATTAGTTCAACCTATTCCCGGGGCGTGGTCTGATTTGCTGCCGTAATGACCACTTCCGTGCCACATGTATACTTATTGTCATAGCCGCCTTTTGTTTCATTAACAATTTTTGAAAATTTAGTTTTATTGTGAGAAAGTAACAAGCTAGGCCATTAAAACAGGAGAGAAGGTGTATTGTGTACCTTTTCTACACAGTTATATGTATAATAGAGAAGCAAATGTTAGTTTAAACATAGTTCTGACGATGGCGTGAGCCGAAATGGCTATCAACTATATAATTTTTAAATAATGTTGTAGAACTTAAATACATTGCTATTTTTTTCACCGTGTTACTTCGTAGAAACGTCATTAGATCTACATTTCAACATAAATTTTCCTGTAGAGGTCATATCTCCATGCAGCTATTGACAAAAGTAAGAGACAATCACCAAATATATTGAAAATTAGATTGTAACATAAGCCAAAATATTAACATGAGTTTGAAACAATTGAAAAATATCTTATGTAGTTTCTACACAAAAATAATATTGATTTTATTACATTATGTCAACGCAAAGAATAAATAAATACATAATAAATTATAATAATTAATACAGAGTTGAATTCAAAATATTAATTACAACTTGCGGTCGTACTTGATGTCAACATTTTATAATTTGAATTTATAAATTTCAAAAAGCTCTTTTCAAAGATTGGCAAAAAGAGCTTCTTTTTGTCACGTTCTAACGCCGTTAGCGGCGAATAACGGCCAAACTTGCGCCGTTATCAATTTACGTCAAACATTCAATGGCCGTAGCCCCTTTTGCCGGCCTTATGTGCCTTGTATGGGATTTATCACAGCTTTCGTCAACAGAACGTAAACGAGCAAATAATTTTATTTATTAGATGATAATAACCGTTTTTTTTCTTTTACCTTGGGACGATTAAAATAGTATTATTTTAAAACATTAATACACTCATTATGATCACATTCACTTTTTAAGACCAAAAAATTTTAGCGCTTGATATAAGTTATATTCATTACATCCTCAAAACTTTCGGACTTTAAAAAATATGTCGTTTCACATTGTTCATAATGTTTGGAATAATATTCTGAAAATTACCTTATTTTGACATAAATTAATTTGACGGCGTGTTTATGGGATAAAGCTTACAGCTTGTATTTTACAGGTGAGTGTTCTTGTTAATTATTAACTACAAATGTTGTACAAGCAGTCTTGCTCGTATTTTGTATACTATCAGTTTAAAGTATTTGAGATTAACGAAATCAGTCCTCATATATTTAATATTGTAGACATAGTAAAGAAAATTTTGTTATTGATTGAATTGTCATTTACTTAGTAAAACTACATTATTACACAGTGAAAAAATAGCAATGCATTTAAGTTCTACAAAATGTATATGGTATACAGTTGGTACTATCGACTTTATACCGTAAAAATACATTTTGATTTTTCCATTGAAAGAAAAATATTTTTTTTTTCAAATCATAATATCTAGATTTTTATAAGATATTCAGATGTATGTATATCATAATATCTAAATCATGCTCAACATTATATAATTAAAAAAGTCTTTTATTTTTGCTATCAAAATATAAAAATTATATTACTTTAATATCGAATATCGCGAAATTTTCATATGGGTTATTTTTGTTCAATAATTTGCTTCAAAATGTTATTTTCCTCTGTTATTTGCCTCGTTGGGTCCATGTTTGGTAGACTGACCGTATTGTATCGTACGGGATACATCATACTTTTCGTGTTCTCGCCGCGAGACAAAGAATATTGTTGATATAAGGTTTCTCAAACTACTGCAAAAGAGCCTTAAAAAGAATAATAATCGCGCGTCGAAAAAATAGAAATATATTTTAGTTCTTGCCCTCATCAGAACAAAATCATAACAAGATAGTTCTAATGAGGGCATGCGATGAAAGAGGTATCAACTATTAATGTTATTATGTTTTTAAAACTAAAATAAATTGCTTCTTCTCCCTCGTGATATAATGGAGTTCATGTCAATTCAATCAATAAAATTTGAATTCATGAAATTTTGTGCGATTCCAGATTTTTTGTCAACGAACTGGGTTTCGTTTGCAGTTGCTTAAGCATTCTATCATACGGATCATGATAGAATACTTTAACGTAGAAACGTAGAAAGTTTTAATAATCAAATAATATTTCATATTAAAAATAAAATTAATTATCAATTTTGCATTGTATAATCGATCGATTTTTTCATAAAAATTAAATCAATTGAATAAATGAAAATTGATACTGCAGTTTTATGCATTACTAACTAGTATTTTACCAAAATTTTACATTGATGTTTAAAGTCAAACATTAGATGTCATCGTACATTGTTACTGTACATTTAAGTCATCGATTACCGTTCATTTTTCACTATTCATTCTTCCACTAACAACTATTACTACTAACTATTGTACAACTGCAACTCACAACCCATCCGAATATAAAATTCAAATAACAACAATAAACTACTATGTGTGTGAAAAGTGTTGTCAATAAAATTGCGAACTAGTTACAAATATTTTACCATTTTCGAGATCACATTGACTATTGACACAGTCTAAAAAACATTCAGTACACACACATTACAACTATTCAGGTATAAAAACATATTTGCTACAACTGGCATTCAATATGGGCAGTAGTAAAATTATAAAGTATTTACATCGTAATATAACGATTCTGTATAATCCTTATATCAGTCATAATTTCGATACTTGACGGATTGGTTGGTTGACCTTTATTTTAATGCAAATAAATAGCAAAAAACAATAAAAAAATCGGTCTTGTTCTTTTTATGATTACACTAGCATGGTTATAATATATATAACTATGAAAAACAGTTTCTACGGTTGACAATACTCGCATTGAATTAAGCCAGTCTTAAAAAATATAATAAAGATGTTGATGTTGTGCTGTAGAGTTGTGTTTCATTTTATTTGAAAAACAACAGGTTTCACTATAAAACATTTATATATACTTTTTTATGAATAGTTTTGAGCTTAATCGGTTACGAATTTTCTAAGCGTGATCTGCTCAAATTTACATTTAGTTTTAGTATAGTTTCTTAATATGATACATCTACACAACGAGAGGTAATTCATCTCTATTTTTGTAAACAAATAAACAGGCGTTATATGAACTATTTGTTAAGCGCTGATTTTTTTTTCTCGAACTGTCTCCAAGTAAACGAGCATATTTGGTCTCCTTATAAATCAGAGCCACAATGGAACCTACTGGAAAGTGTCCCACAATGTGATTTACCGTAGCTTTTAACCGTTTTTATTCTTTCCCCGTTCACATCGCATCGCCCACGACTACCACGGTAATTTGACAGACGTCCATCTTGCCAGGGAGAAAAAAACAGGTCTAATTGGATGACGATAACACAAAAAATATTAATTAATCTATGAGAGTGATTAACGACTGGCGTATTTGCAGACATTGTGCTGAGATGGTAATAATATTTACTAATGAAACGGCGTCGCGATAATAGAAAAAGATCTTTTTATCAATGTGTTTTAAATTGAGGAATACTTGTTTATGTGATTATTTATACGAAACTATCGAATATCGAAATAAATGGATTACGTTATTTAACTCTGGAACAGTTAAGCGTTGAAGAGATTCTCTAAAAGGCAAAAAGTAAAAATGAATGAAAGTGAATTTTTTCACCTCATATTCATGTAAAAAAATAGGAACTAATTTTTATTGAATTTTTCAATAATTCAACATAAGGAAAGAAAAACATACGTGGTAATATGTATCAATTAGTTATTAATAGTAAAAACAATTATCATATTCCATTTTTGTTTGATGCTAACTAGATAAATACAAAACTTTGTTAAATGGATATCTTTTTTATTAAATAATAAAAACACAGTTTTTAGTACTTATTTCCACAATACATTTTTGATCAGGACCAGTTTCGCTCATCGCGAGCACTATAAACTGATAGAATATAATTTACAAACAAGTATATTCATCCAAAATATTTGAGTTAAAAGTAGCAGGTATACAAAACCATAGGTTCAAGAACTGAGAAACAATTTACAGGAAATATACCAGCTACCTTTATCTCAAATATTTTGTATAAATAGACTTGTTTGTAAATTGTATTCTACCAGTTGATGATGCTCGCGATGAGTGAAACTGGTCGTGATAAAAAATTAATTGTGGAAATAAGTACTTAAATATATGTTTTTATTATTTGAAATACCATGCCTTTCCATCAAGAAGTGACAGTTAACACCTTAAAAGTAAATTGAAATCAAATTTGAATTGATACAATTTTGTACGATTCTACATGTTTTGTCACTAACATTTGACAGTAGGTCAGTTTTGTTGCATCCGTGTGATAAAATGCCTGATGATGCCGAAACCCGAAACCCGGTTCGTTAGTGATAGAACATGTGGAATGGAACAAAATTGTATCAATTCAAATTTGATATTGAAATTCCATCAAGCACCTTCAGTCGATATCATAAATTATAAATTGAAATCGTTGAAAATCTGTGAAATCACAACACAGCTTTGAGACACGGATGTGTTTTTAGGGAATGTTTGTGAATTAATAATAGTTTTAAATGAATTTCTAAGCGAAAAACAATGTACATATATCGCACAAAGATAAATTCAATCAAAGTCTAAGCACAATTATAAATGAACAATTGCTTGTACAAAGGCTCCATTGTACATTTAACAGATGCATTCTTATATTTATTCCATTGAAACAATACAAAATGTTTTGTTAACATGTCACGTAATAGAATAGGATTCACGGGACCCCATTTTGTTAGGGAAAGGGATGTATGGCATAAAATATTATTAACTCATTCTCATTAGTTTTGTTGTAGGTGATGGTTCAGACCTAAGTCACTCATTTATATGATTGAAACATCTTTACTGCCTTTCAGTTTAATGCATACGTGTAGTTGAATACCTGCAGAATTTGAAAGGCCGTGATTTATTGTATAAACAATGTGTATGAGTTTCAAATATTCAAATTTGATGAGGAAATTGGGTTGGTTATGATGAAATAATTTTCTGTTTTTAATGAATTGTATTTCATTGTATTATATATTATTATACTAGGGATAAAATTGTGATTTTTATGATAATTTGATCAACGACAAAATTATGTATAAAGCGATGTAATTTCTCAAAAATTTTAAGGTCTGTCATTACGGTGCGGATAAAAAATATGGAACAAGCAGGTGAAACAGATTACAGTTGTTATCGTAAATTGATATAGCCTTCATACATAAAATATAAAACATAACGAATATGATTACAATTGAGAAATGCTTTAGGTCAATTATATTAAATTCTTTACTCGGTAAAAAAACACAATAGAGAATACTCGTAAAAAATATGCTTCAAAAATACTCATAAACAAAATTTCAGAAAAAAGTGGTTGTATATCTTCGCCTCTTATTTTGATTAAGTGTATTTTCGATTCGCGCTGGCATTGAAAATAAACATAATACGATCCGAGCATACGTATATTTTTATTTTCAAGTACCAAATTGAAACGAATTTATTGCATTACTTGTAACAAGCTTCTTCGTGCATATCTCCATTCAAAATTTTTACGAGGAAATGCTCTTAGAGTAATTAGTTGGTGGAAATTTATAGCGTTTTATCTGAACCAAGATACAGCTATCATTATTTGTGGTGCTGTTTGCTCAACAATTATTACACTCCCTATTTTGGACAGATATTAACGATTCGTTCAAATGGATATTTTAAGAGAGAGAGCTTGGAAAGAAAAATGTTTTTAAAGGTATATACCAGTCAAAATATATCAGCCAAAAATTAAGTATTTAAATCAACGTAATATGAGCAAAGCTTATTAAAATAAAATTTCAAAGCTCTCAGTTTTACCAACACATACAAGTTTTTTCAACATTTAATTTTTTTTAAATGTTACATACCGTTGCAAAAATGTTGATGAATAAATCAATAGAAACATAAATATTGAGATGATTACATTTAATTTTCAATTGGAAGATATGATATTCATCGAAATAAATAAAAATTTGTAGTTTTTTTCACACATTAAACCGATGATTAGTAAAAAGTTTTTATGACATGTGACCTCAATAACTTTCACATTTGAACTCTTCAAACTTTGTACAACTGCACATATTTTGTATAATATATATAATAAGTTTTATCTTTCGGCATCTTCAGAATATTGTTTACAAAACAACTTATACGCAATTGAATGCCATTATAATCACACTTTCAGATGTATATTTGGGTTGTAGACTTAGGGTCTGAGTGTTTCCATTATAGTATGCTTAATTTCTGTTCTAAATAATTGTTGCAAACTGATTATTGTGGATCAGTTCTTTTGCATACATGTGATAGAATGCTCGAAAATTCTAAATAGGTAAAACTCGGGTCGTTATTGACAAAATAAATGGTAACGTTTCGGAAGTTTTAACAGTTTAATTTTGTATTTAAATCACGCATCAAGCATTTAATATTGTTTACTTTCACCTTTTAAAAGTATTGTATTTATTTAATAAAAGCTATTTAAAAAATAGCTTTTATTAATGTTAAACTGTATTTAATATTTGATAATATAAAAAGTCAAAAATCAATGATTTAAGCTTCATGAAAGTTGTACAAAATGATTGATTAACCGATAGTTCTGTATATATGTAAACTTGCACTTTATAAAGATGTTTGGAAAAAAAAATCCCTAGAATACTTGAATAACTGAAAGTATGGCAACCGTCTGTACGTTGAGTAATTTATGCCCTTATAAAAAACTTAGGGCTAGACTCAAATAGAAAGATCATAAGGCAAAATGAGATGGATATTGAAACCTAGTAGGCACTCAGCTGCTAGAATGTAAGTGGACCCAGAAAAGTCTGATATAAACAATTGAATGGGTAAAGCCTGAAGCGGAAATATCACCAAAATGGTTGTGAAGTCAGCCATGAACCTAAATGAATTTTGGCGAAAAAAAAACAAACAATATGTTTCAAATTGCATAATCTAAATTATAATTTTTACTACAAATGTACAAAAGAAGACTTAATTAATTGTTGGTCAACATTTTACCGTAAACTGTTGCAAGTCTTAGAATAAATATTACATAAAATTCCATTTGCATGAGGATAGTGGATTTATTGATTGAATCGGCATTCACTTGGTAGAACTCCATTATAACACGGTGAAAAAAATAGCAATGTATTTTAGTTGTACAAAATTATTTTTAACAAATATAGTTTTCTAGAACTAAAATACATTGCTATTTTTTTTCACCGTGTTATAGTGGTTTTATATTTAAGTCACTTAAAACCGTTTTACAATATTTGTTTAAGTGATTTATTTTGTAAAATGAAAAAAATAGTATACGGCTTAATATTCAATACTGGATCAACGTAGTAACGAAATAGCTTAACGAAGGAACGATTTGAACCCAAAACTTCCAGTTGATAAATTTGTTCAGGGGCGTAAACTATTTCTGTTAAAGCCATCAATATCTGGCGTGAAAGCTTTTTTTACATAAAGCCAACATTCATTCTCACCATAATGAACGGCTATTCGTTCATTGAATTATAACTGTTAAGCTTTTAAAGCAAAAATTATATTTAAAAATAGCTCACGCTTGTTTTTAATGCCTTAATACCGTATACGATTTTATTTATGAACGTTAGTAAAGTAACACAAAAATCCGTTAAATCTTCGCACTTATATTCATTTTGTATACAATTATAAAGGTAACTTTGTAATAAAGTGGCTGTATCCGTATGAAATTTTACGATAATTAATTTGAATATGCTTTGTTTTGAGCAGTTATGCAACTTTTTTCTTAACTTCAAATTAAGTTGAAAGTATTTTTTTTATTTTACAAAAAACTCTTTATACATTGCAGGAGTTTCAAACATTTTATTATGTAAAAAAGCTTTGCATTAAATGATTTTTATGAACTTTGATACCGCAAAATCTAAAAATTATATAGCATACTAATTCTATTGGCATAATAAGTATTAAAATTATTTAATTTAAAACGAGTAATTTATTATTATATGTTATGATATTGATAGAAGGTTATATATGGAATTTCTTTAAAACGAAAAAAAAATCTTAAAACTTTGTACGATTCCACATGTTTTGTCACTTACTACCCGGGTGTCATCTTTTGGCATCTTATCATACAGATGAAACAGAACTGGCGAATCAGTCAACATACAACATATTTTTTTCTAGCTGACAAATGTCAGTTCTGTTTCATCCGTGTGATAGAATGCCTGAAGATGTCGAAAGGCGGAATCCGGTCTTTTGTGACAAAACTTGTGGAATCGTACAAGGTTTCAACAATTAAAATTTTTAAATATGTTGAATAAATTGTATTTAATTTTGGTAGAACTTTTTTATTATACGGTGAAAAAATTGCTAAGTATTTAAGCTCTACTAATTTTATTTGGAATATGGTTGAAAGCTATTTTGGCTTGCACCCTCATCAGAACTATTTATCAATCGGTCCACGGTATCTAAGAAATTTGGCGCATATGCTTTAATGAGATTTTTCGAAGATGTTTTGTTGGTTATTATATAAATCATACAAAAACAATATGTTCGCGTTCATAATTTAATATGCTTGCATGTATATTTATTTCTGAGGTCTTGAACCATTTTCAATCCAACATTTTGCATACATATCATTGTATGTAATTTGTCGTCTAACATATGACAATGTTCACAATGTAAAATATTTTGTGAAATAGTACTGAAAAAATAGCAATGTATTTTAGTTCTACAAAATTATTTTTAACAAATATATTTGATAGCTATACTATCTAGATAGTTATGACGATGGCGTGAGCCGAAATAGCTATCAACTATATTTGTTAAAAATAATTTTGTAGAACTAAAATACGTTGCTATTTTTTCACCGTGTTATAATGGAGTTCTACCAAGTGAATGCCAATTCAATCAATAATCTATATTCTGTTCATTGACAATGTCCGCAAATAACTAAATAATAGGATATAGTGTTGGTATTATTTAAAATATCCTGCCTTTCCACCAAAGAACGACAGTTAGTACTTCAAAAGTGAAAAATCGGATTATATAAATATTTTTGTTTATTCTGCATAATTTTCCCACACGAAAAAAACAAGAGGGCGAGCGGGTGGAAACATTCAGCCGGCCCCATAGTGAAAATAACTTGTCGACTCGACTTATCGACGTGTTTGTCCTCACTCGCACGAGCCCGAGGCAGTATTTTCAAACGTAGCGGTCGCAAACAATGTTGTTATTTTTGTAACGGATCCACGAATTAAGCTTCATGCCCAAGAAAATCGTTAGCCGAAAAATAATCGCGTGCGAATGCTCCGTTTTTCACATTTTCTTGTATCAAACATTACAGCGGTCAATCGACCACTTCCGTGATCTTGAATATAAATTACTGAATTAGAATTAGACTCAATGTTGTTATTTTTCTCTTTCGCCGTATTTCACAAATAGCCTGCGAAACTTACTGATTACAGATAATTATTTTCAATTAAAATACTTGCGATTGTATCACCCAATTCTTAATTATAATTATTTTTTTTCTTGGAAACTTCAAGAGGCTTATAATTAAATGTTAACGGATATATGAGGCGTTCAAAATACAAAATCTGTAACGTACACTTTGCTAGTAATAATTTAACGAAATTCTAATTAAATTAAATTAATTCGTTTCACATAAAATTTATCAATTGATCGAAGAATGTTCACGATAAGCGGAATCGGTCCTAACCATCAAACACGCTGATGTATTTATTTAAAATATTATATTTTACCGGCATGAAGTGACAGTCAATATTTAAAAAGGAAAATGAATACGATTAACGATTTTTCATCCATGGCATTATATTCACAATAAATTATTATTATTACATTATTAAGTTGTTACTTTGATAGTTAATCTAATATAAATCTGATTTTAAAAGAGTCATTCTTAAATGAAAAGGGTTAAAAATATTCTAATATATGTGATAGTAAAAAAATACATTATAAATTCATTTCGATGATTTTTCGTCATAATGTTGGCGTCCAAGTTATAAGAGAAGAATCAAAGCCATCAAAACGAGGGCTTATGAGTGCAAATGGTTAATCATTCAAAAAATTTCATTTCATTTGAAATTTAACCTTTTCTTAGGGCTTATCAATTTATTGTTTCATTTAATATCGTTTGTATAATGTATCAATTTATTGTAAAATTTAATATTGTTTGTAATATGACTTATTGTATATGTTAATAAATTTTGCTTGATTTTGTTGAAAAGTAGTTTCGATATTTTTTTAAGTTTAAGGACTTGTGTGCCAAAGAATATTAAACTGATTGATAAGAAACCTGGGTCTATGGATGCTGTCTTAAAAGATCACAATGCTAATTTATTCGTTCAGGCTTATAACTTACACAAATCGATTTTAAAATAGAAGCTTATAGATTTGTTCTAAAAGGTATCTACGATGCCTAAAAACTCTCTTCAACCTATTTAGTTATTAAGTACTATGCACAGGACGCAGCAATAAACTGAAACCCACTCTCATATTATCTAAGTGATTTGTAATTTAATCACAATTTATTAGTTATTTTTTTAATCACAGAATTTGATTTTTTAAAACTTTGTACGATTCAACATGTTTTTTCATCTTATGGAATCGACCCGGGTTTCGTCTTTCGGCATCTTCAGGCATTCTGTCGCACAGATGGAACGGAACTGACACCGGTGAGATATATAGAGTCTTTTTGCTCTTCATTCGAGAACAAAAGAAGAGACAGAAAAACACATTATATATATATCACATTGAAAAATATTGATGTATTTTAGTTCTTCAAAAACTTTTACAATATATTTGTAGAACTAAAATAAATTGCTATTTTTCACCGTATTGCAATGAAGTTCTTTTAAATAAATGCCAATTAATCAATATATATTATACACATATCACTTATTCTTGCAGTGTATGTTGGAAAAATTTTGGAAATGAAACAATTTTAAGTATTTTTTTAACCTATTTGATTATTTGTGTTTTATGACATAACAAACAAATTTTTACTCAGAAGTTTTAACGTGACACTATAAATGTAAAGAATTTTCTCAGAATTTCGTAAGACAGATTGTAAATAATAATAGTAACAGATTGAATGCTTAAGCATAGTCAAAATTCAATCATCCATATAAGCCAACTAATCATCCCTTAAAGGAGTTGAGATTTCCTGCCTTAGGGGAATAAATATGGACAAGAAGGGGTTGGAGGCATATTCTGCGACCACTGGGTTATAAATTGCAGGGCTAAGGACCAGAAAACAACGCACAAAGGGCCTAAACAGCTACTCGCAACAAACGGATTACGATCCAAGAAATAAAAACAATTTCATACTGCCCAATATAGGGTGAATGGTCAATTTATTTGGTAATGGGATGACTATCTGGTCTATTTTGAAGTACACAGAACCTTATTTTATACATTTTTTATACAATTTCGTTGAATATGTATTTTCGAAACAACGTCCAGATAAGCATGATTTCATGATATTTGGATATAGGGTAACTTTTGCGGTATTTTTCATTTATTATATGTACTTGTGCTTTAGATGCTTTTTGTGGTAATTATGTACTCATCGTTTGCTTGTACAAGTAAATTTATTAAACAAGAACAATTTTGCCGCCAAGCAGAGCTGCATAGGGCTGATCGTTAAAAAAAACTCTTTAATGTTGAAAAAGATTTTACGTATAGTCATTTCATTGTAAAATTAGATTTGTTTATGTGTTATTTATCTCATTTAGAAATATTTTCAAACTTATATTTCAAAGTTAATTAAAAAAATATATCTCAATTCTTGCAATACTCTCAATTGAAATTACATATACACCCAGTCCTTTTTCTACGCGATAAATTGGTTACAGAAAAAGGCGCGTAAAAAAAATCGCGTAAAAAAATGATTTCACGCAATTGCATTATATTTCTTTACACACCCTAAAACAAAAATTTGCATAAAATCCGATACACTTGTCAACATTTGGCAATCGTATGTGTATTTAAAAAAATGGAATGCCTACAAAATTAAGTTTTAAAAATACACATATTTTTTTTATTAAAAAAAAATAATGAAACGTACATGCCTAGTATCATATATAAATGTCTTCTTTAAAACAAATTCGGGGAAAAATTGCGTAAAAACGAGTGAAGCGCGTAAAAAAATGTAGCGGTGCCGTCCAAAAAAATCGTGTAAAAAAAGGACTGGGTGTACTAACAAAAGGAAAAACTAGTTTAAAATACAATCTTTTCAAAGAGAGATTACTTACGAGATGTGATTTTTTTAAAAATTACAAATAATGTAATTTTTCTATTATTTATTCGATTTTTCTTCTTCTTAATTAACCTAATTGGGTTAATAAGTGAAATATTTGACTGTTGAAAATATAAATATTTTTTTTCTAGTCGGATCAATTTGAATAAGTAATAAAACGCTTAACCATTTAATCCCTCGATTGTTTTAAGTTTGAGTATAACAATATCGTCTTCACAATATACGAATAACAAAATACTACATATTTTATTACATTATTTTTATACACAATACATATTATTCATATTACGTTTTATTTACAAAAAAACGGTTTTAATAACGTTATCTCTTTGAAAATGAGCCATAGGTCTTATACCTAATAACGAAATATTTTTTTTATAAATGCATGTAACCAAAAATATGTCGTGTTATTAAAAACCCAATTCATTGCTTACAATATACGCAACCGATTAGATGTCAAGATATAAAAATATGATGTTTTGAAAAACATTTATGTTGCAAGTTTAAGCGATGCGAAGCTGGTTTGTGAAAACTATGTAACGCAGCTTTTTGCACGATATTTTTTCCAATAAATAAACATTTTGTTTCTTAAGCATGCGAAAACTTAATTGAATTACCATAATATTCTTGCTTCATTAGATTATTGGAGCATTTTTTATTCTTAAAGAATTTTTACTGACAATTCTTTATAGATCGAAAGTATGTCATGCGATTTGCAGTTGCTTTGTATTTTTCGTTGAATACTCGTGGATCACTACTACAACTTTTCAGATTATTTGATATACGATAGTTATGCCATGGAAAGTATATCAGGTTAAAGGTCCTAACTTCAAAAAGGCGAGTAATATAAACACTATACGGTCACTATTTTTTTGTATGGATGTAATGTTGAGATAAAAGTGTCTCTTTTTTGTTTTAGAAAATAAATGTAATATTGGTTCGTTATATAAAGTTTCAGGCTCCTGGCTTATCAGTACCTTAAAAGACAGAAAGTAATTTCAATTAAAAGTTTTGGATATCTCTAGAATATATAAATGAAATTAATTGTTTCCCCAAATAAGTTTAAGTGATGTTTAAAGGAATCATTACAAAAAAATAATTATTTATCTGAAAGAAAAAAAAATACATTATTCCATTGTCAACAATATATACTCATCAATTTTAAATGAACATTGTTTACATTTAAAGCGTCACTTCTAAGCAAAAACTATCTCCGTTATTTTATATTACTAAGATCAAGACCCGTTTTGTTAATCGTGAGCATCATCAACTGATTCAACCATTCGAGTTAATAATTAATATCATCATCATCAGCCGGGGTCGATCCACTGCTGGATGAAGGCCTCCCCCTGCTTTCTCCATTCTTCTCGGTCCTTAGTTCTTCGCTGCCACGTATTTCCTCCAAACTTGGTTAGCTCGTCTAATCACCGGGTCGTAGGGCGGCCCTGTGGTCGTTAAACGTTTCTTGGGTACCACTGTATGACCGCATTCGTCCAACGGTTGTCTATTCGTCTTGCTATGTATCCAGTACATTGCCATTTCATCTGTTTGACTACATCACGTACCTTTAATTAATATATTTACAAAAATAGTGTTCAATAATTAAAACAATATTTAAAAGCAAACGTTCAAATTTGAATAAATATTTAATTGAAATAAAATATTTAGAATCCATAGGTCTATGTTTTAAATAAATTAATAATACATATATTAAGAGTAAAGAAACAATCTTGAACTTATCCTTACGAAAACATTAAATGAAGAAATTTTACAATCAAACAATATAGACTTATGTTTCATATTAAGTTGATATAATGTATTTGATGTTGTAATTTCTTCGCTGCGTTTAGCTTCAGTATTGGTTTTATTAATATAAAACTTAAGAAATAGAACAAAATATAGTGTTTTCAATTGAATTGAATTTTTAATGGAAAAACTTATGAAAAATTATACTTGTCAATTATCGATACCGATTCAGTGTTCAAAATATTCCCCCTAATATAAAAGTGTTTCAGAAAAAGTTGTTATTATTCTGCAAATAGTGTATATTATAATTAAATTAGTTCACGACTGATTTGGGCGATATTGTAGTGAGAACGAAACCATTATTTTACATTTAGAAATCATGTTTTTTAACAAAAAGAACAATTTAAAAATATGAAAAATATTTATCACAACTGAGATATCGTTTATGCTACCATGGCGTACGTTACAAAAGATTTGATAATTGAAGGTTTGCTGAGCATGCATAGATTTAAGGTTTATAATGATGCATTTTCACTATTGATGTTATTTGCTGATGTACTGTAAAGAAAAATTACTTACTGTGTTTTGTTATTGTATACCCTTTGAATTAAAATTTATTTAATATTTATTTTTTTGTTGTGTATTTTTCGTTTAGATTCACTCCCCCAATTACACTACTCCAAATTTCACGGTCATGACTTTAGTGTAAAGGTAGTGGGGTTTTTACTGTATATACTTTGAATTCATGTATTGCAAGTGAATATCAAATATATATATATGTTTCAGAATAATTCACAGAAATTATAAGAACTTATATGAATTTATTTTAAGAACAAGCTAAAAAATGAATACATCATTGCAATTTTGGTGTATTACTATATTTGAAATGTAGTAAATTAAATCAGTCTTTGGGATAACCCAATTTGTATATCAAATGATATGTCTTGTTTTTGTCATATATGAATTATCATAATGGCCTTACCTTTTCTGCCTCTTAAAATTCAATCAATACTTTGTATATAAAAATTAATCGTCGCCATTTTGTAATTCTTAATTACTTTCTGTATCTATTGATGACATTGCTACCATAGCTTATCCTCATATTTTCAAGACAGGTTTCACTCATTACAATAATTATGAACTCTTTAATTCCTATTTTTTCATTTATTAATATAATATCTTTCCGTAAGTGAGTGAGTGAAGAACTAAGTAATAAAAAAAGGTAATTTTCGATTCAAAAATTAAAATAAATTTAAAGTCACGTTAGTTTGACGACAATCATAAATATAAAGAATGGGAGATTTCATAAAAAAAAACGACAAAGTGAGCTTTTAATAAAAACCTGATTTTTTTTTTTAATAAAATGATAAAATAATTATTTTCAATACAAAGAATAGGAAAGCTCCTAGAAGTTTCTGAAATTGTTATTGTAAAATAATTCTTAATGCCCTGAATCCAGGATATAAAAAGCAATTCCTTTACCGGAGGATGTGTATTGTATTTTAATATAAAATGGAATGTTTCCTGCCTTCAACACGGTAAAACGACATGTCCTTAGAATTTGAAGCATAAAAACATTTTTTTATCGCTAGAAATTTCCATAAAACATGTAATATTTTAACCATCCACATGTGACGTGGATTAAACATTTACTGAATATTACTACAAGGGATGCCATATAAAACATTGTCGACATCTGTAGCTTAGTGGTAAAATCTCCAAGTATTTTCCATGCACAATAATTTTCCCGATTAAGAAAAATTACAAAAACAAAAAATGAGTAATAAGGAGAAAAATATATTTTCGTAGCATTCTAAAAAATATAAAGAAAATCACGTGCCAAAAGCATTTAATTAATCATATCATTGCAATAAAATTAATGAAAAACAATTTTGTATTCCTGATTTGATGCAAGTGAAATCTAACAGACAGCCGATGGTCAATATTTAAAAAAATAATTTCTTATCATAAATTAACGGTAATTATGACCAAGAAAGATTACGTTCAAAGTGTCGCGTGTTACAATACTTGCATGAAGAAAGAGTACTACATTAAAAAAATGAAGCACAATGATTCGTATTATTTCCACAATTTTATTCTATAAAGAATAGAACTGGTTTGTCTTCATTATTAATTCACGCATTGCAAGAATTATTAAATGGTAAAATAATCATAAAAAATCTTTAGTCAGATCTTGATTATAAATATGCTTTTCAGATATTGTAAAGGATTATAGTTCACTTAAAATGACTAGTGCCACCTTTATAAGAATAATTAATTTAACCTATAGTAATAAATTTTTAAAAAATAGTGTAGGGCATAATAATGTTTTTAGCAAAACACTTTATATTGTGTAGCATAAAATGGCTACTAAATGTAGTGAAATTTTTTTATGGAATTTGGCAGTTTTTAAAATCAATATTAGCAATATTTTTCCGTTCCTTGGGTGTTATTTCAGAGAAATCGTAAAAGTGTTTTTCCTTTATGATATTGACACATTGAATATATATGTAATTTTGGCTTTCATGCCAAACTTGTTTTTTAGAAATCCAAACACGATTAAGGAAATTCTGAGGCAATATTTTGATGTTCGCTACGCAGGCAGCAACGTCAGCCATGTCAGTATTAAATTTGAAGCATTAATTTCATTTTACATTTTGATCACAACAAAACAATATTAAAGTTGGGTCTATGAATTCTGAAAAGGTCCTTGAAGAACCGCAAGTTGCCAACTCACGCCTCGGCAATAACAAAATAAGGCTTACGCGGAGTGAAATTTAATACAATCTACAGCAAATTGAAGTAAAATTTTTAATCCCAGGTCCTAACCGTTTTCCCAAATATTTAATGGACGGTTACTAGTAAAATAAGTATTCCGAGTTTTTTGTCTGATCGATATATGGAACAATAATTATGCTATACAAAAACTTGCGTGACAACTGATTATTTCATGATTGCCAATTGTCTATTGAGATTTATAGAAATTAGCTGTGGAATGTATTCTCCAACGTCAATCGCGTTATATTTGACTTTCTTTGTTTCAAGCATGTTGCATATATGTTTTTTAAAACTTCACTAAGTAATAATAGTAGGAAGTAATTTTTTACTTTTAATATTTTCCCCATTAGTTTGACGATTTTCTTACAGCAATTATTATAGTTCTTCCAGCTTTTCTATCCCATTCATACATTAACTAAGAAAATTACGCGTCAAGCTTTAGAAGATTTACTACCGTGATGAATTTATTGATTCGTGAGTGTTATTGAATGTGATAACTATTAAATAGATTTGAGGCGCTAGAATTTTGTATTTTCATATATTATCAATATACGTATTGTCTGCTATAAACGTCTTGTATGCTTATAAATATATGCTGGTTTCATTTAATGTACCTTCAGACATTCTTTAAGCTTTAAGCACAGTCTGTAAGCTTAATAAATGTCGGAATACTGTTGAATACTTAGTAATAACATAATAATGACGATGCTTCAAACATTATTGAAAAAATAATTTCCCTAAGATATTTAAATAAGCTATATTACTTTGCAGTTGAAGGTAGACATAATAAGAAATAGCCATTAACATTTAATTAAGAAAGAAATACAACTTAGAAAAAATATAGGGTTACTTTGAATTTATCTACCTATGGCAAAAATTAGAAAATGTACAAAACTTTAACGATTAGAATTTGGTTTTACATGCTTCTTCAAATAGGTTATAAATATTTGCGAAAGACCTATTTGTCTCAAATATCAGTTTATTCTTTTTCCAATAAAATATTTATTTATCTAGTTGTAAGCATTTTGTAGCATCTTTAAATCCTTTTTCAATACGGTATTCTCTATTTCACATTCTGCGAAAACAATCAAAAGAACCCTGCCTGTTCTCACCCTTCGGACCAATGAGTGGTTTATACATTTTTCAACAAAACCCGTGGCTTATTGAACCAAACGTCCTTTCGGTATTAAGGTAAGAAATATATATTTCCAATAAAATAAACGAAAAAACCAAGTCGACATTTTGTCGAGATATCTGAACAAATAGGCTTGTCCCTAGCTTAATCCGGTGAGGTATGCGCGTACAAATTCGACGAAAAAACGAGCATTATATGATTTCAAAAAGCACTATTTGAGATTTATGTGCCATTTAGAAGGATGCTGAAAAGGTGCGGTTGTATAATCAGGTGCGGCTTTAAGTGATATAATGCTCGGATCCAGTATTGTGATTGCGTTTGCTCGTATTGTGACACACTGCTTTTAAAGTGAGGATCTACCATATAAAGGTGCACCCATTTGGAGGTGATTTTGCAGGTCGAAAAGGCAAAAAAGGTTTTTGCTGTGAATGGTGCAAATTTCAAAATGAATTGATAATATGTCTTGATAATCTTCTTTGCTTTTGGTTTAACTTCAATTAATGAATGGTGAATGCCAAAGCAATCTTTTATTAATCTCCAATTACTCACCAATGATATATCTATCGATCTTTTAAGAGATCACTTATCACAAATATTTAATATCCTATTCAGTTTTTTTAAACAAAACAGTGGCCCCACGTATAAATTTGACCGAGATCTGATTTAAAAATATCAATTATATTTGCTTTTGTAATAATACTATTGACCTTTTGATATAATAATAGTTGAATGACTTAGCTGAAATCAACTTAATATACATTATAAAAGTAAACTTTCTTTAATATCTACCTTATTATCAGTGAGCTCTGTCAATAAAAAACTAGTGGAACCGTTTATATTTTATACGATTCAAATGTGATATTGAAACTCCAGAGGTGTAATTCATCATTGGCATTAGATTTTCATCAATATATTAGTTTTTTTTTACTCACGAAAATAAGCAACTATGATTTTTTTCTGATGATGTATATTTTATTCTTCTTATATATATATATATATTATAAGTGGGTAAAAACGAGAAACTGTAAACTAACAAAAAACCCTTTATCGATTGGTTTGCGTTTGTATCCTCTATAATAATCCTGTTACACTGTATAATAATTAAATGACCGACTTTATATTTGTATAAAAAGTAGTTTTATAATTAAAAATGTTTAAATGTTTTATTTATATCATTTTTTTCAAATGTTGGTCTAGCACTGTGTATATTACCTAAATGAGACATACGAAAAATCTTTATTTTATTGAGAACATTTAATTTATTTTTTTCACATCGCCACACAGCATTTCTGACAATTAGAATACGTCAGAGAGCAAAATAAATGGTTTACTGTAAATTTATTTGGAATTTAAAGCTCCATCCGTGGCATTTGACAATGGGTTTGAAATTTTATCAAAATATAGCTGAATGAGTTTATTCACAAAAAGTTTATTCGCGTTAACGTGGAACATAACACGCTGAGCATTTTCTTTCTGTTTATCCTGTTTTAGAGCGGATGAATGATAACGTATACCAGAGATGAATCGAGTATTATATGCGCCTACTGGAATAAGGCGAATGTTTTCGAAGTGCGTCATATTATAAAATGCATATACTAAAATATTTCACGTATTTCATTTTTCTATCTGACTGGTTTAAGCTTAACTATTCTTCGAACTTTAAATTTGAAGTAAAAATCTTATAAATAATCTTCAATATTTCATAAAAGTCTGATAACAAACAAATTCTTATTTTTCAATTTTTCAACCGTTCCGTTACCAAAAACCAATACATCGTTTTTTTTACTCTTAGTAGAATTGCCAATTTCACTAAACCTGACGTCATTATTGGGGAAGAATCACATATATCTTCAACATTCTGCAAAGTATTTTCTGAGGGGTAAATTTCTAGATCACATTTGACTTCATGTTGAAATTGTTGACTTGTGCGCATAGTCACATCGTTTGAATAGATATGTTGAATATTTAGTTATTGTGAAATAATAATAAACTGAAACAAAACATTGCAGAAGTTTTATATTTTTTCGTTACATATTGACATTTATCCATTTTATTTCATAAACCATTTCTTTTCAACTTTATAAACAAATGGACCGTTATAAAAAATTTACTATATTTTCAACGGTTTTACACAACTTCATACGTGATCTCAATACTCATTCTCATACAAATAAAAATATCAAAATTATTTCGTGGACCCCACGCTCAAATAAACGTCAATCTTTATGCAGTAGTGTGTAAATATAAACTCGGGCATAGCCTTTCGGTATCATCAAGCACTCTTTCTCACGGATAAAATTAAATTGAAATACAGCAAACGATTTTTGTACTACATAAACAATACGAGTTACAAGGAGACACAAATGCAAGAAGCTAAAAGTATTTTTAAATAATTAAAAAAAAAACTACTGTTTTTATTTTAATGACATTTGAATTTGTAAAAATTGAACTTCAAGCATTTTATTAATTTCTTTATCAAACTTTGCTGTCAGATTCGTGTGGTATACTCTCTAAAGATGCCTTAAGGTAAAACCCGGGTCGTAAGTGATAAAACACATTAAATCATGTAAATTTTAAACAAAACAAATGTATTGCTTAAATTCCACTAAACATCTGTCGATATTATAAATTATACAATTAAAATTTAATTGCAAGTTTGAATAAATAAGAATAGAAACGTATTTTAAATGAGTGGTTTATAGTGGAACTAAATATCAAATGACAGTAAATAATGTATTTTTATAATAATTAGTATATCATATAATTAATTGTTTTGAATTAGCGCTGTGGGATATTATAACTTTCTCGCGGGCCGGCACTGCAGAGACAGTTCAAAAAATATTGGTCTGTTTTGTTAAAGCTGGCCTTCTAGAAGACTTTAATTTACTTATTTATCGAATATAAAACAGTTTAAAATAAGAGTTTTTTCCTACAATTTGTCAAACTGTAGTAATGTACTAATGAAATGTGTATATTCAAATAATGTACCAAATTAGCTGCAAATTATCAATATGAAAGTCCCTTAATTCGCTACTTTCTCTCAGTGATATGGACAATGGGAATGAAAAATAAAAAGGGCGATTTGTTGAATAAATAGGCCACAGATGGACACTGCTTCCCGCCAAAGGGATGAATATGGATACGCCACTGAGAAAAGCACTGTTTTATGCAAATGGGTTTTGCCAATCGGAAAACAAGACGGGGAAAATATTTTATTTTCGACGAGCCGCCATTGAAAAAATAATGTAAAGAAAAACACGGAATGCGTGTATCTGTGTATTTTTTTATTATGAATTTTTCTGCGGAATTTATTTTTCTGAGCGGTTTGTAGCCTGATTTCCGTTTGAGGTATTGCATATTCGAAAAGGTTCTTGTTTCAATAGGCATCATGTTATACGAATACGATATCCTCTTAGCGCGATCATTTATAAATATATCAATTCATATGCGGTATTGAATTCTTACATATTTATTTATTCCAATTGAATACAAATAATAGACGTACTTCTTTCAAATATAGAAATATAAAATATTGCGATTATTTTTAACCGCTCATAAACAATTTCATAGAAAAAAATAAATCGTTGTTTTTATCAATAGGGAATATGTTTTTGACCCTTCATACCCAGGGTCTATAAAAAAAACAGTTCATGAAAAATGAATTTTACTTTGAAAGTCTTAGAAATAAAACAAAGCGTACAACGAAAAATAGATGGACAGTTTTATAATCAAACTTAATTGGTGCGAAATGATTAGCCTATATTTAGGGGTTAAAATACAATACTATTATATTTTTTAACCTTATAGTTGATAAATCTAGTAAAAAGCCTTGTTACGAGATTCCATATGTCCTCCGTCATCCGGCATTCCAGCCTTCCGGCATCCGTGCGATGGAATACTTGAAGATGCCGAAGGGCGAAACCCGGGTCGTTTGTGATAAGACATATGGATTCGTACAAAGTTGCAACAATTCAAATTTAATATTGAAGTTCCATCAAGCACCTTCAGTCGATATCATAAATTATTGTTACAAGATTTGGTAACATTTTCTGTCACACATTCAAAGTGACTGTAGAGCTGTATTTGTTTATTTATATACATGTAAAGCAAAACATATAAACATCCTTGCACACTTTTAAGACTCTTGCATAGATAGAGATTGTGTATGTTTCATCGCAAGTATTGAGTAATTTTTACTTGTGGTAGTATTGAGAAAATGATGATATTATAGTTAACACTAGACTCAATTTCGTATTTTGATAGACTAGTGTTCTTTTTGTTGAACAACTGGCCAGTTAATTGAGCTTAGACTACAGTTTAGTATTCTATATCTGTGAAGTATTGATACGTATAACCACTTTTCCTAAAAGCAGCTCAATTATCGAATGTTTGCTTATTGGCTTAATCTCTTAAACACCACAAACAATGTTATCCTTGTTAGCATTGTCACATTGAAACCGTTATAATTGGTTGAAGATATTGTTATAATTGCATTTGTATGCAGTTCATTATGTAATGCGACACGTATTCGCATTATAGTGCAATCGCAAATATAGACCTACGACAAATGTGAAATTATTTATCAGAAGAAAGTTTACTGGCTATAAGTCATGACAAAAACAATAATAATAATAAAATAACATTGGAAACAATAAGAGTATTATTTTTAGGTGATGTATTTTAACAAACATGAAAACATTTTTCAAAGTTAATTTTCTATTGTGATGAATTGAAAAAAATCAAAAGCATCTATGTCGCAAGATTTTTATAAAATTTTGGTTTTTACACTTATTGGTACTTATTTTGACTGTTGTTTTTGTGTTTAAATAGTTGCATATTTAAAAGAAATATTAACACAAAGGCTTTATATGTTATATTGATTGAATTGCCATTTATTTGGTAAACTTCCATTATAACACGAAGAATAAAAAGGAAAGTTTTTCTCTATCTATGTAACTTATTTTATCACCGTTTTTTATATATTAATTGAAGTTTTATCGATGAATGATTCCGTTTGTGTTGTAAATTTATAGAAAGCTGTTTTGAATACCAATCTCGTTCGTGTTAAGTTTGATATATTATAAAAAAGCTCAAAAAATTAGCTAATCAAAATTGGTATTTACTTATTGGTATATAATATTATTTATTGAGACCATATTCTTTTATTCTAAAACTAACGACAATTAATTAATTTCTGTTTTTTAAATTAACAAATAATTATGGAATAATGGCTTATATATCTTTTTATATATACAGTCAATTAGAGTCATTATTGACGTAATTTATGTTTTACCGAACTTTAACATTATATAAATGTTTCAGCATGATTTTATCAATTAGATATTATGGTTATATGTCATATAAGATAAAATACTTTAGCTCAAGAAAATGCTTTTCAATAATAAATAGTGAAAAATATATATATATCCAAGCACTGCGTAAATGTAAAAATAACAACGCCATTTAAAAAGGTACATTTATCTCTTTTATCCGGATGTGAAAAGAGCCCCAAAATGGCGTAATCCTTTGAGAAAACAAGTAGAATAACAAATCGGCTTTTAATTACTGACAAACCAGGAATTTATAACAAAAATCCAAATCACGGCGATCGGGATATAATTTGTTTTAAGGATTCAATATAATTTAAAAACATCGCGTTTACAAAGTATTATATTTTAGGTCGAAAATAATCGTGCTAGGAAGTTTTATAAAAAATAATTGAAATTGAAATATTATGTATTATTTAAGACTTATTAGAAAAGTAAAAGCTTATTCTTTAAATTTATACAAAAATATTTGACAGCTATTTAAATTAATATAAAACGCTTAAATTTGATAAAAATATAGCTACTTCATAGTGTCTTTTTATTAAAGAAAGCGAATTGATGATAGCTAGAACCAGAAAAAATATTTTCATAGTTTAAAAAAAAAACTTTTATTTTATTGAATTTGAATTTTGAATGCTTCGTCCTTCTAAGTCTTCAGTTTGATTAAAATTCTATTAAACATCCTCAGTAAATATGGTTAATTATAAAAGGGTTATTTTAAAGTTAATTTAGGAATTAGCTCTTAGTAATTTGATAATTTATTATATTTCCACGCTCTGCCAGCTGTCGTATCAAATGTAGAGAAGGCTCATAATTGATACTCAAATAAAAAAAATAGTTCAAAAAATATTAACGGTACTAGAACTTTTGCGGACGACCTAACTTTTGTGTTAAAGTTTGGTATGACTTATTCTGCAAATTTGTATATGTTCAAAGCCAACACAACTAAATATTTTTTTTTACGAAATATCTTTTACACAGGTCGGCAGGGAAATTATTAAGCAAATCGATTGCTCAAAATGTTATTTTTTTAGAAAAATATTTTCTGAAAAAGAATAAATTACAAATTATTATTTTGTCAAATAAAAGATCTACCGATGATGTCGACGAGATGCTATATAAAATTTCCTTGTCAAATTTAAATTTTGAACCGTGTACGTTCAATTCTGTTGCATCCATGTGGTAGAACGCCTGAAGATGCAGAAAGGCGAAACCCGGGTCGTTAATAACAAAAAAAAGTGGAACGGTGCAACGCTTAACAATTCAAATTTTATGATGAAAATCCATCATGTACCTTCGGTTGATATCATAAATCAAATTCAAACTATTGAAACAATGCTTAAATATTTCACACGGAGTACAATTATAGTTTATTTTATAAATCCTTAATAATCATTGAATAAAATACTTCAAACAAAATCATTTCAATCAATAAATATAAATAAAGACTGAAATAAAAAATTGAGTGACAAAACTAGTGGCAATGTGAATAGTTGAACAGCTATATAAAAAGCTAGTAAAAAAAAAATCTTTTACATTTTTTCCTATCTGTTTCATCAATAATTGCAGCGAGCTAATTGAGTTGTGCATAACTCCGTCACCTGATCAATTTGATTTGACAGCTGCAAATGACAAGCGTCGTGGCATTAACACTGTTATAAGAATATCGAATTGAAGCGAGTTAAGCCACATCAAACCGAATTAAATTACATTTCTACCAATGTGCTTCTAATCATGGCAGCTAGTTTCAATATCACGTCACAAGCAGCTGACTACTCCACTGTCACATTGGTACGATCAATAATGTTTCATTATGATGAATGTTCCTGCCGTTTATTTGTTATCCTATTTCGAATAAACGACTTATTTTTTATTCCACAAATAAATTGTCATAAAGTTTTAAATATGCACGTTTATCAATATTTTTTTTATTTTTGTAGTCAAATATTGATTTAAGAAAAAAATATATAAAAATAATATACAATCGCTCGTGAAGCGTCTATCTCTATCTCAAGATTGTTCCATTCAACAATACAAAAAAAACCCACCCAGCATTGTTTTCCATCATATCTGTGACATGTTAACCGTATTTCTGTTGAACTTTTAAATGCCGGGAAGTATTTGTATGGCGAGACCTGGAAACCCGGCAATTCTTTTAAAAAGTGAAAAAATTTAATCTTTATATCGATAATTTCTTGATAACATGTCGCGTCTTAATATTTCTCTAGATTTCACTGCGCGTTAAACATCTTTGATAATTTAAAACACTCAAACCTGGCTAGATATTGAGTGCTAAAGCTTATAAGCTTAATAATGTGTAAACAATTTTGATATTAATGTATAATATCTTGGTACGAAGAAGATTTGAGAGTGGGTCTATTGTTTGGGCCCCAAGAGATTTAAAATATGCCCTTATGGTGGAAAAAGTTCATAAATTTTTTTTGAGATTTCTTTACTTGTGGGCGTATGGATCACTATTCGTGACTTTATCCAACTGATTTACTTTTGATAGTTTGAAAAACGAAGAGAAATGTATTAGCCACATATTTCTTTCGATTAATTCGAGGCCAAAATGAGAATTCTGCCATCTTTAATAATATCAGTTTGTTTGTTCCGGTTATTTATTTAATGAATCGTGGACATGAATTGTTTGTTCTTCCAAAGTGTAGAAACAGTCTGCCAATGGGGATGCCAATGTTAAGAGCATTAACAATGTTCGACAGTATGGCTTCGGATGTCGACATATTCCATGTGGACAAAAGTGAGTTCAGGCGAATACTATTTTTATGGGTTAATGCAGATTTTTCATAAGCTTGCTTGGTTGACTTTCTTGTTATCCTTATTATTTGTTTTATTGTTTATTTCTTAAATTTCCAACACTAAATGTATAAATATTTTGACGTTGAATAAGCAATGAATTTGTAATTTTTGTAACGTGTATTAATAAATAAATAAGCTCAATAACGGTTTCGTTCATAGAGAGCATTATCAACTGCTTGCTATGAAATACTCGCTCCTGACTTTAATAACATAAACGTATGCAAATATTAGGTTATTAGAAAAACATTTTAATTTTATTATAGAAAAATATATCGATTTTCGCTATATTGCTTATGATTACTACAGTATAACGGTATAACGATCGATATTAAAAAAACACATGTTGACGACAACTTCTTTAGACTATTTATCATAAATCAATGGAAATTAGTTATGGATGCCTTTGAATTTTGCATCGATCATGTTTCAGATAAGCACTTCACAGATAACTGCTTAAGCACCTACAATTGGTGATTAACGAATAATTGTTTACTTTGAAAACTGATATCACGTTCAACGTTATGAAATTACCACATTATCTGTGTATATGTGATAAGATGACTTGAGTCGTACATATTATAGACGTTATCGTACCATAACATTTTAACAACGATTCAACGATTTATTTATATTAAATTTTGATCAAAGAAAAAGTTATGAGACTATTTATTTTTGTGAAAGATTATTTTTTAATCAGCATGATATCTAACGTTTTATTATTTTAATGAATCGACAATCTGAAATATTTAATCTAACACTACGTCCCATTGTATTTAATACCACCAATTTCAATTAAGTATGTGTTTTTTAGTATCAAATAAAACCATAAAATTTAAATGTAAAATGATTATTGTAAAAACTTTGCATCTCACAATCAAAGGGTAGTTTTTTTTAATATGATAAAACATTTCCTAAATTTGACATCAATTTAATGAAATCAATACTTTTTATGATAAAACTAAATCGTAGCCTTTTTTCCGGTGGTATTATTTTAAATATAAGCGATGCCAGCTGTTTATTGTGTGCCATTTCTATTGTGTTACAAAGTTATGTGTGTGACAAAGCATGAAAAAAACTTACATAGTTTTTCAATCAATTTAAATGAGCACTGTCAGTATTTATTATGTGTCAGTTTTAAGTCCTAAGATACAAAAACAGTGGAGCTGAAAACAGTTTTAGCATTTCAATTTTGGTATAGAAATTCCATCAAATACCTTTGGTAAAAATCTTAATTTTTATTGATTAGATTGGCATTTTCTTAGTAGAACTTCATTATGACACAGTGAAAAAAAAGCAACGTATTTACGTCAGACAAAATTTATTACATATATAGTTGACAGCTATTTCGACTTACACCCTCGTCAGAACTAAATTTAAACTTACATTTACATTTCTACTTATAGCTCTGTAGAAAAGGCACACAATACACCTTCTATTTAGTTCGAACATCCTAGTTTCATATTGTACTTATCTTAGAATTTACTATTATTGTTATCATTTGATATATTTATAAAATATAATGAAAATAGTACTAAAAATGTGTTTTTGTAATGTAAAATTAATGTAATTTATGATATCGACTCAAGATGCTTGATGGAATTTCCATATCAAATTTGAATTGTTACAACGTTGTACGATTCCATATGTTTTATCAGTAACGGCCCGGATTTCGCCTTTAGGCACCTTCATGCATTCTATCATATGGATGCAACAGAAATGATTCGTCAGTTGTAACAATTAAAATTTGTAAAACTATTGCCTTTCCACCAAGAAGTGACGCCTTAAAAGTATTTCCATTTGAACGTCTTAAATTTGATATTGAAGCTTAACCAAGCTTTCAGCATCATTAATAGTATTGTATGATATTTTTTTTAATCACTCATTATTTTTTCTTTTAATGAGAAAATCATTTAATTAAATAAATATTTAATTAAATATAATCTGAAAAAGATCTCAATGCGTCATTCACTATTGTTGTGTGATAATATTATTATTTCAGTACAACTACAAAATTATTCACTCCTTAGATCTATGTTGATGTCACCATACAAGCGCTATAAATTCCGTTATAATTTATATGTTTAAATTGAATATAATCCAGCGTCTACGCCACCACCTATAAAGATACACCGAAGTGATTAAAAGTAGGGCATGATAACGAGCTAAACCCATCAGATACACAAAACCCATCCGTTTAGAATTACCTAACCATTTGGGCAAAAGCCCCGGGTAACCGTATTATGGACTACAAAGCTACAATAATTCTATTCCCTCTGTTTGTTTCGATATGATATTATTAATCAAAGATTTTTCCTTGTAATAAAGAAGACAATACGGCCGCTGTATGCCTTTGTTTTGTGATTTTGAATAGCAATAATTTAATTATTCGTAAACCCTTCAATTTTCAATTGTGTAATAAAACAGGAGCTTTAGTTACAGTTACTTAATTATAAATTTTGTTTTAATTGTTATGATTATTATGATACAATAATGCGCGAAAAAATAATTAAAGCATTCGGTTAACACCGTGAAAACGATAATGATGATGACCTTGGTGGAAAGGCATAATATTTAAATAATAAAAACACATTTTTATTATTTTTAGTAGTATTTCTACAATATATTTATGAATATATTAGTTGATAATGCTTGCAATGAGCGTAACCGGTTCTGATCATACAATAAATTGTGAAAATAGGAACAAAAATGTGTTGTTATTATTTAATAACAATTATAAGCAAATTTGAATTTTTACAACTTTACAGGATCCCACATGTTTTGTCACTAACGGCCCGGGACTCGCCTTTCGGCATCTTTAGGCATTCTATCACACCGATGCAACAAAACTGACGTAAAACAGTTAGCATCGTATATATATTAAAGTCATTAGTTACAGGAAAACACTTACCCCTGAGCATGAAGTAATTTACAGCATAAATTTTGATTAACGATACGATACGATACGACACTAATTTATTGTAAAGTTTAGTCAATCTTGCCGTACTAGCATTATTGATATAATTTATGATATCGACTGAAGGTGCTTGATGAAATTTCAAAATAAATTATATACTAATTATAAGCATTAAAAAACCGTAGACACATCTTGTCTACGGATATCTTTAATCTTCCATCGTCTTTTATTCGATTCTTGGTATGAGTATACGGAGCTCTCCTGTATGAAATATTCATGAAAAACTTATAGCCACACTTAATATCAATTAAATATATTTCCGGGTGTCTAAAATATAACTTTATAAATAGTCAAAAAATATTTTTACAATATTGTAATTTATTAATTTCACAACACAGTTTTTCACTAACTGTTGCTATTTTTTATCGCTCTTTAAAAAATAATGGAAAAATTGAATTGTGGATACTGTCATGTTATCAATATATATTTTGTGTATGTTATTTTCTCGATAAGTATCCGTCAAATAAGTCTTCCGAAATTAATTTTTTATTTCAATCAATAAAACTGAAAGAAATTCCGCTCTTAATGTTAATTGTGGTTCTACATCAATCATACCAACATGGAAGTGACTTAATTAAGGAATAGAATGGGTGCTGTAAATAGATAGAAGCTTACTGATGTGATGCACGCCTATCAATGATGCAATCAGCACGGTTTCCCGCCAAACTGTCACAAATCTACCCTGCTTAGCATTACACATACAACGCTCATTAACCAGAACTAAACTCCTAAACAAATTAGATCACCCGTTGCACATTGCTTACTGAATAATCAAATATAATGATCGAACTGCTGACACGTTACTTTATGCTATATTTAAATAATGTAATTAAAATCAAAAACATGAACAAAATATTGCTTTAAAGTAATAACATTTGCATAAACTATACAAGTTGGTCGTCTCACCTCCACCCGTTATGTGTATGCAGCTGCTGTTAAACGGCCGCCTTCCATAACGGAATACTAATAAAAAGAATCGATTTCGCTCCTTATATTTCTGGCCCGATACAGAGCTGCACGGACCGATCGTTAAGCCATGCACTATCGTGCTTAAAAGAAGAGAAAAAAAATGAAGAAAAAGAAAATGTGACTTGTTCAACCACTTAGTCTACGTGATATTAGGTATCCTGTGTATCTGTGTACTGAAAAACCGCCGTGGCGGAAAAGTTTAATGTGCCACGCGTTGAATCTAAAGACGAATTGAGAATGTCTTGTTCCCCGTATGATCTTGCAAATTTATCGAATGCCTCAAAGTTGGCCTTGATACTAAGTCAGCGTGGCCTATTGGGCCTGTATGAGAACGGACCACAGCAAACGGTTCTGTTCGTTCGGCATTCATCTCTGGGCAGTCCCACAGTACGTGATTAGCGTCCTGATTGTTGTGTCCACAAGTGCAATCTGGCCTTTCAACCAACTTGCCCAGCCCAAATAGTTTGCCGTTGAACTTGCCATAGAGGAAAGTGTATTATAGTTATTCAAAAGCTAAAATATCAAAATAAATAAAAAATATCACGATGAAATAGATTAAAAATCGACGCCTCGTCTAGTTTGCAGAAAACAAACCCTTAAAAAAATTGATGACTGGTAAACCAACGGTTCAACTCTTTTATACTCCATTTTTAAAGTGTTTAAATCAAAACAAAGGAAAGTTTTGTTTCATTTACATTATTGAGTTTTTGAACAAATTTTGAACAGTCGACGTTTTAAGCTATTTTTTGTGGAAACTATGATACATTGATTCTTCAATCGAATCGTTTATTTTTTTCTTTAGATGGCTGTAGATTAATAATTCTTTTTTTTCTCATTCATCGTCAATCTAACTTGTAATCTTATAAGGTATTGTTTGTTTTAATCACTTTTTTGCATATTTTCTTCAGAAAAAACGGGCGGGTAATAGGTATTAATAAATAGTGAAATTAAACGTTATTTATAACGGGAAATACAAAGTATAGAATATTATATTTTAGTTTCATTCTAAAGCCATGACAGAATATTTTTCACGAAAATATATTTATGCCAAACTACTCCATCTCTTTATTTCAAAGATGGTAGAGATAAAAACATACGGCTAAGGCAGATCGAATTGCTATTGCTGCACTCTGTTTTAAGGATCAGTTATATGAGCTGGGGAAGCGAATTTTTACAAATAACGAATACCAACTTCACACACAAAAGTAAAGACATCCTACCCCAACTCTAATTTTATCTATTTTAATATTGTTTATGCATCTTTTATACTCACGGTGATCTGAAATAAAAGTTATTTTTTTATTTTATATACTATCTGGAAATATTAAACGACGTAAGTATGCGCTCGCACATATGATAGCGTTTGCAATGATTGGCTGAGACAATTTCACCAGTTGCAAATTAATGTGTGCAGTTTTATTTATGCATGACTATATTTTAAAATTATTTTTTTTTTAATGTGAAAGAATAAATAGATTATTCTTTGGGATCTAGCAAATTCCCAAGCGTTCATTTTTGGCTAAAGTTTAATAAATGCTAAACAATTAAGTATTTTTCTTTTGTAACTGTACATACTAGGACTCGAACCTGTTGAACACTGTAATCTACGCCAACGATGCTTATCACTATGTAGCACGGACGTAGCACTCTTCACATACCTATCAATGTATCAAGCGATTCGCGCATGTTTCGCAAAACAAAAACAAGAAAACGGGACACTTAAAAAAGGGAAAAACAATATTCAGTCCGGTAATAAATGCAACTTGCTGTTCGTAGTTGTTCGTAGCCGCGCGGTGCGGCATGCCGCCTGTCACGTGACGTGGGACCCGAATTAGGCGTCGCGCCAAACCGCACTGGTTTTTGTCACTCATGTCCACGTGCTTGCCATACGACGTGGGAATTTCCAACCAGCCTACAGCCCACCACCAGCCAAAGTAACTTGCACACGTGGGACTTGACCGTGATGTGAATTCTTACATCCTGTACGTATGCTGATAAAACGGATGCGCACAAACGTTTGCTGTATGCCATATATTTCTGCTAACCTATTGACCCACTGGTTAAAGCAAATTTGCTTTACGTAAATGTTCAATACAATTTAATATCACTTTTAAGGTGCTAATTGCTACTTTATGGTGAAAAAACATTGAATTAAAGTAAAGCAACATATCTTGTGATATCGACTGAAGGTACTTTATGGAATTTCAAAATCAAATTTTAATTGTTACAACCTTTTCCGATTCCACATGTTTTGTCATTAAAAACCCGAGTCTCGGCGCTTTGCTATATAGACGATGTTAACTGTTTATTTTACGCCAATTCTGTTGCATCGGTGTGATAGAATATCTGAAAGTGCCAAAAGGCGAAACTCGGGTCATTAGTGACAAAACATGTGGAATCGTACAAAGTTGTAACAATTCAGATTAGATAAAGCAAAATGTATAGTACCGTTCCACAATTTTAAACTTAAAAATCTTATATCAAATGATAAAATACAATATAAAACAAGATCATTGGTTAATAAATTAAACTTATATTGCTTTATGAATAAAAAAAACATAGAAAGTTGTCTAAAAGCAAAGACAATAAGATTTCAAATTTAAAAAAACTCACTTTTTTATTTGTAATTTTATTTAAGATATAAACTGAGGATAATCCTCGTTCTTACAGAATTTTTCATATTTTTTGTCTCTTGCGATATTGGATTAACCTTTCAGCGACTTTAAGTATTCAAGTCAGTGATAGTAAAGTTCAATGATAGTCAGTTCGTCTAATTCTATACATTTAAAACGAGGATACCGAAAAGCCAATTTAGAAACAGTTCAACTTTAATGTATTGTATTCGTTTAATTATTTGCTGACTCACTTACCAAAACATTAAATAAAAAATTCAAAAAGTACATATTACATTAAATTAATTCAGGTATTTAATCAATAATCTAATGATGATTACATTTGAATAATCATTAAAAACGATTATTGTTGAAAAATAGAATGTGTTATTTTTCGTTACCCGGTTCCATCAATTTTCCTTCATAATATAGAGATCACAATTATATTTATAAAAAAGAATTCATTTTCATTTTTTAATTTATTATTGAAATCGTATATGCTACAAATTAATTTAAAGGATAAATTATTACGCTACAAATCAATTACAAAGAATAATTGATTATCTAGTTATGAAATCTGCTTTCCTTTCACAACAATATATAATTAAGGATATGAAAAAATGCTTTTTCAAGGGTGAAGTTTTTAAACAGTGTTAAGGAGCTCAATACACAATCATTGTTAGTGTCCGCTATATATAATATAACCGAATAAAACAATCTTTATTACTTTATAACTATATTATATAGTCAGTGGCGTCCACTTTGTATTAATAATGCGTGTTTTTGATGGATAGAGCGGTTGCTTTGTACACATTATATTCTGTATAAAATAACTTAGTTAAAAGCGTCCATTTTGTGAACATCAAATAAATTTAAATTCTGTGCAGCAAACAGCAAGGTCTAGACAAAATTGAAAATACAAAACAATATTAGTTCATCTCACAAAATTTTGTCAATACGTCTAAGTAACGCTACCAAAAAAAAGCACTGCATTAAAAATTATGTCTTGTCATTGTATTTATTGAACTATAACAACTTTTAATTGCAAATATTAGTAATTAAATATTTAAATGAAATCTTTATATGTAACGTACTGAATTTCTGGGAAGATTTAATTTATTTTCAATAGGGTTTAGGATTATTTACCATAAGATATCGAATAAAGGTACTTGATGGAATTTTAATATAATCAATAAATTACCAACAATTTAATCAACTTTTGTAGAACAATAAGAGTACATATATTTTAGGGAAAGACATGATTATAGTTGTTTTATTTCTGCCCAGACAGATCGTACATACTACGTAACATTTTATTCTTGCCACTTTTTATCTTTTAATTTTCTTGAATTGAATTCGTTAAAGCAATCGAATGATTTACGTTTATAAGTCAAATTAAATTGTTCAAGTTATTTAAGCCCCGATACACTTATGTTTATAATTTTATTTTACAAAGTTTTGATGATTCAATCTGAGCATTAATTTGCTACATATTTAAAATATATTAATCACAGAAAATATATATTTTTTAAAATTTGAATATTTATGTGAATTTCGACAACAGCTTTAAAAAAATAATTCTTCATTCAGTCAAGACATAATTCTTCTAAACATTACCATCTTAACCTGAAGCTTTTAATATTCCATTTAACAAATTATCTGTTTAAAATAATGCAAAATAACCGCTTAAGCAAAAAGATAAAATAACAATTATTATTTCCTAAATTAAAAATTTCACTTTACGAGAAGGCTCTCATTGTTTCATAGGCAAAAATAAATTCAATTCTTCTCTTCAGCTTCTAAGTTTGTAATCAACACGAAACTTTTCACTAACGAGCTTCCATTTGAGAATTCTAACTTTGCTGAAAGCAATAATTAAAATTCTTAATTAATTCCCATTCACAATTTTAATTTTGTAAATTAATAAATTACTGATTCTGTGGGTAATCATTCTTTGAATGGTCTAAAAAACAGCCTACAATTTATTAAAACCAGATATTGTACAAGATTCATAATTTAATATAAATGTCTCTAATAAATTATTGAAAGCAATATGTTTTTAGCGTTTGACGTCGTGTTAATTTTTGTTCTTTGAACATTATTAGAAGTGTATAAAAATTATGTCTTTCTAACTGATACTTACGTCTGAATCACTTTTTGTCACCTTATCACATATACTTAAATGTAGTTAGATTTTGATAGTAAAAAGATTTACGTACTTTTATGAAGCTTAAGTTTATTACTTGCTAAATGGTCATTTTATTGATAAAAATAATAAATTTCCTAATAAATATCTTTGGCGTCCTGATAAGCTGCAACATCTAATATTATTCTCATTTAAGTAAAATTTTAATAAGTATTTGTGCTATTAATAATTTGAATATAAGGTTTTTAATATTTGAATTTTTTACATTCTAACAAATATGTTAATTGACAAAACTTTTACTAGTGTAAAAATATTATGACTTACATATAAAAATGTTTTTTTATTTTATAAATAACATTCAGCCATCTATATACGACCTTCATGTCAGTACTACAGCACATTAGAAAATAGTGACTAAATGATGGTTTGAGTTATTTTTAATATCGAATATAATTTTAGCGCCTGCAAAATGAAACAATGCTAGATATTATGTAAAAACTGTCTCTTTCTGGTGGAAATGTACGTAGTTTAACTAATGAAGCACAAGAATTTTCATTACTACCAAAAAATATTGTTATTAGGATCTAGATCGACTTTACTCATCGCTTGCAAACCAGCATTATAAAACTATAGATCATAATGCTCGCGATAATCAAAACTGGTCACAATTTTAATAGTATAAAATTATATTAATATTACCAAGTCATTGTATTTTATTATAAAAAAAAAACTGCTCCAACAACTTAATAATATTTTAGCGCTAGAAATAATACTTATAAATTACTGGTAAATAAATGTGCTCATTATTTGGCTTAAAAATAAATGTGCAACGATAAATCCCATTATAAATGATACAAATAAGTTTATCGAAATCGCATAAATATAACCATAAAATTGTTAATATCAACGTAGTTCTGAAAGGCTGTATTATTATGTGAAAAGTTGTAAATATATACCCTCTTAAAATTAATTTGAGTCTTTCAGTTTAAAGCGGTCCCAAGATCATTCGTTTACAGTGATCAAATCGTACGAATACTGAAGTTCTGAAAATTCTTTGACAACTCTCTCTCTTGCAAGACTTAATTGGCGTGAAATTGCTCCTACATGAGGGCTCCTTTTAACGATGTAAAATGGCTAACCCCTCCCTCTTTCCAACCCACCCTTAACATTTTAAATTTAATGCCAACAGCAGTTTTTGAATCAAACATTAAAAGAATTTTTTAATGGAATGATGTAATGTCTGCTTTATGGTTTTTATTTGATTATAATGGTGGTTGACGGCAAGACTTTTTTCATTATGTATTATCTATATATATAAAAATGAATGTCTGTCTGTCAGTCCTTAATTAATTCCTACACTATTAATCCAATTGCGATAAAACTTTGTCGAATTATTGCTTAGACTACCGGTCAAAAGATAGGATACTCAGAATTTGATTTGATTACAAAAATTAATTGAATATTTACGAAAAACATGTTTTCATACAAGACTATTCTAATACAGAATGGCCATTTATGAAATATTGTATCCATAGCAACGCCGAAAACAACTCTGTCACATGCACTTACCTGTAGGTATTTTAAGTAGGTACTTACGTAAGATACTGAATATTTTGAAGCAAAATTCGATTTTTGAATAAAGTATTTCAATTTTTGAATTTTTACAGACGTTTTTGTTTTATTTTTATGTTGCATGACAGAACAAATTGAAATAAATATTACGTATAAATCGTGTGTGATATAGAAAGGTCGACTTCGGATAGTATAATATCAAACATTTTTTTTTATTTTTCAAAAGTGGATTTCAAAACGTAACGTTTACTGTGAAATCAGTCAAGTCACAGTACAACTCAAGCACGAAAGAAAAGAGCGAAACAATGAGGTTGAAGTTGATAATCGTTGGATTGTACCGTATTCACAGTGTCTCTCGAAAACGTACAAAGCACACATCAATGTCGAGTATTGCAATTAAGTGAAATCCATCAAATACATATGTAAATATGTCAACAAAGGAAGCGAGATGGAAGTTTTTGGAGTGGGAAATTCAACTGCATCTATAGATAAAATCAACCAATATCAACTGGGACGCTACATTAGTAGCAATGAAGCAATATGGCGCATTTTATCATTTCCAATTCATGAACGGCATCCAACAGTTACTCATTTGGCAGTTCACCTTGAAAATGGACAGCGAGTGTACTTCACAACAGAAAATGCAAGTGTAAAAGCATTGCCACCACAGCCAACAACGTTAACTGCATTTTTCTTATTGTGTAGGGATGATATATTTGCAAAGACGCTACTTTAATCTGAAGTGCCAACATTCTACAGGTGGAATGCATCAGAAAAAACTTCAACGTCGCAAACAAGGTAAAGCAGTTGAAGGACATTACAATGTATATTCAACCGACGCATTAGGACGTCTGTACACTGTTCAACCAAATAACGTAGAATGTGTTTACTTGCAATGACTGTTAATCAACATACGTGGACCGACATCCTTCCAAGAATTGAGAACAGTCAACGGCTGAATATGTTTCATTTATCGTGAAGCTTGCCTCAAATTAAATCTTCTAGAAAACGATGCACATTGGGACACTTCACTCGCTGATTCATCGAATACTGCTGGCCCACAACAAATACATGCGTTATTTGCAGTAATATTAACAATTTGCTTTCCATCCAATCTGAAAGATCTTTGGAAAAAATCCAAAGGCTACATTAGTGAAGATGTTTTTCATAGTTTGCGTGTAACAATTCAAAACCCACACGTTCAATTCACACCAAACGTATATAATGAGGCATTGCTATTGATTGAGGACATATGTTTAGTAATCGCTACCAAATCATTGGTACAATTGAGAATGGCTGCGCTGAATCGATATGAAAACGACTGACGTGATTGTGATTTCCAAGGAGAAACACACTTTGATGTGGATGAATTGGGTAAATTTGTTCATACGAATCTTCCGAAATTGGTTCCATATCAACGTATAGTGTATGACAGAATTATGGATGCAATTACAAGTCAAAGTGGTAGATTTTATTTCATAGATGCACCCGGAGGCACAGGTAAAACCTTCCTCATTTCATTCATTTTGACAGCCACACGATCACGAAGAAACATTGCACTAGCAATCGCATTATCTGGAATTGCAGCAACTCTTTTAGATGGTGGCCGAACAGCGCATTCAGCACTGAAACTGCCATTGAATGTGCAAATAATTGAGACATCAACATGCAATATCAACAAAAATTCTAAAACGGGCAAACTTCTCACATCATGTAAAATCATTGTATGGGATGAATGTACTATGGCACACAAAAAATCATTGGAAGCACTTCATCGCACACTAAAAGATTTGAGAGGAAATGAGCAACTTTTCGGTGGCGCACTCATTTTATTGTCTGGTGATTTTTGACAAAACTCTACCTGTTATATCACATTCAACAGTGGCCGATGAACTTAATACATGTCTCAAATCATCCGTTTTATGAAGATACGTATATAGATTCACTTTGAAGACCAATATGCGTGTACAACTACAACATGATGCATCCGCTGAACGTTTCGCAAAACAATTGTTGTATATAGGAAATAGGAAAACGGCAATAGAGGAATCCACACAATGTATCACAGTGCCAGCAAATTTCTGTAAAATAACCGCAAGCATAGATGAATTGTTTCACAAATTGTTTTCCAAATATTGCAGACAATCATAAAAATCATCAATAGCTCAGTGCACGTGCTATATTAACAGCCAAAAACAAGCATGTCAATGCAATCAATTTCAGCATACTAAATGAAATACCAGGAGAAGCGACAATGTATAAGTCCATCGGTACTAATCAAGACAAAGCTGTCAATTATCCAACATAATTGTTGGATTCACTTGATTTTCCAGCATGCCGCCGCATGTTTTAACATTGAAAATTGACGTGCCTATCATTCTTCGAAAGATAAATCCACCACTAATTTGTAATTGTACCAGGCTTTCAGAGAGAAAAATGATGAACAATATTATTGGAGCTACAATTTTAAATGGAAAATTCAAAGGAGAAGACTTACTGTTGCCACGCATCCCATGATGATGACAGATATGCCATTTGAATTTAAACGTCTGCAGTTTCCAGTGCGAGTCGCTTTTGCAATGACCATCAATACGGCACAAGGACAGTGTTTACAAGTGTGTGAACTAAATTTAGAAAACCCATGCTTCTCACATGGACAACTGTATGTGGCCTGCTCACATGTTGGAAAACCTTTTGATTTATTTGTGTACGCACCAGATAGAAAAACAAAAAACATTGTGTATCCAAAAGCACTCCAATAAATAAAAACACATACGGCCGTCACTGTCAAATTTAGGTAAGAAAAACATAACCTAAGCTTATCGCTTCTAATTGGCTCAAACCTCGTCTCAAGTCCGACTTATGCGATCGGAAGGCGAGATCCCGACGTGGCGCTTCCATAAAGTCGCGGTTTCTTTTTTTTTCATGCCGGGAACACGCTAGTAATATATAGATGCTTTAAAAAAGTTTGTAAATTATATTTAAACTAAGCCAAATATATTTTCGTATCAAGTCTTTTTGATCTGAGGTACCGATTTCTTCAATTTACGTCAAAAAATAAAATGATATTACACCCAGTCCTTTTTTTAGACGAATTTTTTTACGCGATTTTTTTAAACAGCACTGCTACATTTTTTTACGCGCTTTACTCGTTTTTACGCAATTTTTCCCCAAATATGTTATACAGAAGTGATATATGGACGAGGTATATGGATATGCTGGACAGAAGCGGTATTTATAAAATGTCATGTGGCTCATGGTTATCCGTTTATATCGGAAAGACAAGTTGAAGTATATCTACTCGAGCAAAGGAACATGTAAGATCATTCAACAGTAAAAAAACAAATTCACAATTCGCTAATCACGTTATTATTGAATCACATAATATAAATTCGAACTCAACGCCTAAATGTTTGCATCTTTGTAGTAAGGGTCGGAAAATGACGGCTTTGGAACAGCTGGAAATCAATAGACACCAATTATCACAAAGGATTCTTAACGAACAAACTAACATAATAGTATCGCCACTTGTCCAGCCGTTGTACAAAGGGGTAGTTTGATTTACTTTCATAAGGACCACTTCCATCCCACATATAATCTTATTGTCATAGACACCTATTGTTTCATTATTGAAAATTTAGTGTCATTGTAGTAAAGTAACAAGCTAGGCCGTTGGAACAGGAGAGAGTATGTGCCTTTTCTGCACAGCTATATATAGATAAGCGAATGTTAGTTTAAGCATAGTTCTGACGATGGCTTGAGCCGAAATAGTTATCAATTATATTTGTGAAAAATAATTTTATAGAACTTAAATACATTGCTATTTTTTCACCGTGTTACAATGGAGTTCTACCAAGTGAATGCCAATTCAATCAATAGATTCTTTTCAGTTTATTCAGTTCAGTCATTCCATTAAATTATATAAATATTGCAATTAATTAACTCGGAGAACTCTTTGAATACAAGTTCAGTGTAGACTTAAATTAAGCATTTTAATGTTCAATGGACTTTTTATGTTCATTGCACAAATAAATCAGTTAAAAAATACAGTTTTAGCCAATCAACTTTATTATTATATCACTAGATGTTGATTAAAGTATTCGGTGTACAAAAATAGTTGACTTATATTTAAAAAGCTACTACTGAGTGAAATTTGAAAACATTCGTGAATTTTCTCAGAAATTGCCATATAAAGACAAATTATCTCTCATTTCTCCTTTATACAAACAGGTGTTTAGCAAAGTCTTGCTTAAACTAAGTAAGTGAATATGGATTTAGCTTGAGACGGAAATAGAGAAAACGCGCGACACGAACAAAGTTTATTCACAATTTTCAACATGAAATTACGTTGTGCCTAAAGGAATTTATATAAAACTGCGAAGTATCTATGCTCTTCACGATTTTTGTATGTATTGATTTAAATTTTGTGTATATAGCCTTGACAAAATATTCTTATACTCCATCATTGGTAAATATGTATTCTAAACAATGCTCATTTGATGAGCATAATATTTTATTTTACATTAATATAAAATAATGAGATATTTTGATAAATATGATATTTCCAGAGGATTGGAGATGAAGTGTTGTGAAAAGAATAACATTCATATCAAAAAAAGCACAGAAAACCTGTTTTTTGTATGGCGCTTTGAATGGTTGTTGAATGATCAAATATTTTAATACTTGAAAACGTTATGAAAAAAATGTTGAAGAGACAAAAAAGTATTATTTATATGTATTTTCCATATTGATGTGGAGCATATATACTCTTTATGGACTTTATCGTAGCCGAAGTTTACAATAGCTATTCGTTTACTTTATTGCTCAATATAAATGTATATATTTGAAAATAGTACATTTATATGATGTTAAAAATGGACTTTTAGTTTTCATACATTCAAAATGTACATATATTGATTGAAAAGATCACTATAATTCCGTCTAAACTACATATAAGACGTAAATAACAATGACCTGCACGAAACTCACTAATAAAAATATAATAATTATAAAGTTATGGTAACAATTTGGTCTTTTTTTTGACATATATTGTACTTTAAGATTGTCATTGAAAGTACAACTGTCTGTATAATAATTTTTCATTCTCTATTTTCAGATCCTGTCCAGAAGATACATACTAATTTCTATTAAATCAAAATATTTTATATCTATTAACTAATTTTGGAGCAATCTAAGTTTTTGTTTGATTTGTGAACAATAAAAAAAACGGTTCTATGATTTCTCTTATAAAAATTAATTGTTTTGTTTAATTAAGAAAGGACCAATAAAAACAAATATTTTGTATGTTTTTCATAGATTTTTAAAACAATATTTATTATTTGAGTGAATTATTTTAGTGTACGTCTGCTAAGCACGATATTATAAGAACTACGGTTTTTTGTGTAGTATAACAACAATTAATGTCGGGTGAAAAGTGTTTTACAAAACATAAATTAAAATTTGTGGGAGAAAACTGAATCCTTCGAATAAACTACAAGAGGTGTCACTAACTCCACGAAGTGGTTGGTCTTCACACAAGTGCATACAAACATGAGTCGTTTCGCATTAAGCTTTTGTTTCCGGGCCGAGCGGAGCGGTACGTCGAATTGAATAATACAGCCTGAAACACTGCGCGCGAAAGCCTTTCTCGCGTCCCCTGAAGGCCACTGAATAATGAAACAATGAGGCTAACGGCGAAGGAGGCTCTAGGCGCCTTGTGCCCCCTACTTCTGCTGCATCTATGCGGTGAGTACAAGTTGTAGCTTTAATGAGCTTTCGCAGCAGAACTTGTTAGGCCTTCACAAAAGCTGCATAAACTACTTTGCGTTAACTACTGTGCATTTAATGCCCCAGCTGTTAAGCGGGATTGGAACTTTAGATTTTCGTGCTAAGCTGACAGTTAAAAATTCTTGCTTTTATTTATTACATAAGATTTCCGTAATATTTTATCTTAATATATCACATTGTTTTTTACATCTTTTAAAAGTAAAAATAAATCAACCCTCTAATTTTCTACTTGTAAATAAACCTCTGAATAAATAATTTGATAAAAGCTTTGTTGTGTAAATTAAAATATTTTACTCAATTAATAGCGGGATGTTATTGTTTTTAAATGTACTAAAATTTACTTCAAGCATGTATTAAATGGTAAGACTCGGAAAATAGTGATAGCTTCTTATTTTAAATACAGAGGAAATTGAACCACAACATTTTCCGTTATCCTATGATTATATTTCTTCAACTTAAACTCTACTTACTGGACTGTATTGAAATTTCAATTGATTGTTATATACTTATTATAACTTAATTATGATTGTATGATTATAAATAAAAAATAAAAATGACTGGAATTGTCGGCTTGATATTAAAACAAATACTACCTATTAATTGTCCTAATAACTTTGTTAGATTTTTCCAAATACGTCGTCAACTGATAATATTAACCTTTAATAGATACTGTAATTTTCCATTTGAAGGCAATAAATAATTATTTCAAAAACTTTAAAGACATCAGATTGTCTGCCTGATGAAATGATGAATGGCTTTTAAGTTCTTTTAACTAATAATATGTGTTGTTCTTAACAGCGTGTAATTTAAGTTGCCCTATAAATTTTTTGTCGATCGCGAAAATAAAATTTATTTGTATATTTATACAACAAATATTTTTTATTAATCTTTCATTGTTGTATATACATACACATAGCCAATAAAAATATCAAATATGATTATAAGATTACGCATAGATTAAGCAAGAAGCCACCAAGCTTAAAAAGGAAGTCTTATGAAATAAAGTTTTATTTGTATGTAACCATACTATCATTTATCCGGAATTAACAGTCAACGGTATTCTTAAATGATTTTAAACGGCTAATAAACTTGATGCTTAATTAGTATATAGCCAATTAAAATTTCTTAAATAAGCTCGTAAACAAATTAACTCGGAAATTGATGGCCGGAGTGAAACATCTCCGCAATTCCGCTTTATTTACCTTCTCCGAAAGTAATAACGTGTTAAAGTATTTTACTTTGAGACCCCAATGTGTCATCATTCTATTGTTCCACGGAGTATACCGCGAAAATTAGCATATTCATAAATCGACTCTATAAATCCTCAATTTTATGTTGATCGCAAAGTAACTTAAAAGCTTATTTCCCGGTTTATGAATATTCATTTCCGAAGCTTTTGTTTAAGACATAAAGCATATTTTTACTAGCCACTGGAGCGCGGTCCACGCATAAAGTGTCGTCACAGTATCTTTGTTGCTTGTTTTGAATGCGATAAGGAAAATAAGAAACGAATTCATTTTTGAATTTGGCATACAGCCCCATCGGAATTTGGGTCATTGATTTTTATAACGGAAGTTTTTCGTAAGCGTCGTTCAATAACGCACACATATGTCTTTTGCCAAAAGAATGCAATTCCAAATGCGGTATTAAAATAAATTAGCAAGTAAAAATGAACATCGAACTACTTTCAGGACAATTACTTTTGATGACTGATTTTATGTGCACACGATAGAAAATTTAGTTTTGAGAAAAAAGAATGTTATCTGTACAATAAAGATAACATATTTTCTTCTATTTATATCCAATATTCGTATCTTGCTGTGATAAAATTTTTCTCATTCTACTGTGAAACTATAAAACTATATTTTTTGAAGGTATTTTGACCGAATTGAATTAAATTTTTTGTCATATTTTTATGATTTTAGCTATAACTCAATAATATCAAAATAATCATTTTTTTCTATATCTCTTATTCATTGTATTTAAAGTTGTAACAATTTGTATACGCATGACACAAAATATAATCAAAGCTTGCACCTTTTCAGGATGTGACATTTTATAGCACAATTATTAAGAGACCGCCGCTATCCCTTTTATGTTATCTGTTATAATTATTTTTAAGCCTTTCGGAAGCTTAAAGATAAGTTTGCTTATACTATCTGCTGTATTAAAATTTGTGTTTATTAAATTTCATAGATTTTTTTTAAAGTTTCACTTAATTTACTGAAGCGGGTATCGACCGAAAATGTGTGATCAAAATATTTTTTGTTGACACTGTGTACATTTACTGATGTTTTTTGACTCATAACTTTAGTATCGTCTTTTGACATCTTCAGGTATTCTATCTCACAGATGTTATAAAATTGAAAAATACTGTGTCTGATATTTATGTAGGTGCCGGAAGACAAAACGAGGATCATTCGTTAAAAAAATAGCTATTTTTTTACTAGCTGATTTTTTAAATCTGAATGAATTATCAATATTTACGCTCGAAATAACATAATTAAATGATTTAATACGACAGTAAATTTATAACGCGTTGGGCGACTGCAATTTTTTATTAAATCAGATGAAAAGAATACTTAATTAACACATCGTCTAAGTTTTATTTGTAAACGTTATTTTTAATACAAGTATATGAATATTTCATAGTTGCAACGATTTTTCGCCGATATTTTTATACGTCATTAAACTTGATATTGTTGAAATTTTACAGGCGTTCATATGCTTTGTGACTGACGATCCGGTTAACATTTTTCTGTACACTATAACGTTACTCTAAATGATGACCAGAAAATGGTTTTCGTTGAAACATAAAACAATAACTTAAGTAGAGCAAAACTTCCATTATTATTTAACCAAAAATAAAATGTACATATTTTAATATTTCACTTATTTGGTAATTGGAAAATTCTTTGTATTGGTTAACTTTAATGTCATTTAAAAATCACTTCTTCTAAGTGAGTGTCATATAACATTTTAGCTTCTTTAAGAATAAAATAATAAGAAGATACGTTTGTTACAGATACCAGAGTAATTGATCTCACAATGTAGGAAACGGTAACATGGCAAATGTTTTGATTTTTTTTAACAATTATTAAGCTGTTAATAAAGTGACCATGCATTTAAAATCTGGTTACAAAAATGATTAAAAATATTTATTAAGTTGATTTAAAATTATTTAATATCACAGACTGCTTTTCATAATTCTCGATATGAAAATACACTCAAAATACGAATATCAGCCCTTTTGAGGCACATCATAAAAAACGAAAATCACATGAAACACTTCATGAAAATATAAAGCCGTGTAATAATCACCTCTGAAAATTTTTGATTCATATGTGAGTGAAAAGCACAAAATAGCTTGATCAAAAAAGCAAAGCATGCAAAATACATAATCCGATAACTTTTTTTATTATGATTGCACATCCCGGTTCAGTGAGAATTATCATGAAAACTTTAGCTATATGTTTACTGCTAGCGGAAACAAAAACATGCAAGTTTATTTTCCACCAAAACAACTCGTAAATTTTACCCAAAATTGTCTTTCACTACTCGACTAAGTTGAGCGTTCAGTGACGTCATTCATTCATATAAAACGACAATATTTCAAAATTGTCTAAAAAAGCTTATCAATATTTTATACGCATAAAAATCTCTACTAACATTTATTATAAAACATCAACATGGTCGACTAAAAAAACTTATACAAAATGACAAATCGGTTAAACTTATTAAAAATTAATTGCATATTATAATTAATATAGATGACACTAAATATATTTAACTTACTGTCATAGCGAGAGTAAATAATTCATTTCGAGAGTCGTTCAAGAGTAATATTGTAGTTTACATATTCTACCTTTATTGTACCCTTTTCAATTCTCATCGAAATAAGAGTAGTTGAGTAGTTGAATATAAACAATTTTTGTTGAATAACTTCCGGTGATAAAGCTTTACTTAATATAACATGGTATTGTTTCAAACATTGAATATAGCGTAAGAAAACAGCTTGGACTTAGCCATCGTCTTTCACATGGTAGCCTAGTCCCTTGTGATGTTAGCACAATATTGCTTTAAGAAATGATATCCGGTGGCTTTTTATATTCATTTGAATCCGAGGATTCCGAATTGTCATATTTCAAATGAAATTTCGCATAGATTTTATGATTTATAAAAATAACTACAAACTCAAAATAATTTTGATTATGTTTAAGATATTGTCTGTTTATATAAACACGATGTTGAATAATGATTAACACAAACTTTTTCTAATTATTTAAATTTGAACTGGTGCAACGATAGTTCTATTATCATATTGATTGAATTGGCATTTATTTGGTAGAACTCCATTATAACACGGTGAAAAAATAGCAATGTATTTTAGTTCTACAATTTTTTCAAGATATAGTTGATAGCTAGTTCGGCTCACGCCATCTTCAGAACTAGTTCAGGGAACTAGAGCAGAGTTCTATTACTATTTTTTAATTAAATTCATTGTCTATTTAATGGCTATGTGTTATAAGTTTTCAAGAAAGCCAATCTATAATTATATCTGTGATAATTATAATTTTAATACTATTTGGTATAGGAGCATTTGGATACATGTCCATAAATACAAAAAAAAAAAAATCAGCTCACAAATATTCATTTCAAATAAATTAAGCGGCTGCAATTTATATTGACTTAATAATAAATTGATTTGAAATTTTATATTTTTATTATTATTCAATTACGGGAAATAAAAAAATAAATGCGGTTACTAGCCGAACTTAAATAAAACATACACAAATAGCGGAATATTATGAATTCCAGGCTCGTGAATACGGGGTTTCACATTATATCAATAATCATTACAAATAATTAATTATAAATTTTCAAATTTGAACTGTTACAACTTTGCACGATTCCACATTTTTTGTCACCAACGACCGGGGTCTCGCCTTTCGGCATCTTCAGGCATTCTATCACACGGATGCAACAGAACTGACTTCGTCAGTTAGTGACAAAACATGTGGAATCGTACAAAGTTGTAACAATTCAAATTTGATATTGAAGCACTACATCAAGCACCTTCAGTCGATATCATAAATTATAAATTTTCATTGCTACGTTTTTCTTTTTTCTAAGAATTATTTTAATAAAAAAAAATTTAGAATAGTAGTGTTTGCATTCAAAGCGATATCACTGTGCGCACCCTTCCCACATCTACTGGTTTAACTTGACACGGATGTAAGAAATAATCATGATTGTCGGGGAAGTAACTTTTCGCGCTGTAAAATTTCCAACGCGACAAAAAACAGAGCTTTAAAGTTCAGGCTTAAAAGCCCGAAGAGTGGTTTACGGCTTGAGGCTTTATAATGCTAGTGATACAAGGCGGTCTGGCTGATTCCGGCCTGAAGGCGTAAAAAGCCTCTACGTCTGGTCTGGCAGCTTTCAGCACTTAGCGACCCTGATTTCTGTGGAGGTCAGAGGCTAATGGTAATTTATTCTTTGTGAAATGGTGCCTTTTGCTGCAGAGATTCAGTTTTATACTGTGACAAATGTCTTAAAAGAACCTTGAAGTATAAGTTTCCTACAGAGTAAAATGCAATGAAAATATCCAGCTAAACGTTTTATTCTGTATTGTTAAAATAATTATTTTTAAACAAAGAAAGAAACATTTTAAAAGTACATCAACAAATATGGTAATTAATATTAAACCTGTTAAAATACAATTTTTATTTATAAAAAAAAAACAACAAATTTTATGATAAAAACATTCATTTCAACAGACTTTTAAAATGTTAAATAAGTATTATTTTTCAATAATAAACATTACAAGTCACATATTTTTCTTCCTAAAATAAAAATTGATAATCTTTCACGTTTTATGCGTTTGCTTTTAGATTCTCATATTATAGAGTGAAATACTTTTTTCTTAATTGAATTACAGTGAGATCATTATTTCGTTCTTCAAAAGATATTGAAAAAAATATAAATTATAAAACTTCAGTTTCTTAGCTTTACTTTCGACATTCTCAATAGGAATAAATTTACTTGCAGTACTTTTCAGAATAATTCACAAGGCGAAATGATGGGATATAATAAAATACTATTCGGATTCGCAATATTTGAAACAACTTTATTAATATTATATATTAATTTATTAACAACAAGGTGACTCTTGTACACCTACAGTGTCAGTTTAAATTACGATAATATTATAGTTGAATAGGGTAGCATAAGATCAGAAGCGTGATACAGATTTTTCATAAATACTAATATATGGGAATCAAATTTTTCACATTTCAACAGTAACGTGTGAAGTAGAGCATTCTTTTAAAATGAATGACATGCTTTTGATTAAAAATTATCATATGTTATCGACGGCTATTTTACGGTTAAATTATTGAATTCTTTTCATTATTAGTCGCTCTATATCAATATAAATCGTATAAACGAGAAAATAATTTTCGTTAAGTAACACACGATTTCAAGGTAATATAAGAAAACGTCTAGACTATGTAACTCATGTCTTCAATAATAAATCTAAATTATTATGTGAAGCTCGAAACAAAATTCTCAACAAATGTATCACCTAGTTGTCTTGTCGTGTAGTTGCTAACATAAGGTCGGGTGTTTCCCTTTCTGCTCCCCGGGCATTTCCCGCGGATTCCTTCCTCCCTTCTTCCTAGTCCAACGATCTTTGATGCAGCAGCCTCGTCTTCAGGAGTCGGAAGTTCTCTCGTAATGCACAAAGTTCTTCACCTCTGTCGTGTAAGTAATACGAATAAAGTTTGCGTGGCACTTGCTTGAAAATTTTGCTGCGACAGAAGCGCTATGCGGGGAATATGTGACACGAAATGAGAAATATGACAATTCCGTTAGGTGGTTATTGTTATTTATAACTAGTTTAATGGTATAATACCTGAAAAGGTTCTGATCAAATATACAATCCGTATATGTTTTTAAAAATATGGTAACCATTTCTAATTTTCTTAGCTGTACACTATTTAAGATTGAAATTTTAAATTTTATTTAGAAAATATATTTTCTGATATCGACCGAAGGTGCTTGATGGAACTTCAATATTGAATTTGAATTGTTACAACTTTGTACGATTCCATATCTCTTATCACAAACGACCCGGGTTTCGCCCTTCGGCATCTTCAGGTATTCCATCGCACGGATGCAACACTATACCACGGTGGTAAAAATAGTAATGTGTTTAAGTTCTACAAAAAAAATTTCACCGTGTTATAATAATAAAATTTATTGAGCAGAAATTTGATATAAAAATCATTTTGTTAATAAACGCTTAAGCTAACATTATTATGAAGTTAACATATTTATAGATAGCATTCAAAATTAGAGTAGAGTATGACGAATACAAATACAAAAATAAAACTGAAAAGCTACAACTAAAATAATTTATATTATATTAATGAAAAGAAGTGTAAGCAATTATTTCAATTCATGGATTTTTTCTTTCTTTTCGTTTATGTTATAATGTAAGTTGTAACAAGAGAAACCAATTTATATGGTGAAATTTATGTGTAATTAATTAGGCTTTATCATAACTGTATGAGCATAGAGTTACAAATATATTATTTATACAATGTGGTCGGATTTCTCCCTTTTATTATGTTTCATTCTTCATTGTCGTCCCGTACTTAGTTCCCGCTTTGCAAAAGCTCTCAGAAACTCTGCCAACAGTCTTTCTCATTCAGAATCGCAATTACTTTCTATGGCTTCGTTCACGGCACACAATTTCGATTTATTTTTATGATGTTTTAATGAAACGTAACCAATTAGTTCAATTTGAGTATTATGAACCCCATTTTACAGCAGTTCCTGTAATTAAAAACACCGTTCAAATGCTAAAAGATGCATTTATTACAATTCCGTTTTATTACATTGAACACTAATTAATTTTATCAATTTACAACTCAAACTAACTTTTTTTAAAGAATGCTTACAAAACTATACTCCTCATCATATATTTGTTTTGTTGTACATCAAACCTTAATGTAATTTTTTCAGGGTTCAAAATTAATACTAACTAATTTAAAAATTTGTTCATTTATTTTGGTTGCTTTACATTAACAAGGTTTGATAACTAAACAAAAAGAAAACCCAAATTTTATAGTTGTTAAATGAATTTTCTATAACAAATCTATCACTCGACAAGATTTGTAGGCACAAGATAGTGTTAATCTCATTAGTAGATGTCTTATTCAAACTTTGTGATCAAAATTCAACAAGCCAGATGACAAATTTTCTTTTGATAACAGTGTCGAACGAATATGTTTTAAAACGGCACGTTCAAACACAGATTATCAATAAAAATCACTACACATAAGTATATTTGATAATACATTTTTTATATTTCAATTGTCACTTTTTAGACGAAGAGCAATGTATTAAAAATAACAATTTTTGGCACTACTTCTACAATTCATTTTATGTACAGGACTAATATATTATAACACATTTTTTCATTATAATTAACAGCTCTTACAATAAAAATTGTCTAATTTTTCTTATGGACTTACCACAGACTGTGTCATTGACAACAAAAATTGAACAGCTACTTTGTGCGTTAGAAAAAACATGTTTCCTCTCCATTAAAGCAATGGTAAGGTAATTCAAAAAAAAAATATGATTTATTATAAATATCGTATTATATTCATGTGCCGTATTTTATTTCGATCGTAATATGATTTTTATCTGTTAAAATCTGTCTAACTATACGATTGGTTGACATTATAATCATCGGCATTTGATAACATCGCTAGTCTTTTCAAACTAGTATTTTCATATTCTGGGTGAAAATAACTTGAACAAGAATGGGACTCGTGATTATTGAAGAGATTAATGTTTTTTTCTATTTTACTTCTTCTCTTCTGTAAAAATAACATCTGTCCCAATCAGCTTTTGGTATTCTTAGCGTCTGTATTATTTTGGCTAATGTGTTTTGATGCCAAGCCAAAATGGGAAGTATGCAATCAAGATGGATAATAAATAGATAGAGAGGTGATTAACTGAGAAGTTTTCTAAGTGTCTCAGTACGTTTTCTTCATTCACAATTCGCCTTGTTATTGGGGACAAAGCGTAACCGTCATTGTTTCGCGAAGTTACTAAGATGTTGTTATATTCCGGAAAAGTAAAAAGTTACCCCTCAAAGTTCACTGTTTGGCAACTTGTGATACGACTGTTAATGTTCTTCCTTATGTTCTTTCTAAGAATTGTTATTCTAAAGATACATTTTTTATTGTCAGTAGAAGAAAGGGGGCGTTTGGAGAGCTTTTTAGTGTCGACTCTACAAAGTTTCGGTTTGAAATAAAAAAGTGTATTTTAAGATGACTTTCAATTTGCTAATACATAACTGAATTTCTAAGTTAAGTGATTTTACAACATCTGAACATATGATTTTTTTTAAATAAAATTTCACATATACGACCGTTAATTTGAGCTTGAAATCTAAAGATGTATAGTGAACCAACTGTGAAACTTGTTTACCGGCGTGAATTTAATTACCGACCCACCGGATTTGTTCAGCTCAATCCATTTTTTTTATTTTTAAAAACACAACTCTTTTTTAAATTCATATACATATTTAATACATGAATGTATAGAGCATTTCTCTAAAATCTTGACGCCTTGGAATACCACTATTTTCGAATCAATATATGATGTTTTATTTATCTTTGACGAGCAAGTACTTAAAATGTAACATTAATGAATTTTTCAAATTCCAATGTACCGCATCTTTTTAGTTTTTGTGTCAATATTACATGGTAAAAATATCCTACATATGCATCGCAATTTTAATAATATTATTAATAAAGATTTCAATATCATCATCTAACTATTATATTATATTTATGAATATGTAATACAAAATTAATGAAGAAATATCATATTACTTAGCTCTAATCTAAATATCCATTAAATGTAAGAATAATTACTATACTTAATCGCATCAAATTATACAAGAATAACTTTAATATATTTATCTAGCAAAAACACATGGCACTACTCATCATTATATATCCAACATTAATAAGGATTAAGCTTTCCGTAATCCTCACCATGCGCGCGCTTTTGCGAAAGCTAAATTTTCGCCTAGGTATAAATTAAGCTTTTCACTTTGGTAACGATGTTTGCTTGGAGTATTTTTCACCAGCGTCGCGTAATTTTCAGGATTTTCGCAATACATATCGCGTATATTAACTGTCTAACATGCCAGGTCTACCCAATGTATTTTGAATTTTAAATATTCACAAAAATACAAACAAATTCAAAATATGTAATTCGTACTCTAATGTCACGAAATTGCTAGATGCAGAGCTCTTTTTATGTAGCGTATTGATAAATATTAATATTTGTTTTTCATTTATAGAATAATTTATCAAACGCTATCAATAAGCTCGTATCATCTTAAGTTTTTATTCATAATTTTGAATAAAAGCCCATAATTACTTGCTACAAAAATTTATTAAGTTTATATTTATACCACATTTAACCGGTTATCTGCCGGCAGGTACATGTATGGCGGTCCCAGCACGCCGCAAATTTTACGACAAAAATAAAACTTTCAAAACATATCGTTATTGAACGTGTAATAAAGATAATTTATAAAACTTACCAAATGAATGAAGAGCGCGCCAGTCGTGCAGTCATTTATCCATAATCATAAAATTAATTGTTCATGGTGCAGGGTTGTCAAAAAAAACAAGATCAAGGTTGTTAAAATGGCGCGTCTAAAGACGTAATTTTTGTATGAGCGGCGCTCCGTTCACAGAAAATTATGCGTCTTAAGACGCTTTTGGCAGTTAACCGGTTAAATGTGTTTTGTTGTTGGATAAAAAATATCTTGCTGCTTTCAATTTTTATGTCTTGTTTTTCTGTCTGTTATGTATATTTTTTTTAAAACAATTTTTTCTTTAATTTAGTTAATTATAACTGTCATTTAAAAAACAAACAAAAAATCATTTCAATCTCAATAAACAAAATGTAACTTTTTTCTTATTTATATATAAAAAATTTAAAAAGGCTGGATGTAAGGAAAACTTTTTTATTATACATGCGCAGTAAATAATGTAAAATGTTTTACTGCTGAAAATTACATGACGTTGAAAGTATACAAAATACTTTTTTCTTTGTGAAGATCTTGTATAAAATTATTTTATCGAATACATCACCAACTAGAGGTTAAACAAACTTCAAACTAATCGCAAAATCTACTCTCCTATCTTGACTTGTCTGAAAACATTTGAGTGATTCCTTTCATAATGTTGCCCGTGTTCCTCAAAAGTTTGACATCTCTGATCCGGGGAAATATTTTGAAAATGTTTATTTATTTATTATTTGCTTTGGCGTTTAGTGTTTGTCTTAGTTAGGGAGCGAAAGTAATTACCAAAAGGTCTTAAAAGTTCCTTCGATTTGTTTGCAGGCAAATAAATTAGCCCAAGTCAACCCAAGTTCAAAGGTTGTGTTTCTTAATAAATTTTATTACACAAGATAAACCTACGGTAATATTTATCCGCTTTACATTGTTTAAATTTACTCGTTCCACCAGTTTGCTCGCTGTTATCTTTTAATAACGAATATAATTTAGCGGAAATATCACAACGAAGGTATAAATAATGATTGTTGTTAATATATAACATAAATTGTAACAACTTTCCTCATCTTATGAATGACTTTTTTCTTCTTCATTTAAGAATTCCTTTTTCAGTTAAATGGACTTACTTACAATTTTAAATATCACTTTCAATTAGTTAACTGTCATTTCTTAGGGGGAAGCGTTGTACTTTAATTAAAAAAAATATATATTTCAAATTAAATAAAAAAATATTGAGTAATATTTCCTTAGTTTTATATTAATAAGATAAGGACGGGTTAGTTCTAGAATGATATTTTATTTTTTTATAATTTTTTATTACCCACTAATACATAATTTCAACATTTGAAGAGGTCACAAAAATTTATCTTTGTTATACTTCCAAAATACAATAAAGATGTAGTGCGAAACCCTTTCTGATTATAAATTGTATTGTGGATATTGTACAAAAAATGTGTTTCTATTATTTAAAATTAAAAAAAATATTTAAATACTCGTATTTTCGTTGATTGAGGACCCGCGCTTAAATTGTTGCAACTTTTTTGAATTTTTACAGTTAAGGCGGTTGTTTATTTTTTCGGACCATTAAAACACCATGTTATAATTAACATTTAATTAAAAGCATAACAAATTGCTTGTTTTGTTTCTACCGAAATAAATCATTTTTTTTTCAATGTTTCTATCATATTTTTATGAAATACTTTTAATTGAATTATTTGTCTACCGTCAATTAAACACACATATAGCCATCAAAAATTCATTGTTTTTTTATTGATTTTTAAAGATTGATAGAATATGTATCGAATTTTATATTTTGAAAGATATTTGAATTAAAAAAAAACTTTTGTTTGGTACTACATCCACAATTAGATAATAAAATCCAATCAGTCCGCAATGGTCGAAACGGTACTAAATATGTTTTTTATTATGTGTTTTATTATTTTAATAAAATAAAATGTCTTTCCACCAAACACTGGTGGTTAACCATTTATCTATTTATAATAAAAAATGCCAATTGACATACTTTGTCACACCTGTAATATTATTTGATTGCCACGAAAAAAAATTTGACTAGATTTTTAATCAAAATAACGATTTTGCTAATTTCTTGTTTTTAGTTAAATTGACAATTTAGTTGTTGAACTCCATTCCAATAGAATGAAGATTTAAAATAAATAAACTCTTTATGATTGTCAATATTCAAAATAAAAGAGTTTCTGATTCTCCCGTAAATTCCAATATTATTTTCTAAAAAACGCTGTTGACTAAATGTTTTTGAGCGATTGTAAATTGCAAAATAATATTCTTTTCAATAACTGTAAATAGTTAAACTTACATTCTTGAATTGAAATATACAAGAAATACTTAATATTTAACGGTTAATCATTTAATTTGAATACATATATTTTAACCATTTGTTAATATATATATTTTTTTTTGCAGATGTTAAGGTGTGAAAATTTATAAAATATATTTTACTTGTGTTTGTTTACATCTGCTTTACAAATAATTTGTTGTTTTTACCTTATCGTAAATAAACTACGATGGAAGAAAAAAAATATAGATAGAATAAAATAACGTCAAGATTTGAAATAAAATTCAAATCTTCACGTAAACTTAAAAAAAGGTCCTGTCGGCGTCGTAATGTGCAGAAAAATACCGCAAAAGCAAACGCGCAGTTTATGCGATTGTCGCATTTCTGAGAAAAACACTGCTTCCAAATTGGTTTAGCGCATTTGTTTCACAACGAATACTGAAAAATGCCAACCCGACATTAATACTGGGCGTGCACTTTGCAACTGAGAATATTCAACTCATTCCTGCCTCGAAGGAATTCCAGGAACTGGAGAAAAGTCCATTGGATTCTTTTATACGCGAAAAAAATAGGTATTGAATGAAAAACTTGTGAGATTTTGTTGAGTATTTTGTGATTTGTGAATTAAATATAGTAAAATTTACATCAGAAAAAAGGTTTTCTTTTCCATATCCCTATGTTTGTAATCAAGATATTCAACAAAAATTCTGTACTCATAAAGTGTTTTTCATTTTCTCACACTACTTAGTGCTATCGTTTATATTATATTTCTTAATTGTTGATTCAAATTAAAATTAAGAAAATAAAATGAATATATTTAAATATAGAAAAATAAAACTGTTATAAAACGGCAATTTAAATAAACCACCTCATGTAGAGAGATATTGAAATTCAAGACAGTAAAACGTCAGCTCTGGTTAAAATTTATTAATTTCAAATTACCATAAATAAATAATTATAGCAATGGTTCGCTTATGTAACGGCCGCAATTCAAAATTTTGAAATACAGCCTATACTTGTTGGCTGAGATACACATTTTTGTCCCGGAAACGAAATGTTTATATTATACAACTGATACAGAATAAACAATTCTTAAACAGGGTGTTTTTAAAGAACTGTATTTATTAATAGATGATCAAGGTAACCCTATCATAAATTTTATGGAAATGAAATATAAATATTTCGGAGATTTAAACGATTTGTTTTTATTATTCTATTTACAAAAGCCCTAGAATATTTCCTGATAGCTTTCATATTTAAAAAAAAAAGTTTTTCATAAAAAAAATTTTTTTTATGTATGGAAAAAGCTAAATATGGAAAATAAGGATAAATGAGATTTTTTTCATGTTTCAAGAAATGAAAAAAATCATATTATTTTATCATATCGACTTAAAGTGTTTGATGGAAATTCAATGTCAAATTTGAAGTGTTACAAATTTGTACGATTCCACATGTTTTGTTACTGAGGACTCGGGTTTCATCTTTCGGCATCTTCAGGCGTTCTATCACACGGGTGCAACAAAACTGACGTAAATGTAAAGTTTCACCTCAATTATGTTGCGTCTGTGTGATAGAATGCCTGAAGATGCCGAAAAGCGATACTCGGGTGGTTAGTGACAAATCATTTGGAATTGTATAAAGTTATAACGCTTCAAATTTACGAATTATATTGTTTAAAATTAACATGGTAATTGAAAAAGTGAAAAAATTATGAAAGGTGTCAATGCTGTTGTCACACTTTACAGTTAAATTTTAGATAAATATTTTTAAATGAGAATACATTTATAATATGAATTAGAACAAGCTGGAATAAAACATTGATAGTAAGTATAATCATTTTATGACTAATATTGTTACTATAGCGTTTCTTGGCCATATGTTTTGAAAATTATTTCAATAAAAACGTACAAAATCAAATATAAGTAAAGATGTGGTAAAATACAACTGTTTGCCTCAATTTATTATTGAATTAATCGGTCGTTCCAATATTCTGAGAATTTTGAATATTATATGGATAAATTTAATGATTTATTACAGTAATCCGATCATTTATAAACTTTGATAGCGTAGAAACCATTTAATTATCATATCAAAGTACCCGCAGACTTTCAAAGCAGATAGTATCAATAATAATGGGTTGGAAATAAACTATCTATATTTAAGCCAAAGATTTTACTTCCACTATGAATAAATTTTTCAGACATATTGAGATTTATGACCGGATTTGAAGTATATGTTTTTAAATATATACTTATTCACAAAAAAATATACTTTAACTAAATTTTAAGATGACGTTGTTAGGCTTTTAGAAAAGCCCAAAGGTTTCAAATGGAGCTTTATGGCTATAACAAGAGAGTCGACTAAATGCAGTTATGTCAAAAATAACACACTGCCCGTCTTAAATGTTACAAAAAATCGTATTGTTGTTTTGTATTTACTTTATTTTACATTAAAATTGAGTAAAATTTTTGCTACGGTAGAGTTTAGATGTGATCAGCACTTTTAATGCAATGTTCAATCCTAGATTAATTTCATTAAATTCATTTGGTTCATTTACATGTTTCTACTATGCCAAATGTCAAAGAAAAATATATTAAAATATATTGACATAAATTATCTGCCACATCAGTTTTTTTTTGTTGTTTTTGTTTTGTAAGAGTTTAATTATATTAATTTTTGTATCTTATGGGTCATGTAAGGGTCGATGAAACAGTAAAAACTATAATAATTAACTATTCGTTCATATTTTACAATACAATGTTTATAATTTTTCAATCAAATCTATTACAAATATAAATAAAAGCCTCTTAAATAATCAATTAAGACGATTATATAATATCACAAATTCTTTTAGTAAAGGGGATTATTTTAAAAAGTATTTGATCACGAATAAGTCATTCAAATTAGTTTAATATGAAGATCAAAACATGCTCATCTTAACTATTTTTAAACTTACTTATAGAAAGCTTTGTAGAGCTGTCGACAGTTTTCATTATTCAAATAAAAAAGTTTATAAATCAACGGATTCAAACGTCTTAAAATTGAGTACAATTTTCGAAGTGGCTGTGTATTTGTAAAGTTAACAATCTTTCTAGAACAATCAAAGGAGATATTCTTCACACGCATAATGAAGAAAATTGAATGAAGAATACTTAAGACTTACCAAGTATACCAATCACTTAATAAATGTATAATCTTCAAAGCATAAGTGAGGGAGAAACCATAGGGTGTAAGGCAAGAGGGCTGTGTCAGGCGAGACGCTTTCTTTGTCACTTCGCGATCAAAATCACACCAAGGTCTCGGTTTTCATAATTTGTTATTTAGCATATTTACATCATAACTTTGCTTTCGTCACTCCGACTTGAGTGGTTTTTGGAAAGGCTCGTTTACCTAAAAGCTATGTGGAAGGTGGGTACGCATTCAGTATGTCGCACGTGCTTTCTGGCCTCATTAGGCAGCCTGTAATCCTTTGGGAAGCTTTTGCCAAAGTTTTCGTGAGTGAAAACTTGCGATTCAGCCATATCGCGTGAGATTAGATTAACTTGAAACTTAAATTCTTTGTGATCTTTAAGATGTTCGAAAGCCTCATATATATTATTTAAATTTTCTATAACTCTCTTTATACTTATTTAAAATTTCTTAAAAAACCATTTTCACTATCACGGAAGAAAATACTAATAATTTTAAGATTTTCTTGTTTCATAAAAGTTATTAAAAAAAACAGGTAAATTGACTAAGACAAAGGATAAGTAAATTCAGAATATTATATATAACATAGGAAAAAATACTATGCCCCGTATATCTTCTTATGTTTTTGAACATTATTTTTAAAAATACTTTTTTACAAGTATTTTCATTTAGAGCTTATTACGTAAATGTAAGAGAACGTTCTAGGAAAAAATCTTGACCAATATTTCTTCAATAAATTACCTCGAAGCATATTTTCATGCGATTTTTCCACTAAAGCAATTCATATTTTGCAGAAAATGTCAGCGAGCGGCGTTGAATTTTTAAAAACCTTTCGAAAGTATTCCTCTGCATAAGCTTGAATTAATGCGTCGTTGATTTATGGCTTTTTTCAATGGATTTCGTATTTTTATTCAATATTTCAGGTGGATTCTCTACAATTTATTACGGAAAAGTTTGGCACACATTCATTTTAAACATTAAGAATAAAATAAAGAAAAAAGAGGTCTTAAGAAACAAAATGATATGGAACTATTTTATGTCTCCTGTTTCATAGTGTTTTCGTTTGATTATCATAATATATTTGAATCAAAATCCAAATTAAATAAACAACACACGCTTCAAACGAGGGTCATTAAAGATATCTTATTACAGGTGTTCGTTTGTCATAAAAAAATCTATGTCTAAATCGCAATAAATCAAAGAAAATCCTTCGATACATGATTTTAAATCCTTATATATAATTAATATATGGATTATGTAGTCGCAAAAGTCGTCATATTAACGCAAACTATATGTAAGTCGCATTTTTAATCACATATTACGCAGCCTATTTAATAAGTTAATTAACATCTCAAAATCAATAAAATATTAATGAATATACCATATTATTACGAGATTCAGAATAATTAATATAAAAAGAGTAAATTCATATTGTAAATTAATATTTCTTCAACAAAACAAAATAAACAACAATTTCAATACATGATATTTACTTTTAAAGATAAAATAAACTTTTCGCGACAATTATAACTGCCTTTTTAATTTTTTAATTTGTCAGTATATCTTATTAAGCCGCCGAAGAAGAAATTTCAGTTGATCAATTAACTATTGTCGCGGTGAGCAAAACCGATAAAAATCATTATAATACTAAACATTGCTTTTTCACTATTTTAATAACTGTAAATACCCTTTAACTAGGAAGTGACAGTTATCACCTTATAAGTGAATAATTGTATTGTATAATATTACATTCATTTTAAGATACATTGTTTCCTCGTGAATTTTTAATTTATTGTGAGATAATTTGTTTAAATAATTCCAATAAACGAGTTTTATATTTAATCATAACTCTTTGTTTTTTTTAAGTTGTGAATTTGGGTAGACTTATCAATTAAATTCTTATTTTTTAATTATTTCGTAGACTCAAATTTATTTACGTCAACAACATGGAATACCGTTCTTTTCATTTATAATGTATGAGTTAAGAAGTACACAGAGCATTTTTTAATACTGTGAATCACCGAATGAAACTGTTCTCGACAGTATGGTAAAATTGTAGGATAGTTACCTTATAAAAGGTTACTTATATAAATTGTAAATATCTACAAATCGTTACTAAATATGATATTTATTTTGATTTTAAGCTTCATTGTAAACAATATTTACAATAAAATCGCATTGTTATTATGTATGACTTATTTTAGTATTCATAAAAAAGTTTTAGGATTGAAATACTTATAAGGTAGAAACACCAACTGTAAAGCTTTGTAAAGTGGGCAGCTTTATTGTAAGTTGGTATACTCTATTTAATGAAACATCTTTATCATCATTAAGAAAAGTCGCAATTTTCTATGTTTTCTCCCATCGTTGGAGCTTTTCCGGCGAAATAAAAACGTGAAGCATTTAAAGTTATTTCTATTCAGTAGTTTAGCTTTTGCCGTAAAATTTTACGTGATGATCCCACGGTCTGGCTTACGTAGTTATAAACAGTATCCCGCGTAAGTCCCACGGGATCACAATGGGAATAGTTAAAATAAACGATTTTAAGGACAAAGTGGATCGAGAAAAAGCCGTTTTTAAAGTGTAATTGAAAATTTACGTTTAAATGCATTTTATTTTTTAGTTGCCAATGTTAAAAATTAAAAATCTTTATCCGACTTATATTGCATTATTTAAAAAATAATCATAAACCCCATTTATACCTATCACGTAACATAAATAATGTTATATTAAAAAAATACTGAATCTGTTTTATTCGAAATATCACTGAAAATAAAATTTATTTACGAAATAAATAAGTTAAACAATAAAATGTGTGTTCTAATTATTATCTTATAAGCGGTATAGTCCAACTTTTGAAGTACATATTTGCATTATTGTATTCGTTATGTTTTAAAAGAAGAAAAAAGCTTCGTTGATTTAATATTATTTTCGCCATAACAACATAAATTGTTCATGATAATAAAGTGAAAATGGTAATAATATAAATTGTTTTATTATTTTATAAAGAGATGAATGGAGAATTATTTTTGTTAAATGTAGCATGCAAGTTTACGTGGACCTTCACACGAATAAAAACGTTAGTGGAAGCTTTAAGCACGTGGGCGTAAGTGTTGGCACGTGGGATGGGGTCAAGAAAAACACGCCTCAATAAAACGTGACACTTGAATTTATATTTTATACGACAGCTTATGCTTATTATTTCTATGAATAATATGATTTAAGAATTCGTATATTTTTCGAAAATGTATGCAAATATATTTTGTTTATTAATTGTTGTTTTGTTATGACTATTAACGAATGGTTTTAATAATAAGGTGGCATGTTTCAAAAATTACTAAAAGCTATAGTTTTTTTTTTAAATCTCAATGGCTTGTAGCTCTTAAGTTTCAGAATTTTTTATGGTTATTAAAAAAAAATTCAGTGTAATAATTTTACCACGGCATAATTAGTATATACATAACATATTTAAATAACTAAAATGACTATATCGAACAGTAAAAAAAATCAATGAGAAAAAATTTATAAAGATTAATATATCTATAAGTAGAGGTTCAGAATTACAGTATAAACATTATTTAGCTTCTCATAATCTGTAAGCTATCTAGCAAATCCTGTTAAAGATTGGACAGAATTATGTTTTTTTACAAAACGAATAAAAAAAACTAACCATTTTTCTTTCATTTGAAAGTATCATTACTTATTTTAAAACTGGACACAAATAGAATTTTATTTAAATTAATATAACAATACATAAACTAATTGATTAAGAAAACGAGGTCACGTTTTATCCTAGACGCCAAAAAAACCTGAAATATATTCGAAATAATTGCCATTATTCATTTGAAATAGGTCAATAACTTCAAATAAAACAGAAACGAAAAAAAATATCGATTCTTAATCAATCTAAAAGAATACGTGATCCAAAAGTATAGCGAAATAATTTAGTGTAGCTTTGACGTCAGAGATTTATATTCTCAGTTTTTTTTTGGACCTCGAATGCGAATCGATGTCACGCACGGATTTCAAAGCAACCCTTTTGATTAAGAGCAGCCTGACAATCGAATGCTTGAAATGGAGGTCACATTAGTTACAAATGTTCGCCTATCAGAACGGGGGTGGGTTTTTGACCAGGACGGCTTTGATTCCAACAGAGTATTCAAAAACTTTTTTAATGAATACTTTATTTTAATATATATTGTATTATAATATTTAGTGTACATGGATTTAATTATGGTTGACAGTCTTTGTAAAAGAAACACTATATGTATTTATAATTGTATATAAAATTATTTTCTACTTGCTTTTTATAATGCTTAGTAAATTTGTTGCCTGCTTAACATAGCAATGAAAATATACTTAAATATCATTTTTGAATTGTAATTTTTAAGGGTATTTAGTAAAAATACTAAGGGGCTACTTTTCACACCCTTCGCAAACAATAAACCAAAGTCACTTTTAAGGTGTTAAGGTAAAAAAAAAAAAAAAATATATTGTGGAAATAAGTACTAAAAAAAAATGTTTTTTTATTATTAAAAAAAAAAAAAAAAACCCAAAGGAAAAAATCAAGATTTTGTTTTTTCATATATTTACATGTGTGGAGTATATTGCCAACTCGTCACTTCCGTGATTCTCTGTCATCAGTCTGTTGATTTAATTCCTCATATAACAAGTCAGAATCCCAAAAGTACTTCGAGTACATTCTGTAGAAAGAATTCAACTAAGCTGAAGAAAAAACAGGATATGTTGAGGCTCCCTGGAGACGTCTGCAGCACGTAATCCAGTAAACTTCAACGATTCTTCATGGTCTCTGACGGAACACTGAGTTGTTTGGTACGTTCCCTTATATTTAAAACCCTCTTGAAGTCGAGCCTTTTACCAAATGTCATACGTAAGAATCTTTTCTCGATGCTCAGTTGTCGGATTGTTGAGTCTTTGTCGGTTGCCATAGTTCGCTTCTGGCGTGCATTGAAAAAATAACATTTAGATTTAAACATATACCTCAGGCGGTCTTAAGTCATTCCTAGGCTAATAGTGAGTTCTTTCTGGAAGGTTTTCACGCATATTTTTTAAGCTATAGATTTCACCAATGATCCATTCAAAGTTCAATCACAGTCGTATCAAACTGAAATTATTTGCATTTAATAATACACTTTCTTAATGAATCAATAGTGCTTTAGATACGTTGGCATCAAAAACTACTCATACGACATTTCAGGTCTGGCATGATTACATTGTATAACTTTTATATTTATTTACAAATCAAAGCATATAGTTATATTTTTTTTCATGGACACAATAAAGCTTATACTTCTTAATTTATGATATCGACTGAAGGTGCTTGATCGAATTTCGGTATCTTAATGCATTCTATCGCTATCATGCCTGAATATACCGAAAGGCGAAAGCCGGGTCGTTAGTGACAAAACATGTGGAATCGCACAAAGTTGTAACAATTAAAATTTTATGCTCCTTAAGCTTGGTCTTTCACGCGTGATACAAATAAAATGAATAAAAAATTCAATCAAATTCGAATTAAATTATAATAGTAAAAAATCAAATATAATTTAACAGAATAAGAACATTGATAATGAATAGCAGCTATTTGAGAAATAAAATGATTAAGGGGTGCCTTTTGTTTCTGAGGAAGCTCATCTATTTTTCATTGATTTTCGTACCACTCTATCCATCCGAAATATTCTTCCGCAGTTTACCACGTCCCTACAATCTCCCTTTATATGTTTTTTGTGTAGCTACAACGTGACCACTTCAGGGGGTATTTTTTCGGAGAGGGAAAAGAAAGCTCGAAAAAACATGACTTTGTTTTATTACGGCAGCCTGAAAAGCAAACGGGGAGGAAGGTTAAGTGAGTGTCCTTTATTTTATTCTTATACGCGTCCTGATGGATTATATTGAAGTTCAATCAGAGCTTTCATAAAAGTGAACTTTTTACAGTGTGCTTTATTGAAGGCTTATCAAATAATACTGAATATCATGAGTGTTTTATGATTCTTTCGCAGATATAACTAAAGGGTCCAATATGACTAGACTCAGCTATCAATATTTTACCGGCATTTTATTGTTGATATAAAAGTTATGAGAAAAATGATTTTCAACGATTAATAAATTTACTATACATTATACATCATTTCATAGAGTGATAACACTATTAATTTTTAGCCTGAAGCCGTTGTTTTAATATACATTTTTTAAATAACCGTAACGTCACTATTTTGTTTTCACGAGAAACTTTTGAATTTAACAGTGTATACATATTTTTTTGTTGTAATATGGCACTATTTCGTAAGCTAATTATTTTCTCTGTATCATATTTCCTAGATTGAGTAGATTAATAAAAGGTAACATCAGCGGATTTTTAGCCAGAAATTGTAATTTGATTTAAATTTAAATTTTGTACGATTCCATATGTTCAGACACTAACGACCCGGACTTAGCTCTTCGGCGTTTTCAGGCGTCACACTGATGCAACAGGACTGAGGTCAGAACATAATGTTATCGTGCCTTTCCATCAAGAAGAAGAGACATATAACACTTTAACCCCTCCGACGTATTATATAATTCGCGATATAAGCTATACGATCTATAAATATTTTTCCAAAGCTTTATTTGTAGTTGGTGATATTGTTAGAATCGTTTTTTTCTAATCATTGCATTTGTGGATTTAGCTTTAGAGATACAATTCTGTTTGAATTAAATATAACAAAGACAGCCATATTTAAATAGTTTACGAGTTAATTTATGATATCGACTAAAGTTGTTTGATGGAATTTCAATTGTTACAACTTTGCACGTATCCACATGCTTTGTCATTAACGACCCGGGTTTCACCTTTCGGCATCTTCAGGCACTCTATCACTCGGATACAACAGAACTGACGCACAATAAACAGCATCGTTGTTAAACCCTTTCAAGAATGACTCATTAAAAAAATCGTTAATAAAAATTGTCACAGGCAATTTTGTTAATTATTATTAGATTAATATTATTAAATTTGTTTTAGCTGATATGTAGTGCTTACCATAGGGTTTGTTTTTTTCCTGAAATTATACATTTGGTATATAGACGATGATTACTGTTTATTGTACGTCAGTTCTGTTACATCGGTGTGACAGAATGCTTGAAGATGCCGAAAGGCGAAACTCTGGTCGTTAGCGACAAAACATGTGGAATCGTACAAAGTTGTAGCAATTCAAGGAAGATTTAGTGTTGTAAATAATCAGGCATTTTGTTGTTTATAGCTTAGTATTACTTCATTTATAAGGTAAAGTCAATAAAAACGTTTGCATTTGTTATAAAACAATAATTTCGAAAATAATACTCGAATGAGATATGTTAGAAAAGCGATTATTGTGTTTACAGTAATATACATTTTATGTTCGTGGAAGCACTAAATAAACACGATTAATAATCATAACACCGTGTTAACTATAGAAATCAACATATATAATATTATTATGTACACGAAAACTCCCCCTAGCGCGGAGAAAACAGTTCAAAGGGAAATATATGGCAGCTATATAAAATAGCAGGGAAGTGAAGTAGCAGGTATAATTAGGCGAGGCACTCATCGTTATAACTGAGCGTAATTATCACTGCGCATTTCTAATGTGATGGTGATGTAATTACAAATAACGGCCTGAGAATGACGACACTCATGTTTCTACATTACTTTGCTTACACCCAAATGCTAATATTTACGGTAATCAGCACTGTGACTTCACGGCTTACAGAAAATTATTGTTTTATTCAATGAAGTTACTTACTGGTTATTAATGACTGTTAACAGCGGTCATTATCGTTATTCTAAAAAGCTTAAAAAGCATTGAAACGCGCTGAAAAAATAGCAATGTATTTCAGTATTACAAAAATTATAAGGTATTATATATATATTTATGATATCTACTGAAGATGCTTAATAGAATTTAAATATATAATTTGATTTATTACAATTTTGTACAATTCTACATGTTTTGTCACTAACGACCCGGGTTTTTTCTTTTGAAGATACCGAAAAGCAAAACCCGGGTCTTTAATAAATAAACATTTGAAATCGTACAAAGTTGTAACAATTCAAATTTATCGTATATTATGTTTTATTATGAATCTTCTAGCCAGTTTTTTTTTATTAATGGTTTTTGTAGAACTAAAGTACATGGCTATTTTTTCACCGTATTATAATATCGTACTACCAAGTAAATTCCAATTCAATCAATAACATTGAAACATGCTAAGTTAAAATTGATTTTTTTTCATTTGATAATTAGTTAACCTTACTCAACACTTAAAAAATATAATGACTACATCATTCACATTGTTAAACAAAGTAAAAACAATTCTTTTGATTATCGCAAGCAATATTAACCGATGACAATGCTAACGTCATCTGTTGATAATGCTGGCGAAGAGCGAAATCGATGCTAAAGAATGTTTTGTAATAATTAAAAAAATTGAATTTGAATGGAGAAATATTCGTGTATAAATTGTTCTTATTATCAATATAATCTAAGGGAATATTGAATTAAGATATCGACTTAGGGTGCTTGATGTAAATGATGTGAGCCGAAATAGCTATCAACTATATTTGTTAGAAATAATTTTGTAGAACTAAAATACATTGCTATTTTTTCACCGTGTTATATGCAATGAATAATGATTTTACTATTATTTCATCAAAATCCACAAGTAAGGTATTTTTAGAGGCTTGAAATAAACGAGGTTTACTATGGGAGTCCAGACAATAAAAGAGTGGCGAATGACCGCTTGAATTAATAATTGCAGTGAAGTAAAATCACAATGGGTGCAAACCAGCGAAATAATTAAAAATTAGTTTCACAGGCGCCGCAAAATTTATCTAACAGTCTTACTGTTATAAAAGCTGTCCATATTTTTTAACGGCTCATATAAAAATAACACTAACTCAATTTATTGTTTTGTGTCGAGTATTCTCGATTGCTGAATTATTTTTTTCAATTAGTGTTGTTGAATACAGACATCGTTATCCATGCAAAGAGTTGTGTACAATTTCGAGGTAAATGCTTTGTTTTTGAACGTTGCTTTTTTACGATTCTTGTGCTTTGTCCGACAAATAAAATATCATAATTGAGAATTTATTTTAAAATATAAAATTGTTCTCAATTTTATAATTTTATGACTAGGACCAGTTTTGCTCACCGCGAGTATTATGAACTTATGACTATCAGTTGTAAATAATTGCTTTAGTGCGAAGCAGATTCTGATCATAAAAATAGAAAACTGTGAAAATAGAAATATATTTTTGGTTTGTATTGTTTAAATATATCGACTTTCAACCAAAAGTGACATCTTAAGATTTTTTTTGCAATAAGAGTTTTTTTCTATATTTACATACATCAATTTGAATATATGACGCGTTGGAAAGCAATAAACGATATTTCAACATTTCGTATTTAATGATTTTGTTTAAATCTTCTGTATGCTTATTAAGAAAGAATTCATTATTTATGTCTTATATAAGATGTAAAAAGTTTTAATATTGTGTTCAATAAATAAATGTAACAAAAAATAGCGCATTATCACTGAAGCTCATTTAAATTTTGATCATTGCTTAAAACTTTATGGTTGATAAATATTACATATTATAAAAAGGAAATTTTGTTCGAAGAAGAAAAGAGCCATTGGTTCTCGAGAGTTAAGAGCACGTCCTGATAAACTTAACTATTATGTCAAAAAGTATCGGCAAAATATTTCGTAAATAACAGAGAAAAGACGTTTACAAAAAGCTATCTCTATAGGTGAATTTTTATTGTCTCCTGAGAAATGGTTTTTGGAGTAAAGATAAAAAAGCAAGTTCTCCCATTTGAAGTTGTGAGACGCGTTTATGCGTAAACTTTTCTTCGACAAAATGGCAGCGAAACTTCCAGAGGCTGTGTTCCGCTTATGAGAGGGACGAAGCTTCTTTTATATTAAAATATTTAAAGTATTCCAGAGCTACGTTTGTGAAAGTTTTGACTCGAAATTTTGGTCCCTTATGTTCACGTAGGCTTTAGTGTTAAGCCATGTCAACAGTCATTTTGGAACAAAACCGTCCAAGAATTTTTTGTTCGAACAAAATTTTGTGATTTTTGCAAGAAAAAATATCAATTTCTAACAGCTTTTATTCTTTATTATAAAAACGTTTTATAATTCGTTTACTGCCGAATAATGAAAAAATTAAAACTTAACATATTTTACACTTCCTGCGCTAAAAATATTATTTTTTTTTTGCTCCCAACTCAATGAAAATAAACATTTGATTAAATATCTTTTTTTTTATTTAAATTATAAACACAAAATTTAAAAATGGTGAAAACACAAAAACTAGTTTAAACTTATCTCTGTTATCTTAATGCACATTACACATATGCCTTTTAATAGCAATTATTATATTGATTATTGGGATTATTCATAAAACTTCCCATGTATTGAGTCAAACCTGTGAGACGCAAGTGTCTAGACCATTCGGCGATAGGTTAGATAAATAATATTAACGATATTTCCATCAGTGTCAAATTTAACTGTTGCTAATTACAATTGAATTATATTAAGAAAACAAAGCAATATTATTACAAACGTAGAGATACCGAATTTCATCGAAGTGTTCAGCATTATGCCATCATTATTTTTTAAGATAAAATCACAGTTCAATTCTAATGCATAAATTAAAATTGATAACTTTTTTTCATTTCTTTTGGTTTGTTCTTCAATGTAACACACCAAGTTGAATAACAAAGCAATCAATGTTAATTCATATTGAAAGTCACTGCCGTCTATCAAACATATTAATTATACTGCTTTTATCATTGATAAATCAATGAGACACATTTCGGCCATTGCGAAAATTATCAATACATTGGGATTTATAAGAAAATTATTTTAATATAATTTTTTATATACAAACGTATTTTGATTGACTCAATAATATGCTTATATTGGTTGAAACTTTTCAAAGATAAAACTTAAACTACATAACACGTGTGATGATTGTGTTTAATTATTTCAAGTCTAATAATTTAGATGATTACGAATTGTGTTCATTTTCAACAATCGTTATAGCTTAGTAATGAATATCATTCGATATTTCAAGCAATGAAGTGATCTAACGTAATCTAGGGTTTTGTATAAAAGAATAGCTTGTTTTAAATGAAATGATACTTTAAAATTCAAATTAAGGGTTTTTATCATTGATATTTCATGTTTTTTCATTAATTAAAATAAGTTATGCCTTATCACAATTTATGTATACAAGATAAAACGCTATACAATGATTTAAATAAGACAGCCGAATAGTCAATGCAAATAAGCGACCTTTAATTGGGTAATGAAACCATATGATTGAAACCAGAATGTTATATAAATTATAATTTAGTCAATACTTTTATCTGCACCTGTAAGTATGATGCTAACCAAATTACTTGTCTTACGTTCTTATGCAACACAGTATGTTCTGTTGACAAATTTGTATGCACTATTTTCAAATGCCTATTTAAAGAAAAGAGAATTATTTATCATCTAGTGTAATAAAGGAGTATTAGATTCAGCTCATGTTTTGAATATAAACGTATCTCGCAAATTTATAATATATAAGTATTTGAATACCTTAACATATTTTTATTTTAATATGCATCATGAACGTATTACTGAACTTTCGAAAAGCTTAAAAATATCTCTTTGTAGATTTAAAAAAAAATATTTAAGAAAGAAATATGTCAAAGAATTTACATGTGTTACTAGGTTTTGACGGCAGAAAGTCTGCAAAGTAAAGTTTTCTTTAAAAAGTTTTAATGGGCATACAGTCGCATTTCGAAAGCTTCCTTCACTCTCTTATTCAAAAGTTCACTCACTTTTGCGAATTATTATTTTACGGAGATGTTAAAACGTGTCGGGAGCTTACCAACAGTCAAAGAAAGGTGCTTTTTATAGTACCACTGTAACTTCACTGTAGTTCATCACTTAAAAAACAGACCCGAGAAATAAATCATAACACAGAGTAAGCAGTAAGATTATCATTTGTTTTTAGTGTTATCAAGATAATAGCATAATCACTGATTAAATTGATAGAGAAGTGGTTGCACTAGGTCTTTTCTCTAGCATTTATTGATTTCACTTTAAATGTATTAATTATCACTTCTTAGTATTAAGATTTTATATCTATATCATAAAAATACTGATATACTGAAATACTTCTGAGATAATTCTGATGAGGATATATATGCCTAATGAATTTTGTAGAACTTAAGTGTATTTTTATTTTTCCACCGTGTAAAAAAAAATACTTTTAAGTGCTCTCCACAATTTAATTGCTTTTGATCAGTAAATTTAAAATTTCGTAAATATTATTAATTTTTTTTATTATTTAAAATATATTGATTTGTATGTATAATCATCTATTTTATTTAATTCTATATAATATTTCAATAACGGGATAAGAAAAGGTGAATAACTTAATTTAAGCGACCTAGAGTCAATGAGTTCCTTTAAAAACACTCATTAAGTGCTTCGTTAAAAATACATTTTGTTTTTTTTTTTTGAAGGTGTTTGTTAACTTTTTAGTGGACAGGATTTTCGTTAACAAATAAAAACAAAATATTTACTCGGGAATGAAAACCTCTTAATTTATTTAGTTTTTAAGGCTTACGTTTTGTATAACTGGTAATTTTTATACTCAAAATTTTTAATAAACAGCTTTGCTTTTTTTTAATTTGTATGTCATAATTTGAAAATGCTCGCAATGAAAAAAATCAGATATTACCTTTAAAAAAAGGAAAAGGTGGAAAGAGAAATTTACAGTGCTCTTTTATTATTCATTCATTTTTCTTACATAAGAGTGCACATGATATAAAACAAGCCATAGAATTTAAAACTTCACTGCATATGAAAATTACATACGTCGTAAATAAAGAAACATATAACTTTAACTGTAAAAACTATCATTTCTTGATAGATATACATAATATTTAAGCAATAAAATATATATTTTGATTGAATTGGCATTCACTTGGTAGAACTCCATTATAACACGATGAAATAGCAATGTATTTTAGTTCTACAAAACCGTTATTTTTTTCTTCTTAATGAACTCTAAACGAACGGATTCTTAGCGAACAAACTACAATAATATATGTCGATCGCCATTGCTTAACCCGCCGCGGGGGGGCGTTTTGTTTCCATAATAGACCATTTCCGTGCCATATGTAAACTTATTGATATAGCCGTCTTTTTAGTTTCATTTACAATTTTTAGTTTTATTGCGAGCTTGTTTCTTGCTAGGTCGCTAAAACAGGAGAGAAGATGCATTGTGTACCTTTTCTACACAGCTATATATTGATAAGAAAATGTTTGTGTAAGAATAGTTCTAACGATGGCGTGAGCCGAAATAGCTATCAACTATATCCTGTAGATCTTAAAATTTTATAGAACTAAAATACATTACTATTTTTTTCACCGTGAAATAAAATATATGTTCCTGACAAGCCATCAGATTGATAACATAAAATTTTGTAAATAGTTGTAAGCATTGTGTTTGGCTATTTAAAAAGAAAAAACTAGTATTGAGCTAAAGTTATTTGTCTGTGAATCTTAAGAAAATATTTCTCTCATTGATAATTCCAATAAAATTAAAAATTCATTTCATTCTGATAAAGCTTGAAAAAAATATAACGCTGTCCAAATTGCTGATATTTGTGACAAGTTAATGGCAAAAAAGTTTAAATTAAACGAATACCATTAAAGTCCTTATTTATATCAACATCAAGTAACTCTTCGTCTACCAAACCCTTCAAAGCGACTAATTTGTAGAAATAATTTGAACTAGGGCTGTCAGTGAAATATTTCACGGAAGTATTACGTTGAATATAGATGATTTTGGTTACTTATGTAAATATTGTTTGACGAAGGTAAGCAAGCAGGTTGCTACAGGAATTTGTAAGTTAATCTCTCAACAAATGAATCGATCTCTACAATGTTTTCCATGCATCTTTAACATAAGACCTATACAAATTTTGTGTAGAACAGTCCGAGAGCGCGACTAATATAATATTTCCAACGCTAAATTAAAGTCAGCAGAATCTATTGGTATTCAAGTTAGGTGTCAGCTGTTTAAAATGTTAGTAAGCTGTCTACTTTACTGTGATTAAATTTTACGGAATTTAATTCCCAGCATACCTTAACAGGCTTTTAATAATTTTTATTCAATCACTAAATATTTCAGAACATTTTTTAAAAATATTTTTTGCTTGATTAAAAATTCTTGCGAGTGTTAAATTATGGTATGACTCAGACGTATGATTATAATTATATATAGTTATCAAATAAAGCACTTATTTATTTTCCCTTTTAACAAAAAAAGCCAGCGGAAAAAACATATAACAAATTTCTTCCAATTTAAAGTGAAAATTTAATTTCTTTTTTATGTATCTCCAAGTAAAATATTAATAATACGGTGAAAAAATAGCAATGTTTTTTAGTTCTACAATTTTTTTTATAAGATATATTTGATAGCTAGATATTTTGGCCTTCGTCGAAACTGGTCAGAACATAGTTTAAACGAAGGTGTGAGCCGAAATGGGTATCAAAAAAAATCTTTAAAAAAAATTTAACTACAATATATTATTATTAATTTTTCACCGTTTTATAATGAAGTTCTATCAAGTAAATGCCAATTCAATATGCAAATGCAAATATCAATAATACGGTGAAAAAAATAGCAATGTATTTTAGTTCTACAAAATTATTTTTAAAAAATATAGTTGATAGCTGTTTTGGCTCACGCTATCGCTAGAACTATGTAGTATAGTATATTTAAAAAATAATTTTGTAGAATTAAAATACATTGCTATTTTTTCATCATACTATATTTTTCCCCAACCAAGATAGTTCATTTTGTTTTATTTATTTTTAATATGTCAAATTTATTGTACTGTTTCTTTTCATTAACATAATATTCTTATAGATATGAATTATATACGTGACACAAAAATGTTTTTTGTTTTTTTGGGCACACACACACGACATTTTGGGGTTTTGCGGCCACCGTACAAAAATATATTCATGAGGTCATAGAAAAAAAGTGAAGTTTTTCTTCGAGATGATTTATTTTTGAGTTACATAACGCAGAAGTTAGAGTATAATACATTCATGTATACCTATACTATGTTGAAGTATTTGCAACAGAGAACTTGGAAATGTTCGCTTAGTACAACCAATCAATCAAAAGTTCACAAGTCAAACGGGCCAAGGCTTATCCAAGCTATATTATGTTTACCCTTACAGTATTTTGTTTCCTCCTAACATTGCGGAATACGGAAATATTTTCAGACAAAAGAAAACTATTGAAAAAAATTCAGATATCTGTCAAAATCTTGGAGGAATCGAATTTCATAACATATTATTGTCTTTCCTTTAGGTATCTTCAACTTTCTTGAGAAAAAATAAATATTTGTAGCGGATAGACTTCTTTTAGAATGCTTAAAACATATGCAGTTATATTAGTAAAAGTTTTTGTTTTATCACTTGCCGTTCATTATTTGACAATACCCTTGTTTTTTTTCTCTATGTCATATAATACATAACCAAGCCGCGATTAAAAAATTATATCTTACAACTACGTTATCGAAGAACTACGAATAATATATTTTTGAAACTAATTTTTACGTCAATTTATCCAATTTTTTTATCCGTAATCTCTGTTTGTATTCTACAAAAGATGTCACCGTTATTTTATTTTATATTTTTAAAAAGTGAATTATGCTATCAATTGATGGGTTTATGATTTGTACATAATTTTAATTATCTTATGCATAACGCATCAAACATAGTCCTCCATCGATCAAATAAAAAAAATTGAGGTTAGTACATGGTTAAATCAATTTTATGTGTTATTTTTAAACATTATATCGTTATCGTTAACATTATATATAAGTTATTTTTAATAGTAATTAGTACATCAAGCTCGCGTTGAGCAGAACTTTTCTTGATATTAATAAATTTAACTTGTGGATATAATACTTAACTTATGTTTTATTGTATAAGGAAATGATTAAATAATTGATTAGGGCATTCGATAAACAAATTACACTTTCTTTTTGATTCACAGAAATTTATTTTAATAATGATGGATTTAATGGCTAGCTAAAGATGAGTTAAGGCATTTATAAATGCAAGAAAATAATATCCAAAGTTTAATGATTTTTTTAAGTAATAACTGGTGGAATAGAATCATAAATGAATAAACAAAAAACAATTTTAGAACTATTTCTAAAATTTTTATTGTAATAAGATCGGGAGGAAGATTATAATCAATTGATACAACACACGTTACAACAAAGTTATTTGTATGAATTGAATGATAATAACCATCAGGAATACAAAACAAATGGTTCAAGATAAGACAAGAATCGAAAGGTTATTGTGCTTAATATACTTAAGCAAAGTTTCATAAACCTAACAAAAGAAAAATGAAAATTATGTAAGAAAAACTTGGGAATACAAGGTACTTAAAATTATAAATACTTGTTTTTTTTAATGTACAAAAACGTATGTAAAACTTAAATGTAATAAATAAGTTTATGATCTCGAATAACGGTCTATCGAATTGCTAAAAGATTATGCAATATGTAACTTAAATGGCTTTATGCAATATGAGTTTGGGGAGGTCGCGGCGAAGGAGTTCGTGTGGGTGGTTGGGGAAACTCTGCAATCTACTGGCAATAAAAACACAAGGCAGAGAAAGAAATAAATCGAACGACGTGAAAGCCAAGCACTGGAAAAACGTTATAGTTTCAAACTAAATCCAGGCTTAATCCACAGAGGTAGGATGAATACACGCTGTCTATGCTTCGACACTGAGCCGAAATATTTATTATTGTTTGTTCAGAGTTAGGAAATAATTTAGGGGATTATGTATGATGTTTTTTTTTCGGCGATTTATTAATTTACGCGGCCATAAATAAATCTTATGTCGGTTACTATACTGGGATTGACCTTTATAGGATAGTTTTGTTGTTATTAATTTATTTATTTCCTATTTGCTCGCTCTAGTTATCTCAATATTTTTTTATTACGCTAACATTTTTATTATATCAGCTTCTATAGCTAAACATGAAATCTTATAATAAATGAATTAATATCTTCATAGTTTATGATATCGACTGAAGGTGCTTGATGGAATTTCGATATCACGATTACGATTCCACATGTTTTGTCACTAACGACCCGGGTTTCGCCTTTCGGCATCTTCAGGCATTCTATCACACTGATGCAACAGAACATTCAGTTCTCATATAAAATTCAGGAATCGTACAAAATTGTAACAATTCAAATTTAATATTTTTAACTTGTGTGTGCTAAAGAAAACTTCATTCAAAATATTTTTGACCAATAAATTATTAGCACGAGTAGTAAATATTTAATTTTATTCTGTTTATTTACCTTTTTGATACAGCAAGTAATAAATGTTGAATTTTTTTTGACATATGTCATGTAAATACTATAATTGTTGACATCTTGTTAAAATCTATAATTGACACTGCAAATAAAACATTTTATACATTCCATGAAGCTTAAAATATTCAGTAATTGTAAACAAGGTTTCTTTGATTTAAAGGCAGAATGGACTTTTACGGGAAGCTTTCGTTAGCAAACGTGATGGCCGAGCTCTGGGAATATGTTTGTTTTATAAAGCACAGTATAACAATTTGTTATCATAAAGGTCTTTTGTATTAAATTCTAATTTGTCTACAAATGGTTTTGCGGTTAACTAATAACAATAAAACAGACATATTTCTACATGACCCAATCAGCGTAAATTGGTAAATAATGTTAGTTTTACAGTACACAATAATTAACAAGTTTATCGGTCATAGACAATTATTTATTTGTAATTATGAACGTGCGGTTTTTGGGTAAAAGTTTTACGTTAGATTATTGTATTCAATTTCCTTGTTGCCGTACATTCAGTTTTTAGATTCTTTCATACAAATAAGTTCTTATATGTTACATTCTTTAAGTGTTAACGATTTTTGTTTATTCAGTTCATTTCCATACTGAACTAATTTCTGAAAAAGAAGCATAGACAGATGGATTCAAATTAATCGTTGACATGTGGTCTAAAAAAAATTTTCCAACTTGTGAATTCAAAATAAACCAAAATTAAGCACTCCTTTAAAATATTAACTCAGTTGTTTCAGTGGACACAATACTTTTAAATAATATAAGATGTTATAATGCCAATTAACTGTAGTATAAAACAGAACCTACGTCTATTTTCCCGGTTGTCGTTGGTTATTATATAAAAACATCAAATTAATATTTCCCAAAATCATAAGAGAATATTAAATGCTCTTTTGTTTAATGTGGATGCTACCTGGACGATAAAATTACATACATCAATGATCTTTCAAACGTAAATGCTTTTGCTCAAATAATAATTTGTTTAAGGATTGCTTCAGGTATTCATCCGAGAGATGTTTTGCACAAAAGCATCAAATAAAACTTAATGTTTTAGGAAGGAACAATCAGACATATCGTGACATATTATAAAAATATGTTTGTATTTTAACCTTCATTTCAGCCAACGTGATAAATATTCAATTAAAAAGTTTAATTTAAAGATTTTATTATCACTACTTGATATAAATAAATGATATTTTTACTAATAAAACATATTCGCAGTAAGCAAGTGTTTTTATTGTTTAAATTATATAGTTTATCTCTACATTATTTTAACATATTTATCAAAAAAATCGACTGTTTACTCAGTCTTCCTTTTTTTAGACAGAGTATACAAGGTTATTTGTATTTCCTAAGGATGGCCTCCAACTTAAAAATATATCAGGTATCCGTGACTTTTCATTATTGAAATACTTGTATATATGTGAATGTTTTTTTTCTTTTGAGACTTACATCGAAATTGAAGAGCACAGTGCTGACTTTTTTAATACGCTTCATGGTGAATAAATATCGATAAAAAAAAGTACATGAATCGTGTATACTTTTAATTTAATAAATATCAAAGGAAGACCAAAGAAATTGAGTTATTTATATAACAAAACCCCGCCACGTTTTGTTTTCATTTCGAATACACCATTCTATATACAAATATAAATAAACATTTAATCATTTTAGCGCGTACGCAATATTTTCCAGATATTAGAATTACAAGTTTTCCAGGCATTGAATAATAATAATTGAAATATACGATCATATTAACTAGGCAGAACCCCGACAGTAATTGAAAATTTAGCAATCAAGTCTCGATCTTCGCTCCCGTATTACCAAATAAAAAACCAGAGGAATGTTAATTCCCGGTAATTTTTAATGCAAATAGAACGGTGAGTGAAAGTTATGCGGAAACACGTGTTTCAGCGTCGATTTAATCGCTTAGGAAATATCAAAACGGTTATTTGATAACGACGATTTTAAAATTATATAAATGATGACCCTCAATTTTCATGATTCTCAAAAATAGTTCAAACATAAATGTTTTTTTTTTTTTAATAAAAGAAAATGCGGATAATTTAAGATATAAATATAATAATAAAACAAAAAAACTATTCAAAGCTATTTTGGTATCATATTTTAAAATTTAGCTTATTCCTGACCTAGGGACATTGTTTTAAATTTATTATGAAATAAATATAAAATGTTCTAGTAAGTATTCAATTTTATTTTCACAGGAGTCTTAAATAAAGAAAGTCATGTTGCGTTCGTTATCATTATTGAATTAGCAGTTATGCCCCTTTTATTCTTCTTACTATATCTCTTATATGAGAATAGTTCAATAATTCGAGAATCTGAATAGTTAAATACTTACAATAATACGTAAAAAATATAAAGATTTAACTTATCCCATTCATTTACAAAAAAATAGGTATTTCTTAGTTTTGATTTACTTTTAAATGATAAATAGTTGGAGCGAAAGTTTTCAATAAAAAAATGATTGGTTGTATATAAAAAGTATTTATTGCAAAAATTAAATTTATTTTAACCAAATCCGAATTTAAATTCATGTTATTTCATGTATTAAGCTACTAGCTTTATAGTTTATATTTTTTGTGATTCCTTTTGTTTATATATAAGTGATGCAAATATTTTGCTGATGTTCAGCTATATTGATTTCGATGGTGATTGAAAAAAATATGTAAAAGAAATCATAGCTTATAAAAAAAAAAAGTTTTTTATTGGTTTTTAAAACGATGTTCATAGATTTATTTGATTAAATTTTATATTTATTTAAATAAAATTTGAATAGTTATAACTTTTTACGATTCCACAGTTTTTGTTACTAACGACCGGGGTTTCACCCTTGGGTATACGCGGGCATTCCATCACACGGATGAAGTATGCTATTTGCTTGTTACATTGTAAACTAAAATATCAGATTATTTACGCGACATTTGCCAAACAAGCAAATATCGGACGGAGTTAAGGACTTCGTACACATTTGTACAATGCCAATTGTTAACATCATAAACAACATAGTGAGTGAGACAAAACTTAGATATGACTGCAGTAATGTAATTCGCTAAATAAACAACAAACAGACATTAATTTAGACCAAATTCTCCTTACATTATGAATCACAGAGCCAAACTATCTCGTTTGTGTCGACTAACATTATATTGCAAGAGTAGCGCGAATAAGAGGGAGGATGTGCCTTGAACTTTGTAAAGCTTACCCCGGTCATATTTCATGTTGCTATCTTTAAAAGCATTATTGTTCACTTTTGAGTATCATATTAAAAGCTGTAAATAAATAGGTGCGGCGAATTGACATAATTCAATAAGACCTAGCTTAAATATCGAGTGAATTCCTTTTAAGGTGTTAACTGTCACTTCTTGATGGAAGGGCATGCTATTTTAAACAATAAAAACACATTTTTTAGTACTTATTTCCACAATGTATTTTTTGATCAGGACCGGTTTCGCTCATTGCGAGCATTATCAACTGATGGTCCTGATCAAAAAATACATTCTGGAAATAAGTACTAAAAAATGTGTTTTTATTATTTAAAAAACCGAAGGAATTTTTGCTCGTTGATAATCCAGCCCCCTTAAACTGAATAAGAATTCATGTATAACAAGACATCATTCAAATTACGACGATAAAATAAGGAATTTTATGTACGAAGTGATTAGTGCGTCTTTTTAATTTTTACAAATAACACACTTTTAACGACACTAAAAATATAAACGTGAATAGCAAAAAATGCCACAATCGACAGATATATATATATATTAAGTTTGAATATAATGTCTTTCCAGTAAGACGTTAATTTCAAGTACATTTAAAGCAGGTATATTAAAGAAAAATCGACTGCCATTTTTTAATTGAAAATTATAGTGGAAGAAGTCAAGAATGATGTAAATTGTGATTTGATTGCCCGCGTGATAAACGGACGTATTTGTGTTAATTTTTTAAAAATATATGTCCATAATAAATCTACATTTATTTTTTGAGAAACATAAATAAATATTTATGCCATTTTCCCTTTCGCAAGAAAAATAATAATTTTCAGTGTCAGAAAATCACTGTTTTTTATGAATAACTATTGTTCAAAAATTGAAAAAAACTGTTTGTTTGTGGGGCATTGGTTTTCTCTTGTTTTTTTATGTATAAGTCTGTATATGAGTATTAAAACTGTAGAGTTTTTCTTTCGTTTGAACTAACTTTCATAGAAATACACTTTTCAATATGCAAAAAATTTCATTTCATTCTATGATATTTAGCGTTGCATAGAACATGAGTGAAACTCGAAACTCGGAAGTCCAAATGTGAACATATCCTTTTGTAGTATATAGGAGATTGGTGGTTGCAGCCTCATGTCGCCGGACTGCAATATCTCCAGTCAAACGAAACTTTCATACTAAATCAATTTTGGACTTTGTCTCAGGCTAATGGATTGCAGCAGTCGACTTGTTAACTTGGCAAATTTTACGCTCAAATGACATCTATTGGCCCTTGATTTAACTTTTTCTGTAATTTTTTTCTCTCACAAAAGATATTAATTAATAATAAAAGGTAAGATTACTATTGGAAATAATGAATGAATAAATAATTACAATATTTTCGATCATTGGTGAAATATCGACTTTTGCTTATTAGTAATAGATAGAAAGAAAGACAGATTATTAAAGCCTATATATTTTATTTGTAAAATTGTTTAACAGTTCAAATTGCCTTAGAATATTTTAATTACAATATTAATATTTAAGATTTTCTTAAATTAAAAAACTTGTAAAAACAAGTAACATTATCCAAATATTTTACATAAATAAAATTCGAATAAATTAACTGTGTGCACTGCATAAATTATGGGTATTGCATACGTTTTAAATAAAATATATGATTGTAAAAAATTGTTTTCAAAATTCAATCGATATCCAATAGTAATTCTAAGAAATGTCAACAAATATCACGGAATAATACCAAGTTCCAATAAATCAAACTTGACAAGGGTTGGTATGTTTATTATGAGACACAAAATGTCATGCTGGTATCATATATTTTTCTTTCGAAGAACATAAATATTAACTATGATATCGTTTATAAAGTTTTCACCAAACAAAGTCGTACAAACAACTGCCATTGAATTATATACTTCGATATTGTGAAAACATAGAAGAGAGTAGTAAACAATGTCTAGAACACTCCAACACCTTCTTTGCGATATTTCTAAAGAATAAAGGAAGGCTTGTGTATTTTTAGGTGTTTTTGAGCCATGAGTGTTATTCTATTATCCCAAGGAAAATTGTATAATACAACATCCAGGCACTCTTTTATAGCATGTTTTTATGCAATCAATGTGTTATAGTATAGCTTCTCGGCTTTGCTGTACGGATAAGTAATTGAATTTTTTCAACTGCTAAGATATAAAATAAAAGCTTACAAAGAAAAATTAAAAAGATGCATTCGATGGTGTGCAATTAAATGCAATCAATACGTGGATTTTTTTTATATCCATTATTTTTTTTGCGTACAATATTTTAAATTGATTAAACTTAATTTTATTTGAAATTTTTAATAAGTGATAGTAAATTTTTTTGATTTTTATACTAAATTACATTATTTGTATCGATATTTTATGATTTCGTGTAAATTGTTTCTTACCTCATGAACAATTGGAAAATCAAAAACCAAATATTTTTATAATTATATTACAATCCAAATAATTTTTCATTGGGTTTTGTAAACCTACTACCTGTAACTCAAATATGTTGTATAAATAGGCTTTTTTGTTAATTGTATATTGCTTCGATGATCGAAACCGGTACTGATCAAAAAATATATTCTGGATATAAGTACTAAAAAATGTGTTTTTATTATTTAAAATATCATGCCTTTCCATCAAGAAGTGACAGTTAACACCTAAGAAGTGATTATTGGAAATTGTGTAATAATAATTTACATTGTTTTTCTATTAATTAAATATTAAATATGATTAGCATGATTACCAATTGACTGAATTAAATTTTTCATAGACGTCAAAAATAATGAATGAAAATAATTTTATATAGAAATCTTCGAAGCGCATCTTTACAAACAATATTTACAGCATCTTATGTAGTAAAATTTACACACAATAGGAATTATGAAGAGCCTTTCTAATAAAATTTATGTTAATAAAACAAGAACATGAGTATGAATTTTTAGTTTTTAACATTTCACCAGACTATTATAAATTACCAATTTGTGTTAACTAGACAACGTATGCTTTGAATTGTTTACATGAGAAAGTGAAATGAAAATGGTACTAGCAATATTCCAGTTCTGTATAAATCGATAACTTCTACCGCTCCTACATTTTAGTGACAGGATCTTTAAAAAACAATAATTAAAAGAGTGATTATTTAAATATATTGATTATCTTATTCCATATAAACTTCATCGCTGTGGCCACTAAAATCCATTATGTGCTTCCGAATCTTTTGTCCACTTTGTATGCAGCTTACGGCGACACTGTAAGCTTGCGTTTTTCTTTTTCGGTAGCTTACGTAGTTTTTTGTTCTTCAAACTTTTTACGCCACCAATTTCCAGCTAAATCACTACAGTTATATAAAAAGTAGCCAACTTTTTCCTTTTTCTGCGAAACTTATTTTATAAGTATCTAGGTTTTATGTTTTCACTCCGTACATCAAAATTCAAAACAGCGCTGATGTAAATTATTTATAGTTTTGGTAAACTAAATCAATTTTTTTTATCTGACCCAATGTAAATCTTTCACAAATTTTGCTGTAACTGTAATTTTTTATAAACCTTCTATGAAAACCATTTTTTGAGAAAGGTTTTACTGAGAAATCTCTTTTTGATTTCATTTAATAATTTAAAATATGTTTAATTTTGCTTAGAGTCGAAGACTTTCAAGATTTGTTAGATACATTGAAATAAAACGAGAGTTACCTTTTTTAAGCTTTATAAATAATGCAAATATAAGTTTGTTTTTAAAAGAATACATTTAACAAAATGCGTATAATTATTTTTAAATATAATGATTGACAACTAAATTATAAGTTTATATTCAATGAAAATGTTTTTAGAAAGGGTTATCGATTAAAATACTAGAAAATTTCAATCTTTATTCCCTTCTGCAGATTGAAAAACTTCTCTTATTCTTTGTTGACGTCATAAAGTGTTATTTAAGTTTTTGAACGTATGGGTGTAAAAAAACGTGATGCACTTTTATCGCTTGCATCTTGTTTTATTTTATGCTTGAGAAATGCAGAGGGCAATAATTTCTTAAACTCATAAAATTTACAGACTTATGTTGTTTTACGAAAGTTTAAAAAGTGCCTTATATTTTTGCCTTCCGGTGACAATCAAAATCTGAACTTTTTTACTTATTATTGATGTCTACAAAGAAAGCAAAGACCACTTGCAAATCAATTTATTCTTGCACATAAAAAATCCCTAACCAGTCGCAAAAATCTGACTCCAACAGAATATTTATATTGCAATTTCGCAAATGATGATTGAATCAAAAATGCAATATAAAATATGAAATATTTTTGAAAAAATCTAAATTGTATTTTTTTGTCTAATTATTCTTGGCGTGTTTTATCCAATTTCAATATCAGCTATTTATACTGCACACTGCTACACATAAATAACCTCTTATGTGTGCATTACTAATTATTTTATGCGTACCTTTAAGAAGAATAGTTATATATTTCATGTCGTTCACAATTGATTTTTACTGAAATACTGGATGTATACGAAATACAGTATTGCAAAAATTAAAGTTTCTAACAAACACTTGATACAAATTATTGAGATATTGTTTTGAATACTTTGCGGTATAGCTTCTTTGAAGCATTCTGTAAGTTAGCGGTGTTTTGAAATCTAAAATAATGCAGAATTGGGTCCTTATCAAAGTCCAATTAATTAAATCAAGTTATATTGTACACAAAACCTAAGTGTATCAAAAAAAAACATTTTCCTTCAAACTTTTTGACTGATGTATCGGACATTACCAAGAAAATATTTTAAAGCACTGCATTTTATTTTTATGTATTTTATAAAATTATTCATTTACTTTGATGGAAATGAAAAAAATTTAAATATTCATAAATAGCAAGATAAATTAAAACAGCTCAAAGAACAGTGTCAATCACTAAAATACAAATGTCTTACATGAAAAACAGGTCATTTTTGTATTTGTGATGTTTGGATAAAGATAAAAAGTGAAATATATAAATGTATTCATCGAATAAAGGAAACGTGTTGATTCCAGAGTCGTTCTACTAGAATGTTTTTATGCCCCATGGGATATTTAGAAAGGTGAGGAAGAAAAATGGAAAACAAAGTGACTGAAGAAGGGGGTGGTAAAAGTTGACGTAGGTATAAACCTTTAACACGAATATCCTATTTACCTAAACGTTTGTCTATGAGTCCAATTTCTTGTAGACGCTCTAGCACTATAATATATGCAGAGCCTTGAAACAGGGTAACAGCGTGACATTAAATAGAAATATCAGGATATACATTTAAAAAAAACAATGATTCGTCACACCGGCTCTAGACTATAAACAATAGTCGGCTTTTTGAATAACTGCAAAAAACTGGGTAATATTTTATTATATAGTATTGGTCATCAATAATCAATATGTTTTATTTAATTTTCTACAAAAATGTTACTTTTGTGGCATTTGCTGTTGTTACAATCCTTAAAAAATCAACTTCTTTGTTATATATAAATACATATTGAAATAAAAATAATTATTTATAATATGAACCGTGTGTATACATATGTACTTGTGTGTGTGTGCAGTATGTGGGGACGCAAATATAATTATAATTTGTGAGGTGCTTACGTGAACGGAATTCACTATAGATTGATTGCTCAGCTCTACAGCGACTAATGTCTATTAAACAACGACACATAAATCAGATTACAAAAAATTTATTTCATTAAAAATGAAAAAGACTTCAAGTGCTCTGATTAGTGGATAAGTTATTTTGTCGTAAATCTTAACGCTTCGTCAAATTATTATTAAAAAAACCTCTATAGCTATATACTTGTTGTCTGGTAAATAATGATTTTAATAACTTTTTATCTTGAATCTAACCAACTTTTTATGTAAGCATGCATTTTTCTATGTCATATATTTCACGGTTCTGAGAATTTTGGTGTGATCTGTAGTGTAATAATCTATCGATCATTTTTGTGAACAATTCAAAAGAAATGTACACAAAAAGAAGTCACATATTTAGGTGCAAGTTATTTGCGCAATAAACCAAAGCTGTTTTATCGTAGACGTCTTTAAGATGGATTACCAAAAAGCACCAAAACACTAATAATATACATTGAAGTTTTTATTGCACAGCATTCAAAAGTTCATAACTTTTCATTTACACTGTGAAAATGCTGTAGGAAAATCTGAATAATTTCATTGAAATATATATTTTGCTTCTTTGCGCGAACACGTTCCAAATTGATGGATGTGAAAATTACTAAAAGAGATTTCCTCGATTTAGAAAAAAGGTCTTTCTGTTAGAAGAAAGAAACGCCCGAAAACACTTAAAAATTTCTCGTTTACAATTTCCCCCAGAGTGTTTACTAACGTCAACCAAAAATAAAAGTTTCCTTCTTGCGGTACCATTTCTGACGATCTTACAAGAAATTGGGCGAAAAAGCTAACGCAAAGATGGCTACAAATTATATTTAAATAATTATTTTTGTCGTAAAAATCTTTTCAAAAAGAGTGAAAATATTATTTATAATGATATGGTGGTTTTCTTCAGGGAATAAAAAATTACAAATACCTGATATCAGTTGTTTAACTACTGATAGCCAATGTCATCATGTATTTGCAGCTAATATGTTTAAATAAAGCGTAGCAGGAAGTACAATATTATCTTACAATTATACTTGTGAGATAGACATTATTCTAAAAATACTATCATAACTTATACTTGTTTACAATAATACATTGATTTCAAAGAATATCGTTTGTAATAAACAAAAGAGCCAAGATATTTAATACACTCCTGGCGAAGCACTATTGAGCTCAATATTGCATATATACATAGACATAGATGAACCTGTTTATAGAATAATAAATGAGTTTAAGGGTTCTGGGCTCAAATCAAATTGCCACAACGCAATTAAATAAAAAAAATACTAAAGATCAATCAGGTATTATCAACTGGCCAACCAATGCGATTTATTTATTTGAATATATCTCTTTTACGCCAAAAAGAGGCAGTTATTATAGTCGAAATTAATCGATTTTGTATTAAAGACTTTTAAAAAATAATAAAAGACGTTAAAAAAAATCTAAAGCCTTCTCACAACATTAGTTTTATTCAAGAACCGTTAATAATCTGGGCATTATACTACTATTTGTATCACATAGTGACATACCAATTTATAATTTATTATATCGACTAACGATGGTTGGTGGAATTACAATATCAAATTTTAATAGTTCAAACTCTTAATGTGAATGTCAAATTTCAAGTCAATTTTTCAATAAGTATCTTTTTGATCATTACCATTTTTGGGATTTATATTTAACAATGACTGTCCACAGTGTGTATATAGTATTCTAAAGAATGTATCTCAATATATTTTTCCGGGAGAGTTGCTTATTTCTCAGTTTCACAATTCTTTTTCATGAATCAAAGATAACTGGATACGGTAGGACGGGAAAAGGGGTAAGATAATTGCACTCCTTAAGCCTCATTTACAATTAAGTGGGTGGTAGGTATGTTTTAGACATAAAAATAACTCGTGAGTTCCAAAACTTGAAACAAACAAACTGAACACTACTCTATGAACAACACTATTAGACTGTTTTTCTTATCACACGGTGAAAAAAATATGTTTTTTAGTTCTACAAAATTATTTTTTTAAAAGTATAGTTGATAGCTATTTTGGCTCACGCTATCGTCAGAACTATGCTTAAACTAACACTCGCTTATCTATATATAGCTGTGCAGAAAAGGCACACAACACATCTTCTCTCCTGTTCCAACGGCGTAGCTTGTTACTTTAACACAATGACACTAAATTTTCAAAAATTCTAAATGAAACAATAGGTGTCTATGACAATACGTTTATACGTGGGACGGAAGTGGTCATTATGGAAGCAATCAGACCACCCCTTTGTAAAATGGCTGGACAAGTGGCGATACTATTATGTTAGTTTGTTCGTTAAGAATCCTTTGTGATAATTGGTGTCTATTGTTTTCCAGCTGTTCTAACGCCGTCATTCTCCGACCCTTAGTACAAAGATGCAAACATTTAGGCGCTGAGTTTGAATTTATATTATGTGATTCATTAATAACGTGATTAGCGAATTGTGAATCTGTTTTTTTACTGTTGACTGATCTTATATGTACCTTAGCTCGAGTAGATATACTTCTACCTGTCTGTCCAATATAAACGGATAAACATGAGCCACAGGACATTTTATAAATACCGCTTCTGTCCAGCTTATTAATTTTATCTTTACTATTTTTAAGATGTCTGCCTTAGTTATTGTTGACTTTGAAAGCTACGTTTATTGAGTTTTTAATCTAGGTAGTTGATTGATTTAAAGAAGCGGTTATCTTGTATTATCGTTTTTATCGTATATGTTTTTCTTATCGGTTGGGAATATTCATTTACTCACTTATTAAGTCCTTTCCATAATATATAAAATTAAATTTATGTAAGTGTATTAAATATAATCTATGAATGAAACTCCAAATGATTTTGCTTTTGCTTATTCATCGATATAATCATGTTTAATATGAATTTCCAAAATGCTTGTTCATATCTATGTCGTGTGGTTATATACATTCATTGTACCTGGGTATAAGGTTCCTGCTTACTTCGAAGCGGCAACATCTGCTTCTGCCGTAAACAGCTTAACGTAAAGACTTGTTATTTCTCCAAGCGAACTTCGGAAAACATTTTAAACAAATGCACCCATAGAAAATGTCACTATAGCATTCCTTACTTGAAGTGACTGCTAGTTTTGCTATAGAAAGTTTCACAAACACAAGAGTCGTATAATGGTTGGAAATATATTTTTATGAGTTTTTTTTTATTGTATCAAAATACTTAATGTATTCTTTTTATTTCATTTATAACGTGAATTAAAGTACGGTTATAACCTTTCTGTAATGTTTAAACAAACAATACGTTGATTTTGAATATTATTTTAAAAAAATGATAATTTCTCTAGAAAAGAGTAAATCAAAAAATAGTTTTCAAGGCTTCGTGATTTCAGCTGTGACCTAATGTTGTCAACAATGACACAACAATTATAACAAAATTAAATCTTTATATGAGAGATGGAGGAGACCTGAAGAGCTCTGATGCTGACGCGTCATAGATCTTAACGCTCCATGAATTTGATATCCCAAAAACAAAAAAAATCGTGGTAATTTTAAATATATTCTTTGATATCACAATGGTTTCTATTTACGTTTTGGTCGGGAATATATTTAAAATAATGTTAAGCTTAGAAATATATAACTAAGAACTATTATAATAAAATTATAAAACTGATTAATGAATTACATTTATCACAATATTCGGAAGAACATTTTTTAAATTGAATACTTTTTTTATAAAAACTTTTATTTTAAGGTGTAAAAACCAAAAAATGATTTTATAATTAAAATAAAATTATTGATATATTTGTAAGTTGATAATACTTACGATAACTAAAGCTGTTGATTGTGTTAAAAAAATAATAAATTGTTTTTCATTATTTTGTTGAAAACAAGCAAGCTTCGTTAAGCAAAGCTGAAAGTATAATAGATTGCGGTCTCAATTTTTAACAAGGTAACCATTTTTAAGTAGTTTTTTCAACTAAATGTTTGCAACGTAATTATATGTTTATCAAATATCTTTTATGGCTTCCATTCATGAAATCTTTTTTAATTAATTTATATTCGTGCTATAGATCTTTTTCTTTTTATTTTGTAACTTATTTAAATTTATAAGAAAAACAATTTTAAAAAATTTTAATTGTTACAACCTTGTACGATTCCATATGTCTTCCTTATTGCATCCTCAGGCATTCCATGTGATGGAATGCCTGAGGATGCCGAAGGGCGAAACCTGGGTCGTTTGTGATAAGACATATGGAATCGTACAAGGTTGTAACAATTCAAATTTAATATTGAAGTTCCATCAAGCACCTTCAGTCGATATCATAAATTAATACAATTTTAATTTATTTAAAAAAACTGTTAAGCTCATCGTTAAATTGAAGTAAATCATCGTTTTCAATAGAGTATTGCATGAGAATATATCAGAAAACATCTCGTGTGACAGGAAATTTATTGCTTGACATTAGAGTCAAAATGAAAGTCGATTTTCTCACAAATATATATTAAAATATATTATTAACAAGAGGAAATAAAATAAAATGAGGCTAAAATATTTTTATTCCTTTCTTATCTACCCCTACGTAGTCATTTCAAAATGTATGAAGAGAAACGGGGGTAATGAACCAAATATAATGGCTTTATACAGGGCTACTTTTGAAATATTTGTTTACTAAGAAAATTTTTGATTTATAATTTCCCCTAGAAGGTATTATTGTATGAATCAAAACACTTTTTAAAGCTAAATAACACGTTAGGATGGTAAATTGATGTTTCAAGGTAATGCTATTGTTTTGATCTGACATTTACATGATACTCAAATGACTGTTTTCAAAATGCATAATACTTTTTATAAATAAAGAAAACCTCATTTCTTTAAAAAACTAATATATAATCTATAATGAATAAAAAAATTATCACTTTAATGTGTATACAATAATAATAAAGTCCTGTGAAGCCAAAAAAAGGTATTTATTATTTTAATTGATATTATTTTTTTTATCGATGGATTCGACTGTGTAGAAGTACTGTGTAGTTCGTTCTGTGTGTTCTTTTGTAGATCGATTAGATAACTTTTTTATATATCTTGGTTTTTACTAATTTTTTTCAGATTGCGGGCACAATCTAGAAATTTTATTGCTTTTCATGTTTTACAGTTGATTGCTTAGGGCTTATGTGGAGATATATTATTTTTATTATAAGTTGATATTTAAACTAATTCGTAAATAAACAAAATGTGTGGAAATTTATTTAAAATCAATATTTGGTGAACTTACACTGCTTTTAAGTATATCATTCATCATACACTCTGTTTTTTTTAAGTGTATTTTTGAGACACTCCGTACGTTTTCTGTGTTACATATACATATCTATCTCCATAGATAAACGGTACTTAAAGTTCTTTTTGATTAATGGAACAATTTGTTTACTTGAATTTTGTCATATTTTATTATAACTTTTTTACGAAATTACCTTTGTAAACTAAAATTGTCATTATATTGGAAAGGTAAGTATTAACCATCAAACTTTTATATAATATTTGGTTGTTTGAAATTAGTCTGTAATAAAATGTGAAATATAAGCATATTGATATTTTCAAACGTTATATTAAATTAATTATCAAACAGTTTATCAAATTATTTAAAGTTTGGGATTTAAAAAATGAAACAAACTCGAACTAAAAACAACTTCTTTTTAAATTACAACAATATTTCCAAATTCAAAACCTTACAAAAAACAACAAAGTCCAATTATGGTTTATTTAAAAAAATAATAAAAAGAGCTTTAAAAAGTCGGCGGGTCAAAAATTTTATTAATGGAAAATTATTTTTATTGTTAAGTTATTTCTAGAGTCATCAACCTGCTTACTTAATCAAAAGCTTATTTCTTATAAATTTATCATATTCTATGTTTTTAAGCACTGTTGTATAATTGTTTTCGAAAAATTAATACTTGAAATGTTCCCTTAAATATTTGACTGGAAATTCGTAATCGCTATTTTTGCTATTGAATATTTCATAATTGCTTCCGAACTCTTAATAAACTTTTAATACGATTTTATTTTTGAACTATTGTAATTAATTAAAATATCTGACGATTATTTGAAAGTTATTTTCTCAGTTATTTAATCTTTAATTTTGAAAATAAAGTAATTTTTAACAAAAACTTTTGTGTAAACAGTATTTTTTATTTATTGATTGAATCGGCATTTACTTGGTAGAGCTTCGTTACAAAACGGTGAGAAAATAGCAATCTATTTTAGTTCTACAAAAATTATAAATTCATTCATTTTTCTATTTATTTTGTAGAACTTAAATACATTGCTACTTTTCACCGTGTTAATATCTCTATTATTTTAAATTTGAATTTTACCAGCTGAAGCTTGCAATAAGCAAAGCTGGTTATGATTTTATTTGAAAAGTTGTGACATATTAGATAACATTGTATTTTTGTAATTTTAATAAAATGATTATCCACCAATTTCATGGTCCAACTTTCTACTTTACCAAATACATTTGCTAACCCACTGAATGCTTATGTCTCAATTGTTGAGTTGGTAAATAGCAGTGTGTTTAAAGTTGTTTATAAAATGTTTCAAAATGTCAACAAAAATCCAAACTTTTGCATTCTAGCAGATTTGTTTTGAAAATGTACCATAGGTGACTCTGATTATCTCCGAAAAAAATTCCAACAACACTTTTCATTTATAAAATATTCAATGGTATAATATTTTTGACGTGACTTAGCAGGAAAAGGGTGAATTCTAGGCAGTCATGCAGAACTGTGTTTGCATTTTAATATATTTTTAAAATTATCAAAACATGTGTGAAATTTATTGATTGAATTGGCATTCACTTGGTAGTACTCCAATATAACACGGTGAAAAAAATAGCAATGTATTTTAGTTCTACATTTTTTTAAAGATATAGTTGATAGCTGTTTCGGCTCGTGCCATCGTCAGAACTATGCTTAAACGAACATTTGCTCATCTATATATAGCTGTGTAGAAAAGGCACGCAAAACATCTTCTTTCCTGTTTTAGCGACCTAGCCCGTTTTTAGCTCGCAATAAAACGAAAAATTGTAAATGAAACTAAAAAGGCGGCTATATCAATAAGTGTACACATGGAACGGAAATGGTCCATTATGGAAACAAAACGGCACCCCGTAGCGGGTTAAGCACTGGCGAACGACATAACATATATTAGTGTGCCTTTTCTACACAGCTATATATAGATAAGCAAATATTCGTTGAAGCATATTTCTGACGATGACGTGAGCTGAAATAGCTATCAACTATATCTTGAAAAATATTAATTTTGTAGAACTAAAATATTTTACATTGCTATTTTTTTTTCACCGTGTCACGTGTGAAATATTTAAATATTGCAGAATATTTTTTTAAGCGAAATTATACCTCAAACATAATATTGAATATATCTTTCTTATGATGAAGATTAATATTTCACTGAATTGCTTTGAGATAGAAACTGGGACATATGGGATAGCTATAACAATAAAAATATGTTTTATTATTTTGAATGTTACATTCGCATTACCTTGCCGCTTCATATGTGCAGTAATACTGCACGACGAGCGTGCTCGGATACGGAAACAGCTTCAGTTTTCTCTTATAAAATTTATTATTGTATAAGGAAATAAAGTTAAGTTTTCATTTCAATGGTAAACAAAAAGGAATAAAACACCGAACCCATAAAACTGTTCAGTTATAGTGTCACTTATGAAAGTGCATAGATTATTTTGGAAATATATTATAAAAGGTTTATTTTCCGACACTAAATCGTAAAATAAAAGCTCAATTTTCAAATGTAATATTTTCAAACTGTCTTTACTAAAATATACAAAATTGAATGCTTACGATGAGTTGATCATTCTTGATATTGCTAATAAAAATTTGTAGAAACAGTTCCAAGCATTGTGTGATATTATTTTAAAACAGCTAGGAATTCAAAGTGTATGTTTTTAAATGGGTGTTGTAATAATCTGTGAGAGGGAGAAAAACACTAGCATCTTTAAAATTACCTTTCATAGTTCTTCTGATGGGGAAAGGCATATGTAAAGTTTATGCATATATTGTAGTATGCACGTGGACCGGATTCACTGTTACTCTACTACTGCTCAGCTCCGCAGTGACTAGATTATGTCGGCAGCAATGTAAGAATACAACAATAAATAAACATTACATAAGAGGTCGTGGAGACGTGAAGGAATCTGCCACTATCTTGTCAACAATTTGAAATGGGAAAAAACAATACGAAGTGTTAATGTTTGACATAATTTACAGAAATATGTTTTGCTAATATTATGAACCGATCTTATAATGCGCTCACTTTGACAATTTGAGCAAAGCGTAACACTCGATTCAAGATGATAAAACCATTTGAATAATTTGAGACTTGGTGAAAAATATAACTCTAATAAAACTTTTCCAAAACGTAAATATTTTGTTACAATTGGATGTTGACCCATTTTCTTATCCTCTATCTTTGTGTACCGTGTACATTGTGACCCCACGTGGAGGATATTACAACTGCGTGCATAAATTTAGTAATCGTATCCAAGTTATCTTAGTCGCTTGTGTGAAAATGTAGTCACCCTGTGTTTTTGGTGAGTTGGGTACGGTATCCCAGGTCAAATAGTCAAAACTATGTAACTGACATTTTTAATATTAGTAAATATTTTTGATTAAAGTTTTCTTTTAATTAAAAAAACAAATGATATCACATTATCAAGAGGAATGTGTAGATATTATTTTTTTTTAATTTTATTTTATCCCTGGTAAATGGGAAATGAATACTTTTATAATGTAAATGTAAGACACGGTGAAAAATAGCTGTGTATTTTAGCTCTACAATTTTTTTTTTAATTTTGTAAAAAAGTTTTTAGAACTAAAATAAATACATTGATACTTTTTGATCGTTTTATGATGGAGTTCTACCAAGTAAATGCCAATTCAATCAATAAATGTAAAGCCTTTTAATAAGAGATATCAAAATTTTCAAGTATTAAATGGGTGAAATGAATATATCTCAAAATATCAATAGAAAAAAATGTTTGCTCCTAAGCGTAAAAAGTAAACCATTTTACACGCGATATAAATCTCCTGCTTATTTAAAAAGAATAGCTTGTCTGGCGTCATATCGAAATTGTCGTCTAGATATTTTGTATAATAAAATAACACATTTTTAGAACTTATTTCCACCATATATTTCATCAACCGATGCTGAAACTGGTCCTGATCATAAAATATTTTGTGGAAATAAATACTAAAAATTTATTCATTATTATTTAAAATATTCTTTTCCATAAAAGTGACAGTTAACTCCTTAAAAGTTTGTAATCGCCTTGATTTTTCCTAATTCTGCCGCAACTTTAAATATATTATTATCAAAGGTTAAAAAATATTTCCTTGAATCTGCATACTTTATATTTCATAGTTATTTCGACACAACGCTGTCGAAGCAATATCGATGATGAATATTTTTTGTTATAATTTATGATATCGATCGAAGGTGCTTGATGGAATGGAATAGATGGACAACTTTGTACGATTCTACAACTTTTACATGAAGATACCGAAAATCGAAATCCGGATCATTATTGACAAAACATGTGGTATTTTACAACGTTGTAACAATTCATAAAATATTTTTTGATATAATTTATGATATCGACTGAAGGTGCTCGATGAAATTTCAATATCAAATTTGAATCGTTACAACTTTGTACGATTCTACACGTTCAGCTCTGTTGCATCCGTGTGATAGAATGCCTGAAGATGCCGAAAGGCGAAATCCGGGTCGTTTGTTATAAAACATTTGGAATTGTTCCAAGTTGTAACAATTCAAATTAAATATTTTTTGGTTGTAAAAAAATAATCACAGATCTTACGACAGATGCAACCGTTAAAGTTTCCATATATAATAAAAAGGAAGAAAAGCAAATTGCGCTTTTTCCAACTTATCTTTTTATAAAAAGTAGAGCTATGTGGTGTTTTGCTATGTGTTTTGCAAATATAAACACATCATAAAGTTGCAGCTTTAATGTGAGCGGAAAAGTGACAACATTTTGCACTCGCCCTCTACAAAGCCACGCTCTCAGTTGACCTGCTAATTTACTGTCATAGTTATATTATATTACGACACTGTTCTCGGCAATAAAATAAATAAACTCAAACTTACTTTCCGTATTCAGGAATTGTCAACTTTGCTATTACCGTTTAATAGAGAAGTAAATTAATTACCTAATTGTTTGCTTTCACTTTTAAGCAAAATAGTTTTCAGGAAAATGTTTCGGGTGCTTAAATTGTTTAATGACTTTTGGGATTAATATTATAATTAATTCTAATAAAATTAAAGTGTTTTTAAAAGATCATTGGGACATTGTTTGACCTACTTTGATTACATACTAAGAACCGTGTTTTTTTACAAAAAAAAAAATATTAAATCGTTTATGACCATGAAAAAGGTTTTTACTAGTAGAAAACCTTTTTAAGTAATATACTAAAATAATTGACATATTTATTACCTTACACGAGAGCTTTAAAAGAGTTAGTTCTGACGATGGCGTGAGGCGAAATAGCTATCAGCTATATCTTATAAAAAAAAATATGGAACTAATATAAATTGCTATTTTTCACCGTGTTTTAATGGAATTCTGCCACGTAAATGCCAATTCAATCAATAGCTTAAAAAGAGCCAATAAATAATTCAAAAACAGCTGAAATAAAAATATGTTTTATCTGTTAACTAATTTCTCATTTCATTGAAAAATAACGCGTATACTATAACGTCTACACCACTTTTATATAAATATGAATTTCTATGGTACAGATTATAACTTATTTTCACAATAACATATATTTAGTTTCACTCTTCACGAGGATTTGTGAAACTGATATGACACAAATTACAGCAAGTGTGTTTATAAAAATTTCGAGTTAAAGTTAACAGATATACAAAACTGTGTATTCAAAACTGAGAAAACAATTTACAGGAAGTCATAAAATATATGATATAATATATACGAATAATGTAAATTAATGTTGACAATTTATTATTAATATCTCGCATACAACAATAAAATAAATCGTTGAACCATTAAGAGCTCAGAATTATTTTGAAAGACTGACACATTAGGATGAATAATGAGTGGTAGATTTTTATAGACAAATTAACCTGTACTTAAATACTTAATGGAGCATAATGTATTAATTAATATTTTTTTTACTATATGACAGTATTTTTTAAAATATATTATGTGATGTACTGCGCTGAAACAAGAGATTTTTATGTAAAATTTGAAATAATATTCCTATTTACGCATTACACAACATGGTATTGTGCACAGATAATTAAGTTGTTAAATATGCCATTAATAATTCAGAGCAAAACCAACGTTTATCGTTGTAGTGATGCAAATTTTACCGCTTATTTTAACGACGCGAAGTCATAATCATATAGCCGTGTGTTCATCCAATAAAATTTGGGACCCAGTACAGTGTTGAAGACTTATTAATTTATAGAATAAACTACGCCTCAGCTTTTGCCTTAGTTCTGGTAATTATTGTGACTATAAGTTACCCACTTACGTAAAGTCTGAATAAATTACAATATATTGCAAAAGGGAAGTGGTTGAAGTAATGGTATTATAAAGTTATCATATTTTTTTGGTGAATTACAAAGTTTTCAGATAATTTAAATCATTTTTTTGAAACTGTCAATTGAATGCTTTTTTATGGAGATGCAGGCGAATGCTTCAAAAACACTTTAAATATTGCTGTTCATATCATAAAAAATATATTTACAAGCTATGATCTTTGTTCAAAGAAACGTTACACATGTTTTTTGTTTTATAATGTGATGAGATAAAAATAAAAAATATGATATTTTAACATGAAGTTAACCAAGCCGCGTTAAATATAATATAACAGTGGCTTAAGAGATTAATTTCATTTTACTAAGCAATATAACCAAACAATAGTTTTCTCCTTATGTTATTATATATACAATATATATTACATCACTTATCCCAAAGCGAAAGCAGTTTAAAGAAGTTGACTTATATAAAGTAAAATTTAAGATATTTTCTTGATAATGCACTGTAATAAAGAAGCATAAATTATATTGTTCTTTATTCAATCGAAGCAAAGAGACACACAGTAAAAGTAAACGTACTAACGTAACAGTAAAGTTTACGAAAAGTAAATATTCAGAAATCATTCTAATTGTTTTAGAGCTCATTTCTTTATTATTTTAACCGTGTAAATATATAGTTGTAATAAGTAAGTATATTGTTAGTAAATTTTCTAGTTTATGGTTGTATTATTTCCGTAATTAATTTTGAAATGTAATAATTATAGCTATGTGAATGAAAATTTTATTTTCATTGAAGCTACTTTTTTCCCGATTAATTCCAATATTGATTTGCATTCATGTTTCATTATAAATGAAATGTTTATTGAAATATTGGCTTTACAATTTTAAAATTCAGTTTACTGAAATAAGATAAAAAATTTACAACAATAACTTAATAATATTTTATCAATAAGTACTTAGATTAGTAAGATTTTGTAAAATGATATAACGTTTTTAATAGAAAAGCTTTTTTCAATTAGTCATATTCCATAGCGATAAATTAAATATATGTTATTATGATAAAATATTCCGAGAAAAATATTTTCAATGATGCGTCGAATGTTAATTGAAATAGATAATATTATATTATAGGAAACGTTGGAATTAAAAATGTAAAATTGTATACGCCGAATTGATCCATCCTTCGTCCGTGTTGAGTAAAATATAAGGATTTAAAACACCAAATATTTCATAAATTAATTCAGTAATATTGATGTCAACAAATCTTATGAAGATGATTATCATTCAATACAAAAAAACCTCTTCCACAAAAGTTTTTACACTTGACACAGTTATATTCAATTACTTACATTGAATAATAATATAAGTGTCAATTTTTAATGCTTTTTAATCATTAGTTCTAGCAATTGCATTAATCGCTATGTTTACTCCAAAAAATTAAGACTTTGTTTTTAATAATTTGCAAATAAAGCTTGCATATAATAAGGTAAATATAGGTGTGATATTTATGAGAAATGCAATATTTACAGACTTGTAATAAATTGTTACAACCGTATAACTCTGCATGCGATAATTTATTAGTTTCTACAAATATTTCTAAGTACAGGATGCTATTAAACATTTGCTTATACAATATATGCAAGAAACTTTCCCTTTATAGAATTTGTTTTTATATTGGAATATGTGTAATCAAAAAAGCATGTATGAAAAATAAACAGATCAATGACTACGTTAGAACATTATCACGGTGTTGTATAAAAGTGTTATATTATCGGGTAATATAAATCAGTGTATTTTTCAATAATTATAATGACACTTGCAACAGAATTTAAATTTGGTCCCGTTTTAATTTCAAATTCTACATAAAACTTTATATTTTGTGACAATTCTATTGACTTCTATTGAAAAAAAAATACTTTTACATGATATTGGTTATGTCAATGATTACTAGCTGCAGTATGTTCCCTAAATTATTTAAGTATAGGTTATATTCATTGAGTGAAATTGACTCTTGTCAATGATTATTTATTTATTATTTCTTGGCCCTTATTGAACTAAAAAATTTAATTTTGTACAAAAAGGATCGTTTTATATTTTAATTGTAATCAATTTTACCACATTTTAGTTTATTAAATATTTCTTAGATATTGAACCATTTGCTTTGTAGAACTTGTAATTATTAACTCTAAAATTGTATTTAGTCTTGTTTCAATTTGTGTTTTATCAGGAGATAAAAACGGTATTGATAATAACAATACAAAATTGACAAAATAGTATGAAATTTAATAATTTGCTTTTATCATTAGTAAATTTTGAATTCGAATCCTTGGATAAAATATTTTACCAAGTCATGCGAAATATTCTCGAAAATGTGCTTAAAATAATAATTTAGCTATAATCCTTCTGAAGAGGGAATGAATATTCAATTTGATCAAAAGTATCACAGCTTGTTCATCAGAAACTAAAGTTGCCAAAGATGGAAAGATACGGAATACTTTTAATTAATTAGAATCATTTATTTATTACACAATATATATAATAATCACGCTTTAGTATCAGAAAGAGGTCCGGGCAAAGTTCTTAGTCAGAACCATCTGGTACTTCTGTTTATACCCTAACACGGTACCCGAGAAATGTTTCGCATTTAATAACATCTCATAACAGAACGCGGCATTTAATATTAGCAAATGCTCACTTCTATATGAGGAAACAAGCAAATTGGTCATTAACATGCCTTGTTACTTTAGCACTCACTACCCTTATTTATTCTAACTTCTGTTTATAAGCTTTTATGAATATTGGGTATTTTCAACTTAATAATATATTATGATATATATTGTACAATTTATAATTCAAAACGTATTATAATTATGAAGGGTAAGGTTGTAATTAGTTCATTTATGCTCAGAGTAGAAATTATCACATACAAAATTATTTATGACATCTTAAATTTACCATATGGTTATCACGATTTATTATTCCTTACCAGCACCTTTCATACAGTACTATAAATCTGTCATTTTTTTGTTATACCTCAATGACCATATGGTCAGTTTGTTCACACGCTGATATTATTACATAAATATTAACTAATATTTAATTTTATTTTTAAGGAAAATGGATTTTTATTTTCTATATTTGATCTTTAGGAAGAAGTTAAAAAAATGTTCAAACACTATATATATCAAATTTATGGAGTCTTATGATCCACGACGCGTTAACACCAGAGCTGTTCATATCGTTTCCTTATGTATCGATTTATTTGTTGTATGCTTTTATTGTCGTTGTCAACAGACGTTAATCGCCACAGGCCTGGACAATTCACCCAGTGAATCCAGTTCATATAGCATCCCCAAACACTTGACTCACATACGCACATATATGCATACAAACGTAAATTCAAATACACATACAATATGTAAAAAATAAACAAATGAATATTAATTTTATTAAGAAGTTTTTAGTCTCCATGCATTATAGAATTTCAAAATACATTTAAATAGTAGTCGGTTCTTGTAAAAATCTCTCATCACAGATTCTAGCAGATCTCTCATGACATAATCTAGTGTAATTAATAAAAGTCGAATTTCTAGACAAATGGTGTATATTTTTCGTATTTAATTCATTATATAAACGTAGGAAGCCGTTTACTGACTGTTAGATTGAATTCATCCGTGTCTAATGCCTGAAGTTGCCCAAATGTAAAACCCGGGTCGTGAGTAACAAAACGTGTTATATTGCAGTATACAGAATATATACTATTTGATTGGGATCCGATTAAAAGATTTTGGTATAACATGTTTACAAAAATGTTTGTAACAATACGTGACAAGGACGGAATGTATTTGGTGATGCTAAAGGCAAGATGAGTGGATAAGATGGGGTTTTTTAGTATGTAATCAACGAATACGTCAAAAAATCAGAAAAATAAGCAACGATGAATGATTGTCATCATAATCGGCAATCGTAAGGATGTACAATATTTAGTGGGAACTCTTTGATAGATAAGAGCATTAAAACATTAAAATTGTATAACAATACGAAAATTAGATCTAAAACTTTAATAAATAAAGAATATATTGATTCGTGTATTCTGAAAGAACGGTGATTATCATTTAGTTTTAGATTACGATTGATTGGTACTTCAATTATTTCGTTTTTGATTTTTGTAATGGTTTAATTCCGTTTCTATTTAGAACGTTTGATATAAATAATAATGATACGATAATTTCACTATACGTGTTTTTCTATCTATTTTTCATTCCAGTTGTTGTAATAAATCGATTCTACATACATAATTGCACTTTTAATAGATGGTTAATTCTGGGAATTTGTTGTTAAAACATATTCTACTTGAATACTTCTATAATAAAAATTATGAGACCACCGTTTCACATATCATTACACAACCAGTGGACTAGAATCGTTCTATTTATAACGAAATTTACTTTCAATATGATTTTAGGTTAAATCTATTGCCGTACTTTGTATTGTTATGTGTAAAATTAATGTTTGGTCAAATATTTTATTATGAAAAGCTTTGGATAATATATAACATGTATGACTTTAAATTAAATGTGCAAGTAAAGTATCGAATTGCACGATATTGAAAATTCCGGATACGTATTGATTATGTTAATCCACGTTGCACTTCACCTTTGTCTTCTGTTTGCAACCGTTTACATACTTTGACATCCGTGCGCTTATAAATTCTGTTTTCGATATGCGGTATGCAAATTTCTAAATGGTCCTACGATAACACTTGCACGTATGAAAAATTGCTATACTACGTATGCATGAGTAGCCCACTAGGGATATCATATGCGTACATCAACCCACAAAAGATGATCTGTAATTTTCATAAAAATTATTGGATGAATATACATTTCAAGCTTTACATCAATATTTGTAGAAAAAAACTCGATCATTCAATCGACGTGTGAGCTTAAAAGCCTTTAGAGTTTTTATTTGATGGAGAACAACAAACCACAAACAAAACAAAAAATATTTCCATTTTCGATAGTATATCATTATAAAATCAAAACATCTAAATTACAACCGTTTTGAAAATCAAACTGTTGTAGAAGTACATTTTATGATATATTACTTGTAATCGCTTACAAATCCTGTATTTAGGAATATAATATATGCGGTGAGCGGAGAGAAAACTAAACATTTTATTCATCCATTTCTAAAATAATGTTTCAGTTGAGTGTAGAACTATTTTGACTGGCATTTTTTTTTGAAAATATATTTTTGATTCGACTGTAAGATAGCCTAGTAAATTATTATCTGTCAAAATGTCACTGTTATTTTAATATATCATTTGCTTGTTATTATTGAATGAAATCATAGTCGATAGAAGAATATGAAAATGTTTTATATTGAAATGGATCCTCTGAAAAATTTACTTAATGTCAATAAACTTTTTTCTGTATTCACCTGATGACCTGTAACTTTTTTTCATAATAAAAAGCTCTAGAATCTTAAATGCGTTTAAATTATATTTTTTTTCATTTCACGTGTATTTTGTTGACAACTCACCTTTACTTAATTAAACTGGACCGATGTGTTTTTTTCCTTTTGTGAGAGTAAAATTCATCTTTGTCACAGCCGTTGTCTTGTCCAAAGTGAATTTATGTCGCTTGAGACATTTGAATAATAAGCTAACCCAAGAGGCAAAGAATGTTTTCTGCACTGGATCCAAACTGAAAAATTAAAAAAAAACGATTTCGTGGGAAATAGAAAGTAATTTTTGACAATAACTGTCATATAAGAATTTTATCATTATTCATTAATAATTTAAAGCTTCTAATAAATTCTAATAAATCATAGTTATCACAACTACCATTTTAATCAACAAATGTGCTTAATATGTTATTTAGTATGGCAAGATTCAATTTTTAAAAGTATTTTAGTGATATGACGAATGACATCAAATTATAAGTTTCAAAAACAGAGTTCAATAAAAACAAATTTTTAAGTGCGGGAAAAAATACTTCGAATATTTGGTAACTATTCCGATATCATTATTGAACAGTTTTATAAATGTAGCGATATTCCAAAAATGATTATTATATTTTAATTGTAATATGATTATTTAAATTAAAGCACTCTCTAAAATATCTTAAAACTCAAAGCCGACTAAACGTTCATTGAGTGTCATTAAGATAGAACACATTCTTTACATTTAGTGACCAATGAGCAATGAGCCAATGACCAAATAGAGACAATGATTTTTTATTATCGAAATGAAACACTACGATTAAATAATGCCGATTAATAACGTTGTATTAAAATCTGATTATATGAGAACTCATTAATATTTTGTGCAATTTTATCAAAATACGAATTAAATATTTACTCATTATTTTGTAACAATCATAATTCAAATTGTTTCCCGACGTGACATCGGGGAATTATGCGTTAATTCGAATAGGATTTGATTGTTTTATGAATACCTCATTATATTTTGTATGAATAGTGTTTTCAATGAAATAATTCAGTTGTATAATCGAAATGCTTCTCTATATACACTCAAAATTCATTTTTGAGCGAAATGTAACGTAAAGTGTTAAGTCAGACATATTGTTTTTAAAATGGTGATATTTTGACACAATAAAGTGTGAAAATAATGAAAATTTTAAATATTATATATAGAGTCATTGACAGATTTTTGCATTGTTACAACTTTGTACGATTTCATATGGTTTGTTTCTAACGACTTGGGTTTCGCCTTTCGGCATCTTTATGCATTCTATTATTACACGGATGCAACAGAACTGAAATTAACAGTTAGTTAGTCTATATACCAAAGTTATTAATTACAGAAAAACACTTACCCCAAGGCAAGCAGTAAATTGCACCTAAAATAAATTTAATAATAATTAACACAATTGCCTGTGATAATTTTCATTAACGATCTTGTTAGTGTACGTCAGTTCTGTTGCATCCGTGTGATAGAATGCCTGAAGATGTCGAAAGGCGAAACCCGGGTCGTCAGTGAAAAAACATGTGGAATCGTACAAAGTTGTAACAATTCAAATTTGATATTGAAATTCCATCAAGCGCCTTCGGTCGATATCATAAATTGATAGATTTATTCAAATTGAAATAGAATTATCAAATGTTGACAAAACATTGATTTTCCGTTTCACAAATCTTAAATGAAAATTTGTCGTCTTTTCAAAGATTTTTTAAAATATTATAACCGACGTTAAAGCAGTGCCTGCTTAGATTTTATGAGTGCTAGGGGCAAACCAATGAAAACGCTATTTCACAAGTTTATTATATTCGTAACAAAAGCGGTGTGGAGGGCCTTTTTTGCATTGTTTTTTGGCAAACAAAGGTACGTACACCATGGCTCACAGGAAGTTTAAAATGTTTGCGCGGCTCTTTCGGTAGAGTGTAGACAATTACTTGACTTAACTGTATTAAGCTCTCTATTGTTAAGTCTACTGATATTTTTAACTCGCCTGTACAAGAATTATTTCTGTTCTAGTAAATTATGGTTAGAAATAAATTGATGAAATTTCTACTGACGTAATTTAGACTTCACAGGAATGCCTCAATGGTTGATGACTTTGAAAAATAAAATCTATAACAATACAAACCATCCAAATTTGTTTTTTTTTTTTTTAATCTTTTTCACAGAGCCTACCCGATTCTTCATTTTTACGTTTAGATCTGTAGCCAGAATAACTCAAATATTAAATAGCTTTGCAAAGTATTGAGTCTGAATATATTTCTTAAGCAGGCAAAAACAGTGTTATACTTAGAAACGTACCTAAAAAAATAATTTTATTTTGAAATTTGTTTATATATTTCGATACAATACGATTATTTATTCATTAAAATTGCTAGGCAATTTCGCTCTGAGGATTTATTGAATTCAATATTGATCAATTAAATGAAGCCTAAAATTTTTAAATCTGTTTTATATTTATAGAAATAAATTTTATTATTTGATTTCAAAACAAAAATGACAATATTCTGAGTATATTTAACTGCAAAATAAAATCATAACATGTACTGATTAAATCCAATCTATGAACGATATAATTCCGACTTTTTTAAATTGTTTGCACGTGACCTGTACAATTTAAAGTATAACAACACTAAGCGGATAGGATTACGTAAAAACTCGTAATATATTCTGTCAATGCATTAATCCAAACGTATAGTATGGACCCAGATTAAAACGCGAAATCGTTTATTTCGTATTCCAGGTTTGGATGGGAAATACCCGTTTCATTATTTTACGCATACAAAAATCGAAAAGCAATCACTTGCATGCTGTTGAGTGCTCTTGTCGAATGCGGATTTTGATAGATTTAGTTTTTTTGAATGACGTTACAGTGACATACTTTTAAAACTGCTGTTTTTCATTTTCAACATCATACAAAAGGCAGAAATAAATCAAATTTTATCGTGATTAAAATGTCAAACATTTTTTTTTAATGGGGACCTCAAAGATTTCTTTAAAACTATTTCGCGTTCAATATTTTAAATATATGTATGTAATTGAACAACAAAAATACCTTTTAAAATGTAGTATTTATGTATTCATCATTACTCAACGGATTCAATTAAAGAAATATTTTGGTTTTTATTACTAAAATATATTTTTGGTTCAGGACAAAACGGTAATAAATGAAAATACAATAAATATCAAGTAAGAATGTATTCGACATGCAAGAGTATTAGATGATATAAGAGTGAATTTTTTAATTTGGTAATTGGCCATTTCAACTTAAAGCTGATAAAGTAAGGGGTTAACGTCCCTTATTTGCTACCATTTATAGTTCTGCTTTGCATTTTTTAGTATGTCACATAACAGAATTACCACCAAAGAATGATATTATCTTCCTGGCATTCAAACTTCATAGTCAACAAATTTGTGTATCATTTCATAAGAAATCCCCAAGAATACTAAAAATCGCGTGTTTTTTGTAAGCTCTTGTATTGAATTATTGAACTTGGAAATTGAAAGCTATAAAAAGTAACCAATCACTGTATTTTTACTATTCGTATATATCAATTGCAATGTTGAAGAAATAGCATCAAGAGCATTGATACACACAGTTCCATATTTATGTATCCAATGTTAAATATCAAAAAAAAATATACAACCTGCCAAAAACAACAAAATCCTTCATCGGCCGATAACCATACGTTTGAACCTAGTTTTCACCAAGCCAAATCATGTTTGTGTAATTCAGCCAATAGAATATTTTCAAAATATTTTTATTTACTCTATTATGCCATATGTTAATTGATACGCTTGAGAAAATATTCGACAGAAAGAACTATAAATTTAAGAGTTAAATAAATTAAAATGATTAGAAGCATCTTTTGTCACATTACGAAAATCGACAAATAGCTTTTTTTTACTCTTTATAATGTTTTTCACCGTGTTATAATGGAGTTCTACTAAGTAAATGCCAATTCAATCAATAGTTTTTTGATTGTATGTTACAAAATTATTTTTCTCTGAAACTGGGAATTAAACTATTTCTAATAAGTATGACAATTGCAGCTGTGATTGTGCTTTTTTTAAAAACCTCAATATTTTTTGTATCCAAAAATTTACATAGGCTAAAAATTTCAAAAATTAATAAAAAAAAATCCATCCGAATTGTATATGCTGATAGAACATGAAATAGTTTTAAATTAATATTTGCGTCAACTTTTTATATAAACGATTGTCATTTATTACCCGATCCTGTTTTTTCAGAGATCCGAAATAACAAGGAAAAAACCGATTGCTTTTTTACCGCTTGCTTCAACACGGATTGAAAAAAACTAAAAACAATCAAAATACGTTTGATTGTCACTTATGTTTTCATAGTAATGTATGAATGTACGAATAAAATATTTCCAGCTATGTCAGAGAATAGCAAGAAACCGGTGTATTTATTTATTTCCGAGTTAAATAATTTGTATTTTAAGTATATATTATATTTCAGTTATGGAACATATCGACTATGTTTGTTTAGGCACTTTTTTACTTGTTTTTTTTACACGGTAGCCTTTGGAACGTATTCCCGTGCAAAGGAGGATCGGATGTATTTATATTTTCCAGGCTAACCCATATTCAAGGATTGATTATTCTGATATTCAAAAAATATTCAATATTACTAAAAAAATGTTTGCTTTCAATAAAAAGTTTTCCTTTGAAGTAAACAACTTCCAATGTAACTCTTTTCACTTACGAAAAGCGAGGACCTGAAAATAAATTGATTTCGGGACAAGCAGTTGAGAAGTTTAAATCTGTTAACCAAATTATTGATGTATGTACGTCATTGCAATAGTGTGACCGAAAAATCTCAAAGTAAACTATACTTTGATAAATTATAAACACAATTTAAAATTCAAATCAATTCCTGAAAATTGTTACAAACATTTTGAAATAATATTTTTTTTAAACTTTTTTTTACATTGACGTAAAATACGATATAGAAATATAAAATAGTTCATACTTATACATAAATTGAATAATAATAAAGTGTGTGGCCCACTAAATTCGTCCCTGAAGTCCTCAAGATTAGCTTCCTAATGCAGGTACATTTAAAATAATAAAAACACATTTTTAGTTTTACAATACATTTTTTTTTATCAGGACCGGTTTCGCTCATCACGAGCATTATCAACTGATAGAATATGGTAAGGTAAGGGTAAAAATATGTAAGAAAGAGTAACTGGTAGAATATGGTAAGGTCAGAACAAGTGGTTAGCTAACCGCTCTCGAAGGACCAATTTTTCTCACCGCGAGAATTCTCAATTGATAATGCGTGCAATTAGCAAAACCAGTCCAAATCATAATAATGTGAAATTATGTACAAAGTTATAAGCATTGCGTTTCATTACTTTGAAATAATAAATAAAAATCAACTGTGTTTTTTGACAAAAATTGGATTTATTTGATTTTTTAGAACAACTGTCTTCGTAAAAGTATTTATAATATTTGAATTTTTAACATATAATTTATTTGATTCTTGAATAAGAGAGCCGACCTACTGTATTTTTTATTTATAAAACATTAAGCTTAGATAAAATTGTGTTTTATTATTATGTCGTTGGCTAAATTATACACAAACAATCATTTTAACACATTGTTAATACTTGATTATTTTTTTTACAATGTATTGATTGATTTGGCATTTACTTGGTAGAACTCCATTATAACACGGTGAAAAAATACTAATGTATTTAAAATCTACAAAATTTTATGAGATATATTGTAGTTGATAGTTCTGACGAAGGCTTGAGCCGAAATAGCTATTAACTAATATATATCTTAACTTTTGTAGAACTAAAATACATTGCTATTTTTTCACCGTGTTTTTTACAATTGTAATAATTATTTTTTGAACTATATTTTTCATATCTTTATTTTAATATGTGTTGGTGCTAAAACTAAATTATATTGAATCTCTTTTCGAAAGAGTCGTGTTTTTGTTGTGCCTCTATCAAAGTACAGCTTGCCTTGTTGTGGAAGTTAGATTTGCAAGCACCGGCCGGCAAGGGTTGAGTGTTCTAACAGAATGAGTTATATCCAGATTTACATATTTATGAATTTTATCCACCTGGGACGAAGAGTTTTATGAAAGCAGTACCGATCCGGAGCTGTATAATTACGTTCATATAACGTTTTTTTTATTTAAATAATTTTTCTTCGGAATATTTAATCTGCCAACCTTGCGCTTGTATTTTAGCGAATTTACGGGACTGGCATTGCAAACGGAAAAATAAATACTTTTTTTTTAAATACGGTCGCTTAAGAGAATATACATAGTTAATTTGCTTTTAATGATAACCCAGCTAAATCACAAATGAATTCACCAACCGCATTTCAGATAAATGTATCATTAAAAAACATTTACGATAAAAAGATTTATTTGTAAAAAAATGTTGAATATCTAAAAAAATAGTCGCATTATAGCTTTTATTTTGCTGACTGGCGACATATAATAAGATATTAAATTTGCTTAAAAAACTGTTTTAAATATATTATATATATAAGCGAGATTCTGTACATTTTTTCATAAACAGTGTATAAAGTTAAGAACTATTCTGCGTAGTTATTATGTATTATCTGTGTATCTGCGTATTATTCGTAGTTCTGACGATGGTGTCAGCCGAAATAGCTATCAACTAAATTTTTTAAAAATAATTTTGTAGAACTAAAATATATTGCTATTTTTTTCACCGTGTTATATTGGAGTTCTACCAAGTGAATGCCAATTCAATCAATATATGAATTTAAGCTTAATTGAAGTTCGTTAATATTTATGAAGCCTTAGGAAATAAATATTCAACAATTAACTTATATTAAACTTGAAGCGCTTATATAAAAATAAAAATCGTTTTTGAAAATTGAATAGTTTTAATACATTATATTGTATAATTTTATCGTTTTTTAGTTATTTGTGGAAATGCAATATATAGTATACATACATATAATTTATATAGTTAAAGCTTTTGCCTATATAACTCTGGCTTGTAGTCCTAGGGTCTTTGTTTTTCGTGTATAGTTTTGCTTGTATTTAACCAATACAAGTTCTTTACTGTGTGTCGGTTTTGTTATCTGCCAAAAGACGAAACATTGATAGTGAAAGACTTAACATGTAAAAATGTACAAAGTTTCAACATTTCAAATTTGATATTGGGTTTTCATCAAAGTCCCTCAGACGATATTCTTAACTCAAACACAATGAAAGCAAGAGATAATAATGACCAGGTATAAATTATAAATAAATCAATAAAATAGTTTGCAGATAAGAATTCTTGGATCATTATTAAGCACTCTAAATATGTATTGTATGATCACTTTTGTTTTAATTTTTTAACAGCTGATAGTGCTCGAGATAAGTGAAATTGTTTTTGACTTTTAAATAATAAAAAAATGTGTAAACATTTGTAAATATCGTGTTTAAGATTCAAATATATTCATGGATTTAATTTGAAAAAAGTTAAATAAGCATTCTTTACACTACGGGGCTAAGAAACACAGTTTTACATTGGTTGAAAATATCTTTTTTTAAAACCGCTCTATTAAGTCTTTCAAATAAAAACGAATGCATCAATTCTTTAAACAAAACAAAATAAAACCATGAAAAGATTTTTACCAAATGGCAACATAATGTTTTTAAATTCAATGATCTCAATAACATGAACACATTAACAAGAAGCAATTAAATTGATCAAAAATAGGCATGAACGAGTCTTATCTGTTTAACATAGCTTGTGTGTTTTATATTTGAAGTTTGAACAATTCTTTTTTTGAATATTTACACTCAGTAATCACTATTAAGATGTAAACTATCGCTTTTTGAATAATAGGCATGATTATTTAAATAATAAAAAATATTTTTCGTATTATTTTCTCGTTGCGACAAACTGTTCATACAACTTAATGAATTGGTGGTAAGCAGTTATACAAAACCAAGGTTCAATAACTAAGAAAATATTACAGAAAGTCATACAATATACATTCGACTGAAGTAAAGTAATATAATAATACTATGTTAACAATCATTTATTAATGATTTTCAAACAAAGTATAGACAAATTAACTACCCACTAATAATTCAGAACAATCGTGAAAGAGTTATTAGCAAGGTCAGGTGTGTCTCAGTTCTCTTGAAAAACAAAACATCAGAAGGCAATAGAAATTTTAAAAAAAGTTGTGTATTTCTGAAAATATTATTAAAAATATGTTTTTATTACTTAAAATATTAAACAGTTACACAAAAATATTCAAGGATGATGATTGATGTTTTGTGAAGAGAATTTATTAATTTTGAAATATGTGTATAATTTTTTATATAAATTTAAAAACTAAACCAATATACTTAGCAGGGGACCAAACGTAAACCATAAGCAAAATAACACGGTAAAAAATTTGCAATGTATTTTAGTTCTAAATTTTTTATAAGATATAGTTGAAGGCTATTTCGACTCACCCATCTTCTGAACTATCATATATCATATCACCATAACTCTGACGATGGCGTGAGCCGAAATAGCAATCAACTATATCTAAAAAAAAAAATTGTAGAACTAAAATACATTGCCATTTTTTCACCGTGTTATAATGGAGATCTACGAAGTAAATGCCAATTCAATTAATAAACATAAGCAAAATTTTGAAATGGTTGTCGTAGAAAATATCATCGCTTTATTGAAAATAATACAAATATCTTATATATGTATCTCACTGTAATATATTTTTAGGGCGAATGAAAAATAAGAGACATTCTTAATACGCTATCATAGGGTGCGAATGCGTGAAGAACAATAATAAACACGCCTATTTGCAACGCACCTCTAGTGCTGTCCCTCGATTGTATCCCGTCAGCGAGCAGTGTTTATTTGCTATAGGTAGATATGTACATCTGTATGTTTGTAATGTAGAGAATGGCGACCGGCTTCCATTGTATTGTCGCTGGTTTTCTCGCGTGTAAATTAGATTTTCGCCCGTTATAAAACGCCCCATAAATTAGGCTTAACAGCGCATAGCGCCCACGAGTTGTCCGCTTCAAAATTTGTTTATTCCGTTACATAAAAGCAGGCTTAAAACTGCAGTGATGGGGATTGGAAAATACTCTAACTAATGGATCGCTGAGATATATCTGAAATGAATATAATATTATAGTATCACAGTACAGATTTTTTTTAAAATAAGTATGCTGACATAAATTGATTACACATTACTCAAATTAAGATGCAAGTTAAACTGCATATTGTTTAAATTTGAATTGTTACAACTTTGTACGATTCAAATTAAATAATATTAATCTAATAACAAATAACAGAATTGCCTGTGATAATTTTCATTAACGATCTTGTTAGTGTACGTCAGTTCTGTTACATCTGTGTGGTAGAATGCCCGAAGATGTCGCAAGACAAAACCCGGGTCGTTAGTGATAAAACATGTGGAATCGTACAAAGTTGTTACAATTCAAATTTGATATTGAAATTCCATCAAGCACCTTTAGTCGATATCATAAATTATAAAGCATATTGTTTAGTTGTCCGCTGTGCTTATTTTTAATGCGCTTTCATTTTTCATCACTTGTTGAAAATTAATTATTTTATATCGTCATCTTTAGGATGAAATAAGCAATGAGATATTTATTGTTTCAATCAAATGAGGCTTAATTGGTCTAATTTCATTTTTATTGTATTGAAAGAATCTTTCACTCTTAGTTAACACTAAATTTAATATAAGCATAATTATTGTTTTTTCTTAATTTTTTTAGATTTTTATTAACATCATCAATACTATCTTTGTCAAAAACTTGATCTTTAAGTATTTAAAATTGATATTTATACTTACTAAACTAGATGTCTCTGTATCATTATCACGGCGTGTGTACCGCGAGACATTTAATTAATACAACAAGCGGCTCTAGAAAGCCGCGAGCCTGTTGTGTCGCAGCACTAATTTGAAAGGCGGTATAATGTAATGGAGACGATATTAATGTTAGGTTAATGCTTTGTCTAGAGCCAATGTTGCCACGATTAAAAATAATGCAAATGATCTGTCTTTGGTGTTTAAGGCGATAAATTTTGCGGTAACGCCACATTGCCTTACGTGCTTTTTCAATACAATGCGTTAGAAATTTAATCTTACGTATATATTAAATCAATATAACAATAGAAAAAAATATAATTATATTGTATATGATTTTTTTTTAGTTTTGTATGTCAAAAAAAAATGTTTTTTTTTTGATAAAATTATTTATGATTGAGGAAGAACTCGGCGCTCAAAAATTTTCCAAGAAAATCAAATTCGAAGTATATTTATTTTCCAATACCAATATTCTGGCTTTTGCTGAAAACAGAATAATCAGCAAAGCCCAGAGGATGTTTTCCAAGCAAGAAATAATAAAATGACTGGAGTTTTGATTTGTGCCATAATATGAGACTCCTATCGTTGTTTCTTTGATCAGAGATATTTCATTTGAATTCACACTGAATTGATGATTTTTTACTTAAACATATATCTTTATTCATTCAGAAGTCAGCAACAATAAATTTTATTTTATCGCTTTCAATCACCTTTCACATCAATGGGAGCTTATAGCATTTTTTACACTTCTTCGCTTTAGCTAAGTAACTATTTTCAAGTAAGCTTAAGTTTTGTATTCTCAGATTATCATGCTCATAAGCTTCAACCTCTCAATAAAAAAAACTAATGCACTTACACGTGCTTTGTCACTCAAACGGTATTCAATTTTAGACATATTCTGTCATTCCACGTAATCAATTAATCAAAGCACAACATAACTGTCAATTAATTTTGAATTACCAAGTAAACCTCTTCTCTATCTAAATCCTTTAGGTGACATTATCTCAATCACCTAACAGTCGTAATGTTTCATGTCTAACAATACATCATTTGATACTATACCCGATCAAAGACCAAAAATTTTAAATAGAATTTAATCTAATTACATTGTTGATAGTTGTTTATTTTCATGAAAACAAAACTTGTTAAAAATTTATATGGTTATATTGATACTGACTTTATTTTTCCAAATTTGAATGCCATTATTATCAAATCGCTAGTTATTAAAATCAATCAAGATATAAATTTGGCTAATAGGCTTAATGCCAATATTTTAGCCATTTTGTGTTATAGATAAACGATGTGAACTGCTAATAGACTATTAGTTCGAGTGCAAATGTATATTAGAATGCAACAAAATGTCACAAGGCAAAAGCTAGGTTGTGATTAACAAAACATTCGAAATTGTACAGAAATCAAATTTGAAATTAGATTTCATCATATATCCTCAGTGCGCGTCTTCACTTAATCTCAACAAATATTTGCATAATTTATGATATCGACTGAAGGTGCTTGGTAGAATTTCAATATCAAATTTGAATTGTTACAATTCCACATGTTTTGTCCCTAACGACCCGGGTTCTGTTCCGGGGTCAGTTCTGTTGCATCCGAGTCATATAATGCCTGAAGATGCCGAAAGGCGAAACCCGGGTCGTTAGTGAAAAATATATGGAGTCATACAAATTTGTAACAATCCAAATTTAAATATTTGCATATAATGACGATTTACAGTTTTTTTTTCTAAAAATTTAAAAAATGTATTTTATCTTCCCATTGAATAATAAAATCGGGACGTAGCACATAGAATCAACTCACTACTGAGCATTTTAAATATTCATCTTGGAAAAAAAGAAATGAATAAATGAATTTTTCGATGTCGAAGAAAAGCATATAATTAAGTGTATTATAAATATGCGTACAATATCAAATGAAAGAATTAAAAACACTCATTTATTATACGACTAATTTCACAGTTAATAGGACCAATTAGAGAGCAATTAATTCTTTACTGTATAACAAGTAGTTTTTTCAAATATTTAAAAAATGACAAAAGTTATAGGTTTTTCATTGTCTTCCAACATGGCTAATAACCTAGATGAAATATATCTCTCAAAAAAGTTTTCAACCCCTCCAAAGAATAGCATCTCGTTATCCTATTCGCTGCTTTTCGCTATTTCCATTCAGTGACGTGCACTATAATAAGCTCATTTTAAAAATATAAAAGGTTAATTTTTCAAAATTATTGAAAACACTATAAAAACAGCCAAAAGGCTATTTTATTCACATGACCAGATTTCGGTTGTCAGTTTATAATGTTCAGCATTTTTTAAAGGTTTTAAAGAACATCTATTTTCAAATCTATCTAGTAGAGCAGTTTTAATCGAGTGTTTCCATTTAAAGCCGTGGATATTTTTACTATTTAAGTAATCGTCAAATTTTTTATTTTAACACAATTGATCAAAATTACAATCAACAATATAATAATAATTTAAGTAAAAAAAATGGTTTTAGAAGAATTTCAAAAAAATACTTTTTCAATTTGAATCTTTCAAAACTCAAAGGATTTCAATTAAATAAAAAAATAGCAATCCTTATTCAGGTCATTCACTTTTGATTATATCGCATAGTATAAAACTAAAGAAAACATTACATTTTTAATTAAAGTAATCAGATAATTGTCTAAGCAATTCTTAAAAAAATTCTCATTTAAATAGGTTGATGGTTTTAAAACCACAAAAAACCTTTTTTTAAATTTATATTATCGACTGAAGGTGTTTGTTTGATGGAATTTCAATATCAAATTTGAATAGTTACAAACTGATGCAGTTCTGTTGCATCCGTGTGATAGAATGCCTGAAGATAGCGAAAGATGAAACCCGGGTCGTTAGTGACAAAACATGTGGAATCGTACAAAGTTGTAACAATTCAAATTTAAACTCTTTTAATAATATATAACATGTTATATACACATAAAATTGAATATCATTGCAACATTTTTGCTTCACTGCAATTTTTTAAGTAGAAAATTTTTATTTATTGAAAATAAAAATAAAGTTTTGTCTTGCATTATTAAATACATAATACCACTTTCAAGGTGTTAAACTTCACTTAACGTCACTTCTTGGTGGAAAGGCATGATATTTTATATAATAAAAATCATCATCAGTTAATAATGCTCGCAATGAGTGAAACCGGTCCTGATCAAAAAATATATTGAGGAAATAAGTACTTAAAATGTTTTGTTATGTAAAATATAAAATAGATGCTTGCTGAGACTTAATGCTTCAGATGTCGATTTTTTTTGTTTTAATTTTATTTTATTTTTCAATAATTATTTTTTTACAAGTGCGTCACTGTAGCTCTTCACCATTTGAAGCTTCCCAATTGAATGCACCAAAGAATCAAAGACGGCCATTTTTCTTCTCTGCGAATAAATTTTTCACAGAATGATAAATTCATCTGAAAGGGGAACAAGAGTTTGACTAACCTTCGAAATAAATCAAACTTTCGAATGGCGGAACTAATTTCATTCTTTATTGACTTGTTTTTTTTTTCAAACAATGAAAAAGCAAAAACGGATATTGCAAATCTATGGAAGAATCTGTGTTTCTTTGGAACTATTTTCCAGCTTAAAGATAAGTTTTATCAAAAGTATATATACCCTCATTGAAAGCGTTAGTAAATGTTACTATCGGATTCAAACAAAAAATTGTTTCAAACTAAGCATTTCTTTAATTATTTCAACAATTGCGGCTAATAAAAATGAAGATAATGCAATGATAAAAACAGCATTCATTCGGTAAAAGAGCATTTCAAGCTACTTTAAGATTCACTTTAGTTTTTATTCCAGACAAAAAGTACGAAAATTTCGGCATTACCCTTTTGTTGACTTATACAGTATAATATAGTTTTAACTCTACATATAAAATACATTAAAAAAAAACAATTAAATTTTGACTCGCGTGTCTCTTTCAGAATAAATAAAATTTAGTTATATTTATTTTGACTTAACGCAATGTTTACTCTTACAGTCAATTAATATTTATTTTCTGTGAGTGTTACTAAATACAAAACGGTATTAACTATATGATTGTAAATTTACATATTTAACCTTTAATTAGGTAAACTGTCATTAATTGGTGAAGCGGTTTTGTATTAACATAAGAAATTCTCAATGTATTTTATGACCAGAACCGATTTGCTCGTCACGAAAATAATCAAATTATATACAAATTACACGTTTACTGATAGAATTCAAATTAAAATTTGAATTTTTAATACTTTGTACGAATCCACATGTTTTATCACTAACGACCTGGGTTTCGTCTTTCAGCATCTTCATGCATTTCATCACACGGACGCAACAGAGCTTCAGTAGATATCATAAAGAATACAAATTACTTGTTTGCAATATTCTCTTATATATTTATATCATTTGATAATGTTTGCGATGAGAGTGAGGCCGGTCTCGGTCAAAAATAAAATAACTTCTTATCAGTTTTTTTCCATCACATGATTTACATTTCTGTTTGTTTTGATTAAATAAATAACGATTATTTGACCAAAAATATTCTGAATCTTTATTGTTGTCATCCAGTTAATTTATTTATTCAAAAATTTTAAAGCTCAATTTTAAGCTTTCAACCAAGAATGTTATTGATACTTTTCAACAGATTATTACCAATTTAAAGCTAAAGATATTAAATCAAAGGAAAATGGTTTTTAATAATATTGTAAAACATGTCACTTAAACTATAAATAAATATGTACCTGCTGTTGTAAATTTACAAACGTGACGTGAAAACGATGATTCAGTTAATGAAAGTTTTGAAGAAAATCAAAATACTCATAGGATTGTTTTATATTAGAAAAATACGCTATTGGTTCTCAATATATTTTTTGAATTAATTTAAAAAAAAATAATAGTTTTCTTACAACAGATGCCGTATTGCGTTACAAAAATCTTTCCGATTTTCAATTCAATTACTGTAATATTTTGACGTTAAATAAAGTTTTCCTGATTTATCGCGCCAGAGGTAGAGAAAAGTGTAGCGAAGTGCGCTGTGACGAATGGCGTAGAACGGCAAAGGGGGCCCTAGATTTGAGAAAAAAATAGATTTATTCGCGAGATCGTGACATTTTTTTGTTTTATTGTACTTTAGCGGTGTTTTATATTCAGAGAGTCTTCCGCAAAAAACTCTAAAGCCGGTCCTCGAAAGGAATTCTTGGCTATGACGTCAGTTTGATATATTTTTTGTATTTTCAACGAGTCGTTTTGACAACGTGCGTGTGCCAGGTTTGTGACGATTGGTGTGATAAATATTAAAAACGACGCGAGATCTAGCTTCAAATAGGTCGTGGATTCTTGGTTGTTTTGTTCCCGTTCAACATTGCTTTAAGCAAACTCGCATTTAAGGTGCTTACTGGTGTATTACATCGCGTGCTTTATATAATACATTCGCAATATATAAAATTTTGACATATCGCACAGTTCAAATCATTGAAAGAATAACTTGAATAGAGTTCAGTGTCAGTTCTCGGGAAAAATGGTTATTTTTTTATAAAGCTACAATAGCTTAAAGTTTTAAAACAATGATGACAATTGGGTTTGCTCAATGCGGGAGCAATTTAATCCAAGTCTAATCCGTGTTACTGCAAAATACGAAAACCGAATTACTTTGTGTTACTTAATACCTTTTTTTCTTACATGACATTTTTATATTCTCTTCAGAAATATACCAATGGAAATTATATGCTTACAAACCAAATCTCAAGGAAAAGCATACCGTTCCATAAAAAAATATTAAAACAAATTAATTTAAGAATGACTCATTAACAAGATCGTTAATGAAAATTATCACATGCAATTGTATTAATTATTATTGGATTAATATTATTAAATTCGTTTTAGCTGTTTCTTTTAAGGTTTTCCTGTAATTAATAACTTTGCTATATAGACGATGCTAACTGTTTTTTTATGTCAGTTCTGTTGCATCCGTGTGAGAGAATACCTGAAGATGCCGAAAGGCAAAACCGGGTCGTTCGTGACAAAACATCGTACAAAGTTGTAACAATTCAAATTTTACAACAAATCGTCAGTGATCAAAATGATCTGTGCAGTTTTTTCTTAATTCGTAATACAATGATTTACCAAGCAGTTTTTTGATAAAAAAATGTCAAATTATCTTTGTTTATTAGAATACTTAACAATGGCAATATCCACTGAGGATACTTTTTGTGATTTTAATATCAGCTTTGAATTGTTAGAACTGTGTAAAATTTTACAAGGTTAATGAAAATTATTTATTTATATATTTTTTGTTTGTTTTCTAGTGCATCTATGTTTTCCAGTTTCTATAAATGCTAAAAGGCAAACACTTTCTGACTTATTGTAAAATGTTTTGGTCAAAATATTTCAAAATGAAATCAACTAAGTAAACTAAGCAAATATTTAAATTTACTTTGTGTTTGCATATTCATTTTAATTATTTAATAATATTTGAAGTATAAAAACTACAATGAATTCAATAAATTTTTCATAAAAAAAGCTCTGTCCGCCGAGAAAACCACTTTGATTATCAAAAGAAAACACCGTAGTATGACCTGCGATTCAAACATATTTTAGTTTTTTTTAAGGTAACGCAATATGAAAATCTCTTCCAAGAGGGGTTTCTTTTCATTCCATTTGAAGAAATGTTTGAATAAAATTTTAAGAATAAACTTTCAGAGTATATGGGCATCGCAGAATCTGTAGGTAAACGCGAATGTAAATAAAAAAGGCAGAGCAAAGCATAAGACGCTCTTTCAAAACAGAAAGTATATTTAATTTGGTTTAGAAATATTTTTAAGAAAAGTGTGCTGACCTTTTCGAGTTTATTTATTGTGGGCAGCCAAAAATCCTAAAAGCTTTCATCCCAAGCATTCTTGCGCTGAAAAATTGCTCTTTCAATTTATATAATCTTGAATAAAAAATCAACAAAAAAAATCATTATCCACATATTTAGAATATATTTTTAACGTTTTTATGACCAACTGATTTCAATATAGTTAGTTCAGTTTTTCATGTAAAGTTCAATAAAAAACACTTTTATGATTTTAACTTTAGCTTCTGGATGGAAATATATTTTATTTAAATAATTAAAAACTATTTTTAGTACTATTTCCAAAATTTTGTATATTTAAGATCTCAATTTACTTTGTTGATAATACTCGTAATGGGGAAAACCGTACTTAATTTTCAAAATATTACATTGAGAAAGCGGTAATTAACGTTTTGTATTTTTAACGTTCAAATAAAATAAAAAACTTCATTGTTTAATAAATGATTAGAATGTCTAACTGTGTTTTGGTTTTGCTGAAAGTAAAAAAAAAATCGTGTCAAAAAATGAACAATTACAAATGGAAAATTCTTAATAATTCAATTTTATACCCTTATAAAGCAAAACAAATATAGCGATAATTGAAATGATTTATTATTGTACACATTCAATAATGTTTCATCAAAAATAATGACTGAAAAAAGTTGAATAAAATTGAGCTTTTTATCGTATCAGAGGACAACGATCAGTCGTCAAAAATATTGTAATCTTTCAAGAAAATCTTCCAACTTGCGTAATTCTTGCGTGTAAAAGAGAGTTTTTTGTTAAAATTGAGAAAAACAGTGGTGGAATATGATAATAAAATAGCAAATGAGTTTTTAACACAATAACAGTAAAATACTTTTGGCAATGAAATAACTTATGCTAATAAAATTTTAGGATTGCTTTCTCGCACTTTCCACTCGAGAAGAAGGATAAAAAGGAATCATTTACTCTGAATTTATTTTTGGTTATCATTTTTATTGATAAAAAGCAATTTCAACTTATTAATTATGCATAAAAAATGTTTAAAAATATTTGTCAGATTCTGTTTGAGAAACATAATCTTTAAGTGTCACGGGAATACAAGAATAAATTAATCTGAAAGTTATATATTAATTGTTGAAAGATTAATATAAAAATCATTAATTTTCAATACACTTCAAGCACATCAATATTTTGTGATTTCAAAGTTCTTACATTTGCTATGGACTATCATTCAACCTCAATTAAAACTACAAAATAGTACAAGATGATTCCTTTTTTAATTCATTCAATGTTATGTCTGAAAATAAAACATTTATGCAATAATAGATGATCACTTTTTAGGTGTTAACTGTCACTTCTTGATGGAAAGGCATGATATTTTAAATAATAAAAACACATTTTTTAGTACTTCTTTCCACAATATATTTTTTGATCAGGAGCGGTTTCGCTCATCGCGAGCATTATCAACTGATAGAATACAATTTACAAACAAGTCTATTTATACAAAACAAAAAATTAATTTGAGTTAAAGGTAGCAGGTGTACAATATTGATACAAATAAAGTAAATTAGTATAGAAATTAAATGTTCACAATCACTTATTAAGAATTACAATTATGGTAAATCAATAACCCATTAGGAGCTCTGAACAATCAATAAGGAAGTAAGGAGTGGGATCGATTGTATATTGTATCGATTAATTTCAAGGATTTTTTGTTTATCTAATTTCAGTGATTTGTTGTTGAAGTGTAGGATTTTGTAGTTTTTACTAAAGTTACTAAAAACCAATATTCTATCAGTTGATAATGCTCGCGGTGAGCGAAACCACTCCTGATCAAAAAATATATTGTGGAAATAAGTACTAATAAATGTGAAAAAATAATAGATAAGAAACAGACTTTTTCTCATTAAAAAGTATTTGCTATGTAAAAAACGTCAAAATATTTCAATAAGCAAGGATGTTTTTTCATTTGTATCACCAAAAAACTGAAAACTAGCTTTCTTGAATGAAAATTTTCTAAAAATGTAAAGATAAAAATAGTTACAGTACATTCTTTAGTATTTATCAAATCACTTTTAAATGTTTATATATTTAAGATCTTAATTTTCTGATTCTATAGTCTTGCTTATAATTTGTATTGTATCAGTTGATAGCTGATATATAAAAATGTGGAAATCACCTAAAAATATATTTTATATATTCCAATACATATTTCTTCCAATAAAAGGCAGCTAGCATCTAAAAATAACATCTTTGAAGCTTTGAAAATCGTTTTGTTGCATTACCAACATAATCCATAACTTTAGAAAAAAAATCTTTTCCTCAATTTTGTATAAATAAGTTACTACATATATTTATTCTCATAATCTTTGAACTATTTTATTATATGATGAAATATTTAGCGGTCTTTATTATAAAATATATTGTGGAAATAGTACCAAATAATATGATTTACTGAAATTATTTAAAATATAATATATCACCTCTCCACCAAGAATTGACAGTTAACATCTTAAAATGGAATCAATATAAATGCATTAATAAATATTATTTTAGCCATCATGAGAATTTTTTTGAAACTATTTTTAATTTTAGATGGACCAAAAATGGATTTAAAACCAAATATGTCTCATTAATTTATACTCTAAGCTCAAATTTATCTAGAGCAGTGGTTCTCATGTGCGGCCACCAACAGTTTTATAGTAAATATTGATATTTAAAAGAATGTGTTTTTACAAATAAAATTGTTTGGTTGAATAAACTCGGCTTATCCATTTAGTCGAGTTTAAGTAAAGAACCATTTTAATAATAAAACTGTTCAAAAATTTTGATCATACAAAGTTATACATTGACCATGAACCAAGTCAATATAAAAAACTAACAAAAATTGCTTTATTAATTTTGTCAATTTTACCTATAACAGTATATTGTGAAAGATCATTCAGTGTAAGGCACTATATAAAAAATAAATTTCAAAACTATTTCATCACATTTGGTGCGGCCTCGAGACATTTCCATAAGACCGCTGATATTTATAATGTGTCACAGTGAAATTTCACGTGAGAGCCACTGATCCACAGGTAATAAGAATGTCTCTAACATGGTGAGAAAAACAATGCATTTTTTTCTACTAAATTAAAGTAAAGCTAAAATACAATGATATTTTTCACCGTCTTATAGTAGAGTCCTACAAAGTTAATGCCCAATAAATCAATAAGAATATTTCTTCAAACTTTTCAAGTAAATATTGTATAAGCTACGAAAAGGTCTGTGTGGATCATATATTTAAATGAATATTTTTTTATTTTTTCCAGGGCCCGTATCCGGTTTAAGACAGTTAATGATATCGGTCCCGAGGGCAGTATTGGGTGGCGAAAGAGCATCATTAATGTGTAACTACGACCTGGAGGGGGCACCTCTCTATTCAATACGTTGGTATAGGAATATGGTTGAATTCTATAGATATGTACCCAAAGAAGAACCACCCACGAGAGTTTTTCCTTTATCTGGAATCAATGTTGATGTGAGTATAAAATATTTGACTTTTATTTTATGTATACGCAGAACAAAGGTTAAACGCAATGAATTTGTTTTCTTGATTTTTAGGTTATAGGCGTCCAAATAAATGAAATCAGAATATATTGCTAATGACTTAAAGATTTAAATTTAATTATTTATAGTTCCTTGATCTATTAAAATAATTGTTATTTGATTGTAAAAAACTCCCACTTGATATTATATTTACTCATAATAGACTCACAATATTCATAATATTGTATTACAAACATTTTACTTTATTTAAATTTTTTTTATTTTGAATGATTTTCTGTAAATTTTTTTCTTAGTTTTAAAATTATTTGTGTTTTATCCTTTGTAATTATATACTCAAAAAATGTATACATACTGTTTTAATACGTATCGTATCAGTTGATAATGCTCGCGATGAACAAAACCAATTCATACATTTATATTTTAAAGTTGTTGAAATATTACTAAATACTTTGTTATATTTATTAAATCATAGGGATTTGTCACCATGGAGTGAAAGGCATAAAAATAATAGTCGATAGTAAAAGTTTGAAATAATAAAAAGAACAACAATTGTTAGCTCATTGCTTACATACTCATATAAACCATACCATTCTTTTCTATTGTGAAGCATAAAGCAGAAAAAACTTGTTAGAAGAGAACTGGTTAAAATAATAACAAGTTATTCAAATTATGTTTTTATTTTTGATCGAACCGAACGATACGGCAAATAAATTTAAGAGTCTTAAAGTGAAATAAAAAGCAAAATAAGTAACATTACGAAATAAAGAGTTGTAGGCGTATGCCTATTTGAGCACGAGTCATATAGTCGATATCTACATTTCAAAAAAGTTTTCAATAGTTTTTAATAGATTCTCAATGTTTTAATTTGTATTATAGAAGATTTATTGATTGAATTAGCATTCACTTTGTAGAACTACATTATAACACGGTGAAAAAAATTAGTTCTATAATATTATAGTTCTGACGATGGCGTGCGCCGAAATAGCTATCAACTTAAAATTAGCTATCAATTTAAAAAGTAATTGTGTTGAACTAAAATACATTTTTTTTTCACCGTATTATAGAAGATATGTAAATATTACTTTTAACTGAACAACAAATTATTTGGTGCCAAAGATACCGTTATTAAAACGAGTATTGTGTTTTTTTAATGGGTGCTTTTAAATAATTTGAATATATTTTATCTAAGAAAATGTAGCCAACGTGTGTGATAAATTTGGTAGTAAAAAGTTTGTAGTAGTTTTTTTTACCGTTTGCTTATTCCAAGTATGAGTAAAATTTACAGAGCTATCAGTGAAATTTCCCATGTATCAACTACAAAAACACAATTTCTGAATTTCTTAGAGAAAACTCGCTTATTTTTGTCGTGCCAGTTCCAGACGGACTAGAAAAGAATTGTTTTATTCATAGAAAGAGCGCACAGAAGCCTATCTGAAGCCAAGAAAAAAGAAAAACGTGGTACACACAGCGACAAATGACGCTTGAAATATTTTATTTAGGGACTATTTCCCTTAAAGGGACACTCCACTGCGGATCGCAGCGACAATAAAAAATAACTACTTACCTAAAAATATAAAAATAAACAAAAAAACCGCGCTGGGATTTAGTATTTTTTGTCATGGAAAACATTTGAGGTTTCCGCGCAATATAAACGAATAATCGTTATGTATAATTTAATATGAATGAGAATTTCGTACAGTACCAACGCGGTCTTTTTGCGCTTTTTTGACAAGCTTAGAGTTTTGGAAAAAATATTTTAAAAATTCGATGGCTTTTTCCATGATCAGATTTTTCATTACGATACAATTGCCGAGAGCAGTGGTCGGCTTCCTATGACAAATATTGAAATATTGGACTTAATTTTCCCTTTAACATTAATCACTGTTTTATATAATAAAATGATTTTATTCACTTACAACACTTACTACAAATTATACATTCATTGCTTTTGCAACGTTAACATGTTTGAACATAAAGTGGAAATGTAACAAATACACAGCAAAACAATCAACAACGATTGCAAAAAAGTCAAACAAGCAAGCTCGTGAAAAATCTACTTTAACTGAAAAATAGTATTCACCTGAACTCACTTTCGTCCGCAAGGAATATGCCAACATCTGAGGCAAAACTGTTGAATATTGTTAATGCTATTACCATTGGCAGATTGGTTCTACAATTAAGAAGAACAAACAAATTTAGTCCATGATTTCTCAAAAAGTTGTCAAGAATGATACTTTTATATCGCTTCAACTAGTGTTGCAGCATGACTTATGTTTTTTTTTCATTATAATAGCTCAGATGCACTATACCACTCAAAAACCTTTCGCATCTTCTTACGTTCGCGGAAAAATGTAAATACGCGTAGAATCTTTTTTTTATAGGGGAGGAAACGACGTTCTACAAGAACTTCTTAGGTGCAATTGATTTAATTCTTTCAAACGCCGCATTTCAATTACGCTTCCATTCACATTGCTAGTTGCTTGCCGCTCATTCGCCACTGTTTATCAGCACATTGGCTTCAAATACACCGAACCTCAATCGCATCTCGTCTCAATCGCACGGCGTCTCAATCGTACCGCATTTCACTCACGCTCTCTCTCTCTCTCCCTCTCATACATACACACTGTTCACATCCCAAAATTGTAACTGTCAAAAAATGGGGAGAAATGATGAGTAAGAAGTTGTATGAATTGGACCGTATGTATGACTCAACTGTTGAAAATAAGAAGACGGATTCGGTTACGTAGCCTACTCTGAAAAATAAGGAGATACAATAAACCACATGCAATCATCTTTGGCCACGTTTGGCACGTCAATTGGCCACTTTTGCGCATGTACCACTGTTTGGCAGCAGCTGCTATGTATGCTTACTTCAATAACAATAAGTTGATTTTTCTAAAATCTATGATATCAACTGAAGGTGCTTGAAAGAATTTCAATATCAAATTTGAATTATTACAACTTTGTACGAATCCACATTTTTTGTCACTAACGACCCGGGTTTCGCCTTCTTCAGGCTTTCTATCATACGGATGCAACAGAACTGACAAAGTTGGAATAATTCGAAGTTGATTTTTTATTTTTTTCACTCCTTATTTAAAGGAAAAATAAAATATTAATTATGTTCCACTAGATTCCAGATTAATAAATATTACTACAAATAAAAATTAATAATTTCAGTATTAAATTTGATGTGTCAGATTTAATAACATACTAAGAATAGCAAAATATTTGTTTAAGATTGATATATAAAACGAACATTCAAATACAAAAAAAGCCGAATACATCTAATATATTCATTATTAATCATTCATTGATAGTTGATAATTTTGATATTTATCCGGAATATAATCAGCGTTAATCGTTTTCAAATTATTTAACAAACTCTTTCGTTAAACAAAGAATTTAAATGGTATATAAAAAATCAATGAAACGATTCATAAACTAAGTACAAATGTGCTCCACCAATTAAGATTGAAAAATCCCGATTACTTAAGGGCGACAAGCTTTATATTGTATTATAAAAAAATACAGAAACAGACCAATCTGTGTTTTGGTACAAGATGATTATATTTTTGAAAAGCTTATTTAAAATAAAGCACGAAAGCTCAATGATTTAAACATCACATAAATCACGTCATTTTTCTAGAAATATGTCGAGTAATTGATGACATAAGACTTTTATTTTCTTGTATATGTACTTTATACCTTCAAATGAGAAAATAAAAAAAGACTATAATCTTTTTACCCTAGCAATTGAACTAACATATAGTTTTAATGATAGATAAAATTATTTATCAAAATAAAATCGACTTCAATAGCCTGCCAAAATAATTTAAGTATAAAATACTTTATCTTTCGAATGCCAATTGCAAAATATAATAAGAATTATTCAATCCAATTGATCTCTTTGCTAGTTGATCGTATCAATTGTCCTGATAGATTATGCCATTACCTCACGAATTTACGTTCGTGGAATAAAAGAATCCTCGATATCCAAGAAACGGCGTTTGCGAATAAATTTACATTTTGTTAAATTGGATGCAATGGATTTAATCCCTTTTTATATTGAGTTGACAATTGCTTCCGTCTGTATAAAGAATTTCTTCCGTGGCTTCTTTATTTTCCATAGACATTTTTTCGTTCAGCTAATAACGAGTTTCGTACTAAGAAATTATATGACCTGACTTCGTCACGGCGTGTTCATTTACTGTAACTAACAGACACAATGCATTGCGAGTAAATATATTTGATAATTATGATCATCATATTTTTACATACATTTTTACAAATAAAAACTTACCCATTATATATGGAATTTGAGAGCAATATGTTACTATCTTAAGAATATTTTGCTCGCTTAATGAACATTCGTTTTCAAAAAAATGAATATTTAAAAACTATGATTTCGATTTAATTTTTAAATCAACCGAAATAAATTTACAAGTGTTATGAGGTAGAATTTTCTATTTTATTTAACGGTTATTGTAAATAATATGGTATTTCGGTTTTATAGAAGACGTTGGCTTGTGTTGTCAAGGTTATTGATTCTTCTATCTCTCTATAAATCTAAAAATTTCTGCCCTTCTAGATGATTCCAATAAATGATGAATACATTGAACGGATAATCAGATTTTTGCTGATAGCTGTTGATAGTAAAAATATCATAAAATAGTACAATCCAGTATGATAGTAAAAAATTATTTATCAAATAAATAAACCAGTTTTTATGTGATTTTTATTGACCAAATTGTCTCCTCAACATCATCGATAAATAGATTGTTAAAAAATCAACAAAGCATATGCTGCAAATATTTACCCAACCTTTATTTATCGATAGACAATTTGAAAAGATCAAAAAGGTTGATTTCTTACCCGACGAGTGGAATTTGTAAAATGAAAATTTAATATTTCTCATTAACAATGTTTGGGTGGTTACCGTAATCTTAAGATGTGTATTCAGAAACCTCATTCATGAATCAATTATTCACCTTTTACTTTCACTGAACTCTCCAGGAGAATTACTTATTGCAATACTGGTTCAAGCCTATGCTAATTCAGATTTTCAATATAAACTAAATAAATATTTATTCAACGTCACATCCGGTAAAGTTATGTCAGAGAAGAGAAAGGGTCTGAAAACTAATTTAAAATTTAAACTAGATTCGAAATGAGAGCTCAAAACACACGACCGACATCAAAGGGCCACGACTTCCAAGCACAGGTCAACATTTTTTCGCTGAGCGCTACATCGAGCTATAAAAAATGAAAACACAAAGTTTTCGTTTGGAATTTTATCAAATCATTTTGATTATTTTCAAAGTATATCTGCCAGCTAAAAATATTTTCATTTACAAGCAATGTTTAAATTTTCAAAGAAATTGTGGAAAATATAAAAAGACTCCCAATGCCAAAGAAGTATATAAATCAAAATAAAAACTTTAATTACTTAACAAAACGTTTTGCTTTAAAAAAAATATCAAGTATAAACTTATAAGACTGCCTCTGATTTTTGGTTATACGGGCACCTCAATCACATAGATCCCTTTTTACAAAAAGCAAAATATCCTATTTTCTTTGAATACGGATTGTTATCAACTATAAATATTATTTTTTGTTGAGAAACATTCATAAAAAAGCGTCTGTGATCCTTGGGTTGCTAAGCACTGCTCTATAGTTATAAACACACAAAAAATTTACTGTAATTAAAATTCTCCCAAAACCCACACAAATATCAAAAACACAGAGATATTTCGTCAAATAAATATACACCTAACCCAAATTTGAAATTTTCATTTAAATTCAAGGACATTTTTTGTTCAACAGAAATATTCATGTAATTATGTTACGAAAAAGTTTTAGTAACAGTTGAATAAAAACAGGTATTTTCTTATTGTATGTATTTTATAATTGCGTCACGAATGATTTATTATCGCTTTTTTTTCGATGTTTTGTTAATTTGGGCCGTCATTGTAAGGTTTTTTTAAATTGAAATATAATTTTATTAATTAAATTGGCACTTACTTGGTAGAAATCCATTATAACACAGTGAAAAAATAGCAATATATTTTAGTTCTACATTTTTTATTAGGTATAGTTGATAGCTATTCCAGCACAGCCAGCGTCAGAACTATTACACTAGTTCTGACCTTGGCGTAAGCCGAAATAGCTATCAACTATGTCTTGTAATAAAAAAAATTTAGAACTTAAATACATTGCTATTTTTACACCGTGTTGTGAAATATAATTCACGTGTGTCATTCAAATCCTTGAAAAAAAACAAATATTAAAAAAAAATTAATAGAGATTGAAAGTACGGCTGTTGAATAAATTTCACAAATGCCGAAAATATCCACTTTGAGCAATAGCGCTCAAATCTTGAACACTATTTTCTGTATCCGACTTTTTTCAATTATTTATAATATGCTAATTCATTGATAGCTCTTTCTGGAACTGTATCGTGATCCATCTTATCTCAGGTTTTTTAAACCCTTTTGAGGGTCCAAGAAATTCCTTCCAAGACTCTCAAGGGATGGAAAATGTTTTGGTCACTTCTGAATTCTTTAGTGAATGACCTGTCTAAAAAGGTCTTACGTTATAAGCCTGTATAAAACATATTCAAAATTATTTAATGTATTAGTGAAGGCTCATCCAGTTTCTACATGTATTATAATATAGTAATCATTTTCTCTATATACAGTATTATGGAAACCAAATTTGACCTTATTATTGTATGTAATATTTCATCCAAATTTTCTTTAAGAAGTGTCATAGTTTTAATAGGTCAATTTTATTTGTAAACTATTGTGACTGTGATATATTATTAATAGTTTTAAAAAAACAGTCATTTTTGATATGTTTTGTATGTCTTGTGGTAATTTGTATTTTAACTCCCTAAGACTAAACATAAATAAAACAAAGAAAGAAGGGGTCGATAGATTTTAACGCGTTTTTGATTTATCAGTGTTATATTAAGAATTCGTGTAATTTAAATATACATATTTTCTTCTCAAAATCCCGTATTTTCAAATAATTATCTTGAAGATTATCTGCGTATAGATATGAAAAAAATGTTTTTTAGCTCTGCCTTAGATTGAATAATGCAAAAAAATAGTTACAACCTTATGAATTTGAGATAAAGTCTCAAAGTGCATACAAAATTGTTTATTTTAATATGGCGTTTAAGTGAATATTTGCGATAAAATGTGGAAATGCATTAGCAAGATCTAAAGTTATCATAAACAATATTTAATGTATTTTAATTGAACCAACTATTTTTTGCAACGATTTTTTAAAACCAGTACATATATTGTAATATTTTTCTACGCTTACTTTGTATTTTACTAAATTTTATTCCTTAAATAATTGGGAATTATAAAAAAAAGTAAAATCATGTTGTAGGCATAAAAATTCTTTAAAGATTATGTAAATACCATAATGTGTAAAAGTATAAAATAAAATCAGAAAATTTTTTCTTAAGATTTATGTCACTTATCAAAAAAGCCAGTGTTTCAAATATACTCCGGAAATCATCAGAAACACAGTTTTTGTTTCTCATCGCTTATTTTTGCTCATGATATTATTTTGTTAAGCTTTTTGTATGCGAGGTATAATCAAAACTTTTTACCTGATTTTTCGTTTTCTGTTTAGCAAGCTCATATATAATATTTGTATAAAAAGATATTTATATTCACCCTTTACAGGTGTCACAATCTGATGACCGGAAAGTGACTCTTATAGGGGTGAGGAGAGAACAAGCAGGAGAATATCAATGTGAAGTGTCCGCAGACGCTCCTCTCTTTCATACTGATATCAAAGCAGCTGAAATGATTGTTGTGGGTAAGTAAAATATAATATACAATAGCAATATTGTTGTTTGAATAGGGTGTATTTAAGAAAAAACTAAAACTAATCAAACATATATATCAAAATCGATCAAAATATGAACGATTCCACAATTTTTGACATTCACAACCTGGGTAACATTAAACTTCTCTTCAAAAACGCGAAAAAAATGAACTGTTTAAATGTGTTTTTATAACATAAAAAAGATGTACAAAAGGTAACCGTGCAAGTTCGGACAAATGTACTTTGAGCTTTTAAAATTGCATTGCATTCGCCTGACTCATTCTCGTCAATATACGAAATACATCGACATCCGAAACAATACTGTTAATGCACTTACCATTCGTCCTCCATCCGGTTGATTCTAGACTTTATAAAAGCAAACAGTTCATGTTCACGAATTGCATTTCTCCTTTTTTGCCTGGTATTGTATAAATCGAAAAAAATATGTGGTCAAGTTTTTTCAGTGGTCTAAATTTTATCTTATACCATAAAAGACCAAAATGTCAACCAAACTTTCTATCAGTATTTTGACTTTATTTTGAAAGCAAAAATTTACTACTATGATGTTAATGCCGCGATAAATTTGAAGAAAAATTATTTTCTATGGCTATATATTGTATTACTATTATAATATAAAAATCTTTTTATATAATAATAACAATTCAAAAGCATTCGTTACAACGTGCGAATTTCATTTTATATTATATAATTTATGATATCGAATGAGGGTACTTATAGAATTTCAATATCAAATTTGAATCATTCAACTATGCACATTTCCACATGTTTTTTCGTTAACATCACGGGTTTTGCTTTTCGGTTTCAGACATTTTTCTGTAAGTTAGATTACGTGTATGCCTGAAGATGCATTAAAGCAAAAATCAGCTCGTTAGCGTAAATATATGTGAAAATATACAGATCTGAACGATACAAAAATGATTTTATATTATAGTGTTTACTATCTCTGAACCAACAATTTGCAAGACTTTATTAAATAGTATATAATTTTCTCAACAGTGGTAAAATTTCCAAGGTAAAAATTTTCAATATTGAAAATAAAATACAAAGCCATTTTAGTCATTGAAAAGCGCGGTATAAATAAAATCTCTGAGTAAGCAGATGTCTATAAAAGCTTCAGATAAGAAAGAAGCTTGCTGTATCAGCACTGGCAACAATGCATTTTGTCAAAATAAAAAGCTATGCCTCTGTGCGGAAAAAATAATAAAAGCCGAGTATTCACTTAATGCCCGCATTTTTATTATTTTTTCTTCGATTTAACCTAAAGCCCTGTTTGATATTTATGAGGCCGACCGTCAGTCGAAAACACTCATATACTATCTAATACATAAAACATATTGGGTTATTCGATTATCAATGCAAAATAGTAAATTTTATTCTATAAAAACAGATTTAGCAATAAATTAAAATAAATGACAGTTAAATAGTTTTGTCTTAACATTCTGTAGTCTTAACAACCAATACCGATCATTGTAAAAAGTAAAACAAGTACAATTCAATATTTTTGGATATCAAATGACGATGTTCGATGAAATTTTAATATCAAACTGAATCATTTAAATGGTAAACGTTTTTGTATGTTTGAACACTTGCTTAAACCCTATGGAATTCAATTGTAGTAAGCTAATGCACTTAAACCAAATGATAGTATCGTATATGGTTTTAATATTATATAAGACTTCTTTAAAATAATACAATAATACTGATTGTGATTATAAGGCTAAAATCTAAAAAAATTTAACACTGGTTCAACAAAAATGGAACTAATTATTGATAAAGATATTCATGTCATGAATAAAAGCAAACAGTTGGATTTTTGTGTGAGAGGGTATCATGGATATTTTTTTTTTTGAGAAAAACTTTGCCATGGAAAAAGTTTTGATTAGTTTTTGGTGGATTTATGAAAGGTTTTAGTGGAAAAAATTCAAAAATAATATTATATTCTTTTGAAGTAATAAATTCATTTGGATTGATATCATATTAAATTTTAAAATAAAATTATATATACATATTGTTTTGGTGTAATAGCAAGCTATCTTCATTATCGAAATTTAAATTGTTACAACTTTGTGCGACTCCACATGTTTGTGATAGAATGCCTGAAGATGCCGAAAGGCGAAACCCGGGTCGTTAGTGACAAAACATTTGGAATTGTACAAAGTTGTAACAATTCAAATTCCACAAGCACCTTCACTCGATATCATAAATTATATCTTCATTATGTTTGTCACGTGTGTGGTGAATTATTTTTAATTTTAATCATACTAATTATCACTTAATTAATATATAAATAAATTAACATCAACTTAAAAATACGCTACGCAGTAAAAACAGTATACTTGTTATATTATACTTAGACTATTTCAAATAGTCGATAAATCTTATAAAACATTTTAAAAATATCGCTTGGATAATAAATATACATCGGAATGGCATAGCTTCACGAGTAAATGGCATCCATTCCTGTATTCACTCACAGAGGAATAAATCTCCGCGACTTTTGTTTCATACAAGTCTGGGGATGTTTTTTGCAACGAACCCCTTTCGATGATAATTTATGACGCGTTCGATATTCTCGTGCGGCTGGACGCCATTGATTTATGGGTGTGGATTATTTCAACTCGGACGGGCATGATCGACGTTTCAAAGTTTGCACTTGTAGAATTATTCTTTGGGTGACCCTTCTGCTACGCGACGTCACTATTCTATTGTGTCTTACTTTTGATAAGCAGCTGATGAATTTAATCATGGTTCCTGATTTGAGGAATACTACGGTTACCTATATAAATATATACTGATTTTTATGAACAACTGTTAGTAACAGAATAGATACAACATATTTTTCATGAAAATTAAAAAAAGTAAAACTTTTCCGCAACAGTTAATTTTCTAACATTCGCTTAACATTATCGTTACTGGAATGTAAATATAATGTATATGATGTCCATGTGAACCCGATACACTGTGGATTACTCAGCTCTGCAGCGACCTAAGTTTGTCAACAACGACACAACAATTATAAAAAAAACCAACATATAAGAGATGAAGGAGACCTGAAGAGCTCTGTTGCTAACGCGTCATAGATCTTAACGCTCTATAGATATACAAAAACAACTGTTTTGACATGTGTAGCAGAATAGAAAGGGTAGTTTTTTTAAAAATTTAAATAGTGTTTATATTTATAAATATTGGTTTTGATAAATTTCAATCGACGCTACTTTAAAATAAAGGTTTTACACCATACCAAGAAATAATTTATGATATCGACTGAAGGTGCTTGATGGAATGTTTGATAGTAGGTATATTTATTAATATAAATAATAAAACCCATTTATATTTCAATGTTAGTTGATTAATATCTGTTGTAAAACACTTTCAAGAATGACTCATTAACAAGATCTTTAGTGAAAATTATCACAGGCAATTGTGTTAATTATAATTGGATCAATATTATGAAATTTTTTTTATCTGCCATTTAGTTCTTGCCTTGGGGTCTGTGTTTTCCTTCAATTAATACATTTGGTATATAGACAATGCTAACTGTTATTGTGCGTCAGTTCTGTTGCGTCCGTGTGTTAGAATACTTTAAGATGCCGAAAGGCGATACCCGGGACGTTAATGACAAAACATGTAGAATCGTACAAAGTTGTAACAATTCAAATTGGATATCAATAAGTATTCAGATATAAATATCATTGAACCTTTAACTGTTTTTATTTTTTATACTTATAACACTATTTTGTGATGTGAATATATATTGAATTTGAACGTTTTCTCTGTAGAAATATCATTAAATTTAAAATCTTGAAACATCATTTTCAACACATGCGCTCTTTATATAAAAATTTGAGTTCATTATTATTTTTTAAAGGGTAAAACGCAAAGTGAAATTTTCAGTCTTTTTTACACATATCACGTTTATGTTTTCGATTTTTTTTTATTAAATCTGATTTGCACAATTTAAAATCACATTGAAAGTTCTTTAATTAGTATAACTTTTAGTTTATAAAATTTTTATAGACACATAAAAAATACGTGGAGACAATATATTTTCATATTACTGGTAAGCTTGATTGATTTTCGAAAAATAAAATTTACAATTTTGTTTATTTAGAAATCATTTTGACTGGCTTTTTTTAAACAAAACATTGAAAAGATTGGCCAAATTTTCTGATTGATTTTTAGGATGGCACGTTGAATCGGTTTGATAAATTTGCTTCAATTTCTCATCATAAAAACATAAATATTTTATTATTTGTATGAATCAAAACAAATTCATCAAATCGAGAATTTTAACTTGTACATTAACGCAGAACAATTTGGCGCAAAAGAGGCTATATCCTTAATGAGGCTATACCCTATAAAGCTCACTCTCTGTTCGCGATATAATCATCAGGAGTTTCAAACAAATCGGCTGGTAGAGGCGAAGAGTGATTATTTTTGCCGCCCGGTTAATCGACCACACCGGTACGTCATTATCTCTTGTCAGTAGAAAAATGAGAGTTTTCTCGTCGCCGCGGAAAAAATACAGAATAGTTCAACGATTATCAAACGAAGATGCCATTCAAATTTGAATAATTTTCAAAATACAGTATTTTTCAAAGTAAAAATAAAAATTATAAGGCTATTTAAGTTAATAAATGTTTTTCGTAGATATATTATATATTTTTTGATCGTTACGTTAAGAGCAATTTGTTAATTAGTTTCCATTTTACTAACGTTGTGTAATGGAAAAATATTTAAATCACATAAAAATACCCACACAAAACTCTTGACAAAATAATACGCATTTTTTTTCTATTTCCACGTTTTAGCAAAATTCGTAGAAAGCGTTTTAAGAGTGTTATATTATAAAAACCGAGAAAGGTATAATGTTGTTTGTTCTCATTAATTTGTTAACTGAAAATCATTTTGTTTTGATTTTTAATGTAATGTTTATATCTTTAAAATCTAAAAATCGACGAAATGAATAGGAAAAGGTAAAATTTTAATAATAAAACACAATATTAAACTTCTTTCAACAAATCTGTAGGTTTAAAATCAGAAGCAATTTTATTCATCGTGAGAATTATCAATCGGTGATTATAAAAATGTAAAAATGGTAGCAAATGTTGTGTTAAATTGTTTAAATACTAAATATTGCCTTCCCATCAATACGTGACAGTTGACATGATAAAAGTAATCTACTGATCATCTTAATATATGATTGAATAACAACTGTACATTTCAAATCGCGCAAGTTACTTTTTAAATACTTATAAACATGGAACGGATTTTTATGGCATGCATAATCATTTTAAGATATTTTTTAGTGCCTTGTAGACAAATATTTGAGAAGTCTCGTAATAGAAGCTTGAAAAAGCCCTCCAGCAGAATAAATCGGACCGCTGGCGGACAATAATGAAGCGATCAATCACTCGAATATTACATAATCAAGAACATCCATTCATTCACCTTTTGTGTCTTTGTCGGACCATTTTGTTAAAAAGCTCCTGTGTTTGTGAACAAGCAGATATTTTGCGAACAGACAGGCGGCTATTTTACGAACAGGCTCTCTTCTGTTTGCATTGACAATGGCCGGATGATATTGTGATTTAATACGCAGCCCGTTTAAAAACACATAATGGAAATCAATAAATTATGAACGGATAATGAAAAGTTGAAAAGCCTTCACGATTTTTGGGAAATTGAACATAAAAAAGCATACGCTTTTCAGATATATGTGTTTTATTTATAACACTTTACAGAACCGTTTCAATATAATCTTGAAATCTTTTGGCGTATTTTTTTATAATTTGGCAGACATGATGTTTTTAATTTTCACTATTTTTAAAGTATCAAATCAAATAATATATACATTTTTTACATTAAAAACAAGATCAACGATAAGCTTAAAATATTAATAACGAGACTAGCTAACTTAAATGAATTACCTCTTGTTAAGTCTGTGGTCGAACGGTCTACTTCGTTGGCTTTGATAATGGAGCTAACAGACTCAACTACGGACCTGATAAAGAATTTGTGTTCATACATCTGAATGTATGTGATATCTTTAATTGTGATCTTACCACCTGACTATAATTATGGAAGTGCGAGAGCGATTATTCAACCACAAGGCTTGTACAATTCCTATCCTTATATCATTACTCCTTTTGCGACGAATAGATTGAAAATTTCAGTAACAAACATTTTTTGTAGAAATCTTATTTAAAAATACTGCCATTGCTAGACTGTATGCTTTGTGTATGTGTAACATGTACTAAAAATCCGTATTATAAAATATTTATTTTTATATTCATTTAAATCACCTCAAAAAGTGATAAGGATTCATTTTTTCATACAAATCTTTTTATTACAAGATTAATTTTTCAATCTATTTTTAATGAAAAAGCTCGTTCAATGGTGACAATTTTAAAACAAATATCTACTAAGCCTTAACAAAAGGCCCTTGTTCACATAGTTCATTAAAACTTGCCTGTGATATTCATCCCAAATGGACGATTAAGCTCTATCGTAGTTAAAGCTCTAAAACCTTGTGACAAAATAAAGACATTTAAAACCACGATGATGTTAGTTAACCCCCTATCACCCATAATATTTACACAGAAGCTATCTTAGTATGGTTTTTCCGGAACACAACGATTAGTTGATAAAATTAAACTTTAGCATTTTATATTTTGATTTTTTAATTTCAAAAAATTCTAATGAATTATGTCATTAATTAATTTTTTTAAACATCTATTTAAAGTTTTTATTTTAATCATTGTTTAAAAATACATAAAAAAAGAATCCAAGAGTAATTTGTAAGAAATGAAGACAAAAACTGTACTTACAAGTGTTATTTATTGGGTTAAAAATAATTACAAAGTTACCTGCTTGTTGAATGATCATTTCTCGATTTGAAAAAAAAATATACTAAACAAATGATCCATATTGAAATTAGGCATGAAAGTTTATATAATGCATGCTGATAAGTACTGCTAGATATAAAACAATTTTGGAATTCTTTCAATTGATATCTTAAACTTCCTTTATATGTTATTTTGAACAATTTCGTATGTTTTTTTTTTCAAATAGATAAATAGGTAAAAATATGTTGGAGCTCTCTTGGGATCAGATTGAGAGCCATCCAACTGTTAGAATCAAGCTTATTTTTAACACTTAAAAATCTTTCGAAGCACTTTCAATAAAATTAACTATACATAAGTGATGGCGAAAACAGTAATCAATAAAATAATTCATTTTGAATTTCTTATATATTTTTTTGAATATTTAATATTTTCATCAATATTTAAGATGTATTGAGTATGCTTTTCGACCTTTAAAACAAGGTCGAAGCTTCATCAATGCACGTGGATGTAATAACAGATAATATTTTATTCATAACGTAAGATTGAAGGTTAATCATACAACACTATGAAAATTGTGCAGGACATTAATAAGTTAGGCTCAGAATGTCTTGTAAATATTTTATTGAATAGTCAGCGAGAGCCATTCTGCGCGTATTTTATAGTTCGGCATAAAAGGGAATTGCGTGCGTACATTTGATGGCCTCAGCTACTTAATATTTAAGGGTATTTTTTACATTCATAGATATATGAATTTATTCAACATTGACATGTAGTAGATTTATTCTTCTGAGTTGTGTAGGATGTTTGATATACTATCATTTTACGAATTTTTTGGCCTGAATAGTATATTTTGAGATCATTCATTTTTTTGTGAAGATTATTTTTAAAAAATATGACGATACAAATGTCAATACATTCTGTAATGACATATAACTACTCTAACGTTCACCTCTGTGATTTTGTTTGAACGATAAAAAACATAAAATTGATAATATTTTACGTTATTATAAATAATTTTGGTTATACCTCTTTCAATACAATGTAGAGAGGATATTTAGTTGATAAAAACCCGAGGAAAAAATATACCACGTAATCCATGTCATAGATATATTAGTTGTGTAGTTTAAAATTTTAGTTGTTCTTAAAATCTTTGAAAGTTTTTGACATTACTATTTTAAAATCACTACGATTAAGGTGTTGGTATTTTAATATTTTTTTTCTACAAGGACTGAATATAACTTTTTTTTCTATATAAAAAAAATTCATAAACATCCGCGCCTTTTGAAAGAAATTAATAAATCGATGGCAATGAGCTTGTAAATGAATATGTTGAGATTTAGACTCAAACCGTGAAATATGCAAACATAGCCAAAGATGTTAACTACTACACCACAACGTCAGCGAACAATTTTGATAAAAAAATATTTTTACATGACAAAAATGTATTAAGCATTACCAACGTATTTGGCTAACCAATTTACACACGAATCAATTTGCAAAAAAAATGAGGACTTATAATTTAAGTTCTTTGCAAAAATTTGTCAAAATATATTTGCGTTTCGATATGGAAACGATCGCTTTTCTATATGCCACATTCTTCTCTAAATGCGACATCATTTGAACACCGTGTAGAGTATTTTTATTTTGGCAAGATATAACAACATCCCAAGTTGGCAAGACTCTCTGTATAAATGACGTAATTTAGTTTTTTTCAGGCGGTCTCATCTTGCGATGGAATTGCACGATCTCGGCTTTTTATGTATGTTTATCTAAGTCAATGTCAGATTCCAATCATGTTTTTAGCTTATATATTTTACTTATCTCAAACATTTTTCATGTTACATACGAATAATATATTCCTAGCGTGATGAAGTTTTTGAATAAATAAACTTGGTGGCTTACGTAAAAATCAATCGCAAAATAAATTATTAATAATGTTTAGTATTCAATATTAGGGCTGAATCTTTTTTTATATGAATATCTCTATACAATTTAATGTAGATCGACCAACAATAATCAGATGTACGTCTTTCTGTGTACCAACTACTTAAGCTTAGTAATTGGAGACTTTGTCGTTATTGCCTCTGAGAAACTTTAATAAGAAGACAAAATAAACATCTTTTTCTTGATTTTTATATAATATACCAAAATTTTAAATAGATTAAAATTAAGCAAAAATTTATTTTGGTTATAATATTGATATTGTCTTCTGTTTTTTACCCTGACACACCATTTATTTGCATATTTTTAACTACCAGAAGTAAGAGAAAATTAACATTTCATTTTTAAATTTATTTACTTTACTTGAATGTAAATTGTTTGACACGGTGAAAAAACAGCAATGTATTTTAGTCCTACAAAATTTATAAGATATAGTTGACAGCTATTTCGGCTCACGTCATCGTCAGAATATTCTGCCAATTCAATCAATAAAAAGTTAATTGTATTACTTTCCATAAACCGTTTTCTTATATCTTAATTAAGCCTTTGATTTATTGCATCTGCCTACTAACAACTTTTTTTTCGTATAAATATAATTGTGTGTAATTTTCATTGTGAAAATAGTACTTAAATATGTTTTTATAATTAAATATAATAAAAAAATATTAAAAAGTTTTAAATATGTTATACTAAATGGTGTTAAAAAAACGTTGACTTAATAAAATAAGAAATTTCGAGCTTTTTTCTGATTAATTACGAAAATTTAATTATCCTTGGAGAATTAAAAGCGTTTCAAAATACAAAGTGTCATAACAAAATAAACGTTTATATTTATAAACTTGAGATTGAAAGTAAAGAAGTAACATTCATCTCATCTGAAAGTTACTTAACCCTTGTAACTTATTTTAATATTTTAGTGATACAAAAGACAGAAAGAAAATCATTTACATTTGCTACTCGTTTACCATGATCCAACGCCAAAACAGGAAAGGGTCTCCAATACAATCCGACGAGATGAAAGATTGATATCAGAAGGCGGCGGGAGAGAGATAAGAAATAACAAGTTATTGACAAGACTACGAAGCAAAGTAGGTACATCAATCTAAGAAGTTGAGTTGGCGCCGCCAGAGACGGGTGGGCGAGAGGTATGAATCCATATTTACGACGCCGGAAGTGGAGGCGTCGAGAAAGGGTACCTACCCTGTGGGAAGGGCGTCTGTCCGCGGAAGCTTTGCAAAAGACGTCTCCCCAGCGACTCCCAATACTTTTTTTAAATACTAAATATATACTATAATATTAAAATATAATCTTATTTAATAAACGTAGAGTTTTATATAACGACAAAATGTTTTATATTCGATTTCTTTCTTGTAACATAAAAATGATTTTTGTGTTTTTTCTTATAAGGCATAAGTTTTGATCGTTTTATTGTCACGGGATGTAAATAAAATTAATTGTAGTTCAGTCAAAAACTAGATAATTTTTTTTTTTTTAAAAAGGCAAGTACCTAGCTTAAAATCGAAAAAAAAACACATCTATGGGAATTGAGTGGGTTTTGTTAAGCCACTAAAAATTAAATCGAATTAAAGTAGATGATCTTACAATTCATCAGTTATCAAATTCTTATAAAATAATTTCATTATCTTAACGCAAATTTATTATAATTTCAATAAAAATCAAATTTATTGTCATAAATTTGGTGAATAATCTATCGTTGTGTAGTCTTGACGACATCATTGAGCCAATAATGCTTCAAAATATTTTTTTTTAAATAATTATGTTTAGAATTACTTTACACAGATGTAAAAACACTTTTATATCAAAATTACAGCAATTCTTACGTTTCAATTGTTTTTCAACTATACTCAACCATTTTATAACACTTTCACAAAGATATTTCTATAGCAAGTTTTATATTTGCAGGCACACCTTACGGTGTCTAAAATTTTAGATAAGCCTGACATAAAAAGTTATTGTCAATTTAGAGTAATGAATGAACGACCGATAAAATTCTCAAAGCATAAAAACGAATTTATATCGTAATCAACAACCAACCGCATTCAAGGCTTGAAAAAAGCAAAACAGAAAGTAAAATATTTTTAGTTATTTTCTTGACTTAAAATAGTCGAATGACAACACGAAGCAATAATATCACTGATCGTAAATCAGTATTTTACCGTGCGGTGGCGCGCCAGGCTTAAAAGTGTGGTTCTACGCGACGATAACAATTTTCGAATTTACTCTTCTATTATATCTAGTGTTCGCTTCTAGAGCTTTTATCTTCTCGAAATTTCAACTTAAAAAAATGCTGTAACTAATTTCAACAATGATAAAATATAAAAATGTACAGTCTAATATATTATACATATACATAGGCACGAGATTTTTTTGTAAATATTTTTGTACGAAAATTTTGATGATTGAATTGGCATTTACGTGGTAGAAATCCATCATAACATAGTGAAAAATATATTGGCACTTTTTCACCGCCTTAATATTTTGACCATTGCTAATTTTCCATTAAAACATGTTTATTTAAGCAATTTAAGTATGTATGTTTCATCATGTTTTACTACTTACGTCCCGGATTTATATTTTCGGCATCTTCAGGCATTCTATCACTCAAATGCAATTAAGCTGATAGACGTGAAACAGTTCAACATGGATTTATACAAATGAATGAACCCATTAAAAAACCCAATGGCTTAGAGTGAATACTTATTTAAAATTAGTTCTAATTATAATGACATTCAGTGTTAATAATAATACTGTAAGCAGTGTAGCCTTACGAATTTGTGATGATAGATTTCTTCAATAGTTACTTATCATTTGAATATAATATGTTAATTTGATACTGAGAGAAACTTACTGATATTAATATATTTATATGGGTTTCATATAAGATGATTTTGTGTGAGATTTTTTCTTTCAGATTGTTTACTAATTAGAGTAATCTCACTAAAGACATATATCAATATTTTGTAAGTAAGTTGATCGTTAAGAACAAGCATTGAACCAAATTGATTTTATGTATTTTAAAAAAATTTTGTTTCAAAAATATTTTTTGAAACTTCCGTATTTTGTTGTAATAATTTAACACCATCATCCGCGTACAATGAGGGGTTTTCCAAAAATAATTTATTCGCAAAATTTGATGCGAAAGTTCAATTTTATAAGAAAACACAAACATTCAATTAGTTAATTAATATAATATGACTATTTTAACTAAAAAAATTAGTTAAAAATTTTGAAACTGCGAATAAAATAAAACTGACCCATGAGTGACAAAACATGTGGGAGTTTTCACAGGTTCAACATTTCAAATTTGGTATTAAAATTCCATGAAGTAGCCTCACGTTATATCGTTAATTGAAGAGTTTTTATTAAGACTTGATACACATGACAATATACAATATTTTTTTTGTTAGAGTTAACATATCCGTTGTTAAATGGAATTTAGCTTTTTGCGACAAGCAATTTATGGAGAAATTTGCTTAAAAATTTATCCGATCTTCATCGTTTTAGATTGAGAATGTGATTTTTTTTTATTTGAAGTGAAAAGCTTTAGTAAAAAAATCCCAGAATCTTTCAGAACAGTTTCGAGAATCTCCTTTGATTGATGACGGGCAGAATTTGCGACGGAAATGTAAGATTCTCGGTAGACAAGATGCGCGCTCAAGTATAGTTGTAATAAACTAACGGATGATCGCAAATAATCAATAAATTCTCTGAAACATACACTATTTTATCAGATTTTGGCATTCAATTCATGATGCGTTAACACACATTAATTCAAAGATATATATTATTTACTTTTATCATAATTACTTTTTGAATTGTGGAATAATATTCTATGATAATATTTAATTCAACCGCAACAATGATGAGTGGATTGACAATTTTAAACTCTCACTACTCTCTGAAAACTGCTTTTGAAAGATTGGAGGATTAAAATACATTATGACGCATTTTAAGCGCGTTGAAAGTTAACAACTACTCAAAAATATAAAAATTTGATTAATAAAATAATCCATTATACGATATGTATATACCAATAGACTGACGACGTTTTTTGTTTAAGCAAAGCGTTCTTTTTTCAATTATATCATTCACTACATAAGATGAACAATATTAAAATTTTGATAAAAATTTAACGAAGAGTGCGTACTAAAACAATTCAATTCATTATATTTTTATTTCAATTTCAATAAAGTACTTAAAAAGATTATAATATTAAAACCTTAAACAGTAAAACTTCGCTGGCTTAAGTAAAAACTTTAAGAAAAAGCTACCGATAAGATTTTGGATTGGCAAGGGATAAAAAGCGTCTCACCCAGGATGAATAAGTATTGTGTTTCTTTGCATGAACCAAGTTTCCTTTATGGTTCACTCAAAAAAAATGTTATTATTTCTTTCCTACTTAAAATAGTGATATTTCATGTATTGAATATCTGAAAAATCCACATTAATTGTAATGCTATTGTATTGTTAAAAAATCGATAATAAAATGTTTATTTTAGGATTCAATTAATTCTTTCATGTAAACATTTTTTTTTCTAATAACTATTTCATTGACCTTTTCACATATTTGGGGATTCTTTCACCCTGAAAGTTCTATTGTACTATATTTTAAGCCATTAAAAAAAAATAATACTATTTCTACGAGATATATTGTATTATGATCAGAATCGGTTTTATCGTATTCCAATATCAACAGATAAAATACAAAATACGAACAAGGATATTTATATAAAAGAATTAGTTATATATTAACAGATGTATAAAACAGAATTTTTAAGAACTGAGAATACAATTAACTGACAAAAGTAAAAATTGGAATTTAAATGGTATTGATTGATTTGGCATTTGCTAATAAGAATTCCATTATAACACGGTGAAAAATAGCAATGTATTTGTAGAATTTTGTAGAACTAAAGTACATTGCTATTTTTTCATGGTCTCGTTATTTCAATAGTATTTCAAACGATGCAACGAAACCAGCCAGGGGCAATTCAGTAATGTTTTGAGTGAAACTGGTGTTGATTATTCAATATAACGTAAAAATAGCACTGAAAAATCTTTCCATCAAGAAATGATAGTTAAAACAGAAAAAGTCTATTACATCCGTGTGGTTGTGTTCAGAAAGGAAACAAAGATATTAAAACAAAATTAGACAATTTAATACATAAAAATATTCAATTTGTATGGTTACAACTTTGTACGATTCCACATGTTTTGTCACAAACGACCCGGGTTTCTCCTTTCGGGCATTCTCGCCTCAGTACAAAGTTGTAACAATTCAAATTGGATATTAAAATTTCATCAAGCACGTTCAGTCGATATCATAAGTTACATAAACATATTGATTTCCGCTAATTTGTGAGTAAATTAATGCCATCATTGACTTCTATGTAATATAAATTTACAGGTTATCCCCAAGGTATCTCAAACGACATTTAAATATTTAATTTGGTCACTTACAATGATTAAGCGCTTCAATAATTTTACAATATTTACAATGGACGTTATATTGAACGAAACATGGAAAACAGAATCATTTTTTTATCAAACATTTTACTCACTACATTACGTTATCACAGAAAAATTTAAATACGTTGTCAAGCATTGTATAAAAATGTAATCAATTTAAAAACTATTCTTCATTCCGAAGCAATTTATTTTCCACTCACCTCATAATTTATCACTCATCGCCTGCAATGTTCCCATTAGGTTATTACACCCGAGCTTTTCCTACGGTTTTTTTTGCCTTATTTAATAAATGGATAAAAGTTCACAATGCCCCAAGCGCTTGGAACATTGTGAAATAATGATCGTGCTAGAAATTTCACAAGTCAGAAAGTAAGAAAATGGTGTTATGTTTTGTTCGACGAAGTCTGCAAAATCTTCTATTCATCATTGTTAAGCATTTTACGTAGGGCGCAGTATAAAAATAAAGGTTAGTCTTTTTATACTTAGTCTAAAAGGTATGAAAATTCTCGTCTATTAAAATACTTAATTAAGTTTTAACTAGTGCCTAAACATTTCTTTGTAAAAGAATTTTTCAACTAAACAAAATCTTTTTTTTTTTGATACTAGTGATGTGTTGCGTTATTTTTCTATTTTCTAGATTTCGCAAAATAATCATTACAAGAGATAAATTTAATGATTTTTTTATAATGTAAACTTCATTTATAAAATAGTTATAATTACTGAAATCCTTTTTTGGGTTAATACATTTAAAAAAATATTGGTTCTATAAATTTAATATGAGGCTTTTAGAAAATTTCGAAAAAAAGTTTCACTTTTACAATATTTAAAGTAATCTTTATATCAGATATCAGATATCTGATGATAGCTATTAGAGACGTTTTATTTCAGAAATTATTTACTCTGGAGTGGTGTGAGATTTTATGTCTGCCATGTTCTAACTTTTAATTCCATTTATATTTCTGAGTTCGAATTTATTCTATCAAAGGTATTACTCGACATATTGATTTATTTATTCTAGAACTGCTTTAAATTTTATAATTGAATCGTTTTTATCACACAAAAAGAACAAATTTTTGGCGAGACTACTAACGCTTTGAATAGAAAGTAAACAATCAAACAATAATAAAAATGTAATTTAGGTTTGCCTGCAATTAAAAACATGAAAGGTTTTGTTCCAGAAAATTCATAATTTTTCTTAGTGAAAAATAAATAAAAACTATAATTTTAATGGTTATTTGTGAGTGGCAGTAGAAGTAAATTATATTTTTGATATCGCAGACGCTAAAGTAATATTTTCCACTCCACCCCCGAGTGTTCTCTTGTCATATTTTCCCACAGGATCTCCACTCAGCGTTAAGTAATTTGGAGACGCACTTGTCCTTAAGGATTTCACTTGATTCATTATTATCAATACTTTGAAATATTGAGTCAGGAAGTGTCATGCTTGAATTTATCGATTTTGTGATTGAAGTTTATTGCTTTTGTTCGGCATTTTTTACGACGGATATTACGAAACAAGTCATGCTGAAAATTGTATTTGAAACCAAACATTCAACATTTTTTTAGAAGCGAACAGTGTGTGGTTATACAGAAGCAAGATAATTTTAAACTCCTGCCACAAAAATGACACTAAATATAAAAAAAAAAATATTTTCAGTACTATTTACACAAAATATTTTAGGGCTAGGACCAGTTTTACTCTTCGTGGGCATTTTTAAAAAATACAATACAAATTAAAAACAATTTGAATTGTTACAATTTTGTGCCTAAAGGCAAAACCCGACCAAACATGTTGAATTGTACAAAGTTGTAACAATTCGAATTTGATATAGAAATTCCATCAAGCACCCTCAATCGATATCATAAATTATACAAAGAATTATTTTTTATTTTGGTGTCAACGGCGCTTAAAACTTAATATTATTATTTGAAATGCAATGTCATTCCTCCAAGAAGTGATAGTTTACACCGTTTACATAGTTTACAAGGCTTTTTCCTAATAACCACATATTACTTTTTTTTGATTTAATCCAAAGGAGTTTTTCTAAGGAATAGACGTAGAAATAAATATTTCTCGCAATTCATTACTGTTTAATTTTAAAATGATGTAATGTTAAGTATAATGTTACTTTATTTTCTCGTATATAAGACTTTGTTTATTTTTTTATGAATTGTACAACATAATATGATAATATCAACAATGAGAAAAACTTTAATATTTTTCACCGTGATATAACAAAGCATTTATGAATAAGTAATACCTTATAAATTTCAAAAAAATGTTTTTTAGTCAAGTGTAATTGTTCAGTTCATTTTTAAATTAAATCCGTTATGATAAATTGCACACAAACAACAGAATTACAAAATATTCAATTTGTATACTTTTCTACTTATTTTCAATTTTACTTTCCGTAGTAAACATGAAACGTTGGGTTTGTCTTCGGGCATTTAATATTGCGAAACCAATTTATAAACTTCAAGCAAAGTGATTTTTGGCTTTCGTTTATTTCGACCCAAGAAAAGATTTGAATGCTTTCATAATTACAAATTACTCCTATTTCAATAATATTTTCAATGTATTACAGAATTTTCAGAAAACCATTTTAATAATTTTTATCTTTATGATTTTACTATTTTTACTCAAAAACGGATGAAGTTTGCAATAGATTGAAAAAATAACTTAATTCCACAGTTATTTATAAGAATTTAATGCATAATCACTAAGAACTAATAGCAATCACTTAAAAAAGAGTTGCTTGTTTATTTTGAGCTTAAATTTTATTGATCGAATGGTGATAAGGACTTTATCATATTTTATTTAACACGGTGAAAAAAAGCAATGTATTTTCGTTCTACAAAATTCAAAATTATAAATACATCAGAGATGAAGACAAAAGCCGAAATCAACTATATATCTTATCATTTTTGCAGTACAAAAATACGTTTCTATTTTTTCACCATTTTATAATGGAATACTAATTAAGTGTCAATTCAATCAGATTTGAGAAATTTTAAAGATTTTTAATCTCTTTACATTTTCTAAGATGAACTTAAATGAAATTTAATCGCTTCTTCATATCTTCTCATACATATAAATATATGTCATTTAAAAAGAAGGAAATTACAAAATTTTATTTTCAACGAATGCTGTTTCGATGTTTATTTTACTCGATGAACAGTTCTTGCACGTTTTTATTTATTTATTTAATGAACTGTGTTTTTACTCAATACTTTGTGTTATTTACTCAACATAATTCAGTCCGATCTTTTATTTTTACTGCTAACTACATCAACCTTTTATGAATACATAATATGCCGAAACATATTTATGTATGAAAATATTCAGTAGCGTTGAAGCGGGAATTACGGCCGGCCACATATCAATGAGTTTTAACATCTGTGGTTTTGTGAAAACGAACCCAATATCACAATTATTAATAAATCTATTTGAAGAAAATGACAGACTGAAATATATACGAGTATATTGTGTTTTCCTTCAATTAATACTTTTGGTATATAGAAGATGCTAACTGTTTATTGTGCGTAAGTTCTATTGCATCCGTGTGAAAGAATGCCTGAAGATGGCGAATGGCGAAACCCAGGCCGTTAGTAACAAAACATGTGGACTCGTACAAAGTTGTAACAATTCAAATTTGGTATTGAAGTTCCATCAAGCGTCTTCAGTCGATATTATAAATAATATAATATCATATTTATTACATTATGATGGTTAAAAACGCCTAAAAATCTTTCTATCGTAACATATCTCTTCAGTTTCGTAATGAGAGCAATATGGACAAAATATTATTACTCCTAAATACTCCCTGGCTTGAATCACATATTGTACAATCAAGACAAACTTTATCTACATAAGAACATGGTGTAAAAAAAATTAATAAGTACCATGATCCTAAAAATATTACGTTTTATAAGATCCTTTAAAAGAGAGTCGACGACCGATCGCACCATATTTATGGTAAGGCGTATAAAACGCGATTTGTTAAGAACACCTGCCCTAAGACTTGTCGATAGGCCAGTACAACTCGTTCACCCCGAGTAATTTGTAATTTATCGCTAAAAGTTGGCATAGTGCTTTTCACTGTTACAAAATGGAAGGGTACAACCAATTACTGATAGGGTATTAATCTCACGAACTCGAAGTCCGAATCCGAGTTGTACATTGACAAATTGGACGATTATTTGCGTTTTTTTCGGACAGATGTAAAGCCCCGTAACGAGAAAAGAGTGTAGAAAATAAATTTAAATAATGATACGGACTGAAGCTTTATTCGTTTTTTCGGAGTCGTATTCTTATTTTAAAACAGTTCTTGTAATATATGAAAGAATTTCTGTGTTTTATTTTATTGCTATCATATGAAATTGCTTTCTCAAACAAAAGCAGTCAAAACAAATGAACGATGATTTTTAATAACGATATTGTACTGCAAAAGTGTATCACATTTCGTTAAGTATTAATTATATGTCAATCTATAAACGGCATTGCTGAATTATTTCTTAAAACAATGATTCATTAATAAATTAAAAACAATTGTGAACTTTAGTTTACAATTTGAAAATGTTAAAACATTAAATATTATAACACGGTGAAAAAAATAGCAATGTATATCAAAAAAATAGCACGCTGTATAGCTATAATGTATAGCAAAGAAATAGGAATCAACCATTTTTTTTTTTTTAATAATTTTGTAGAATTAAAATACATTGCTATTTTTTTCACCGTGTTTTAATGGAGTTCTACCAAGTGAATGCCAATTCAATCAATAAATTAAATATTATTGTTGAAACTTTTTCGAAGAGGTTGTTGTGAGTATTTTTTTTAAGTAATGGAAGAAAAACTATTAATAAAGGTTTGTTTTGTATAACGATGAATCAAATGATACGCGTATAATAAATTTGTTATAAAAAGGTAATCTAAATAAAAACGTTAAAGTTTTTCTTGCTCGTCATAGAAATCTCAAAATATATTCTTACCGATAAGCAAATTTAAAATATTCTTTTCTATTATATTTATAAAAAGTCACTTTTATATCTTGTGTATTACAATGAATTTGTTTATAACATTGTCGGAAGGTAAACTTATTATGAACTTTCAATAAAAAGGGGTATATAAAAGACAAAAGTGACCATTATACTCCTGATAATGAAGAACGTATATAAAAATCAGTTTTCTTTTTTTGTTGGAAGTATTTTTGAAGGTTAACGGGCACAAATATAGCACCGTATACTTTTTCTCCCTAAACACAAAGGTCAGATCAGATATCGTGTGTTTCTTGAGCTATTCATCTATTATTACAATCCAATAGCAGAGTTGTTAAAGTGAGGTTTCCAATTTACACCCTAGTTGAATATTACCTTTTTCATATTCCGGAAAAATATATATAAAATAGTTACGATTAATAAAATATTATGATCTCTAGAAGAATTCTTGGCTTTATGAGTGACTCACCAATCCATTTGATTCTTTTTCTTTTTCTCAAAAGAATAATATCGGATATTGTTATAATATTTTATTCAGTGTTATATCATTTTTACTGTGCTTTTAACCAGTTTTTGATACATTTAAATCGATATCCGAAAAGATGATAAGCAAAACATCGTCAGTTTTTGTAATTTTCAACAATTGTTATTTAACAATTAGAACCCATCACTTTTATTTGATGACAAAGAGCTATCAACTATTTTTTTTTAAATAATTGTGTAGAACTGAAATACATTTTTTTTCACAGTGTTACAATGAAGTTCTTCCAACTGTATGCCAATTCAATCAATAAAGAGAAAGTTGAAGTTTAATGATTATTCAAAAAACCTATTAAATTATTTTTTATTGAGATACTGTCACTTTTAATGGAAATGCATGATATTTTTTGGAAAAATACACATTTTTGGTACTGTTTCACTAAAACACTAAAATGTATTTTTATTATTTAAATCCATGGCATACTGAAATATTTTGATAAGATAAAATTATTTAATATAAATTTTGCGCATCGGTAGATGAATGGTCAAACCTAATTATTCATATCACTGTTTTCGCTGTGTGTCTTCGTATAAGGAATAAATGTTATGTTATTCGCACCTCTGAAAAATTGTCGAAAAAAAAATTGTTGCCTCACAAAACAACAAAGACAGATTGCACCAATATTTTTAGAGATTTGAATATTTCTGAGTATATATTTTTTTATCACAGAAGTACCAGATCGCGAGCCGAATGTATCAGTGGACAGACTAAGATATTCCGCTGGAGACAACATCAGAGCAAACTGTTCGTCATCAATGAGTTTTCCTGCAGCTAACATTACGTGGTTCGTCAATGAACAAAAGGTAATTACTTTAACATTCGAAGATAAAATAAAGTCTAAAGATTGTATAGAAAAAGTGACTTAAAAATGCGTGATCGAATTTATTATAAATCATTTCATACATATTATACATTGATTTACTGCTTTTATTCTGCTAATCGATTTGTTATCTAATTTCCATGGATTTTAACAACTGAATAAAAAGTTTTTGTTATCATGGATGTAATGATTTTGTATGAATTGCAATACTTCTTAATATCAGTTTTTGATGGACAAAAAATAAAAATATATATCTTTTCATTCAATATTGTTCACAAGTTAAATAATTTTTACGGTGAAAATATTCACATTAAATGCTATCGAATCTTTTTTCAATATCTTTATTAATTTTCTTGGAATATTTATTCTAAATTTTTACTAAAAATCTTTATTGTACGATATTGCTTCGACAATTTGTAGTTATTTTATAAACATATTGTATATGCTGTATCAAGAAAGTTAACCTTTTTATCAAAAAATGAACTTTTTTTATAAATAATATAAAAATTGAAGGATTTTGATGAAAAATTAGGATTACCAGCTATTATTTCTGAACTGTAGAAAAAAAAATATCTAGTGGTGATAAATTCTTTACTTTATCTTTCTTTTACAGGTTCCTGGTTTTACGGTGTCCTCTATAGTGACCGCTCCTGACGGTATGGAATCATCAAGTTCAACGTTAGAGCTAGAAACTGATTTATTGGGGACCTCAACTTCCGTTTCAAAGCTGCGCCTGCGCTGTGAAGCGTCGCTTTTTGACGTCTACAGGGCCAGTAGCTTCACAGTAGAAATCAAAGAGGACCGGCCTCAACTTGCTTCAGTTTTAGGCCACAATGTTGCTGGTAATTTATTTTTAATGAGCTAAATGATGAATCAATTGATTTTTTTCTAATGTCATGAATTTCAAGCTTAAACTATTTTTCAAGTACCACCGATAAATTTTACGGGCAAGCAGTCTCCTTCAATTTAAATAATAAGAAAAAATCACTAATGTTATTACACGATTAGTTGATCAATAGATCAAAGTTTACTAGAGAATTATATTCATTTGATTGATTGAAGGGGATTTTCAATAAATATTAATCAAGTAACATTAAAATATAAATGGGGGTTTTTTTATTTTTTATTTAGAGAATACCTACTATCAAACATCTAGTGATGAAAGAATTTACGTCATGAGATTGTCGATTCATTGAACCGATCTCACGTAAAGGTCAGTTCTGTTGCATCCGTGTGATAGAATGCCTGAAGATGCCGAAGGGCGAAACCTGGGTCGTTTGTGACAAACCATGTAGAATCGTACAAAATTGCAACAATTCAAATTTATCACTTTTAAGGTGTTAACTGTCACTTCTTGATGGAAAGGCATGATATTATAAATAATAAAAACACATTTTTTTAGTAATTATTTCCACAATATATTTTTTGATCAGGACCGGTTTCGCTCATCGCGAGCATTATCAACTGATAGAATACAATTTACAAACAAGTTTATTTATACAAAACAAAAAAATAATTTGAGTTAAAGGTAGCAGGTGTACAAAACCATGGGTACAAGAACTAGGAAACAATTTGTGTATAGCATTAATTCTCTTCGACAATAATAAATGAATTTTAATTTTAATTTACGGAACTTTTTTAGCTATTTTCAGAAATTACACTTGCGGTTTGTTAGCTTTTGAATAAAAAAAAAAACATAAATATTTTATGCGTACTTAAATAATATTTTAAATAATAAAAACACATTTTTTTAGTACTTATTTCCACAATATATTTTTTGATCAGGACCGGTTTCGCTCATCGCGAGCATTATCAACTGATGATGATCATCAGTTGATAATGCTCGCGATGAGCGAAACCGGTCCTGATCAAAAAATATATTGTGGAAATAAGTACTAAAAAAATGTGTTTTTATTATTTAAAATATAATGCCTTTCCATCAAGAAGTGACAGTTAACACCTTAAAAGTGATAAATAATATTTGTTTTCACACTAATATTTGTTTCATAATTATTTTATGCTATTTTTCTATAACTCTTTTTTAACACTTACATTCATATATTCCTATTTTTTTAAGGTTCTTCAACTAAGCTTCGACAGCACACTTCAGAGTTTCTTCTTTCTGCAGCCATTATTTCTGGATTAATCATAGAAAAATTAAGATATCTAACTACGAGATAGTTAGTTTAATAGAGAAAAAAACCGTGTATTGAATTATTTCTTACGAAGTAAGAATGAAGAATTATAAATTTGTACCAAATTTTATAACGGTTACACGATTAAAAATCAATTTCCTTTTATATTAGAGCAAAAAATTACCACTTAAAAATATTTTTGAAGAATCACGAACATCAAAGTCTTCAAAAAATATATCTTGACATTTTAAGTCTAAATAAAAATAATTATTTTCATATTTATTGAGTTTTTCTTGGCCCTATTAGTTTTATAGCCCTTTCTCGTCAGTTCGTTATTAAAAATTGAAATATTGTTTTATCTCTTCAAAAAAAACAAAAAAAAAAATTCATAATATATGATTCTTCATTCTTACTTCTAAATATAGAAATTGAAAAAAAACTAGATAATATGTCTATTAATTGTTTAGGTACATTTAAATAATTATGTATTGTAAATATTTTCCATTATAATATGACAATTGTGTTACGGATGAAACGTAGAAATTTTGTGATAATCCTAATGTAAAATGCGAAATAATTAGGTTGAAAAATATTTTTTTATATTGTAGATTATTAAAGTAAATTAATTTCATTTAAAGCGACGACGTCTTTATTTATTTTAGTTAGTAGTCAATAAAACAAAATATATTGATTTGATTGAATGCCTGCTAATAATTTAATATTATCAGAAGCTTTATTTTATTTAACTTGTTTGTTACCTTCTTTAAGTTTAATGAAATGAAAAAATATTTAATTTTTTGTAGTAAAATAATTTAAATAAATTACTCATAGTTAAGTTATTCATTGTGCAATAATATACGAATTTATTAAAAAAATAATTTATAAATGTTATATAAACATATTTGATACCTATATAATAAATATTTTATTCATTTAATCTACAGTTAAATAATATACTCCAATATAACTAATTATAAAGCGAATTTAATTAAAATTACTTTCTTTCGTGAAATATGAGAAACCATTTTTTTGTGAAGTTTCTACTAAATTTAGCACACCACTATTGTTAATTTCTGAATATTTGTTGTACTGAATTTAACTATTTTTACATTAGTGAATGTATCTCTAAATGTATATGTTTTCAAATGTCCATTTAAAACGTGCTCATGTTTAATGAAAAAAATGTTAAATATTTGAAAACTCTACTCCAGTTCGACCTAAAAAAATATTGTTTATATTTTTTAAATATATATAATTATTGTTTTTCATTTTGAAATACTATGTAATTTTACTATTTTAATTTTAGGTTGTAATTAAACAAATCTGTAACTCAACAAAAGTTTATATACTACTGTGGAATAAATAAATGAATTAGGTAGGCTGTACATAATATTTGTATCGTATTAATACAATGTCTCCTCGTAAATAAAAAGCTGTTTTTTTTAAGCGTAGATTAATTATTTTTCATTAAAATTTGTATATACAGGGATACAAAGTAAGCCAAATGTTGTGGAATCTTTGTTAACCTTTAAATTGATATTGTCTGTATTGATTATGTGAACCCGTTAATATTTGTAACATTTATTATTTAACTCAAATAATTGATGAAAATCATAAATTTTTCTCACATTATTTGATTGACCTTTTAATCATTTTTACTAAATATTTTGATATCAAATGAACATATTAAAATGTTCAATCATTTGCCTGGACGATAAAAATAACATAAAACATCATTTATTAAGCAGTAAGGTAAACATATGTACATTTCAAGAAACTTGTTAAAAAATTGATTTCCATTTTTTAAAGTAAAATGTACCCAGATTTAATGTTTTCACATTCAATCGGATTTTTATTTATTACCAAAATTTTGATTGAAATCTATAAACTCTTTTGAAAAACACAACTGCTCAAACATAAAAAATTTATTATTCACGGTAAAAGTTTTTTTTTCGACAAAATTCCGCAGGTTCATAGTTTTAAATTTGAATTACAAAATATTTGTATCTAATTTAACTTTTTGTGAGTTTTTTTACCTTCTAAAAAATAGTGATATTTCTTTGTGAATTTTCAGTTATATATTACTGACTGAAATAGATACAAAATTTCGAGTATTTATTTTTAATATTTGTCTGTTTTTTTGTTGTATTTGGTATTAATTTACTTACCATTTTGATTTAAATTGTAAAATAATCACCAGTAAAGTGAAATATATTATTATATACAATTTGTTTTCCCATGTAATAACATATTTATAAATTGAAGGAATGGTGTTTAAAAATGTGAGTAAATAATTGAGCTTTTATGTAATGATGATGAAATGATTCTCGACTATAAATAATAGATCTTTAGATTATTCCCGATAGCAAATGAGTTACATAATGAATGTTTTACATTTTAAATGAAATATTGTAATTTGAATGAGGAAAATACATGAAAATATGAATGTACTAAAAATGTGTTTTATTTCATAATTCGAAATGCCCTTAAAATAATCTAATCAATTCGTGACTCAAGGTAATTTTTTTAAAATTTTATTACTGTGTTAAAGCCATCGAGCATATATTTTATTTTAAACATTTTTTTAAATTAAAATTAAGATTATGTTTTTATCCTAAGTAACACTGTTATTTTGTTTACTGTCACCTCTTTCTAGAAAGGCATTAAATTGAAAAAAATGCAACGAATTATTTAGTACTATTTCCACAATTTCATATTTTGATCTTAAAAACCGGCTTCGCTCATCGCATTACCGACTGACTAAAATAGTACTATGAATAAAACCGGTTTTGATCCTAAAATATCAAATTGTGGAAATTTTCCTGAGCATTTTATTTTATTTTTTATTATCCACAATATTTAATATTTTTTGTAATACTGTATTTACACACGTGGAGAATATATTAAATATAGTGACATTCACAGAAAAGCTCTTATGACATATATGCCTGATTCACATGTTATTAATTTATATTGAGTTTTAATTTTAAAGTTTTCGTAGTATTCAATCATCTGAGAGCGTGTGTCAATAACTCGTATTTGCTCATTTTAAATTAAGCGATATGACAAAAATAAACAGGGAAATATAAAAAGTGAAATACAAAAAATCAACTCAAATATTGGCTGCTCAGTTCTGAAATACTTTTTTCATATTAATAGCCCACTTGAATACAGCTAAAGCGGAAATCCGTTGAAATAAACGTTTATTGTTACGTTATGAGTAGAGCCTGACTTATTTAATAATTTCGGGTAAATAAAATTTAATTTAGTATTTAATAAAAAAAAACATATGAATATTTCATTACAAGTTTACATTTAGTACACAACAACAAGACTGCTGCTATAAAATTAATCCGAAAACGGTGAAAAAAAAGTAATGAAGACATTACAAAATGCTTTTGTTTCGCCGCAATGTAGAAACATTTCGTTTTAAAATGCCAGCACTTAATATTAAGCTTAGAATAATTACCGAGAACAAATTTCAGCTTTTACTTAACTTTTCTTTTTGAGTACAAATTACATCACATAATTCTTGAATAAAAAACACAACACCACATTAAAAATAATACGAGCCCAAAGCAGTGAATATTTTTAACAGTCGTATTTGCGGAAAACGTTTATTTATATAGCGGCTTAACTATCATAGAATAAGTTTAAATGAAAAACGTTGACTTGACAATCAACAGATTTTATTCGCAGAGTTCAATCTATTTTTAATAATAATTCATGTGCATTCTGATAAACAAAAGCAATCAAACAATTCAAACGCGTTTCATTCAATTACTATTTGGGTAGAAAATTATCAGAATATATTAAGTTGGTTAATTGTACAGAATTAAAATGGTAAGTAAATTCAAACTTTATAACAAAATAACTTCCAACTCATTTCCTGTTTAACAAATAGCTTAAATTTCTATCGAATTACTTATTTAAAATTTTAAATGAATTCATGTTAAATTATTTTTAGTTAAAAGGAAGTGTTGATAGTCACCTATTTGTTTAAATCTCATGCAGAACATAAAAACATCTTTACTGGGATAATTAATTGACTAGTAAACAAGCAGATCTTTTGTTGGTTTTCAGATGCTCTAAAGAAGTTTGAGAGATTTGTCATTCTTGTGTTAGCAGAAATGAATATTTGAACAAACATCTTTGTATAGAATCACAGTTACTCGAACAAATAGCAATAAATGATTCTGTTTGAGACTGTAAGAGCTACACAGTAGCGTTGTTAAAATTATACAGTAAATAAGTAATTTTGTTAATTTTATTATAATAATAATACAGTAAATAAGTAATTAAGTTGAGTTTTACTTAAAGTATAACTCTTATGGCTTCCATCATCATTAGAACAATAATAAAATAAAATTAAAATTTTAGATTTATATCAAATTTGAATTGTTAAAACTGTGTACAACTTTTTATTCTTTTGTGTAATTCCTCTTTTATATAAACGATGCAATGCGTGTACTGACTTTCAATTCTATATTTGATATTTTTCAACACAATTGTCTATACAAAACAGTTGTAATGTTATCAAATTAAAAAAAAAAAAAATCAAACAGTTATTTAAATTTATGGTGCCCAACTTTGATTTTTCTATGTTGGTTTGACAATTTTTAAACAGTTTTTAGGAGAAAGTGTACACCGTGTACAAAAAAAGTATTGAATTTTTTATCCACAATTTTAACCCACCTTAAATAATTATATTAATTCCGTCTCTCCTTTTGATAAACTGTACTCCAAAAACGGTTTAAGTGATAACGTATCGTATCTTGCTTTGGAATAATATCCTATTCAATGACTTCAATGATAAATAAATGTTTCTATTATTGATACTAGTTATGTTTAAATCTAGCTATGAATGTTACAAAGATAAAGAGCTATATTTGCACACGACGTGACATACATTTCTAACTTAACAAATATTAATACATGAATATATTATAACATCAAACAAACTTAAATCATCTTTTATTCGCTTACTATTTTTCGAGTTTCATAGCTTGCTATTTATTATTATTTAATAAAAGAACTTGAAATATTTGTAAAACAATTTAAATGTATTCCAAAAGTAGAAAAATGTAAATAAAAGAAAATCTTTTTATTATTAATGCCTTTGAGAAAAATTTCAAATAATTTTATAATACGCCATATCGATTTGAATACAATTTATAACTTAATAAACTGATATTACAAAATCAACTATCGGTGCTTGATTTAACTTCAACTTCAAATTTAAACCAAAATTCTTCGAGCTTTGTAAAAATATTGCATCAAAATACGGGAAATTATAAATTACTTTATCAGAAAATTTTAAATATAAACCGAGTCTAATTAGACGCATTGCCTTTATTAAATAAGCAGTTTAACCTCTTTTGTTTTCCTTTTCTAAGCAGTTGACTTAACAAGTAGTTCTTACAATAGTCAATCTGATGTTTAACCCAAACATAGTCTACCCAATTAATATAAGTAAATAGTTCTTAGTATTAAATCACCAAATAGAATTTTAACGGTAGTTGTTTATTGTGAAAACCTCTTCGTACAAAATCATAAAGCTGAATTCGTCAACAGGTTATTGTACATAGCCAATGCAAACCGCTTCATTTATGTCTGCTCTATTGCATCCGCGTGATAGAATGCATGAAAATGAAGAAAAAGAAGGACTAACAAAACATGTGAAAGTGTACACAGTTTCAACCATTCAAACTTATTTATCATTTTTACTGCTACCCGCGTAAATAGGTATCAGTTGCAATTTTGCGTATAATTTTTGAAATCTAGTATGATGCCACAAGTTTTGTCATTAACGATTCGGATTTCGTTTTTCAGCATCTTCAGTCAATCTATCATGTTGCATCCAAACGCCTGAAGATGCTAAAAGACGAAACCCAGGTCGTCAGTGACAAAACAAGTGATTCGTTAAAAAATTCAAATGTCACAATGTAATTTTATGAACACGTGATTTCATTCAATATTCTTATAAATGAGGCCTTTGTATCAAAGATTTTATGCCATATTATACTAATAATTTTGCAGCAAAACACTGCTTCAATTGAGATTTCATTTTTTTTTCAAAACTATCGGAAAATATACTATACCATCATTGTTTTCACGGTATTGAAAGATAGATACAGAAAACGTCCAATCGATACAAATTATCTGTTGTTTATCCAATTGACAAATAATAGGCTCTATCGACACTCGTGCACAACAAAGATTGTTCCCCACAAGCATCGCATTGAACAAATTATCGCTTGAGGAGCCATTAAGATAAGAAATTCTGATTCAAAATATATCGCGGGGAGATGGATGTGTTGCCATAAACGGAGTAACAATGTTACTTATCTGACTCTGTTTATCTTGTAGAGTTTGCAGAGTTGTATTGTAAGTCGTTAAATGTTATGATGTCTACGATGTTTTTCTTGCAAATATTGCACATTGTCTTCGCAGTAGAAAACTTAAGTATTATTTAATTTATGACTGTAAAATATAGCACAAAAACCAAAAACTCATACGATAGATTTAACGGCTTTATTGGAATACACATTTTATGAATGAATAAAAAATATATTCTCTTATTAAATTCAGAGTCTCGAATTTTCAAATGGGACGAATTATTTTACAACATAGTATAATATACAAGGAAAATATGAATGTGATTTTGTTTTACCTATTCTAAATATTAAATCATATTTAGAAAAATTATAGATTAATTAGGATAACTTTGTGCTCATTATTTTTCCCTGTCAAGTGTCATGTTTTGGTGGAAAGCATTATATTTTAACAAAACACCATATCAAGTATTAATCAAATAACTTTATATTTTTACGATCAAAACTGTTTTTTTCCATCACGAACATTATCAACTGTTTGAAAATTATGTTCTAATACCCTTTATATTATTACACCCGTTAGATTAATCTTTGAATTCGTATAGATAATTCTAATTTAAAAAAATGATTCTTTATTAATTACAAATAAGTAATTTGATTTTTTTCAACTTTGTACGATTCCACGTGTTTTGTTACTTACGACCCGTGTTTCGCCTTTCGGCATCTTTATTCGGATGTAACTGAACTGACGACAAATACGACAAATATAAATAATTAAAGATCTGAAACATTTTAAATCTTTTTATTATATTTAAATACATAATATACATTTATAAGTACTATTTCTACAATTCAATATTTTTCAAATTATTTGATTACAAAAATTTCCACTCGTTATTCTTGCAAATGAATGTTCTTAAAATTTAATATATCCTTAAAATTTTGTATATAATTTTTAACATTATTTAGATATATATTGCATGATCACCTGTAAATTTTCTTAGTTCTAAAGCCATAAGTTTACATACAAACCTTAAAGATGTATAACCAGTCCTGATCACAAAAAATTAAGTTTCGGATATGATATTTCAAAGTGTTTTTATTCTTTAAAATTATTATTTATCATTAGTACAAAAATTTCATCTTTGAAAATTTTAGTGACTAATAAAAATTAATTCCCACTTAACCTACTGACTAGTAACGTCTCAATTTTTTAGACAATCGATTGCTATTTATTGATTAATGCTTCATCAAAATAATCATGTACCATAAGAGGCAAGACTATTATGTAAAAGCTATTTTTAAGTTAAAATAAAATTCTATCCATATTTTGAGGTTCAGCAGGAAACGGCTAAATATCTTTTAGAAATGCATTAAATTTTTCTCATACACACTCATCATGTTGAGAAAGACACTTTTTTGTCAATTATTGATTTAGTTAGAATATTTCCGATAAAATAGACTTACTTGATTAGAGTCTCATCGAAGTAAAATTAAAAAAATATTGATAATTTTGAGGGTTCGCGTGGAAATGCAGATGTTTAGTTCAAAGCTCAGTGAAAACAATTCAAGTATTTGTAACAAGCATTGCTTTATCAGATGAAGAACTCTAAAGCTTGGAGCATTCTATTGTACATACGTGATAAGACCAAAGCTCGTCGTAGAGAGAAAGCGAATAGTTTTGAGGTAAAATTTCCATTTTAATTATTTTTAGGCAGCATAAACATTTTCGTAGTTGTAACATGTATCCGTATTTATTTTTTTGATAAATTACGCTGATACTGACATATAATAAATTTTTTGATGTGATATAAACAGTACTGGTTCAAATATTTGATTAATTAACGTACAGACAGATTTTAAGTTTACAGAAATGGGTAGTCTGCCAAACATATTTTTCATATGGACCTTTACAAATATTTCAAAAACAAACAAAAATTGTATTTCTCGCTGACCTTGTGTTGACCTAAAAAGAGGCTAACTCAATTGAGACGTTATTGAATTGTCGGAGTTTTAAAATAAAAATTTGAAAAATGCCTTTTAAATGAAATTCAATCAAGTATTTGTTAGCGGGTCGCTTGATTTGCCGACCTTAGACTTTTCTTTTCTACAGGTTTCCTTCAAAGACGAAAAGTTTACGCTACCTTAATTCAAAACCATACACGGACGGGAAAAGGAAAAAAAATATATTTACTCTTTTACATTAAAAGCATTATAAAGCAAAATAAATTTTTAAGCATTAAAATGTATTTTTCGTTATTTGTTTCAACAATAAAAAAAAATGTTTCAAACGCCAAATATTATTTCAAAGATTGTAAATCATTTATTTGAAAACTGTCATAATTTCAACATATATAATGACGCAGAAACAGTCCATCGGTTGAACAATGAAGCTATTAAAATTAGCAGCTTAGTAAGAACTCTAACATAGTAAAGTTATATCCAAAAACTAAATATTATTGTTTTCATATAGAACGATTGGTTATAATGCAATTTTTTCCGTTATATTGTGAAATATTGAAATATTTTATCTAAAACTAAATTGAAAACACTGAACAAAGCTTTTAAAAATAAAAATCACAGCTTTTGCAATGGACATGAAACTTGTGAGAAAAATTGAAGTAACTATATTTCGTTTATTTACTAGTGATTATTTTAGTTAAAGCTATATCAAAATGATAAAAAATAAGTTTTTTGCAAGAAAAACGTAACAGATCTTGCCCTAACAAATATTTTTGGTGTATAGAAAGCTAATAAGCGCTGTGATTTCTTTGGCAGAAGAAATAAAACGGGACCGAAATCGAAAGTTGGAGAAATGTTTGATTCTCTAATTCGATATCTAATTGCCATGAAATATTTGGAAGTAATGAATACGCGTTTGAAAGGCACCATTTTTCAACTGAATAGGTAACTAAAGAATTTTAATGTCGTTTTATGAATTTAATGCCTTCAAAAATATATTGCAAGTTTTTTATTGAACTCTTGTGATTGAGCCAAAGCATTTAAAGGTCATTTAATATATTGCTTAATCTTTGGTTAGGTTTGTTTGAAAAGTGCTTTGTAATTTGTAATTAAGCTGGTATGAGAAGAAATGAAAATATTTTGTAAGCATAATAAATTTTGCATGACTAAACATAAACATAAATAATAACACAATATCCTTTTATTTATATTATTATATTATCTTATTAGAACGTTATATATACAGCTTTATTTTGATCATTCTTCATTGTTTCAATCTTAGCGATTATGATTTTAATAAGTATTTCAAGAGAAGTGTATTTTAAATAATAACAACAAGTTTCACAGTACCCATCCACAGTTTTATATTGAAAAAAATAAGGACTACTTTCATCTATTAGTTAATAATGCTTGCGATAAACAAAATTAGTTGTGATCTTAAAAATATAGTAATAATGGTACTATTGGTGTGTTGCTATTTTTAAAAATATGGATTTCCACCAAAAAGTGACTGTCAACACCTGAAAAATGATTAGTATTGGTGTCAATCAAACTTATAGTAATTATCAATATATTTTTAAATGTCGTCACTATCAATTTTATGCAATCAGCCATATAAAGATTTGAGAAGCTCGTAATCATAGGGTTAAAATACTTTACTTCAATGACTTTGCAAATCAAGAATTGGTGGCCATCGTTTTAAGTAATCTAACATTCAAAGACAATCCGGCACTAATTTACGAACTAAAATAAATGCTTTTATTAATTATTTCCTTTTTAACGGTATATTTTTTTCCATATCCACCACAAACAAGAAACATATATCTGACGAAGTGTTGTCTTATCCTCTACTTTTTTTCTACAGAAATGTCGTTAAGAATAGGGCAAGATAAAAGCTTGTGCTTAGGTATTCGCTCAAATTTTCTCAAATTTGAGCGAATCTTTTTGGATAGTAGTTATAGATGGAAATTTTTAGACGTAACAAGCATCCACGCATTTGGATAGAAATCATTACATCCTTTTCAAGAGCTTCCTCGTAATTGGGCTTGAGCACGAAACATATCTCATTACTTGTACCGCAGACCCGACAGTATTTATATAGGCCTAAATTTTTAATAGTAAAAACAAATTTAACTGAATGCTTGCGACTGCCAAAACCAGTCCTGATCTTAAAACATTTTGTGAAAGTAGTACTAAAAGTGGGTTTTTGTTTTTTTTAAATATCATATCTCTTAACACGGTGAAAAAATAGCAATGTATTTTACTTCTACAAAACTATTTTTTAGAAATATAGTTGATAGCTATTTCGGCTCACACCATCGTCAGAACTATGCTTAAACTAACATTTGATTATCTATATAAAGCTGTGTAGAAAAGGTACACAATACATCTTCTCTCCTGTTTTAAATGCCTAGCTTTGTTTCTTTCTCGCAATAAAACTATATTTTTCAAAAATTGTAAATGAAACTAACAAATGCGGCTATGGCAATAAGTTTACATGTGGCACGGAAATAGTCTATTACGGAAGCAAATCAGACCACTTCAACCCCCCCCCCCCCGCGGAGCGGCTTAATCAGTGGACTAAACAATATTTTGGCGTGTTCGTTAAGAGTCTTTTGTGATAGTTTATGTCTATTGATTTACAGCTGCCCCAAAGCGGTCATCTTACGATCCTTACTGCAAAGATGCAAACACTTAGGCACTGAGTTTGAATTTATATTATATGACTCCTTTATAACGTGATTAGCGAATTGTGAATCTTTTTTTTTTAACTATTGAATGATCTTATATGTTTCTTAGCTCGAGTAGATATACTCCTACCTGTCTGTCCAATGTAGACGGATAAACATGAGCAACAGGAAATTTTATAAATACCGCTTCTGTCCAGTTTATTAATTTTATCTTTACTATTTTTAAGATGTCTGCCTTAATTATTGTTGACCTTGAAAGCTACGTTTACTGAATTTTTAATTACCCGATGAATTTTTTCACTAATGGTACCTAGGTAGTTGATTGATTTAAAGAAGCGGTTTTCTAGCAAGATTTAGTTGTTTTTTCTATAATAAATTATCATCGTCGCTATCTCATAACCATTATTAAGGGCTATGTATTTTATAGTCTGCAGTTCGTTATGGTAATCTGCCTGACTCATTGGTACAGTAGTAAATGTCAATTCAATCAATCATGTATTTTCATCAACAAGTGTTAGTTAAATATTGACACACATTTATAAAACAAATATGTAAAAGAATACTATCATTGCATTCATTTGTAGAAAATAATGTTTTTCAAGTAAACTTTAAATAATTTATGATATCAACTGAAGGTTCTTGATGAAATTTCAAAATCAAATTCTAATTGTTTCAACTTTGTACGATTCCATATGTTTTGCCACTAACGAAGCGGGTTTCACCTTTCGACGTCTTCTGACCAGACCTAATCAGTTATGTTGCATCCGTGTGATAGATTGCCTGAAGATGCCGATAGGCGTAAACCGGGTCGTTAGTGACAAAACTTTAAACTTAAAAAATTAAAACATACAAACAAAAGTATATGTTTATAGGTTAAATATAAAATGAAACCATATTATATAATATTATTAGCTTTAAATCTTCGCTATCTCAACTTTTCTTTGATGTAAATAATATTCATAATATGGTCTTACAAATATATGTTGATTACCTTCTGCTTTTCTTAAATGTATTATGCAAAATATTTCAACGTTCTGAACTATGTTTTTCATCATTAGGTTATTCTGGTGGTAAATACTCCGAGTAGGTGTGTTATAATGTTAAGCTGAGTGGTATTGCAGATTTACTTTTCCTTAATACGTGAGTAGATATTATAATCTGTGGCTGTTTTTGTTCAACATTAAAATTTACAGCACTTGCAGGTTCTTAAAGCCCTTTGAGTCTTGGTAATAATTATACGACAAAGTAATAATTTGCCAGAAGGTCTAAAATCGTTCAGCATAATTCAAACAAAGAACGAGACGTGCGTTTAGTTATATTATTATTTCTAAATATCAAAGGGCCTAAGTACAGGCGGCAAGTTCTCTTGATTTCGCGCCTATAATTAAATATATCTCTTTGATTAAGTATACAATTTGCAACCGAATTTCAGCAGAATTCGGGAAGATATGAAATCGTATATATCCTGTATTCAAAGGCACAGTTTGTGTTCTATTATATTTAAACATACAAAAATATGTTCCGTCTGTTTTATAAATAATAAAATTATAGTTAAGTCTCGAATAAGGTTTTTTTCTATTATATCATCATATTGTTTAACACAACTAACACAATTTTTAAAACATTGATTAAATATATTTTAAAATCATATACATATCTTCCTTTTTAGGTCATTTAGTATTCTTCATTAAGATTTTGTGTATTATTTAATTAAACGGTTTTTAAACAGAAATTAATTTTGAATGTGCATTTCGAAGCATTCATTCATTCACCATTAGTTTGGAACAAAAATCTAGGTCAATAAATATGTCACTCATATGGTACAAAACAGTCACTTCTCTGAAGAAAGACATTCAAATAAAATAATTAAAATGCAATTTTTAGTACTATTTCTATGTTATTATAAGATTTTCAACTTAATAAAAATCGTGTGACAGAATGCCTGAAGATGCCGAAAGGCGAAACTTGGGTTGTTAGTGACAAAACATGTGGAATCGCACAAATTTGTAACAATTAAAATTTGATGTTATAATTCCATCGAGCACTTTAAGTCGATATCATAAATTAGATTGTATGAAACGTCGTTGATAAAATTCATAAAACACTGCCGCTTACAATTTAGCTCATGTTATCAAAAAAAAAAAAAAAAAACACATTTTCCTCGCAGTGAAACGATAAAAATCCGTAAGGTGTGATCAACGTATCTGCAAATCGTGAAGGAGCGGCAAGATTTCGAGGTAAATTAACCCAGAGCGGCAAACGTGCGGGCTGCGTCTTTCGCTGAATTTCAATCTCGCTCCAAAGACGGGGACATTCAGTTTGAGTGCCGATACGGGCACAAAAAGACATGAGTTGATTTTACTTTGCATGTCGTTTGCAAGTTTTATTATTTGAGGATTGAAAATGATGCGTCTTGAGGTTTTAGCTGGCTCCGCACATATCTAACGATTCGTCATCAAGTTTACTCGGAACAAATTCCATTATATTTACACCTGCAACAACGGTTTTCTAAATATTTACTGATTTTATTGTGATTATCAAATATGCAACTTAATACATGTTATGGTACAAAGATGTAAGATGAAAATTTCTAATCAGTTTTTAAATTGAGTTTTTTTTTTTTTTGAACAGAACTGACGTGACCCGTTGCATCCGTGTGATAGAATGCCTGAAGATGCCGAAAGGCGAAACCCGGGTCGTTAGTGACAAAGCATGTTAAATCGTTCAAAGTTGTAACAATTCAAATTTGATATTGAAATTCCATCAAGCACTTTCAGTCGATATCATAAATTAGTTTTTTTTAAGTTTGGAAAAAGGAATTCCTCTAAATTCGCAATTACAATATTGCAACCCGGTGAAAAAATAGTATGTATTTAAGTTCTACAATTTTGTTGAACTAAAATACATTGCTATTTTTTCATCGTGTTATAATGGAGTTCTACCAACTCAAAAAAAAATCAATATTGCTTATTTTGAAATGAATTGTTAGTTTGGGTAAATAAATCGGTTTATTAATCTTGATAGACTGCAGAGTTGTGTCTGCTAGAAATTTTGACATCATATCGAATTCGGTATAGGTTGCGTTGTTTTACCTTTCTTAAGTCGATAAATGGATAACGTTTGTGTAAATTATTTAATATCTCATTTAAATTGTCGAATAATCAAGATATTTTCAAATCTACTGACATGTTGAACAATTTTTCTTATTGGCTTTAAATGTATGAATTGCATTCTTCAAAAAATTGTTTAGGTGAAAAAATCAATGAAATCGAAAATCGATGAAATTTTATTTATTCCTTTGATAATTTCTGACTAAAACAGCCAATCGATAAATACTTTATACTCCAAAAACGATTTTTAATTGGAATAAGAAAAATTTGACCATCAAATCTTTTTTAATACTTGAAAATAACGTCTATTAAATTTCAAACGATTTTTAAGGCCAATGATTTTTTTTCAATCATTTCACTAAGCTTACAAGTACTACAGATATGATTATATTGTAGTATTTTCGGTTAAAAACATATTAAGCTATATTAAATCAATGTTCATGTTGGATGTATACGCTTAAATAACATATTAATAATATTTTAATGCTCATTTTCTTTTAAAGAAAATTTATAGATTTGTAAATTTTTTCTACGCTTGCAATATATTGGTTTTGATAAATGTTAAATTTTGATACAATTTTGGTTCATAACTACGTTAAGGCTCAGTAAAATAATTATAATATATTATTATTTATATTTATTAAATATTCTTGCAAAAAGATGATTTTCAATCAGGTTATAGGTTTATTAAAATCAGAGCAATGCGTCGTTATTCATTACATAAATTGCTCGGTATAATTTACGGACCGTCTCATGTGACGAAAAAGCTTTCGAACGGTATTCAAAAATACCCTTTTTTATAGGCGATTTCGCCCCCCCCCAGAAAAAAGATTCAAGACCAAATTGCCAAGCGACATCCCTTACCAAGCAAGGGATGCTACTTTAGTCGTCAGCTGCCCCCATAACCTTTGATTGCGCCAGCCTAATGAAACGCCATGTCTCTCTCACCCTCTCCCCTCCCACTTCCGTTAGAACTTACCTCCGAAGTAGCGCTGCGAACGCACTTGAGGGTCGTTCGCATGGGGATACTGTAGTACAGATTTAAGTTCACCAAATAGAGTCATTTAATGAAGGATATCATAAATCGATATGACAGTAATGAGGTATTTGGATTTTCAGAATGTAATTCATTTGTAATCAAGAAGGTAACAAAATTTTACAAATGTATTATTGAAGATTTTGATATACAAAAAATATTTAATTTAGAAGTCAATTCCAAAATTGAATTTACGTGGACTAATTTAATAATTGACTTACAAAATGAATTTTCCTTTTAATTAAATAAAATATATTAGTCTATTTTAACTATCTATGCACTTGAATTCAAAAGATTTTTTCATAAATGTAGCCACTATTTCTAGTAAGAAGCATTTCAAAACTGTAAAGAACTTTTCTTTCAATAAGCCTCAATAAATATTAAATAATTAATTTATTTTTTTCTTTTAAAAAAAATTTGTGGAGAATATAACTCTTAAGTTAGATGTGAGGATGAAATTTAATCATATAGAGAATCGACATACTGTATCTTCTCGATTATAAGACGCATTCTTATCTTTATATCACAATAAACACAATTATCAATTATTATAGAAAGTCAAACGATGCAAATATAATTTCTTCTGATAATTTTTCTGTGTCTTTCTACAAAATTGGGTCATTTGTTCCATCAAGAGGATTAATTTTGCAGAATTTCTTGAAAGAATATTCGAATCCAACTTCTGGGATTTTTTTCCGAGCCATTCTCCGATTGTTGATTGATTCATCACGAACGCGGTACTCAGTGGATGATATAAGACGCATCGCAAACTCAGAGACATCAAAGTTGGAAAAATGTATTTTATAATAAAAACAAATACTGGTTTATTTGTACAAAAATTATTACAAACTATTTATATTTCGCGTTTGTTTGAACGCTCCTTTACGTTACTTGAAGCAGGGCCTTTTCCATTTAGAAAACGGCACTGTAGCATTGGCTATTGTTTTTATTGTTTAAAACAACGAAAAGTATTATTTGTTGAGTGAACCTTCTCTGAGATTAGAGGTTTCTTTAAAATGGCAACAAAATAATTACGTCTAAGGCGATTCTTACTTAGAATCACGGTAGACGTTAATACGATACGTGTTTTCCAAATTTTGCAAACCTGCAAAGCTTTGAGCATTTTTACGTTATCCAATTAGATATCCTACTGCTTTTTTCATCCATTTTTTTAAAAAATAATTTTGTTTATAAGGGCCATTGATATTTGAATTTAAATCATGAGATTCTATTACATAATTATCTATAGAAGAAATCACTAGATGCTAATTAAGAACATAAAATTTTTAAGCTTTAATATTGATTCAATTGTTTAATTGCTAAATAGTATTCACCGTGGCAGAATTTTTGAATAATTTACTTTCGATTGTACATTTTCAAATATCAATATAACATTTAGCTAGATTGGTGTACGGCGGGTTATTTAAAATCAGTCCAATTTTATTTGTCCTATGCCCGTATTCTTTTATAACGATCAGGAACGGCTTCTGTCATCATACTTTTCAGAAAATCAACCGATAGTCGCAAAAAGCGGAAACAGTAATGAACGTTATAAAAGTTTAATCAAATAGTTACGTACTTTTCAATCATACCATAAAAATTCCAGATTCGTTTTATTAGGTCTTAATTATTTTTGCGTAAAAATAAACAAGCAAAATTTCAAATTTCAAAAATCGTTATGAAAATTATCATTTTTTTATATTAAAAACGTTCACTAAAACTTTAACATTTTCACAATACATTTATGATAATTACTAGTTTTTCTAGTATATAGTACTAAATTGCTTTGTAAAACTTTGTAAAACTAATAAATAATCCATAATAATCCATTTTCCTATCTTCATATTAAGGTTTTTAAAATTATACAACACGAGAGTCAATATAGGTGAAAATATATCTCAAAGTAGATTTTGCCTGAGCTTGCTTGGTTGTCTTCCTTGTAATATCTTTCTTTTAGTTTTCAATGTTATATTTTTAAACGTATTCTACGTTGCAAACAAATTTAATAGTTGTAATTTTTTTAACGTATATATACCAAATAAATAAATATATAAAATACACAAACAAGCTTGCAATAAAGTCGTCGTAGTTTCTGTTCGCTTTCGAATAAGAAGCTTTTTTCCCGAAATGTTCGCCTAACGACTAAAGAAAGCTCCGTTTGGTTAATCATCATATATTTATCAAAAGCTTTAGTGCTCTTCTTCGACAACATTAGTAAAAGGTTGGTGGTAATAAAATTACATCGCCAGATCAAGGAAGGAGAGGTATCCGATAAGAAAGTTAGGGAATCGGTACTTAGTTGCTCAAGTGGTGAAGATCCAAAGCTCTTTATTGTTATGATAGGATGGTAAAAGTTTTTGATAAAACGATTGGTTAAAATAGGGCTCGCCATGATTATTTTACCACGGATCTAGATGAGGTATATTTCAACTATCTATCCAAATCTTTCAGGTAAACGTAAACGAAATTTGTGATAGAATATAAATTTTGTGGTATTTGCTATTTTTATAGCTTTTATGTTAAAAATGTGTTTAAAGTAACGTTTTGGTTTTCTTTTTTTGTCAACTAAACACGAGGAAAAAAAATATTAATTTAATATTGTTGAAATAAATATAGAATTAAATCTTATATTAGAGTTAGTATATTCACTTTAAGATGTCTACTGTCACTTCTAAATGGAAGCCTGTTATATTTAAATAACACAATACCAAATTTATCCCCATTCAATTTAAGTTTACTTTAATAATGTGTGATTTCATTCATCATGAGCATTATCAAGCAATTTGAAAGGAAATACAATAAAATTTCATTCATAAAAATGTATCTTACATACAATTAAACAAACTTTTTTAGATATCTATATTTTTAAAATATTAATCGATTTTTTGGTTCGTGATCCCATTATCAGTGTTTTTGTCACGCGTTTTATGTATTTTTTTCAAAGTTAAAAAGTGCCGTTGTAACTTTTTCAAATAGTCCTAATATAACCTTTTTTTCAGTCCTTCAATCGCAACAAGTTATCGCAAAACGGCCGTTTTTTGGTTTGAAACCCCAATTATGACATACTACTTATGCAACATATTATGCCTATACTGAAGGTGTTTGAAGGAATTTCAATATCATGTTTGAATTCTGAATGCCTGAAGATGCCGAAAGGCGGAACCCGGGACGTTAGTGACAAAACATGTGAAATCGTACAAAGTTGTAACAATTCAAATTAAATATAAGCTTATTTGACAACAATTATGACAGTGATTTCGTTTGCAAAACACAACATATATTTAAAAATTATTGTTATGAATGGCGATCCCTTGAAGATATCCTAAACGATATAATTATTACAGCGAATAGACTTTCTTCAAAGATAGCGCCATCCATCGAAAGTAATATAGTTAACGTTAATTAACTAAATTAAGTGACTTACTTGTAAACAAGAGCGTGTAAATGTATTGAATCCTTAGGATTACCAACGATGTAATACAAAATGCGTAGGATCTTCCTCGTGTCCTACCGAGTACGACTCGAAGGTGAGAGTTTGAGAACGGATAATTGCGTTGGCTAGCGATACGAGCGAACAAGATATATACGTATAAAAGCGGTGATGATATGGGATGGACGAGCGAGACGAAAGCGAGTTGGACGGTAGAAAAGAGAAGGACGGACAGTGACAAACAACCGCCTTGATGGAATAACTGCGGGGAAATGGGGAACACAAAATGTTTTTCTTTCTTTTGCACTTTTATCTTGGAAATAAAAACGCGCTGACGGGAAGGGCTTTGCTTTTTAGACACTCTCAAGTATGGCATCATATTCTTAGTAACGTGCCATGAAGTATTTGATAAATTATGATATTTATCAAAATTGTTCGTTTTGGTTCATTAAAATATATAAAGATTCATTCCTGACAACATTCAAAAATATATTACAATTTTTCAAAAAAAATTGACATAGAATAAACTCTTTCAAAACTTTTACGATGTGTTGTCACATTTTAATAACAAAAACATTATATTTAATACTATTTTCACATGCATGTATTTTTAAGGTCATAACTAGTATTTAAAATATGCTAGCATTATCAATAAATAAAAAATAATTTAAAACATTGATATTTATCACTTTTAATGCGTTAACTTTCACTTCTCGATGGCAAGGTATGATATTTCAAATAATAAAAACACATTTTTAGTAACACAGTGAAAAATATAGCACAATAAAATATAACACAATAAAAATATAAAAAAATAATTTTGTAGAACTAAAATACATTGCTATTTTTTTCACCGTGTTATAATGTATAATAACCAAGTGAATGCCAATTCAATAAATACATTTTTAGTAAATATTTCCACAATATATTTGAATTAAAGGTAGCAGGTATACAAAACCATGCGTTCAAGAACTAAGAAACAATTTACCGGAAATCATACAATATTAATGGAAATAATTTGAATATGTTTAAAAATGAAATGGTCACAATCACTTATTAATGACTTTTAAGGTGTTAACTGTCACTTCTTGATGGAAAGGCATGATATTTTAAATAATAAAAACACATCTTTTAGTACTTATTTCCACAATATATTTTTTGATCAGGACCGGTTTCCCTCATCGCGAGCATAATCAACTGATAGAATACAATTTACAAACAAGTCTATTTATACAAAACAAAAAATTAATTTGAGTTAAAGGTAGCAGGTGTACAAAACCATGGGTACAAGATCTAGGAAACAATTTAAATAAAATCATACAATATTGATACAAACAAAGTAAATTAGTATAAAAATGAAATTTCACTTATTAAGAATTACAATTACAATTATGGTAAATCAATAATCCATTAGGAGCTCTGAACAATCAATAAGGAAGTAAGGAGTGGGAAATTTTAATGACGAAAATAACCCACACTTACTACTTAATGGAACAAAATAAATTAATACATGAGAATTTTAATGATAGTCAATTAAAGATGAATCGATGAGATGGAAAGATATGGTCAGTCAGGGGCGTTCCAATATTTTCTGTAAAAAAGCAAAAGGAGGCCATATCATTTTTCAAAAAAAATATATATATATTTATATGAAATATATATTTATTAATCTAATTTAATGAGTATAACAATGGTGACGACGCAAAAGTAGTTTGTTCATTTATAAGGTTAGAATTAGAGCGATTATGAGCGAAACCGGTCCTGATCAAAAAATATATTGTGGAAATAAGTACTAAAAATGTGTTTTTATTATAAAAAAAAAAAACTTATTAATGAATTCGAAGGAAATCAAAGTGAATCAATAATCCATTAAGAAATCTGAACAATTATAACAAACTCATTAGGAAGTAAGAAATGAGAAAATTTTATTGAAGAAAATAATCATTAATAATAATAATAAATTAAAGAATAATAAAAAAAATATTATGAATAATTGTGCTTTTTTATGTGAATAAAACGCCTTTCTTTGGACACTTACTTGGAAGTGTTTTTTGCTTCATTATATTTTTTTAAAATCGGTTGTTTTTACCCTTGAATTATATACATGACATAATTAAAATTTCTAAATAAAAATAATTCTGAATCATATATATGTGAGCGACGTAAAATAAAAGACAAAACAAAGAATATAATAATAATTTTCATATTTGATTTAATTTATAATGATTTTTTTTTTTGAAAATGTTAAATTTGACAAAACCATGTTATTCATACGTATATTGCATACTAAAATAACATACGATATTTATTAATGCAGTCATTGAAGGTTTATATACATATTTTAGTAAAATGGCAACTTCATTGGCTATACTTCTGTAGAAACAATGGCAATTTGATGATATCTTTCGTTTCGTCTCAGATGCACAAAGTCTAGCAAAAAAGACCTTTCGAAATCGGGGAGGTAGATTTTCTTGTAAAGCTTACAACGTAGACGGACTTCCTCTTGTAAGTCTAATCTCGGCAGGTCGAGAGCTTACAAAGATAACTCTACTTACAAAAGTTTGTTCTAGAAAAGTGTCACAAACTTTCGCAACAGCCACACCTACGAATCTAAAAAATTATGACTGATACTAGTTTTATATTATATTTAGACGATTTCATCCATGTATACGTTTTATCCGCTTATGTCAATGAAATTCTTTTTAACGATGTTTTGGAAAATATTCTCAACGAAATTTAATTTCATATACGAATTTTCAATTTTAAAATGTAAATTATCAAGTTTGATGTGCTTACTGTTACTTCTTGGTACAAGGTATACTTTTTTCAATAAAATATGATAGAAGCAAATTATTCGTAGTTTTGTCAAAACAGTATTTCTTTTTAATGGATTTACGGCCACTTCTTAATCATATATTAATAATTAAAAGACAATATATAAATAACAATGTTAAGATAACATTGTAAGCAAAAAAATTAATGAATGGATAGATTGATCCAATATGCACATAAAAAAATCGCAGGAGCGATTTCTCGGTGGATTAAAAAGAAAATAGTTTATCTAATTTTCTCGAGACATGTAATTACGTGTTCTGTAGTATCAAAAAAGATGGTTTCCAAATATAGATAGATAATGCATTGTTTATTTTGACTTAAGCTTACAATTTTATATTATGTAGCTATGGAATTTAATTTCACAGAAATGACTGCTTAAAAGATGTATACAACTTTGGTTTAAAATATTAACTTTGATTTCAGAATTAACCAACAGGCGAATGATTTTTTGTATCTTCCTTGATATGTTTTCTGAAATTCTGCTTTAAAAGCTTGATTAATCCAACCGTTTTTATTTTCTTTTTTGTATTGTCATAATATCGATCAATGGATTTGTCTACACGTTTCGCAGTTGTGAAATATCTCAGTTGAGCATGTTCAATAGTAATAGACAAGCTTCTATACATACGTTGCGCTCTAATGCGATCTACGGAATTATTCAATCAGCCCGTATTACAATGCGCGATCCGAGTCTAGCTGGAACTGGAACAAAAACGTTTAGTGCCGGCGGTAGATGCTCGCTCGACCCAATCAATGGAACGGGATTGGAAAAAAAGCGAGCGATCGTCGAAGGCAGACGCGACTGACAAGAATCAGAATGCCAAAGGCTTACTGTCACATACTTAATTTCTTAGATATAATTTTGCCAAAAATATACATTTCTTATATAACAAATGCATCCTTTATGAATCTAAAGATTTTCCAAAACGCATTTACCAACTAGTTTTTTTTCATGTCGATACGCCAGTTTCGTGGCTTTTCAGACTAATAAATGTTTTGATAAAAACTTTGCATATTTATTTCATTTGCTTACATTAATAAAGAATATTCTGACGACACAATTTGTCTGGAAACGATTCTCAAGAAGAATAACAAATTTCTAATTGTATGTAAAATTTGTTCCGCCATAAAGTTGCCAATAGCATCCATTGAAAATATTTTATCATTCGATTACTTTTATGGACCGTGTAAAATAAAAATCTTCAAGTACCCGAGCGGGTAACTTACAATTTTCGCAAATGATTATTTAAAAAAAATAACTTTTCATTTATACATTGTACCGCAGGTTCCTGGAGTTTCGAGGATTTTCAGTATGAAACTATAGATACATTTTGAAACCTTTTTCATGTAAAAGTTCACTTATCCTTGAAACATAATATATCTGAACATGTATTTTTATTCATTGGAATTTAGACTATATTATACAATAGAAATACTTAAGGTATACAAATTTTTACTATAGGAATAGTTTGTACCAAATCAAATACAATATAAAAATAAAAACGTCGTTAAAATTCTATTTCGAAAGAGCTAATTTTAAAACAGTTCTCTCCGAAAGTAATAAATGCTCTTTCATGATTTGCAATTGTCTACAGATTTAGGTGTTTTGGTAGTCCTTTTTATTTACACACGATTATTTTTTGCAAAGACAACATTTTTAAGTAGCATTAATTGGTCCTTCAAGCATTTGTAAAAAGCTTATCAATTAGTAAGAAGTTGCATATAACAATGATTCATTGAACATAATTGAATGATTTATATTAACAGATTTATTGATTAATCATATTATATGAAAACAAAAAAGTACAGTGATCAACTACATGCAGAAAGTTATTGGCCAATTTTAATCCTGTCTTAATATTATATTTCATATATCGCGTTTGATTTTTTATATGAATCATGAGCGTTATATTGATTTTTATGATGATAAAATAAAAACAAAGATTTATATTACGGTGGTTTTTCATCATAATTTTTTAAAATATCATTTGTAGTATAATTGGATAACAAGCTTTACGACGATGCACCGCTTTGAAAAGAGCAAATGGCACCGAGATGGACCCTGCCTAATTGAATCGACAATTTCTTTCGATCGGTTAGAGGAAAAAAACTGTTTTGCGACTTGTAGAATTACTGCTCTTAAATGCAATTAATGATGAGTATTTTTTTAGCAAACCTTATTTTCGTCTGACTAGAGTTCTCTGAATTAATTATAATGAATCTCTTGTTAATTGACTGCTCAAACAAACATTTATAAATAATAAAAACACATTTATTAGTACTTACTTCCATGAAATATTTTTTGATCAGAACCGGTTTCACTCGCATTATCAACTGATAGAATACAATTTACAAACAAGTATATTTATAAAAAATATTTGAGTTAAGGGTAGCAGGTATACAAATCCATGAGTTCAAGAACAAAAAAACAATTTACAGGAAATCATACAATATTAATACAAATAATGTATATTTGTTTGAAAATAAAATGTTCACAATTACTTATGAAAAATTTTCAAACAAAATTAATAATCCATTAAGAGCTCTTAACAATCAATTTTATCAATAAATAGTTTGTGGAAATAAATACTAAAAAATGTGTTTTTATTATTTAAAATAACATACGTTTCCATCAATAAGTGATTGTTAACACTTTAAAAGCGATACATTAATAATATGAATGATTATTCGTAAATTCTTGTAACTTTCCTTTATACACTTTATCATAAAAATGTTGGTGTTTACCAAACTTACGTCGATCATAAAAACAAAAGTGGTTATATTTCAATATAAAGTTTTGCTCTGATAACAAATTTTTGACACTGTTTACTATGTGATATTTTAATGTTTCAAATATCAATACACTCCAATCAAGCGTCTTAACAGTTATGACGTCAGCAGTTAGAGAGTAAGAATTGATGCAAAGAAACACAAAAAATAATATATCATCAGATATAATATGAATAACAAGTAAGATTTTTTAGTTTATTCATGGAAAGCAAGAGTTATGACATGATTATGTAAAACGCATGAAAAGATTAACAACAACGAAATATTTATGTCCTTCTCTCACATAAAATTGTCAGCGCCCAGGCAGATTTATCCTTAGCCGGAGAGAAAGTTCTCCAAAGTACGATTTATGAAATTATACATGCCAAATTTATTTCAAACACAATTTTTCCTTTTTGATAAATTATATGTTGAATTTTTTCCGAACCTTTTCGAGCCCCATTAAATCACACTTTAGCGTTTTGACATATAAAGGGATGACGAAAAATGTTCCAATAATTTATTATGATAGATTACATCACCGAACTTATTTTAAATTAATGGAGTTTGGTACAACGGATTAAGAAATTTTAAAATATCTACTCTTCTTACTGTTTCTGATTTTTTGTCAATTCGCTTAACGCGCCAGTAATTTGGTAAGAGATGTCGTAGCCTGTAATATCTTGAATTCTTATAACTGATTGTGTAGTTTAATTCTTAATAATGTCCATATTTTCTGAAGAGTATATACAAACTATGTTAATTTTAACTAATTCATTTTAAGCTTTTTGTTGTATTGTGAATGCATGGTAGTCTTTTTGCCATATTCAAGTAACAGTGCAGTCTTCGGCAAAATTTTATACTAGTAATTTAATATCATATATCTTTCCTTCTAACATTACATATATAACGATTTCTAAAGCTCTTTTCAATCCAAATTTTTAATGTAATGTGCCGTTGTAAAGCTTTATTACTAAGTTCATTGATTGAATTGGCATTTATTTGGTAGAACTCCATTATAGCACGGTGAAAAAATAGCAATGTATTTTAGCTCCACGAAATCTGCAGATTGTCTAATCTGTGTAATCTGTATTTTGTAGAACTGAAATACATTGCTATTTTTCCACCGCGTTTATTACTAAAGTCAAGTAAGCCAACACCGATAAAGCATTCTATATCTTAAAGAATTTTTTGATTTTATAATTAGTTACATCAATTATTTTGTTGAAGAATTGTAATATTATGAAAAATTAGACAATTTAAAACGAACTATATAAATATTTTAAAGTTGAGTTGATATCATATAATTGTTTGAAGGAATAGCGAGTATTACGTTAAATTTGTATGTTTAGTCATTAAATATACACATGCCTATATAGTAACGATACTTTAATAGTAATATGCGAAATAAGAACCAATTAATTTCGATAAAGACTGATTTCATTGAAGTGTAATTTGAATGTTTTCTTAAAATATTTATGAACGTTTCCCATTTTTTTTTATCAAAGTCCTGTATATTGAGAGAACACAATCGAGTGTTTTGCGGAAAAAAATCTTGGTCTCGTTGCCAGGGACGGAAGATGAAAAAGATTTATTCGAGAAAATAATTCCAAACAGAAATATGGTCGAGTACATTATAATAAGCGCACCGGTAAACTCAATGAATTCGAAAGTTAATTTGGTTGAATAACTTTCCAAGTTTTCCGAGTGAGCGTGCGTACCTTTTCGGTTTCCGCACAGCCGATTTTCGGAAATGTATGTACGTTGTGCGGGTTTTGACAGTTTGCCGACTGTACTTCTTTATGGCTCTCCTATAACAGAATACACTTTTTCATAACGTTTTCCCGGTCTATGATTTGTGGCTATATTATTGTGTTTGTCTGATACGAGGTTTTTTTTATAAAAAAAATAACGTCAAAGCCACAATAACGTTTATAAAATCCAATTTGGAACTTTGAAGGTATAAAATTTTTCTCCCCCAAACAAATTTTTCGATAACGGAATATTTTTTTACTTTTAAAATATGTTTTCTTTTAAAGATTAGTAGAAAGCAGATTTTTCAAAAAGCTTGTTAAATATAAGCTCAAAAAAAACTTATCAACATATCGCTGCTCTTCTGGAAGAAAACACCAAAATAAAATCACATTAAGTAATTTATACTAAACTATTCCTTTATTTATACTCTTAATAAGAACGGACATACTTTACCTGTGGCTCACCAAGCTTGGAGCATGAACAATGGAACCCCGATCATCCGTTTTCACAAAATATGTTTTCCCGGATGGACCGTTATTTTTGTATGGTCCCGACAAACACCCATAAGAACTATGTTTAATAATTCCGTATGAACTGTTCCCGGATTTATCGATTTCCTCGATCTATCGTTTAAATATAATGATCCCGTCTCAAATATTGCCCCGATTAACGGGTTACAGTAATTGAATCTTTCTATCCAATACAAACTGTGAGTTTGAGCAAATTAAATTTTATAAATTAACCAAAGAAATTCATAATGAGATATGTATAGTTCGCTCAAATGTCATGAGATTTTCTTTAATAAAGAATTTCATAACAAGAATTTCGAAACACTATTAAATTATTTCAATAAATAAGATTTAATTAATTTAACTTTTACAAAACCCTCTTATATTTACCAAATTTTATAAAACCTCTTTTTTGAAAATTAACTTTGGGAGACTTTGTTTTTTTACGATTTCACTTTTATATTATTTTTTTCAATAACACCCTGATTCTACTACGTTTATTTATTCTATAATTCATTTCATCCAAATTTGGATTATTGAAAATTTGTACGAGTATGCCTGAAGATGCCGAAAGGTGAAAACCCGGATCATTAAAACATGTAGAAAATTACATGGAATTATTATTTTAAATTTGTTTATTTATTCCCTGCCGAAAAACCGAAAAAATAACCTTAATTATATTTATTGAGAATATTTATTTTATTTCATAGATACAATATAAATAACTTAGTTGTGGCCCACGTAATGTAGTACAGTACACGCATAGATATCGCCCGACTAAAAGAGATTGATTATTCCTTATCTATTTTAGAAGCTATTTTATTTTTATTGAAATCTTAATGTGAAATTAAAACATGCTACTCAGTGAAACACAATACATTCAATTCCCTTTTTTTATTTCGTTAACAAGCGATTAGTTTCACGCGTCATGTTATTTAAATAAATGTATTTTTGTACAATATTTAACCCGCTATTACATTTTTTCCTCTAAAGAATTTCGCCAGCATTACTTAGTAGTCAAATGTTCCAAATTCATCCTGTAGGTCGAACATAAAAGTCATTTGACACCGCAGTCCCAATTTTAAAATGAAAGGGAACCGTGATAGAAGCTTTCCAATGGCTACCGAAGTATATCAACCACACAATCTAACAGATCCAGGTACATTCATTTATCTTCCATTCAAAATTAAAACATTTTAATATGTTTTTTGTTTTAATTTGTCTTGTATGATGATTCTCTAATCGACTAAAACAGCGCTGATATAATGTATACGCTGAACTAAAAGCATTTGGCTTTAGCATTGAGCAACTGCGTGTCGTAAATATTATACATTGAATTCAAACGTGGCTCCAACTATTTTGAGTGAATAGCTAGGTTTTTCTGTGTACTATCCTTTTCTGTTATGCGTACAACGAGCGGTGACTGAGGTTGTCAAACTTTCTAAGGAGATATTATCCTCGTTGCCAGGATCTGACAGGTCTTACCATGTCATTTTCTACCTAACTTTGGTCTTAGTTACGCTAATTTTATGCCATCAAAATTCTCTTGACGCCCATAACAGATTTAGATGAATACACTATATTACCCGCATATTCGATATAACGGAGTATTAGACCGGGAGTAACAGCTATACCTCCATCAGTTTCATTTGAACTTAACAGCATAAAAACGAAAATCCAATATTCTTTGACAAAGCAAGAACGCGAACCTGTTGCAATAAGTAGTCAATTGTGACCGCAAAATTTTCAAGGATTGCTTTACCAATTCTAAGATAGCGTGGTTTATATTTATTATGCAAGTTTTTGAGTATGAACATAATATAAGACCAAATCAAGATCAAATTCTTTTTTGTAATCAATATACCAATAATCAAAAGTGGCAAAATTATGGAATAGAATCATCATAAAATTAAAAAAAAAACCCCGGGATAACCGCTTCTTTAAATCAATCAATTACCTAGGTAGGATTAGCGAAAAAGTTCATCGGTAAATTAAAAACTCAGTAAACGTAGCTTTTAAGGTCAACAAAAATTTAGGCAGATATCTTAAAAATAGTAAAGACAAAATTCATAAACTTGACAGAAGCGGTATTTATAAAATGTCCTGTGGCTCATGTTTATCCGTTTATATCGGAGAGACAGGTAGAAGTATATATACTCGAGTTAAGGAACATATAAAATCATTCAACAGTAAAAAAACAGATTCACAATTCGCTAATCACATTATAAACGAATCACATAATATAAATTCAAATTCAGCGCTTAAGCGTTTGCACTTTTGTAATAAAGGTCGCAAGATGACGGCTTTAAAACAGCTGGAAATCAATATATGTCAACTTTCTCAAGGAATTCTTAACGAATAAACTAATATATATCACCATTGCTTAACCCGCTACGGGGAGCCGTTTTGTCTCTGTAATGGACCATTTCCGTGCCAAATGTAAACTTATTGATATAGCCGCCTTTTTAGTTTCAATTACAAATTTTAGTTTTATTGCGAGCAAGAAACAAGCTATGTCGTTAAAACAGGAGAGAAGATGTATTGTGTCCTTTTTCCAAACATCTATATATAGATAATCTAATGTTCGTTTAAGCATCGTTCTGGCAATAGCGTGAGCCGAAATAGCTTTCAACTATATCTTAAAAAATAATAATTTTGTTGAACTAAAATATATTGCTATTTTTTTCACCGTGTTATGATGAAGTTCTACCAAGTGAATGTCAAATCAATCAATAAAAAAAAATCCTATATTATTTATCTATCAATCAAAAAATTGCATGAATCCAATACTACAATAATCTATTGGAAGAAATGAGGTGAATGTAAAAAAAAACTATATCCGCTTCTAATTTGGAGTAAAGACCTTTAACCGGTTAACTGCCGGCAGGTACATGTATGGCGGTAACCAGCACGCCGCGAATTTTACGACAAAAATAAAACCTTCTAAGCATATCGTTATTGAAAGTGTAATAAAGTTTATTTATAAAACATACCAAATAAATGAAAAGCGCGCCAGACGTGCAGTCATTTATCCATAATCATCAAATTAATTGTTCATGGTGCAGGGTTGTCAAAAAAACAAAGTCAAGTTTGTTAAAACGGCGCGTACTTAGGCGTAATTTTTGTATGAGCGGCGCTCCGTTCACAGAAAATTATGCGTCTCAAGACGCTTTTGGCAGTTAACCGGTTAATCAAATTTATAACTATTTTATTTTTAGGGACTTTTGCTTAACTATTTCTCACATATAACGAGGAATGATTGCAAAGCTTCAATATAGAGCGTTTATAACCTTGACAGAACCGTCTTAGTACAGAAAGCAAGGAGCGGCTTAAATTTATATGTATTACTTTTTATTTTATCTTAATTTTTTCAATTTGAAAATTCAATTATTATTATATTTCATATAGTGTATATTTCAAAGTAGCTTGTTATATAATAAAGTTTTTTCAAAGTTTGGCTCTTGACATTTAGATTGAAAAACTATGTTTTCCTTTTTAACAATAAAGTCAAATAAAACCTTCACAAAAGCGGAATGGCCTGTTTAAGTTTCAAGGTTCTCCTTTTATAAGCACGACAGTGTTACCCAAACCATTTTTCTTATAAATATGTCTCTTAGAAAGTTATTCAAAGCCTCAATAACACATCTGTCAAGTGTCAAGAAAGCTTCCCCTTATGATTTTAATACCCTGGGAGTTACCAGCCATTATCTATGATAAGAATGCTTTATCCGAAGAAGCAGTTGAATTATATGACCATTAATTTTGTACTTTGGCGTTTTTTTTTTTGCATTGGTCATTTTTATTTTTGTGACAGTGTGGTCTTAAAACTATATAGTCTCAAAAATATGATATTTTATAAAAAAAAATCATATTTATTCCATATATTATACAAAAAATCTACTGCCAAAGGTTAATTCTGTTAACACGGTGAAAAAATAGCAATGTATTTTAGTTCTACAAAATTTTTTAGAACTAAAATACATTGCTATTTTTTCACCGTGTTATAATGGAGTTCTACCAAGTGAATGCCAATTCAATCAATAAGTTAATTCTGTTCTTATAAATATCAATGCCTTTTATCAGCGGTTACTTTTTGGAAATTTATTTTATTTATTTTGAATTAATTCAGTAAAAATTTTAATGAAACGTCTTTTTGTTTGAGTTTAATTTTAAGCCGTTCGTACAATTTTCAAACAAGTCTGAAATGTAAAGATATATAGCTGTTAATTGTAAGAACGCGATTTAAATATAGCAAAAATTTTGAAATTTTTGCTGATCAATTGACGTCTTAAGCGGGCTGTGATAAGAGTTCGACATGACATTAATTTGACACATGGCGTCATCTCTTGACTGGTTCTTTTAGCTATGACATAAACCAAAAGAATGGCTTGTCGATTTTACACTACGGTGTATAAGCTTTTATTAAACTATGCGTGTCATATTTTTTTTTTCTTCAATTCTTCAATCTTCAATTCATTTGTAAAGACTCATCCGTGAAAAAATATCCTATACAAGGACGTACAATAACAGCTTTATTGAATTAATACCAATAAAAACTATTGTTTCAAAAGATCTGCAATTGATCATTTTTTTCTCGTATCAAGAAGAATAAACAATGAAAAAACCTTATTTTTTTATTGATATTAAAAATAAAACATAAAATATAAAAATCCTTTTGCTACTGAATATTCTGTGACAATTTAAAAAACATATTCCTTAATTATTATGTATTATATAAAGACTGTATGTATTTACTGTATATACTATATGTATTATATCAGGGCTGTGAAGACGTTAAAAAACACTCCACTTTTTTGAAACGAGCGAATATAAAAAAATATTTTTTTTTATATACGTGTATTTCAAAAAAGCATTAGTCAGTAGCTGTTTGTATTTTGACCTTGTTAGAAGCATACAAGATCAAGAACTAATACATGGACATAAAAAATGTATTTAAGAGAATAATGTTTGATTTGTTGATTTTAGACAATTCACAAAATTCAAATAACCATACGTAACTTAAAATTTTGTATAAATACCAAGTTCTCTAAAACATAGTTTACTATAGCGTAGTTTCAATCTCTACATCATGGGAGGGTCGACTGTTAATAAACTTAAATATTTTTAAAGTTTCAGCAACAAGTCGGTAGGCTATATTTTTTTTATTTTGTTTAATCAAATATTTTTGAGTGAATATTTTTTTTTCTTATGGTTTTATTTAAATCGTGGAAAGAGGAAATTTTTATGTTTGAGAAGTAAATACAAGATAAAGAATCGAAGAAGAAAAATAGCTCGGTGAGATTTTATTATCTTTTTAATATATTTTATAAAACAAAAATGTGTTTTATTCTTGGAAAATATTTAATCCGAAACTGTTCTTAAAAAATAAAAGAAAAAAGTTCCATTATAACGGATTTTATTCACTTGGCCCAAGATATACTTTTAGTGAGAGCTAACGTATAAAGTATATCCAAGTATATCTGTAAATGTAATTCAATTTAATGTAGAACCCCAGTCGTTGGTTAAAGTTTCTTGTCGACCACTTCTGGCATTAAATATTTATTGACTTATACAAAGCCGCTGTCATTTCATTTTTGAAAGACAAGTTATAATTCTTCGCATAAAAGATTCGTGGAATATTTTTGAATAACTTGCTTCAGAAATATCAAATGTTCGCGAAGAAAATAAACGAAGCTTCTTTCAAATCTAAAATTTTGCTAACACATTAAATAGATTGTAATTCAAATGTTTTATTTCAGTAAAAATGTAACTGTTTTAATTTGATCAATCATGTTTTATAATATCGACGGTAGATGCTTGATGAAATCTCAAAACAATTTGTAACCGTTAAATTTTTGAAATTTGCATTCGTATAGAAAATATTAGATTAGGAAGCATAAAGAGAAACGGTTCCTGTTAACCTTAAAACTAACCTCACACAGAGAAAATAGGAATATATCCGTTTTAACTCACTGATTCTTAAATTCTTAATTGTTACTAGAATTGATTACAGTATATTATAATATAATTAATGTAGCAAAAAATAAAATAGTATTTGGGATATTTTTATGTGAGTCATATTCTGATTTTCCTGAAAATATATTTTATTTCACGTTTTGTGATATAATTTTTTTTTGATACAATATTTCTTACATAGCTCAGCAACGGGTAAACATTAACAATATGGATCTTACATTTTGAGTAATGGTGATACTTTTAAAGTGTTAATCGTCACTTCTTCGTGAAAGGGCATGATATTTCACATAGTAAAAAAACATTTTTTGTAAAGTTTTCGCAATATATTACATGATCGTGGCCGGTTTCGCTCAATACAAGCATTATCAACAGAATCAACATTAGTTGATTATCAATGCTCACGATTATCAAAACAAGTCAAGATCATCAAAAATATTCTGGAAATTAAAAAAACAAAATACTGTTGAACAATAATCTCCAAGAAGCGGTATTTATAAAATGTCCTGTGGCTCATGTTTATCCGTTTCTATCGGACAGACAGGTAGAATTTTATCCACCCAAGCTAAGAAACATGTAAGATCATTCAACAGTAAAAAAACAGATTCACAATTCGCTAATCACGTTATAAAGGAATCATATAATATAATAAATGCCAACGACCATACCACGTTGTAAGCACCGGCTCTCGTGCGATCACCGAAGTTAAGCAACATTGGGCGCAGATAGTGCTTGGATGGGTGACCGCTCGGGAACACCGAGTGCCGTGTTCTCTTGGCTATGGGAAGGAAAACCCAGACAGAAAACTGAACACCAACCCGCCTGGACAGCGTGGTGTTGCTATGTCCAAACCCCCCCTGAAAAAAAAAACAGGTGGAGGCCTTCATCCAGCAATGGATCGACCCCGGCTGATGATGATGATGATGATAATATAAATTCAAACTCAGCGTCTAAGTGTTTGTATTTATGTTATGTCTCTATGCGTCTTTGTAGTAAGGGTCGCAGGATGACGGCTTTGGAACAGCTAGAAATCAATCGACATCAACTATCACAAAGGATTCTTAACGAACAAATTAAGATATGTTTATCACCATTGCTTAACGCTCTGCGGGGTGCTTCTTTGTTTCTGTAATATACCATTTCCGTAAACTTATTGATATAGCCGCCTTTTTAGTTTCATTTACAATTTTTAGTTTTATTGCGAGCAAGAAACAAGCTGGGTCGTCAAAACTTTTCTACACAGCTATATAATAAAATAATATAATAACTATAATAAAATGTTAGTTTAAGCACAGTTTTGACGATGGTATGAGCTGAAATAGCAGTCAACTATATATTAAAAAATAATTTTATAGAACTTAAATGCATTGCTTTTTTTTTCACCGTGATATAATGCAGCTCTACTAAGTGAATGCCAATTCAATCAATAAAAAATATTGCGCTTTTATTGAAAAAAAAACATTAAATTTTGCTCACGCTGTTTCTGCAGAATCATTTGAGTTAAGATCACGAAGGCAAATAGTGCGTAGGTACATTACGGAACGAGAGAAAAGTGCTTTTAACAAGTCGCGAAGTATTGCAAAGTGGATGAGTAATCTTTTACATACACAGGATATGCCTTCCGCCGCCCTTATGTCCTCCCACCGATCGTGTACTTGCTTCAAAGCTCTCAAGATTACTTCTAAGCAGAGGCTGTATTAAAAAACGGATTTATAATTCTAATTTTTTGTTTGTGAATAAGCTTATGCTTTGGCTTAATACTGTCGTATAATTGAACTGTTCAAACTTTTTACATTTATACATGTTTTGTCACGCGCGACTCGGGTTTCGACTTTTGGCATCTTCAGGCATTATATCAAACAGATATAGTTGAACTGACACTATGTAAACTGTTTACGTCGGTTACATACGAGCGAAATCCGTTACTACATTCGTCTCAAAGAATGCCTGAAGATTCTTAAATGTGAAGCCCGGGTCGTGAGTGACAAAATATGTGGAATTTTACAAAGTTTAAACAATGAAAGTAAACTTATAAGAAAGAACTTTTTAACATACTTTACTATATTGTAATATTTTTTTAAGCAATTTAAAAAGATCACTTTGTAACCCTTTATATAAAGCATAGGCTCCCAACCTTTTCCGTGTGGCGGCCCCTTATCATAAAATACATGTGACCCGCGACAGCCGATACAATCCAAAAGCATACAAAAAATATATATTTTTAGTTGACCGTATAAGTTGGTGACCCCCATGTTGGGAACCTATGATATAAAGCAATAATTTATCAAAAAGAAATTTTATATACATTTTACATGTTAAGGGTAATTATCAATATAATCAGTAATCATTTCTTTGAATACGTATCTTCATATAACAGTTACTGGAAAGAGTAACTTGCTACGTATATAATATTGGATATATATAATCACCATTGTCTATGACAGACAAGTATATTTCATGTTAATCCCTATTCACACTGTTGGCTATAGACAAAAGGAAATATGGAAAAGTTCGTTAAAAGGGAACGGGCAGATTGTAACTTTTTACGAAGCTTGAAGGTTTTCTCAAACTATTTATTCAGGTAGCCATTGGTTTATTTTTATATCCATTTACGATGACTAGTGGAAGATTATTCTATTCATTGATATTCTTTTTAATATTAAATTTTATAAGATTTCATCTTAATTACTTAACAAAAGTACTTTTCGTTACATAAAATAAAGGAACACAATCGAAAATAAATGTGTTCCACTATTCTTAACATAAATAGCATAAAGATTTATATCAACAGTGCGCGTTCACATCTACACGTAAAAAAACAATAAGCTAGTTTGAAAAATTTCACTCTTCAAGTGTTGACCGTCACTCTTTGATGAAAAGGCATTCTATTTAAATAATTAAACATAATACTTACTAATATTATTAAAACTTCATTTTTTTTAATTAAAACCGGTTTCGCTCAGATGAATCAAACCGTTCCTTATCTTTAAAAAAAACTGTGTAACAACCGTCAAATAGTAAAATATATAAACTAGTGCTTAGATACAAATAAAATTATGAAAAGTTTCTTCAATTATTTTAATTTACAAGTAATTTTTTATTAATTTAAACGTGTCAACCGTAAAACTATTTTTTATATTTATTGATTGAATTGGAATTAACATGGTAGAACTCCATTATAACATGGTGAAAAAATATCAGTGTATTTTAGTTCTACCAAATTTAGATAGCTCTGACGATGGCGTGAGCCAAAATAGCTATCAACTATATCTTATAAAAATTTGGTAGAACTAAAATACATTGATTTTTTTTAACCGTGTTATATTTTTATATGATTTATGGTTTTGACTGAGGGTGCTTGATGGAATTTAAATATGATTTTTTTTTTGAATTTTATTTTTATTTTATTTAAAAAACAAATCCCCAAATACAATTTCTATATTTCTTTTGGTGGAATCTAGTAACAACCTTCTTTGCAATGAATCGTCATTTAAATTAGCAACTTTGTCGCTTCACTTACACTTTGAGATACGCTGAAAAATAATTTATTTAGTCAGAAACCAACTTTCTTTCTGTATTATGATAATTTCGTCTCATATTATTATGGTTTTGTTCTTCATAAGAATATGATATTGTAATAAGGCACTGAGCACGTTTTGTCAAAAGTATTTTGTTTTCAGGGAAAATAAAACCCATAAAAGGATAATATTATATGTATGATACCAAGAAACGTATTGGTTCTGATATGTTAAGGAAGAAAGATAGTTGATTTCACGTACATTTATTTCAGACCAGATTTATTCGATTTCAAAAATTAATCATATTTCCGTCGTTGTAATTGAATTTAAACATGAAAATACAAATGTGATGAAACAAAGCTTTGGTAAAACCGAACAAAAGTCCAATCTTATATATTCCAACAGTATAATATTTCATTGTGAATCTCACGGCGCTTAGATTCGTCACCAATATGATTCTTAAATTGAGACGTAGCGAGTGTGGTAGGCTCAACTGCTGATTTCGTTTTAGTCATATTCTGCCGATTTCCAATTTATTTTTGAGCAATTGAGTATCAAGCAGATCTTGTTAAAAAAATTAATTGAGATAAGTCTTATAAGAAGCCATGTGCAACAGACGAGTGTAGAAATTTTATAAACGTATATAATTCTTTTTTAAACAAATTATTTGTTTTAAAACCCATTCAAGAATGATTCATTAACGAGATTAATAATTCATGAAAATGCTCACAGGCAATTGTAAGATCAATATTATAAAAATTATTTTAGTTTCCATTTACCATTTTAATTTATAATTTATTTATTATTTATAATTTTTTATTTACATATTTTATACCTTTGGTTCTAACTGCTTTTGTGCGCCAGTTCTGTTGCATCCGTATGATAGAGTGCCTGAATATGCTGATAGGCGTAACCCGGGTTAGTTTCGTCAGTTAGTGACAAAACATGTGAAATCGTACAAAGTTGTAACAATTCAAATTTGGTATAAAATTCTTGTTTTAGAAAATATGTTGCTATTTTCATATATTTTAATCAAGCTCTTCCGACCTAATGCTACTTTAATGTTTTTTTTAAATAATCGATGTATGTTTAATTGATTATTCTTTCGTTGTCAAAATTAATGGCTTGGACAGCAGTCAGGTATTTTTGATTTTTCTTAAAGATGGAGCTAAATAATAAATACGGTGAAAAATAGCAATGTATTTTAATTCTATTTTTTACAAAATTTTAAAGGTATATTTGATAGCTATTTCGGCTCACGCCATCGTCAAAACTGTTTTTTCACCGTGTTTTAATGGAGTTCCACCAAGTAAATACCAATTCAATCACTTAATAATAAAGACAGAATTCCGAACAGAATATTGATTTGAATTTAAGTAATATTTGGTAATAATTCATAACAGTAAAAAAAAATATATGTAATTGAAATGAAATAAATCAAATACCCGGTGGAATGTAAAGTAAGACGTATTTTACAATCTCTTCTGCGTTTAAAAGTAATTTCGTGTCCGAGTTAGTTAGACTTGAAAATTCCCGATGAAAAATATTACTATCAAATTTAATGCTGAAACTTTTTCAATAGAGTGAAACAAACATTTCAGGCGATTATTAGTATCTCGAGGATCCCAGCTGAGCCGGGAGGAGCATTGTTCGATTTTTTTTAATAATAGTACTTACCTCTTCAAACCGTCTTTGGAAATTTTTCAACTTTAGCAGATTTGCTTGGAAACTTTGAGTTCGCGAGAACTAGTTTTCTCATTTAAAACATTTCATGAACTTTATATGATTATCTTTTGTTGAGATATTCATTAGTAAAAAAATTTTACTTCACATGTCTGTACTTTTATATATCATCGTGGTAGATGCACTTTTATTATTAATAACAAAATATCGAGTGTCCAACATTGAGAACTTAAATCTTTTTGCAAGATTTATCATTTATTTATTTATACCCATAAATAAATAAATAAAAAATATATCTTAACCAAATAAATGTACGAAAAATTTACATTATTATTTTTTATAAACAAAAAATCTTTTTTACCCGTTCTCATCTGGAAAATAAATGTTTTTTAATTGTCTTTAAGCCACAAATCTTCAGATAACAGGAGTACCATTGAATGAATGTTCGATAATTGTGACGTTTCAAATTTAAACTCGATTAATCTATTTAGACAGCGACATATTTGCGTTACACTTAAATAATTAAAAGTTTCACTCACCACCTATTATTTCAACGTATTGAATTTCTAAAAACTAAATTTTAGCCTATTTTAATACGCCAGTAAATCATTTATTATAATGAACGTACGTGACATTCAATTTAACGTAAACGTATTGAATTTATTGTTTTCTCTGTAAAACTTAACTACTTTTTTCACAAGTTCCTTTTCCGTTTGCAATTAGTAGATTGTTTAAAAAATTACGTACACTTGATTTTCGGAAGACTTCAACATTATGTGGATATATGGGTATTTGCTTTTATATACCTTAATTGTCCGTCAGATTATTTAAAAATGCTTTATTGAAAATGAAGATCAAAGCAATAAAATATCCGCGTTTCTAAATAAAAAAAAAATTAAGAGAGAGTTAATTTATATGCCGTTTTGATTGTTTTGATAATATTCTATTCCTTTATCATTTTTATAAACCTTTAATGCGTTCTTTAGTCCTTTATTTCATTTTTTTCAGTTTTTTCAGTTTCTTTGCTTAAATTATTGATGGTTTTCATTGTATTGTATTTCTAGGAAGGCACATGTAGTATTAACACATTTTAATCAAAAGTAGGACAGGGTGGCTTTTTCGACTGTAAATAAAATGATTCTGAATAATAATATTATATATTGATTGAATTGGCATTTACATGGTAGAACTCCATTGTAACACGGTGAAAAATTAAGTAATGTATTTTAGTTCCACAAAATTTTAAAAGATGTAATTAATAGCTATTTCGGCTCACGCCATCGTCAGAACTATAGTTTTAGTATAGTGTAGTAGAACTAGTATATCTTTTAAAATTTCGTAGAATTAAAATACGTTGCTATTTTTTCACCGTGTAATAATATTATATCACGTAAAACCGAATCACCATTATTTGTATGGCTAGCGGTCACCATGCTTGTAGTGCGATTCGAATGCGGTAGAACGTTCCTGACGCTCAAAGCTCGTCTCAAAGGCATTCCCCGAGCGTTTTTTTACTTGTGTTCCACCTGCGTTATATGGAACACAGTGGAAAAGCGCGAAAAAAATTGAGCACAAAAATCTCACGCCTTATTTGCATGCGATCGGCATGCAAAACGACACAATTTGCAGTTAAGACGACGCAGAATAAAAATTTGTATAAATTGTTTATTTATGCAGATATACGGGCCACATGGTTTTATGCGATGGCTCAGAAATGAACTCAGTTTACATGCTATTTAACGGATGCGTTTTAACTAACATGCTAGGCTTCTGTGCAAAATATTATTCAAAATAGATTGAACAATCTACATGATCAAAAATATGAATAAAATTTCAAATTATTTTTAATTCAATTTGTTGTTACTAGACGTGACAAGTGTGTCACTTCTTTGCAAAAAACCTTTAGACTAAGCATATCATAAAGTTATTCATCAATAAGGTAAAGAATTAATCTTATTCTGAGCATAAAAAGGAACAGTGAAGTAATTCTTTTTCCTCATAAATATAAAGTTACTTATAATTCATTGATGTTAACACTTTATCTACTACTGATATATTCTTTTCCAAAAACCCAATGAGAAATGTTATCATTGTTGATAAAAATGTATTTTTAAGCACTTGTTACTATACTTATTTCAGATATATGTTTTACTCTTAAGCTTTGTATGTATATATTTTTATGTGTAATACCTCTCATGTAAATACGATGCAAACCGTTTATTTTGTAGCATCCGTTTGATAGGCTGAATGAAGAACTATGTATGACTTTCAGTAATCCAAAAAAACCTAATTGTTTGTTCCATCAATTCATTCAACAAGAATATTCCATTTTTTTCTTGAACGCGTACGATATTAAAATTAAAAAAAAAACAGACAACTAGTTAAGTCAATACATCTATCAGTATATTATTTTTTACCAAAAACCTCTGTAACAATTGTTGAGAAGGAGCTTTCTCAGATTTAAGTTGAATATCATTCACTCAGACATCTCAATAGAAATGGAAACATTCCCAGTGAAATATATTGGTGAACTGAGTTGTCTGTTTTTCTTGCAAGTCATCCAGTTGGAAAACGTTTTGGAAAATCCCGAAGTTCAATCACAATTGACTCAGGGGATAATGAGATACCAAGATCTCTGTACGGTCAGCGTTTTCAGCCAATTTAGTTAGACCTTTACTTGGTTCGTTTGTATGTAAGTTGGCAGAGGAATGACGGAGTCTTTTGTCAATTTGTGGATTTGAAATCAGCCACGACAATTAAGTCATGACTTTATATTATACTTATTTGAAATACATAAAAATACACTTTTTTATGAAAAAAATATTATCAGTATTATTGTAAAGTCATTACAATACATAGAGCTTTCACATAATTGTTTAATTCGAGATTTTATCTGAAGCAAAAAGTATTCAAAACTGTTTGCAAAATTTTACATATTAAAATGCGCAAAGATTTTTTTTTAATTAAAGCTGTTAACTGCAGTCAAATCTTATATTCTGAAGAAGCATCATTATGTTGTCAAAGTCGCAAATACCTTACAACTGACCTAATGAAGACCAAGTAGGATTATTATAGCAGTCTTCCTTTTTTGGGCAAAAAAGTAAAAAGTTTCAGAATCATCACAGATTTAATTTATACCATTTAATTGAAAATATTATAAATTTAACAAATCGTTTTATGTTGAATAACTTCTCCCAGTATATAATAAAAAAAATTATATTATTAGTTCAGGCTCAAAAAAAATAAGACGAATAGTCATTTCTTTGTACTTAGAATTTCCAGTTCTCTGAGCACTAACAATTATTTTATTTATTGTTGCCATATAAGTGTTTTTATTGTTTGTTCCCAACCATCTCTCCACGTTAAAAAATAAAAAAATATTACATCCCTTTACTTCGTTTTTCAAAGTTAAAGTCAAAATATTATCTTCATTCATTTAAGAAACAAAAAAGAAAAACTTTCGTTACGCTCCGTTTGAGAATGCTTCTTTAAATGGAAGATAGATCAAGATGAAACAAGTGTCGTATTTAATTTTATATTTAGATTTATGTTATAATAATACCACTTGTGAGACCTGTATATATATCCCTAGATATAAAAATGGACAAAAATGAAACAAATCATACGAATAATTAGCATTTATTTATAGCGTATCGAATAATTGTGTTTTTTTATCAAATTGAATATAGTAAAATTAAGCTATAACGTTATCAGTAAAGCAAACAGCTAAATTGTTTTTTTGTGCGATTTTGAACATCTAATATTCATTTTTTATTATATTTCTTCATTACAACTATACACAGTTTTCTACTAGTCGCTTCATAATCCTTTTATCTAGTCGAAGCTTTTCAATAAAGATAATTATAGAATTTGTTAACATTCGGTTTACTCCATTTTAAACTCAGTTATGTGTCTTCATGATCTACACTGGATACTGCCAAAGACTAAATATTAATAATGCATATTTAACAGTAAATATATGAAGGAATAAACAAATCCTTCCCAGTAGTCCATTATTGAAACTTGTCAACATAATAACTATTATTTGGGTGTTGAAAACGATATCATTCATCAGATTGAAATAGTAAACTTTAATCTCAAACGTTAATCAAAATGTATGGTCGGGTAAGTTGATCCAGCAATGTTTTTTGATGTAGTAGACAATCTTGGGAGTAAATTAACCGTGAAGCCGTACGATCGAGAACTCATTCCATTTCAAATATGGCGATCGCATTCCGATTGTAGGCCCTTCTCAATAAATCGTATACATAGGCTTTAATCTTCAAATCTGAGAGAATCCACCTACTCACGTTGACGACGAGAAGCAAATGACATATATAATGCACCTATATATAACACGGGTTGAAGTGGATAAGGTAATTTACGTGAGCTTTTGGCGCATATATTTAATTAAAACGCCCAACGAAAGAGAAGAAAAATTTTATATCCTGAAAGTATAAAGTAAAAATCAACTGAAAAATATTATATTTCTTTTTTACTTATTCATTAATATCTGCCACTTCTTAGTGGTATGTCATTATATTTAAAGCATAAAACACAATGTTTAGTATTATTTTCACAGTATTGTTTTAATTTTTATTATAGCAGTTGATAATGCTCGTGATAAGCGAAACTGCTATTGATTTTTAGATATTAAATTATTGAAAAAGTTCCTTAGATTGTGTTTCAATTATTCAACCAAAAAAATTCTTGGTCTTTTAATATTAATAGAGTGAGTTCAAAATGCAATTGTTCGTTTATTAATAAAAAATTTAAATGTTTTATAAATGCGTTTTATCGATATACCTATACTATGTTGAATAATTTATTGACGTACATAATTCAAACCACATTTATCTACTTAATTCCGTCATTTCTTTCTGTATTCATATAAAAACAGTATATAAAATCGATTTATTCGCCAACATTAAACAATAGTAGCACTGGAAAATGCATTCCGTGGAAATTTTATTATTTGGTCAATATTTGATCAATTTTGTATCCTATTTATAATTATAATTATATATTTGAAATTTGAATTGTTACAACTTTGTACGGTTCCACATGTTTTGTCACTGACGACCCGGTTTTCGCCTTTCGGCATCTTCAGGCATTCTATCACACGGATGCAACATAACTGACAGTCAGTCAGTCGTCAGTAATATATTTTTTGAACATCTCCCACATTTTTCGTTTTTTACAGGATCTCTTAAAAATGTATATTTCTCTGCAATCGGTTTTCGGTCAGGTGCCATGAATCACTATATCAAAGCAGCTCATAGAATGCAAGTGGTGAACAAATGCTATTTGAAATATGAATTGTTCAAGCTTTGTACGATTCCACATTTTTTGTGAATATCTGACCTTAGTTCCGTAGCATCCGTGCGATAGAATGCCTGAAGATGCCGAAATGCGAAACCCGGGTCGTTAGTGACAAAACATGTGGAATCGTAAAAAAACTTAACAATTTTATATTGAAATTTCATCAAGCACCTTCGGTTCATATCATAAATTTAATATCTTGAAATTATTTCAATGAATTAAAAAAAAAGTATTCTGTGTAAATCGTTCGTAAATATTCTTGAATTTATTCATTCAAGAAATAATTTGATATATTCCATTTAACGTGGACAGGATACCTTTTCTATTATTTTCGTGGATGCTTTCATTTGAAAAAAATGATAAATAGTCTTCGTTCTGTTAAAAAGAGCAGGTCATTTTTTGTTTCTTCTTAGCACCGTATCTAGCGCTCGCTTCGCCAATGTTAGAGCAGAGCAAACACAATCGTCAGGATTATTAGCAATACTCCCCTCGAATTGATTCAGGGGAGCTAATCATGAATACCGAAAGATTATTTCTTCACCCAATCTCATACGTAAAAGAAAATCATTATTACAGCCTCTTCAAGATGGGCGATAAAAAAACATTATTGAGTGGCGTTTACACTATTTTCAGATGATAAAATTTACAAGGAAAATAAAATATAAAATTATTTACGATATCTACTGGAGGGGCTTGATAGAATTTCAAAATCAAAGAAGAAATATTGAAACATTTTACGACTCCACATGTTTGTCACTAACGACCCGGGTTTATGTTCCAACTGTTCTATAGATTGCCCTAAAATGCTTAAAACCACAAAAAAGTACAAAATATCAACAATTCAAACTTCAATAACACACATTTCACCAGTAAAGACAATACGGTTCAACTGTTAATATTACGTCAGTTCTGTTGCATCCGTGTGATAGAATGCCTTATAGATGCCGAAAAGCGAAACCCGGGTCATTAGTGACAAAACATGTGTAATTTTATTTAATTAAATAAATATTTATTTGTACGTAACTTGAGATCATTTCAGTGTGAAGTGATGTCACAAGCACTGTGGGGATGATCCTAAACTGAAATTTGACTTTACCGAGACTTGAATTTGGATTCAAGTCCCGGTAAATCTATCTATCTCATCCAATGGCTAGTGAAAAATTATTGTCACTCGATCACGAAAACTGACAAAAAGTATTTGTTTTGAAATGTTCAAAAATCTGCATTTACCCAAAATGGTTCCAGTGCTTTTAGAACGTAACTAAATACATATATATATATAAAGCCAGAGATAAGCTATATAAAATAAAGTTTCGGTTGATCACTTATCAACACAACATGATAGATATCTGGTATCAATGCTAATTATATAATATAAATTTGACATACACTTATATAAATATATTCTTGGCTTAGTGAAATCATATTCCAGAGCATTATCGGTTGACATAACATATATTCTTCGGTGTACAGATAAATTTAAACGGATACTTTACATTAATGTGGCATTCTATTTTTGATTGAATTGTCATTTACTTGGTATAACTCCATTATAACTCGGTGAAAAAATAACTTTGTATTTTAGTTCTACAAAATTTTATAAGATATAATTGATAGCTATTTCGTGTCACGCCATCTGACCTAGTTCTGACGATGACGTGAGCCGAAATAGCTAACAAAATAAATATTATAAAAAATTTGTAGAACTAAAATACATTGCTATTTTTTCTCCGTGTAATATGACATTCGTTTCAGAGATTTAATTATAACTGAAGTAGATATAATGATTTACCTATAAGAGGCTTAATAAATTTTCAATGCCTGAATAACTTAACTATGCCTTTACTGGTGAAAATGAATTTTGCTGTATACAGTTATTGACGTTTGAATTGTTTATATTTTGTACTTTATGTGTAAGTTGTATCAAATCAAACTCGATATTGAAATTCCATCAAGCACCTTCAGTCGATAATTATATTAATAAATTCAGTCATAAATTATATTAATAAATTCATTTTGTCAAATCGTAAAAAAACTCGTTTGAAACATGTTGTTTATAAAAATCGAAGCATAATACATTTGGATAAACCCAGAAATAATTTAATGGTTTCATTAAACTTTTGAGTTATAAACAAATTCCAAGAATACTACAAATGAAGATGAAAAGAAAGTTAATAACCAACCAGGAAGAGATCAAGAGCAATTTCAGTGAAATTAGATTTTTATTCGAAAGAGATATAGCTCTTTGTTTAAAATAAATATATTTGTTATTAACCTGCACGATAAAAAAAAGCCCTGAAAAAGTCTCTTTAACATTTCCACGCCACATATTGCTTGTTTTTATATTAAATTTTTAACGTATCTCCTTTGTTCATTTTTTGCAATTTGTCATTTTAAATTGTTCCCATGTAGATTATTTTGATAATTTTAACAGAGAAAATATTTTCGGGATTTTTAAAATATGAGTACCGAATAAACCCGCGTCGTACTTTTTTCATCGAAAACATAATAATTGTGAAGGTTAATCATGTATACGATTATTCTTCCTTTGAAAATTTATCTGGTTATATCATTGTGCAAAAGGAAATGAAAATAAAACAGTTTTTATTTTAGAATATAATAAAATGAGACAAGTTGAGTGTGTAAATGTATTTTTATCAACTTACACGATACAGAATTTCTGTGAATTTTTTATAAGCAAGACTTGCTAAAGTTATGTTGTTATTACTTGTTTGGTTCTTAATAATTAAGAAGTAGGTTTTTAAGCTTTTTGTGATTTGATATGAATTGTATGGAATATTTGAGCATTAATAGCTGGGAATCAAACTGAAGAAATATTGTACAAAAAGTTGTTAAGGAAGTTTATTTTCGAACCTAATTCGCCAAACTGTTACTATCGCATAAATATCAAAAAATCTTATTTCAACAAGCGTCAAGCTACTTTTTATTATTACAACTATGAAGGGTCATCAACTTTGTACCCACCACCAGCCGCAATGACTTCGCATAATTTTTATGGTGTGCAATCCTCAGTGTAACGATGTTATGTTTTATGCATTGTTTTCTAAAAATATCCGAATGAAATTTCATTAGTATGTTGCACGCACTCAACGTAACCTATATCTTTTTTGAATTGATTTCTACTTGGTTTATAGAAAGAAGCTAATGCATCGTAATTTGTTAGAGATGCTTCTAAGTCGGCATTATCGATGAAGTCGACAGATCCAATTGATGAGTCGTGTTGTGCTGAAATTTTTTTTTTCATTCGTTCTCCATATTTTGACATTCTCAGAGGATGTGATGAGAGTCCTAAATCACATTGTGGTATTAAAATATTAGACTTTCAGCTTACTAGTCAAGCTGGAAAATCTTTGAAATGAATGTACCATGGCCAGCTATGGATTGTCCAGAAATAAGGAGTCAAAACATTGATTTTATTAACTTGTCCAGATGCATCCGTATGATAGAATGCCTGAAGATGCCGAAAGGCGAAACCTGGGTCGTTAGTGACACAAAACATGTGTAATCGTACAAAATTGTAACAATTCAAAGTTGAGTCTTTATATATCGAGAATGAAGCACAGGTTATACACACAATATTAAATTTCTTAGCACATTGAATTGAATTCCCAACAGAGAACCTCCCTGGTCATTCTTTCAGTTATCAGGTATTCAATGTAGCTAAAACAACGTGAAACGTATTATTTCAGTAATAAAGCTGGGAATCGGAATCGGAAATCGGAGAATAATCGGCTAACATTTGAAAATGCTGAATTTCCTTAGTTCAAAAAAAATGGCACAGTGATCCGTGAGTTCACTTTATGATTTGCTGAATGTGCTACAATTTGCATAACCAAATCATAATCTCAAAGTCGAAATAGTCAATAGAACCCGACAGCATATCGAAAGTGTTTATAGATTTCTTCTCACACATTTAACATTGAAAGGAAATTTCAGAAAATATAATAAGCTCATTAAGTATTCCTCTAGTTCTTTAAAGTCTGGCAGCGAAGCCACCATATCCCGAAATGAGCTGGCTGGGCTAGAGGTAAGGTCTAAACTTTATCCTAATCTCTATTCACCATAAGATATACTTAGTAAGATATTTTAAGTCTTGTGGAAATAAAGTAGACCAAAATTTTTAAAAACTTTATGATTTTTAAAGAAATTAATTTTCTGTACATTTAAATGCAAGCTGCTAAGTTTTCCGGATTAAAGAACGAAAAACAGAAGATACAAAGATACAGTATTTTTAAGTTTTCTACGCCATAGGAAGCTACCGTATAAAATAAATGAATGGAAAAGCGTTAATGTAAAGAGGAAAGCAAAAAAGTATCACGCTGACTTAGCTTAATTCAAATGATCAACATAGTTGGCTTTAGCTTTGGTATTCATAGATGCGAATTTCAGACTCTCGACTTCAATCGATTTATTGATTTCCACTAGAAATACATACGCACTACACAATAGAAGCAGAAAAAACGATAAGCTCTCCACCTATCATTTCCTTAACCTACCTTTAATTGAGTTATTATTTTAATTTTTTTGTCTCCTCTCATAGAAATATAATATAATTAAAAAAACTGTTTTATTAAATTTTCTGATATTAAAAAGTATACGTTCATTTCTTTATTTTTTGAAGAAGTAAGTTTGTGTTAAGTAAGGGTAATTTTTATTTTATTTGTGTTTTGACAACGTCTGGTTGTATTCGTCCATAGAAGTACCCAGATGGTTGGATACATCTATCGTATGTCAAGCGAACTGATTGGGAAGGAGAAATGAAATGGTTTGAAGAGGATGCTCTTATACTTATCTATACAGAGTTCGTCGGGTATAGACAAACTTGGAAACAAGAACCCAAATTCGAGGAAATAACGTTTCAAAATATATTGTTTATGATAGCGCAATGACATAGACAATCTTTCTGCATTGGACATTATTTGAAAGTTCAAAATTATAATATTAACAATGCGCAGTTATTGTGATTAGTATTTAAACTTGAAACAAATATTTAAATTTTAATTATTAGACAGCACATGAAATCAAGTTAGTTTCGTATATTATCAACTCTATGCATTGTATAAAAAACTATTATGTAATAGTATTTATTTACGATATCGAATGAGAGTATGTGATAAAATTTCAATATCAGTTGTAGGTAACTGTGTAGCTTAACCAACCAATTTAAAATAAGCAGTTTTTCTTTGTTTTAAATAATCCATAATATTTGAATGATAGTTGATTACTGTTAATTGTAAAAAACTTTCATCAAAAACTAACATACACAATTTCACTAAAATCAAATGAATATTTATTAAAACTCTTTCAGATATTTATTTGGCTCATATCTTCAAATTATACATATAACTCCGGTTGTATTAAGCCGATGCAAGTTTCTTGATGTTTGTCAGTTAAATGGTATCTTTATGATATAATGCGTAAAGATGCTGCAAGGTGAAACCCGGGCCGCAAGTGGAGTTTCAGTAATTCGAATTATTAGTGGTTTTCCAGTAACAGGTGTGATATTTTAAGCCTACTTAAATAGACTAATATATAATATCTATGTATATAAAAAAATATCATATTTTATTTATTGATGGAATCGGTAGTTATTTATTGGAAGTTCAAATGTTATGCAAAAAAAAACTATTTTTCACCTGATGTGTCTCTGAAGTTATTAAATTTACTTTTACAACATACATTAAACAGAGTCTGAAAACGCTTTTCAAAGAAGCGAGACTCGTGTCTTATTAACAACAATAATACACAAGCCCTTTTTGAAATATACTTTATATTAATTTAAAATCAATAACGTTTTCCTTTATTCGTACATTTTTCCATTATTCCACTGAAATTACCATTCTCCACTGAAAACCAAAGAGCTTTTAAATTTATTTCAATAATTGTTCAGTATATATTTCTTCTTATATTGAAGGTATAAGATCGTCTGTTTCTTTGTTGGTAGTTAAAATTGTTTTGATAAGACACAGTGAAAAAACAACAATGTGTTTACCGTGTTATAATGAAGGTCTACTAAGTAAATGCCAATTTAATCAAAACATATTTTGTTAATGTTTTTAGATTTTCATGTCAATTAAAAAAAATCTTAAAATAATTCATCGCTTTATTGTAACACTTTCAAAGCGATCGATCAACATATAATCTGTCGATCTTCTCGTTCACCCATGTCCAACTGAAAATGTTTATTATCAAACTTAAACTCTTGCAGTAAGCACGAGGTCCACCATTAACTTACCCCAGATAAACCACTCATCTCTCTTACTGTACGCTTTGGAACAGAGTAAAGAGACCTAAAGCAGCTCGCTTTCTCCACTAATGCTGGACTTATATATCTGGATATCTGTATCACTTCCTGCATGTGTCCTCTTATTGTGTATAAACTTGTATCGTCACTTAAATCTTTTCACTACTCCATGTTAGTCATACATACGAGCTATGAAATCTCAACGCACAATACTGTATAACCACCAAATTAATACAATTATTATTGAGCCCATTTTTAAGACTTAGCAATAATTACAGAGGTCTATCTTAATCGATCTGGTTTCCAAATCATTCTCATGATTTTTTTCCACTTTTTAGGTACCAGTACATGTTATTCAAAAGACTTTATATTGAAATTTTAAATCAAATTTTAAATAATTTTTCCACAATTTTATACTTATATAATCAGGATCGGTTGGCTCATAGCGAGCATTTGATCAGTTTGATAATCCACGTGATGAGAAAAACCGATTCTGATTTTAGTAATTGGAAATTTCGGAAATTTTTCTTAATATTGTGTTTTTATTATTATATTTAAATTAAATGTGCTAAGTAGTCTTCCAATATTAATAAAGTGGGTTAGATACATCATTTTCGCTTATTTGTTTGATTAACTAAATACGTTTTATTATTAAAATATTTTTGTAGTCTTAATTCATAAGCAATACGGTGAAAAAATAGCAATGTATTTTAGTTCTACAAAATTATTTTTAACAAATATTGTTGATAGCTATTTCGGCTCACGCCATCGTCAGAACTATGCTTAAACTAACATTCGCTTATCTATATATAGCTGTGCAGAAAAGGCACACAACACATCCTCTCTCCTGTTCCAACGGCCTAGCTTGTTATTTTAACACAATGACACTAAATTTTCAAAATTCTAAATGAAACAATAGGTGTCTATGACAATAAGATTATATGTGGGACGGAAGTGGTCCTTCTGGAAGCAAATCAGACCACCCCTTTGTTCAACGGCTGGACAAGTGGCGATACTATTATGTTAGTTTGTTCGTTAAGAATCCTTTGTGATAATTTGTGTCTATTGATTTCCAGCTGTTCCAAAGCCGTCATTCTCCGACCCTTACAAAAAGATGCAAACACTTAAGGGCTGAGTTTTAATTTATATTATGTGATTCATTAATAACGTGATTAGCGAATTGTGAATCTGTTTTTTTTTTCACCGTGTTATAATGGAGTTCTACCAAGTGTATACCAATTTAATCAATTAATTCATAAGAATCTATAATATTTGGTAAATCTAACAAAGAGAGTTTTGTTGTTCCTACTGCAATTATTCATTAAATGCTAAAACTTTTACCATGGTTTTCTGGTGTTATTAGATTCGAATCTTGGAAGTGTATGTAATTTAATTTAGTTTATGTGATGATTTCTTCAGTATTTAAATTTTGAGTTTTTTCAATCACCAATCTACTGTCGTTTGAAAATTTTCTTTATAATCTTCAAATAACTAACAAAATTCTCATGCCAACATTTTGGAACAAACTAGTCTAAAATTTAAGAAATCGAATTGACCTATAGCTAGATATCCCCAATAACTTATATCATTTTATACTCGATGATAAGTGTAGGCGTGTGATGTGATTCTACAATATATCAAAATTTATAACAAAATATTTTCAATGCATGCAAGCTTTGGCTGAATTACACATTAATCTACTGAATTGTGTATATTTCAATTTTACCAAACTATTGATAAAATTGAAAATGTCAGTAAAACATTGTCGAAAATTATTTATCTTACATAATTAATTAAAAAAAAATGCTTTGATGGTATTGAGAAAGTCAACTTCTTATCGTAGGGTCCAAAGAATAACAAAAGCGGATTTCGTTTTACACGCTTCGCGTCTCTAGTATACGCTTTGACCTCAAAAATGAGGCACTTTGCTGTTTTACGTGGAGGTTTTATCGCCCGAGTGTGTATTTGTCTTGCCACGTCATGTTTTTGATAATCTTAATATATTGTTAGCTTAGTAACTCGGAAAATGTTGCGCGAAGAAAATAAGGAAGCATTAATATAAATTGTTAAAAAAAATACTGCCCTTGTCTTAACACTATTTCGAATATTGTACATTTTAACGAGTTAATGTTTCCTTTATGAATAACATTCATCAAATATTATATTAACTGACATTTTAAGTAAATATAACGTGTGGGAAATTTTCACCATTAAATTACTTAAAGTCTGTACTTTTAAGCGAATATTATGCATTAAACAATTATTAATATATAAATGTGGTTAAAACGATGCGAATAAATTGTCATTCAGAGACGTTTTAGTAAAATTTCAAATCCAAAAAGACAACATAAATTCTAATGACACAAGACGTATATCTTATTGATAAAATCGACTAAATGGTCGTTAAAAATATCTCTATAAGGTTCTCAACCTGCGCCGTATTTCGCAAACTTTTACCCATTCTACTACTTGTTTGGGATCATTTTAATGGGCATATTTTATAAAGTTGCTTCTACTACTGTACATAAAAATATTTAGCAAACGATTCATTGAATTGCCATGAACTTATCGGTATAACTCGATATTAAAGTGGGAAGGTAACCAAATTATTTGGCTCTAAAAAAACATACAAATGATTGTTAATAGCACTTCGGCTTCTGTGATTATTAAACTTTTTAAAAATAGTAAAACCATATTTTTAGTTCTTATTTCCATAATACATATAATGATCAGGACCGGTTTCGTTCATTTTGAGTTTTATCAACTGTTCATAAAATATATTGTGGACATAAATACTTAAAGGTATTTTTTTTAATATCATGCTTTTCCATCGAGAAATGAAAGTTTACACTTTAAAACTGATCACACATATTAATAAACTAAATTAAAACTGCATTATTGATTGATTAAGAGAGAAAGAAAATTGTTGGTTAATATAATTATGCCCTGTAAAATAACGCTAAATATCAATCAGCCGCAAACAACACGAAAACATGGGTTCCGTTCTGGTTTAATTTTGTCCAATCACTAAACATTAGCTAAGGATGCCATCGCTAGTTACCTTTACAAGCAAAAGCCTGCGTGAATCAAATTGCCACACATCACTCTCTTCTTCGAATCATTATAGCAGTTATATTGTACGTGACACAGCCAACGTAGTCTTCTACGTGCTTGATCAAAGACATGGAAACTATTGATTTCCTCAAAAAAATGTACATCAAACAACTTTTTTCAATTTATTTTTACCTTATTGAATACTACGTGGCCTGGTTCGGTGAGTAATTGCAAAGAACAGATCATAACAATGATATTATTTTTTTTTAATATTTTCATTAATCTAACTTATGTAACATACATATGAAGTGAATCGCAATTTGTAACAATTTGTCGTTATATTGTCAAGATACGTTTGTAATATAACAACGCTACTGATTTTTTAAAAAATATTAATTTTTTACACGACAAAAAAATTTACTCTTTAGATATTATAGAGTAAGAAATGATCTAATATAATTTTAATTATCTGAAATTGGTTTACCTTAATTGTACTGTAGAAGTCTTAAAATTATTCTCATATTAACAGACAATACTTTCAGACTGATAACATTTAAATGCTGTAATTTTTAGTAAAATACATTCTTTTCTTCGCATCCCTGACTCAATTATTTACGCTTGATATCATGAAAACAAAATTGTTTTTCTTTACAAAAGTCGATTCCGCGACCCCAGATATATTTTATATCGCATGACTTCAGCCTTCGCAATAATTCAGCCGATGAAATTTTCATAAATTTATTTCCCCTTCAAATAATAACATATATACATAATAAAATAAATTCCTTCCATATTTTGCCGCGAAGCAAAACAACATCCTAAATTATCACCCCGAGTGTACGCGGACCCGTGAACGCCGAAGTTTGTCCCACCCTCCTTCGCTTTGTCAACGCCAAACAAAAAGAATATTCAATCCTGGTATTAATATTCGCAAAAAAAAGGAGAACAAAAAATGTTAAAACCGCGACCGTTCAATAATAATGAGAAAAACAAATAAATCAAAAAACGGTGCCGACTTTTATTTTTTCAACATCGAATTGTTTGAAAAGAAAAGCTTTTTTTATTTTAAAGGGAAGTCCAAATGAACAAAGTGCTTTTTCTCGGTATGAATGGCACTAATTAAGAATACTATTTTGGCTTTAAATAATTGAATCATTATGAAAGATTCCATAAATTTAATAAAATATTAATGGTAAACTAAACAAAGAAAATAAAAATAATATTTAGAAATACTATACCTAAATTAATTTGAGTTATAACTAAGTTTCATTGTACTTGCCATAGAGCATTTTGAATTACAAAAATACTTCACGTTGCTTAAATTTTAAATAATACTTAATTTTGCTACAGAAATTGATTTGATTTCAACATATTTAAGCTTTGCAAAAGGTAACATACTTAAAGCACAAATTCATAATAAAAATATAACGTCAAATTGTGTCAGTTTCACAAAGTTGATATCTAGGTAGACATTTAAAATACCAACAGTTCTTGATTACAGACAAAGAAATCAAATTCAATGAGTACTTAAAAAAAATTCATTCAATGAAAACTTCATTCCAAAATCAAATTTAGTTTAATTAGTTTAATTAATTCACAATATGCAAAATGACATTTTCAGAGAGTAAAACAGTTGACAGTTTCGTAAGAGTTTTTTTTATGGTTAAAAAACTTTTCAGACGTGTTGTAATAATCCAGAAACCATCGTGAGGGTAGAATGAACATATTTTAAGAGATTCAAATATTTTCTATCCTTAATATTGCAATACAAATAGAATATATAATACAAACAAATAAACATTCATTGTTTTATCGTGAATATCTTTTCACATGGATATATAAAACCGTACATTGTGCTACAGATCATACATTTGAATCAAAAAAAAAAAAATTATTTATTGATATTACATTTACCTTTAAACCAAGAAACTTTTATCTTTGAAACACTTTTTCCATATTTTTTTCTGTGACAATATTGTTCACATGCAGACGAATATGGAGCGGAGATGAAATTTGTCAAGACTGTTCGTTCGTTACCTACAACTTGCACCATTTACGAATATTTACGAACACCCCCCAATGGTCAACTTCCTGTTCAGATATATTAAACAATAAATTATTTCAAACTCTCCCTAAAACGGGGTCCAACTTCTCAGCCAGGGGCGCAGAAAAAGAGATTCTTTCGATTCCTCACTTTCAAAAATGGACGTGCGAATGCTTATCGATGCATTGGCGTAGTGCTTTTATATGTTATGATATCAGCTTGCAACGAATCCATTTGAATTTCAATTCCAATAAGCTACTAAGAAAAACTTTGTTTTTAGAAAAGCAGTTTTTTTTGTTGATGTTATAAAATAAATCAATTTTGTGAATCATAAAACAATATTATACAAAGAGATTTATTATAAAGAAAATCTAAGTAATTTACATATTTTGGGTTTAATTATGACGTTTATATTAAACGATATTTTTTTATCAAGTAACTAAATTTCAATTATTCAACTTGTTTGATAAAATTTGGGAAAAATCTTTTCACGGCGTTCATATTTTATAATAAATAAAAAATGGTTTTCAAAAAAAGTTTGGTAGTTAAAATTTCAATGGAAATTGATGATTGTGAAAACCTCTCATTGTTAGACTATAGGTTGATTTTTTTTCCCTAATCTTAATATCATTATAATTGAAATTGTAATTATTAAAAATTGTTTCAGATATTTTTTCGCTCCAAGCTTTAGAATTCAATTCTTTTATTGAATTATTCATGTAATAAGTTCTATTCCATCCGTGTGAGAGGGTACCTGAAGATGACGAATCGCAAAACCTGGTTGGTGAATAAAAAAAAACCACGTTTACACAATTTCAACAATTACAATTATAATTAAGTAAATTATATTTTACGCAAAGAATCATTAGCTAAAATGAAGAAAAGGACATGTAATCAAATGTTTAAAAAAGAGATCAAAAACATTTAAAATCTTTCTCGTAATTTTGTTAATCAAAGAGTTAAATAACATATAACGGAAAAATTTACTTTAACCGATTATTTAAAATATCGTGTCTTTCCATGAAGAAGTTTTTAACATCAAAAGTGTTTAACAGATTAATAATCGATACCATTCTTTTCATACATAGAGAGTAAATTGTTGATAAATATTTCCGGCCATTTTCCGTCACTGGTCCCCCGCCATGCACATATAACGTTATTATGTTAAAATATCATTTCCTAAACGAAAAATGCGCGGATACGAGTGGTTGTAAATAATGATATATCGGCCTCAAATATTTGTAATAAGTGATGTTCACGAGTCTAGGGGAGGGCATGAGTTGAACCTTTCTTCTCTTTTTCTCTTACAAATGCCTTGTCATCTTTTTATCTTGTCTAGCAAGATTCCACGCCAGTGGCGACTGGTAAATTATTTTATTTTTATTTACTTTTTTAAGAAATTCTAATCACAAAGATTGTCGTTATTTTTTTGCTACTTGTATGGTGTTCAGTTCTCGTCTATTTTAATAATGAAACTCAACACTTTTCAATATTGCAACAATTTTATATAATTAAGATCAATACCGGTTTCGCTCGTCGCAAACACTATCCACTGATCCAATATTAATTATATGTTATAAGCTTTGCAAACACGTAGGATTTTTTTATCGTTTTTTGAAAACATCAACAATAGCCGATATGATTTTAATGTTCAAAAATAAGTTCTATAACAATATTGCTCAGCATAATATTTTCAGTGATTGAAGTATTTTAATTAATCGACAGTTAATGATATCGACTAAAGTTGCTTGATGGAATTTCAATATCAAATTTGAATTGTTACAGATTTGTGTCGTACAATCGCCATCACCACATGCTTTTTCACTAACAACCCGGGTTTCGCATTTCGGCATCTTCAGGTATTGTATCACACGGATGCAACAGAACTGACAGGTCAGTTAGGTCATGTGGAATCGTACAAAGTTGTAACAATTCGAATTCGATCGACAGTTGTAAATTTTCTGAAGTTATGCTTTGACTGTATCCGTTTACACCTTAAGTAACCAAAAGTAAAACCAATGTTGTAATCGAAAAAGTGCATGAGTAGGTATCAAAATAGGATTATTGAAATTCCTATAAAATACTCTTACTTGACATCGTATCTTATTCAAATTTTAACTAGAACTTTATTTTAATAATCAGGAAAAAATGAACTAGGATGATTCATTGTGCAATCAAAAAATAACTAAAAGTTTATTAAGGATATCTGCAAAATTGACCAAAAAAAAATATTTATTTATTTTTGGCAAACAATTCTAGCATGGCTCTACGCCCGTGTTTTCTTCCGTTTCGTTACTTTGCGCCAGTTTTTCCTTCTCTGTTTTGAGCAGAGCAAAGCAGAGAGAATATTTTGGCAAACGAATAAATTTGAGAATGATTTTTCATTTGCTGGCTGGGCTGTTGATAGATTTTACAGTCCCACACTTTTCAACAACAACCCGAGCATTCTCATCACATTATCACGAGGGTTTACTTTTATATACATATGCCATAAAATTGTATCAAAAAAATATTATGATAATCTAATAGCGTCTCTTTTAACAGTAAATCAGTTATGTTTTCACACTTTTACCTTACACAAATAATGCTATGAATTACCGATCAAAATCTCAAATATAAAAAATAAGTTTTGAGTTTACTGTTTCTAAGATCTATGATACAAACAATTTTGACACGGTGAAAAAATAGCAATATATTTTAGTTCTAAAATATTTTTTATATGATATAGTTAATAGCTCTTTTGGCTCACGCTATCGTCGGAGCTATATTTAAACGTACAATTGCTTCTCTATATAGAACTGTGTCGAAAAGGTACACAATCTCTTCGCTTCTAACGACCTGACTTATTTCCTGCTAGCATTAAAACTAAAAATTTTGAAAACGTAAATGAAACTAAACAGGCGGATATATCAGTTAGCTTAATTATTGGGCGAAATGGTTGTTATGGTTTATTAGGGTTAGGCAATAGCCCCTCCCCCAATGGTCTGAGAAGTGGTGACTGACATACATTGCTCATTTAAAATGTCGTGTGACGATTGATATCTATTGATTTCCAGCTGTTCTGAAGCCGTCATCTTGCGACCTTTATTACAAAGATGTAAACAAGTAGGCGCTGAGTTTAAATGTATATTATGTGATTCATTTATAATGTGATTAGCAAATTTTGAATCTGTTTTTTTACAGTTGAATGATCTTACATGTTCCTTAACTTGAATGGATATACTTTTACTTGCCTGTCCGATACAAACGGATAAACATGAGCCACAGGACACTTTTTTTTAAAATTTTATAAATAAAGATTTTATAAATATGAACAAATCAATACACAATTTTACTTTCATTAAGTCAAAGTTTCGAAGTTAAAATATAATTGAAAAAAAATAATAATACAATTAGCAACCAAATATTTCAATGCTGAGCTTTCGTGTGCTTATAATATTCCTATGAAAAGAAGAAATACAGTATTCAGCGATTGGTAAACATCATGATTAAATGATCACCCTATCTGTGTAAACCTTCTGTTTCTAGAAATATAATATTTCTATAAACAGAATTATAATATTTAATACCACTGTAATAATATTTCAAACATGTTTCGTAACAAAGATTTCGTTTGCCTAACAAATCACGAAACTCCTGATGGCCATTAGACGGATATTAATAATATTCCCTTTGTTTAGTCATCCCTTTGAAGTCAGTCCACGCATTACAGAATCTGAATATGGGATGGTTTGTCCTTCATCCCCGTATCAAAATACGTCTGAAGATTATAGTGTGAACAATTGATAACATGATCTGAATCGTATCTATCAAAGATTGAATATTCGTGCCACTGTCACAATTTTTTTATGACAAATTGCATGAACAGTTATTATTTTTTAGTCGTTTGAATACTTTATACAATAATCGTAAATTGAAAAAACAATAAAAAAATATCGGTTCGTTTAATCTCTAAAATCAGACGACGTTATTAAAACGGCTAGTATTGAATAAAATTACAATAACTTTTACAGAAAACATAATTTATTGAATTAGTTACTTTAAGATGTCAATTGTCGATTCTAAGCGAAAATATTTTATAGTATATAATTACGATATAGACTCAGGGTGATTGATGGAATTTCAATGTGAAAATTTAGTAGTAAAACTTTCTACAATTCAACATTTCTTATCACTCACGACCCGCGTTTCTTTTGTCAATATTTTTAAATATTCCAACACACGGATGCATTACAATTTATAAACAAAAGCATTACCACAAGAAACGTAAAGATTACAAGACTAAGAGCTAAATAAAATTCGAATAACAATTGTATTGATTATAATGTCGTTCAATTTTGAAAATGACAGTTCTCAAAACAGTACAGAAACATTTTTACAGTAAAAAATAATAAGATTTCCTTAAAATGTAACGTTGAGAGATATTGATAAAATGTACATTCAAAAACTTACACGTACTTTTATAATTAAAATTAATTGGAAGATATTTAAATAAACGTTGTTTACAAACATAATCATTACAATTTTCATAGTGAACTTAGACAAAATCCAAAACATTAAATAAACAACACACTTAATTACATCTAAGGTATATTATTACTCACTAACGAAAATGAATGGTTTTCTCGTATATTTTAAGAGAGCGTTTATCGTAACTAAGTATTCGGTTTCATAATATAGGTCACGTTTTATTGAATTAAGTAGAAACAGAGTGTATTGGAAAATCGTATTCAATATAAATTTACCAACAAAATAAAAAAATATCTTAAAAATGTTTGTAAACAAATTTACTTAAAAAAAAAATATGTATTTTTAAAAGAAAAACACAAAAAATATTTTTGCATGATGACTATATTTTTTGCAGGTTTTTTTTTAATTTTTGTAACAAAAATACAAGTATGTGGTCCCGACTCCACCCGTAATGTTTATACAGCCGCAGTTGGACCACCTTCCATAACGTAATACTGATAAAAAGGAATTGATTTTTCTCCCCGTTTTCTTGGCCTGATATAGAGCTGCACGGATTAGTCTTGAAGCTATGCACTATTATGTTTAAAAGATAAGAAAAAAAAATATGTGACTTGCTTAGCCACTTGGCTAACGTGATATTAAATATCCCATGTATCTGTGTACTGAAAATCCGCCGTGGCGGAAGATTTTAATGTGCTCCGCGTTGATGATAGATGAATCGAGAATATCTTCTTCCCCGTATGATCTTGCAAATCGAATGCCTCAAAGTTGGCCTTGGTCCAGTAATTTAACGTGACCTACTGGACCCGTATGAGGACTGACCACTAGTAGTCAAAAGGCAATATGAATAATTTATTGATTTAAATACACGCCGTTATTTACTAACAGGTTATTAATAATTTTAATATTGACCCAACCGTCTCTTATTTACAACAATCTTACAATCAAATATTAATGCTAATAGTTTGATGTTTTAGTGTTTTATTTTTTCATTATCAGAAGTTTACAGTACTATACATTGCAAAAAATCAGTTGCATGCGCCTTAGTAGTCATGCAGAGCACATCAATTACTTCACACGAATAAAATTGATATACAGATGATGACGCATGCTATTGATAATTTAGAATATTAAAAGAATTCTTTCAAAAAGAAAATATTCGTTACATCAATTTACATTTCAGTAATTTGTTTGAGAAGTAAATACTTATGTATGAAATCATCAGTTGACTTGGCTTCATAGTCGCTCGTACCATGGAAGTATCTTGGAGGTATAAAAGTGGTCTGATTAAAATTATAAAAAAAAACTTCATACTATCTTAACGTATTGTGTAAGAATTTAAAAAACAAAAAACACAGTATATCGTACTATTTACAAAAAAAAAGAATGTGTTTTAATAATACAGCGTCCGGTTTTGCTCACCTCAAGCATTATTAACTGATGTTTCAGTAACAACAATTTTGTATTTATACTTTAAAAAAATCATATCTTTAAGTAAAACAAAAATTCTTTTTAAAAAATTTCTAGTTAGTTGATAATTTATTGAATTGGCATTTACTTGGTAGAACTCCATTATAACACGGTGAAAGAAATAGCAATGTATTTTAATTCTACATTTCTTTTAAGATATAGTTGATAACTATTATTCTTGCCAGCATGAAACAAGCTAGGTCGTTAAAACAGGAGAGAAGATGTATTGTGTTGTGTACCTTTTCTACACAGCTATATATAGATAAGCAAATGTTCGTTTAAGCATAGTTCTGACGATGTCGTGAGCCGAAATAGCTGTTAACTGTATCTTATAAAAAAATTGTAGAACTTAAATATATTGCTATTTTTTACCGTGTAAGTTGATAATGCTCACAATGAAAAAAAAACAGTGCTTATTTTAAAAATATCAAACTTTCAAACTAGCTATAAACATGTTTTTATTATAACTAAAAAAAATGCTCTATTAATGTACAGTTAATATCTTTTAAACGTGTACTACCTAAGATTTATCATCTTTTTTTTTAAATTGATTTAAAAAATGTAAAATTAATCGCTTAAAATTTAGAATAATAATTTAATATTTTTTATGAAACGAATTCGCATCGTTTATACTAGAAAATAAATTATTGAAAGCTCAAATGTATAAATAGACGAAACACAGCTATATAAGATATTTATAGGAACAGGCTGATGAAATATTCAGGATTATTATTATGTTGTCAATAAATAAATTTGAAGTTTATAGTATAGACATCCTGTGTAGAGTAGAGTGGACTGGCAAACCGAACTGCTAACATAATCGTAAGTCATGTTTTTACACACTATTTATCTTGTTTGGAGAGAAACCAAAGCAATCACATTTGCTCTGCTGGAGATATTTTTACATAACCAAACATTTTATACTTACAATAATATAGGAAAACAGACAGAAGTCTTGTGTTTGTACGATTCATATAATAATACATTTTGAAAAGTGAAATAAATAAGTATAGCAATGTATTTTAGTTCTACAAAATTATTTTTTTAAATACAGTTGATAGCTATTTCGGCTCACGCCATCGTCAGAACTATGCTTAATCTAACATTTACTTATCTTCATATAGCTGTGTACAGTTGTTTTATGTCTATGTTTTAGTCGTTTGAAAAGAATTGCCTGGGTAGCCAATTGGATCGGATTTTTTTCACCGTGTTAAAATGGAGTTCTACCAAATGAATGCCAATTCAATCAATAAAAATAAGTAAATTACTTTACTCACTGATAACGCACTCTTAACACTACAAAAAAATATCAATTATTTATAAATATATTGAATGTACAATTTATTTTACTATTTCTAAAATTAAATATTTTTATTCTCAAACCAATTTGTCTCATCGCGAACGTTATCAACTGAGCAGTTTTTAAGCCATTTTTTATATAACTGATTTATATATTCGGTTGTTAATCAGAACAAAGTGTCGATTGCATATGCAATACTAAAATTAATGGTATTCATTTTCCTGTCAAGAATATTTTTATTAATTAAATCATATTAATTTATAATTATACGTTACAAAAATTACAATGATGCGATGAGCAAAACTAATCTTGATTATAGTAGATAATTATTGTGGAAATTTAATGGAGCATTGTATTTTTATCAGGGCTGTGGGTCCGTTATAAAAACACGTCTCTACGACTCTGACTCCGATACCGCAGCCCTAGTTTTTTCATTTGAATATATCGCTTATCCACCAATATTTAACATAACATCAGCGTTGTGGTAGAATATTCGGTTATTAATCAGAACGAAGTATCGATTGCATGAACAATACTACAAATAATGATAATCATTTTACTTTTAAGAATATTTTAATTAATTAAATTAAAACATATTCGCCTAAGGCGTTCGGTTTCATAAGCTTAATGTCAAATAATGTAAAGGTCTTGCAATAAAAAAAAAAAAATTCAGTGCAGAGTAAGCTTTCGTTTGTTTTCAAAGAATATATAAATCATATTATATCAACAAAATAAGACTGGTTTTAACGTCATATATAATTCTAATGAATGGTGCAGAAGATACAACAATGTGTTTATCTCTATCTACAAACATCATCTTTCAATTATCACAAATAGTCATCGATAAATTGACAATTTTGAAGAGATTCAAAATTAACATGCCATTATTTGTTGATATTGAGACCGACTTAGCTGCTATCTCATATATAATTAAAAAAAGAAAAACTACGCATAAAATTAATAACGTGTACATTGAAAAGAGATTTTTAAAGAAAATATCGTCTGCCGCTTAACATGTTTGGAAAATTTCAAAATAATTTATTAATTTTGAGAAGAAACTTTTCACTTCCGTTTTATAATCCCTGAAATGAATCCAGGCTGAGAAACCACCCCTCCTTGGAATTGAAGAGAAACCGCGAACTTTTCTACATACATTATAACCATTTCAAGGATCAAGTGCCAAAATAGAATTAAATATACTTAGTGCATTGCTTTTTGAGATTGTTTTCTTATTTTAATATGCATGAAGATATGTACATTTATTGACTATTATTTTGTCGAAATTGAATAATGTGTATCGTTATATCTTTCGAATTCATTGTGCACTGTTTAAAGCTAAAATTTTATGTTTCGCTATTCCATAAATAAATAAAAAATAAAACAAATTTGTATTTTAGAACTAAAATAAACCATTTTTTAAATAATAAACACATTTTTGTTCCATTTCCACGGTGTTTTTATTATTTATATCGTGCCTTTCTATCAAAAGTGACAGTTAATTTAAAAGTAATTTATAAAATTAATTCAATGCAAAATTATTCTTTTTTGCTTTTGAAATATTTTTACCACTTTCAAATGAAACATATAAACGCTCGTTAAGAAATTTTATTTAAAATTAATTGATAAAATAGTTGGACATATTAAAAAAATTCAATGATTATAATATCAACTATGTTCTATTTCTGTGTAGTAAAATATTTTCCGAAGTTTTCCAAATATCAATTACTTCACTTGACTTTCAAAAAAATTTTCAATATTCAAACATAGAGAAAGTTTCATCATTTATGTAAAATATTTCTAGTTTTTATAACTTCTCATTATATAAGCTAAAAATACTCAAATTACCTGAATCTCTACAAGTTGTATTTCAAGATAGATATTATGTTATCATAAAATAAGAAATATAATAATTTAAAATAAATTAAAATATTTATAAAATAAATCTTATACTTGTTAATTAATTTACGTCATATAAAAAAAACACCTTTGCTCTGATTTTTTCCAATAACGCTATTTCGTCTTATGCAATTTGATGATTGTCACTAAAATCTATGTTTGATGGTGATTTTAAATAGTATTTTTTACTAAAAACTTCTCGATCAAACGGTTCTTATAATGATTTTTATGGAAGATCTTCGAAAATGTACCGAATCTAAAATGCATTTTGTTTTGAATGTTCCCAAATTATTCAATAAAATTCATTTTTAAGATTTTTTATGATATGGGATATAGTCTCACTTGCCAGTCTTGTTACCGAATGTTCAACATTATCATACGTTGTTCACGGGCTAGAATGATCATATGGAAACATTCGTTAATGGTTTTTTGAATTTCATCATGTATTTGTATTTAAACCTACGATATATGTGATGTATACTGACTTTAATAGCCAGTTTACCTAAGAAACAAGGATAAAAAAATAGTAGAATAGCTCAATTGGTACATCTTCATCGCAAACAAAAAAGGGCGGTCAAACGACTGAATAACAACTTATGCTCGTAAAAATCATCGCGACAAATCATACACTCATTTTGAAGTTCATAATGTGAGTTGATATTTCTGAAAAGAAAAATAATTTCGCTAGAGTTGGATATCAAATTATTTTCATGAGCATTCTTCTCTTCAATTCATTTTTCAAGTTACTGTCTCAATTTTAACGTTTGGCTTAACACACAACCCCTGTTTTTGATATCATTTCTGTTAAGATATAGATTGCCAGCGTTTTGACTATATAAACTGGTTTTCTCGCTCGCTGTGCTATGTCGAATCACATCTTGGCGCCATACAAGCACTAAGTTTTATCAAACATTTTATTTTTTTGATGGAATTTGTTTCGCTACAGTTTTTTTCTGAGGAAGAACACATTTACACATAAATTGGTGAGTTTAGGATACATTAGTAGAAAGGAAATCTCATTTCACACGAGATATTCGTGCGTGCTTAATATGAGATAAATATGTGAAGGAAAAAATTAACCATTTATGCACATTATTCTAAGTTTTTATTATCGTAAATAGCTGCTTTCTCCCTACTAGGTAGCATTTCAAGCTGATTAACCGTTTCTCTCCTCTGTAATAACCTTTTTGGAACCATTTTTATAACAAAACACTTTCAGCACATAAATATTTAAATATTATTTTGAAAGTTATGTCAACTGAACTTGAGGTTTAATTTATTTTTGACCATGTCCTCATCCAACCGGTAGAATATGGACTTCTTTTGATAATTTCTCAACCTTAGTTTTTTGCTAAAACTTTATTGATCAAGCTTTGTTTTTAAAGAAAGAACGATTTGTGATCAGTTGAGTGTGAAGAAATTTATAAATTATATACACTCCCAACAGATAAATCTTGATCTACAAACCAAGCGTCTCGTGATTCAAGCAAATAAGATCTGCAACGGTAGTCATAAACTTGACCACTGAACGACGGGCTAATTTTTTTTTTCTTTTTAATTGAAAATTTAGTTCAAAATTATTTCAATGTAAGTGACGGTTAAAGAAAATATTTAATAGTAAAATCGCATTTGAACCCAAACACTACTCTAACATTCACAAGCCGCTTTATTTTGAATTTGAACAAAATAGTAGTTAGTAATTCCAAGTCGGAGAAAGTCTTAGATCTCAAGCATTAGCTTCATTAATATGAATCGTTGGTAATAAAGAAGACACGAGTATTAAAAATTATTAAATATATTTATATAAACCCATTTAAAAAAATAATTTTCAAACCAAAAAACATGAAACCTCATAAACTATTTTATGGAGAAGTGTTAGAAATAAACGTAGCTCAGTGGTTAGAAAATTGTTATTTATCTTATTTCCTACCTTAACGCACTGCAATATTATTTTTTTTAGATATGGTGTATACACACATATATAGCATCTAGCCTGAGGGTTTATCAACATTCTTTTTTAATTTCTCTTTTATATAAGCAATTCTATTACTTTACTTTTTAATGAGTGTAAGTTCATTTGTATTCATGTTATATAATGCTCAAAAATACCAAAAGGCAAATCCGGGTTGGGTCAGTGACAATACTTGTGGATTTCTATAACATATAGTTTTGACAATTTTTTTCGATCTATAATGCCTCAAATCAAATTGCATTACTTGAATAGAACTTTTCTTTCTATTTTTTTAATAAATGAAAAATTGTGAATTGAAACTCAATGCAACTGGCAAACGATAGAATCGATTATTATGCGTATATTTGAATGAAAAACAATCATGACTTGGCATATTAGAACACTTCTCCTACCAATATAGACAGCGAATCTCGAAAGCACAGAGTGATGATCGAAAGCTCTGAATAAGGAACCTGGGTAATTTAACAAAGAAAATGTAAAGTCTTTATGTTAAATTACTCCACAACAATTGTAGGATATTATTGTATAATAAAAGAATTATACATCAAAAAAATCATATTCGTTTCATATTCTCTCTGATAAAATTTTTCTTTGAATCAAGATAAGTATATATTTAAAAATAAGGCTTACAGTAATTCTAATAATGATCTTTTTTTATTATAATATTTGATACTAAAGATATTCTAAAAAAAATTTGCCGTAATTGATATTGTTTCTTAAGAAACTCATGTAAAAATAAAAAAGGGTTTATCTTTATAATAAGTTAATCATAATTCATAAGCAATAGAAATCGGAATTTTTCCCAGCAAAAATAAGATTTATTCTCTATAAAAAAGCGTTGTATAGTTATAAATACCTCAATATGTATTATAAAAAGTCTTTGTCAAGTCATAACTTACTCTATACGAACACTTTTACGATGTAACTTTGTGTACTTGTGATTTTATACGCTTCTTGTGTAAAATTTGTGTCAGAAAAATTTTCGCCAAAGTGATAAGAGATTCTGTCAACTTTTTCGAAGCTCTTCACTTTATGATATTTATTTATTACGAAAGGCACTACCGCTACAAAACACTTCCATGCATATTGAGTTTTACTATTTATGAAGATAAAATTTAATACGCGCGAGCCGAAATAGGAAAAATTGCAGAGCGACATACACACGGAACAAAATTTTAACGTATCCGAAAACCATTCGTTCCGATATAGTAAATATAATATAAGAGCTTCGCTACGGATAATATTTCTCGAGAAATAACTATAAATATAAAACGATAAACTGATTTTTTAACATAATATATCCCCATTTTAGTCACTAATAACTATTCAATTTTAAGATGTTAACTGTCACTTCTTGATGAAAAGACATGATATTCTTAATAATAAAAATACATTTTTTGTAAAAAATAATGAATTGTTACAACTTTGTTCGATTCTAAATGTTACCCGGGTTTCGCCTTATGGCATCTTCAGGCATTCTATCACACGGATGCAACAGAACTGCTTGAAGTTGCTGAAAGGCGAAACCCTGGTCGTTACAGACAAGACATGTGGAATCGTACAAAGTTGTAACGATTCAAATTCGATATTGAAATTCTATCAAGCAACTTCAAAAAAATATATTTCAAAAATATAACCTTTCATTATCAATCATTTAAAAATATATACTGAAATGGCCAAGGAGAAAATAATAAAAACACGCGTTATAAACCGTTCTCTGCTGAGCGATTTAAAATAAACTAATCACGACGTAATTCACAATGTTAGTGCTTAACAAACTGGTGAAGATTGTCAAGACACTGTATTCAAACAAAAATAATAGTTTAAGGTTTGAATAAGGCAGTTTTGGCACTATTTACCGTTACATAATTTATCATACAGTTTTAATGTTTTGGACAAAATTGATCCTACAAAAGTATGATTTTTGTGAGACGTAAGAAATACATCATCTTTTCATTCTCTTTCTATGTTTCATACTTTCATGTTAATTTTTTTCGTTGAAGTTTTTTCACCATTTCTCATGTCACTACCTACATATAATACATATTATAAATTTACTCGATGAAAAGCGAGTAAGGAAAAATATTCAATGTAAATATTTTTTTCAGAAATGTATGTAAACTAAGTAAGTTTTTCGTTACTTTCATTTAAATACAACTTGTCTACATCCACGATACAAAACCATGTAATCTGTAGTACGCTTGAATTAAATTTGTATTTTCAAACAAAAAATGTATTGTTCATAGTTTTGGCGACATTTTTTGTATTTTGCGATGTTTATTTTCTAATCGTAAAAGTATATAAAGCGAAACAGTAGCCATTTTGTATGAGTTTCATAAAGTATCATTTTTGTCTCTACAGAATTTTCACTGTAATATTCATTTGATGAAGAAAACTAATCCATTTGTCATAAAATTTAAAGAACAAAAATATATTGATTTTCTCCTATCCATTAACTGTCGTGTTTTTTTGATTTTTTTTTTTTGTTGATATATTCATTTTATCACAGCCGTAGGTATAGTGACTTAAAGAAACCAATAACGTTTAACAGATGATTAATTGTCATGGAGACGAAATTTTAGAAGATTTTTTTTTTAAAAATCTGAATACAAATTATGCATACGCTTTTAAGGTGTTAACTATCACTTCTTAGTAGACCGAACAATAAGACATAATGCTTACTACTATTTTCAAATTTTTTTATTAGCAACATCGGGACCGGTTTCGCTCTTAACGAGTTTTAGCATAAGGTGATGAACGAAACTATCATTAACACGTTTGAAGTTCTTAATTTGATTATTAAAAAACACAAGCTCATCATTTTTAATACGTAATAAAATATTTAATTTCAAATTCATTTTTTCGCTTAAATGTAAAAACAATCAATGCTTTACTCAATACGATGAGGTCCGTATAGGTCTAACAATAAATTCAAAGCAAATATTAATAACGGATTTTAATACCATATCTCCTCGAGGTGCAAATGTTTCTACTTCAAACATCGAATTGGCATAAATAATTTCGCGTGATAAAAGTGACTTTGAACCAATCACGAAGAAGAGATTGACAGTAATTTGTGGTAGTGATTAATGAAAAAAATCCACCAACCGTTGCAATAATTTTGTTGTAAATCTTTTGGATTTCATTTTTTTCCCTCTATATATGCTTTATGTGTATTTAATTAATGGAAGAAGATGTATATTTATTCTTTTAAATAATTTTGTTTTGTTTATGTATTTTAAAAAACAACCAAATAATGCGTTGTTTGTTGTACTTTTCGATTTACGCGGTTTTACGTTTAAAAATATACAATTTCGATTTACACCTTTTTCTCAGGAACCTATCTACCGCGTAAATCGAGGGATAGGTGTTTACAATATTTACTTAATTACACTACACTATATCATATTTTTTCTTATTTTGACGTGTCTAAGTTTGCGTTGAGTCTTATAATCAACGAACGAATCAACAAACAATTGCAGAAAAAAGTCAACTGCTTGTAGAAAATCTCGTACACTGTAATGGTATAGTCTTTAAATAAATATTCCATCACTAATATTACGATATGAATTCTTATTATAAGATGCGTACACTGAATCAAAAAAAAATAACTTTTTGAATCATTTTTACTCGGGTAGTATGACTTTTCATAATTGAGTTTATATGTATCTTTTGTGATCGAGTAAAAAGGTAAGTGTGATACTTTATCACCAAAGTTTGACTGATGACATCTTGAACGTATAAATTGGCAAACTTCAAAGTTTGTTAATGTAAAGTTTGAATGTTAACGTTAAGAAAAAAGTTTACCTAAAAAATAATTAAGCTGTGAAAGCAATACCATTATGCGCGAAGGTCCAGGAAAAAAGGATAAATTATTATCATAACGACTTGATTCATAATTAACCAATTCAATTACGATGGCATCGCTTTGTCGAGAATAGGCAGAGTAAATGATAATTTATTTGTGTGTTAAGTGAATTAAGACGACATCTGTTTTTAAATGACAAAATTTTACAGCCGTCATTAAACGGCCCTTCAAAATTTACTTGCAATAATGTCTCGACAAAGCGCCGACACCTGATACTTTTCAACCGAATATCGCGACAAAAGTGCGTTGCTATCTAAAAATCATCTCTAGTAGCACAAATCTCTATAAAATAATTTATAAATATCTGCGTTATTGTATTTATTTTCAGGGGGAAAGTAAGAAATATTATAGTACGAAATATAAAAACAAATTTTTAATGCTATTTCCACGATATATTTTATAATCAGTACTGATTTTGATCTAATGAATTATAAATTTATTTTCTTATAACAACTTACAAATTCTTTAATTACGCAAAAAACGTATGATGCAAAGAACGATGAAAGAGAATGAATGAAGATGATTTTTGTATATACAATATATATATATATATATCAATAGTGAATTAGCAAAAATTGAATTTAATCATAGTTCTGACGATAACGTCAGCTTAAATAGTTGTTAATAACAATTTTTAAAAATGTATAGTGATAAATACATCATTATGTTTACTTTTTTTTTTTTTTTTTTAAATAATAAAAACACATTTTTTTAGTACTTATTTCCACAATATATTTTTTGATCAGGACCGGTTTTGCTCATCGCGAGAATTCAGCATCGAGCATCAGTTGATAGTGCTCGCGATGAGCGAAACCGGTCCTGATCAAAAAATATATTGTGGAAATAAGTACTAAAAAAATGTGTTTTTATTATTTAAAATATAATGCCTTTCCATCAAGAAGTGACAGTTAACACCTTAAAAGTCATTATGTTTACCTTACTTCAATGGAGTTCTAATAATCAAAATAATATTAATGTAATAAATAAAAGGGTAAATTTTCATTTAAAACATTTTACAATTAAATATTTTTAGCGTGGCATTGTCGTGGAACACTCGTCGTAAATATCAATTACTAACGAAAGAAAAAACATCAAGTTTTAGTTATTGAAACTTAACATCTTTTCCCAAATATCAGTTCTATAGGATCCGTATAATAAAACGCTTAAAGATGCCGAAAGGTGAACCCAGGTCGTGATTGACTATATATGTGTAAATGTACAAAGTTTTAACAATCCAAATTTGATATTGAAATTCCATCAAGCAGCCAATTGATTTTGTAAAAGAAAAAAACATATTTTAAAGTTGTTAGTACAAATAAAATATTTGGGGATAAACAGAGCAAAAACATACAAACAACATCTAATAAATCCAAGTCTATCTGAAACTATTTATTACCTCTTAGATTTGCCAATAATCCATGTCCTGTACCCCGAGGCTGGCGGTGTAATAGGCTTGCGATGGGTGGCGATGGAGGCGCATTAGTCTGTCTCTAAGCCACCGGGGACGTCCTTCGGCAGGGTGACAATGACGTAACAGAAACATTGTCGGCTCTTAAAATAAGCAATAAAACCCTTGACGGTGGGGTGCTGAGGAAGGATGGGCTAGATGGAGTTGAAGACGCGACGATGCGTTGACGGAGCCTTGCAAGGTCTGCTCCTACAACTGGGTGTATTAAAACAGTAAATTTAAATATATTTTCAATCAGATTTAAATATAAATATAGATTTCAGGCTTCTGCATTTTCTACAGCGGCAAAAAAATAAATAAAATGTCAAAATAGAAAGAATACCAACAGAGCTTTAAAATGATACCAACTACGACGTGCTAACTTAACGGCGACTGTTGACAAACTGACGTTAAAGTGACGCAAAAAAATGATCATTTCTTTCCGAACTACCTAATATTTAGAACTGTTCTAAAAAAATAATACTTATATAATTTAATAATAAAAAATTTATTATTAAATTTTATTTGTTAAAACTGTGGAATTCTACATGTGTTCTCATTCACGGCTCGGGTTTCGCCTTTCGGCATCTTCGGATATTCTATTATCTTTAATAACTATTGATTTAATTACGATGGTAATTAATTTTTAGACGGTACTTTTGTGAACAATACATTTAATTACAAAGTTTTTGATAAATGGTTTTATGACAAAATACAATCAACTACCATCAAAATGAGATTGGACTTTTTAAAAATAACCTCTAAGTTTATAAATAAAACTTTGTTTATGATTTCGGTCACCGTTATCTATTATATAATAGTTAAAGTCTTCCTTATTTGTAATATATATAATAATATGTGGAAATATGTTTTTATCATCCAAATATTATAATCAAATTACATCGTGTATCTTCACTCCATACCAAAAATTGTATTCCTAAATGCTTGTCCCGCATATTTTATCAGTTTTTTTGAAGATCATCTATCATGATAATGCAACTTATAAGCACATAATGGCATTTAAAAATAGATAGATCATCACTGTTTCAAATTATGGTAAATTGTACTCTTTAAATATTACTTTATAAATGAAATAAATAAAACATTGTTCAAGATAGTTCTCATATTATATCACGCATGACATAGTCTACAAAACGTGCTATAGTTTCTGTTTGTGAGTAAGGTGTAATGAAAGACTGAAGATGTTGGATGAAACGAGTAAAGGAAAGTGGAGAAACGAGTGAAAGGGTGTAGTCTAATTGAGACATGGTTCTAAAAAAGAAAAATAAGCATTTTAAGCAATTGGAAGTTTTTCACTGAAAATAAGAATATTTTTTAGAAGTTTGAAAGTTGGAATGCATAGATGACTGTTGAAATGAACAAGATTTTTTCAAAAATTAATTGAATGTTTACGAAAATATTTGGCTCCACTGTTTGAGAAAGTTAATGTGACTCAAAGAAAGGATGGAGAAAATCGTCTCTTGGTTCTCATTTAATGAAAACAAAACAATTAGTTTGCGTGGAACAAAGCCATGCCATCATTTGTTCACAAGATTTGTTTATCTGTCGTAACTATTTGCCAAAATAACACTTTCTCGAATACAAGTGCTGACTGAAGGTAAAAAAAAACAGTTAACACAGCTAAAAATATCATTATATTCGTTTTAAAAAATACTCATTTCAAAAGGTGTTTTTAGTCTAGCCAATTCACACTGTTGGCCAATTTCAACGCTTATAACATAAAACATTTTCTTATAAACTAGACACTAGAAATAAAAATAATTTCTGTTTTTCGAATATAGCTATCATAAGACAGCTAATAATTTCATCGTAGATACAGCTTAACTTTAAAAAAAATAATGATCACAGTATATAGTTTTCATTTGAAAATGTAACTTATTATTTATCTAAAAATCTATTTTACATCAATTTAAAATAAAATCAACATAATGTTTTAACAAAAACCTTTGAGTATTACAATTGTATGTGAGTTATTGGCTTAAATTATATTAGTATTTAATGCTAATAAAAATCAAGATCAGTTCTCTTGCAAAAAATCATTGTTTCAATGTTTTCTATTGAAATTTGAATTATTTTGTATCATACCACACAATGTTTACTATAAATGCAGAAGCAAGCTTTCAGCGTGCTCGTATACTGAAATTTCATAAAATTTAACACCGACAAAGTATATAGTAAAGTGTATCAACCGCATATTCATTATTTCTAAAAAAAATAGTGAATCATCACCAATCAATGCAAAGTTTTTTTATGAAATCAAAACTGTATACATATTAAAGAGTATTTTACATTCAATCAATGAAATCTATATTTGTTTGTAGAAAAAAAATTCAAATATATTTGTTAGGCATACCAGCTGAAATTGGAATTCGTGTTTCAGACATAGAAAAACACTCTTAGTAAAAGATATCTCAAGCAATCAAGTCTGTACTGAATCTTCAACAACTATTTCATACGAAAAGAAAATACTTAACACTTAAATGGTGTCAATTCTCAATATGCTTTCATTATTTTTTCCAAATATCAGAGAAGTATTTTGGAGTGAAACGATTTGTGAAATTTTTCTTTTGTAGTGGTTCATTTAAAAGGAAACTTGAAATAAGAAATTCAGAAAGATTGTAGAATATGTAATTTGTTTTATTTTCACAATTATATATCCTCTAAATCAAAACCAGTTTTGTTCATTGCGAGCATTATCAACTGATAATGATATAACGCTAGCGATAAACAAAGCCCTGATCTGCAGTATATTAATCTGTAAAGATTTACAAAACATTATATAAATATCATACAGAAAAAGACAGTTTAATTTTAATTGAATTGTTTGATGTCCGATGTCAACACATTGTAACATTCAGCGCTCATTATATTTAATTCTTGCTTCTGAAAATTGCAAAAATATTTCCAAATATATTTTCTTTTGTAACATGTTGACATTTATTATAAGTATTTAATAATCTACAGTTGTAAATTATAATTTGAAATAAAGCTTAAACCTCAATCGCAATAACAATATAACATGGTCGGTGTTACGTTGGTCAATTCTCAAATTTATAATCAATAAAGCTGCTTCTGGCTCTTGATTTAACTATGCCATTATTGAAAAGGGTAGGTGGCATTACGAGCAGCTGTTATTTTATTGTTTTACCGTAAATTTCGCTTACGACCCTTCCAGATGTTGTGACTGCCCTTATCATTTCAACATAAAATAATTCACGCTGTGTCCATTTGCACAAAAAATAACGCTACGACAACAATATTCATTAAGCAGTTATTTTAATGAGTTTATGATGCAAGTAGTATTTTACAGCACATTGTCACAGACTTTGTTTCAAAGTTGATTTGTATGCGAATTTGATAGAGCGGAATGTGTTTTACTTGCCCACATAATTTTTGCGTAAAATGTATGTGGCTTTCTAATGATTTCAGTTTTCAAGGGTGGTTCAAAATGAACAGAAATTTCTTTTTCAAAATGCTTTATCCAATCAGAATTTCTTTCACTTTTATGTATATCAGTAAAAAGCGTAAAGTAAATTAAAAAAAACTATTTTAATACATTCTCTAACAAGTTTCATTAACAAATATTCAATTTCCCATCGGTATCATAAAACTCTAAAATTTTAATATATCGTTGCAAATTTAATAAAATCAAAAATAATCTTGAGTCTTCATAGAAATAATAATGATAAATATTTATTAGCCTTGTCCGCTCACCATAGCTAAAAGTATTTTTACGAGAACTGACGAGAAGTTAGCTAATCGCTGTCACAATGTTCTATTTTTTTTTAATTTGAAAGGGTGGAAAGAGAGTCAACAAATCTCAGAAATCCCAACAAAATTCAAATATCTACAATAAAATCGATTAATTAAGCCAACGACTTGTTCTATTCGACCACTGACTTGGTTAACTTTTGAACTCATTTTGATATTCGTCGATGAAAATGTACCAACCATATAATATTATAATTTATGATATCGACTGAAGGTGCTTGATGGAACTTCAATATTAAATTTGAATTGTTACAACTTAGTCAGTTCTGTTGCATCCGTGCGATGGAATACCTGAAGATGCCGAAGGGCGAAACTCGGGTCGTTTGTGATAAGACATATGGAATCGTACAAATTTGTAACAATTCAAATTTCATATAATATTACTTTTATTAACTTCAATTATATATAACTTAAACAGTAAAAATAAACAGTAATATATTTTGGTTCTACAAAAATTATAACGGTCAAAGCTGATAGCAATTTCAGCTCTTGAAAGTTTTATATAGATCTAGGATGTTAGAATTGAAAAGAGGATCTGTTGAATATCTTTTCTATCCCGCTGTACATAGATAAGTAAATCTACGTTAAAATATAGTTCTTATAATAGTTTTAACCGAAATAACTATCAAATATACCTAATGAATAAAAATCAATGCTCGTTTGTTCGTATTTTATGCGTTGCCATTCTGTTCATCCGATTGCAATAAAACTTTGTTAACTTCAATAAATGTATTCATTTTCTGAAAGGAAATAAAAACCATAGTTTTTACCTCCCATAATTAAACAAGATAACTCCTTAAAACTTCAAGCGATATTTCTAGAACTATTTATATTGCGGTAGCAACGCTCTGGGTATAAAAAATTTTAGAGCTAAAACATATTGTTATTTTTTTGCCGTGTTATAATAAAGTTTTACCAAGAATATGACAAGATTTCAATATCTAATATTGCCTCTCGTTTCATTTTTTTTTGCTGTATTTAATAAAATGTAACATATTTATACAACTATAAATATTTAAATATAATCCAAATGAATAAATTCTTAAACTTTTTGATGCTAGCTATCAAGTGAAATTATCAAGTACCTGAGAGGGCTTTTGCTTATTGTGAGAGCAAACTGACTTTTGCTTCGACGAGATAAGGCTTTGCTGAAATAACTTCAGGTGAGATATCGGCTTAGGTACTAACTTATCTGTTTGTGAAAAATAAGCTTGTAATAAAAATATATATTTATATCGTTTTATATGCTATGAGGGCGTACATTTCTGACAACTGATAACTTTTACAATGGAAAAGCTCTTCTCAGATTATGTATAATAATACATCAAATGATGTACAAAAACTGAGATGTTCATTTTAAATATATAAATACATTTTATAGTACTTTTTTCACAATATATTTTATAAACATGACCGATTTTGCTCGCCACGAACATTATATAATATATTGATAATAAAAAAAAGTTTTTTTATATTTAAAATACCATGCCTTTGCACACTTAACTCTTCAATATTGACTAGTTCATCCTTGGCAATTATTATTTTATCGTGGCATCTTTTGATACTAGATATCATATATATATTTTTTTACTATATAAAATATATAATTGAAATAAATGTGTTACAAAATATTAATAAAAAATATACATACATAATCTTTATTACTGCATTATAGAGTACCAATAAATCGTTATTTAATCATATCAAATTAATTCGTAAGTTTATTTCATTGAATATTTATCGTCTTAAAGCAATATACAACACAGAAGGGACAAAGTTTCATTACTTCCTTTACAATAAATTTACTTGGCAATGAAAGTTATTTAATACACTTACAATTCATATGCCCGATTTACATGAAACGCTCTGTAGATTCAATTTGTGGAATCTTATAATGCCAGGCATCTTTCTGTTTCACAAAGAACATCTATTGGATTCTATGAACATTTATTGGAACGAGCCGACGCCTATTATTTCCAAGATATAATTTTCCTTCTTGCAAAGCACACAAGTAGGAAGAATAAGATAGAAAATACTAGAGCAAAAGAGGATGAAATATTGATATATCTTACATCAAACATAACTATCTCAACTTTTAATTATAGTGTCCCGAAAGTAAATTTTATATTATTTTATCGATTTGCAAATCTCTGTGGTCTAACCTGATTTCTCGATTAAGTTCATCATCATATGTGAAAATATATAGTTCGTATTACACTCAAGCTTATCGATTATGGTTTCATAGGGTCTTAGGCTATCTAGTTGATAATGCTAGCGATGAGTGAGATCGGTCCTAATCAAAAAGTATATATTGGAAATAAGTTCTACAAAATGTGTTTTTATTATTTAAAATATCATGCTTTTCTATCAAAAAGTGACATTTAACGCATTAAAAACGACTCATGCTATCCGTTTAAATAAATCAAAGAAACTTTTAATTTGTTAACTGTCATTTCTTGATGGAAAGGCATGATATTTTAAATAATACAAATACATTTTTTAGTACTTATTTCTACAATATATTTCCATACAAAATTATTCCCATTATATATAGATAGCGAAACCGGTCCTGATCAAAAAGTATATTTTGGAAATAAGTACTAAAAAATGTGTTTTTATTATAAAAAAAATCCTTGAAAGATGAACTCTTTGCTCAACATAATTTTTCTATTTTACGAATCCAAGAAATCGTATAATTTTCTTTTGTTTAATTGAACTAGACAAATTATTTTGACGAGCTATGATTGAAAAACACAAAATTACAGAATCAAATATGTCAAATACGATGTTTTAAGTTTCAAACGCAGTAGAATGACAGAAAATAATGAAAGGCGAAACCTGGGTTGTGAGTGACAATGTGAGAATGTAAAATGTTTCAACAATTCAAATCGGAAATTAAATTAAGACGTTTATTCATTTGGTGCTAAAATATTATATAAATGTGTTAAATCGCCAATCCAGCGACACCGGACAGTGAGTATTAAGACGAGCGAAAAATTAGGAGGTTGAGAAATTGCCATGATATGTTTTTGAAAAATAATATTTTATAGATTTATTGAATCAATAAATTGCTTTTTGCAATTGGGAGAGATGGTGGATTTGGAAATCATAGCGATGAGACAAAACGAATAGATGTTGTTTTTCCAACCTACAAACGACAGATTTTATCCATAGTAATAAGTGTGTCTATCTCACTTTCGTTGAGGCGTGAAGGCATCTTTCCTCTCGTTTGCACGCTCTTCGTTTGCTACCTTTCAATGGGAAACCATCCTGGCACTTTTGCGTTAAAACTGTCGTCGCAAGCAGTGCTTCCTAAACTTTTTTTAAATAAAACTGATCACCACTGTTTATATTATTAAGATGAAGACCGGGTCAATTCATCGAACTAAACATTACACTAAAATTTATTTTAATTAAAATGGCTGTATCGAATCATACATTATAAATTAAAACTAGCATATTTATACAATGAAGTAAAATGATGAAGATATATTTTATTACCTATAAATTATTGTCTTAGTTCTTGGACCATTAGTTTTGTATACATGTTAATTATTAACAAAAAAGTATTTTACATGTGGGCTCATTTTTATTTATATTCTGTCAGTTAATAATGTTCACGATGAGCAGAACCGGTCCTGATCTGAAAATTATGTATTTGTGGAAACATATTTATTTCACCGTGCTATAATGGATTTCTTCCAAATAAAAGCCAATTCAATTGATGTATTTTATTATTTAAATATAATGTTTTTCATCCAAAAAGTGACAGTTAGTACAATAAAGCATTTTTTAATTCTGCGTATTTTTATTTGCAGTTAATTTGGTTTTATTTAAAATATCAGCATTTGTTTACCACTTCCGAGAAGTAAAATTTCTTATTATTTTACGATTAAATCTATTTATAAACTCTTATAAATAAGCTGTTTGTTTTTGCTTTTTGACATTCTTTTTTACTCTTTTTTAGAAATGATATTTTTTTTGTTTGCATTTAATAAAAGTGACAGATTAAGAGCAGAAATATAACTAGACTATATATTGATTGGATTGGCATTTACTTGGTAGAACTCCATTATAACACGGTGAAAAAACAGCAATGTATTTTAGTTCTACAAAATTATTTTTAACAAATATAGTTGATAGCTATTTCGGCTCACGCCATCGTCAGAACTATAGTTCTATTTTTTTGTTTGCATTTAATAAAAGTGACAGATTAAGAGCAGAAATATAACTAGACTATATATTGATTGGATTGGCATTCACTTGGTAGAACTTCATTATAACACGGTGAAAAAATAGCAATGTATTTTAGTTCTACAAAATTATATTTTGTATAAATATATTTATGAAAATATTATAATACTAATCGAATGATTTGCAGTTTGTTTCTTCTAAGCTAGAAGTCACTAAAACATTATAAAATAAAAAATATATATTAAGCGAGCGAAATCTATGGTCAAGTGTATCACTTACTTACTTTGAATATTACCTATCTTCATTTAACACATGAATATTGGTATGATTTAAAATCAATATTATTTTAATCAAATAAAAAAGGAATTTGCTTAACAACAAAGGACATTATCAACTAAATCCAACACTTAACTATTGCCATACTATTCAGAATACATCGGAGAAGTCTTTTATTTTCTATTCATGCGACTTCTACTAAGGTAACGGTTTTTGACTGATTTTTTTAAATGTTGAAGTTTATGATATATACTGAAGGTGCTTACCTAAGTTCTATTGTATCCGTGTGATATAATGACTGAGTGTGCCGAAAAACGAAACCCGGATCGTTAATAATAAAATACCTGTACAATACAGTGTTCAGTTGTACTGACAAATTGAGTAGACTTTGAATGAAATACGACTTAAATTTGCTCAAAAAAAAAAACACTAAATATTTTTCGATTTAAGACAGATGCTCCCTTAGTTTGAGAATGTTTTTCCCGGAGAATGAATAGAGGTCACAGCGGAAACCATAATTTTTATAGAAACCAGAAGCAATCAAATCAATCGATGATTACACCATACCGGAGTGTTATATATGGGGACCTGTGGACTTTGGTTTATTTCCACTTTGTTTGTTGGTTCGGTAGCGTGGAGGAGCGCACCCAGCGTGAGGCAGTTACGGCCTACTAAGTGAGATTTATCCATCGCACGGCCCCGACTTATCTTCTAACGGGATATTTTATTGGACTTTTTTTGCAATCGTTGCGTTTTAGTGGTCGCACAAATAAATTTAATTGTCTTTATGGATTCCTCTACAATAATATATTCAGATACTACAATCGAACAATGGCGCTGATATTTCGACTGCTTATTTTTTGTCATGTAAATCGTAAATGCTTTTTTTCTTGTATAATATAAAATATTGGCTTGAATAAATTTTAAAAATAGCATCGACTTAAAAAAAATTTTATACAAAAAATATAACCGTAAAAAGACGATTTAAAAAACAGTTTTTATTATTATCAGCAGTATGTTGTTATTCCTTTCAATTTTAACTCATTCCCTGCTGAGCCGTTTAACGGGTATTTTCAACACCAATATTAGTTTGAAACAATCTGGTTGAGTTTGACAGGAGAAATTAAACAATGCATAAACTCAAAAATTAGCGACTACAAGAAGGTTTTAACCATTATTAATTCATATATTTTTGGGAATCAACTATCAACACAGGAAAATTAGTCGTCTCAACAAGTGAGACATTAGCAGTCTGAGGGGTAATATTATATTGTATTTAAAAATGTAAAAAATCACAATGCTTAGTATTTTCTAATTATAATTTTTGAATTGCGAACTTTTGGACTAATTTTGCTAATCACGGGCAATAACAAATTAAGTCAACAGAATAATTGATAATGCTCTCAATGATCAGTCTTAATGTTAATAACATAAAAATCTGGAAGTAGCAGGTTCTAAAAAAATTATTTCATAATTTTTAAACAGATTATGTTTATTTATTTAAAAACAATGCCTATCCGCCAAGGAATAACAGGTACCAATTTAAAATTTCTTAAAAGTACAATTTAAAAATGTGTCCTACATTGTTATAGTTGATAAACAATTATTATTTCTGCTGTATAATTTTAAATATTGCTAGACGTCACGAGTATGTAACGAGCTGCAAATGCAAGTGAGAATAATTTTTAAGCTCGTTTTTTATGTCGGTATAATTTTTATGAAACTCAAAAGCTTGATTTAGTTTTAAAACATAAATAATTTTGAATCATATGAAACGATTCTCTGTCTAAAAAATATTCGCTTGCTGGTGTTATTTGTATTTAAAAGAATCTATCGTTAATTTAGCAGGCATTTTCTTTATTGTTTAGTTTAATGATTCATGTTATAGATTTTAGTATGTCTGGCACAGCCGCATAGTAAACAGTATTGTTTAGAGTATGTTATAATACGAGACCTGAGAGAAACTTGCAAGGAGAAGTAGAATCAAGGTGTTTGCCTAGTGCAGGCTTTTGTTAGGAACAACGTGGTTTGTTAATAGTTTCAAAATGCGTCCCTGGAGACACAAGAGTGCCAAAACAAAGCCTTCCCGCTAAGTGAAGTAACTTTTTCATGTACTTAACAACATTATTCTTTGCTATTCCCTGAAGAGACTTTTTCTAGGCTAAAAACGACGCAGTTTTGTATATATGTTATACAGTATAGGGTGATTTTGGTGGTTAGGTATAGTAAAAAAGTCTTTGCTGCTAAAATATATCAAGTTATACCTCACCTTTATTATGAAAATGTTTATATGGTAACATTCCAGAGAATAAATATGCCATTGTAAAAATTATATACATTAACAAAGATAGCTTTTTATAATATCGGATTTTTATGTATCAGCTTGTATAGGAGAATTTTTTTTAATTTGTTTTTTCATTAAGTTTGCGATTAATTAGTATATTTTACTGTTTATGAGACATGATTGCTAAGGATATCTTCATTAATTTTGCTTGTATGGTGTAATGCTTGGCGTTAAAATAACAGAAAACATAAATGACGTCACAAATCACAAAACGTAAGCATTACTTTTTTTCATCTTATTTTAATGTAGAAAAGGCTGCTGTGAAAAAAATATATATGCGGTGGTGTTTTGATAATGCTTATATTTTAATAATCGAGTTAATCGAAAGGTAATGTGAATACTATCCCATTGATTGGGTTTTATTGCTATCAATAATCATATAATATAAATCAAATATATTTCTTAACATGGCAAGAATTAAAATTCATTTTACACAATCCTTAATTTTAAACAATGGACTCTTAAGTGACCCATCATGAGTCAGCTCTAAATATGAAATAGAAAATTTTTCTCATCAAGAATTTAATTTATCACACAATGGAAAATAAGAAAAAAATCACATAATATAAATTCAAACTCAGCCCCTAAATGTTTGCATCTTTGTAGTAAGGGTCGGAGAATGACGGCTTTGGAACAGCTAGAAATCAATAGACACCAATTATCACAAAGGATTCTTAACGAACAAACTAACATAATAGTATCGCGACTTGTCCAGCCGTTGCACAAAGGGGTGGTCTAATTTACTTCCAGAATGATCACTTCCGTCCCACATATAATCTTATTGTCATAGACACCTATTGTTTCATTAAGAATTTTGAAAATTTAGTGTCATTGTGTTAAAGTAACAAGCTAGGCCGTTGGAACAGGAGAGAGGATGTGTTGTGTGCCTTTTCTTCACAGCTATATATAGATAAGCAAATTTTAGTTTAAGCATAGTTCTGACGATGGCGTGAGCCGAAATAGCTATCAACTATATTTGTTAAAAATAATTTTGTAGAACTAAAATACATTGCTATTTTTTCACCGTGGTTATAAAGTAATACTATCATAGTGTTACTTGGTCCAATTGTAGAAACCCCACTCTAATAAATAATATTAAGAGTAGCATCTGTGTATACAAGCCTAGTATTTTTTTAATACAATTTTGATTTCTATAGTATTTCATTTAACGGGCAAAATATATTTTTATTTTCGAATTATGAATATCGACCGAATGAATCAAACGAAAATTATTTTTGTACACTTTCAAAAGAGTTGCCAATGTCAACAATTCTATAATATTTATATTTTTATTTCAGCCTGAATCACTGTGTATAAGCATACTAAAATGCCACACGAAAGAATATTGTGTTTATTTTTTCTCTTTTGATGTTTCGCTTTTTCAAACTTGGGTTTTAGCGCACTTAATACAAGGGCTCAAAGTTAAAGTATTCCGTTTCAAACATTCATTTCACGTTTCCAGGAAAAAAATCTTTGCAACACTCAAAAATTCTAAGCTGTTTAAAAATGTCTGGCATTTCATCAATTACAGAACATCGGCAAAATCATTTCATTTCACGATAAAAATATTTGATAAAATGCCACTTGTTAAACGTTATGACAAGATATAATTTCATAAAAAATACAGCACAACTCCTATGTAAAAGCTTAAATATAGATCAAATAAAGCAATTATTTTATATAAACAGTTCCATAAATTATTCAATTTTAGGTTAAAACTGATAATTCTTAGTGAAAATGCATAGTGTTTTTTAAATAATGAAAACATATGTTTATAGCTGTTTCTACAATATAATATATGCATTATCAGGATAGGTTTTGATAATGTGAGCGATTAGTGTAATAGTATTAAATTGTCGAAAAAGGGCTAAAATATGTCTTTTTATTTTTGACAGTATGAATAATTGCAATATATTGAACATTTTTTTAATTACAGCTTTTCACTACATTCTTATGTAAGAATGAAAACACGTGTCACGTTTAGTAATACACTGAGTGGAATAAAAAAGCTAACAATTTTCATATAGTTTCAAAGCGAAATATCTTATTTGGAATACCTAAATTTTTAATCATTTTTTTTTTTTAATTTCTCACTTTTTATAAAATTAAGTAAAGGGAGAAAACTTAGATATACTCAAAACAGGTGTCTCTCATTATAGCGTTCCACTATATAGGCAATACATTTATATAAAATTAATTTTATACTATAAGGTTTGACTTTACAAAACCATCGTTAAATTGTGGCACTGAAAGAGAATCGTGTAATTGAATCTGCTATAACTATAAAACAGAGGTGTGGATAATTATCAATAAATTCTGCTCGAATAATCCATAATGCAAAGCTTTTGAAGAGATGTGGCAAAAACGAGCCAAGAGTTATAACCGAGATCATCCGTCAGGTGCATTTCAAAACCGCTCCACTGCTTTTAACCCTTTTTACCAGACCTTTTCAAAATGTATGCTTAAAATACTTAAAAATATTATGAATAAATATATCCATTCAAAAATTAGAATACTATTACATTAATGTGACTTTAATGTACATTAATGACTTTTTTACATATATTAATGATACTAGGCGCAATAAAGATTTTTTAAGAACTTACGTCTTTTTTGAAGGCCCACAGAATTAACACAAGAAGAAAAGACATCAAAAATAACGCAAACTAAAATTTCAAACTGAAACAATTATAATTTGTATTTAGGAGTTAAATGGAAAATTCTAATTTGTTTTTTTTTTTTACGTGATTTCTCACGTAAACAAAATTTGATGCAGTATTTTCGTTGTAAAATTTTTAATGAATTACTCTTCATTGATTGAATTGGCTTTCACTTGGTAGAACTCCATTATAACACGGTGAAAACAATAGCAATGTATTTTAGTTCTACAAAATTATTTTTACAAATATAGTTGATAGCTATTTCGGCTCACGCCATCGTCAGAACTATCCCTAGAACTAGTTCTGACGATGGCGTGAGCCGAAATAGCTATCAACTATATTTGTAAAAATAATTTTCTAGAACTAAAATATTGCTATTTTTTTCACCGTGTAATTACTCTTCATTTTCAATCCAAAATTAATACTAGAAAACAACAAAACACAAGATATTATGATTAATACACCTAGGCCTCGTATAACACGGTTTTACATAACACGGATGTATAAATTGTAATATATATTTTTATGCAACGTGCTTTTTATAACACGGTTAAATGGAAAAGTTTTATTAAAATGAAGTGTTGAATGAATCTACTTCAATTAATGACCCGAAAAGTAGATAAATCGAAGTTGCTACATGTTTCATATTAAGAACAATAAGTGACGGCTTGGAATTGGCTGAGTTTTTTTATTGATAATGATCCTATAATGGAAAGGAGTTCAAAATTCAAGAGGGAATTAGAAAATATTTTGGAACAACTTAAGGAAATGCGTAAAGATTATACGCTTAAAGCAGACGCTTATTAACGATTTTTTTAATTCAAAGTCCTCCGATGATGAAAACTCACAGCCGATCTTGAAACAAAGTGAAGAATATAGAATTCTAAGCGGAAGCGATGATAAATGAATGGTGTATTATGTTATTAAGGTTTCTTTCAATTAACATGCAAATGTATGTTTGTATATTTAAAAAAATACAGTACATATTTATATAGACTATATTAGATTTTTTCTTTTTATGGAACACAAACCTGAATTTTTTATGAACATCAAACCTTGTATAACATGGATTTGTATTACACGAGGTTTTTGTGGAACCATATAACCGTGTTATACGAGGCCCATGTGTATTTCGTTTTTATTTCGACAAAACGTATATCAAAAAAAAAAGATTGTCAAACAAATCTTGCCTTTGCGTTTGAAACCAAAGGCCATGTTCAAACGCTTGTTGAAGAAACTTACTCTAACTTTGAAGAATAAACTGTTTCCATAGCAATCTTTTGAAAAAATTATAATATATTTTTTTCACTAATAATTTTGTAATTATTTATAAGCACTGTAAAAGCTTCTGCATCGAATAATATTTAGTTTCCACCCCTTGAGATACTAACCCTAGTCTCCCCGGTGTTAAATGTCACCCACACACCTTGGCGTGTTTTATCGCCGACTTTATGCGGAGCCACTTTACCCCGCGACACCCATTATATATTTTTATTCCGGCAAAAACGAATCGAGACTGTATAATCGCTGTAATTGGTCCAATCAATTGCAACATTCATGAGATCAGCGTTTTATTTTTAATCAATTTCTAGAATTTTAATTTGGTTTGTTAATTTTTCATCGCATTGAAGTGGGGCTCGAAAAATGTTGCCAGTTTTTTCACGAAAACAAATGAGATAATCAATTCTTGTGAAAGTAACATCATTACAGAATATAAACGAGTCATTAGAAAATAATTGTTCATTTTCAATAATTTGATAATATTTTAATTGTTTCGCTTAGCACGCCTTGCCCGTAGCTGAATTATTTACAATTGTGAAAAAATTAACAGACATTTTTAAAAGTTCTGTTAAATTATAAATTAAAAACTTTGAAACCCTAACACGGTCTACTGTATTTAAAACAAAAGTTCAAAAAATTATTACGTATAAAATATAACAAAAAAATAACAGCGTGACTTGAAATCATGGTTGTTAATATGCATTGAATTTTTTATTCAATATAATGCATCAATAGAAACTGTTTCGTTTTACATAATATCGCAATAAATTTGATTAAAACGCAAGTAAGGTTTCCTCAATGAAAGTAGGTCGCTCAAAGATCATAATGAATATCCAGCTAGGACGTAACGAGAATGTTTTCTTTCACTAGTTTTGCTAGAGAAAATTTTATATTGGTTTTAACTATTTATGAAGTTTTGAATTATATTTATTGTTGCTTACAAATTAGTACAAAGAGAACCATTATTTTTTACTTGTAAGCTATTTTACGTCATTTAGATTTATATTGTATTACCTGTAATTATGAACTTATTTTTTTGATTCAATTGCTTCGTTTTTATTTGGTATGATATTCTCGCGATGAGCGGAACCGGTCATGATCTTAATTATTTTTAATTAATTTAATTGTGGAAATAGTACACAAAATTGAGTTTATTCTTAAAATTATTTTTTTAAATTTTTATGCTCATAAAGGAATAAGTATAAGATCAATACATCTTAGTTACTATGTACATAATAATATAGTGTATAATATTTACATTTTTGTCGCTAGATTTCTTAGGTTTTTTTTATTTGATTTCAAATAATTGTGATATTTTGCCATACCTGACCAACTTATTATTATATTAATGATAAAATCGAATTGCGTTCGTCGTAAATTTCGTTTTAATAACCTTTTTATTACTTTTACTATAAAAATAATTGCTTTCAAGGCGCGTAAAAAATGATGAAGTAAATTTAAACCTAATTTAGTTAAAACTCTTACAAAGTAAATTAATGTATATTTAAGACCGTCTAAATGAAATGCAAATAGCATACGCGCTTATATAATACAATAAAGCCCTTTAAATTTTATTATCATATTAATTGCCATAATTATTATCAATTTGACCGCTAATAATTTTAGGGATGTGCTCCATTTCGCCCCTCGTTACCCGATTAATTTAATCTCTATCCAACGTTAATGACCCCAGCAATTACCTTGTTTTTGCTAACTCTCAAGACATTTGGGTTTATGCCTCAGATAAAAAGTTTTACTATAATACTGCCTGGTTTTGATTGTGTTATTGTCGTGTTTGAAAGACATTTGGTCTTCAGTGGGTTAAGTCACATAGTGCCGCTATCAATCGTTTATTTTCGAAACTATTTTATTCAATTATGCAATCGTTGGATTATTATAAAATAAAACATGTGAGAAAAATGATTTGGAATTATTCTGGAAAGTGATTAAATTACTCAAAACTTTTATAACATGAATAATAACAAAGTAAAAATTCAAAGTATTGAAACTGTGTTCCGTCGATATTTTACATTATATATATATGTCAAAGTTATAATACTTACAATACCTGATATAATCCATTTTTTTCAATATTTTGTGCCTTGCTATTTGATGTTGTTTTTTTTTATGTTTTATCAGACTTTTTCGTTGAAAGGCGTGATAGAAATGAATAAAACACAATGATTGAAATAATTTTCGACAATTTTAAAATTTTAACAAAGAGCCACTTTCAGTTTTTCTGCTCATCGCGAGGACTATCAACCGAAACAAGTCTTGACGATGGCGTGAGCCGAAATAGCTATCAACTCTATCCTATAAAAAAAATTGTAAGACAAAAATACATTGCTATTTTTTCACTGAGAGAACAAGTGGTTGAAGACATAAAAAAATAGTTTATTCGCTTATTTAATAGAATATGGTTAAATGTAGTGTGTGTTTATTAATATATCATGTTTAATGTTTTACACAAATTTAATGTTACAAGTATTATACTGATATAAATCCAAATAATTTACTCACATACAAACGGTTTTGTTCCGAAGTGACTTACAGATATTTCTTAATAATTATTTATTGTAATAATTATTATCTTTTCAAATAGAGCAGTATTTTTCAACTTTCAAATAACTATCTTGTCATCAAATATTCAATTATCAATTCATTAACTTCATTACGTTATACATGTTTTTATACTCAAATTTAAGCTATTTTCTCAAATCTTGAACCATTTGTTTTTTCTTCGTATGTATAAAGTTAATGTAAAAAACTAATTTTCATTGCTGTTGTATCATCTTGATAATCTGGTTCTGATTTTTATTTGATAAAAGTTTTTAAATAATACTGAACATTATGCTTTATGATTTTTAAATATAAAACGTTCTCAACAACAAGTGATGACCAACATCTTAAAATGCATTTAGATCTATAAAAAAAAAATTACGGATTAAAATATGAATTTATTTGTATTTACAAACTTTTTTTTATTTTGAAATAAATATTTAAAATAAAGTGAATGTGAAAAATTACTTATGAGATTATTATGCAATAAAAACATGAGAATGGATTTACATAATATATGACACAATTTTTGGGCGTATACTTACACTCATACTACTCAAAGGGTTAACCCCTTTCCCATAAATTATTATTAATGGTGCCGGTTAGTTTTATTATTAATTTTAATTAAAATTTGACTTTCACTTTTGTATGAATGAAAATAAAAAATGGGCTAAAAATTTTAATGCCGAAAATTATGACTATTAATAAATCCATAAAAAAATTCGTCGAAAAAGTTTTAATCGTCCTTTTTAACATTGGGTAGTTAAATCTTGAATTGAAATCGGATATCCATTCTGCTAATTATGTGAGAATCTTAGAATAGGAATTCAATTAGAATAGTGACAGCCGTACTTTCAGTACTAAAACGATAGAACTTAACGCTGTTGTATTGAGAGTAGACATTTTGCGCGTGCTAACTATTTTACAGTTCGGTTACTAGATAAACTCTTAAAATGATGCAATATGATTAATACCAAATCACTATCGAAAAAATCACTGTATTCAGTTTGATATCATGATACAATCTGTTTTTATTAAGAACTTCTTCGTTTTATTTAAAATTAATACATATTACTAATTCGAAAATATTTAAATAACCAAACACACTCGTAACTCCTGCTTTCAATAAATGCATATTATCAATCAATCCCAAAGGAATTGTAAAAATTAGTATTTGTGTTTATTAGTTTATAACATCGTTTTTTTAATAGTAGAGGTGATACAGTGGGTGATCGGTTAACGAACAGCTCGGACTGCGAACAAATCGGACAACAAAACATTTTCGGATAACGAACAAAAAAGAGCTTTCTTATCCACTTTAAAAACTTTACTCTGTAAAAACTGTCGACTTTTTACATTCGACAGACTTTTGAAAACGGCGCGTTGTCACAAATGTCATTTCCAGGTTTAAATCTATGATAAATCGATATCGGTTAACGAACAATTCCGATAGCGAATATAGTCTAGAAACAGATTGTTTTTGTTAACCCATCACCGAGTGTTCACTAGAATTGATATAGCTCATCAGTGAGATTCTGTTAAACATTTTAATGTTGGTAATGGAATATATTAAAAAAAGCACTTTACAATTGATTGATATGAATTCGTTATTCAAATGTTCACAGTGAGTGTATGTATATAATTACCTATTCGCCCTAGCTCAATGCATATGTGTTAACTATACATGTAAAAGAGAGTTCGCGAAATAGTTAGTCAACGAAATTGTCTTTTCAAATTCTCCAGCAAACATGATGGATATAAAAATACATCTTTTTTTATTATTTATATTTAGTTTTCGGTGTAGAAACTGTCACCTGCTAATAAAAATTCATTATGTTTAATAGAAAAAATAACAAATTTTAAGTAATATTATACTTTATATTATAGTATGCATTACATTGTGTATTGTAATGAAGTTTATTATCGACGGACAAAATCATTACTCACTTTAAATGCGTTAACTGTCACTTCTTGTTCCAATGACATGCATTAAAATAATTAAGCGTAGTGTAATCTACTCTGTTTCCATTTCCAGAATCTGGACTGGTTGCGCTCATCGCGAGCACTATCAACTAATTTAAGTCAAATTAAAAGAAAGATTTAAAAAAATTCTAGATGTAATAGTTATCAGGTATACATAACAAATGATTCAAAAACCACGAAACTTATTAACAGGTTATCATACAAAATATATAAAAAAAAAAATCAATAAATTTCCACACATTTTGTCACTAACATTTCTGGTTTGCCAATTCGGCATCTTCGGGCATTCTATCACACAAATGGTCAGCTCTGTTAAATCCATGTGATGTAATGCCTCAAGGCGGTATCATAAATTATATCGTAGTTAATTTACTCGTCAGCGACACCGATCGTAATTCAAAATTGTTGGAATAACTGACACCTTTTTTAAATTATTTAAATATTAATCTTTTGGCTTTAAAATGTAGAAGTGTTACAACGAAAATTATGCTTTGTTTTTTTAATATATTTTTCTCTCGTTATAAATATTAATTCTAACATTATTATACAATAAAGGCGAATCCTTATGGAGTACTAAACTTCAAATAATGAACATTAAACAAAACGATACGTCTAAAAAAGCGCTTCTGATAATATCCCATTATTCAAAATTAAAATGCGGGCAGAATGGTTACCCCTCGGCTCGATCCAATTTTTCTTTCATACCACATCATAATTTTTGCATCTAAGTCACAGCGGCGTGTCCATCGTAATATTATTTAAAGATTAAGATAATTTGATAACAATCAAGTATTCCTTGCACTTACTAACAGCATCTAAAATAATAATTCACTCTTTTGATGTCTACGATTTCCTCATCTATTTATATTCCATTTTCCTTGATCTGGCCACACCTCTAAGTAGTCAAAGATTATTAATATCCTGAAGACGCGGAAAGATAAAACTTGGATCATTAGTAGCAAAATATATGGAATCGTACAAAGTTACAACAATTCAAATTTGTCTAAAACACTCATTTTTCTTATTTAAATTACCATGCATTTCCAACAAAAATTTACAGTTAAAACCTCAAAAGAATTTTTTAAAGTTATTATGATAGATTTATTTACATTTAAGTGAATCTTGGGCAGATAAAACCATTTTCAGGTAATCACAGCCAACTCGAAACAGTTGACAAACACGCCGCGACACAAAAAAAAAATATTCATATTTAAATAGTCAATATATAAATAAATAATTTATTTAAAACTGATTCAAAAGAATATATTTCTATTAATATTAAATAAATCATTATTATCATCTAAAAATATAAATTTATTTGGGGTTTTGTCTCAACAAAACGATTTAAATTAAAATCAGTCGCTTTGTTTTAATTTTGAATTTTTCCATTACATTTAAATGGTAAAACCTCCGTTAACTACCACTTAATAGGTTTGTGATAGTTGGAAGATTATTACTCAACAATTAAGTATTATTAAAATGATATTAGTAGTTATCAAAATTAATTGACATATGCATTTAACTCATAAGCCGAGGCTCTATTATTTATGTACTTAATTCGCCATCGTATACCAATGATGTAAACTATTGACTTACTTTCATTTCGAGTGCACAAGTACTTGCTTTGAATTTCATGACGAACGCAAATTATAAGGCTACTCTTCTACAGCTGTGGTTGTAAGTAATAGATCACAACTGATTTTTTTAGAATTTATACTTAAACTAATAAATTCTTTTCAGCAAAGAAGCATCCTGCGCTACTGACGGATACCTACTCTTTCTCAATTTTGAGTATAAAAAAACTTTTTCAACATAGCCTAGCCGGAACAGATTAATCAAAAGTTATGGGAGCAGAATTAAGAATAGCGTGATGAGAGATAATGAACCACCTGATAACCTCCAAGGAGTTTGAGTCAAATTTCCTCTTCTTGATTTCCCACATACTTTGTTTTATCGGATCGAAATTTCATATCGATCACGAAAATAGGTAGAGGTTTTGCGAACATAAATTTCATGAAACTTCTCACAATTTTATTAATTGCTATAATACAATTGTGTAAGTACAAAAACTTTTTTCTGATTATGGTTAAAATCTATGAAAATTGTAATTGTAAAAATGTAATAATCTTTACAATAAATTCAAATTCATGGGCCCAATAAATGATTTTTTCTATATTGTCTTCGAACTGAAACACAAAAGGGTTATTATGATTCAATAATTCAAATAGCATGTATAAAATGTTCTCAAATTGTCTTTGGAAGGGACTTTCAAAATAATAATAAGTTTTAATAATAATGATTGAATTGAATTGAACTACTAGATACAAAGCATTGCTCTCGAAAATAGTTTTGATAATACTCATGAATTAAGGTAAAACATTCTCATTTATTTAACCATAAAATTCTCCTTCTTATGTTGTATTGTATGTCGTAAGGTTTCCTTTTATTGATACTGTGAAGTTATCAACAAAATCGCAAACAAGCAATATCTTGGCTTACTATTCTGAAAAATCGCCGCTGACTCGACAATTTTTATCCATTGTTTGGATTTATTGTATGAAGAGTATTGAGAAAAGCTTTCTCTAAAATATTTTGTATAGTATAAAAGAATCCATTTATGAAAGTTGCAAATAATAGAAAAACAGCGACTTCGTTATTATAAATAAAAATACTTTTGAAGAACAAATAAATCTACAAATACACTTTTAAAACAGTACTTCATTGTATTAATTACACTGGCATTACTTTAAAGAAGCCTATAATCATAAGGTAAAAAAGTTACCGCATTTAACTCTAAGCATTTTACATCAGATTTTTGATAGCTATTTTGGCTTCCAACATCATCAAGACTATCATTCAACTTATTGTATGCTAAGCTTTACATACTATTTATGAGTACATAGACAGTACATCGTTAAATTCTATGATCGTAAATCGAACACCCCATTAAAAAAAAATGTACCGTAAAAAATATTCAAATAAAATTTAAAGCTTAACAAATAAAATCATGAAGTCCTCTTACAAATAAATCCTTCCTTACGTGGGATGTAAGCGCGTGGGACGCTAGCGCTAAGTACAACCCCGAAAAACTGTATATTAGTATAAGAGTATTTAATATCAATGAATTTAATGTTATTTCAAATTAATTCATACTTTTACAAAGTTATCGAAGAAAATTTGATCGAGATAAAAATAATAACCTAATCAAACCTTACCTAAGTAATAAAACATATATGAATACATATATACATATATATATATATATATGTGTGTGTATGTGTGTAATTTGTTTTGAATTTGAATTGGTATAATTTTGTACGATTCCACATGTTTTGTCACATTGACATGGGTTTCGCCCTTCGGCATTTTCAGATATTCATCACACGGATGCATCAGAACTGAAGATTAAAAATTGTAACAATTCAAATTTGATATTGAAATTCCATCAAGCACCTTCAGTCGATAAAACATAAATTAAAATAAAAATGTAAATTTGTTTTTTTTGTGAATTTTCGACTACTAATTTAATGTCTGTTTACTACTATTATTACTACTACCTACTATTGTTTTATTCTTTTATAATTTCCTTGTCAATATTTGTTTTATTTTTCTTTTGCTAAATATTTGTTTATAGTTTTTTAAACAAGTCCTTTTCTTTTTCTATCTAACAAATTATAATATGTGCGCTATCGTCGGTGAACTAATGGTGCACTAACGTCACCGTACCATCAATAATAGATCATTTTAAAACTTTATTTACTCATTAAAATATCTTTGCTTTTAAATTTAGTGATGAAGATGTTCTGAAAATGATTTCATGTATTTCTAAATAACATACTTTTTTTGAAGCGATCTCTAAGATATGCGAAGATAAAACAAAATATTCCCATTGATACCGAAATTATGTCTCGAAATATTATATTACCGCACCCGTTTTACGTCGTGATTTTAAGATGAAGAATTTCCCTCATAATTAAAATACACAAAGAATGCGTTCTTACTTTTTACGAATTTTATGAAAGGTTTTTTTGAATCAAGATAAATCATCCCCATCTTGCCTCTTTTCATCAAACCCGTCCCCGTTTGCTCGCAATACCTCAAAACCAACAAAAACCTCCCCCGTCCGAAATTTCATCCCTGATGTCAACACTTGAGCACATCCCCCGTAAGGTCTTCGCAGGCAATAAAACCTACCCGTTGCGCCCTCTGTCCAAGATTTATAAAAGCGTAATGTGCTGGCCAAGCAAAAACAACCCTTACTACTGAACTCCCTACTTTATTCTATTTTCATCGTATTGTATGAATTACTTTGTATGAGGAAGTATCTCAATTCAATTATTAGATTCTAGCTGAGAACATCACAAAGCCTAAGCACATTCACAGTATCACAAAAAATAGTCTCCTACACTTGTAACTACATACATATACACTTTGTGGTAGTATTCAAATATGTATATTTTTTCTTACTGACGTTATTTTATATCCAAAATATTCTTTAAATTTTTATATAATATTTCAATAAATCACGATTGTTGTTGGTTTTCAGGTTTCAGTGGCATATTATAATTATTATGAAAATAGCAGTTAAACTTCTTACACTATTTTGATAGTTGTAATTGACATACAATATTAGTAAACGGACATGACATTATAAATAAAAAACACATTTTCTACTACTGTTACCACAATAAGTTTCATGATCAGAAAATTTTATTTTATTTTTGATAGTTATTTCGGCTTCCGGTGTTTTTGTTTATTATGATATGATAAAAATATTTTATTTTCGCGAACATTTTGAGCTCAATCTTACAAGAAATTCTACAATAATATTTTGACATCATAACTGTTTTTCTCTTACCATAATTTCGAAAATGGCACCAAATATATGATATGTGTTGTGTAGCTAAATATAATACTTTGCTGTTAATGCTTGATTGTTTTTTTATCTGATAATATATGTTTATTTATAAACGAGTTAAGCATTATTTATTTATAAAAAAAGTAAGCCATTTTTTACATAATTCAAATCAAATCATTGTCAATCATCTTAAAAATACATTGCATCTTTAAATTTTTGAAGGTGTTCTTCATTCGCATTTTTGAATATAGCGAAAAAAATTTAAAATAAGATGTTTTAATGTTGTCCAAACCGGCGCTGTAAATTCACCATTGATATATACAAACAACTGTGAGTTGAATTTTTGATTCAAAATCAAATTAACATCTCAAAAAATGCGCAAATCGTACCCAAACAATTTCACATCTCTGAAATGCACATCGCATTTTCACAACAACCAGAAATATCTCCCACAATCTCACTAAGTGAACGAATGTATGCAGCCATTGACGTGCATACTTATCTTAATCGGTGTGCTGCGAGATGTTGATAAGGGTGCCGAAACGAATTTAACAAATATTTTTTTCTATTGTAACGTATGAACAGCTAGATATTGAATTCATTAGAAATGAATAACGTTATTTAACGTAAGTTAAAATTCTTCATCAAGGATAAATATGCGTGTGTATACTGTTTGATGACTTTGTTTTATTAAATAATTTTTATAATTACTTTTGTATTTTCTTCCACTACAAGCTAATTATGATAATGACAAAAAATCAATTGCTTATTCATCCCAAAAAATGTCTGTTTTTAAAAACCATTCATAATTTAATAAATCTTTATTAAAAAAAAGTTAAACAAGTATCCTAAATAGTAATACAACTAGCGAAGCACGGCTATTTTCATGATTGAAAATAAGTAAGAAAACCTGTTTTAATTATCGTATTAATTTCACATATTTGATAGAGATTTAAACACTAATGATTTTAACAGCTACTTTTTAATGGATTTTTTTAAATAATAGATAACAATTTGTGTTACCATATCCAGTCCATATCTCAAGAACTTAGGAAAAAATTACAGATACAAAATATCTAAATAGTAATAAAATGTTGAAGACATTTAAAAATAAAAACCTTCTAATTTGTTCTCAAAAATAAAGCGAGATTTTCTCTCAATGATAAGATGTTAATTGATTTTTTATCTCATTCTCAATATCCAAGCCATTCGTCTTGTAAACCTGATTAAAATTAACTTAAAATGTAATATTTTAAATAATAAAAACAATTTATATAGTACTTACTTCCACAAAATATTTTTGATAAGGAACGGTTTCGCTCATCGCGAGTATTATCAACTGATCAAAAAATACATTGTGGAAATAAATACTAAAAAAATGTGTTTTGATTATTTAAAATATCATGCCTTTCCATCAAGAAGTGACAGTTAACACATTAAAAGTCAAAATGTTATATAAATGTAGTGCTTTAATTTTTATTGTGTCAGTTGATTATGATCACGATGGGAAACCGGTCTTGATTTAATAATACATAGTAGCAGTGTGAAAATATTTTTTAATTTTGTGTTAATTAAAAATGTGGTTTAAGATATTTTAATCAAATATGAATAATCGTTAAGTCTTCCATCGACGTCACTGGTTGAAATACCAGTGTACTGGAATCAGAAATTTGAGCAAGTGGAGTTCTTTTAAGGCGCACGCTACCAATATTTTCTCTGAATAATTCATCAGCGTTCTATATGTTCCATCATAATGTACCAAACTACATGCTCACACACATTTCTTTATCTTTGATTCATTTCCTCTTCATATCTATGGTGTTTGCACTCCACGCGATTCATTTCGCGTTTCACTCGTCATCTAGATTGAACTATCCTTATAAGAAATGTATGAATTCAGTTATTTTAATACGGAATTTTTAACGTAAATTTTCGATTCATATTTGTTCACGATGTAGCGTATGTGATTTCTTAATATTTTTTTGTTTAATATTTATCTAACGGTTTTTTATCAAGAATATGAACAATACGAGTTTAGGAAACGTCTAGCAATAAGCAAATTTCTTATATACAGTGTACTCTCGATTATCCGTATTTTTTAATTCAAATATAATCTGATTGATTTTTTTCTAAAACGATTATGAGACGCATTAATGAATTGCGATCTTGAATATGCGCGTTGTTTGAAAAAAAGGATAAATGTGTTTGTGTTTACGTAACTAATCGGTGATTTTTTTTTAACCACATGTGTGTTTTGAATGTATGACTGTTTGCATATACCGCAATAAACATCACAATTTATGAGACTAGAATGAGTCAAGAATTGAAATCCTTTGAACTCCACATGCGTTTCTATTTACATATCCAATGAAGTGCATAAACCAGTGCGAGTGCCCGCAGTAAATTTGTTAATTTTAATATTTATTGCCTATATTTGCCAGCTCTCGGGACTACGTTTTTTATTATGATAAAATATCATATTTTTACGTTTATTTTTGTGTTTTCTTGATAAATAGTGAATATATAAATAATTTGTTAAAAAATTGTATTGTTTATATGATATTATATTCATAAATAAAATAAAAAATGATGATTCGGATTATCCATGTTTTTCAATTATCTCTGACCATCCTCCCCAGCATTTGCACGGATAATCGAGAGTGCACTGTATATTTATATATATTATTTTCCGTGGGTGTTATATCTTAAAAGTAATCTAAGCATGGTTAGTTTAAAACTATATTTTTTTAGCTATAATAATATTTATGGCTATAAAATTTGGTTAGAGTTTTATCTCATTACCACAATAAATATTAAAATTTTAAAACCGAGACCATATGATATCCCTCTTTCTCGATTAAGAGTCACTTGATAGTAAATATTTTATTGTCTTTCATATATGAAAGTATTTTTTCTAGTTTCAATATGAAGATTGCAGTGAAGAAGCATGGAAATATCATCGCTTAAAAATGTGCATGATAGATTTTATGTCTTTAAACGTACAAATATGTTGAAAGGCTAAAAGTGGCCACCACTAGTATGCGTTTTTTGAGCTTTCACGTTAAACTTCCAATCGAAAGAAATCTTCACTACAATTTTGCCAAAACTTTTTTATCAATATAATGAAATCAAAAGAGCTTTGAAAAATGCAAACAAAAAAAATCACATCTAGAAATTATTATTAATAAAATATATATATATTTTATATTATGTTAAATTATAGGGTAGGACTAGACTGCAAGTGTATCAAAATTCATTGATTAATTATCTACATATGAATTTATGTACGAAGACGTACATTCTCGTTATTTCTCTTTAAACTTTATAAGAACAGATGATTGCTATATAAATTAGCTGACTGTTTATTGTATCGTTACCGTACATATATATTGGTTTAATAAGTTGTTGGTTCAGTGTTAATCGATCTGTTCTCCTGGAAGAAATTATTTTGATGTAAATAAACTCCAGTTGGACTACAAATGATCCACATTGGGAAAGAAAACGGTTATATGGAATAAAAAATAAAATAGTTTTATTTTGACAGTCAAACAAAAATCAAGTTTACTTACAAACAAGCACAGGACGAGGAGCGATAAGATGATGGCCCATACAAGTGTTTGGTAAATTTGCACAGTTAACTGTTACTGTACGAGTTTTCAGGGATCGTTGCAATTTAGCGGTGAGTTCGCGTGGGTTTCACGTGGATCCTGAATAACTTAGTGGGTGAAACTTTAACTATTTACCTCTGGAAACATTTACTTCGATGCAAACTGGAACTGTTTTATGTATTCCCATTTGTATCGGTGCCGTACACTTTCGCTTCAATGCAAAATCAATTACGCAAATTCTGTTTCAAACGGTCAACTGTACTTACTTCAACCATTGTAAAACTCGTCAAAAAGTAATAAAGACATGTTAAAAAGCGGTTTATGTCAAGATTCGTTTTGAAATAATTTCATTGTGTTAATGGTTAAATATTTCAATTATAAGTGACATCTAAGCTTAAACTTTAAAAACATAGACTTCAAATATAGAAAATAAGTTAAAAGCTTTGTTATAGTGCTGCTTGAGTAGCGATAAAATACAAAAATTTATCAATGGGTTATGAAACGAAAGGGTTTATAAATAAGCAATCGTCAAAACTAAAATACAGTTTTTAGCAAGGCAGGTGAGTTTTCTAACCATTTTATATTTAATACCATTATATTTGAATTCATCAAGGAAATTTTAAAGTTTACGTTGATGTTCCATCAAACATCTATGGTCAAGATCTCAAAGTGTTAACATTCTGACTAATAACGTTTCAATTGTTGACACAGTTGATTGAAGTGTGTTTATAGTTGATACTTCAAAATATGACAGTTTTAACAATGTTGTTCGCGTACAAACTATTTTTTGTGTAAAAAGATACTTCGATTCATCATGGCAATTACTTAATGCCAACATTATTCACTTTTAATCTATTAACTGTCACTATTTGGTGGAAAGATATGATATTTTAAATGATAAAAACACATTTTAAGTACTATTTCCACACTATATTTTATTATCCGGACCGGTTTCGCTCATCGCGAATATGATCAACTGATTATGGTAATAAGCGTGATGAGCGAAACTGGAAGTAGCAAAAATGAAGTTTTTATTATTAAAATACTTTTCAATAAATTTTGCATATAGTTGTATCGTTGTACTATCGTTATCTATTGTATGTTATTCTCAACTTAAATTTGTTAACGCATCGACACATGCTTTTACTTAACCGCTCCTGCCTTTTGTTAAATAAAAATAATCAAAATTAATGTGAAAATGTTTCTTAGTGACATTTGCCTACTCTATTCAAATAAGCAATAAATATAATTCATTGTTAATCGTAAAGAAATCGTTACACTAGAATTTTATGATACCAAATTAATATAACAAATTTCACGTTTTAAGATACAAACTTATCAAACTGTTAATTGAGAATTTATTTGTAAAAAAACATTTCAAAATGAAGCAAAACAATCTATATATCCCTAACAATTTTGTTTGTATTGCCATAAAGAACTTTAAATATGCATGGCGTTAGGCTACTTAACGAACGTCGTAGAGGCGTAGATGCCACCCGCGTAGTAATTCTACGGCGCGCGTTAACGAATTGGGTTGACGCCTCGCAGCAGGACGCGCTACGCCGCCAAGACCTCCTGCTGTCCGCGCACTAATTTATTAACACATTAAATTAGTTGACACTTGTTCTCGTTTATGCCCCTCTATATTACTTACTTTACTAACGATTCTTGTCTTTTATAATATGTAACGCAGCCGGCACCGCGTGGTGGGAATTTAGTTGCTATAGAGTAAAGGCATAATTTTCAGGCTTGTTTTATATGTCTTTATTCACGCAAAATTTACATACACATCTCAACACTAAATACTTTTTATACATTATAAATTACAATTTAACTAGTGTAAGCTTGGAATTAATTAAAAAGTAAGTCCAAAAATATTAAATCAATCACACTTATACCTCGATTTACGCGGTAGATACGTTCCAAAGGAGAACGCGTAAATCGAGACTTCGATTTTTTACAAAAACAGAAGATAGGTTTCAGAAATAAAAAATCCGTATTAATCGAGACTTCAAGTTCTGTATAAAAAAAGAGATTTTTAATTAGAAATAAATTTAATAGCTCAATATAAGTCGACAACATGTTTATAGTTAAAAGCATCATTATAAAATTGTAATTTTATTATTCCGCCTTCTCACTACTATATTCTAGTACAATCATTTTTTTTCTTTTTGTTTGGCTCTAAATCACTACTATCATCGTATTCAAATCCAGCAGCAGGTTCTTCTTCTCGTCTTATTAAATAGTCACTGTTAATATCATAATGTTGCACGCACAAGCTTTTAAGGTCTCGCTGAAATTTAGCGGCACGTTCAATAATAGGATCAGTGGCCAAAACCTTATTTTCTAAGTTGTCGGCCAGTTGTAAAATTTCAGAAATTCAACATACGCGATTGTGCGACGCGTGCCACAAATTTATGTTTGATTTTTAAAAAAATGTATTTTTACGGACCGCTTAAAAGTGAAACCGCGTAAAATGGGTACCGCGTAAATCGAGGGATGAATGTATAATAATAAGTCAGATCGATAGCGAGAAATGTAATTTATTTTTCGATACGACTGAATGAGCTATAATAAAGTTCGATTACTCAAATATTCAATTCAATGACTGTATAAGCAAATATAAAGCAAATAAAAATTATATTTCAATTAAATTTTTAAAAAAACATTGTTTGTACTATTTTAACAATATTTTTATGACCAGGACTGATATCGTGAGCTGGTGATAACTGATAATAATACTCACATAACCAAAACTGTCACAGAACCTGAAAATATCGTGGAAATAGAACTAAAAATACGTTTTTATTTTTTAATGTATATTTTTTTTCAATTAAAAAACTTAAAAAATATATTTTCTTTTTACGCTTTAGTGATATGTATTAAACATCAATTTATAAAATATTCAAGAATACGAATTTATCCGAGTTCTAGAAGATGTCAAAAAGAGAAAGCATTTACTGATACTGATTACTGAGACTGACTGATTTACACTTGTGAAATAGTATGTAAATTTTATGTTCTAATATTTAGATTGATAAAGAATGAAAATTGTAATGAAAGCCGAAATAGCCTTAATATAAAAAACGAAAATTGATATTTATATTCGCGCAAAACAAAACTAGAGCTTTTTTAATGTTTATATATAATATATAACTGCCCGTAATTATTTTAGTAATATTATGATTCACAAAAATAAAACAATATAAAAACCTACAGTTTCTACATTTCAAAGCTTTTTTTCTTTTATCACTGAACAACATTCGATTAACATTATAACTAGGTCATATAAAAATATGAAAAGAATGATATTACGGCAGCCACGTACAACGATTCACTTCTGTCACATGCAAATGAAAAGAAAACCTCTCTCAAGGCTCATTAAACGTTCCGCATTATGAGTCGAGGAACAGTGCTTTCCTGGTTTGCTTTTTGTTCCCTGGAAAACCGTTTTCGTTCTCATGAAAAAGCACACTGGAATAAAAAAAACTATCACGGAATTATTATGCCATCTATCGATTTCAAATGGAAATGAATATTATGCTTCAGTGAGATTGACAATACTCGGTGTACTGTAATGAGTTATGTGATGTATAAAAATGAATAGAATTTTATGAATATTATTGTCATTCGTTTTTTATTAAGATTTATTGTCGTCATTCTTTGTATGATACTATCGAAAATGTTTTAAGCTCGTGTATTCTTTTGAGATTTTATCGTTTACAAACCAAATCAATTAAGAAGCCAGCTTTTTTGATTTGTTAGTCACTTTAAATGCAATTGCTTCAATATATAATTAACACGAATATGTTGACGACGGAAATTTCACTCAAGAGTTCATACTCTTATTTTAAAATAGTATATTTAAAAAGGATTCGTTTCGATCTTGAGATTATGTCGATAAATGTGTTGCCAGTGCTTTTGTGCGTAAAACCTATTCAGATGAAGTGTGGCATCCTCATTAAAAAAAGTTAGTGTTGATAAATGCACGGCAATATTTAATGATTCCGTTACATTTTAATTAAAAAAGCAGGCTTGACGAGTATATTTTTAAACGCTTAAGGTGTCCATTTTCTTTTTTTAAACAATAGTCACTTGTTAAACAAATATTATAAATATTTTCTATGGAATCTAGTTTATATATCAATATGGGAAAAAATGAAGACTTCACTGAGAATATTTTTAGTATTTATTTGTGGCAAAAATTAGTTTTTTCAACAATCGATAATAATTTTATTTTATATATTTGTAATCTTTCTTAACAATACTTATTTCACGAATCATAATGATCTTGGCGTTACGCAATGAAATCACATGTAATGGGTATCAAAATGTTATGTTAATTGTAATTTGAAATTTCGGTAAATTAAAATTGATTTTTTTACAGTTCATTTTGACATCTCTTTGAAAATCAGAAATAGGATTATCTTTTACTAATAAATTATAAATGGTCACATTTCTATAAAAACTCCTACCTAATGCAATTTGAAACGAACATATTTTATCAACTGGAAAATTTAAGTAAACAATATACGTTTTCAATTTTACTGCATCACCTCAAAACTACGTCATCTTGAATGAAAGTATTTTCTCTTCAGAAACCTCAAAAGACATAAAAAAGCGATGCGATTCTCTTATCTCGGTGAATTTCCCAGCCATTCTTTCGGTATATGCTTGGAATTCTAAAGATTTTTTCAATTGAATAGTTAGATGTCTTATGAAATTCTTTGACGATTCAAGTATTTTTAATGAAAATAAGACATAACAAAATATATTACTTCTGACAACTCTTCAGTCACGTAAACAATGCTTCTTTACGTCAATTGTTTATGATTAAGTAGTCGTATTGTTAAAAGCTACAGATTTTTTTCATTTTATATTAAACAGGACTTTTTTGGAATACAATAGGTATATATCAACAAAAAAAATCTGTACAGTTAAAGTTATTGTTAAATGTGAATAATTTTTACATAATTACAGAATACTTAAAACATATGTGGTAAAAATGAAACGTTTTAAAATAACATTTATAAAATATTCAAATCTAAAGCATTCACCAAAATTACGACCATAACGTAAAAACAAATATAGAATTCCAATGAATAAGAATTTATTAATCTATAAACGTTTTATTTCTATCCCACTGTGTGTCTTGAATAATATTTTTATTAAAAAAAAACAAAGTCATGTAAAAGACTTATTTAAATGAATAATAAAATACTTTTTTAATTAAAAAATTTCTCTATTTTCAAAAAGCTTACTTCTATATAAAAACAAGTTAACAGACCGTTGTTAATATATTTTTTATAATTTTAGAAGCAACCATTATTTCAGTTACCTTTTAATGATGATTGGCATACTAAAAATAAGCTAATAAATACATACTTTATGACATCGACTTGATTGAAGGTGCTTGATGGAATTGAAATATAAAATTTGAATGGTTGAAACATTGAACGATACCAGGTGTTTTGTCACTGAATACCCCGGGTTTTCTTTAGGCTTTCTATATCTTAAATAAAACAGAACTAGATACTGTCAGTATGTTTAAGAATGGCTTTAGATGCCGAAAGGCAAAACCTCAATCATTAGTGACAAAACATAAGGTATCGTTCAACAGTTCAAATTTAAAAATATTGTATATTTAATTTGTTTCAGTATTAAACAAGAAGAGTACAAAACGAGTAAAATTAATCACTTCATTTGAGGACAAGAACAGAAAAAGCTCACAAATCTTTAAAGCTTTCAAGACTTGACTCGTTGGTTACCAACGGCTTTGTCATATGACTATTATATTGAAATACTTTTGAATCTTTCAAATATTGGGAAGAGTTTTTTAAATGTTGAATTGATGAGAAATTTAAAACTACTCCATTCGCAACGGTGAAACGCGTTCAGTGAGATATTCAAGGTAAGTAAACTGTACCCTGAAAGCATAAACTTTTATTGTCGATCGATAGAGGAGCTGAGAACCGGAAGTATGATTGCGAGACTCTTTACTTTAATTTGAATATTATCGACAGCTATAGCTTATGGCTAAGTCATAAACTGATTCATAAACGTTATCTTCATTTGATATGTAACGAGCTTTGTGATAGCTGCAATTTTTGTTATAAACATACTTACAATGAGTACTTTAATATTTGAGAATATACTAAGCGGATACAGATGCAGGAAAATGTATATCGAATGTCATAAATCAAATTTATAATAAGGCAATTATTCAAATAATCGCATAATTAACGTCGTTTTTTATTTCATACGCGCAATGAAACATATGAGTTAATTAGACACTGACGTCATTTCAAAAGTCATTGTGGTACTCATAACAAATTCTTTTCTAGTCTACATTGCCAAGTTTTCAACGATCTCAGAAATTTTTCATTATTCTCATTAAAAATAGCGTTTTGATTACTTTCGCTACATATCTAAATATATACAAAGATATCACATTTTCTAAGAATGTCGCTGAATGACTTAAAAATAGGGCTGTATATTTTTTTTTTTGTAAATAAAACGCAATTTGAATACCATTTTTTTCCAATTTATGTGTTGGAATGTTTTAAAATATTTAAAATCCAAACTCCTCTAAAAAACAAACAACTATTCATAGTTTTCACATTAAAAGTAAATACTTTAAAATAAATGAAGCATCTTCTTCTTATACCAATTTGTTGTTTGATGAAATAATTATATTCAAAAAGATTACTTTTCATTAATAACTATAACACTACATTTTACGGAAAACAAGATGTTTAAATAATTAAACATATTTTTAGTATTATCGCTACAATTTAACATTCTTATGATCGGGACCGGTTGCGTTTATCGTGAACATTATTAACTAATGAAGATAATCACTTTTAAGGTGTTAACTGTCACTTCTTAATGGAACGACATGAAAATTAAAATATTAAAAACACATTTTTTATTACTTATTTCCATAATATACTATTTGATGGGGCCGGTTTCGTTCATCGCGAGCATTATCAACTGTTAAAATATAATTTACAAACAAGTCTATGTATCACTTTTAAGGTGCTAACTGTCACTTCTTGATGGAAAGGCATGATATTTTAAATAATAAAAACACATTTGTTCAGTACCTATTAAATATATTGTGGAAATAAGAACTAAAAAAATGTGTTTTTATTATTTAAAAAAAAAAAAAAAAGTCTATGTATATAAAATATTTTAGATAAATGTAGCAGGTATACAGAACCGTGGGTTCAAGAACTAAGAAACAATTTACAGGAAATCATACAATATTAATACAAACAATGTAAAGCAATTATCAACTGCTCGCGATGAGAAAGACCGGTCCTGATAAAAAAAAACGATATAATGTGGAAATAAGTAATAAAAAATGTGTTTATTTTTGTTCAAATATTTTTTATAGACTTTTTTGTAAATTGTATCAGCTGAAAATGCTCGTGATGAGCGAAACCGGTCCTTATCAAAAAATGTGTTTTTGTTATTTAAAATAATGAAGATAACCTATGCTTAAACAGGTAGTAAATATAAAGTTGTGGAAACAGTACTTAGCTTTATGTTTTTATTATTTAAATGTAATTCCTTTCCAAGATTTCAAAAGAAGTGAAAGGATAATAAGAATTTTCGTTAGGCAAACCTTTATTCTGAATTTTAAAAATAAATTGTTACAGTCGAAAGAGCTTAATAAAGCAATTACGAAATAAAGGTAAAAAAATACCATGTCATAAAAATGATTTTATCAATACACACGAGTTATAGAATTCTATTCTCGCCGTAGTAAAAAAAAACGTTAGCTGCGATTACTCATATGAGATTGTATGCGGAGATAACAACCGATTTGAAAAGAAAATGATACAAAGAATAAAAAGGTACTTTTGCGATTGTGAAGCATATTTCCAGGTGCTCAGTGCCAGGTCACGAAAAATAACAAATGGCGTATTTCGTGAAAAACATCTCCCATTTGTATGAAATATGCACGGAAAGAAAATATGAAATAACACTTTCAATGAATTTTGCGTTTATTCTCGTTTGGGAGACTGTTCGCCATGATCATTTTAAAAAGAAATTTTTTCATCAATTTTTCTTCAAAAATTACAGATGCAGCTTACATTCATATTTTTGTTTTTTCCTGGAACAAATTTTTCTGTACCTTAGGCTTATTTTTTTATCAAAAGACATCTTGAAGCTATTGTTTCATAAAAACGCATACACGCTTCTTCAACAACTCCCAGTCCATCGTTCAGTACCATATATTTTTATGTAAAATGTTATTTAAAATGATTTAGATTTTTTTACAATAATATATCTTCCTTTGTATAGCATTATCAATGTATTTTTGTTATTGTTAACCATTATTGTCTAATACTTTAAATGTTATATGTTTTTGTATTACCAAGGCTTACTTTCAATCTATTCTTAAATATGTATGATTTTCTATCGAGTCGTGTATTTTTTAATTATTCATAGATAAATCATGGTGTTATAATAGAGTTCCACCAAGTGAATGCCAATTCAATCAATCATTTGTAAAAGGTAATTAAATTGAATTCAAATAAATACTTTTGTGTAAAACCGCAGTCTACACTTTTTTAACTCTGCCATCTACTAATGTAGTGAATACTGACAATCACAATAACATTTTAATGGGACTTTAATTCGGAGAACTAATTATTAACTGAATATCTTTCTTTAATAAGATATTGATAACATAAAGTGTTTTAAAATATTAACAGATGCTGTTTTTTCTCATCTTGTTTTTGAGGCCTGCTATTTGTTTCGTTAGATGTATATCCAAAAATTGTTTCGAAAATATCTTCAGCAAATTTTAATTCGTAAGCCTGACAGTTGATTGAAATGGAATCAAAAAGCATCCTTCGTACTACGAAGGCATTTTTGAGTGATAAATTTTTGATATTATTGTACGATCTCTTCAAAAAAGCCAGCTTTAGAATAGTTCATTTTTTGCGCCCCCAAACAACTTTAAATTAGCTCCTATTTTTAAGATCGTTGATTTTTGATAGTTTTAACACCCAGAGAGAGAAATTTGTCTTACCAAATATTTATTTCAGCTTATAATCTTTTATAGTCGTGAACGATGCCAAAATGAAATTTTTCTATTGTTGAATGGGTCGTAGATGACCACGAATTTCCATATTGTTAAACTAGTCAATGATGATGCCACTGAGAAACGTTTGGACAATCAAAAACGATATTGCTAGAGTTTCAAAGTATTGTCATATAAAATAATAAATTCAGACACAAAATAATATTAAGTTTATACAATTTATTCTATTAATAAAATATAATAATAATAATAAAAAAATATTATTAGAATAAACTGGATTTTGTCTGAACTTACTGGCTTGACTTACTTCTCAATTTCAAATAGTTACTTTGCTTGGCTTTAAATCAAAGTGCTGAAAGACAGTGTATAGTACTATTATCACCATTTTATATTATTAAGATAATTATACTATATTTTATATTAAATGAAGCGATCGATTAACCTTTATAAAATAATAACAAAACGACAGTAAAACAGACAATAAGACATGTATGATATCGACTGAAAGTGCTTGATGGAATTTCTATATCAAGTTTGAATTATTAAAATTTTTTACGATTTCACATGTTTTGTCACTATCGACCTGGTTTTCACCTTTCAGCATCTTCAGGCACTCAATCACACGGATGCAACAGAACTGGCGTAAAATAAACAGTTAGCAACGTCTATATACCAAAGTTATTAATTACAGGAAAACACACACCCCAAGGCAAGCAGTAAATGGCATCTAAAACAAATTTTAAAAAAAAATCTAATAATAATTGACACAATTGCTTGTGATAAGTTTCATTAACGATAGATACTGTTAATGAATCATTCTTGAAAGGGTTTTACAACAAACATTAATCAACTAACATTAAAATATTAATAATAATTCAAATAAAAATAAATTTATAGAACTAAACTTACTGTGTCATTTTAATTTATTTGAATGAAATTAAAACATTTTCTTTCATTTAAAAAAAACAAAGCATCTACTATGTATTTCAAAAACTGTTATTATTCAACTTAACATGCAGATTTTGAATTTGCAACAGACGTCTGCGTGTAATCGTACTATGCATGACAATACCTCTCAATCTGCATATTCTGAAGTGAAGACATATGATGACGGCTCCGCGCAGGGAAAGCAAAATAGCCTGCCCTCAATAAAGAAGAGTCGGTTGTACAAAATGTAGTGTTACTCTATATGCAAATGTACCCCTCGCGTAAGTGAATATCACATTTGGGAAATGAACCTATCTTTCACGTCAAGTAGCGTCCTTACTTTACCGCGCCACTAAAAATACTCCGCAAAAGCTAGCAGATTCCTTTTTTACATTATTACTGTCGTATTACGGAAAGCTGTATTGGAATTCTAGTCGAAAACCTTCACAAGTTTATATTTATTTACAGTGAAAGTTGCTGAGAATTTTTTAAAGTACACATGGGCCTCGTATAACACGGTTATATGGTTCGACAAAAACCTCGTGTAATACAAATCTTTGTTATACAAGGTTTGAAGTTCATACAAAATTAAGGTTTGTGTTCCAAAAAAAAAGAAAAAATCGAAGATAATTTATATAAATATGTACATTTTTTTTAATAGACAAATATGCATTTACATTTTAATTGAAAGAAACCTTTATAACATAATTTACTTTTAAGGTGTTAACTGTCACTTCTTGATGGAAAGGCATTATATTTTAAATAATAAAAACACATTTTTTAGTACTTATTTCAGTTGATCAGTTGATAATGCTCGCGATGAGCGAAACCGGTCCTGATCAAAAAATATATTGTGGAAATAAGTACTAAAAAATGTGTTTTTATTATTTAAAACATAATTTACCATACATTTATCATCGCTTTCACTTAAAATTCTATAATTTTTACTTTTTTTCAAGATAGGTTGTGAGTTTTTATCATCGGAGGACTCTGAATTTAAAAAATTCGTTAATAAGCGATTGTCTGCTTTAAGCGTATAATCTACGCCTTTCCTAAAGAAGTTCAAAAATATTTTGTTATTCCCTCTTGAGTTTTGAATTCCTTTCCATTGTAGGTTCATGATCAATGAAAAAATAATAATTTTAATTAGCCAATTCTAAGCCGTCATTAATTATTTTTAATTTTAAACATGTAACTACTTCGCTGCAACTGCTTTCCGAGTCATTAATTGAGGCTGAATTCATTCAACATTTCATTTTAATTAAAATTTTCCATTAAACCGTGTTATAAAAAGCGTGTTGTATAAAAATATATCACAATTTATACACTGGTGCTATGCAAAACCGTGCTATACGAGGCCTAGGTGTAGCTTTTTAAATAGTACAAATTATCGAGTAAATAAATAAACGAATTATTTTATAAAACTGTACGTCGGACTTTTTAAAAATTTTATCGATAATATTTGCAATGCTAATTGAAATAAATAATTATTACTATTTTTTAAATTTATTCAAAATTTTTTAGACCACAGACATCTAAATACAATCGTGATTGATGATTTTCAAATTTTATTAGTGTTAGCAATGTTTTGCTTCCTTGTCGAAATATTAATTACGCGGCATATTAGAAATAAGGTTAAAAACATGTAATGTTCTCAAAATTAACGCTGATTCAACAAAACTGTATTGATTCAAAGTTATGCATATCAAAATAGTCTTCCAATAGACATTTATAGATGAGGTTATTTTTATGAGTCTGTCTGTATGCTTTAAATAAATTCTTGATTCATTGATTTTAAATGATTCATATAATGTATTAAGTAATAAACCGAAAAAACTTTCGGGTGTCAAAAGGTAGGCTTAGTAGAAATGGAACTTTCCGTGATACGTTAAACACATTTGAGTCCATAAAAGCTCGCGCCGATAAGGTGAGAGCTTATCAGCGATAGTGGTACAACGCAGTTATTTAGAGTATGATCGCAATGCAGCTATATTAAACAATTATTTTTTAAAGAAAACATACATATTTTTTTCGGATTTTAAATACAAATTTATATTGATAGTCAAATATTCTTCTGTATAAAAGCAATTATAAACGCAAATAAAATGTAGGTCTTGAAGACAGATAAAGTTGTTCAGACGTGACACTGCTATTTACAAAGCAACACAAACTTCAAATTTGAATTGTTACAACTTTGTACGATTTCACATGTTTTGTTACTAACCACCCGGAATTTGTAAATAATATATCATAAATTACAAGACAAACTTTTTTGGAGTGAACACTTCATTTATTATTTTATTTTACTTTCTATCAAAAAAAATATTGAAGTAATCTTTTATCACAAAAAAAAATAATGCTTATCAAAAATAATCGTAAGAATTTATTTTATGTATACTGGACTGATGTGTTACTTCAGCAATTCTAGAAAAATAGATGTATCATATAATGGAATTTATTTGAAGTATAATATTTTGAAATATAATCTGAGATTTTATTTTAAAATATCTTCAATTACAGTTCTATTATGTAATGAGTAATACAGGATATGTAATAAAATGAATAAAACAATAAAGTAATATTACAGGGTGTTTCAAACACCTGTATAAGGTTATGATCACGATCGCTCGTGAAATGTACTTCTTACGTCACGTTACTAGTGTGGCTGGCCGCGAATGAAGGCTGGTACGCGAAACCTGCTTGAGATTCAGGATTCACACCGTAGTAACGACTTTGGGGCTTTTGACTTCACATGACTCTATTTTGATACCGTCTACACATCTACGCCAGGTTTTCGCTACGCCGTAGCATTCGACGTAGATGATAACGAACACGAAATATAAAATAGTAAACAGGATATGTATTAATATTGAATTTTATATTGACTCAATTTCATACTGGAGGAGAAATACATATTTTTATCTCGTGAGACGGGAATGCGAGATGAATTCAACACAGAAAAGATGTTTAACAGTCACAGAATTTTTTACATATTTCTTAAAAAATATTTATATGACAAAACAATTGACATAAAAAAACAAGTATTTGATTTTTTAATTACGGAGAAATTAAATGTTTTTCATTTTGAAATCATTTACAAGCTAAATAATTTTAAGCAACACTTTTAATATTATTATAAAGTTATAGCATTTTTTTTTACTCACTGATACATATATGCTTGAATACAAAATTTCTACGACCATAAAACTTATATTTATCGTTCGAAACCCCACAAGAAAATTGTGATTTTTGTTGAAACAAGATTATAAAATTTTCTCATTTAGTTTTCCGTCTTTTATTCACAGCTTGTTTATTAAAAGCTTTCGTGTTACTTTTTTAAAAAATGGATAAGAAAAATGCTTGTCATTAACAGCACTCATCAATTATAAAAGTAAATTTGGAATATTTTTTTAATTATGCGTTACACGCCAAGTTCATTGATTTTTCATTTAAAATGCATAACGCTACAGCGAAAATAATATCGCTAAGCCTGGTTTAAATATTTCATTTACTATACAAAATAAATCTTTATAATATTTTGTAATGTAATGGTATTAATATAGTTCGATCAAAATAAATACCCAGTTTGTTTGTTTTTTTTTTTAATTTTTTTTCCCATTTTATATAAGATCTAAGAAAACTAACTTTTGTAACATCTTTAACTTGATGATTTTTTGGTCAACACTACAACGGCCTTATGCAAAAAAAGTTAGTGACAATGATATTTTGGTTTTTACTGTAAAGTTCAAACAAATAAATCCAATAATTTACATAAAAATATATATTATATGACATCGCTTGATGATATTTCAACATCAAGTTTTAAATATTGGAACTTAAAATTCCACAAGGGTCTCCAGGTTTCACAATTCACCATCTTCTTTACTTTGATATTCTATCAAAAAGATGCGCTTACATCGCGATACCAGCTTTTTATTATGAAAACTCGCTAGGTTAATTTTCAAATAAAAATTATATCCGTTTAAAGAATAAATTTGACACATATAGATTACAGTACAATCAATACTATCACTTCAACGTGAGAATCATTATACGTTCTCAAAAGGAAAAATATTTGAAGAGCTTTCTGTCCCACAGCTGCAATATAACAGAGGATCTAAGGTCAGTCACTGAACTTAAGATACTAAAGGGTGAAACCTGAGACAAAAGTGACAAATCTTGAGGAATTTTGTTTCAGTTTCTAAATAAATATATCCAAATGTTAAATAGTTGAATGTAAAATTTTATTTAAGAAATACATTAAATACACAAAAATGTTTTTGGTTTCATTTAATTGTTATAGAAATTCAACCGAAATTTTATAAAAGGTATTTATTCATTGCCTTTTTTACTTTAGATAAAAAGTGGTTTTGATTGACGCGTGTTTAAGATTGTTTAGTTGCGGAGTACAAATTAAAAGTTACCACTTAAACTGTCGGGGTCGCAATGTAATGAAACCGCTTAAGGGTTGATAGCGGTATTATAGTAAAACATGTCATGTAACGTATAAAAGAGTGCGTGTCTAATATCAACAGGCACCACTCGACAACGCCTTTGACTCGCTTCGTGTTTATTGTATTCCTGTAACATTACAGTCATCTTTAGTTTGGAATCAAATTTTTCTTGCTATTATAGTGAATATAGTATCTTGATAATAATATTATATAATATAAATAAAAAATTCCATCTTACTACGGAATATTGATTGAATATATTTTTTTGGTCTCCAAATGTTGACGTCTCAATTTTTAGAACGGATGATTGTAATGTTTTGTTGTATAATTGACACTGTATATATTTAAATATATGTGAGTTAACAATGTTTATATTATTATGCAAGATATATATCCAATGAATTACACCTTTATTTTTCCTGATAATCTCTTTAAGTTTGGTTAAGTTTGGTTTTCATTAACTTTGTGACCGTTGAGATGACTTATTCAAATGTATCAATATTCAAAAAAAAAAAATAACATTTGCATTGATGATCACCACAAGTTTATTTTGCACCAGCACTACTGAATTACTTTTTAGACATTTGATATTAAAATATATTTTATTTGGCTGCACAGAGAATGGGCTAAGTTCTGGAAATATATTGTTTACAGACATTGTATTTTTTTTATAAATTTTAGCTGCAAAGCTTATTTGAATTAACAACACTAATTTAACGCATGATATTTCATTAGGTATTCGTTATGGCATTTAAATATATTTCGATATTGAACAATACAACTCCTACTATAAAAGTTTATTTTGTCAAGTTTTTTCGTAGTTTTCCTATTTATGGGAATTGAATTAATGATCAACCAACCTATCCGACAAATTTTTCATTGTGATATTCTTAAAAATCGTCTTATCGTAAAAATAGTCGGATTTGTTCGTTTTTCACGACTCTTCGACACCAGTCAAAACACTGCGACTCTATGATAGGTATTGGACTACATAGCCCAAGTTTTGATTGTTTCTATGGTATAACATATTCAGAGTTTCTATGAGGTGAAATAGAATATTTTTAAAGGACGCTGTTGTTAACCTTATCTGTTGATTTTACATAATTTATGATTAACATTGTTGATTCCTATAAAAAGCGAGAATGACAAGGTGTAAGGCAGGTAAGTGTGCACTTCACTCGACTCTACTATGCTACCGTGCTTATGAGCCGTGAGACTTAAAATTAAACCGTTATGTGTTTTTCTCATGCAATTCTATGTTTTCACGCTGCAGCTACACAAGCTTTCTGAAAAAAAAATATAATGAAAAAATATGAAGTAATTGCTAGCCAGTTTTTTTTTATTTGTTTTATCTGTGTCGCCTTTTTTTACTGTTTCATAACTTTGATTTTTATCACACTATAAGAATGCAATATGTTTTTGTTCTACATTTTTTTTTTATATAAGATATAGTTGACATCTATTTCAGCTCACACCATCGTTGGAACTTTGTTTAAACGTACATTTGCTTATCTATATATAGCTGTTTAGAAAAGGTACACAATACATCTTCTCTTCTGTTTTAACGACCTAACTTTTTTCATGCTAGCAATAAAACCAAAAATTTTGTAAATTTAAATTAAGCTAAGCAGATGGCTATATCAATAAGCTAAGCTATTGGACGATATGGTTGTTATGGTTTATTACGGGTAGGCAATAGTCTCTCGCAATGGACTGAAAAACGGCGACCGACTTATATTTGTTTTTTCATTTAAGATTTTGTGTGACGATTGATATCAATTGATTTCCAGGTGTTCCAAAGCCGTCATCTTGCGACCTTTATTGCAAAGATGTTAACACGGAGGCGTTGTGTTTAAATTTGTATTATGCGATTCTTTTTATAGTTATACGTTCACGCAAAGTATTTTTCTTCTTCTAATTCAGTTATATCCGATCATTATTCTGAGAAAAAAGTTTATTTACTTAGCTTTTTTTAGAACACATTAAGAGTGAGCGAGAGATTCTTTGTTTGTGACATCTATTATACTTGAAAAGCTTAGCAAAGAAATCCCTTTAGAGATAATCGTTTGATTGATTAAATCTAGCAAAATAGAAAAACGAAAACGCATTTTAAACTAATATAATATATTCATTATTACACTATTTTAACCCTGTAGTATATGTGAAGAATAGAGAAAAACTCGCTTCATTTTGGTTGACTATTATTTTCAATAATTACTCATCCTTCATTGCCTTGTATGGATATCTTCTTTAGTTACACGTAAAGTACCAGTTTAAGGTTAAGGGGTAAACAATCAATATTCTAAAAATGAAACTTTTGTCTTTTATAAACGATTTTTTCAATGGTAAAACTTGATTCATATGGATGCACATATTTTTATTTTTTAAGGGAAATTAGTAGATGATTTCTTTTATTTTGAATGTAACAATGAATTTTATTCATCATGAAAAACTTTTAAAGAGCTGAAGGAAAAACACTTCCTTAAAAAAGCATTGAATTGTCGTAATATAAATTATGTATCATAATATTTATATTTGCTCTCGTCAAATTCTCAGGATATTTTCATTTGAAGAAGTAACCCAAGTTTGTAATTTATCAATCAATTGAAATGTATATCAATAAAAAACGAATATTTTTCATGCCATTTATTAAGCGATAAATAAAAATTCAATACACTTTCGTAAAACGCTAACACTCCTTCATGTCAGCGTCACATAACGAAAATGGGATCTGATATATATACCAAAAACGAACGATATTATTCAAGAAGGAAAAAGCTAAGCACCCTCGACAGTCAATCAATAAATCATACCAAATTGACATATTTAACAAACTGATTATAAAGATTTGTAGGTAAATTAAATTCTGCTTGCTACCCGTTAAGTTCTACATTTTGTTTTTTTTTTGTAGTTATAAGATTAATCTTTTTTAAATATGACTTTTTCTTTTTTAATTTCAATTAAAATTGTATTACATATTCATTATTATTTATAATCATCTTTAAATTAACCTTAAAAGTGAAAAGTAAAAATATTTTTTTTCTGCTTTTTAAGACGTTATAATAAGAACTTTGCAGAATCAAATCAGAATTGTTATAGGAAAGTACTAGTAATCAAAAAATTGTCAATATAAACTTTATTTTGCATAGAATGAGATAGATATATGTACACACATAAAGTGATTAACAATTTTTTTTAGTACGTAACCATTTATAATGTATGTTTGAGAACAAGTGTTTTCAGATTTCATTAATTAATAAGAATATTTTATTTGAATATTTTCCTTCAAATAATACTGCTGTTTGTGCTAGCATATCTTAATAAACACGAAAAAATCATAAAAAAAAATATACGCATTGTCTATATGATACTTACTATTAAGCTCAAAATATTAACGTATATAGCGCGATAACAGTTTTTAGCTTTTATTTTCATCTCGTCATCATATTTTAGCTTGAATTTATGTACTGCTAAATACTTAATATATCGTCTCGTCTATTCTGGCATCGAGAATTTTATATTAAACAAAAAGTATTATATGCGATTAAATATATTATATCACACGTCCTAAGAACCCTCTACAAAGAATAAGCAAACTGTAATATGTAGTATCATATTCATGTTAAGACAAAATAGTTATAAAAAAATAGAGCATGGATATAGGCGTAATAAAAAATATCTTATTATTATTTGTGTCCCGACAAAGACTATTCTTCGTAAATCCTTTTATTACCCTATTATTTTTAAACATTTAAGATTGCTATATTGTAATATGGGCTTAAGTATGAAAATATGTTTTATGGGATTTTTATTAAAACATCATATTACAATACCATACTTTTTGGACTATTAAAGGCACCCCCGGTTGGGAAAAAAAATGCAGGCTCCGCACATTTTATCACCAAAATTAGTGCCACATAACGGGAGAACTCTACACTGTGCAGTGATGAAATGCCACTGATGTATACATTTAAAAATGTAGCGTGGGGTTAGATCTCTCACAAGCAAGTAACAGATTTTTACAATTTATTGTATTAAATCTCTAATAACAATACTCATAAGTAAACAACAAATGCGACATAATTATAATGCGTAGATGACAAATGGATCTAAAATTAGTTGTTGGATTTTTAGTTGGAGTGTTGCAAATGGCTTAATATTTTTAGTTTCATTGTATCCTTCGAATTTATTGACTGAATGTCTGTGAAAACCTTGCGAAAAGCGAAACACTGTCTTTACTGACAAAACATGTGTGTTGTATACAGTTTCAACAATCCAAATTTACGTGTATTTTATTGAAGTTTTTCGTTCTGTTTTACGTGGCTTAAAATTATAAATAAAACCTAGTCGAAATTCATAATTCTTATTATTATTCACTTTTTTACATACTTAAAACCCTAAAATATGTTCATCTTTGTATGTATATCGAATAGGGGTTGCGTATTACGTAAATTGACTCGGAATCAAATGTCCGGACAGTAAAAAAACATGATATATTGGAGTGGAAACCGTAAAAAAAGTTTTATCTCCACCGGACGGAGATGAGACTTATGTACTTTTGTAGGGCAGGGGTAGCAAAACTTTAATTTAGTGCCATCGAATAAAAAAGCCTCCCATAAAAATAGTAGACTATATGTTTTTTCTGTTTTTTGGCAACTAAAAGCTCTATCGTTTTCAATTCCTCGTCAATAGAAACATAAATTGTATTTTTGTACAGCCTGTTACTTAAAACCAAAAAATAACAGTTAAACTTTTACTACCATAAATCGATAATTAAGCATAATGTTTTGCAATATCAAAGTTTCTGAAATCTCATTTCAATTTTACAAAACTTTATTCATTCACTCTATTTTTATTTTAATAAGAACAGAAATAGATTATATTTTTAACACATAAGTATTTCAATAAAAAATAATTAATAAAGTATACACAACAGATTTCTTTATATTTTTAATTGTTCAATTTCTTTTTATGTTTAATTCACCAAATTTCATAATTTTACGCAATAACATATGTAAATTGCTATCAAAATTATAATTAATAATATTTTTCATTATAACCTCAAAATTATTATATTAAATACAAGGAAATATAGTCATATAAATCAGGCAAGTGTGATCAGATATTTAACATTTTTTTGCATTAAGCAGAACTCATTGAAATATTTGACGCATCTATAACTAACTTTTATATTGAAAAAAAGTAATTATATCATAAAATAATAAATTTTGTTTTCTCTTTCTAACTATTCATATTTCAATTTTATTTAAAGATCACTTGACCGTAATCGAATCAAATCCAAATAAATTTAAAAAAACAACTAAAATTGTGTTTTTTACCATTTTTCTATGACAAATTGTTTACTCTTATCGACATTTAAAATTTGGATAGTATGATGAGCTAATAATCAGTCACTTTCTAGCCATAGTTCTGACGATGAGAGAGCCGAAATAGCTATTTAAAAAATTGTAGAACTAAAATCCATTGCTATTTTTTTACCGTGTTATAATGGAGTCCTACCAAGTATATGCCGATTCAATCAATAAAAGCATCACATTTTTACTTCTCTAAAATAATGAGTGGTTGGTTATGCAATAAATTTTATAATAATATACTTTACGAGCACACAAACATACAAAAAAAATCATTATTATTTTAGAATTAAACTGCTAATTTCCGGTAACCGATCCCTTAAATAAATGAAACAAACAAAAATTCTACGTTCATCTCAAAGTTTCATTAAAATCAGCTTAGTGACTTCAAATGCATCTGTAGAGCTTAAAAAGTTGTGAGTTCTCTGAACTAAAAGAGGATCGTAGTCCTATTTCTGTTCGCTAGTTCGCAGTACTAGTCTATGCTTACAGATAAAAAGTGACTAAAGCACATCCCTTGATTGTTTTATGGGACTTTTACAACAGAGGCGTGTTTTGAGACTTCAGCGTTGACAGAATTGCCTCGTGTTTTCAAATCCAACTTTCGCTTGCACTTACCAGAGAAAATAATTTATCCTTATTTGATAATTTGAATAAATTCGGTTTTATTTTATTCACACCAATTTATCGCTTCGCCATTGACTAAGTAATTATTATTTGGTTAGATGACGCTTGGTCTATTAGAATAAACGAAAAAAATTTCTGTACATTTTATCTTTCCCCTATTAAATATTTTTTTTTCTAAAAACTGTTTAAAGTATGTTATAAAAGGTTTTTTTTTCAAATAATAAAACACAATATGTATATAATACCTAATCCATAATTTTATGATATCAAGATCACAAACGGTTTCATTCTTCGCTTTCTTCATTTATAGCTGCACCTAATGATCAATGTCTGCAAATTTGATAGAAATAAATATTTAAAAATGAATAAAATATAACAATAAGGAAAACTAAATGTGATGTGTTTTTTTTTATTCACAGATATTTTTGACTACACTGAAACCAGTTTTTATTAGGTAAATTTACTTCAAATGTGAGGAAATTTTACTTTTAAGATTTTAACTGTCACTTCTTGATGGATAAGCATGATATTTAAAATACTAAAAACTCATACTTTAGTACTTATTTCGTCAATATATAATACGATCAATATAACTGATATTTCAGTTGATAATGCTTGCGATGAATGAAACTGGTACTGATCATAAAATCAGTAGTAAAATATGTATTTTTATTATTTAAAATATGTGAGTTATTTATTAAAATGTATTCAAAACAAAAGTTTTTATGTACACGTATCTGATATTTCCATATTATATGTTATCTACTTCTTTCGGTTCTTTTGAATTAACGGTGCGCATGTTAAAGTGATCTCAGAGATGCTTAAGCTATTCAGTCTAGCCACATGAGACGCATACTATTAATTCGTAACATTTTGTAAGTTTTATTCAGCTGATATTATAGAATTCAACACTTTAACGCTGCAAAATGGAGTGAAACAAAAAGGGAAATTTAAGAAAGTGTTTCAAATATAGAGCCACTTAGTTCTATATGAATCTATTATTACCACATGAATTCGTCGATAAAGTTTAACGTGTTTCGTCGTATTTGAACGATTCAAAAATCTCAAACAATGTTAGTGAATTGAGTTGAATCGTCCGAACAAATAATTTTATTGAGCTTTTTTAAATACAATATTACCAAAAAGAAGAAAAAATCTATTTTCTTTGAAGACATTTTCAATGACAGAAGCACATATTTTATAGTAATTATTCAGGCTTAAATACACTTAAATACCACTTAAAACATTTATTTTCCGATTTATGCGGTAGATACATTTGTTACATACATGTATCAACAGAATTTACGAAAAAAACTAGGAAATCATACAAAATTAAATGAAATGCATCATAATATAAAAAAACCTGCATAAATGAACATATTGATTTCATATTTAATTTGAAAATGTGTTCGGAAAGAAGCACGTAAATAAGTTCATAGTTTATTGAAAATATTTATTCAAGATTACATTTTCGTAACTGTAGTAGATACATGTAAAAATTGTCCTTTTTCATACATATTTATTGACGGCATTAAAGTGAAACCGCACAAAAAAGTGCCGCATAAATCGAAGAGTGAGCTTTATAATATATATATTATTATAAGTTTTCAGTTAAATCACGGTGAAAAAATAGCAATGTATTTGAGTTCTACAAAATTTTATAAGAAATATAGTTGATAGTTATCTCGGCTCACACCTTCGTCAGAACTAGTACCACACACACAGTTAGTTCTGATTAAGGCGTGAGCCGAAATTCAATAGCATATCAACTGTATATCTTATGAAATATTGTAGAACTAAAATACAGCGCTATTTTTTCAGAGATTCATTCATTAAACTTTTGCCTAATAATTTTCATTTAATTGTTCAGAGTCAAGTTTTTTATGAAATTTTATGAAAAAATCTCAACATTAAAGAAATTTAATCCTTTTTTGTTCATTGGCATGAACAAAAATAAAATCAATCAAACACATTATGACACTTCATATTATAAGCAAAAAATCGTTTCTTTTTTATAAGTCAATAAATTTATTTAACCACATATGTGCGATACTTTCTATAAATGAAGAAAGAAAACTTTCAATATTATTAGCCATTTATGTCCCAAGGGGTTAATAAAATATATTATAACGTGCAATTTTCAACGACAAAATTTATTATTTTAATATAAGAATAGAAAGTTGACACAGAAAGGCATCAAAAAGATTTTTTTTATTTTATATGTCAACGTCTAGACATGTTTCATAAGAGGCTTCAAACAAATAAAAATACTTTACTATTTTTTAATAAATAGCCTCTACGTTAAGATTCAATAACAGTTGTGTCATATTCAATACAGAGTGGGACATATATGTTGTTGATTTTTTATTTTTCCTTTGTGAATTTTTACTCTTTAGTATATATTTTGTTAACATCATAAGATTTCAATTTTCGAAAGTTTTGTTACGACAGATGTTTCTATAATTGATTTTTAGAGTAGGCCAAATGCTATCATTTGCTAGGAAAAAAAATAAAAGGAAAATTTTACTGTGAGACAAAACGCCTGAACAATAATGACTTCATAGTAACCCCAAAAATCGTTTGGTTGATAACAATAGTTGTGAAAAAGATTTTTATTTATATAAAATTACATGAATTTCTCGAAAGTAAAAATTATATCGTATACGAAATGACCCATTCCGAATCTTGAGATTGAAATAAATAATAATTTTATTACATTAAATATATTATACATATTTTTTATTGATTCTTTGAAAAAGAATTAAGATTACATTGCTTTGATATTTTTACATTTTACTGCTGTCTAATAATAATAATAATGCAACATCCAAACTCAGATTTTGTGCGGCCCCCAGTATGGGAAGATTTCAAAAAAATTCACGTTTATTTACATGTTTTTTGTTTAGATGACTAAAGCATAAAATATTTTGTGAAACACCGATTTATATCACAAAATTTTAAAACTTTTATTACTTATTTTAAATAGTTTCTATACGTAATTTTTTTAACTATCTTTATACTTTGCAATATCAAACAATTTTGTCACACAGATACCTAAAGAAGCCGAAAAGCGAAACCCAGTTCGTCAGTGACAATGCATGTAGAATCGCAAAAAAAATCAGCAATTCGAATTTAATAGTCGATATCACAAAAAAATAAACTCTGAATTGAGTTACTTTTACCTGGAGTTAATTTACGAGATATTGTTTTTATTTATTTATTCTTTCTCATTGAGAGAGAATACAAATTGAGGGCTGATTACATTGCAGAAATATGAAAGTGTAAATAACTCATTATAAAATGTACATTAATAAAAAAATATGCTCAAATCAATGACTTAGTGAAAGTTGATGTAAATTGATGTATTTGTTAGTTATAATTTTAGAATAAATTGTCATGTTTTACTTTCTCTTACTTAAATATTGAAAATTGATCACTGTCACGAGCTAATTTAATACTTCAGATGTTTTGAAAATCTTCTTTCCTTCGACAAGTGTACCATGTTTACTAGGTGTTTATAAATGTTTTGAGAGGCTTAATGTTATATATTACGAGTGAAATACAATAATTTAAAACGTGTTATATGTATTTCTATACACTACAAATGCCACGTGGCAGAAATAATATTATAAAACAGTGCTGTCAAACTGGAGCCACAATCATACAAACTGAATTTAAAATATGATCTTAATATATTGCGTTACTAGTCGAAAATTGTGCTACATCGCAAAACCGATAAATAAAATTGTTACTATAATATTATTCTCACATCGAGTGAAAATATTTATTATTTTTAAAGTCTTTTTCTTTTAAGAATTGGATGCGCACTGTTAGTAAATACATATGGATATAACAGAGTAAAAGATGGTTTCAACAACATTGAGAAAGATTTTTATATTTAATTTTAGAGTTAACAGTGCTAAAACTTTTATTTGAAAGTTAATTTTCATATTGAAATATAGACTGATTGTTCTGATACCCTCTATAAATTTGGTTAAAACAAATAAAATAAAGAAAAAAAATCCTTTTTGTGGTTCAGTAGGGAACTGTTAAAGTTTTGATTAATTTGATTCTACGAAAATTAGTAACGTGTTTTTATTTCATACATATCATGAAAAAATAAAAAACATTATCGACGACAAAATACATTTTTATATCGTGTTGAATATTAATAAATAATAATTGTGAGAAAAACAGCTCATTCTGATGAAAAAAATTGATTTACAATCATTTTTTATTGTTGTGTGAATATTTTTTTTTTATTTATTCTTGAATACAGAAATAGTTTCTTAGTCAAAACCTTTCTGTTAAATATGAGGGTGTTATTTCATATTTATTTTTAACACTAAATTCATAATCACAGCTGATATAATTTTCTCAATAAAACATTTTAACCGTTCTCATAAAATGAAAAAATACGTTTCCTACGCGATAAATATATATTTATTTTCACTGACACTGATTAAAAATTCTTTTGTTCTTATTTTAAATGCATGACACACACAATAGCTCAACTGGTAACTTCGTCTGTTTCATCGACTGCATTGAAATATTTTAAGCAACACTTTTTTTCATAGTATATTCATTTTCCAATCAATGTATGAATGTCATCAATTACTAGGAGCTTTGTTGCTTCATATTATAGACTATATGGTAACATTTTTTTTTATATTTTAAATCCTTGAAAAATAACGTTGAGAAACTTATTCATTGCAATAAATACCTTTTTTCATCATTGAAAGTGATCATGTTCGGTTAAGTTATATGTAAAATATACGTTTCTTTATGTAAAAAAATGAATAGTTAAACTTCCTTAAGCTTTCTTTTGATTGTAAATGTAGTAGTATGAAAAAGTTCGTTCGTACGAATAATGTAAAAGTAGCAAATATTTGGCCAATTTTTGAATTTAAAAAATAGTCGTCAAAATAATTTTTGTGTCGCATTTTTTATCACGATTTTAATTAATAAAGCTTTATCTTTTCAGAAATAAATTGGTATCTCTCGGTGTTTTTTAAATCAGATTTTTAACTCATTTTGAATTTTATTTCACCATGATTTGATACAGACGTTTATGTCAGCGTATTTTAAGAGGTAAATTGATATGAAGTACAATCATTTGTCTAGAATCTGTAAAAAAGCTTTACATATTAACACGGTGAAAAAAATAGCAATATATTTTAGTTCTACAAAACTATTTTTAACAAATATAGTTGATAGCTATTTTGGCTCACGACATCGTCAGAACTATGCTTAAACTAAGCCTTAGGCCTAGCTTGTTACTTTAACACAATGACACTAAATTTTCAAAATTCCAAATGAAACAATAGGTGTCTATGAAAATAAGATTATATGTGGCACGGAAGTGGTCCTTATGGAAGCAAATCAGACCACCCATTTGTACAACGGCTGGACAAGTGGCGATACTATTATGTTAGTTTGTTCGTTAAGAATCCTTTGTGATAATTGGTGTCTATTGATTTTTAGCTGTTCCAAAGCCGTCATTCTCCGACCTTTACTACAAAGATGCAAACATTTAGGCGCTGAGTTTGAATTTATATTATGTGATTAGCGTGATTAGCGAATTGTGAATCTGTTTTTTATTTTTTTATTATTTACATATTAAATTATTTATTTATTCAAATATTCAAAAAGACATATGGAATATAAATTGATCATTTGCAAGGAAGCCTTGAGATTTGTCAATTCTCGCGCAAAATTTTCTCATCATTCGTGTACTACGCACATCCATCTAACACCAAATCTTTGCCACCGTTGTACCTGTAAGTCCATTGGGAAAATTTATTAAATTAAACGAAAGGCCAAAGTGTATAAAAGAGGCTAAAATATAGCCCGGCATTGCAAATGGTTGCCATCAAAATAAATTACAACAAATAATTATCCTTTGCTTTGTTCAATTTTGAAAAGTATGGAAAGCTGTGTGCGCGGCGTGCCACACAACCTTAAGTACTCCATTAAAATGATATCACCCACAAATTGCGCCTATAAGGTTGAGTGGGATACATTTTTAATACGCTTTCATTAATTCTCCTCCCTTACTTGAGTGTTACTGAGGAGCGGTGACGCGGCGAAAAAACATTTCGCACTGAAATGTGTAACGTCACACTAGTACACTTATAATATTTTCATGACGCACAGAACAAGCTGTAAAATAAATATTGTTTGTCATGGAAAAGTAATATCCTTATGCCTTCATTGTTTCTTCAAATTATGTTTTGCTGCAGAGCGAAAACATATTACGTAACAATAACATTTGCTTAAATATTTTTTTTTTTAGTACTTATTTCCACAATATATTTTTTGATCAGGACCGGTTTCGCTCATCTCGAGCATTATCAGCTGAAAATGACAAACAAGTATATTTATACAAAAAAAAATGAGTAGCAGGTATACACAACTATGGGTTCAAGAACTAAGAAACAAATTACAGGAAATCTTACAATATTGATACAAATAAAGTAAATTGGTATATCGCGACGAGCGAAACCGGTCCAGATCAAAAAATATATTGTAGAAATAAGTACTAAGGAATGTGTTTTTATTTTTAAAAATATCATGCCTTTCATCAAGAAGTGACAGTTAACACATTAAAAGTGAATAAAACAATTTTTAGTACCATTTTTACAATTTTATACTGTCCTAATCAAAACCCGTCTCTTTCATCGCGAACATTATAAACTGATACAACACTAATTAAAAAAAAGCTATTGAAACAAAAACTGAATTGATAATTATTTCGGTGTACAAAAATATCACATTTATAAACTACAAATATAGTTTACAAATTGAAATAGTTTATATAATAAATATAATTTTAAGAACCTCTTTTTAAGAAGAAGCAATTTAAATGAATTGGTATTTACTTGATGGAACTCCATTATAACACGGTGAAAAAATAGCAATGTATTTTAGTTCTACAAAATTTTTTGTAGAAGTTACAAAAATTTGTAGAACTAAAATACATTGCTATTTTTTCACCGTGTTAATTTGAACGAACATTGAGACTTGAGGAGAAATAGCTACAAAATATTCATTAGTAAGAACTGTAAGTTCTGTTGCATCCGAAAGTTTCAACATTTCAAATTTGATTTTGAAATTACATCAATCACCTTCAGTTGATAATAGAAATTATTTTATTACCTTGTTCCAATTATAAAATTTATTGAAATTGTACTGAATGGATAAATTGCACAAAACAATTCAACAACTAGTCATCTATTGGCAAATGACTCAAGTTATCATGAAAAACGTTTTTCAGCATATCGATCTTTAAGTTACATATTTATGCTTCAAGAAGAAATATATGAAAAAAAAAAATTTTTTTGAGCTTAAAACATGTATTTCATAACATATTAGTCGTAATTTTTACTATTTTTTTTTTAAATTGTTTGGTTAATAATCTATTAAAAAATTATAAAAGAAAATATTTGTGTATTTTTTTGAATCAGAATTTGTTTCATAGTTTAATAAGACAACGACTTTTAAGCTTATCTTAACTTTAATTTTGTATAGCCCTATGGCTAATTTTGGCGTTACGTTTTAACTCTAGACTAAGCAAGAAACATCATCTTTTATACTATAGTAATAATAAGTAATACAGCATTTAAAAAAATAATTTGCAGGACCTAATTTTTTTGGATTGAATCGGTGTGTTTAAAATAAAGCGGCATTCACTGTCGTTTTCGCATCAAAACCGTTAGCAATCCTTCGACGCATTTGAAGTAAAAAAAGTGCCAAGTTCTTCAGTTTTTACTTTAGCGGCAGTCGTTAGGCCACAGGCTCGGGTCAGCGAGGTTATGATTTATGAATTATTTTTGGCAAGAAGTACAGTGACGACTCGTAAAAAACAAGACAACTTAAATTTGTATACTTTATCATTTCACAGTAATGATACACAAATGAATCATGCTTAAAAAGACAATGTATGGCAACGTTTAAAATGATGTATAGAAAAATATTATAACTTATATCGTTTCCAGTTACTTCGTTCAATTAATAACAAACAATGAGAAGGAATCAAAAACCGATTAGAAACAATCCTCTCATAAGTTTACTTGCTATTTTTAGGGTTTTATCTCTTTATTCTTGGTGGGAAAGTATTATATTTAAGTAATAAAAACACAATGTTGTATAATATTTCACAATTTTATATTTATAAGATCTAGATCATTTCCGTTCGTTACGAGATTCCGTTTATAATGGTTGCGATATTTCACTTGAATATGCTTACAATTCTGATGAGGGCGTAAGCCGATATAGCTATCAGCTGTATACCTTATAATTTTGGCAGAACTAAAATACATTGCTAAATTTTCATCGTGTGGTAATGCATAGAATGAAAAAATGCATTCCTGATATATCGAATACAAAATTATGTAAATAGTATTTAATATCGTGTTTTATTAATCAAATAAAAAATACTACTTTGTTCCAAAAAGTGACACTTAACGATTCGAAAGTTATAGTAAAATGCTGCGTGAAGATTTTATCTATTTTTTTCAATCAATTATTTTCGTCTTTGGATAATAATAATAATGGTCATGCCACTGTGATGCACCCTGGAGGTTTTCTGATTTAAGGGCTTGTTAAATTACTAAGTGCGATAACTCGTCGGGCTGAATACAGAGCACCGAAAGAAAAGGTGCTGTTTGACTTTCATAGATAATTTACGATACGTCTTTGGAAATCTTCGAGGAATATCAGCGGAAAAAATCGACGAAAAATATTGACCAAGCAATATTATTGCTTGTAAAAAACGGATGAAAAAATACGATCCTTGTCTTGAAATTGCCTCACCTACAAATAAAAAAATGTAAAAGCGTCTGAGAGATATTTAATAACATAATAATTTCGTTTGATAAATGAAGGTAATAAATAATTTTATTTTCTTAAATTGATTTATTTTTATTATTTCTTGATAAAAATATGATTTATTACATTTTAAAAAATTAAATATTTTCTATATTTTTGAACAAACTACAAAAGTAATGGACCCTCAAAAATGAAAAGTAAATAGTTCTATAGATTTCGTTTTATTTTTTTTTATTGTTGATTTTTCCATAAAACTTGACTTGGTCGACACTTAACAATTAACACGGTGAAAAAAATAGCAATTTATTTTAGTTCTACAAAATTATTTTTGAAAAATATAGTTGATAACTATTTTGGCTCACGCCATCGTCAGAACTATCTTAACAATTAACACTTTCAAAGTGACTTACTCCGCATACAATTTAATGATACATTTCAAGCTCACTTAACACCGTGTATTGGATAAACATGTGTTTATGTATGTGTCCTTTTATCTGAACATCTATATGTGTGTGAACATAGTTAGTTAATGGGGAGGTAAATGAAACATTCATGTAATATCCACATATTATAGACGAAAACCAAAGTTTACTGTGAATTGCTCAGCTCTGAAATGATTACCTTTGGCAACAACAGAAGAAAACACTACAAATAAATCAAAATCCCTTACGCTAGAGCGTCAAAAAAAATCATGAATTTGACACGATAAAAATGCAGTTTTTCGGATTCAATTGATTTAACATAGAAATGTTGCTCAAATTCACCTCAAAATCATAGGTTTTATGCGGAAAATACATACAAAATCAGTAAGTAACCATTTAATCACTAAGAAGATTTTTAATTACTGTCAAAAATAGCTGGCTACCATTTCCACCTATCAATAAAACACGTTTTCAAATAAACATGGATATAGTCTATAGAACATCATGTAACTGCTAATCTCACTTAAATTGAATGAAATAAAATTTACAATGTTTTTTTTTCATGTCACATTAAATAAAAATATAGCTATGCTTCTACGGTTAGATTTACTCATAATGTTTTAGGATGGCCAAGTACACTAACAAACTTTTTCATCAAATTATTATTTTTAATTGGATATAAAAATCTCATGGATAAAAATAAATTCAAAACAAATAAAGCATACTGTTATATTATATTAAATCATAATGGGGAGAATAAAATTGGATAGGATCTCAGGTATAAATTGTACGTTAGTCATAGTCTGAGAGCTTTTTCTCTACGCGGTAGCTCTTGCTGTGGAGCTTTTTATCATAACTTAATCGCAAAGTAAAATGGCAATTTCACGCGAAATTAGACGATAAACCCCATTGAATGAGGTCGTCGGCCAGCCACGGAGCCTTAACTGAATTTTGTTCAAATTTTTCACCTCCCTTAATAATCCTGGAGAGGTTTTTGTGTTTATCTGAAATATACAAGACGCATAAATCGCTTTTGCAACGTCTTATCCGCTTTTCTTGCATATAGCGACACTTTTATTAGCTTTGCTTCAAAAATAGCTTTGCACATTTTCCTTCGTCTATTGCATTAATACTATATATAAATTTATGAAAAAATATGTCCATAAAATGACAATACACTTCAGAAAAAAATTTACATAAAACACACTTCAACGTATCCAATAATTAGTACACGTATTAATATACTATCAATATATTTATATTTACTTTAATCGATGAAAATTTTATTTGTGACATAAAAAATCGCGAGTGGCAATCCCATTGGCAAACTGTTTGTACGCCTTAAAAGAACAAACAATTAATATCCACGACGTAAAAAAATATCAATTATTAATAGAAATCAATAAATTTACCATTTTGTTCTCGTAGAAGTTGGAAGAAATACATTTTTATATGTAAATTTATTTGCTGAGCTTTTAAATTATAAAAAAATAGGCATGCCTAAGATAAATTCAGTTGAACAAAGCCACGTGTAATACTCTGAAAAACAGAATTCTGAAGAAAAAAACTTTCTTTACCATAGGGGTATAACATGCTTCAAATTCTTCCAGTGTAACTTATTTTTCTCTTCGAATATTAAACTTATGAGCCGGCAATAAAGCTTTTAAAATGTTGTTGTAAAACTAAGCCGTCTCTCACGGGACCAGGGTACAAAAAGACGGTACACGAAAAAGAATGCTTCTCATAAAATTATCACACTACTATCACTAAGCCTCGTTCACGAACATTAAGGAAGAATTGATTGAATTGGCATTTACTTGGTAGAACTCCATTATAACACTGTGAAAAAAATAGCAATGTATGATATTTTAATTCTACAAAATTATTATTTTTTAAGATATAGTAGATAGCTATTTCGGCTCACGCCATCGTTAGAACTATGCTTAAACGAAAATTTGCTTATCTGTATATAGCTGCGTAGAAAAGATAAACAATACATCTTCTTTCCTGTTTTAGCGACCTAGCTTGTTTCTTGCTCGCAATAAAAATTTACAATTATTAGTACAGAAGCCATCGTCAGAACTATCCTATTGAACTAGTCAGAACTATTGCTATTTTTTCCAACGTGTTACAATGGATTTCTACCAAGTAAATGTCAATTCGATCAACAAGCTTTTATATTTCAATAAAACATAGAAATATTTGGATTTTGACAGCTAATATTTTGTAAATATAGTTTTTCTAATATAAATATCATGTAATGAACATGGCCTAGATGTACTTTTTCTTTGAATTTTCACGTTTACTTTCGTAAGTTTGGCCAACTAATGTAAGCTTAATTTTTTTGCTTCAAGTGTATTGTCGAAAATAACAGTTATCTCAAAAAACAGATTGGTAAAAGCGTAATCAATAACCTAGGGCATTCGGCCGTAAAAGACCACGACCTGCAAAAGAAGTGTGGCGTTGGTACTTCAATCAATCTGCCACAGATAGAGAAGGTGGAGGGGAAGAATGAAGACTTTGTACTTCCAGTACTTTGATTAGTCATGTAACAAATCAATCAGTCAAGTTGTACAGCTTACAGACACTTTGATCGATCGCTAACTAATACATAAACCTCACTACCGGGTGCTTAGCAACATGTCCGACCAAAGAAGAACCTGTTATGAATTATCGACTAGAGTGTTGTTGTTTGTAGCTAAACTTCCCAACTCGTTCATTTTAAACCTCTTTAGCTTTTGACGGTCTAGTTACGACAGTTTTCGTGCAGTTAATAGCACTAAGCGTATCAGAATAGTTAATGCAAATGAAATTCAGTTTATTTTCAAAATCTGTATTGATTTTATCGTTAAATAACCAATCTTGACTTACCGTATGCCTTTATATTGTAATAAATGAATCAAAAAAAAATATGAATTTCCAGGTGTAAATGACTTATATTGAAATAGTTATTAGTACCATTTCTACAACTTTATATTTAAAAAATTGAGACTGTTTTCGCTAATCGCGCGTATTTTCAGACACTTTAAAAACGATTTTACTTGTTATGTTTTATAATAACCTTTTAATTATTTTAAAGTTCTTGGACAATTGAATCGCACATCTGAAATTGAATTATTCGACGATTTTACAACTAAGCTTACTTTAATTTGTATAGTATCATTTAGTAATACAAAAAAAATACTTTATTTATTGCTTGTAGTTTCCATAAGCCTTAAACTATTTTTTCTATGCGAATCATCAATTTAATTTAAACTTGGCTTTCAAATAAATAATATCATAAAGATATTAAATAATCATTTTTTTAATTTATATAATACATCTATAACAGTTTAACCTCACTGTAGAACGTGAAATTTCCTCGATGCGCGTTTTCACAATAGGATGTTGTATTAATTTACTTGTACGAAGATTCCAAATCACTTGTACTGGAATAAAATTACGGAACAACATCCCAATTAATTTGTAACTAATTTATTTCAAAAACTGAAGCTCGATCGTAATTTATTATACTAAAATTCGAATATAATAAATATTGGAGTCCATGAAAATATTTTGAATGGACAGCAAGTTCTTGACGTCAATAAGTTAATACTTTGACCTAATTTTTGCGCTGTCCATTCCAACTAAATTATTTTAAATTATGATAATGAAATTTGGGAGAACTACTAAGAATGACTTGCTTAAAAACTTGATTGTATTCTTAAATCATAGGTTTTTATCTATTAAGTCTATTAAAACCGTTATTTTTTCAACCGCAATTAATGTACATACATAAAAGAGAAGCTACTATGAATATATCAGAAAGCCATTTATATTATAACTGAAAAAATACTTACATATAAAATCATATTGAGAGAATTTTAATTGTTGAAACTTTACGTTTCCACATTTTTTGTCACTTACGGCCCGTGTTTCGTCTTTTGACATCTACAAACAATTTATCACATGTATGCAACAGAACTAACACACAATATACAGTTAGCATCATTTATATACTAAAGAAATAAATAACTAAGAATTAAACAGACCTCTTCATTGGCCAACCATTTATTGTCGGAAAAACATTTATGTAACGCGATTCAACAAATTTTAAATAAGTAGATATTTCTAAGTTTATAATTACCCAATTGCATTTTAATGATAGTTGTTCATTATTTGTTGTAGAATCCTTACATGACAGACTAATAAGCCGTATTTAGCGATAATAAATCTCTTTACAAGCAGTTTAGTGTCAAAAATATTCAACCAATATTATTGAAATTAATTTCAGTTGTTTATTGGAATCCTTGCTGTAGGGCTTGCTTTTTTCTTTTGTAATTATTTTTTTTGTACATAACCGATGCTAACTGTTTAATTTGTCTCAGTTCTGTTGCATTCGTGGGATAGATTTCCTGAAAATGCCAAAAAGCAAAACCTGGGTGGTTAATGACAAAGCAAATGAAATCTTTCAAAATATTAACAATTCAAATTTTATATTGAAATTTCATCAAGCACCATCAGTCGATATCATAAATCACAAAATAATTGGTTGAAACAGTTGGATGATTCAAAGCATTATCGATATTATATGAAATAAGATAAATAAATGTTTATTTCTTCTCTCACAATATCTCAAAGCCATAAACAAGTATCATAATGAATTCAGACTGTAAAGAAGATACAGTCTATTCCCTATTAAATTTCGCTATAAATATTTTTCTGCGTTAACGAAAACTACTGAAACAATAAACAATATTATATTTTTAAAAAACACGTTTTCTTTACTCTAAGCTAAATCTTTGTAAACAGCTTTTTTTGATCAGATGTGTATACTGACGATAAGTCTAAAGACTCTCTAGTCTTGTCAAATAATTTGAGCACCTTTTTGACACCCTTCTAAAAGCTCTTGACCTTAAAATTAAACACTATGAAAATGAGTGTTTGAACTTTTCGAGGTTTTATCTACGCGACGTACAAACAGTTTTTCGCCAAAACATAATAAAACTTAGACTTGAAGTTTTTTTTTTGCACTCTTTACATAAAAAATTGATCATTGATCACAAATTTTACGGCTTTCAGGACATTCACGAGGTTAGAAGCCATACAGAAAATATTCATTTAAAAGCCTAATAACCCTGTTTTTTCTATGCCATCTCTATTAAAAAGAGCAGTTCTACCAAAAATACTTCAATTCAATTTTTTCACACCTAAAAATCTATTTGAACTATAAAGTTTTTAAAAAATTAACATCAAATATATACTATCAAATATTTGTTTTTTATGAATAAATATCTTTTACTGTATGAAATCTAAAAGACTTGCATCCGTATGATATAATACCTGACGATGCCAAAAGGCAAAACACTAGTCATTAATGACAAAACATATGGAATTGTAAATTTGAACAATTTTAATAGTTTTATTGATTGAATTTGCATTTTCTTTATAGAACTTCCCTTTTTCATCGTGTTTGAATAGTCTTAACTAAAATTTAAAATGGGTATTGGCTATTTTTGTAAACTTAATAATGCTTTAATATATGTATTATTTGAATAAATAAAAAAAAGGTGGTTAAGCATCTCCAAAGTATTTTTATTTATTGAAATATAAACAGGAATATATTACCAATTTCTCTTCGTGAGTTATACTCTTTTTCAAGACTCCTTAATCAAACAATACATCACAACAAGGACAACGACAAAATTCCTTTGTGGACAAGGTATAAATAACATAAAAGAAAACATGGAAAACTAATATTGTAAGCTATTTGTAAAGAAAATAAAGAATATAATATTTTTTATCGTGTGAAATAACTTGAAATGTAATTTGAGCAACAACAACTTGTTCGAATACTTTAAAAGCTCTAAGAGCAGCTTTTCCGGTACAGCTTATCGCACCACCTTCACCACAATTTGAAGCTCTGTAACCCCTCCAGGGATAGAAACTGGAGCCTTGCGTTTATACCTTTGAGGAAAGTAGCGTTACGCTGCTTTACGATGAGCCGTCACTAATGCTTTAAATAATAAGTTGACATAAAGAAGCCAGTCATAATTTGAAAGTTAAGAGATAGAGTTTTCGTGTACTAAAATGACATAATTGTGAAATGATGAAAAACTTCGTTTCCAATTATTATGTTTTTTCATCATAAATACCTTTGTTTGATACGGTGAAAAAAAAATGGCAATGTATTTTAGTTGTACATTTTTTTTTAATATAGTTGATAGCTATTTCGGCTCTCTACCATCGTCAGAACTATGCCTACACGAACATCCGCTTATCTATATATGGCTGTGCAGAAAAGGTACACAATACATCCCCTCTTCTGTTCTAACGACCTAGCTTGTTTCTTGCTCGAAATAAAACTAATTTTTTTCCAAAAATTGTAAATGAAACTAAAAAGGCGGCTATGTAAATAAGTTTACATGTGCCACGGAAATGGTCTATCATGAAAGCAAATCAGACAGGAGAGGGTTAAGTAATGGAGAAGACAATATATTAATTTGCTCGTTAAGAATCCTTTGTGATAGTTGATTTCTGTTGATTTCCAGCTGTTTCAAAGCCGTCATCCTGCGACGCTTACTACAAAGATGCAAACACTTAGGCGCTGAGTTTGAATTTATATTATGTGATTCCTTTATAACGTGATTAGCAAATTGTGAATCTGTTTTTTTACTGTTGAATGATCTTACATGTTCCTTAGCTCGAGTAGATATACTTATAGAATCGGGCGAAATATGCTTCATTTTACAATCGTTATGTAGCAAAAATCATATTGGTGTGATTAATAATGTGTTTTATAAAAGCCATTGCTAAACACGCATACAGTAAAATGTTTCAATGTTAAATAATATGTGATATTGTTTTCCTTCAGATAAAACTAACCCTAGATTCCAATATCGAAAATCAATTGGCATGTGCCATAATTCTACTGTACAAATAAAATAAACATATGTACACATCACGTCGTTGCTAAAATTATATAACTTTATTTCTGATAGAATGGATTATATTTTTTTACATCATGGGGATGTAAAAACTAAAAATAAACTCCAGACCGCCTTATTACAAGATTATGATTATTAAGTTAGATTATCTATGGTTTTATTTGTTTTTTAAAGTAACAAAAACATACTTCTTGATAACTATGCAATCGATTGAAGGACGAGGTAAGTGCATCAGACTATTTCCAGTAGACCATTTGGTCAAGTTAGACGTTGAGTATAGCGAAATCCTTCGAATTTACCGAAGGAGCTCATCATTCCTTTCAAATTTCACGCGGCGACGCCTTTCTTGCATTCAATGAAGTCTCAGAATATCTCTTTACTTCCCATGTTCATTTACCAACGATAAATAGTCACCCCTGTTTGCGACGGGTAACATTTGTTTATCTGATACATAATAGTATTAAGTTCGATAAATCTCAGCCCCTTGAAAGAAAAGTGGTTAAATAATTTTGTCCTAAATGCGATAATGTTGGCTTCTTACGAATAAGTTAATAGAGGACTTAATACATTGTTTTATTATACTTCCTGGATTTAATTTTTTTTAAATATGTCTGAATGCAATTTGAAATTATGTGATATTTATATATTATCTTATATTTACATTAATAAAAATCTATAATATTATTGATTGAATTAGCATTAACTTGGTAGAACTCCATTATAACACGGTGAAAAAATAGCAATATATTTTAGTTCTACAAATCCCATCAATATAACATTTTCAAAACTTTCGTGATATTGGAATAGGCATTTGATATAAATTGTATTTTTTCTTAAACTTTATCGTTGTTTGTCATACATAACATAATAAGTCTTTACTCAGTTAATAATATTAAATTTACAAAGATTTTTTTTACTAAGCAATTTCATGGTTTGACTTCAGCTATGTTAGTTTTATGAATATTTTTGTTTGATATTATGCATTCCAAAAATTAATTAACATTTTTTTCGTATCTTTTTTACCACCGTTTATATAAATAATAATAAATTAATTTTTACTAAAATTTGTACAACCTGATCTTGATATCACGAAGGGTTGTGTTTTTTTTCTATTTAAACACGATAGCTTTTTATAAGAAGCTACTGTTTACGACTTTGAAATATTTTTTTTTTGTTTTACAAGATTGCCATATTTTTGTTAATCTATCTAAAAATTTATTGTATAATTATTAAACCCATAATTTTGTTGAATAAATTGGCATTCACTTGGTAGAACTCCATTATAATACGGTGAAAAAATAGCTTTCTATTAAATTATTAATATTAAAATCTTTTCTAATAAAAAAGGATTCCTAACGAACAAACATATATAATAGTGTCCCCATTGGTCCAACCTATTCCTGGGGGGTGGTCTAATTTGCTTCCGTAATGACCACTTCCGTCCCACATGTAAACTTATTGTCATAGCCGCCTTTTGTTTCATTTACAATTTTTAGTAAAATTTAGTTTTATTGTGAGAAAGTAACAAGCTAGGCCGTTAAAACTGGAGAGAAGATGTATTGTGTACCTTTTCTATACAGCTATATATAGATAAACAAATATTAGTTTAAGCATAGTTCTGACGATGGCGTGAGTCGAAATAACTATCAACTATATTTTTCAAAAATAATTTTGTAGAACTAAAATACATTGCTATTTTTTTCACCGTAACATAATTTTGTATCTTTTTTATATATAATATAACCTTTTTTTGTATGCTAAGTATTCTAAGTCTGTAATTTCAGTTGAGTAGGACTTATACTTATACTTATAAATAGTTTACAGTAAGTGTGCAAAACAATGTTTTTGAGGTGAATATTATTGGCGATCATCTTAAAATAATGCTTCATTGTGCAATATCGAAAAACTTTCGCCCTAAGTACTAAATTAAGCCCAAGTTTATTATCCAGAGTCAACCATCGCTTCTTTATACAAAAGCCACTTAATTATGTTTGTACACGATGTAGATTACAATTTAATATGCGATTTAAATGGAAATTTTATCGCCGAGTTTGCTTAAGGGGCCCGCGTAGTGTTGTTAAGATTTTCCATTAGCTATTGTGGTCGGAAAATTTTCGCCACTATATTTGCGCTATGTAAAAAAATGTATAACAACTCTGGTAGAAAGTCGGTTGTTGTTTGCAATACTTATTTATAGTTGTTAATATAAAGGAAAAAAAAATTAAGGTTCGATGATAACATTGTAAATAGTCTCAAACTGTTTTAACACGATATTCTTCAGACATGAGTTTATAATTTTGTATGAGTTTAATTAGTTACGTAATTAATTGATGCGATCTTTGATACAGTTTTTCTGTGTGTTGCATTGCTGTAATTCGTATAAACATTGTTTTGGTTCTTTAATAAGCATTGTCACTATTTTGAAACATCTCAAATAGTAGAAACTAATGTAAGACTATAAATACAATATTTTCTCTTTTACAGTCATTTTCCGCTTTGGGAAAATTAAATTACATTTTAGTACAACTAATTCTATTTTTGTTGTGTCATTATTGATAACAGATAAATTTATCCAGCAGCTTGTTTAACGGTTTTCAATATTCTTATAAAGTAAATAGATTCAGTTTCCATTTACATTTCCGTCAGAGACTTCCTCAGGGCAAATTTTCCAATGCCGACATTTCAATTATCGATTTCCCGTTCATTTTTTTTGTATATCCCGGTCGGCGGTCGTAATTTTCTCCGTCGAGAGCACGCCTCTATTTAATGGAAATTAATTTCTACCCTTCACTAAAAAACGAAAGCAGTATTGTAGAATTGAGGAAAGTATCAAATATGTACTATACTTCTAATGGTATCATTTTTTTTTTGCATGAATTGAAATCGATTTGAGACGTATTTTTACTAAATACTTTTAAAACTTTATTTTAACGTGCAGGCGTGAATCAAAACATAAAAATAATCAAATATTGCATTAATGATATATTTCATATTTCATCTAATAGCTTTTAAATTTTAGTATTATATTAAAACGCTATCCTTATTTAATATGCCGATTCTGCTTTATGTCAAAAATTTCATTTCAAATCACCTCACTTGTATAACTGAATAAAAATCCATTAATTACTCAATAGTTTTTCTTTGAAGGGTAATTTCGTCAAGACATCATTTATTTAAGAGTTATACTGAAAAGTAGTAGTTGCAAAACAAAGCTTTTCCTGAAACGATGAGTCTTTTAACACGTTATGATAATTAACATAAGATTTAAATATCCTTGAAAATATGTACATTAGTTATAGTAATATCTGAAAAAGTTACAACAGTTTTTTACATAAGATTTTTTCAACAAACATTACAAAAGTGAAAAATATTCCAGCTTAAGCTAAATTATAATTTATTAAGAGTATCTATGTAAATTTTTTATCAAATAATTTGAATAATAGATTCGACTTTGATAGCCAAAACAATCGAAAAAAATATTTTATATTAGTTTCTACCTTAAGCATTAAATATGCATATTGTCTATTTGATAGTTTATTTTTTTTTACAAAGTCCATAACATTGCAAAAAAAAACAATCTTAGTGAAACCTTCAGAATCACTGTTTATTAAAAAAATACACTCTGGCTTTTAGATAATCCAACAAAATCACGCCGTTAATTACACGAACTAGTAATACCTTTAATACGTTCATTACAACCGCTAGTCTTGGTTATGAACCCAGATAACTTCTACTTAAATATTGTTCAAGAAACATTTCATTATAACTTTTAAGAACTAATATTTAAGGTTTGAAAATTTTATTACGATGTATTACACTCAACAAGTAAATGTATATTACAGTTTTGAACAAGCAATTATAAAAGTATGGTTTTAAAATAAAAGGAGCTTTTTTTATACAGCTTACATCAAATCATTAAAGCCTTATCAGCTTAGAATGGGCTTAACCATTTTTTACTGAATGCTTTTTTAGGTAATTAAACGTTCTCAATGCAATTTTTTGCTCATTCTGATGAAACATACTGAAGGTCAATCTATGGCTATAAATTACTTATACTACCAATTGACGCAGCTGTAAACTGGTGGTTAATTGCATTAGATCAATATTATGAATTGTAGTTGGTAGTTACTGAGTTTATAATCACAAAGTTTTATTAATACACTCTCTCAAAATGATTATTACACTAGCTATGAATGTCTATAAACGTTATGATGAAGATAGGATGCTAACCACTCAGCGTAGAATGTCACCGTCTACGCCGTAGAGGTCCCATTGTGCTATCTACGAACCACGATAGCGGAGAATTCAGGCATGAGTTTAAAATTACAAAGTGGTTGGTATAGAGCCATGTTTTAACCGGTTTGGTTACGCAGAATGTTTATTTGATAGTTTATTAGATAGGCTATTGTAAATTATCACAGGTCAAAACAAACGAAAAACTTTACAAATATGTATTTATGTACGACAAAAAGACGTCGAGTCATTAAAAGCGTCTTAAATTTAAATTAAATTTGTTTTGCTATTACTTTTTAAGATGAACATACAGATTAGTTTGCAGTTGCATTAACTTCATTTTCAATATATGAAACGTTTAAATTTTTCATAAATCGTTTTGTAGGTAAGTTAAAGTGAAACTAATTAAACATATCAAATAAATCAAAATTACATATTTTTTATTTAGAAATATATATTAAAAAACATATTATAGATACTGTGCTTATCGGACGAGCATGAATGTTTTTATACCAAGTATTCAATATCCAGGCCACCATCAAAAAGCATCAAAAATTATAGTTATTTAAAATTTCTATCGTAATGTTATTATTAACTTTTTTAACTACTGATGCGAAACTGTTCCTGATCTTAAAAATATTAAATTATGAAATTAGTTGTAAACATAATTTTTTTTTATTATTTTAATATTATATGATTCCTTTCCTGAAAAAGTGACATTTAACCTCTAAAAGGTGATCGATAATTTTAATACACTTTATTACATACATTAGTATTTAAAAAATATATATATCACTAATTTTGTGACACGTAAGAAGCTTTGCTTATATTTAAAAAATAGTTTTTGTTTGTAAACATAATTAATGTATACGATAATAATGCTATGATCTATAGTTACGTAGAGCTAATTCTCATTTGTATCCATAAAAATATAGTTTACTTTTCATCAAATATACTATTAAATTTGAATTGTTGCAACTTTGAACGATTCCATATGTCTTATCACAAACGACTCGGTTTCGCCCTTCGGCATCTTCAGGTATTCCATCGCACGGATGCAACAGAACTGGCAGTTCAAGTTCTAAGACATATGGAATCGTACAAAGTTACAACAATTCAAATTTAATATTGAAGTTCCATCAAGCACCTTCAGTCGATATCATAAATTAAATATACTTTTTTTTGTCTCTGGGGGTTTTTTTATAATAAGTAATGAAATCAGGCGATAGTATCTTTCTTATTTGTTTTTAATGTTTAAATCAGTTTTTTTCTTATTAAATACGATTAATCATAAATCATCTTACGAATTCATCTAATATTTTTCCATCTTCAAATAAATGAGTTTGCCATGAATAAATTTCCATTTTTTTCTCGTTTGCAAAACATTGTAAATATCTCGTGAATAAACGAATCCAGCTAAAAGAGAACCTTATGAATATTCAATGTATTTTCTGTAACGGTCGCTGCACTTTTGTGCATCTCCTGTAATATATTAATTTAATTTATGAGGACGTAGCATCCTCGTAGAATTGTAGACAACGTTGGAGCGATAATTTTGTTTGACGATGCTTTATTATAATTTTGAACATACGCAAGAAACATTTAAACCCAAAGAAGTACAGATTTAATTTTTTACCAGTTTTATAATATTTAATTATTTATCCATACAACTAAAGTAATGATTCATTATCAACATAGTTTGTTTTATCTGCATATTTTTTGTCTCTTAATTTAAAACAGTTCACTGTAGGTTCTGTAGAATCAGTGTTATAGAATGCTTAAAGATTCCCAAATGAGAATTTTAGGTTGTTAGTGACGCATATGAAATCGTTAAAATTTTCAACAATTCAAATTTGTTCTAAGGCGTTGTCTGTCTTAAACTGTCACTTCTTGATGGAAAGGCATGATATTTTAAATATTAAAAACATATTTTTAGCACTTATTTCCATAATAAATTTATTGATTAGGACGTGCATTATCAACTCGCGATGAGTGAAACCGGTGCAAATCTAAAAATATATTGTGGAAAAAAGTACTAAAAAAATTGTTTTTATTATTAAAAATTCATATTTAATATTGAAATTCCGTCAAGCACCTTCAGTTGACACCATAAATTTAAGTAGGATTGAAAAGAAAAATCTGCCTAATTTGTGAAAAAATCATATATTTTTAACATGCACAAGCGAATCAACACTTTATAGTCGAAACAATTAGAAAATTGATGTAAGGACTTTCTATATAAAAATAAATATACACATAAAACATGCTCCCAGAGAACACGCTCCACATGATTCTAATATTATTTAAGGTTGAAAAAATATTGAAGGAAAGATAAATGTTAATAAAATCATTATTAAGTATTTCTGTCGAAAAATGAGCTTCCAGTAGCTCGCGTAAATTTTTATTCCTCCGTGATGATAGACATCAAAATGAAAATAATGTTTATCTCGTTTTTATCTGTTTCCATCAGCCTCGACTGTTATCTCTGTATGGGCGAAATGCAAATGCGTATTTGAATTGTCACGTATCGACTCAAAAAGGACTAAATCGAAAGAAAATAGTCCAAGTTTATTGATCGGTGTATACGTCATTCGGATTCTTCATTGATATTCGGAATTTACGAAACGGCACGTAAACCGTAAGCGATTTCTAATGACACGTGAAATCACCTTTGTGCCATCAATCAGAGGCGTACCGCAATACTAACACTTCTGCAAATACAACAAACTCGCTTTATGATTTACGATGAGCGAGATAGGCGTAAAAAATATCCGATTCTATTCAAATAAAAACTATAACTTAGCTTTCTGCCTTGACAGTTTTTGTCAAACTTTTTTTTTATCAAATATATTCCAATTTATGATATCAACTGAAGGTACATGATGGAATTTTAATATCAAATTTGAATTGTTACAACTTTGTACGATTCCACATGTTTTGACACTAGCAACCTGGGTTTCTGGTTTTTTTTTATCAATTATATTCCAATTTATGATATCAATTGAAGGTACATGATGGAATTTTAATATCAAATTTGAATTGTTACAACTTTGTACGATTCCACATGTTTTGACACCAACAACCTGGGTTTCGCCTTTAGGCATCTTCAGGCATTTTATCACACGGATGCTACAGAACTGACGTACAATACATGTCGCAGTAAACATTTCCACCAACATAGGAAAGGACATCGTGTGATATTGATATTTATTACTTCTTGTTCTTCAGTCATAGTTCAGGACATTCCGAAAATAGCCTCACAATAATCAGACTGAAAAACGACGCTTGGTAAAAGTGATTTATTATCACTTATTCATAATTACCAATAAAAAAATCATTTATTTTAATTTTGGAAACTATTCATTTATACCCTATATATCGATGAAAATTACGTTTTATTTGAATCGTTACAACTTTATACGATTCCACATGTTTTGACACTAACAGCCTGGGTTTCGCCTTTTTGCATCTTCATGCATTCTATCACACTGATGCAAAAGAACTGACGTACAATAAACAGTTAGCATCGTCCAAATACCAAAGTTATTTGTTACAGTAAAACACACACCAAATTTAATGATATTAATCTTACAATAATTACGTGTGATGATTTTTATTAACGATTTTATTAATGAAACATTTTTGAAAGGGTTTGACAACAGATATTAATTTACTAACATTAAAATAAAAATGGTTTCTTTTTTCATCATATTTTGTCTTTCTCAACCCAGATTTTTCCATTTTTAGTAATGCAATAAAACTAAGAATCTAAAAACAGTAAGCGTCGCTTATATTAAAAAATATAGAACTTTTTGCTCGGAGCTAAATATTTACCTTTATTATCAAATATATTTTTTTTTTTTTAATAACTACTGACGTAATTATCATATATTTTAATCTTACAACCTCACCAACCTAATCTCATAAAATTGTACACAAATTTATCAATTCTAGTACAAATTATTTACCATTAATATTCAGTATAATTACAATATTTACGTCGTTACATTGAAAAAAACAATGTTTTATGACATTTTGTTTAATATAATACATCATACATGAGTACCACTGTAGCTAATAATGAGGATTCTGTTTTATTTCGAATATATAATTCACGTCTTTTTTTATTTAAAGCAATAAAAAATACTTTGATCGCCTAGTATTCAATCTTTGATATAATATTTTTTAAATAATGTTTAGACTTGATCAAATCATAATCACTAAAAATTAACATAACCAAAACCATTTCGCAGATAAAATTATAGTGTAACACGGTCGGGATAAAATTCATATTAATGTTCAAAAAATCTCTTTTAGGAAAATTCATCACTTGACATTGAAAATATTTGAAACATACGCCACTGATACCGATGCCCTTTAACAGGGACACTAAACTATTTATCACCGTGATTCACTTTTCCGCACACAAAAAAAATATATCCCACTTAAAAAAAGGTGGATTACGGAATCATAGGGCATCGAAGTGTTGGTTTATGTTCACTGAAAACATTTTATATCGTATTGTTATCACCCATCATATAAAGTAACTACGAGATATTTTACAACTTTCTTTATTTATTTTTTATCAAACTTTACGAAGCTGATAATAATTTGCATTTTGCTTAATACATTGAAAAAATGGTACTTAATATATACAATCTGTGAACAGGTAACATATTTTCGTTAATTGTATAAGCAGCAAACTTTTTTATGAAAGTGTGTTGATATATGACATTCAAAATTATTGCTATAGTGGTTAAGTGGAAATTTTAAAATATATTTAGCAACGTCTTGTGCATACACATTATAACATCAATTATAACAAGATAGAAGTTTTTTTATACAGACATGATTAAACAGAAAAATGTAAAACGATACAAGATTCTAATATTATAAATCTGTTTCCCAGTCTATGTTATTCTCAAACTTTAACTCACTCACAAATATGTTTTTATATTGAAACGAAAATATTCTCGCAGTTATTCATTCATGTTTTTTTATTTTGAATACCTTAATTGATTTTTTTCACAAGTATTACATCTGCCATCATATGTCAATACCTTATCCTCAGAACTCGAAGGTATTTCAGACACTGCACGTCCAGTAAATTCATTGTCATTCCTTCCAATTGAACGACCCCCTTGGGAACATAATAGTAGGCGTTATGATTTTTTTTAGGAATTAAATTAATTTTGAAAATTTATACTATACCCTCAACCAAAATTGTTCACACCAGAATGTCTGTTGATCTTTTTAAGTAAGCTGCTGTATAGTTTGTTTCAAAAAATTGTGGAAAGTATAAATCTGTAATTGCTTTTAAAATATTTTCTCTTCTTGTTTTAAAATCTTTATCAAAACCTTTTAGTAACTAAGATTTTTAAACTCTGCTCAAATACTAACACACTGATTGAAACTTGTTCGTATTGCACATAAAACCTGTTAAATTTTTCTTCAACTTCCAAAAATGTGCGGTATATACAACTAATCTCAAGCATTATTGATTTATGGTTTTTGTTCTGTGTAAGAAAGACTTAATATGAATTATCACATTTCAATCAATTAAATGAACGAAAATATAAGCACGAAATAGTTTTTGGCAACATTAATGCGATAACAAAATAATATCGCTATTTTTTGTATAAAACATTTTCTATCGGTTGACAGGGCAAGCCTTATAAGATGGACCGAATAAATCTAACAACTTAGGACTATGTTAACTGTAAAAAGTTTTGTTTAAAAAAAGCGATGAAGCCAAGTGATAAGAGATACGGTTACGGAACTAAACAAGGGAGCGAATGAAAGAAGAAAAAAGTTTTCAAGTTTGGACGTGTTACGCCACGCTAGTCTGGAACTTTGGGCTTTTGGCGTCAGAGGGGAACGGATAGATCTTTGTGGATCTTTAATAGTCATTACTTCGACATAAATACTAGAGTAATAAGCATGTACTTATAAGGTGCTGAAGGCTGAGCGAATTTAATGCTTTAAACCAGCGATACTCAAACTGCAGCCATCAAATATTATATTTAGTTATATATATTTAATATATAGTTCAAAAGTAAACTCAATATCATAATTCACATTTTTTTTCCCTTTTCATCTTAGATTTAAAGTTTTAAAGTTTTATATAGGAGACTGCTTTTGGCAGTTAAATTTCCATTTATTGCCAAAATATTTCATATTTTGTTTTCTTATGCTGATAAGTTTTCTTTAATTAATAATTAAATATTCACAAAAAGTAAATAGTAAATATTTTGACATCATTATACACACATGTGTATGCAGTATATTATTTGTTACATTTACAGTTTACTATTAATATGTTGCGGCCCACGTAGAAAAGGAAAAATCGTAATACGGCCCTGAGGAAAAAAAGTTTGAGTATGGTTGCTTTAAACAACCGACAAAAGATATGTACTTTCAAGGAAAGCATCTAATGAAGAAAAGTTGTGATTAGTCTTTTTTCAAATCGATGTAATATACTTTTGTTCCATAAGAATTGTGAGAATTGAAATATAAAAATTTATTTAAAGAATAATTATTTACTGCAAATGTATTCAACACAAGATGACGAGCTAAAAAAATTAAATATGGCCGTAAAAATAAAACATCATTTCTACTATACATTGTTTTTTTTAAATTTTATTGGTCGGAATTGCGTACAATTGCATAAATTTAGTCAGATATCTCTAATTACAAAATCATCCAATTACATTTTTGTGGTAGTCGCTTATACTGAAAACGTATCATCATAAATTCATTAGACTTTATTGGTTATAAGATAAATAACATTTTCCAAATTTTCATATCATTATAATCAATTTTTTTTAAATAATCTCTTAAAGTGTTAACTGACATTTTTTAAATAATAAACATTTATTAACCAATAATAAAAACATTACTCTTATTATTCTGATTGAATAATAAAAGATAATAATAATAAATAATCTAAAAACGTAGAATTCAATTTAAAAAATGTGAATAAATAACGATGTATTTTAGTTCTACAAAAATTAGAAGGAATATAGTTGAAAGTATTTTTTTGCTTGCGCCCTCGTAAAAACAAGTGACACCTGATAATTTTTAGTACTATTTCCATAGCTTTAATAATTTTCCTAGGGTAAGTATTCTGGTATATAAGTGATGTAATCGAATTTCTGTCAAGGTGTTGCATCCGTGTGATCCTAAAGATGCCGAAAGGCGAAAGATGGCTTATTAATGAGAAAACTTCTAGGATTTTACACAGTTTCAAAGATTCAAATTTATATTAAAACTCCATCAAACATCTTCAGGTGAAATTTTAGATCCATAGTTGATAACCGTTTCACATTATTAATTTTGAATCGATAAAGTGCTGTACGATATCATTTGACGACGGTGATGATTTGGAATAATATTAGCACTTACATATATTCCACTTATTTTAATTTAAACTGTAAACAATGATTTTTAGTCATTACTATTTGTAACAATATTAAAATAATTCAACTGTATCCCATTTTCTCATTCAAATCACTTGGATAATATTCTTCCAATGCAAACAATGATCTTCTCATTAAATTAAACGACAGACTGAACCCAAAAATAAAACCGTATTGCTGAAATAAAAATTAATGCATGTTGCTAATTAAGAATTTCAATTCTAAACCAGCGGCATATTCGGCACGTAACCATATAGCAAGCATTCAAAACAAGCACAATTTTTCTTTCATTGAGCAAATAAAAGAAATTCTCGTTCAGACTAATCTATAAAATGGATGCTCTGCTTTGATATTATGCAGAAAACATACTGCAATCAGCAGATAAGGATATGGCTAGATAAATTAAAGGGTGCACTTTCACTTTTCTATACAGTATGCATTTTCTTGATCTAATTAGAGGAATGTTTCATGACACAGGGTAACAGATTACAAATATAAGCTTACAAATTCAAACACAAGTGAAATAAAAGTATATTTGAATCAAAAATTTAAGACACTCTAAAGGTCGGATTTTAGAAGAAAGAAGTCAACATTGTCAAATGACATTAAATACAACCAAACAATTAAACTGCCCTCCTGCTAATTCATGTGTAGGTAATACGATACCGAATATTTCAAAGATAAACTTAGTAGTAGTAGAGTGAACCAGCCTCTATTTTGATACACAAATATTTTAACACTGTCTAAAGTATTATTTTTTCCGTGTCAACTAATATTATATAGCACTGCAATTTTTCGTCTCAACAGTTGATATTCTAGCAGTTAGAGGACTAAAGCGAATACAAAATTATTATTTGAAAACGATTGTAACCTTATTTTATTTTTAAAATAAAAAAGTTTAAGCCATATCATATTTCTCAGCCTATAGTGTATATATGTGAAATTAATCTACACTTATTAGAGATCTTTATTAGATATTTTTTTGTTTCAATTTGAGTTAACACGGTGAAAATATAGCAATGTATTTTTTATAGGATATAGTTGATAGACATTTCGGCTCCCACAATCGTCAGAACTATTGAATAGATAGCGTGAGCCGAAATAGCTATCAGCTTTATCTCATAAAAAATTTGTTGAACCAAAATACATTGCTTTATTTTTACCGTGTTATAATGGAGTTCTACCAAGTAAATGCCAATTCAATCAATCAATTTGAGTTATTTTTCATATTCTTTCGCCCTCTGGCCGAATCAAATATTTTATTCGAAGAAATTTCTCTCAAAAATTTTCATGAGTATTGCAAGCAAATTCAAACGTCTTACGTATCCTTCATATCGAATATATATGGCAGAAAACTACATGCAAATGCGTTCATTTCATGCCTGAATGGCTATAGAGCTGATTAAAGTACCATAAAAGCTATTCAAAGGTGCGCTGAAGCCTTCTGCATAAGAACTTTACCGTTTCATGGGAAATGAGAAGAGCTGAGGAATTATATCAGCAATAAATATTTAGCATACGAAACTATGATAATGCTCTTTCAGATTAGTATTTTTAATAATAAAGCAAATTAATTTTTGACTGAATTGTATTTTCTTGTACAATACGAATGGCAAGCAAAGAGATTTCTCTACATATTTCAATAATAAAATTATACAAGTTTAAATAAAATCGAGAAAATTGAGAATATTATCTTAAAAAGTACACCTATCTCTAGATTAACAAGGTAAATAGGTTCATGAGAAAAACATGTGAATTGAAATTTTATATTTTTTAATGTAAAACCGTGTAAATCAAAAAGTACGCAAAAAACGCATAATTTGGTTGTTTTCTAAAATACAAAAATAAAACAAAAATTTTAAAAAGTATAAATATACATATTCTTTTATTAATTAAATACACATAAAGCATATATAGAGGAACCAAAAATTAAATCCAAAAGATTCATAAAAAATTATCACAAATCACTTTTAATCTCTTCTTCGTGACTGGTTTAAAGTCACTTTCATCACACAAAATTATTTGTGCCAATTCGATGTTTGAAGTAGAAACATTTACACCTCGAGAAAATTTAGTTTTTTTTCAATACGTGTAAAACAAGTACAGTGTAAATCAAGGAATTGGTGTATAATAATTTTAACTGAAATTATTAGGAGTTATAAATACACTCTATTGTGTTTTGACTAAAATGTCAAAAATCTTGTCATAAACGATTTAAGTGCTAGATCAATGGTTCTCAAGTGCAGTCATCGAAGGATTTTGCTGCAGCCATCAACAGCTTCATATTATTTTTTATGTGTTACCTATCACTTCTTGTTGTAAAAGCATGATTTTTTAAATAGTAAAACTATCAATTGATAATGCTCGCAAAGATCAAAACCGGTAGTGGTCTTCAAATAAATTGTGAAAATAAAACTAAGTGTTTTTTTCCTATTTAAAAATTTTCATCGGACAATATCTGATAATATTGATATATTTTTTAAATTGAATTGGGATGTGCTTATATTGACCTATCTGAATAGCAGGAGAAATTTGATTAAATTTTAAGCATTATATAAGCTTAATGAATTATTTCCTGGCTTACCGGATATCTTGTTTTAATGCAAGCTACACATGTTCGATCACTACCCAAAAAATGTTCACGTTTTAATTTAATAGAATACGTTGGCATAACATATATGACGTGTATTTACACTAAGTTTATTTTAATCTGGATCGTACACAAATTAATTTCATTTAGTATTAAAATTAGTTCAACACTCGAAATAAAGGTCGAACTTCTTATCGGAATATTTTTTGCGTACAACCTAACCTATGTTTTTCGTGTATATTGCCAAATCCCCTAGCTTCACGCACCGAAGGAATAAGTTGCTCTAGGGTGTATCTTGATTTCAATAATAATTACTGTTATAATTAATATTTTTAATGGATTAAAATATAAATAGACCCCGTAATCATTTCTGATAATATTTGAATGATTAAAACTGTTTTTTTTCTTTCTTTATTTTTAGGCACTCTTTCACACTGCAATAAAACTGATAAATATGTAAGGATACGGTTTGCGTCGATTATACAAGAAAAAATTCGAAGCAGAATTATACAAGAAAAAATATCAACATTGAATCCAAATATATAAATGTTAAAAAACCACTGAAGAGACATTGAATTTGCATATAATAATTTAATAAAAAATAGTTATGGTTTATGAGTATTTTATAAAAGTTTTTAACATTTATCAACGTCAAATTAAATTGAATTCGCTAATTCCATACTTAGAGATACATATTTATTTTAGATAATGATATTAAATAGCAGGTGACATATAGCACGTAAGCGATATAGCAAAAGAGAAGAAAGAAGTGTAAGCTGATCGATTAATATAAACATTGAAACGTAATTGTGTTTTGATAATTTCAAAAATTTCTTGATAAAATAAATTATGATGCACCGTGTTTTGAAGCAATAATTTTAAACCTTCAAAATATAAGTGGTTTTGTGATGATAAATGGATAGTAAATAGCGATGAATATTTCTTTTATCTTAATGCGACTGAATGTTTTGATTCTCTAATGTGGAGTACGTGTGGTTTTCCCCACGTAAAAATTTGGCAGTTATTGCAATGCAATTAATAAACACAGAATTTATTCCTGAAATGGATATTACCTTTATTATTGATTAATAATTTACATAACGAACTCCTGCAATAAAAAAATGGTTTGACTCTATCAGACAGTTGTATGATTAACAATTTTAAGCAGGAAAATTACTAATTGTGTTATTTTTGATTTAATTAACCATGTTATATTGAGTTAGGTTATTACGTTTTCATTAAGCATGACATAAGTTTCATAGAAATAAAAGTTGGAAAAACGAAAATTTTATAATGAAATGAAGTAATTTACTAACTTTAAAAATCTTTTCAAATTCAAAAAGTTATCATGCGTTCTTCAATAAATAGGCTATTATTTTTTTACAAAATTTTTAAATAAGAGTTAGTATCAACTCTTCAAATAAAATAATCGCTTCGATTTAGTTCTTAGCGCAAAAGACATCTTTTAAATATGTTTTTGATGTTGTATTTTAACCAAATATTTAGGTTTAAAAAATGGGTAGTGAAAAGCTCCACCCGACAAGTATGAAAGGGGTGTGTAAATCAAGAGGCCATAGCGCAGGGGTTGAAGTATAATTTCAAGTTAATTATCCGCCTTCTCATAATGTTTTCAGAGGGTCAATTGGCGAAGCTCGTTGCGTTTATGTGTGACCCACGGTCGAGAAAATTGGCTTTCCATATTAGAGTGCCCACCCAGCTCTGGTTTTAATCGAGGGCTGGTTTGCATAGGGCTCACCAAGAGATACACCGCGGTGTAGGGGTTAAATTTTTATCTCTTAACAATCACAACATCCCTTATCGATACTTAAAAATATATTTTTCCGAGCGACGCGCTTCAAAAAATACATCTACATAATCTAAGCGATGTGCTATTTTCTCGGTTAAATTATTTTAAATTTGGTTTCTCAGTTCATATCTAAAATATGTCATAAAACAAAAAAAACATAACACGTATAACAAAAATTGTCATTTTATTTTTTAAAAGTATGCCTGACTAGGAATTCTTTCGATAAATTAAGTAGCTCAAGCAAAAAGCTTTTTTTGTTGAAGTAAGTATTTGAAATTACCTTGCCGATTGTAAGGATATTGCGTGGAGAACACAGAAACAAAAGTTTGATACTGCAGAAACTTAAAATCGTTACACGACTTTCTTTTATCTGGTGATATAGCGTGAAGTACTTCAGAAATACTGCTATTGAAATACCAAACCTTTAAAAGGAAATTTCGTACCTAAACTATCTAAGTGAAACGACAAGGATCTATATAACCAAGAAAAGGCTTTCATATAATTATGTAATTTAAATACAGCCAAATAAAGGAGACAATCTTTTCGTCATATCAATTCGATAATTATTAGAAGGCCGATTTATATTATATAGATTAGTATTTAAATTTCTTTATTAAAAAACTTCAATATTTTTAAAACGATAAATATCACTAGAGATGACTTGTCGCTCATATAATTAATACATTTTTAAACATAAGCTTTTATTTAATTCATAACTAATATTCAGAGTATTTTCTTTATAATATATTTGTAATTTGAATGAAAAAAAGATTGGAAAACCCAACCGAAGCGCCAACTTGGAATAAGTTTAATATAGTAAATTAATTTTATTGCTAGTGCTAGTGGTACATTTTCGCATTCAGTATTATTACACAAAAAATGCTAGTGCTAGTGGCACTTATATTTTTGCATCTAGTATAATATCAAAGATATTGTTTAAAATTAGAAATAAATTATTTTTCTCTGATTTTATAGCAAGCAATAGGAGTAAAATAGCGTGATGGTGCCTTAGTGGGAAATCCTACACGGACGGGAAGTGTGTTAGGTACTGTCCTTATTAGTTCTAGATAATAAATGTGACGTGCAAGTTTGTGATTATCGCTTTTGCCCATTTGATATTCGGGCGAGGCCTATGATAACTTTTCTTCCCTCACCGAAATTGGCTTTATTTCTTTACGACTACTAATAAAACATTTATGATATCGAAAGTATTATGTAAAGATGATATACAATATATCATATACAAGTTTTGTTTTAAATTTTGTGAGAGTTAATTCAAATTTTATTTAACTTCTAGATTTGATACATAAAATTGCATTCAGCGCTTTTAGAAATAAATTATTCTTTAACAAAATTTAAATTTTTCAAGTTTTCACTGTTAAGATTAATCTATTTTATTGATTGAATTAGCATTTACTTGGAAGAACTCCATTATAACACGGTGAAAAAATTGCAATGTATTTTAGTTCTAGATTTTTTTCTAGCTTATTTCCTGCTAGCAATAAAACTACAAATTTTTAAAATTGTAATTGAAACTAAAAAGGCGGCTATATCAATAAGCTTATATATTGCACGGAAATGGTTTATTGGATGGGGATGGTATATTATAGAAAATTCCATTCCGTTGGCTTCAGCAATGGTGACCGACATATATTAGTTTGTTCGTTAATGACTGTTCGATACAATTTTCATATATGCTCTCCATTTTGTTTCTTATATATCAATCGACTAAATGTTTGATTGCTATTTAATCTTTTTTCGCTTGAGACAGTGGTTTCAAAAGTAAATCTAGTTGGTCTACGTTAAAATGTCAAACCAAACTTTATTCGTATTCAAATCAATGTGCTCCTAGATGAGACTCGTGTTTCACTTCTTTGAAAAACATCTTCAAATGAACTGCATTGTAAGTCTATTCATTATTAATATTGGAAGTGTAACTAATTTTTCGTCGAGACTCTTCTATGTCTGCTAAACATGAGAATGGGTTAGAGTCAAACAAGAATAGTGTTTATTATCATAACACTATTACGTATAATATTATACAAATGAATTCCTAGTTCATGAAGGTGAAATTCAACCCATGGGAAATAAATTTAGAAAGGGTAAGCCAACTGACCTATTTAAAATTTTATTTAATAAAAATTAACCGGTTGATAGTTTTATTACATCCAGTTCATTGATTCATAAGTAGTCGATATATAATAGTTCATAACATAAAAATTGAACACGGGGTAGGACTTCTTTATTTTATTGGAATCAAATTTATTATCTAATAACAAACGAACTACTTATGCTTTCAGGTGAAAAAAACGAACGAAATAATTTTAGCAAAGAGCTAATTTTTCTTTTTAAAATGTTACTTATTTATAACAGATTGTTTATAATATTTGTATTAATTTCAAAGTACTTTTGTACTTAAAGTTTCAACTTTTTTTACATTATTAGGTTTGTCAAGCCACGGATTGTTAACGACTTAACTGATAAGATACAATAGTGTTCATAATGCTTAAACATTGTACTTGTAAATTGTTGATATTTTGTACGGTTACACATGTTTTATCACTAATGACCCAGGCTTCGTCTTCAAGCATCTTCAGGCATTCTATTACACAGATTCAACAGAACTGACATATAATAAACGTTTAGCATCGGTTATATACAAGAAGAGTTAATAACAAATGAATGACATAGATCCTAAGACTAGAATCCAAACATACAACTGAAATAGCTTACAATGCTTTTGATTTATTTATAATGTTTTTTTTATTATTATTAAATATGGCAGGGAGCAGACCAATATTGTCCACTGTGTCGACTTTACGCCATCGTGACTTATTTCTACATTTTTTTTTTGTAGACACGCACTAGAGTTACTTTATTTACACAATAAACACGGAAACAAGATTACTTCCTAATATATTATTACATCTTAAATATAACAAGAATTCAGTCAATTCATATCTTCCGATTGTAGGGCCTGGCACATAACATTTTTCGTAAGATACAAATATTAGTACAATAATTCTGAAAGATATTGATTTCAAAAGCTCATTGATCCATACAAAACTTTTTTATGTATATGGAAGGTCTATTTTTATCACGCAATTTCTTGTTAGATTATCCTTTGCTATTTATAGTGTTGTAAATGTGCGAATATGACTCCTCGGTTCTCTCAAAATTTGGTGACGTCACGCATGCCTAATTCTTATCTTACCCATACACGAACAGATCCTTATGCGAAAAATAAATTGAAATAAACTCTCATACATTCAAAATAAAATATACTTAAAAAAATATATTTTGGAAATAATTTCTAAAAAAATGTGTTTTTATTATTCAAAATATCATGTCTTTTCATCAAGAAGTGACAGTTAACACGCTAAAAGTGATCTCGTATATTCATATTTTGACGACAGATTCTTTATGTATAACACCAATTAGTTAATACATTACAACAACCGAGAATATAAGCAATAATATAAGTATTATTGATTTTAATTGCATACCACATTTTAAATGTTGAAACTTTATACGACTCCAAATGTATTGCCACTTACGACCCGAACTTTTCAGTAATGTTGCATCCATGTGATGGAAAGTCTGAAGATATCGAAAGGCAAACCCCAGGTCGTTACTAACGAAACATGTGGAATCGTACAAATTGTCTACAATTCAAATTTAATATTGAAATTCCATCAAGCACCTTCAGTCGATATCATAAATTAATCGGTCACATAAGCCTTGTCATCAAGTATGACTATCAATTCGATCATTAGGTCAACGAGATCAGAAGTTGTAGAGTGAATAAGATTTAACTTGCATCTATTATAACTTGTAATTAATTGATAATAGTCATCATCCTAAGCTTTTGTAAGTAAGTCTAATCATGGATTTAGTGATTGTGTTATATTATATATACACCATGCAAGAATACTTATTACAAAGCAGTTATTTCTCACTGATTTTTTTTTTATTCATCCTCAAACCAAATGAACAAATTCAAAACTCTGTACGCAAAGATGCACAACGTTGTTTTTTATCTCCGTCTGTTTTATGCAATACATTAAAACATTCGTCTGGTTTAAAATAGATGAAATTTCTTAAGCCAGCCAAATTCATACCATCATATTTGATTTGCTTTATAATTTGTCTTTTCTATGAACTTTTCCAAAATATATTTTTAGCATCGAAATGCAAAAATGTCAACGTATACTGTTATTTCAAATATTAAAAATACGTTTTTTATTTCTTATTTTACCCAACATATTTTATGATCAGGACCAGTTTCGTGAGCATTATCAACTGATCATTTATTTAATTTATTTTTACTGCTTAAAATATCATGCTTTACCATCAAGAAGTGACAGTTAATAAATTAAAAGTGATACTCTGTTCTAATAATATATCTTATCGAACAGCGAATAAGTCGCTAGCCAAATTGCAGAATAACAACGCAAAAAAACATTTTGATTTCATATTCTACATATTATATATTAATCACTCAGTTGTTGAACGTTTGGTACTGTTAACTTGATAAATTTAAGAAAAAAAACAATTTCTATCCTTATTTTGATTTTCATTATATCATGTTAATAATGTTTGCGATGAGTGAATCTGGATCTAAAAAACATATATTTTCAATATAATACTAAATATTTTTACAGTTCGATTTCCAATTGAACAGGCAATACCACTTTTTATGGTTTGATTTATGCGGAAAATACAGTATTGTCTCAATTAATCACAGTATCCAAAAAACCTTGTACTTTATGACTGGAATTAACACCCAACAACTAACGTTTGAGACAAAAAGTTAAGTAAAGTTGTTCTGCTAAGCGTTTTCGTCGGTTAGTTGATAGTCGTTTACTTGGATAAGGATTAGGGGACCAGACTTATACTGGAGGTCTGACCGATAGAAAGCCGCCTAAGTCAGGTTTATGTAAGTAGCTCTTGTTCCTACTACACTTATTATGCGATTTATGCTCGGGTGAAGATCGCACATTTAATATTTCATCTCAAAAGTTAGAATTAAAATTTATTGATTAAATTAGCATTTACTTGGTAGAACTCCATTACAACACGGCGAAAAAATAACAGAGTATTTTAATTTTACATTTTTTTTCATAAAGTATAGTTTTATACGGCATTTTCTACGACATATTCATTATATTAAGCTTTAAGTGGCGTATTGATTGACTTGGTATTAATTTGATAGAACTCTGTTATAACACGGTAAAAAAATAGCAATGTATTTTAGTCGTACAATTCTTTTTTATTTATAAAATATAGTTGGAATAGATATAGACGGAATGCCTGAAGATTCGCCGAAAGGCGAAACTCGGGTCGTTAGTGACAATACATGTGGAATCGCGCAAAGTTGTAACAATTTTTAAAGAATTGGTAAAACGCTTTCTTTCTTTTAATTGATTAACTCCGACTTCTTGATGGAATAGCATCATTGTATTGAAATAATAAAAACGTAATGCTTAAAATTACAACTTCACAATATTACTATCAGGTTTTATTCATCGTAAATAATATCGAATGTAACAATGCAAATTGAAAGCAAAGTTATTTTTACATAACTTTTAGTTATACATTATCAAGTAAACAAAATAAAATGTTTAAGCACTTACGAAATATTTCTAAATGAAGTAAAATTCTCGAAGTTAAAAATCGATTGGGCAATTTTACAATCAACTGTTTTGCATTTTAATATTTTAAGGAACATAGTCTTTTAAATAATTTTATCATTCGATAATGCCTACTGCCGATATGCCTTCTTAAAAATATAAAATTGTGAAAATAGCTCTGTGCATTTTTTTGTAACTATTGTATTATTTTGAAAAACCTCATCGTTAATATTATTATAATGTATTCGTTTTTTTTTTTAATCGTAATATATTTCAGTTGTAATGAAGTTTAAATGATAAAAATCTCACTGCATTTTTTGGGCAGCATAAAAACATTAATACATTTCTTTTCTTTATTTAATAATAACAAATAACATAAATACCGCATTTAAAATAACGGTATATCCACTTCTGATGTGTTAAGTTTCACTTCTTTGATAGAAAGGCATAATATTATAAATACTACTATCACCACAATATAGTTTATGAACACGACCGGATTTATTTCTTCTAATGAAACTGTATTTACTGTAGAAGAAAAGTCATCATACATTTGACAATTTAAAAGAACTTATTAAACAAAGATTATTCTTGATGGCGAAGTGTAAGTAAAAATATTTAATTCTCTGATTTCTAATGTATCAACGGTTGAGAGGTCTGATGTTGAAAGTTAATACATTAAATTAAAAAAAAGATTTCAGTGACAAAACTTTCATGTAATACATAATTTTTGATCTGAAATATAACTTGACTTTTCTTGGTAATCTCCATACATTAAGTGAATAACAACTCTACTGTAATATGGTTTCGAACTATCTTTCATGTGGCTTATCAGAAAATATCAGAAACTATTATACAGACTTCATCTGATCTTAGTCTTTGAATATTTTGATAAGAAATACAAGGTTTGCTATAATTTAAGCAGCGTAACGAAAGTTCCTCATTTTTATTTTTTTATTTTTATTAAAGAGAACTTAGATGACTATGAAAGAATGTCTTCCCAAAAAGAAGCATACATGTTATTGAATAATCAGCCGCTATTTTCTGTGACTAATACATGATTAGCATTAAATACAACTGTTTTTAAAGACATTCTTGAACGCACAAAACAAGCAGATTAAGAAAGTTTTCTTTGTCACTTTCCAACAGTAGAGTGAGAAGGTTCCAATCGTACCGTTTAATACCGGATGTCGCGACCCTCGGTTGAGCTGAGAGAAACGGATATGAGGTCGTTCGCGCGACCCTTGCGTGCTGTATCAAGACCCTCCTATGTAAGTGACAGCGAGTGCCCACAATCTAATAGGAGGGGTGTGAAACTTACAATTCGTGGACTAAGCTTTCGTGAAACATTTAGGTTTACCTTACGAAGTCGTTTGTAGGCAATTTCTCTCGGTAAGTATCCACTATAAAGTATCGGATAATTTTTACTTTAATAGAGCTAGCGTTATATTTGATTATGACAATAATTCACATGCCTTTTTATATTGATAATTTATCTTAATTTTAAATGGGACATAAGTTCTTTTCAATATGCCAAAATACGTTGTACTTCACATAATCAAAATTATACTAATAAAACCAATTAGTCAAATAAGCTCGTAAATTGTAAAAAATGATTTAATTAAAAAAAAAATGATATTTTTCTTTCTTTCTCAATGGTTTGTTTATGCAAATGTAGCATAATATTACTTTATATTCAAAAACACATATCTAAGCCTGGTTTGTAGTAAGCTAAGCCATTTTTTTTATTTAGTGCCCGAATTTTTGTTTTATAATTGATTATTTTGTCACTTTTAAATTGTTAACTGTCACTTCTTGATGGGAATGCATGATATTTTAAATAATAAAAAAATGTGTTTTTATTATTTAAAATATGATAATTTTGTATTCAACTGCATGGATGTTTGTTCGAACGAAATTTTTACTGATCTAATATAATCGAAAAAATATATACGCGAAGCTTTAGAGATTGGTTCACAACTGATAAGATTATGGCTTTTACTAGTGAATATGGCAGCAAGGGGTTGCTTACAAAAAAAGATTTATAACAATTGGAAAAATATTGTTTTGCTTCTTATAAATTGTCAAAAAACTATGTTAATAAAAAATCAAAAAAAAACTTTCAGTAAAAATATGAAAATAATAATTAATCATACTAAAATAAAAAATAACACGTTCATTAACACCATTTCCACAATCTAATATGTTTCAATCATAACAAACTTCGCTCACGTATGCAATACAAATTGAAAAAAAAACCATGAAAGGACAATTTGCACCTTAAAAAATGCTAAATCATACATGAACTGTTGAAACATTAATCATTTTTAAATATTTTGGCATTCGTGACTGCGGTTTCACCTTTCGGCATCTCCAGACATTCTGTCAATATGCAATAGAACTGACACATGGTAAAGGGCTGGCATTGGAAACGAACTCGAACAATTTCTTAAGCCGATATTACCAAAAAGCAAAATATCAATGAACAACGTGAAATTATTCAGATTTTTTGAAGTCTCATATTTCGTGGTACCCCTATCCTTTTTAATTTAAAATTATCATATTTGACAGAACACAACTATTTTTTCCACTGCTTAATTCACACACTTGAAACATTTTATTTCCCTGGATTAATGCAAAGTGGGGTTAAGACACACATATATATTTTTCCTGGAGTGTCGAGACAGCTTTATCGCTCTTGACTACTGAAAAAGCTCGTTGACTAAATCTACGAGCAAAGTAGTAAGTGCTTTGACAAAGTGTCACATAATTATACGCTTCACATTGATACTCGATCGCATGGGAGCTTTTTAAATGATGACATTTGAGAAAGTAAAAAGTCCCTCTTGAAACTTTGCAGCGTTATTTTATTTTAACCGACTTTACCCTTTTCATTTAAATTGTTTCAAAAACTTTACTTCATTATTTTTGCTTTGAAAAGACTTTTTTATTTATCAAAGAATCTGGCAAAAAATATTTTCAGCTGCGTTAATCTAATGTTTGTAAATTTAATGACATAAATTTTATTTATTATCAACAGCTATTAAAATCCAATTATTTGGCTTCAATATTTTTATTTAATATTTCTATTTCCATTTTTCCTTACCTTAGTTATAATTGTGCAATGTTTATGTGTTTATTAAACTTCATTTAATTTAACTTCATGATGCTTATTCTAACAACTTACGTTAATAAAAACTATATATATATTTATACAATTGTTTTTTTTATACATTTTTTTATTTATTTTACTATTTGGTATGGCTCTTTACTCATTCCTTACAGAGCCATTTAAAGGATATTCCAACACCTAGACTCCTAAAAGTTATTGAATAATATTAGTTTGAAATAATCTTATTCAGTTTGTCAGGACAAATCAAGCAATGCATTAACTCAAAAATTAGCGAGTACAAGAAGGTTTTAACTACTGTTTATTCATATATTTTCGAGTAAAAACTATCAACACAGTAAAATCAGCCTTCTCAACAGTTAAGACGTTAGCAGTCAGAGGGTTAATTGTCCGGATATAAAAACCACTAAAACTCTTCCTTAACGTTACAAACAAGACTTTTTAGTGGTTTATGTCAAGAAACTTGTCGATTCCACTGATTTAAAAAATGACAAGAGATATTTGCGTAAAAAGTGATAATTAAGGATAAATTAAACACATAATATCCTCATTCCCCAGTCTTTATTACCGAAATTATCTCAATAGTTTATTTTTTTCAATTTAGGTATACAAATAATATATATATATATTTTTTTTTTTTTAAGAAATACTTTCAAGCTGCTTTCATGTTACAAATATCATGTTTAGTTTTAATCAACTAACTAATAAAAAATAAAATATAAATGCTTATTTAAGAAACTGTATCGCGTTACATAATATATTCTCAAATACATTGCGGGCATATTTTCACTTTCATTAATAATAAAATTTTAATTGAGACAATAAATTTAGCATTACGTGTACATTAAAAATATCATCAATCAAATTTAAATCATAATCATTGCGTAAATCAAATTTAATTGAAAACAATGATACATTTCAACATCGAGTAGCCTTGAAAAATTCTCTTGCTTTTGAATATGAAAACATATTTAAAACACATTGTGTTGGTGGATATAATTAATCAAAAAATTGAGTTACATAGATAAAATGAGAAAGCTCGGTCTCGTATCGACGCCCGCCGAAGTTAGCAGCGGAGCTTTGCACCAGTAGCAGCGTCGATAAATTAATTGTTGATCCAATTTAATAACTCTTGTATAACTTGGCCGAACAAACTTTGGTAAAATCAGTCTGCCACCGGCAAACTTTGTAGGAGAAATAACTGCTCACCCTTTTGTCTGTGCACCACATAAGGGAGTGAGGGTAATAGAGCTTTCTTAATTTTATAAGGATCAGAAACCTTTTGAAGTTAATCATGTATGGAGTTCTCTGTCTATCTCTTTTTTTGAATGTCAATGACATAACATTTATCAGTTTAAAATGGTATAGATAATACGACTACATTCATTGGATTATTATATTAAAATAATAAAAAACATTTTTCTAAGACATGTTTGTTGATAGCTATTTTGGTTGTAGTAACTACTAACACTTCTACTAATAAATAACATAGTACTTATGAGCTTCCACTAACCATATCAAATTATTTAAAAATAAATAGTGTTTACCATATAATAGTACATGGTCTGATTATATTAAAGTATTCAAAAATAAAATTTCATAAACAATTTTAGTCTTAAAGCAGCATTGATATTTTTTTATTTGTTTTGCCTTCTTTGGGACATTAAATTTCTAACGCTAATGACATTATATAGTAACATGGTGAATCAAATAGCAATGTATTTTAGTTCTACAATATTACTAGTTTTTAACGTATAGTCGATAGCCATTTCAGCTCACACCATCGTCAGAACTAAAAAGAAGATAATCTGTCGATGGCGTGAGCCGAAATAGCTTTTAACTATACCTTAAAAATAATAATTTCGTAGAACTGAAATACATTTTTTTTTCACCGTGTTATAATGGAGTTGTACCAAGTGAATGCCAATTCAATCAATATATTATATAGTAGCTTATAGAAATGCTAAGTAATTTTTGATCATAATAGAAGTAGTTTATGATTTTTAGTATCTAGGTTGTGTTCTTTTATGAACTATATTAAAGGTAATTTGATTATTTAAAATTATTAAATTAAAAAAATTTCAAAAGGGAACTATAGATTAAGGACATTCACATTTGAGAAATTGAGGCAGCATCCGGTTTTAGCCGCAGAAAACCTATCTGTACTTTGACCGGATGATGGCAGATGGCAGTAACATCACAAACTGCAACATTGATTACTAGTTCACTTCCGGAATAACTCGCTCGACAAATCGTGAAACCATAAAAACTTTAAATTATCATCCTTGCTCAAATATCATTTTTTTTCAACCATCTGATTCGTGAAACCCAATTTTGAGTGACAAAAAAAATGAAGTAATTTTAATGTGGATTAAATCGGCATAAACTTTAATGAAATAAGCTGTTTTAAGTAAAATAAAATTAAGAATTGTAGAAACTGTTAAGAACTGTTTTGGCTTTATAGCATACACAATATTTTTGTGGTGTAGACTTATTTTATTATATAAGTTGAACGTTAAAGTTATTACACGGTGAAAAAATAGCAATGTGTTTTAGTTCTACAAAATCATTTTTAACAAATATAGTTGATAGCTATTTCGGCTCACGCCATCGTCAGAACTATAGTTATAGTTATAGACATAAAGACAAGAAAAAAAGTATCATTACTTTATTAATTGATATTTTATGATTATATCATAATCATTCTTAAAATATTTATGTTTGTATTAATTTCAAGGTGTTGATTGATTACATTATATTTCAAATAATGAAACCACATTGTTAGTTCTATTACCACAATACATCTTTTTATATCAATTCTAATATGATAGTTCCGACGATGGCGTGAGCCGAAATAGCTATCAACTATATCATACAAAAATTTTGTAGAACTAAAATACATTGCTATTTTTTCACCGTGATATATTTTACGGTTCCGCTCATTGCAAACATTATCGACTGATTCAATCAATCGATATTTATCTGAAAATAATAATCGTTAAATTCTCATAATTTGTTTATTTAAATGATTTCATACTGCCATGATAAGTTGATAAAGCTTTAAAGAAGCATCGCATACAGCCAAAGGCTGCGTTTTGATGTATATAACGGCCGGAAATTGAGCTGTGCTCTTGAGTTTGTTTAGTTGAAACTTTCTCAAGTAAACACTGCAAAATGAATCTCTTTAAGAAAAGTCACAAACCTGCGGAATATGCTTATTGAATTACCCACAGCCGCAATTAAAAAATGTATATTTTTATTCCCGAAATGTGCTACTAGTACCACAAAAGTTTTCATTTACAATGTCGTAATAATCTATATTGAAATAGCATTATTGAAACAAAAGTGCTGCATGTTTGTATTACATGGATTTTCTGTGTAATTACATCTATTTACACTTTGATAGCTCTAAAAACATAGCAAATTAAACAGATATAAAAGTTAATTCTTTCTGTATAACCTACTTAACTCATCAATACTTTCAATGTATCGTTTAAGTACCAAAAATAATTTCGATATCAACTTACCTGTAATAACACTATGCTGTGGAACCGAGGGTGTTTTAGCTCTCGTTTCCCTTTCGTCTGTTGTATGATGTGTTTTCACGAATGTTTGCATACATATATATAATTAAATTAAAAATAAGAAATCCGCGGAGTTGCGGAGTATAGATTATCTTGATAAAAAAATACAATTTTTAGTTCTTTTTGCACAATTTTATGATTTTAACACAGATAGGTGATGATGATCATCACATGATAATGCTCATGTTGAGCGATACTGGTTCTGACCTTAAAAATACAAAGTTGTGCAAATAGTACTTAACATTTTATTTTAACGACTTTTAAGGTGTTAATTGTCACTTCTTGATGGAAGAGCAAAATATTTTAAATTAATGTTATTAATATTGTATGATTTCTTGTAAATTGTTTCTAAGTTCTTGAACCCATGGTTTTGTATACCTGCTACCTTTAACTCAAATATTTTGTACAAATAAACTTGTTTTCAAATTGTATTTTATCAGTTGATACTGCTAGCGTTGAACGAAACTGGTCCTGATCAAAAAATGTATTGCGGAAATAAGTAATAAAAAATGTGTTCTTATTATTTAAAAATTTATTTTAAATAATTGAAAATAACGTGAATCCATTGACAATGACAGTAAACATGTTAAAAGTGAAACTGTTTATCATGCGAATTCAATTAATCATACGAAGCAAAATACTCAATTATACGGTATCCATTTTTATATTTTAATAAATATTGTAAAAATATTGTTTCATTAACGAAATAAATCTAATGTGTGTGATAAAAAACGATCATCTCTGAATTTATATTTCCGTGATTAAAACGAGCCATAGTCGTAACTTTGACATCGGTAAGAATAATTAACGAGTGCTGAAGTCAAAACATTGACTCGGCCGATTTATCAACGTCTACTTTTCAGTATCAACACTTTTAGCAAATTGTGTACACATTTAAATATTTCAGCTTCGTTATATCAGACACGTATTTTGTTTCACCAAAATATGGTGGAAATTAAAAGCATTGTATGCAACATCTCAAGTAGATTTCTTTATTTAACAGCAAAAACAATGGCTTGATTAAATGCGTTGCGATACTACTGAACATTGCTTATGTTATTACCATTGGCATCGCTTTGACTCTGGAGGAATATTAAAAAATATTTATGGAAATTGCTAAAACCTATTTAATCTTCTTTGTTTATAAATTATAATCTTTTCATTTTCAATACATTAATATTCATTAATTTCGTTCGAAATTCGTTCGTAATAAACCATCTCCGTCCAATATTTAAGCTTATTGAAATTGCGCCTGTTTAGTTTCACTTACATCATTTTTATTTTAGTTTTGTTGCTAGCAGGAAATAAGCTAGGTCGTTAAAAAGGAAGATAAGATGAATTGTATACCTTTTCTACACAGCTATACATAGATAAGCAAATGTACGTTCAAATATAGTTCTGACGATGGCGTGAGCCGAATTAGCTATCAACTATATCTTCTAGATAAAAAAATGTAGAACTAAAATAAATTGCATTTTTTCACAGTGTTTTAATAGAGTTCTACCAAGTTAATGCCAATTCAATCAATACCCCACTTAGAGCTTAAACATATGTCGTAGATAACGCCATATTCATTATTTTTTTTTACAAAAAAACACTTAGTATAATACAGTATGATATGGAACAAATCTCAATTTCACAAACATATTATTTGGACTATTTTTAAATAATATATAATACCAATGTTATCTTTCCTTCCACATATTCTCTACAAACATTTTTTGTATTGAAACAATTATTTTATATCTTTAAAAGCGATTATTTGATTGGATAGCCATTGCTTTTTTTGTTTTGATCATCACGTGGCTATGTGATTTTTCGAAGACTGAAGACACGTACGGATACGTGTCTTCAGTCTCGAAACATCAAAAATGTAAGAATTAATATAATTCCACAAAGGTTGTTCAATGTTTGGTTGAAACTCTCCTTTTGTGGAATTTTCACGTTGTGTAACTGGAAAAGTAAAGTACAAACTTTTGCATTAAGACAAAAGGTGGGGAATTATATAAGAGAGTGAAATTCAGAAATGACTCAAATGTCGTTTGTAGTGCCGTCGACGTAAACTTTACGCTCCAAACTCTTTTCTAACAATATCAGCAAAAATTTCACATTTTTTTACCGACAAGTACAATGTGATCACAAAACATAATTCATATCATAAACATTTATATAAAAACACACTTAACAAATAATCTAAAGTTCTTGCTTAAACTTGTTTGTAGAACAAAATAGATTGTTTTAACAATCTTAGCAAGATATATTATTATTTTTTCCTAAATTTAAAACATGTTTTAATTACTTGTTTCCACAATATATTTTATGACCAGAGCTTATTTCGCTTATCGCGAGCACTATCAGAATTTATAGTGTAAAACATGTTGAACTGTACTAAATTTCAGTGATTCAAATTTAATAATAAAACACCATCAAGCTACGTCGATATCTTTAAATACTTATAAATACTTCAAAATATTGTAGTGATAAATTAGTGGAATGTATTATAAATACTTATTTTAATACATGAGTTTTGTAATTTATATTTTGTAAATAAAATATTCATAGTCCATAATTGTCCATGCATTAATGAAAATATTTACATAATAACACAAAAAAATTTTACAATACCGACTCTTGAACAATTGGATAAAAACTAATTAAAATAAAGTAGATTTGGTTTCTAAGCACTAATATTGATAACTGTGACCAAATATTTATTGATGTTTTTATGATTTTTTTAACGAAAACTTTTGTAAGAAAATATTTATTAATTTATTTAAACAATTTCAACATTAAAATATAATAGATACAACATTCAATTTAATAATTTAAGGAACAATAATTATTGAATTCATGTTTTCATTTCGCAGATTATTTTCAATTTCGTAAAAATCTTTTAGTGATTCATTTTTTCATACTCTTATGCAAAATAAAACCATTAGCGAAATTCTATTTTCAGTACCGTTGTTTTCGTCAGTGCAATTTGTTTTTCTTGCCGAGTAATTGAAAAGCAAATTATTACTATTTTAATTTTAAATGAAAGCAATTAGTATGATTCTAAAAATATTATAATTACATCCATTTTTTAAGATAATTTCGTGGCTTTTACATTAAATTATTCGGAAAAAGTTTAATATTTATAATGTATTGATTCCTTTATATCCGGATAATAAATTATTTTTTCTCATTAAAAACATGGCTTTTGAATCATACTTAATTCGATAAATAGTTTGAAAAGATTTTATAGATAATATTCAATTTATTATATAATATTTTGGCAAAAAAACGAAATCTTAGCGTGTTTTTAATAAAATATATTTCAATCTAGGTAATTTACTTTTTTTGAGGTTAAGACTATTTGATCTATAATAAATTTAAAACAAAGATTTTTTGACAAAAAGTGCAAATATACTCTCGTTAAATAGGCAAAAAACCCCAGTTTTCAAAAGAAAACCCGTATAGTGTATGGAGGAAAATACAGAGTGCGTGAAAGTGAAACGGTCCGGAGCAAGAATATTAAAAGAGGCACTCGCGCTAATTGGAAGTCGCTATCATTATTTACATAGAGCGTTGCCATTATTTCTGTCGACCCCGCTCATCTTGTTTTGCTTACCTACTCTCCCACTCCGTTCAACTCCCATGGGAATAATAATAAATTTAAATATAAATAATTTTGTTAAAACGTATCCTGCTGTTTCTATATTTTTGCCAAAAATATCGTTGGGAATAACACAATATAAATTAAATTTATCGTAAAATTATCTATAGTAAAAGTGTGATTAACTTTTGGTCAGTAAAAATACAAAATATTATATTTCCTTCAGTTGATACGTTGAACTGATTCGACTCTTATTTACTCTAATAATTAATTAATTTTCATTTTTTTTTGCTATTTTTCTTTCTTGTGATATTTTATATTTTACAGTTTTTCACATAGAAGATTTTTCAATATTTTTCCAAAAAAATTTAGAAAGACATAGAACCCAATTAAATTCATCGTTTTTATTTAAAGATCAGTTAAACCTTTCTAATTCTTCCGTATTATGTTCTTTATGTAAGATTAGTTTATTAAATCGACAATCTGAAAATATAATTCTTACATTAAGTGACCTGATATTCGATTTTACCATGGCTCATATATTTAAAATACTTAAGTATCTCAACGACTCAAATTACACAAACAACATTTAAATGATAACTGTGTGGTTACCGTCTTTTAAAAAAACTATCATTTTATAAATTCACTGTCATCTAATGTTGTTCTTTATATGATTTCGCTTGCATTTCTTCGCTTATGTGATGTAAACGGTTAACTTTCTATCAGTTTTACTGTATCCATGTCATAGAATTCCTTAAGATGCTTAAAGACAAAACCCGCGTCGTATATGACAAAATATGTAAAAGTGAACAAAGTTTCAATAATTGAAACAAAGAGTGCTTTCGTGTTTTTATTATAAATAAGAAGATGTTATGAATATTAGATTGTTTATTATGTTTTATTATTAATAAGACAATCATCGACAAGAAAAGGTGGTCAATTTGTTTTAAATTACTCTCATTTCAGTTCAAATCAAAAGCATAATTCATTAGTGTATTTGAAAAATAGCAGATTTTTTTACCACTGAGAGACGACACATTATTATCAGAAACGGAACCCTTATAGCTTTCATTTGAAAATACATTCGATAGTTTAAACCTTATCAGACTTTTTTGTACTGTCAAAAATAAAGCAGTTTTACAAATATAGTTTTTTTTACAAAAATAATTGGCAGTATAACCAAAAAATAAATTTGAATCTCCTGAAACAAACAACACACCCATATCCCTTCAAGCCGCTATCTTCCTGCAATAATAGAATTAGGCTTTTTTCAAAAATATTATATCCATTCAAATGTATGTAATAAAAAACAATTTTGAGAGCTATTTCCGCAACTTTATACGATTTTATTTGAATCAGGACCAAAATCAGCGGTTGATAATGCTAACGTTATCAATAAAATACCTTTCTTACAAAAAGTTAATAACTTGAACCAGTTGATAGGGTATTACATTTAAAATATTGCGTAAAAAGTTAATACCAATATTTAAGAAACCGACGAATTTGCTTCGCGAAATAATTTTATTTGTAGCAGTCAGTAATTGGATGCTTGTATTCAATAAAGCTCTAAGTAACACAAAGTGTAAAGCTCGTGCTATAGCGTGGAATTGTTAATCGTTGTTTCGCACATTTCTTTGCTTCACGCCGATTTTAGTGCACAGAGTTTTTTATGTTGGATTCTCGGAGACATAAATACTATTATTTAGGTCACAGGCGTTGACCGTTACAATTGTAATACTCTTACAAATAAAACGTTTTTAAAATTTCGTAATCCGGCCGTCATTTTACGCAGGAAAATATTTCTTAGCTAAACTTATAGACAGTATAAGTATTTTAAATAATAAAAACACATTTTTTTAGTACTTATTTCCACAATATATTTTTTGATCAGGACCGGTTTCGCTCATCGCGAGCATTATCAATAGCATTATCAGTTGATAATGCTCGCGATGAGCGAAACCGGTCCTGATCAAAAAATATATTGTGGAAATAAGTACTAAAAAAATGTGTTTTTATTATTTAAAATATCATGCCTTTCCATCAAGAAGTGACAGTTAACACCTTAAAAGTGACTATTAGTATTGTTCACATACCAACTTTATAACTATCCTATACCCAACATCACATATATATAATAATATATTTTAATAGTGGATGGTAATCAGAAATAAAAGTTTTATACACATGACCAGCAATGTAAAAAATACATTTTTTCTTAAATAAAACACACATTACTTCAAATAAATATTTAATTTTTTTCAATACATGGCAACATTAAACGACGTTCGTATGCACTTGCAATAATTAGCGGACTAGATTTTATCAGTTTCGAATTTATGTGATGATAAATATCCATATGAATTGAGAGTTATTCATGTATATTTGATCTTTATCGGTGAATCAAAATCATTAAAATCGTAGATTTTTCAAGTTTTTTATTTTGAAATACGGAAAGAATGGTAAATAAAATTTATTTAATAATTTTTGATATCCTGCCCAACATCAGCAAATTTTACTTAAAATATGTTTACTTCTTAAAGCTATTCAACTGAAATGAAAATAAATTCAAAACATAATATCTGTGGCAGTAAATTTTAGATCCATTAGCGGTACTCACTTTGTTTCATTTAATAAGAAACTCTCGCGAAAGTCAGCGTAATTCAATTAAAAACCATTATTTACCAATTTTGTAAGAGGACTCGTACTGCGGTCCAAACGGTTCTCTTCTAAATTCTTACCAAATTTCATTCTGAGGCCGGTTTTTCATTCTGTCTTCTCTTTCATGGGAAAACTTTTAACTTACCTGGAGATTTTCCCGCACTTTTATAGTCTGTTCAATTAAAGTGGTGTTATATTTTTTTAAATAATAACCAATAGAATAGAAAATTAATAATTAAGATAAAACCTTGAGCTAAGATACACTGTAATTTTTACATTTTTATTTTACTTTGAAGCACTTTGTAATTAAATCAAAAATGACCAAGAAGGTGCTTTCTCTTTTCATATTTTTTACTGCTGATTATTTTTACAAATGACGTAGCAAACTTTATTAAAATTTCTAGGTTCTTGCTATCCGCTGAAAACGTAAGACAACTTCGCAGACATCTAACAAAATAAAAACTCAATTTACACATGAATAGTAAATGCAATATCTTATTGCTTACAAGGAGTTTGCAGATATAATTCTCACTGTTAAATGAACTGCAAAATTACTCTAACCAATTTCAAGAGTTAAATATCTTCATATACAATTTAAGAACAAACTTGTTAAATAATCCTCTGAAAATCGCCAGAACAAATTTTGAGCTTTATAAGTGATATCCCCATAGTGGAATTTTGGAAGCTAAAATTTTGATAATGTTATACAATACTAAAGAAAAAAGAAGGCTCTAGAAAGGTTCAGCTATATATACTCTATACATATTGAAATATGCCCTCATGGTACAATAAGTTCGCAATACGTTTATGAGACTTCCTTATTTGAGAGAATACGAATACTAATAGAAGCTATATACAACTGATCTTTTTTATGAATGCTTATGCTTAATAATTTGAAAGACTAAATACAACTGTAACGGGCCTCATATTTCTTTCGGCTTTTACGAAATTAAAATGAGAATTTTACTCTTGTGAAAATGTGACGCATTATAAACTTTATTTTTCATTTGTACTTCATTTTCATTATAAACAATCTATTAATAGCAATGTAACAAGGGAGACGTTTAACTGTGCTCAATGCCACTTTACTTCGTATCGTGAAAAATTGATATCTTAAAATTACTCCATTTCGACAAAATAATAAATTATTTTTAAGAATTAATAAATCTGCACTCGTTTACCGAACATAGTATTATCCTGAAACTTAATTTCGTTCATTTTATCAAACAAAGATTCTACCTTGCAAGACATTAACAAATTCTTGAGATTATTTCAAAGCAATAAATGACAGAATTTTGTAAAGAAACTTTTGACCGACCTAAGCAAACTAATCACAATGGGCATTCTTCTTTTGAACGAGATTTTCTTTCAAAATTATAACCGAGTAATAAACTTAAATACTCTTATCAAAGCGTTATATAGTTTTAGGCACCCGTAGATTTAATTGAAAAACTGGATAACCTCCTAAGAGTTAAAATTATAACAAGAAACAGTTGACGCTCTTTATACTTCTCGAGGCATTTGACCTTTTGTAAGGAATATAGTTTTCAGCGGAACTTTCACCTTATTGAAAAAATATTTGACATTTGTATTAAAAAGCACAAATTTAAAACATAAAAGTGTTAATGATTCCGTGCTTTCTATATCGACTTATTCTTTCATTTATTTCAAAAATAATAAATGGTTGTCAGTAAAACATAACGCAAAATCGCCACAAACACAGAAACCTTTAAAAACTTACTTTGTTAAAAATAATATTGACCTTTCCAGACCTAGTGTACATTGCATTGTCAATTAATATTTATTTTCATCGGGATTTTTTATACAATAATGAGCAACATATTATAATGTCATTGCTGTCATGCACTGCCTGATATGTTATATATGATACTACACAAATTATACGCGATGTCGCAGCTTGTCCACGCCCCTCTAGTTGTCATTTTTTATAATTGTTGTTATAATACCAAAATGTCAATTGAACCACATTATTGAAGATGACCTGAAAAATCACAACCTTTTTTATTTATTGAAATTAATATTTCATTCTATGATGATCATAATGTGACCTGAAACTCAGGGATGTATTTTCCAAAAATTAGGTTTTTTAATAAAGAAACAAAATCAATCAATGCAAAAGGTTTCCGTGTGAATTTACAGTACATTAAGCATTATTATCTATGTAAATATATATATACACTCAACCCTCTTTTTATGTGACTTTTTTGTCCGATTTCAAAGTTATGCGGTTTTTTTTAATGCAATTTCTTTTTAATTAAGTGCGTGTTGTTTGCAGTTGCATTGCACGTCTTACTTATTCCGAAGAAGAGAACGATTTTGAGCTATATCGCAAATCTAAATGAAAATGGTCATACAGCGGTGTAGGCTTGTAATTAAAATATTCTAATGAATCTCTGGTATTAGAGATTCCAAACATTCTTAAAATTTTACCAATTATGAAAGACATCCTGAAAATGTTATTTTTTAATAAAATAAATAAAGATTTCAATTTTTTATGCCCAATTATTTTCCTATTTTTTATTAACTTTTTTGCGCGGTTTTGGGTATATTTTATACAGCAAAGATATGTGGTTTTAAAATCCATGGAAAGCATCTTCACTTTTTGTAGGAAAGTCATAGCGATTGTGCGATTTACCGTGGAACACATCTACCACATAAGAAAATTGTTTATACATTTATATGTAAATTTAAGATTGCATATTATTTATATACTGAATAAAAATATTGTACATGACAGTTTATTAACTTTAAATATAAATACTTGTTCGCATATTCTGTACTATTATTTGATTGAGGCTGTATACGTCTGCAATGCGGAAAGGACTAAGGGTAATAAGAGGGCTTCCGAACAATAAGTATGTTCCTTCATTTCGTCTCTAGTAAATACAAAGGCTAATTAATTTACAACGAATATTGTGATGTAATTTATTACTGGCATATATGTAAATTAACAAATATATTGAACCACGTGTCCGTGACCAGTAACACAGCATTGTTTTTATGACAACAAAACTAGACAGACAGATATGAAATTGTAGTGAAGCAATTTAACTCATTTCCTGCTGGGCATTTTAAAGGATATTCCAACACCTATACTTCAAAAATTTATTGAATAATATTTTGTTTTTTTTTTAATTTGTCATGACAAATCAAGCAATGCATTTACTCAAAAATTAGCGAGTACGTAATTAATAACTATCAACACAGTAAAATCATCCGTCTCAATAGTTGAGACGTTAACAGTGAGAAGGTTAAACGAGTAAATATAAATTATAAATCGTCAAAAGTATAATATATATGAGTATAGATTGTTACTGTCTAAAATGTTGAGGTTCGAGCTGCAATATAACATTGCTCATAAACCAGTGAACTGCGAATCAATGCCCAAAGGTGTATTGATTTCAGCGTATAAAAGTATCACGATTTCAACTGGTTTCTGAACCGTGATCGTTCAATTTATAACGATATTATTATATTTACAAATCAAAACCATGTTTCCATTTCGATAATTTTGTACTGAAATAACTCGAAACAAAAGTCGGTTAACAAAGTTCATTGGAAAAGTGTTTAGCTATATACACTCAAAGCTAATGTTGCAATAAAATTCGTTTTACAGAACAAATTACGCCTTCTTTCAGTTGTAAGGAAAATATCGCAAGAAATGACATCCTTTCCGTATTATACAAGCCACTGACTGATATACACATCTGTTATTTCATTCTTCATTCAACTTTAAAATTTCTAGATTATAAAGATTACCCTGGTCCGAGTTATTAGTGACAAAACATGTGGGATCGTACAAAGTTTTAACAATTCAAATTTTATATTGAGTTACCAAATGTAGATTTATGGTTGATTACAATCTTTTAAACGAATCTTTTTCAGAAAGAGAAACGTAAAAATAACATTTTTTATAAAGAAATGAAATGTTTTTTCAAATATAGTTTTAACCAATTTTCTTTTCTAATGCCATTGACGTATAGATGATAAACTATAATATATGATAATTCAGATCGGTTAATATTTTACAATATAATCTTTGTCATTTCTGTCATTAAAATACAATTATATTCTTATTTTGTTTTGACAACTAGCGCTTACTATATTCTTTTATTTAATTTCAAAAAATACCAAAAAAAAAAGTTAATTCAATTTTGAACGTAGAATCAATGTTTAAAAAGTATCAAACTCAGTTAAAAATCTACTTTAATGTATTCAAAATAATATTCGTCTCACTCACTCTCGTCGGAATACGTTGACATTCAAAGCAATACTGTTGAAAATTGTAAATACACTTACCAGTAGCATTAGCAGGCTGGTTATACAATTTAGTGATGAATAACCATACGACACATTAATTTTCAAAAGGTATGTTTCTCAAAGAAGCAAAACATATATCTTTTCTTGTAATACACTAATTGGATTGACAAAATTTTTCCTTATTTTAATATATTTATCAATGAGAGATGAAAGAGCGTTGAAATACAGTAATATGGGTGTGGTTAAGCGATCGATATACGAAATAGTATCTAGAAAGAGACTAAATCTGGTAGTCAAGATTTTAGAAATAATCAGAACCTATTTAAGTTCACTATTAAACAAGCATTTAAACTTCCCTAATTTCTCTTTCAGTTGATTTAAAAATTCAGCAAGTTAATCTTGCATTAAAATTGTTTTTATATTAGATCATTTAATATTCAGTCACCCATTACATATACCTCAATATTAAATTGCCCAATGAAGTTTTGATAGTAGGTGATTATTTTTACGACTTCTTCCCATAGATATATTAAGATTTTTAATTTATTCCTGAACATATATGGGCTAGTATTGATTTAATTAAGAATTTATTCAATTTTCTAGTGGTTTTCTTAGCAAATATATATACCATATATATCAATGTAAAAATTCCTTGTGTGGATTGTACAGTAAGAATGGATTTAAGTTAGGCAAACAGCTGCACGGGGTGATTGGCATAATTGGTTCAACCGATTCAGACTAATGACCCTTTATTGGCAAAGCCTGCACCATAGTATCGTACTGACCGTTCGTTTGTGTCACAATTTGTTTAATGAGCGCGCTGCGTAGGGTCCTAATCCGAGCACACCTCTATGACCTGTTACGAATTAAATCAACGTCCCCCTTTTATAGTTATGTCCTCTGTAGCATTCAACATCGCGGATCCTTAACGGTCGGTGATTTTGCGAGATATGATTATCAGGACTCTATCGGGATGAATTTGGTACGGGAAATTGCATTCATAAACAATATACATGCTTCTGATTACTGCAGAAAAAAAAATATCTAACGCTTAAGCAAACACATTTACAAAAAAATTATAAGATGAATGATTTTCTGAAAATCAAAACTTATAAAAGTCATCAGAAATACGATATTTTCATATAGCAAAACTATATTGATAAAGCCATGCATTTTTTTAAAATTATATGACGTTTCGCAGAGGAATCGAAGGTCCCATTAAAATTAACCATGATCATACATTTTTTTAACGTCAGTTTAAAATTCTAGTGACAAGTAAAACAGTCTCGATCATTGAACATTAAAGTTGTAAAAGAAAATGTGTTTTATGTAGTAATTGTACGTATATATTTCAAATATACGTCAATAAAAACTTACAGTTTACACAAATGTATTAAATAAAACATTTTCGTGGAAATACATTATATGTACATAAATAAAAGAAGATGTTTGGCTATATTTACATAACTTTGTAATATAGTGATGAGGACCTGTTTCACTCACTTCGCTGCAGATAAGCGAAACCCGTCCTGATATTAAAATTATACAGTATTGTTTATTATATATAATCGACAAAAGCATGATGTTGATTTTTTTTAAGAAATACAAAGAAACTTAATAAATCTATACCATATAAGTCAAAAGAAAGCAAGTAGTTAATTTTTGCGTTTTTATTCATATTTGTATGTTATATTTGATTGAAAGAATAGCTGTAAACCTTAATAATGGAGTTGATCAAATATTTTTATTTGAAATTCTCGTTGAGTAAAATGTTTCATTTTCCTCTGAGATTTGAAGTGAATATTTTTAAATCAGCTTGGGAAGAGTACAGCTTAGTGCAATCCCAGTCTGTCAGCGGACGATTGATCCGCCCGACCAATCAGATTTCAAATTTACGACGTCTGCATTCGAATATCTGTCAGAGGAAGGCATTCCCTGAAACTCTTCTCTAAGCTTTGCAATGAAATGTGTGATTTTATATAAACCCCTATTTGGTTTTGTCTCTTCAAAAAGAGCGTACATTTTCCACAAATCATAAGTTGGTTATAAAATGCTTTTTTTAAACAAATTTTTATTTATAATAAAATCGTTCAAAGCTAATTATATTGATAAAAATTCAATTTTTATGCCTCAATTTCAAAAGTAAGAATTAAATATTTATCTTACAGATTCTGTTTAACTTTTACTGTATTACAATATTTTTAAAGCTTTATAATCGTTCGAAAACTGTATTCAACAATTAGATGTCGTATTTATTTATATCAAAAAACCGCAAACAAAAATACATAACCAAATACATAATTTGATCAACAATCTATTAAATAATACAAATAAATTTTTAGCACTTATTTCCACCATATATTTTTTCATCAGTAACAGTTTATAATGCTCGCGATGAGCGAAACCGGTCCTGATCAAAAAATGTAGTGTGGAAATAAACACTTAAAAATGTCTTTTTATTATTTAAAATGTCTTGCCTTTCCATCAAGAATTGCCAGTTAGCATCTTAAAAAAAATCCATCAGTGATTCAACGTGGGAAAAAAAATCGGTAAATATTATTAAATAATGTCACATGAACAAAATTGAACGAAAAAAAGTATTTTGAATTAAGTGAACAACAAAAAAAGCTTCAAATCTACATTATTTCTGATTTTTGCAAGAAATAGTATGTAAAATATGAACTATCACATTTTACATCTCAGATCTTGCCTTTCTACATCTTCAGATTTCGTGTAATCCATGTAGGCAAAACCCAGAGCCTGATTGATAAAAATGTACTATGTTTTGCAACTTTATTTATTTTAAATAATAAAAACACATTTTTAGTACTTATTTCCGCAATGTATTTGTTGATCAGGACCGGTTTCGCTCATCGCGAGCATTATCAACTGATCAGTTTATCAATATATTGTGGAAATAAGCACTAAAAAATGTGTTTTTATTATTTAAAATACCATGCCTTCATCCATCACGAAGTGACAGTTAAAACCTTAAAAGTGAACTTTATTTATATTGATATTCCATCAAGCAGCCCCAATTGATATCGTGGTTACATGTAAGGAAGATTGAGACATGATTTTGTGAATTTTTTTTCTCCAGTAGACGGAGATAGTCTTCACTAAAGGGATAGATGTTTCAATTTTACATACTAAAGCAGCAACCTTTTGATATTCATAAATATAAATACCATTTTAAAGATTAAGTCAAATAAACTGAGATCGAAAAGTTTTATAGACGTTTTCCATGAAAACGAATGTACATTAACATTTAACCTAAATTTTCTTTTTATGATTTCGTTTCAATAAATTAATTTTTATTGTATGATAATTTTTTGTTAAAGCAATTTATTGAATATATCCGCTTAAAAATCACATCTCCTGAATAAAACTCATCGGAAATTTCTTTCTGTTGGTATAAAAAAATAGAACATAAAATAAGTCAGGGCACGCCCTTACGGTGTTTGCCAGGTTGGTAAGCTCCAACCTGCAGAAAGTTTATATACCAAAATCGAAACAAAATGTTGTGACAAAGGATGTCCCGACTGTTACGTTAGACTAACTCTTTTAAACTTAAACAATCGATTAATTGAAAATCTTTCAGTTAGTTCAAACAAGTTAAATAAACAGCGCTAAAGATGTTTAATAATATCATAATAAACATTTATACTTATAATTATTTTATTCGTAATACAAAATAACTTTCAACTTTATTAAGTAATCTTACATTTTGAATTGAATATTTATCTTTTCAATTTATCTACACATCTGTTTTTTTATACAATGGCTTTTCCAAATTTCTACGAAAGAATTTGACAGTCTTTGATAAAAAAACGAAAATGTTCGTTATAATTATAAATAAGCATTGTTAAATATTTTTTGTATTATTTGATTTGTTGGATTTCTGAACGTTATTAATTTTTCACTAACATCAGGGCTTGGCTTTTGGCATCTAAAGACATTTTATCACACGGACACAATGGAAATTACAGCTTACAATTGGTTTCCATCGAAAAATATAGACCATAAAGCTAGGAGATAAATATAATTTTGAAATAATTCTAATTACCACTTTTTTGATTCAAAGGCCTTCATAATAATATAATCACTTTAAAATTTAATTGTATAATTTATTATTTAGCGATATTTTGTTATTTGAAATTCTTGGGTTATTGAAAGATTAAATATTCAAAATATGTAAATTTTTATGCTAACTTATTGAACTAATTTCAGGTAAGAGATATAGCAAGAGATAATAAGTGATATTGAACTTCTTGCTTAAAAGAGGCATTCAATTTAATTGCGCTCTGCTTAGTGTCATATATTCAAAAACTATATACGTGATAACAGGGTGAGAAAAAATAGCAATGTATTTTAGTTCTACAAAATTATTTTAAAAAAATATAGTTGATAGCTATTTCGGCTCACGCCATCGTCAGAACTATGCTTAAACTAACATTTGTTTATCTATATATAGCTGTGTAGAAAAGGCCTAGCTTGTTACTTTCACACAATAAAACTAAATTTTCAAAAATTGTAAATGAAACAAAAGGCGGCTATGACAATAAGTTTACATGTGGGACGGAAGTGGTCATTACGGAAGCAAATCGCCACCACCCCCCGGGAATAGGTTGAACTAATGGGGACGATGATATATTAGTTTGTTCGTTAAGAATCCTTTATGATAATTGATGTCTATTGATTTCCAGCTGTTCCAAAGCCGTCATTCTGCGACCCTTACTACAATGATGCAAACACTTACAAACACGCGCTGAGTTTGAATTTATATTTTGCGATTCCTCAATAACGTCATTAGCGAATTGTGAATCTGTTTTTTTTATATATATATCACTTTTATATATATCATTGTTTATATATATCACCCTGTTATAATGGAGTTCTACCAAGTGAATGCCAATTCAATCAATATATACGTGATATTGAAATTCTATCACGCTAATTCTATTTTATAAACTGTGTTTGTGTACTAGCTGACGCACCCTGGATACATAGTTTCTCATCTCGACGGATGACATTTTTTTTCTATACTCTTATCCTTTCCGACCTTAAATTAGTGACGTAAATCATATTACCATATAAGGTAAATATGTTTAATTTTATTAATTATCTAAATGAACTTATTTCAATGTCATCAAAATCATAAATTAATACAATCCACAAAAAATATACATTTAATTGACCCCCAATGAAATCAGAATAGGTTTTTTTTTTTTAATTTTGGCCTTACAGAAAAAAGTTTTTAGATTTTTCTACTCTCGAAAACATTATAATGGCATACTTTTTGAGTGAAACTTTAAATTAATAATATATTACAGTTTTAATAAATTCACTTTGAAACCTTAGATTCTTTCGATTGATTTGATTACACGCGAAAAGTTTACCTTCGAAATTTCATAAACTTCAGAATAAAAAATCCTGATGATATTTTTATCTGACACTTCTTTCGTGAAACGAAAGTTTTCAGAACTTATTAGACAAAGTACCCATGGGATACTTTGCGATATAAAGTTACAGCACGACGTGATTTAAAATGTATTGTATTTGATAATTTCATGGCTTTTTAGAATTCTAACTTATTTTAATTAAATATAATATATCAACACACTTTTCCGCCACCTTTACTTAAATATAAAACCATTAAATGGTGGCATTAGTAAATAATAGTTGGCTATTTTACTCGGATTTACAATAAATTTACAAAATGAAGAATAAATAATTAGTGAAAATATAGTTTTAAAACGATTAAAAATCTTCTTTATACATTAATTTCTTCGCATTGTTTCTTTATCATATTATTGCCTTGTTACTGTTTTTGATTGAAATTAAAACTTCTATTATAATTTTTTTCCAGATTCAATAAACGATTTAAGCATTTATAAGATTAAATGGCACATTTTTCTTCCAAAACTCTTGACAATCGTAAAGACTACATAAATATTGTAATAAAATATTTGGTAACGCTTTATCAAAACTTTTGATAAAACCTCAGACGGGCAGCTTTCTTTCTGAATAATTCTAAAATATTTTCATTATAAACTAAAGAAACAGTCAAAAGACATTCATTTCTTTGAAATGATTCATTGTTTTTATTCAAATTACCTTTACTTTCGCTATTTAAAGAGATTTTCCAAATATGATGAGTGTCAAATCAAACAACTTAATTAAAACCATATTTTATTCGTCAGATTTTTTTTGGGTCTTCATTCTTCATCATTAACATATAATTCTTTTTGCTTTTGAATAGCAATATTAAAATGTCCTTAAGAATCATGATGAGAAACTGGGCAACGCTTATTTTTGGTCAATTCTATTGTATCCGTGTGATAAAATGAATGCTTGAAGATGTCGAAAGACGACACCCGAAACGTTAGTGACAAAAACATATTTAATCGTAAAAATTCGATATTGTAATTTTATCAAGCACCTTCAGTTAATATCATAAATTATAAATTATATTATTTTACTGTTTTATTTATGTTGTAGAAAAAAACTAATACAGTCGATTAATACAATTGTTCTAAAAACCTTTCAATTTTGTCTGCACTTCTTTGAGGATAGAAAATAGAAAAAAAGGGTTTTAATATAACTAATTATTAAACTTCTCTTGTTGAGATCGCTTAATTCTTACTCTTTTCGAAAAAGAGAATTTCTGTGATAAGCAACCAATTGTCATGGATTTTTTTTTAAATGTGCTCCAAAACGAATCGATCCACTAAAAAAAATTGATACTTATTTCATACGTATAATAATCAAAGAATTTTTATTTTTAATCCGTCAATGGTCTCAATTAACAGTAATAAACCTATTCATTATATGTAACCTGTTGAGTCGGAAGATTATAGTTGCCAATGATTCTTATCTATCTATATATATAAAAATGAATGTCTGTCTGTCTGTCTGTCCTTTATAAACTCCTACACCATTAATCCAATTGCGACAAAACTATGTCGAATTATTGCTTAGATTACCGGGCAAAAGATAGGATACACAGAATTTGATTTGATTACAAAAATTAATTGAATATTTACGAAAAACATGTTTTCATACAATTCTATTGTAATACAGAATGGCAATTTATGACACATTGTATCCATAGCAACGCCGAAAACAAAAACGACGCAAATCTGTCACATTCACTCACATGTAGGTACTGAATATTTTGAAACAAAGTATTTCAGTTTTCTATTTATTACCTACTTTTGTTCTGTTTTGGTTTTATGTCGCATGACAGAACGAATTGAAATAAATATTGCGTATAAATCGTGTGTGATATAGAAAGAATTTATTCAGCATATCATTTATTTTTTTCAAAAGTGAATTTCAAAACGTAACATTCACTGTGAAATCAATTATGCCATCCAAACGAAAAGGAATTGGTCAAAGTACAACTCAAGCACGAAAAAAAGGTGAAACAATGAGGTTGAAGTTGATAATCGTTGGATTGTACCGTATTTCCAGCTTCTCTCGAAAACGTACAAAGCACACATCAACGTCGAGTATTGTAATTCAGTGAAAACCATCAAATACATTTGTAAATATGTCAACAAAGGAAGCGACATGGCAGTTTTTGGAGTGGGAAATTCAACTGCATCTATCGATTAAATCAACCAATATCAACTGGGACGCTACATTTGTAGCAATGTAGCAATATGGCGCATTTTATCATTTCCAATTCATATACGGCATCCACCAGTTACTCATTTGGCAGTTCACCTTGAAAATGGACAGCGAGTGTACTTCACACCAGAAAATGCACGTGTAAGAGCATTGTCACCATAGCCAACAACGTTAACTGCATTTTTCTTATTGTGTATGGATGATATGTTTCCAAAGACGCTACTTTACTCTGAAGTGCCAAAATTCTACAGATCGAACGCATCAGAAAAAAATTTCAATGTCGCAAACAAGGTAAAGCAGTTGAAGGACATTACAATGTATATTCAACCGACGCATTAGGCCGTCTGTACACTGTTCAACCAAATAATGCAGAATGCTTTTACTTGCGATTACTGTTAATCAACATACGTGGACGGACATCCTTCCAACAATTGCGAACAGTAAACGGTCGAATGTGTGTCGTGTATGTTATCCTGAAGCTTGCCTCGAATTAAATCTTCTAGAAAACGATGCACATTGGGACACTTCACTCGCTGATTCATCGAACACTGCTGACCCACAACAAATACATGCGTTATTTGCAGTAATATTAACAATTTGCTTTCCATTCAATCCAAAAGATCTTTGGAAAAAATACAAAGGCTACATAAGTGAAGATATTTTACATAGATTGCGTGAAACAATTCAAAATCCACATGTTCTATTCACACCAAACGTGTATAATGAGGCATTGCTATTGATTGAGGACATGTTTAGTAATCGCTAACAAATCATTGGTACAATTGGCATTGGCTGCGCTAAATCCATCTGAAAACGACTGACGTGATCGTGATTTCCAACGATAAACACACTTTGATGTGAATGAATTGGGTAAATTTGTTCAAACGAATCTTCCGAAATCGGTTTCAGATTAACGTTTAGTGTATGACACAATTATGGATGCAAGTCAAAGTGGTAGATTTTATTTCATAGATGCACCCGGAGGCACAGGTAAAACCTTCCTCATTTTACTCATTTTGGCGTCACACGATCACGCAAAAACATTGCACTAGCAATCGCATCATCTGGAATTGCAGTAACTCTTTTGGAAAGGGCCGAACAGCGCATTCAGCACTGAAACTGCCATTGAATATGTAAATAATTGAGAAACCAACATGCAATATCAACAAAAATTCTAAAACGGCAAACTACTTACATCATGTAAAATCATTGTATGCGCTGAATGTACCATGGCACACAAAAAATCATCGGAAGCACTTCATTGCACACTAAAAGATTTGAGAGGAAATGAGCAACTTTTCGGTGGCGCACTCATTTTATTGTCTGGTGATTTTCGACAAACTCTACCTGTTATATCACGTTCAACAATGGCCGAGGAACTTAATGCATGTCTCAAATCATCCGTTTTATGGCGATACGTACATAGATTCACTTTGAAGACCAATATGCGTGTACAACTACAACATGATGCATCCATTGAACGTTTCGCAAAACAATTGTTGGATATAGGAAATGGGAAAATGGCAATAGAGGAATCCACACAATGTATCACATTGCCAGCGAATTTCTGTAAAATAACCGCAACCATAGACGAATTGATTCACAAAGGTTTTCCGAATATTGCACACAATCATAAAAGTCATCAATGGCTCAGTGCACATGCTATATTAGCAGCCAAAAACAAAGATATCAATGCAATCAATTTCACCATACTTAATGAAATACCAGGAGAAGCGATAACGTATAAGTCCATCGATGCTATAACGGATCAAGACGAAACCGTCAATTATCCAACAGAATTCTTGAATTCACTTGATATGTCAGGCATGCCACCGCATGTTTTAGCATTGAAAATTGGCGTCCCCATCATTCTTCTCCGAAACATAAATTCCTCACGACTTTGCAACGGTACCAGATATTCAGTAAGAAAAATAATGAATTATTGAAGCTACAATTTTAAATGGACAATTCTAAGGAGACGATGTAATGTTGCCACGCATCCTAATGATTCCGACAGATATGCCATTTGAATTTAAACGTCTGTAGTTTCCAGTGCGAGTTGCCTTTGCAATGACCATCAATAAGGCACAAGAACAGTCGTTACAAGTGTGTGGACTAAATTTAGAAAATCCATGCTTCTCACATGGACAACTGTATATGGCCTGCTCACGTGTAGGAAAACCTTCTGATTTATTTGTGTACGCACCAGATAGAATAACAAAAAAACATTCTGTATCCAAAAGCACTCCAATAAATAAAAACACATACGGTCGCCACTGTCCAATTTCGGTAAGAAAAACATAAACTAAGCTTATCTTTTCTAATTGGCTCCGGCCTCACCTCAAGTCTGACTTATCCAATCGGAAGGCGAGAGGCTCCCGACTAGGCGATTCCATAAAGACGCGGTTTCTTTTTTTTGAGTGGCATTGCAACGCATGCAGGGTACACGCTAGTATATTATATATATGAGTGTTAACAATGTAAAAAAATTAGTCTAGTTGTTATATTTTGTATGAAATATAGCCTGATTTATCTTGGTGTTCTCCGTAAATATAGAATGCAGCAATACTACAGAAAAACTTTTATAAAAAAATCGGTATTTTACGTTTGATTTGGCTCACCAGGAATTTTTTTAACGTTTGACAGATTCATACAAATAATTTCATGAACATCATTATTTACTTAGTATTATTTTTTCAACGACATATAGCCTTCAAATTTTTTTAAGAAATTATAAAAAAACAACACTTGAAAATGAGTTTTTCTTTTTGTAAATGAAAACTTTTTTTGGCCTGGATAAAGAAAAACATATAAAGGATAAGCATAGTTGACTCGAGATGAGTGAACATTGCAAGTTGTGCTTTCGTTACCTTGGAGTGCACAACTATTTCAGAAAGTGTAATAAATTACGCGGGGTAGCAACTATTTCACTATTCAAGTTGAACAAAGTTTCCATTGAACGTTTTTGAGTTCTACGAAATTTCGAATGAGTTACAGCCCTGATATTGCGTGGCCCTCTTATGTGAAAGGCGCCCTTAACTTTTCAATGTTGGCACTGAAAATATGACGTAACGAGCAACTCTAACCATTTAGAAAAAGTTATGTTTTTCTATCGACAGAAAATATGGAAAGCAGAATTTTTCATTTTAAAACAGTTTTCTTTTGGAAAATATAATAATATAGTTTTCAAGAATTCTCCAAAACCTATACAGGAATAAATTTTTATTATTAAATTAACAATTGACAATCTTTAAAGGTTAAAAACATAACTGTTTTCACCTTTTGTAGAATTAGCTTCAGGTTCGCTTATACGAATGGAAAATATTACATTTGTCAAACAATGATTGTATAGTCGGAAGTTTATATCTCCAAACATTTTAGAATTTTCGGCATTTTCCTTTTGGCACCACAACCTTGAGATGCACATAAAAATGAGCGGATTTTCAATCGTCTTACAATGCATTTAACCGTTTGATAATCGCGTATTATTTTGCGAAACCAAACTCAAAAGAAGATTTGAAATGTGATCACTGTCATTTTAAATGGAGCATTTCAATATTATTTTTTTCAGTTTATTTGCGTCTGCTTAGATAATAGAATGTCAAAAGGTGAAAAAAATATAAAAAAATTCTAAATACGGTTGTGTAGTAGGTGTGTTTTCGTAAATTATATTTTGAAATTTTAGCAATTTTCCTTTTGTGTCAAGAATTCAACAAATTGCAAGAATTTTTATACATAAATGTTCTCATTGTAGAATGAAAAACAACAATATATTTCAAAACTTTGATTAAGAACATTTCTATACAATCTGTCAGTTTTCATTTCTATTCACAAAAATCTCCCCTAAACTTTTTTCCAAACGTTTTCTGTATTGGAAAGTAATGCAAAGATAAAGGGATATGCAGTGCAGCACATCAATGTGAAGTAGAATTGACCCGTGGATGAACATATCTTTTGCCAGTGCATTTTCGACTGAGTGCACTTATCTAGTTTTCTACATTACTCCCACTGCGTACGGTAAGTCGATCAGGAATAAAATGTGTATTTCACATATTTAAAAACAACATTCAAAAAAATTCACCGTAAAACTTTAATGTGTAATAGCTAACCGCATATTTTTTTCAATTCGTCTTCCTATATCATTAAATTATGGTTATCCAAATACTCAAATATTTTCAGCACTTTTTCGAATAATTCTACATTTTTTGCATCCTATTGTATAACAACATGACATATATAACATGAATATGTTGATTCGTTTACCAAAGGTTCTTAATACCAATATTTGATTTATTCAGGGAAACATTAATCTAACGCTATCGGGCTGCTTAAATCTAATATTTCTTGAAAATAATCCAGTTGAGATCATTGTCTTTACTAAACGAACAAATAAAACATTTTTTACGACGAGTGGTTATTATACATTCTTAAGATGAATACTCTTACGGAAAAATATTAAAAATCATTTATAACTAAAGTGTATCCCCATCAAAATGAAATCGTTATCGCATTTCTATTTAAATTATTGTTAATAGTTTCTATCAGTAGTGTTGAGGTCTCGCTATAAGAGATCTTTACACTAAGGAATAGATTGCTTCTTATAAATATAACTTTTTTATGATATCGGTTCATAACTTAATTAAAATTCATAATACGATGGTAAATTATGCCATTTAATATTTTTGGAGATCAATGTCTTTATTTAGGGGACTAAAGAAATTGATCAAAAATTGTGGAAACCTCTTTTACCGTGTGTGACTTAACTTTCTAAATAATTATTTATACGAATGATAAATAATTGATTAATTAATGACGTTTTAGTATTTGGATGCCCGATCGGTATGGATAAAATATCAAAACGACGGAAAATCTTTGGATATTAGAGAGTGAAGATAGATTTCGACTAATTGTTAACGTCTTCTGTACAAAGCAAGAAAGCTTTGCATGTAAAGCTCGATAATAAATAATATGAATGCAATATATTAAACATACAGATACTGAATTACAAACCAACTATTTTTAATTAATTTTATTAATGGTTTTTAATGAGTGTTTAATTGTATTCAGATGAAATTAAAAGTTTACGTTTTCTATCAATGTTGTGATAGATAGAAAACAAAATCAATTTAACAAAAACATTCGTAAAAAATGTACGTTTACTGAGTGAGTTGTAGAAGAAGAGAGAGATGAATGTTTTTTTTTTGCAGAAGGGATGAAACTTCTCATTAAGAATTCGATACAATTTATTATACAAAGCAATAACGTTGAAATAAACCTCCATTGAATTTCGCTCCCTTCGATTAAATACTACGCTCGTATTATGTTAACTTTCTTTAGAAAACATCTGGTGTCCGTTAACATGATTATAGATTCCGCTTTCCGGTCGATCGAGTGTCCGAATCGAACCCTCCCACTCTCAGACTTTCGCCGGACAAATTTGATAGAAGTTTGTGGATTTATCTGCATTCACTTTGCGACAGTTTGTAGCGTCCACTAAATCTTGCGGAAAAGACAACCGTCTCTATATTATATAGCGAACGGCTCCGTGGACTCTTGCGTATGTAACATCTTTACGCTCGAAATCACTTCTCCGACAAAATCGTATACAGCAATATACAATATAACTCAATCTATAAACTTGATAACAAATTACAATCATTTTTTTTTACATTTTTCTTTGCTTTGGCAATAACTCTATGGAATCATTTCAATGTTTTAACTGTCAGTTCTTAGTAGAACTGTACTATAATTTATATACTAAAAACACATTTTTATTGATTGAATTGGCATTTACATAGTAGAACTCCATTATAACACGGTGAAAAATAGATATTTATTTTAATTCTACAGTTTTTTTATAAGATATAGTTGATAGCTATTTCAGCTCACGCCGTCGTGCGAACTTTTCGACTAGTGCCCAAGATGGCGTGGGCCGAAATAGCTATTAACTATAATATATATTATAATAAAATTGTAGAACTAAAACACATTGCTATTTTTTCACCGAGTTAACACATTTTTAATTGAACTATTTCCACATTTTAATAAACTTTTAATAATCCTCGAAATGAGCAAACCGATAATATACCTAATTATTAGAAATTTTGGAAAACGTAGTAGAAAAAAACATATTTTTGTGTAAAAATTTTTTTTTTTAAACTAATTATAATTGAAAATTTTGTCACAACACTTGATGACTTACTAGATGTGTTACGAGTTTCTGTTTTATGTAAAGATTTAGTCCAACAATCACTTTGCATTCTTACTATAATGAGTAATGTTATTTTTTGATTTTAGCTTATCTACGTCCAGTATAAACAAAAAAGTCACACCGACCAACTTATAAGTATAAATTAAATGCATATTTTAGTCTTGAAAAACCTCACGATATTGTTAGTCAGGAGATGTTTCCCAAAAGAGACAAATCACTTATCACATCTTGTTTCAAAACAATCGAAATAACAAAGCTATTATTTTTGCAGTTCACTTGCTTCTAACTGTCATTTTGTAAATTTCAATATTCGGTATTATAAAAGAAAATTACGTATATTTAATTGCTTTTAAGACCTTACCTAGAGTAATATTTTAATTCTGCCATTAAACAGACGCTTATACCATATTGAGTGTTGTTTGTGAACACTTCTATCCTTCTCAAAACTCAAAGTGAATACAATACTCAAAGTAGTCGAACTAATAAGCATATCACATAAAAATCGCAACAAAACTCTAAAAATTTCCATGAAAATAAATCAGAAGTGAAAATTAGATTCTTCTTATAATCTTAGACCGGCTTTTATTCCATGAGAAATACCGATTGATTACTTTTTAATCAACTCAAATTATTCTTTTCAATTGTGATCTTATGCATTATACATCATAAAAATTAATTTTGAATATTCAAGTATATTTACTTATGTAAATGTATGTATTGGGAATCACTTGGTACGTCAGACTCAAAAATCACAAAAAAATTAGATTTTACTTACATTATAGACGTTTCAAACAAAAAAGTTAGAGATGGAATTACTTTAACACGTTAAGTCACAGGCGAAACACGTGTCACGCGCAGTAACTTACTCTTTAATTTTTCAGTGACAAGAATAAAAAAAAACATACCATTAATAATACAAATCATTTTCTATATCTTTATTTTAAAGTCAAATACACTGTTTGTCATGAAGACGAAAAATATCTCACATTTATTCACGGTTATATTTTAGAATTTCTATTATGTTTTTTGTGGAATGATACAAGTGTTATTGTAAATTTTAATATAAAACGTGCTTCACAAACGTATTTTTCGTTAAGTATGTTTTTATAAATGCTATGATATTTATTTTTTTCATTTAAAAATTCCTTCTAATATATTTACATTCATCTTTTGTTTTTTGGTGTAGTGAAGCTTATTAAAAACATTCGGAGGCTTATAAAAAGGTCGGGGGTAAAAAATCTTTTATTTGACATATAAAATAATAGTTCATAAGATTTCTATGTAGTGGCTAAATTTTAAAATGTTTTCATTTAGCGATTTTATTATTTCATTTCGGCACTCCTGTATGTGGTAATTCAATTTGAGTTTACACAAAACAAAGGGGAAATTCTGAATCTATGATACAGAGCGTCTCACAATATCCAGATAGAGGAAACGACCGTGTATAAGGGACGATGTATAGTTCCTCTATCGTGCGTAAAAGATGTATTGCAGTTTAATTTTATTTTTTACCCTCGGAAGAAAAAATAAATGACAAAAGTTGTATCAGGCAGGCATAACATCGCGGAGGCGGCGTACACAAAATTTTATTGCATATTTTTTACCATTCTTTATCACCTGCAGTAAATTTCTTTTATGGCAAATCAAATGGCGCGAGGGATATTACGTATTAGGAAGGCATGAAACAAAGGAACAAACGATTATGAATATAGAATCACATTAAAACATTTTCTAATACAAAGGCACTCATTTTGTTTGGAGTAGCTCTTTTTTATAGTTCGAATCATCTCGAATAAATGGTTTTGTTTCAAAATTTATGAATGCTTACTGCCTATTTGCATTGGAACTGAATTATAACATTTCGTTTATTAAATAATTGACTGTTTTGGTGGTATTTAAAATGTATTCTTCACTTACAATAATTAAAATACGATAAATATCATCTATATTAAGTGGCATTATTAAACTTTTATTCGGTCGACAATCGTCGTAAGCCACAAAGTGTAATCTGTAGAATACGACACTCCTTGTTTTTCATCGAACGATAATAAATTTTTATAACATCTATTGAAATTATTACACAATAATGCAGTTCAACGAAATTTATCACTTCTGCTTAACAAATGTTGTTATTTCGTAGAAATTGCTTTCAAAATAATGTGTTAAAATATTTACATGCAAAAGCAAATTTTTTTTTATCTGGAAACGGAAATAAATTTTAAGTACGCTTTGAATTACGAATTTTTATCTACATCAAATAAAAATTATTGTTTTCGCAAAAAGCTTTGCAATGATTTTTTTTATTTTGTTTAGCAAAATAAATTTTATTGTTCGAATAATTACTCAAAAAAACCGCACTATATTATCTAAAGCAGTTTTATTTTGATAGCTAGTAAAACTTTATTTGTCACTTAAATAATAAAGATTTCGTTGAAATCATAATTTAATTAGCTTGACCATCTCTTTATCGATATGATTGGCATTTTTAATGAAAAAATAGAATTTTCAGCTGTCTAGCATAATGTCAAAAAAGCTTTACGGCACGGTTAAAAAATAGCAATGTATTTTAGTTCCACAATTTTATTATATAAGGTATAGTTGATAGCAATTTCGGCTCACGCCATAGCACGCCGTGAGCCGAAGTAGCTAGCAACTTTACCTTATGAAAAATGCTACTTTTTCTCTGTGTTATATAATGGAGTTCTACCAAATAAATGCCAATTCAATCAATAAAAACTTTGCGGAGCAACTGAGTATTAATTGTAATATTGTAACCAATATATTTTCAATAAAGGACACGTTTTGAATTACTTTAAATTAATAATTCTATAGTAATATTACACCCCATTAAAACCCAGAAAACCCATTATAGAGCTAAATAACGCTCAATCTATTATAGCGCAACAATGTTACACATTATAAGCATGCATATCTTGAAAACAATTGAAAGGGGATTTTAAAAAATGTAAGTTATCTGTGCAATAGTAATTTCAATGCATCGTAAGTGATTTCTTTTCAATGCAGTTACTTTCATAAATTATTTATTCACAAATTGCGATTCACAGGCGTCGAAACAAAATTACAGGCTTTCTAAGGGATATTCTGTGGCGATCACTAAGAACTAAAGAAAGACGTCTGATCTCTGACCAACACTTACCGTCACTTTAAAATTATTCCTTTACTGCACTTATGTAATATAACATAGTAATCAAGAGACCATCGCAGTTTTGTTGAATATAAAAAGTGACCGCAAATTTGTACGATTTTTATAACAAAGTATTTCTTGAATTTTCAAGATACTTATTCAAAATCAGCAATAATTATTATTTAGAATGCTAAATAATATTAACATTTAAAATCAGTATCGTCCTTTATTTTTGATAACAATAAATTCATAACATTGACTCGTTCCGTGCTAAGAACGAGCCTAGCTTGTCCATACGTATATCCATTATGTGCTCAGGGCCCGCGTAGCGTGTTCATGCCCAAAACGAAAAAAGATAATTTTACGACTGTTAATATTGTTATTATTTTTTTCTAGCCGACAATATTCATTTCTGATTTCGTTGCCTTTGGATTATAACGCGCATAATACTTTTTTATATAATAAAGCTCAGTCTGCACGTGTCCATGTGAATATTTGTCACTTTTATTATTGTGAATACACTTTTTCTAATTTTCAATAAAATAATTTCATTGTTTTATTGCACTGTTGTTTTTAGTAATTGGAATATCAATATAACTGGACTATGTCTAAAACGTCGTTCTGTGAATTCTTCAGCGCAGAAGAATTATTTGTTGTTAATTTTGACTATGGTAATTTTCGATTTTGAGTGAGTTAGTGAATTTGAACAAACTTAAGTGCTTTTCGAATAATAAAGTATAAAAAATTTTGAGTATAGTATTTATATATTTACAATCATGAATAAATATATTTTAAATAAATACACGTGTGAATCAACCATTAAAGTATGAACTTGCCGCCGATATATCTGTGTAATATGAGACGTAAAAATACCGACGTCGAGTTATTTGTACTTACCTCTCTTTACCCTCATTTATTGCCTTTGAAATAATGCATATTATTAATAATTTACAATAAATTTTTACAATTCAAATATATTCAGCATGACACTTTTACATGGGATTTTGCATTAACAGTGAAAGTGTTAATATATAGGACCAATAACCCTAGACACAATTCAATGGTCTAGGCTCAAGCATGCAGACCAGCAGGGTCCAGTTGATTAGATCGTATCTGTGTCTCCTAATTTTCTATGGACAACTGGCTTCAAGTAAACATGAATTTTCACAGACTACTAGCAAGAAAGTTAGTTCCCCAAATGTTGTAATCAGTCAAAAAAAGTAGAATACTGTTCAACTCGCTGAATCAATAACTTGCTCCGTGCTGAAAGTTTGCAGTATTATTTAAAAAAAAATCATCTCTTCAAATTTCATGTAATATTATAATAAAGCTTCTTGATATATAATAAATCTCTTTAAAACTATATATAACCATAAACCGCTTAAGACTCAGAGCAATCTTCAAACTGTAGGTATTGTTAAATGTGATAAGATATATTTTATATTTTGGTATAGGAATATGTAACAAAACTTTTTTTCTGGCTAGACAAGTAAACTAAGTATATTTTTAACCTTATTTCGTAATGAAAAATGTTCACGACTGACTTAGTACTTATTTTAACACTTTTGGTTCTGTCAAAATAATGATATATTTTATTTCTAGCAGAAGTGAAATATGCATGACTTAAAAAAAAGACAAGTGTTTACTTATAAGATGGTTTTTTATGCGTAGTAAATAATTGCTTAACGAGTATTAAAAGGGTTTTAAAAAAAAAAATTATGAATCCTGTTTATTTAAATTTTCTGTTAAAGTCTTGCCAACGGCATTATTATTATAATGATTTAATAATTTTAGTATGAGAGATGTACAATAGTTCCTTATCAAGATTGTGGCGTAAGTTTTTTGCTTTAACGTATGTCATATATGCAATCAGTAGCAGTGTGAAATTGTTTGTTATTTTTATGAGCCTATTTATATTTAGCCCTCAAGCAACAAAATAGTATATATATTCGATACAATTCATTAAAATAAATTTGGGATTTTTTAAATCATGAAATGAAATAACCATAGTTACTTTGAATTTCACTTGTTATTAAAGCTTTTTTTTTTTTTTTTAAAAAATCCGTACAATTTTTGAACAAGAGTATTTTGGCAATGAAAGTGTTACATAAAGTACACTTTAAACATGTAGTGTGAAATGGCTTTGAATGTACTTTATTATCGGGAAGAACAGGCTGGATAAAAAGACAATGTGTACATTTATATTCAAAAACCTTTTTTTAACTCCGAAAAAGTTATTTACGTCTGGTTTTTCCATAGTATCAAAAAAGTGGCATTACAAATGAGTGTAGGAATCAAATTTAAATAGTTTGTCTGATGTTGTCAATGTTTGATAAAAAATATACTAAATGTTTTCTAAGTCATGTTTTCAATTCCTTCAATAAAATAGTCGTATTTTCTACAGTACAACTTTTCCTCGTCTATTTACTAGTAACATAAAAGATTTAAAAATATTACATGTTTTAGTTTCCGAATTTTGTTTTCGAAGTTATGAAGTTTTTTTTTGTTATTATTTGTTAAACATGGTATAGTTTAGTTTGTTCTAAATGTGTATGTTGTAAAAAAAGGTCGTATTTTCCCAACACGTCATAGAGGAATAATGGACATCTAAAACGTTACGTAAACAAACCATCGGGATTCACCCGTGTTCTGGCGTGGTAATATCTTCGACGGTGAACCGCTCTATTGAAAGACCAACGAATCCATTTCAAACAAATAGCGGATACATTGTGTGTTACGTCGATAGTTATTCCAGCTAAGAATGGCGCAAGAACTTAGCAAACTTTTCCGATAGAGTTTAACAGACCTTATCCAAATGAAAAAGTTCGCAAGCAACTGGGTCCATTATACAAATGTTTACAAATAGTATCAGTATTTAAACTGGAACGAGCACAAAGACTCTTACATGATAACTTATTTGAGCTTAATCAAACTGTTTTCAGCTGGCTTTATGAAGCTTTAAAGCATTGAGAAGTCTTAAAAGTAAAAAAAAACAGTATATTTTTAAGAAGCTTTGTTTGAATAATTTCATGCATTTTTTAAACATAACAACTATTATTTTGACACTATTTCAATGGGAGTTATTTGCTGCTATTCATTTTAGATTTTTACAAATTTATTGACATTTGAGAAGTTTAGAGCTTAGGTTTTGGATAAATACTCATCCCTCGATTTACGTGGTAGATACGTTCCAAGAGAGAACACGTAAATCGAGACTACAAAATCATATAAAATAAGTGAAGAGATTTCAGAAAACCACTTAAAACGAGTACATTGTATACACACATAGATCTGGGTGAAAAAAGAGAATATTATCAAGAAATAAATTTAATAACTCGAGCAGAATTATATAATTGTAATTTTGAATTTCTGCCTTCTCACTGCTATATTCTAATTCAATCATATTTTCTTCTTTTTGGTTGACTCGAAATCACTACTATCATCGGATTTAAATCCAACAGCAGGCTCTGCTTGTCGTCGAATTAAATAGTAAGTAACTATTTTTTAAGTCTTTACACGTTTCACGATATTGCGCGCACATGCTTTAAAGTCTCGCTGAAATTTAACGGCACGTTCAATAATACGATCAGTGGCCAATCGTAAATTTCAGAAATGCAACTTACGCGTTTGTGTGACGCGTGCCATAAAATATGATTGATTTTTTAAAAAAATGTAATTTTTTCCTGACTGCGTAAAAGTGAAACCACGTGTACTAATATTATAATATTTCTTTCTACTAATAAATATTTCAAATCTACTTTCCAGCTCTGCTTGACTTAAGAGTATTGATAACACTAAAAAAATACGAAAAATCGAAGACCAAACACATTATCGTTGCACAATTGTTTGAACCTGCTTTTTCCTGTTTAAAACTCATTTTATTCTTCAAAACGTTATTCGTTGTTTTACAATCGTTGCAAGTCAACGACAAATATTTTCCTGTTGTTCTAACACAAATAAATAAAATAGAAATTGTACATCGGTAATCAAACTGTATCAGTAATATTGCTTTTGCCGCTTTCATTATAAGGCATGTCACAGTAAACATGTCCACAAACATGGGATGGGACATTGTTTGATATTGATATTTGTAACTGCTTGTTCTTCAGTCATGGTTTGGGACATGCCGAAAATAGTCTCACAATAATCAGACTCAAAAACGACGCTTAATAAAAGTGATTTACTATCACTTATTCATAATTACCAATAATATTTTTTTTATTTATTTTAATTTTAGAAACTATCGAAGAAAATTACGATTGTAATTTGTGCAATTCCACATGTTTTGTTACTAACAACACGGGTTTCGCCTTTCGGCATCTTCAGGCATTCTATCACACGGATGCACCAGAACTGACGTAAAATAAACAGTTAGCATCGTCTATACACCAAAGTTATTACAGGAAAACACTTACCCCAAGGCAAGCAGCAAATTGCAGCTAAAACAAATTTAATAGTATTAATCTTATAATAATTAACACAATTGCCTGTGATAATTTTCATTAACGATCTTGTTAATGAGTCATTCTTGAAAGGGTTTTTCACACAAATATTTATCAATTAGCATTAAAATATAAATGGGTTATTTTTATATAGAGATACCTACTATCAAACATCTAGTGATGAAATATAAGAATTTAAATTTGATATTGAAATTCCATCAAGTCGATATTATAAATTACGTTTTGTGTTTATAAATTAGCTTGATGTCCAATGTTTTTTTTAATTTAAAAAATACTGCTATTTGATATAATTTTTAAGCTTTAAAATTTTCATTGACATTATTTTACAAGAAATCTGTATGTTTTAGTGTTACATTACTATCATAAATTTACATGTAAAGCTTTATAACTTTTACCATCCTACAACACAATCGTCCAATTACGTTGGACAATACTACGTGTATAGCTAAAATATATTATTCATATTAAAATAACAGATTCATTTCGTGAGAAATAAATTTTAAGCAAGACATCTAGTGTTGCTTTTTGTTATTAAGGTTATGTACATAATTTAATCAAATATCATGTTGTTTGGCAACATCTCAGGTTAGCCAAAGATTCTCGAAGTAAATTCCAGGGTGAGTATCCATCTGTACCAGCTGTGTCGGGCTGGGCTAGCCGTAAATTAGGATTCGTTAAAGGCTTGAAACATCTTTGGCCTAAGTTTTAATTGGTAATTTATCTTGCGCACAAAGTTTTCTCGCGATGAAAGTGAGATAAGCGGACCAGAAGAGCTAGACTTGCGATGTCGACGCGACGTGTGGAAAGGTCTCCCCTACCTCAACCTTTAGGACAAATCGAACCTTCATTCACTACTGAATCACTCACCTGAATCTGCCGTATTTTTAATATTATTATCGCAATTCTCACTAGATGTTTAAGGTTTTGTTCTAAGTGTTGTCAATTGTGTTCAGTATGTACTTATATAGAGATACTGCCTTTTATTGCCGCCTACGGGATCATGGGACAGCTGTTAATAATATATGATTTTGTTGATCACAAGCGAAGAGGGAATCGGGCCACGATATAGCTTTCACGAGGCCTTAGGTTATCCCATATTAAAGAAGAATATTATCTGCAAAAATCAGTAAAAATACTATGGTGTCATTTTACGTGATATATGAGATTTTTCCTTAGTAACATAATTTATAATTTGTATACAAGTTACATTGTCGCGAATTGTTAAGTAAAAAATTGTTCTTTTAGCGCTTTTTCCTGTTATAATTGAATTTCTCAACTTAAATATTAAAACCTAAAACGACCAATAATTTTATAATAAAACATTGAGAGTGGTCGAAATCAAAAACATATGTGAAATTACAAATATCCATTATTTTTTCGTATAAATGATTATTGAAAATGTCAACTATCACTTCTTAATGGAATCATTACAATTATAAAAGAAGCAATTTTGGGTACTACCTACATTTTTTGGTTTCATAATAATCCGAACGGTTATCTTTTAGAAATTTTATAATTGAACTAGTAACTTAACTCTGAGTAAGATATAAAACATGTGGCATGCATATAACACAAATTACCTCGTTGAAAATAATTTATCATTCAATTTTACCATCAGACTAATCTTTCTATTTGATACATTAATCCTGACAACTGTTCGCATATTGTTATTAATTTCGTGATATATAACATTTTTATTCACTAGTACTGAATATTTTTTATTTTTTCACTGCATTATTCTAAGCTCACCCAGTATTTGTAGAGGTTTTCTGATGTAATACATTCATTTTTAATACATGCATTGCGACACTCTTCTTTGATATAATGAACTGAATTTAAGGCGCATTAAATTCAAAGGAGGTTTATATATTAATGCAGAAAAACGACATGCACATTGTATGCTCAAACGTTTAATATAGCTGCTCATCAGTTGCAGTGTACAGACAAGCTTCATATACGAACATTAAAAAAGTTTGGCCAATGATTTTCTTAGAAATTCAATAATTTTACTTTTGCACTATTTACACATTTCATGCATTTCTGATTGTTTAATCTTCCGCAATTAAATAGCTAATTGTAATTATATGTTCATGTTAGATTTTCATTTCATTATTTTGACATTTTTTTGAACACATGGAATGCTAGAAAACATGCATCTAGCATTTCACATACATATAAAAAATATTCAGTTGTGTATTAGAACTCGTTAACAACAAAATGTGATAAATTTTAATATGATTTACGAACGAATAACGTTTAAGCAGCAAAAATTTTCTTTGTATTTCAGAACGTGAATTCAAATAATATAAACGTAATGAATAATGAAGAAAATATTTCATCTGGTAAGTCATACAATTTTTTTTTCATAATGTTTTAAATTTTATGATAACAAGCTAGTAGTAAAATATATTATGTTTTATATAAGCCCTCTCACGCGTGATTGTTTTAACATAAATGCTTCATAACGAGAAACATTTTGCGTAAATTTATCATTTTTAACTATACTCACCGCCCAATTGCGCGTGAGAGCGTCTATGTATAAAGGCATATCCATTTTTTCTATCGTATGATAATCAATTTAATTTTTACTTATTTTAGGTTCACGAAACAAAAGACATAATTTTAAATTAGTGCCATTCGATAAAATGTTTATCGTCGTGGCGTTTTCAATGTTAATGGGCGGATTTTTCCCACGATACTCTCATGCTCGATTTTGGAAAATTTACACCATATCACTTTTTTTCTACATCACTTTAGGCTTGGTCTTGGTGACAAACTGTGCGTATCTCGATTTTAAAGAAGCCAATATAAGTGAAATCACGAGACAAATGACAATCATAATACCGGTGGAATTGATTATGGTGAAAATTCTCTTGGGAAACTATCACGGCGATATTGTGAAAGGTTTCATCGCAGAAATCAACGATGATTATGAAGAAGCGAAAAATTTTCCACTTGATTATAGACGAATTATTGAAAAGGGGGCAAAAACAGGGCAATATACCGAAAAGATTTGGTGTGTGACGTCATCAGTAGTGTCGTTATCGTTCCCATTGAAAGCCTTTGTACTAATGGTGTATAAAAACTTGAGCCTTAACATCAGCGCAAAGTATATGTTGCACGAATTTAAATTGCCGATTTTCGAAGAATTTAAGTACAAGTTTCCTGTTTATGAAGTTGTATTTTTATTTAGTTTTGGAGTTGTTTTGTGTTGCATGATAATATTTGTAGCTTTCGATGGCTTCTGTCTACTACTCATGACTCACTGTGAAGCTCAGCTGATTTTATTGCATCTAAAATTCAAAGACCTTTTTCAAAATATGGATGGTTTTGGCGAAAAGATCGTACAGTATAGAATAAATAATATTGTCGAACATCATGTGAAAATTTGCCGGTAAATGTAAAAAAATTCAAACATCAGCCATTATAAACCAATTACTTTATTGTTTCTTGCATTATATTCAATATTTTAATTATTATCAATACAAACAACTTTTACAAATATATCTGTTTTTATTCCAGGTTTTTCAATCGTATGCAGACATTATTGTCGATTTTTTTCTGTAGTATAATAGTTTTGACATCGATGCAATTGTGTGTAACTGGGTTTCAAATAATGGAGGTATTTTGACAACATTTATTTTACTTTTAACTAAGTCGTTATCTTTGAACTGTAGATTACAAAGACTTTTATTTCACCTTAAAAATTAATACCATATTTTAACACCAGAAGACGTTAATGTCCATGCTAGATATAACCAAGAAATCTTTGCAATCAAATAACTGCAGGTCGTCAACAGTGACACTTAACTGCTCATCTGATGTACGTGCGTATAAGCTAACCTAAAAATAAAAAAGGACATTAATTCGACAAATGTAAAAACGACCGAATTATATTGAGGACTATCCGAGATTTTTAGATTTTCTTTCATTGTATTACTGATTTAGAATATAAGTATAAATTATTAAACATTAATTTATGAAACATAGATACATATTCACATGTTCTGTCACTAACGACCTGAATTTAGGCTACAGGCATTACATCACACGGACGCAATAGAGCTGACATTAAATACTTTGGTCTGATAGTTCTAACAGTGTATTATTAGAACTAATAGTTCTGAGGATGGCGTGATCCGAAATAACTATTAACTATAAATTTTTTTAAACTAAAATACATTGCTATTTTTTTACCGTGTTATAATGGAGTTCTACCAAGTTAATGCCAATTCAATCAAAAAATAATTAGACCCTTAGGATATCAGTGAGATATATATGTATTTGAAATAGTTTTAATTACCTCCGATTTGATTACAATGACAATTTTGTGCCAATCTTTAATTATCGGAAGACATTTATTAAGAGTGGACATAGATAATAAATCCAAATGATGGAATGCCTGAAGATACTAAAACGTAAAACCAAGTCGTGGGTGACAAATCATGTGGAATTTAAAAAAATCAAATTTGATATTGAAATTGTATCACAGACCCTCATTTGATATCGTAATTTGCTATTTTTGAAAATCATCTTTATTTGTCGTTTATTATTGCAGTCGGTCGAGACCAAAGATTTAAAAATCGAGTTCTTTCTGTTCACACTTGGGACAATAATTCAAATATATCTTCCTTGCAAATATGGAACCAGTTTAAATGATGCGGTGAGTATAAAATACATTTTTTATACATCTTGTGTCCGACAAATAGTTGACTTCGTTGATTATTTTAAAGAATAAAAAACTATATCCGATATAATTTCCAAACTGAATTAAATATTTTAATATTAGGACCGGTTTCACGCATTGCGAGCATTATCAACTGGTACAATACAAATTAAAATATGGCTGTTTAAAAAAATCATTAATTGTATACCAGGTAATCAATGGTTCTAGAACTACTACAGCTTGCATTTATTATTTAAATGAAATTTCTCTCCACTAACATAACTTTCCACTGTTAACCCCTTAAATGTTGTTTATGACTCAGTTCGGCTAAATTTACTGTGTTATTTAATATAATACGAATAAATGCAGCGTTTAACGTCATAACATATTTGATCAGTTGACAATGGTTGAAATGAGCGAAATCAGTTCTGATTCTAATAATGTTCTGTTGTTGAAATACTTACATAAGTACAATCTTTTATCATTTAACTATTATACATCTATACTCAGAAGTAACAGTTAATGCCGTAAATGTAATTACATCATATATTTTTCATTGCTTTGAAAAACGTCTCAAACTTTTTAAGAAAAAGTTGTCGTATTAAAAATTTGTTAATAATAATTCACACCTTGCAGATGTTCTTGGAATTATTACAATTTTTTGAGATTTGTTTATGACTATACTAAAATAATCTTATTTTAACCCCACTGTCCTCTACAGGCCAATTAATAATCATATTCAATTTGAATTGTTGAAACTTTGAAAGACCCACATTTTTTGTCATTAACGACCCGGGTTTCGCCTTTCCGCATATTCAGGCATTCTATCACACGGGTGCAACAGAGTTGACACACAATAAACAATTGGCATTGGTTATACATATGGCCCTAAGACTAGAATCCAAATAAACAACTAAAATAAATGTCAATAATAATAAAACTCAATTGCCTGTGATATGTATTATCCACGCTTAATACTGTTAAAAAGTCTTCGTGGAATGATACTAAAAAAAATATTAATCAGGTATCATTTTAATGCAATTGGATAATTTTAGACTTAGAAATACCTACTTATTTTAATTTAGCAAATAACGGTTAGAATTACGCATCAGGTAACGTAATATATGAATTTTATTTATGAGATTGTCGACTCATTGAACTGTTCTCACGTTAGTGCCAAAAGATTTAGGATCGTACAAAGTTTCAACAATTAAAATTTGATATTCAAATTCTTTAAAGCATTTTCAATTGATATCGTGAGTTTATTAATAATCATACGATTGAAAAATTGTAACATTAGAGTATGAACGTTGCTGAAGCAGCCTATTCAAGCGGTTGGGAGTCAGTGACGAGCAAGAGTTCTCGAACTACTTTAGCATTCATCATCATGCGAACGCAGAATCCTATATTTTTGACAGCTTTAGGAATGGTACCTGTCAATATGAACTCATTTTCTTCGGTACGTTTCTATGACAGCTTAATTGTGACGTAATAAATCAATTGTATTTTCCCATCGGTCAACCCTTGGCAGACCAACAATTTATTACTTAATAATAGAATTTTATATTATTTTTAGATATTCTACACTTTTGGTGCACAACATTTAACCCAATACTTAAAAATGAGAATATTCAATCATTTTTGTCTCTCACTAAAAACTAGTTCTTCGCACTGTTATTACTATTAAATACTATTATTTTCAATGGCAAAGTAAACAACATTTGAATTCCCACTATTTCCAGTCTTATAATAGTAAAATTGTATAAATTACAAATGGCTAACTATAGACTAAAAAATTCATGTTTTTTAATGCAGATAGACTCGAATGAACTGACATTAAGAAATAATATTTAAAAAAAGTGTAAGAGATAGCATCATCGTAATATATGCCTACTTTCAATTTGAATGATTCAAGCAATATATCTGTAATGCCAAAAGCTTTCTTGCTTTCAACGTGGGCTTTGCCTTTCGGCAACTTCGAGCGTTTTATCATACAGATACAATAGAAATGAAAACTGTCATTAAATACTTTGCATACGCGTGGGATTGCACATAATTTAAATTTGATGTTGAAATTTCAACAAGGACCATAAGTCGACATCGTAAATTTATCTTATTTTGCTTATCAAATTTGAATCATTTAAAATCTGTACATTTTCACACATATTGTCATTTACAACCCAGTGCATTTTGGCACCTTCGGGCTTTCATAAAGCATATTTGAAAGTGTAAATCTTGAATTATTAAAATTTCACAGAGTAGACTTAATCGATAATTATAAAAATTAACGACAACTTTAAGCTGAATGACAATTTTCTTTGTCAAGGTTTTGAATTCACGAAAGGAGTTTTATCAAGTTAAATACAGGAAGTGCTCGTTGAAACACCCTCTGTTTATTTTTTTTCAGAAGTTTTGACAATATGTGTTGACCTGTCTTAATAAATGTAAATTGAAATATAAAGCTCTCTTTACATTACTAAAGACTTGTATCTCACAATAAATTTCCACGAAAGCAAACTAAATTGAATAGTAATTTTTCAGTTTACCAAAGTGAAACCTAATTTTGACTTGATTGAATAATAAACGTTATCTCATTTCAGATTCTCCACACTTCTTGGTCGTACTTCACTCTGCTGCGTTCTACAAAGTAATAAATAGGGGAACACCTGTTAACACCTCAATTCAATTAAGCGTTTCAATAAGAAACTTACCCTCTACGTTTCGTTCTCTGTCTGTTTCTCACAATTCACTGAATGCTCACGCTATGCTAGGAATTCTAAACCATTGGCTTATTTCATTACAACAACTTTTAAAAAATCTTTTTTCATAAAATAATCGTGTATATTAATTCAAATAACGAGAATTCCCCAATAAAGATTTTTTTCATTTAAAACAAAAACAAAACTACCACTATAGCACAACTAAACAAAATCTATAAATTTAATGCTTTCTTTTTCACGACACTTTTCTTATAGTTTTACATTATCAAACACAAACCACGTTAATCTTTTTGCATTTCTTAAAATATATTTCGTCGTTGATAGATCGCAGATAATTAAACTTGTGTCGTCATATCGAAACTCCTTTGATAAATGGTTGGATTTTACTAAAAATGTATTTTCCTATCAATTCCTATTAATAAAAAAATGTGTACATATGACTAGCATCAAGTTGTGAAGTAGTAGTACGAATTTTAATTCACTTTTCACTTTCATAAATTTGCCTGAATTGATTGAATGGTTGTAAATATCTGGCGCAAGTGCAATCAGCCACGACCAATATTTGTCCGCTATCTCAAAGACCGACCAAAATTTTTAACTTTCCCACATGACAAACCTGGCTTTAAACGGTTAACTGCCGGCAGGTGCATGTATGGGGGTACCCAGCACGCCGAGAATTTTATGACAAAAATAAAACCTTCTTAACATATCGTTATTGAAAGTATAATAAAGTTAAAACTTACCAAATAAATGAAGAGCGCGCCAGTCGTGCAGTCATTTATCCATTATCATAAAATTAATTGTACATGGTGCAGGGTTGTCGAAAAAACAAGGTCAAGGTTGTTAAAACAGCGCGTCTTAAGACGTAATTTTTATATGAGCGGCGCTCCGTTCACAGAAAATTGCGTCTTAAGACGCTTTTGGCAGTTAACCGGTTAACCGCGTTATTTGATGCTGTCAGGGCTATTTGATTAATTATTTTATCTATTTGGTGATTGCCATAGTTTTAATTGATCAACATTTTATTACATTTACAACATTTTATTAAATTTAATAAAACACTTTATTATATATAAATGTTTCATTTTATATCACATCACACGTACAATATTATACGTTAAACTGACCTACTGAACTCCTGGGTTAGTTCTTTTCGTATTTTTCAAGTAAGTATTAGTTTATAAGGATTGAAAGTACCAATCATTGTTGATGTTTTTTATATGATTTCTCATTTTAGTAAAAGATGAGTGTTGGTCTTTAGTTATCATTAGCGGATGTATTTACATGATAATAGCAAATTTTGATTAGATGTATATTACATAAGTTATTGAGATAAGAATAGAAGATATAGAGAATATATAGAAGTTTATATTTTTGGCATTTCATAACTTCTTAATATTTTACAGTGATATGATATGATTTTATAATGATAGGGTGTATACATAACAAACATCCAATAAAAAATTGAATATTGCGTCTTTTTTCAGGTTTAAGTTTTTTTTACGAATATTTTCTTCGTGTTTTTTTAAGTTATTAGTTATCAAACATTAATAAAGCATGTTTTGTTCGGTCTCGGCAAATTTCGGATCGCATAGTACTACCACATATAATTATATCCATAGATTTCACATCAAAATGCTGTCATGAAACTCTGGTTATATACGTATAAACATATTTGCAATGTAATAATGCACGATTTTAAAGAAAACTTAGCCAATTTGCTCTGCAACATACCGGCTTACAAAATCGTTTAATTGCTCTATAATAATTTTCGGTACTTTAACTATACGTAATGTATTAACTATATGTGGAAAGATTATTATTCTATTAAATATAGGATTAAATAATTATAAATTTAGGTTGTGTGGAAAGGTTGAGTTACGCAGTTATTATTAATCTAATAAAACAACAAAAAACTTTTCCCAGCTCTCTGAGTATTATAATAATACATATTTGGAGAGAAATTATTCCATATACAAAATATGGAATACCGACTACATGTCTTGCCGAATTTAAGGTTAATTTGTTTCTCCAACACTACATGGTGTTTTATGTAAAAGGGAATATTATTAAGTAAAGTTTTCATTCAATTTAAAGCGGAACGTCGAATTTAAGTCGAAATTTATTATAAATGTATTGGTTACAGGGAAAAGCAGGACTTTTCATGGTATTTGAAACGTAAGCTCACTGGTATAAGAGTAAATATATGTTGTTCTGTTCGTGTGCAAAAAAAGCTACGTTTGAAGAAATTTTACCGATAATAGTTAAATAACTGTCTGCAACTGGATATAGCGTTTGTTGATTCATTTCAGCTGAATGATTTAATAAATCAAAAAAATATATCAAGAAAACCATAATTTTTTGGTGGATTCGACGGTAACTTTGTGAAAATTCATTTTCAATATACATACATTCATCTTCCGATTTACCCGGTTTCATTTTGACACGATGACGTTTTTTTAATACACACTTGTTTATGTTATTTAACCATAACTACATAATACAACTTTCAAGTGATAATTTTTTATACTTATTTTTATTATAACGAACTGGATTTTTACGCCGATTTTTGGGAAAAAATTATCAAATTTTATACGAAATCAATGTATTAATTAACGCTTTTATATAATGAACGATTTTTTTGATTTTATATGCAACTCTTTGCCTTTTTGCTCGGTTTCTATATATATATATATATATTTATTTATAACACATGCGTGTGAAAAACGTAAGTTCCGCTTAAATTGTAGGATGAGTGTCAATTGAAATTGATATATTTTAATTCTATGTGGTGTTTTGCTGGATGTGACACATAATTTGCTCATCAAGAAATGTCTTTGTATATTTCAGGTAGTCGGTATGTTACCTATTATAATTTAAAATGTACAGAATAAACGGTTCGTAATAAATTATTTTAAAAAAATCATCAGTTGATGAAGCTCGCGATGAGCGAAACCAGTTCTAATCAAAAAATATATTGAAGAAATAAGTACTAAAAAAATGTGTTTTTATTATTTGAAATATTGTATAAAGTCAATGTGAAAAGACAGTTCACTTCACTAAATACTAAAAGGAAAATATCATTTATATCATTCATATTATATCATAATCATTTATACGTATATGTAAACTTCATTCCGACACCTTTTGTAATTTTAACGGAAAATATTAAATTTAAAGTTTTGACAATTCAAATTTGATATTGAATTTCCATCAAGCACCTTTAGTCGATATCATAAATTTTGGAAAATATTAACTTGGGAATTTTAAATTTTAAGGTAAAGACATCCTGTGTGTTAGCTCGTTGAAAACTTTTTAACTTTTAAATAATTCACTTTCGGTTTTTTGGGAGGACTCGTGTAACAATATTAATTATTATTATGAGATGATTTATTAAGGAGTATGTTAACAAGTTTAAATTGAAATTCATTATGTTGTACGTAGTAAGTTAATTAGAAAATAATGTATTGCATAATTTTCCTTCTCAGCTTTTTAGCTTGCCAACAGATTGGTTGCTAATTTTCTATTACCTATTTAGATTTTCAAGAACGATTTATTTTTATGAAATGTGTTAATATTTTTTTAATCCTTCAACAAAAATGCCGAAATTATTTGACATGTATATCTACACATTTAAAACAATGATCTACATGGTAAAATAATAACTATAATGTTATCGACTGAAGGCGCTTTATGAAATTTCAATATCAAATTTGACTATTGAGCTGACAGTTTTTTTCTGTTGCATCCGTGTAAAAGAATGGCTGAAAGGAGAAACTCAGGTCGTTAGTGACATGTAGAATCGTACAAAGTTTTAACAATTCAAATTTGATATACGTAATAATTCAAATAGAATGCCTTTCCATCAACAAATCATAGTGAACACCTTAAAATTATGCTCCTGTTTCATATTTTTTCTTATAATAGAAAGGTTTAATACATCACTGATTTGAATAAACTAGAATTAAGTTTCGTTGCAATATTCAAAATTGGGTTAAATAAAAATTAGTTCATATTTTTTGACTTAATTTTCCTTTTCGTTATTGAAAAAGAGTCTTGAAAGGTTTTATTTGAAACTACGTCACTTCTACAAAAAAATAATGTTTTGAATCCGATTTGAATCTCGTGAGCATTTTATACCTAATCGATTGTATAACATCAAAACGATTATAGTTTTTCATGTTATTGAGTGAATTGGCATTCACTTGGTAGAACTCCATTATAACACGGTGAAAAAATAGAAATGTATTTTAGTTCTACAAAATTATTTTTTTAAATATAGTTGATAGCTATCCACAACATATACACAACACACCTTCTCTTCTGTTTTAACGGCCTAGCTTTGTTTCTTTCTTGCAATAAAACTAAATAACAATAATTTAGGCAAAATAATTTAGGCAAAAATCTTAAAAATAGTAAAGATAAAATTATTAAACTGGACAGAAGGTGAGCCAAAATAGCTATCAACTATATTTTTTTTTAAATATTTTTGTAGAACTAAAATACATTGCTGTTTTTTTTTTTTTACCTTGTTTTTCATGTTCTGTCCTGTATACTTTCATGTCTTGTTAAAAATAATATATTGTAACATATCACCATAGATTTTTATACATTCTTTCTATAATATATCTACATATGCACTAAATTAATTTTAAAAGTCATTTTTTTATATTTTCAATATCGTATCTTCTAAGAGAAAAATGCAAATTCTAAGTAAAAGAAAAGCCTATTAATTTATTAAGTGCAAAAGAATTGAGTGCGGCGAGTGTCAAAGAGGCCATTTCCATTGTGATATTGGATTTTCACTTTGGCAAAATGACGCGACGGCGTTTCATCTCATGCCACTCTATTCAACTTCCGAGCATCGACTTCCGCAGGTAATGCTAGCCCACTAAACTCTACCTACCAGTGGACCACTACTTCATCAGAGGTGAACTTCAAATATATTCATTTCTTCGGAAGTCTTGAAATTTCTTTTCTGTTTCGAGTATTTAATCAATTGCCTCAAAATAAATTAATTTAATCGTATAAAAACATAAAGAGCTCTTTATATCACAGATCAATCATAAATTTCAATTAACAATACATTTTACTTATGCAGCATATATTTTCGGACCTGTGTAACCAAAATCGCGATAAGACGTATTAATTATTTTCATCAACCAAATATAAGAAAGGTATAGTATTTTAAATTAAAATACACTTTAAATAGTATTGTCTCAATACATTTTCGCTGATCGTGAACATTATCAACTGAAATCACAAAACATGCGTATTTTTACAAAATTTTGAGTCAATAATTTGCAGGTATGTAAAACCAATGATTTTAGAACTTAAAACAATCTACCGACAATCATACAATATACATCTAAATGAGGTAAATTTGTTTGTTAATAAAATTTTAATGACTTCTTTTTCCAACTTTCAAACGAAACAAAGTCACATTAAAAATTCATTAACGGTTCAAAACCAAAAAAAAAGTGTTAATAGAAATATTTAAAAATATTTTTGAAAAATGAAATGAAGTGACTTTTGAGCACGTTATATATACATGTGAAAATGAAAAATCGCATTCACTATAAATATTTGGGGATGAAAATATATAAACTTGAATAACGTGTGAAAAATTAAATACATCCCTGTATAGGCAGCGTTTCTCTGGAGTGAAGAGTGGGGAGTACTCGACCCGAAAACGTAGAGTGACTTTGCGGTACAAGCCTTCTTTACTGAGTCTTACAGAACAAGAACATTGCCATATTCAAATCATTGCACTTTCGTATTCGAATTCGCATAGCAGATAACAAATACTCTAATGATTTGATAATCACTTTTTTTCTTCTCTAAATAACCACCAACTTGATATAAAATTCATTTTGTGTTTCCTATTTTTACTAGGTGTGACACGTATTTCGCTTCATTTACGATCATTTTCAGTTGAATAGCATCGTAAAGTTATTTGTTATTTAGCGAAATGCTTTGCTGTTGTGTTTTAAAATCGAAATTAATTTTCGTACGTATAATTTAGTTATTTCAATTTAAGCAAACAAATATTGGTCTCGACGAAATTGAATATCTCTCCTTTCAGTTCTATTTCCCTTCTGCAAGTGTTTAAAGTGAAATTGTAAGTAATTGGCCAGTAAAACATTCATATCCCGTTAGTTTTAGGGGCATTATATTTTGATCTCTGAGAGAAACAAACATAAACTTTAATATGTAGTCGGTGCATTTAATTTGCTGCATACCGTCTTGCTTGAAATGCACTTTTGCATATTTGAGGTTTGCTTTGAGGCAAAACAGGAAATATTAAACCACAGAGAAGTGGGTTTTAGAATAGTATTAAATATACAAAAACCCAAATGTTATAACCTTATACAATGAAAAAATACCTTTTTTTTTCAAAATTATTTTACAAATATTCGTTTATATTTTCAGCCCTCGGTGTTTTGATTTTGTGGCGTATTCCAAGTATTCCATTTTGAATAAAAATTTTATAAGAAATAAAAATATACATGTAAGTCATTTAATAAGTAAATTAGATGAACATTTTTCTCATAATTTTCAAGAAGCTTTTATTGAAACAATAAAATTTACAAAAACACAAACAATTTATTACTCCAGATTTTTTTAAGAATTAGGTATTATAGATAAAGGAATTGATAATGCGTATCATCAAATTGGAATCATGGAAATTATAAGACATGCAGTGTTTAACATTTTGTTTAATTGATGCAAATAAAAATTGGAAATGAACAATCTTTTTTTTGAATTATCATTTCTTTTGGTCAATATGTATTATGATGTATTAGGCTATAAAACATTACATTTTTTTATATATATGTATCTCCGCTAAAATTAAATACAATAGATATAACTTTTTCGACATTACGCCATCGTCAGATCTATAGAAATCTAAATTCCTGTGAATCCGATCACTTTAACTACTTATTACTCATTTTTGACTTCTTTATTAAAGAAATATTGTACATTGTCTATAAATAGGATGCACATTTTTCACAGATCCCTGGAAATAAAAAAAAAAAACTAATGTTATTTTCATTGAAATAAATTTTTGAGTAACTAGATACGAAATCAATTAATTTGTAGACATTCCGACACACATGTTTAGTGCAAGTGTATAAAATAGTATTTTTTATGAGAGGTTGAATGCGTACGCCGGAAGTAACATCACAGTTGGCGGCGAAAGGACGCCGCGACGCCTGAAATTTCATTCGGCGCAAGAAATTTACAGATTCACATTAATAAATCTCATATTATTAGATAGCACATCGTATTTCAATGTTAACGCCTATCTCTGGCACACTTTCAACTTTCGAGCACCCACATTTACAGACAGGGTTTCTTAATAAATTATTTTTATCATAACTATTAATACATTAAAGAGTTCATTATTATCAAAATTCGTTGGAATGTATATTAATAAATCAAATAGAATGTCAAGTAATTTCTTTTCATTTCAAGTTATGAAATGACGATTTTTGGTATTAATTTGAAGTTTTCATTCCAAAACTAAAGAGAATTATCAAAACTGATTTTGCTCAGTTATATTTCCCTGTTTATTATTCAAATAATCAGATTCTTTTAGTAACATAAAAATCTTACAGTCCTTTAAAGAAATGATTAACTAGTAATAAATAGCCTCTTTTTCCGTTTAACTTCATATAAATGTAGTAAAAGTTCTTTCAGTATTGAAAAAGGTCTGTGAGAAAATTATGCTTACAAAAAATCAAATATCTTTAATAGGTCGTTATTTACACAGTAAAAATCCGGTCAATTAAGCTAAAGGTATTTATTATTTTATAATCATTTCATGCAAATCCGAAAATATTATTTGAAAATATTCTGTTCTTAAAAATTTGAGAATGGCACTTTTAATGTGTTAAGATTGGTGAAAAGACATGATATTTAAAAAAAAATAATGATAATTCGTTTTTTAGTACTTGTCTTTCAATATATTTGATGATGAGTTGATAATCCTCGCGAGGAGCGAAACTGGTCCTGTTTAAAATATGTAGTTATTGTTAAAAATAATATCGAACTTTCCCGTTGTAGTTTCTACGAAATAGTTTTAATATTATTATAAGAAACATGCTTTACGTCTTGGAAAAGCTTTAAGTTTATTTTTTAATAACAGACTACTTCCATTTCAGTTTTAACAGAGATTCATTAGACCAACATCACTTCAAGTATCTTCAAGTTATATATTAATTAATGAGCCATAAAGCTGATACTTTTGGAAAACTTAACATCCCTGGTTTTATTATATTATCAGCAGGGGGTAAGATCTGAGGCCCGCAATGCATCAGCGGCCTAACAGGGGTCCACAACTTCACATAAAGCACGAAGCGTCAAATTCATATCTTTTTTTTCACACGACAAAGACGCGTTAAAATTGTTCGAGAAAATCAACTGCATTTGTAAGTTGATTTATTCAAATTGCAAGGGAGACGCAATAAAAGAACGCTTTTGGCATCCCAAATAAAATTCACTGCGAAAATTTGATATTCGTAAAAATGCTGACAAATATTATATCACACGAGAAACAGATTTTGTTTTATTCTTCTCGATAAAAATAATGTCTACGAGATCGTATTTTATATTCAGAATAATAATTTATGATATTATGATAACATGGCTTAAAAATCCAAATATTCTTTCATACTCCTTCTACTAAATAAAAGCTAACATAAATCATTCATCACAGTTATATTTCGGTTGTATTTGTTGATTAGGAATACTGAGTCACTGAGTGGAATTGTCATGATCATATTTCAATAGGGTGAAATATTATAGGGTCATCCTTTAGCAACGATTATTCATATAGTTTCACTTGTTTAATTAAAGTTACTCTTTATGTAAAACTTTAACTAAAATATTATTAGGTAATAATTTAATAGTGAGATAACACGTAAGATATTTATGGATCAGAATCAAGGTTTCTAAAGGTAATGATGTAAGTATAGTTCTCTAAGCAATTTTCCGTCTTATGAAATACATCCAGTCCTTTTTTTACGCGATACATTGGTTCCAGAAAAAGGCGCGTAAAAAAATCGCGTAAAAAAACGATTTCACGCAATTGCATTATATTTCTTTACACACCCTAAAACATAAATTCACATAATATCCGATACACTTGTTAATATTTGGCAATTGTATGTGTTTTTTAAAAAAATGGAATGCTTTACAAAAGATTTTTTTAAAAATACACATATTTTTTTTATCTAAAAAAATAATGAAACGTACATGTCTAGCATCATATATAAATGTCTTCTTTAAAACAAATTTGGGGAAAAAATTACGTAAAAACGAGTGAAGCGCGTAAAAAAATGTAGCGGTGCCGTCCAAAAACATCGCGTATAATCGAATTCGTGTAAAAAAAAATCGCGTACTGTGTGTAAGGACTGGGTGTAGAATGAGTGAAATGTTTTTAACATTTGAAATATATTCTTTCTTTTAAATACAAATCCATTGACCGTTGCTATTTACCAGTTTTGTGGAATATTTTTTTTTAATACCAATAAATACAAAAATTAATAGAAAATCATCTGAAAATATTTAAAACAGAAGTTAATCTCTCTTAGTTAATCATTTTAAACCTGTTCATAAAACAACATCAATTTTAGAAGGTGTTTACTATCACTTCTTGGTGGAAATACATGACATTTTTAATAATAAACACATTTTTTAATCATTATTTCTACAAAATATTTTTTGATCAGCACCAATTTCACTCATCGCGAGCATTATCAGTTGATGCTTACCGAAGCGCGAAACCGGTCCTAATGAAAAAGAATACCGTGAAAATGAATACTAAAAATGTTCTTTTATTATTTCAAATAGTTTTATATGATTATAACATAACAAAACGTTGCCCATTTCGGCTGCAATCTTCAAAGTTTCAAATCCCAGTAGAAACAATTTTTTTAATTCGATTTATGTTGAATGAACATTCATCTACATCTTGTTTATTCTAAGACGTAGAAAAAGAATCGGCATCCTAATAAGCGTGTTTCCATAAATGTTTATCTACGACACCTGCTTATTTCACTCATTTGACCAACTTAAATAGCTATATATATTTATTTATTCGCCCGTTTGGTGATCAAAATTTCTAGCCAGTAACACAATACCAATACACTAGATTGCGCGGAGAAACTATTATTGATCACCGAATTATGAACACGCACACGATTGTAAAGATATTTCATAATATCCTATGATTTACCCACTTATATTTGCATGTATGCAAGTGTGTCAACTGGATGAAAGTGTCGCCAATTCTCTGGGGAGTTTTCCGACACGATACCAATTTGGTCTCCCGTAACGGAAAAGTCACGCTTTCTGTAGGCGCGGGCTGTTGTAGTACTCCGTTTCGCTCCCGTTGAGATCGTATCGTAAACACTTTATTTATTGCAACGGGATGCGATTCAGTGATAGGCACCGTGTCAACCTTTTCTTCTTACAAACTACATTATTTCTTATATACTTTTTCAAAAAAAAAATATAGATGCCACAGATTTGATGATTACTTTAGATTAGATTATCTAAACAGTAAAAAAGGAAAGAAAAATGAGGTATAGATTAACATAAAGAGACTGGCAATCGATGATAAAAAGATCAATATTGTTTACCAACTCTTTTACTTTCATTTCATTTCGAGTATATATTATAGTATTCGTAGTAAGATTAAGTTAGATTTTATACGTTTACATATTTTTTTTGTCTACGTTATTGACTTAGACATCAAATGGTTTCTTTCTGCCAATCAATGACAAAACCTCATTACTACTGATTTATAGAATTTTCAAGAACAGCGTGTTATCATTAGAATTAAGCAATCAGGTGACTGATTGACATCCAAAAATTTAAAAAAAGGGAGTTTGTTTACGCCTTTTTCGTAATAAAATGCAAAACTAAAGGATCTTGTCAAAATGTGTTTCCAAACCAACAACCCAAATTCCAGAAAGGATATATTTACGTGTTTAGTCATTCATTGCTTAATTGTATGACAACACGCACACGGTTTTTAATCCAAATGATTTTTTTAGTATTTTTCCTTTAGTTTCATCTTCATTTAAGACCAAAATGAAATTGATAATGGAGTGCTTGATATGTTGTTAATTTTTTTTTCTTTTTGAACATATTTTGATTAGAAACTACATTTGCATAAAATATCTATATCCCCGATGAAACTATGAATAGACTTAACTTCATTTTATTACAAAATAATATTGAATATCATCTTGTGGCTTTTGTTCATAACTATCAGTATAAATCAAAAAATGGTTCAAATAGTGCCACCTTTCATCTTTTATGGTTTATGTGCGTTTGCAGTTGCACTGATCACTTTTCATTTTTCTATTTTAAAAAAACTTTGTAAATTATCCAAAACCTTTTTTTTCTTTCGTATTAGCATTTTTATGTTTGGTTAATTTTGAATGACAATTTATTAATAGCTAGCATTGAAAACAGTATACAAAGACTATTCATGTTGTAGAATATACGAGAATTAATGACAACCTACAAAAAAAGATCACTTTGAAGTTGTTAATTGTCTCATAGTCAAGTGGCGATATGAAAATAAGAAATATGTTTGTGCTCAGTCGTTGGACAAGCCAACTCGTTTCCCTTCATTTGCGTTTGCTACCAAGCTCCTCAACCTTGGTCGTATAGTGGATGGACCAGCGTTTATATCTAGTAAAATGTAGGATGCTTACCACAATCACAGGATTGTTCCTATCTTGTTTAAAGAATGGGAAGAATTACTCATGTCCGTTCGACCTATTATCGGACCTATGGGTCATTCCGACTTGACAAAATTTTGTGTATTCTGCAAGCGTACTATCCTGGACAGATAATCATACGAATTGAAATAAATTTATCAACGGTCTGCTCACTTAAGTCCAAGTCACCGAATCTTTGAAGATTGCTCCCGGGACAATCTCAGCACTTAAGTAATATGTAGCATAACGTTTTAGGTCACTGTAAACGACTGCCTATACCAGAAATAACAATGTGGCGAGGGGTGATAGGCATGCAGATGTTTAATGCCATTCCTTTGTGTAAAGGCTTATATTAAAATATTGAAAAATCAATGTTTAGTTCTATTTTCACAATTTCATATTTCATAAGATCATCACCGGTTTCGTTCACCGCTAGCACTATCATTTGGTACAGTAAAAAAGCAAAGCTATTTATTAAAAAAGAGAATACGAAATTAACAAGCGTATATAACGAAAGGTACAAGTACTAAAAAATAGTTTACATGTCATCATATAATATAATAATATAAATTGTTTGTAAATAAAATGTATGAATGTAGTTTCACATTAATGTAAAAATGATGTTTTGTTTTTACTTATTGATATTTATTTTAATGTTTTATTTAAAAAAAATATTTTTGAAACCTTGTGTAATTCCACAGTACTGACATTCCATCGGTGTTATAAAATCAGTGATGATGCCAAAAGACGAAACCCGAAAATGTTGACAAACCAAATTTTATATGGAAATTCTATCAAACACCTTCAGTCAATATCATACATTACATCAGATTTGTCATATAGTTAAATTGAAGTAAATTTTATACCAAGAATATATTCGTACTGCGTGCAGAAGGGTTGTGACTACTAAGGAATGAAAAATCCACTCTTTTGATATATTATACACTTAGTAGTATGATATACAGTGTTTATATATCATCCTGCTGTGTCGTTATTTTTAAATAGTGTTTCCTTGAATGGATAATAACCTGTATGTAAATGTAAAAAATATTCCTTTTATGAATGAATTATTTCGATCTTATACAAAAAATATTACTTAATTGATATAACCGCATGTGAAGTAAAACAATAAAAATATTTCCTCTGCCTTGAAGGAGTGCAGACATGTACATTATCATTTTCTTTGTGCTCCGGAAAGACTTTAAACTGGTATGTTAATGATTTTATTAGGTGAAGACTCTTTTAAATTATTCGATTTGCATATTTAGAAACGAGTTTTGTAGGAAACTTTGAGAAGCACAAACTTAGGGTGGGCATGCGTCAAAACTTACAATATTTTGAGAAACGCTGAATTTAGATTGGAAATTAATTTTATTTGTAAATTTTTGTCACTTTTTTTCAAATAGAAGGAAAGCGAAAATATTTACTGTTCGAATTCATTATTCACAATACATGATTCCTTAAGCTGCATTGCATATACATTTATACTTTTTTTCATTTGCATATATTAGTAAAAAATATTGTCAATGAAAAAGATATGTCAATTTATGAATCTAACTTTTTAAAAATCGAAAATGATTTTTCTCGAACTACATAATGTAAATGATATTTTCATAATAATTTTATTATTCAAATGAATTTCATTGAATATTGTAAAATTGATAATACATATTAAATATTATTGAGTTATATTAAGTAAAGCATTTAAATTGTTTATTTTTGTGGAAAAACATAATATGCATTGTAATACATAGGGTAACAGATACAATGATCAACCAGTTAAGAGAATGGTTTGCTTTAATGAAAGGGTTCAAGCTTATTAGTAGACTTTTTCTAGTAAGAATAATTTTCATATTTAAAAAGCATATTATTAGTTGGCCTTTTATAAACATATTCGTATTGATCATTACAGTTGCGAAACACATCAAAAAAAGTAATTTAGTCTGTCATATTCAAAAAAAACAAAATACTATTCCCCAGACAGTGCTAAGCAATCGTTTTTTTTTATATCTTTTGTACAACTAAGGTTTGTTTATCATGTAATATTATATAAAATGGTCTAATCTTACAAAATAATTACTTATTAACATCATTATTTTGTTCACAGTTCATTTAAACAAAGATACATAAAGAACAAAAGGTTATTAAGATTTTTGGGTTAATGCCGTCACAAATACAGCAAATAATTAAATAGAACTGAATTACATGTATGCTTTCGTGGGTAAGAATAAATGACCACAGCAAAAATTTCAAATACTTATTAATTTTGTCACAGGGTAACTCATCGCCGAAGGATGGCCAACAACTGTATCGGTTACCCTAATTTTAGAACAATGATTCTTCTACAACGTCAAATAATCAGGAAGACGTCTGAAAATCGCAGACATTTTCAATTAATGTCTTCAAATCTAAAATATTGTAAATCGATAATTTTCTCATTGATCTTCTAGCGTTTTTACTAAGCGTTTGTTTTTCATGACGAGCCAGTTTTTTTCTTTCCCATCCTCAAGTCGTACATATTTTAATATAGTTAAATATGGATATATATTCATTCATGAGCCCGACACTTTAAATATATAAATTACCGGTAATAATAACCGTGTTATTCATGTAACTACTTGCAACTAATTTAAAGACATTAGCAAGGTTTGGCTAAATTTTTACTAACTATAAATCTTTTCTAGTAAGAGAGGCATGCCAAGTAGTATATAATCGTAACATCAGGCTTAAAAAATACTTGAAGATGAAACCTACTTCGAATTGTTATCACATGATGATGATGACGTTTTCAAAACATATTTTTGTTGTTTTGTCTAAATGTGTGTCACCCCAAATCGTAGTCCACAGGGTGTCTCGAGTAAAAGTGAACTTGTGTCCTATAATATTCATGAGCGTCCCCAGAGAAATTTCTTACCTTTCATATAAGATTGTGAAAGTTTCCAGAAAATGGTCTGAATGGTTAATTCATGAAAATTTATGCAAGAAATTTTGATATCAAAAGATTTTTTAAGCATTATTTTGTGTGGAAATTGCTTACTCTTTGTGGAATTTTATTTATGAATTTTTAATGATTTTTTTTAACACTCGAAGAAAACTTTCTCTTTTTTTAAGAAAATTATTTTTACGCCGATGTTTGTCGGGATAGAGAAGGAAAAAGAACATCATAGTGCATTGCCGTTTTACTATAGAATTAATTGTATACTTTCGCAACACAGCATAGAATATACGATCGACTACACAAAACTCATTTGCTATATAAATTAACACGTTTCAGATGATAATTTTTATTGAAATAATAAATCACATTGCTTAGTACTATTTTCACATTTTTTTATCATTAAGATTATAATCAGTTTGGTGTAATTCATCAGTTGATAATACTCGCAATAAATGATACCGGTGTTTATCGTAATATGGAAATAGTACATGAATTATATTGTGAAAATAATCATTGGTCTAATAAATTAAAACAAATTCTCCTTCCTTAAGTCTTTACTCGTGAAAATATATATTTTTTATAAATATTATTGTTTGATAGAGTTTTTTGATCAATCAAAAATCATATAAGATTCTTTTTGCTTGTGCTGCCAAAATAATTATCAATTAATTTCAGTGTTATTATATATATAGTGTACACAAATTAAAATATCTATGTTTTTTTTCATTTATTGAATATCACTTCACATGAAACAATTCGTGTTTAGTTTTGTCCAAATGAATTCTCAAAAAGAGCAAATCCCAAGTGCCTCATGGTGCAACACATCCAAATAAGAAAAAAATATATCATTGTTCTATAAAAACGTTATAGCCATTATGTAGCCAAAATCTCTGTTAATTTGATCAAATAGTTGTATTCGTTTTTGAACGAATGGTATTAACACTCGTGAAATATAGTCCCATGAGAATAAAAAAAAAATACTTATAATACATTATAATAATTAATATAATTAATATAATTAGTGAATAGTAATTTATGATTTATTGATCAATTTATTTTCGTTATGTTAGCTGCATTAAGCAAGCCGTAATATTTTATAAATAAAAACACTTTGTATCGTTTAATACCATTCCAAAACAACTTTCATAAATACAAAGTCATTTTTAATAAATATAAAACGGCGATATTATCCGAATCAAATATTAACAAATAATCATACTTTTATCATTAGATTTACCCTGCTAAAGTTAAGGCTCGATAAAACACTTATATTCAAAATATTTTATACAAATAAAAACAACATTTGCTATCTACATCTGGTATCTTTTAGAAACCGTTTATCCCAAAACAATGGACGCCCGGGGGGTATTTACCCCACATTCAACATTACATAGCCGCGCCATTGACGACGAAACTTTGGCACCAGTTTCATATTGGGATTGTTTTTTTAATTTATTCAGATTCTTTGCATTTTCATTTAGTTTGAACTATTTAAATTTAATATTATTAATTTTATTTAATTTATTAATTCTATTTAATTGCTTCAAAGGCTAAATTAACGGCAGCATGGAGTCAAACATGGACCAAAATAAAAATTCGAGCACAGGTCCGTAAGTTGATTAAATAATCGTAGTCTTGACGTGGTGAACAGAAAGCTATTGTAAGTGACCAATGTCAGCGTATTTCAGTTATTTGTTATTTTCTAGGACAGCTTTAGGGAGACCTTTCCAATGAATCAATGATGATCATACAATATTATATAAGTCACTCTTAAAGTGTTAACTGTCACTTCTTCATGGAAAGGCATGATATTTTAAATAATAAAAACACATTTTCAGTAGTTATTTCCACAATATATTTTTTGATCATGACCGGTTTCACTCATCGCGAGCATTATCAAGTGATAGAATACAATTTACAAACAAGTATATTTATACAAAAAATAATTGAGTTAACGATAATGCACGCGATGAGCGAAACCGGTCCTGATCAAAAAATATATTGTGGAAATAAGTACTAAAAAATGTGTTTTTATTTTTAAAGTGTTAATTTTTTTTGCACCTTAATAAGTTTGCTATATCAACTCTGGTATAGTTAACGGTTTTTTAAATGGTAAAAAGAATTGATTTTTTTACAATATATTTCTTAAATATTCAATAAAGTCTTTATTGTTAGATCTACTTAATTTAATGGAGTTTTTAATCCAATAAGTAGCCAATTTTTATACATTTAAGACAAAAGTTTAGCTCAAGTTATATTGTATCAATTTATCTTTTAGGTTGGATATGAATCAGAATTAATTAGTTTTATCGTGTTAGCAAAAAGTGTGGGTTTCTTTGACAAATTTTCAGTAAATTAATTTCATTCAAAATGTAAAACTTTTCTTAGCTGAAATGGCTTTATGACGGCACTATAAAACACTGTTACACTGTTGTTTATATCAGCTCTAAAATGTTGTGCATCTCTGTTGCCTGTATATACAATACATTTATGCAGTCTTGCCACAAGGGCGTAAAATGGACATTTAAGAACTGTGTTCTGTTCGCCCTGCGTGTATGCATACATCCTTACATATTCGCAATTCGATTTTGACTAAGTGTGTGTTTTGCGAATTCAACGTACAATATAAACACGGATTAAATGTGGTGATATATTCTTTAGATCGCTACCGGTATATATTTTATACACTTACATACTTACACATTAATATAATGGATTGTTTTGGGATAAAACCCTTTTCAAAATATATTTTCGCCACTGCTTGCTGTCAAAGTGAGCAAAAAATATTTATGGTATTTTTTTAAAAGCATTTATTTATCTAACCGCTCACGAGAAAAGCATACTCCCACCAAAAAATATTTTTATCTTTTTAATCGGTTTTAATGTTTTATAAAATAATATACTTGGTCGATGTAACTACGGTAAATTTATAACGGAAAATATATATCATATCAACTTGCGTAATCGATTCTAACCTCTTTCGAGAAGTTATAAATTTTTATAGTTTATTTGCTACAAATATTGTGAAAAAATATTTTTCTTTCACGAGATTGAAATTGTTAAAAGGAAATTTCTGAATGAGCAATTTGTAACACTAAAACGTTTATAAAAATATTAAGGAGAAAAAATAGCAAAATATTTTAGTTCTGCAAAAATTGATGTATTGGTCGATAGCTTTTTCGATTCATCAGAACTAAACGTCAGCCGAAATAGCTATCAACTATAAATCTTATAAATTTTGTAAAACTAACACACAACACTATTTTTTCACAGTGTCATAATGGAGTTCTACTAAGTAAATGCCAATTGAATCTATATATTATGATTACGGCCCGACAATCATAGACTTTGTTTACAATCTTTTTAAGCACGTTGAAAATATAATAGCAATGTATTTTAGTTCTGTATTATTAAATGCCTCAATAAGAGACGATATCAACCATGCTATTTTTCTAAAATTCTAAAAACATTGCTGTAAACTCAGAAAATCAATTGAAAATATCAAACCAGATACCGATTTTCGATTTTAATCTAACACAAAAAAAAAAAAAAAGCTCAAAATTGTCTTGGATTCGATTTCGTCTACAGACCTCATAATACAGTAATGCGCAAAACCGCCTTAGAATTTTATGAGAAGCCAAACATACTACGGGAATATGTATATTAAGTAAACTACTTATTTCACCTTAAGATTTACCTTCAGAGCTTAAATAATTTAAGACTTAGTATTTAATTGTAAAATGCCATATAATTCGATATAGAAACATAAGCTTCGAAGAGGTTAATACTATTCATATATTCATGTGTTTTAAAAATTCAGCTACAGTATGTGTTTTTTAAATGAATGATTTGGAAATGCCGTGAAAGTTATAAAGCGTAAAAATGCCACTTTTATATGAAATGCCTGAATATTTTCCATACTAACTTTTCTCAAGTCGCCAAAAGCCGAGACGCAAACCGTAATTTGCACACATCCCACATTGGGCGTTACATATTATGGCGTCGTCTTGAAGCATTGCCATCTATCGGCAGGCGCCTGAACACAATGGCCTCGGTTTCTTGGACCAACAAAAACAATCGTACTATTCAAATGACAAATTCTGTGTTCTCAAACTTCCAGTACACTAGGTTTTATTGAGGCAAATCTTGACCAAAATACCATTTTAAATATGTTACATGGTAAAAATACCACTCGATAAACAAATTCAATTTTAAAGTATTAACTGTCACTACTTGGTGGAAAGGCATTATATTTCATATCATAGCAACACATTTGTAGCAATATTTTCACAATACTCACCGCGTGCATAGAATCAGTTGATAGTGCTGAAGAAACCGGTCCTGATCATCAAATATATTATGAAAATAGTGCAAAAAAATATTTTGTCACTCACGACACAAATGCAATAGAACTGACAGTCATCAAGAATTATACAAAAAATAAAGAAGCAAATATTTACAGCTAGATACTATATATAATAAATCCGAAATAGTTTAATTACTACTGATTTTATTATAATGCCAATAGAATTTGGTAAAGATTATTTTTTGACTTACTTTATGACGAGAGGTTTTTCAAAATTATCAACTACCATCAAAAAGTAATTGGGTAAAAAAAATGTTAGAGGTAGCTACTTGTTTTAAATGACTTATGAAGAATCAGTTTTAACAATCCGAATTTGGTATTAAAATTCCATCAAGCACCTTCAATCGATAAGTCAAGTTATCTTATAAAAGCATTAATATATTTTGTTGGTCACTTTAAAGTGTTAACTGTCACTTCTTGATGGAAAGGCATGATATTTTAAGTAATAATAAAAAAACATATTTTGGTACTTATACCCACAATGTATTTTTTGATCAGGACAGGTTTCGCTAATGTTTCTTCTTGGAAAAGCCTAGATGCCCTCTGTAAGTTAATTATCTAAGCACACCAGCAAAAATTAACTTTTGAACTGGATGAGCCGTCACATATAGAATTAAAGATTATTGAACAAGTTTTGATCGTAGGTTTTAGCGATATATATAATTACTTATGATATTTTTACGAGAATTTTCTTCTACGACCGTTATTATGAAGCACTATTCAAAATTTTAGATAGCTTTGGATTTATTTTATGGATGTATAGTTTGTCGGGAGTAGTATCGTCCAATGGTATAATGTTCTGAAATTTCCATTCCGGTCACAGCGAATGCCTAGTTTGATCGTAGCCCCTGAAAAATATCAGCAGATAGGGTAGCTAACTCGCCAACCTCGTTTACGCAAATGCCATCCCGCGTGGATACATCGCGAATTGGACGCACGCCAAGCTGTTCTGCTCTGTGCTGCATTGAAATATGTATCCAGGCTGGCAATTTACATTTTTTCGGCAGGGTCTTCAAACCATGGGGTATTTTTCAAAAGCCATCCAATCCTTTCATAATGGGACATTTTATAATTAAGACACAACGTCTGATAAATCAAAATAGTTAATTTACTCAATACACCGTTTACACAAATACGTCGTAATAACAATTTCAATAACACGTTTGAACTGAAAATGACTTAAGAAAACTATAAAGCAAGTGAAAGGATTTGAATTTGTAGATTTTGGGTTTAAATTAAATTTTCCTTTTTAAAGTCATTATCAATTTTTCTTAAAAATATCATAATGACTCAATTTTATCATATATTAACACTTTATGGTCCGCACATTTTCGCTAAATAACTACAGCGAAATAGTTTTTTTTTTATATTGATGTTAGTCCTCGTGTATATTCTTCATACATCTATCAAAAAATTTTGAAAGTAAGAATTAAAATTCACATTAATTTTTAGTAGTATAGCTGCACGTATCCGAAGACGCCGCATTACGAGTTCCCGGATCGTAACGTTTGTCTCAAAAATGATGCCAATGTGGCGTCTGCGGACCGTAAAGTGTTAATATGAAAACTGCTACTTCTCAAGAATTATAAAATGTCACGTTCCAGGCATAGAATGTGTTAACAACTGATTTTTAACATACTTAACACACTCGTACAACTGAACAACATGACTTTTTTATAATATTCAATGCTAACGTTTTACAGTTATTTCCTTGTATAGCGCTTTGGATTAAATTTTCATGCCAACGACGAAAATCAAAAAAAAACAATTTTTACTGCAATTGGAAAGTTAATACATATTTGGACTTCAAACGAACCAATACATCAACCATCAATGACAGTTAACCTCTCTGCCAACTGCTTACGGACGTCATTCGAAATGTTCCTTATGATTCCTTGATTCTTTTAATGGATTCTAATTATTTACCAAATAGTGGAATTTTTTTCATTATCTTTGAGTAAAATTATTTTTAAACAGTTGTTAACAGCTTGGTTATCTCTTAGTGGGAGGGAAGTTGTCGCAATAATAACAATAAAATCAAAGTAACTCGATTGCTACAACTTGAATGGAATTGTGGTTTTCACGAACATGTATTGTTTTTTGTTGAATTGTGAATTTTTTTATGTGGTGCTGAAAACTTTTGACAATTGTTTGTAGTGTCAAAAGATTTAATGTAATTTTAATTTTTATCAGCTTTTAAGTGTTGTCAACTACTTTTATATTGTGAAAAAGTCATCAAATAAAATTTAAAATAAATTAATGTTTGATTTTAGTTTTTGAAACATTTTACAATTCGACATGTTTAGCCACTATTCAATAATTAAGAGAAAATTTACGATTTCGGCTGCCCTCAGTTTTTTAATGAATTCAAAAAATAAAATGTTGATAAAAATAAACGCTGAAAGCGATTAACGTTAAAGTTTTTGTTTATGTTTGCTATTTTGAGACATCATACTATGTATGGCTTTATGTTGAAATAGTTTTTAAATATTGGACACATTTTTCAGCGAATGCAATTCTCTTTTAGTTTTATGTAAAATAGATGGAGTAAACGGATACAATTAAGATAAATCTGATTTTTACAAAAGGTCTCAAATACACCATGGCTTAATTAATGACGAAATAGTTTGTAGTATGCGTGTTTTTTTTTAAATACGCCACAAAAGTATATTAAACATTTCGTAACAGATGAAAAATTTTGCTAGATACCAAAAATTTTATTTCATATGTAATACGTCAAAGTAGGTTTTATATTTAGTTTTGCAAACAATATTACATCTTCTTTTATATTTAATTTGATCACTGAATTATTTATACGATGAATTCAGGACACAATAATGTTTCAATTATATTTTTTTTTATTAATTCAAATGTAAATTATAATCACTAAATTATTTCAAATGGTATAGAAAATTTGAAGGGATATTTAATAGCATAGGACTGTTTGACTGAACAATTTTTATTCAGAGAAATTTAATGCATGTAGATCAACCCGATGATATATTAATATTTTACCAAAAATCGCATAGTAATTGTATGTTGTCACAATATTCATAGTATGTTTTATGACTTTCATGGAAATGAATCAGAAAGCTGTATAATTTATTTGAATAATTGCTATGCATATGCATTTTGAAGCTCAAATATATTTACTGCAGCAATTTCCCGGCAGAATGGAGTTAGTTTGTTAACTTAATTTTATAGCGTGGCTAATACCAACATGTGAGTACAAAATTATATACGAAAACCAACTCCCGGACTACTGAGCCTCGGAAACTTTATTTGCATATAAAAATTCAATTATTGTGAAGTAATTATATAGGCGGACGATTGAAGACAGAAGAATTTGTTTAAATTAGGCATGTCTTGCCTATTTCTCTTTTCGCACATTTTGCTGCACCGTTACCAACCATAAAACTGTCTTTACGCGAAGCACCTTGCAACACATCAGTGTTCAATAGCTCATATTAATTGATTGAACAGTTTCAAAAGCAATTGTGCCATACTTGATTGCTGCACATTGATTTCGAAGGAAATATTATCATCGTTTCATACAGAAGGAATGTTACAACTGAAGCTAACTCAACTTCATTTGTTTTTCGAGAGAGATAAAAGTTTGTTTTGCCATATTTTCACGACAATTTTCTTGAAGATTAATAAACACTTTCCAATAATAACCGGTATTAAAAGTATATTAATCGAAGGAAACCCTATTTATGTAAACTATTTTACAATATTTTGTATGATAACAAATTATTTTCTTAGTTCGTGAACGATTAGTTTTGTATATTTATAATTACTTACTGCATTAATACATGTATTAATTTTTTGATACCATTAGTATTTTCTTGGCAGAACTCCATTATAACATTTTGAAAAAATGGCAATGTATTTTAGTTCTACAAAATATTTATACAGTTGATAGCTATCCTCAGACCATTGCGAGGGGCTAATTTTTTTCCGTAATAAACCATCACCGTCCAATAGTTAAGCTTATTGAAACTTTCACCTGTTTAGTTTCATTCACAATTTTAAAATTTATAGTTTTATTGCTGGCAGGAAATAAAGTAGGTCGTTAAAACTGGAGAGAACATGAAGTGTGTACCTTTTCTACACAGCTATATATAGATAAGCAAATTTATATTTAAGCATAGTTCTGACGATTGCGTGAGCCGAAATAGCTATCAACTATATAAAAATTTCGTAGAACTAAAGCACATTGTCATTTTTTCACCGTGTGGTATTAATTTGATTTGAATCAGTAGATAATGCTCATGATGAGTGAACCGGTCCTGATCTTAGAAATATATAATTGTAGATGTATTGCTAAATATTATGTTTTATTTAAAAAAAAATGTTTTTCCAAAAAAAAGTGACATTGGTAAGCTGTAATTAAATGCATCGTTTTAATCCTAATGCATGATCTGTTATTAATTTAATATGGCTTCATATCATGGAAATAGTGTTTAATAAAATAAGAATGAGAAATTGTCTCAAAAATCTTCTGAAAAAAAGACTGACTTCTAAAAATGACCAGAATGAATACATAAATCCACATTATTTGGCTGTATAATAATATCATATATGCGGCCAGCCGCAGTAATTTTGAGTAATGTTGATACTTGAGCACTCGACCCCTTTATAACGTCTCTGATATCACCTATTAAAATTATGAATGTTATAAAATTGATTTAGTATCTTAAGGTACCCAAGGAATGCTTTGAGAGATAATGTTTCATTCCAGGGGAATATAACTGTCGACGTTTTTCACCGAACTCTTGATAAAGTCATTTATAATATTATTTTAATTCCGAATGCGCTAAAAGAGAACCATCGGGAACAAATATTCTCAATCAAAACAAAAAACCACATAAGATAGCATATTTTTATATTTACGAAGACTTAATTTAAGAAGATTTAATTTGAAATGTTGTTGTTGCTTGAGGTCTGGACCGCTTAGATGAGTTTTTTTTTAGAAAATCTTGTTTTAAAAAGACGCCACAATATATTTTTTTCCGTATAGCTGTTTCCGTCCGAACCCAAATTAATTTATTTTACAATAAGTAGCATTATTACGATGAGTAATATGATTGAAAAAGTCTCTCTTCCTTTTCACAGCAGAGAAGAAAAATCAGATTTGAATTGTTACAACTTTGTACCATTCCACATGTTTTGTCACTAACGACCCAGGGACGCCTTTCAGCATCTTCAGGGATTCTATCACGCGGATACAACGGAACTGACTTACAATAAACAGTTAGCATCGTTTACATACCAACGTTATTAATTATTGTAATTACAGTTCAAGTTACGATCTCTGTTACATCCATGTGATAGAATGCCTGAAGATTCCGAAAGGCGAAACCCAATTCGTTAGTGACAAAACATGTGGAATCGTACAAAGTTGTAACAATTCGAATTTGATATTGAAATTCCATCAAGCTCCTTCAGTCGATATCATAAATAAAAATCACAGCTTAAAATTTTTATAACTCATCTATCAAAATCTATTTGTTGTCTGTTTTCTCATCATATCTGACTAAAAATATTAAAATTTGCGTATTCTATATGTGTATAACTTTCTATCGAAGGGCATAATGAATTTTATGAAATATGTCTTAGTATATTTAGCGGTATTATTATTGATTCGTCTTACTTAATAATATACAAAGTACGAACCAATAAGGAAAATTCACCTAATGAATTTGATATTTGGTGCGGCCACATAATCAAGAAGTTTATGTTTAAGCCGGTCGTAACTTATAATTAGTATTTTAACGATATTTAAATGGCCATTAAGGTAAGTAAGAGAGTTCAGCTCTGTGGTTTGGAAATTAAAGGTTCAACTGTAATGCGTAGACTTAAAACGTAGCTGGTGGTGTGCTCGACTTACACAATTAAAATTAATAGCATAATGATTGTGAAACAGGGAAATTATATTTTTATTTAGTATTCAAATGCACTTTTCAACGAATAAAGTTAATCATAAGCAATAACGCAAATCAAAAAAAAAGTTTTTTCTTACAGAAATAAAAAGGATATCTAAGACAGCTCACTCTGGTGGTATCATTTGAAAGCTTCCAATGATTGAATGATAATAATATTTAATTTACGATATCCACTCTTATAAATTTGTGAATTTTTAACATTAGTGTAAAATTATTCAAACTGTAAATAATTAAAATTTGAAATGTTACAACTTTATACCCTTCCACATGTTTTGTCACTAACGACCCGAGTTTCACCTTTCGGCATCTTCAGGCATTCTATCACACGGGTGTAACAGAACTAAGGAGAAACTGGGGTCGTTAGTGATAAAGCATGTGGAATCGTACAAAGTTGTAACAAATCAAATTTGATATTGAAATTCCATCAAGGACTTTTAGTCAACATCATAAATTAATTAGAATTTGATTAAACTTTAGTATATATTATGTATATTACTTTACTTTGAATTTCGTTTTTTTATAAATATTAATGTGTCAATATACGAGAGCTTTTCAAATTATGCAAAACAACAAGTCCATCAAATACAATATATTCATTCTAAAACAATGATTAGATATATTATATTAACAAACATCGTGAAACAGGGAATGGGAAGCAATATGAAAACAATAAAATTAATGTAAAATTTCACCCCCATTTAATGTTATTTAAAATCAAAAATACTCAATTTAATACATCCAAAAATAATGAAAATATTTCAATAATCATTATTTTTGAAACTCTATTGTATACATATATATTTCAAAGAAATAAATCGGTTTTTTCAAAAAAAAATCCGAGACAAATTACACAGTATCTCAACCGTGCATCTTTTTTACCACATATGTTTGACTAATGATGAATATTGTATATAGTAAAATAATTACGTAAATATATCGTATATTTTCGTAAGACTTGTGACTTACATATCGCCTTCTGGTATCTTCCCGTTCTCTAGTGCACAAATTAAATTCAAATGTCTAAAAAGTTTTTATATTTTGTTTTGTTTTGTTTCATTAATTCTGATTTGAATTAATTTTAATCATGATGATATTAAAATAATTCACTGATATAAGTCTGAACGATTCAAAATTGAAATCCTTTCATGCAGCCTTATGCAATATCTCAAATAAAATACTTTTGAAATATTGAAATAGGTGATATGAACTTTATTTCAAATTGCCTCGTATAATTTTATTTAATATTGATCTTCCACTATCACTCATCTGAATTTGTCGAAGATGAAGAAAGCTTAAAATATAAATGTGCTAGCGATGCTTAGTTTTTGTCTCTTTGAAATAATATTTGCTTTTAGGAAAAATATTTCTTTAAGAAGCAATCATTCCGATACGTCAAACAAAGAAAGCCATAAATTAAGAGGATCACGTCTCAAGTAGAAAATAATGTTAAGCTTCTATACTGAATAAATTTTACCCAGAATTTCAGATAATGAACATTGCCCTATTTTGTATTATTACAAAGGGATAATTTTATTCCTGCTTTATCATTAATGAATAAGTAATTTTATTATTATCTATAATATAATATAATAAGTACAATATAATATAACGAGCCATAACGGTTCGTTCAATTATTATGCAGGATTTAGTTAAATTTTTCCATACTCTCACGTTTTAGTAAAAGAAATATCTTGAGAATGTGACGGTATTTTTTAGATATGTTTTTTAAGCCATATGGTTTCAAGAAGTCTTAAAAAACTTCGATGCAGTGAAACCTCAATTCCACGTTTTTGAAAGGACCTTAAAAAAATAACGAAAAATGCGGGAAAACTTAAAATTATAATAAAAAATGTTAAATCTTAATAAAACATGAATTCCCCTACCCCTTTAATTTCCAAAAATGGTGTTTTATAAAAATCGGTAAATATGAGAGGGCTTTGCAAGTTATATCAATTAAATCTTATTCATTGAAATAATCGAATAGTGTTTTAAACTTCTTCATGTGAAATTATTTATTCAATACATTTGAGCGAACTGTATACTTCATCATTAATTTCTTTGGTTAATATCTAAGTTTAAATGTACGCAAACTCACAAATTTTATTGGATAGAAAGATTAATCTATCAAAACCGGTCAATTGGGATAATAGAAAATTAGGAATTTAGACGATAGATCGAGGAAGTCGACTGGGGAACGATTAATGCGGAATTATTTAACATTGTTCATATGGGTGTTTGACGGGACTATAAAAAATGAACGATCCATCCAGGAAAACGTAGTATGCGAGAGCGGTTGATCGGGCTTCCACTGTATTAAAAGTTGCTAAAAACAATTGGAAACAAACAAAATATAACCTTATGTCAGGTGTTTTTTTTAATTGATCTTATATTTTATTTCTTACACATTTTGAGCAAGTATTGCTTATTATTTTTTCTACTTTAAATAAGCGTCAAATAAACATTTATTTAAAAAAGAATAAATACAATCTAAAACAACTCTATTTTTTCATTCATAAGGGACTACAACTTCCTTTTTTTAAAAACCAGGAGGTCTAAAAGTTATTTACTTTCTTTTTAATAAATACATATAAAAAGTTGACAATTCTGGATGCAGATAAATTTTCATACCTTAAATACTTCATCTAAACAAATCAAATTCTTGTAGTTTTAGCTTAGTTTTTGAGTTTACTAAGCTTCAATGTCATTAAATTATACATATGTAAACTGCATATCAATTCTGTATTTTTTTGCTAGGATAATGATATTTCCATTACAAAAATCTTGATTAAAAAGTAGTTATCATTTTCTAAATTGAGCAGGGCAGTATTTTGACTCAGTGAGTGTAAAAAACTACAGACTAAAACCTTTTCAAAATCAGATAAATAAATTTTACTTAGAAATCTCTTAAATATTTTTTGAAAATTAATTTCATATATTTAATTTAACATACCGTGATCTGTTTCTCGGAATACGAAATAAAACCCGAACAGCTATATGACAAAAATTAGCGTTAGCGTTGTGTGTGAGACGATGCGGATAGAATCAATAATGGTTTATTTTTTTAATTCTATTTCGTGTTCGTCTTTTCTGCGAAAGTTTCTGGAATGAGGCGCGGTCCGCACACAGTCGTACTGAATCAGGAGCAATTCCTTAGGCTTGCAAAACAAATTTTTGCATGACGAACCAAAAACAAATAGCCTCATACCTTTCAATGTCTCTCAACAATAACTTCTTAATGGGAAAAATATGTCACGGCGAAGAATAGCGGAAAGGTTTGTGCGATGTCGCTTTCCCAGCAAATTGACGAGATAACATGACGTCACCGCTGAATATCGTCAGTAACTCTATGGTATTGATAAATTGCACAAGCTTATCAAATGTGAAATGTTACATTGCTTATATTTTGATATGTTTTGTCACTCATGACCCAAGTACGTCCTTTCAGCATCGTTAGGCATTCTATCGCAAAAATATAATATAAAAAAGCATCGCCACACAAAAATTTACACAGAAAAGTATACGCGAAGAGTTACACAGAAAAGTATAAACCATAATCGTAAATACAAAATACACCTGAAATAGTTCTGATGATTGCACATTTGATCATAGTGGCAGTCGATCTCATAAACTATACAACGTTATGGCTTTGCGGTGGAAAGTTTTCACAATAATCGACTATCGTTAAAATGTTTTTTTGTAATTTGATAGTAAGAATTACTTACGTATTTTGAATGTATACGTAATGGTCGGATTGAATACCAAATGATTTATTGTAAAAAATATTTTTTCAGACTATTGACTTATTGAACTCATTTCACGTAAGCGATAAAGCAATGAAAAACAATGTAGTTGTAACTGCTCTTCTAATAGAGTTATTGAATTTAGTGGGGTTGTGTTTATTTCAAAAATGTATGATAAAACAATTTATAATATCTGGTGTGTTGATGCAATAATTAACACTTTTATTCGGGATAAACGAGTGATTTTTTGTTAGTAAATGGTAAGTAAATGATGAAGCTTGAAGCGTATACACTTTCATTCGGTTATTGTAATACTACAGATTTAAAAACAACCTTTACTCTATAACTTAATTCCTATTCTACTTTGGTACCACGATTCCATGTAACCCACTGAATGAACAAAATTTTTAATTATTAATTTAGATTTCTTCTTTTCGATATCTTCTTGTTAGAATTCAACCTTCAAGGTTCTCTTGAAGATATAACGATGGTATAATGGCCGATCATAAATAAAAAATAAATATTTTCTCAACATTTAAAATATCTTATTTAAATTTTACCGACTACTTTCGCTAAGCATCACAAACTTTGAAATATTTAATTTATTTTAATGACAAAATAATCTTCCAATTTTAATTAACGAGGATAGTGTAAGTCGATACGACTTCCGCTATTGATTGAATTATTTTCTATAAAATTCAAAAGATTGATAAATAATTTACCTTCTTATTAGACTAAATGAAATTTCATCAAAGCTTCTAGAAACACATTTGACTGAGCGCGAAAGCTTTCCTAACCGGTCGCACTTAATTAAAATGTTTTCGATGGAAAATGTCTTTATACTACTTCATTCAAGTCAGAGCTTATTTCCTTTTCCAGAGCCATCATTACTGTCTTTGTCGCTGTATCCATTGTTTGAGGTCCTGCTATATAACTAAGCGTAAGTCCTACTACCATAGACAACCGTTCTTTATAAAGAATCTTTATTAGAGGAAAGCTGAGCGGTGACTGCAAGTAATATTAACATGGTGTACTGTACCGTTACTTCAATGCAAATTTGTATAAAGATTTAGTTTTGTCAATATCAGTCTTAGATAGCCTATTAGAATAAATATTCAAGCATATTTGACAATTTTTTAGCATAAAATATTTGAGCGACTTTCTCAGTATTTTTAAGATTAAATAAATCACTTAGAAGCCAATATTCCAAATTTTGTAAACTATTAAAACCAACTAAATATAATTTTCTAAGAAATGAATTATTTATTTTCCATAGTTATAATGATGAAATACGTGTTATTAGTAATGGAAAATGATATAAAATAAGTTATTTATCAAGTCTTCTGTGATGGTATAATTTTTAACAAATATCGATAGATTTTTATTCAAATTTACATGGATCACTTCGATCAACCATTCGCTCTTTGTTCTGATTTTTAAGTAAAAATTCGAATAAATTTGATGTTTTTTTAATCACTCTTAAGGTGTTGACTGTCAATTCTTGATGAAAAGGCATGATATTTTAAAGAATAAAAACACTTTCTTTAGTACTTATTTCCACAATATATATTTTTGATCAGGACCGGTTTCGCTCAGCCTGCTCAGTTGATAGTGCTTGCGTTGAGCGAAACCGGTCCTGATCAAAAAATACATTGTGGAAATGAGTACTAAAAAATGTATTTTCGTTTTTTTTAATGTTTAATTTTAATCTCTAAAATAGAATTTCCAATACTATAATAATCAAATACTATTCTTTTATTCGAAATAGCTTGATTTTTAATATTTGATATTTCAATAACGACAAATACTTGATGTCTCAGATGTCAGATTCCAATACACGTTTATGAATCGTTGGATAAAGAAATCTACACCATTCATATCAATATATGGATACAAAAGAATGAATTCACTTACAAATATGTATAAATCAAAAAAAATCGATTGTTAGTATATATTTAATACAAACACAACTTCAAGTCTTATTTTATGTTTCTTAAATCAGGGTCGATTCTTACGCACCTCAAGTATTATTAATTAATTGAACTGAATATTGTATTTTTATTATTTACATATAATGCCTTCCCGCCTAGAAGTTAAAGTAAACACCTTAAAAGTTTTGTTGAATATATCATATATATTTTGGAGTGATAGCATAAATATATAAACACTGATATATGCAAGATAATTATGTAATTCCAGTAATGAGCGAAACCGACACCGGTAATCTGATGAAAATAAAATTGTGTTAAAGGTATTAAACACTTTTATTAGCTATTTAATAAATCGTATAGACCATTGTTTTTCGTGTGAAATTTCACTGTCACCGCATTATAAACATCAGCTGTCCTATGGAAATGTGTCATGGCCGCACCAAATGTGATAAGAATAGTTTCGATATTAATTTTTTATATAGTACATAACACTGAATGATCTTTCACAATATAAAGTTGTAGGTCAAACCGACAAAATTAATAAGTCAATTTTTGTTAATTCTTTATATTGACTTGATTCATGGTCAACGTTTAACTTCGACCAAAATTTTTGGACAGTATTTTATTATTTAAACGGTCCTTTACTTAAACTCGACTAAATGCTGGATAAGTCAGATTTATTCAATCAAATTTAAAATAACAATACATTTACAAATTCATTTTTATTGCAATAATTGTTACAATAATAATCATATTATTACAATTATTGCATCGTCGATTTGTTTTAGCAGATATGTTAACAAGTTCTATAAAATCGTTATTGAAACACATTTTTAATTGTTTATTGACATACATTATGTGCTTTTTTGAGACAGCCTTTTGTTATTTTACTGTATATAAAAAGGTTAAAAAATAGCGTTTATTAATTAAAAAGTGTTAGTTATTATTTCCAAGTGAATATAGTAACAATGTATTTACAGGCTGTAGAGTAAAATAAATATAGACTTTAGCTGTTTCTTGAAATAGTGGTTATCGGTTGATATTTATCGAATTCGCTACTTTTCCATCTGCTACTGGCTGAATCGGAACAGAACATTCCGGAAAATCGCTTTCAATATATTCTGTTCAGAAAACATCAAGCAGTCTGTGAGATACTAGTAAATAATATCGTTCATTGTTTTCAGAATAGTGAATTATTTACCGTAATATATTTCTAAGGTTAGATTCTGAATTTTTCACATTCAACCATACAATTTCTCACTTGTTCCCTAAAATATCTACGTGCAAGTTATTTGATTAAAATTCAGTCGGTATTCTTGATTATGATTATTTATAACATAATTATTTCTGAAATGTAAATGGATTTTTTATTTCATTTTATTCTGATCAAAAATAATTTATGATATCGACTAAAGGTACTTGATGGAATTTCAATATTAAATTTGAATTCTTACAAAATTGTACGATTCCACATGTTTTGTCACTCACGACCCGGGTTTCGCCTTTCGGCATCTTCGGGCATTCTATCACACGGATGCAAAAGAACTGGCGTACAATAAACAGTTAGCATCGTCTATATACCGAAGATAATACAATAATTACAGGAAAACACGCACCCCAAGCCAAGCAGTAAATGGCAGCTAAAACAAATTTAATAATATTAATCTCATAATAATTAACACAATTGCCTGTGATAATTTTCAATCACGATCTTGTTAATGAGTCACTCTTGAAGGGGTTTTACAACAAATATTAATTAACTAACATTTAAATATAAATAGGTTATTTTATAGAAATACCTACTTATTTCAATCTGGCAAGTATCAATCAATCATCTTTTTAATTTTAAAATGACCTAAAAATTTTACTTCTGCAATATTTTATATTATTTAAATATAACATGCATTGTATTTGTACAAGTAGTTTTAAGTTTAATTCGTTTTGCATATCAATACAACAAATTTTATCTTAATACTTCCAGAGACACCCATCTTGTTATTTCAACTATTGTGTAAACGGGATAAAAACGGCTGTAAGTTGGTGTTGGAAACAACGTTCGGTACTCAATAATGATGGAATGATTTAATTAACCAGCCAGATTTCCTTATCAACATTAAAATTAGAATATAGTATAAAATAATAAAGTTTTCCAATTTTTGTTCAAGTAAAATTTTATTATTGTTAGTAAATACTTTATTCAATTTCCAAGGATAGATATAATTTTTAAGTATTTATTGAGACTTTTTAAATATACTACTTTGAATTGGAACGCTTCTGACAGTAAATATTTGTATTAGCTTATACTTAAGGCCGGTATTTTCAATCACGGCTTTTTCTAATCGATGTATTCCCTGAAGAAAAGCTATGAGCAATACTACAATACATACCAATATTAAAATAAGTTTAAGTTTTTGTGACTTAGTATTAGTAAAGAAAAGACACCGAATTCAATTTTGAATAAAGAATTATTTACATTTTAATATTTGAAAATTCGAAGAGAAATGTATCTAGCCACGTATTTCTTTCGACTAATTCGAGGCCAAAATGAGAATTCTGCCATCCTTAATAATATCAATTTGTTTGTTTCGGATGGTTTATTAAGAAATCATGTACATAACTTGTTTTTTCTTCCAAAGTGTAGACCTAGTCTGCCAATGGTAAGAACATTAACAATGTTCAACTGTATGGCTTCGGATGTTGACGTATTTTATGTGGACGAAAGTGAGTTCAGACGAATGCTATTTTTCCAGTTAAAGTAGACATTTCATGAGCTTACTTGGTTAACTTTTTTTTTCAATCCTTATTGATTGTTTTACTGTGTATTTGTTGAATTTCCAATACTTTTTATTTAAATATGTTAACGTTGCAAAAGCAATGAATTGATAATTTGTAAGTCTTTTACCGTGTAGTAATAAATGAATAAATAAATTGCAGCAAGTCGAGTGAGTGCAAATGACAGTCGGAAACAGACATTTCTACAACATGTTTTTTTTATTGATTTGTAAGCCTTTGTATGCAATGACATACGTACCACGTGACCTTAAAGCTGTACTCCCATTGGCTAACATAAAACGATCCATCTTTAAAACAAACTACATGACATAAATCAGGTTTAAGAAATTCACACATTTTTGGAAGTTATATGTTATCATAAAAGATAAACGGCTACTTTTAAAATGTATATTTTTTTTACAAAATGACTTCATGTTTCATCTTTTTTTTAGTATTAGAATACGCCGAGTTTGCAAATAGTAGCCTCACTTCTATAATACAAACGCAAGAATTTTTGTGAATAAGCGAATTCTTTCAGAATCTTTTGATTTTCTTTATAACAGCATTATTTAAATCTTAAATTATGATGGTTTGAGTTATTGTTGAGAAATAATTTCTATTGCAAAATATTTTGTTAAATTTTAATCCCAAAATAAGCTCATGATTATGTTATACAACAAATATGAAAAAGTTTTGCAATAAGTCGCTTCGATAACAAAACTGCCTATATTTTTTAAATTTCTGTGAAAAATTTACAAAATTACTTATTGCTATTCGATTTCGAAAAAATATTCAAACTTTTTAGAAAAATCAGTTTTTGTTTGAATTTATTAATTTGAACTGTAAGCAATGCAAAAATATGAAACTATTCGACTGTAATATTTGCAAGGCATAAAAAAATTAAAATTGATAGACTCACTATTATATTTTTTTATTGCTGAAATTTTAGTTTCGGGGCATTTCTTTGTCGGTTTCTTCATGCAATCAACAATTTTATCTGAGTATCACATTTTATTTGTCATGATGTAAATGTTAAAAACTCAAATTTTCGTGCTAGTCAATTTCACCTATTTTCAGGTCACCTATTTTCTAAGCCTTTAAATAAAAAAATCCATAGTTATCGATTTCTTAATTTCACTTGATTTGTAAGAAACTTTTCATGGTCTCTGAAATTGTGATTTCAAGAAAGCAATATGTTTGCTACTACATTTTCAAAAGCTCCGTCTTTGTCACCTTTTTCTTTGGCGAGAGACAGTCGACACCTAATTTTTTGTTCTACATAATTTACGATGTCAACTGAGAGTGCTTGAAGGAATTTTATTATCAGAATTGAATAGTTGAAACATCGTACATTTACACAGTTATATTGCATTCGTTTGATAGTATGCCTGAAGAAGCCAAAACACTAAATCCAGGTTAACAAACATGTCGAAATGTACAATGTTTCAACTATCCAATTGCATTCGAGTGATAAAATGACTGAAGATTTCGAAGGTTAAAGTTAAGTTTTCGAAATAAGATCATAGGCTCCCAACCTTTTTCGGGTGGCGACCCATTTTCATTAAATCCATGTGACCCGCGACCCCCATACAATCCAAAAGCATACAAAAAATATTATTTTAGTTGACCGTATAAGTTGGCGACCCCCAAAAAACCCTTCACGACCCCAGTTGGGAGCCTATGTATTAGATCATCAAAATTGCAAACGTATGTTATTTCTGCGATTTTTTAAATTTTTAATTTAATTTAACACCTCAATTTGCGGTGAGATTTTTTAATGATTTTTTTTTGCATTTCACTGATTGATAAAATATCTTATCATTTTTTGAAAGTGAAAGCTTTTTATTATTTTAAAAGAATTCTATTTCTACTAAGAAGTGAAAGTTAACACCACTTGATTATGTTATTTCATTTCATTAAGTCTAAATCGGTTGAATATATTGTAGTTCCACTTTAAAATGATTGATATTTTTTTTCAAATTAGTATGATACCTTAACATACATATTCAAACAATATTTCATACATATAAAGATACAATTAATTCAACTGCAAAGAGATTAAATCTCTCTTGAAGAATCATTTTTGTTCTATACAATATTTGAAATTTTTGACGTTATTATTAGAAAGGCATCCAATATTATCTTATTTCAACAGCTTATGGGTGTATGGAAAGCAAGCTTTTCGTAGGAAAAATTTTATTGCTTCTCGTCTCGCTGTTTGCTATCATAAGTTGTAATAAAATTTGACGACAGTTTTATTGCGTTTACTGACGCAAGTTTATTTGGAAGTGCATTGACGCTACTCAAACAACCACATTCAGGAAATTCTCGCATTCAAAATATTGATGTATTCATTTCAAAAATATATACAATTGTTCCCAAGTGAGGTGATCAGTTAGCACTCTTTTTCGACTTAGTTGTCCAAATATAATTAATATGGCTATTTCGTTGTGAATTTGTAATGTGTACTTTTTGTCGATCATTAATCTTTCTCTTTTTTTTGATTTCGCAAAGACATTGTATTTTATATTTTGTGCGTATTACATATTGATTGAATCAAACTTTTTTTTAATAAATTTCAATGTATTATAACGCATACCAGCTTTTCGTATAAATAATTGTTAATATTTTATCATTTACATTAAACCAGGGTCGTCAGTGACAAAACATTTGGAAATATAATTATATATATATATATGTACACCTTCGAAAATTTATATTTTACATATTATATCGTTTCTAAATAGATGAATATCTGCTATTATTGTTTAATTAAGATTTTCATTTAAAGGAAAATTTATAAAGTTTCTTTCATTTTTGTTTATTTTGATGTCGTTTTAGTTATTAATTTTAGTAAAAAGTTTTGTGCAGCTACATTGAAATTCAGTTAAACTGTCACACTTAACCATCTGACAGCTAGAGTCTCAACTGTTGAAACGGCTGATTTTATTGTGTTGATAGTTAACTCTTAAAAATATTAGAAAGTTATATTTATCAAAACTTTCATGTAAGATTTAATGTTTGTATAGGAATATAGTCTGATTTACTCTGACAATCTCCATAATTTTGGTCAGCACCTACACTACTGAGTTATGTTTTTTTTTAACATTCGGTATTATATATATTATGCGGCTATGCAGGGAAAGGGTTAAGAAAATAAAAAACCGCATATGACTGAGGGATTATGATTCTTTTGTGTTGATATAAATTCAATTTTTTTAAATATATTTCGATTAAATTTGATTTGTTACAACTTCGAACAATTCCACATGTTTTGTCACTAACGACCTGGGTCTTTCCTTTCGGCATCTTCAGGCATTCTATCACACGGGCGCATCAGTTACGCCAGTTAGTTAATTAACATTGTACGTCAGTTCTGTTGCATCCGTGTAAAATAATGCCTGAAGATGCCGAAAGGCGAAACCCGAGTCCTTAGTGACAAAACATGTAAAATCGTACAATACTGTAAAAATTCAAATTTGATATTGAAATTCGATCAAGAACCTTCAGTCGCTATCATAAAGGTTTCGATTAGATTACTAAAATAATATTCAATGTCATCGAAAGTAAACTTCATTGCATATTATAACACCAATTGTTTCGTTTTTTTGTTATTCAAATGTTTTAATTTTATCATTATTTATCGATTTTTTTTATCTGATGATTCAATGAAAAAGCGGTGTAAGTTGACACAGTCAAATAAAAATGCCAATCCATATGCCACATAATTTTATTGTATAACGATAAAAAAACTCATATGACGACCCGATGATCAAATGTAATATAAATTTAATATGACCCTAAAAATATTTGAGTATCTTTATGTAATATATATGAAATAAACTTCGTTAAAAAAGAGTGTCATAATATATTATATCCTCTGCGTAGAAGATAAAATGTTCCATAAGTCCGCAAAACCAGTGCGACTCACAACGCCTATAAAACCTTTAATATTGACTGAGTAATAAAAATATATACGCACGACTTTCAATATTGCTTTGAAAACAAAGGAAAACGTCGTATCATCGCATTGCTTCAATGCATTCGGCATTTAAAAATAACAATCGAGACAAATATTAAGATTATTAAAAAACTTTCGCTGTAAAATTTTTCACAATCAGGTTTTGTTTTCGAATGAAATTTTAATAGAAATGTTTGCATTTTATTTCACTTCGAGATAAAAACTGCTTGTTAGATTTATATTAAATGTATTCACATTCATGAAAGAAGTTTATTTTTTCGTAAAAAATATTGATTTAGTATTTATTTACAGACAGTATTTTTCATTTTATCATTTTTTTTCAATAATAAAAACACATTTTTAGTACTTATTTCCACAATTTATTTTTTGATCAGGACCGTTTTCGCTCATTGCGAGCATTATCAGCTGAATTCAGTCATCATCAGTTACTATAAATAAGTAGTTATATAATATATAAATAGCAGTTAAATAAGTACTAAAAATGTATTTTTATTATTTAAAATATCATGTCTTTCCATCAAAAAGAAGCAGCTAACACCTTAAAAGTCATTTTATCATTTCAAAATTTCAACTTCACAATCAGTTATTGAAATATGTTTTGAATCTTCTTGTAAAAAAGACTATCACTTTAAAAAATAGTGTTTACGGAGGACAGCTTTTTGTAAAGAATTATATTATATATACGGTTCACCATAAATAAAGCTTTTTTCTGTGTATGTTTGGTTATCCCATTTATTTACACGACGGATTATAATCCTTTTTTCCTTGTAGCAGTTTAAATACGGGTGGTAAATAATTATATTTATGATCCTTTAAAAAACATTAATTTCGAATATATTATAAATTCCAAGTTAAAAAACAATTTGAAAAATCATTTTCTTTATACATTTAATAACACAATAAAATTTGATTGTTATTACTGTCAATTATACTATTTTAAATTTATGTTATTAATCCTTTCAAGAGGAACTACAGCTATATTTGAATGTTATATTTCTGCTTTATCCTAAAGATTTATTCAACCGGAAACGTTCAGTTTACGTCTTAATTAAATTGCATCAGTAATTAATTTGTCATTATATATACGTACATAACGACACACCTTTATTTAGTTCTCTTGTCTTGGCATACATATATAGATCAAACAAAAGGTGTTAATTAAAGCTATTCACTCAATCTCAGAGTCACTCCTCTTCTGTGTGCGTATGTTTGATAAGGCTTTGCAATAAGGAACCGTCGAAGTTTCTGGATTATCAGGAGCAGTATTTAATTCTACGATTTTGATAACTAAAATAATTATTGTCAATATACTGAACCCTGCGATTTCCTTGCAATATCCGGGATGCCGGTTTTCGGTGAAAACTCATCCATTGTAATAGTAAATTACAATTTTCCGTACTATGTCGCCAATTTTATATTATAAAATTTAAACCGGTTTCAGCACCATCGGTTGATAATGCTCGTGATCTGCAAAATCGGTCCTGAACTTAATAATTATATAATTCATGATATCGGCTGAAGGTGCCTGATGGAATTTCAATATAAAATTTGAATTGTTACAACTTTGTACGATTCCACATGTTTTGTCACTAACGACTCGGGTTGGCCTTTCGGCATCTTCAGGCATTATATCATACGGATGCAACAGAACTGACGTAAAATAAACTTACTTACTTATATCATATTCACAATAATGGGGGACCAAAGGTGTAAAAATAAACAATAAGCATCGTCTATATACCATATTAGTTATTCATTACAGAAAACACTTATCCCAAGAAAAAGCAGTAAATTGCAGTTAAAACAAATTTAATAATATTAATCTAAAAATAATTAACACAATTGCCTATGAATAATATTTATTAACGATCTTGTTAATGAGTCATTCTTGAAAGGGTTTTACAACACATATCAATCAACTATCATTAAAATATCAATGGTTATTTTATATATAGAGATACCTACTATCAAACATCTAGTGATGAAATATAAGAATTTACGTCATGAGATTGTCGATTCATTGAACCGATTTCACGTAAAGGGTACAACAAGGGGGAGTTGGGAAGATTGAGTTGATCATTGAGAATAAATTCATTTCATGACAAAACATGTGGAATCGTACAAATTTGTAACAATTAAAATTTAATAATTATCTATTGTATAATTGTGGAAGCATTACCGAAGATACTGTTTTTTTTTTCAATAATACTTTTCTAGAAAGTAGTGACCGTTAAGAACATTATTCTCAATTATTGATATTTCAAATTAACGCCACAATTATTTCAAAGATCATTAATAAACATGTCTTAAATACAAAAGACAAATTCGTTATAATTTTTCTATTAAGATGAACACAGTCATGTTTTCATACACATTATCTCATGAAACAACTATCTCAGCTATTATTTAAAAATGCTTAAATATACTAACATAAGAAGATAGACCGACATTTCAACGCTGGTATAAATGATATTTATAATGTAAAAACTTTAGGGGGAATTTTCCTGTCTAATGGATATTATTTTTAAGTAATTGGGTATTTCCGGTTTTCTTTTTATTACTGTTAATTTCGGCCCCTATGGCAACAACTGACAACGATTTGAGTTTAATTAGTGTTCATTGCTTTGATAGCATCACAATTATCGTATAACACAACTATGGGGAGTGTTTACTGGGCGTATTTCCCAAGTGGTCTTTCTTATAATCGTAGCTACCTCGAGAAATGAAATACTGATTCTGCAAATTAGAATAACAATACGCTGTCACATTTGATAACTTCAGAGTATGTGAAATGGAATACGGCTAAGATTTATAGAAATGATTTTTCTGTCAGCGTCCAGTAATCTCATAGAGCGCTAGTTCTAAGGTTTATATTTTCCATTTTTTTTAAATAATAAAAACACATTTTAATTTCATATTGCTCACGACGAGTGAAACGGTCTTGATCATAGAATATATTGTGGAAAAAAGTACTTGTTAAATGTAAGTAAATGTGCTTTTATTATATAAAATATTATGCCTTTCCATCTAGAAGTGACAGTTAACACCTTAAAAGTTATTATAGTTTCCAGTTTGAAAAGTGATAAGATTAATATGATATAAAATTTATATCAAATTAATCTTATAAAGTGACGAAACACAAAAACTCTTCCACAAACGATTTTTTGCATTGTACATTTGCATATATTTCTTCGCTCACAAGCTGGGTTTTACTTCTCGATATCTTTAGTCATTCTATAACACGAATGCGATAAAACTATCCTAATATACAATGTTTCAACAATTTGAATTTTATTTTGAAAGGACTTAAGAACGAGTTTGATATTGAAAGGTTTCATCAAGGACTATCAGTCATTATCGTTCATTATTTAAAAAAATATTTGCTAGCCATCTCTTGCCGAAGAGAAAAGGATTAAGGGCACAGCTTTTATAGACAAAAATATAGTAACAAGCTTAACATTTTTGTCAAATCACACTTTCAGTTACCAAGAAAAGTGGCTAACTAATTAATTCAAGTATAGAAATTGACAACAATGCAAATTTTTATTCGAAGGCTCAGACAGTTGGTCACGTGATTGATTAGCACAAAAAACCAAGCTTTTATCATTCACTGCCTGACTTATAAAATGTGATAATTTATCTAAAAAACACTTTTTGTTCTTGTATTGTTGTTGAAGTGAAAATAAAGCTATTTGCCTTTATCTCAATTTAACAAGATCGTGCTTCCAAAACAGATCAGTTTAGATTCGGTTGTGTTGTGTTCCTCCTCGCCTTTATTAACGACGTGTCTATCTATTTCCGCTCGACAAACGACGAATAACATATATTACGGCAACCAAATTACTACATTTAAAAGCAAATCACTGTAAACTTAAATTATAATGCGGTATACTTGAGATTGAAAATGAAACGTGCTTGTGAAACCTTACGCTTCTCACAAGGATTATGCTTTAGCTTGAATAGAGACTGGTCGCTTTGAGCTCACGGATTGTCGGAAATTCGAATCAACCAATTATTTAGAATTATTGATCATATCATAACATTTAATAATTGAGGCAAATCTCTAAAATAATCAACATTGTATTAAAAGCACGGATGAATGTTTGTGATTTATTTTACCATTCGAATTGATATGCATTAATCTTTTTTATATACACTTTTTGTACATTTTTTCATCAAGTCGTTATTTCATTGAAACAAGACTCGTTTGCTCTATTTGTAAGATCCTGAGAGGAAGAAATAAAGATTGAGCGATCACCTCTACTAACAGTTTAGTAAATTTATCGCTTTTTCCTTCTTCCCAAATTAATGAAATTAACAAACAAATCATTTGGTTTCAACGTTTACTGTGTTTTCATTTTTTTTCTTATAATTGTTGAATCAAATTTTAATACTATATTGTCGTAATAATCCAATTTAAAAATTAAAAACATTACGGTATTCTCTGATATTAACAAAATGTTTTTTAATATGGTGCTGAATGCATTATGTGATATCATATGTAATAAATACACGTTTAATTGCATTTAAACTTTACATGAAATCTATCGAATTCACTGATATTAACCATTTCACAATTATATATTTGTAAAAATTCTATTGATACAGAAATGAAGTCATAAAAACCTTAAGATAAATTAATTTTAATGAAAATTTGAGAACGATCATTGTGACGTTATTGGATTTTAAATTATTATACTAAGACATTGTTAGTTTTCATAAAAACACAGTAAGTTACTTGTGAAGTGTATACTAGTTTTACATTTTAAAACGCATTGAATTCCTCTGAAAACGAATCATTTCAACACAAGACTGTTTAGTTTCACTGCTATAGACTATCTCTGCTTGGGAAAATTCTCTCCTATTAGATCTACATGACTTAACTCGCATAAAGGGTTGTCACAATTAAACATATATTTTTAATTACCTTTTATACTGAGAACAATGCTTTATCTTTGAGTGGCACTGAAATATTTGTGTTTTTATCTCGATAGACTAACTTTTCATCTGATGACAATCATTCAAACACCGTTCATATATGATATTTTTTAATCGAAACAAGCAGTCAAATCACCATTTACTTAACATGTGTACATCAATGAAAAGTTTTAATGTAAAGGATATACGCAAAAACTATGAAAATACTGCAAATAATTTTACTTTTAAGCAATTTTCCAATCGATAATGAATTAAACATGCCATTAAAAATCTACGGTTGTATGTTAAAGGACACAATCTTTTTTATGCCTAATTCATTTTTTATCAGCGTACTTTTTAAATAACGATAAAAAATAATATCTTGTAAATATTAACTTTGATTATTTAAAAAATAACCATCCCTGCACGTGTAACTAGGGTAGCTGCTTCGCCAGGTCGTAGGCACGTACAGCGAAGCAATATAGAGTCGTAGCTCGTATTAGTGCAGCACTGAGGCTTGCTACGCCATACTACAGGCCATCATTGCCGTCGACACGAAAGCTCGCTTCCAGACATTGATTGACTACATTTAAAACGATGCGATTTTATTCTTCTAGTATCGCAGATATTTTATAGGGAGATGTCTGCACCCGTTCAGACCAGTTAATGTGAACAACTTTACAATTGTATAAATCGAAAAACAAACATGATTGATGACTAATGAATGAATTCAAGTGTTCATTCAAAATATAAAATATTATTTTTAATATTACAATTTGAAAAATCTTCTTCTCTCAATACCATTTTAATATACCTCCAGTTTACATACTATAAAATTAATCAAAATCATTGTTATCAATTTTCAAATTTACAGAGAGACAGGCTCTCTTGATTGCTATTGTCAATATGCAGTAAGAAAGCATGTTGACATTAATAACAATATTACTTCACTATCGTTTTTCAAATTATTTCAATGTTCGTAATTTGTTTGTAACTTTTATCCCATTCGTTATGTCTCTCAATATAATACAATACTCTTAGCACAAAATGACCTTTTAATATGGTTTAGTTTTTGATACCAAACAGTAGATATTTGGAGGTAATTAACATTACAAAATATGTAACTATATTTAAATAAATAGTTTGTAATTGACTGTAAAATATTTTTAAAATTTTTTTTAATCCTGGATATTACTAACTCAAATTTTTGTATAAATAGCCATGTTTTAATTTGTATTGTACCAATTGATAATGTTCGTAATGAGTAAAGTCGGTATTGATCTTGAACGTATACAAAATTATGGCTGTTTTATTAAACATTGTGTTTTATTTTATTTATTAAACGCCTTTCTTCAAAAACTGGCTGTTAATATTGTTAATAAATTGATGATTTGTATTATTTTAAAATATACGAACAATTAAATTTACTACTGTTATAAAAATCTCTTTAAATTTAAGCTAGGTATAGTAGATATATTTATCTACTCTTATTACTAATAACGTGTGTAGGGGGGTAAAAGTACTAGATTCCTATAGGGATAAAATAGTTGTATAAGAAAATGATGATTGACTGTAATAAAGTGTAAGTGAATAATCTATCATCGTTAAAACCTACATTTGATTTTTTATGTGTACGCTTGTTGCTATAAGATAGATTATTTTTTTCATTTGAAAGATCTTCTTCAAAATATTATACAATCACAGAATTTTTTTTATATAAATAGTCATACTTTGAAACAAAAAAACCATGAGAAATTTTATTCACTTTACCTTAGAAGCCTTTCAATGTCATGTTTATTACGATTGTTTTCAACATTGAGATAATCCAAAATTATATCGGGAAATTATTTTTATTTGCTCTGCCAAAAATAACATAAATAAATAAGCCAAAAGCCTTAGCGTACAAGAATTAATAAAATATATCGGTTTACTTGAAATCTGACGAAGAAAGAATGTGGTTTGAAGAGAAATGGAAAATATATACTCGAGTGGTTTAATATTGAACGCTTAAATATTTTCGAATTTCTCATCTTATGGTTATTTATGCATTTTTTTTTTTGATTTATTTTGTTATTTTATTTCTTATAATTGTACTAACTGTAATAAAATATTTTTTTGTATAATATTGAACATTATAAATAAATGGCAATTCAATTTATCGTTATTATGTTGCACGTAAATAAAGAGCCATTTAAGTAAACTGTGTTATTATTAAAGCTGTGCTAAGATATAAAACAAAATTTAATTGAAGAGCTTTAATTTGAACTATGTAAAAGTTTGTATTTAATCTTTATTTGAAAAATATATTGACTCGCTGTTTGACACATTCATTAATAAAACAACATCATTCCGTTCAAATTCGTACGGTTTACAGTTTAGTCGAATCACTGATGATATCAACAACGAATAAAGAATTAAGTTGATATTTTTCTTGAATCAATCGTATATTACAAAAGTGTCAATAGAACTAGAAAAATCGTCTTGAAATTTGCTATCATTATATCAATTATATTGGCATTTGCCTGCTAAAACTTCAATTTAATCATCTTGAAATATCAATGTATTTTATTGAACGAAAATTTAATTTAGCAATAACGATATCAGTTTTAAACTTAGCGTTTTTATGTGCAATATTTTAAGGGAATTATTATCGTTTATTTTTTTATTGTAAAACGTGACAATTAAAATACAAATTACAACCATAAGTACACACATAACTCTTTATTGTGATATTATTTTTATATTGTTTATTTGAAATATGACGCTTTAGGTTCTAAAGATCGACGTGTGGATGTTATAGGCAATAAAAATGTTTCCAAATTATTTCAATACAATATTGAATGAAATAATACCCAGTGGGAGCTTTGAGAGAGAGCTTAATGTAGAGTTTAATCTACCCCGCTTCGTACACTCATCTGTAATGTGATTACTCTAGGCTTAAGGGGATGAGAAACAAACCAAAAGCTTCTCCGTCAATAAATATCGTGTCTTGCATTGAAAATATTCTCCGATATTGAATCAATTCTCGTTCTTTGTTTCATATTATATTTTACGTAGCCAGACACGAAAATAAATTAACGTTAAGCCATACTCGTTTACAAAGTAATTAACCTTTTTTATTCGAATTCTCTTTCGATTGTTTCTATGTTCAGTGTTGTGCTGAAAACATTTCACAATGAAAACATCAGGACAATTTTTAATTTTCATTATTATTTGATTTCGAAAGAAAATAAGCAATATTAATTCTTTTTCTTCGCATATCAATACATTTTTTTTAGACGATGACAAAATATATATCCTCTGGTTGGGTAAACATCGTATGAATGCAAAAACTGTAAAAAAAATACATTTGTTGCAAATTTGAAAAAAGCTTTTCTTTGAAGCCATCTAAAATTGAACTATTTTAAAATATAATATCTTCAGTCATATTTTTTATCCTTTTTATCATCATTTTACGTATGACCGAAAATATAAAAACCACCTAAAATATCTATTATATTTTATGAAATTTAGTAAATCATTGCCTTAATAATTATTCATTCTATTATATTTTTACACCATGCTTGTTCATATCTAAACCTTTACAGCTAATAAGAGCATATATACAAAATTGTTAATATGTACAGATATGTTATTATAATCGTATTTTTTTTTTATTCTATAATGGGATTCACTTTATAGCGAACATCACTGGACACAAAATCGCAGCGTATTTTCTGTTTTGTCTCAAGTAATTATTTTGCGTGTTAAAATACATTTTGGAGTCTACTCTTACCATTTATACTACAAATGCTGCTTCAGTTCATCAAGATGAACTTGAAAAAAGAAATTGTAGTATTTTAGCTTTAATTACAATGTGCAGACACATTTTAATATTACTAACTAAAATACACAAGTTGATTATAACAGTAAAAAATATTGAGTAATGCTTTGTGATCACATTCTATAATGTATTTCGAACTTGAAAATGGTTTTCTAGCTGTAATATTTTAACTTTTCTTTCTCAATTAAAATCATAAAATCGGTGAAATGTTATAAAGCAATTTCGTCGAATATTACTACCATCAAATATGGCTAAAAGGATATTTTCATATTCCCATTGTATGTCACACCAGTGTTATGTTTTGCGCTAAAATAACGAAAATTTTATTTCGATTATTATAGGCAATATTTACGTTGATATAGTTGAGAAAAGTTATACCTGATACTCAAATAGATAAAAAAATATTATAACTTTCGTGTTGCAAGCTAATTTTTGTGTCTAAGCATTGCATGATTTGTCCTGGAAATCTACATTAGATTATTTTGCACCAATATTATTCAATATATTTTTGACTTTTTCGGTGCTGGAACATCCTTATCGCAAATTGTCCGGAACGGGCTATCATGAAAATATTTTGATACGCTGTTTTTTTAATCACCTCTTTAAATAAGGAAATAATAAAATTATGAATAATTGTTTTTATCGCGTGCATGTTTTTTATGTAAATTTAGTTTGAAATATGAATCAATTTTCACAAAGACTTAAACTGACTAAAAATTGTTCTACTGTTTCATTATAATCAAAAGATTCCGTACTTCAAATATTATTTTAATCGCATGTGGCTGGCATACATCAGGTACGTGACGTGGACACAAGTTTATTAAAATCTTGTGACTGTCCATTTTTTGTTTTTCATTTATCGTTTTACTTATTTAGTCGAATTTAGTAATAAAAATCTATTTACAAAATTATGTATACAAATTAAAAAAAAAAGTCAGTTCAGTCAAAGTGTGTTAGTTCTGTTGCATGCGTGTGATAGAATGCCTGAAGATGCCGAAAATCGAATCCCGGGGCGTTAGTGAAAAAACACGTGGAATCATGCGAAGTTGTAACAATTCAAATTTGATATTGAAATTCCACTTAGCACCTTCAGTCGATATCATAAATTATACAATTTTTATTAAAAATAATGAAAAAACATTGAGTGCCCCATACTCGTCCCATTAATGATTTCAGATATTATTATGATTAAAATTTTATGTTTCAGTAATGATCCATTGATCGTAATTCAACGATATTTTATTCATTCAATCCCAAGGCATCGTATTTCTACTTTGAATAATATCTTTTAGGTAAAGCTTAACATTCATTTCATTCGATTATATTATTCTCTTTCTTCTTTGTACAAAGGTCATGATTATCAAAACGTTCTCTAAACTTCAATGTGTTAACTGTCACTTCAAAAACCATAACATCGTGGAATAATTATGAGATATAGAAGTATTCCATTTGCTATGAATACTTATGATCAATAATTCAAAAAACAGAATATCTATTGTGTTTTAAAACCTTGTATAACAAGTGTTCGAAAATAAAGTTTCTTGTAAAATATTCTAAAAAAAATATTTTTCTGTTTTTTTTTTAATTAAATACCAGATTTTGCGGGCTTGCGAAGCCGTTGAAAGGTATTGAAGCTTGATATATTAAGCATTTTTTTCTAAAGCAATTGAAATGATAAATTTCAAGATCATATATTTTTATAGATTGAGTAAATAAATTTTATAAGACAACTATTTTAAATAAAAAAGTGAGGTCAAAAAACTCCTTTGCGGTTTTGATAGAAGCAAATCCAATACGAGCTGAAAGCTTTTTTGACCTCATGCAGCTCTTAGTTCTTTTTAGACTGAATCGCTTACATATTTTGAACAAATTGCCAAAAATAAAACCTTCCTTGCAGCCATTACAGTTGACACGATGAACAACATATTTAATGAGCAAACCAATGCCTATATTACACAACTAATTAATCCATTATCATAATCTCTTTTAATTATACCTTAGCCTTACTATGATTCAGTAAATAAATTATAATTTTTATATAATAAATTAATTGTATACCAATAAAGCTGAATACTTTTAATTAAATTAAATATTTTATTGTATGTATGTTATGAAGGTTTATCTTCTAGGTTATTGTTATGTAGGCGAGAAATCAATTAGACAATATATTACTATGGAAATAGCTTTCTACAATATTATGTCATTCTATTGCAACTTATTACGATGCTACTTGTTATTTTTCTAGCTGATGTTGCTTAGCAATATTTAGTTGAAGATCACTTTCTTTCTTGCTTCTTTGCAGAGGATAAAAAAGTATACGAATCGACACAGTACGTCGTCGGATGTTCGTTCATTCTACTCTACTCCGTAGACATTTTAATCGACGCGTTCCACAATAATTATCAAAACGATTTTTAACCTTCTACCTATCTGGAATACTTTATCGTAGATTCGTTTGACTATACACTCATCCGTCGATTTACGCGGTTCCCATTTTACGTGGTTTCACTTTTACGCGGTAAGAAAAAAATACATTTTTTTTAAATCAAACATATGTTACTTTGTGGAACGCGTCACATGTGAACTTGAAGTCTCGATTTACACCGTTGCGATTTACGCGTTCACTCTTGAAACGTTTCTACCGTGTAAATCAAAGGATGAGTGTATTCTCAAATATTATTGTACAGGCCACAGTTTACATAAATAAGTCATCATTTATCTGTTATTTCGAATATTCATAACTATTATATCGCATAAGCTGAATTTTTTCGAATGTGATATTCCTTGATATTGTTAACAAAGATTAAAAACTTATTATCGGTTGTTTTTTTTTCAAAAGGTAACCGAGTGCGAACTCTCCTCAAAAAGCCAAAGTTTCTTTTGGAGCAAAGGACTTAGGGAAGAACAGCACAATAATATTTGGAATCCGGTAAAAGTTTTATTGTTTCTCGAGTTTTTTTTTGCTGTAAATATTGTATAGAAGTGTTTTCTCTTTGACACCGCGACTAGTGAAATAAATCTCGTCAAGGCAAAGAATAAAATATTTTATTCAGTAAATATATTTGACCTTCTCCGCAATGTGGGAAGTATTAAATACTTCTCTATTTTTAAAAAACTAAAACATTTCGAAAATATAATAATAGGATGTGTTCACAATTTGCTAAAAGTTTACAACTAAGCAGGGCTATTTTTTGACGCATAATTTACAACTGACATAAAGGCATTGTTTGGCATTATAACAATTCAAAGAATTGAAAACATTTGAAAGTAGTGAACACATAAATGTCTTTTCAATCTTTCTTAAAGTAATAATCTGAATGTAAAACAAATACTAAATATAAATATAAATTACTGAAATTAATGTAAGAAAGCCTATTATTTTTTTTTTAATTGTTTATGGTTAAAAACGTCATGCAAAAGAATCTTTTTTGAAGATATACATATATTATAATATTATATTTTATTTTGCTGACTATACACTTAACCATGTCTTTTAAAGCCTCATCTTTGCTTTTTTATGTATGCCTAAATAAATGCTTTATCGTTACCATGTTTTTAAAGTATTTATTGTAGTTTCACAAGAATTAAGTAAGTCTATTGATAACTTTCATGGTTTTACACTATTATTAAAACTGTAACTTTAAAATAACCGTTCTGGCAATTACGTGAACCCGAGATAACTGAATAAAATATCAAATTATTGTGAAAAAATGTGTCTTTTTCTTTTACTCTCTCCGGCAACAAAGATATATCATTTCAATTCCAATTCCATCAGTGTTGTGCATCAATAATTAATTTTGAACTACGCAAAATAACTGGAGAGAGCCCCGCCATTTGTTGTGCAATGAAACGTATTTGCAAAATTTTTTAAGTTTAGTATGAAGCCACTTGTATTTATGAGGTATTAAAGATACATTTTAGACTGTGAACACTGAAATATTTCGGTATTATACATACTATAACTGCAAAGTGTTGCAATATTATATTCATTGAAGTTATCACAAACTCATATTTGAGGTTATGATTTTTTTTTATTTTACGAAATGTGGCAACAAATCTTTATCTCTAACGAAAATCAAAAAATTCAAAACTTTCCATAAATTCATTCCTTTTGAAAAATCAAAAGGAATAGTTGGAATTAGTCTTTGCAATCGAATAGAATAAATATTTCTTGTAAGATTGTTTATTCAGTCAAAAATCTGATTAATCTTACTGGAGGTCTTTCCGAGGGACATTAATATTTTTTACAGCCATATTATTATAATCTGGATATAAGAAATTCTGAATTAAATTTTAAAGCAATGGCCTTTAGACTTGGCAAATTTATATCTGATTACAAATTAAAAGTTTAATTCAGTCGGTCCATAGCGCCTTATAGGTAAATTATATTGAGTTTAGGTTCTGTGTAGTTCTCACTGCGCAAATAAGATAAGATGTTATCCAAGAAACGTGCATAAGAAAATCTTGCGACCAATAATTTGGTTCGTAACTGATAATTAATGGGTGTAAGGACTTAAACATAAAAAAATTCTAATACATTCTCATTTTTTCGAATGCTTAATGCTTAAACATTACACAAGACTTGAAACTAAAATAACAAAAATAATTATATTCGAAATAAATAGGTATCTTCGTTATTTTACAGTTCAGGATAACTTACAACGAAAATGTTGATTAAATTTCAGACCCATTGTTCAGTAGTATGATCTGTAACAACATCTTTGCTTGAAACAACTAAAAAACTATTCATAATTTGTGATATCGACTGAAGGGGATTGATGGAATTTCAATATCAAATTTGAATTGTTACAACTTTGTACGAATCCCCATATTTTGTCTGTAACGACCCGGGTTTCGTCTTTCAGCATCTCCATGCTTTCTATCACATGGATGTAACAGAACTTGTAACTTGAACTTTAATTATAGGAATTAATAACTTTGGAATATAGGCAATGCTTACTGTTTATTTTACGTCAGTTCTGTTGCATCTGTGTGATAGAATTCCTGAAGATGCCGAACGGCTAAGCCCGAGTCGTTAGTGACGAAACATGTGGAATGGTACAAAGTTGTAACAATTCAAAAAACTATTCTTTAAATTTGAATTGTTGAATCTGTAGATAACTATACATGTTTTGTCACACACGACCAGGACTCCGCTTTACGGCATCTTCAGGCATTCTATCACACGGATGTAATAAAACTGACACACAGTAATCTGTACGCATTACTTCAACACAAAAAATGAAAACTCTTAGGGTAAACATATATCTGAGTATAATTAAAGTAACCGCTGATTTGATTTTAATGAAATTCATTTTTGGAAACTATTATCTTATAACCCAAACTTGATAACGATGTGAGATACTTTCAGAAATTAAAATTGTTTGGTGAGCTACCTATACATATTCCTTCTTTATAAGCGTTGATAAAAATGATTGAGAGAGAGACAGAGTGTATGGTGCAGTTCGCATCAATCGTAATACATATCTGACCGCTTCTCTATTGTACTTCGTTGTGAGCGCAAATTTTTATGCCAAAAATAATATTACAACGGCAATATTTCAATCATTTCGTTGAAATTCAGCTCGATTCACATTTTTAATTTTCTGAGTGAAATTTTATAGGCAAATTTATAAGTATGGTAAAGTATCTTACGCGAGCTACCGATAGCTCGGGAGCGACCGTTTAGCGATCACTATTAATAAATACATCTGAATACCTATTTTGATACCATCAAAATGTAATTGAGTAATATGATACTTAGAGATATCTGCATAGTATATCATCATTTTCGCAATTGAAAATCATTAAAATCAAATCATTAGTTATGACTTTTCCCACGATATGTCATTGTAGTAATTTTGGCATATACATTTTACTTAACTCGAAAATTTTAGTACTAAATAAAAAAAATATGATCGTTTGGTGATCCTACACCAACTTTCCGTTTCAAGCAAGATCAAACAAACTTTGCGCTTATCTTATATCAAACTGAATTTTAATGTCAGAGAGTATGTAAAAGCTTCGAATTACTTACTATACTCACTTCAAACACTGAACACTGACGTAACATGTAGTTAACAAGCTATGAAAAAAATACCACTCGGTCATATGCAAGATTATATAGATAATTTTATAACATATATTTGAATATATTATTAATTTATAACGTTGTATGTATACTTATAAACAAGAAAAAATCTTCAAGCTTTTATATATTATAACATACGTAAACAAAAATTAACAGCAAGATACTTTTACTCGAGCTTCTAATAAATACGTCACTTAAACAGTTAAAAAGTGTTTGTTTTGTTAGCGAATATTGATTAACCCTTAGATTTCCTATTAAACAATCATTGAATTGATGATTTAATATTGTCTTTCTATAAACTAAAGCCTAAAAGTTTTTATAAATTGAATATTTATGAATAAACACTGTCGTCAATTGTGTATTTTTAACGAAACATAACGGCTTAGGAAATATTATTTTCATAGAAATGGTTATTGGAAATTTAATGGAAATATATTTCGTTTTTAGGTTGATAAATGTTTTTGATGAAAATTTTTGCTGAACGACAAACAATATGCTTATTTTAAACATCGTTTTGTGATTAGCAAATATACTTGCTTAATATTAAGAAATAAATATTTCTTACGCTTTTTTTATTATATTAACAGCTTTTATGTCAATATTTATCTTGAAATAGTTTTTATAACAGATGAGAATTAAAATTTTAACCATATTTTATACTCCTAATACAATCCCAATTATTCAGTATTTATTCTTACAAGATCAGCATTTCATAAAAAAATGTTCAAAGCTATAATTGTAATCTTTTTCGTTATAATCCTACATTTTATTTAAAATTCTTGCTTATCTTATTATTAGTAGCTATCAATGTTTTTACAGGCATAACTTTTTTCGCTTAAAGTTATATATTATATTTTCTTTTTCGTAACTATATAATACAAAAATGATTTCGTCGTATATGCATTATAAAAATTTTCTAATACCCTCCATTTTCAGAATCAAAATCAAAACAATACCATATTTTGTTTGAATTATCAACGTATCTTGCTGTATGTCTATTCTCAGTTTCGAACACTTAAGCGTGTAAACAGATCGAAGTGATATCAGGATATTAATTCTGATTTTGATAGACATAAATATATTGTGTAATACATATGGATTTACATTAATTATTCTTCCTAATGAGTATTCCATGATTGTTCTGAGCTCTTAATGGATTTTTATTTTAATGTGAAACCGGTCCTGTATTGTAGATGGCACTCAAAAAAGTATTTTTAATTCATTAAACAAATGCTTTGTAACTCTGAATAATGTTGAATATATTATTATAAAATCTAAATAAAAAGTCACGTTGTATCTTATTCGATGACAAAATAATCAACTGTCAAAATACTAAAAGCTCAGTCGTCGTGACTGCCAATACGTGCTTAGAATATTGAATTTAGTTTCTAGTATTAGTAGTGTTGTAAGTTGTTGGTGACATGACAGCTAGAAAGATATTCAAAGGCTTCTGTAAACATCAATTGCTGTCAACTAGACAGGCGGCTTCCGCTAGTTTTCACTTTCGAATAATAATAAAGGAAAACATTTCGCCTGTTTTGTCTCGTTATTAATGGGGACCTAAATAAATGCCCTCGGTGATGAAATAATATTACGCTATCAAATATTTAAAGATTAACATCATAACAATGCTTAATCTATCAATTTAATTAATTATTAACAGAAAAAACGTTGGTAATAGCATCTTACTTTATTGCTGAACTTAATCGATCCAATTTTGAATTGTTACAATTTTGTACGATTCCACATCTTTTGTTACTAACCACCCGGGTTTCACCTGAGTTCTGTTTTATCCGTGTGATATAATGCCTGAAGATGCCGAAAGGGGAATCCCGGGTCGTTAGTGACAAAATATGTGAAATTGTAAAAAATTGTTACAATTCAAATTTGATATTGAAATTCCATCAAGCACCTTCAGTCGATATCATAAATTTATCGATCCAATTTTACACTTATCACTTTTTTCCATTTTATAAAATCGGGGCTATTATTCATTTCAACGATATTTTGTATTTGGATGACGAGAGGTGTTCACAATAATCAACTGCAATTAAAACATATTTGAGTTATACGACATATTTAAAAAACATACATTATTAAAATATGTGGCATTTAGTGGGATTTAATATTGTATTAGATATATTCATACATATATTCATAGGAATCATAAACTCTCGGCTTATAATGCCATGATACATAGGCTGATAACGGTACCTATGAGTCAGGCAGATTACGATAACGAACTGCAGATTACGATAACGAACTGCAGACTATAAAATGCATAGCTCTTAATAATGGTTATGAGATAGCGACGATAAATAATATATTATATTAAAAAACAATTAAATCTGGCTGGAAAACTCATTTACCCGAACACAATTCAGGATAACCGTTTCTTTAAATCAATCAACTACCTAGGTAGCATGAGTGAAAAAATTCATCGGGAGATTAAAAACTCAATAAACGTAGCTTTCAAGGTCAACAATAATTTAGACAGACATCTTAAAAATAGTAAAGATAAAATTAATAAACTGGACAGAAGCGGTATTTATAAAATGTCCTGTGGCTCATGTTTATCCGTTTATATCGGACAAACATGTAGAAGTATATCTACTCGAGCTAAGGAAAATGTAAGATCATTTAACAGTAAAAAACAGATTCACAATTCGCTAATCACGTTATTAAGGAATCACAATATAAATTCAAAATCAGCGCCTAAATGTTTGCATCTTTGTAGTAAGGGTCGTAGAATGACGGCTTTGGAACAGCTGGAAATCAATAGACATCAATTATCACAAAGGATTCTTAACGAACAAACTATATAATAGTATCCGCATTAGTTCGATCCTATTATTACTAGGGGGTGGTCTGATTTGCTTCCGTAATGACCACTTCCGTCCCACATATAAGCTTATTGTCATAGCCGCCTTTTTTTTCATTTAGAATGTTTGAAAATTTAGTTTTATTGTGTGAAAGTAATAAGCTAGGCCGTTAAAACAGGAGAGAGGATGTATTGTGTGTCTTTTCTACACAGCTATATATAGATAAGCGAATGTTAGTTTAAGCATAGTTCTGACGATGGCGTGAGCCGAAATAGCTATCGACCATTTTTAATTTTTTTTTAATAATTTTGTAGAACTAAAATACATTGCTATTTTTTTCACCGCGAGATATATTCATTTCTCGTTTAATAAAGACAATGAGTTTATTGGATATTTTTAATTAATAAATTTCTCAATAAAATATTTCATAATCCTGAATGTTTAAGTACAATAATCAACCGCATTTATACGTTGAATACTTTGTTGTAACCAGAACTGATTTCGGTCATCGTGAGTATTATCAACTTCTTAACATATAATACTTTATAAATAATATTATCATTTGATTATAATAGCTTTCCACCACAAAGTGTTATCAACTCATTAAAAGATAAAGACCTTGTCAAAAATTTCAATAATGAAAATAATATTTGCCTTTATTTTCAGAAAATATTCGAATGTGAGGTTAGGTTTATAGATGTCGTACTTGACATCTCGAATCCTCTGAAATGAAGAACAATTTTCATTCCCACTCGCTGCTAGCGCCATAATGTGCAAACAGCTAGCGCCAAACGGAGCAGATGCGACGTCAATCATCGTGCACGACAAGGTGACAGCAGCCGTTTTTATTGAATACCCCTGCCGACAGGCCAAATGTCATCGAGCGATTTGCTGCGCGCCCACATATCGATGTCGTCAGCTAAATACCCTCCTCGTACCAGCCATATAACCAATATAAAATCACTTTAAATCTGGTGATATTTTTTGAAGCTTTAATTTTTTTTTTTTGAAATTGCACTGAAATTTATTAGTTAACAGGCATAATGGATACAGTGTTCGATAAAATTAGTTCAGTGATAATATCAAAATATTTACTTCCATGCATAATCTTAAATTCTTTTAACAAGGAATACACTGATTTAATTTGGAATATAAAGACAATATACAATCATATTGAAACCTACGCCCTAACTTTTATATAAAATATTTTTTTTAATGTAATAATTGCATTGATTGAATTGGCATTTGCTTGGTAGAACTTTATTATAACACGATGAAAAAATTGCAATGTATTTTAGTTCTACATTTTTTTTACAAGATATAGTTGATAGCTATTTCGACTCACGTCATCGTCAGGACTATGTTTAAACGTATATTTGACTATCTACATATAGTTGTATAGAAAAGGTAGATAATACATCTTTTCTTCTGTTTTAAAAACGCAGCTTATATCGTGCTATCAAAAAAACTAAATTTAAATTAAACTTAACTATACAGGTTACATTTTCAATAAGTTTAAATACTGCCCGGAGATGATTTATTACAGAAATGCATTAGCTGTCGCAATGGTCTGAGAATATATTAATATTATTTTCAAATTTACTGTAAAAAGAAATAATATGCCCAAAAGCTAACTTATTGCTGGCATTGTACTCAATTTTTACGATCGTATGGAAATTATTACATCACAAAAATCTATGTTATGAAACAGATATCCAGGCATCGATTGAAACAAAAGCTTTCCATACCGAAACTCAAACGGAAGCCAACGGTTTTGACCGTTTGACACCAAGCTTATTTTGGACTTTCATGGGAAAATATCATGTTAAGCATTGGAATGCGTGAGACGTATATTTAACCTTCGAATTTACAGAATTTGTTTGTAAATTATAAAACGGCATCTTTTAAATTATCTCAATTTTTCCATATTAAAAATGTAAAACGAATGAATTCTTGCAAAAACTGAATGAAATTTCTTGTTATGTTAATGTTTCTCAATATCTTAATATTACGCCGCTTCTAAGAATCCCATCTAAAAACTATTTCAATTTATAATTTGATTTATACATCTGAGTTATCTTAAGACAATCGGAAATTTTTTTTATTACGCCTCGAAGTGTAGTAGATAAAAAAATCTTCAAATATTACTAGCAATAAGTAAATTTGCATACGGTTAGGAAATGACAAGAAGTTAACTTATGGCTCTATCCATACCCTAGTTTCAGGATTATATAAAAGACATCACGCCGTTAGTTATAAACCCAAATATCTATTGTAAAATCAATCTTGAACATTCGAGTGTTCGAACCATTGACTTCGGCATCTATTGGTACCACGAAGTACACTCTTTAGCTACATGTCTAACAGTAGTAATATTTTACAATCAATATGTGAATTAATCATAATTTTATATTTGTGCAATATATTGTAATAAACAGTGTACGTATTGTATCTGCATAAAACCGCTTAGATATTTTCTTCTGTCAGTTTGTTAAAATCATCGATTTTTAATACGAACATATTAAATCACAATTAAAGAAATACTTATGAATTCTAACAATCTTGATGTAGAATAAATATAAATTTTGTTTTTTATCACTGCAGATTGAAATCGAATTAACAATCTCACTGTAATATTTTTTGTAAAAGCAAAACTTTACAAATTTGAATTGTTACAACTTTGTACGATTCCATATGTTTTATCACTAATGACCAATTCTATCACACGCATGCAACAGAACTGACGCACAACAAACAGTTAGCGTCGTCTATATACCAAATTTATTAATTTTATTTATTTTTTAAGTAGCAAATTAAATTTTATTCAAGTAACAAATTTAATAATATTCTTATAATAATTAACACAATTGCCTGTGATAATTTTCATTAATTATCTTGATAATGAGTCATTCATGCAAAGGTTTTACAACAAATATTAATTAACTAACATTTACACATAAATGGGTTTTTATTATAAATACTTACTTATTTCAATCTGGAAAGTAACAATCAAAGATCTAATGTTGAAATATAAGAATTTACGTCATGAGATTGTCGATTCATCGAACCGATCTCATGCAAAGAGTACAACAAGCGGGAATTGTGAAGATTGAGTGGATCATTGAGAAATTAACATCGAAAAATAAATTTGATATTTCAATTCCATCACGCAGTCGATATCATAAATTATATAAAAACTTTACCTACTACTCTTAAATAAATAATTGTTTTATATGTAAAACTCGATTTCAGTTATAAACGGCTAAAAAACTTCAATGTTTATATTTTCGTTGAAAAGAAATGTGGTTAGATTTTATAGTGACATTGATTTTCTTGACTGAATTCACGAAAGAAAACAAATTACGTTAAGTAATTAAAATGAAAATCACACGTTAGCATCTTGAAGGTTTAAGGTCTTCTCAAGATGAATGTTTCAAATATGTAGATTTAAAGGGATATCTGATGTACTTGTATTTGTTTGTTATCAGTTAATTACTTTGAAAACTTTATCGTCCACGTATCGCCAACGAAACTTTTCAATTTCCTACTCATATATTAACAGCAGTGGCGGCACGAACGATACCCACAACGCAAACGACTAGGCGTAAATTTCAGATGTTAAATCATTTAGCTATATCGATTCTCAACATTTTCCCGTCACTGACGTGCCGTCAGTAGAATAGTAGAGCTTTAAAACCCAAACAAATAATTCATTTTGCCTCGAGTTGCAACTTACGTTTGTTTTTTTCTAAATTAGTGGTATAAAATTCAATACATGCTTCATCACCTAAAAAACATTCATTGTGCACTCATATATAATAACTGCATAAAAAAGTCGATTTTCGAGAGTTTATAGTTAAAAGCATAATTATTAAATTATGTGTAATTTTTCTGCCTCCTCACTGCTATATTCTAATTCGATCATTTTTTTTTCTTTTTAGTTGGCTCGAAAACACTACTAATATCGGATTCAAATCCATTAGCAGGCTCTTCTCGTCTTATTAAATAGTCTGTAACTAATTTTTGTCTTTGTAAATTGCATGATATTGCGCTCACAGACTTTTAAGGTCTCGCTGAAATTTAACCGCATGTTAAATAACGGGATCAGTGGCCAAAACCTTATTTTCTAAGTTATCGGCCAATTGTAAAATTTCATAAATGCATCATACGCGGTTGTGTGACGCGTGCCACAAAACATGTTTTTTTTCTGTTTGTTTAATGTTTCGAGGGACAAGTGTATTTACAATTCTTAAATCTCTAACACGATTATTTGAATTAAATTTACATATATAAACAACTCTGTTGCGTCCGTGTGATAGAATGCCTAAAGATGCCGAAAGGCGAAACCCGGGTCGTTAGTGACAAAACATGTGGAATCGTACAAAGTTGTAACAATTCAAAATTGTTATTGTTTTTTTTATATATTTTCCATCTCGCTTATTGTATGTTTGCGTAGTTATTTATAAACATACTTTGTATAATTTGCTATATGTATAAACGGATCAAAAAACTTTGACTTTGACTTTATTGACGAAAAAATTTACACAATAGTAGTTTTGATGGTTTCAATTTCATAAATTGATTATTATTTATCATATTATTTTTACTCGCCTTCATGGCGTACACAACATTTATTTATATAATATATGGACAAATAATATTCGAACATATTTGCTCGTGTTACTCGATTTTAAGGACTTCCAAAACATATCAGTTAACACCAGTTTTCAGGCTGACTTTCCAATTTTCATCTTGGAACGTGTGGTGAGGTGGTGAACTCACCACATCGAACGGCAAACCATCTTCCACATAACAGCTTACTCACTGGGTAAGACTGTTTACATTAAATTTAGTTTACTCACTTCATTCTCCATCTATTAAATTACTAATACTGGGAGAAAATAACTGGGTAAGACCAACGTCACCCGATTAATTGAAGTTGTTAATAATATACTATAAAAATGTCATACTTGATTCACCAAATACAACAATTTTCAAATAGACCAAACTTTATTTATTGATTGAATTTGCATTTACTTCGTAGAACTCCATTATAACACGGTGAAAAAATAGAAATTTATTTTAGTTCTACAAAATGTTTATAAGATAAAGTTAATAGCTATTTCGGCTCACGCCATCGTCAGTAAACGTACATTTCCTTATCTATATAAAGCTGTGTAGAAAAGTACACAATACATCTTCTCTCTTGTTTTAACTACCTAGTTTATTTCCTGCTAGCAATAAAACTAAAAAAGTTTTAAATTGTAAATGAAACTAAACAGGCGGCAATATCAATAAGCCTAACTATTGGACGAAGATGGTTTATTACGGAAAAGAATTAGCATCTCGCAATGGTCTGAGGAGCGGTGACAGATTTATATTTGTTTGTTCGTTTAGAATTTCGTGTGAAAACTTTATTTTATTTATTTTTTCATACTAAGTATACAAATCATAAACCATTAGTTTATTACTTCTGCAATATAAACGGATAAATCCATGATGAACATTAGAAATCGGCAAAGAAATCAACCAAGTAATCTCAGACAATATTGTCGTCTTTAAGATATCAAAAAATAATATTGGTCTGACTCATTCCTGTCCACGAAGAATACGTCGACATCCGAAGCCATACTGTTGAACGTTATAAAAAGCTCTAACCGGTAGCGTCCTCATTGGCATCCGGTACCGTGACTTCTCAAAAGATTATACAAAAGAGTTTTACATTATCAAGGATGTTAGAATTTTCATTTCGGCTTCGCATAAGTCGAAAAAAATGTCACCGAAGACATTTCTCTCGTTATCTTCTTATCTTTCAAAACTGACGGCTGCAAAGAGATAGTCTGTTGGATAAAGCAATTGGTAGTATGGATACGTCCGCAAGTAAAGAAATCTCCGAAATTTCTTCTGGACCTTCTTCATCATAAAATTATGTTTTCAATTCTTTGGGGAACCGAAAATCGCCCCTGTATCTAATCTACGTGATGTTTAGTAATATACAAGAAAATTTTTAACTGAATTTATTTATTCAATTTAAAATTTACGTTGATTGTAAAATAATTAATTATTTTTTCCTATTATACTTGACGTAATATAAAATATGTATTGCTCTTCTCGTTGAATTTTAAGCAGAAAAGCTTTTTGTCAGTTTTTTCCGGTGATGTTTATTTATGCACCGCGATCTCTTTTCAAAACTTTCTATAAAATAATTCTAAATAATATTTCTTAGAAAATGTTAATTTTTTACTTCATTGGTTGTGAGATGTCTTTTGCAATTTATCATATCAAAATAATTATTAATTTTAATGTATGGATATTTGTAATGAAAAATTATTGAAACAACGTATTCATTTGAGCATATTTGTAATGGATGTATCGCAATCTTGTTAATTATCCGTTTCCTTTCCTTTCGTGGTATATCTTAAAATAGTTGAGGTAACTTTACCGTGCCCACAGAAACGAAGTGAAAACAATAATTATCCCTTAATATTGGTTAAGCTAGGTTGCTTTAAATGTGGAGTTTAAAGTATTTATCAAATTATGTTCGCTCCCAATTTGGACTCCCAAGTGATGATGCCTTTACCAAATGAGATTGAATTAGACGCTCAATCTTCCACTTCGTAAAGAGAAGGGAAGAATGCATGAACTGGTAATTAACTAGTATCTTTCTATATGCCGTATTTTTAAGATACGATATCGAGTGGCTTGTATTGTAAATAAGCATTAAAGCCATTACTTATATAAACAAATTTGTTAACTTTGAATTGTTGAAGCTTTGTATATTTTCACATGTTTAATCACTCACGACTCATGTTTCGACATCTGCAGGCATTCTATCACACGGATGCAAAAGAACGTCTCATCTACAATCAATATTTTTAGATTTTGCGATTTTTGTTCAGCAAAAACAAATTAATTCTTAAAAAAAATTTATTTCCGGAGACGGCAGGTTTTACAAATACCCATCACTTTCTGTATGAGGCGTACGCGTACCGCGTTCACTATATAATTTAATTAAGGAAGCAACCCCAAGGGGTTGTTCTTTCGAATCGCTAAATTCATGACAACATATCCATAAAATGGGGGCAAACAATTTTAATCACAAAAAACGGTTCAAAGATGTTCCGAAAATGTTGCCGGCGGCGGAGCGATATCTTCTCCCTCGTCCGATCTCTTCCTCCCGCCTCTTGTAACCAAATAATGTTAAACGGGAATCAAAAATATTACCAACTTATATTCCTGACCATATTCTCTCCTAACGTGAAACACGTGGACTCCCAACGGAATATCTCTGCAAGATATTCTGTACGATAACTAGCTATTTAGTCGCTCGTACTCTTCGTTGGAGACAATAAGAATAGTAAGATGGCTCATACAGGTTTTACAGTCCCTTATTCTTGCTTTGCCCTGTTTTTAAGAGTCAAAGAAAGTGAGAGAGAATGTGGACATCCAAGATATTAAATGGAAGCTTAACAATATTTTTGAATGTCGCTTTCGTTGCCGAGCCACAAAATATTTCCCAAGTATCTATTCATAAGCTTTGGCGTTAACAAAACTTATGGAGGTAAAAATATTAATAAATATATATGTATTGTATATCTATCAACAGCAGAAACAATGTTCTCGCCAATTGTATTTGTTTGTGCGTTGGTGTGCTGGGTTATTCATTTGGGCGAGTCTATTTCTAGGCGTTTCCAACTGTATGCATTCCACCGCACGTAAGTCTTCTCCCGCCATGTCAATAACGGATTTTATTACCAAATCTCTTCGAGGTGTAAATGTTTCTACTTCAAACATCGAATTGACGCAAATAATTTCGAGTGATGAAATTGACCAGTCACGAAGAAGAGATAGGTGTATTATTTTATTGCAGTGTGCTGAAAGTTGACAATTAAAATATCAGAGTTCAAACAGTGTTGAAACATTCGTGAAAGAGCTAATTTGTGTATTGAAATGAAACCTGATTTGCCCTTATAATTTCTGCTAATTTTTATTCACACCAACGCTACTGAATTTATTCTTGAAATATTCAGTGTCAGAATATGTTTTTTGTGGTTTAGCTGTGAACATGTCCATAAACCGCCGAAAAGAAACGACACATTAACAATGATACCATACTTCATACTTCACATGGAGGTTTTAGAAAATTGTACAGAATTACAAAAAAAGCTTTGGATTGAATTTTTAAAAGTTATTCTCTACAAAATAAAAATAAAAATCTCTACTCCAAAGTGTTTCCATTAAAAGCGGCGTAATATTACGAAATATGAGAAACAACCGCTATGGACATTTCCTGGCCCGAGGCAGTATTTCCAAATTTAATTTCAAATACAATTTTTCAGCGAGATCCTTTTTCTTTGGAATCTAAAGTGATCAAAACAAGAGATCAACATTAATGTTAAATATCATTTAAACTTTCTGTTTGTCATGTCTACACATACAGTAATTAAATAACAATTTACTGTCGTTGTAATATTATCCTGTCAAATAAATAGTAATGGATATTACGAAAGTCTATTAATAAAATTGACAAATAAATTTGGTGCTGTTGTTTTACTAAGTGGAATAACAAATTCCATTTTATGATTTTTTTAACCTATACTCATTCCCGGTATTGAATATATCAACTTGCGATAAAATATATCTCAACAGGAGTCGTTCAACAAAAACTGTTTATTACTTATATCGAAGATTGGACTAGGGTCACGGTGCAAAAAGTATAAGTGAAAAAAGCAAAATGCATGTCATTTAGATGAACCTTATTTGTGTTGTCATTAAAGCATCATTATAAATAATATATTTTAATGAACTCAACCCAAAATGATGTCAACAAATAAAATAAAACTAGCAAGTAAGTAGGTATATTTTTTTATTCCAATCACCAACAGTTCCCGCACCACGAAATAGGGCACGAACATTATTTAGCTAACCAGATCTAATTTAATATATTTAACCCTGAATGAGACGATGGGGAATTCGCTTGACCCCAAAAACGTGGCTTTATTATGTCATTACAAAAATATGATTGGTGAGGCTCCCAGATATCTTTATGCATTTGCCCTGATATATATCAAACTAAAAACTTTATATGTTTTGATAAATAATCATATTTTTAACCGTGCATAAAAAAAGAATTCATTTAATTAATCAATTTGCGACTGATGAAATCGATTCCACCAATGAACGCGAGCGCATACTTATATCGTTAAATGTTGCCAGATATTATATAAAAAATCATTGACTAATAAGAGGAAAAATGGGTATTGACAGAAAACATTTACTGTCGACATAACTGACCCTCTAATACTTTTTTTCCGTCAGCAAAGTGAGTAAAAAAACTTTCATTTCAGAACGCTGTCAGTTTAAACATTGTACGACAAAACTTTGAAAACAAATCAATTCATATTCGTGAACATTGTAACCGAAGCTTACAATAACACTGACCACTCGGCTAATAACCTGTTTGGATATATTGAAGGTGCTTGGTGGAATTTCAATATCAAATTTGAATCTTTACAACTTTGTACGATTACACATGTTTTGTCACTAGCGACCCAGATTTCTCCTTCCGGCGTCTTCAGGCATTCTATCACACGAATACAACAAAACTGATGTACAATAAACAGTTAGTATCGTCTATATATCAAAGTTATTAATTACAGGAAAACACACACCCCAAGGCAAGCAGTAAATGACAGCTAAAATAAATTTAATAATATTAATCTATTAATAATTAACACAATTGCCTATGATAATTTTCATTAACGATCATGTTAATGAGTCATTCCTGAAAGGACCATTCTTTGATCGTTACTTGCCAGATTGAAATAAGTAGATATTTCTATGTAAAAAAAACTTTTTTATTTTAACTATTTATATTTTAATGTTACTTAATTAATATTTGTTGTAAATCCCTTAAAAATTTTAATTTTGAACCAAACACCAGGTCCCTGTTTATATAATAATACACGTAAAAATAGATTACTGTTTTTCAAGCCAAAAAGAATATTGTTGCATAAAAAGTTTACGTGTTTGGTTTACAGTAGAGTGAATTAAATTAATGTTTTTGAACGCATTAAGCCTCTGAATTTTGGGAAATAGCAACCAAGCAGGTATCTGAGTAGTAAAAACAAATTGAGGTTAAGCATCCAATGAAATTTTATTCGCTCTAACCTCTCGGCGGTCCTTGCACATAAGTGGTCATAAAGAAAAGGAAATGTCTTGAGAGTTACAGTTATATTCCCGCCATGCACCGCAAAAATGATCAGACGGTACGATGAAAAGGCAATAGGCTTAAGCAATGGTCCCTTATCCCTTTCAAATTCGCTCAAATCCCGTAATCGAAATTAAATCAACGAAATCCCCGGGGAGGCCAAATCCTTTTATTGTCACCTCGTCTTTTATGTCAAAATGCCAGGCGAAATCTTAATTCTCAAAAGATATTTATATTGGGTGTTCATAAAACCGCTGCGCCCAGTTCGCCGTCATTCGCCGTACAAAGATAGCACCCGTTCACTAAATTATAAATTGTAGCCTTAGAATTTGCTTTTGCTTTTATTTATTGGTTTAAATTACGTGACTGTGTTCATTAAAAAATGTTCTTTAATTATCAGGGGTACCGAAAAGAAATCCATTTTTTTATATGATATATTTATTAACCCACCAGAGACGAGCGTGACCATACGGCAATAGTAAACACTATGGTCTATTTGTCTCTATTGCGGTCCTTTTTCTACCTGAACATCGCATCTATCACTCAGTTTCGGTCAACAAGGATCTTTAACACAGTCATCCTGCAGCCGCGGCAACAAAAAGAGTTTCCAAATACACTCGCGTATTATTTTATTTTTGGTGAAATTTTTTTCTTCAAAATGGACATTTCGAATAAGTTAAAACAATTTTCAATATTTTTAAAACTACTTACGTAACTTTCACTAATTTATTTCTTATAACAACATGTTGATCTAAAAAGATAATGTCGTAAATATTTCAAAATATTTTCAGTGTAGCTGTATTTCAACCCCAAAAGTTAGTGTTGCCGTATGGTTACGCTCGGCCTTTCCGCCGACAACCTTTTTTATATGAAATTTTATTTTCTTTTTTGTTTTTTGTATGAATTCTAACCTTGAAATATAATTAATCTTTGATATATTCATAAGATTTTACTGATGGAAAAATAATAAATATATTGGAACAAACCCATGTAAAGTGAAGACGATGATTTTAGAGATTTGGAGACGGATATTTTACATTTGTCCTCCCGAACCAAATATTTTAACCGATGAAGATAGTGCTGATGAAGATGAAGGGGGAGTTATCAATAATTTGAGCAGGCGTCAACTTGATGCTCTTGCAGAAATGTGGTTCACACAGGGACGAGCAGGTAGAGGAGTTTGAAAGCTACAGAGCGACGAGTGATTGGTCATGGAAATATACCAAATATTCCATGTTGACACCCGTGGACCTCTTTGAACTCTTTTTGATGAGAAGATGATCGGACATCTTTTGGAGGAAACCTAAAAATATACGGCCTTCAAAAACTACCCAAATCCTTCAGTGAAGCGTGGAGAAAAGAAATGTTTTTTGGGCATTTTGATATTATCCGGGTATAATAAATTACTGGGATTTTTTTTACTGGGTCACAAAAGATGGCATGCACAATAAGCTGGCAGTAGATTTGATGTGAAAAGATCGCTTCATTCAAATAATGAGGTATATTCACCATTCAGATAATACCAAAATTGACGCAACCGATAAGCTTATGGAAGCTTCAGCCAGCAATAAATATTTAGAAAAAAAAATGTTTGTGACTAAGATCACTCCTTCTGTGTATGACCTTTTAATTGAAAAAAAAATATGTGGAATATTGACATTATTACAAATGAATATTAACAACGTGCATCTAAGCAATACACTTGTATACGCGGTTCCTGTAAGGGCGAGCGTGACCATATGGCAACATCTTTCAAATCAGCTTTTCTACAAGAAACCATTGTTTATTTTTTTTTCTTTCATTTTTGTTAGATGTGTTAGACTACAAGTTGATAAAATATAGCTTAAAATTTTAATTTTTAGCAAAAAAAATCCTCATCTCTGGAGGGTTAACATAAATCCTGTATTTTACATTTTACATTACAAAATATATTCTCCTTCATTGTCTAAGACTTCTTCTTTCTTTTCTTTCTCTGTAGAATCTTGCTGGTTTGGACCTGAAATATAGTTCTAAATGATTTTCGACGTCTTGCAAATTTTGAATTTTTTTCCCCGTAATGAATGCTCCATAAACCTGAACAGGTAAAAATCGGAATGAGCAAGGTCTGGAGAGTATGGGAGATACTTTAAATTCTCGAAATTCAAAGCGAAAATTTTCTCGCGGGTCATTTTAGCATTATGAAGCCGAGCGTTGTCGTACAAAAGAACCATAACAATCTTTAACCTATTAAAAGTGGCTTTAGAAACACTCATTGATAATGATTTACATCAATTTTTCCAAAAACTTATTCTGAAGACAAGTTAAAAGAAAATATTCAAGATGTTTATATTGTTTTTAGCTTTCACTACCTTTTATTATTTTATTTTAAACACATTCATTATGGATTGCAAAAGAAATCAACAATTTTAACGTCTACAAACATATATTGTTTCCTAATGAGGTAGCCAATTATAATATTAAAATAAACTACATATGGAAAACAAAGTAATGGAAACAATCAAAACAAATTAATAACATTTGTCTTCTTGTAAAAAATTCCATCTTTTATAAATCATATGTTACTCTGCTCAAACGCCGAACCAGTTTGCAAGTTGTATACAGGAAAAAACAGTCCAACTCAGTTTTCAAACTTAAACACTGAAACACTCAAATTTGTGCTGTGTTGCTAGTGCACAGTATATTAATCTCATATTTATTAATACTAGCTATCTTATCTATTCTTCTTCCAACAAAGATCCCCATGACGGTGTCAAAGAAATTTTTTCATTTGAAAGAGAACCAATAGGAATTCTCCTTTTTATAAGTATTATTCAAAACATCATTACTTGACAGATGTTTTTTCAATAATGGTTGAACATTGGCAATAGTTTAAAATATTCAGAAGTGGCTATTTCAAAATTTTACTTATCAACTAACCAGCATCATCCGCTTTCTTGGAGAAGCAATAAATCTTTATATTTATTCAATAATGAGTAAAGTAATCTTTGCCACGCTTATCTTGTCATTCAAAAATTTATCTCATTAGTGTCTTAGTTTTAGATTAATTTATCTTAGTATTCATTCTAATCCTTACTGTAAAAACCTTGTCACCAGCAATAAAAAATATCTTGGCACTTACAATATCAACAAAATACCTTACAATCAGAAAACAAACTGTTACTTTTGCGTCAGTCATTGGTAAAACTATATGTAAAATTTGCATTGTAGCTTTACACAAAGTTAAGGTTTTTTTTTAACCACATAACCACGCCAAACAAAAGCAATTTTGTCACTCCAAAATCTTACAATCACTTGATAGTATACACAGACTCAAATAACAAGGGATGTATAAATTGAAATTAGCTAGAGATATCTTGTGGATTATTAACTGCGTAAAGCATGTGCAACTAATCCACCTACTATATCCATTACTGATGCTGCACGCATGATTTTCTTTTGCTTCTTTGTTCACCTAACACCTAAGATGTCACCTATGACTAACGTAGATGATTCTGAGTAGTAAAAGTATGATAATTCTTAAAGTTTTGTTTATTTAGTGATATATAATGGTGTTTACTATGTGATGGTGTAATAATGTGAAGAATTTTAATACAAAATGGTGTTTTGGCTGAAATACTCATGTTCTGCTGCTTAACTCTCAACCTATTAGTCTCTCAACTGTTGAGAAGACATATTGCAAATTCTCTATCAATGTTATCAAAATTTTGAGAGTTAATTTTTGTCTTTTTGATATACCCCACAAGTTTACTGAAGACCAACACTGCTGAAATATTTGGAATTGGAATATCTTTTGTGGATCAACGGTAAACAGGTTAAACCATTACAATAAATTCAAGCCGTTACATGTTATTACTAAGTTTCAATGCACTTATTTTAATGAATTATTAATTTACCAGTTCAGTTTATTCATCTTCTTAGAGAGCAATAGAATATTTAATATTTACACATACACAAAATTTTCGGTGCTGAAATAGAAGTAACAAAATATTTTCTTTCTCTTATTGAACAGTGTATAAAGTTCAGCTTTGATTTACTTTAATCATTATTCTAACAATGACGAAAACCTAAGTTTAAGTCTAAGACAATATGAAATTTTTTGTAGATCAAATACTTTTCTAGGTATTTTTACTTCATTATAATGGAGTTTTCCTGAGTAAATTCAATAAATAAAATCATTAAGTAGGAACATTTGTCCCTGAAAGTAATAAAAAAGAAAGATTATGAAGATATACTTCAGAAAATAATGTTGACATCAAATATTATGATAATTTTATTACATCAGCTCTGATAGTGTTTTTGTAAACATAGCAATATATTTCTGTTCAATTTGTCTACAGACCATATCTCATTTCACTAGGAATGACGGAAAACAGCATTCTTTTTTTCAATATTCTTAATAGGACAGGTTGCTCACCTTTACTAACATTGTTTCCAATTAGTAGAGTAATCACTAACTTATCTGATTGAATGCAGCTCATTAGTTTAATAGTTTGTAATGTTTAACTTTACTAGAAATATGTTTATTCATTTGCTTTGTTTCGATTCTAAAACTCCCTCTCTTGCGTCCATTATAAAGGAAAAATCCTAATTTGATTGTATTGCAGCTCAGTAATATCAGTATCATTACCTGATTGTATTGTTTTGATTATATCATCCCTTCCTTGGTTCCTTTAGAAGGAATAAACCCGAAATCCAATTTGTAATATCGTAATTTTAAATTTTTAGAATCAATCTTGCGTTAGTTGGTCTGACGATGCCTCTGAAACACGTGTCATAGTTAGTTACACAATACGTGGAATAATCAAAGTTATTTTAAATGTTATATTATGAATTTTGTTACTCTTAAATTGCAGTATTGACTATTACAGTCCAAATACTATTTATAAGCTTTATACTAAAATTTATTTATTTATGTAACTATTATTATCAGTATCATCATAGGCTCCTATATTTTTTTGTAGATCTAGTATGGTAGCACATATTCAGTAAACTAAGATCAAACGTCAAATAGTCTATGCGTCGACCCACAAATTATACTCTATGGTGCGACCATAAACTAATCTTTCGAAATTGACAGCCGCGTTTGTAAATAATTCTTCGAAAATGTCAGATAGGGATTTATTATCAGATCAAGGCTTAAGACTTGACGGCAGAAGAGCAACAGAATTGCGAAGAATTAAATGTAAGCTTGGAGTGTTTCACCAGTCTGACGGAAGTGCATATCTCGAGCAGGGCAATACAAAGGTCCTAGTAGCGGTTTATGGCCCTCATCAGGTATAGGTTATATATTTAAACACGAACACTGCAACATGAATGATTATGAATTGAATTGAAAAAAAGTGATTCTTACCATTTTATTGGTAATGATTTCATTTTATGTGCGCCCTTCTTTTTTTATCAATCCTCTAATTCCACTTCCGTAAATTTGATAACACTTAGAGGTTTTTGAGGTTAAATTATTTCTTGAAACATTTTCTAGTTGAATTCTTTAATGGTGTATTAAAAGTTCAATAGAATTAATAGAATAATACTCTGTAAGAAATTCTATTACTGATCGGAAAATTCTAAATTATTCTTCATTGGAATCCGATAATGTATATGAAATGCGAATATAATGTCAATCAGTGGCGAATGGTGGGTGTTACTATTGGGTGTGCTGTAAGAAACAGAAAAAAAACGTACATTTTTTTAAAAAAATTTATTGATATGGGCTTAGGCACGCTCAATCTGCCTTATAACCATTTTAAATAAAATTAGATTAAGTTATGCGTAAGAATTATTTCTTATTAAAAAAATAAAAACAAACCTAATATAAAATTGCTTCTAAAATATTACTAAATAAAATATCAAATTTCAAATAAACAAAAAATATGGTTATTTGTATATTAAATCTAACCTTCTTTCTTTAGTCATAAATTTTTCAATCACTTTGTCATAAAATGTGCTCTTCTTTTTAATATCCATAAGGATTCCTTTTTCGATTGTAATCAAGCTAAGGCCACATAGTCTATCTTGGCCTTGGGTACTTCTACAACTAGTGTTGATTCGTTTTAAAGCCGAAAATGAACGTTCTGCTGAAGCATTACTGCTAGGAAGAGTCAATATTAGTCTGCCTAATTTATCTACTTCCTGAAAACCTGACTCAAGATTATTTGCATTCATAAATTGTACAAGCTCGTGAACAGATTTCTCTGCAAATTCAGGTAAATGATAAAGAACAGTAACCTCATTTTTTAAACTTATATAATCGAATAATGTTCCATAGAATTGTTGCAGTTTTTCAAGTAATTCATTTGGAAATTTTCCTTTATATTGCTCATATTTTTCTTTCTCCAGGAGGTGAAAATATTCTAATTTGACATTGAAGAAAAACGGTATTCAATTTGTTTAAATATGCTTTTAACTATTGTATTAAATAGTTGACTAAACGCATGCTTTTCTTCAATAAGTAAATCATTTCTCAGTCGTGAGGTAATTTTCTTACGATACATAAGAATTCCATAATGTTTCATAATTATTATCCTGTTCATATCTGAGTTGATGCAAAACTTCGGTAAATTTTTTACAGCAATATAATATATCAAAAGATTTTGATTGTAGAATGTTGTATAACACATCAGCTATTCCAAAAAGTTTTGAAAATATATAAAGAAGTTTTCTTGTTTGAAAATCTTCCAAAAAGCTAAGAAATCCTCGTGCTTTTATAACGGTGTCGGGGTCCCATAGTTCACATTTTTCCAAGATGTCTCGAAAAAAGTCCGTAAATTCATTTCTGTATTTTTGCACTGTGTTACTTGAACGTGATGTATAATTCCATCTCGTAGGTGCTACAGAAGGAAGTCTTCTAGCCACAAACTCTTGTAAAGCATATATTCGTTTAGAAGATTTCGAAAAGAACGCAGACAATCCATTTAAAGTTTGAAAGAATGATTTGCACTCTTTTATATTGGAAAGACCCTGCTGTAATGTTAAATTCAATATATGAGCATAGCAGTGTGTAAAAATGGCCAATGGATAAACTTCGAGTACTTTGGCTTGCAAACCATTGATATGCCCACTCATTACACTCGCCCCATCATAAGTCTGTCCAACTAATTTTTCTTGAATTTGAAATTCTTCAACTATATTTACAACATGGCAAAATAGGCCATCAGCTGTTTTATCACAGCTAACGTTTGTAAAGCCAATAAACCGCTCGTGAACTTTACCTTCATAAACAAAACGCAAAACTGTTGAGAGCTGTGAGTTCGTCATTATATCTGAAGTTTCGTCAAGAATAATAGCAACAAAACTTGCTGAATTTACTTCTTCCTTAATATGATCTTTAATTACATCACCAATTGCTTCAATTATGTCATTCTGTATGGATGAGGATGTACCACGAAACACCGTTGCAGTATTTAAATAAGTATCCAAGACAGAAACGTATTCTCGAAGTGCATTTAAAAATTCAAGATAATTTCCTTTGTTTAGTGAATTATAGGACTCATCGTGGCCTCGAAAGGGTTGTTTTTGTTTTCCTAGATATACTAACTGCATCAATCATTCATTTTAATATTTCTCTATTTTTATTAACTTGTTCATTATGTTGACTTATATTAGCTTTGCGTTGAGCGTCAAGCATCACTTCAATTCGTTGTTTTCCAAACATTTTGAGGGAAAAAAATGATTGAACGCGTGACTGCGATCTTTTGTGTTTTTTCAGTGCCATTATCAAATGCCCAAGGTCAGCAAATCCACTTTTATTCCACACGCTACTTTCTTTGGAGAACAATAAAAATGGCCAACAGAACAGTCTAGATCGAACTTCGCAGCCTGTTAACCAATCAGTTTGTTCATATGATGAAAATGAAAAATGTCTTGTATATTCACATTTATTGTCTTTATGCTTCAAAATTAAATTGGGTAGAGGTGGTCGTGGTTTGCCAATTTTGATTATCTTTAATTTAATTTCATACCTTCTTTTTGAAAATGGATTATTCAAAATATCTTCAACAGTATTCTTCATCATTATTGGGGTAAATAATAAATATAAATGTTATGTAAATATCTTATTTACTAATAAACTATTTTAGTAAAATATAAAAAGAGAATGACCAGTTATTGTGAAATAATGTAATAAAAAAACGGCGACACAAGAGTTTTGACGAACGCGCACCACGTTCGAGACCAACTTCACTTGTGTTCTGCCCGCCGACTGGTCGACTTGGGCCTGTAAATCTGCGAACGATTTGGTTCGTTCACAGTTCGCCCCTAGGTCGGCGCGCTAGTATGAAGTTGTCATGTCTGGTTGCTCACGCGCATGTATTTCGGGCGAGCTGCATAAGATATATTATACAAGCGCTTGCAAAAACTACACTGTAGGCAAAACAATACACATATCGCTTTATGCTCTATATTTTATAAATTTATAAATATATATATTTTTTTATGATTTGACGGGTGTGCACTGCACACCTAGCACACCCTGAATATTCGCCACTGATGTCAATATCAAAAGGATACCATGCTATTTTAAATAGAAATTTTTAGAATAAACCATTTAGTCAACATTGAATATAAGTAAGAAAATTTCATAGTATTTCTCATAGTTCATTGGTATTTAATTATTATTGTTATTTTCTTGTTTTCTGTATTTGAATTTGTTCTAATTTGCTATCCGCAATAAGTGTCTTGAATAATAATGTATTTAGAAAGTATTTTTTCAATTACATAAAGTGTAACATTCAAATATCTATAGTTACAACATCACAAAACGCTTACTTTTGAAGCCTTCAAAGTTGCTTACTTTTTAACTTACTTTTATCATTATATAATAATATGTTCATTTTGTTCTAGGCTTCTGGGAAGAACAAAGGATCGCAAGACAATGTCATTGTCAATTGCCAATATAGCATGGCGACATTTTCCACAGGTAATACATGTCACACTCTTAATTATTGCTTGATAGTATAATTATTCCAAAAACATAAATTTTTAGTCTATTTTGTTGTATATCTGTTGCGTACATTTTTTAACATTTAACTTATTTCTATTTTATAAAAAAATGGAACACACAATAGCTTGTCTATATTTGAAATATTCCATTTTCAAAACTGTTTGATGGTATGTAATATTTATTTACCAGTTTCTTTATTAATGAAGAAAAATAACACTGTGACATTACTGCTAACAGGAAGACACCATATATTTTGAAATCACATGAGGTCAACTACTTCAAATGAAAATTTTCCGAAAATCTACCAGAGATTTTGAGAGAGAAAACTTAAGTACATGATACTTCCAACACATGTCCGATATCTTAAACTTTTAATGAAAAATTACAAATTTTTATTAATGTTACACATACTTTAACCAAAACTAACCTGATTGCTATAATTAAGCTTTCTTACTGTTGGACTGCAGAGGTTGACTGAATATTCATACATCATTACAAATAGATACTTATATCTTGTATAAAATGTCGAATAGCCAATTAGAAAAAAGGTATAGGGGAGGATTGCAGCACTTCAGTCAAATTAATACAATTTTTACATCATTCTGATTCTAGGCGAAAGAAAAAATAGACCTCGTGGTGATAAAAAATCGCAAGAAATGTCTATAAATCTACGGCAAGCATTATCAGCAGCAATCAAAACTGAACTCTACCCGTATTCTCAAATTGACATCTATGTTGAGGTTTTACAGGTAATAAAAATAATAAGACAACTCTTCCGAGATTTAATAAGGCTAACCTAGTTAAAGGCTAATGGATAGCTAGTGTTGAAATCTCATGGATTGACACATTTTTCAAAAATTTTAAATTATTTTTACCTCATAAAAGGTGTACATTCTAAGGAACTAAATAATATGAGAATAAATAAATCAAAATTAACTTCAGCAAATTTCTTTTGACCGTTAAAATATTTCCAACAATTCTGTAACATTAACTTTCTCAATTTGAACCTCATTTACTTTACATAATATATTTCTTTACTCCCTTCAATTTTTATCTATTCCTTGAAAAATAATTCACAGGCTGATGGAGGTAATTACTGCGCCTGCGTGAATGCTGCAACTCTGGCTCTAGTAGATGCCGGAGTCCCATTGCGGGAGTATGTTTGTGCTTGCACTGCTAGTCTTGCCAATGGAGATGTCGCTCTTGCGGATGTTTCACATTTAGAAGAGACTGTCGGAGGAGCTAATCTTACAGTCGCAGCATTACCTACCAGCGGTAATAATATTTCAATATTATTTATTTGTTTCTAAACGTATCTAGGGTTTCAATTTTACCTGCTGTTTCCAGTTTCAGAGGTTGCACAAAATCATTACTTAATTTTTATATAATTTATGATATCGACTGAAGGTGCTTGATGGAACTTCAATATTAAATTTGAATTGTTACAACTTTGTATGATTCCATATGTCTTATCACAAACGACCCGGGTTTCGCCCTTCGACATCCTCAGGCATTCCATCGCACGGATGCAACAGAACTGACGTAAAACAAACAGTTAGCATCGTATATATAATATATTCAAATTATTATTAACAGGAATCTACTTACCAATAGGCAAGCAAAAGATTGCAGCTGAAAAGAATGTAACAATATTAATCCAATAATAATTAGCTATGACAAATTTCATTAACGATCTTGCTAATGAGTTGTCGTTATTGAAATGGGGTTTTCAACAAATTGAAATCAAGTCATCAAATTATAAATGTGTCTTCTTTTATTTAAAGGATACCTAATATCAAACATCTAGTGATAAGACATAAGAATTATCGTCATGAGATTTTTATTGATTTAATATTATGCCAAGAATTGACTTTTACTATATTTTTAAATGTGTTTCTTATAACTACCTTTTTTTCATTATTCACAGGAAGCATAGCATTATTATCCATGTCCCAGAGATTCCATATAGATCATTTATCTAAAGTCTTGGAAACAGCTCTTCAAGGATGTAGAGATATTCAAGTAAGCGTTTGCTTTGCAGGCAATATAAAATATTTATCTTCTATAACTTTATAGAGTTACATAAATTTACTCTATAAAAAATTTAATTCAATACTGAAAAAAATATCATTCTTAAATAAAACTCAACTATTTATTTCCTAACTAATTAATGTCTTTAATTTTTCATTCATATATGTCATTATGTTATTTAAGTAATATGCAAATTGCATTAAATTTTTGGTGAAACTCATGTATTGTTTTTTTATTATTTTCAGGCCATCCTAGATCGAGCAGTGAGGGCTCATCTGGCTGAAGTGGGGTGCTCGATCGGTTGGGGAATGCAGTCTTCATTGACCACTTAAGAATTTATCAGATCTTAGTTTTTTTAATTCTATTTTTTATATTAAGTTAAATAAAGAATTAAAAAAATACTATTTTCCATGTTTATTGTACACCCTTCTACACGTAAGGGTCGGTAAAATCTAAAGTTTTCGCCATATAAAATAAAAATTAATATTATACAATAGTGTAAATTTGTCACTGAATCAATATGACCGCTTTGGGTCCACACATTCAACATCATTAATTAAACAAACACATTTTTCAACCATACTGATTAATAGTTTATTGCAACATTCCAAGTCTTAAGGTCTAAGTAAATTTATGGTATATTTGATTAAATTAAAATAAACACAACATAACATGAAGCTTCTGCATTGCATTTAACAGTAGTCTGTATAACTATCCTTGCAGCAATCCGAAAAGATTTTAACAACAGAATTGATCAATCAGACTTTGGAAGTCTATGGGTGTATAGGAAGTGATGGCTAAAATAATAATGGTTCCTATCGATCTAATAGCTTTGCTATAGAGGTGAAGATGACCTTAATAAATGGATAACCAAGCTTACAATAGAGGCAATACTCAAACGATTAGATGGTTGGTTTCCAAATGACCACTCTAATGATGATAATAGAGAGCAAGTCTCGGTAAACAATCTTTCAAGCTTATGGTTGATGATTGAAATCAGATTAGATAATGCTATTTTACAGTTACGTGGCCAATGCCACAAATCAATGTGTAATAAAGCACCATTTTGTTTTTACAGTACAAATTGGAAAAATTGAGGAAAAAAGTTCTACACTTTTATATTTACCAAAAAAAATTTAATTTTTCTTAGGAAATATAGCGCCATCTAGTGTGTAAGAAAAGAGGGTAATAAATGGTGAATAATTCTAGCGATAATAATCAGTCTTCGACATCGATTTTTTTCCACATTAGTTATCACTATCTGCATTTATCCAATATAATTGTGGTCATTACATTCTTTTTGATTAATGTTCTATCTAATCTCAAAATGATTTGAAGACGAAGCAGTCTGATTTTTCAATTCATACTCTCTTCATAGTGATATAATTCTACCAGTTGAGACGCCTCATATTTGTAAATAAAATGCTTTTCAAAATATTTATTGGTCGATATAAAACAAATTTATTTATTTTTTTGGTAAAGTTTAATTTATTCTCACAGCAAAATGGAATTCATACAATATGAAATTAGAAATAAGTTATGCATTATTTTAAACATTAAGAGTTGCTACACACAGCTAATTTATTAATGAGACTATTTGTATAAAAAGGTAATATTGTACTTAACACAATAAAATGTAAGCTTAACACTGTTATCAAGCATTATATCTATATCATATTACAACACAATCAATTAAATATTTCATACACAGACTAAACTCTAAAGATAATGTACAGCTATTACATACATTGGATGCCTTTATTTTTGTTATTTCTAAACAATAAAAATGCACTTAATGCAAGAATGTGTGCATCCATAGGTTAATTTATGACAAATGTTCATCCATCACTGCATGTAAACACATGTGTGCTCTTTAAAGATGATGTATTAAAATTGATCAAATTCTTGTGTTCATCCTATTTTGTACACACTAATAATAGCCCACATATTAGAATATAGAGAGCCTCTTTGATTAAATCCTTGTAATGAGATATATCTCCCTACATGGCTTATATGTACAGTGTTATAACTAATACTAAGTAGTGTTTAATGGGAAAATACATTCTTATATCTAATATTAAATATTTTGAGAAGAAGATGACATTTAACTGTCAATGTCGAACGATTAGAAATTTTGAAGGTAATGAATTTTCAATAATATTTCAATTTGAATGTTTTATTGCACAAGAATCAAAAATAAAAATATATCATCAACCAATTTATCAATGATATAAAAATGTATTTTTCTGCTGTGTGAATGAGATTATAATATAAAAATATATTTTTTAAAACAAATCAAGGATCGTTAGTAGACTTACAGTACAATAAAACAACGGTGATTGTCGCTTACACATTTGCAACACGGGGGCTTGTTTACATATAAAACTCTATACACTTGTACCTTTCGGCATTTTCAGTCATTCTAGTACACGGGTGCATTCCAACTGGGTTAGTTCAATTATGTTGAATTTGTTATTGAAATATTACCAAGTGGCCTCAATCAATATCTTAAATGGTTCAGATAAAAAATGTTAGTGGCATATTCATGATAATATATTTATATAAAAGGTTAAATTTTATTGAATAATTTAATGTTTTTGGAAGGTAGATGAATTCCTGATAAATAGAACTTTTTACCAACCCTTCACAATAGAATACAGTTTCTTCTCAGAATACTGTTTCAAGTAATAAAATTATTTTATGTATTCAATATATTTACAGTATGAAATATTTACAATCCTACAATAAATGAATGAAAATAAATTACATATCTTAAAACTAGTACTATTTAAAGCAATTCTAAATGTCTACATTAGTATAATAAAAATAAATTAATACTGAAGCGCGATTAACATTAAAAATCAATTTATTTTTGGCACTGCAATAAAACAAAGTAGTTTGAACTATTGAGTCATGTTACATAATTATAATATTAATTTTACTAAGAAATTAAAGCCTTTATGGAAGAAGTACATTATATTAAGTCTTATTTTACAAACAGTTTTTGTAGATTACGCTTCCACAATTTGCATATATATAAAATAGCATTTCAATAAAGTTGAAAAAAGAAAATATCTGAGCTATAATCAATCTCAAAATTACTTAGGCCAAAGCCTAATGCAACAAGCAAAAATCATTACTGCCCCTTTTATTTGAAAAAATGGTATCATATTGTGAAGTATGACAAATAAAAGTTAATCAGTCTATCAGTGATGAGTGGCTTATTGCTAATTTCTGACAGCATTGTTTAATCAGTATTGAGGGGGTTCATGAAAAATTTTGCCAAAATTGCTTAGAATAAATATTCCTACATAAGTTTATTAACAATTTATGGATAGGCCAACATGAAAAATTGGCGTCATTAATTAGAATGCTATACACTTCCTCTTTTAATGAATAAAAAAATAGAAGAGTTGGGTAAGTAAATAAATATATCTATTGGAATAATCACACTGAGGAAACTCTTAAAAACCTTGTGAGGATATATAGGGAGCTAGTAGATTGCAACTCTCTTGGGAAGTTGTTCCTGAGACACTCTATTAAAAATATACTGTACATATGCTTTACATTTGCAATGCCACTCTATAAGATTGAATATTCCCTCAGCCTGAAGTGTTCTTTGACGGTCTATTTAATCAAATTAGATATTTAAGACATGTATACCTTTCTAAAACAATACTTAATTGATGAAAACAATTTACAACTCTCATACAAAAATGTGAAGACAACTTTTTATCTTAATTTTTTTCCTATGATGACATAGTGTTTTCCTGAATATAATGTATTTTACAGGATTAATATCTCGATCTGAGTGATTAAGATATAAAAGTTAAGATCTCTTTATTTCTTTGCTACACATTTTTTCATTTATTTAATACATATTTCCAGTGAATTTTTAAGATTGTTTTTAAAATAGCTATTATACATAGATATAATAAATCAATGTGTTTATATTAATTTAAAATTGATTTTTAACTATAGATGGAGTATAATGGATCCACTAACTATTCTGACATTCACTATGTTTTTTTATAATAATTTTGGTCAACATTTTTTTTAATGGGCTATAAAAATAGCCATGAATTGGCATTCCACTATGTCTGAATGAATATGGGAATTGAATTTTGAAAATGTATTTCAAGTAATCCTGTCATTTATCTCTTTTATGATGTCAACTGTTGTTTTGTATAGGCATTGTATTAAATATGATGAGAGATAATTTGAATTTTTTCCACATTTCTTTTGAATGATCAATTATGAGGTCACCCATTGTGGTAATTTTCAACTGATCACATTTTCTTTAGTTGAAAATGATCAATATGTCATAATCATTTAATAAAATTGTAGAGCTGGTACTACTACAAACAATTGTATTTATTTAGGAATCATAATTCTGAATCATGATACAATTTTGATATAGTACAAACTATTTCCAAAACAAGTCAATCACAGGAACAATCAAAACAATCCTCTCAGATTCATACTTTTTCCTTTATTAACATGACTGTTATTTATTTGCAAGTGTGTACGTCGACCGTTTTAATACAAGTTTTACACTCCACATAGCAGCACCAGTGGAATTTGCATTCACACCGCTCGCGAACTGTCGTCTTTAACGTATTGTACCCTCGACCACAACACATAAGGTCACAGCCGTCCATCCCTGGTGATGTTCTATTGCAAGATCTTCCTGTTGTGCCTAGAGATCCCTGGAATGACAATGTAAATCATGAAATCAAAAGTATTTCAGCAAATAAAATCAAGATAACTTTATTTGCCAGTACTTGAGGAAGATAGAGCTTGAATTTTTTTCGACAGAATGTTATCATTTCATTGTTTTCCAGTATCTTAAACATTCTGTTATCATTTGTGCACCTAATTAATTCGATTTAAACTTTTTTCTTTCATTTTTTACTTATGATTTTGTTTTGGCATGTTTAAAAGCTTGTGATTATACACTCACAAGAGGATTGAATTGTTATTGATAGCAAATGCATTAAAAATTTTGTAATTTCCATGTTTTGTCACAAATGACCATGGTTTTACATTTCGGCAGATTCAGGAATTCTCATGTGGGGGTGTAATTGAACCAATTGAATATGCCAAAATTTGAAACTCACATTGTTAGTGACAAAATAAATTGAAAATTATCTAAATTGAACTATTCTGTTATTATGCTATTGAAATTAGGTACCCTTAGAAGTAATCTTTGATTTATTGCTTGCATTAGTTTTTCTATTGTTTTAACCATTATTCAAAAAAGATAAACTGTGTATTTGATACGCTGAAAAAATAGCAATGTATTTTACTTCTACAAAATTTATCAGGTATATGCTCTTATCAGAACTATTAACAATAGCTATCAACTATGTATACCTTATAATTACTAAAATGCAAAGTAAATGGCAATTCAATCAATGAATATTTGATGACATTTTTATTTAATTGGAACTCTAAAGGTGTGAGGACAATAACCTACAATTCATAAAACTAAAACTCCTGGATTACCTGGTGTTCAATGGTAACATTTTTTCTTACAATCAAAGATTAACAACTTCCAATAAGAAAGTCACAATGAAGTGACATTACTTACCAAGGCAGGGTTTTTGAGACAGTAATTTGGTGAGTCTTCCAAGTAGACCAGATCTTGCGCCGTAGGGAGGCTGAATCGAGGGTCCTTGATTTGTAGCTTTCCTCTCTTGCTTACTTTCACCTCTGTCGCCCCATCATATTTGTCTCGTAAGTAATCTCCTGAAGATAATGAATAATAATGTTAGACGTTTTTATAATGCGATGAGAGTAGATTCCACGTTAACTTGATTCTAAAATGAGCTTCTTTTTTGTATATGTATTAACGCTGGTATATTCAAGTGGAAACATATTTTTTTATTGGCGTTTCAGTGAAATTACATCCCAACACATTTTCACTATTGTTGACAGGTTTAATACATGTTCACAGCCAGAAGACTGGTTTCGCTCATTGCAAGTGTTATTCTGATTTTAACAATATAGAATTGGTTAAATAGTACTGAAAATTGTTTTTTCTTATTAAATAGTCTATTTTTTCTTAATGGAGGTGCTTAAAAAAAAATTTTTGTCAAAAAGGTTTGGCTGAAGTATTTGTGGGCAGTCACCCATGAGACGGGGAGTTCATTTAAATGTAAATGTATCCAAGTTACACTGCATTTAAGTATTGTGACCTTATTTAGAAATTTATTACACTATAAATAAATAATTGTGATATTTATTACCCAAGGAGGTTCAGAATGAATACGATGCTATCGAAGAGGTCAGTGGTTTCAAAAAGGTTAACCTTTTCCCTGTTGAGCCACTCAGACAATATACAAACACTGACTATTTTGAATAGCAATTCAGAAGTTGTAATGATAAATAGAATTACGGATATTTTAAGGTCAACTCAAACATTACTTAACCACAAAACTTATCTTGTCTTAAATGCAAATTTTATCATATTTTTGAGTTACAACTATCAATACATTTGAAGCAGCCTTCTTAACAGTTGAGATGTTAGAAGCAGGGCGACTTACGATGTAGTGAGACCCTAGGATATTTTACATGTACAGGGCCCTAAATTCAAATTTTAGGAGGAAAACGGAGTGGCAATGGTAATGTAAATAAAACAAAAGATCCATAAAATAACATAAAAACATTAGTAGTAATACTTATAAAAAATAAATGTTACCTTAATGTACTTCTTATATTTTATGATATCGACTGAAGGTGCTTAATGGAGTTTCAAAATCAAATTTGAATTATTACAACTTTGTACGATTCCACATGTTTTTTCACTAACAACCGTGGCTTCGCTTTTCGGCATCTTCATGCATTATATCACAAGGATAAATGAAAAAAATGATATAAGCAGATATTTCTATAAAAAATACCCATTTATATTTTAATGTTCATTGATTAATATTTGTTGTAACACCCTTTTAAGAATGACTCATTAACAAGATCGTTAATGAAAATTATCACAGGCAATTGTGTTAATTATTATGAGATTAGTATTATTAAATTTGTTTTAGCTGCAGTTTACTGCTTGCCTTGGGGTGTATGTTTTCTTGTAATTAATATCTTTGGTATATATACGATGCTAACTGTTTATTTTACGTCAGTTCTGCTGCATCCGTGTGATAGAATGCCCGAAGATGCTGAAAGGCGAAACCCGGGTCGTTAGTGACAAAACTTGTGGGATCGTACAAAGTTGTAACAATTTAAATTCAAATAAATATTTTTACTACGTAGGTATTTTTCTGTATTTTATCGAAACGAAATCGTCTACTTACTAATGTTTATTTGCCTTAGTTTGACATAAATGTGCTGAAGGTCCCCAGAATTTCGAGGCGTTAGATTTTAGCCTTTTTAACACATATGTAAATTCGGTATTGGTTAGCTATCAGTGGGTTGAAAAATAAAGTTCTTGCCAATTCTCAGTCGTAACTTCTTATAACGTCAGTTTTTTTTAACTGGTTCTTTGGATAAGTAATATTTCATAATGCTGATAGAATACCATCACCCAACAAACTAATTGTACTTAAATACCGAATCGCCACTAGATGGAGAAAGACGCATTTAGTAAATAAAATAATCACTGAATGTATTGACGCGTAATCTTTCAACCAATTTAATTGCTTCTCCGAATTTATTTAATTGAATTCCGAGGGACAGCGCGGCAGATTAATTTCTTCGGTGTTGCCATCGCTAACACAACTACGTTCCGGCGCTATCTTTATAGCAGGGAAAATTGTTTTATTGATTTCTTTCTCCTGGTCAAGATAAAATTAACATTGTTAAAATGTTTACGGCCCTCTTAAAAGCTTATGCGTCGAATACGATCATAGCATAATATACACTCGGCGTTGAATGTTACCGCAGATGTATATAAAAAAAATAAACAACTGTCTAAAACTGTTATTCTTGTAAGTCATCAAAAATCTCTTGAGATAAATTAATCTATGCGGACAAGACTCAACTGAAATAATTATAATTTATGAAAGAGTAATAAATATTCTTTTTCAGCCAACGCTGGTGAAAAATTCTTGTCTTCTGATTTTTGTTACTGCAAAATATTATTTTTTAACTCATTTAAAATATTGAAACAAGTTAACAAAAGATATTGAAGTTGATAAAAGATTTTTCCGCACTTTTTATTTTTTAGAGACCCTTGAAAAATGACGAATCGAGGTTTCATTGTATTTATGTGCTAAAAATGCAATATACACAGTACAAAATTAATGAATAAATACTTCAACTTATCTATCCTTCTGACTGCTTACAGTATTTTAAAAGTGATAAACGTTAAGTTGTATGAATCAATTTTTGTATTGAAATATTGCCTGCTTTGTTCTAATAACCTCAATGAGTATTTTGACACTAATAATATTGAATTGTTCATTATATAAACATTTATAACGTAGCTCATCAGGGAATGGGTTTATGCGATATATCCCAGGCATCTACTATTAAATATATTCTCTAAATATATGCAATATTACAAATGTCCGCTTTATTGTAACTCTAAAATTCTAAATTATTTCGAGAAAGAAAACAGGCAAGTTTTGAGATTGCAATCTATAGTCGTCAGTGAAGTTCATTATATTGACGTTCCCGGATTAAAAAAATAGATGTTGAAGCATAACTTACGTAAATTCATAAATCGTGCTGTTAGCAAACGTTCCGAGATAATTTCATTGTTTTCAATATATTAGTAATAATATGTAGATTTATTGTTAAATGCATTATAACATAATTCTGGAGATTACTTATATCCAATCGTACCCCAATATTTCATTCCATTTTGTTTATTTTATATAAGCATAATGCGTTTATAAGAATAATGTTAAATAATCTTACATTATCTTCCCCAATTTTCAATTTCCTCGACCAATCGACTAAATATTTTAATCCCACCATATAAATTATTGGTTTTTGCCCGTTTTGTTGAAAATATCCTGTTCAGATTTATGTCATAGGACTTTGGAAAAATTTCATTATTTTATTATTCAAAAGATATGTATATATATATGAATTCGTTTTAAAATGCTAAGAGTAATAATCTATTGAACTTTAAGAGAAAAAAATAGCGTTTTGTACTATTTCCACAATTTTATGATAAAACTGTCACGACAGGTTTCTCTCGTTATGAGCATTACCAACTTTCTAAAGATCGTGTTTTATTCATTGAAATATAATGCTTTTCCATCAAGAAGTGACAGTAAACACCTTCAAAGTGATACAGTTTATAGTATCAAGGGCTTAAACAACGGGCGCTATGAAGTAATTAATAATATAATAGCTTTACTGCATTTTTCAATTTTTTTCAATGTCTCTTGAAAAACATAAATCGGGTTTCGATGACAGAAGTCTAGGAGCTAAATACATTTCTTAAATAAGTTTTATAACTACTGATTTAATTATAATGAAATTCAATTTTGAATAGTCGATATATTAAATTAAATGCAATAAAGATTGTATATTGTTTGCATTAAAAAAACACACTAAAAAGTGAGTTTAGAACAGTCCAATGAAATAGTTAAGGATGATCGTCGAGGTATGCAGGCCTATTCTGTTTTTATAAAGTGTGAGTCGAAGAATGCAAACCGTGTTTCTATTGTCATACAGACTCGATAATTGACCATAGCCGATGAAGCTTTTAAAGCAACAATGACTATTCAGGATGTAAGGGAATCCATCGATTACGTATCGATTCTTCGGACCTTCTCGGTATCAATCTATTCACAAATACCCCTGACGGACTTAACTCTTTTCATCATATGGTTTGTGATATTTCGACTAAAATTAATCGACAATGAAACAATAATATGAGGTACACTGTTTTGAAATAAAACTTCATGATACAATATATTACATAATTTAAGAAATAATAAGCATTAACTGAACGTATAGTGCTTAAATAAGATAGGAATTGGTAGGTAGAAAATAATCAAACTGTTAATTTTTTTTTCATTAAATCTGCAGTTAATTGGAATGATTCCATTACAATAACGAAAAAAGTATTGAGCTAACAAAGTTAGCTTTGTTGATTGAATTGTTATTTACTTGGAAGAACTCCATTATAACACGGTGAAAAAACAGCACTGTATTTTAGTCGTCTATAGTTCCGTGTTAAGTTAGCTTTGGTTTTTATCATTTATGAGAACCGAATAATCACATTTAGGACTAACTTTAACCGGTTAACTGCCGGTGGGTACATGTATGGCGGTACCCAGCACGCCGCGAATTTTACGACAAAAATAAAACCTTCTAAGCATATCGTTATTGAAAGTGTAATAAAGTTTATTTATTAAAGATACCAAATAAATGAAGAGCGTGCCAGTCGTGCAGTCATTTATCCATAATCATAAAATTAATTGTTCATGGTGCAGAGTTGTCAAAAAAACAAGGTCAAGGTTGTTAAAACGGCACGTCTTAAGACGTAATTTTTGTATGAGCGACGCTCCGTTCACAGAAAATTATGCGTCTTAAGACGCTTTTGGCAGTTAACCGGTTAAGTAGGTATCACTAAGGTGGAAAGGCATTAAATTTAAATAAAAGAAACGATGCTTAGTTCTATTTTCGCAACTTTATATTTTGATGTCAGAAACGGTTTTGCCGATCGCGAGCATTATGAATTGATACTGAGTTGATAAACATTACGTTTTTATTATTTAAGTAAAAGAAATACATTACAAAAACACGAGAGAATTAAATCAAAAAAACATATCTTACAAGGGACGCAATTATCAATTAAGGCAGAGATTTTTATATGAATGATATAACCCAACATTTTAATTAATTTCATTAAATTCTAACAAAAAATATTCAATATGAACTAGGTTACGTTTGCCGCGTGGGAATTAGAATAATTATTCGTTTGGATAAGGAACCGTCAGATAGTCAATGTAGGCAGCTAATTTCTAATCAGTAGCTCCTTCCGGCCAATAAAATTTATCTCACCGAAAAATATAAAAATAAAAGAACTTTCAGACAATAGTAATGCCAGGGGTCGTCATAAATATTCTTTATAGTGCTAGTGTTCTGTTTTCTATTCAAAACCAAATCGTTTGTGAAAGTTAGCCAAGATCTTTGGACACGCTATGAAGTTAACAGCTTAAGAATGGACCAATAGTTGAACAATGTTATCTATTGTTAAGAGAAAAGAGGTGTTCAACTTAACACCTTGGTATAGCGCTTAAATCAAATTCTAAAATGGACGTGCTATAATATAATATTAAGAATCCTACCGTCCGCCGTAGCCGAGTTATAGTTTTGTTGTTTCTTTACTCCTAATTTTGTGTTTGCCATCACTGGTTTAAATACCCATATGAATGTGTTTTTTTGTTTTTTTCTATTCACTAACGAACACTTGATTGCTTACAACGAGTTTTCTAGTAATTCTATCGTTGCATCTTTGAGAAGATATAATAATTCGAGCTTTTGACTTAAGACCAGTTCTACCTTAATACATATAGTTATTTTTTGGCCGTATATATTGTTTCATAAAAAAAGTCATGCTAAAAGAAGTAAGTACAACTGCCTTCCATTTATAATATGTATATTAAAATTATTTTATTTGTTATAAAAATAGCCGGTGTTGTCAAATAAAAATAATGTCAGCTTTACTGAAACAATTTTGAGTTTAATTTATGATATCGACTGAAGATGCTTGATGGAGTTTCAATATCAAATTTGAATTTTTACATTTTTGTTGTATGTTACTGCTTACCTTGGGGTAAGTGTTTTCATGTAATTAATAACTTTAATATATATACGATGCTTACTGTATATTTTACGTCAGTTCTGTTGCATCCGTATGATAGAATGCCTGAAGATGCCGAAAAGCGAAACCCGTGTCGATAGTAACAAAACATGTGGAATCGTACAAAGTTGTAAAAATTCAAATTTAATTTTGAGTTTTGTTTGAAAAAGGTGTGTTCTTATTTCGAAATCAGCATGAAACTCAAGCAACGAACAAAATGGTGTAGTAGGCGGTTTGGGCCGAAGTTTAAAATCCCTGGTGTAAATGTAAATTTTATACGGTAATAATGGAAACACTTAAAAATTGACAGCATTATGATGACCTGCTGATCTCTAACAGACAATTTCTGAATAGAATAGATATTTTACAATATATTTAAAGGTATTTTATTATTTACAAATAGCATCATTTTCCCGAAATTGATTTACCGTATTATAAGTCATTACAGTAACAACGTTGTCACCTACCTGCCAAGGTATTATATTTACACCTACTCAAAAACAACTCACTTGATAGAACAGCAAACATCAATCTTTGAATAAGAGGGTGAACTTATTTTATCTTTGAATGTGCGAGAAATAATAAAGAATAAGATATATTGTTATTTTGCTTGTTAACAATTGCTTAAAGATTTTAAAATGCGTTGTGCATATATTATTTGATCGATTAATAGACACAGTGAAGAGCCATTCAAAAAATGACCTCAGGGTCTATAATTTTTATGCATACAAGCGATGCAAACGGTCCTTCTGTCTCTCAGTTCGATTGCATACTTGTAGTAGAATTTCGAAAATGATGAAAGGTGAAACCCGTATCGTGAGTGACAAAGCATTTGAAATTACACCTATCCCTCGATTATTACAGTATATAAGTTCCTATTGAAATTGTATATTTATTAATGTAACACCGTGTAAGTCGAAAAGTACACAAAAAACGCATAATATGATTGTTTTCTAAAATACATAAATAAAACAAAATTATTAAAAAGTGTTAATGTACATATTCTTTTATTAATTAAAGACACATAAAGCATATAAAGAGGAAAAAAAATTAAATTCAAAATATTCATAAAAAAATTATTGCAACGGTTGATGAAGTTTTAATCAAGCATCACTATTTTTTGGGAATAAATTTGATAATAAAATTTTGCTTCTGAATTCTTTGTTAGATCTTCATGGACCTATGGACCTCATCATATTGAGCCAAGCATTGAATAATATCACGTTGGAATCGAAGGGCCCGTCCAACATTTGAGTCATTTTGTACAAAATGATTACCTAATTTTCTTCCCAATTCGAGTCCAAAAACAAGTCAAATAAGAACGCCGAATGGCGGGAGGAGACATACGTGCAGTAGAATGCATACAGTTGGGTTCCCTAGAAATGGATTCGCCCGGATGAATACCCGGCACACGGGCGCACAAACAAATACAATTGGCGAGAACATTGTTGCTTGATCATAGCAAGTTATTTTCAACATTTTTTTAATCCGTGTAAAAGCGAAAACGTGTAAATCGAGGGATAGGTGTATACACAGTTTAGATACTTCAAATTTGATTCTGAAATTCCAGCACACACCTTCAGTCGATTTCTAAATAAACGAATAATCGAGTATCTGAAAAAATGACGGCTTCGCACAATGGCTAAACTATATGATGCATAATTTTGCATTGCCTCAGAGATATGAGTGGTCATCGATTTAATTTATTTATGCTATCCTGTTTATGAGAACCGGACGTTGAATAATAAAACTCAAAAATGAAGTTTTTATTCAAGTCCGCTTCCGATATCAAAAATTTTAACTTATACAAAAGCATCACAACAGAAAATGTTGAGCGAAAATAGTCTTAACTAATCGCAGTTAAGGTGTTTCCTGTCAATCCAGTCAACAGTTTTTAAAGTGTTTTTTAAGATATTTTTCGATTCATCAGTAAGAGGTGAATCTTTCAGGACACCGAAAGAAGATTGGGATAAGGAAACGACAGTTAATTAGCTAACCGCTACAGGAGTTTAGCTCACTACTACTACGATCACAACCAAGAAGTAAAAATTCATTATAATTATGACAACAGCTCGATATGTATTTGATGTACGTGATGTAGAAAACTTAAAAGATACGCAATGTTAAATAGTATTTTCGTCATTTTATATTTCCCAGATCCGAACCATGTTGGTTCATAGCGAGCAACAGCACTAAATATTTAATGTCCGCTAAGAAATGACAGTGAACACCATAAAAATGTTTTTATTTTTATTGATTGAATTGGGATTTACTTGGTTGAACTCCATTATAAAACGTTGAAAAAATAGCAATGTATTTTAGTTCTACAAAACTTTTAATAAAATATAGCTAATAGCTATTTCGGCTCACGCCAACCGACGATGGCGTTTTTTTTTATTTGTCTATTCTACTGTGATAATCCATTTCCTCGGTTATAATTTAATTTGATTCATATTTGAAGAAGAGAAAAATGTATAAGTATATTTATAATTTATGATGTCGTTAGTCGATATCATAAATTGTAACTAGCTTGATGGAATTTTAATATCAAATTTGAATTGTTACAACTTTATACGATTCCACATGTTTTGTCACTAACGACCCGGGTTTCACCTTTCGGTATCTTCAGGCATTCTATCAAGCGGATGCAACAGAACTGACGAACTGATTTTTTTACGTATAAGATTAATATAAAACGATCGATTGATACTTTTTAACCGTTACAAAAAGCTGAATTCACATAAATAAAAACATTTACTCGAGCCGAATTATTACGAAATCCATACATATCCGCATTATTTTCAATTTCCATTGGCGTGCAGTGAAAGGGTCCGATCCAAGAACGGAAGAGGCGTGCGTAGTTTCCAAACTCGAAAGGGCACAGTTCAAATAATGTAACACGGCTTAGCTTAATTTACCGTTGCAATAAAAAATATAAACATGAACACGACGAGTACATTGCCGGACAACATGGCGACATATCGAAGGCCTTCCTCGTTAACCACTATTTACTATTCTTTTTCCATGTCGTGTGACTCGCCCGCAGATTATCATCGGAGAACGAAATGTCTGTATTAAAATGAGCTTTTAAAATTGACGTAAAGCCACGATTTTTAAATTGTTAAGGCTTGAAAAGAAAATGAACAAATTTACCTACAGAGTCACATAAAGGATTTTTCAACGCTAAATACTTTAAAAAATATCCGAACACCTTTGGTATTAAACAAACTGATGAATATTTTTTAAACTAATCAGTCTATGTTTAATCACACAGATGAGCTTGTATACGAAAGTGTCGACAGTGTAAACACTCTAAATCTTTCAAGGATTAACTGTCATCAACATAATACAATCCGCCGTTTCAACAGTTGAGAGGCTAGCGACCAGTAGGTTGAGTGTGGAGCATTTTATATTCATCATCTTATATTCGTACTATTAAAAACAGATTTATACTAGTACTTTTACTGTTGAAACTTTCGTTTTTCGGCATCGTTAAGCATTCTATCACAATTATATGCAAGGGGAATTAAACGGGAAAAATACAGATCCTACGACCAGAAACAAAGTATATATCTGAAATAATATTAATTATTATTGATTTGATTGTTTATGATATCGAATGAAGGTGCTTGATGGAATTTCAATATCAAATTTAAATTGCTAAAATTGTTAAAATTGGTAAAACCACGCGTATCTTAAAGATTAGAGTTGCAGAGCACTTGGCTGTTTATAGATTAAGCAAGGATACATCTACGTTTACTAACCATTTGCTGTCGGAGGGACATTCATTTGACGCTGATAAAGGGGTTCAATTGTTACATCATAACACGGGGGGGCCATAAATTATTTTATCATGAGATTCTAGAATTATAATAGAGGCTAGTTATTAAATTCAAACTTCATTCTCAATGATCAGCTCGATCTTCCCAAGTTCTCCTTGTTGTATCATTTACGTGAGATCGGTTCAATGAATCGACAATTTTATGAAGAAAATTCTTATACTTCATCACTAGATGTTTAAACGTTACTTGCCAGATTGAAATAAGTAGGTATTTCTTTGAAAAAACCATTTATATTTTAATGATAATTGATTATTATTTGTTGTTATACCCTTTCAAGATTTACTTATTAACAAGATCAATCGTTAATGAAAATTATCACAGGCAATTGTGTTAAGTATTATTAGATTAATATTAGTAAATTTGCTGTAACTGCCATTTACTGCTTGCCGTGGGGTTTTGTTTTCTTGTAATTAATACTTTTGGTATAAAGACGATGTTAACTGTTAATAGTACGTCAGTTCTATTGTATCCGTGTGATAGAATGCCTGAAGATGCCAAAAAGTGAAACCCGGGTCGTTAGTGACAAAACATGTGAAGTCGTACAAAGTAAATCTAGTTCGGTGATAATAACACGAATGCAATATAACTTATAAAGTAACTCACCTAAAACCTAAAACTAACCTAACCTCACTTTCGTCAGTTACATTTCATAAGTGCAATAGAATGCCTAGAGATGCCGAAAAATGCAAAATCCGGGTCGTGAATAACAAAACACATGGGAGTGTACACAGTTTCAACAATTAAAATTTTATATTACGAATTCTAACACCTTCAATCAATATCGTAAATTATATCTTAGTATTATTTGCTTCCCTATTATAACGAAGGCAAACTATCGCTCGACAGTAGTTTGAATTCAGATAAAAATGTGTTAATTGCCAATCCTTGGTGGAAAGAAATTACCTTAAAGCGTGTTTCAATTCTGCAATTTTCAAAAAAATCAATATGCAAGTATACGCAACATTTCTTTAATAAATATACCTGTTTATGAGTTTATTTTTCATTAGTTGCTAATTTTCAATAAAAACAAAACCGGTTTTGATCTTAATAAAAACGTTTAAATATATACGTATTATGTTTTTTTGAGAAAAATTTGGTTTTTCATTTTCAAAGAACGTTTATGTGGGTAAGCGATAATAAGCGGTCTCTATAAATTGGAGTCATAACTGATATTAATATTTAAATAAATGAGCATTGAATAATTCAAATGTAGTTAGCTTATTCAAAAATTTAAATAGTCGTATTAAAGGTAAAAATGTTAAAATAAAAACTACAGTAAGAATCCGCTACAACTGTGTATAATATTCACTTTTAAGGTGTTAACTGTCACTTCTTGATGGACAGGCATGATATTTTAAATAATAAAAACACATTTTTTAGTACTTATTTCCACAATATATTTTTTGATCAGGACCGGTTTCGCTCATCGCGAGCATTATCAACTGATAGAATACAATTTACAAACAACTTTATTTATACAAAACAAAAAAAAAAATTGAGTTAAAGGTAGCAGGTGTACAAAACCATGGGTTCAAGAACTAGGAAACAATTTACATAAAATCAATCAGCATTATCAACTGATGACATCAAATAATGCTCACGGTCCTGATCAAAAAATATATTGTGGAAATAAGTACTAAAAAATGTGTTTTTATTATTTAAAAAATGTGTATATTATTGTCATTAAGCTTATATTTCCTTTTTTAATTCTTTCTATTTTTACTAGTTTTGACAATCAATTATAGAATTTTGCAGCCATTACAGTATTACAAACTGAGTCAGATAACATCTTCTGCATAACAACAAGCGCGCCAGCTGGAAGCGAGAGGTTGATGAAGTCTTCGAGAAGGTCGACGCCGTTATCACCACAATACCTGCTGATTCTATGAAGCGATCCAAATCATTATTTGTGCGGTTGCGTCTTTAATACTAAATTATCTATTATGTGTTTTTATTATTTAAAAAATGTGTATATTATTGTCATTAAGCTTATATTTCCTTTTTTAATTCTTTCTATTTTTACTAGTTTTGACAATCAATTATAGAATTTTGCAGCCATTACAGTATTACAAACTGAGTCAGATAACATCTTCTGCATAACAACAAGCGCGCCAGCTGGAAGCGAGAGGTTGATGAAGTCTTCGAGAAGGTCGACGCCGTTATCACCACAATACCTGCTGATTCTATGAAGCGATCCAAATCATTATTTGTGCGGTTGCGTCTTTAATACTAAATTATCTACCACCTCTGTTCCCAAGCCTGCACTTAAAACTACTCCAACGCGGACTGTCAAACTTTTTCGAAATGCAAACTTTTGCGAAACTTCTTCAAACGAAATGAACAAAAATATATATTAATGATTTTTCTTAAATTTTAACAAAAGTTTCCTAACTGTTTTTAATACCGAAACCTCACTAAAATCTGGAACAAATCAACGTATTTCTTATTTATTAATCAATAATATTTTATATGACATGTGTATCAGTGATTGTAAAGGTTTTTTTTTTTTTTGGAAAACAATTCTTTTAAAGTAAATTTGGTTAGTATTTTTTTCGAGTATACTTCAACGTTGAACAAGCTTTCAAATTGCATTCTTAGATTTTTGATACGAAAAATGAAGTAAGGATAGTTTCAATTACATTTATGATTAAATTTTATTTATGAGATTTTACTGAAAAATAAATATTTGATGAAACAAGGTTAGGAGAATATTTTAAATGAGACTTTTCTTCCAAATTCAAGTCAAAAATAATCAAAACGACAAAAGTATTTTGCTACTGTATTTTGACAATTAAAGCTCAAATGACGCCCATATGTCGAGCTTTTAACTTTCTTAATAAAATAAAAACTTTTTGTTATTAATCTTATTATCTTCAATAATATTTCAAGCAGAGTTGGACGAAGACACATATATTATTATTGTCTAAATTTCATGTATTAATTGGCTCACTTAGTATAGATTCATCAAAATAAGGTAAAAATAATTATTTTGCTCCACAAAATTTTAAAAAGTTTCACATGCTAATTAGCTTCAGTATTTTTTCAAAAAAAAGACTCTTAACAAACAAATCAATTCTCTATGCTACGTCGTGATATCTGAAAGTTCTTTGGAATATGTTTTTTACATTTTTAGAATGTGAACAAATCTTGTTCATCCATCTCAATAAGTATAATTCAATCGCAATGTTCGCAGATTTGCGTTCCATGACAGACAACCTCATTTTAATTTTTTTATATGAAGAATTGATGTCTCTAAAGAAGTATTGTAAATATACATAAATAAAAAATATATTTCAAATAAAGCTAAGTTGGAGCAATTAACTAAAGAAATTGAGCAACTGAACAGTAAGAAGTTGCTGTAAAACAGCGGATGTTGTGATAATTCATTAGAGGTAACAAGATAGAAGAAAACTTATCTGAGCGACCACACTCCACGACCCATCTGTTGGGAGCTTTGGTGTTACAACAACTGGTCGAATACAATGGTGGGGAATGCGAAATCAAAACCATCATCAATAAATTATTATACATGTTCCTTCGTGTAGATGCTGTGAGCGCACACTTAATTACCAGAGTAATGAACTAAGCAAAAGTATTCTCTGCTATAATAACCGTCATACATATATTGGCAATTGAAAAAATCACAATGAACCTGTTACCTTTTCTCATATTACTGGTAACAAATTATAAAAAGTATTTGTCGTAAGTCATATTTAAACAAAGCATATATCTTATCTTTGTAGATTATTTGAAATGCAAGTGGAGCATTTTCAGAACATTTTTTGCTGTATCTTTTTTCTAGAAAGATGAAAAATTCTAAGTTGTCAAATGATTAAAATTTAACAGTTTATGCCGTGGATATTTTATTAAGAACACGTATCAATATATTACATCTTGTCTAGTTAACACTTTTAAGGTGATAACTGTCTTTTCTTGGCGGAAAGAAATCATATTTAGATAATAAAAATATTTTTTAGTAAAATTTGCAGTTTTATTTTTTAATTTGATCAGGGCCTTTTTGCTCACCATGAGCATTATCAACTGATGCAATACAATGGGAAAACTTTGTCATATTGACATCACATATAACTTTAAATACACGTTCCCTAAAATATTCAAGATCAAGTAATTTGAGTGTACATTTTTTTTACACTTCTTGCTTACTCTTAGGAGTCTTTTAATTTCGTCTTATTTGTTATTAAAAATTACTACAAAGAAACATTCAATATTTTGTATTTGTTAAATATTTGACGTCACGTAGATATTCACTGTATATCGTTTTGTCTATCTGGTAATTATTGACTCAAATTTAGTGTAAACAGCCTTGTTGTATTATAATTTGTATGATATCAGTTGTGTATAATGCTCGCGATGAGAAAAATCGCCCAAGACTTTAAAATCAACAAAATGTGGACATAGTACAAAAAATTTTACATTATTATTATAATATTAATATTTAAAAAAAAAACAAATAATTCAGTTTGTTATTCCAAGACGAAACAAATGAGCGATTGTATACCTTAAACGTGTATACAAACTAGCTAGTAGGTAACTTCTCGTAATAATCCCAAAGCTTATATTGTACTAGTCGCTTAGTTACGGTGCAACATAAATTTCAGCCAAGATATTATTTATTACTATAAAGCCAACCAACAGTTTAGTAACTATTTGTGACCGGCCGTCGTTTATTAGTATCAAGATAATTATAGTGACATCGGACAACAAAATCGAGTATATGTTAGATTTGTTAATTATTTATTAACTTATTGTATACTTTACGAGTCAAATGTCGGGCTGTCCTTAACTTATCTTTCATTGCTATCGAAATATTAACGTATTAATTTTTTCTTCTTGGAATCTACATTGTATTACTATTTACTATGGAATCGTTCTATCAAAAACATTTTTTATCGTCACACTAATTGGTTGGCATTTTAGGAATATTTCTTAATTAAATACGAAATAGTTTTTTTTTAATTGGTCGCTATAAATTTTGAGTATCCGTAAATATCTTCACGCATATCAAAATAGTCATCCCACGGTTATTTTCAAAACAGAAAAGATTAGCTAATTAATTTACTTATTGTTACGCACATTTCATTTGAGAAAATGTTTAACTACATGTCTCAATGAATCTACCAGTGATAACAGTTATCAAAACATTTTTTTTAATATAGTTGGCCATACTTTGATAACCCTTGCAGTTGACTATTATATTCACAGAAAATTAGGTGTTATTTCATAATAAACCATGCATTTAATTTTAAGCCGTCCATCTACATACAGAATATTTCAATAGTACTCGTGTACCAATAGTCAAAACACTGAAATACGTCGTCTCAACTGTTGAGATTTTAGCATTTAGAGAGTTAAAGCGCAGCAAATTGTTTATTTATTCCCTGCAAACAAGTGTATATAAGAGAAAATGAGTGGTTTAAACAATAAAACTAAACTGTTCCTGATATTAAAATAATCTTTATTATATGAATATAGTGAATGATTATCAATTGCTACCGTATTATACTTACTTTAAATGTATTTATTAATGTAATCTTTTACAAATATTCTCTATGATTTCTGACGACAACTTGAGGCACGTATGCCAAATCTGGTGCGGTGCTGACCACTTCTGTAAACTAAGTAGGTAGCTGTTCCATAGACGCGTTTTGTTTTATTTTGCTTTGTGCATGTTCAAAGGTTCGAATTAGTAAAGGTAGATAGCAAAACGAATTGATATCATTCTTGGAAAACTTACAAATTAAAATTCATAGTTCTTTTAGCAGAATTCGATGATATATCATAATTTTACACCTCGTATAAGGAGCGCTTTACCTTTGGTTTTCGATCTTGACTTTTTATTGACACATTATCAACTAAAATATAACCTACAAATGATTTTTTTCATTTCCTTATGAACACCTATTAAACCATAAGCCTCAGGCTCCCAACCTGAGGGTCGCCAACTTATACGGTCAACTAAAAAAATATTTTTTTTGTATGCTTTTGGACTTTATGGGGGGTCGCGGATCACATGGATTTTAGGAATAGGGGTTGCCACCCAAAAAAGATTGGGAACCTATTTATTAAGCCTTTTCTATGTATTTTTGGACTAAATAGATCGTATTTATAATTGTTAACTTAGGTTGCGATTTTATTTGTGTAATTACTGAATACACTAGACCAGTGGTTCTTGTAAATGGCCACGGAAGCCAGATGTGACTACCAGAAACACATACAGCGACAAAAAATGTGTTTTTACAATATAATTAGTAAAATTTACAAAATTTTAAAATTGACGAATACACGACTTTTCCAGCATTAAGATGAATTGCTTAGCATAAATGAGTCACAAAATGTTTTATTTAGTAAATGCAATTTCTATTTTTATCTTATTCTAAAACAAAAATTTGGCACGGCCACGAGACATTTCCATGATACCGCTGATGTTTATAATGCAGCCTCAGTAAAATTTTATCTTAGAACCATCTGCACTGACAATATGCGAATGCCATTCTTTCAATCTTTACAAACATTTTTATAATCATCGAAAGCACACAAAAAATATCATTCGTATAATTGCACATGACTTAAGACACAACTTAGCGCCCAGCGGGCCACAAGTTAGTTACCTATACACCAGACCTCATATGGGAATCAATAGTCAATTTTACATTATATATTTACGATCATATATAAAAATAATAAAAAAAATAGTTCTGACGATGGCGTGAGCCGAAATAGCTATCTACTATATCTTATAAAATTTTTGTAGAACTAATACATTGCTATTTTTTCACCGTGTTAAATTAATGTGATTTATTGAATTTATACGATTCCTCAAAGAGAGTTGAATATTTATTAACAGGATTCTAGGGAAGGAATTCGTATAAATACATGGAACAAAAACGACAGTTGGTGATCGCTTAGTGCTGAGAATTTATATTATAATAAAACATAAGTGAGAAGATAATATAAAACGGTGTGTAACCTTGCGGTTTGCGGGTGTTAAGAAATGAAATGATCGGAATGCGACTGACTGCCGAATAACAAAACTAAAACAAAATTTAATAGATATTTTCGAGTCCAGTGCATCGAAGAGCAGAAGCAAATAATAGCACATTTATACTGCTGTATACGTAACAAAGGCATTGGAAACAAAACAACTATGTCTTGAAAAGAAAAAGTAATTAGGTATACAGTTATTTTCGGCTCTTTTTTGTGAAACTATAATATTATATTTCCTATATGAAACAGTTAAACACTACTAATGTTCTTGACAATTTTTTTCTGCGGGCCGCATTCGATATCCTATATTATATAATTTATTTCTTAAGCTAGTAATACACTTTTGGGCCACAGTTCATTTTTATTGTATAATTTGAACCTTCAGTCGAAAAAGACAAACCTCAAGGCAAGAACTAAATGACAACTTTGACTAGTTGTCAGAAAGTCATTTAACTCTTCTTAGAGTGTAGCTTTTTGATTTTACCAAGTGGAAATAGTTGTAAGATCCTGATTATCAAAATAAAATAAAATATGTAGCTTCGATAGTTTTAACTTTATTTGAAAATATTGAATCAATGAAACAATATGATTTAAAATATAACACTGAAAAATGACATTCATTTAATGGCTATTATATGAATATAACATAGAATTTTTTAAATGTTAATTGAAATTAAAAATACGGCGAGTGGGCGAAAGCTGTTTTTTCCAATTGAGGTTTTAAAAACTTCAATAGCTATTAATTATATAATGATATATATGTATATTATCGACTACCATACAATTAAAATGTGCTTATACTATATCGAAGTAAACAGTATCCATCTTCTGGTGTCATCTCAACAAAGTATCAAATTTAAAATTTAACTCATCGAAGATGTTGCGTTCTATTATGGAATTGAACTTGGAACAGGTGACAAGTTTTACCTTTTCTAAATTTTATTTTTCAAACTCTTGTATATGTTGTAGGCTTGTGTGAATAATATTTTATTTGATTGAGAGAAAAATGCATGAGACACTTTTCTACAGTTACATTACAGAAAAAAAGTTTACTAACTACCCATATTTTGAATAGTAAAATATTTTTTTCGTTTACTACTTAACTTGCGATAGAATATTTTATATAATCATTATAAATGTTTCCAATGACACTTTTCTTACAGGGTGTATTCTGCAACAATATGCGTATGTCAAACATTGGCAAAAATGTTCAAGCAAAATTCCCCAAGATTTGGTAGCATGCACTCAAATGTGGAGAAAATTGAAAAAAATGATAAACTTAGTAATTTTTTTATTTTTTAAAATGTTGGATTGAGTTCCATTTGCTTTCCACGAGACGACGCAAATTCTTTGAATGCCTTGTAATTTGTCAGAGGTGCAACCGCGTCGACATGATTGACGGGACCGACAAATCCGACTGATTTAAGTATTTTTCCGTTCGTTGTTCATATCTGGACATTCCCAAAGGAAGTGATCAGTATCCTGAATCATATTGCCGCTTTAACATGCAAGACTTTCAACTAACCGGCCTAACTGGTAAATAGAAATTACTAAAATACTAGCTGACAGCTCGAAAACTTTCGTGGACAAACAAATTTTTATTTTAAAATATAGCCTGATGTGTCCTGACGGTCTCAATTAGTTTGATACCACCAAGATTGCTGAATTAATTTTCGAAATATTTGGTTTTAGAATAGTCTTTAAGTCAGTGACCTCCAAACTTAATAAGGATGTGAGCTACCTTCAGAAATTATCTGGTGAGCTACCTATACATATTCCTTCTTTATAAGTTGTGATACAAATGAGCGAGAGAGAGACAAAGTGTATGGTGCAGTTTGCATCAATCGTAATACATCTATGACCGTTTTTCTATTTTACTTCACCGTACACACAAATTGTTTTGCCAAAAAAAATTACAACGGCAACCTTTCAAGGATTTCGTCGAAATTTAGCCCGACTATTTTTTTTCAGAAATCAATGATAAAATTTTATAGTCAAATTTATAAATATGATAAAATATCCTACACGAGCTACCGGTAGCTCGCGAACGACCGTTTGGCGATTACTGCCCTAAGCGTTTCAGCAGAAAACAAGTAAATTAAATGACCAGATGATGTTGCTCGCAATGAGTGTAACCGATCCTGAACTCAGTTACATAAAATTGTGGGAATAGTACTTGTCGTTTTGTTTAATTATAAAAATATAATGTTTTCCACCAAAATGTGACAGTTTAATGCGTTAAAGTGATTAAAAATAACAAGTCGTTTACTTCGATCAACCTTCGTTCTTTTCTTTGAATTAATAAACGTTATACCGACGGCTTACAGACAGACAGTTATTGTTAAAAAATATTGTGTAGAGACTTCATTAGGAATTCACTATGATCCGCGTTGTGGGCGGGAGAATTTGGAAGGTATTTTTTTAGAATCAGCCGATTTTTAAGCCATATACAAATATTTCTACAATGTACATAAAATTACGTAAATGGGTTTAAGCGCAGATAGAATGCCATAAGTGCCATGTCATAAAAATATTTTTGAGCATTATAATAATTCATATGAGAGGGGGCAGTCAAACATCACATTGTGATCCGTGACGCAGGCGACGAGCAGGGTGGCCTTCCCCCGCATAATCATTTAAGATTAGTTCCGCAATGAAATTTTTGACGAAAATCCTCTCACAAAGACTACGCAGGGTGGTGAATTAAGTGTAACAAAAATGTTGTTTCCTTTCATCAGTTATAAATAAGCGAACGGATTGCAGGACGATGCTGGTTTTGGTGCAGCTAAGGTTGTAAAACAGTTCTTATATGAATAATATAACACAATATATTATATCAGACCATTGACGATATCATATGTAAAAAATACTTAACTACAGACAATAAAACTGTCATGATGTTGATGCAAAATATCATATATTAATTTATATGAGGCAAATTATTGATGAGAAATTTTTGACAGCTTGGCTAGTACCAAAAATTGCTTAAATGTATCCAGACAAATGGAATATGTAGTATATTTTGTCGATTTGAAAAAAAAATACATAAGCGAATTTTAGTCATCAAAATTCATATGTCATAAATTTAGACAAAACTATTGAACCTACCAAGCAGTTTTATGACAGACTTCAGTGAAATACCTTAAAAGTAAATAAATTTCCTGATTTCCAAACGATTTTTCGTGTATCTCTTGTTGTTTTTCTAGAAAAAAAACAAATGTAGAAATTTGTGCCATCCAAAGGATTACGAACAAATATTTAATAACATGCATTTTCAGAAGGTTGGTAATGTTGATAGACGGGTTAAAATATCATCCGATGAAATTAAATTTGAATTGTTAAAACTTTGTACGATTCCGCATGTTTTGTCACTAACAACTCGGGTTTCGCCTTTCGCATCTTCAGGCATTTATCACAAATATCAAATTTGATATTGAAATTCCATCAAGCGCCTTCAGTCAATATCATAAATGATGAAATAAATTTTATTTTAAAAATGAGTTGTCACCGCTGATCCATAAATTTAGAATATTAAATTAAATGTGCTAGTGTATATTAAACATGCTGTTTGGATATTTTTCATAGAAAAACATAAATGAGCAATTAAACATTTAAGTGAAATGAATTCGTTCAGAAAAAGTCACAAGGATGTGTCGCTAGTTTGAGAAGCGTAGACGGCGTGGTCGATTAGTTACGGTGGCCGATTTTGAGCTGAGAGGTCCTCTATTTCTGTCCTGGCGGTCTTTTGTTCGCGCCTTTCCTGTGCATGACACTTGCATCCTAATAAATCGCCAATAAATTCCACATTCAGTCCATCACTATCATATAACGCTTTCAAACACACCATTCTCGCAAAAAAAATACATTTGACGCAAATTAAAACTGAGAGTTATACATAGAGAATTTCGCAAGCTGTTTCGTTTGACGATCTTAAAATGTGAAGCACTGGGAAAACTTTGGATTTAAAAGTTTGTTATGGCTTTAAAATAATCTAACTTATTTTTTCGCCTTCTTTGATAACCTCGAAATCATCTTTTGGAATTGTATTTATCGACCTGGAAATAGATAACCTTGCCAAAAAAAAAACACTGATGTCTGGTTTTAATTTAATTAGCATGGCGATTAGAGCGGAGCAAAAATAAATGACTAATGTATTGAGATTATAAAAATATATTTGTATGTAAGTTCGAGTCTTATTTTTGCAGAAAATGTATCATACTGATTGAACAAAATTTTGGGAATCTTTAGGTCTTGCAACGAGACAAAAATAATTTCGTCTAAATGTTAATCGGGCGTATCGAAGTGTTTTTATCCTTCACAATAAAATGGCTCAGGACTAATAACACGTTATATTTTACATCGTTGTGAATAATATCTTTGTTGCATTTCCAGGTACTGTAACCATGCAAGACATCATTCTTTTTCGACAAAAAAACATCGTGCTGAGCTTTTAATTATGACATTGACGCAGTGCAAAATAAACTATTTTTTAAATTATGACAAATGTCTTTAATGCAGTGGTTTTGTAATGTGATGAAACACCAGGGTCCGGTTAAGGTATGAAAAAATCTCTTTTCAAAACAATGTTTGTTGAAAAATGTTGAAACTCTCTTACATCCTAAAAAACTTGATGCAACGAAGAAGGCACTATACTAGATATATCTCTTGTAGCCTCACTGTCGTTGTATAAAGAAGGGTTGAACAACTGAAGAAAAACTTCTATTACTACAGATTCATTAGAAACCCAAATGCTCTACAGTAGAATCTAATATGTATGTATAAAAGATAAATAAACAATAAAAATTGGGCTAAACTAATTATTATTATCATAAGTATTTTTGAAGCTGTAAACTGTTTTCGCCTTTATGAATATTCAGAAATTGTATCATACAGGCGCAATACAGCAGTATCTCATAAGTATTAAATTACCGAATTAAATTTTAATGTTTAGTTGATTATTGTGAAAACCCTCGTCACTAAGTCACTAGGCCGTATCGGTTTTTGAATTAGTTTATCTAAATTTGACAGTCATTAAAATGAATCAAGAATATATTTAACTCCTAGCGTTAGGGTTTATACATTTTAACACAGAGAAAAAATCACAATTGATAATAACGTTGATAGCTATTTCGGCTTACACCTTCATCATAACTATGTTTAAATGTATATTTATTTACCTATATATATATGGCTGTGTAGAAAAGGTACACAGTACATCTTCTATTCTGTTTTAAGTCTAAAATGCGGCACTTTGATTTTTTGCATTTCTCTGAGTGCAAGTTAATCTGGGTATTTTGGGTTTTTTTTTTGTTGGGAATAAACATTAATACTGTACTGAGATGATTTATTACAAAAATGTATTAACTTTTCGTTACGATAGTTGGCACACAAAAAATAAGTCGAAGGAAGTAAAATTTTATTAATATTAGAGTTTCTTATAATAGACGCATTGTTTATTGAATCAAAAAAAACTTAATGTTATCAAATGTGTGTTATTAATTACGGCTATTTAAAGCTATTAGGAATGCTTCTTGCCTCTTAGACGAACCCAAATAAGCTCTTTAAAAGCAAAAGGTGAATGCAACTTATCTTATTTGACAAACGCCTGTTATCTTAAGCAGATAATGAAAAACATAAAACAGCATTTAGTGGCGTCCTCAAATGAAGTCGACAATATCCACTTTTTGAATCAATCGGCGATAAAGATTATACATACAGAAAAAAAGTTATTTTTTCCGATTATGTATTTCGATCGACACAATAAAATAAGTTCACTATCGGTATCCTATTTATGAGCTGTCACGCCTTTTTGACACCAATAGAATTAAATAACTCTAAGTTGAATGTGTTATCTGATCTAGTTAAAAAAATAACATTACACATAAACAAAAATTCATAATTTTCCTGATGTAATTAATATAAGCTAAAAATTGAAAATTTGTTTGAATTGTTTTAATTTATGATGTCGGCTGAAGGTGGTTGATAGAATTTCTATATCAAATCTGAACTGTTAAAACTTTGTACGATTACACATGTTTTGTTTCGGGTTTCGTCTTTCGGCATCTTCAGGCATTCAATCACACGGATGCAATGGAACTGACGTAAAATATACAGTACCGTCTATATACCAAAGGTATTAATTACAGGAAAACAAAAACCCCAAGGCAAGCAGTAAATGGCAGGAAATCAAATTTAATCGTACTAATCTAATAATATTTAACACAATTTCCTGTAATAAATTTCATTAACGATCTTGATAATGAGTCATTTTTAAAAGGGTTTTATATAATAGCTTTGGTATATAAACAATGCTAGCTGTTTATTGTAGGTCAGTTCTGTTGCATCCGTGTGATAGAATGCCTGAAGATGCCGAAAGGCGAATCCCGGTTCGTTAGTGACAAAACATTTGAAATCGTACAAAGTTGTAATAATTCAAATTTGAATCGTTTTAGCTATCTTGACATTAATAATTAAGAAATGCATTATTCTTTTACTTATGTACTAAAAGATCCCTAATATTTGATTTTACGTCATATTGTATTTTTGACTATTTCTGAGTTCTTAATGCTTTGGTCTTGTACACATGGTAATTTTTATGTTCTGTTATTATTTTAATACAAATGCGTAATTTTTAAACTTTGTAGCAGTTTGTAAGATCTGATGTTATATACGTTTCATATAAATAATTTATCCACGTACGGAACGCCCTCGACTGAATATATTTGAGAAACTCTTCTCAATGTACCGAACTATGTTTATGTCCGAATGGATTCTGAGCAGTGTATTCATCACCGGTTCAAAAGGTGATCAATATTGACAAGTGGATATCTCAGATTAGAAATCGCTAAGTATTATCGTTTGTATCATATCTATGAAATTTATTCATATATACACATATCTGTAAATCTAGTAATTGTAATTTATGATATCGCTTGAAGGATATGAATCGCGATTTTTTTTACGCGCCTTTTTCTGGAACCAATGGTATCGCGTAAAAAAAGAACTGGGTGTATGTATCAGGTGATAAAATGCAGGAGTTGAATTTTTGAGATTGTCGGCTTAACGAACATATTTTACGTAAGGGATTTTGCAAATGACTATTAAGAAGGTTTAGTTGATGGTAGAGAATAAACAATAAATCTATGGAGCTTTTACGTTTATAAGAAAGGCGTTCATTTAGAATAAATGGAACATTGATTGAATTGGCATTTACTTGGTAGAACTACATTATAACACGGTGAAAAAATAGCAATGTATTTTAGTTCTACAAATTTTTTATAAGATATAGTTGATAGCTATTTCGGCTCACGTGCTTACATCTTTGTAGTAAAGTTCGCAAGTTGACGGCTTTGGAACAGCTGGAAATCAATAGATATCAATTTTCACACGAAATCTTAAATGAACAAACAAATATAAATCGGTCGCCGCTCCTCAGACCATTGCGATGGGCTATTGCCTTCCCGTAATAAGCCATATCCTTCCAATATTTAAGCTTATTGAAATTGCCGTCTATTTAGTTTCATTTACAATTTTTATTTTTTAGTTTTATTGCTAGCAGGAAATAGAGTAGAAAGAAGAATAACAAACTATATTCTAATGACATCATATTGTTATTTAATACTGACAACTTAACGATTTTTAAGTATTTCTATATTATAGAATATTGATGAGAAACCGCAATTGAAAAAATAATTAGCTCTTATTATTTTACATTCATTTCAATGCTGGGAACCCTTTTTCATTCATTATATAGTAAAACACTAATAGAAAATCATCTATGGGTATTTTTTTACAATTCTCACAGTTTCAATTGATAATAATTGCCGCAATGTAGCCGCTTTAAAAGTAAAGCTTTTAGAGTACAGCTTAATTTTGTTTTGGACAAAAACGAATAAACAGGCTGAGAATAAAATCGTAGAGAAGTGTACCTAAGTGATGATTTATTGGCAGAACGATTTGACAAACAAGATTTTGAAAATAGAGGAATGTTATGCATTGGCGCCCAGACGGATTATTTTCTCTCGAGATTCATCCTAAGCATTTAATAGAGTTCACAGTATTTTATAATAAAATATGTATTTTGTCAAATAAGATTATACCTTACCGAATGAAATTTTATTGTGTCATTAGTTATAAGGTTAAGATACGTTTAGTTTTTATAGCTGACTAATAATAATAGATTGTTAACTCAAAATTATTTGATCCCTTGTCGAAAAAAATAAGAGATATTTCAAATTCGTCCTCCCTTTGGGAAGAAATGAAGTGTTTCCAATTATTCATACTTACGTAAACCTTTTTAAAAGCTCTGTCATTTTAAAGCACTCACCTACAATCGTTTATTTAAAATGAAAAATTGTTTTTATTTACATTGAAATACGATTAAAAATTTTATGATATTTAACAAAGAATTATATCGTTTGATTGTTTGTAATGGCTGCAAAAATATTCAACATCTTTTGACGAAGTGAATGAAGTTAATAATGATATAACGAAAAAAGTATAAAATAATTTGAAAAGCAAACAGTAATGGTAAACCGCAGTTGTAAAATTTTTGGTATAAAAACCATGTATTCATAATTATTGCAACATACATCTTTGATTGTGTAAAGATAAAAAAAACTAGTTTACCGTCGTCTTAACGGTAGGATCGCTGATAATTTTTTTCATATCAAACCAAATATATAGCATGATTACATTATGTGAGACTTATGTTAAGACTTTCATCATTGAGAATTAACTTATAACATATAGCAAATAAGGTGGTTTTTAGTGATATATGATTATAGGTGAAATTCACTCTTAGACAAATTTTCCAAGCTTTTATTAATTATAATTTAATAATGCATACATCGCTGATCACTCGAGAGACAAGGCATATATATTCATAATTCCACCGAGCGGAAGTTAAATAATAAATATGTGATCGAATTTGATCGAGCTAGATATGATTTCTATAAAGTCTATAAAAATGTTGAAAAAATCTAGCCCAAATTCATGAAACAGAACGGCTGTTGTATTTATTTATGTGCTATTTCAGTGTTATCTCAATTAATTATACCAATTTGATTGCTTGCGTCCAACGCAAACTGGAATTAAGAATTTGAGATTGTCGCCGTAGATATATTTTTGTTTTCTCTTGTTTTGATAGACACTGATAGACAAAACCTTTGTTTTCAACAATGTCGCAAACTATGCAATTTTTAATGGGTAATTAAAAAATAAAAGATTGTCAGATTACAAATAATTTTAGAATATTCGCCTAATTTTAACATCGAAATGCACAGCGTGCTTGGTGGAATTGAAACATGCAATTTGCATTCAAATATTGTTCATTTCCATATGTTTTTCTAATAACAACCCGGGTTTTCGGAGACTCGAGTGCAAATTAAATATTTCATAACATAGGACAAATCGAGTAAAAAATAAAATTCCGTCGGCTAAGACCTATAATTATTGTATTGGTTCGATACAATAACTTTAACCCTAGTGCTAGAAATGATCGCACAAACAATTGCCATCTCACGTCATATGATGTTTCAATGATCATCAAAATTTTATCGGGAAAAATTGCAGCATTTACAATGTAGGAGTGGCGTATTATTTAAAGAAAGAATCTTTCAGAGTTTTTATCTCTGATTAAATGAACGATTAGCGACTAGTACATGCAGTTTTAGTAGTTCACTTTGTTTGAATGGCATTGCAACGCACGACGGGTACTCGCAAAGATATACCTTGATACTTTAGGATATCGACTGAAGGTGCTTGATGGAATTTCAATATCAAATTCGAATTGTTACAATTTTGTACGATTCCACATGTTTTGTCACTGACGACCCGGGTTTCGCTTTTCGGCATATTCAAGTTGTAAAAATTCAAATAAATATAATTTAAATCGTTCGAACGATTGATCATTACTTGCCAGATTGAGATAAGTACGTATCTCTACAAAAAAAACCATTTATATGTTAATGTTAGATGATTAATATTTGGTGTAAAACCCTTTCAAGAATGACTCATTAACGACATCGTTAATGAAAATTATCACAGGATACTGTGTTAATTATAATTAGATGATTATTACTAAGTTTGTTTTAGCTGCAATTTACTGCTTGCTTTGGGGTAAGTATTTTCCTATAATTAATAACTTTGGTATATAGATGATGCTAACTGTTTATTGAACGTAAGATCTGTTGTATCCGTGTGACAGAATACCTGAAGATGCCGAAAGGCGAAATCTGGATCGTTGGTGACAAATCATCTGGAATCGTACGAAGTTGTAACAATTCAAACCTGGATAAAATCTAAAAACAACGTTATTATTATATTGTATATCCGTTCAAATGTCCATTTTGCGAAATATTTAATGGTGTTATAATGCATGTTTCAAAAACAAAACTAATTTGTATAAAACCAGCCGAAACAATTTTTGTTATTTTATTACTCAACGCGGTTGAGTTAAGGTAACATATAAAAGAAATGCATGTTGAAATTGGGGCAACTTTTTAATATCTCGTTTATAATAGGTGTCAAATAAATATTGTTATTGATGTGAACGCTTCGACCAATCTGATGGGTCGATTAAGTGCTTTTAATTCGATAAAAATTTATATCGACAGGTTGAGCTTTTGATATTACCATCACTGATTATTGCGTATTATATAATATATTCTCATTGAACAGATAAACACATTTTTCAATCGAAAATTTACACAATTAGTTTCAAACATTTAACTAGACTTGAGAAGTAAGTAAAAATAAAATCTATGAATATATGTACTTTTCTTTTGAATAATAGCGTTGAGACAATTTAATATAGAGATACAATTTTATATTTATTAATTTAAAAGCATCTAGTATTTTGAAATTATTTCATCTTTCACATGGTTTTGCATTCGTTTTAATCACGCGGGTTATATATATTTGAAATAATTTTAATACCTTTTTGATTGCGATGATAATATTTTTTGTTTCAGAGATTTTAACGAAATGATAATGTAATACTAAAATTTAATCGATAATTTTTTCGATCTGTAGAAAGCTAGCCGCAAATAAAAATCAAAATATTCTACATCAGCTACATTCAGTGTAAATTTTCATAACACTGTGAAAAAATAGCTATGTATTTTAGTTCAACATTTTTTTACAAGATATTGTTGATAGCTATTTCGGCTCACGCCATCGTTAGAACTATGTTTAAACGAACATTTGCTTATCTATATATAGCTGTGTAGAAAAGGTACACAATACATCTTCTCTTCTGTTTTAACAACCCAGCTTATATCGTGTTAGCAACAAAAAAAATGCGGCATTTTCAATAATCTTAAAAACTGCCCGGAGATTTATTACAGAAATGCATTACCTCCTCGCAATGGTTTGAGGTGCGTTGAAAGACTTAAATCTGTCTGTTCGTTGAAAATTTTGTGTGACAATTGATATCTATTGATTTCCAGCTCCAAAGCCATCATCTTGCGACCTTTATTAAACTTATATTATGCGATTCTTTTATGACGATAGCGTGAGCCGAAAAGCTATCAACTATATCTCATAAAAAAATTGTAGAAGTAAAATACATTGCTTTTTTCCCCGTGTTATAATGGAATCTACCAAGTAAATGCCAATTCAATCGATAAAGATTCATATTTATTCTATTATATTTATATACCACCTGTTGAAATAGAATTGAACGTCTTTGGAAATGTGGTCCACTAGCAGCGCGCTGCACTGCAGCGCGGCGATCTAGAGATTCCGCGTGATAATTAAAGAGGTTTGTTATCTTTGGTGGCTGAAGTGAAACACACAACTCTGAATGCCGAACTCACCGCACACTTGTGTGAAAGTCTACCGGTATGCTCAAATCGTGTATGACGGTGTGAGAGGGGCGATCTCAAAGTTTATGAAGATATTAAACACTCGACTACCTATAATGGCCATAATTCAAACATAATTTATAATAAATATATATATAAACCAAATTTAAGGGAATAATGTAATAAAGAATTATCTAAAGTAGCTAGTATATATTGATTGAATTGTCATTTACTTGGTAGAACTCCATTATAACACGGTGAAAGAATAGCAATGTATTTTAGTTTTACATATTTTTTATAAGATATAGTTGATTGCTATTTCGGACCACGCCATCGTCGTAATATAAATTTAAGCTCAGTGCCTACGTTGTTACATATTTGTAATATAGGTCGCAAGATGACGGCTTTGTAACAGCTGGAAATCAATAGATATCAATTGTCACACGAAATTTTAAGCAAACACACAAATATAAGTCTTTCGCCGCTCCTCAGACCATTGCGAGGGGCTGATGCATTTTTGTAATAAATCATCTCCTGCCAGTATTTAAGCTTATTTAAACTGCCACCTGTATACTTAAATTTAATTTTAATTGAAATTTACTTTTTTGCTAGCACGATATAAACTAGGTTGTTAAAACAGAAGAGAAGATGTATTGTGTACCTTTTCTACACAGCTATACATAGATAAGCAAATGTACGTTGAAACATAGTTCTGACGATAGTGTGAGCCGAAATAGCTATCAATTATATCTTATAAAAAAATGTTCGACTTAAATACATTGCTATTTTTTCACCTAGTTAACAAGTATATAGTTTTGCTTTTTTTAGATATAGTCGTTGATAGCTATCTCCCGCCATCTTCAAATGCTGATGCAGAAAGATAGACAATATGTCGTCTGACTTGTTCTAAGAAAGTAAATTTTATGTTTTATGTAAGTTAAAAATATGTCACTGTGTTACGAGTTTCCCAAGAAAATTAATCAATCAAAATTTTCATATAAATAACTCATTAAAATGAATGCGATTTAGTGCGTAATGACATAAGTTCCTTGTCATATTTAAGTAATGTTGATGAGCTAATTTTTGTTCGGTTTTTTTAACGATTATGATCTTGTATATATCCACTAATTTACAATTGTTTGAAAGCATTTAACCTTAGGCATTTAATATAAGAATGTAGGCATGCTGGTCATAAACCAAAATTTATTTATTTTCTTTGATATTAGATTATGTATTACTTCTATCACTTTTAAAGGAACAGGGCGTTTGCTCCAATGAAATTAAATTATTTGAAAGGTAGATGTGAAGTTGAAATCCTCTTAATTTTTGAAACGAAAACATCATTTCGTTTGCAAAAAGTAATAAGCTTTTACACTGATAATACTGCAATAATTCAAAAATTCATGTTTTTCTTATTTCGGAGTTCTAGGAGTGAAAACAAAATATTCCGAGTTATAATAGTATTTTAATGTATTTAAAATTTGTACAGAATATGTCGAAGTAAAAACATTTTATTGTAAATTCTAGCTTAAAAAAACACCAAACGTTCTTTTTATCAACAATAATTGATCGTTTTTCTTATGAATCTTAAAAAAATCCAAGCAGCCAAAAATAAGGCAAAAAAATATTTTACATAAAATTATACTACAAAATACGTTGTTTGCTTACATTATTTTTGATGTATTTATATACATTTTTTTTCAATTTAAAAGGACATGATGTGACTTTTTTGCGGCATAAAAACTATTCGAGGACGAGTTTCAATTGAATCTATATTTTAAATTGTGATTGTTGTCTATGGTAACTTAACCTTTTGGTGGCTCCGTTGTTTTAAAATACCATTCGATCTTGCTATCCCAGCGCAAACGTGACACAAAGATTAACGTTACTTAAGTTCGCGGAAATATACCCACATCACAATCTTTTTCTTATTATCGATAACGTATGCCAGATAATTGCTATTAGTACTAATAACTGATACTTTCAACGCACACATTTTTCAATGAAGCAATGACTGTCTATCGAATGAAACTTTCATTAGTTTGATAAAACAATGGTCTTACTTTTTGTATAATATATAACATAAAAAACCCATATGGAAATTGTCGCTCGGGTGACTTAAATAAAAAAAAACATTATTTTTTCAAATTGATTGCATATTACAATAGTAAAATAGTTTTCTTAATAATTCTCTCCATACAGGGCGTGTCTCGAAACAATTTTTAATTATACGAGCGGCTATAAAAAAATTAGGTGATCAGTGGTTCTCTTGTGAAATTTCACTGTGGCCGCATTATAAATATCAGCAGTCCTATGGAAATGTCTCGTGGCCGCACCAAATGTGATAAAAATAGTTTCAATAATTGTTTTTCATAAAATGCATTACTCTGCATGATCTTTCATAATATACAGTTGTAGGTACAATCGATAAAATTATTAAAGCATTAATTCTTTACACTGACTTAATTCATGGTCAACGTATAACTCTGACAAAAATTAATATAATCGATTCAGTGAATGCAGTTAAACTAAATTGCAACAGTTAAATTTTGAAAACTGAGCATAATTAATAATAATCATATTTTATTACAACGCGTCAAATTTGAAACGCCCCTTAAGTTATGAACCGCCGATCCCCCGTCCTGTGAAAGGGGTTTTCTTTTGTTTGACTCGACTCTTAATTACCGCCCATTACATTTCATTACAATATATTATGCCGCATTAAATTATAGCGAGAGGGACATACTATAATACAATAAGAATGAGATAAAATTACAATCAGAGATGAACAATAATTCAAATTACAATAGGAATGACAAACGAACGTTAAATGAATGCGCCAGTCGTGGCGGTTTCACATTTATCACATTCCTTGTTTTATACATACATAAAGATTGTTAAATTGGGTGATTTTCGTATAACTTTACTATCACATTACAAAATCCTAACGCTTGAGTGATTAACTTTACTTCAATAATTAATCAGTAAAAAGATAACATCGTTCGCTCAATGGCGGAAGTCACATATATTATAATTAATAAAGAACATGTCGATAATATGTAATTTCGACAACTTTATATACAACTTATTGTATTGAACGACTTGATAATTTACGCGATGATTTAAGCCGATCTTGACCTCAAAAATATTTGATTGTAAAAATAGTACCTAAAAATGTCTTTAATTAATTTAAAAAAAAACAGCATTAGAGTCAGTTTCTTTTGAAATTTTGTTCGGTAAAGTTCTTTGATGAATACAATGGAAATATTTTGATGCTTGATCCATCTATTTTGCTTAAAGTTTGGTTATTGAATAAACATTTCGTTTATGAATTCTAAGAATAATTTTGGATTATTAAAACGTGGTAAATATTTTAGTTTACAATATAATGGAAAACATTATCCGCAATCAAATCACGGTATTGAATATATAATTGAAGTCGAATAAATAATCAGAATTCCTAATTGTAGTGTCAAATAGGGGAAGTTATTTTAGTAAAGCACAATATCGAATTCATTTCATCAGTCAGTTTTATAATGTGATTCAATATTTATAAACGTTTTCCTGCTTTAACCCTCTGACTGCTAACGTCTTAACTGTTGAGACGGCTGATTGTACTGTGTTGATAGTTGATACCCGAAAATACATGAATTAACAGTGGTTACAACCTTCTAGTACTCGCTAATTTATGAGTTAATGCATTGCTCGGTGTGTCCTGACAAACTCAATAAGATTATTTCAAATCAATATTATTTAATAAATTTTTGACTTCAAAAATTTATTTATAAGACTTATATGTGTCGGAATATCCTCTAAATGGCTCAGAAGGGAACGAGATTATGCAGCATAATTCATTTTATTCAGAATAATTATTTCTAGGTAATCAGAGTCAATATAAATAAGAACATTATGGCTGATAAAGCTATTATTTGTTAGATAAATAATTCATGACGGAAAATTCATCAAACTTTTTTTATATTCTCTATATGCTCGCGTTCCTAATATTTGCCATATGGACTTGATTGAATATAAGATGTACTTAAAAAAAAAACAAGTTGTTACAACGTCCCTCCGCACATTTTATTCGGAGAGGGTAGAATGATAGAAGAAGATATACCGAGTAATAACTGATAACCTATCATTCTATATATTATAAATATGACATTGCTTCTACAGACATCTCAACCTGTGACTGTCGAAGATTAATAAAATGCACTTATTATAGCCATCGAAAAGCTCTTTTACTACCCATTTTCACGTTTACTTCCTTTTCTAATAATAAGCAATAATTAAAAAAACTACATTAAAATCTCGATTGAAAATCTCTGGTAAAAGTAAAGAACCGTTGATTTTGTCTGTGGTAGGTATAATTTAGATTTAGATGTATTTCACCTGACAGAACAATGAGAATTCATTCATCAAGCGATACCTGCTTCATAATTTATTTGTTTCTTTTCCAGTCGTATCAGAACTTTATGAAGGGATAGTCAATCTCGCTTTGGAGTCATAATAATAAAACATATCGCTTAAACATTGAAATATAACATAAAGATGGCAATATATGGCCCATAAAAGATCTGTTACTTACATAATAACTGGTCAGTAAAAAACCAATACTACCACTAACAGTTGCCTGGTAATAGTTTGATTAGGTATGATTTTCCACTTCACTTAATACTATTGAACTTCAATACTGCTCACATAATTCTAAAAATTTATGATGTTTAGTGGACTAAATATATATTATGGATCAACAATTGAAATACACACCGCATGAATAAAATACATGTTAGAGAAACGGTGAATAAAATTAAATAAAAATGAATTTAATATTGTAAAATTGTAGGTATGACTATTTTTTAGCATCGACTGCTCAATTTCAAGGAAAAAAAAACATAGAAAATGATGGTTAAAAACTCTTCAGAATGATTTAATTCCACGTTCATGTACTTATAATTTAGAACAGAATAGCGAATAAATGTAATTTATAAAAAAAGATTTTACTAAGTTGTAAATTTTGGCTGTCGAGACGTGATATGAATGAATATTGACAATTAACTATTAAAAATTGTTTTATAAATTAAAAAAATATTGGGCTATCCTGATTTTTAAATCTAATCGTCTCACTTGATCATTAAGATCAAATTATGATAATGCAACATCAAATTCCATAAAGAAAGGTGGTTCAAGATAAAAAAAGGTTATATTTTATTTCCTGTGCCTACGCTTGCTTCAAATTCTATGAATTTTAAGCGGAAAAATAATTAATAATGAGAATGCCATTTCATTTTTGTTCAAAAAAATTTTAAACTAGTATTAAGACTGATCTGATAATAATATTTCTCTATGATATGCATTTGATTTAAGCGTTACAGAAAATTCCGAAGATGGTTGTGTAATTCTAATCCAGGTTAAGTATCTCCAATATGTTGTACTAGTTTTTTCCGAGCTTGAAGTTAACTAGCCAATATCGTTGTCAGGGCTAATATTCAAATAATAATAACACCATGTTTTACAATATTTCCACAATTTCATATATTTAGATAAGGACTGGTTTTGCTCATCGCGAACTTTATCAACTGTTAACATTCACGATGGTATCTTCAATAATTAAATATTCCCAATTATATTTTAATAGTGCTTGCTTATTGTGGAAACCTATCATATCACTGCAAAGTCGTTTTTCGAAGTCGAAGGTTTTAAGATTAGACTTTGGATAACATTGTAATCAAATTTTTGGCTATTTAAATTATGTCAAGTATGATATACAATATATCAGACGTTTCTAGCCTTAAGGTCTTTTTTTATTCTACTTGTTTATGAGCGACGCAAACAGTTTACTGACAATGTATTTTATCTATTAATTGCAGAAGGTGTTGAAAGACGAAACTCGGGTCGAGAATGAAAAAACTTTATTTAACCTTTAAAAGTTTATATTGAAACTCCATTAATCACCCTCAGTCGATGTCGTAAATTATAACAACACTGCTATGAAATTTTTTATATTGGTATAAAAGCATATTTTTAAGATGTGGCAACCGTACTAAGAAATGTCTAAACATGCATGGTAAAAGTAAGGTAAGTCAAAGTAAGGCGGAACCTTTGTTCTTGCAATATGTATCTTCACGTATATTTTCTCTTGTGTTGTACAACAGTGCAGTACCATTAAGACAAAAAATAATTATCTAGAAAAAAAATATGTTTTAATTATCACTTCATTGTTCATAATACTGACGAAGTCGTATACTTGTTAAGTTTTTTTTAAATCTAGAGAAAATAAATTTGATCAATTTTAACTTTTATCAGAATAAAACTAAGTTTTACCACAAACTACTTAATTTTTTTTATAGCTAACAATAGTAGAAAAATATATTATATTTATTGTATCTGTCAAAGTATAGTTTTGTATTCCGCACGTCACTGCAACAGGTGTTGTATTACGTCGTGTCGTGTGGAGATGTTGCCCTCTGGAGGTGTTGGATGTAATTTGCTCCCAAAACAATGGTCGCCAATAAAACGATTTCAAAAGAAATAAAGGCTGGGTGCAACCGCCCAACACGATATTCTCAACATATCTACTGACAGTATTATTTTAAAGAAATTATTTTTCTACATAATTAACTTTTTATGAATGTTTCTTAACTTGCCTTTTAATGCAAAAAAAAAATACTTGGGACTATAAATTAAAAACTACATTTTTTTTTAGATTATCTAACACATGTCTACATAATATTCTTTAGCCTTTTTTACAGTTATTTTTTACAACACGGAGACTGGTCCTAATCTGAAAATTTTAAATAATTGGAAATACTATTAAACATTATGTTTTTATTATTAAAATATAATGCATTTCCACCAAAAAGTGACCTAATTAGTTCACATATTAAAAATGATTGAGGTTATCCATTTCTACTAATTATTGATATCGACTGAAGGTGCTTGAAGGAACTTCATTATCAAATTTATATTGTTAATACATTAGATGTTTAGTCGTTACTTTCCAAATTGTAATATGTAGGTATTTTTTAACAAAAAAAAAATACCCAATTATATAATATTTTAAAGATAGTTGTTTATTATTTATTTTAAAACCCTTTCAAGAATGACTTATGAATTAACAGTATTTTTTGTTAATGAAACTTATCACAGGCAATTGTGTTAACTATTATTAGATCAATATTATAGAATTTCTTTTAGCTATCATTTACTTTTTGCCTTTGGGTCTGTGTTTTCTTTCAATTAAAACCTTTGGTATATAGACGATGCTAAATGCTTATTGCGCGTCAGTTCTGTTGCATACGTGTGATAGAATTCTTGAAGATGCCTAAAGGCGAAACTCGGGTCGTTAGTGACAAAATATGTTGAGTCGTACATATTTTTAACAATTCAAATGATAGAGATATTTTTATTGTACGAATTTAATATGTTATTAAAAAACTATTTGAGTTATATGACATATTAAAAAACACAAAATTTTAATTTGTTAGAAAATATTCCTTTAAACTATATGCAGCCGGTATGTTTTGCTTTTCCGATATAAGTATGGATTATATTTAATATGTTACTATTTTTTTCCCGTGTTCGTTACATAAATGAAATATTGGTGATGTTGAAAACTACTGAAATGGTTGAGAGACTCCGGTTATAGAGTCATTATGATAATGAGACCTATCGCAGTGCGACACTAATTATATGCGGCCCCGAAAAATTTTTTTGCTGCCATAATTTTTCTCTCGCCGTCAAATTATTATATTTTTTAATGTAATGCGCCTTTGTCTCTGAACCATCAGACATGATAATGATCTTCAAGCTTGGGGGGTTTCAAAAGCGAGTCGCACATAATTTATTCTGATGTTTCATTTAAGAGCCAATGAGAAAAATAAATAATCGTCACGATATTATTGTAATGGTATTTTTTACCATCCTTGTCAAAAATATACGTCAAAAATATTCAGTCGATATTTTGGTTCAAGCCAATGTTCCAAGATGAAAATTTCTCTAAAGGAAAGATCCATTGATTAGTAGAATTCTCGTCATGTCGCTTATTAGTTAAATATAGATATTGTAACGTTCGCTATATTGGTCAGACATAATCGTTTAATGAAAGAATGAAAGCACATTTCGTCTCACATCACACCTTATGAAAAAGTTGCAAAACAAGATAAAAAGAATATGTTAGAAATCAACGATTCAAATTTTTGCCTTATACATTTTTATATATATGTGCATAATTTTCTGTTTCTTAGGTTTGTTTTTCACTAGCCAAACAATTTACCTTTCCAGGAGTATGGACGTACTAGCACGTCGGCTCAATTTTTTTTTGTATAGAAGTATGGACGTACTTGTCGTATATTCTATGTCGTATATTTGTAGCCTTATTATGTCGAAAGTAGTAAAAAAAAGAGTTATTTCGTTAGCAACCAAAATATTTTTTTGATCGTTTCCAAACGTAAAAAGTGTGATAGATGTTGCTATTGTAGATTATATACGACGAATGAAGCTACAATAAACCATTAAAAACTCCACCAACCATTGCAATATTTTTTTTAAATCTTTTGGATTTGATTTTTTTGGTCCTCTATATATGCTTTTTGTGTATTTAATCAATAAAAGAATATGCATATTTATACTTTTTAATAATTTTGTTATATTTATGTATTTTAGAAAACAATCGATTCATGCATTTTTGTGCACTTTTTGATTTAAACGGTTTCACATTAAAAATATACAATTTCGATTTACACGTTTTTCTCAGGAACCTATCTACCGTGTAAAACGAGAGATATGTGTATTTTAGTATTTCTTTTTTATTTTTATTTTTTTGAAAGAAATGATGTGGATATTTACTGACCTATCTCTCTGAAGGATGCGAGCTGTTGCCAACATGTGATGAGACTACAGGAGCCCGATACGCCGTGGCATTTACACGTCACCCGCGACTTCTTGATCACCGCCTGCAAACAAATAATAAATTATTATCTGAATTGAAAATTATTGTACAACAGTCTAACAGAATATTCTAAACATTAACCTTTCGGTGCCCACGGAAAGAGCCTAGAACAGTGGTTCTCATGTGCGACCACCAAAGGATTTTTCTGCGCCCACCAACAGTTTTATAGTAAATATTATTTTTAAGAAAATGTGTTTTTACAAATAAATTTGTGAATTAATTTTTATTTTTAAATTGATTGAATAAACCTGACTTATCCAGCATTTAGTCAAGTTTAAGTAAAGGTCCGTTTTAATAATAAAATTATTCAAAAATTTCGGTCGAAGTTTACATACTTTGACCAAGAATCAATTAAATATCAACAACAATTTCGTTATTAATTTTGTCAATTTTACCTACAACTGTTTATTGTGAAAGGTCATTCAATGTAATGCACTATATAAAAAATAAATATCGAAACAATTTTTGTCAGATTTGGTGCGGCCACGAGACGTTTCCATAGGACAGCTGATGTTTATATTGTGGCCACAGTGAAATTTTACGTGAGAACCACTGGCCTAGAGACAATTTAAAAAACATGCATTTTTTTGTAACAAAGGCCTTTACAAGATATTCGGAAAACAAATGAAAATTCTTTGTCGAGACCATTATAAGGAAAAATATAAGAAGAAATTGAGACGTTTGTAAAATTATCAAAATTATGTTAATTTTGAAAGATTTTTATGTCTCACGAATATTCAATCAACTATTTGGTTATTGGTTGAAATGCACTATATTTTTATATATCATAAATATATTTTCTTCAAGAGGCCAGCATATTTTATTTTGGGTTAAGTGCGTAAATAAATGATTGAGAAGAATTGACGTAAGCGCGCTATCTTAAAAGTACTGAAAGCTTTTAATCGAGTATTGCATGCCATAAACGTTAGCCAGCAAACGAAAAGGGTTAATTAATATGACCCGCGAGTGGCGAATCTATCAAAGCGAAGAAATTCGAGTCGATCTCTTCCTGCGCCATCTAGCATCTTCGTTTTTGAAAATATCTCAGACGCGTTCGTTTTTAGAGAAGAAAAGTTACACCAATTAGTTGATTGAAGAAGCATGTTCGTTTTTTATTCGTATCGTGTTCTTTTAATTAATGAATCCGTTTGAATAAACTGCTGAATATCATCAAAAAATTCCATCAATTGTTACCTTATTCTTTTTTTCGTATCTTATTGACATTTATAACATTAGTATTAAGGCCACATTTTTGTCATTTTTAGTCTATCAGTGAGAGTTTTCCCTCATTAATAAGGTAGTTCTGGTTTAAAGAAATAATAAAGCCAGTATTGAACTAAAGTTCTTTAAATTACAATTTGTGTCAACAATGTCATACGTATATATGGTTGTATGCGATATCTCTTATCGTTGGGCTGATGGCTAATCTCGAGAGGAACAAAAATTCTCATTGATGATTTTCAAATTTAAAAATATTTGTCGTATTTGGTTGGTTGATGGCTGTAGTACTTAACATTTTTTCAATTTTAAGCACTGTTATATCATAAACTATTTTATGAGGTGATTTTAGAAATTAATGAAGGCCAATTATTTAATTCAAATTTCATTCTCAATGATCAACTCAATCTTCTCAACTCCCCTCTTGTTGTACCCTTTACGTAAGATCGGTTCAATGAATCGACAATCTCATGACGTAAATTCTTACATTTCATCACTAGATTATTTTGTTTGATTGTAGGCATCTCTATAAAAAAAATATTTACATTTTAATGTTAGTTGATTAATATTTGTTGTATAACCCTTTCAAAAATGACTCATTAACAAGATCGTTAATGAAAATTATCACAGGAAATTGTGTTAATTATTTTTAGATTAAAATTATTAAAATTGTTTTAGTTACTACAATTTACTGCTTGCCTTGGGGTAAGTGTTTTTCTGTAATCGATAACTTTGGTAAATTGACGATGCTAGTTGTTTCTTTTCCGTCAGTTCTGTTGCATCCGTGTGATATAATGCCTGAAGATGTCGAAAGATGAAACCCGGGTCGTTAGAGACAAAACATGTGGAATCGTACGAATTTGTAACAATGCAAATCCGATATTGAAATTCCATCAGGCACCTTCAATCAATATAATAAATTATAAAATTAGTTATTTTATTGGTACCAGCAATATTTTATTAATTTCCTTCGTCATAAAATTTTACTTCACAGGGAAAATGAGAAATCTTAAATATGTATAGATTAGGAATGAGTTATTGTTAATTTTCATGTTATGAGATATTGGAATCTTCTGCCGACATATGCCGTAACTGAAAATTAGAAGCAAGTAAAAAATTATAATAGGTCTTTCGATGTTTTCTGGTGTAAGTGTAATTCAAAGGTATTATACACGAGATTCATTTAATAATAAATTTACGTCGATATTTTTGCGACAAACTGTCTATTTTTGGAATAAACATGGTTAATAAGAGTTTTGGTTAAAAGCTACGATTAAATATAAAAATTCTCAATATACAGCCAATTATCAAATTAGTTTATGTAAAGCAAGATTCGACAAAACAATCAATGCTATATGACATAGTTTTGGTGAATTCTCTTCATATTTTACCCTAAGTATGCAAATTATTACAATACGGTGGATCGCTCATTTCGTAACCCATTTCTTCTTCCTCTCGCAAAACATCTCGACTTGGCATATAATCCTCGCCTGTACTTAGATTAGTATGCAGACCGAGCTGTATGGGACGCGCAACGTTTCAAAACGACGCCGAGTCGCGCGCCGCCCACACAACCCCTCGCTGTAAACTTTTTCGATAACTTTACAACTTTATTGAGCACTTCGGCACTCGCCTGTTAATATGGCGCTTTGTGTATATCGATGGAATCATTAACAAGGAAGTCTTAACGATTGCCGGTGTAACGTTTTTAATGTATATCGTAAAATGAAATGACACAATGAAGCCAGGCATCATAATAACGGCGTTCGTTACCGAAAGTTACCTCGAATGTCGCAGCCGTACAGGGTATAGAGCTGAACATCGGCAGTGTTATGGCTTTTGCGAATTGCTTTCATAATTTTACAACAGTAAGATCAATTTGGTAAACGATTATTTCAAATGACAAGCGGGTCCAACACTAAAAGTTGGAGAGCTTTTTTAATACGTTTCAAATTTTAACACAATTTATTTTTTATTATCAGCATTATCAACTGATGACATCAAATAATGCTCACGGTGAGCGAAACCGGTCCTGATCAAAAAACATATTGTGGAAATAAGTAATAAAAATGTGTTTTTATTATTTAAAATATTATGCCTTTCCATCAAGGAGTGAGAGTTAACACCTTAAAAGTTATACGTGTCATAATTAATAACGCAGAAAAATTCAATGTTATTGAAATTAACAATATATCAAGTCTAAAACTATTTTCCAAAGAAAGCGAATACGATAATTCGATTGATTGAATTGGCATTTACTTGGTAGAACTCCATTATAACACGATGAAAAATTAGCAATGTTTTTGTTTTACATTTTTTTAAAGATATAGTTGATAGTTATTTCGGCTCACGCCGTCGTCAAAACTATCACGAAACGAATAAGCTGGCTATATAACGAAATAGCTATCAACTATATCTTATAAAAAAAAATGTAGAACTAAAATACATTGACACCAATTAGATTTTTTAAATTATTGACGCAAGTAATCAAACTTCAACAAAATCATTTTTGAGGCAATGTATAAACTAATATACGCTACAAATAAAAGATTTCAAAACAAAATGAATATTTCTCTTATAGTAAATATTTTTTCCACAACTTAATTACATGAATATAATAATGGCTACCACTTTTATTTAGTTGATGTTATTAATTTTGTATTTGTTCATTGATATTCAAAAAGTTACTTTATTTTTTTCGCAAACAACGTGATAAGGATACACGTTTGGTAAAATATCAATTTAGCCGAGACTTATATATGGTGAATCATTCATACTTAATGATAACAATAAATGAGAAATAATATAAAAAATTGTAGCTCAAATTTAATACAAAAGGTCTCTCAATAACCTAATTCAAAAGCGTTTTTTGTTTTTATCGTTTCACGGTGCAAAAAGTTCCCTTTATCATCAAAAGCTTCCTTATATGTATGATTCACAAGTCGATACCAAAGTCTGTTCAATATCTCATACTAAGGTAAGTATCTTCTCGACTTAAAACTACGAAAGTCGGCTGTAAAGTCGTGCGAAGTGGAGCTATTTCTATAATCGCCAGATGTGCAATACAATAGACGGCAGAGAAACTCGTTTAGAGCTCTTCGCAGTTTCAGCCATTATTATGACATCTGGAAAACTTTAAACATCTCAATGTTTCACTATGACCTGGCAATTTCATAAATGCATTCGTTGTTCCCAGTTATTCCGTTAATTATTATACATAGCTATAAAATACATAGATATTACTTTAACCAGGGCAGGGCTTAAACTTGAAAAGCCTTTATATTAATAAATCCAGGACCGGTTTCGCTCATCGTGAACACTCTCAGTTGATACCTGAGATGGAAAAAATGTGATGAGCGTTTTAACCTTGCACTACCTGGATATGGAATGCCTGAAAATGCCGAAAGGCGAAACCCGGGTCGTTTGTGATAAAACACGTGGAGTTGAACAAAGTTTCAACAATTCAAATTCTCAGTGAACGTTTTTACATTTTGATTACAAACTAATAATGATGCAATTTATGATATCGACTGAAGGTGCTTGGTGGAATTTCAACATTTCAGTTTTGTTACATCCATGTGATAGTGACAAAACATGTGGAATCGTACAAATTTGTAACAATTCAAATTTAATGATGCGATTAACATTTTATTTTTTAACTATTATACATGATTTATATATATAATATACTATATGTCTACCTATTAATTATTTCCTACAAATTTGTATTTGTTTACCTAGGAATTTTTACCTCAAAGACTCATTTGGCCATGGTTGTAATTTTCATTGTAATTTTAACGATAATTCTCACGATGAACGAAAACCGTCTTGATCTAAAAAATATTTTATTGTGAAAATTGGTCTGATGTAAAAAATTGAGATTTATTATTAAAAAAACTAACAAGCTCGTCGAGAATAAAGCAGTTAAAATATGTTATGTGAAAAACAGTGTAGACTGTTTACCGGTTCATGTGAATTAGAGAATGATCAACGTTCAGAATTTTCCTTAAGCAGGAAACAATGTATGAAATTGTTTAATTTTGAAGAGGAAAGTGAATTAGATTGTTTAAACGAAGTGATCTCAAATATAAGAACAATGCAGTCCAATTTTCTTCGGTCTACGATCTGCTTGGTATATCTGCTACGTATTTATATATACACACATTCCTTTTTTACGCGAATTCGATTATACGCGATTTTTTTGGACGGCACCGCTACATTTTTTTTACGCGCTTCACTCGTTTTTACGTAATTTTTTCCCCAAAATTGTTTTAAAGAAGACATTTATATATGATGCTAGGCATGTACGTTTCATTATTTTTAAAATAAAAAAATATTTGTATTTTTAAAACTTAATTAGCAAAGCATTCCATTTTTTTAAAGACACATAAAATCGCCAAATGTTAACAAGTGTATCGGATATTATGCGAATTTATGTTTTAGGGTGTGTAAAGAAATATAATGCAATTGCGTGAAATCATTTTTTACGCGATTTTTTTTACGCGCCTTTTTCTGGAACCAATGTATCGCGTAAAAAAAGGACTGGGTGTATATATATTATAATATAATACCTTATAAGGTTAATCTCGATTCGTGATACCTTTTGACTTGTTTGAATGTAATATCTTCGCTAAGGAGGCAAGTATTGAATTAGTTCAGCTATGTTCGTTTGGCTCATTACCGTTCGGTAGCGTAATTGCGATCACGATTGCCATTTTAACTATTCAGTTATTTAAAATAAAAGTGTAAACTATTGCAATTTGCACAGTCGCAATACATATTGTCGTGATATGTCTTCTCGCAAACTATTTTCTTAATTGGCCGTTTGAATGAACGACAAATTTATTTTATCTGAGAAGTTTTCTTTACTTACTTAAATTGTCGTGATAAACTGTCTGATTTGAGTAGACCTAAATTTAACCGATGATAACACTTTATTAACCTTACTAATATAATAATTTTTTACAAAAAAAAACACTTACAAGAATGACACATTAACAAGATCGTTAATGAAAATAATCACAGGCAAATATTATTATTAGATTTATATTATTAAATTTGTTTTAGCTGTCATTTACTGCTTGCATTAGGATTTGTATTTTCCTGTAATTAATAAATTTGGTATATAGACGATGCTAACTGTTTATTGTACGTCAGTTCTGTTTCATCCGTGTGATAGAATGCCTGAAGATACCGAAAGGCGAGTCCCGGCTCGTTGGTGAAAAATCATGTGGAATCGTACAAAGTTGTAACAATTCAAATATCAGTCTTCAATACAAGAAATGTTTGAATTGAAGAGCATATAATTTCATGTCAGAGTAACTAATAGAGTAATTAATAACTTTAGTATATAGAGGATGCTAACTGTTTATTGTATGTCAGTTCTGTTGCATCCGTGTGATAGAATGCCTGAAGATGCCGAAAGGCGAAACCCAGGCCGTTAGTGACAAAACATGTAGAATCATACATAGTTGAAATAACTCAAGTTTTACATGTTTTGATTGAATGAATCAAAGTTTAATGGGAGATAGAAAAAAGCCTACATATGTATCAAGAGATATTAGGAGACGCACTCAACTCAATGATGAGCCGCATTTGACAACGTCTGGTATAAATGTTACCATTACAAGCCAATTTTGGGATTAGAAAAGTTTTTTAAAAAATGAACGAATATTTTGACAAAATACAGTGAGTGGTACTGTAAAGAAATTTTGAAGAAATTTGCCTATACTACCAAATAAGTTTTGCATCAGTTATCAATACAAGTAATTTATAATATCAACTGAAGTTGCTTGATGGAAATCGTACAAAGTTGTAACAATTGAAATTTCATCTTGTAAATAATTTAATACGCCTCTCCACCAACAAGTGAGAGTTAACACCTTGAAACTTTGATCGACTAAATTATACTGTATACATATATGAAGTTGTCTCTCTGTTAAAGGTCAACTGTTTGTGACTCGGTTATTTTACCTATATTTGTTTTCAAATATACTAGAAAAGAAAGAATAGGCCTAGAAGATAACTTTTAACTGTCATTGTACACATTTTTTACAATCGTATGGAAAGTATGACATCACAAATATCTTTGCAATGAAACAGATATCCAAGCATTTAGTACAAGTAATGTTTGAATTGAAGGGCGTACAATTTCATGTCAGAGTTACAGAGCGTCGTAAAGTTGCGACGCCGCGACGCATCACATGTGACGTCACCCGGCTACCAGGGTCGCATAAACCGTCGAAGGGATACCGTTATCTGCAAATCGTTCGCTACTCGACGTATATACGTGGACACACTCACCCTCCGTCCCGCTTCGTTGTTGTGCCTGTTCATAAGAGCGCGAGCGTGACGTCGGCTCCCGCGCTTCGCTCGCATCTCCCGCTCGCGACTGTCCACGAAGCTTTCGCTGAACCTGCAAAAGCACAACTTAACTTAAATATGTGAATATCAAATTTTCAATTGCGACTTCAGCCATAGTACTCACCTTAAGATTATATCCACAATCTTAATAAAGATTCGTGTGGTTCGTATTTATTTTTAGTACCATCCAAAGACGATTCATCATAAGACGGTGAAAAAATAGCAATGTATTTTAGTTCTACAAATTTTTTCTGCATTTTGAAAATGATACATAGAATATTTATCGGACGCTTGGATGGATATTTAAAGTATCAAGTTTTTCATGTTTTTTGTGTAAATATTCCGAAGTTTTATTATCCCATATTGTTTTACATTGAATCTTATATTCAATGACGCATTGAAATAAAAATAATTTAATACGATGTAAAAATAGCAATGTATTTTGGTTCTACAAAAGTTGTTATAAGATATAGTTGATAGCTATTTCGGCTCACGTCATCGTCAAAATTGTGTTCAAACGTACATTTACTTATCTGTTTATATTGTATTTATTAAGGACATTATTTATTTTCTACTTCGGTTTTTATATTCTTTGCTTATTAATTAGAATATTATTCTAATATATAAAGAGACAAATTCGGAAGAGTAAAATTTGAAAATGTTTTTTTAATTAAAAACCTTCCCTCTTGCAAAAGTTTATTTGTTCACAAAATTCAACCACCACCAACTAAAATGCTAAAATGGTTTAATGCAACTAAATTTACCTCCTACATTGGTTTCTCAATAAAATTTCAATCTCAAGCAATGTTAACCGCTAATGTAACTGCACTCGAAATTTATATTACCGGAATCAGAGATTGTATTGAATTGAAATACCGAGATAAGTGAAATATTTTAGGATTTTGTGACAGATGACAAACGAAGATATGTGCATATTTAATGTCAATAAGAAAAAATATTGTCAAAATTTTACCACACTCTTTTACACACTTTGTTTGTAAACATTGTAGTTTTTCAAAAACTTTAAAATTTATAAAAATATCATATGTCGCTTAAGCGCATTCGACTCTGTAAGTGGAAATCCTCGAGGGGCGTCGTATCGTGCACCATAGCAACGCTATTTTAGCGCCGCCCCTCTTATTGATTTTCCTTGTAACCCCGAACGGTACTAACGCGTGCTTACCACGAACGTTATAAGACCAAGTATTTTTGACGAGGGATTTTGCACCGTCGATGTACGGAGATTGAGATTATTTTAGTTGACGGCGGAGCTAGTTTTCCGGGGAACTTGAACACTTCCAGAGGTAAGAAGGTTTATATGCTACAAATATTACTCCTCAAATTTCTGAGCGCCTGGTAGTCGTAGTTGATTGTCAAAAGGTTAGAATGGTCTTAAAATATAATAATAATTGTTAATTGAATTCTAAATAAAAAAATAGCGTTACCGTAAGGGTTTCAGCATAACAATTGCAATTTTACTAATTAAAATTTCTAGGTAAACAAATACAAATTTGTAGGACATAATAAAATAATTAATAGGTAATCATGTAGTATATTATATATCTAAATCATGTAAAATAGTTAACAAATAAAATTGAATGGCATGATACACATGTTTTGTCACTAACGACCCGGGTTTCGCCTTTCGGCATTTTCAGATATTCCATCACACGGATCTGAGGTTCTAAGGTTTCACAAAACCTGTGGAATCGTACAAAGTTTCAACCATTCGAATTTGATATTAAATTCTATCAAACATTGATTGAATTGGCATTCACTTGGTAGAACTCCATTATAACACGGTGAAAAAATAGCAATGTATTTTAGATCTACAAAATTATTTTTAACAAATATAGTTGATAGCTATTTCGGCTCACGCCATCGTCAGAACTACCTAGTACTGACATAGTTCTGACGATGGCGTGAGCCGAAATAGCTATCAACTATATTTGTTAAAAATAATTTTGTAGAACTAAAATACATTGCTATGTTTTCACCGTGTCTATCAAACATCTTCAGTTGATATCATAAATTATAACCCACTAAGAGTTGAGAAATAATTACATACAATATTTAATAATCATTAGCAAGTAAAAATTCAAATATTTCTTATGAGCAATAACAGTTATAAATTTAAATAATTTATGTACAATTTAATAATTACTTCTTGGTGGAAAGACATTGTTTTTAAAATATAAAATACAGTGTTTAGTACTATTTACGCAATTGTATAGTATACTCGGGATAGTAGAATTGGGATGAACAAACACGATTCTGATAGAAAAATTATGAAATTTTATAAAATTATAAAAATAGTGTCAAAATAAATAGCATTTTTTTTTTAATTATAATGAGCAACATACCGCGTAAATCATTATTTATACTATTTGTTAGCATCACTTTCTATATGTTTTTATGTAGTAGATCATAGTAGATTAACTAGAAAACGCAATTTACTCCCTTATGAGAGCATTATAGAACGATAATCCAGTTTACTCAAATCTCTTACCACATTATACCCTCCTGATATTTTTCGACGGATTTGGACAATCTTAAGCGCTAAAGCCTTATCCGCCTACGCGCTTAGCTCCGCCTTTCGAACTACATATCCACCGGTGTCGGTTTCTTATTAAATGAATTTATTTATTCAATAAAATTATCATAAAATTACGGTCTGTTATATTTCTGCTTAATTTTATAATGTATAATGTTTTTTTTTCTGTATTACTTATACACACTTCAAGAAATGAGCCGATATAGTAACGATAGAAAAAAAATCATTATAGTCTCGTTTATAAAAATATGCGAAGTCCCATCGAGTACACCTTTCGTTTCCTAGGTTCCTGGTAGAAAAATGACTGGAATGCGGGAATTCTGTTATAAAGCGCTCTGCGAAGGCTTCGCGCCAGTATTCTTGAGAAATTTCTGAAATGCCGCGCATACCGCTATCTACTGAACATTCTTCTCTCCTGTTCTTAAAAATTCATCAATACAATGTTTCGCGTGGAATTTTCGCACTTATTTCAATATGTTATTTTTTATTTAAAAAAAAAATACGAAATATCTATTAAAAATAGTGTTGTATAAAAAAACAAATTTTGACGACGAATTTATTATCTTAGCAATTAAAAATACAACTTTTATCAATCAACTTCGCTTGAAGACTTGTAACAGCTTTTCATTGTTTATGTCAACTCACGTGACCAATAAATCTATAATCTAATCCACTATTTATGGAGTACATATAACACCAAATATATTATACAAAATATTGAGAGCAAATATTTTTATAAGCCTTGTTGTACCAATATTAAAATATTCTGAAAATTATAATCGTAGTTACGAGCTATTAAATCTTCTTTATTTTATTATCTCCTAATAAATTAAGCTCATGATAGCGGAACTTTCTGACCCATGCAAAGCTTTCTCCTTCTAACATTATGTATTTCTTATACAGAAATTCCTGAAATTAAATACGCGCTTTTCAAATTTTAAAGTCATGTTGCTGCCCTGACATTAAAATCTGCAACATATGAATTCTTTATAGAAATCGAGACGATATATTTTTGTGCGTGAATTTCAAAACAAAAATAACGAATAAATTAAACGCCGAGTTTTCTTTACATTTGACGTTACTACAAATATAGGTTGCTACCTAGTGCACTTTCTGGGCTCCTAATATAGAAAAGCCGAAATATGCAGAAAAATCCATGTTTTTGTGAAAACTGTCATAACGGAAAAGCTTGGCGAATGATATTAAATTTTGATGGGAAGCTTTTCACGAAAACTTATAATAACAGTAACTTCACAGCCCTGTAGTAAACGGTAGACTTCGCGATGCTATTGCATATTGTGTTTTATGAGTGTCGCGCGCTTTCTGACGCACGCGTTCATTGACTGCCGCCGTCTGACCCGCACAATAACCTTTCGTCAATGGAAATTATCACCTCTACGAACGCTTGTGCTCCTGGTAGAATCCCACGCCGTGGAAAACGACTTTGAGCTTTCTAGTGGATACGGACAGATGTGAAAATAAATTTTCCAGCTGTAGGAGAAAATATGGGAGGGAAATACGGAAGCCTGAAAATTTCCAACCGAATCGAATTTCTGCAGTCCTGATAATTCCTGAAACCTTCGCGAAATATTCTAGAGTCAAAGGCATCAATCAAATATACTTTAAGTGAAAATGTATATCGTAACATTATTTTCATGTTTTATTCTTGTTGAAAATGCTTTTTTCCTGAAAATAAATATAAACACATTTAGGCACTACAAATATAAAAGGCTTTTCAGGCATACCGTCTGTAGGCTTCGTGGCTTTATTTTTACGAGAAAACTTTTAATATTCTCGGAAAAGCTGAAATTGAAGCCCTTTCGTAGCGTGAAAAAATATCAGGAGAGCAAAGCGTCGAAAGGATAGAGAAGTAAATATTACCGGAGGGATACGTTCTACGTTATTTGTCGTAGCATTACTCTTACAAATTTACTCAACCTTGAACATTATGTAAGCCTGATACAAGGTTCACCTCTGACCCGTTTTTTTGTTGTCTGTGGAAAATCCTTACAATATTTTCATACCACTAAATTGTGAAAATTTAGATTTTTGAATATTTTATTTATTGGGACGACATGTGAATATCGAATATAAGTGCAACATATTTTGATTATTCAATTACTAAGATGCTGAAAAGTATTACGGTACTAAACAAATTACTGAAACTATAATAATTCATAGATGTGTCGTATATAGTAACAAGATTATGTGGTATATACATTTATGTGGTTATAATTTCACACTGAAAATTACAATAACTTAAATTTTAACTCTTCAAGATAATAATAAAAACACATTTTGAATGCTATTTCCATCATTTATTATATTATAAGGACTGTTTCGCTCATCGTGAACATTATCAAATGATAATGTTCAAAAATAATAACGATAATGATAATTAATTAAACCGGTCATAAGCATACGATTTATTAAGGAAATAATACTAAAAATGTGTTTTAATTATTTAAAATATCTTGCCATTTCCACCCATCTTTTTATCAACAGTTTACACCTTAAAGGTTATTTTCAATATCATTTCATATTAACGTTTCTATCATTTTTTCGTAATATAAAAATAATCGTGTTAGAAAGTATCAAAAATTTGATTTTCAATGATAATATTAATGCTGAATACTTAATTTCTGTCACCATTTGATGAACATATTATATATGATGGAAGCATATGTATGTTATGTTATTATTCTGGATACGTTAAAATCAATTAATTCGTTTAACATAAACATTGAAATATAGTATGTGCATATAAATATATTGGCATGTAAAAAAACTGCTTAAAGAAAGATGAATAAATAATTTACAGTAAAATAGCTTTGTCGACGGATGCAGTTTCCATCGTTTCGTTTCAAGATTCGTTCCGCGATAGTCGGCCGGTTCGGGAGGGTGCCCGGTTCACATGCGGACTGTGGCGTGCGATCGTAAAAACATTATGCACGCTCTACGCCACCGTGTTGAGAGGAGAAAAGTGCTTTGTGATCAAAATTAGTGCGCGCGCATAGGGGAAGCGGAACTGACACGATTCTAACCCCAGGGATTTGCAATATTGGGACTTAAAATTTAAACTTTTACTGGAACTATATAAGAAGAAACAATTTAATCAACTGAGACGTTTATAAATGTTTATTAGAAAATAAAAGCTATCCTTTAGTCAACTTAGATCTCTATCGATGTACATAAAAAAAGGAAAAGTACACTACAACCAATAACTTGATCGTTTAGAGTACATATCCATAATAACGCATTATATATAGCATATTTGAATTGTTACAACTTTGTAAGATTCCACATGTTTCGGCATCTTCAGGCATTCTACTAAACGGATGCAACAGAACTGATGCCGAAACGCGAAACCCGGGACGTCTGTGACAAAACATGTGGAATCGTACAAAATTGTAACAATTCAATTTTGATATTGAAATTCCATCAAGCACCTTCAGTCGATATCCTAAAACATATATAGCATATTTCAGAAGACAATAATTAACATCAGATTACATATTTTAAGCAACGAAAGACATATTAGAAAGCTAGATTTTGTCTCAAAATAACGTTATTTGAACTGTATTAATTTAGCATGTTAATGATTATCGGGAACTATTTTTCTAACGACGATCATTATCAATTGGTAATATGAAAATTTGTTTTTTTCCTTTTGGAGGTTTTCTCACAATTGGTAAAGTTTTATGTTTCTGTTTTTGTTACCTAGCTTGTTTCTTGCTCGCAATAAAACTAAAAATTTTCAAAAATTGTAAATGAAACTAAAAAGGCTTCATCAATAAGTTTATTTTGATTTTAACATTTGCTTATCTATGTATAGCTGTACAGAAAAGGTACACAATACATCTTCTCTTCTGTTTTAACAATCTAGCTTATATCGTGCTAGCAAAAGAACCTAAACTTAATTTAAAATAAGCCAACCTAAAATAAACAGGCGGCATATATAAATAAGTAAATGTACGTTTAAACATAGTTCTGACGATGGCGTGAGCCGAAATAGCTATCAAATGTGTCTAAAAAGAAAATCGTAGAACTTAAATACATTGCTATTTTTTCACCGTGTTATAATGGAGTTCCACTAAGTGAATGCCAATTCAATCAATAGTAAATTAACCAATAATTTCTATTCGTTTTAGTTTTGTATAAATGTCTCATATTATTTTTTTTATATAAAAATACATGCATACGTATTTTCAATTCATATTTATATGAAGCATTATATAAATTTTATTTTTTGCGGGTAAGAACCGGTTGGCAGTCGCTATAATGAATGGTTAAATAACAAAATTGTGATATCGCAGACGACGGCGTTATCAGAAGGGGACGCCCTAAAATCTCGATAGCAAAATCCCTTTTGTAGCAGTGAATGAGGCTTTTGTGGAATTGAAATGGTTTGAATATAGGGGCATGATATGATTACAGATAATTCGGAACTGATTACAGATTAAGTGAGGATCGTTTTAATGTAATAGCTATTGTTGTAGATATTTTTTAAATGGTGAATCAAACGCAGTCAAATAATTTATTCAATTTCCTTACGTTGAATTTTTTGTAATTTATTCCACCTTTCCAGTTTTTTTTAATGAAACTTGATAGGGTGAAATACAAGTTGGTTGCCCCACCTTCACCAGCTATGTGTATTCAGCTGCTGTTACGGCCGCCTTCCATAACGCAATACTGATAAAAATAATCAATTTTACTCTTCATATTTTTGGCCCGACACAGAGCTGCACGGACCGATCGTTAAACCATGCACTATTGTGCTTAAAAGATCAGGAAAAAAAATGAAAATGTTACTTGCTCAGCCACTTGGTTTACGTTGTATTAAGTATCCTGTATATCTGTGTACTGAACATCGTGTGCTCCACGTTTAATCTAAAGACGAATCGAGAATATCTCGTTCTCCGTATAATCTTGCAAATTTATCGAATGCCTCAAAGTTTGCCTTAGTTGATACTAAGTCAGCGTGGCCTATTGCGCCTGTATGAGGACGGACCGCAGCTAACAGCTCTGTTCGTTCGGCATTCATCTTGGCGCAGTCACACAGTGCGTTATTAGCGTCTGATAGGGTCAAATAGTGTGTATATTAAAATTACCTTTAAATTTAAGTTTCCGTGCTAGTCATTATTAAAACTATGACAGTACGCCAGTACGCCAAAGAGAATTATTTGATTGATATTTCCACAATTTTGCATTAAAAATTATAAATATATTAAATTTTGGAGAAACTGATTTATTATAATTGTTATTTTAATTATTTTTTTTACAGTTTTGCAGTTAGGCTTAGTGTAGAAATGAAAACTAATTGAATGTCACGCTAATATTGATATGGCGCTTAATAGTAAAAGTGTGCTGGGTGCTATTATCAGGCTTCATAAAGCGTATGAAAATGGATTAAATTATATCACCGTCACTATATTGTCACCGTCGGAATATTTGTGAAAACCTTTCCGTCTATGAAAACCAGACATCGCCTTCTTATTCCTTTAATCGAGAAACATTTAATTTAAAAGACACTATCATCTTGCGAAATCTTCAGAGAAACTTGAGAGAGATCGCAATGCCGTAAACTCGCAATAACAGTAAGACCACTCGACGGTGCTTCGACGCTCTCATCTGCAACAGGGTAAAATAATTAGTAATAGCGGCTTCAAAGGTATCCATAATACGTGATTCTTGAACAGTAATCATCTGATTATCCAGGCTAATGATGAGAAGAAGGCTTTATCAAAAAATCTGAACACGAACAATCAGATGTAATCTTAGTAAGATGTTTCCATGATTTCAGTTTGAAGGACGAGCTATTATATTTTTATATTCGAATACCCCATGGTATTGGTCGATGAATTCTAAGAAAGTGATTTTTTTTAAATTAATATAATGTATATTCCTAAAACATTTTGAAAATGATACATAGAATATTGATCGGACACTTGGATGGATATTCTAAGTATCAATTTTTTCACGTTTTTTGTGTAAATATTCTGAAGTTTTGATTATCCCGTATTGTTTTACACTGAATCATATATTCAATGACGAATTTAAATAAAAATAATTTGACAAGCTGAAAGAATATGTATTTTTGTTCTACAAAAGTTTTTATTCGATATAGTTGACAGCTATTACGGCTTACCCATCGTCAGAACTATGTTTAAACGTACAATTGCTTATCTATATATTGTATATAGCTGTGTAGAAAGGGTACACAATAAATCTTCTCATCTCTTTTAACAACCTAGCTTATTTCCTGCTAGCAATAAAACTTTAAAAAAAAATGTAAATCAAACTAAACAGGTGGCAATTTCTATAAGCTTAAATATTAGATGGGTATGGTTTATTACGGAAAAGCATTAGCCCCTCGCAATGGTCTGAGGAGCGGTGAAACATTCACATTTGTGTTTTCGTATAAAATTTCGTGTGACAATTGATATCTTTTGATTTAGAGCTGTTCCAAGGCCGTCATCTTGCGACCTTTATTATAAAGATGGAAACAGATAGGCGCTGAATTAAAAATTATATAATTGCGAGGGGATAATGCTTTTCCGTAATATACCATCTCCGTCCAATATTTAAGCTTATTGAAATTGCCGCCTGTTAAGTTTCGTTTGATTTTTTTAAATTTTATTGCATGCAGGAAATAAGCTAGGTTGGTTAAACAGGAGAAAAAATGTATTTTCTACCTTTTTTACACAGCTATATATAGATAAGCAAATGTACGATTGAACATGGTTCTGACGATGGCGTGCGCCGAAATAGCTATCAAATATATCTTATAAAAAAATTCCTAGAACTAAATAAAATACATTGCTATTTTTTTACCGTGTTATAATGGAGTTCTACCAAGTAAATGCCAGTTCAATCAATAAAAAAAAATTGTAACACACAAGTATAATTCCACAACTAAATACAATAGATTGATTGCACTCTTCTAGATGCACCTTCACAGTGCAAAGATAAACTATGTTTTAGGGAAACGCTCGCTTCCATAGATGGAGGTGAATATTTCTTGTCGCCATATCAAAACTTCCATTGTTCTGTCACCGGCAGCAGCGGCGGCATTCGCCTCACAACTATTAAGTGTATTATATTGCGGTGGTATCATGAGACGGTCATAAGTCATGGAGAGAAGCTTGACGCAACACGAGCTACGAAAGCACTCAGCGGTGCTACTGACAGGAAATCATTATATTATTGCCAATTAATACAATTGACAGGATATATATTTTTTAAAACGAGAGGCTACTATGCTATGTTTACATGAGGGTTTTACAAATAGGGACTCGGAATAAGAGTTCATAGGACATTGACGGCTAATGTCGTATATTTCAGACGGCGTAAGAATAGGCTTGACACAGTAATTATTAACTGATTGATATGTTTATGATATCGACTGAAGGTGCTTAATGGAATTTCAATATCAAATTTGAATTGTTATAACTTTGTACGATCGCATTCTATCACACGGATGTATCAGAACTGACCATTAACAACACATCAGAGCGGTTCTGTTGCATCCGTGTGATGTGATGTCGTTAGTGACAAAACATGTGGAATCGAACAAAGTTTTAACAATACAAATTTGATTGATAAGCAATTTTCAGTTAACTAGATAAAATACCACATTCGCACTCTCGCGGAATGAATTTAGACTATTATTTCAATTAATAAACTTTATTATTTCTCCCAACTCCCAAAATTTTGAATCCGTTATCTATTTGACTCTCGAGAGTGGTATTCAAGTAAAAAATAAAAAGTAAAAGATAGCATTTTTGTAGCGACTTTTAAAAATTTTAATCTTTAAGGTTGATGAATAATGTGATAGAGAGGAGAGAACGAGAGAGAGAGAATGAAAATAAGTATGACGTAACGAATATTATGGTACTGTCTTTGAAGTGAATAACTCTTGAGTTATGTATTGACTGACCACTATAGCAGTGCGCCCGGAAACGCTGCAAATGATGAAACTGAATTTGAAACTCCTCCTTGAACAGACCGCAAAAATAACAAGTAAGAAAACACGGTATTTATGAACATTGTAGATAATTTTTTTTATGTAAAAGTATTTATGGAATAGTGAGAAATTTTAAAAAATTTTGTCAGACCGGAAATGCACACAGCGCTACGTTTCCTCTCGCATAAGTAACGTGGTCAATCTATAATTATAAATATTTGAAATACCACGCCATTCCATCTAGAAGTGACGGTTAACACCTTAAAAGTGCTTAGAAAAAGCTTATAAGTGTTACCAAATAGATATTCCAAATTGAAGAACTTTGCGCATACAATACCTAAATTAAAATATGAATGTGAATTGCTCGTATACTTGTAACAAAAAATCTCGTAAAAAAACTCAAGATGTCTCTATAATCAAATGTTTTTAAGCACAATGATAATTCCGAAACAATCCACCGGATGCTGCAATAAAAAGTTGGAAATGGTATTATCTACTTACTTATATCCGTACTCCAGGTTGTCGCCACATCCTCCCCACAGCCAATCTCTGTGGAGATCTCTAGGTCTTGGAGCTCTGGAACATCCGCAGGAAGACAACCTCCCATCTCGGCAGGCTCGCGAAACCCATAGCGCCGCACCGGCCGCCAAAGAGGCGTGGGTGAAAGCTGATTCTCGACTACCTAATCATATGAAATGTATTAATCAAACTATTAAAAAATCTAAACGCTTAATCTAAATGGTACTTTCGTGTTACTTAATCAGTTCAATAAGTCCTAGCGCTTAAAGTCTTCTTCAACAATTGAATATCATACAAAATCTTCTTCAATCAATTTATGATATAGACTCAAGGTTCTTGATGAAATATCAATATCAAATTGGAATTGCTACAAATTTGTGTTATTTTACATGTTTTGTCACCAACGACACGGTTTTCGCCTTTCGGCATCTTCAGACATTCTATAACCCTTTCAAGAATGACCTATTAACAAGATCGTCAATGAAAATTATCTGAGGCAATTGTGCTAATTATTATGAGATTGATGTTATTGAATTTGTTTTAGCTGCAGTTTACTGCTTGCCTTGGGGTAAATGTTTTCCTCTAACTAATAGGTTTGGTGTATATACGACTCCAACTGTGTATTGTACGTCAGTTCTGTTGCATCCGTGTGATAAAATGCATGAAGATGACGAAAGGCGAAACCCGGGTCGTTAATGACAACACATGTGGAATTGCACAAAGTTGTAACAATTCAAATTGTATCATACAATATTGTTTTCAATCAATTTATGATATCGACTGAAGGTGCTTGGTGGAATTTCAATATCAAATTAGAATTGGTAAAACTTTGTAAGATTCCTCATGCTTTTTGACTAACGTCCCGGGTTTCGCCTCTCGGCATCTTCAGGCACTCCAACTAACAAAAAACTGACTGAAAACTGTCAGTTATGTTGCATCCGTATGATTGTGTTCGATTAAATCATTTAGCTGAAGCAAAATCATTAATGAGCTACACATTATTTTAATAATAGAAAATACGACTAGATTGTGACACTACAAACCTACTCGCCATACAAAGATTATGTTATTTTATAAGACAGTGTTTCCCAATGTGTGGTAAGCCTACCGCCTGGACGATCTGAAGATATATTTACTATTTTTTAAGGGACAAAATATTTTGATTGTTATAAGTCCAAAATTTTATTTTTAGATCCTCTTTGTTAGAAGAATTGTAGTAGGCGTACACCGATTTCAACAGTTTAGGAAAAATACTGGCTTAAGTTCTCGTATGATGATGGCTGGTAGAATTAAATACTTAAAATTTAAATCACCTATTTTACTCAGAGGTCCAAAGACTGAAGTGTCATTCTTAACGGTGCAGTTCCACCGCCTCCCTTGAAATTGGTGCTGGCATTCGGAAATGGCTTCCTTGGCGCCCCTGGCGAGCGCAGGCATATGATCCCCGTAAAGCTGGCAGAGGCGAGACTGCCCGGGAGACAGGCCTGCCACGGTGCGGCACTCCGACTCTTCGGTGGCCGTCCACGTTTCAAAGCCGTGCATTCCCATATAGCTGAAAAAATATATATTTACTTCTACATTGATGAAATTTATTTATAATCTACTGTCTCTTGTGTTTTAATATACTAATTGAGTGGACTTACCCTTGGCATATTTTATAACAGGTACGTCTCATTGAAGGCCATACTCAAGCTCATGGCTATTTCCGAAATAAAAATTATTCTTTTAATCGAAAGGCAGTTGATTAGCTCCCACACAACGATTTTAGTTGATGAAATATTCAATGATGTAGTTAATTAAGCTTGAATCAGAAAAAACTTCACCAATCATAACAAATAACTTACCCAGTAACCCTTAGATACTGTTTATTTCATTTAATTACCATTACATGTGGAAAATGAATTGAAAAAATAATCGAATAAACTTGTATGTAAAAAGAATGTACTTTAATATATAGGCAGAACTAGTCAAAATAGGGAGAATATATAAAAAATTACATTTGAAAAAATAAAATGATTGTTAATTGAATTGGCATTTACTTGGTAGAACTCCATTATAACACGGTGATAAAAAAGCAATGTATTCTAGTTCTACAATTTTTTTATAAGATATAGTTGATAGCTATTTCGACACACGCCATCGTCAGAACTATGTTAAACGCACATTTACTTATCTTAAACATAGTTCTGAAGATGGCGTGTGTCGAAATAGCTATCAACTATATCTTACAAAAAAATTTGTAGAACTAAAATACATTGCTTTTTTTTCACCGTGTTAAGTCCAATATCATTTATCGTGGAAAACAAATGTGCGTTAAAACAGAAGAGAAGACCTATTGTGTACCTTTTCTACACAGCCCATATAAAGATGAGCAATTGTACGTTTAAACATAGTTCTGACGATGGTGTGAGCCGAAATAGCTATCAACTATATCTTATCAAAAAACATTGTAGAACTAAAATACATTGCTATTTTTTCAACATGTTAAAAATGATTATATCACTATATATCCATATCGTTCTTTGGAAAAATAAATATGATTTCAATACTACTATGACGAATATATTTTTTTCTCGTCGCCTGAGTGAAAAGTGTTTTTCTAGACACTCTGATTAGGATGATGGATTTATTAGTGATAAATGAAGTTATTGTTGTTTTTCAACGTTGTACATGAACAATACTTGCCACTGATACAGGAGAGTAAACAGCGTCTTGAGATAGTGGCTGATTAAACTCGGCAGACATTTTTATTTACACCTGTGCAACGGACGTCACTCACTCTATTCATGTTTACTTTGTTTAACATCTCTACTTACGTGTGAAAGATTCAGATTTGACACGAACATCACGTGAAATTTGAAGCATTTTAAAGATTTCAAATTAAAAAATTAAATACAAATGTATTTATGTTTGCAATATATTTACTATCAATGATATAGAATTTTTAATGCTATAAGCACATGCTAACTATCTGATTGATAGTATACTTTTTAAATTACCCAATGTATTATATTAATTACGGAGACCGATTCTCTCTAGAACAGTGGTTCTCATGTGCGGCCACTAACAGTTTTATAGTAAATATTGAAATTAAAAAAAAAAAAATTTAGAAATGAATTTGTAAAATTATTATTATTTTAAAATTGTTTGAATAATCCTGACCTATCCAGCACTTAGTCGGGTTAAGTAAAGTACCGTTTTAATAATAAAACTGTTGAAAAAAAATTATGGTCGAAGTTATACGTTGACCATGAATCAAGTCAATATAAAGCAATAACAACAATTGCTTTATTAATTTTGTCGATTTAACCTACATTTATATATTGTGAAAGATCATTCAATATAATGCACTACATAAAAAATAAATATCGAAACTATTTTTATCACATTTGGTGCGGCCACGAGACATTTCCATAGGACAGCTGATGTTTATAATGGAGACACATGAAATTTCATATGAGAACCAGTGCTCTAGAATGTTACATTTTTAAGGAATCCGATTTTGTTAATTTTCAGAATATTCATTATTACCACTCCAATAAAGTCGTAGTTAAAACCATCAACATTTAATATGACGTCAATTGGTATAAAATCACAGAACTATTAAAATATTTTTAAAAAAATCATCTACTGCTGACAATGGGCTGGAAATTTTCTATTCACTAAAGACATGTATTATATACTGCTATTATAGATTGCACAGGTCTATTAACCAAAATAATTTGAAAAAGAAACATTCGAAGTGATATTCTGTAGTATCGCGCTTTGTGAATACAATGTTGGCTATTTGTTTGCAAAGTGATAAATTCGATATATTTTATTTAAACAGGTGGTAGAATGTCATTCATACAAGAAGTGAATCATAAATTCAAGGAATGAAATACGATCAATTAAATATTTTTTGTTTATTTTTTACGAACTAATATTTAACAAAATGTTAAAATAGTATACAATAAATGTTTAAAAACACATCATCTTTTGCTAGGAAAATAACAATTTGTGATGGCAATGTATTAAACTTTACTCTACGAAATACAATATTTTCTAAGTTTGCTAACGATTGTGAAACATTTTTCACGTTAATCATTTATTTCTTGAAGTATATTTCGATTTTCTCAATTGTCAATTTCATTATCGAACTTTAACAGATGTAGATTAAGTCCATTCAGAATTTAAAAGGCAATCAGTATTGAATGTGAATGTATTATTAGAGCATATTTAATTCTTGTATTTCACGCTGATAGTATGCAAAAATAAATATTATAAATAATAATTACTTAGTGTTTTTAGACAAAACTAATTTGAAGGTATTTATATTTAAAGCGTGTAGTATATATTATATATCTCGTATTTAACGCCCCCAAATCTCAACGATGAAATTGAAACCGTATCCTCGCTGGGACTTAAGAAGGAGTGTGGCGTTCTTGAATCCGACACCTCCTCTGGTGAGCATGGCGTATCCTCCACGCCCGTTAATGAACTGGTCAAGCGCCCTGATGCAGGTGATGGTAAAGATGGGCCTCGATCCGTGGGCGGGGAAATTTACTATTTCGGACTGAACTCGGAAGAAACTTGAGGACTTGTTGACGATCTGCCGGAAGAGTTGCTGGTCCCCGGGGAACACCGATCCGAGGATCAAGTTGTGCGACGAATTGGAACCTTTATTGTAGTTAGGGCCGTTAGAGGCATCTTGGTACGAGTAAGGGATACCGAAAGACGTCGAAAGTCGGCATGTTGCCAAAAGAACAAGCCCAGATAGCAAGAATAACTTCATAACTGTCATTTTAATCGTTTAATATGAAAGCAGACTGCTTCAATTTACCTGCTCACTTTTATCTACTACACAGTTATATTAGATTGAATATTGTTTAACGTGTGCGTCCAGACTCACTCTACAAGCAGAATGTTCGTTTTAGATTGCTTTATATTGCGTTGAACCACCGCTATATATATAATGGTAATATTGTGCTGATATAATAAAGTAAACAACATGATAATGCACACAATATGACAATGTTTTATTTTCAGGGTAATGTAATTCAGGTAGGTAAACAATTTCTGATTTCTTAGTATTTCCACGAATAAAAATAGTTATTCATACATATTATATTATATAACTTTAAAATTTTTACAAAGACTTGTAAAAAACGTTATTATACCTTTATATATTTTAAAAAATCAAAAAATCAATTATCAGAAGATTGTAAGCTTTTGTGTGATTATATATACTTTTGTATGATGATACATTATATTCATATAAAATGTTGGCATTATAGCAATTATCAATAACTTAAACTATGTAAAATTAAAACGAAACATGAATTCAACGATTAGTATTCTTTAGGCGGTGGCTTATTGTTAAAAGGCAAACAAAAACCTTTAGATAATCTTTATCAAATCCAAATCGAAGGAAACCCACAATTAGTTCATGTGTGATTAATTTGTGAACATAAAAACTACCTCAACTGAGAGTGTTGCCTTTTAAATGAATAATCATTTAAAATAAAAAATATAACGATTGGGAATTGGCAAGGTCAGAAAAAATATAATTAAATTGAATACACAAAAAGTACTCGTTTACATGGAATACGTCCTTATCTGGAAAAATACCATTTACAATAATTATATTTTGCGTGCAGACTCCCAATTGGCAGACTAATTCTACAGTTTTTGATATAAAAATAAACAGTATCCGCGATTTCTCACAAAATGGTAAGGAATATTTAGCTTGAAATTCTCAAGAGTTGCAGAATTTTCCCTTTGGTCTCGCTCAAATCAAAATAAATATGTAACCATGTTATTTCTCTATAGACGCAATAACCATTTAGTATAGGCATACCTTATAAAAAATCATTAGGATTAAGCCATGGTCAATATCTTTACGCCTTTTCCACGATAATGATATATTTTTAATATCTTATAGGAGCATAAATAGTCGATCATACAAAAACTTTCTGTGCAATTATGCATTGCACATTAATATAAAAAAATTATCACCCAAAAATGCAATGGTCATGTGGAGGATATGAGGTGGAGAGTCAATATTTGCTATGCTATGATGTAGGTAATGACGATTTGATTATGCAACGTTAATTTGCTTTCGAATTGTACATCTAGATTTTTCACTCAGCTGATGCAATTTTCGTGAGAAATATCACACTAGCAGATGATAAAGATTGCATATATATATATTTTTTCAAATTTATTCGAATTCTCCTCCTTATTATTTTATCTACAATATATCAGATTGAAGCCGGTGACAATCATTCAATGTGAGGAATTGAAAAAATCGACTTCATGTTTGTATCGGTTGGTCTTATGACTTCGTTACTTCTCAATAATTTTTGAATCATTCTATGCAAATTCACCTCAAACATATTATTTGACACGGTGAAAAAATAGCAACGTATAAAATTTTGTAAAACTAAAATACATTGCTATGTTTTCACCGTATTATAATGGAGTTCTACCATATATATAATATATTTAACTGACATAATTCAAATTTGTTTTAGCTGCAATTTACCACTTGCCTTGGGGTAATTGTTTTGATGTAATTAATAACTTTGGTATATAGACGATGCTAACTGTTTATTATACGTCAATTCTGTTGCATCCGTGTGATAGTATGCCTGAATATGCCGAAAGGCGACACCCGGGTCGTTAGTGACAAAACATGTGGAATCGTGCAAATATGTAACAATTCAAATTTAATTATTAAAACGTTAAGTACATCGGAACGAACGGAAGAAAGAAAAACGTGTGAAATATAGGCCTTTGATAGGCCATATTTATTTATGTTCAGATGTAAAGCAAATGTTTTTTTCTATGAAGAAGCTGATTTTTTTAGTCAAACTTTGTTCAAAAAGATATATTTTCAATGATGTGAAGTTTCGCTATAATTATTTCGTTATCTTAAATAAAATGAATTTCATTATCATTTTGTTAATAAATGGACGTTAAATGCCGTGGTAAATAAAAACTCTGTTTGAATAGAGAAACTAATGCTTTGCAGTTGAAGTAATAATCGACACTTAACTACCATCGCTTTGTTGACTCCACTTGGTAAATGATGATCGTAATCTATTAACTACAGAACCGGACGACGGAAGGTAATTGCATACAGTAATGCTCTACAGAAGCGGCTATTTACTTCCCCCTTTTAACCGGGATCATAAACATTCTTTTTACTAAACACGGAGAAAAATCAGTACATTTTGAAAACCGTTTCCGTAATTAATTATTTTATTAAAGTAATGTGAAATTATCCAAATTTATTAAATCGCATGAAAAATACTTTGATACTCAATGAACGGACGGCGTATCTTTTCCTTTAAATATGACGACTTTTAAAGACAAAAAATTAAATGGTCAGAATTTAAATCAATTTTCGGTCAGAATAAAAATATGAATGGTCAGAATAAGATTGTCTGACACATATTTTTTTATTCTGCCCACTGTATTTATGGCCGATATATTATGACCATTTAGTATAAATTCTGACCGATGTAATAAAAAATATGGCCAAAAGCGTATTAAAATTCTGACCGGGAAAATACGGGCCATTTTTTAAATGTTACTTCTTCGTGGTAAGTATTAGATCTAAATAGCAAAAGCACAACGTATATTATTATTTCCACAGTTATATATGTTTATGGTCAGGATCGGTTTCGCTCCTCACGAGTTTTATCCAAAGAATAGAATACTAATAAATTATTCCTACTGGTGTGACGTTTTTTCACTCTTTTTGCTCTTCTGGGTATTAGAGATTTGTCTCTAACGCCTTGACTCGGTGAAGGACAAAATGATTCCGTAAATAGCTGCTGTATTAAAATATTTTGCAAGATAAAACAAGAATTGAAATACAATAATAATAAATATAGAAAACAATGACATGGTTGTGTAAATTTAATCAAGATAAAACTTAATTAATTACTTTTTGCTATGTAGGTCGATTACTCTGGCTTACTAGAGTACTAATGGATAAACATAAATATACATACTTCACATTTATAATTAAGTCAAGACTTGCCTTAGTGTAGACCACCTGACTGTTTAATAAAGCTTCTTTGCAAATTAGTAGTGTAGTGTAGTTAAAAAAATCTTAGTTATAATATATTAACCATATCCTTTACGACTCTGTGCCACATAAATGATATACCAACATGAAAATTTTCAAAAATTGATGGAGGTATCAGGACAAATCAGGCTATATTTTGATATAAAAATTGGCTCTCGCACAAAAGTTTTGGCTTTGTAAACACTCTCATACATTTAATTACTTCCATTAATACACCGCAATCGGCCGTCTCAGCGGTTGAGACGTTAGCAGAACGATATTTAAAGGGAAATATGAACTTCAAAGTCAGCAATCGATTAAAAATATACGTTCAAAACTTTTCGTAAAGGATTTCGAATCGCAACCTCGCAGAAAGTCCAATATCATTTATCGTGGAAAACAAATGTGTGTATTTAGAAATCTATAAGAGAGTTTTACTGTCCATTAACACTGCTAATAAAGAGGAAAAAGTGCTATTTTATCATACAGTTATGTTATCTTTTTATGAGAAATGATTTTAAAGAAGTAGTCGTATCAGTCATTTTACCATTTATTCTAATAAAAAGATCATCGTGTTGGTGTAGGAATTCTTCTTGGAAAACTTGTATTTGATCCTAACTGGGTCGTGATAGAATTGAATAAAAGATTAGAAATGGCGCCACCCGATCCAATTTGGGTAGTTTAGATTCATTTCTAAGGATAACCAATACTGCAAAAGCTTTCAATAGGGCAAAATAGCTATTATTTAAGTTCTCAAAATTTTTACTAGACTAAATCTACCAAATAAATGCCGCTTTTAATGTGTGAACTGTACTTTGTGGAGAAAAAGGATTACATTTAATTAATGAAGCAATATTTACTACATTTTTTTATTATTAAGATTGGGACCGATTTTGCTCCCTATGTTGCTGAAAATTATTTAAGCCTTCGTGTTTTGATTGTAAAATTTTCCCACCCCTTATTCTTACAAAATTATTCCTCAACATAAATCTATTTTTAATAAACATTAGTGTCATTTAATTTAAAAGATCCTAAACTTATCTGTGAATTATTTTAATTCATTTATACAAATTTTGTATAAATATTATGGTGATTACATGTAAATTATTTTTATTGTTTTTTATATTTCTAGTAATTTATTATTAACTCATTTTTTAGAATTGCCTTTTTTGATTTTTTCATTGTAACTGTTGATAATGCTCAGGATAAGCCAATTCATATTGAATAAAATTATTGTAATTAAGAAAAATTTTATTCCGTTTTTTTTTCAATATAATTTGATATATAATATATATATATATATCGTAGATTGGGTGCTAGTAGCTTCTCTTAAATTTAATTTTTAATTAGTGATGTCTTTATTTTTCTATTTAAGATTTATTATTAGTTAAGAATCAAAAAAAAATTATTATTTGGCTAATTCCTTTAGAGATAGTTGATTATGAAACTTAAAAACAATAGAGATTTAAAATTTACATGTAATGAATCTGAACCACCCGATGATAATCAAATTAATAAACTAGCTTCCGTATAAAATATACTATTGTATACATTACCTAAGCTCTTAAAAATTCTTCCCATTATCTTTTGAAAAGATAACTTAAGTAACTTTTATTGCTTATCCAGACGTATTTTACATTGAACGTCGAATATAGTGGAACGAATCAATCGGTTATCGCAATTACTTACAAAGATTAATTGTATAATGTTTCTCCACTTTTTTCCAATGAATTATTGGTAAAAATACAAAATTGAGATAATCTATTACCCAAAAACAAAACGACTCCGATACAACTTTGAGTGTGACAGTCCCTTAGACAAACCAAACATTGTAAGATTTTTCAAAATCCAGTATTTTGACTAAGTAGGACATTTATAGAACGCATTATAGTATATATACAAACAACGTTCAGTACTATTTAATATTATTAAGATGAGGACCAGTGCATTAACTGAAATGTTGTAAGCAACAAAAAGTATAACAATAGGTAACACGTTAAATGGGTTAAAGGTCATAAGTTAGTTGTATATTTCTATATTGACTTTGTATTTATCTAGATTGAAAAACTGTTTTGTATCGTTTTGAACATTTATAGTATGAGATATTTCAATTTTCAATGTTAAAAAAAGTATTTGTAGATAATTAATCAATGTTACTATTTTTAATGAATGTGGTTGGCACTTTCCGCAGCCGATTGCTAGGGATGAAAAAGCTTGTTTTTATGTTAATAACACAGCCTCCGAAAATATCATTAAATTGATTGAAGAAAGTATTTTGAAGGCCGGTTTTTTAAAAAAATAAATAGGACCAATTCAAAAAAGTTCCTTCACAATATGTGTTACATAATCTATCAAACTTAAGCAACGTTCAATTAATGATAATATGCCGATATAGTGTCAACAAATATAAACTGTCGACTTTGACTACTGAAACACTGACCTAAAGAATCATCTATTGATAGCACTTACCTTTTGTTACAATAACACAAACGAATTAGTCGGATGTATTAAGAAAAAGTTTGTTTATCTTACGAAATGAGCGCATTCATCAAAAAATTATTTTTGCGCACTAATTGCATTAAAGTTGCATTAAAAATTACGTGTGCCACTCATTATTTAAGATGAACTGACGTTTACTATTATTTCTATAATAACCGACGCTTGGATAAATAAAGTATGAGCAGTGCAGTTGTTGGTCAATTAATAATGGAATAATTGGAAAGGATACGGCGTTAATACGTTTTGAGTGTTAATTACCCTATACCTAGTATTTAATGTAATACGAAGAAGTTAAGAATGCTTTTGTGCATCAAGTGGAAGAAGTGCAAAAACGTATTTTAACTTCATTTCATTAAAATATACCAGTAGAAACCATAAACGTGAATTGAAATATCCTCTTCGTGGCCTGTTACTGTGAATGCAAAGACTTAAGGTTATCACTAACACTTGTTACTTTAGGAAATATTAATATTTTCCCATTTTTTATAAATGCCAAGGGCACGATCTCTAAGTGAGAATCTTAAAGATCTCGTCGGGGCTTTACGGCGCCTGGTCATATGCCTATTATTATATTAACGCGATATCATAATAACCAAGTAGTAGAGGAGGTAAAAATTAACTATTCATGCAGTCTTTTTTATCGTATTTAATTGAATCACGTCTGACGTGATAGCAAATAATTTCAGCGCCATTCCACGATTTAATAAATGTTTTCAATATTACTATTTCTACAATAGTTGAATATTTCATTTCATAAATTTTAAATAATCTTTTATTTGAAATAATGAAAAGCGTCGCCAAATGTAGTATATATTCCTGAAAACGAGGCAACGAAAACGAAACATTAAATTGAATATTTCGTTCGTAGCGTTCATATGTCTTATATATTTTATAAATTTATTGTATTAATTTGTTTGAATTCAGTAGATAGATTTACTCTAATTATAGAGAAATTATTATAATGTTTATTAATGTGTCTTGCTTTAGACACTATCTCATATATATGTTTTATGTTTTAGATGGAATTCAAAACCCAAATTTGTCAATTTCACAAATTGAACACACGCTTATTATGAAATCATCTTCAGAAAACGATTTTTTTCATAATTTTAAATTACTTCAATATTATTAGGATCTCTTTAATGAATTGCATGACAATATATAAAAAGTTGATTGATGATTTTTTTTACAATTCCACATGTCTTCCAATTGCATTTTAATGATAACTGATTATTATTTGTTCTAGAATCATTTCATGGAAGTCTCATTAACTTAACAGTTAATAAAACTTATCGCAGGAAATTGAGTGTTATTATTATTAAAGCAATATTGTTGAAATTAATTTAGAATAGTTTGTTTATTTGGATCCCAGCCTAAGTCTGTGCTATTCTTTTAATTAACTCGTTAGTATGTTAATGATGCTTGCTGTTTATTGTGTGTTAGTTATTTTGCATCTGTGTGGTAGAATGCCTGAAGATGTCGAAAGGCGAACCCGGTGTCGTAAGTGAGAGAACATTTGGAATGGTACAAAGATTCAACTATTCAAATTTGATATTGAAATTCCATCAAGCAACTCCAGTCGATATCATAAATATTTTCATGTTTTCTTTAACATTGATCGAAAGCAGTCCCGAACTATTTTCGTTAACCATGGTCGTGAGGATAAACTCTTTTATCTATAGAATGTAAAATGTAGAATGTAGAATGTATTTGTCACATTGGGTTTTATCGGGAAATCGATTTGTATTGTGTGCCTATAAAAAGCAATTAAATTAAACACAAACGATAATAAGTTTTCGTGTCTATTGAAAACCGGTATATTTTGATTCAGGCATTGGGTCACTCGTAGAAGATGATTTATAACGATTACGTTTTGAATTTTAAGCTTGCAATTCGGGCTTAATTTAATGTAAATCAATTACGGCATGTAATAGAGAACAGGTATTACTTATTCGACAAAACGGACAGTGATGTTTTTTACACCATTGCTTAGTTGCGGTTAAAAATAAACGAAAACGTAATTACATAATTACGGGCACTCAATAAAATTACTAACCTGGCAACCTTCAATTAAAACCATCTCTGCAACACATTAATGCCCACCTTTGATATGTGGTCAGGGGTATCAAACATTTTGCTCACATAAAATATCTTTCATATCTTACAATTTATAAAATTCTCAGAACCAGACTAATATTTTTACACTAGTTTGGAAATTATTTTTGCATCGCTATTAATTGCTAAATATTTTTTAATGAAATGATTTTATTTGATTAATCAACAGAATTTTGGTTACCTGCATGGTGACAAATCATGAAAAATTAAGAAATTTTAGAACTGCTTTTCGTTGCAAGTCATATCATTTTCAAGTGAGCAATTTCAGCGTATAAACACATGTTAAGACGTTGAATAGGAAAAGAAGTTTTGAAAATTTTCATATTTTCATATTTGCCCGCCACATTGGCAAAGGGACAAAATTTCATGGGACTTTAGAAAAATATTAAACAACCTCGCCATAAAACGAGTTTTTTCAGAATTAACTGATAATGGCAGTCGAAGATTGTAACTATACAAAATAATAAATTTGAACGCAATAAATCGATTAAAAGTACTGAATAAAATTATATTTGAAAAAAACTTAGAACTTTTAAGCGCGACACCATTACTGAATTGTTCTCATAATTTTATTGTTTTTCTTTAAAACCTTTGGATAGTATACTATATTGAATATTTATTTTAAATTGTGCTATATTTCTTAACACAGAATTTATAATTTTTTCCCTACATAGTAATTAAGAAAACATAGATGTGTTTAACGGTGAAAAGTGAACGGATCGCTCTTTCTTAATTCCTTTGAAAACGAGTTGGGATAGTTTAAATAATAAGCTTCTTACGTCAACATATAAAAGTTAGGTTAGGTTAGGCTATGTCCGAATGTCCGAAGCGTCGGTCTCTCGACTCGAAGACCGATAAAAAACATTTATTTAATTAATATTTTGTGAAAAAAGTTGTCAACCGCATCAAAATTTTATAGGCGTGAGCTCGATCGCTTGCGAGATTCATTTTCTTAAACAAAAAAATATAACAGTCTGGAGTGAGATATCTTCCGAGATTGTAAACATATTAAGCACTGTTGTTTTTTATGTTTATTAATCTGAAGATACTTAAGGATTATTCATAAATAATAATAAAAGATGCTTGAAAAATAGACACGTATCTATTTTTTGTGGCGCGTTGGTCGTTATGTGTCTATAAATTTAACGATGCATTAAACCAAGCCTACCGTCGGTACTCGTTTATTAGGCAAATCATACACAACTGAATGGCAGCTGGAAAGTATTTTAGTTCCACAAAAATTATATAGTTCTGAAGATGGGGTGGGCCAAAATAGCTATCAACTATATCTTATAAAAAAAATGTAAAACTAAAATCCATTTTTTTTCACCGTGTTATAATGAAGTTCTACCAAGTAAATGCCAATTCAATCAATAAGCTGAAAAGTATTGAAAATCAATATGTAAATAAAATTGCTAAATATATTTTTCAATACTATCATGCCCAATCTGAAATATATTTTTATTATTCATTTCTGATCATAAATTTAAGTTAAATCAATAGATGATAATTGTCACTTCTTGACGAAAAGGCATTACATTTAAATAATAAAACACAATGATTACTACTATTAACACAATTTGATATCAGGACCGGTTTCGCTCGTCACCAGCATTATTAACTGAAGTTCAACTACCTATAAGAGGTTTACTGTTTTATTAATAATGAAATGAATTTATTAGGACTTGTTTATTTATTTTTTAAAAAATGATGAAATAGTTTCTGATCCTTTTATTTTAATGCAAGCCGCGTTGAACGAATGTTTTTCCGATAAAAAAAATGCGATTTATTCCTGAAATGGATATTAACACATCGATCTTACGTTTACGTATTTTTAATAAAACACTACCGGTAGTGTCAATTTGAACTAGCATATGTACAAAATTTTAAGGCTTAATTAACGTTAAGGCTTAAGTTAGCGATGATGATGACTAGAATAAATGATAATAAATATGGTTTGTTTTTAATGGGCGGAGAAGGAATTTTTTTATAATTGTAAGGAAAGATACAAGAATGCACTTCTGTCAAGCTGCCGTCGTCACCAGGCGCCTCTAAATAAATCACACCTAACTTCGATATTAAGTCTATTCGAAATCCAATTTACATTTTGATTTAAGGAGATTGTTAATTTGGCTACAATATTGGGCCAAACTTGATTTCGTTGAGAATTTATTGAAAAAAAATGAGCAAGTTATAGTCAATTATTATTATTATAAAATAATCCAGCCACTTAATTCAGTAAAATTACACGTCGTCTTATAAATAATTGCCGGTTGTAAATTTTGATTACCTTTTAAAAAAATTACAACGCTATTAGCGCCGTTTACGTATCATTAAGAAGCGAAAAAATCTGTACACGATTTCACTTCGAATACAAAAGAGAACACTAATGTTTATTCTACAATGATTTTTACGGAATAGACACAAAAGCGGAATCACTGAAAGAAAAGCAGTCAGAGTCCTACGGGATAGACCTTACACAAGGATGACAGGACCCTCGCTCGATGTTGTCACCGGGAAGCTTACATTGCGAAGGTGGAAATTTTACACGACGCTCAGATTTTAGTGGTAAAAATGATATATCATTTTGGATTCTACATGGTATATTATATTGTAAAGTAGTATAGAAGTGATAACATAAAAAATAGCTTGGAAAAATATAATCACGTTTTTGTCAAATAATGAAACATAATGTTTATTAGTATTTCTAAAGTTTTATATTCTCCAGATAAGGACTCGTTTCGCTCACTGTTAAGAAAACTATTTATACAAAATAAAGTTAATAATGGCTAAGTAATCTAAGTTTCTGATATCTGGTAATTATTATTTATAGATAACCCTAATTTAATTTGTAATTCTTGATGCTCACGACGAACAAAACCAGTCCTAATCTAGAAACCCCTTTAAAATGTTATTTATCTTGATTTTTTTATTTTAAAATGATATTTATGTAATTAAGTATTAAATTAAATTTAATAATTCTAATTAAGCGCTTTTCTGCGTACGCCATTATTATTCTAGACCAATGATCTCTAAACTTAATAAGGATGTGAGTTACTTTCAGAAATTGAAATTGTCTGTTGAGCTGCCTATAAATATTCCCTCTTTATATTTTTTTATTATCGTTCTTTATGTTACCATACAAAATATTATTATATTACTTTAAATAAATTAGAATATCAGATTTTCAATAAAACATAAAATGCACACTTTTTACATTTATAAACAAAATAATACTGACTGTCATTTTCACCTAAGCGGTGATACAAATGAGTGCGAGAGAGACAAAATGTAAGGTGCAGTTCAATCGTAATACATCTCTGACCGCTTTTTTACTTCGTTGTACGCACAGATTATACCGAAAAAATAATATTACAACGGCAACCTTAAAGGATTTCATTGAAATTTAGCCCGATTCTTTTTTTTTATTTTTGGAGTTTAATAATGAAATTTTATGGGCAAATTTACAAATATAATAAAGCATCTTACGCGAACTCACGAACGACCGTTTAGCGATCACTGTTTTAGAAGAATCAAAAAAAATGCATGTCGCTAATTTGTAACATCACTTCAAATATCAGTCTAGATGATTTCTCTATATATAATCTCTATATAACAATACTCTCCGTATTGTATATAGGCTTTATGTTGACATTTAATTTTCGACAAGTATGAAAAACTCTCAATGCGGTCACCTCGCTAACCATTTCGGATTAAACACTGCTATCGTATCAGATATCGCCATTACGATCGCACTGTATATCTCAGGCGTCATCAACGATTGGTGAGTTCACTGTTCGACAAAGACTTCCCCCATCATTGGCGTCAATGCGGAGAGGGGCGCTGCATCACGGATCACCGCACATTAGGCACCAAAACCACAACAACTTTTAAGAAAAATATGACTTCAGATCGGGGTAAGTTTTATACGGTTTTTTATATCTTTTTGTCAGAACTGGTTTCTCGCTGATAGTAGGAATAATGTCAATTGAATGGAAATGACAGTTGACGATTTGATTCGGCGAGTGAAATCAGTATAACTATTTAGAAAAGACCGATTATTAAAAAATGTTCTTTCGTCTCATTGTACAATACATTGACAGTTATAATATCGGTATTGATTAATACAATAATTTATGTGGCGATGGAAATAATCTTGATTAATGATTGGTTCAAAACTAACAATAGCAACAAGTGATGTGTTACATTATTGATTAATGAATTGAAATAAAATATTGTAACCCAGTTTATTATTTTATTGTAAATATACATTCTCCACAATATAATATTCAACGTATATTTATTGTTATTTTCATTGACAAAGGGTAGTATAAAATATGTATCAATTGAGAACGTTCAATTTTAAATTTTATATCTAGTTTAAATCATTTAAACATTATACGCTTCTATATTTTTGGCACTCAGGACTCACGACTCGGGTTTTATCTTTTATCACCTCCAAGCATTTTACCAAAATGACTCATTATAACTGAGAGATATAAGACATGCGGAAATTGGAGCAATTGAAATTTTAGAAATAGGTGCGTATGAAAACATCGGGTGCAAAAACTTAAATAAATCGAATTTTTATGTTACACCCAAACACCTTACCGTAGTCGATATTATAGTATTCCCTTGCACTCGATCCCGTAAAAGTCTTAGAATAGTTTGATTTGCAAAAGTGATATAAGTATGCACTGCATTTTTAATTATATTTTTTTAGAAAGACGCCATGTCATGAAGGCTGGTCGTCAAACCATTACAAGTAATATTAAAAGAAATTAAAATTTATATTCATATTCTAATGATCTTTATCTATGGATGCTAGGAGTAAATACTTTATTTATATATATATATATATATATGTATTCTTGAATATTCTATTTTTTGCCTTATGATTATCGAATACATTCGATTAATACTCACGTATAACATACTCTGGGTTTTTTATTATGTATATAAATAACGATAATCATTAATTTTTTGATACAGTGGTGCGTAACCGTCTTAGCAGAAAGGTTAACGTGTACATTTCTAAGTAGTTCTAGTGAGAATTTTCTTGTCGGTTTCAATATTTATGGTTGCTATACTATGCATTGAAATGCATTGTTATTTTTTCACCGTCTTATAATGGAGATCTAACAAGTAAATGCCAATTCAGTCAATATCATTTTTCTTGATAGATAGTTTTGATGCAATACTTGACCCGCTTTGAGCGAGTAGTTCTTCGATATTTTACGCTTGGAAAATATCGGAATAATTCAAACTACTTTTATATCAGTCATTAGAAATGCAACATGTGGAAATGTATGACATGACAATTCAAATTCTATATAGAAATTCCATCTTATTCACCCATTTGTTATCTTAAGTTATATCGATGATCTAATTATTCGCAAAAAATCTATGCCACTATTTATAACATAATATTATACATACAAGCAGCTCCTTCGATATTTCATTACTTGTCAATCATAATGTTTTTTATTTTATCCATTGACAGACGTTTTCTGTCCCTCACTAAGCACTTTAGATTAAGAAATTTCGTAAACATTTCTTTCGTCACCGTCTTAATTCAATCAATACCGCATTAAACTTGACATTTGAATAAATATTTTTGTTAATGCCAAATTAATTTATTTAACATTCCAGTCTATACGACAAAAGTTCAGACATTATTCCAATGATGGAAAAAATTTAAACATAACCTGTACGTAAATCTTGGTCTCGGGTCGTACTTCGATGGAAAAATTATATTAACTCGTTCCCTGCTAACCAAGAATATTCCAACGCCTAGACTTCAAATATTTACTGAATAATATTGGTTTGAAACAACCATGTTGAGTTTATTGATTGAATTGAAATTTACTTGGTAGAACTCCATTATAACACGGTGAAAAAATAGCAATATATTAGTTCTACATTTTTTTATAAGGTATAGTTGATAGCTATTTCGGCTCAGCCACCGTCAGAACTAGAACTAGAGCATCGTCAGAACTTACCGAACAGACTGAGATAATATAATTCGGTAGTTCGATGTCATCGATTTGATCGTCTTAAATAGGGATAGTCAATACAGAGATCGGCGTGAGTATCGATAGAATTAGTCTGTGTTATGACTGCTTTTAATTTTCGGAAATGAATACATAATTTGCAGGCATAAGGGGTTTTCAGTCGAGACTTTGTGAAGGCATATACATTTAATGGAATAGAATCATTATTCATATCATCAAAAATTCATGATTTTCAATAGCAAATAAATTCACATATTCATTTCGCAACGTCTATTATCTTACAATTTAAGATTGTAGTGTACTGACGTTAAATAATCAGTTAGCATCGCCTATACATATACCAAAGTAATTAATTACAGGAAAACACCCACCCCAAGGCAAGCAGTAAATGGCAGCTAAAACAAATTTAATAATATTGTTCTAATAATAATTAACACAAATACCTGTGATAATTTCCATTACCGATCTTGTTAAATTAATCAATTTGGTATATACACGATGCTAACTGTTTATTGTACGTCAGTTCTGTTGCATCGTGTGATAGAATGCCTGAAGATACCGAACGGCGAAACCAAGTTCGTTAGTGAGAAAACATGTAGAATCGTACAAATTTGTAACACCTGAAATTTAATTGTCAATTAATCATTTATATACGTTTAATGAAATTCTTATAAAGAGAAAATATCAAAATCTATTCAACGTCTATTTTCAAATATAAGGTACTGAATTTGTTGAATTATTGACTATATAATAATAAAGTTTAAGGTTGTATCAATTTATTCTCCATCTAAATCGAATTCGCTGCTAGCACACTACATTACTCTAAGCTCAGAAATATCTCACTCGTGTGAATCGCTAGGTACATTTTTCATACAGAAATAATTAAAAAGCCGCGTCGTAATACAAACAGGAGGACTCGTCTCCCGGCGGACTTTTTGTCTCGATAACACTCTTTCGCTTGTAGCGGTTCGATATCACAAAAACATTATTATTCTAAGGTATATCCAGGAGATTCCGGTGAAACGTCAACTGCCAATCGCCGACTGACATACGAAAACCACTCCGATTTTTTATATAAATAATTGTATATCATGAAAAGGAGATGAGATGACGATAACCTTCGCCTTGGTCACTTTCTTCGCTTCATTATAATGCCTCTCATCTGTATCGGTGAAATTCAATCGTATCAGATTTTATTTTATAATTTGTGATAAATTTACTTGCACCATTGTTTACATGACATCATTTAATAAAATAAATATGAATTATTTAAAAATATTTTCAGTGTAATTAAAAATATATATCGTTGTTAACACATCGAAACCTGGAACCTTGTTTTAACGTTATACAAGATCCAACGCTTGAGTCCCGGAAACCTATTTTGACGTGACAGACCGGCCCTTCGAAAAAAGACAAATTAGAGCTATTAAACGAAAGATTTGAAGGAGAGTTTTAATATGATCTTTTTGTCAAGACTCAAATCATTTCAAAACAGTCATCCAATTAGTCTTATCGCCCATGAAAATATTGGTTTACACGATCTAAAAACACAATCGTTTCGCGTGCAATACACGACACCAACATTTCCTCTTCTGGAGACGATATAAAAGTGACACCGATTGTGATTCATAAAACAGATTCTTTGGGGATGGAAAAAAACAGATGTTGATCCCTATACCCGCAACAGAAAAAATAGCCCCTATAAAGCTTGCGAAGTATGTGCCAACCAAAAAAATAAGTGAGACTCGTTACATGTGTAAACATTAACCCTTTGCACTCCGTAAAAAAGTAAAAAAGCGTTGTAGCAACTTCGTAATTAATTTTAAGATTTTTGAAATATGCGAACGTCATTGAATTAAATGGACGCTTAACACGCTATAATTAATTAATAACATATTTGATAATTATTTCATGATTGCAAAGCTTTAATCTATCAAATAAAAAAAAATACATTTCAAAAAATGATATTTTAAAAATAATATGTAGTATTTAAAACATTTGAAAGTGTGATATTTTGTGTGTGGCTCTTCACATGAGGAAGTAATGACAATATTATCATTTTTAGGCTAATTTTAATAATGTTGTTAACCATCTAAGAAACTTCATTTGATTTTATCCAATATTACCATAGTTATAACACTTTTAGTAGACACTTAAGAAAAACGCCATTTTTTTTCAAAAATGGGCCGGGCATAGGGGCTAGGTTTGCCAAATTTTGGCCGGGGCTGATAGTGTTTACAGTTATTTCGACAAACGCTACTGTGATATGTCACTATGATTAAATTTAAATTAAACTTAAATCGGATACTTCTCCAGAAGAGGTATTCAATATAATCTCATTTATTTAAGCATCATAACTTTTATTTATAATTTCAGAAGTGATTAATATGAAATTTAAATAAATGTTGTTCTAAGAAAATGACTGCAATTAATAACCAGTTGTATGGTGTTAACGGTCACTTCTTGGTTTTAAAGGCATTATATTTAAATGGTAACGGTCGCAAGGAGATCCTCTTAGTACAAAGTTAGGACAGAAAATTAAAACGCATTAAGAGTTCAGCATTAATTAATCGTAATTTATAAAATACAATGCTTAATACTATTTCCACAAATTTATATTACAAAAATCTTGCATGATTATCTGTAAATTATTTTCTTAGTTTTTGAACATTTTTTGCATACCATGTAATTATAAACTTTTTGTTAATAAATAGTATTCTTTTAATTACAATACTTTCAAGGTGTTAACTGTCGCTTATTGATGGAAAGGCATGATATTTTTAATGATTTTACATTTTTATGACACATTTTTTAGTACTTATTTCCACAATATATTTTTTGATCAGATTGATTGTTTTAATTGATATTGTATCAGTTGATAGTCCTCGCAATTTTCGCACGCATGTTTGAGAGCTGGAAATGTATTGCTCAAATATCACACGATCGCGACAGAACAAAGATAGCTTTCAGATTTCTGAATGTGCTCGACGACTAGGTAATCTAGGGATATTTAGTAAAGTTGTGTAAAAACCAGTATCTGGAATCGCCTTTCCATACTTTTGTCTGCTTCGATTGTGCAAGCAAGCGAAAAACTACGAAAAGTATTAATCCGGTAAGCGTTTTTACAAATTCAAGTGTAAGACTACCGTAAGATACCGATAAGGTCTTTAGTTGACTGTTAAAGACTCGGTCAAGATGATTTTTTTCTATTGATATGCATCTGGGATCCATAAGGATTAACGCCCGCGGCGGGGAACATAATTATTAAGCAGAGTATTTTTGTACAATAAACCTTTAAACGGCAGTCCTAAAAGGATGTTCAAACACCCTTTTGTTTGCCACCAACAAATAACAGGTAACGACTGAACTAGCCTGCGACAATATCGAAAGAAACGTCGAAATATATGTGTACCTACTGGTAATATAAAATGATATTATTTTTTTGGTTACGTACAATAATCATTATGGTCGGCATGTATTTATGTGGTTTGTTACTTAATTCAGCGGTCAACAAAATAAAATTTTTATTATAATGAAATTTTTATAGTTATACTAGATATTTTTACCATCTAATTCTAAAAGTTTTGATTTTAAGTCATTCATAAAGATTTCTTTGAGCGATAGACTCAGTGGGCTGCCAATTGGTAAACCGTCTTTTTGTTGATAATATACCGTATTAAATAGGATGTTACAAGTTTCAATGCACACTTAAGAATTTAAAAGTAAATCTCCTCCGATTCAAACGCAGTATAATTTTTTTTAAAATGTCATGTATTATTCACAGACATTATTTTATAAGAATTTTTGTAAAGAAACTAGTCACATCTAATATAATAAGTTTATTATTCGTAGGCGGTTGGATTTTTCTAAACTATATATGAGCTTGAAAAAATATAAATCTTTCATCGCTTTTCAGACCATTACAAAAGGTTTTACATTACATTTTTGTAATAAATCACCTCAGTATAGTATTAACGTTTACTCCCCAAAAAACCTAGATTAACACACATTTCGAGAAATGCATAATATCAAAGTGCCGCATTTTAGACCTTATTAGCACAATATAAAACAGAAGAAAAGATGTGTTGTGTACCTTTTCTACACAGCTATATACAGACAGGTAAATGTACATTTAAACATGTTTCTGATGAAAGAGTAAGCCGAAATAACTATCAATTATACATTTTATAATTTTTTTTAGAACTAAAATACATTACTATTTATTACTCTGTTATAATGGATTACTACCAAGTAAATGCCAATTATATCAATATATTATTTTTTGTTAAATAAGAAAACACACTTTTTTGTACTTTTCCACGATATATTTTATAAGCAGGACCGGTTTCGTTCATCACGAGCATTATCAACTGATGAATATAATCACTTGAATTTGATGAATATAAGTACTAAAAATTGTGTGTTTTGTTATTTAATTGTTATTTAAAATTTAAAACACTTACATTAAGAAGTGACAGTTAACACCTTGAAAGTGATCTTCGATTTTATTTCATATTAACATTTCTATAAATTTTACGGAATGTAAAACTAATCGTGTGTATTAAAAGTATCAACAACTAAACTGCAAGTGTTAATAGGAGTGTTTGACGTGCCCGCCGTAGTATAATTTTATATAATATATATTAACAACCAATTGGTGAACTTTATCGTGTAATCAGATTGACAAATTCATACAGCGATAAGAATTATAATAATCACTTTTATCTCCCTTCCATGTAAATCTCGGCTTAAAGAATTAATGTGATACGATACATAAATACATTTATTCGTTTTTTTGATTATTAATATCGTGGCAGTAATGGCACATAGACAATAATTGAAAAACTAATTTTTAAATTGATCGGTTGCATTCAATTGAAACATTGCGATAGTTCCAAGAGATGGTTTTGTGTTAATATCAAAATAATTATTATATTTATAAAGTGATTTAAGATTTGTAGTATTTACTTACTTAGAGTGTTCAATAAGTTTTTTTATTGTGAAAAAAATGGCTTGGAAATCATTTGGGTGATGATTTTGTTAAAATAAGTGGCATTTACATATTTGTACTGAAATAATATATTATATTAGGTTTTATGATTTGATAATCTCAGCGATATTTATAGGTGTCAATAGGAATTGTGTTTGTATAAATTTTTACAATTTGAATTTCAATATCAAGAAAACAGTTCAATTGAAATTTTTTGAAGCCTTTTCCAACAATACAACACAAATTCAGTGCTTTCAGTGTTCAGAATAATTGTTAACGTTTGCAAATAGCAAAAATATGTATAGTGCGGTTATGTATCCATCAACAATGTCGTTCGAACGAGTTATGATAGTATTCTGGGTGTTATATTACCAAATATCGGAGGGGGTAGTGGCCAATACGCTTCTGAACGAGTCAGCCACTCCTTTCACGTCATCACCTGCCGGCGGTAGTCTTCCAGAATACCTTCCCTTACGAAGACAAGTGGTCGCGACTGAAGATATCACGAGCCACGACGATGAATACTCCGAAATCGAAAAGTTTAAGTCATACGTTTTTGAGTACAAATATGGCAAAAGAGTTTACGGTAACTATTCTTTTAGTGGTATTACATATAGCTGGTATAGGATAAAACACTTCATCGAACGGATTCATCGGATCATTATTTCGATTAGTATTGTTTCAAATGTCACATATTTTCTTATCAATTGCATTGATTAGATTATTATTCGATATACACAAAAGAGCGTGCGTATTTTCCCGTCACGATAAGAGGTAGTAATGACGCAAATACACTTATTTTTTGATTTATTGATTGAATTGGTATTTACTTGGTAGAACTCCATTATATTACGGTGAAAAAAAATCAATGTATTTTACTTCTACAAAATTAAATAAGATATATTTGGTTGCTATTTTGGCTTACGCTATCGTCAGAACTGTGTTTAAACGTACATTTATTTATCTATATATAGCTGTGTAGAAAAGGTACACAATACACCTTCTCTTCTGTTTTAACAGCCTATCTTATATCGTGCTAGCAATAAAACTAAATTTTAAAATAAACTAAAACAGGTGGCACTTTCAATAAGCTTAAACACTGGCCGGAAATGATTTATTACAGAAATGCACTAGCCTCTCGCAATGGTCTGAGGAGCGGCGAAAGACTTTTTGTCACTTATTTCTATTTATATTATATTCAAATAAAAAAGAACCAAACGCTTAGTACTATTTCGACTATTTTATATTTTTCAACTTGAATTGTCGAAACTTTATACGATTCCTCGAGTTCGGTCAACAACGACCCGGGTTTCGCATTCAGGTATTCTGTTATACGGGTATACAGAACCGAGATTATCTTACATTATATGTTTTAGATTATGATCGGTTTTGCTCACCGCGAGCACTATTATTAAGAGGTTCTTAGCATTTAATATGTAAACTATTTAACTTCATTTAGACGTATATTGAATGATTATTTATAAACTATTTTTGCAGTTCTTACACATATGGTTTTGAATGACAGATACTTTTAAACTAAATTTTATGTTTAAATAGCCTTGATCATAATGTATCAGTGGATCGCTAATCACCACTAAAATAAGCTATTGAAAAAGAAAGGAAATATGGAATCAAATGCTATTTCAGTCACATCACTGAGAATCCAAGTACAATACCAGTCACTTCGCTTTTAATTTGATTGAGATTGTTTATGCTTTTTCAGGTGATGAACTTATTCTTTGCGATACTAAAGCATTTACGTTTCCAACACAAGATGTTTCACTGCAATTACAGTATCCAAAAGTAAATATATTTTTTTCTTGATGTGTGATATGTGCAAATATGTTTTGTTACCTAGTAATATATACAGATGACAATTACGGAATAAAATTTTAACTCTTCACTGATTCGATTAACACATTAATTTCAGGAGACTGACACCTTGAATGCAGAGTTCAGCATCACGCACTTTCGACTCTTTGTCAAACAAGACAGTCCCAAAAGCCAAGCGCTGATGGCTCAAGGACTAGAAGAAGAAAAAGACCTCACATTAGGGATCATAATTACGGCCGGAAAAGCGCGTCGCGTCACTTTTTCCATTAGAATTTACGGGGTCCCCCTGAATATCGAGTAAAAAAGCCAAGCTCCTAAATTTAACGGCAGCATGCGACCCGTGACTAACGTTTTGACGCAAGTTATGATAAAATACATTTTTCTTTTATTTAATTGACATACACGTAACTCGCTAATCACAATTGTTTTGATATTTAGTCGTGTACAAAATAACTGTTCATTCATGAGATACCTGATTTAATTACAAAAATCTTTCAGAGTAACCATTGTCTTGGTGAATGTTTTAGCAATATAAATTCTATCCGACTTACAGTCAAAATTTAGACGTGAGAATCAACTGTTCATTATCTATTACCGAATCTCGATTGCATACACATAATTTGGCATTGCAAAGAATATGCAGAGCTATACTAATAACATATATAATATTTTCGGTATGGGTCTGAACCATATCAGCGAAAAAAGCAGGTCAAGAGTCTCAGATTTCAAGCGCAAATGCAACCTTTACATAAAATTTTGGAATCGCTAATCCTTACTCAAAGTTACATCATGTTTTTCATTATTTATAAATTTACGAAGTAGGGATAATCAAGTAATAAATCAGGAGCGAAAATATAAACGTCAAAGAGTTTGATAAAAAATATGATTATTCAAAAAATATTTATGTAATTAGTATTATTACGAATAGTTTAATAGTATTTATGTGTGAGTATGCAGTGTATATCGATGGAAATTATTTAATCCTTTTTATTGATTCGGTGGTCCCTTTGCTAAAGCTCATATTTTATTTAATATTGAAGACTTTTTTATGATATCGACTGAAGGTGTTTGATGGAATTTCATTATCAAATTTGAATTGTTACGACTTTGTACGATTCCACATGTTTCGTCACTAACGAACCGGGTTTCGCCTTTCGGCACTCTATTACATGGATGTAACAGAACTTGTAACTTGAACTGTAATTAGAGGAATTAATAAATCTGGTATATAGACGATACTAACTGTGTATTGTACGTCAGCTCTGTTACATCCGTGTGATAGAATGCCTGAAGTACCGAAAGGCGAAACCCATCTCGTTAGTGACAAAACGCTTGGAATCGTACAAAGTTGTAACAATTTAAATTTGAAGACTTTTTTTACCACTGGCTGTGTAGATTATTCACCTCAATACTTGTAACTATTGTTATAAGTATTGCCATTGTAATAAGTACTATTTTTTGTTTGTTTTATCTCCTGTCCATCTGCTGTAAGAAGCCTCGCTCCACCTTTTATTTTTTTATTAAAAAGTATAAAATTTGGGTTGTTAAAACTTGGTACGATTCTACATTTTTTTTGTCACTAACGATCTGTGTTTCGCCTTTCGAAACCTTCAGACATTATACCACGCGGATTCAAAAGAACTGACATACAATAAACAGTTAGCCAATCGTCAGTTATGTTGCACCCGTCTGATTGAATACCTGAAGATGCCGAAGGGCGAAACCCATGTCGTTTGTGATAAGACATATGTAATCGTACAAAGTTTCAACAATTAAAATTTGATAAGCAAATTCCTTCAAGCAATTCAGTTGATATCATAAATTATATCAACATGAATACATAGTGAAATCGTGTTCACATTTCATTTAAATAACTTACGATATAGTTAGAGTAAATATTTCTTTTAACAAAGCAAACCACAATCAGTTGAATAATAAAGATATTAACTATTTGTTTTAAATATATATATGTGTTAATAAAGAAGCATTAAGTTTTACCGATAAATACACACATGCTAATTTGCTATAATAAACTCAAAGGACGCTGTATTGAAAATAATAAACTGTGAATAAATTATTTCTGTTCGATATCAATTGTAAATATTTATTTGATATTCATAATAAAAATTACATCAGATGAGTGTCGTATTTTTATTTATTTCAATGAAGTCTTTTTTGCTACAAAAATTATTTATTTTTCAGTGTTTATTCATAATATATATGTATAAATGGGGACATTTGCGATCGTTAATATGATCTAAAAATACATAATCGTTTCCTGCCGTTGGCAAATTCTCTTTTTAGATTAATTCAATTTATTTATTTTCGTTTCATTCATTGCACTGTCCCGCCTCGGTCACCTTTTGTGTTTTACATTTAAATAGCTCCAAATTTCCTAAACGAATACAAGTACGATTATACTCGCTTTTTGTTAAAGCACAGCCCTCCGCTTAGAAATATTGAAGCTATCAGATTTCAGCTATTTGCCCTTTTACCATCGACGACGACTAACAAACAAAAATATTGAATGTGGGTTGATTTTTTAGGTTCACATAGTGGGTACGCATGTATTAATTATATCTTTCTTTTTTTTCTTTTTTTTTTCTCTTCTTTTAAGCACAATAGTGCATGGTTTAACGATCGGTCCGTGCAGCTCTGTATCGGGCCAAGAGTATGAGGAGTAAAATCTATTCTTTTTATTAGTATTGCGTTATGGAAGGCGGCCGTGTCACAACGGCTGCATACACATAACGGGTGAAGGTGGGTCAACCAATTTATGTATTAATTATACATATCGACGTTGGATGGTCGAATTTTATTTCTCAATAAAAGTATTCCTACTTAATTTTGTATAATCTAGTACAGTGATCGCCAAGCGGTCGTTCGTTGAGCCTTTTTCGGTAGCTCGCGTAGGATATTTTATCAAATTTATAAAATTGCCTATAAAATTTTATTATTGAACTGCAAAAATAAAAAAAATAGTCGAGCTAAACTTCAACCAAATGCTTGAAAGGTTACCATTGTAATACTATTTGTGCGTACAATGAAGTAGATAAGCGGCCAGAGATGTATTACGATTGATGCGAACTGCACCACACACTTTGTCTCTTTCTCACTCGCTCATTTGTATCACCGCTTAGATGAGAATGACAAACATTATGAACGCATTTTTTGTTTTTTTGAAAATCTGATGCTTTAATGTGTTTTTTAAGTAATATAATAATACAATATTATGTATGGTACAATAAAGGACAATGATAAAAAATTATGAAGAAGAAATATTTGTTGGTAGCTCTCTAGACAATTTCAATTTCTGAAAGTAGCTCACATCCTTATTGAGTTTGGAGATCACTGGTCATTTATATTTTATTTTGGAATCTTTGCTTATTAAAATGAATAAAAATATTTTATAGAAAATCCCGAAATCTTTTTTCAATCACTTAGTGTTAGAGATCTGCTTTGCGATCAAAGAGCTGTATGTTTATTATTCCAATTTAATATTTTAGACTTCGAAAAACCGAAGGTGCTTTTAATATCTTTACTTTACTTTACTAACCGTTGAGAAATCTTAAAATGAAATAAAGCAGCAGTTTGTGCTTATTCTAAATATTTCATATTTACACAGCACAACCCGTGGTGCATTGGTCAACGTTGTTGGCTTCGGTAACGGAGTTCACGGGCTCGACTCTAATACATTACTCTTTCCATAAAAAAAATTCAATCGATTTATGGATTTTAAAGATGTATAAAATTTTTCACTACAAATGCACTTAATGGATGCCTACATTGACTGGTGGTGATATTTATAACAAATGTGAAAGTAGAACAAAACTATGTAATTTGAATTGTACAAACTCTGTCCATTTCTATATGTTTTGTCACTTACGAACCGAACTGTTTCGCCTTTCAACATTTTCGGACATTTAATTACATCAATGCACTCAATCCGACAGTTAGAAGAATGGTCAATTGTATCCATGCATTGGAATGCATTAAGATGCCGAAAGACAAAACTTAAATCGTGCACCATAGAAAACATATATGTGATAAGATTTTGACCCGTTAAAATTTGATATTGGTCGAATAAATTCTGCATTGAAAATTATTGTAATTTATGATATTGACTGAAGGTGCTTGATAGAATTTCAATATCAAATTTGAATTGTTACAATTTTGTACGACTCCATATGTATTGTTAATAACGACCCGAAATGCCTTTCGACATCTTCAGGCATTCTATCACATGGATGTAACAGTTGACGATTCTCGCGGTGAGCAAAACTGTCTTGATCTCAATATGATAAAATTGTGGAAATATACCTTATTTATTTAAATATTATGCCTTAAGAAGAAAAGGCCGTTAATACAATAAAAATAATCGGAAAATTTTGAAATGATAACTCAATTAAGCCTAACAATTTACTTATAAAAGTCTGAAAACTTGGTCAACTCCAATTTCAATAACTTGATATTTTTTGATAATTCACTAAGTGGAGATAGTTTACTGCTAAGCCTGGGCTTTCCATGCCAATTTCCAAACCTTACCTCCATAAAAACGGGAGACGATCATCAAAGCGACGCAGGATAAGTCATACGCATAAAAGTAAAAGTAAGAGAAGGTTAATAGGGTCTATAAATGTGAGTTTTCTTGCAATATACTTACAACCACGATCCATTAGCAGGTCGCAGTCTCGAAGAATTCTTTTTAGCGCGGCAGCAACTGATGAGTACCAGTGTCAGCATTAGGACGACTTGAATTCGACAGCTATTTCTAGAAAACATTGTCAGTCCAAATCACCTTCTGCAACATACAACAATCAAATCAATGTATTATTATTTTCTCTAAAAAAGAAAAAGAATTTTATTCAAAACGAAATAAGATATTTGTAGTTTTTTTAGCCATTTGTCAGAATGATTGTGGACTCATCTGTAGAATTTTCAACATTCTTACTCAGTAATTTTTATTCAACATTTGAAATATTTGACAATATAATACTTTCGCCCCACACAAGAATACATGATTGTTGGTGTGAAATTGGGATTGAAAAATAGATAATTGTTAATGTCGGACCAAATTTCTATTGTACGAATTTTACGACGTAAAATAACCAACTCAATTGAACATAATATATCCATACGGATTTAAAATAGAGCATGCTAATATGTAAGACATATTCAGCGAGAACGAACGCTTTATACAAAGCAAACATCGTTACTAATATGACTGAAAGTTATATTTCCGATGATTCGCTAGAACAGTGCTTTTCATGTGCGGCCACCAGAGGACTTTGCTGCGGCTACCAACAGTTCAATAGTAAATATTGATATTTAAAAAAACGTGTTTTTACAAATGAATAAATTTGACTTATTCAGCATTTAGTCGATTTTAAGTAAAGGCCTGTTTTAAAAATAAAACTGTTCAAAAATTTTGGTCGAAGTTTCTGTAACCATAAAGATACAAGTCAATATAAAGAATTAACAATTGCTTTAATAATTTTGTCGATTTTACCTACAACTGCATATTGTGAAAGATCTGTAATTCATTACATAAAAAATAAATATTGAAACTATTGTTGTCACATATGGTGCGGCCACGAGACATTTCCATAGGAGAGCTGATGTTTATAATGCGGCCACAGTGAAATTTCACGTGAGAAACACTGCACTAGAGACAGCATCACATTCAATTACGCATTGCAATAGACATCAGTGTTGCGTGACGGTATATGACCTACATCTTTTTAAGTCATCCTGAAAAGATAGGCGAAGATTTTTCTTTGTAAAATAGTTGAATCTAGGAGCATAGGATAAGGTTCAAGTAGGTGAATATTGGAGCGTGTTTTGATCAATATCATAGGCGAAGTTGGATTTTTTTAACTACTCTACAGCCCGGAACTTTAAGCGACTCCAATGCTCTGATTTTTAGTGTATTTTTTGAGAATCCGTATCGTTTTTCGTAAAATCGTTTATTTTCTGGTTACGACTTTTGAATGGATGTATGAAAACTACAGAGCTTAAATTAGTTTTTCGCACCTGTATTTAATGAAATAAAATTTCACGTTCCATAAAATGTACACGTATAGTTCCTCAACTGAAAAAATATTCAGTCGAGCCAAAAACAGCTTAGTAAAATAAACAACAATATACGAGTTGCAAATATCATCGAATACTTAAAAATTTAAGAATTTTTAAGACATTTTCTGCTGCAAAATTTTTCATACGAGTTTAGTTCGTTTCGGATTACGATAGTAACCATAATTTAAAACGCTGAAAAAATTGTAATGTATTTCAATTCTACAAATATTTGTAGTAGTTTCACCAAGTAAATGCCATTTCAATCTATAATTCAATATAGTTTATCCCCAAAACATTTCAAAGTCGTTCAAATATTGAATGATCAATTAAATTTGTTTTTACTTTTTTAAAAATATACTAAAATATTTATTTAGCAAAAAACAGTTGTATGGCGAAATGCAGTTTTTGTGCGGTTAAGAGCGACTCTCAATATTTCCCTTCCAAAATTTGTAATTGTTTTATTGTTTCTTTCTATTTTTTTAGTTTCTGCAATATGCTTTTTATATTATACTTCGTATATATAGAAAATAATAAATGTATAAATATATTAATATATCCGAATTTCCATTATTATATTATATAATTAATACTACGTGAAAGCGTGATTAAAGAATGTCTCTTTATATATTATGCAACATAATCTTCATATTATAATAAATATGTACATATACATTATGATTTGAAAATATAGAATATGACTCTAATTGACTATATGTTTGCCTCTTCCTTGTATAAACAATTACACAAATTAAGAAAAATATTTTTAAACAAAAAGCACCACTATTGCGCGCATTGCAAACTTAATAATTCTCCCAATATTCATTCTTAATTTATATATTGTTACCATATGTTTTATGTCGCAAACCCATTTATGCATTGGTAATTTAACAGATCAATTGTATTATAGTATAATACATCACAACCACAACAGCCGTAAGTTAGATTTTATAATTGGCGTAGACTGGCCGAGATATCTTTCAGAGTTACTGACACAAAAAGCAGAATTAAAATATCATATTTATTTCAGTGTGCGAAAAATGGACCCCTAATTCAATCAAGTAACGTTAACAAAAGGTGGCAACTTAACGTGCGTGTTAGGCATACTGTGTGAAAATAACCGTCGGTCTTTATATTACATGTTGTTAGCGAACTGAAATGTGCGAGCTGTTACTAATAATTATACCATTAAGCTGAGATGTTTCAATTTTTACCATTATTCTAATTATAATTCATACATATAGTTTCATAGACCAGCTTTAATTTTTGTGAAACAAAGCTACACAACCATTTCAATAATCATATAATTTATAATCCCTCGCTGTAATCAGAGGTTTTCCTGAATACAAACGTCGAAAGAAACATTCTTTAAAACTGAAAACACGGTTTTTTAAATTTTGTATTGCTACTGACCACGTCGTAGCATGCCTTCTTCTAAGAATTTTAGTAATTGAATGCAATTAAACCATAATCAGATTTTGATTATTTTTAAGCATAATGTTTTACTCGTCGCGAGCATTACTATTAGGAGACCTTTATAATTTAATTTGTGAACTAATTTAATTCATTCAGATATTGTATGATTGCCTGTAAATTATTTTAGCACTTATGGTTTGGTAAACCTGGGACTTCTAAAATCATTTTTAAAAAATAGTAATTAATGCTTATAATTTTTACTGTAGCAGTTGAAAATGATTGCGATGTGAGAAATGTGTCCTAAAATTAAAAACGTATAATAGTACTAAACATATTAGGTGTGTTTATTATTTAACTATAATGCCTTTTAACTAAGGGTGACAGTTAACACGTTAAACGTGAGATTTTATTAGAAACTCAGTTTCTTAATATATGTTATTCGGATTCTGTGTACATGGAAACTAATTTTCGTTTATTTATATAAATGTAATAATTAATTTGCTCATACACTTATACTGATGTTATTTATTATGTTAACTGTACATGCTCTATGGAATTTCAATATCAAATTCGAACTTTTGAAGTTTTGTACAATTGCACATGTTTTGTCACTAACGACCCGGGATTCGCTTTTCGGCATCTTCAGGCATTCAATCACACGGGTGCAACAGAACTGACGAATTATTTATTTTGACACTTACATTGTTTGGTTTGATTGTCAAGTGGTAAAAGTGTATCATAAAATAAATTACAACATTGACTCTAAGACTAGGTAACTAAATAAATACATAATAGTAACACTATGATTCAACTCGTATTTCGAAAGTATGATATATTATTAAGTTAACTTGAGTAGATTATTAAGTTAAACTATTGTTTTTTTAATAGTATTCACAGACTAGCTTCAGAAAAATAACGATTCTTGATGAAATAAATCTCGTACAAGCCATAATTCAAATAAAATAAATAGTTTCAGCCGGGAGCTCGGATTATTTCACGAATTTCATTTTGAGGGCGATTTTATTACAGATAATTACCTTTACCTGCGAAAGGTAAGTTTTTAATACCTACTTATTTTTTGTTAGATTCACAAATATTTACAAAACATTTACAAGGTATACGTGCAGTAAGATTTTTACTTAAGAAAGAATAAAATGAAATGGTATTATTCTTAGATATTAAACATTTATAAACTGAAAAGTAAACAGAACATATCAAAATAAGACAACCAATATTTCATGATAATATAATACTTAAAAACAAATGATACATGAAAGTCACTCAAATTAGTAGTATACTACTCAATGGATAGCGCCATTCGGCATCAAAACGCATTCTAACACACGGATGACTTCAATTTTACAGATAACAGTTTATATCATTTATAAGCAAGGCTTTTTCAATGTCAATTAAGGTGCCAAATATATTTTTTTTTTTTATTCTGGACATAGAAATTTACTCAATGTGAACTATTCAATTTGATATTGAAGTTCCATCAAGTATTCTCACCTTCGATACCTAACATTATAAATCTTTTTACTGCAAAAAAACACACATATGAACCATCGATTTGAATTTTTCACTCGATATAATATTGAAATTCTCGCACACGAAAATACACTTGCCGAGTGGAAATAATTCAACGATCGGTACAGAGTGAAACTTGATGACTTAACATATTCAGTGCAATGGTAATAAATTCATCCATAATATGATTAATGACTGTATATATGAATATTGAATGATATTAAATATCTACACTTGCTTGTTAGTATTATAGGAATAGTTCATTTGGATTGAAACTTTCGAAAAGAAGTAATAAAAATTTGTAAACTACTGATCGCACATAGTCATGGTAACAGGCGAGATAAGAATCTATCTTATTAATCGCATTTCCGCGGACAAAGAAGAGTGGAAAGCTAGCGGGGAGACCTCGGACAATCGTCGGCTATAACGCGGACCATTACAACGAGAGTAACACCTTCCGAGATTTTTTCATTAATAACTTCAGTGGAAGCAAAATAATGACAGTTCTCATGTAACTTATATGCGCCGTACAGTTCGCCGATTTCATTAGACGTAGAGTTTAACAATTCGGGTTATAATGAATTTGAAGTATAATATAGAGGTAATTTACACTCACCGTCGGATATATATTAAAATAAAACACAAACACACACACAATATTATTATCAAAATCACACTACAAATTACACAATAACTTTTTTGACACTTATATTTGCGAACTTAATAAATTCACATGGTTCTTCCGATAATAAAAAAAATCTCTTTTTTTTCGGTTATATTATTAATCACTTATTCGGTTGCTTTATATGGTGATATATTTTTAAAAAAATGGAAGATTTTTTTTAAATTATATTATTTCACTGTTTATTAAATTCAGCCTATTTCAAAATATTATTGATACGATCGGTTGTAAAAATATTCAACGGGTTGTCAACGAAACCGGCGACAAGGTAATAGCATTCATTAAAGCGGCGGTTTTTGAACAAATGAAGATATATAAAAGCAAAACCGACAGATGAATTGTTTCACTGATTTACATTAGAATCGTCGACTGGAGGCAATCGTCACTTCTAACACTGGCGAAGTTTTTTTTTCTTGACGAAACGGGCAGGTATGTGTCGCGCGCGATCCTGCAGGTGAACGGAGCTGCGTGATGTTAGCGTCCGGGTCGCTCGAACGGCTTCGGACAACTGAACTGAGGTTTCGCCCGCCGAGGACCGAATCGACCGAAGGCCGGTGCTTCGCCGACAGCGAGCCGGCGCGGCGGAGGACGGACCTCTGCATTCAGGGTGCACTCTTCAGTGGCGGAGGACGACACGCTCTCGCCCCCGTCCACTTCACTTTTTATGTGATACGGAATCATTCATTAGATCAACATAAAGTGGGTTAATAACCCAAAGTATACACACTCATCCCTCGGTTTACGCGGTAGATACGCTCTAAGACAAACCGCGTAAATCGAGTTTTCGAGCTCATATAAAGTAGAGCAATCATTCATTAGGTCAATATAAAGTGGGTTAATCACCCAAAGTATATACACTCATCCCTCGGTTTACGCGGTAGATACGCTCTAAGATAGAACGCGTAAATCGAGACTTTAAGTACATACAAAAACAGAAGATGAGTTCTAGAAAATAAAAATCTGCATAAACCGAGACTTCAAGTTCATATAAAGTAGGACGATAGGTTCCAGAAAACCATTAAAAACGAATACACTGTATATACACATGTATATGCATAAAAAAATCTGACCTCGCAAAATGAGTACCGCGTAAAGCGGGGGATGTGTGTATATAATTCTATTATATATTACAAATATAAGTTATATTGTTTTCTTTTTTCACAGAGAAAATAAGCTGTAGCGATGACATCAAAAAATTTTCAAACATATAAATTGAAAAACAGACTTATGAACCTAGGTAAAAATATAATCATAACTACAAACTCTATTCTGTTGCTTTCGTGTGATAGAATGCCTGAAGATGCCACAAGACGAAAACCGGATCGTTAGTGACAAAATATGGGAAATTTTACAATGTTTGTATCATTCAAATAATCAAAAAGTTATTTATTGAATTGGCATTCACTCGGTAGAACTTCATTATAACACGGTGAAAAAATAGCAATGTATTTTATTTTTTCTACTATTTTTTTATAAGATATAGTTGATAGCTGTTTCGGCTCACACTATCGTCAGAACTATGTTTAAACGTACATTTGCTTATCTATATAAAGCTGTGTAGAAAAGGTGCACAATACATATTTTCTTCCGTTTCAAAGTTCTAGTTCTGGCGATGGCGTGAGCCGAAATGACTATCAACTATATATTATAAAAATTGTATAGGACTAAAATACATTACTATTTATCACCATGTTTATCAAAAAATTGTTTGAAACATATTGCATTTGACCCGGGTTTCGCCTTTCGGCATCTTCAGGCATTCTATCACACGGATGTAACAAAACTGACATTAGTGACAAACATTTAGAATCGTACAAAGCTGTAAAAATTCAAATTTCATATTGAAACTCCATCAAGCACCTTCAGTCGATATCATAAATTATTTGAATATCATAGCTGAAAAATATACTCAGTCAAGTGATTTCAGCAGTTGAATTTACAAAACTTCGCCAATTCGAGCACGTAGCTGCATTAGTACATAAATTTTACATGCAAATGTTTTTATTGATTGAATTGGCATTTACTTGGTAGAACTCCATTATAACACGGTGAAAAAAAAGCAATGTATTTTAGTTCTACAATTTTTTTATAAGGTATACTTGATTATTTATTTTTTACTATAAGGTACAAAATGTATTTACAGATTATATATTCATTGCTTTTGCAATATATACTCAGTCAATCAAGTAAGATCATGAAACATCTACTTTAACTGAAAAATAGTATTCGTCTACACTTTCGTCCATATGGAATATTGATAGCTATTTCGACTCACGGCATCGTCGGAAGTATTCACCGTGTTCAAGCGTTTTTACCTTGAGTAAAATATTATTTGAAAGTTATTGATGCAAGCCACTGGACTATTATGAAGGTGCTTAATAGCCCATCACTGTGCAACTAAAAACGCTCCAAGCATACTTACGCATACGAAGACATTGCGTTTTGAAGCTTCATACCGTATTTAAGCTTTTCCGACATGCCGATGTGTTGCACTGCGAATAAAGTAAATATGCCGAACATTTTTTTTCGTCTCAACGACTGATGTCAAAATCTATCACGTCACTGGCGGCTGATTGTCTCTACGTATATATTTCTTCTGCAATATTTTTACCGAATTGCAAACGACTGTACACGCTAAGACAAATACAGTCAAAGACCATCGAATAATCTCAAATGATATTTTCGTTCCCAACGTTCATGAATCTATCCATTTTTAAGGTTGTCTGCGATTGGAAAGAAAGCATTTTTTTGTTTGACCAATCGCACGGCGATCGTTTGCAATTCAATCAATCTTAATTTTTAATTGCTACAACTTTATACGATTCCACATGTTTTGTCGCTAACGACCCGGGTTTCGCCTTTCGGCATCTTCGGGCATTCTATCACACGGATGCAACAGAACTGACTAACAGTTAGTCAGTTCTTTTTCATCCGTTTGATCCCGAAAGCGAATTGAAATTCCATCAAGCACCTTCAGTCGATATCATAAATTATACCAATCAATCTTATTATATACATATGTAAAACTATAAATTTCATAATATTCTAATACCTTGAAGACTTTGGAAGTATATGTGATATTTTCAATAAAAAACACATTTTAATTCGATTACGATTTTGCTCATCGCGATTACCGACTGATTCTAAGTGTCACTACACATAATTTCACGAATTTAATGAAAGGAAGCCTGTATCTTATATTTGTTTTTTTTATTTGTATTAGAAATATAATATTTATTATTTTACTTAAATTTTATATCTGCAGATGGATATTATATAATACATAAAAATAACAACACATATATATATATATATTATTTAATATTTAACGGCTTCATAAATTATTGTGACAAACTCTTGTTCTCCGTTGAAATAATAAAATATTTTTTACTGGCCGGAGTTAATTGTTTACTATCGGCATGTTAATATAAAACTTAAATATGTTGCATATAAATCGATATACTATATGAAACGTATCGACCAAAGGGCCTTACTTCACTAAATTTAGGTTGAAATCGTGAAAAAATATTCTCGATATGTTTCAGATCACAAACCGTCCATTAGTTGAGAACGTATGTAAAATGCGGCGTCATTCAATGCGAGGGGCGGGGAAAGATGCTCACCCTTCGCAAGCAATTAGCCCATTGTGGGAAAGCGACTGACGCCGGTGGGCCGCTGGAATTCATTGGTAACAATTCGACTTCGAAAACCTTTTCAACGTATTTAGACGTGCACCATTTACACTATAAAAAGTATGAGATATCTTCATAACTTTAAAATATATTAAAGGCTATGAGTTAACAAAAACAATTATGAACTTTGTTACCTATAAACATTTTGAAATTTGTAAGCGAAACAATGCTGTTTTTAGTATAGCAATCGGTAATCTTTGAGAGCAAATGTAAGCAAAACAATCATTTGAAATCAAACAAAAAAGTAGAGTAACCAAGTACGACATTAACTTAATTCTTTATTTATATGTTTAAATAGTTTATTTATTAAACGGGTGTCTTCCTAAATTAACCTATAACTTAACAGTAAAATATTGAAATAGATATATGTTAATATTGTGATAATTCTGGAAACTTTTACTATTTATTCAATCAAACTTATGCGAATCAGTTTTATGGATTGCCTGTAATTTTTTATGAAATGAAATGTTTGTATAAAAATAATATTCTTAGAATTGGAGATGATTTGCCACGTGGCATAATCGTGCGGAATGGTAAAACCCTCGTATTAAAAATGATCGTGCCTTCCTTCCGTAGGAAGTAAGTTGTTACTTCGTAAGTTATTTTCGACTAGTTTTTAAGACAGTTTATTTAAGGGCCACATGCTAGTGTCAAAAGAGCAGCATACTATCGACTCTTTTACAAGAGTATTAAAAAAATAATGATACATGGAATAAAATTCAATCAAACTACTTATAAAATCGTATTAATTTAATCTTACTGAAAGGTAACATTTCAGTAGGCATAGATCGCTTTTTTACTGACCTACTTCTTCTCCTACCTTATCCGCTTTCTACAAGGACTATATGGCCATCGCGTGGCTTTGACGAGATTTCACATCACATGTTCGTCGCTTCCACCCCAACTCCAAGTCCATTTTTTTAATTTTAAAGAATCACTTTTATAAGACAATATAATGAAAAAATTAAAACGCAATTTTTAGTACTAATTAAACAATATTATTTATATATATATATTAATTTCCAATATAACTTTAGAAATCGGGAACGGTTTTGCTCACCGTGAAAATTATCCAATGATACAATACGAATGGAAACAAGGAGTTTATACAAAATTTTGAGTTTAAAACTACCAGATGTAAAAACAATTGTTCAAGAACTGAGAAAATCACTTACAAGTAATCATAAAATAAACATATTTAATAGTTTATAAATAAAATGTTAATGATCATTTAGTATTAATTTGTAGTCAAAATATAATCATAGCATAAAACCAACACTTTAACACAAACTGTTTTATTTATTTTTTGTATTCTATATTTTCTATAAGCTAAAATTTAAGTCAAATGAGATTATTACGGTGCATCATAAAAATAGATGAAAAATGAAAATATTTGACGAACAGCCAATTGTTTGCGATCCATTAAATATATTTACACCGGTTTCTTCGTCACGGATCCACTAGGATAACGCTGATTATACCTATCCATTGCAGTGGTGGCCTATCTACGGCCCGAAGGCTGCTAAAGGACATCTTAAAGCTGGGTTTACGACGCATAATATATAGGTTTGATGACAGACTTCTACGAATGAATATTTTATAGAATCGTTCTCTAATTACAAAATATACTGTTATATTGAATATGAAATCAGCTTTAGATACCAATTGTAAGTGTGCATTGCTTTAGTAGAGCGTGCCGATTCTGCCATTCCACTTAATTGTAGATTATCTTTTGACAGGAAGCTTTGAAATATTTATTTTTTCAATCATTTGAATGATTAGAATTTGTGCTTTGCAAGGTTTTTTTTTTTTCAAGGCACACTTCATATTCAAGCGAGAGAGAAATATTTAACCTCAAATAGGTAACGGTGGAAAAACATCTTTAATAATAATTCCACAAAAATCAGTACCTGTTTCGCTTATGACTAATATCTTCAACTAATGCATTACGAATTTGAATTATTGAAACTTTGTACGATTTCACATGTTTTATCAGTAACGACCCGGGTTTCGCCTTTCAAAATCGTCAAGCATTCTATCACACAGATGCAACAGAACTGACAAGTCAGAAGAATAATCAAAAAAAATCTTTTATGCTACATCTGTGTGTTAGAATGCCTGAAGATGCCAAAATACGAAAACCGGGTCGTTAATGTCAAAACATGTAGAATCGCGCAAAGTTTTAACAATCCAAATTTCATATTGAAATTCTATCAAGCATCTTCAATCGATATCCGAAATGAATGCAATACAAATAAGATCAGCGCTTTTTATATACAGTATATCTATAATAGTAGATATAAAAAAAAACAAAATAATTTACAGGTAATCATACAAAATACATCAAACGAAGTGCAGTAGGCTAAAAAAAATCTTGAGGAATACAATAATTGAAAACTGTGATAAAACTATCGAATTAAAAATTCATTTTGTGTTAAGAAAACTATCAAAAACACCCATGCACAAGAATAACCAATGGAAGAATTATGAATATTTAAATATTTTTTGGAGAAATTTTGAATTGTTGAGACTTCATAAATTTCCTCATGTTTTATCACTTACGACTCAGTTTCGCATTTCTACCGCACGGACTCTCCCTTGCTATATCCCTTAGGTGAGGTTACGTCAATCAATCGACAATCTTAAAAAAATCGTTTTACACTACTAGATCGAATATTCAATCCCACCGTTACCCACAATTTTAAAATCAGTCGATATATAATATAATATATATATATATATATTATATGTTTCAAATTACCCAATGACATTTTTATGGTAATTGATTATTGTTTATTGTAAAAACCTTAAATCAAAAATTCTCAAGCTGCATGTACTATTTATATAAATGTCAAACAGAAAATTAAATATCATTAAATCAATTGTGATCAGTGTTGTTTCAGAATGTTGTTGTATATTATAATTACGCTTTTATTGTATATAACTGATGCAAACCGTAGAGTTTGCATCAGTTCTAATGCTAAAAATTCTGAAAATGCCAGAAGGCGAAAACCGTGACAAAATATATAGAAATGTTCAAAGTCTCAACATTTTATATTTAATATTGAAACTCTATCAAGCAGTTCATATGGTAAATTACAATTTTTCCATAAAGTATTTGATAATTAATATTGTCAATAGACAATTCGAATGTTAAATGGACTGAAGGTAATTTCATAATATTACAACTTGTCGACTTGCCAATTGTTACCCCATCTGAATTTAATTATTTTATTTTATTTATTAATTTAATTCAATGGTTTGAATCATAAAAAATGAAGTTTGAGTATCCTTATCAATCAAATTTATACTCCTTCATTTTTGAAGTGATTATATAACTTTAAGTGAAATCCTTAGATATTATACATAATTTTTTTGTAATCATGCGGTTAAATAATATTTGACTAAACGTTGAAATATTAACACGACAAGAAATAGTTCGTATAAAGAATAAGTGTATCCATTTAATATTATCTAACATATTATAATAAAAAAATAGATTAATCAACTATTATTATAACATAATTGCGCAATTTGATACTTAGAAGATACCTTCTTAGTTTAAATTTGTGATTCTAAATATCAATTATGATTGTGTGTCAATTAAAATTTTACGATTGTCGACTCATTGAACCAACCTCACATGTACAATAGTATATAGCAAGGGAGAATCAGTTCAGAAGGTTTAGTTGATCGCTAAATATAAAAAGTAGAATTTAGTTGGGCTCTGTGAATTTCAAAAATTCTTGATAAAATAATTTGATCCTCTGTGTTTTTATACAATAATTTAACACCTTATATATTGAGCTTCTAATCTAAGGGTCTATATTTTGTAATCCATTTTGTATATAATCGATAGAAACTGTTAATTGTCACTCAGTTCTATTGCATTCGTGTGAAAGAATGTATGAAGATTCCAAAAGGCGGAGGCCTGAAAGAAAGAAAAAAGTGTACAGTTTTAACAATTTAAATTTGAAATTCTAATGTCATCAAGCACCCTCATTTAGAATTATAAATTAGATAATATAATAGTAAGGAAAACTGGCTATCCCTACCGTGATTCTTCGAATGCCTTATCAAACGGGTGCAAAAATAATATTTTTATTGAAGTGTACTTTGTATTAAACTATAATATTTCCAGGAATGCTTGGATATTACGAGCTCGATTTTTGTTCCTTTTGCACGCAAAGGGTTAATTTACTAAAATAATGCGCGCATTCCGATAGCGCTGTACAAGGCATTTATAAATTTTCGGCCGTCCCAAGGAGAGCAAACGGAACTCAATTCTTTAAAAAACTTTCACTTGACGATTTATTTTACATTCTGGACACCTGAGTGAATGCAACTAAGACTTGATGAACACGCATTACGTTATTACGCTGCGGAATACACCCCTCTTTGAAGGGTATGAAGCCATAGCAGGTGGTGATACAACGTAGAGTTCTCTTATAAAAATAATATTAAAAGAAGTCAAATATGAAAATTACTTAATCCTTGATCAGAATATATCATATAACATTTCAGAAATTGTCATTAAGTATATCTCCTAAAATTCGCCATGAGAGAAAAATAGATTTGTTTGTGTTTTCAACTGGATTTTATGTTTTATTATCTTTTCGGTTTTTAAGCATGGTTTATACCATTGATTCTCACGTGAAATTTCACTGTGGCCGCATTATAAACGTCAGCTGTTCTATGAAAATGTCTCGTGGCCGCACCAAATGTAATATTAATATTTTCGATATTCATTTTTTATGTAGTGCATTACACTGAATGATCTTTCATAATATACAGTTGTAGGTAAAATCGACAAAATTAATAAAGCAATTGTTGTTAATTCTTTATATGTTTGTCAATCTGTTTGATTGATGGTCAACGTATAACTTCCACCAAAATTTTTAACAGTTTTATTATCAAAACGGTCCTTTATTAAACTCGACTCAATGCTGGATAAGTCAGGTTTATTCAATCTATTTTAAAACAATAATAATTTTACAAATTCATTTTTTTTTAATTATCAATATTTACTATAAAACTGTTGATGGCCGCAGCAAAATCCTATGATAGCCGCATGCGGCCACCGTGGCCGCACATGAGAACCACTGGTTTATACAATTAATTTAATTTTTATCTCTGCTGAAAGTAAACAGTATCTTAGTATTCAATGCTTTACTATTTTTGGGTACCGACATCATCTATATTGGTTGATATATGCGGCTCAAGCACTGCCAATTATTTCAACCTTGTCAGAAAAAGGTTTTCATTCACTGACTTAAGTCCAGGTAATAAGATCACTACAGAATCACCTACGGCGTCAAGGTCGCGCCCTCTTCTTTCCCTTCCCTTATCTTTTGTCGGTTTTCATGAGCTTTTTTATACCTTTTGGGAATTTTAACTTATGTTTGGTAATGCACCCACTATCGAAAGCTCAACGGCCGGTATAAAGACAAAATTTAACCGCCGAAATGCCAGAAATGGAAGGTTTTTACACCATACTTCAAACTTACAAGCTGCGTCAATACATGATAACGATTGCATATATTTATGGAAGTGATATTTTTATTATTTGCGGTTGAACAGAGACTGAAAGATCTGAATTTATATACACCAGCTATACCGATATACATTTTATAATCCGTTGTAAAAATGCGATCACCTAAGGAAGGAAGTATTTTTAGCATCTTTTATTTATTTGGTACACACACGTTACAAAAAGTTAAAAATTAATACTTTTGCAACGTCAAAATATTAATATAATAATGTTGGAAATTAAAGAAATAAACAACAAAATAATAATAGCAAGATAGTCAACCAAGCAAGCTCATATAAAATCTACTAATAATAATATTCGCCTGAATTCACTTTCGTCCACATGGAATATGTCGACATCCGAATCAATACGGTTTAACATTGTTAATGCTCTTACCATCGGCATCCTTATTGGCAGACTGGTTCTACACTTTGGAAGGCACAAAAAAATTCATGCCCACGGTTTCCCAACAAAAATATCTGGAACATACAGTTTGATATTATTAAGGATGGCAGAATTCTCATTTTGCATTTTAATGAGTCGAATGAGATATGTGGCGAGATAAATTTCTCTAAGAGTTTACAAACTATTAAAAGAGAGCATACCTATAAGAAAATCAATTGGATAAAGCCATGGATAATATCTGTACGCCTTCAAGTGAAGAAACAGTTTACCAAAGACAGCATACATTACTCTCACTGATGATATTGTTGAGAATACTACACCATAAAAACCGACTCACAATTTTAAAATCTAAAAAATAGATATTATTTTCATATTGATTTCAAGTATTAAATGACATCTCTAAGAATGCATTTACATTTTGGACGCCATAGAAACAAGAAAATAACTCAATTACAGCAAATAATTACAATAAAACTTGTTTATTGTACAATATATTAATGTTATCTGCCGTGTTTTCCAACATAAGCGGCAAAAAGTTATTCTGATTGACCAATAGTCTTAATAACTAAAAATTTGCAAAAAAAAAAACAATTTGAATTGTGCTTAGTTTTTCTTTTCTCTAAATGATACATGGTCACCACTAATCTTTGGTGTGAAGGCATTTTTAGTACTAATATACTGCATGACTACTTTCAGTATACTTCATTAATGATAATTAAATGTACGTGTTAGTTTTGTAGCATTAGCGCCCTTAGAAAAGGTACCTAGGGAAAATACTATAATTATTATTTTTCAACAACAGATCGATTTCACATAAGTCATGCATTTATCCCATTGCTGACAAAAAACAAATATGAACATCATGTATATTTGTGGAAAAAGGTCAAAAAATCAATTCTATTTTTTTACTAAAAATATCATACCACAAAGAAAATATTACGTAATGACAATACAACTGATGTTATTCTTATAATTTGTTTTCTAAATGTCATTTTGATTTTCAATAAAAATGTAATACTAACTGCCACAAGAACTTCATCAAAAATATTAATAAAAATTGCATAGATGGATCAGCCGACACACTGGCAGCAAACAAGTTAAACGCCTGGCGTTGCAACCGAGCTCACGTTTATTACTATTGTCCATAAAATGATACACTTCACTCAGTCGCCGCCTGCGTCCAAGTTAGGGAACTTAACACTGTGCCTACCGTTCAACCTAATTTTGAATCTATCGCGGAGAATATTTTTACAGACTACGTGCGCTTATAAATTACAAAACAAGTTCTTACCAAGAATAAATTCATTCAATTTATTTAGAGTCATACTGAAGATAAAAATAAATGCAAAATTCAAAAAGAACTATTATTTCGTCACATTATTTACAACTCGAATTTGAAGACTGCTGTGCCGACGGTTGCGTATGAATGACGCGTGTAGCATACAAGACTTTTTCCCAGCGGGTCAAACGTATCTCCTGCTGTTGTCGGCCGCTTTTTGTGACGACAATTATTGAAAGTATAACATAATTATCACTTGGCAAATTATGGTTCCCAAACGTTATTAAAAATTACTAATCACAGTTTTTTGACAGTGGTGTGTCTAAAAGTCAAAAAAGTCAACTATACAAGAAAAGGTTCAGAAATCAAACTTTCAGAAATAGATAAAGAACCCTATTACATAACACGTACATGAATTCGTTCATATCTTTTTGGGGTGATTCCTCATATAATAACCTGATGTGTTCGTATTCATTCTATTTAGATACAGAATCGTTAAAATTGATATGAACAATCAATATTTTAAACTATAAAACATTGTAATAGCGAATTTCTGTAAATCCAATACAAAATCTTATCAAAAGTTTTATCGGTTAACTATTAATTGAAGCAAATGTGTGTTTTTATTTTATGTCTTAAGTGGAGTATTAGAAACATTTTATATTTTAAAAAATATAAAACTGACAAATATATTTTATTCATGCTAAGCGATTCTTTTATTTCTGATATTCCAGATTGAAACAGAATATATATTTAAATCCAAATTAGATGTGTTTTTAATTTCTGTTATGAATTTGTATTGAATGCAAGGATTTAGTCGAAGAAGTAGAAATAAAGCCACGCATCTAACCTGAAACACGATACCTTTTTGGAACATTACTCGCCTTTCACTTAAATATGCAGATTTAACGAAAATTTACCAGCCAGAGCTGATAATGTATCAGTAGAAGTAATTCTAGATACTTTGGTAAGGACTATCATTTATGCTGTAGACATTTTCTTGATGAACTGAGGATTAAATTGTTTGTACCATATACTGGCTGAGTGGCAGTCAATTCTCATGTAAATGACAATTTTCTACAGTGAACATTTAGCATGTTAATTCCCATAAGGAAAAGGATAGTGAAAGACTTTTGTCTATCAAGATCGACACCACTGCGAGGAGATAGTTTCAGTTTTGGGGACAAATGACGGTTTATCCATGTCGCCCAAAGTATTGTAAAATGGATGAACGAACTACAATATTTTGTAACAATATAACTTACCAAAAGTAAGGCACCATCTATGTAGAAATCAAAATAATAAAATATTTCAATGCAGAAGAAGGAACCTTGTGAACAACCCATATTGATCTAATGTTTTAAAATAGTTTCCATTTCCGTTTTCGCATAGAGCCGATCTAACATTAACCAGAACTATCTAGTTCTGACGATGGCGTGACCCGAAATAGCTATCAACTATCTCTTATAGAAAACTTTGTAGAGCTTAAATACATTGCTATTTTTTCACCGTGTTATTTTAAATTAATACAAGAATCATTCTATAAATAAACCGTTTTCCATTCTTTTGAAATATATTATTTATTTTATAACTTTTCCTCGACATGGATGACAAAGCATTTTTTTTAAATTATTTTCGTTTTAGAATTTTGAATGCCAAGGAAAATCGCATGATATTTTATTATGGTTTGAGTCTTTGGTGTAGTAGACGTTTCGTGACACATCGGATTTTGTGTTGCCTGATTTCATACTCGCAAAGAGACTAAAAAATTATTTACTATTTCACAAAACACAAAATTTTATTTTTATGGTTGTGACTGTTCTATATTCTGTTTTTATGGTTATAATTTTTTTATTTTTAATTATTGAAATTTATTAGAACCAATATCTTTTAATGAACTAAAATTACAAAATCAACTACCGCATACAATGTAAATTACAATTATTTTATCTTCATAAAATTAATAGTCAAATGATAAAAACATTAAAGTAGAAATTTAACGAATTCTTGTAAATATAAAGAGAGTTTAACAAAACAGACTAAGGTAAATGTAAAATAATTGAATATGACAATTATCAGATAAAGGAAATATAATGCACTTTTGTCTCTGAACATATTTTCGTCTGTGGCACCAGAATGCAGTGGAAAGTTTTTTACTACAATCACATTATTTCAATGAAAGTAAACAACTCTACATTTATAAATATATTTTATAACAAATATTTTTTCAACATAATTATCTTTGCATTTAAAAAAAAAAACTTTTAATCTCTTTCTTTAAGCTATCGCCACTTAAGGCGTGAATGTTTGCTAACAGAAAATAAGTGCGTTTTAAATTTAAAAAAAAAAACATTTTTTTAGTACTTTTTTCCACAACGTACTTTTTGATCAGGACCCGATTCACTCATCACGAACATTATCAACTGAAAGAATACAATTTACAAGCAAGTTTATTTATACAAATTATTTGAGTTAAAGGTGTACAAAAACAACTGTACAAAATCATGGACTAAGAAACTATTTATAGGACATCATACAATATTAATATACAATGAAACCTCGAGTTTACGTTTTTCAAGGGACCCTTAAAAATGATTGAAAAATGCGGGATTCGAGGAATGCGGGAAAGCTAAAATAATATTAAAAAAGTCCCTCCTCTTTTAATTTCTAAAAATGGGGTTTTACAAAAATTACTAAGTATGTGAGTTTTTTAATTTAATCTTATTAATTGAAAGTGGAATGGTATTTCAAACTTCTTCTTGTGAAATTCTTAATTAAAAAAATCTCAAGACATTTGAGTGAACTATATAGTTCATCATAAATTTCTTTGGTTTAATATAAAAGATTTTATGTGCTCAAACTTACAAATTGTATTGGGTAGAAAGATTTTCCTACCAACAACTGTCAATCGGGATAATATTTGAGACGGGACTATAATATGTAGTAGATCGAGGAAATCGATAAATCGGAGAACAGTTAATACGGGATTATTTAACATTGTTATTTTATATAACATTCTTATGGGTTTATGGCGGAACTGTGGAAAATGAACGATCCTTCCGAGAAAACGTATTATAGGACAACGGTTGATCTAAGTTCCATTCTAAATAATGTAAATTAATTTGAATATATTGTTTTTTGGAAAAATGATATTGCCCCTCCTTTTTTCTTCATTTATTGCAGAAAATACTGGAACGCCCTTGACTGACGACTTCTTTTCATCCTATTTGACTACCAGTAAAATGTCACGTATTAATGTTCCATTAAGTATTTAAATGCAGGTTATTTTATTTATAAAACTTTTCTACTCATTACTTCTCTTAATGAGCTCTTTGTGATTGTTTAGAGCTCTTAATGGATTATTAATTTACCTTTATTTTTTTTGAAAAATAATTAGTGATTGTTAATGTTTCATTTACACTATATGTATTAATATTGTATAATATCCTATAAATTATTTCATAGTTCTTGTACCCATATTTTTGCATACCTGCTACCTTTAACTCAAAATTTTTGTATAAACAGACTTGCTTGTAAATTTTAACCTATCACTTGATTATACTTGTTATGAGCGAAACTGGTCTTGATCAAAAAGATATTGTGAAAATAAGTACTAAAAATGTGTTTTCATTCTTTAAAATATCATGCCTTTCCTCCACGAAGCAATATTTAACACCTTTGGTGTAATTATATCGTACCTTAAAAAATACTATTATTCATGAATTATGTCTGTATTATAGTGGTATTGTAAAACATTTCAGTATTATACATAAATTTAATGTCAATCCTTCAAAGGCTATCACAAAAAATATATATTTGAATTGTTACAACTTTGTACGATTCCACATGTTTTGTCACTAACGAGCCGGGTTTTGCCTTTCGGCATCTTCAGGCATTCTATCACACGGATGCAACAGAACTGACGTAAAATAAACAGTAAGCATCGTCTATATAGAAAAGTTATTAGAAACAGGAATTACAGCTAAAACAAATTAAATAATTTTAATCTAATAATAATTAACACAATTGACTGTGATAATTTTCATTAACGATCTTGTTAATGAGTCATTCCTGAAAGGGTTATTCAACAAATATCAATCTACTAACATTACAATATAAATGGGTTTTTTTTCCTTTTCATATAGAGAATACCTACTAATAAACATTTAGTGATGAAAGATTGAACAAAGTGATGAAAGAAAGTTGTGACAATTCAAATTTGATATGGAAATTCCATCAAGCACATTCAGTCGATGTCATCAATTTAAAAAATATACATATTGCCACATTACTGTAACAGTTTTTCAATTCAAATATAAATGACATGAGAATGATTCAAAATAAAAAAAAAATCTTGAAATAAGATTACTTTATTTATATAGATGACTCTGATTTAAATTTATTAAGAGAAACTGATATAATAGTCAATATAATAACAAATGCTAGAGATAATTGAGATTTATCACATAGCGGTGACCATAGCCAGTTAAACAACAAGTTTCAAAGTGCAGGCGACGGGGACTCCGATTGTTCTGTAGGGTCGGGCCACTACGGCACTGACAATTGCTGTCAAAACAGTTTTAATATTTTCCTTGCCGTCGAATGCACTTCGTAGTCGGTGGAATGAACGCTTCACGGTAACTTAACAGTATTTTAAGGTTGTAAAACACTGTTGAAGTTTCACTGCATTTATATAGTTATCTTAAACGTATGATAATATTCATGTTAATTCAGCCGATGTTTGTTTTGATATAACGAACTCAAGATTTAGATTCCAGATCCAGTAAGGTATGTAAAAATTATGTATTTTAGTTGCCTTTCCTCCAAGTAAGAATAAAGTCAGTGTTTAATGATTCTTTTGTTCGTCAATCACAACGATGTGTTGATGGTGAAATTTGCAACCGGTCGTCGTTTTCTTCATTTACGCTATACCGGGACGGTTGTCACCGTCCCGATATAGCGTATAGCTGAGCACAGTATTGAACATATGATTACTCAATAAAAGTATTTCAATAGGAGTTTCTAGTACGACAACTGTTTGTTAACCAATTGCTTCCGTTTTTTATAAGATAGTAAAAGAGGTAGAGATATGGTAGTACCCGCTTTCGTTACTCGTAGTTTTTAGTATTGTATGGAATTTTAGATATCACCATCACCCAGGTCTTCCAACAGAGTCGATGGAGAGATTGAAAAATATCTACTTCTCAATGGGTCTCGAACCTGTGAGATCCGTCTTAAAGACCAACAATATGACCACTGCACTGCCTAGTCGATATATATTACTTTTAAGACGTTAACTGTCACTTCTTGATGAAAAGGCATGATATTTTAAACAATAAAAACACATTTTTAGTACTTATTTCCTCAATATGTGTTTTGATGAGCGAAACCGGTCCTGATCAAAAAATATATTGCGGAAATAAGTACTAAAAAATGTGTTTTTATTATTTAAGATATAAATAATTTCCCATATTTAAATCATTTAAGATGTCAACTGTTACTTCCTGATGGAATGGAATGATATTTTAAAGAATAAAACACAATTTTTTGGAACTATTTTATGAGCAAGACCTGCTTCGCTCATCGCGACCTAATAATGCATGCATGCGCTGAGCAAAACCGCTCCTAGTCTTGAAAATATAAAATTGTCAAAATAGTACTAAAAATGTGTTTAAAGTATTTATATTGATTGAATTGGCATTTACTTGGTAAAACTCCATTATAACATCGTTAAATAATAGCAATGTATTTTAGTACTAAAAAATTTTGTGGAACTAAAATACATTGCCATTTTTTCACTGTTTTTATTGTAATATAATATTACATTTAAATAATAGAAAGTTTAGTGCAATTTCCATAAATTTTACGTGCAAGATCAAGAACGGCATTGTTCATCGTGAGCATTATCAACTGATGCAATACATATGAATAAATTTGTATTTATATTTATTGGCAATATGTATAAATTTTTATTATTAGCCATTGTTCGTTGTATAATCAACCTTGTAATATCAAAAATTTGTATCGTATCTGCTAATAATGTTAGCGCTGACCAAAACAGCTCTGGACCTTGAAAATATATAATTGTGGAAATAGGGCTTACTGAATATTGTATTTTTATTGTTTAAATATAATGCCTTTCCACTGAGAAGTGACATTTAGCTCCTTAAAATTGATATAGTACTAGCTTTAAAAGGGAAAACATAAAGAAATTAATTGTGAAAGATTTCAATGTTTTTATTGATACATGTTTCAGTTAACACCATCATACATCAACTATATTTCAAATTATTGTGTACGAAATATGGGCCAAGCGCCTTCACGAATATATTGGATATTTTTTTGCTTTGATGGTACCCTGAGTTTGCATGATACCCAATATTGTTAAGTGCTTGTTTCAAGCTACATCTTAATGTTTCCAAAATAATGTCCTGCAGTCGATTTGTTAAACTTAACTCTTTATTAGAGAAACTATGGCACCCAATTAAAGTTGTCACTTTGATAATGGATGAAAAAGTGTCGCCTTCAAATTCAAAGGCCTATAAAATTGAAGTTCAATTGATATTGAAAAACAAATGAAAAAAATAGATTATAAATTACATTTCAATAACTTGGCGCCAAAGTGGAGGAATTTGAGTGCAAATGGTTTATTTAGCATTCATAGTATTTTTTTAGCATTAGTAGTAATGCAATTTTAGATGCAATATAGCAATATATTGTTTTAATTATATAAGCATGAAAATCAAATGGAGAATCTCGTTTTCATCTCTTTTAACATAATCAAACAACGTAACTTCTGATGTTACATCCTGTTTACCATCACTTAAGTTAAAGAGGCTTGAGGCAAAATTTTCTTGCATAATTGTAAATTAATGTATACAATCAACCTAAAAGCATTATAAATGACTAAACGAACATTGGTTCATTACCCTTAATTGAACCATTACAAGAAACTGAATGCAATTATGCATTATCATTATCATTGAATTTTAATTTATTTATTCACAATGAAATTTGTAATATAATTTTCTTGAGATAACTCGAGACATGATTACAAATTTAATATTCAAAGTAAAAGATTATTAAATTTGAATTGTTAAAACTGTGTACGATTCCGCATGTTTTACCACTAATGACACGAATTTTTACTTTCGGTATCTTCAGGCATTCTATGATATCACACGGATGCAACAGAACTGACATCATAAATAAAAAACATTTAAAAATATATACAATATGTCAACAACCGAAGCAGAGTTAACCGTTGTAAATACTTTTACCATTGGAATACTATAGGCAGACTGAATCTATACTTTAAAAGAACAAACAATTCATGTCTATGATTTCTCAAAAAATTATCAGAACAAACAATTTGATATTACCAAATCAATCGGAATAATCGATGTGGTCAACAGATGGTCACTTCTTCTAGTTTACTTTCACGAGTAAATATTTCATTTGAAAAATGAAATGTAATTAATTTCATTAGATAGATAACTGACTGTTTATTTCCAACTAGCGAGTGATTATTGAACTCTGTCCTGTTTACAATTTTTTTCTTTATTTGAATCCAATAATTGAATTGTAACATATTGTCACAGATTTCAATTATTCAGTGATTGAACCTTCAACCACTAGAATGCCATATATATTTGTCGCAATTTTTTTCTGTGGATTTTATATTTATACACTCATTGAAGTAATATATATATATTATAGTACATCTAAGTTTTCCCAAAAAAACTAAACTGGATCAATTAAATTTTAATACCCTTTTAAGTGCTGAAATAAAATTTTAAATAATTAAAACACTGTCATTTTTAAGGTGTTACCTGTCACTTCTTGATGGAAAGGCATGATATCAGTTGATAATGCTCACTATGAGCGAAACCAGTCCTGATCAAAAAATAGATTGTGGAAATAAGTACTAAAAACATGTGTTTTTATTATTTAAAATAAAACAGTATGTCAAATAATACTATTTTCACAATTTTCTATCTTCAAGACAAGCTCCAATTTATCAATTTGGGTAATGCTCATGTTGTACGATTCTGTGATAAAACTGTGGAAACAGTGCTAAACGTACCAGTTTATTATTTAAATATAGTGACTTTCCATTAACAAGTGACAACTAATTCGTGAAATTAATTTAATCTGATAATTCTTTCATTTTTGAAATGTCATTTATTTTAACAAAAAATTGTCTTTTTCAGATAACCACTGCCCCAAAATGTCATTTTTTAAAAATTTACTCAGTTCATTCACTAAGAAGTCTACCACACCGCAAAAGAATGAAGTGCCTCACTGGCAAAGAAACGAGGATAAAAAGTGTGCGACTGATGGTCTCGGTATTGCAGGCAATAAACTGATCACCGATGGAAGTAATCCAATTTCCATCAAAACTGGAGTAGCCTATTTACATGTTGAACCGGGAGCTGGAATCGATGAAGTAACAGTCAACAAAGAGGCGTGCTCCAGCATTCCAACTCTCCATAAGCGTTCAGCGATAGCTCTGGATGTAAGCAAAGCTGAGCTTGCTGAAGAAGTTTTTGACAGTTTTTCGAAAGATCTATTCAAAAAGAGTAATATTCCAGACATAACTGAAGTGTCTGGTATAGCGATTATTACAGCTAAAGCTGTTGGCGTTTATGATATAAAGAATCCATTTGGCGGTATTGGACTGTCGATGGATGATAAATGCAAAGTGTCTATTATTCCAGATGTTGAGCCAAAACCCCCATATAGAAGTGAATACGACACGAGTGCAATTCAAGGCAATATTGCTGGTTATATTCCTTCGAATGATGGTAAAAAGCGGTATTCAAATGAGCAACTGTTGGAGCTAAAGCGTGTTCAAGAGGAGGAATTTAAGCTACTTGGGATATCAGGTTGTGATGACGATTTCCTCTGCTCTATCCGAGCTAAATTTAGTTCACGTAATACTCCTGGTGCGGCTTGCTTTAAACCGAATTTTTATTCCGATATCAAAAATACTAAGATGAAAAAAAACAAAGTCGTTAAAGCAAAGATTAGTGAAGAGTCGGGTATTAAATCCGGAAATCAGAACAAATCTAAGGTTGTTGAACAAAGATGTCTCTTTTTGAATCGTTTGAACACGATCGATGAAAACTTATTGTATTGTTCCGCTTGTATGTTATTTGTACTTAAAAATATTTCCGCCGGGCATATAGAGTCACCCGATCACAAGCAGAAATTGTGTCTGGAAAACTTCAAGAGGCAACAAAAGTTGATCGCTGAATACCCAAAGGTATTCGAGGGATGGCAGCTCAACGATTTGTATTATGACTGCAACAGGATATTTCTGGACCCGGTTATCGATAAATATGTATTCTGTGGCATATGTAGCGTGGAGTTGCATTTGAATTTGAAAGAAGTGGAAGAGCATGTTTCCTCTCGCAAGCACGACCGTCTGTTCCTTGTAGCTTTGGAGGAGGGAAGGACTACTGTTGATCAAATACTTGTCGGATATGATTTCCCAAAACAAAACACAGTAAAACTTGCAACCTCTGACACTAAAGCAGTGGATATGACCACGGATATGAATGACATGGATTATTTGGTAAAGTTCTTAGGAGGGATTTCTTGCAATACAGATACGAACACTGTTGATGCAGTTGCGGAGAAACCAACGCAGATCGTCAATGATGCCTTGAGCTTGACCAGGTACTTTTCGATTTGATCAATCAAAAATTTTAATGCATAATATTTATTCGGAGATGTTGCCAGCTGTATTATTAACCCTTAGATTACAAGGTTTGCATTTTCAAAGTCAATCAAGCTGTCATACCTATCAATTGAGTCATTGTTTATTTTGTATTACTGTTTGAAGGTTAGGTACAGCTTTATGTTTTGTTTCAAATACAAAATTATTTATCTTACCTATTATTTGCTCTAACCAGGGCTGGGGAGTCCTTCAACAACACGACTCCAATTAAAAGTCAATTTTTGTAAAAATTTTCCATATCTATTTATGAGCTTTAAATTAAAGATTAACCATCCAATCCAGCAATTGTACAATGAGATATTCTTCAAAATCCTCTAATCAGAAAAGTAGTCGGAGTTACTCATTTTTCATGACTTTGACATGGACCAAAAACAAAACTCCAATTCTGACTCTGGCCGAAACACTGCGGCTCAATGTCTCTGACTTGGACACCACAGCCCTGGTTCAAAGTATTGAGTAGTGATGGTCAGTCCATGGATGCAGTGGATGCAATGCATCCTCATAATTTTAATGGTTAATAGTATCACATTGAAAGTTAGCATTGAATTTGGCACCCATATCATGCTATCGCAGACCCTACGATGCTCATCTGTAAGTTATTAACCCGATCGGCGCGACAGTTTTTCATACAAACAAAATCTGTCCGCGTTGCTATTTTTCAAAATATTCTCTTTCCACATAGAGCTATAAATACACCAATAAAAAATAATTGCGTTGGCTTTTATGGAAGCTAGATGCATTAGGAATGTTTCACAACGTCAAAAAACATAAAGAAATGTCCTATGTTGTCACAATCATCTTAACAAATATATCCCTAACATATAACTAACTCGTAAATTGCCATTACCGTGACTTATCGAGGCAACCAATCAAACTCAAATGATCAAGCGCCATTACTGTCACGTGTCATAGAGTGTCACATTGCAATGCCACGAGATTCGTGCAAAGTTCAGTACGGAGTTAGACGCGAGTTTAGCACGCAGTTTCAAACTGATTTGGCAGGATCGGAATAAATTTGAAGGGTTCGAAAAATCTATGTTTTGAGCATTACTTTTGACAATTTTATAGAGGTGGTAGTATCAGGACGAATTGGGCAATATTTTAAATCCAAAATCTGTCCTATATGCAAAAGATTGCCTGCGTCACTGACATTTGAGTGTTCGCGTCCCAACGTCTGGGGAGCTCGCGTACAGGCCTTGCACATTGCCGTCCCATACGTTGGGGCGTTAGATTGGAAGAGATTAACATACCCAAGAAAAGTTACTCTGACAAAAATGACAGGCTTCAATCCATTTTTTCAGATATGCAAATACTAATTGGGGTTGTCGTCTCTCGAGTGGTGCAATAGCCTGCATGGTCTGCAATGTCTTTGGTCTCACAGATGCCAGTCGTTTAAGGGCCCATTTTGACAGCTCTGAACACAAGAGGATTGTGGAGCGGGTGCAGAATTCGTCTATGGAAAAGTATTTGCCGAGGATTCTTCATCAGAATTGTGTCTCTGCTACCTACGATATACATCCGATTGTGTACCAGTGCTCAATTTGCCCGAAGGCCAAGGGTACCTTATCATTGAAGGTAAATTAAACTGAACCTTTTGTTGTTTTATAATTAATTATAGTTCGAACCCTCCTGCTAACAAATTAACTGTTGAGACAGCTGGTTGCAGTGTGTTGATAGATATTACTCTGAAATATAAGCATCTATCATGCCACAACTGTCTTCTGCGAGGTATTTTTAGTGTTTAACCTGTCGGTTAGCAGACATTTTTCAATTGATTTGTATACGAAGGGCGAGTTTTTTTTCAGCCTCATAAGTGTCTTTACTTATAAACTTATTCTTTGTAAAAAAAAGTTACTTCGATAATATATTTGTGATTTAGAAAAAAAGCGAAAATTATTTTCAGGGGTTGACAATTAATTGTCAAAAATTACACTTTCAATAAAAATTAATACTGAATTAGAATTGTTAAAATTTTATACGATTCTACATATTTTGTCCCTAATGTCCCGGGTTTTGCATTTCGGCATCTTCAGGCATTCTATCACATGGATGCAAGAACTAAATGACAGCTAAAACAAATTCAATAATATTGATCTAATAATAATTAAACAATTGCCTGTGATAAGTTTCATTTATAAATACTGTTAATGAATTATTCCTGAAAGGGTTTTACATCAAGTAATGAATCATTAAAATGTTGGGGCTTGTTTTTTTCTCAAGAAATACCTACTTATTTCAATTTGGCAAGTAGCGATTAAACATCTAGTGATGCAATATAAGAATTTACTTTATGAAATTATCGATTCATTGAACTGATCTCACGTAAAGGATACAACAAGTGAGAGTTGGGAAAATTGAGATGATCATTGAGAATGAAGTTTGTGTTTAAAAACTGGCCTGTATTAATTTCTAGAATCTCCTGATAAAATAATTTATGGTACCCCGTATTATGATGCAAAAATTGAACACCTTTTTGTCTTACGCCTTCATCAGAAATATTTTTAAATGTATATTTATGTACCTATATATAGCTGTGTTGAAAAGGTATACAATACATCTTCTCTTCTGTTTTACCACCCTGGTTTCATATTGTCAGTAAATTAGTTCATTAAAATATTCATTATTTACGTTTATTCCCCGAAAACCCAGATTAACTCTAACTTCAATGAAAAAATGCATAAAATCAATGTGTCACATTTTAAAATCTAGATGTATTTTATGATTTATGGCATATTTTTGATGAAGGCATTATCCAAAATAGCTATCGACTATATATTTTATAAATAATGTAGAACTAAAACAAATTGCAATTTCGCACTGTGTTATAATGGTGTTCTACTAAGTAAATGCCAATTCAATCAATAAATTGATCTTTCCAAAGATTGGTTTAACCTGTCTAAAGCTAACGACACGTTGATGTATCGCTTTCCTACCATTTTACTCATTTCTAGCTGTTAAAAGCCTAATAGTACTGTTCTAGATTCTCTTGCTAAACAAAACAATTTTAAAAATTTTAATGTTTTTACTTGATGTAAAATATTCATTTTGCTATAATCATCTTACTAATTTTATTGTTAACTTGGTCTTGTAGGATATCATGATGCACATTATCAGTGAGGAGCACAAAGTATCAAAAGAAGAATGGCGCAGGATTCCCAACACTTCTGTTGATGATATAGCTTACGAGAGAAATAACGTTTACAACTGTGGCATTTGCCTTCTTACTTTGCATGGTGAAAATGAGCTTATTCTCCATTATAGTTCCCGTGAACACCACAATAACAAACAAGAGGCTAAAACATCAAAATCTGACACAAAGAAAGAAAACAATAAGAAATTTCAGAAGAATAATGAGGAACCAAACGATGCACTGCCCGTCAAAAGAGTCCCTCTTCTGTCGTTGCCCTTTCAACCTATTACTGATTACGGTTGGCAGCCGCCAAATAGATTCCCGGCCTCACCAAATCTTTGTAACGGTCCACAGTTTCGAGGTCGGTATCCTCACCCACCTCATCTTCAATATGTCCAACATCCACCTAATGTCCAACATCCACCTAATGTCCAGCATCCTTACAATGCCCCGAATCCTTTCGGTTTCCAGTATCCTTTCAACGCCTCACGTCCTTTTTATGCCCTACATCCCGATCAATTACCTGTGATTAATCATCCTATCCCTAATTACAATTTTGCACCGGGATCTGCGGCAGGCAGTAATGAAGCGCCTCACAATAAATTTGACGCTAGAATTGATGTCGATCTCGTTGGCACTAACCATCGTAATGCAGACAGGACCAATGGCAATAATAAGGGAAACAAGACTGACCAGCGCGGGAGTAAACAAAACATTAATCAAAGACCTAATCTGGACTGTTTTACTCATCGGGTGAATACGGAAGGAAGACGGATTGAAGTCGACAAACTTGAAGAAAAAGAGATCGGTAACACTAAGAAGGAATCGAAAGTTTTGAAGCCTGCGGTAGCTGTGAACAAGCCGCCTGCTCTTGCAACCAAGAAACAATCTGTTGATTGTAAAAAAGGTACTGCTGATGGCCAGAAGACTGCAGCAAACAAAAAAGATTTCAAAGCCGCTGTTTATCTGAAGACAAAGAAGTCAAAGACGCTTAAACAGAAGAAATCTAACAAAAGTTGTGTTTCGGTGCCGAAGAATACTCAACCCCGACTGTGACATGACCCCTTAACACATGCAGCATGATGAGGGCAACAATACCGTATTCGGCAACTGGCGGTTACTTACAGAAAAGCATATATATACTCAGTATTAAGAATCAAATCATTCGCATCAGTCGGTGGCAAGCGATGATGACTTTTAAGTATGCTCTACAAATAACAACCATTTTACTTTTTTTCTCAGTCTGCTTACGCTGTTAATCAAAGAAACTAGTTTCGTGTAAATTTTTAAAAGATTGAAAAGATTGAGTCTTTCAAATAAACACTCATTTGTTTTTTCGATTCACTAATCACTTTTTTCAATAAAATAATTACGCAAACTACTTAAATGTTCCTGTTTATTATGAAATTGAACTGGCCAGTTTTTCTGATGATGAAGGCGACTTTGAACCACTTATAGGAAGATGGCAGTGACAATGTGGATTATTTCATCGACTAAACGAATTATGTTAACAAATGGCCCCCTTCCGTCTTGCTGGCATTGTTCACTGTAATACACTCACACAAATAGATAAAATAAAATAAATCGTATGTAATGTAATTTTCCACCCGCTGTGTTGTGATATATAACAAATGCAGAATGAAATGTCGAAATGACGTGACGTTTCTCGTGAATGACTCACGCATGCATGGATGAAAGTAACAACATAAATAATTTTGTTCTGTTTGAAATACGAACGACGGTTAAATTTGTTCATACTAAAATACTAAAATCGCGATTAAAAAATGGGAGCCTCACCTAGCGCTCTGAAATATATTTTACGACCTATTCTCATACCTAACAAATATACATATGAAAATTCATAAAAGTTAGATGAGCTGTTTCGGAGGAGTTTGACCACAAACACCGTGACATGAGATTTTCATATATATAGATAAAATGATGTATTAATTTTCTGTTATAATGATAGTAAAAAATTCATTTGTATTTTTTCTTTTAACAATTAAACAAGCTGTCTCTTGCGATTCTTTCCACATCCTTGTCACTTGAGATTCTCGAGAACAGGATTTCACCTTCTGGCATCATCAGTTTAAGATCTGATGGATGGGTGGAAATTTAGACTTCACAGACATCCACGGCTTCAAATAAAAATTTGTAAATTTAGATTAATTTGATGTATGAAGCTTTTATACTGGGAATCAGGCCTATAAGTACTGAAACTGAAGCCAACACTGTCTATCACTCAATGAAAACACAACGCTTGTAAATAATCGTTTCCGTAAAACCTGTACAAATATTGAATGCACAAAAGAAGAGCAATGGAAAAATAGAATTTAAAAATATATGCACTAATTTTCATTTGTAAAAAAATGTCACACCCACATTGAAATTGTGATGCCTTTCACCACCGCTATATATATGTATATATCATCATCATCATCATCAGCCGGGGTCGATCCACTGCTGGATGAAGGCCTCCCCCTGTTTTTTTTTTTTTTTCCAGGGGGGGTTTGGACATAGCAACACCACGCTGCCCAGGCGGGTTGGTGTTCGGTTTTCTGTCTGGGTTTTCCTTCCCATAATATGTATATATATATTGGTTAAAAAAGTAATTAGAAGATACCCAGGTTAATCGATTTAAAATGCTTATGTCACAGTTTGACCTAGCGATGCTACTAATATCTCTGGTCCAAACTTAATTACTAAGCCATTATCATCTGTAAGTTGCGTTTTCTTTCATCCGAAATTAATGTTTAGTGACAAGCTAAAGTAATTTTCCCTGGAAATTAACCAACCAGAATTGCCATCGGTAGATGAGGCATTTGTTTAGCAGTCAGTCAGAGCTCATCTACCGCCAGATTAAGTCTATTTAAGTCATTATCGATACAAAATTTATGGCATTTTTTTGTGTTTTCTGCCTAGGACCAAATTTTTGTTACCTCAACTAGCCCATTTTTGCTGTTCATGTATTAAATGCTCTGAATATTTTCAAGAAACATCCACTGTTTCAGCCTGTTCCCATGCCATCTGATGCACTCGGAAACAGCCTTGACTGCTCTCATTTAAGAGGGGAATTTCTCAAAACTTAATGACCAGACATGTTTACGTAGTAAATGAGTAATGAGGTGTCGAAGGCTATTTACTATAATCTGAATAAACAAAAGAATGAGCAGCTGAAAGGTGTAACTCGCGAAAATTGAAAGCTGCCTATATTTTATCATTTATATAAAAAATAAAAATTCACATTTTTATAAAACATTCCTTTATTTAATTGATTTATAAATAATATAATATTGCACATCTATAAAATGAAAATAATTTGAAACTAGCCATAAACTTTTATCATATAATTCTCAGTGTATAAAAATACAAAAATACTGAATAACAATTTATTAAGTAAATTTTATAATAGTTTGATAATAAAGAATTTCATGATAAATATTATATTTACATAAGTACCTAGCTATGATATAAAACATTTTTTATATTTCACTTCAGGTAATATTAATATAAACATAATAGTTTTTAACATTAATGATCTGTTAACTAAATAAATGTATTATATACTCTTTCTTATAACTCTTTAAATAAAATAAGAATATAATATAAAAATATTACCAATGACAAAACCAAGCATATTATCATATGTTTTGAATAAAAAATTACTATTTCATAAAATATAAATTAAAGATACTCAATTTTTTGATTTTAAGTATTCTTAAAATAGCTGTCAAAAATTTCATTTTCGAGTTATTCATCTAATTTTACTTTTGACATAACTTTCCAGCAATCAACGATTCATGATTTCTTGATATAATCAACATGATTCACGATAACCTCACCGAAGTGATCATCGCGATAGATACTTTTACCATGAAAAAACTGGATGAGCCGTGAGTAAATGATAAAACAAAATCGCGGGTATTTAAAAAATGACAAGTAATAAAAGTTTATACTGGTAATATTTCAGACAGATTCTAGTAAAATGGGAAACCCCAATTATAATATTTAGTTTAGCTTGAAACTTAAAATTAAATAGCTGAAATATTGCATTAATACCCTCACTCCATAAAATTAAAACCTCAATCAATGCTTGAAAATATTCAAGTAAGAAAAATATAAATTGACTTGTCAGTTCATACTGTCATACTACAAATGATACTGTTTTACAAGCACATTGAATTAATTATGGTGCATTCTCCAATAGTGATTTTTTTTATAAAATTACAAAATTTTCAAAATTAAATTAGAATTTTCATACCATGCTCATATAAGAAGAAAAAGGTCAACACTATTGACATACTTACTTGTAAACTAACTAAGTTAAATTCATAGTATAAAAACTTTACAAAATGATTTGATAATTTCATTCATTTTGTAAAATATAACTGAGAGGACCTAACACTAAATTTTGCATGAATGCCTAACCTCCTAAAGCGTGGTCCCTGTCCCTATCTTGACACTATAGGAGGGTTGGCTGCACCATTTATCTTCGAGAAAAATTATTTACCATTCATACTAGAAACACTAAAAAAATCACAATTGATATAAGATAACATCATATGATCACATAGTATATAAAGCCAAAAAAAATTCAAAACACTGGATTTGAGTAAATCAATTTCATAAAATTTTGCCATTAATCGCAAAAATCTGATTGTATTATGTATTGCACAAATACAATGAAACACAACACAGGCTCTCAAAATACACCAAAATTGTATCAGTATCAGTCCTCTGGTGCCGAAAAATAAATAATCAAATCTTCGTGTGACTTAGTAACGCAGTTTCACCTCAACATACAAATGACTTGTCACAGTTGGCCAAAACACTAGTTGCTCACTAAGATAATAATACCCGTGTCATTTGCAACTTGTGCGAAGTATGCACCCTGTTACTTTCTAATAATCATTTTCACATTTGTATTATACAAAAAGTTTCAACAATTCAAATTTGATATTGAAATTCCATCAAGCACCTTCAGTCGATATCATAAATTAACTCAATTGCACAATTGCCTTTTAAATCAGATTTTGATTAGAGTGTTTTTAAGTAAGTGCTTTCTTTTCTTTTAATTCCTCAGTGAGGTGTGAGGATAGGGCGCAATCACAGGGATTGGAACAATGGTGAGATCATTCCTATGATGTTAGGACAGTCTAGACCTATATATAGGCATCCTATAGCTAAGATGAAAGAGCACAAATATGTACATATATTTTTCATAAGATAACCAATCATAAATTCAAATAAATAATTGATTTATAATAATAATTGTATTTACATATGAAATCTATCTCTGTGCGTTTTTGGGCACTTTTCTTAAATAATAATATAATATAAATTTTAAATAAAATCGATTAAATCGCCTTTAAATCATATCTTTATAAGTATATACACAAGGAATGAAAATAATTAATTTACTCGTATGATTTAAACAATAAAATTTGAGGGAGTAAAGTAGGTAGTGATTTAATCAAAAATAGTGAGGGTTGAAAATATAACAGCTGCTAACTCACTACTTGATCTTTTAATTTAAATTACCTTCAATATGAAAGAAAACCCTCAGAACTACAGATTCATCTGTCAACAAATTAGGTTGAAGACAAGACAGTTTTAAGGAAAAAAATTCTGATTACAATTATTTTAAAATTACAAAATGATTAACAGTTCTAAAAAACAAATCAAAATGAAAAATGATTATACTGAAAGATAAAAACGATTGTTTGATTCTTCGATCATATTCCTTATGCCTTGCCAAGATACTTTTGTATAGCAATTTGTATATCAACATATTTGAAACTATGTCATTCAATATGATTTATTTATGGCAATAGAACTTTTTTTTTAATCATCTCATTACCATATTTAGTTCATGTTATACAAATATGTCTGAACAGAAAATTGTAAATGGAGAAATCTATGCTTTGGGATTGATCAAAAATCATTTACCAGTATGTATATTTAAAACCTAGAAACAATAATATATTGAGTGCACCACGCTGTATCAATTATTATTTTCAGCCAGCGTATTGAAGTCAACACCTTTGTGATTGTATCTGAAGTGACTTTTCATATTAGATCTCTGCGAGAATCCCTTCATACAAAGAGGGCAGTTATACGGAGTCTCTCCGGTGTGAATTCGCTCATGCTCTTTGAGGGTTTTCAATATGGCGAATCGGCCCTCACAGAAATGGCAGGCGTATGGTTTTTCTCCAGTGTGTATTCGCAGGTGTAGCATGAGGCAAGGTTTCGATATAAACTTTTTGGCGCACACATCACATTGGAAATCTTTTTCTCCGGTATGAGTTTTCATGTGTAGCTGTGAAAAAAAAATAGTTGAATGAAATAAACTGTAAATCAGTTTAGTCATTTCCATCAGAAACCAATATCAACAATTTGTAAAAATAATTTATATTATAAGGAGAAAAAATATTATGAAAATATTGTCCATCCCCAAAGACATTAAAAAAGAATTCCTGTAATTTGCTTAAGTGATTAACCAGTTCAGTGTCGAGTTCGAGTGCTCAATGTGTAGGCTTTGCATGCAACATTGAAGTGTCAAACCGCGTGACAAGTAATATATATATTTAATTTTGTTTCACAAATATTCAACCCCGTCTTTGCTTAACAGCAATAAATTAAAAGGCTCCAAAAAATCTTACAATAAACTGCTGTGGCAACCCTGGCAATAAAAATAAGTGTCAATTATTTCACATTGACTCATTCTAAAATTAACTATACTAAGACTATAAGACTAAATAGTCAAGATATGGTTGAGTGGAAACAATAAATATGCCTCTGGGATAAGATTAACGGCATTTTCAATCATTTGAAAAGATGTGGCCTATCATCAGAGAAATAGTTTTACAATGTAGGCACTCAGAGTTAAACAATAAGCCTGACTGTAACCGAGTGGTGTGATAATCTATATTGATGTCTACGGATACAAATCTCAATTAGGATATTTTTATAAGCTTATTTTTTATTCAATTTATGAATTCAGGTTCAATGGCATAGGTTGCTTTTCAGATTTCCTCTCATCTATTTGATCCTAAAAATGGACCAATTAATCAATGATTAACTTACTATTAATTATATACCACGGTGAAAAAATAGCAATGTATTTTAGTTCTACAAAATTTTTATAAGATATAGTTGATAGCTATTTCGGCTTACATCCCCATCAGAACTATGCTTAAACGAACTTTTGATTAAATATATATAGCCGTGTAGAAAAGGTACACAATACATCTTCTCTCCTGTTTTGATAACCTAGTTTATTTCCTGCTAGCAATAAAACTAAAAAAAAAAAAAAATGTAAATGAAACTAGCCAGGCGGCAGTATCAATGAGCTTACGTATTGGATGGAGATGGTTTATTGGGTGGGGATGGTTTATTACGGAAAAGAATTAGCCCTTTGCAATTGTCTGAGGAGCGGTGACAGACTTATATTAGTTTGTTCGTTAAGAATTTCGTATGATAATTGATATTTCTTGATTTCCAGCTGTTCCAAAGCCGTCACCTTGCGACCTTTACTACAAAGATGCAAACAGATAGGCAATCAATAAATTGATTATATACTTTAATCTAGGTAAGTGAACCTACCCTTGCAAGACTATATGCTTCACCTTTGACACAGATCAAGTTTGATAAAAGAGACATATAGAAATCTTATCCCAAAGAAGTTACTCTTTAACCAAAGGGTTGTAATATATTTTGAATAAGCTCACCTTCAATCCAGAACTGGATGATAATTCTTTTTTGCACAATAAACAATTGACAACTCGCGATTTTTTATGAACATTTTCCATGTGTCTTTTTGCATCTCTGGAAGTTTTGAACAGTTTACCGCAAACTTCACATGGATAATTCTTCGTGTTCACATGTATCTTTTTATGCTCATGAAGGTGACATTTTTCAGTGAAGCTTTTTCCACAAACATCGCAACTGAACGGGCGTTCGGTTCGATGTGTTTTAATATGGGCATTCAGAGCGTGGCGCTTCAAGCAAACTTTTCCACAATATGGGCAGAGGCAGCTTTTCGATGAAGATTTTTGTTGCTTTTTAGCCGTTTTATCTTGGCTGTTTTCGTCTTTTGAATATAAGTCACCTTTTAGTTTAATTCTTTTTGAGTGCTTTTTCAGCGTGGAATTCTTTTTTCTTTTTACTTTATGCCCATTAATACCTATTTCTAATGATGATTTACACTTTTTTGAGTGTAATTTGAGAGGCTTCAAATCATCAGCACTGTTAAAATCGTCGCTGTAATAATTAGGCAATTCAGTTTCTGACAAATATTCTTCTTTAACGGCAGGCTCTTTTTTGTGAAATTCATCTACAATACAAAGAGTTAGGTTTCTTCTGAGGGTTCTATCACTCTGTTCACACTGGTTTTTAAAATTGAACGCTGTTTCTAGAGCATTTGAGCATGACCAGCAAATATGATCAGGGAGACCATCATTTTCAACTATCTGCCAAAAAAAAAAACTTTATACTCATTTGACTATTTATGTACATAAATAATATAGTACAATAAAAAAATGATCAATTATCAAATAAAAATATGCATCTGATAAAGCCAAGAGTCAGATTTTCCTACGGTTATTTATCGAGAAAATATTAACACCGTTATGGTGATCAGTGGACTTTTTAATTGATACGAAATGTAATTTTAGTACTTTAGCATATCAATCGTACCTACCTCTAATTTACAGAAGCTTAAAATTTTATCAACAAAAATAACATCATCAAATATATTAAAGTTCGCTTCGTCTCCCAGACACAGTCTACAAATTTTTCCTTTATCCTCCACATCGTTTTTTAAATCATTGTCACCATTTCGCGTGTTGGATTCCATTACAAAACACAGGAATTTTCAATGTTTAGTTTTACTTTTTGACGTACGCGTGACCATCATAAATTTGAAGATATTTGATTCGAAATGACCATAGCGATTTGTGAAACCATCACCAACAAAATTTAAAAAAATACTTTATTGATTTATAAATTTCATATCAGCCACAAAAGCCCAACAGACTATTCGATGCTGTTAATTGTAAATAAAAATATTGTTGCGACATTAACTTTTGAAATCCCTTTTTCAAGTAATTTTATTAAATTTGGTAATATGTAGATCATTTTAAGAACAATTTTAATAATGAATTTAATTTTTTTAACGCTCTTTGACTGCTGACTATTTTCTAAGTAAAAAATTTATTATTATGAGCAGTAAAGAAAGCGAGTACATATTTCACAATTATGTTGATAAATCATCATAATAAATTATTGAAAATCAGAAATCATTGGACTAAAATTTTATTCTCATGTTTTAGAAAACACAATTCAACAGTTTATGAATGTTTTTTTTCAATCATATATATTGTAAAGATAATATTTTTCGTAAACTTTCATTGATAAAATGTTTTTTCATATATTTCTTAATACCAAAAACCTTAAATCTAGGTATCTAGATAATGAAATCACTCATTATGCTAATACAAATCCAAAATATTTACAATAGACAATATCTGACATACACACAATCTGACGTTTGTTTATTAAATATTCCAAAATAAATTACAAAAAGTGTCTCGAGCGTCTGTAGAAATGTCAGAAGAAGATACTAAAGTGGAAATTATCAAAGATTACAATAATGTATTCCATTGGGATAAACAAATGTGCCGGCTATGCCTTAAACATGAATCAAATATCGATATTTTTACCAATGACCAAACAGTGCTTACCAAAATACAAAGTTGTTGTACATTCGAGGTTAGTTCACATTTAGTAATATGAACAAATATATTTTAGTTATTATATATACCGTGGTTTTTGAACTACTATGACTTTATAGATATAGACACTCTTTATAAGGTTTATCCTCATTTAAAAAGATTTTTATATGGACAACAAGAGTTGTTAAGCTTTTCGTGGAGGAACATTCATTAATTATTCTAACTATTTTTAATCCCTCTCTCCTTCCTTGTCAACAGCTGTCTAACTGCTGCAACAATTCTAATGAAATTGAGTCACAAATAATTACAAAAAAGTGTAAAATATTTTAATTTTTTTTACTTGTTTAACTGATTTCAAATTTGACTAATTCAATTTCATTGACTCGTTGAATTCTTGAACAAATGAAATTTTTTTATTTTAGCTTCTATTATCTTCCAACATTTCCTCATTTTTTATTATGATCTGATTTAACCATTTCTTGTAGAACCAACCATTATCTCACCATTCTGCGCTTAAAATTTCTCCATAAGAATTGATTGCCACCAACATACTTAATGACAGCAATTAATTCAGCTTATGCAAGTATAGGTAATTGACTTAGTCGATGATCGCTTTTTTGATGCCAACCTTACCATGTGTTATTAAACAATAAAGAGGTGACAGATTTTGCAGATACATTTAAAAAACACAATTACACAGACTAATATCTGTGTGTAAATTTACTGTGAAAAACTACATTGTTGACATTAATTTCTCTTAAACTCTCCCCTCAAATGCCAAACTTCTTCGAATCTCCCTCTCCCCCTCGCTCCATACAGTTATATTATAAATAAACACACCCTAGATCTATAATTTGTCTTGTATATGCATATCAGCTCTAATTGTTAATTAATGAATCATTAATTGAATAGAAAGTAATCATAAATTATAGATTGACCATATTTCTTCTTGACAAAAATGAAATGTGAATTTATTACAAAATAATAGACTGTTATCAGTTCAGTTGTTTTAGCAAAGCTCTACACAAACAATGTTCCTGCCATGCACATGCATTGTCAGCAATTTGTGTTTATTTTTTATAAAATTTTGCCGGTGTTACATTGTCGGGTAGCTCATCTTGCAAAAACAAAGTATATATATTTTTTATGTGTCTCAGAAAAGGCAATTTAAACAAAATCTTTTGTAGAACTTACTTAGTAGACAGTACACAAGGTATTTGGATCTAAAATTAAGGACATTTTTTCTTTGATCTTGTGTCAAGTTTTCAAGGCAACATTTTATTCAAGATTTATTATTATTGTTAAATTAATTTTGTGATGTATTTATAGATTTATGAAAATGATGGATTTCCTGATCGTATTTGTTTAACATGCATGAGCACATTAGACACAGCAGTGAATTTCAAACACCAATGTGAAGAGAGCAACAAAGTATTGCGAAAAAACTACGACCTCCACAATTCAAAACCACTCGAATTACTGCAGGTCCCGATAAAAAAAGAAGAATACGATTCTGACTTCGACAATAACTTTGATGAAGCTCATGCATTAGCTCCATTCTTTGAAGAACGGGTCGATGTTAAGGAAGAGTTAGATTATCAATTGGAACGTAAGAAAAAATCAAAAACAAAAGATAAGCATCGGAAAATACGTACTTTGGCTTTGTTAAAAAGAGCTAAATCAAAATCACTGAAAAAAAGCCTAGAATCAAATGAAGACTTAAAACCTTTAAAGAAGAGGAAAAAGCGTGTCACTGGGCCTAGATGTTTAAGCAATCTGTGTCCGTTTTGCGGAAAAATCTTCCTTAAAGTTCATTCGCTGAACTCCCATATTAAAAAACACAGCACTGAGAAGCCTCACTGTTGTAGTGTGTGTCCCAAAGCATTCCGAGACAAGTCACAAATGAAAGAGCATATGAAGATCCACTGTGAGGTGAAGGAGTTTCCTTGTGAAGTGTGCGGAAAATTATTCAAGACAACTTATGATGCTCGGAGACACACTGAGATTGTTCATAAAAAGTCAAGAGTAGTCCAATGCAAGCTATGCGGCAAAAGACTCGCTACAAACTTTGGATACAAGGTAAGAATGATAAACATTATCAAAATCAGTGTTTACCAACAGAGGTTGACTCCCTTGTGGTAGTTTTAAAAATAGGAGGAACATTTTTTATATCTTAAACATTTGAGGTGTGTTTTCTGAAATCCAAGTTAACGTCATTGCATAATGGAATGGTGAAATCATTTATCTCTAAATCTTTATTAACACACGTTTATTTCTTTCCGAGTTCTTCAAGCAACACAATATTTTTACTTCATATTTTATTCTAATTGATTTTATTGCAGTATGAGTATTTTATTGTATTTAAGATGACTTAATATATTTCAAAGCTGCTGATCTAAATATATTTGTAGGTTATGAAAACGAATTATTTTTATGTATTCACTATGTGCCAAATGCCAATTGTTTTCCATGTGTATGTGTGTGACAAAGGAAAAGAGTTTTAAGTCATTAATCTGTAACTTGCAGCTAGGACTTCATTTGGTGTGGGGGGGGAGGGATTTTTCCCCTCCATAAGTTTGAAGAAACACACACTATTCCATTGTTGCACTGACTTACAAAAAATGTTTCAAAAAAGTTGAATGATATGTTTTCTTTTGATGAAACACAAACTCCGTAAGGACACTATTTTGACTTAATAATTTTTTCCACTACGTCAATAAATATATTCTATATTCATTTAAAGTCGGAACTCTGGAAAATGTCAAAAGAAGAAAAAAAGAATTGTTAAACAAGATTAATGATTTCATTTGAATCCTGCTTTTTTCCAGATGCACATGAAAACTCATACTGGAGAAAAAGAATTTGAATGTGAAGTGTGTAACCAAAAATTTACCTTCAAATATAGCCTCACTCTTCATCAGCGTATTCATACAGGGGAGAAACCGTACTCTTGTAAGTTCTGTGATGGAAAGTTTTCAGCTTTGAAGACTGTCAAGGAGCATGAAAGGATTCACACGGGAGAAACTCCATACAACTGTCCCATCTGCTCCAAAGGATTCTCTCAACTTTCAAATATGAAAAGCCACTTCAGAAACAACCACCGCGGTCTTGAATTCGATGCAGAGTACAAACGTAGTAGAAGAGAGGCCATGTCGGACTGATTTATATAGTGCAATAACATTAACCTATCTATTCTGGCTATCCCAGCACTACACATTATTAATATATCATATGTTGTGTAGCATATGATTTCCTTATGGAGCTTATCTCAACAGAAATATTTCTTCAAGAATTGCTTATTTCTCAGCCACTCGACCTCTATTTTCAGAGATGAATAGAAGGAAATTGCAAAGACAGGACTTCTTGGTTTCCTTATTACTCTTGCTGCACTTATTTTCCAGAACAAAACTAGTAAGCAGGAATCAATACATGCTTAAAGGAAATAAAAGTATCAATGAAATAGTAAAACTACAGTAAAATTGTCACAATTTCAGATTTATGCATGTATTTTTTTGCTTTGGCTAGAAGCCATAAGATGGGCTGTTGTTGTAAGCCACACTAAAAATTGGCAAAAGCCATTGTCACCTATACTTAAGCAGCCATATTTTACATTCTGATAACAATGTATTTTGGACTAGAGTGATTTATAATTTACTCTATAGTAAACTCTTGTCTATTATTTTAAGTTCGAATTTTCCAATTTATTTACATTCCTTCAGAAATTTTTTCAATAAATATTTGTCCATTAAAATTGTTCAGAATTTAGTTAATTTAACATAATATACAACATAATATCATAGAGTAAATTATAGATTGTACAACATGACTTTTTAAGTATAAGAGCTTATACAAAATTACTAGCACAGGACAAAATATTCATAAAAAAATCCAACTAGAATAGAGCTGCAAATAACATATTCCCTCCACTCTTAAGCAGCTATGTCTATAACAGGCAAAGTAAGAAAATAAATCAGTCAAGGAGAATCCAACTAGAGTGTTATACAAATCGTTTTTATTGCTAAATGATAGTACTCCAGTAAGTTAATTGCAGATGAAAATATTAGACTCGTGCCCTAGTGACGCATTTTCATGTGCAATTAAAAGCTCTGTTACCTATTTCTACATGAAAACAAATTCAACATCATTACAATTGGTAAGTAATATCAATAAATAACTACCGCATAAAGTCACAACAATCATGAAACCCCTGTTTGTTTATTATAAAAAATAAATTGAGATGTTTTAGATGACGATGATTAAATCTAATGATTATGAAATATAAAATAAATGTACTCTGTACTCCATAATTAGCCAACCATATTGTTCTTCTCGCCCTTCTGTAAGAGCTGTAAATAGTTTTGAAATAAATCAGATGGCTCTATTAAAACACTAATATTGGCGATTTAGTTACAATATAAAATATCATTTGCCACCAGTAACAAGCAAGTAAAATGTCGAATATTTAATGTAATGGTTTCAGTACCACTCAATCCATTGCCTTAGGAACCAATTGTAAATCACGAAATATTATATTATTGATTGATATATTGTTGTAGTTGAATGCAAGTTATTTTTATCTAGTTTTTATATTAATTGTTATACTTGTAATTATTTTACTCCCTGCAATATTTTTAAATTTCTTAATATTTATATAAATGCATAAGTTTACTTTTATTTCAATGCTGCATTGAATTATGTTTTGAAACAGGCTTATACATTGGATTACCTAATATTTTGTTTTTCTATAAAAGTATGAAAATATCAAAATATTGTCTCATGATAATCTTGAGAACTTCTCATTTCATTCAATATTTGGCCAACTAATCAAAAAATTATATTCTGTTTGGGTTTTATCATTTTTAACTTGATCAAACTTATAAGCTGGCTTTCAACGCTTCCGTGTGCTGTTTGAGGATTTGTGAGCCCTAAAACAAGAAATAGTGAGTGTAATATCCTCGCTTTTAACCAAATTTTTGTCTATAAGTATAAACACTTTTTAATCATGCAAAGTTAAGTGTGAAGCTATCTGTTGTCAATAATGCCATGCACCAATATTTTTTGATACATATTATTTTAAACAACACACCATCAAGGGAAATATTTATTAAGCTTGAATTTGAAATGATTAAATCATTTTAGCCGGAAAGCAATACACTGATGAATAATAGAATGCGAATTGCATTATGTGAAACCTCTGCTGCTAGAAAATGCTACCTAAAAACAATTTCATTTATCTGACAAATTGTAATATATAAGTGAGAAAACAGTTTTACCTTGGGAAGACATTTGCTTAAAAACGTTAACTAAGCATTGTGATACCTCAAGTTGTAACTATTCATATAATTTTTTATTTACTAAGGAAAATTTGCTATCTCGATTGAATAATAATATGATATGGTTATTTGTCGCACTATTATATTGTATCAAATAATAAAAAATTAACTATTGGTGTAAATTTTTCAGAAATACTAAAAATTTCATAGACTAGAACTTTTTGAAGTCTTCCAGGCTATGTCATATAATTTTTTGGCAGCTGAACAGCTATATATTGCTGCTAATTTTACCTGCAAATCAAAAATATATTTATATTCTATCCATTTGTTTGCATATATTTTTTTATAAATATATAAATGCTGGTAATGCGAAATTTACATCATTAGTATCGCTATTAATCATTCTGAGCTCTTTTTTTTATTTTATTTTTATGCCCTTAATGTTCACAAGCAATTCAATAATGATATACTCATTTATTTATGGGTGGTAATGTTGGCAATTATGAAATAAAGCCATATCAATAATGTGATAATTTATAGCTTATCCAAAATATTAAATACTTTTACAAAACACAACACAGTGCTATAGAAAACCATTGAGCATTCAGTCCTCAATGTCTTCTGATACATGTGATAAATCCATTGGTTTTGTTAGAAAATTGAACATTTTAAAGTGACTGTTTTAACAAAAAACTGATATATAACATACAGTAATAAAATTCGAAGTAATATTAACAAAATATTATTCCCTCATTTTTTTAGCAATATTATAGTAATGACAGATAGATAAAGAATTCTGCCTATAAAGTAAGAGTTATGATAATTTTAATAATACCTTGCATCTGGGTGTACTTCGACTATAATTATTTCATTTTGAATGTGTTAAAACAACTTATACTTTTGAGATTTAAAAAAATTATATTCAAATCATTATATTATTATGGTTTCTTAAACTGTATGTAACTTAACTTTTTATGACCTCATAAATAATATTATATTACCGGTTTATCATAAATTATATTGGTATTCAACAGAGAATCGAAATTGAATCTGATTTACGTATGTGGCTGGTTCATGACATACATTGGTGATGTATAAAGACAATTTGTTTTAAAATTCCATAACAGATTATAGCGAAAACCACAATTTTTTTATTCCATAATAAAAAGTAACTCATATACCAATTACACGTTTAAAACGAGAAGGAATATTCATTTAAAATTCCTTTTTTTTCGTTAACATTAACTTCAGCTACATTTTGTTTTGGCTTATATTTCATAATATAATCGTAATTACTTGTTTTATGTGTGATATAAGATCGCATTATGCCCTCAAAGTTGAAATTTATCTAAATAAATATTTTTATATTATTAATTTAAAATTATATTCGTTACATTTATTTTTCTTTCTACATAAATAATGTTGTTTTTAATCTGTGATATTCTATTTCGTTGACTTGCTTCAACAAATGGAGAAGATATTCTTCTTCTCTAAGGAGTCTTCTGGTAAATTAAAAATTGGCAAAAATAAACCTGTTCGGTTTCCATCAAGTTAAATTTCTCATTAATTTCTATGTCCTGCTTGAAACAACGAATCAATGCCTATTCTCATATTAAATATTGTGTAATCTAATAATTAAAATTTTATTTTTCTATGTAATAACAATTTATATTTAGATAATAAATAAAGCATACATTCAATTTCACATTTTGTGTCAGAAGTTTTCAAAAGTCATAAATTGATTCTTGTTTATACACTGATCAGAACACCTGTTAGATTGACACAATAATAGAACAGTTTTTTTTTTAAATATTGATCCTACATATTTTTAAATACCTACCACCAAGGATGGGCTTTCGATTGATCGCAGAGCAAATTTTATTTGATCACAATTACATTTGGGAATTTTTATAATTTTCTTATTTAAAATTTATGACTATGGTAAATAAATATTTAAATTATATTATTTTAAGAATATTATATGATATTTTGAATTTTAATTAAAGTCTTTTTTAAAAAAGCATCAACAAAATTTCCTATTAAAAGTAGCTTGCAACCTAAAAAATGATGTCCATCCTTGAGGCTACTTGAGGCTATCCAACTTCATTGAGGCCACTGCTGTATGATCAAAAAGTGCATTTTTCACCAATTTAGTATTCATACATTTTTAATAGATGTGGAAAGTATTTGCAAAAGTTTTCAATGAATGGCTTGATTTTGAGAAATCTCAATTTCGAAGCTTCAGCATTGTAATAATTATAAATATACCAATTGATGAAGAAAAAATTACATTGATAATAAATATTTTGTTTAGAAATGTGCAATTAGCTTATGACATTCATATGTGACATTGTTAATTTTTTTTCATGAAAAAAAACCAATGAGGCTTATCACAATAACTTGATTCTATATCATAGAATTATCTTAACACAACATTGTGTGTTTGTTTGAAATTATAGAAAGATTTTTAATATTTTTGAATGATGCAATATTATGATTATTTAACCAGTGTAAAAATTGCAAAATTTTTAATGTGGTATTATTTGTATATTTAGTACAGTTTAAAAAAAACGAAAATCTTTTATGTTATTCCTTTTCATATATGTTTAGCTTAAGCTTACTTTCTTGTCTAGTTTATCTTCCCCACCGTAATGGACTATACTGTTATTGATTTGTAGTTTTATCAAATATGGTTTATATTATCGAGGTGTATAAAAAGTATCACTATCTATTATTTACCTTTTTTATTGATCTGTAAGAAAAATTAGATAATAAAAATATTTTTCAAATTAATTGTGACTTTGATTTATAGATGTGATTGTAAAATTAGCTAAACTTTTATTGCCATGCAGTTATATTAAAGTTTTGTCGAGTGTATATCTTCAGCATAAATATTTGTTTATATATTATTGACCAAATTAAGAGGATGGCATGGTATAGTTTAAATAAAATGGATGAATGAATGGACTAATATACAGGGCTGTATAAAAGTTAATCCAATTTTTTCACCGGCCAGTCTATGTTAATGACCTCATAAGAATCAATCAAAAATCCTCATTGGGTAAATAAAAACTTAAGCTTTTAAATTTCAGGATCTGGAGGGTTTGATAATTCTTCACAATATCTAATAATATGGGATTATAAAATGATTCGATGTATTTATGGCATAGAAAGGGTTAATCAAATGTGATAGATTCGATAAAAACTGAAGTGAAAAATGACACATAATGCTCTATCTACACATTTTCAAATAATAGCTTAATTTGGGAATCAATTTGTATACGCATTTTGGAAAATTATTTTCTATGCAATGATGAACTTATGAAGATTAAAACTAAGAACGCTCATGAAAACTTAATCAAAAAAAATCAACTGAATAAAGAAAAAAATATATTATTCTTATTGAAAACTACCAAGGCATGGTTGAAATTCCATTTAATAAAAATAGTCTCCATTGATGTTTGATTTTTTTCAATTAATTCTTATGCGAATTTGATTAATAAAACATTTTTCAAATTGTATGAAAAAATTCAAAAACTTTCCCTCAAATCAGTTGAGTGATATATTTATTTCTAGTAATAATTCTTGATTCGTTACTGCACGGATACAGGTTCAGAAACTTTGATTTTATCTTTAATGTCAAGCTGCTTAGTAGATCTCAAAACGAAATCAGTCCAAATTGAAATTAAAAATAATTTTTATTATGAGTTATGTGTGAAAAAGCTGTATTGGAAAACCATATTATCAAATAATTATTGTTGGCAACTTTTCCATGCTGGCAGCACTACGTATTTTTTCACGTTGGTCGGGCTAAGGCTGACATTTTCGCTTTGCCTGTTTCTAATTATTAATGTGGGATGACATCCTTATTCGATTTTACATATTTAAATTCCACTCTTTTTGAGGAATTATTTCAACAAGCATCTGAAAAGACGCTACTAGTGTATAACTTCATAATATCTACAGCAGTATCCCTCGGTTCTACTGACATTCCGAAATATATTCCAGCTGTCACATTCTACGATCAATTCGGCCAATTCTTTCAGTTCGATGAATTTCAAGCGATTTTACTAAAAACATTTCTTCTTATGCAATTATTTACCATTCTATTGATATTTTTGTCTTGGAAAGTATACGGAAAAAGGATATCTGAGCGTTTTATGAAACCCGGTAAGTCATCCTGTTGTGTGATCAAGACGTCACCTGTTATGTGTAGAGAAAACAATGAAACCGAAGACAATGTTGTGAAATATTTCATTAATATTCCATTGTTAATTTATTTTCGAAATGTAACAATTTCAAGAAGAATGACACAATAGAACTTTTAATAATTAATACTATAATTAGCCATAAACAGTGTATGTGTTAGTAAAACTTAATTTTATTGTTTATATTCTTGGTTTAAAAAATGGTCTAATCTAACCTACAACTTAAAAGTAATAATTAGTTTGGACATTTAAATAATCGTTTTCATTAATCACAAGTATTTGTGTCAAAAATATGCTATATAAACAGTCAGACATTTAAATAATCGTTTTCATAAATCACAAGTATTTGTGTCAAAAATATGCTATATAAACAGTCGCAATGAACTTTTTTTTCCAATATATCTATGCTTAAATATTAGAAAACAGTTTAACCAAATTGTCTCATGGTAAATATTTTTTGGATTAGTTTTCAAGCTTTCTAGTATATTTTTATCATACAAATTTAGTTATGTTCATTTTATGTGAGATTATGTAGAAATTCCACAATTTGTTGAATGTGATATTGATTTTGAAAATACTTTTTACTTAAGTTTGTTTCATTTGCTACAATAGTTATGAAATTATTTTTTGATGTATAACTGGAGTATTTTGTGTTTCAGTTTTTACATAATTCATCTATATTTCTTGTATACAGGAAAGTTTTAGCTTTTTTTCACATTGTTACAATTTTAAAGTCATACTGTAGCCATAAACTTTTTTGCTATTATGCATTAGTTCATCATTCAAGCACAGTTTTTTTTTATTCTATGTAAAAATGATTATTTAAACATGATTTTTAGCAACCTCCATTGCCATTCAAGAGCTAAAAGATAGTGTATCAAGATTAAAGCTTCCCAAAGAGCATACACCTCGCATTTAAGTATCAATTTTATAGCATACTAATCTAATTCGTGAGGATCAAAAATGGCGGAAAAAATCAAGAAGTTTTTTGCAAGAAAAAAGACTGATGCAAAATTCAAAATGGCCGGGCCTGGTCATAAATTGACTGACGACACTTCAAAAAAGCAGACTGCGGGCAATCAGAATAAAGTGGTACCGAGACAACAGATGTCTGAGGAAAGTAAACTCGCAGCTCAGGCTGCTTTGCTCCGGATACAGGGGCAGAGGAGGGAGAACCCATCTTTCAACACATCTCTGTCAGCTATACAGGTCTATATTTAAGGATTTGCTGCTATTTACAAATACATCAATTTAAAAACACTATGAAGAAAGTGGTATTAAATATGATTGTGCTTACCCCTATTTCAAAAGTTGAATTTTTGTATCAAATAAATTAACACGGTGAAAAAAATAGCAATGTATTTTAGTTCTACAAAATTATTTTTAAAAAATATAGTTGATAGCTATTTCGGCTCACGCCATCGTCAGAACTTTGCTTATCTATATATAGCTGTGTAGAAAAGGTACACAATACATCTTCTCTCCTGTTTTAACGGCCTAGCTTGTTTCTTTCTCGCAATAAAACTAAATTTTTCAAAAATTGTAAATGAAACTAAAAAATGCGGCTATGACAATAAGTTTACATGTGACGCGGAAGCAAATCAGACCCCTTCCCCCCGTGGAGCGGTTTAATCAATGGGCTAAACAATATATTAGTCTGTTCGTTAAGAATCCTTTGTGATAGTTGATGTCTATTGATTTCCAGCTGCTCCAAAGCGGTCATCCTACGACCCTTACTGCAAAGATTCAAACACTTAGGCGCTGAGTTTGAATTTATATTATGTGATTCCTTTATAATGTGATTAGCGAATTGTGAATCTGTATTTTTACTGTTGAATGATCTTATATGTTCCTTAGCTCGAGTAGATATACTCCTACCTGTCTGTCCGATGTAAACGGATAAACATGAGCCACAGGACATTTTATAAATACCGCTTCTGTCAAGTTTATTAATTTTAAGATATCTGCCTAAATTATTGTTGACTTTGAAAGCTACATTTACTGAATTTTTAATTTCCTGATGAAAAAAAGAAGCGGTTCTCCTGAATTGAATCAAATAAATTTATCTGACTTAACTGCTTGTAAAGCAAAATGAAAAACAATTAAAAATTGCGCATGGCCACAAAATTATCCGCCAATATGTGTATGTCTGAGTACAACTCAACAAAATTTTTGTATAGTACTATTGCTTTTATGACAACCATAACTTTTTTGCAGTGTATGAAACTCTGATTTTAACATGTAATTTCTGCAGTCCCTCTTATTGAAAGTAAATCATATATTGGTTTATACATTTCTATTTCCCATGCTTAACATCTGAAATGTACAGAATCTATTGCGAAATTTGTAAATATTGCATACTTGTGATTTTTAGAGGTTACAATTATTATAATGAATTAAAGTATCGTGTCTGTTAGCTTCTGTGTTCTATTTCCCATAGCAATCATATGGCTTTGGGTTAAAATTTTGAAGAAGTTAATATGAAATTATGATTTTTTCAATTTAAAGCTGTGATTATGGGTATTTATTTGTAAAGTCTTATATCCTTAAGTGACATGAATTATATTGAGTCTGCAATAATAATACTTTTTGATACCAAGAAATTAAATTTGAAGATTATACGAAGGGAAAAAAATAGCAATTTATATATATATAAACGGATTTGTCTTTAATTTCAAGGCTCAAGTCAAGAGGGAATTAGAAATGGAGAAAAGACCTGATGCTGTTCCTGAAACTGTTGTAGACAGTACTCCACAGGTTGTCAGTTTAGAAGCCTCTCCTCATCTTGCTGTCAATGGAGTATTTTTTGGGTAAACAATGTTTCATCACTTGACTGCTCTCACTATTGACATAAAACATTATTTTTTATAAATAATACTCCGTACCATGATTATTCTTTGCATTAATTATTTTTGGTTTTTATTCAGCTGTCCGATGATTAGTGAAGAGATCTTATCTAAGGATGAATGGAAAGCAAATATAAAAACATTCCTTTATGAGCAACTTGTGGAGGAACAGGGGCTCACTGCTTGTCTGATAATACAGTCTTGCAATAATGGCAGAGATAAGGTAATAAGCACTTTTATTTTTCAGTAATTTATTATTTTATCTTCATAAATCTATTTTATGCATATTTTATCATAATTGTAAAAACATAACATTGAACACGGTGAAAAAATAGCAATGTATTTTAGTTCTACAAAATTATTTTTAACAAATATAGTTGATAGCTATTTCGGCTCACGCCATCGTCTCATCGTCCATCGGCAGATAGTTCTGACGATGGCGTGAGCCGAAATAGCTATCAACTGTATTTGTTAAAAATAATTTTGTAGAACTAAAATACATTGCTATTTTTTCACCGTGTTGTAATGGAGTTCTACCAAGTGAATGACAATTCAATCAATACATAACATTGAATTTTAATTATATCTGTTTCACTGTCCCCTTCTTTATTTTTAATGATAATATGAGCCGCAGAGTAAAATAAAACTTGTATTTTACCCGAAGATGCTTTCCAATGAAGAAAATCACTCTTGAAGTGAAATTGCATAATTATCTAGCTTAATTTTATATTTGGAACTAATTTCTCAAATGTGGCGGGCCAAATCTATCAAAAATATCAAATAATAATTATTAGTAATACATTGCATCGCTCTTCTTTTTCCAGATTGACAGTTGTGTAGAAATTCTGTGTAAATATTTGGAAAACATCATATCTCATCCCGAAGAAGAGAAATATCACAAAATTCGCATGTCTAATAGGTATGAACAGGTTTAAAAATTCAATTATTTATACAGATTTTGTTTATTTTTTTTATAATCTTCTCTTTGATCCTTATTAAAGATATCTTTTAGTTAACCTCTCTTTTACCCTCAAATATCTGTTAATTTTTATTTCAGAATTTATTGTGATAAAGTTCAACCTATCGAAGGATCTAAAGAGTTGCTTCACGCAGCAGGATTCAGAGAGCAAATGTTACCGAGTAGTGAAAATGGAAGCGAAGAAAGTTTTTTAGTATTCAATGCAGAAAATGTCGAGTCCATTGACAGTTTAACGGTGAGTACAACACTATTGTACTGTCATTCGTTAAACCTATAGAAATGTTGCAATACTTGATTGAATTTTTTAATATCTTTAGCTATTGATCGACGCACTCCGATCTGCAGAACCGATTCATTTAGAGTTGGATAGAAATCTTCAAGTTCTATTGCCTTCACAAGCTGCACGGCGAGTAGATCTTCCAAATGCTTTTTATTCAATCACGCCAGCAGAAATTAAAAGAGAGCATCAGCTGAGGTATGTTACACAGTCTTATCAATTACATTCTCCAAAATATGATTATTTTACAGCATATTAAAATGTGAATATATAACTAGATTATATCATAAAAATAAAATTTTATGGGAAGTCTTTACTATTGATTATTTTTTTATCTACTGCTCCGCTGCAAAGAATGTGTGATCATTCTCAGTCATTGACCGTCACTTTAAATCACACACGTCAAACATTCCCAATGCATTCACAATTTCCCTATCGCTTGCCTATTCTTTTATACATAGATTTATATTCAAAGACATGGAAAATTCCTCTCAAATACAATTCTTAAAACAGATGAAGGGAGAACGATCGGTTATTACTTTTTCCTTACCCTCTGATACCTAGCCCTATACCCCATGAATACTGTTGGTGCTTTATAGCTATGACAAGATAAAAGGTTATTCTGAAGATTTTATTTAGTATTTATGGCAACAGATGCATTAATAATATTAATTTACTTATAGAGCTGAAACTGCAGAGAAAAGCCAAATTCTACGAACCAAAGCAATGAGGGACAAGGATGAACTGAGAGAGTTGAGAAAGTACAAATTCGCACTTATCCGAGTCAGATTTCCTGATGGCATATTATTACAGGTAAGAAGCCTATATGATTGCGCGACTTGTGGTTCAGTTAGTAAGGTCTCAAATACAATCAACAAATTTTGAAAAAATCCTCATAGTGAATAACATTTTATTAACAATATTGTTACCAAAAAAATAGGGATACAAAGATAAAATATTAAATAAGGTTGATTAGTGAAAAAATGTTGCCTGTCTAAATTCTATTGTGCCACGTCTATGTTAGTATTATATCTCAAATGTGGAGACAAAGAAGAATGAGAGTGGACCTTGTTTATGGTGATGTTAATTTTTATATAACTAATTCGGATGAATCTTTTATTGCTTCGTACAGTAGCACAAGCCATTGTTATAATGAATAAGGTGACGTGATTAATGATAATGATATTATTCAAGCATCTGTAAGCCACTTTACCAGTGTTAACTGTCACTTCTTGATGGAAAGGCATGATATTTTTGGCATGCGTTATCAACCGACATCATCATTCGATAATGCTCACGATGAGTAGAACCAGTCCTTATCATAAAATTTATTGTGGAAATAGTACTAAAAAATGTGTTTTTATTATTGAAAATATTTTTTATGTTCTGTTAAACATAAAATAATCTGACGGTGTTTGGTTTTTGTTAATTACATAATTTCACTCAATTGGGAGTCGATGGGTTAACAAAGAAATATTAAGTATAAAATTAAATTTAAAAGAATATGATCATTTTTTCAAACATGACTGGATTTGATAATTACAATTTCTAGCTTTTCTAACTTGATGCCATGACTAATGATTTTTTTATAAATTTATTTCAAAGATATTTTTTAATATTTCGTTGCGATTTTATGCTTTTTTTGCGGTATCTATATAGTTAACCTGACCGAATCACAAACAGCTTCATATTTGTAAATTAGAATCATTCTTTTGAATATTGCAATGCTATCGGGCTGGGGCTTCAATTTTGTTTTAATTAGGAGTCAATTTGAATTATCTATGCTGGGTCTTGATTCTTCTTTCGCAAATATGTTATTTTCTTCCTTGCCAAGGTTTTGATAACCTTTAAAATGCAATTTTTTTTACTTCAAGGTGGCTAATATGTTTTTTTTTATTTTACAGGGAACGTTTTCTGTGTATGACAAATTTTCAGAAGTTCAAAACTTTGTCAGAGACAATCTAGAACATGAAGGATTACCGTTTGTCCTCAATTCTCCGACAGGTACCAAAATCAATGAAGAAGATTTCGATAAGACCCTCGTTGATCTTCGTTTGGTGCCTGCGACCATTCTGACATTCGCCTGGGATCAGTCCATCCTTGAAGAAGTTAGAAAATCTGCCCAAAAAGACGTCTATTTGAAACCGGAAGTTATGGTCCTCGTGCAACAAGCTTGAGAGTATTATTAAACACTTATAAGTGTGTATGTATCCTATTAATCCACCTGATATGATTTACCAACTAAAATAAATCTTTAGACTAGTTAATATGCAAGTTCCATCATATTAATTAAACTAGACATTTCAAACATTCATTGAACATGTAGTTTATTTAAAACATCATTGGTGAAATAGATCTGCTGTGTAAATATTCAAGTTAATGAAGCCATTGAAATTATTGTATCTGCAAACATTGTTGGACAAAAATATGAAAATTTTTAAATTGATCGGGGTAACGGATATTACAATGATAAAAAAAAATGTAGGTATGCATCCCATATTTTTGATTATCAACTATCAATACACTGTATCAGACTGCAAATATAAAACTTATTAATATATCCTAATATTCTTTGCATGGTAACATAAGATTATATACTCTTGATGCGTTTTAATAAAATAAACAGAATGTTTTTATCATCTTTGTAGTTCTTAACATGGGAAGACATGTTGTGTTAGATTGTAATTGATTCAACCACAACACGGTGCCTTCCCAAATTTAAAACCATACAGAGTACGGTTTGGTGTATTGTGAGATAAAGGGAACTGAGAAGTCGAGACTTATCACAAGTGCAGAAAAGTTCAATACCAAACTTATTTTGCAATTATATGCTAGGTTAGGTTACAAGTCATGATCCAGATCTTGTTAGACTTGTTCTTGAACCAGTGATGTGTAATGATTTTTTTCTGATGAATTTTTATCTGAACCAGTTGAAAAATATAATATTTTTCTCTTAAAAGGATTTTAATCACTTGACTGTCTAGCTCTGAAAAATATGTGGTACATGAAATACATGTGTTAAAGTTATTATGTACGGTGTCAACCCTTTAAACAATTGAAAATTTTCATAGAATAACTGTCATAACTAAAATCTTTTAAAAAAATGCCTAATCTGCTAGATAAATAGACTTTTTTGCAAATCAAATTTTCTTCTCCATTTTATGTATTCACTTGTAATTATAAAGTTTTCCTACAAAAGTGAACATTTTGTATTTGATAATAAATTTCATAGCTAGGTGCATAAAATTGATTTCATTATTATAAATGTGTTAAATATATTCCTCACCATTATCTTTTATTGTACTATTAGAATAATCATGTTTTGTTGTGTATTTTAATAGTTATTTTTTTATATGGATTATCATGATTGAAATTACAATTTTCTAAAACACTGATTTTTTCAATATTGTATGTATTGCAAATAAATCTACTTTTAGACCCCACACTTAAGGCTTTACAGCAGGGCTTCACAATCTTCCCACGTTGTTATTTTAAGGTTTACTTATGTTCATGAAACCCTGCCTTTTTAATATGTAAATAACAATAAAAGATATTTATTATAAAATATTTTTTCATTTATGTTTCCCATGATTGAATTATTGAAAGTAATAAAAACTTGAAGGATTGGATTGTTGAATTCAAAAAAATTAACCAAATTATTATACTATTTAATATAAGAAGTATATTTATCAATTATGATAAACATACTTCTAAAATTCAACAGTGCTAAAACAAGATCTAAAAAAATGCAATCAAAGTATATATGATAGCTGCCAATATTATTCCACATGCCTATTCGACGAACAAATATGCACCAACATGCTGAAAAAAATTTGAATGCTAGTAAGCGCATCTGTCACAAAATTATACCTTTTAACCAAAATAAATTTTACATTCCGATCTATGTTGATAAGGAGTTTACTATAATATAATAAATAATATGGTAATACAAAAATAGAAGAACTTGTATATCTTTTGCGATCACTTTTAAGGTGTTAACTGCCACTTCTTGGTGGAAACGCACAATATTTTAAATAATAAAAACACATTTTTTAGTACTTATTTCCACAATATATTTAATGATCATAATATATTTTCAGTCATTGCTCGCTATGAGCAAAACCGGTTTTGATCATAAAATATATTGTGGATATAAATACTAAAGAAATGTGTTTTTATCATCTATAGTATCTTTATATTTTTTCACATTGCCTACTATTATAATATAGATATCTGCTAGATATAAAAATGAAACACTTAAATGATTTAAAAAAATATATTCATTTATAGAGTAGGAATGAGAATTTTTTTTTCATTCTTTAGAGTGAAAATTTTTATCTTGTTTTGCTGATCTATGATGAGTTTCACTAAAAGCCTACAGAAAAACATTAGATTGCAATAATGACACCAGTATTCCAAACACGTAGAAGTACACAAGCATGACTATCTAAGGATGAGGTTTTAAGTTGTATCGATCAATGTTCTCTCGATCTCGAATAGTTTACTTGATAAATTAAGCTAAACAACTTTTTCTTCCGTTGGAGAAACCTCAGTAGTATTCAGCAAGGTAACGGATTTGGTACAATCGTTGGTCTTGTAGATGCCCACCAATTTGTTAGCTAACTCGAACATGTTGTGCCGTAGAGATATAATGATGAACTGGGCGTTTTTTGTTCTTTCCTATAAACAATGAAACAAAATCATTTCCATATACCCTAATTTTGCTCCACAAAAGATCAGTTTTCTACTCTAGTGATTAAATGACTTTTTTTTGCAGATGAGGGAAATTTTATTAATATATATGTACACAATTTTTTTACTTTCTTTTTCAAACCCAAAATACTTAACATATGTTTTTCCCGAAACTCACTTTTTCCACAAGTGCCCTTTTACTGAGTGTAAATTAAAAATTGTTTTGTTTGAATAGGGATAGATTTTAATAAAGCACAAAATCAAACATAATTGTATTACAGTGCTGTCACTACCGGTTCTCCGAAAAGTGAACAGGCTGGGTTAACGATAATTTCCTAACTATATTCAGTTCTGTTGCATCCGTGTGATGGAATGCCTGAAGATGCCGAAGGGCGAAATCCGGGTCGTTTGTGACAAAACATGTGGAATCGTACAAAATTGCAACAATTCAAATTCAAATAAATTCACCTTTTTTGATAACCAGAATATCACCAAAAGCTCCATAGAAGAATACTTAGCAATATATAACTCATTTTTGCAAGAAATGTAGGTTATCCACTTTTTTCATTACGTGGATTACAATATATAAGCAAAAATTAATCCGACTATGTGAATGTAGTGTACAAGTGAAATGAATAGTTTACCTTAATATAATTGGCTACGATAGACACATTCTTGAAATCCAATGCAGCATCGATTTCATCCATTACATAAAGTGGAGTAGGCTTATAGTAATGAAGGGCAAATACTAAAGCCAGAGAACTCAATGTCTTCTCTCCTCCAGAAAGATTTGAGATGTTTTTCCATGACTTGTTAGGCGGGCGAACACTGAAATACAGTATGAATATTTGTAACTATATATTAAATGTGCCATGTGGATTTGGAACCATTTTGTCCATTTCTCATCTCAAATCGATGTTTTTTTGGGCAACTTTTTTGAGATTGTTTTATTTATTAATTAACACTGGTAAATAATATTGTCAATAAAGCATAACATATGAATTAAAAAAAAAAGGATTCATTTATAGAAAAAAATCACTTAGAAACACAAAGCATTAAGATACTTTATTGACCTAAGTGTTTGCATCTTTGCAGTAAGGGTCGTAGGATGACCGCTTTGGAGCAGCTGGAAATCAATAGACAACAACTATCACAAAGCATTCTTAACGAACAAACTAATATATCATTTAGTCCACTGATTAAACCGCTCCACGGGGGGAAGGGATCTGATTTGCTTCCATAATAGACCATTACCGTGCCACATGTAAACTTATTGTCAAGCCGCATTTTTTAGTTTCATTTACAATTTTTGAAAAATTTTGTTTTATTGCAAGAAACAAAGCTATGCCGTTAAAACAGGAGAGAAGATGTATTGTGTACCTTTTCTACACAGCTATATATAGATAAGCAAATGTTAGTTTAAGCATAGTTCTGACGATGGTGTGAGCCGAAATAGCTATCAATTATATTTTTTAAAAATAATTTTGTAGAACTAAAATACATTGCTATTTTTTTCCCCATGTCATTAAGATACTCACTAGAAATGTTCTATCTATCAGTGGTGAAATGAGAAGTCGTATCTTCATTGAACATATCACACCCTAGGTTTTTCTGGTGATCTATCACAGTAAACATGAGACAAATTTACTAATAAGAATATTATACCTAAAGACTATTCCCTCGGTGAAAGGATCGAGTGAATCAACCAATTCCAGCTCAGCATCACCACCGAGAGTAATCATTTGGTACATCTCCTTTAGTTTAGCAGTAATGGTGTTGAATCCAGCCAAGAATTCCGTGTGGCGAATACGACGGCACTTGTCGTGCTGCTCGCGCATGGAGTTTCTCTGATTTGTAATTTCTTCAAGTTCATTAGCTCGCTTAAGGAAAATTTCTTCTTTCGCTTTGTATTCCTAAAAAATATTTTTTTTTTCATTACTATATTTTTTTTTTTTTTAATAATAAAAACATTTTTTTAGTACTTATTTCCACAATATATTTTTTGATCAGGACCGGTTTCGCTCATCATGAGCATTATTAACTGATGTTTATCATGATCAGTTGATAATGCTCGCGATGAGCGAAACCGGTCCTGATCAAAAAATATATTGTGGAAATAAGTACTAAAAAATGTGTTTTTATTATTTAAAATATCATGCCTTTCCATCAAGAAGTGACAGTTAACACCTTAAAAGTGACTATGATTAGTAAGAATAAATCTAATAAAAATAGAAAATAAGTGAATTCATTGATAATTTTACCTGAATAGCTTGTAAATTTGGTTTATGTTCGCCAAGACGCTCTTCCTGAATCTGAACTTTACTTTGCAAGTCATCTGTTTTGAAAACTTCCAATTCTTCATCAGAATATTTAGACAACGGAGGAATGGGTTCTTCGTTGGCCAGTGGGATTATCTCTAGGACAAGTGATGACAACTACAAAGAAATTAAATTTCATTAAAATTCATGTATGTATGTAATATGTTGCAGTGAAATAATAGTGCCGTATTTTCAACCATCAACTCCCCCTATATTATTTTTAACAGTTTCCTAATTTTATAGGTAATTGCTCTGGCTACTCCTTTTCTTTAGGATTGGATTGACGGGCATCAATTTTGGATATCACAAACACTCATGACTTCAAATAGAAATTCATAAATCTATTGGAAAAAGTGTTTGTGTTCGGGACTCAAGCCCATGAGGTCCATAATGAAGGTTTATCGAATCAGATTACAACAGAACATACTTCTCGTTTCCATGAAGGGATCTTGGCTTTAAGGTCATCGATAGACTTGTCAACTTTGGAAATGGTGTTAACAATTTCTAGCCTATCAGATTTGCATTTATTCTCTTGTTTGACAAGACTGGCGATTTCTTCTTTGAGCTCTGCAAATTCTTCTACACCTTCTGACAACTTTTCAGCTATCTAAAATTTGAAAGAAAAGGCATTTGTACAAAGTTCAAAATCATAAATATTCAGTGAAAGCCACAAATAATGAGAAAGAAAGATCAATTAAGCTTAGCATTCATTATTCAGTCAACATGTTTTATAGCACTATAGGAAATAATGATTACAGTGTTTATTGTTGTAGCAAACTGCACACTGTAATCTATATTTTGCAACTACACATGAGTAGTCCACATTCATAGTTATCATGAGATATTACTTACGATTGTGATTTAGATCTACCTCTGCAAATATATATGTATTGATAAATTGAGCTCAATTAATTGTTCATGACCTGTCACAATTTTGTAAAGTATATTGAGACACATATTATGAGATGTAATAAGATATTGAGAAATTAGAAATATATAAAAATGTTCCTCAATAGTTCCCGACTATTTATGACAAAAGAGACTCAACTCACATCGTCTAGTTCTTTCTCCATCCAAGATCCATCCAAAGTGATCTGTTTCTTTTCTTCATTCATCTTCTTTAATTTTTCTTCTAAATCATTGATTTCCTTCTCCATCTGTGCAATCTTTTCTTTAGACTTTTTGGCATTTCTACAAAGTGAATGAATATGATTAGTATATGAATCACTGCATGGCAAATGGATGTCCATGAGCTGCCTAGTCAAATAATAGATTATTAAAAAAATATATTTATTTTTTATAGATCTCTTTGAAAACTGCTACGAAAAATGAGCATGGACATTTGATGAAATGAATGTCCATATTTCAATGCGTACGGAGTTATAGAAGCAAAAATAAGGACAGTGAAAAAATAGCAATGTATTTTAGTTTTCCTAAATTTTCCACCGTGTTTTAAAGAAGTTCTACGAAATAAATACCAATTCAATCAAGCAAAAATAAACTTTATCACTATAAGAAAAAAAACCACAGAGCATCTGATATTAGAAATTTTTTAGTGATTTATTGAAATTGTGGAAAACACAGCTTGTTTGAGCTGTGAATTTGTGAATTCGAATTTTTTTGTGAGATTAGAAAGGTTGGCATTTTAGTCCATATATTTAATTTTAGGGAGCGAACAAAAAAACTGCGATGTTGTTGTGACTTGTTAAAGATTCTTGTAAGGTTATGGCAATAAATATTGCATTGAACATAAGAGCATTTGAGGTAGACGAATGTAAGGTTATAATAAGAAATTTTATAAACTCTAATGCACCTCTCACTGGTCTTAATGGCCACATTAAGTCTGGTAATCTCACTGTGAACTTTATCAATCTTTCCGGTGATCTCAGTGATTCCTTTCTGAAGAGTTTTCACTTTTCCTCCGGAGACCGCAACAATCTTTTCATGAATTTCTTGAACCTCTTTTTCAATCTGAAATGATATGATGAAATTGCAAATAAATATCAGGAGAAACTGTAAAAACTAATTATTTTATCTCAAAAAATAATATATGTATTTCATACTTTGTCAGAATCATATTTGGCTTTTTCATAAAGAGTTTCCGCTTCTCGGGTTGTTTTTTCCAGCGCAGCTTTCTTTTTTGCATCAACTGCGCTACTTGCAGCTTTGTCGGTTTGCTCTTTAACTTGGATCTATAGACCAAAAGAAAGTGTATCATTTGGAATTCATTACAGCCTAATTTTTATCTAAATATGTAAATAAAGAAAGAGAAATAATCTACCTTGAGACCGGGAGCCTGTTCAACGAGGTTTTTATATTCCATCTCCATTTTGTTTTTGTTCATCTTCATTTGAGCAATTTCTCGAGTAAGTGAGTTCACTTTACTTTCTAGTTCAGGCAACATGCTGCGAAGCTCTCGCGTTCTAACGAAAAATGTATATAAATTCTATGTTGAGTATAAATATTGTATACTTGCTAATTGAAAATTGATAATCATGACAAGAAATTTATTATGAGCATGGAGATTAAATTATTTAAAAACAAAAAAATTGGCAATCCTTAACATCTAAATTAGTTTTTACGTGAATGGTTTTACTGCCGATATTAAGTTGTATATCATATTTAGAGATAAGAGAATAATGAAATTTATGATTATAAATACATTTTATCAAGACTTTTCGTTTTGACATCTGCTTTGAAATCTGCTATGAACAGTAATTTATATTTTTATTAATAACAATTGTGTCAGTAAACATTGTATAATTACCTTTCTGATAGTGTTTCAAGTTCTTCTTCTTGGGCTTGGATTATTCGCGGATCAATTTCATTAGTGACTTCAACAGTCCTTCCCATTCGCCCTCTCAATGTGGATCGACCGCCTCCAGACATTGTTCCTAAAAATATTACACCAAATCTATAATCTACCATCTAACGATTGGGACGTTAACAGCCAGTGGGTTGACATGTTTATTAATAATATCTCACATGAAAAGATTTTTTTTAAATTCCTTAATAAAAAAAGTGTTATTGGTGATCTTTTGCAATCAAAATTACATGTTGCCTTGAGGGCAATAGAAATATGATTGAGACATATGTTGTTTTTTAATTCTGGATATTTTTAATTTTTCAATATAAAACAAATGGTTATGACAAATAATTATATAGCCTTTTTCATTACAACTATATTGTAAATCCTATGAGCATTCAATTCAGATTTTAGCGCTTCTAGTTTTTGCGTTGGGTTGTAAGTATTGATTTGAAAAAGATTTTACAGATAATTACAAATATTACACAAATATGTAAAAATCAAATCAATGAAAACTGAAACATTCAAATTAGATATCATTCTTACAATTGGTTTATATATGAACAATTTTTATATCATTAGTTGATGATTCTTAAAAGAAACAGACCTGCAATCTCAATTACATCTCCTGCGAGAGTGACCACGCGGAACCTGGTCGCTCCGTATGCAATCCGAGATGCCTGTTCTAAATCGTTTGCCACCAAGGTGTCCCTAAGTGCATAGCAGAAGGCTGGTCTGATTTTTTCATCACTCACTTTGATCAAGTCAAGTAAGCGGGGAGCATTTTCAGGTCTAAAAAAAAAAAGAAAACTCTTCAATAAATAACTATATAAATCAAGAAAGTCAGTTTTCTGGTTCACTACGGATTATTTTGGTATACTGGTATATTACTATGTAAGCAGAAGCCTTAAGTTATTAGGTGAAAGGCAGTTTAGAAAGTGTCATATAACAAACAAAAAAATCATTTCAGTTGTATGAAAATAAAAATGGGGTGAAAATATAAATTATTCACACTGGATGACATACATTGCTAGCAACTGTTTGAATTGAAGAGGACCACTGCCATACATGAATTGAATATAGTTTACAAATATACAAGTAAATTTTATTTGTGATATCATAAGTTAAGTTTCACAAATGTCTAGTCTAAAAGTGTGTGCTCTGTTGCTTTTGGGGCATCAATGCCATCCTATCCAAAGTGCCTCAACTGAATATGAAGATCAACCTTACAGAAAGCGTTACTTTTAAGTTGAATAGATAATTACTTAGAAATCAGTATACTAACGTGTTCATTTTCTTGTAACATTGTGATTGAAGGTGCTCTTGCTTCTCGAGAACTATGAAAGTAGCTCTGCCGACATTGTTGTCTCTGAGGTATTCAATGCAGTACTGAGCGGTGCCTACATTGTCTACCACAATATTGTCGAGAGGACCACAGCACGTAGATATCGCAACATCATATTTGGCATCTATAGCACCTAGATCACCCTACAAATAAAGCTCATTTTATCCTTAGCCATCTATAGCACAAAATATTATACTATGATAATTGCTCGTTTTGAAATCAATGATAAATCCAGGTAGCGTAATATTATGAATCCAACATTGAATTTCCCCTAAGAATGTTCCACTTGAACAATTGAGGTGAGAGATCGCTATACCAAATAAGAATATTTAACATTAAATACTTTTTTTAGAAAAATAAATAAAAGAATACTTATATCAAGGCAAATTGTTGTGATATTTTTGCTTTTAAAAACAATGTCTGACTTACTTATTGATGTCAAGAAAAAAATCAATCACATTCACATATTCATGAGATAAATTTTCTGAAGTGCCAGTATTTGGCATTTTCTCTGTTTCGTATAGGAAAATTAGTAAATATTATAAAAATATAGTTTTGTAATCTCTAATTATTTGATTTCTGTATTCATTGATAAAAACTATTTATATTATTTACTTTATATTTTTTAGGCTCAGGTCAAAATTTTGAATAGAAATTCAAATAGGTCTTACAAGTCGTCCATATATTCCAGGTAATCTACCAGCTTGTTTCTCCGCGATTAATGAATCTAGAACCCTTCCTTTGGATTTATTTGCAGTCATAGCTTGACGGGATTCCTCCACTTGACCTCTGAGAGTTCGCACTCTTGCCGTTTTCTGATGCTCCTCTGCTTGGAGAGTTTCCAGCTCCCGTTTTGCAGACACCAAGGCCTTTTCTTTAGCTGGTATAGATGTTGTAAGTTGAGTCAATTTTCTACAGACAAAGAAAAACGTTTTATTTTTAGTTATATGAGCATTCATAATATTTTTTTTCATTTGTTATTTGGCATTTTTGAGAAATGTGTTCAGAACAGTTCCATCTTAAGATTTTTGATTAAATAGTTTTTTTAACATTTTGTAAAAGAAATCATAGGATTAAATATAATACGTTAGGATTTTTTCTGAATAATAAATACAACAAATTGAAAATATGAATCCACTTACTCTTTCTTTTCCTGTATACCAAATGTAACATTTTCAAGAGCCTCCTTGAGGTTTGTAAGCTTTTCCTTTTCTTTCTCTTCAGTACTGATGTAGATTTTCATTTCCGATTCTGCCAACTTGAAGATTTGCTTTTTTTCATCTTCAATCTTTTTCAAATCGATTAATTTTAATTGAACTTTATCTTTGGCATCTTGAAGACCAATTGTTTCAGTTCTAAAAAAAGGTAAAATTGCCAATATCAACCCTTTTCTCATGTATTTCATAAATTATTGTAAGGTATATTATACCTCCATACAAAAAAAAATTATTCATATCATCAAAAGAAAATGTCAAATACAGTTCTATTGAGAACACAGCAGTAGAATTATTTTGTAGATATCAAAGATGCATCAACAATTAAAAATGGCATAGTGAGCATGACTTATAGCAACATGAATAAAAGAGTACCAATAGATATTCTCCAGTCAAATTTATTTGTGTAACAGTAATTAGTCAATGTTGACTCCCTTTTAACATCAATTGTAGATTACAATGACAAAATACATAATACAACTTGATATCAAATAAAGTTTCTGCAGGTAATAAAAAATAGACATCATAATTCCCTCACCTGATGCTGGCCATAAACTTTTGAAGATCGGCTTCTTGAGTCTCCTTTTGTTGAGCCAATTTTTTATCTAATTCCTCGCAATCTTTTATGTCTCTTTTACTTTTTTCAGGTACCTAAAACAACTTTTAAAGTGAGTCCTCGATCACACTATGTTCTTATGCTGTTGCGAAAATTTCAAATAAATAATATATGTAGCAAATTTTGGTGATCAAGGTACTGTGGGTTCAATAGTTGAATGGGTTTGAATCCTAGTACAGTTGGATTCACAAACTGATTTTTTAATTCATGGATTTGTGTTTAGAAGGCAAGGGTACGTACAAAATTCCCTACTACACATTTGACCATAAAAATGGGACGTTAAGACAGAGGAATTATATTATACTATAATATTTGAAAAAGATCATGCGAGTAACTGGGCAAAAAACAGTTATTGCAAAACTTTCGTCGAGGTTAGCCTTGTTGTACACTAAAAGTGGAGGAGAGTTTTTACAGGTAAATGCTAGAGTAATGCCTAGTGACCAAATTCTCTAATGATGGGAGAAAGTTTTGATAGCATAAATTCTAATAAAAATTTGTTTAGAAGTAGCAGGTTACTTGGGTACTGTAAGAAAATTGTGACTCAAAATAGGTTGGGAGCCAAATTTAATTTTAATACCTGCTCCAAGTCCATGAGTTTTGATTTTTCCTGCTCCAACACTCCCTGAATGTTTTTCTTTCTTTTTGTGGTCTGGGTCACATCTGCTTGCAATGCCACATCTCGACCTTTCATAGTTTTGAAAAGTTCAGTCAGTTCTTCTTTACGTTGCTCTAACTTTTCATATTTTCTGTAAATCAATATATAGATTGTAAACAAACAATATTGTGAATAAATTCAATTAAAACCAATTATGCTTGTAATATAATCTGTCTTACTTATTTCCTTGAACGAGAACTGTGTTCTTCTCATTCTTTGTTGCCTTAAGTTGAGTCATATTTTCATCAAGTTCATTAAGAGATATTTGATGCTTTTCACGGTCCACTTTGATATCTGCGATTTTTTTAGATGTTGTATACCTGATGAAATAAAATTACATTATAGAACCATTTTTTTTTTTGCAATCATATTCACTCAGAGTATAGGGCACATGGACTCCTAATAGAAATTTAAAAAAAAGAGTTTTACGAAATGTGCTCATAATTTATTTGCTAAGCTTCATTATATTTTGAGATTGAGGATAGAATGATAGAACTAGTAATTAGCTCTCACTATGTCTTTTATGGGATTGTATGTGAGAAAGGGTTATTAGACATCCATGTATTTGAAGAAAAATTAATAAATCAATCAAATTTTTTTTATGAAACTGTGTTGGGTTTCCAATCCGTGAACACTACAATCAAACCTAAAGACATTGACCAATTGGCTACAGACCCAATACACTATGAATCTAATTTGGATATTATGTAAGACTATCCACTTGTAACCCTTTACATCTATTTATTAGCGCTCAATCTAGATTCATTCCTCTATTATGTAGCCAAATTGGGAGCAGTAAATAGAGGAAATTATTCTGCCGCAGTACTTGTTGTTATTGTATCTTTTAATCACTCACATGTATTTTTGTAAAAGTGTATTTTTGGCCCTGGTCAAGTTGTTGGCAATATTTAGCTGAGCGAGAGCTTCTTTCATTGGACCCTCAAGTTTTTGTTTTTCCCCTTCGACGAGACGGACACGATTTAGCTTTTCCTTGCGAGCTTCTGTCAATTCTTCCACACGGATGGATAGTTTTTCAATGGGTTCCTGTGAGAGAAATGAAATGAAAAAGTATCAACAAATTGCAATCAGCTGTATGCACGATATACAGCGATAGTCAACACATTATCAAGTGCAGAAAAAATAAAAAAAGTATCAAACCTTGAATCTTGATGTACCGACAATGTCTTCTAAATACTCTAGCATGCCGGTCTCGTGTTCAGTCTGACCTTTGGACTTCATCATGGCTATTTGCTCGACTTCTCCCTGAAACAAAAATAAATGAATAATTAAATTACCTAAGATTAAAAAATGAATATCACCAGGACAATATGCAAATAGGAAGGACAAAAAAATGCATAAAAAAAGGTTTATAACATAATATCAAGGTTAACTTTATACATGGAGTTGTATCACTAGCGATAACTATTCCATTGCAAACCATGTTTGTTTATTTCTACAACAAATACGTATATTCTAAATTCCCAGTTGAAAAACTGCATTATTTGAGAAATGTGAACTGTATCATATATATTAAAATCATAATGTTTTTTGGCAATATACATAATATATGTTTGAAATAGTATTACTTTAGCAGACCAAGGTAACAAATGTACAGCACAATTTTTAACTTATTTACAAATAAAAATATGGCATACCTAAATTTTTTTCATAGACATAAGTATATTTTTTTTTACATAATAAAAGCAAGAGTTATTTATTTAGCAATATGAAAATAGTGACTGCTTTTAAAAAAATACACATTGCAGTATGCCAAGAATGGAACATCTAGGGAAGAAAGATATATAAGCATATTTATTAAAATATAATATATATGATATAATACATGAATAGTTTGCCTGTAGAGAGTGCCAACTGGAGATGAGTGTGTGAACTTTAATATTGCTGCACACCTAAGAGGAAACATGGTCTGCAGTGATATTCAAGTTCAGTTTGACTGTGATGAGAATAAACTTAAATAAGAGGTGATGGACTGTATGGAAGCAGTACTATTATTATGTCTGCCAAAAAATACCTGTAATATAAGGAACCTGTTGTGGTCCAAATCAATGCCATGTGATTTTAGAACTTTAGATACTTCTTTGAACTGCACTTTACGTCCATTGAGAGTATAGTGAGAAGAATTATCTTTGAAAGCAGTCCTTGCAATGACTAGCTTTGTATTGGGCACTTCTGTGTATCCATCAGCATCATCCTGGAAGAATAAAGAAAGCACAATCTTTAGTAAATTCTAAAGAATAATTTTAAAGCCATAACAGCATTGTTAATCGTATCATTTTTCATTATGTCAGCATACCTTTTTTTAATTTTTAAATGTGTCTGCTCCCAATTTGCAGCATATGGAAATATTTTGACAGAATTCATTTGTTACCCAGTTGCTCAATGTCTGTCATGTTGAGAGAACCAATAGATGGGGAAGGGATAGGACAAAACTTGTGGTTAGATTTATAGCTCTTGCTACACCAAGTTTATTTAAGATGAGATGAGTGGGAGGAGATTTCAAAACATTGTAAGCACCCAGACCTTCAAACAGAATCGATGAGACAATTGGAAGAAACAATGCTCTTACGGGGATTTGAATACATGAGATCCTTCATAACACACTAATATATTTTCTCCGATTTTTAAATGATAGAAAGTTGATTTTTTTACATAGATAGGGTAATATTTTATTATTAATTGTCAAATCAAAATGTTTCAAATGTACTCAATTTGAAATAATATCAGACTTCCACAAACTTTCGCTGAAAATGCACATGTGACAACCCAACATGAGTCGCAGTTTCCTTTTAGAATATCTTTTATCTGCCTTAGATCTGCAAAATGTTCTGCAGTCGGTTGCAACAGCTGCTCAGTTGACAGTCCATTCAACAAGGGTTTAGTTGACCAATTCAATAAGAAAGTGTGACTATATTTACTTTATCAATTATCTGGACAAAATGCACTGCCACACTGGCGCTGGTGATATTGGGATGATTCTTCGATGAATGAAGCAGAACTGATATTTTTTTTGAACGGATTTTCGCAGCTCTGTACCCGAACACAAACAACATAGAGTCGATCACATTACTCTTTCCACTGCCATTGGGGCCAATGATTGCTGTAAAACTCTGAAATAAAAGATTCAATTTTGTAATGAAAGTGAGAGCAGTACTATTTATAAATGTATTAAGTAGATTTTGCCTGAACTTGCCGAGTCGACTTCATTGTCAATTTCCAATGTTTACATATAAATTGTTTCTATATTGAAAAAGCAACCAATTTATAATTAAAAATTTTTGAAACATTATCTATCAAATAAATGAATATTAGAATGTCACAAAAGTCAAAAATATAATGTGAACTATAAAATACATAAATATCTTACAGGATTTTTCTTAACTATATTTGAAAAGTACAATAGAGACTCTTAAAGACAATAGTGATATGAAAATGAGAGATAAATGTTTTTTTTTTATTTTTGACAATAAAATCATGATGAACAAAATCGATGCGCTTCTTATATCCAATAAACTTTGTAAATAAAAAAGTATTAGCCATAAGAATTTTACTTGGAAGAATATGAGAAGGTATTTAACTTTATTTTGACTGTACCTAAAAATGACAAATCTGACAGCAATTCGACCCACGAATTATTATAAAAGATTGTATGTAATATGCCTAATAGACTAGGATTAAAAGAATAACTATAATAGATTTATCCATTCATTATAAAATAATTTTATTATTCAGACCCATGAAATACCATTGTATTAAAAATTTAAACTACCTACGAATAGTTTAAATAATAAAAACACATTTACAGTACTATTTCCATAATATATTTTATAATCAGGACCGGTTATGGTCATGGCAAGCATTATCAACGGATCTTTACTGATCATTACCAATTAATAATAGAAAATAACAAAAATAAATAAAAACTATCATCAAGCTAACCTTGTGAAAGGGTCCCAAAACCTGTTTACCAGCATAGCTTTTGAAATTCTCGTTCACAATATCTGTTATAATCAGACGAGGTCCGGTGGCTTCCATAGATAATGTTGGTTTTGGGGCAGGAGGAATATAAATATCACCTGTAACAAACCTTAGTTATAAATAAACAAAATTTAAAATATTGTATTTGGTATTAACTTTGAGTCCATAAATTATGTGTAAGAATTTTAAAGAAGAAATGTAAAGAATTTATCAGTAATAATGTGTTTTTCACTATATGTTTATTCATTCTACCAGAGCTGCATTACAATAGTGGATCATGATGCTGACAAAGACTTAAACTGAGCTTCCCAAATACCTGCATAATTCAGATATTCAGAGATATAATATAGGATACTCAGAGATTAGAAAAGGAACCAGGTAGAAGTATTGGAAACATGAGAACTGCTTGGATCAAATGCAATAAATGTCTCTAAAGAATCTTAGTCCTACTTACCTCTCATCCAACCACTGGAATTTCATCATCTTAAATGACGTATTATAAATGATGTATTCGTTGGAACTGTAGGGTATTGAAGTAGCAAATAAGGAAGATAAGTGAGCCACTATGTGGTGGTTATGTGGTATATATAAGAAGCAAATATGAATCAAGAAGAAGGCTATGTTAGAGTAAAAATATATAGTTATAGGATGCTTCTCTAAAAAGATAACACATGTAACACTTAGTTGCAACTAGAATTAAATTATGTACCGATTCTAACGCCGCCTTCCTCATCGTCTGAAAAGTTATCCAATTCATCATTGTGAGTGTTGCCATTAACATTGGTGGAAGGTCCTGCATTCGGAATACTCGAGGGTGCATTATTCACTACATTGATAACAGTCTCCGGAGCATCGACTTCCATCGGAACAAGATCTGTGTCTTGAGGCATAGACAATCGTTTTCTGGCACTCATCTTGAACAAAAAGAAAATTCATAATGAAATATATATATATCGATCGAATTAGGTAGTCAAAAATATTATATTCTATAATTTTTCAATATTCGACTTTTTCGACCGAATACTAATTAAATGATGGAAATGAAAGGCAGCGGTAAAGTCTTGACCAATCAATTGAGTTAATGTTGACAATTTTGAATAACAATCTGCTAAATTTGGCAAAAATTTTGAAATATGAGGAGAATAATACCAATGCCACTACATTATAAGAATCACGTTTGAAAATTTATTTCGATAGTGATATAATATAGAAATTGAGGGTACAGATACTTTCACGAAACATGCGTTACAATTGGTTTCTATAAGATATTGACCTACCGTAATGTTAGTTCATCCCAATAAAAATATTGAACAAATTTCAAATTATACTGTTAAAAATACAGCGTTATGTTTTGACATCAAATAACAGTTGGCGGGGTTTGATTTTGACGGTTAAGTTGATGTTACCATATTTTAAAAGTAAAGCATCAAAAGTAAACGTATATCTGATATTTATCACGAATTGATATATTACAATAGCTATAGTCATAGACCCCCTATAATGATTTATAAAGACCATTGTGCAATTAACCAGTAAAAGTTAATGGTTTTTATTGCTTTCGTGTCCTGCTTGAAGCCCACCAGTCTTCCCGAATTATTGTAATAATCCATAGTTTTGCAAAATTTACAATATGGACGTTTATCAATAGCTTTGCGTTGTAATATATTTTATACCTATATAATTCTACTAAAATTATATGTATCATCCATAAAGTAGGCTCTTGGTTGATTGGCAAAAAATCTTAGTAGTGTGACTGCGAAGTGTATGTAAGCAAATGAAGTAATGGCTGTTTATTACATCAATATTAATTGATTTTTTGAAAATCAATTCATTCCCTATATACATGTTTTACGAACATTGATGTTAATGCTATTATTGAAACTGAATGCTTTGTTACTTGGAGCTACGATGAGACAATATGAAACTATTAATGAATTTTATTTAGATGAAAGTAAAATTTATCAATAAACCAACATAAATTACGTGTGATGAATAAAATATTCTTCCACCGATCGACGAGAAAATTAATAAATTCTGTTAGTTGTTGCAGCATGAAATGTTAAAGTAATATTGTTCCTAAAATAAATATAATTTACAAATGAAAAAATTTCGGATGTGAATTCACATTAGTGGTTACAAAATGCTTAATTCGAAGTGTATCATTTTTAGAATCCTATTTTCAAAACGAAGTAACGCACTAAAGTAAATTTGATACTGTTCTTTGTAGCAAGTGCATTAAAGCTCATTTTAGAATAAATGAGAATATAAACTACAATATATACCCTTTAGAAAGTCCATTGACAGCTGTCAGTACTGTGTATCGAAGTAAAATAATATTTTTTAGGATGTATTTTTAAGATAATGCGCATTTATTCGAACGACGTCATTGCGAGAGTAATTGTAATAGGCTGAACGACTTGTGAATTTTTGTTTTATGGTTTAAAAGCGGTTGATTATCGTGACATTGCAAAAACTAACGCAACATATTGTAAGTATTGCAAAATTTTATTGTTATATGTTTTTATTTTCAGCCTATTACATATGAACTTTACTCCTTCAAAGTAAACACGCCACTATTTGTATAATTGTAATCAATTTTATAAATACTATAACATATCTTGTTTTCATTGTCTTCTTTTGTGTTAAATTTAATTTTCGTTTACGTGGATTTTTTTCGTCATCAATTTAAGCGAATATGAAAATTTACCGTGTTTTTGATTTCAATACATCTTTGATGATTCAAATCTGAAAAAAATAATAGCATCGATTGTGCATGATACAGAGAAATCACCCTTCACCCAGTTATCAAATTTCAATTGAGCTCTATGTATGACATCTGTCAAAGTCGAATGAAAAATATTGAAATTTTACATAAATGAAAAAATCACTCTTTCCTCATAACGGGTTTGCATTATTTATCAGAATAGAGCAAAGTTACACCTTCTTTTATTAAAATAAAATATTTAAAGGGATTTTTTTCCTTACAGCTGCTTAGTAATAAAAAATATGACCATTTCAGTTTACATTCCTGACATACTAGGGAAACTTTATAGGTACATTAAGATAACACTTCGACTTGGGTGATCATATATTCTGATTTTTCGGATCGAGTCTTCATTATGAGAGGATTCAACTACACTTTGCAGAAGTTGTAGTAATTGACAAATTTCCTCAATACAATTAAAAACAATATGGAAAAATTGAAAAACAAGATTTAATTGACGTAAGAAGATAGTGATAGAGTTTTTCAAATTTGGAACAATTTTTTGCCATTGAGAAAAATGAAAAAAAATTTTTTAGGTTGTTGACTTAACTATTTATTCAGAATATGAATGATTTTCATTTAAATGTACAAATAATATTTCTAACATTAGGCATTTTATATTTATGAGGTTTACAAATGAATAAGGAAAGAGTCATTCTAACTCTCACATTTAATGTCAACCTTGAAAAAAATAAGAATCAAAATTAATATCTAAAAGATTGTGCGTCATCTGCCTGCAGAGATATGAAATTTTATAAGTTAATATAAGCAAAAAAGAGATTTTATAACCACATTAATTTACTTTGTATTTTTATTTTAAAGTTCTGCCAAATAAATGCTTATCCGATCAAAAATATATGATTTTTTTTTTTGAATTGTTACCACTTTGTAAGATTCCACATGTTTGTCACTAACGACTCGCCTTTCACCTTTCGGCATCTTCAGGTATTCTATCACACGGATGCAACAGAACTGACGTAAAATAACAGTTAGCATTGTATATATACTAAAGTTATTAATTACAGGAAAACACTTACCCCTAGACAAGCAGTAAATTACAGTTAAAACAAATTTAACAATATCAATCTAATAATAATTAGCACAATTGCCTGTGATAATTTTCATTAACGATCTTGTTAATGAGTCGTTCTTAAAAGGGGTTTTTTCAATAAATATCAATCAACTAACATTAAAATATAAATGGGTTTTTTTTTCAGGTTTTCTAACCCGGGTCATTAGTGACAAAACATGTGGAATCGTACAAAGTTGTGACAGTTTAAATTTGATATTAAAATTCCATCAAGCACCTTCAGTCGATGTCATAAATTAAAAATATATTTGTTACTGTTGCTTAATTTATTTTCTATTGAATTTCAAATGAAATGACATGCTTGCAGCTATTGGGGATACGCATGATATTGCAGAAAAGTCTCTACCAAATTATAACATTGAAAAGAGCATTTATTAATATTTTTCTAGCATGTCCTGGAGGGAACTCCCCATCCTGCCACTGTGCAGAGTGTTTGAATGTCTCTCCATCTCAGCCTGTTTAGCTGCTGCATCGTGCTGCAAAAACTGGCGATATGCCTTCATGTTCCATCGCATTGAAAGGTCGGTACATTTTAATCATCCATCCATATTAAATTTAAATTATTCTAATAAATTTAACCTACTGACTGCTAACGTCTCAGGTTTTGAGACGGTTTATTGTGATATGTTGATACTCAAAGATATGATATGAGAGTGTTAATAGTGGTCATACTTTGGTATACGGGCTAATTGTGTGTTTTATAATATATATAAAAATATATCAATGTGTTCAATGCCACTTCTTGGTGGAAAGACATTATATTTTAAAAATAAAACACATTGCTTAGAAACAAACCAGTCCTGATTTTGATAATATAAAATTGATGAAATAGTACTACTATTCATTGTGTTTTATTATTAACACGTTATTTGCGGGTGAGATTCGCACTACGCTGATAGGTTAGTGCGGGCATAAAATCAATGTCACGCGTAAAAAACACATTTTTACATAAAATGCCATAACTTTTAAAATACCCAACATATTTAAGTGTCTTTTTCAATATGGTACTCACCAAGTATATCAACACCGGTTTATTGAATAAATATTCATGTTTCTGCAAAGAATACTTCTTTCAGACATAAAACATTTCAATATATATGATAAAATAAAAGACCTTTACTAATCAACATTTAGGCGCACAGTACGTCATGCATTTATTTTTGACCGTCTTAAAAGTTTGTTTTATGGACAACTTGTCACAGCAATTAGTTGAAAAAACAATTGGTAATCTCATGGATTTGTATAGTTAAATATATGGGCGGTGCATGTGAGGCATTCAATGTCAAGCTTGTTTGCACTATTTCATAATTTATGACCTACAGATGTTCTTTTGAGTAGAGGCACAGGACTTTCCGGAACACAGCCCCCAGAATAGTGTGTATTTTGTAATTTTAATTAAAATTATATGTTGATATTTCACATTAAAAAAATTAAATATTTTTCATATTGTATAATCATTAAAGCTATCATTTTACATATTTATTTTAATGAAAATACAAATTTAATTAAATATAGTTTTATCAGATTATAGTGTAGATGGAACACAAGAAATTAAAATTTATATTCTCACTGAAAGTGGTTCACAGCATGAAGCAGAATTGACATGGAAGAGTTTTATATCCAAAAATGAAACATAGTTTGTGGTCACCCTGTTTCATAAATATGGTTCATTTAAACCTCCTAAGCAAGATAAACTAAAATGTTTGTGAAAAAAAACAGGTATTAATTCCTTTCCCGACGTTTACCACCAGACAATGTAAAAGGTATTACTACCCTTCCCGCAGATAACCGGCAGTCAGCATAACGGGTATTACTACCTTTCCTGCGTTGAATGTGTTAAAATATGCTGAAATATAGTTTAATTTGTCCTGATAATCTCCATAAATACATTAAAACATCAAAATTGCTAAAATAACTTTTGGAATATATCTTTCACATGGCTTAGAATGGGTTAATATTCTTTCTCTTACTTTTTGTAACACATGAGATGTATTGAAAACTAGAATGTTTCATCGATGAGAAAAACTAAAGAAAGAAAGAAATTTAAATTAATATTTCAATATAACTGTTTTTTTTAAGTGTACTTCCAATGTAGAGCTTATAGCCTAATTAGGTATGCCAACAGAAGTTTTAATGCGAGAATTGATTTTTAATTTAATTTTTTTAAAGAGGACAGACAAAACAGAGTAACGGACATGACTAGTGGTTAGTTACTCTTTCTCACAACACACTGTTTTTAAGGATATTATGGATTAGTGGGATTCTTTTTAGCCTTGCATATACAGACATCGCATGATGTACATTCAAACAGAAATCCATACATCAATTTAAAAAAAAACTGTTCGGACTGGGACTCAAATCTGCAAGATCTATAACAGAAGCCATAGATGTTAACAAAACCACCTTGGATCTGAAACATTATTCTTCTTTTTGTTGTATTATTTCTTTTCTATTATAGTTTTAGAACTCTCACTTTATATCTCATTTTTTTTCAATATTGTCAACTTAAAATGGCTTTTATGGTTTTTTTAATTTTTGTTTTTGTTTTAGGGAACGCTTGTCACTCAAGGTAGACAATGAGAACATAGAAAAAAATGTCTTCCTGGCTAATATTTTCAGCCGAAATGTCCAGGAGTTGGAAATCACATTAGCCAGCTCGATCGATGAGTACACCAGATTTACCAACTCTGTACTGACAAGGTGAGGATCAGTGCTCAATTTGATTAGAAAAAATGTCAATTAATTGTGTATTGTAATTGTTTGCTGCAAGGGTACGCAATTGTTTTCAGTTTGGTAGCTATTTGTTCTTATAATCATGAAGATTGAATTTTAATGAGAATCTTATATGATTCACGTATGATATGTGCACAACCACTACCACCCATTCAATTTTTTTGATATTTGAAATACGGAAATCATAATAATTTAGAAATTCATAATAATTATCGAAATCAGCCAGAATTTAATTCATTATCCCACAATTAGGAACCTCTATTATATTAACTCAAACTTATATTTACTTTTTCCATTTAAACTGTGGGATAATACCACCCATAGTTCTAGCAGAGATACACATCTACCTATCACAGATAAAATCAATATATATGCACAGAAAAAAAAACACTTATTATTTCCTACACCAGCAAAATGTTACTCAAAGATATTTGAGAATTTTGTTATTTTGTTGATTTTAGTCATAATATTCTTGTTGCAGATTCTGTGATTCAAAACATCTTTCCTTTATAACATACGTGCCAACATCAGAGTATTTGACTTTTGAAAGTACTCATAACAAGGAATTTATACAGAGGTAAGATATTTAAAGTTCAGTAAACAGATCACTATTCATATTTTTATTGGCCTGTCAAGTGGTAAGCAAAAATTTAGAAAAATCGCAAAATCTTTTATTGGATCAATTATGGAGTGATTGGGACAGAATAGAAATATTTTTCAAAGTAAAGCCATAAATGAAAAATTGAAATTAGCTATTTAATTGAAAATCAAGTATGACAAAGGTGTAAGTGAAATAGCGAAAATATATTTCTTACTTGGCTAAGATGCAGAGATATTTTAAACTGAAAAAAAATGTGTTACAACAATATGAATTCTAATTATTGAGTTTTATTATACATCAGGCTATGGCAGGTTTGACCGTGAGTTATTTGGTTTGGTAAGTTTTTTGAAAGGCTGGATTGCACTTGTGGACACAAACATCAGGTTGCTAATCATGTAATGTAGGATTGATCCGAGATGCCAGATGACAGAGTTGTAACTCTAACAATAGACCATACTGACTTGATTTCAGTACTACGGAAACAAGATATTTTTGATTTCTCGTTAGAGTTAACTCATATTGGTTTCAACTCTACCCTCACAGTGGATTCTCAGTATGCAATTAAATAAAATATATAAAATATTATAATTAAATATAAACTAAGTGACAGAGTTATCCACATTTTCTTATTTCATTAAAAGATCGGTCCAATGCAACTCTTGGCAAACAAATGAGAGTAATAGTTGTTTCTTTATTAGTATTCTATTATGGAAATCATCATCGAAATAGTGGCTCTATACACATAGCAGGTAGACATGGGGCAACCAATTTGATATTATACATTGAAACCCAAAAGAAGCTGAAAGAAGAGAGAACCCGTCAATTCTTATCTCAAATTATTAAGTGAAAAGGACCAACTTTTCATGTTTCATGTTTTTATATTCAAATGTCACAATATAGATTTTTTTTTATTTTCCAGAGTGCTGATATTATTTTTACTCAGATTATGTGAACTTCCATCTCTCCAAGGAATTAACATACACGGTTGTGGAGAACTGACTGTGCATGCACCCGCCTTATTGCAAGCAATTGTAAGTTTGTTGTTTAATGTAATTATTCTATTTTTCACTTGCTGTCTTTACTGTATGAAGGAGAAATCATAAAATGTTTTTCACAATATATAATGATATGTCTAATGAGACTTGGATATTTTTTATAACAGGTGTAATGAAATGAAGTCTGTGCATAAATTATTTAACCCTTTGCACTCGAATGCCGCCATAGAGGCGGCATTGTAAGTTTATTGTATTACTCGGATGCCGCCGCAGTGGCGGCATGTTTATAAAGTCATTTTTAGTATACTTTTAGCATTTTTTATATGTCGATTTCAACTAGATCACAATAACAGATCATTAGGGAGTCATTTTCCGATAAAAAAACATAGCCAAAGATAGTCGGCTTGCGTAATATCAATAAGTGTCGCCATCGAAATGCATGGCGGATCTCAAGTGCGTACTTCAACTGTTCCTACAGAAGACTGTCTTGCAGATAAATTACATATATTACGTTCAGGGACTAAGAAGGACTAGGCAGTATGTTCAAATAGAAAAATTTCTGGCGGGTGATCGGAAACACGGCTGTTTTGCGAGACCTGCGTAAATAAGCCAGGATTACATGTCGGCGATTGCTTTGTGAAATACCATAAAATGAAGAATTACAAATAAAATAAAAATATGTACATTATAGTCATTATATATCTATTTTACAGAAAAAAATAAAAAAATATTTTTTTTAAAATTTTATATACATATTTTTTTATTACTTTGATTCATGTAGCGAATATGATTTTCGCAAAAAAACGCCTCGAGAAAAAGTGCTCGAGTGCAAAAGGTTAAACTCCAATCGAGGCAGTACATAAAAATTGCAATCGGTGTCGGTTGTTAATTTTGAATATTGTGCATGTTTTGCATGTTATAAAAACATTCAAATTTATTTCAATCAATAATAAACAGAGTGACAAAAATAAGTGGACATAAATTGGTTTGAGACTATTCACACAACCCAAGTAACTCGGGTCTGTCTTATTTTTCATCAGTCAATGCTCCTGGTAAGCGAAACTGGTCCTGATCATTTAATTTTTTTTTATTTTGATTAATTAGTAAAATGCTTTTCCCCCAGAAATTTCAATATACTCCTTAAAAGTGTATTTTTTTCAGAATCAACGAGAATATTTTAGGGTGCTAGGCTTAGCTGGCCTTAGACCGACTTCAACGATAGCTAGTCCAATCAATCCACAATTATTCAATGGATTCACTACTCTCCAAGTAAAGTATTGTTTTATTCCTTATATAGGCAATTATGCACTTTGAGAGTAACTAGAAGACTGGTTGTAAATTTCACCTCACTTTTTAGAGAAAAATGAGGTTAGAAGACCAGTTGAATCAATTTCTCTATGCAGATACGTGTTTAGGGTTGAACATTATGAAATAGAGCGATAAAAACATCATAGCCATCTTTATCTTTGGATATTTGTGATATTTATGGCAACATTTTTCAGTCACAGTCAAAAATTTTAAATCTGAAAAATGTGATTATTGAAGGTTTTTAATTATTTTTTAATCTTATTTTACATCTAATTTGATTTTTATGTACATGCATATATAAAAGCCATTCTTTAGCGGTATTCTTTGCCCACAATGTGATTTTGTTAGTTCATGACTGTCTGAATAGTGTCGCGAGAATTAATAACGTGATTAGCGAATTGTGAATCTGTTTTTTTAATGTTGAATGATCTTACATGTTATAAAAAAACAGATTCACAATTTGCTAATCACGTTATTAATGAATCACATAATATAAATTCAAACTCAGCCCCTAAATGTTTGCATCTTTGTAGTAAGGGTCGGAGAATGACGGCTTTGGAACAGCTGGAAATCAATAGACACCAATTATCACAAAGGATTCTTAACGATCAAACTAACATAATAATATCGCCACTTGTCCAGCCGTTATACAAAAGGGTGGTCTGATTTGCTTCCAGAAGGACCACTTCCGTCTCACATATAATCTTATTGTCATAGACACCTATTGTTTCATTTAGAATTTTGAAAATTTAGTGTCATTGTGTTAAAGTAACAAGCTAGGCCGTTGGAACAGGAGAGAGGATGTGTTATGTGCCTTTTCTGCACAGCTATATATAGATAAGCGAATGTTAGTTTAAGCATAGTTCTGACGATGGCGTGAGCCGAAATAGCTATCAACTATATTTGTTAAAAATAATTTTGTAGAACTAAAATACATTGCTATTTTTTCACTGTGTTATATAATTTATGCTTATCTTATCATTATCAGAAAAGAATGGATTGAGTATCATTTATGTTGACCAAGTTTTCACGCAATGTTGTTATTTATATCAAATAAGGCCATCTGACGGCTCGGAATATAGGGTGGCAGAACTGTTACGTATTTCTCACTTTATATTTCACTCATATTTTATGAGGTTTCATGTATAAATTATATATTATATCACAAATTTTTCTTAAAAAAATGTACATACATAATATATTATTATATTTAGTAATGTAATAGTGTAAAGTATCGCAAAAATCTGGTAAAAATTAAAGATTACGTTTATATTGATTTTACATTGATTCTACTAATGACTTCTAGCTACATTTAAATTAATTTAACAATATTGTGCGTTTAATAGTACCTATCATTGGACTATGGTAGTCTGTCAGAGGAGCTCCTTATTGGAGTGGGGGAGAAGCTTCCGCTGCTCAGTCATCTCGTGCTGAATATCTCGAGTGTCCCAGTTCACGGGTTTGCCAATTACAATTTGGCATGGCTGAGATTGAAGAACTTCAAGATAGCTCAGAATACGCCTACCCCACTGGAAGTCATGGTCAATTGTGTAAGAATTTTATTTTTTTCTAATGAAGCTTGTTAACCCTATGAGGATTTTCAGTCAGATTGTTTCGCTTTGACTCCAACCAATGAAATAATCTGAATACTGAACTGTCGTCTATTGCCATATTTTATAATGAAGCTTATGGAATCAATTCTGCTTAATTTACTTTGCGTTAATAATTTACAGTTCCTACACATTGAATGAACCCTTAGAAAATGCACTATACAACATAAAAAATTAAAAATATCGCTTCAGTGTGTATGTACATATGAAAATGTGATGACATAACTTATGACTTATTTTTTCTTCACTCTAGATAATGAGATATGCTAAATCTTTTTGTAAATAATATTTATTTATTTCGATTTCAGATTGGCCTTCCATCAGAAAGCTTGCATGATGTGAATACGAATGTGCTGTGTCCAGCCATTCCACTGACAGTCTTAAGAGTCATGTTTTGTAAAGCGGTAAGAAAATACGTGATAATATTTAGACGGAAAATATAATAATTTGAATAAAAATACTTTTTTAACGTCTTTATAATATCAAAGAAAATTTAAAAATTTTAATTAAATTTTTTTAGTTTCTCTTAAATAATGGCCTATTTGTTTTTACATTTTTCAACAGATAAACATGGACATATTGAGGAAGTTGGATCATTATAGCCAATCTTTAAAAGAACTATTCTGGGTTGACTCCATTGTGGCCAATTCTTTGAAAACTGTAAGTATTTAGTTGCAAGGTTTCCATTAATCCATTAATAAAATGATATTATTTGACATATTTTGCTATGTTGATAATTCATCCTATTCACACATCATGATGTGGCGGCTTTGTTTTTATTTTTTGACCTACCTTCTCAAAACTATTGATATATGACTATAAATATTTATCTATTTTGGAAAAGTGAAAAATTTATTGCTCGTCGGTTTATATGTTCTAGCCATAAATTCTACCAGTCCAACTTAAAAAGTGTCGGGGTCAGATTTCAAAATTAGTTTTAAAAATGTGAATCTGTAATTAGTAATTATGAATGAAAAATGATATTCAAGGTATTGGTCATGATTATATACTTGTATAATATAGAAATGGTACAAATAGCTTTCCTGGAGTTAACTATCAGTGGATATAACAGGTAGTTGAATGACATGATTGTAGCTAAGTGGAGTATGGTTGTTGGCTGAAAGTTATGAAACTTAGTACTGGTATCAAATCTATGATTGATTGTTTTTTGTCTAATTTTTGTATTTATTAGGGTCCAGGAACTGTTGAAGGTCGGAGAAGAAGCTCACGCAGAGCAACTCGTCAGCAAACTCCGAATCCGCTTGTGATGATGTGTTGGAGATGTCCACTTATGAAGAATATCACAATACACGGTAATATATTATTTTATTTATTGTGAAAATTGTAAGTCATGAAAACGAAGCGAAATATTCATTTTGATATCCTTTGATTATTAAGTAGGCCTAGAAATAGCCTGCTAGAAATATTAATAACAGGAAAAATATAAGGACAGCAAAGCTTTTTCGGTTCATTCTATTAATGGGATTTTTTTGCATATAAAATATTTGTGTTTTATAAAAATGTGAAATTGTGTTCCAGGGTATTGGCATTCGGCCCACGACCTTCTAGGAATGGCCAGATTGCGCGGTGATCGTCTGGAAACTCTGCGCGTGTCCGCTTTACTTCCTCCAGGGCCTGCTCTACTGCCACGCCAACCTTTCAGTCCAGCAAGATTGCCTCGACAACATCTGGCGTCGATGGGTCCACACCTCACCGAAGGATTTGTTCAAGTGTGTTTTGTTTATTTATTTCTTCTACCCATTTACACAAATGAACAGGGACGCTGACACACAATCGTAACATTATTGCTAATGTATTTCTTTATTGGTTCAATCAACTGTTATGATACATGATAAATAAAGGCGTTAAGTGTCACTTTTTGATGGAAAGGTATTATGTGTTTTCTCATTTTATTGAGTATTTTTTTTACATGGATTGGTTGAAAAATATTAATGTGTACTTACTATCATGTCTGACCCTGACATGTGAAAGTTTTGCCTGTGCACTTGGGCAGCCAAACCCAGTTAGAAAATAATGACTAAATTACTGACTGATCTTTGAATCTTCTAATAAATATTTAAAGTAATTTATGATATCGACTGAAGGTGCTTGATGGAATTTCAATATCAAGTTTGAACTGTAACAACTTCGTATGATTCCACATGTTTTGTCATTAACGACCCGGGTTTCGCCTTTCGGTATCTTCAGGCATTCTATAACACGGATGCAACTGACCTAAGTAAGTTCTGTTGCGTTCGTGTGATAGAATGCCTGAAGATGCCGAAAGGTGAAACCCGGGTCATTAGAGACAAAACATGTGGAATTGTACAAAGTTGTAACAATTCAAATTTAAATATTTAAAGACCTAGTAATGTTTGTTATTACAGCCGATGAAACTCTTATTTTTGTACCCACTTGCCACTCTGGTAATGTGAACATTTATAACCGATCCCGATGAGGGTGATCGAAATAAGATACATCTCCATGCCACCATTGTTCAATAGTTTTTATGGAAAAATAAATGTTATCATTATTCATATGTTTTTTTATAATATTCCAGAAAATGAATTACTGCCTGAAATTTTCTTGGCATTCTCCTATATGGAATGAGCTCCATCCCGCTCTGCGATCGGATCCTGAAGAATTTCCAAATCTGGTGCAGGAATACATCATACAGACTATCAAGCAAGACATTCCATCCCTCGTGGCACCCACCGTGTGAGAACTTTTATTCCATGCGGTCTCCATTGACACAACAATTCCATCTGAGTCACTTCACCTTAGCCAATATGACATTTTTACAACCTATTGTCTTATGTTGTGAAAGTGACAATTTATTTTTTAACATTAAACAACATTTATAATGTTTTTTGACCATGAATGCTTAATATTTAAGAACCAAGATGGCCGTGATTTTTTGACAACTTAAGTCAAATACTCGGGAGACACTTTTCATCGTATTTTTACGCTTTTCTCTTATGATTCCATCGATGTCATCTCACCATACACAATATGACATTTTTACAACTTATTGTCATATGTTGTGAAGTTGACATTTAAAATTTCTAGTTTATGCAAACGTCAAATAGCATTTTCCATCTACACATTTACAGTCTCGTGTGATGATGGGTATATCTACATGACTCACATCTGTTTTGTCTTTGGCAACTTCACTGCAATGTTCACATGCAGTTGTTCATTGTTTCAAATAATTGCTGTCTTTTTTATCTGGCCTCAAAATATGTAATAATGTTTAATGACGAGTCCCACTTTCAAATAAATATATCGTTTCACTTTGAATATTTTACAACTTGGTTGGGGAGTAGACATTTGACATATATTTAAAATGTATCTGTTCAGCAACCTCAATAAAGTTGCAGTTAATTTTTATTGTTTCTATTATTTGAATCGGCTTAAGAAGTTACCAAATGTTGTATTATAATTTCTTTGAAATACATTGCAATTGAAGCTGCAATTTTCATTGTGAATTTTTAATTGACGATGAATCATTTTATCATAGACAATACATTGTATTATCTCATGTTGTGAAAAAAATATTTTTTTTTCACTCTTAGTTTGATTTTGAAATTTCGTTTACTAACCATTACTTTATTAATAACTTTACATTTAAAACTTATTGCGAAAGCGGTAATGAATTTTTTTTTTTGTAACTAATTTAATTTGGGCTTTATTCAATGAAGTCAAGATAAAACAAAAGCTTTTATTGAAAATGAATATAGCTCTATATTTTATTAACTGCCTTTGAGTCTGATCCATTCTCTAATGTTGGATTGTAATTCCGTTTACCATCCTTTCCTTTAGGTATTTAATCATAAATTCTTTTCATTATTGATCTCAGATCTAAACATGTAGTAGTATTATTATATGTATTTATCAATCTACCGTCAAACTTTTATCTTATCTCATTTATACTCCTAAGTGTTTGTCGATGAAATTGTATTTGAGGGTATTTTATATACATTACCAAACACTTATGTAAAAATAATAAATCTATTAGTAAATTTTCTTAATTAGTAAATGGTCTGATCCCAACAATAAATGCATGTAAGATGTTGTCACTTTTGTATATTAACGAACCGGCAAACAATTGAAGATAGTTACCCTTGCACTCTTGATGGCTTGTATAAATTTTTTCTCTTTTTTTTCATTTTCAATTTCCAAGGATCTTGAATTAACATGATGTTTTGTGGTTTATGGTTGCAGTGTTACCGCAATTACCACTTTATATTTTAATTATATGCATATATATGTATATATATATATCAATGAAAATGTGATGTGAAAAAATGTTTACAAAATGCTGCAAGATGATTCAATTATGAATATATATATATATATATATATATATGTATATACATATCTGCAAGATATTTTTCTAAATGTATAACCCATACGATTCAAGTGTAGATCAGTGTGCTGTAAAAAATGTACATTGATTTAAAGTTGTTAGGAATGTGGGTTAGTTCTTTTGTGGTATTCTCTTAGTGAGATGCTTTTTGCTTAATTCACTTGTATGATATTGAACATCCGTGGAATGTTGGCCCCATTAAGACTGATTAGATGACAAATGATATTTAATACCTCGGGATTGTTTCGATGTCTAATGGAGGTATTGAATAATATATTTACAATTTTTAATTATGCAACATCTGATGCGTAAATATGTTTAAGAATAACGAAGCTCAAAGCGTAATGTAAGAACAATTTGTGAGAATACATTTGGAGAAAAATGTCAACAATCAGCGCACACTGTGTGTTGTCTGCGGTCTTCAATTCAAATATTTTCTATGACCCACAGGTTCATCTAAATATTTTTGTCATTTTAGTTTGTCGAATATAGTATTTTCTACAAGATTAATTAACTGCTTAGATGGCAATTCATAAAGTATGTTGTTTCTATTTCAACAGTTTTAATCTTCAACCATATGTATGTAAAATAAAGTAACTGATATTATATATCGAATCAAATTGATTAGGATCAAAAGATGATTTGATTTGAAAATAAATTTGAATGAAACTACCTTGTACTTAATGTAGATCTTATTATTATGAAATATTTAAAGCGATAATATAGTAGATCATTCCAAATGCAATTATGTGACATTTAAATGATAAAAGAACACAAAATTGATAATGATAATAATTGTTTTTGAATAGCCAATAATTCAACCGGAATTTGCACAGTAAATTCCATTGTCATATACAACAACAACAAATGGCTATTTATTTAGTTCTACAAAGATTACAAAAAATATTTTTTATTGACCTAATAAATTGCTCCTTACCTTTTAATCGTATTGGTACATGAAGTAATTAAACATTATATTCTTTTGAATACAGAAGTTAGTGACATCACGGTAGTTAGTTTTTTAAACATATTGTATTGTTTCTGTTCTTGTAGGTAACCCTACATACTCTTTAGACATTTTTATTTTAAAGAGAATGGGATTTTTGTTGTGAAATAAAATTTAGTACAGAGTTATAAAGGCTTTCTTCAAGTTAATTGACTTATATTACTATGTAGTATTCATGGGATTGATCTACAGTATTACCAACATAGAATTATTAACTTATCATCGTTGACCCTTATGAATATTTTATAGAAGCTAATATATTGACAGCACACATGAAAAATATTTTTTTTCCAATTTGTTAGTCAATCCTTATCTTAGATTGTCAGGGTTTTTAGATCATTAGGTATGTTTCTCAGAAGAAGCACTGTAAGAAATTAATACTATTGAATGAAGGTGCTTATTAAAAATCATTACAATGCAAACTGGTTAGATGTTAGTAACTTCCATAAATTTATTTTAGCTTGATTCTTTTGTATGGTACAATAAACTGTTATGATGCAGGGTCACAAGTTTTCATAAACATTTTCATACTACTGAGTTCATTTGGTAGTGTTTTATGCAGAGTAAATGACCATAATTACTCACGCAATAAAAACTGCAAAATTAAATTAAATCAAGTACAGTATGACAAAATTTCTGGCTAATGATTTTTTAGTTGAACTACATTTTGTCAGGTTTATCTAACATATCATATATCATTTTTATCTCTGGGCTCAATAAAACTATAATATTTCAAAATTCACAATCAAATTTACTATATCTCCCTTCCACTTGTAAAATTGGATATGTTGATATCCATTGTAGAGAAAATTTACAGATGCTTACCAACATTTAATCAGGATGTTTGAACACTGTAGAGTCAAGTCGCACATATGTATTTTTGTCAGTGACAACATTGATGGAAACATTTAGGCTGTTTAAAGTTGTCACGAAAATATAATTGATATTGTGTATATTTATTATGCCATACAATGGTTGCTGTGAAAAAACAAAATGTCAATCGAATGTGTAAAAAAAATGTTTGTAATATATCTATGTTAACGACATGTTAATAGGCTGTAGGTGATTGACATTAACTAGAAGAATGTTGAGAGAAAAAAATGATTTTGATTATCCAAGAAGTGTGAATTCATTGAAATATTTACTGTGTATTTTTTTCTATTATTTTCTGTCCATAGACCACAGTCAGACAGTGCAGTAAATGTTTGTGTGAAAGAGAACCATGTTATTTTTAATTAATTACGATTTAAATCTGTTAAATCATGTAATTAAATTAAATGATTCCTTTTTTTGATATAATAAAACACGTTTTTAGTACTATTTCCACAATATATCATACGATCAGGACCGGTCTCGCTCATCACAAGCATTATCAACTGATGAAAGTGACAGTTAACACCTTAAAAGTGATAAATAATTCATGTTTGCTAGGACATATAGATAGTATAAATCATGAGCTTCAAAGGTTAATAAGATATAAATATGAAAAGTGTTGCTACAGCTTGTGAAAAGAATCCGCTTGTTAATTTTAATTTTAAAAAGTGGTTGAAAATATTACACAAAATTCAAATCATGCTGTGTTGGCTTTGTAATGAAGTAAACGAATGTGCAAAGTTAGATCTATGAGAAGTATGTAAAAATAATGAATCATGGAATTACTTGGTTAACCATTGATATTTCATAACTCACCAATGGTATTTTTTTTCTATACACATTTATGCTAATATTTCTGAAACCAAAAGCTGATAACTTCAAAGCATTGAAGAAAATTATCTCAAAAATACATCTTAACAACTGAGAAAAGTAAACTTAAATAAAATTCCATTGTTTCTTGATTTGTTCAAAACAGCCTATTTTTGTTTTATGTAGCGCCGTGTGAGGTGTGTTCAGTAATGTTTTGTAGCTGTGTCCCTACTGCACAAATCTCGGTCTTCAGTAGTTTGCTGCCTTTCACATGTGTCATTTGCTCCTCACTCTTTCACGCTAAAGAACTTTCACTTCACATACAGTGGCTCTCAAAATTAGATTATTTTTGAGGGATATTTTATTTCTTCTTTTTTGCGCCAATGTTTACGGAAAAGTATGGGCAGTGAATGGATTAGTTAGTTTTTTCCCAGCTGGATACATTCTTTTTAAGCCACCATTTTCAAAATGCTCTTAATCAATCTTAATGCTTGATTACGATGATGAAGCTTTGATTATTCTTTTTCATGATACTCTCAAATAATGTATCATGAACTATACACTTTTTGTGATGTTAAACTTTTACTCTTGAAGAAAATGTCTTGTTTGTGAGTGAAAGTATTCAGAACATGCTGTTTTGTTTTTCTTAAAGAATTTTCTGTACGCCTGACTGTAGTCTTCAATATAATATAATGTATAGTTTAAGCAATCAATATTGATTTATCCTTTTTATCCATCAATATTGAAAGTGTAAGTGCATGTTTCAGAATAATTTTGATCTATTGAGAAAATATAAAGCCTATAGGTTTTCTATTTCTATAGGCACAAAAAAATGTTATTTTGAATTGAAAGTTATTAGGTTATGTAATGCATATTCCAGCATTGTAGGTATAATAAGCAAAAAATATATATATATTTAAAAATTATACATACTGAAAATCCTGTAAAGCACTTGTAAAATTCATATAATGTATATAATCATACGTTGTGATTTGAATGCCAAACTGAACAATATAAGAAAGTCCAACGAAAGTATTGCAATTATTAGAATATCATTGGCAAATGTATAAAACAATAAATCACTATATTTTATTATTTATAAGAATAAATTACGCAATCATAGTGCCGTGGTTTTAAATCTCAGCCATATTTTTACAACCTAAATTAGATCATAAAAAAACAAATGCACACTTGTTATTATTAATATTCTAAATGCATGATATTTAAATTTTCATCTGACAATTTGATTATAAATTTGCAACCGCATAGACATAATTTTAGTATTGAACATTTTGTTATGGTGTTTAAAATTATAAAATCTTTGCACAAGCCCTGTAAAAAAAAATATTTAACTCACCAGAATATAAGCTCACTGTCAAATAAACCGACTGTCTGTAAAATAATTGCAACGTAAGCAAAGTATTTCATGAAAACATCCAATGTCAAGTCGGAAGTTGAACAGGGCAGCAAATCATTGTTTTTTTTCTCTATATTCTAGTTTCACTACTTAAAGGTTAGCCAACTTTATTACACTTAGGCCTACAATTAGATTTTATCATCCATCTGGGCTGTCTATTTGGAATTTTTTGCAAATTTTCGATTTTGATGTATTTGAGATCATAATTTGGTCAATGACAAAATATCATTGGGATATTATATTTTCTTTATGATCCCTAAATTGTGATAAGGGTTGTTTAATATTTATCTAACCATATTAAGTTACACCATAATTTATTACATTGCGAATTTAATCTCGAATCATTTGATGTAGTAGAATGGAATAATAAATTAAAAAGGGAAACAAATACTTTCAGCCAAATTGTGTGAGAGACACATTCCAATATAAAAGTGTCTACATTTTCAAAAACTGAAAAGTGTATTAAGTGTATTAGAATATATATATATGTATTATATTTTGATGTAAAATTTCAAATTATTCAAAGTTTTAGACAATATCTGCAAAACATTGTCCACTAAATACTTTCAGCATATATTATGTAAACGCAATATTTTTGTTTGTTGTTATTATTAGCATTAATTTAATTATTTTAATAAGAACAATCTTTCCAAATTATTTTTTACTTTAAATTTGTTTTTGATGGCAATTCATGATTCAAAAAATTGTTTATGTTCATTATGTATTGTGATTTTGGATACTTAGTTAATTTCTAGTTTGATTTTTTAAGCATTGAAATGTTCGTTTTGAATGAAAGAATTGCATAAACATACTGTATTTAATTATTGGTTCGTTTATCATCTGATCATTCAGATGAGATAACTCAGGTTAACAATAAACTGTATTTGCATTACTATAAATATCCACAAGTATGGTATGTATGTTTATGTCCAGAATTTTCCTGTGAATATTAAATTACCATATATACTGTCTAATTACCTTAAAACTTTGGACTGGTACAATAATATCAACTATGCATTATTTTTAAGTTATAAATGTAATCACTTCTTGTATTTAATCCATGGTTATTGCTTTTTTTTTCTGTAAACATAATAATTATGGAGCTTTTTTGTCTCCGTTTATTGTAAAAATATTCATTTTCAATTTATTTTGCTGGGGGAGGAGTTATTTGATATTTTTATTTTTTTTATTTCTGACTTCACATTGCACTTGAATTAATAAAACAGGATATCATTGTTTGTTGAGTATTGCCATACTTTGGAATGGCTTGAAAAATATGCACTATTATTTGAATTGTGGAGTGAAATTAATTCTTGGATACTTTTTAATGAGAATAAACTAAAGTTTGAGCTTATAAATATATAATAATTTTGTTCATAAGTCTTGCAATTTTTTTTAACGCTGATTCCACTTGGCATTGCACGATATGGGCTTGTTCTGTTTTTAATGTAAAATAAAATTTAACTATCTATTATTCCATGTTCAAATTGTCAGCACGATTGCTTTCCTTTCGTTTAAGTTTTATAGAATTGTTTCGAAATGTGGTATCACTCAACATACATGTTATCTTTAGCGTAAGAAACTTGAATGGGGATCGAATGCTCAGAGAATTTGTACCAAGAACTCTCGACTGATAACTATGTGCTGAAAGGAGCACTGTAAACATTGTGATAGCTATACATGACAGAATTAAAAATGGACTCATCTTGATATTAAAACGCACAGTGAAAATCCATCAATAGTACTTTTTATGAAGCTTAGCTGACAGTAGTAGCAAAATCTTTATGAATCAAATTTGAAATGACCCATCTATGCTTAACCCCACAACTGATATGGCCGTACATGAACAGATCAGCTATGTATTGTGTCGTCTATAATATATTGCCGTTTTCATATTATTATTTATTCAGATATTACAGATATCTACCTCATCAATGATTTTTGGCGGTGCCATTATGTTCAATGTTTGTTTCAAATGAAAAAAAAAAGATTTTTTTGAAAAAGTTAATACAATTCATTTACATATTGATTTCCAACAACTGAAAACAGTGTGTTAATATATTGAAAATATTTGATTGCCTTCAAATTAATTAAAAAAAACTCGTTATTTGTAAATTTAGTCGAATCATATTGAGATAATTATCTACGATACATTTAATAACAACCATCTTTATTATTTACTGTAAACTGTACTAAAGTCATTTTTAACCAAAACTTACTTGATTTGAACCACTTCTGTTGGAGATAATTTTTCAAAAAAAGATTAAATGGTTTTTTTCAGTTGTTATGCATATATGAGGAAGTTTCATTAAAATTTTCAATGATTTGTACATTAAAAAACTGTTCTATGCTTTATAAAAAGTAATGGTGGCTGTAATACTAACTATAGGCTATGAAGTGCTCTCAATAATACTTGTTGCACAAAATAATATTTAAAACAAAGAACCAACACAATGCTTAATGCCAGTACAAATGAAAATATGATGCCTTTATAAAATTATCAGTAATTATATCGAGGCCTCTAGAGAAGGAAAAATTACAATACTTGAATCAGCCAGAATAGAAATACTTAGTATCGAATATTTTTACTTATTTTTCTTTATAACTCATCAATATCAAAATATTTTTCTACCATTCCAGAAAACTTCTTCTCGAAATCTGAGCATTGTTCTTATTATTTTTGACAATTAAATAAATATGATAGTAAAAAAAAATAGACATATTTTAATAATGTCTTATTTTGAGTGATTGTGTGGCATACTTTTAATATCTTGATGGCTGTCCGAATTCTGGTTAAAAAGCCAACACCGAGTACCTTTTTGTCTGCTTGAAGGTCATTAAGTTGAACAACAAGCAAAGAAATCATCTGTGATATAATGACTTTTAGGCGACAAGCAGAAATCTAGAACATCAGTGATCTAGAACAATTTTTACATCGTTTAAGTAAGTTAGCACAAAATTTTGATACCATTTCATTTTGCCACTAGCAGTCAACGAGTAATGCATTAACATTCTTTAACTATATGGTTCTTTATGGTATATGATTTGAAAAAGAAATTACAAAATATTTCACTTTCTTGAATATTTTTGTTTTACAGGTTGATTACCCAAATTCTATATGTATTTAAACCTTATTATATTGAAATTTGTTGCATCACAAATGATGGTAATATAGCACTGATACAAAATGCATTTAAAATGTGATATTTTGGCTTAATAGAAAATTTCACAATAATAATATGTGACATTTTTGTTAATGTCTGATTGTCTGAATATCTAAATATCAAGATTTGTGATGACCAGATAATTTGATGCACCAATTTGAATGATTATACCTACAACTTTTACTTTCAAGAAGTTCTCTTTATTTCTATCAAATTTTAATTGTGAAAGCATTCTACGAGCAGTGGTGTACGATTATTAAACTAAATCTTAATGTGAGTGAGCTGTTATAGAGTTATGTTATAGCTGTCTCCATAAATAATTATGTATTTGAATAAACGGAAAACTATTTCATGACAAGTGATCAAACACCTGATGAAATTCGCGATGTCGTTATGAAGAAATGGTAAAAGAAAACTTGTGCTAACTTGTGCCTGAATATCAGAATAATAACATGGCACATAAAACTTAGAATTATATATCATAGTGTACTCATGTTGAGCCGGCGTCTATGAAGGGGTGATTTATGTGCTGATCCATCTATTTTGACATTCCTTAGAGTTGTTTGTATTTTTGATGTGACGAAAACATTCAATCTGGGCACTGTTGTACTTGTTTTCAAAAAAAAAAAAAACTAATTTCAAAGACATTTATTTTGTCATAAATAAGAAAGTTGCATCAATGTGTCACTTCAGTTCTATTGTAAAAAGTTATAAAAATGCTTTAAAGGAGAAAAATCCAATTTATCAATTTTATTTTCAATAATCAATATTTATCAAATATTTATTATATCAAAAGAAAAATAGTATTACATAATTTGATTTTCTTGTGAAACTAATGTATCAATATTTACAACATTTATTTGAACCTGAAAGAATGAATTTTTAATAATAGATCCATGTGTTAATCAAATAGTTATTATTGAAAAAAAAACTTTTGCTTCATAAATTTCTTTCTGTGGAATGTAAAAATAAAATTTGGTCAGAATACTTTTTTAGTATAAGTGCATCTGTGTGTTAGAATGTCTTAAGATGTCAAAAGGTGAAACACGGGTCGTGACAAAACATTTGTGACACCTACAAAACTATAATTAGAGTATTTAAAAAGAAAACAAATACAACAGTAGATATGTGGGTGAAACAATATTCTTAAGATACATGTTCAGCATTGGCCACCTTTATATCTAGCCTATCAAATGAGGTCCCTAACGACAACATCCTAAACAATATTTTATGCGCATAAATGTTAACTGAAAAATATATCATATATGAAGTGTTATTCAAACTCGATTATTGTATTGAAATAAATATGTTATATCAAAATATGTAATGTAATAAATCAAAATTTCTTCAACTGGATAATGGTGTTTATTTTTTATTGATTGAATTGGCATTCACTTGGTAGAACTCCATTATAACACGGTGAAAAAATAGCAATGTATTTTAGTTCTACAAAATTATTTCTAACAAATATAGTTGATAGCTATTTCGGCTCACGCCATCGTCAGAACTATGCTTAAACTAACATTGCTTATCTATATATAGCTGTGCAGAAAAGGCACACAACACATCCTCTCTCCTGTTCCAACGGCCTAGCTTGTTACTGGACACTAAATTTTCAAAATTCTAAATGAAACAATAGGTGTCTATGACAATACGATTATATGTGGGACGGAAGTGACCCTTCTGGAAGTAAATCAGACCACCCCTTTGTGCAACGGCTGGACAAGTGGCGATGCTATTATGTTAGTTTGGTCATTAAGAACCCTTTGTGATAACTGGTGTCTATTGATTTCTAGCTGTTCTAAAGCCGTCATTCTCCGACCCTTACTACAAAGATGCAAACATTTAGGGGCTGAGTTTGAATTTATAGTATGTGATTCATTAATAACGTGACTAGCGAATTGTGAATCTGTTTTATTATTGTTGAATGATCTTACATGTTCCTTAGCTCGCGTAGATATACTTCTACCTGTTTGTCCGATATAAACGGATAAACATGAGCCACAGGACATTTTATAAATACCGCTTCTGTCCAGTATATTGATTTTATCTTTACTATTTTTAAGATGTCTGCCTAAGTTATTGTTGACCTTGAAAGCTACGTTTATTGAGTTTTTAATCTCCCGATGAATTTTTTCGCTTATGCTACCTAGGTAGTTAATAGATTTATAGAAGCGGTTATCTTGTATTGGGTTCGGGTAAATGAGTTTTCTAGCTAGATTTAATTGTTTTTATATAATAAATTATTTATCGTCGTTATCTCATAACCATTATTATGGGCTATGGATTTAATAGTATGCAGTTCTTTGTCGTAGTCTGCCTGACTCATAGGTACAGTTACTAGCCTATGGACCATGGAGTTATAAGCCGCAAGTTTATGATTCCATGAGTGGAGGGACTTTGCGTGAATTGTGGTATCACAAAAAGTAGGTTTTCTAAAAAAATTTATTTATTGTTTATTTTTTCCCTTTTCTTAACATTTCCTGGATCAGATACAAGAGGTAACTTTTAAGACTCCTTTGTACAATTTGGCCAGTGTGTATTGTATGATATTTTACCTACTGCAGGAATGCTGTGGTGCAATACTGCAGGGTTTACCAAACTTTCCAGTCATCAACACTGCAAATTGTGAATTTTTTACAGAAATTATTTGATGTAACAATGCAAAAAGTAAAGTTGTGCTGAAAATAATGATAGTTGCATATTTTGTTTTTTCATTTCATTGTATTTTTGTAAGTAACGCTACACATTTTACAAAAGCAACTATCAATCTCACCTATGTTTCTTATGCTAATTTTAAATTCGAGCCTGCTCCTGGATTTTGTATATATTGCAGCACAATAGGAAAATCCAGCATAGCATAAATATCTGTACCATGAAACACTGTTATAAAATTTTGGAAACAATACAAAATGTTTTATTTTTTTAAATATAATATTTTTCCGCCAAGGAGTTACAATTTTCGTCTAAAAAGTCAATATTTGATGACTGTTCGTTGTGTTTTATGTGAACTGTATGAGTAAAAAAAGAATCACAAAATGATCACTCTAATATTTTCAATGGATTTGGTGGTAACTTTACAGAAATTCTATTTCAATATAAAATTGATAACAGAGCTATTTCATTAGTTAGATGATTGAAGTCTGTTATGGTAGAATGCTAATAAGATGACTACTATCTGCTTGGAATTTGTAAAAGAAAAGTTATTAATTAGGATAGAATAACTTAAAAATGAATGAAAAAATCTTTCAGAATCATAGACTAATAAATTAATAGATTTGTAACAGTGCACAACTATTATTTTTTTTTAGTCATATATATAAAGTCATCAGAATAGTAAATTAACTAATGAAATTTGCTATGTTTATAATTTTATGGAATATTGAATTTTTTTCACTGTAGATACTTACGGACCTTCAGCAGCCCATGGTCAATTACTTGGCGGCCACTGATTTTTAAGACCAAGGTAAGATTGATGTATGAGAAGTGATTGTGATAAGGAGAGCAAACATAGAAACAAATTTGATTATGGGGTTTAATTTATTTTATTAAATTCATCATTACTCCAAAAATATATCAATTCAAATTGTGAGTAAACTGATAACAAATAACTTAATATAGCTAGCACATTTAACATTTATTTTCTTAATTACTAACAGAATATATATATATATATATAAATATATTTCTTCTTCTGTCTACGAGTGGAAAAAAGCAAAATTTTCATAATCATCACTTAGTCATTTATCATCAATCCGAAAACCTCTCATATTGTACTTATATTCCAGATTTGTGGGTAAAGCTATTATTTAATATGTTCATAAGACGTCAAAAAGTTATAAATTTCGATTATATGAATAGTACCAATTGTCATTTTCTTATGAATGCTAGCAGTTTATTTTTATACTATGTTTTTATTTTATTATAATTATTTGGAATAAAATTAACAATTATTTCAAAATTTTTTATGAACTAATAGTGTTTTCAATGCCCACCAAAAACGTATAATCTTTATGTAATAACCAAAGGTCAAAATTCATTTAAGATTAATTCAATGATGAATCATATAAAATAAAATTTATTTGAAGATGAAATCAATCATTAAAAAAAATATAACTTTTATTACTATAAATTAATTAAAATTGCCAAATAAACTTTACAATATGTATAACTATTTTATTGGAATGGATTTAGATAGTGAGACAACTTTTTGGACAAATAACTTTCACAAAGGCCAATTTTATCATATATAAACATATGGAATTCATAAGAATTTTGATTGGAAATTATTTTACTCGAGCCATTCATTGATATTTAAAATTAAATTTATTTGAGCAAAAAAACAGTGTTAGTACAGACAATAAGAGCATGGTAAAAAAATATCACATTGATATTGAAAAACTAAATATTTTAGACAAGATACAATTAATATAATATATACAAGACGGTGAAAAAAATTTTAAATAAAAAAACAAAATTATGTTATAATGGAGTTCTACAAAGTGAATGCCAATTCAATCAATAATATATACAGTCTAAAACTTTGAACACAATATATTGGTTAAAATGAAATAAAACTTTGGTCTTGAAAAATTCCATGTGAGTAACTTTGTTTGAATTACTTGGTGTAAAATTGAAAAAAAAATTTCGGCCCTTTCAAATTTGTGTTAACTGTTTTAGACCATATGTGCGATTATTTACAATGTGAAGTGTATGGAATTCTGATGTAGCATTTCAACAGTGTTTAACCATAACTAGTCAAAGTATGGGGTTAAATAATGACTATTAGCAGGGGAGTCAATTTTTCTATGCCCCATTTTAAGGGCAGAAAGGATATCCATTCATTTGGGTACACCATAAATTGAATAATCTATGAAAAGAACTATTTGAGTCTTCAAACCATCGACTGCAATATAAAGAAATTACAGGAAGACAATTTTTCCTCAAGAAATATATCTAAAAACTACCTATAATAAATTCCAGCAATTAAAAAAATATATTTTTAAAATTAACAATTATTAAATTCTCTGGTTTTTTGACAACAGGAAATATATATTTTAGTATATCTAAATGCTAAATTGAGTTGAGTAATAAATCATTGAAATTGACTAGATTATTCATATTAACTAATTACTTTTTTAAAACTATCGAAGCATCTGTTACAAATTATTTAATATTACTTTCATACTATGGATAATAATTGGATGTACTTACGCAAAAACACACATATCTACATTTAGGTCAATAATATATGTATTTCAAAAATTTTATAGGGAAGATTTTTCAAATCAATATATATTGGAAAACGACGAGAAATATAAAAATTACAAGCTAGTGAATTGTTACATCTGAGTGTGAAGAATATCAATTAACGAAAAAGGAGATTATCTATAAATTGTATTTACAAAAAGATTTCTTTATTTCCAACAAAATGACATATTTCATGGATATTTTTTATTACCAGAATATTATTTTGATAAAAAAAAATGTACCTCATTACATGTGTGACACTGGTTTGCTCAAAAAGTTGAATATTGTTTGTAATAGCGATAAGAGTGAAATGACATTTTTTCATTACTGTATTATACCTAAAACATGAACATGCATTATGTTAGAATTTATGTAAGTTTTAAAAGTATTGAAATATTAATCATTCAACAAAATTTTTTGATTCCAAAATTTTAAACTAGTTTAAAATAAACCTAGGTATATTTTTGAAATTGTATAAATTCAAGTTTCTCTTAATTGATAGAATCAATCAAGCACTTAATTGTATAATTGAAAAATTATGGTAAATAAATTGAGAAAGAAATGTCAGAGTTATTTAAGTACAGCCTATTCAACCAGGCAAAGATTTATGTTTCCATAACCAGGTGTATTCTAAGAGAGAGAATTAAATTTGAATGAATACAAACTCATATTATAAATATTTCTTTTCATATTGGGGGCAATAGTTGAAACCAAAAAGTTTTCTCTATAATAATGAAAAATAAAATTAGAATATATTCCTCCAGAGAAAGAAAATTCATCTACTAATGGTAAACATTGCTTATTTTAAAAATAAAAATAATAAGTAATCAATACAAGTTTAATAGCGATAAGAACGTAAAAGAATTTCCACATGACAGCTTTGCCAGTGCCTTTGACAGTTTTGATAATTGAATTGTTGTAGGTGAACACCATTTGGCTTTCATTGATGAGTGCACACCTCTGTTCCTGTGTCCAATTCGATGCGATCTTATTCATTGCAGATTTCATCGACTTCTTCAACTCGTCAATATTAGAACCTGAAAAATCTGTGACTGCATCGCAATAGTTCTCGTTCAGCGCTAGACTGTTGGACGGGTGCATGAAGAGTGAAGTCATTGTGATCTCTCGGAAGCGTCTCTTTGTTTGTATGATTTGGCCGCCACTCAGCAGACCCATTGTTAAATGATAAACATATGCCAAAAGAAGCAGAGGTCTTTCCTCTTTCAGTTCTTGTAAATGATCCAAGTACTCAATGACCTCTGATCGTTTTATATATGTATCTTGCCATCCCATGCCATAATACCGATCTAAATCAGTCACAAACGCGTTTGTTCTGAATACAAAAAAACAATATTCATAAATAACTGCATTATGGGCTATAAATATAATAACAATTAGACTAAGTGAAAACATACAACACTGTAACTTTTATAATAAGAATCAATTATCAATGGGAAACAAAAAGCATTAATGTTCTGTGTTAATCTTTGATGTGATGATAATGAAAGTTATGTCTTATAAGTTGAGGTATACGTATAAAATAAAAATATTCTGTATGGGTATAGGCTAGGCCCACAGAATTATATCTGGCTCGATCTGTAGTTCAAATACTACAGACTACTTTTGGATTATGAGACATGTTGCAATAAAAAAATAATTAGTTCAACATCTTTAAGAATACAGTTGGAAAATAAAATTTTCAATGTGAAATCTATGGCCTATTTCAGTAACATAAAGCAAAAAAAAAACACATAAAATTATGTGACCAAATTGAAGCTGATTCTGAAATAACATTAGTTTTATTTACGAAAGACTAATGGTGATATTATTTGTGTGTAAAATGTTAATATTATTCACTAATTAAAAGGAGTATTAACAGTCCAAAGAAAAAGTTCAAAGTTATCATGATAATATTTTGTGTGAACAAAAGTTTAGCAAAATATTTTCATGAAGTAATAGATATAACTGCTTGCAAAAAGTTGGGTATCTTCAGGGTAAAATGAAAATACACTGAAACCACCTATGTTCAAAAATTGGAACATTTCACCTGAATTGTAATAGCCAGTTTTATAGTAAATCATATTTTATTGTAAACTAAAAAACAGTTAGGTCTGAATCAACTGGGCTTCGAGTAGATAATTTTAATAAAATTAGGTCAGTGCCAATGTCTAATATATACTTTATATATATGTGAAATATTCACCTTAGTAATATTTTATCAACATAAAGTTCTTCCATTTCTGGCATCCGAATTTCCTCTTTGATGTCTTCCAAGCGCTTAAATACTTCGTAGAACACCAGGATTGCATCTGCCCACACGGATTCATCGGACAGTGCTAAGTGAAATAAAAGTATTTTTCTTTTATTCACTAGTAATTTTTTAAGGCATAATGTATATAAAAAAAAAAGATTCCTAATTATGTAGCATAGGATTAAGACGATACAAAGCAATGAGTGTGGATATAAATCATCAAATAGCCTTTTCGAACAATTAGGCCTACAGAGGAGGCCTTATACGATACACATATATACAATATATGTGTATCAAAATACTATATATCTGTATATCAAAAAAAGACAAAAGGGTCACCTATATACTCAACATTTTCAAATACTTATAAATGTCAAAGGCATTCCACCAAAAACATGATATGTAAAACATTGCATTGATTATTTATTCGACAATAATTTTTACAGCAACTTTATTGGAAACCTTGTTAGATGACAGTAAATAGTGAAACAGAATTTAAAATATTTGAGCCCTAAAATTCCTTAAGATTTGTGCGCCGTAAGCACGGGTTTCGTGTGCTTATGGGGTAATCTGCCACTGGTCTCATGTATTATTTTTCATATGTTACATTGATGGGAGACATGTATGTTTTTGTGGATGTAAGCACATATAGTCAAATATTTGTAAATTATAAAAATACAACAGATGGAAAAAGCCTTGTATAGATCCTGAATCTATAATTAAAATTTTATTGAAAAGAATAGTTAAAAAATATAGGAAGAGTTACATAATGACAGACATGATGATTATAGTGAGACATAATGTGAATTGGACAAACACATTACGGAAAAAACCTACTTATTTGCAATGTTTTTATTAAATGAGTAACAGAAAACCATAATTCATACATAGGTAGAGTGCTAATTTATGATAAAAAAAATTTGGAAAAGAAAATGAAGCAAGCTGTTAAAAATGTAAACTATATTCACAAGCGAAAAAAAATCATTTTTTTACCAATGAGTAATTTAGAATTCACAAGCGTGTCGGAGACCGAATGCACTTTTCTGGTTGCTTTCCTCATTTCAGTAGTGAATAATTCGCTCCTGCACGACATTTTCAGGGAAGCGGCGTACTCTTTTAAGGGAAGAATACTATGAAAATGCGCAGTTTTTTGAAAAAATCTACACAATCAACAATACACTGTCACTGTGTATTATGTTGACAGGTACGTATGGGTATGTAGATGTATTCATAAACAAAACATTACAATCAATATCACGATACGTTCCAAAAAATATATTTTATCTCAATATTTTTTTAAGCAATTTCATCAGTATTACTTCAGCATTTTTTATTATAATACATGAGCAGTGGCATATTTATTATTATATATAAGTTCTACTTCTATGTAGAGTATCGAAAAAAGTCCACTGAGGTGTTACAATTTACGGTAATAAATCTATTTTTTAGATAATTTATCATTAATCTGAGCTTTGTATTAGGTTCTCTACAATTCTACCACTCTGATTTGTGATTCCCGCTCGTCCCTCTGAACAAGTACCTAACTTGGCTGTCATATTTTTACTTATAGCCATAAAGATTTAAAAAAAGCAGAGATCAAACTGTCAAAGCCTTGCGAATGCTGCATGTACTGTAAAAGTTTTTATGAATATGACCTATACTTTTAAAAATCTTTGCAAAATTATGAGTACATAATGAAACAATATTTATAATATTTACAGAAGATTAATGTGAGTTTTTGTGATGTCTTTATTTATGTTGTCGAAAAGTACCTAGATTTATTTAATGATTGCCGATATTCGTGATCGGATGCCATGAAAAATAAAAAAATGTAAAAAAATATTGATTTACTAATGATGATATACTGTTTTGTCATTTTGCTTAAGCAGTAGTAAGTATTTATGATAGTTGTAGAATATAAAATTATTGTGTATGTACACGCTTTAACTGTCAGGCTATGTGCATAACCTATACTTTTTTATTTTATACACTTGAAAAAAAAATTGAATTGTTACAACTTTGTACGATTCCACATGTTTTGTCATTAACGACCAGGGTTTCGCCTTTCGACATCTTCAGGCATTTTATCACACGGATGCAACAGAACTGATAATTAGTTCTGTTGCACACCGACCCGGGTCATTAGTGACAAAATATGTGGAATCGTACAAAGTTGTAACAATTCAAATTTGATATTGAAGTTCCATCAAGCACCTTCGGTCGATATCATAAATTAATTCATTTGAATCTTCGAATGCATATATTGTAATTTAAATTCAAAATTTTCCATGGCGTTTTCCATTGTTTCCTACAAATTTTTAACTAATATTGAATAAAATTATGAGACAATATTTTTTCTTGAGGTTATTAAAAGTGAAGCATGATAAAATTTACCATTATAATGTCCATTCCTAATGAATTGAGCGTATCTCTTTCGGAGAGTGTAAAACTAAAAGATTGGTGAGAGGACAGGCTAAGCGGTATGCGAACTGCCCATCATTCTCTAGACCTTGTTCTAGAATTGGCCAGGTGGGCTGGAATAGAAATCACAGACACTCATTCATTTGAATACAATGCCATAAATCATTTGAATCATTTATTTTATGAAACATTTATTACTAGGATTCAAATACACTAACTGAAAAAATTGCAACCATCCCTCAGCTGTAACAAAAAAACAATTATTTGATTATGGGAACTAACAAAAACTGATATTACTAAGAAATTTATAAGTGCACATGTAGTGTTAAGGTGAGTTTTGATGTTGTTTATCTTTTGTTTCAGATGTTCCTTAAACTATGCACTACTATTACATAATATAGAGTGTCTCTGAGGCAGACCTGAGAAATTACATATGTCAGAATATGCCAAAACGAATAGGAGATCCAATCCAAAAATGAAGAAATATTACCAACTTATTTTAGTAATTGTGTGTTTGGTGAGTGTCGTGACATTATTGGTTTATCGACATGAATACTATCGATTGCGATACGTTCTGGAAGTCCTCAATTTCTTCGGAAAACCAGGAGTCTCGAATCAGGCGGACATGTGCACATTTGGAATGAATTCAAGTTATATATCGGAAAAACTTGAACAAGTAAGATCACAAGCTTTGGATATAACTCCTCATTTTCAAAGAATTGATGACAATCATTATGCTTATTCTTCATTTTGGAGAACTAACAACCCACATTCTGGTTTGACAGTTCAATCCCAATATTTTGGTGTATCCAACACTATTGTCATCGGGTCAAAGCACGCCAAACAAAATTTTCGATGTCATTTTTTGTTTGAAGAAAATACCAAGCCTATTATAGGAAAGTTTAGTTTTTCCAGATTGGAAACAAAAGCGAGTGTAAAAGAGAGTAGTAAAGACTTTGTGTTGTTTATATTTCATTGTAAATTAACAAGATCTTTAGGATCTCCCTATGCTGTCAGCTTTTATCCAAACTCTGACATGAATCCGTTTTATTCTCCTATAATTAAAATGGTAGAACTGGACAGGGAAAGAAATTCTTACTTGCCCGATAAAAACGCCAACGGAGTTTCGTTTGAAAATAATTCAAAAATAACAGCTTGCGTTATGCCTAATATTTTGCCTGTATTAACAAAACGAGAGATAGTTGAATTTTTGACATTTCACAAATTAATGGGAGTCACTGAATATCACGTCTATGACAATTCTTTACCAGCAAATACTTTGGAAAGAATACAAATATTACCAATCGAGTTGACAGGGTTTACTGTTCATATTTTACCATTCAATTTTCCATTTTCTTCTGAGGGCTCTTACCATCTTATGCGAGATTTAGCCGAGCTTGACTGCTCTTTTAGAAACCTGAACAGAAATAAACGAGTTGAAGGTAAAGATGTCAGAACAAATGAAAGGACCAGTCACATTGTCAATCTCGCTTGGGACGAGTTTATCGTTCCTAGATACCATCATACTCTAAAGATTCTTTTACTGCGCTACGAATCTGGAAAGAAAACTGTTAAACTGCAGCTTCCCACACTTCATTTCTGTACTAATCAAAGAAATGATCCAAAGGTTAAACCTGATTATCCTGATATTGTCAGAAAGACTCATTATGATAAGTCAGCGACAAGTGAGAGGCCTTCTTACATATACAACATTGGTTCAATGACTGTGGACGATATCGAAATATCAACTACATTTGAACTTGCGCCGAGCAAAAATGCTGTGCGAAAAACTGAAAAAATGTCACAAGAGATTATTGCTATTCAAAAGTATTTAGATTGTAGAGAAAATGCTTTTAATAGACCTTTTAAGAACGTTGATATGGACTTTGCTGATTTCGAAACTCGGCCCCATCAATTTGAAGGGGCTATGATTAGATTTGCTGAAGATATATACAATAGTAAACTGTATACACTGTATCGCAAAAATAAAATATGGCCAGTAAAACCGATCGATGTCAATTAAATTAAAAACTTGTACCTTACAGATAAAGGTACATTTTTCTGTAGAAAAAAAAACAGTATGTATCTAAAAATGATTTCCTCAACAAGATAACTGTTTTTATGTATGGGAAGGCTAAATAATCATACATTAGATTCAATTAAGTCAGTGATAAATTAAATAGGCGCAAAGGTTTTTTCTTAATTCTTAATCTTTTTCTGCTCCCTATATAGTGTAAATAATCTCCTGAATTTATTTCAAATGTATATTTTTTATGAGAGCTTTTCTTTGAGAAGACCTCTCTTTTTTTCAACAAGAGTAGAGAAAATAAAAGAGAAGAGGTAGGGTTATGATAGGACTGGTGGTTAATTAAGCATTTCCACTAAACCACTCATGTTAAAGTCAAATAGGTGGAAGGGAATTTCTCGACATCACAATCATCTTTGCCTTCGAACAGAAATCTATAAATTTCTTAAAAAAACTGCTAGTAAAGGTATGGGAATCGGTTCGAATATAACACAAGCCATCAACGTTGACTGGACTTATTTGAACATGTAAAAGAATTGTTAAAATATTTCTACAACTATAACACATTATATTGTATGATGTATATATATATAAGAAATATATATTATGCATTTATTCTTTCCATACATAAACAAGTTTATGTATATATGTAAAGGTATATCGCAATGTATTCTAATGATACGAAAAATAACTCATAAGTTTTTGTAAGATTTATGGCTCTTTTATATATATTATATGAAATACTTTTGTTTTTCCACTTTTCTCAAATCCTGAAAATTTCAGGAGAACTGTATTTTTTAAATTAAGATCTAATATAATAGATTTACAACAAAAAATGTGATATTTCTGTACTATTATTTTTCAGTCTGCATAGATTGACTTTTCTGCAATAAGACTTATTATTTATTAGTTTTGTACTTTTCTAATATAACAGTGTTGTCAATAGCAGTTTTCAAGTCCATAGACAAAAAGACATAAAATTACCTTAATTTATTTCTTTGAAATATATTCTGTCTTATTGTTTCAATTAATCAATACTACATTTGAAATTACATTTAATGGTACATTATATTCAATCATATGCTAATCAATCGATGATTTTCAGAATTTTAATAATATAAGTGTAGGATTTGAATATGTACATATAATACTACGTTTACTGATATTTTTAGAAATTAAGATAGTGAATTTTAACACATTTCTGCACAATTAATCAACATTCAAACAAAAAATAAAAATCTTTCTACATGTTTGTATCATTTAGATATATATTGATTAAAAGAAATTGATCGCTCTGTTTTTTCAAACTCATAATTTAGATATTTGATGATGGTTGTTGGTCTAGAAATTTTAGATGGCCAATATACTGGAAAAGATTTCAATTGATTGTACTTTGCTATATATTCGATCTTACATAAAATTGTTTCCTATCATCGTATATTTATTGATTCGGATTCTGCAAAAGTTCTGTGTAAGATCTGTAAATAAATCTAGGCTGCAACTACTACCGTTTCAGAGAAATTGAGATTTTCAAATGCTGCATACTCCTGCTTTATATGAAAAGCAGACAAAGTGACCTAAATGTCCATACATAAGAGCCCATGCTCTTCTCCCACATGCTTAAAATGCAAATACGGATTCTGTGCTCTGTCTGATGAAATATAGCACTAGGCAAATATATATATTTATAAAATCTATCTAGAAATTGAAGTATAATAAATTGATTCTTTATTGTATCGGCTTTGCCTTGACGAATGAATGGCGGTGATTGAAATTGTAGATTGTAGACATAGATATCGAGCTTCAAAATTAGCGATGAAGGCGTTTCTTTTGAATTAATTATTAGGACCTTGTGGACTATATAAACCAGTTTAGTGTTGTTATTTTAAACAAAGTGCCATTATAGTGTTTACCTGAGACATTTATGTGAAATGATGTTTTCTTGTTTGAATTATTGTTAATAATATAATAATTATAGTGATACAAATAAAAATAAAATGCAATATACATAACAACCCAATATAATTTTTGAATCATGTCAGCTTCCAATATTATCTATTCCTAATTTTAAAGAAATGTTCTGAATCAACAAGATTTTTCACTTTATTTATGATAGGCTGCCTAGGTTTTTTTTGCACCTGTTGCCAATTTTCGCATGCTGCACATATTTTTTGATAATCAGCGAACCCCGCTCATAGTGTTAAGTAAAACACAGAAAAATGCATTAACATCAAATAAATAATTTATTTCAGATATAAAATATTGCTGCATAGTAAATTTTATATTACACTTGGCTTTTATAATGACTGTTAATTGACAATACAAGGCTACAGGTATTAAAGCTCATGCTTAATTGAACCTTACTATAATATTATATAATATTCTAAGAATGTAAGTATTCTTCACGAGAACATCATGTCCCATTCTCTTCACAGAATGTAATTCGTTAGATGAATTTTTACATATTTTTTTATTCAATATAACGAGGAACTATTACTATTTTGACTTATTTCTGAGAAATCTCATTTTTAATTATAGATGAACTGTTTATAAAGTTATCTTGAACTTCGAGTAAGATAGTCATTGGCGACATTTTGCCACTGATCTATGATTTCATCTTCAGACTCTGACCAAAGTGTTGGCAATATTTCCAAGATAGATTTCTTTGTAGTAATCAAATAGGAGTTCCCAGGGTCCTGCTGATGGCTGTACATTCCCAGGATCAGACTTTGGCACAGTCTGGCTGCTACACACAGCTACAATGAAAGAAGTTAATTTAAAATCAATATTTTTCAAAAATTTCATTTTCTATATTGTAATTGCTAATAGTTTAATGTATGCAAAATGATCACTTCAAGGTGATCAGTGATCCATAAGACACTGGTCACTTTTGGCATTAAAACTATCTGCAAATCAGTATGTAAATTCCTGACGGTCTTATAATTTTCAATATTATTTTACAAAGTAAGAACTAGTTTTATTCGAAGTGTAGTGTTATGATAATAGTATTTGACATGAATTGAAAAAACGTCATTGTTTTACTAAACAACCCCTTAATTTTCACTTTTGCTTAATCTTTGTATTTGTTAGAAGACTATAAATGGCTGTTCCTGTGGGTACGATTGCTTTAAAAAAAAAAATGCAAAGCAATAGGACCAAAAGGTTACTTAAAATAAAGAGGAAATTCGCAAGTATGATATGCAAGAAAAAACAAAAACGACAGTAGCTCAAGAAAAAGTTATGTTTTGGAGGCTTGCAAAGATGCACACTGCTAGTCTGTTTCCAGTTGGCAGATGTAACTCTGCAATCGTCTCGAGCATTAAGAACATTGCCTACGATGATGATACAGAAACCAAATGGATTTAAGTTCCTTGAAGCAAAGATTTTTGTCATTTGCTTATGTCAGTAACTACATATGTAGCACGAATAATGTTTATAAGTTAAATGCTTTAAACTTACCCTTAGCAGTTGAATTTCTACATTTGGTACTATTCTAACTGTGGAATATCCAGCTAATACTAGTCCACCAGTTTTGATGTTGCCGCTCAGTAAAATGGCGTATGCCATGGTTATTGCCAGCTCAAAGAGATAGCATGACATATGAGTATCGCCAAAATCTAAAATTGCAGTTATTCTCCAATCTCCATCTCTATAAAACGAAAATTTGAATATGAAAAATCAATAAAAGTTTTTCTAAGATATGGCAGTATATAGAAAAATAACAGGGTGAAAAAAATAGCAATGTATTTTAGTTCTACAAAATATTTTTTTTTTAGATATAGTTGATAGCTATTTCGGCTCACGCCATCGTCAGAACTATGCTTAAACTGACCTTACAATTTCCTTAGCTCGAGTAGATATACTTCTACCTGTTTGTCCGATATAAACGGATAGTTTATGATTCCATGAGTGGAGGGACTTGGCGTGAATTGTAGTATCACAAAAAGTGGGTTTTATAAAAATTTTAAAAGTATTTCTATTTTTAACTCTGCTAATGGTTAAGTCCAGGACATTGATGGAGTTGTCTACCTCTATTTCTAGTGTGAATTTAATATTACTATGTATAGTTAGCTTTCTGTAGAAATTTATCTAACTGTCTATCCGTGCCTTGCCAACAAATCAAGATATCGTCTACATAGCGGTAGTAATATACTATATTATTTTTATCTAATTCGAGAAGTTTTGATTCAAATACATATAGAAAAATAATTTACAGTTGAGTGGTTGAAAGTCTTTTATGCAATCAATGAAATAAATAGACAACTGTTTCAGGCAGATTCATGGCTTCCCAACAGACAATACAACAGCAATTATGCAATGGTAAATATGAAGTAATCAATAGGTATCAAGCAATTAAAATGAGAATTCTGTCATCTTTGATAATATCCAATTGTAGGTTTGAGATAATTTTTTGAGAAGTCGTGGACATGAATTATTTGTTTTTCCAAAGAGTAGAAATAGTCTGCCAATAGGGATGCCAATGATAAGAGCATTAACAATGTTCAACGATATTGCTTCGGATGTTGACATTTTCTATGCAGACAAGAGTGAGTTCAGACGAATCTAACTACTAATTAAAGTATATATTACATAAGCTTGCATGGTTCACTTCCTTGTTATGTTTTTTTTTCTTTTGTTATTTATTTAGGGGCGACAGTTGAAGTGCTGTATGGATTATAAATATAAGATATTTATTCTTGTGGGAATAATAACTTACTTTCCAGATGTTTTATTATTAACAATAATGTTGTTTTCATTGAAGTCGCCATGTATTATGCCTTTCTCCAATTTGGGGATTTTGGGAATCACACGATCCTTAAATTCTTCTAAAACTTCATCCACAATTTTCAACATTTTCTCATCCTTCAAAGCAAATTTAAAGTTTTCAAGTTCTGGAATATTATCCAGCATCCAAATATGCTTATGGTTCACATATCCGGAATGGTAGAATCCCTACAAGTGCAATGTTTAATGATATAACATTGACGAACTAGAAAAATATATATCTCCATATAATAAAATGTAATTTTTTGGTTGTTGTTGATATATCTATTCAAGTTGGGTAGCAGATAACGTTAATGAAAACAATCAGTTTCACTAAAAGAATTTTGGCATCACTGAATACCTTTAGAAGCCTGTCTAAATTTGCTGCATATTCTCCAGCTTGATAGAAAAGAAAGTCTGCTCTCGGTACTGATGCTAAAACTTCTCCAGGCTGATATTCCAAGAGTCGAACCACATGACTCTTACCTGATGTCATTTTTTCCAAGGAAAAATAATGGCCATAAACATTTCTTATTGGCTTTGGGCAACCGATTTTGTGGCTACCTAAAAGAAATAAATATATATATATTGATCCAATTTAAATTGTTGAAACATTGTACGATTTCACATGTCTTGTCACTAACGACTCGAATTTCGCTTTTCGGCATCTTCAGGTATTTTATCATACGGATGCAACAAAACTTTGAGAATAATCGATAATGCCGAATGGCGAAACGCAGTTTTCACAATCGAAATTTGATGTTAAAATTCCATCAAGCACTTTATGTCGATGTCTGAAATTACATAATTATCCAATTCCTCATATTTTACATGGACAAGATTTACTGATTATTACAACGGGGAAGGGTTTTAATATTGTAGAGATCAGTGAGCATTGAAAAAATCCGTAATTTTGTATCAAATGCAAAAGCAAATAATTACTTTGAAATAGCCTTTAAATTTTATGACTGATGGTATTCGAGAGTCCATCCATTGTATGAATACAATGGCAATTATAGTCAAATAAGTGATGTTGGAATAAATTATAATTTCAGCAATTATATTTATATATGAATTCCGTTGCCATGTATATTGAACCATCGCAAAGATAAATTGTCAACTTCCTGTTAAACAATGAGGAACATTTCAATTTTACCTGATTTCAAAAAAATAAAACACTATGCTAAATTCGTTTTTTTTAAATCGCCTGCGGATCATTTGTTGTTTTAAAAAATATTTCATACATGCATCCCTAGAATCTATAGTTTTAAATATTGTAATTAAGACGTAGGATATTAAAAATCCAGTACTTCGGGAAGCAAAATCCATTTTTCAGTAAAATATTCTTTAAAACAATATACGTATATTTTTAAGTTACTTTTCAGTCAAATATTTTGCGCACATTATTCATGAAAACTTAAATGTGACAGTTTTATAGATATATTTTGTCGTTTTACTTGTGAGTAGAGATCAAAATAATAACAAATATTTGCATCGTGATTTTTTTACGAAAAGATTATAAATTGTGAATTCTAATGCACACAGTAACGCATGTTGTATGAATAGTATCGTCTCGGGATGAATAAATATACGCTTGTAATATGATGGATAGTGATAATATGGTTATTTTAAGATGCATATCTTGTCTATTATTTACGTATGACATGAACAGGTACACGCTGACATACTTTTATACTAGCGTTACTGATTCAGCAGAGAATTTCAATCACACATATAAAGGAAAAAGAAACACAAATACTTCTTGAAAGTAAATGTAATGTGTACACGGTTCGATATCTACGGCGTAGCCACTTTACATCAGTAATGCACGCATGAGGTTCTAACGAAAAAGGGGAAGAAAACTTATACATCATAAACTAAATATAACAAATTAATTTACCTTGCCATTGGGACCTCGCGTGACATTTTCACGAAGGATCAAATTTTCTAGCTACGCCACCGCTTGAAACAACATGATTGAGAGAACTCTAAAATTATTTTTATGCATATTGTTTCAAATCAATGCATTTTTGTCAAAAAGACGTTCGCTAGCAAATAAATTCAAATCAAATAATCTTTCGAAAATCGGAAGCCATTTGTTCGCTTCTACGAAGATAACAGAATCATCGCAAATCACTGTCATTTAAACATCGCGTTGCAAATATAAAGCAGAGTAATGTTAAAATGATTCGCGGAGAATCCAACTAGAATTAAGCCTTTTTTTCACACAATTACAATGTTTTGACAGTAGATTTAAGAGTGACAATATATAATACATATAACAGCGTAGACGCCAGTTACAATTGAAAGGAGAATAATTAATTTTATTTGAAACGAATCTAGAAAACGACACATATGCAACACAATCGACTCGCATGTTCATGTACCTATAGGCATATTATTAAAATTGAAAGAGCTCAAATTTACTGTCGGAATTAAATTACTAGTCGTTTTACGTTATACATTTTATTTTTCACCGCAGTTTTTTCACTGCGGTTCTAAACGTATCATTTTATCTAACCATAAAAAATTGGGTGTTACTAAACTTACAATTTTTATGATTTCAGATATTACAACATACATATGGATTATCAATCCCGTTTTATCATACGTGGAGTAATGGTAATTATAATGCGTCAGAGAGGTTGAAGACCGCTGTATTAACATTTTGAGATATTTTTAGTTTTTATGAAATTGTATCTAACAAAACAGGGCTCGCCAACCTGTTCTGGGCTATGCTTAACTGTTTCATTTGAAAAGTAACGGCAAACACTCGTTTGTTTTCAACAACCCTTTTCAGTTGACGTTAGTAGATTGTTTATGATTCACGATGCTTCGTCACGTTGGATTTCGCATGCTTTTTTTATTTTTATTTCAGGCTGAGAAATGAAAACAAAACTGCGATATATAATATAGCAATACGAACGGCACACATAATTTTATATATATATATATGCAATTTTCTTAAAAATATTTAAGTTAATTTTCCGTCTTGTGTTTTATAAAACTCAACTAGGCACCGCGACTAAATTGAATTGAGAAACAGTTCATGCAAGTTAAATGGTGTTGAACATTGTGCAACTAGTGAGGCTGGCATCACGCTTGTCAAATATGCATTTAACAAATACAATAAACAAGGTTTTCACGATTCGGACCGCTGTAGCCGTAAAAATGTCTTGGTTTACCGAGTAAATTATTTGGACAACTATGCAAATGAGACGACAAACAAATATCGTAATAATATTGCGTACAAAAATGCAATGAAATAACTTTTTTGTCAGGAAAGGCTTTAATTTTGATGCCAGTAAGATGCGATATATGTCAATATTCTATCACGGATGAAGGGATTTTTTCGTTTCATAGAACCGCAATCATGTATTAAAGAAAATAATATAACTGCATTGAAGAGATTCCAACTTGATGAATTATAATAATATTTTATGTAAAATACTGTTGAAATGATTAGAAAATCTGAGAATAAATCATCTGGTTTCGGTCAAAACGATGCATTTGATTTCGAAGATCAGAGGTTAGCCATTTCTGAGTTTTAAAGTGTATATTATAAATCAAATATAAATCGATTGGAAAATCTTAGGTAATAAATGGGAGATTCCAATTGACGAATTTATCAAAAAAAAGAATGAGTGTTGGAACAATCCGTTTTTGTAACGTATTTAATTCACATATTTAATTTTTGATTAATTACTAAAATAATTGACTATATAATAATAGACGTTAGAGCATGTAAGTGCAATGTCTCGATAAATTAAGTAAACAATGTCAAATCACAATGAATGAAAAATAAATTAGATTTATTTAAGTTTGTTCGTAGCAAAGCCATAAAAAGGCATATGCTAAAAGCAAACATTTCAAAAAATAATTAAGTAATGCTGGTGTTAATCAAATTTATATAGAATATCAGTTTAAATCGGGCAACATTTTATTAAAAAAAAAAATAGTTTTTAAATGACTGTTTGAGAATACGATCAACCGTCTTAACAGTTGAGAGATTAGCATTCAGAGGGTTAAAGAATGACGAACACATATCGTCCATTGCAAGAGGGGGCTATTAACTTGCCAACGTCCCTCCCTGTATATCTTATGCCATTGTTTAGTGATAAAACATCAAATCTTTATAACCCTAAGATTTTAATCAATTAAATATTTATGGTCAACATTGCATGTAATTTTCTGGATTCATAACTTGTAATTTTTACATTTGGTCTGTTGTTGTTAGGCGACTATTATTTACATTTAGAGACAAGCAAGCAAAAGATCTTTTAATGTTTGAATACTAAAAAACACAAAAATGTTTCACTAAGCATTAACGTCACCTCCAAATTGAATAACGCTAAAGTTGGGAATCGCTTAGTTTCTGTCCAAGGCAAGCACTGGCAATTTTTAACAACAATTATTGCAAATTATCTACCTTAAAATTATGAAAAAAATGCGAAAGATAAAAGTAAATCAAATCAGTCTGTTGAGTAAATAAATGGATATGTTTCGTGAACGGTTTTTAATTTTTCAGTACAAGTAGGTACTTGTAAGTGGTAGGCAAGGGATAAATTTATGCTAAAATTAGTTTTTTAAATACATATTTTTCAACCAAAGCTGACATATTTACGGAACTCCGTAGGTCTTTCTATTAATAAATGTATATTGTTGTATTTGTAACATGCTTACCCAAAAATATCATGGTCTCAGTTTGCGCTTCAACGAATGACAGTTTCTCAGAGTCCATCGAATTCATAATTTTTAATACATATCCGTACGGACAATGCTTTGTAATGAGGGGATTTTTCATGTTTGTGTCCTCGGTGATAAGGTAGTTTCTATCGTCGAACGCATTCAATTCCTTAAGCTCCAGACAGGATATGCCGTAAAGTCGTTCGGCAAGCGCCCTCACGGCCTCTTCCGTTATTTCCGGTTTGATTATTTCACCGGACTGAAGAATTTTGGAAGGCGCTTCTTGGATCTCATCTCCGTTGTCACTCATGGTTCTAGTTCTCGTGAATTTTAGTATGTTTAAATTGGAGCGCGTTGTACGCTGTGTTGGCTACAACAAAACATAAATTGGACTGATGAAAACACAATACTGCAATTATAGATTCAACTGCCTGAGAAGATCTATCTTCTCGCTTGCTCGTTGATATTGTTTATCAAATATTTTATAAAATCATAGACATATTTATATTAAATACTCATAAATAAAAGCATATAAAGTTTATGAAGATCAATATTTTTTTCACAGACAAGAACAGATTAAAACGATTTTATAAATAAATACAGCCAATTTAAAGAGTTTTTAATAAGATAAAGCATCAGATTTTTTATATGTACCATAAATTGATAATGTAATAATTAAATTGCACTCTTAGGATAATACCACCACAAACCGAAAAATGCCGTTTTTTGCTTTGTCTTCTCTACTGTAAGTTAAATGATTTATTGCCGTGTGGTAAAATCTTTGAATTTTTTTCATATCTCTACACCGAAAGTATACTATTATGATTGCACCGTTGTTCAGGTGATTTGATTAGTTAAATAATTTTTAATTATTATTATATAATTTTGAAAACTAAAATTTACTCAGGTCACTTGGGGTTATGGTGGTATTGCTCTAGGGGCGCGAAATGATTAAACTTTAATTATTGACAGTTTATTGTAATTGGATGAAAAAAAGGATATAATTTAATATGGGACGGATATTATTTTGTTGAATATTCACGAAGAAAGTCTAGGATATTTATTTAAGCTCGAGTATAGGTCTGCAAGGCAGGTATTAATGTTCAATGCGATAACTTCGTTATTTCTGGTGAATCTAAATATCAATAAAAAAATACTTTGAATCCGTTTTTATCTGTGAAACCGATGGTCTAGTCAGAATAATAAAATGAGGAGCTTATGTCATCAAAAAATCTTAAGAATAACAACTACACCTCGTTTGATAGAAGATTATGAAAATTTAGGCAAAAAGGAGCAGCAAAATCGAGTATATAGACTTATAACTCGAACCGAATTCAAAGAAATGTATTAATTTACAGTTCATATACAAAGAAAAATAAATCTTCAGAAACAAACCAACAATATTGATGTGTAAAATATTATACTATAATGATCTTGAATTAAAATTTTGTACGTATTTCAAAACGCAGCAGTACTTACTTACTTTGTAAAAAACCAAAAAAATATTTTTGTGTCGAACAGTACGTATAAAAATTGACGTTTTGAAGTATACTTATAATCTTTCAAATAAAATACTGTCTATATAAATAGAAATTATACATACAATATTGCCGAATTATGAAAAGGTGCTATTCCAATGATGTCCAAGATAAGACTGAGTAAAAGAAAATGGTAAATGTCGCCTACATCGCTAGAGATAACAATCACAGTAAGCAAGTTAGAGGTGTGAAACAATTTGTTCGTTGATAACATAAAAGCTATTTTTTTAATCGAATGGACGAATAATGTTTTTACGGCTTTATATGTTACATAATAATATTTCTTTTGTTACGAAATTAAGTATTAAATAATCTTACATAAAATAAAAATATTTCAGTACCAAAAGCAAACTCTACCAACACAATGATAAAGAATAATACATACTGATAAGGTGTAAATAACAAAATAATTTAGTCTGTAAGAGTTATAAAATGTATTTAAAAGCCGTTACGATATCGCGCTATCTCCAGAATTGTTCTTAATTTTTTGTTTTTGTTTATTTATTATTAGTTAAAATTGAATTGTTGACACTGTATAATTCTACATGGTTTGCTATTCATGGTCCGGGTTTCGCCTTTTGGAATATTCAGGCATATAGTTACACGGATGCAATAAAACTGACATACATTAAACAGTGTGTATTGCTTACATATACAATAGGAATTATAAACAATTGATATTTAACATTGAAATTCCTTCAAGCAACCTCAGTCGATATATTATTTTTTTAAAAAGGCTAACTTAGAGAAAAATTACCTGTTCAAAAATATTATAATTAAAAGTGATATCGTTGGTTAAAGTTGTTCAGAAAATAAAAAAAAAATACATTTTTGAGTTGTATTAAAAGTAGATCTGTTTCAATAATTGTAATGATTGTAACCGAGCGAATTTATTAATGGATTAAATAATAGTGATACAATTATAAAGGTCTGGCGATTGATTATTAATTCTTAATTAAGTAGGCAATTCCAATGATTATATTTGTTTATGTTAAATTACTCCGGATAATTTCTTATTAAGTATTATGTAATATAAACGTAAGCGATTTTTTCACAAATTCGAGACGATTGATAAATAATAGATTCATTTTTAAATGGTTTTTTATTCTAGCAGAAAAGATCCATGAGTTTTTCCTATATACAATGAAGTGCAAACTCCACATTAGTGTATATAAATGCAGCATAATGAATATATTAATTTTGTCTTAACTGGTATTTAATTTTCCTTGACGTTAGTTACTGACTTATAACTGATATTTTTTGATATTCTTGACTATATAATAATTTATACATTGTTTTATACACAAATGTTTTTTTATCACCAAAACATCGTAATGATAATTGTTCAATTAGTCGTAATTAAAATCTGATCGTACAATTTCGGCAATTTTTAAATCTCGGCTATTTATCTGTGTACAACTCCTGTTTGACCGATGGGAATAGATAAGTGGTTTAAGATAGTTATGTCCATTACCAGCCAGTGTCTTGTTTATGAGTTTGTTAGGTACGTACTCAATGTACTCGCATGTGGTCACACATTGTCCACAATTGAATCTACTCGCAATTTATGTTACGCGGATTTTTGGATGTCAGGGGTTAGCAATGATTTTATTTGGACGAACCGATTGCATATATATTACATATAAATTTAGCAGCACTTAATATTACATTAAAAAAAGATTGGTTTATTGTCTATTCCATTTGCAAAGAGAAATTTGAAAAAAGAAGCCGTTTAAATTTCATTCAACATTGCAAATAAGTCTATTAATGTTCTATAGCAATTAGGTAGATTCTTTTAACAATTCAAAAACTTTAAGGACTATATAAAAAATATGACAAACAGCAATATTGGAAATTTTGATGCACAAAGAATTTTTCAGCTACAAGATCGTATTTATGTTTTTATATAAGAATTATCTCATTTTTTTGATTACGAAAACAAATGTATCGTAATAATTTGTCTTTGCGATACTAAATGATAGATATTATTTACAACGTGTGTTATAGGTTTAGATAAGTGAACCGTTTGAAAATAAATTATCTGTCATTATTCGACATTTCACTGACTTTCAATATTTGACTTAAGTAATATTAATAAATACCGGAATGGTTTGATAAACAAATACCTAAATTAATAATATTAATCAAATATTATGATTTAATGGATAAAAAATAATATTTTATATCATATTTATTCCCCCCTCGTGGTATAAACATATTTGATCTCCTGTCGCGTAACATTTATTTTATTTGATTAATAACTACTAACAATTAGTCATCGCGAAAATAATGTTTATTGATTGATGTATGGAGCAAAAATGTGGTAAATATTATAGCATATTTTAGTAGCTTGGAATTTGTTATGAAGAAGAATTGTAATGAATTGCAGTGTGCTATATATTATAATATGTTCATTATAAATCAGCCAAGTATTCGATAAATTAAATTTTCTCTCAAATGAAAACAAGTTAAAAATAAAAAAAAAAATGTTTTTATCCAGGAATACAAAATTTTGAACGATATCGTGTATGATGAATAAAATAAGTAATCGATAAATTGGAAAGGTCTTCATTACAACGGCAATATTTTACCTTGCCTAAAATACGCCCACCAACTTCAAAGCTCTAAAATTATTTTTGGCACGATCGGTAAAACAGGCAGTCGAGCAAATTGAGCGTGCTAAATTTAGTCACGATCAGTCTACAAACGTTGCTCACGAACTCAATGAATATTAATATTCACGCTGATCAAGAATGACATACGCATACAATATTACGAACCCATACACTCCCGTTCGAAAATTCAGTCTTTACATACCCTGAGTGAGTTTACGGACTGACCTGAAAAGATGTTACAAGCAACAAAAATATAGAACGATATCGTAAATGAAATATAGGTGAAAAATGCGTAGACATCAATTATGGCAACCGTTTGGTATAAAACTTTACACTTATTTATTATATTAATCACACTCACACTCAGTACGTGTCGAATATTCACAAACTTAAATGACAATTTAATAATTTAGTTCGACTATGTCTTCTGTCAGTCAACTTACTACACACTTCGTTATCTACAAACTGACTAATAGTTGATTGCCTTTTCAAGTTGTCGTATCCTTCTTTCAGTCAGGGGGTTCCAAGAGCGATATCTTTGGGTGCTTGCGTATTTGTATCCTCAAATGCATCAAATTCAAATAATTTACTAAAAAAATAAGTCGATGTATTTTTTAAACGTCAATTATTCTAGGAACTTTTTTTTTTTTTAATAATAAAAACATAATTTTTAGTACTTATTTCCACAATATATTTTTTGATCAGGACCGGTTTCTCTCATGATCCTGATCAAGAAATATATTGTGGAAATAAGTACTAAAAAATGTGTTTTTATTATTTAAAATATCATGCCTTTCCACCAAGAAGTGACAGTTAACACCTTAAAAGTGATTCTAGGAACTTGTAAAAAAATTCGCCCAAACTTATTGCGACGTCATTTCTTCATCTCATTAAAATAAATCAATAACGTTCCTAGTTTGAATTTTTTTTTTACTTTGTATTAAAAATTAGATTTTATAAAATTTTCACGAAATATTCTAATAAAAGAATTTTAAATATGAAATAGCCACTATTAAAAATTACTTAAATAAACTGTGGAAATGTTTTTCAAAATTAAATTGTAAAATTAATATTCATGATTTTTTTTTCATTGATTACTAAAACAAGATTCCAGATTTTCTAGAGGATTTGCATGTATTCTATGATATATTTATTTACTTAAGAGGCATAAAATATGTTGATCTCCATTGTATGAAAATCTGGATTAGTCTTTAGGAACATGTATGTATAACATGCATGCTTAGTACTTAGGACACTAACAAAAGGCGACTCGCAGATTTATTTTTCACTCATATATTTGCGATGAACCATATCATACCTATATCTTTTACAAATGGTGTAGTCAAGGATATAACACTTCTAGAAACCTTTTATCTACCTGGTATCGCAATAAAGCTAAAAAAAAACAACAAAATAAGGTGTTCTGAAGTGTCTTCATCATCTTAATTTTGTATATTAAATAATAATCTTGATTTTATTAAAAGTTGTACTTTTTGAGTTTTTCGGTATTTGTATAATATATAGTAGTTTTTTGCTAATTTTGAGGTACCAAAATCTTTTTTTTGCCTAATTCTAACCTTATAAATGAACAAACTACTTTTGCGTCGTCACCATTGTTATATTCATTAAATTAGATTAATAAATATATATTTCATATAAATATTTTTTTTTTTTTTGAAAAATGATATTGCCTCCTTTTACTTTATTTTTTTTTACAGAAAATATTGCAATGCCCCTGACTGACCATATCTTCCCATCTCATCGATTCATCTTTAATTGACTTTCATTAAAATTCTTATGTATTAATTTATTTTGTTCCATTAAGTAGTGAGTGTGGGTTATTTTCGTCATTAAAATTTCCCACTCCTTACTTCCTTATTGATTGTTTAGAGCTCCTAATGGATTATTGATTTACCATAATTGTAATTGTAATTCTTAATAAGTGATTGTGAACATTTAATTTTTATACTAATTTACTTTATTTGTATCAATATTGTATGATTTTATGTAAATTGTTCCCTAGTTCTTGAACCCATGGTTTCTTACACCTGCTACCTTTAACTCAAATTAATTTTTTGTTTTGTATAAATAGACTTGCTTGTAAATTGTATTCGATAATGCTCGCGATGAGCGAAACCGGTCCTGATCAAAAAAAATATATTGTGGAAATAAGTACTAAAAAATGTGTTTTTATTATTTAAAATATCATGCCTTTCCATCAAGAAGTGACAGTTAACACCTTAAAAGTGTTCAACAAATAATATAAAATATAATTTTTCATATTGTTTGTTGCCGATCAATCTTTATTATTTATCAATTCAAGTACTTTTAACAAAGCTCTTTAGTTATACCTAATCCGAATGGATCAATTAACTTAATCTTTCAATCAAACAAATAAATCATAATTTGATCTACAGATTAAATCAAATTATAAACTTAACCATTTAACAAATGCTATAAACTAGTGCACTTTATGAAGGTGAGTGAGTTATCAACACATAAAGAAGGGAACTGATGTCAGGCAAAAATATAAATAAAATGTTATTAACATAGAAACGGAATTAATTTGTATTTACTGATTGTGTTACGAGCCATAACATATATTTTGTGTCATATAGAAGATTAAATCTGTTGAAAGTTATTTTTGTGTATTATATTTTAAGTGTGGAGGGTACGATTTTTTCTTTGGATTGGACATAGGGAAGAGAAATGAGAATAAAATAATAACATATATAACATTGAAAGTATTTATTACAAAATATTTTTAATCAATACAAATGTGAAAAATTACCATTTTCCTGTCTCAAAGTATCATTAGAAACCATAAAGTGTAATTACTTCAATGAATTTAAATGCTATGAAGACTTAATGACCATATTTTTATTACATTATTAAATTTTTATCAAATGATTATAGTGTATGTTTTTTAACCTCTGACCTTTTTGATATAACTGAAACAACAACAAATTCAATTATAATTATTTGTAGAAAGAAATAAAACGAAATTACTTTTAATACAACTCATACAATTTATGCCAACAGTGTATAATATTTTTTTCAGTTAGCACTTTTTATAGAAACATATAGATTAATCTAAAGGGTATAACAATGGTGATGAAAATATAAGTGATCATCAAAAAAGAAATGGAATTTGGCATAGCTTTGTATTGATTAATTTCTATAATTTTTATTTATCTAACTTTTAAAGACTTTTTGTTAAGGCGTAGTATTTTAAATATTTTTGTAATGTCAAAAGTATGTCTGTTTTAAGATGGTTTCCAAATCACACTGGTGAAAATAATTGATTGGAGATTTATTAAAAACTAGTATTATTTAATATTATTCATATGGGTATTGGTTAAGATTTTACAAAATGAAAGATACTTACGGGAATGATAGATTTGGGTGTTACTGTATTGGTGTGCAATGACAGACCTAGATATTCCTGGTATGTTTTGGACGTCCTCTGTAGAAATGATATTGGGGTAGTGGTAATGAAAATTCATTTGTAATTAATTATCGTAAATCCTTATTTTATTTTCGTAAAGTAAATTTCAAAACAACAATAATGCAACCTGTAATGTTCACTATCATCAGAAAAGTAATATGGCTGTCTACCTAGGTATCTACATAACAAATATAATGTTTCCTCTTGCATATTATCAGAATATAGAAAATTAGATGGACGCTTTGAAAATATTTTATACATTTGGCAAATAAAATTTGAAAATCTATGGAATCATTTGCAATTAATGTTTTGTATTTTTATATAATTGTTTCACATGACATTGAATACATTTATGACATTTACCAACTCAATTCAAAAGTACCCTGCTGGTAAACAGAAACATTACTTATGAAATATTTTATTATTTCTTGGTAAATGTTTCTTTGTATTATTTGGGTAAGTAAATTTTTTTTTTAAAAAATAATTGTGCTATAAAAAAATAATTGATAATTTGAGTTTCATTTATTTTTAGAAATAAATTATTTTAGACAATCTTGCAAATATTATCACTTAAAAGCTCAGTTTAATCAAAAAAAAAAAAATTTGAATATATACTGTAACGATTTAGGAATTGTAAACACTTTTTTTTATAATAATTGAAACACTCAACACAGAAACTTTGTTCAAAAGTTTTAAGTTTATCTGGGTAAAAATCATTGATTCACCTTGTAGGCAAAAAAGTCAATAAATCAACACAGTCTATTACATAATAGTCAAAATAGATTTTTCAATACTGTAGAATATAGCTAAATCCAAATATTAATTAATGTAATATCTGAGGTGTTTCATAGACTAAAACTCCCATGAAACATGACATAGGTATATTTTAAATTAACTAATGTTACTTTTATCTACAATAAACATTTTGATTCAAATACAAAATAATGGCATTTAGATGAATTCACAAAAAAAACTAAATTATATATTATTAAAAACTGCTTTTTGTTTTTTGTTAATGTTTATCATTGCATACTTCAATTAATTCTTTTATATTTGTTTTTAGCAATCATAAATTTATATAAACAGGTCATCATTGGGCCATAATGATAAAATTAAAACTTTTCCTAAGAAATTATGTCTGAAAATTTTAGTTATTGGGTAAGTACATTGACATCTTTTTGTTGAATGTTTAACTTAAATTATGACAGATTAATCTTGCACTGAGATTGCATCTGTATATATAATTTTTAAGCATAATTTGAATGATTTCATTGTTAACAGATAAAAAATTAATTAAATATAAAGTTTATATCATTATACTACTACGCACAATGTGACATTTATGAGTAATGGTTACTTAATTGACATAGCTTGAGATTGATTAATAATAATAGTGGATTGCATTATAAGGAAATTCGAATTTTATTTTTTTCAAAATTAATTACAGCAATCGCCCGATTTTTGCTCTAACTAGAATTTTAATAACTTTCTGATTGAGAGTGAATAAGTTATAGATTTGGGACTGGACCCTCTATGGTTCAAAGAATAAAATATTTTCATGGAGCAGTAGAAGTAATATTTATTGCATTATTCTTTGCGTGTTATATAATGCACAATGTAATGAATTTATAATGACTGTAAGCTTTAATAAACAAAAAATAAAAATGATAAAATTTTATTTGGATATTCTTACTTTGGTTGAAAATAGCATAATTTTTCACAAATCAATATAATTAATGGAATCAAGGCATAATGAATTATGAATCATTTTTTTCTATAAATAAAAAACCTGTCAAGAGACTTATACTAATGCAATTCGTATAATATATTTTATATATAAATATTGTATTAATTAGTAACAATAATAATTGTGCATTTAAACATTTAATTATTGCGAATACCCTTTAGAAGGACATGGTATAATAATTATAATACACAATGGATAATTTATAAATATTATAACCTTCTAATAATAAATATAATTTCTTTTTGAAATGCTTATCAATAAATAATATAAACGGATTATTTTGAGGAACATTTATATTACTATTTTAAAGCATTTTTTAAAGGTTCTATTCTATGCAGGGACTGGGTTTTTGAATCAAATGAATTTCATAAGTAATGTTAAAACTGTTTTTAAACAATAATGTATTATCAGTGAATTTTAAAACATAAACAAAATTTAACGAATATATTATGACATATTTCACAGATAATAAGTAAAGGTTCAAGAAATTATTCTGATGGTATGCTTATTATAATGATAAAAATTATTTATGAGAAAAATATGCACGATAGTTTAAAATGGTCTAGCTTATATATCAGACTGAGTTTAATTTATATTTTACATGAAACTCTTTGAGCAGAGCTATTGGACTGCTGCCCTGTAGAATGGTTAATACTGAAATATCCAAGGACCATTTAAATACAGTGTTGACTTTTCATTTCTCCAATTCTATCATTTCTTTGAGATAAATTATTATATCTCATTATATTTTATACAATAATTGCAAATTTTCTTGGCTAAGAAATCCCAAAAGTGTTTACGGCGACACAATGTCATACTTGTATTTTTTCAATGGTAGTGTTTTTCAGTGACAGATATTTGTCAATTATAAGATGTTAACTGTCATATATCGGTGTTAAGGCGATGCTATAGTAGGAATTAGTACCATACAAATTTCATATAAACAAACCTACAAAGAATGCCATAAATGGTTAATATTAATGTCAATCTTACAGAATTATTTCTTTTTTAAATGACATTTTATCCTTGGAGTACTGTGGTGTAGTATATTTTATTGTCATGCAAAAAGTAATTGTTTTTTTCCTCAAGTAATTTTGGAAATATATCTTTTTTGGATTTTCATTATTCAAAGTATTGTATAGTGAGAGAAGTGATGGGGTATTTATGCATACATACATGATGTTAGGTTTATAATATTGCACAAAAAGTGTGTTGCTGTATACCCTCTACGAATTTCAAAACTGTGGCACTGGTTTTTTCATTTAAACTTTATTTATTCAAAAAAGCATATATGAAAAAAGAACAAGATAGAACTGGTAAAGCAACATTCTACATCAATTCAATAAAAATATTTATATGAGTAAAAATTGTCTATTTCTGAGTTATTCAATCTGTTTTATTATATTAAATTAAATAGATCTATCAGTTAAATATGTATTTCAAATATATAAACAACTGGAATTTGAAGAATTAAAATTTATATGAAAGTATAATTGTTTGACACACAGTATTAGCATCCATACAATTTATTACTAAGCAAGGTGAGATATCGCTAATACAATTAAATATTTACAACATATACATACATTAAAGATAATCAAGAAGAAGAGCAATGCTCAAATGACAGTGACACCCGTAAAAGAAAATTTTCTTAAGTGAAATTTAAAGGAATAATCAAGTAATTGATAGATTCATTTCATTAGATTTTGATAAATATTTTTTGATTAATTTGTTTCATTGAAAGATGTCTCTGTCAAAAAAGACTCAACATCGGTCTTCTCCTTTAATCAAATATACATGACAGTTGGGGGAGAGTGTTGAAATTATATCAAATAGTTTTTTCTATTAAAAATTGTGACAGATCAAGAAAAATTCATTAAACAAATGACAATGATTTTTATTAGTCAATTTTCACTTTACTATTTATTGTAAACAGTTTTTGAGTATGAATCTAAATCTAAACATACAATCGGCATGCAGCAGTATTATGAATTTATAATGGCTTTTCATTTTTTTTATGTCGGAATGTGCATTTAAAATTCACAGATGGTAAATCAGTAAAAGAATATTTCTCATGAGACTAAAAGGCTAATGAAGTTTATGAAAAACAAATATCAAAAAAAAAAATAGTCCCTAAGAAATAATATAATCAGAATACGGACATCATTGGTCATAAAGCCTTAATAAACTAGTAATATTTATAATATGTCAATAATTATATGTTACAATACATTTTTTTTAGAAAACCTACATTGAAAAATTGGAATATTCATTATCGTAAAATTTCCGAGCCAATAAAATTACATTTTTCATTATTTCAGATTCGATCCAAAGCGGAATGTTTCCTAGCTGTTTCAAGCTTACTGGTTTTCAACTACTCCATATTAGAATTATTATCCAGACTATCAGGTTTTGATTGTGCATTTTCATACATTAGGTGTATTATTGGAAAAAAATCATTAGCGATATAATGAGAATGGTATTGATTCATAATAGTTTCATTCCAATGGAAAGTATAAAAGTGGAAACATTCCGTCGATCAAACCTATTCATTCCATACATTCCTTGACATGGGTTATATATTTTAATAATATAACTAAATAAACTATTATGAATATCATCAAATTCAATCATTCTTATAAGATTTACATACAATACAGTACTCTCACTGCGGAGAAGCGTCAAAATATTTTTTCAAACAATATTACCATTTGAATATTTTAATAACAAATTGCATGTTGCCAGATATGGCTAAAAGCTTCATTAATGCTTTCTGCAGGATTGGCAGCATTGCACCTGGTACCTTTGCACCCGGCACATATTCATCGCTCTGACGTTTTGGCAAAATTTAGATGTATCTTTACAGTCTGTCTCTGGAAAATAAAGGGACAGTTATTATTCAAATGTTAAAAAAATTAAAATAATATTCATTGAAAATGCTTGCTCTCATATGCCAAGTAAAAATCTTCTACACATAATATCTCTTTTTATCATTGTGCTATTTATGACATGAACAACATTCAATACTTTGATTTCATACTGGACTATTCAAATTTTAATTATAAAGATATTACATTCATAGATGAACAATAAAATGCTAAAATTAAATGCTTATTAGTCATACCTGATTACGTGCTATGCTATGTTTCTGAAGATATATACTTACGCATATGCTGGCAAGGTGGCGCCATGCAGGGCCTCACGACTGCGGGTCGTGGTCTGTGACGACAAGCGCTTCCCGCAGGTCGCTTTGTTCCAAACCACACACACCGAAGAATTCTATAACGTGCGCCTTGCTCACCGCATGGTCCTCCGCACTGAAAGCAGGAGAACATTATTTTTTAGAGACACTATAAGTCTAATTGTGTGATGAAGAAACAGAATAATTTAATGCCAGGAACTAGCAACAATGACATGAAGTTATTTTATAAATTTAAAATAATACTATTATGATTTTAGGCAACAAAAATGTACATGGCTTCAAATATAAATCCTTACATCATTGAAATATCAATTTATGACATCTCCACCCAGATTCAAAACTGTAAGCAATATTGGTCACTGTAGTATGCTGTTATTTCAAAATATAAGTCAATGGTTCTCAAATTAATACTAGAATCCGCTAGTTTGCAGTCATTGTGTTAATTTTGAGCAAAAAGAGAGATTTTTGGTGTGTTGAGGGTTTTATTCACGTAAATTTGTAACATTATACCTCAGACCAGTGGTCAGTTCGCCAGACTCCTTTGCATTTATCATTGTAGCATTCCTGGCGATGAGGAGGCCTTTGAGTTGCATCGCAAAGAGCAGGTGTCACTCCCACTCCTCCATCACCAGTGCACTGCACGACCCTCCTTTGCATGGCTGAAAAGATCAAAGATTTTGTACCAGTCTTGAATATTCAATCAGAATATCTGTAATAATGCAATATATTTTTATATTAATTGAAATCAAAGTGAATTGACCCGTAGAGGTCAAGGGGTTGATAAGTCGGATGCAAATGAGTAAAGTATTCATTTGTATTAGTTAATTGCTTAGAAAACGTCCTAGAGTGGTCTTCATGATCTTAATCTCTTCCACGCTAACACCCCAACGTATGGGACGGCAATGTGCAGGGCTTGTACGCGAGCGCCCCAGACGTTGAGACGCGAACATTCAAATGTTAGTAATGCAGGCAATCTTTTGCATATAGGACTGATTTTGGTTTTAAATATCGCCCAATTCGTCCTGATACTACCACCTCCATAAAACTGTCAAAAGTATTAGGTTTAAATGCTTAAAACATCGATTTTTCGAACCCTTCAAATTTATTCCGATCCCGCCAAATCAGTTTGAAACGGCATGCTAAACTCGCGTCTAATTTCGCACTGAACTTTGCACCAATCTCGCGACATTGCAATGTGACACTCCATGACACGTGACAGTAATGGCGCTTGTTCATTTGAGTTTGATTGGTTGCCTCGTTATGTCACGGTAATGGCAATTTACGAGTTATTTGTTAGGGATATATTTGTTAAGGTGATTGTAAGAACAGAAGACATTTCTTTGTGTTTTTTAATGTTGTAAAACATTCCTAATGCATCTAGCTTCCATAAAAGCCAACCCAATTATAGTTTATTGGTGTATTTATAGCTCTATGTGGAAAGAGAACATTTTGAAAAATAGCAACGCGAACAGATTTGTTTTGTATGAAAAACTGTCGCCGATCGGGTTAAAGAAAACAATTTACTGGAATGATTAAAAAGTTTATTCACAAGACAGGAAGTTAACATTCAAAGTTAAAAATGTACCTGTATTCCAATCAAAGCACCTCGCCTTGTGGCATGGTGACCAATCCTTAGCAAGCCATGTGGGGCATTGATCCATACCACATTTTTGTACTGTTAGAGGAGTCTCTAAGCCTGCATCTTCACAAAGTGATGACTCGACATTTTGTGTAGAGTTTTCTAGCCGCACCTAAAATGATAAAATTCAATGATTATTAGGCCAACTGCAGAAAATTTTAGTAAACATTGAAAATCATTTTTGGTGGAAAATCCATGTATAAGTACACATACCCCAAAAAAGGTTGATAACATCATTTAATGGGTTATGTTTTTTAAATATGTATAATATCAAGATACATGTAAAAAATATTTAACAAACATGCATCGAAAGGACTTTGTACACATTTTTGTTTGTTATTTGTTTGACAAAGAAATACATTAGGCATATTAAAATTATTATTGCGGTTATATTGGCCGCGAACTTGAGCACTGACAGGTCACATATAAGATACATTTTGATGAGACGTAATTTTATGGAGATTCATATTTGTGTAACGGATAAAGCCAACTATCATTAATGTCTCTGCATACGCAAATAAGATTAGGTATTGTAACAAAGAGTTTTTTATTAGTAAAGAAGATGTCACTAAATCAATTTTGACAGATATAATTGCATTGCAACAATAAAGTTAAGCTTGAAATTATGACCAACAGCATTATGATACATAGATATGAGAAGGTATGCTAATGATATTAAACCTATATCACTAACCATGCATTGAGCAGCTCTCATTTGAAAACCAGCCCCCCCACACGTGAGAGAGCATTTTGACCAGTCTGTGACAATCCAGTCAAAGATCACATTTTCTGCTTTTCCTTTACCGAGTACTGTCAGTGATCCAGTACTGTCTTCATCACTGACTGTTGAAAATCTTGAAAAAAAAAACATAATATGTTATAATAAACAATACCAACATGTATTTGGTTTATTAAGTTATAAAAATGAAAATCAATCATGTCATATAAAAAGAGAGAAAATGATCAAATAAAAATGAAAAATCATGAAAATAGAAAGTGTGCAATCTTGCTTAGTAAATAAAACAAATTTTTCTTGTAGATTAACTGCATAATCTTTAGTTAGCTATAAATGAAACATCAGTAATATTATGACATAATAGCTCAGTTTCAAAATACTTAAGCCGGTTTCTGTAGTTTAGTGGTGAAAGAATAAGCCTATCTAAGATATGGTTGTAGCTTTAAATCTCAGCAAGATCAATATCAGTATTTAGATTTTTTAATAAACATATTATTTAAAATAATTACCTGAACCCTCCGTTCTTTTCCCCAACTGTTGTATAGTAGTCCTGATCATCTGTAAAAACAGAATTGCTTTCCATGGAAATGCTATTACTGATTCCAGCAGTGCTAGTTGTATCTGTTTCATAGTCCGTTGCGTCTCCATAGTCTCCCACAGTCCCTGTGAGCGAGTTGTTGCCGCTCTCTTCTTCACTCATGATTGTCGAGAAACGTTCGTCATCTTCTTGGCTGTTGCTGGTTGAAAATGGTTCTTTGGTAAAGTCTTCTGAGCGGTTTTCTGTAATTCCTAAGTCATAGTTCATCTCGCTGATCATCCGGTGGCCTCGAGAGTTGCTGAATGTCTGGAAAGGCCAAAGCATCTGCACATATCATTATAACAAGTTTTGATTGAATTTTTAACTGTATCGGATAAATAATGTAAAATGATGATTTCATCTATGAACTTACTTAGAAATAGCAAAAGTTTATGTTATGAAAATGTGTAAACAGAAAATTTCTTCAATAACTGGTTTAAATAAAAGAAAATAACTTTGGTAGCTAAAATAATATAACTTTTTCAATATCAACAAACACAAAAAGGCTTTGAAGCAGTTGGTATACCGGCCTTGTTTTTGTAAACAGTAAAAATACTAAAGTATTTTTAATAAAAATGGTATGTTTTATCAAACAATAGAAATCATAGGAATGTTTTCAGGTACTGAAGCATAATTGAATATATGACTTTTGTCAAAACAGGTGTAATATCGAGATGCTTACATGCGCTGTTATTGTAAATATTTGTAGCAATACAATGTCATGCGTAAGTAAAAGAACATAATGCATAATAAATACAGGGCTATGATATTTAGACAGTATTATACAATCTGGAATAACAAATTAATAATATAAAAAAAAGATTCTTTTGTTGAGTATAATAATTTGGATTTATATAACGAACATGGTTTATTCACTAGATGTATTGTAATTAACTATTGTATCGCTTCCTTTCCTTGCTTGAAATATAGTCTTCCAAGCAATTTTTGATTCATTGTTGACTGATGTTGAGAATTAAAATTGAATTGTTTAAAAATTTTAGCATGTCTTGACAGTTATGACCTAGGTTTCGCCTTACTGTCAATTCTATAGTAACAATGTGAGTGAAAAAATTAAAATGGAATTGCACAATTTCAAAAATTACAATTTAATTTTGAAATGTCATCGAGCACTCTCAGTTGCAAATTGCAAATTAAAAAAAACTATAGATTTTGAAAATACTAGTTTAGGTTGAAGGCGATAAGCTGTCTCACAGTTAAAACGTGATTGATACAAATTAAATTTCTATTAAATAGCATATTAGTAACACGGTGAAAAAATAGCAATGTATTTTAGTTCTACAAAATTATTTTTAACAAATATAGTTGATAGCTATTTCGGCTCACGCCATCGTCAGAACTATGCTTAAACTAACATTTGCTTATCTATATATAGCTGTGTAGAAAAGGCACACAACACATCCTCTCTCCTGTTCCAACGGTCTAGCTTGTTACTTTAACACATTGGCACTAAATTTTCAAAATTCTAAATGAAACAATAGGTGTCTATGGCAATAAGATTATATGTGGGACGGAAGTGATCCTTCTGGAAGTAAATCAGACCTCCCCTTTGTGCAACGGCTGGACAAGTGGCGATGCTATTATGTTAGTTTTGGTCGTTAAGAATCCTTTGTGATAATTGGTGTCTATTGATTTCTAGCTGTTCTAAAGCCGTCATTATCCGACCCTTACTACAAAGATGCAAACATTTATAACTTCTATAAATCTATTAACTACCTAGGTAGCATAAGCGAAAAAATTCATCGGGAGATTAAAAACTCAATAAACGTAGCTTTCAAGGTCAACAATAACTTAGGCAGACATCTTAAAAATAGTAAAGATAAAATCAATATACTGGACAGAAGCGGTATTTATAAAATGGCTTGTGGCTCATGTTTATCCGTTTATATCGGACAAACAGGTAGAAGTATATCTACTCGAGCTAAGGAACATGTAAGATCATTCAACAATAAAAAACAGATTCACAATTCGCTAGTCACGTTATTAATGAATCACATACTATAAATTCAAACTCAGCCCCTAAATGTTTGCATCTTTGTAGTAAGGGTCGGAGAATGACGGCTTTAGAACAGCTAGAAATCAATAGACACCAATTATCACAAAGGATTCTTAACGACCAAACTAACATAATAGCATCGCCACTTGTCCAGCCGTTGCACAAAGGGGTGGTCTGATTTACTTCCAGAAGGATCACTTCCGTCCCACATATAATCTTATTGTCATAGACACCTATTGTTTCATTTAGAATTTTGAAAATTTAGTGCCAGTAACAAGCTAGACCGTTGGAACAGGAGAGAGGATGTGTTGTGTGCCTTTTCTACACAGCTATATATAGATAAGCAAATGTTAGTTTAAGCATAGTTCTGACGATGGCGTGAGCCGAAATAGCTATCAACTATATTTGTTAAAAATAATTTTGTAGAACTAAAATACATTGCTATTTTTTCACCGTGTTATAATGGAGTTCTACCAAGTGAATGCTAATTCAATCAATAGCATATTAGTAGTTTGAATAAAAATAGTTTTTAAAATGGGAATAGACATTGTTGAAAAAAGTAAAAATTTGAACTAAAAATCTACTAGAAGGCTATCGAATGTGAATTAAGGATTTTTTTTCATCTTTTTATAGGAGCAAATTCAAAACTGTAATGCCATTTAAACTGGAGAGTCAAAAGTTTTAAAAAATGGTTAAAATCAAGTGAAATAGACTAACTAAAATTTCTCCATAATAAATCAACACAATGATAAGCACATTTTAAGCACAGAAGACGAAAACTCTTCACTTACTAAAGTTTTGTACCAAACCCTGATTCCTGAGCAAAGCGCTTTAATATATGATTGCATTTTACAATATTTTACAAGAAAATAGCAAAAAATTTAAAAAAAGTTTTATAGAATTAAAGCATAAAAGAGAGAAGTTCCTTCATTACCTATTGAATAAAAATGTGCATAAAACATTCATCCAGGGTTTGTGAAGAGAAGAAAATAATTACACATTAAATAAACACAGAATGATGTAATGATAAATAACTATTATTAAAATAATGGTTGCATAATATGAATGATGTAATAGGTTTTATAACTGATAAGCAAATAATGCTGAAACCTGAGTTAAATGTAAAGTGAGTTTTAAAATGTTTTTTTCAGGGATAATTAATTCTTTAGTGCTTCAAAAGTAAAATGATATTCCTTCTCTCTCACATGTCACTAATCAATTTAAAGACAATATTTGCTATTACATGAGATGTTCACTGGAAAAGTTTACTACTATGCCAGGTTGACATTTTGGTGAATATTAATTTTGACAGTTCATATGTAGAGGTTGTTAAGTGTAGATTTGAAGAATTAGTTTTGAATTGTTTTTTAATAATCCAATGTGTTTTGATCATTATTGGTAACATTTTATCCAAGTCAATTATTAAATATTGTGACATTTAGAAAATATGGTGTCATTGTGGGTACAAATAATGTGCTCTCCGAAGCAATTATTTATTACTTTTAAAGTGTTTATTGCTTAATGAATGATTTTGAAGATTGACTCTGTAGCAGATAACCATAAGCATGTACCACGATACACAAGAAGATCAGCTGGAAAAATCCCTGCTGTTCCCGAAAGTGCTCAAAACAATCCATCAATCTCAATTCGACACCGTGCTTCCACAAGACTCTTTAATTTATGATGTTGATTTGCCTGCATTCTATTTGAACTACACACTGGTAATACGTAAGTAATTCTTGGAGTTTAATAAGTTATAATCATAAATAAAGATACATTTTTTTATTGAATGGAAGTTCATTAAAGTAATATAAAAACTGCAATGTAGTTAGTTTCAAAGGGATCATAAATTAAAATTAGCTTTTTCGGTTACTCTTCATTGTCATCCCAAGTATATTAATTATCAAATAATGGAGTTGAATAATTTTAATCTGCTGCAAAATGTTCAATATATTATATACACCTTACAATTTTCTTGAATCGATAGGTTGAATAAAAACACAATTCACTGAAAGGAACTGTAAAAACAGCAACGTAAATAACATTTCATGTGTATAGTTTTGTACGTATAGAAATGTTTGAAGAAAAATGAGTGTTCATCTTTCTCCAAATTGATTTTGTTATGAACACCATTTTCAAAGCTGTGAATAAAATAAAATTGCAAGATTATGAAATGTAGCATTGTCACGACATCAAAAGCTTAGTATGCACTGCCAATGATGTGACAAATGAATGTTTGATGATCTGGCGACATCTCCAAGTTGGATTCGTCTCACCTGAAGGTTCGAGAGCAGTCGCAAAAAGTGCGGCATGGGCCGTGCTGCTGCGCTGGTCTGGGAGGGCCTCGGAAGGTCACCAGCGACTGACATTTGAGAAGGAACTACACCGTCATCCTATTTTTAGTCCAGTCCGAGTGTAGCGGGAAAATTAATACACAACGCTCAAATAAAATAGGTTAGTTACAAAACAACACTGGCATTCATTGCAGATAATATAAACTTTTGACAAAAAAAAAAAATACACATCTATCTATATAAATCTCATAAATTTGTTTTGAAATTAATTAAAACATGTTATTAAAAAACTAATGGAAAACTAAATAATTTTTGATGTCAATACATTTTTTTCAAAACAAGCAGGGAGAAAAGATATGTTAGAAAGTATACTACTACTGTAAAAGATTAGTTCTGTAAAATATGTATGGTTTTAAATACGGAAAAGTCAGGTCTTAGAAAGATTTAATACAACAATTGTTATTTCTTTAAAGGTTAGTGTTATATTTTACAATAAAAATAGTTATTATACAAAACATTGGCAATATTTTCATATTTATGGGTTAGAAATGTCAATAAATAATTGTGTTGCAGTTATTATTGTGTATATTAATAATTTCAACATACATCATTATTTCCGGATCCTACTTCTCTATCACCATAGTCATCATCCGGTTGAGGATAATATCTCATGGGCATCTGTGTGGTGGAGAGCAGTTTCTATATGGTTAAGAAAGAAAATATGTTCAAATTACAATGCAAATTAAGTGTATTTATGCTAAGTGTCTTAAGGTAGCCAATTTGAATGAGTCAATCATTGGAAATGCAGTTGAATCAAAAGTTTCATATACAATGTCAACTTTTGTAATTTGCATTGAAATGGTGGTATCATTTTTCACTATAATAAGAATAAATAATGTATGTATGACTATCTAATTCAAAGAGAAAAAAAAAAAATTTTAACATATAATTTGTGATATCGACTGAAGGTGTTTGATGGAATTTTAATATCAAATTTGAATTGTTATAACTTTGTACGATTCCACATATTTTGTGACTAACAACCCGGGGTTCGCCTTTCGACATCTTCAGGCATTTTATCACACGGATGCAACATAACTGACAGTCACCATTTAGTCATGTAGCATCCATGTGATAGAATGCCTGAAGATGCCAAAAGGCGAAACTCGGGCCGTTAGTGACAAAACATGTGGAATCATACAAAGTTGTAACAATTCAAATTTAGTTTTCATCTTGCTTTTTAAGTAAGTTACATTAATATTTGTATAATAAATTTGTCACTACAGTGATATCAAAGCATGATACTATAATTGGATATAGAACTTACTAATTGCCTCTCACGCTCCCTCTCCCTCTCTAATTCTTTTTCTTTGGCTCGTTGCTTGTTTCTTTCTCTCTCCTTATATATGGCAGAAGGGTCACCAGGTCTTTGTTCATGGGATTGATCTTCCGCTCCATTCCCTCCCGTGAAAGGTCTGTATCGTCCATCATTTCTGAAAATAAATAAATTTTGTTCAGACTTTATTTTTATAAGCACTGTTCAATCAACAGTCTTCTGCTGTTTTTATCAAGTTTAACATTTTAATAGCATTGAAAAGTATTGTATTATACTTAAAAGAATTAAATTTATACATCAATATTACGAATAGAAGACCAAATTGATCAAATTGACTTATTCACTTGCTTTTAATGAAAAAAGGGTGAGTCGATTGTTAGTTTTTGTTGTAGCATATATTTCAACATCTAAACTAACAACAATAAAAAACCAAATACAAATTTGCTTTAACTTGTAATAACAGTGGAATAAGTAATAATTAAACTTTATCAATATCTTTATTGACCTTAGATTTTTAGTTATGAATTTTATGGAATTTTAAACTTAATTGAAAGCTTCAGTTTCACTTAAATTTTCTGACAAAAATCCTAAAATAGATAAATTAAATTTATGGTTTTTATGGAAATTTAAAAAGATGGTGGAAGTGTAAGCAGTGGTTACCTTTCAGCGTATCTATCCACAGAATCGTTTGGGTCATCTAGTGGACTTGCTCGTTGTCTCTCAACTTCTTCCGAGCTAGGAAATTCACCAGGTTTCTGTTTTACTATAAGTGTTAAGTCCGCCGTTGACTGGCCAGCCACGCATGTATAAACCCCGGCGTCTTGAAATTTTAGCTCTTGAATCCTCAAGGCACCCTGAAATATATTTAAAGGATTATGCATTTTTCAGTATTATGAAATCTGTTTTGGAAAATGATTTTTCATAAAGTTTGCACTATATTCGCAATAATTTTGATAAAGTCAGCAAGTGATTATGAAATGATCTTAAGAACTCTCAAAATAACCATAGCTTACCTAAATTTTCTAATATAATGTTAGGTGTGGCTTGAAATTTCTAACCGTCACCTAATTAACTATTACTGAGTTAGAGTGATCAAGATATTACAGTTGTAATTTGTAAGAGGGTCTTTGGAATTATGTGGTGTAAAAAACTTACCTTTTTTGACATTTTAAACTTTTTTGATTTTGTGATAAAATTTTTGTCCTTAGCCCATAGTATTTTGGTTCGATTAAATCTCTTCACGGGACATTTTATTTTTATTTGGGTTCCATAAAAAACCGTTGCAGAGCCTCCCACTTTTAAAGTGACCTTAAATGGAAGCATTATTGTTAAATATAATACAATTTTAAATCATTCTTAGAAAAAAAGTTATCATTAAACATAGTTTTATATTACAATTGATTGAAGTAAATGTAAAATATGTAAGTATTTGTCTCAACCAAACACTCAGATTCCATGCTGTTTTTATAAACAGAACAAGTTTGGAACAATGAAAAATTATTGTAGTTTATCATTATTGTAAAATTTCTTGCTACACGCCTCTATGTTATCCAGAGAAACATTTTTCATTCAGTTATATCATCTATATATTCCTATATATTTTTTGAAAAATATATTGTATCTGGGCAATTAGTCAAAAATTTGTGTCTTTGAAATACCTTATCCTTTTTTGGATCATGTTGTATGAAAGATGTGTTGGAGATTGATATATTTGGGGTTGAAGTATCCAGCACACATGGCTTGGGATTGCAAGGCTTAGTAGTGATGGGCTTCTTGGGTCCACAGAGTGCATCAGGTCTTTCCACAACATGCGATTGAGCCATTATTTGTTTGCATTCTACCTGCAAGGTTTTCAAATCAAAAGACTGTCAGTATTTACTAGAATAACATTAATCATGAGCTTCTAAACAAAATAGTTTCTAAAAATATCAAACTTGTAAAATGATGTTCTATATTGATAGTGTGGTGCCATCTGTCAGTATCAGTCTGATATTCAAACTAACAAATGCCCTTTCTTTCGAATGTGGTGTAATGAAATTAATTAATGAAATGAAATTGAATAAATGGTTCAATTCTGTAAATGAAAAGTGAATCGGACGGTTGAGGGCAATGGCATATTAAAAAAATGATATTCATTGTATACCATAAAAATCAATTTATGTTTAGTTAAACTGGTACTGCCATCTTGTTAATAGCAAATATTTTTATTATTTGACAATTATTTTGCATCAATTAATTATAATGTTTTATGGCAAAGTTGGCACAAACACTGTTAAAAATTTCAATAAATTATATTTTATAGCTGTATTATGACATATTTTGACCATATAATATTTAATAGGCTACATATTTCATATAACAGCGGTCTGCAACCTTTTTGGACTTACGGACCACTAGATGGATTAAAATGTAAAAATTTTGATCCGGCGGACCACCAAATGGACTTTTGTGTTAAATATTATATATTTAAATAAAAGTGAAAAATAATAAAAGTGTAAGTTACATTATAAGCCATTTGTGTTGAAGTCTGCATTGCTTATTTATCAATATTACAGCTTATTGCTTTGGGAATTCCTCACATTCTTTTAAATATATTTTTTTTACTAAGTAGTCAGATTTCTCTGCGGACCACCAAAATTTCCTCACGGACTACCAGTTGCCGTCCGCTGTCATATATGATACCATTTATGACTGATAGAAATTAAGAATGAAGACATGGATACCTTTCTTTCTTTGACGCCTCCCCCGCAAGACTTAGTGCATTTAGACCATTGAGTTGTGTGCCAACGTACGGGACAATCCAGCACATTGCAATACTGCCTATCAGAGGGTGGAGGTTGTGGACACATATTATTTGGAACAATCACTGTATTAGCTCCGCCACCAGTAACCTAAAAAAATTTTTTTTGATCATAAAATATTTTGTGATTTCTGGCACATTTGGCGTATTAGGTACTTCGGTAATTAAATGTACTTTGATGAATTTTTTGATAAAAATATTATTAGGTAATATGATCAGTTAATATACCTCATGAATACAGCTTACTTCTCTGGTTTGAATACCAATTCCGCATGATTTTGAGCAAGTAGAAAAGTCTGAGTAATTCCATCTGAAAAATAATTTTTAATTGATCTGTTAACTAGAAAAACCCTTTTAAAAATCATAAACATCACATCTACTTCACTTCTATTTTAAGATTCGCTGATTAGTAAATATATAATACTAAAAAATACATTACTTAATTTTATGATAATGGTTATTTTTTCCCCATTGTTGATGATAATAACTGTTAACTGATTTCAATATACAACGATTTGACTTCTAAACATAACCATTTCAAAATTTATGATATCGACTGAAGGTGCTTGATGAAATTTCAATATCAAATTTGAGTTGTTACAACTTTGTACGATTCCACATATTTTGTGTCTAACAACCCGGGTTTCGCCTTTCGCCGTGTGATAGAATGCCTGAAGATGCCGAAAGACGAAACAGGAGTCATTAGTGACAAAACATGTGGAATCGTACAAAGTTGTAACAATTCAAATAAACATTTCGCATTCATCAAGAAGTGAAAAGTAAAAGTATTAATAATAATAAAAAAAAATGGTTATTTAATTAATAAATATACCATACCTTGGTGGACATGGAATATCATTGCATGTCCTCATTCTGCTTTCAGGTTTTGTGTCTTGGTCGCACATATAGTGAGAAGAAAACTTTTGTGTATCATCTCTCACACAATGAATGATGAGATCCTGGAAAACATGTACATCATTGTTATTTTGCAACTATATTCACTACTGATATAATGGATATGAAAATATAAAGTTAACAGAGCTTATTGATTGAATTGGCATTCCCTTGGTAGAACTCCATTATAACACGGTGAAAAAAATAGCAATGTATTTTAGTTCTACAAAATTATTTTTTAAAATTTAGTTGGTAGCTATTTTTGTTCTGTTTTTTTACTGTTCAAAAAATAGATTCACAATTCGCTAATCATGTTATAAAGTAATCACATAATATAAATTTAAACTCAGCGCCTAAGTGTTTGCATCTTTTTAGTAAGGGTCGCAGGATGACGGCTTTGGAACAGCTGGAGATTAATAGATATCAACTATCACAAAAGATTTTTAATGAACAAACTAATGTATGTCGGTCAGCATTATTGACTCCTCTGCCTGATGCCTCTTTGTTTCTGTAATGGACCATTTCCGTGCCATATGTAAACTTATTGATATAGCCGCCTTTTTAGTTTCATTTACAATTGTTAGTTTTATTGCGAACAGGAAACAAGCTAGGTCGTTAAAACAGTAGAAAAGATGTATTGTGTGCCCTTTCTGCACAGCTATATATAGATAAGCAAATATTAGTTTGGGCATCGTTCTGACGATGGCTGAGCCGAAATAGCTATCAACTATATTTAAAAAAATAATTTAGTAGAACTAAAATACATTGCTATTCTTTTCACTGTGTTAACAGAGCTTTTCAGTAGAAGGTAATTGAATTGAATATTTGCAATTAACAGCTTACAAAAAGTAAAAAAAAAACATGTAAATTTTCGAAATATCTTATGTTGAATTTGAGAAAATGTTACATATTATTTATACCTGGACACCTCCTAGACAAGATGCGCTGCAGTGAGTGTATCCTTGTTCTCTCCAAGAATATGTTTTCCCTGGTGTCCCTGGTGCCACTCTGATGTTTGGGTCACCGTTGTTTGAAGCTCTACACAAAAATATTAACTTAAATAACATATCTTAAAAATAAATTATTGTACCTAATAATTATTTTGTTTTTTTTTTATGGTATTTTTACTGACTGACAGATTGAATCAACTAATTATTAAAACAATTTAATTTAACATTCAACCAGTTTGGTGATAAATATTATATTGCTTTAGTCGGGGAGCTTTTTTAACTATTACCCCAAAATATTTTTGCGTAAGTGATATTACCCCCTCATTTTGAAAAGAAGACAATCAATGTAAATTAAAAAAAAAATTTTGAATTAATTTACAGAAAATTAAAAAAAAATGCATGAAAATAAAAAATATGTGATAGACAAACAAAATAAAACTTTCATATTGGAACAAACGAAATTCAACTGAAAACTTTCCCCCAAGTTTTTCCTTTTTACCCCCAAAAATTTCATTTTTATCCCGCTTCCCCGACTGGTGCTTTAAATCAATAGTAAAAAAATATTGTTCATTTGGACATTCATATCCCAATGAGATAAATGTAGACATGAAATACGATTTATATTAAATCAGTTCAAAAATTTGCTTTCTTTGTTCTTATTTTGTTGTCTGTAGGTTTTGCTCACGTTTAAGAAGTTTTTATACTACCATCCATCTATCTTAGATACTGTACATTTAAAATGACATTAAATAATAAATAACATATTCCATAAAATAATCTAAAAAAACAATAGTTAAAATTATTATAAATAAAAGTTAGGAAAGCATAGTATGGGAAGTATTTTCATTACAATGAAAACTGAAGGAATGAAAAAGTAATCATGCAAAACCAATTCACCTTTAGACATTATATAATGAAATAAAATAATAACGCTAAGGCTTTCTTTGTTAATGAAAATAACCTGGTATAAAAATTAACATGAGTTTCACTGCAATAACTTAAATTAAACTCAACAAGAAGTTGGTATCTTTCAGTTGATTTCGGCATTAATAAGAAATTTTTCTCAAAAAAAATCTCAAATTTATTTAAGATAATGATTTAGGAACATTCAAGAGGACATTTATAAAATTAAAATTTATTATTGCTACGAATGCTTTCAAAAAAAAAATTCTTTTTTGTGTTTTTAATCAACTATTTTGTAAAAAATTGTTGTACGAATTACTATAATAAAAATCTTGTGATAAATTACTTTTATAGAGCGGTATTTATCTAAAAAACTGTTTGGTTTATATATTTATCTAAATATCCGGCTGGATGAATAGCTTAATAGGTATTCAAATACTAACCATATTTTTTGACATCAACTATCAGAGAGGCATTTGTACTGTAAATGCGCCCTTAAATATAATATATTGACACAATATTAAATAAACGTTAATATAAAAGATAACATGTATGCCTGAATAGAGGCAATTGTTTCAAAATGTCATGCAAAATTTCAAATAATATTATTGGTAAATAAGATAACACGAAAATAAAAAATAAAAGACATCCATCAAATAAAAAAATAACTTTATTGAAAAAGTAAAAAATATATACATGAACAATAACAATGTAAACCAAAGCAACCGCTAAAATAAAATATCACCACAAACACACTAAGAAAGAACCGATAACCAAAATGGAAGACTATAATGGAAACACAAAATGGAAGTTCGAATTAATTTGAATCTGACCTATACGTGTCACTTGGATATTGCGCGGGAGAATTGGAATCCCCGTACGATGTTCCGTAGGCCATAGAGCATGGCTCCATGACGCATCGTTCCGTCTCTTCCGATGGCTTAGGTCCTGTGCACTTTTCGTCAGGCAATTTGGCGATGGTTCTGCTGAACTCGAGGAATATCTTGCAATGGACTTCCCTCTTTCGGAATCCTTCTCCACAGGTGACGCTGCACGCTCCCCAGTCGGCGTCTTTTATGAAACTGTTGGTAGATCAATGACGATTTCTATGGGTATGTCGCTAGTAGAAAACGGGTAGCAAACAAGGCAGAGAGGTGCAGAAAACTTACAAGAATATGCCTTCAGAATTATTTTATTCCTGATTAAATTAACTGAATGATCAACGATTAAAACGTCTTTGGCTAGAATTTTTATTTTTATGTCAATTTCGAAATCTTAGTATTTTTACATAAAGTCGGATGGAAAAATTGTAGATATATTAGATTTTCATATAGATATTTTACATGGCAACATTAAGGCAAGGCTGTCTAGTTACAAGACTGTACGCCATTTTGTGTAAATATTACCCAATGTACCTCGGGAGGAAGCCTGACTTAAGTATGACTTTCTAAGAATCATAGATATTATAACAAAATTAATGCACTTTTAAATTTACAAAATTTTGATTTCGATCTTTAAGGAAAACTGCAGAAAAAAATATTTTACATAATACTTAAGAATTATTTTGCGAAATGATGCGAAATTCCAAAAATTTATTTCGGCAACACTCAAAATATAGAACTGAAATATTCTTTTCATAGTAAAGGCATATTCTTTTGTGAAATAGTTTAAACAACAGAATTCAATGACGCCAAAGTCTGATTAATGTTTTCGAGACCAGAATAAATAATTAGAAAATAAAGCTTGTCTAAAATGAATAACCAAAGAATTTTGGTTGCTTTATAAATATGTGGTCAGTTATTACAAAGAAGGTTTCGAAATATTTATGTAAATTTTTGGTTATTAACTGGCCGGAAAATTCGTTTTAAACAATGATACAACCGGAAAATTCTCTCCCGTTTTAAACAGTCCATTGTTTTGGCACCGAAGAATTGAAATAACGAGAAATTTTCTACTTACAAGAAAGTATTTATCTCTGGTATTTTATTTGTGATATAAAAATATCGCTAAGGTAGCTATACTGATCAAGCTATAAATATATTGTATTTCATTGTTTTGGCCATTACTAAGTATATTATAAAAATAAGCCTGTTATGCAGAAAGCGAGAATTTATATCCTGCCTCAACGATTTTCCATTTTCTATGAAAAAAGGTGATTTTTAAATAATTGGCATTGAATTTAATATTTTTGAAGTTGACAATACATTCGTTTTATGAATATAAAATACCTATTGTGATACTGGGAATATTAAATTGCTATATTACAATAGCAAGTTCTTTTTTATTAAATTAATTCTTTTCAAATTATTTCAAACCAATACACTAATAGAAAACTGTAAAAATATTTTAAAGTTTATCCAGATAATATTTTTGTATTCTCAATAAAAAAAACTAAATTATCATTCCATAATTATGATTTATTCATATTATAATGTTATCAATAATTTTATACAATTTTTAAACATTAAGAAGCATCTTGTTTTTTTATGCCGGGATCATTGTTTTAAATGACAAGAAAATATTTCCTCAATTAATTAGATGGCAATTATCACATGTATCAATCAGTTGTAATAATATTTGTACGGATCAATTTATTTATGGGAGTCTCGAACTATTCATCGTCTTTTGTCGTATTTTTGACAAAAATTGTTACGTTGAAAATATTATAAGCATTTTTAAAACTTTTAACCGTATTTAAAGAAAGAGCTTTCAAGCTGTGATTACGAATTTAATTAAAAAAAATATCAGCTTACAAATTTTGCTGTACGATGATTAGTGAAATATGTTTAACTTTATAATAAATAACTGTATCACATAGGTTACAGGCAAACGTTTCTAATCCAAAAAGAAAATTATAAAAAAAGAAATTAATTTAGAATGTCAATTTCAATAAATTATAGCTTGTTAAGTATTGCTAGTTTTTTTTAACAAAGTACGTTTTTATTAGAATTAAGATAATCGTGATGTTTATTATTTTTTTTATAATTTTGGGTCGTCATCAAATTCTGTACATGTTAATAATTGTCAAAATGCAAGAAAACGTTGCTAGTAAAAACTTGTTAGTAAATAAATCAATCGGAAATGAATAATTATTTCATTAATCTGTGTCAAACATGCAGGCAGTCTGCATTGAACTTAGCATTCGGGTTGCAGTATCTAAATCAAATAATCAATTAACATTCGATTCATATTAATTTCCATCAAACATGTTGCACAAAAACATGCACAACTGCACGAGATGAACTTTCATATTCTAGAACAATTTTATTCAAAATAGCAATTTATGGTCTGTAACTACCAACTGGAGCCACAATCAAATAAATGCTAAAATATCGTAAAAGCTTTATTGTTCTTTTGTTAATCGTAAAATAAATAATTTTTATATCATTATTGGGTACTTGTTAGTTTTGCGGTGTACATTTTATAAGGTCTTGTGTTTCACGACAAATGTAAAAATGTGTCCTATTTGGATATTTTAGAGGGTAAGTGAAATAAATTGCGACCTTCATTACAATACCTGGTAGAATAATTATTAAAGGCAATTTTTTTTTTTTTTTTGATATTAACATTATCAAAGAGTCAAATAAGTAATTGAAATTTACAAAATCATTAATAAAATAAATTTGAATTGTTACAACTTTATACGATTCCAAATGATTTGTCAGTAACGACCCGGGTTTCGCCTTTCGGTATCTTCAGGCATTCCTTCACACCTATGCAGCAGATCTAACGTACATTAAACGGTTATCATCGTCCATATGCCAAAGGTATTCTCTAAAGGTAAATTCTTATGTTGCGTCACTAAATGTTTGATCGTTACTTCTCAAATTGAAATAAGTAGACATTTCAAAAAAAAAAAGGCATAGAGAGATAATTATTATTTGTTGCGAAACCTTTTCAAGAATGACTCATTAACAAGATCGTTAATGAATATTATCACAGGCAATTGTGTTAATTATTATTTAGATTAATATTACTAAATTTCCTGGGTTTGTATTTTCCTGTAATTATACCTTTGGTATATAAACGATGCTAACTATTTTCCGTTAGTTCTGTAGCATCCGTGTGATGGAATGCCTGAAGACGCCGAAAGGCGATACCCGGGTCGTTAATACAAAACACGTGGAATCGTACAAAGTTGTAACAATTCAAATTTGATATTGAAATTCCATCAAGCACCTTCAGTCGATATCATTAATTATATTAATATAATAAGAAAAACAAGACCTTAAAGTTTTATTTATCATACAATTTCATTAAAAAATGAAAGTGAAATTATATTTTCAAGATAACTTACTCTTATTTAAAAAGAAGTACTTATACTTAAAAAATGGACAGTAAATAAGGGAATATCTGTATTAACTTAGAAATCGACTGAGTGTTCTAGCAATTACACTAATGTAAATTAAAAAAGCCAACAATTTTTATCAATAGATATAACTATCACAGAATCTTCAACGTTTCAATTCCTCGCAGTGAAGTACAAAGTCAACCTGTATAAAAGATACCTAATTAAGTGGGGAAGAGCGCCATTTTAAAATACTTACGCTTGAAAAATACGTTTGGTATAAATTTCAAGCAAAAAGTGTTTCATTTTGAAAAGTGTTATAATGGGAAGTCCATAAAAACAAATTTATTAAATGAATATTTATTAGGCAATTTATTTAAATGAAACCTTTCGAATTTTTTCACCGTCTGCCGGTTTGTAGAAAGGCGAAGTTGTTATTTTTTAATTTAAATAAAAACACGATAAATATTTTAAAAACATTTTTTTAAGTTCATGAGTATATTGAAAAAAGGGTATACGTTTGATGTGTTTTACCTACGTATTTCATTAACGGAGTCAAAATTAAAAAAGGTAATTTTTGCAAAAAATAATCTTAAAATTTTTAGGTAGTTGATACAATTTCATAAACCGAATGAATGTTACAGACAAAGTAAAGGAAATATGAATTTAATAAATAAACACATTTTAATTAAATTAATAAAAATCGAAAAAAATAAGTCATAATAGATATGTGAAATTGTAATTGAATCTTCAGAGAGGCTATAGTAACATACTTCGATGGCCAAATGTAAAGGTGACTTTTGCTATATGTTTATTTCGTTCTAAAACTAATATGTAACTTCAATCAATATCAGTAAAATTAAGAATGAACAATATCAAATACTCAAAGGATAACACTGAGGGAAGAAGGGTAAAGAAAGTTTTCATGAGGGAAGATATTTTTTTACGAAAAAAGTTGAAGAAGCATTAATAAAAATGTTTGATATTAAGACCCACACTCTAAAATCGGTAGGTATATGTATTGTATACATTTACCCAACTACATTTAAATAATATATAATAATCAATTTCAATGACTAATGAATTTGTATTTATTAAGCAATCATTTTTGCAATTAAGAATGCGAATGATTACTGTCAAATCAATTTTGAAATCAGTCTAGATACAGTGAGATGCGAGACTAATTTCCTCAGTTCACCTAATGTATAAACGATATTAAGTTATTAATAACTATTAGTTCGAGTTCATCGAGCACTATAATGCATGAAGATGCCTAAAACCGAAACTCTAGTCGTAAGTAATAAAATATATGGATATATACAAACGTTGAAGAATAGAAATAAGTTGATTTCTGATATGATTAGTCAAAGGCGATAAGTTCTGTTTAATTCAATTTCTAATTTATTGTTTTTGTTAAATTAATTTTTAAGCGTGCTATTCTACCGTGGGTGTTTTCTTGTCATTAAGAAATTATTTTTATCACAAATTCCTTTCAATTTTTAATGTACATTTACTTGAAGGTACGTCAATAGAACTCTCGTGTTACTTTGAGTTTACAATACGTTTCCACAGTTTTATATAACGAAGAAGCAGAAATGAAGCTAATGTAATAATATATAACATATGTGTGTTGTTGACGAGGGCTTCATTTTATGAAAGAATTTTCATAGATTGCTCAAAAAACTAGATTGAACGAAGTTGTCTAAATATTTTCTTTACGTTTTCTTTCATGCTATCATTGCGTGTAGTTTGAAAACTATTGAAAACACAAAACTATGGCTTTTAACGTAGTAAGATAATTATTGAAGTATTGATTTTTCATGTCGCTCAAGCTGGAAATGATAATGCTACCCACCTTCCCTCCTCATAATAATGATACAATTATTATGAAAATAAACAAAAGGCGTCGCGAGCGTTTTTTATGAGGGGGGTAATCGTCTTTACGTTTCTTCATTTTTCCGGAAGCGGCTTTCGAAAAGATTGGGACGTTTTTATTTTTATGGTTGACACGGGTCCGCCGTAACGCAATTTTATAACGCTTTGTTATGTTTTCGGGTTTTATTAATATTTAATAGGAATACGTGTTTGACCATGTAACAGAACAATACGAAATATTATTACTATCATTGTATAGGTATAACCTGAAACGTATACAATGTATACCGTAATCATAGATATTAAAATCGTAACGGCATTTCGTGGAAATGTAACGTCACGCAGGGTTTTTGACAGTTTCTATTTGAGAATTTGACGCTTTTGAGTTTGTATAATATTTTAAAATTCAAATAATTTTCCGCTCTATGTTTTGAGTAAAGATACATATAAACTTGGTGTATAAACGGAAACAAAATCAAAAATCGTACCTTCAATATAAACTTTTGATTACAAAGCGACTTAAGCATAGTTTGAGAAATTTTGACGATATTACAGGTAACACATTTATTTTCTTCAAAACATTTGCATTGAAAGATGGCTACGTATCACAAATGATATCCATAATTTGTATAAGCTTAGTCATTTGGCGGTGACCACTAAGTCATGATTAAAGATTACCACCTTCAGCAAATCCATATAAACAGATGCATAAAATAATGTCCAGTGATCGCGTAGGAAGTTGTAGTGGGTAGCTATTATTTTGATCAAAATATCAGCTAAATTAAGCAGTATTCAATCTCATGATAATAATTAGAAATAAAATTTTTATATAACATTTTTAAAAACTTAATTAAAAAAATGTACCCTCACCAAAAGTCGAAACAAGATCAACGAATGAATTTTTCGTAAGGAGTTATATCTTTATATATTTTATTAAGTATTGAGTACAACAGATCTGATACTTGAAAGCGTTTTTTAGTTTTAAAATTGCTGAAGAGATTGAGTGCCATATGAAATGTGATAATCCCATCGTACCTATTTTGACGTCTAAATAATGTATGAAATCTTTTTCGTAAGTTTAAAGAGATAGATCGAAAAAATTAATTTGAAACTCGAAAATATAAAAAAATTAAAATGCGAATCGAGCGCGTCTAACTCTTTTATGAAATGTAAAATCGTATTCGTAAGTACCTAAATACATTTCATTCATTAAATAAACAGATAATGAATGACTATAAAGCTCGTAGAGAATTTCAGAAGCTCATTTAACAAGTAATAACTTCCGCTCAAAGTACAAACATAATGTAAAAGCTTAAAGCTGAATAATACAGGTAAAAGGATAATTAGATTTGGTTCATATTTAAGACGAATTTGTCTTTTGCTTTTATGTTGATCACAAAATGGAAGTAGCACTGAGTGGTGATTTAAGGATAATCTCGTCTGAATTATTACTTATGTACATTTTATTGATTAAGCGCTCTTCGTGATTAGGTAGTAAGAATATTATAGTATCTCATATTGATTTTGAGTGCTTTTTAGTATTTCGTGTTGTTTTAATAAATTTATAAAATATCACAAAATACTGTCGTGCTTAAAAGTCACTAACCAGTTGGGAAATGTGGAGTTTGTAACCAGTTTGTTGTGTAGATATGTAATCAGCCATATTGACGTAAGTATACAATATCAAATATACATTTTTTGAATACGTCATGGATTAAATTATATGAGGCGTCTGTACACCAATATTATGTTGCATACATTTTGTAATATAGTGTTATCAAATAGTATTTAGTTTTGTAATGCAATATGCAATTTTAATGGATGGAAATCAAAAGTGATTGTTTATTTCACAAGATAAAACAAACTTGCTTTTCTTTCAATATACCACAACAATGAAATAAATGCAAAGTTCGCCATATTTGATCTGTGATACATTTTGGCCATTTGTTGTGTAAGTATCCCTATGTAAGTCGAAAATTTGAACTGAAAGAATAATATATTTGATAAGGGACGAAGGTTCCGAAATTGTTGCGATTTTTAGTCGCCAAAATTCTCGACTGTCTCCATTTTTACTCGTCACATTGTTCGTTCGTGACATTTTTTATTCGTCACTTGTTCGCAACGAAAATTGTAAGGTTTTTGATAAGCCAGAGCGCTGAAGCAAACTCAAATTAATATTTAAAGCCATATTTCTTTTCGTAAAATCAGTGCCTGCTTCCAGGCGCTGGTTGAGAACCATTTTATTTAAAGGAGATTTTTTTATTTAAAAATATTTTTTGTTGAAAATATTGCAAGTCGATGATAATTTTGGACTAACATATTTTATTTATTGTGAAGTCATGATTCGAATAAAGAATTAGAGAACTGAAAACAGCTTGCGTTGATTTTTTTATTAAAAATTGTGTATCGGAATGCATAATTATTTTAATGTTTTTTTTCATACAACAAGTAAAGATAGCGGTGAACTAATTGTTAGTATTTTGAAAATGGATATTGTTTTTTTATACCCTCCAAAGAATGAAATTGGGGGCCTGGTTAAAAATCAATAACCGTTAAAAAGTATATTAAACTTTGTAACAAGTGAAGGAAATGCTTTTCTAAACAATGAGTGAGATATAATTGTTATATATGCACATAAAAATTATAAAAAATATATTCTTTTAGTTTGAACGTAGTAAAATTGAAAAATAAAACGACTGTTATATAGTTCAAATCAAGTAATTAAGTGAACATAGCACATTGATTGAATTGGCATTCACGTGGTAGAACTCCATTATAACACGGTGAAAAAATAGCAATGTATTTTAGTTGTACAATTTTTTAAAGATATAGTTGATAGCTATTTCGGTCATGATATTTCTGACGACGGCGTGAGCCGAAATAGCTATCAACTATATCTTAAAAAAATGTACAACTAAAATGCATTGCTATTTTTTCACCGTGTTAAGCATATCTCGTTTTGATAGAAATAATTTTCACAATGTTAAATCTGTTTCAGTCCCTATCGAACATGAATATGGTTCACTATAAAACTTTATAAGATTTGAAATACATATTGTATTAAATTTTTGCTACCTGTAATAAGAAACTGAAAATAAAAAGTATCCAAGACTTAAGTTGATTTAAATTCATTGTTTCAAATTAAAACTTGTAAACCGATTGAACGGCGTGATGTAAATTTAAATGAAATTCATCAGAACGTGTAAAAGTTTATCAATTCCTGCAATTTAAAAAGCTTCCTGCTCTACGCCTCAGCATTAACAATTCATGAATACTTTGTATTTCCATTAAAGCTGTAGTTAGTACTTCATTTTTGACACACACCCTTTATCAAATCATCAATATCAAACGCGACCTATCTCCGGGGATTCCCTCTGCTACACTTGGACGATTTTGTAAATCTAAAATTGTTTGTAACTTTTTGATTCTGTATACAATTAATTACGCTCTACTGTTGCGTCTCGAAAACCACAAATTATTATCCAGTAAATTACTAAAAAGCTTAGGATACAAACACGACATTAAACGGCAATTTGATAAGTGATGTTATTTAATCATTTATTTATATTGTTATATTGTTAACTATGCAGACAAAGAAAAAAAATGTTTAACATGAATTGTAGCAGATTATTTTAATTGATACATACAATAAAAAAATTATGCTATTATCGATACATTTTCTTGAAAAATAAATTCCTTTGCATTCTAAAATAATACGTATTTAATGAATCGCATCATCATCAATAAAATATTTACTATTCTTTATTTCATTTTAAAATAATTGAGTTTTAATTTTTACAGTATTTTTTTAAAATTTGAACTGTTACAACTTTGTACGATTCCATATGTTTTGTCACTAACGACCGGGGTTTCGCCTTTCGGCATCTTCAGGCATTCTATCACACGGATGCAACTGAGCTGACTAAATGATGACTGTCAGTTCTGGTGCATCCGTGTGATAGAATGCCTGAAGATGCTGAAAGGCGAAATCCGGGTTGTTAGCGACAAAACATGGGAATCGTACAAAATTGTAACAATTCAAATTTGATATTGAAATTCCATCAAGCACCTTCAGTCGATATCATAAATTATATCAGTAATTTTTTTTGTTGACAATTCTTCGAAAGTCAACGGATCTGCTTGTGAAATTACATTTTCGGATCCTTTACCGGACTACCGAGCTTAGTTGGTCTTCTTTTTCTTGTCTTCCAGAAAGTTCTTCTATAATAGAGACAGACAAGAAAGACGCCGACAATCATGCTGGTCTTCATGTAATCATCTTAAGAGAAGAGTTAAATCTTAACATTCGCGAAGGTGTGAGCCCTCGCAAGAGGCAAACATGTTTAACAATACGAACCAAGCTCACTTATTAAAAAGCGGACTGGGCGTGATTCGAGATAACGAGACGCATTTATAATAGATGGCATATAAGAATTGTTTAAATTGGAGAAATTTTATAATCAAAATTTTACTGGGAATATATTTTTTATTTTCCTGAACAAATACAATTGAATCGTAACGTTTTTGAAATACACCTATCCTTCGATTTACGCAGATTAATTTTTATGAAAAAGAATTTGAATCAGTTACATTTACAGTTAAAATCATCCACGAAGGACTCAAATTGGGAAGAAAATTAGGTAATCGTTCTGTACAAACTGACTCAAATGTTCGGGTCCTTCGATTCCAACGTGATATTAATCAATGCTTGGCTCAATATTATGAGGTCCATAAAGATCTAACAGGAAATTCAAAGCAAATAAAACAGTAAATGTTTCTACTTCAAGTATCGAATTGGCAGAAATAATTTCGAGTGACTTTGAACCAGTCCCGAAGAAGAGATTGACAGTGATTTGTGATAGTGATGAATGATAAAAACTCCACCTACGGTTTGCAATAATTTTTTTGTGAAAATTTTTGGATTTCATTTTTTTGTTCCTCTATATATGCTTTATGTGTATTCAATTAATTAAAGACTATGTATATTTATACTTTTTAATAATTTTATTTTATTTATGTTTCTTAGAAGACAACAAAATTATGCGTTTTTGTGTACTTTTAGATTTACACGTTCTTCTCAGGAACCTATCTACTGTGTAAATCGACGGATAGGTGTATATGATTCATACATTCGTTCATTTATTTGAAAAACATACTATAACGGAAACGACAATATTTTCTAATTAAAGCGGTAAAATCATTCGATTTTTTCTTCATAGATGCGGCAAATCTACATCCGTTAAGCTTATAAAGCTTTATCAGATAATGAACAAAATCTACAATTGAGTCTTTATTTCCGCTTAGAAAGTTAGTGAGAGGTGATATCTAACATATGTATAAAAAACGAGATTATTCTTCATTTACATGCTCTTAGCAGCGTCATTTTATTTCATTGAATTATCTACCTGATGTAGAAATTATTTGTTTACAGAATTGATGAAAATGCTGATTGATATGAAGTAATTGTAAAATGTTTATATTATGAAACATTGAAGTAATTGTGCGAAGCTCAGAAGAGCAAATAGTGTTCGATTATTCAGGACTCTGTCGATGTATGTTATATAATAAGTGAATACATACATAAATAAACAGTAGAAGTAAATACACATAATACATACATTATAATATAAACATACATGTCAGTATATTAAAGTGAAATTTTGAAAAAAAGATGTTATCAAAAAACACAAATTCTACATAAGCCAGATAAAGTTTGAGGTAAGTAAGTAGGTATATCAAATGCAGAACGAATTCAGATTGTGCTGAGTTTTTAGTAAAGAATTCAGTGCGTCATGTTTGTTATAATAATTACAGAAAATAAAGAAATTTTGGTGCATTTTATATGTATATAAGTGCTGTAAAAATTGGAAGCGGTGCTCCAAAAATTCTTCCGTGATCAGTCCAGTAAGAGAAAAGTTGTGAGAGGGTGTGAAAAGAAAATCAAGTTACAGGATTGAAATTATATTGTATGAAATGACAGTGATATGTGATCATATAATATAGAGATAATAAATTTAAGAATTCACTGCATTCCTTTTGAGATCGTCCGCTTATGAAGCCATATGAAAAAACACACCTTGAATTTATTTGCTTACGTAATTTTTAAAGTTACTTACAGGTGTATTATGATGTCAGTAACATATTAGTATTTTCAATAAGAAAAACAGTATATATATACGTGGCCAGTATCTCATTTAAGCGAGCAGTTATTTTATTACAATATAATACACATAATTTGATAAACAACGAGACGATAAAAAAGCGACTTAAATTAATTTAATCAAAATGAGTTATATAATCTCATAATATATATATATTTTTAAGCAACAATATAAATATATTGATTGAATTGGTTAATAGTTGGTTAAACTCCATTACTGTTCTGATGAGAGCATAAACCGAAATAGTTATAAACTCTATACCTTATAAATTTTGTATAATTAAAATACATTACTATTATTTACCGTGAAACACTGTAGATATTTATGAAATAGTTACCGAAGTTTTACTAAGCTATTTTCCGACCAAACGATACATTTTTGAAGTCAAAGTTAGTTTCTTGATTAGAATAATTATATTTATATATGTGTTGGTAATAGGGCATATCAATTTAACATGATAAACTTTGTATTAAAAGTAACATCTAGTTTGAAAAGTCGATTTTTCATTTCATTACTAATTACATTGTTTTTTACCATGTTATTTGGACAATATTATTTCCAAGCGGTGATATATTATAATTTTCATGAATAGAACTTGAGACCGCATTTCAATAGTGTATTAAAAATACACAAAGTTTACCGAAGTGCAGTGGTGTAACAACAAACAACAGTTTTACTTAAAACACATAATGTATTAAAATTTTTGTACGAATCAATAGATTTATTGTTTACGGTACTATCAAAAGTACAAATTTACTTTTGAATGAAATAAGAACCAAAATATGACATGATAAAGTTATTATAATTTTGAGATAAAACTTTTTATCAGTTTATTGATAGTTGACAGATAGTTCTGATGAAGGGTACGCCGAAATAGCTATCAGCTCTATCTTATAAATTTTGTAGAACAAAAATATATTGCTATTTTGTCACCCTTTTTTATCAGTTTATACATGGTAAATATTATATTTCAAAATTATATTTTTTCCAAGCACAAATTTTGATATTTATATTTAGCAGAACAAATTAACGGTCTCATTCAATTTGACACTAAATCAAATGCGGCACACATACATATGAATACTACATCAAATTAAGACTATACCTTATGCAGTATCGTTGATAGGCCACTTTTTTACATGTGTATATTAAGTATATAGTTTTGCCACTGCCGAGATGTTCATGTAATATTACTATTTAAAAAATGCGTGAAACTATGTTATTTTAATTTATATTCAAACTGAGAACAATCCATCTTATTTTTGCACACAGTTAACTAACGACATCCAGTCCTTTTTTTACGCGATACATTGGTTCCAGAAAAAGGTGCGTAAAAAAAACGCGTAAATATTGATTTCTCGCATTGCATTATATTTATTTACACACCCTAAAACATAAATTCACATAATATCCGATACACTTGTTAACATTTGGCAATTGTATGTGTATTTAAAAAAATGGAATGCTTTACAAAATTAGGTTTTAAAAATACACATGATGAAACGTACATGCCTAGCATCATATATAAATGTCTTCTTTAAAGCAAGTTTGGGGGAAAAAATACGTAAAAACGAGTGAAGCGCGTAAAAAAATGTAGCGGTGCCGTCCAAAAAAATCGCGTATAATCGAATTCGCGTAAAAAAAGGACTGGGTGTACTTCATAATTCAAGAATAGCTTAATTTATTTTTACATTAAAAATTAACTATTTTGTAGTTTCTTTTGAGTACATTCAGCCGAAAACAATCTATTTTCAAACACATAAATTTTATTATAATAACTGTCTAAAGGTCTTAAAATATCTAACAATGGAATAGAGACTTAACATAGAACACATACTAAAACATCTAAGAGGGATAATGGCTATTGAACGTTATGACGTCCACAGATATAGTTAAAGTATTTTATACACATTTACATATTTACAGTAAGGTAAAAATTGCTAGCTGATTGAAAGAGTATTTAACAAATGATTTTACTATTTTATTAAAATATTACTTAATTGATTTGTTACAATTATTTTTAGCGTATTACTAAACGATTCAGAAGTACAAGTTATAAAAAGAAAGAGAACGTCGGTTCATATTGTTGTGAATATGATCTACAAGGAAAATGCCAGTTATTCAAATTTGTTATGAGTGTTTATTTCAGTTTCTGCATCATAAATCTTGTTTCTAATAAAAAAAATGCATCATTGTAAATAACGCACCAATTAAGATAATGAATAAAATATTAAATTAGTGAAAAATTTTATGCAAGTTTTTGTGTAGATTTAGCTAGTTTGATTGTGTTGAAGATGTATAAGAGGTTTTGAAGATTACTTTGATTTTGAGCTTTGGCAAAATTATTACATGTCATATATTACTCTACTGTTGAATCATTTACCTCTCTAAAAAGCACCATCTAAAGCACAGCAGTCAATGTATTATAAAAGCAAGAATTCAGAAATTTATGTTTTCGAAATTTATACCTAAAGTTTAATCGTAAGATCCTTATATAAGCGTAGCAAAACATAGTAGGAGTTTAAAGTGTAGCTTTTTATTGCGAATTGAGCTTAATAAAAAGTTTACATAGAAAATACGTTAACAATATATTGTTACGGTAATTTTACTATTCCCAAAACAATGTGTAGCATGAACTGTATTATAAATTGTATCGCTATTAAAAGCAAGATCAAAATTAAGAGAATTTATTACTCCACGGTAAACAGGCATAATTAAGTATTAGTTTAAATATAAACAATTTAAAGTGGAATGTTCTTGATGGGCTGGTAAGTATTCGATAATAAAGGCGATTGTTTCATTTTAAAATATGTTGTCAGAATAATATGCAACTAAGTATAATAAAATATTTCGTAATTCAATATTGAACAATAAACCTCTTTGTTGAAAAGTATTTAATTTGAAATTCATTGTTTTCGCTAGAGGTTTATCTGGATTAATTCCAAGTTGACTTTGAACAAGCAAACTCAACAAAGAATACGCCACAATAGAGATGAATTATAAAAATTTATAATGCCCGCAAAATACCCTTTAATTGTTCAATTTAAAACTATGAATACTAACAAAAATGTATTGTTGTCATAAGCACAATACTTGGTATGATCTATTTACTAACTCGATGAAAGATGTACGTCTATGTGGGAAAACCGCTAAAGGAGTCATTTTTGATGATGTCTTTATGAAGGGATGTCAAACTAAACGATTTTTAAATAAAAATGGCGTGCGTCACATAAAAATTAACAGCAAAAATTCATTCTTCAGTCTCTCTACTTCACATTATTGGTCTGCAATGGATAATTATTGAAATATAACAATGTTGCAATCAGTTATATGTAATAATTATTGTTTGAAAGATGTGGTGTTGTAAGGAAACAGTTTGATGTATAGGCTTTCCAAAAGATAATGCAGATTACTGTAAAATTGTTATCAGCGATATGTCAAAATTTTTGTCTGATTTATAATCATTGTAATATTGAAATATATTACGCTCCATTTGTTTTGAGATTGAAACATGGAAAGAATTGTCGATGCTTCTGATCTATGCTTATATATTTATAAGAAATCCATGTCGTTTGAAATAGAAAAAAATATTTTTTCTGTTTTGCTAACTGTGTAATTTGACAGATGTCTTAAAATTTTTATGCTAGAATGTATACTATTTCTTAATATAAAACAGTGTTATAATATTGTAATGAGAAATCAATTTGGTTTTTATATGTAAAATGAGAATAAGAATTTTCGACACAATGTAATGAAACTATGGCATAATTGAACAGTGGTTATCATCATTTCAATGCTTGACCAACTTGCTCTATTTGTGAATCAGTCACTGAATTGAATGAATGCATACTTGTGTTAATGTAATCAATTGATGTCTGCATTTCCATCATAGTCAATATTTGATTTGATAGAAAATCTAAAAGAAAGCCTATAATTTTTGTTTTTCTGTTTGGATGCAATGTAATAGGTAATTTATACGTTTTAGAGTACGATACCTCACGTATAACCAGCCGCAAGCAAAGAATATTTTATAATTGCTGAAAAACAAGGAAAACAATTATTTTTATTGACTCTGTTTATTGAAACGAAATGATGTCACTATATAAATAGTGTTTTATTATTGTAATGTATTCAAATATGAAATTAATGATTGCAATGAGGTCGTATATATTGATTACTTAAATAATGTTGGTATACCTAACGAATGTTCATGTTATTTGGTCTGCGAAGCATTTATTTAATAAATAATATCATATCAATGTTCCGAATAAATTAATCGTAATAAAATGATATCTATCATATATTAACCTTTATAGGAGTTTGGAAGTACTTGTCGCGGCTATGTCGCTATGAGTTTGTGGGTGTGTTTATGCTTCATTTATGAATTCCTATGTTATGTTTAGACAGTTTCGTTTAATATTGATGGATTTTAACTATTTTCAGATCATTCTCTTCATTGTAATACACAAATGTGTTGAAAATACTCGCAAATTTTTTACACAAAAAAAAACTCACTCCTGTAATGGTTAAGTAATATATAAATTAATTTTCGAGCCACCGCAATCGTAAAAATGTGCAAATAATTAAAAATAGTTTTCAGTTTTAGAACTCCGTAGAAAAATATTTATTTTACTAATAACCATCAAAAACAAAAAAATGTTTTTTAATAGAAAATATGTGAGTAGCAAATAGTGAGTTTTCTGCATGGAATATTATGTTGCCATTTGCCCATGTAATCCAAGAACATTGAATTTGTCGGGCGCCGATTTTTAAACACACGCATTTGTATAATTCAAAGTAGTAAAAATATACGTTACCAAACGTTGGAATAAATTTCTTTTTTAAATAAATTAAAAATAAAATAATGTATTCACAGAATATTTTTGTTGCATAATAAAATATTATATTATGTCGTTATCAAATCCAAAATAGAAAATTATTTTATTGCAGAGATTCCTTAATTGACAGTTTCAAGGAAAAAAAATACTGACCATAATGACGTTTTAATGTTCCAACTCTTTGTTTTTCCTAAGTAGGTATTTTCATTGTTTCATAAACCTTAGGCAATGCACTTGTATGATGCCACAGGCATGCCATCGCGTTTTTTCGTGCGTCTCGTACAAATAATGTTAACATTTGCTAACCGTTGTATTGAGTATTTTATATTTTGTCTAATATGATACATTGGAGCAGGGTTTCCCAAACCTTCTCAGCCAAGCCAGACCTCTTCTCAAAACCACAAAATTAACGGTATACCAAGCATATTTATACTATGGACAATTCTTTACAGGTTCCGCGGAATATTGTTTAGGAAACCCGGCAATAGAGATTCATATTTTTAATTATGTTTTTTTTACCTCTTCATTAATTAATATCAATAACAATGCATTAAATTATGTAAAAATTAAGTTTGCATTTCACTTTTTGGCCTGTCCTTCTATTTTTTCTCAAAATCTCTTAAGTGAGTATTACCACAATAAGACAAAAAAAAACAATTAAAATAATATTTTGTAGTTTAAAAAATTACTGTTTTGTTATTCCAATTGGTGTGTAAATTGTATTTTGCTTCTTTTTTAAGGATCTTTAGATTATTTATACTAAAAATGAGCTTATACAAAGTTACCGCCGAATCTGTCGACAATATGATATTTCGAGATCATATAATACATACTGAAATAAATGAATATATTGTATGCCGGAAGAATATTGAAAAAAAAGATGATTCCTGCCAATTTATGATGTCTAGGCACGTTTGTTATTTAAGATGAAAGAATTTTCCATGTAATGAAATTATACGATACATTTGATTCATTGGAAAATGACTGATTATAATATGGTGTAGTGTTTCAAAAAGTAAATCAAATACTTCACATAAATACTTTTCTGAGAAAGTCAACAACCTGTATTTCATTATAATCTTTGTAATATTTATTTATCTTATATATGATAATGATTTAAGCATTTGGCCTTGATTAATAAAAATTTAAAATAATAAAATTTAAATCACCCAGTAAAATTTTCAAAAGTGGATATGTTCTGTTTAAAATAGCCACGAGAGATTTATAATGAAAAAGAACTAGTGAAAATATTATATTTAAACGAATTTTGTTTTGATCTACGTGGTATCAAACTAATGTTATTTTAATTTTGTATTGTAAATATATATTTATTTATTTTTGTTACTAGTATGTTATTGTGTTTCGAAGGAAACTACTGGTGCAAATTTAAACGTTAGTAAAGTAGATATATTTTTTTGAAATAAAAACAATATTTTAATGTGAGATAATTTAATAATTTGATTTATTCATAAGCGCAATAGTTTTAAAATAGAACATATATAAAAGTGTATGATACATGTAAATTTAAGACACGTATTGAAGAAAATCTGGCTAATAGGTTGGAGAAAGAGACTAAAAATTAAAATATTAGTATAATTTGTATTTTCACACAAAAGAGAGTATTTCTTTACAATTTGAAAGTGCAATAATTTATCCTAAGGCTGAAAAAGTGCTTTTGATAAAAGTGAAGAAAGTAAGAGAATTTTAATGAAAATCCTGTTTTCTGTTGTCTTTATGTTGAAAAAAATTTTCAACATAGGACTTAAAACATTAAAAATAACCGGTTCTATTTTAAATATTTTCAATTAATTTCATTTATTTTGTTGTAAAACGATCGATAAGTTTCAATATTTATACTCACCCACTAATCTCTAACGGCGTTATTAGGTAAATAAATCAGCGAAAATTTTCCCAAATATTATATTCACAGAGAAGTTGAAATATTAACTCAATATAATCTTAGAGAGTAAATTACCACAAATACCTATTCGTAAGAGGTTAACTTTTCAATTAAAACATGAACATTTGATTTTGATCTTGTTTCATAAGTGGATCTTCTGCTTCAATGCTATAATGAAAATAATTTTTCACGTGATGATTTTATTCAGTAAACAAACACTGCCATCTACTAAATTCTATTCCTATTTGAATATTTGATTTTCATCATTTAATATAATTTAATTTTGAAATAAGCTGCTGTTTATACGATTGTAAATTTGATGATGAGAAAATTGTTATGGAATTCATTTCCGTTTACAGCCAAATATACGTACGATAACTAATAAGAAATTAAATTTCCATTTGTCTTCTAATATGTCAGACATACATGTACATATTCACCACACCTGATAAGAATATCAAACATCCTAAAATAATTAAGATTCTTGCAATCAATCGATAAACTTAAACCATCGGATCGACATCATTAAGCAAATGATTGAATGTGGTTCGATATTATTTTGTATTTACAAATTGTATTTATTTCAGAAACAAACAGTACAAGTTAGCTTGTTAATAGATTATTTATTGAATAGATTAGAGAAGTTTTTTTGTTCCATACTGATAACAGAAAGAAATAGATAAAATGAACTGTCTGTTAATGAAATTTTGACTTCAATGAAAAAGAAAAGAAATATTTACTGAAAATATTAAGAGTAATTTTTTTAATCGCTTAAAAAGCCCCGCAGTGTGACGTCAATTCATTTGATACAGAAGAAGTCAAAATCAGAAATAATATTATACTTCCCACGTAGGTGGTAGCTATTATAAAAATGCGGTCATACTTTTTAGTATTTTATTATAAATATATTGTTAATGTTATAATGAATTTGATGAGTATACAAAGCCTCTAAGGGGAGAGCAATGAAAGATAAGGATTAAAGAATTGGAACTTACGTGGCTTCCGAAGGAACAGCTTGTTCACCGATCAGTTTTTCTGCCTTAGCCTGTGGTGGAGGATATGGTTGAATCAGCGGTTGAGTATGATATACGACGCCTGGAATAAGATCCTCGATGTCATCCTAAAACCATTTTTAACATCAATATTGAAAATTAACACCAAAATATCATCACATAAAAAGTCAGATATACTAATTTTAATAATTTATGATATCGACTGAAGGTGCTTGATGGAATATTAATATCAATTTTGAATTGTTACAACTTTGTACGATTCCGCACGTAATGTCACTAACGACCTGGGTTTCGCCTTTTGGCATCTTCAGGCATTCCATCACACGGATGCAACAGAACTAACGTACAATAAACAGTTAGCATCGTCTATATACCAAAGGTATTAATTACAGGAAAACACAAACCCAGACAATTTAATAATAATTAACTGTGAGTTCTGTTGCATACGTGTGATTGCCTGAAGATGCAGAAAGGCGAAACCCGGGTCGTTAGTGACATAACGTGCGGAATCGTACAAAGTTGTAATAATTCAAAATTATTTTAATAATTAAAAACATATTTTTACACATATTTCTAATTTTTTTTCTTATTATAATCAGGGCCAGTTTTGTTCATTACGAGCATGACCAACTGGTCCAAATTATTATGAAATAAAATGTTAAAGCATTGCTTACCAAATTATATATTTTTTAAATAATAAAAACACATTTTTTAGTACTTATTTCCACAATATATTTTTTGATCAGGACCGGTTTCGCTCACCGCGAACATTATCAACTGATGAGCGAAACCAGTCCTGATCAAAAAATATATTGTGAAAATAAGTACTAAAAATGTGTTTTTATTATTTAAATATCATGCCTTTCCATCAAGAAGAGACAGTTAACACCGTAATAGAAATTATGCTTTATTTAATTGTTTTAGATATCGACTGAGGGTGTTTGTATTTTTATCATTCATGTTTTGTTACTCACAATCCGCGATTCTTTATCCACTTTAACAATTTATTTCTTTCGAAAACATAAGATGAACAAGAAAAAAAGTACAAGCAATAGCAGGTTTTAAGCTTCAGGCAAAGTATTATATATATACATACATAATATCAAAATTATAATGTTATTTAGTTAGGTAAGGTAATAAAATCGTTCTTACCTCTACACCACTCTCTCGATACGTTGGACAAACAATACCGGTAGAGCAAGGTCTTTGTGAAACTGGTCTTCCGTTGTTGGGACAACCATGTTCGCCTCTTCCTAATCCAACACCGACTTCTTCGCCGGATTCACCTGCTGAAGAGGCCGACGGATCTCCTCCACTGCATTGGACGCCACGGACTTGCACGCCGCTACCGCACGATACTGAGCACTAAAAGATGAAGAAATTTTTTTTTGAGTCACTGATTATAAAAAAAACATTATAAAATTATATTGTACCCTTCGAATTGCCAAAATCATTCTTCACGTGATTGGTATTGACTATAGATTTTATATGAACACATCTAACACTTAAATTCTTGTACAATGTTATATAAGAAATGAAGATGGCAAGAGGTGTTTGATAAAGCGCTGGTTCCCAAATCTATTTTAAATTATTTTTTTTGGCAAAAAATAAACCTTTGGATAATTTATATCCTTCTTTATTTCATTATATAATACAGCACAATTTTTTTTCGATAAACAATTATGGGTTAAAATTAATTAGAAAAAAAACTTGACTTAGTGTAAATTATACAATGTTTGTTGGATACATTTTTTATAAGCACAATATTAGTAATAGTTGTCAATGAGAGAAATCATTTTCCTACTGATGGACGGGTTAAAAATTTGAATTTCATTCTAATTAATGCTGAAACTTCCGTTTCGCATAAATATGAATGTAATAGTTGCAGAAGAACTTGCATTGCTTTGCTCGAGAAAACATTAAATATTATTTCATTTCAAACAAAATTGTTCGAATTGAAGTATTGCATGATACTTCTTTTGGTCTTATATTGGTATTCTTTTCAAAAGTTCTCCATTATCTTGTTAGTCCAAGTAATAATTGCTTGATCAAATCAAGCATCTACAACACAAGTATTTTTCTTTGTGCATTAGCTCTGGCACAGAAAGCATATACAAGTGATACGAATTGAAGCTATTTTGTTGTAAATTTGATTCTGTTGAAATTTCAGCGCCTCCCTTTGCACTAGTCTTCTCAGCTTGGGTGTTGCTACGTTAAAGCTAAAAGTCTTTTAATAAGCTTCAAATTAAATTTACGTGAGCATTGGTACATTGTTCTATAAGCGCATGAGGTGGGTGTTTTGGGTCTCTTAATCGAATAAGTGTCAAAAATAACTAAAATAACTAAGCACGAATACATTGAATATTTTATTTAAATATAAGATTTTCTGGTATCAAATAAAACACGTCAGTAAATTTATATTACAACTAGCTTTTCCAAAGTACTTACTAGATCTGCCATTGACCTCAGTCATTTAAAAATTAAAAATGTAAATAAACTCTTTTAACAATATTCAGATAAAGTTCATCAATGGTTCTGTGTTACAAGAGATGTAAAACTCATCATTTATTTTTAATACTCTTTTCACAGTCCCTTTATATTAACAATAAAAGCAAAGTATTTTAGTTTAATTAGTTCTACGAAAAAATAAATTGAAACAGACAAAAATTTTATAATATAATCAAACAGTAGATATTTCAGCATATTTCTATAAATAAATTCAACGTGTGTATTTGTATGTACAGAGTTAACCGAAATTGTAAGATTGTTTTATTTTATTTTTGGATAATGGTCACATGAAAACTTTTCCAATATATAATTTCAAAATTTTCACAATGAAACTTTGTGGCTGTTTTGATATAAATACTTATAAAATCTGCATAAAACATCAGTGGAAATAGAAAGTATTTTTTGTTTGTATTCTATATAAAAGCCATCGATGAGCTGATTTCTATCCTTATTGACAACCAACAGAAATGAGCGTATTATATCACACTATTTAAAGAGTAATTTAATAATTATTATGTCTTAGTTTGCGTGACTTGGCTTTATAAATAAAAATGTGTTTGAGAAATATAAACACATTTTGTCACCATCCTTCAGGTACTGAGTCGAAGTGACAACCGGTCCAATTTACGGTCAGGTTACTTTTTATCTATCATTATACATCTCAAAATCTTTTAGTTATTAATACATTTGCGTCTCGAAATTTGAGTGTATAAAATCGTACAATTAGTTTTGTGTACAATATGGCCACATACCACGTGTCATACCAAAATTGTATTCGCTGGTTTCGGACGGGCGTGTACGTTTGGCGGCAAATCAATCTCAATTAGCGTGACGCGGCGGAAGCGGAGAATCGGGCTCCGCCATATTGTTACAGCGTATATCCGGTTCGGTTTACCGCTAACCGCGTTAACCCACAACTGCGGGAGCGCTATCCAACACAGCGTCTCATCTAGGTAAAGTATGAACCGGTGGCTTACGTGCCGTCACGACTTTACTAAGCTTTAGTCGTTTTATATATCACGGAATAACGTACGAAAAAAAAGTACACCATTTTTACACTAATACGAGACTAACTTGTTTGGGACAAGTAATTATTAACAAAATCAAAACAAAACTTCTTATGTGTACTACCAAAACGTTTTTGTGAATACCACACATATTTTCAAAAAAAAAGTACAAAAATACAGTGAAACGAATCAGGAATAACTATTTTAAAAAAGATTAAAGTTGTTTTTTTGAAAAAATAATTGAGCTTATTTATAATTTTTTTTTTCTGTGTTTAATGTTCTTCGAAAATAAAAAATGACACTGGTAAAAAGACCATTTTTCTGATTGATTAATTGAATTGGCATTTACTTGGAAGAAATCCATTATAACACGGTAAAAATATAGCAATGTATTTCAGTTCTACAATTTTTTTATAAGATATAATAAAGAAAAAACAAAAAAAAAAAATCAATCCACAACCTAAATTTTTTCGTCTTCGATCGAATTTAATAACTAGCAAGTTTTCATTTTAGGAATAGATAATAAGGCTGCATATTTATTATGAAATTTTCAGCTTCATGAAATTTGTTGATTTCGTATTTTACCCAGAGTAAAATCTGCTTTACGTAAATAATTTACTTTTCATTAATGATATTTTTATATATCATTACTGAAATTAACAAAGCAAGGTTTTTTACACATTGATTATTTTATACGTCTGTATTTGCTAACATTTAAATTTACTACGTCTTAGCCAAAGAATATAATACTTGGGATTAAAAGCCGTAACTTTTTGAAGCTAGAATGCGAGTTATATATCTAAGCACGTACAGATGACTAGTTTAGCACAACTGGGACGTGAAAATGCATTAATAGAGTAACGTACAGAAAGCTTTGCAATGTTATATCTGGGCTTTTAAGATATTGACGTAGTTTCATTGCAGACATCTTGACTGCGTCATAGTTGCCATATAATATAAAGCCCCAAGCTTTTCACTAGATTAATGTTACAGGCTTCTAAGAAAAGATGAATAATAGCAACACAGTAATATTACCTAAGTGTTGCAGCGTATGAACGAAGAAAGCTATTATAAGAGCTTAATATTTCAGACATATTCAGTAAGTAATTACAATAAGTAACTATTTTTGAGAGTTAGTTTTATAAACTGTAAAACGGTACCAAAATATATTTCGAATATATTTTACAGCTCTTGAGAATTGCTGCGTCAAATTTAGGAGATGAAAAAACTTTTAAGATTATTTAAACTTATTTTAGAGAGATTTTTAGTTTTGTTTTTGTTGGAAATAATTATATAGAAAAGTTACTCACTAACGCAAACCACTCCAGCTTGCCAAAAAAGCATTTATTAAAAAAATACCAAATTGAAAAAAGTTCAAAAATGTTTGTAAAACGGGAAGCTTTAGTAATGAAAAAGACAATGTATAACGGGTACTAAGTAAAAAATAATCTTTAGGTAAAATTTTCGCTTATCTTTTTTTATAATTTTTTTCAAAATATAAAATATTTATCATCACCATAGTCAAATCATCTAGATATTTGGCAGTAATTTGAAAACCATTAAGTCGAATAATTTGAATCATAAACAAAGACATTGTTAATATATCGGTACGACGATATGGCGTTCAACCACAAATCTTCCTTTATTACTCCGGTGAGAGCACTTGACACCCTTTGCTGTTTTTATTTACGAAAAATGCAGCACGTCGCCCTGAGCGACGCCCCGAGAGACTGCCAAGGCTTTAATATGCCGCCGTCTAAATCCGTGACGCCCAAAGTTATGCATAGGAACGAAACTTGGAGGATGCTTCCTTGTCAGACGGTGGATCTTTGACCTATTAACAACATGGAGTTCTATTAAGTCAACGCTTACTACGAGATTGAGTTTATTAAAGATTGTCTGGCAGATAATTAAATGAAAAAACTATTTAAGGCTGCTATTTTAAAATCTTACTAAGCTATATACAATATTCCTCAGCATCTCGTAATAATAAGAATTATCAAAATAGCTTTAAAAAATATGCACACATGTTTTAAATACCATTTGTTATATAGTCTTAAAAAAGTTGATCCGAATGCACTTATAAATAATACTGTTTCAATCAAACATTGTCATAAAGTTTTATAGACTATTGTTTTAAAAAAAAATTCACTAAAAATGAAGATTATTACAATCTTTGTAGGGAATTATAGATTTAAAGAATACTCTATGAATTAGGCATCGTATCAGTTGAATAAAAATAAAGCAATTTATATATATATTGAAATTAAAGCGAACCTTAAATTTATCAACGAATTTGCTTACTTTTATTGCTTTGTTACTGATATTTGGTATACAAAATTTTTGTTAGGGAATATATATTCATTTAAAATTATACATAAATATAATTTTTGTATTTTTACTGTGGTGTGAAGTGGTTAAGCCATTCAAAATCAAAGCACGATCAGCCGTAAAGCACCTTTAGCTGGAAGAAAAACCTGAGAATGAAAACTCCATTATGCATAAGTATGCAAAACTTTTACACTCTAACATTAAACACCTTAAAAATGGATAATGCAATGCACCATTGCGTTAACCCCACGCCCTCTTGCACATATTAAAAGCTGAATTACTTTCGAATAAATTTAATGTAATATAGCGGAAAGAAAAAGAGATTTATAAAAATATGATTACGATTGAAGGGGCGTATTAATTTTATCAGTATACCAACTTTGTAATGTAGTATTCAAAATATAATATATGGTTTCTTTTTAGCTATGAGTACGGATAAATAAAGTTGGATTAATGTGCCAGTTCCCGGTCAATGCTACAAAGTGTGGCAAGTACTTTAAGAACTTTAACGATTATATTTTGAACAGATTTGAAAACGGAAAATACTTGTCGTGAAAATGTGTTTAGATACAGATAAAAATACGGTTAAAATATTGAACCAGATATACCAACAACGTTAAAGAATATTGTTTTCGTGACAAGTAATATCCAGTTTCAATATTGTACAGTGAAATCAATTACTTTCCAGTGTATGTATATTTAAAAAATATTTTTTCAGAAGAAATTAACTGTTAAGTGTCTCCAATAATCTTGATATTATATTAATGACTTATAATTTTTAGAATTGGCTCATGATTTAAAATGCATTAGTTTTGAAAATGTAATATTTTCATATTTTACAATAAATGTATGCGTTGTTAAAATTAAAATTTTCATATATTTTATAAATAAGATAATTACAAGCCTTCCTTTCATATCTTAAATTGAATCCAATACCAAAATACAATAAAATGTTTAATATAAAATTTATGAATACTCGTGAATACTTCTACAATTTCCAGTACCGTCTTTCTATTATATATTTCATAATTCCATAAAGTTTTTATTACTTGTGGGTATTTTTATTACTAATTTAAGTCATAGAAATCCATTTAATAAATTTAAATATTGATCTCCTAAACATCTTTGTTAAATAATAAAACGCATTTTACAGCATTTATTTTTACATTTTATTTTATGATCAGGTTATGATCATAACGGTTTCGCTCATCGCAAGCATTATCAGCTGATGAATATTGATGATAATTCTCGCGATGATTGAAACAGGTCTGATCATTAAAATTATTGTGGATGATAAAAAATGTGTTTTATTATTCAACATATAAAGTCTTTCCACCAAGAAGTGACAGCTAACACCTTAAAAGTGGTTGATAAATATCTGTCGAAATACTTTTACAAATCAAAAAATATGTACAAAAAATAATTATGATGTTTTTTTTTTAAATATTTTTAATCCCTTTAATATGATACATTTTGCTTTTTTTTATATAATTATTTATGTACTCCCGAAGCTGTTAAATTAAGGTTAAAATATATATTTTAATTGATGATGGAGATCTTTCGACTTGGTCACAATATACTATAAAAAAATATTGCGAGTTTTTTTTATTTAAAAATAGTCCGACAAAAGCCCTGCATATGGGGCACATTAAAACTGAGCAGGGTCGCATAATGCGGTTTTTGTATATGCAACAAACACCCGCCCGTGATTCTGCATACATTAATTTTATTTGCTTCAATGCGCCGCTGAAAGGTCAAATACCATTTCAAGTAGTGACCCTTGGGTAAACAAATTGAGCGACCCTTGCGTGGTGTTGGGAAATTAAAAATGTTACCCATTGTGTGTTACATATCCCCGCAATGGTCAAGTGTTTTTTTATTCACCTCTATTCTTACTGTGGAGTGTATGGATCTTCAATAGATTATCTTAAAAATCTATTCCAACAGCCATTCATTCAGAAGATTTCTTTTTTTTTCAAAAAGATTAACGATAAATGTGAAAAAATATGTTACGACTAGGGTTCGTTGATCGCTCTCACAGTACCGTACTGTTTTAAGATCAGATTCATATCTTCGAAAAAATTCATAAATGAATATAAGTCCTTCTTGGCATTCGAACCCTTATCATAGTTAAAATTGACTTCTTTTGTTATAAATGGAATAAAGTAATGTTTAAAGGCGAAACCTAAAATAAATAAAGATTTATAAACAACAGTGACTTTCATTACACATGGACGTGAAATTAGGCTGGTGATATCGTCAGCCAAATGTTTATTATATATTTAAATATTTGGAATATCCTGGTTAAAATAAAAGACAAGTTAAATCACACACAAAGTTGAATAGCAACACAAACGAAATTTTAAATATCGTTTTCATGATTTTTTTCGATATGATTAAGACATAAAACAATTCATATTATCTTACAACAATCATTGCCAATGAACGTATGAATATTATAAAATAATAACAATACAATGCAAAATTCTCAGACTGCACAGCGATATGTTAATTTGTATTGACGTGAGGATACGTGAGTCCTTTATGTTCACCGAATAATAATGACCGAAATCATTTTGAATATGCAATATTCGTAGCGAGCTTTTGTTTTCACGTCATTAAAATGTTTACTATCGACATTTGATATTTTCACATAAAAGATCGAGCCTCGTGAATATTCAGAAGAGTATATGCTAAATGACTAAATAAGATATTTTGATGAAGATATTACATATATAATATGTTGTCTGTCTGATTTTACAAACTGTCGCAAATAAATAAAATTTTATAAGCTTTTATTACCGAGTGATGACCAGAATCAGAAACTCGTTTTGTAATTTTTTTTTAAATAAATATACGAAATTTTGCAATAAAGCTTCAAAAATTGATCAAAATAACTTTTTGCAACTTTGGATATGAGAAATTTATTACTTAATATTAGGATGATAAAAACAACGCAAATAAAAAAAACCTCTTAATTTAGTAAGTCAATTAAAATACTCTCCATGACGTTTTGGAGGAGTTATCATAATAATAAAAAAACGACGAAAATCTGTTAAAATAAAAATTGTGTCTTTCAGTTTGGTTCGGTTAGAGATGTTTGTTGCTAGAATAACGCTTTAAGTGCTCACACGCACTGATTGATGGCCGCAAGTGTCAGTTGTATTTGCGGTTAGCCACTAAGTTCCAAGTATATTTAATGAAATAATTTTATTTAGTTAATTTTATCGATGAATTGTCAGGCTATGACAAAATTCCTGTTGAAAAATTCATTACTTTTAATACATTATATAAAATGAAGTCTTAAGTATCATAGGAGAATTAATTTAAACTAGTAAAGTCATTTGAAGGATCAAAGTATTCAAACATGTAAAAACTTTATTTGAATTTAAGTTATTACAAATTTGAAAGAAATATGATAGAAATACAATAAACAGAATATTTTATTTCAAACAATTTAAAAATACAGCGAATCCTCGAATGAGCTTGATTTTTCTACTAATATTGTAGTATACATTTGTGCACATTGAAAAACTAATAATTAAAGAGATTTTTTTGAAATACAAATAGCGAAACCAGTCCTGACCAAAAAATGTATTGTGGAAATAAGTACTAAAAATATATTTTTATTATTTAAAATATCATGTCTTTCCATCAAGAGGTGACAGTTGACATCTGAAAAGTGATAAATATAATAATACAGCTATACTCAGCTTGCGGTCCACCAACCGTCTGCATCCAGTGGTTTAATTTTTTAAATAATTAAGATTATAATTCTGCAGTTTATTGTGTTGTGGTTTGAGTAAAAAAATATTCAGCATGTCTGGTGTATAGTATAGGTCAGCCATACTCAAACTTTTTTCCTCAGGGCCGCATTCCGATTTTTGCTTTTCTACGTGGGCCACAACATATTAATAGTAAACTGTAAATTTAACACATAAAATAAAACTATTTTATTTTTTGTGAATATTTATTTATTTATTAAAGAAGACTTACCAGCATCAGAACAAAATGTAAAATATTTCAGCAATAAACAGCACCAGTGCAGCACCGCTCATACGCACTTGCTAACCGACCGATTGCAACCCAATATTGAAAACATCACCAAAAAAATATTTGGTGACTATGATTATTTTGGGCCGAACGTAAGAGCTATTTGGGCCGCATTTTGAGTATCGTTGGTATAGACTCTACAAAACGCACACCGTAACTCTTCTCGGTGTAGAAAGCCTAAGGCTGGCCACGACTAGCATGGTTTCCGCGTTTGCTAGGCCGAGCTACATTGCGAATTGTTCTCGCCCTTGCTATGGCGATTAGTTTCTAGTCCGTACGGCGCACAAGGTGTTAACTGATAATTTCATTCCCACTTATATACAAGTCAGCTAATTAACATTTTGTAACAATTTTCAGTGGTGGAGTTTTAATTAATATTCAAAATAATTTGCTGGCAATTATATTACTCTATAATTTACTATCTTTCGGCGAATGAAATTTCACTCGATGCATTGTAATAGTCATTACAAAATGAAATAATCGGAAAATTGAACTTTTCGCAGATAAAGGATAATTAATTGCATTTTCATTGTATTCTCAATATATCACTATATTTAGTGAAATCCTATTATTTAGGAATGGTATTTAATTTTAATGACGTATGCAAAAGCAAAGCGCGTGAAATGATTAATTAATGAATAAAATAAGCTGTTTTTGATTCTAAAAGTACATAACATTATACAATTACCAGGTGTAAACTGTGAATGAGAGATACTTATTTGAGAAAAGTATTCTTTCTTCAGTATTTATTTGCTTATTTTATTATCAAAAAATATACTTTGGTCCCTTGAGCATCACTTGTAGAAGCAACAAGGCATTATAGATTTATGGATCTTATTTTAAAATCGCTTTTTAGGGTGTATATCAAGTAAGGCTTCGAAATGACAAAAAGGAAAGCTGTCAAAATTTGAATAAAGAGCTTCGCATTTTTTACTTAAAAGCTCGCACTATGTTTATAATGTATAGGCTGTAATCATACTTTTGCAAGTAACTTTATTATTCTTCATACTAATTTTCATTTTTATCACTTTCAAAATTAATAAAAAAAAATATTTACACTATCCTTAATTTCGACCTTTCTAATCGAATGCACTTACTGATTAACGATACATAATACTTAATACGTGTTGTATATACAATCATTATTCACTAGTCTGGTTGAAATCATCAATAAGTATGTTTTGTTAGTTTTTTTGTTGTTGTATAAAATCGTCTTATACGAAAAGAATTGTTAAACATTATTTGAAAATTTAATTGAGCGATTTTAATTATTTTGTCAGGCGTAAAAAGTTATGATTAAATAAAATTGAAAAATAATTGGGTAAAATAGGAAGTAAGCGTATGAAATATAACATTCAAAATATAACGAATGCTTAAAATAAACGATTTTCTTCAAAGTAAAACATGGTGGAGTGTTCGAGACAAATCTTTGTAACATTTTCAGAATCGACAGCTTACCGTATTGGAAATGGTGTTTCTTAAACTAAGCACAGGTAGAAAACGTTATGGTACTGAATTTTAATGTTTATAATGGAAAATAGGGTGACGAAATTAAAATAACATATTCGCTAAAATGTGTATTAAGTGAATTCATAATGTATTCATAAGTATTCAAAATCTTGTAAAACGTAAAATCTTAACATTACTGGCTTAATATAAAATCAACCCTATAGAAGATAATCTGTTTATTCTCTAACGGTGGTAATATTTATGAAAATGAGGAGTCAAAAGGCATAAACTTATAGCAATTTTTAAAATCAGATAAAATATCAGTGAATGAAATGAAAGCATGAACACACCTTTGGGAAGAAATTAGATAATCTATTAAAAAAAAAAACAAGTTGTGAAAATGTTTTATGAGCTTTGCGATAATTGTTATCCCCTTTTTCAACATCCCAGTATTATTATAATGTTCAACACCTACGTAAAATATCTGTCTATAACTCTAAACACTTAAGTATAAAAACTATATCATAAGTACAGCGCAGATACGATCATTTGCTACAACTATCTCAATATATGAATACGTATGCAACAGTAGTTTTGAGTGAATTTTAGCATAATTCACTTCTATTTGGACAATAGTTAGTAAGTCAGTAGACGTTTATTAAATCGGTAAAATTTCATAGTAAGTAACAAAAATATATTCATATATAAATAGTTGACATATTGAAAAAATTAACGATTGCTTTTAAATTTTTGGAGAATCCTTACTCAATATTTTTAAGTATTATATGACGATTTGGATACATGATGGAATAATGTTAATTACAATCTCACACAAATGTATATCAATTTCATAACTTTGGTTTATAATTGGCAATGGATTTGTTTTGCAAGGCACGGAAGTCTTCAATATGGGAATTCATTCTCAACAATTCAATCCTAAAAATGTAGAAGAAGAAACCTAACAACTGATTAAGAAACGAACAGCTAATAACTGGCTGTTAAACATCTATAATACATTGAAATAAAATAAAATACTAAAACTCGCAAGTATATTTGAAAGGTAACAAGTGGATATTGCCCTGAAAATGGATTCATCAACCTGAGTATAAATGATTCTAAAGATCTCGAAAATATATGTTCGATGTTTTTCAAGCGACTATTTAAAAAAGAAAATACGATTTCGAATGTACACAAATTCATACAAGGGGTGACTTTTTCAAAAGTTAATAAAGCCCTGCTTGCACTTCAAACGAAAAATATTCAAAAGGTGAAAAAGAAAGTAGAATGTTACGGTGAAAGAAATAGAGAGACTTGTGTTTTGGCGCAGATATCAAAAGGTGTTTACTTTTATTGCTATTATAATAAAACATTTTTATTGTTCCTATCGTAACTCGTGGATTTTTACGTGTGAAGTTTTCACTTTATTGGGTCAGAAAAAAGTTATAGCGGTGGATTTTTAAAGATGTGCCCATTAAAAGTTTATTGGTTTAATACAGTGATATTTAGGCCTTATACAGATAGAAAGAAATAAATATTATGTAAAAAATTTGTATCTATTAATTACACAAAAATGGATATACAATTATTGTAAGATGTTATAAAAAAATATAACGAATGTATTCGTTGAATAATTATTTTAATCGGAGTGATGTGATCATCAATTGTTTTTTCAGAATTTAATAATTGATCAGTGATAATACTGTGATTATATTATATATATATAATATTTAGAATTCAAGTACTTGGATACCGCAAACAAATACTGTCTATTGATTTAATTTGCATTTACTCGGTATATCTTCATTATAACACGGTGAAAAAAATAGCAATGTATTTTAGTTCTACAAAATTGCAAAAATGTAGTTGATAGGTATTTCGGTGCATGCCATCGTCAGAACGTCAATCGTCGGTGTATGTCATGAAATATAAAATTATGAAAAAATAGCATTGTTAGCAAAATTACTATAATATTTGGTTGAAATGGCTTAAGCGAATAATGGTATTATTATAATTTTGCTTGAAGAGCGGTTTGTTGAACACCTCTTGAATTGTTACTAGAGGAACTGATTGAAAACAGCTCCCCGTTTGCGGAAAAGACTGTTTGAGATTACGTGTGCCATTTTGTTTATAGGAATTTCAAAGAGAAAAGCAAACACAACTTTACTTGTGTGGGGACGCACACATCTATAAACTCTTCAAGAAACAAAAGAACATCGTACATTCACAAAATCATGAATTTATGATGCATAACGCGGAAAATCAATCAATCGTAGACACCACGAAGGACTTAAAAGTTAGATGATATTTTGATTAAACAGGCGTCGTGAAATATTAAGTAATAAGCTTTTGACTACCACTCAAACAAAAAAAATATTTTCTGTTGATTATTTAAGAAAACAGAGATTTTATTTTTAGGTATTTGAAATGCGTTACCTACTCACGATTTGTTTGCTTATTCAATTCATATCACTGCGTAAAGAAAACATATCGCCCGCGCGTAAATTGTAAGAAAAATCTTAACGAATCATGTTTTTTTCACTTTGCATGAAATCGACAAATCAATTCAATAGAGGAAAACAAATGATTCGGATTAGTTTAAGATGTACTTATATTGTATCCTTCGCAATTACCAGTCATTCAAAATACTGTATTTATGGCGAAATGTCGTCGTATCTTAAAAACAATGGTTATATTTTTATTTGTGGAAAAATATTCGATTAAGTGAACAACGCAAAAGGACCTCTCTGAAATATTTGATTTATTTGCCATTATATTTTTGTACTTATACCAGTCATACTAATCCTTACAGAAGTAATTCGTCCCCATTCGCCATAATAGAAAAGAGGAAAGAAAAAAATATATAATAGAACAACATTGGTCCAGTCGTAATTTGAAGATTATTGTCCGAATTTATTTTTTTACGAAATACCGAATCCAATTCTGTGAAAGTTTATACGAGCCCTGTTTCCCTCACCTTATTGTGGAAAATATTCATACAGGATGTTACATATTACTTACATTGTAATGAATATTTTTTCTATGCTATCACTGCCAGAAATAAATCAGCTACTATATATAATTCACTCAACAACTGGAGCTTTATTTTTCAGAGACATTAAGAACAAAACTAGTGCTAAGCTAATAATTCTTGAATTGACCTTTTTCTATCAATGCTGAGTTTTCTGAGACATTTGATAAAACTGTGAATATTATAAATGGCTACTAGAATCGAAGCCGACTTGAAACAGGCTTAAATTTCGGTCGATATCTTAAACACTGTCGACAACTCCTTTAAAGGCGTTAACTGTCACTTCTCGATGGAAGGGCATGGTATTTTAAATAATATAAACACAGTTTTTTATACTTATTTCCACAACATATTTTTGATCAGGACTGGTTTCTTTCATCGCAAGCATTATAAACTGATAATGCTTGGGGTATCAACAATATACTGTGGAAATAGGTATAAAAATATGTTTTTATTATTAAAAAAAAACTGTCGATAACAATGGAGATAGAAGTGATGTCAAACTATGTGTTCTAAATAATATACAATTTCTTATTTGATTGAAATCCATAGCGTATTTTATTTTTGGATTAATATTTTTATATTACGATCAAATTAATTTTCATGCAATTAAATCTATTACGTATAGTAAAACACTGAAATAATAGCTACTGCGAATGATAGTTTTGTAGAATGTTATTCTTTTATAATGATACAAAGCAAATTGTCAAGTAACCATTAACCATTTCGCGGTAGACAACACGAGAAATTATATACCACTTCCCCATATAGAATGAGACACATTAAATCTGAAGACTGGGCGTTTGTACTGTTTTTTTTGTGTTATCTTTCATAGTTTAAAAAGCAGTAAACAAGTAATGTTTCTATCATATTTGATGAAGCTTCTCTTGAAATTTTAGTGTGAAGCTATTAAACGGTTTATTCGAACTTTGAAACATACAAGAATTGTATATATTTATTTGAAATAATAAAAACACATTTTTGATACTTCTTTCCACAATGTATTTTTGATCAGCACTGGTTTCGCCCATTGCAAGCACTATAAACTGATAGAATACAATTTAAAAACAAGTCTACTTGTACAAAATATTTGAGTTAAAGGTAGCAGGTATATGAAACCGGTCCTGATCAAAAAATATGTTGTGGAAATAAGTACCAAAAATGTGTTTTTATTATAAAAAATACTATGCCTTTCCATCAAGAAGTGACAGTTAACATCTTAAATGTAAATATTTATGTTATATATACGTCAAAGTAAGCACTTGAAAAAAGCATTGAAAAACATGTCCATTTTCAATAAATACAGTATACAAGAAAGAAAAATGAGCACTTGTTCATTAAGTACTTAGAAACAGTTAAATTGTTCACAAATATAATCATGCGTACAAAAATAGTTTTGTTAGCTTCTATTCTCACACACACGTGTTATATTGTCAGCTGGTATATCATACTTGATATCTAGTTGACCTTACCTATCCTAATTTAACACAACCTAATCCATAATCTAGCTTTTATTCCCTGCAGCGATTGTTTATGTACAATAGATATCAGTTAATTCATACATTGATTAGTTGAAGTGAATGTGAAATGTAACGATTTAAGCATGAACTAAAACTTCCCGTAGCATTAATTAGATGACACACGTCATCTGTGATTTATAATGTGTTTATGTAGAAGAATTTGTAATTTTACGATTCATAGCTCATCATGGTTTTGATGTTTTGAAATTAAAAATTTATGCATCGAGAATTTTATTCGATCAATTTTGACGAAACGAAATTTGTTATTTGATAAATATGGCTTATGATGTTTTGAAATATTAGTGATCATTAGATTTGTAGATAAGAGGTAGTATTGTAAAATAAAGAAATATGCTGCTTTTTTGTTTATTTATATTTTACAATTAGTATAAAACAATCGAAAGCTTACGTTTATTAAGAAAATAAAATATTTTCATGAATGTAAAAGCCGGTTCATTTGAGATAAATATTAAAATGATAGTTTAAAAAAATCTAGCGAAAGCGCATTATTTTTGTCAATAAAATAGTAAAAGTAAACTTTATGAAATCTAAAAATAACAAAGAATAAACTATTGTCACATGAGACAAATTAAAGTCAGAAAGCTTTTTGATTACAAAATACATACCGATTTCTTTGAGCTTGTTGATGAAACGATATTTTAAAAAAGAAACGCCATGTATGTGGGATAAAGATGTGTGTACACGAAAGAAGGGGAAATCTTTAGAAAATATAACGGCGGTTATTGCTAAGTAATCAAACAAGAAAGCTCTACGATTTCAGATTTATTCGGTTCTTACGATTTTTGACCCTTCAGGTGTCGATACGAAAGATTATTTTAAAATTTATTTAGCTGTCATTATTACAAATAATACAAACTTTTAAAATTTTTTGTGTATTTTACCCAGTTTCCAATTATCTGACTAATAAGGGAAATAGTACTGATGCGGTCAGTCCTTGCATTAGTAGATAGATGTCAGGGTATTGTAAGAAAGTTTTTTTTTGGAAACGGATTAAGGTGTTAAAAACTTTTAAATATTAATCTTTATTAATTTTTTTTTAGTTATATCCATCTTAGGTTTTTTTTTTAATAAAATCGACACCGTGTAAAGTTGAAAAATTTATTGTTAGTTCTCTTCGTTGAATATTGAATTTCTTGCTTATTCATCATTTACACAAGTTATTAGTGAAATTGTCCTTCTCTGTAGAACAATGCACAAAAAAATTGATGTCAATGTACTCGATACTTAAATTATTATATATTGTTAATATACTTTCATTGTAATACGGAAGACAGTTCAATTCAATTGAGTGTATCAAATTAAGATTATTTAATTTTATTTGATAAAATCACTTTAAATTAGAAAAAGAATAAATGAAATTTTGTCTTGATTTTTATAATAAAGTGTTTTTTCCAACAAGCAGAATTCGTAAGCAAATGTCGCATGGAAAGTGATATAGATTTGTAAAAATGTGATATTATTTATTAAAAATCGTCAATAAAAAATTGCAGTGGTTATGAAAGTGTTAAGATGCAGGAACAAGATGGCGATAAAATTCGCCATTTCGTGTAACGCTACATTTTATAAATGTGAGTGCTGTTTCATTTGAAAAAAGTACAATAAATTATTTTGCGCCAAAAGAGGCAAGTGCATGTAACATACTTGCAAATGTAAAATATTTTTTTGTCGATATTGTTTTGTAAATATATTATAACGTGAATTCGTATTTTTACATTTGATTATAAATAAATAATATTTTCCATGTAAATGAAGAGTTTCCTTTTCTTAAATGAGATATGTGTGACATGTGTTACTTTTAACGATGAGTTAATGAAACGATGCCTGGGATAATATTTTAATAAATACCATACAAATACATCATGTTGTAAAATAAATGTAATTTACACTATCATTCATATTTGTTAAATAAACCAATACGTTAACCATACACGTAAAAATTTTCGCTAAAGCAAACAATTACTGTAATAAAGTAACTACACATAGTTATAATGATTTTTGGAAGATTTGTTAGTTTGATTAGATAAATTTAATAATACAGCGATCAGCTACCAACACTTCTTGCAAAGTTAACCCCCCCCCCCTCTTTTATAATACAACCCCTGCCAAAACCTTACAAGAAAACAACCGTGCACGCAACTATAAAAATATTATATATATTTTTAAGCGATATTGTTTCGAGGGTCTCAAAAAGACTTTGAAAGAAGGAAGGGGAGAGAGGTCTCCATTGTATTGAACCAAAAACATTCACCTCACTTTTACGATATACTATATTCTTTGGTTTGTAGTATGAGAAAGAAGGGCTGAAGACGATTGTTCAAGTCTTTATTGGAAAATTTTAATGAGCCTTATTTATTTTCGGTGAGTTTTCGTATTATTATTTATAAAATATCTGTAAGGCTATCTTTATAATGAAATTATATCCAAAACTTGAGTAAAGAAATGTTTTAAGTTGTCCTTGAAGGAAAAATTACTGGGTGTTTAAAATATTTCTTTCATCAAAATGATTTAGATTTTGTTTTTAATTTAGGAACAAACGGGATTTAATCTAATATGCTCTATATTTTTTTTATGTAAAAGAGACGATCAACACAAAAGATGGGTGCAAAAAAGCATCTGACGAAAGTGGAGTGAACATTGATAGAATATATACAACTCCATTATAATGATTTATGCAAATTTTAAGACTTTATAAAAAGCAATCGATACAAAAATAGGATAAGGTGTATTTGTACTGGCACGAGAATGCTTACTAGTAAAACTGTTATATACATTTGGTCAACAATTATACTTTGTAAGGAATATGAAAAAAATGAAATATTATAATTACTTTAGAGCAAGCAAGTTTTTCATTATAACAGTTTTCTCTAAATGAACGAAACACCAAAATTGTGTATATTTTATAGGCTACAGATATATTTTGGTAAAGAAAACACAATTAAGAATGAGTTCTTAATTTTTTTGTTTGAATCAAGTATATTATACATTGATGAGCATGAAAAAATGTTATCAGTTTTACTAATTTCAAAAACCGTTGTTATTTTTTTTTTTTAATAAATAGAATATTTATTTCGGATGAACCCTGTAGTCTGTGATATGACCCGTAGTCTGTCGGACACTGTGATCACATCGTATGTGCTGGATAATTACAATTGGAAGTTCATATGCCGGGAAGGCATATTCACCATTTTTATTTACTATTATACCGATATTTCGTAAGTGTGGCGGCGTTAGAAATAAATATGTGTTTAATTTCTCTGTTGGATTTAACCAATGAACTTTTTTGATCACGCATTAAAATTTGAACAAAATTAACAAGCTTAATTTGAAACAAAATCTGTATTTTGTTTTGGGCAACACTTTATAATATGAACAACCTTATTGACTACCTATCTGACTTTGATGGTATTCATTTACATTTTTCAGTTAAGATATTTATATCGCATTTTTCCTGGCTAATTTAATTTTTTAGTAGTTAAGTAAATTAATGAATGGTAAAATATTTTGATCACTTCAGTCACCTGTTGTATAACATTTTATCTATGAGACCATTGTTACTCTGACAAAGAAAAATAATTACTTTTCGAACCTTGTTAACTTAGCATCTGAAGCCGTCATGGTGAAACTATACAAATTCTTACAGAAAAAATCTTGAAGCTCGAATATCATTTTCAATTATTATGTAAAGAACGTTAGCAGTCAATTCGTGGTGGAAGGTGATTCAATAATTAAAGCATGACATTTTTTTATAAGACTTTTATGGTAGTCTAGACAGATTTTTCTCGTGCACCAACAGATGATGAAACACGTGATGAGCGGAATCGGTATTGATAATTATAAAATTTATGAATGTAGTATTTATTTTTAAAATATTTGTCTACATCAGATTGTTATATCTGTAAATGTAAAACGATTATTTTTTCTCCACGATTTAAGCTATAATAGTATTTTTCTAACATCCAACAAGTTTTTTTACCTAAATTATAAGATCACGTTTTAATGGGTTTTCTAGATTCTGTTTGAATGTTATTTTGTTTACTTAACACTTTTTTTAAGACTTAAAAACGCTGATCAAATATGCGCCAGCTTTAAACCGATGCATCCTTATAGTCATTAAAATAAACAAAAGAAAAGAAAAAAATCAAATATAGGGTTATCCTTAAAAATGCAGCATGAGATAATAAAAGTGTCTCATGACTGCGAATCGGCAATCATGTTCTGTTCGCATTGAAAATTTATTATATTGTCCGAGAAGGATGAATGCGTTAGAGTGGTGGTAAGCGTGGGGTGTTTGGAAATCTTAAAACGCGAAACAAAACGATAGAGGCGAACTGCGAATAGCGCGGGGTCTCCGCCTAGGGTGGGCCGAATTGTTATGACTGTCGTAAACGATTCCAGCTTTGTCGACCGAGAATGCTTTTGGATTTCATCGTCATGAGGTTGTTCAACTTTAAATGTTATTGCCGATATCTATTTCTCTCGCGAAGACATTTGGTAGAGAGCTGACAGACTAATATACTATATATATTTCAAACAAATCCAAAAAGTTTCTCAACAATTAACGACTCTGCCTGAACGTGTCGTCACAGTATACGATCAAATAATATGAGTTGGTGTTAGCAGGGGTTTCGAAAATAAAAACAAAAATCGACTACTATAATGTGTAAATTTCATGTAGTAAATTATTTATTCTTATTTTTGGTCTGACGTATTAAATTTAGTAACTTCATACTTTTACAAAATTTTTTGCATGAATTAGCTTTATTGTTATTAAATACATAAATAAATTATTAAAACAATGTATATAATTCTATATGATAAAGTTAAAAATTGGCTTCACTCAAAATATAAAAAAAAAAAACTTTAGACCATTATACCTGTTCACTGTGAAGTGGCAATATTATTGAAAAGCCTTTCAAACATCATTGTTCATTAAATTACATTCGGGGTAATTTACCCGTGATCCCCGACCGCTGGGTTATATGATGACCCAGGATTTGAAATATAATATACCCTTATGGTCGAAAATGTTAAGACGAAATTTTTGAGACTTCTTTACTTGAAAGCATATGGATACTTTTTGACTTTCTTTGAGGTATACTTACTTTTATAGTTTGAAAAATCGAACAGAAATGTATCTAGCCACATATTTCTTTCGACTAATTCGAGGCCAAAATGAGAATTCTGCCATCCTTATTAATATCAAATTGTATGTTCCGGATAATTTTTTAAGAAATCGTGGACATAATTTGTTTGTTCTTCCAAAGTGTAGAACCAGTCTGCCAATGGGGATGCCAATGGTAAGAGCATTAAAAATGTTCCACTGTATTGATTGTTTCGCTGTGTATTTGTTAAATTTCCAACAATTCATGTTCAAATATGTTAACATTGCAAAAGCAATGGATTTGTAATTTGTAAATGTTGTACCGTGTAATTATAAATAAATAAATAAATGACGATACTAAATTTTTGTTGTTCTTACCCCAGACCACTGCCCTGCCAGCCATCTTGGGCAAGGTTGTTCTGAACACGGTTCCAGGTGTCTTGGTCGTCTTCCAGAGCATGCTTCTTCATTGGCGACCTGCGCCGTGGAGTTGTCGCTGGGAGACACCACTGCACATTGCACTCGACGAGAGCGACTTCCTCCGCCGCACGATGCCGAGCAAACGCCCCATTGTCCGACAACCCACCTGTAATATAAAAGATTATTATAAAAAAATATCTTTTGAATATACTGTCAGCTTCGCAACGCTAGTCCTGTTTTCATTTCAAAACGGTGTTCTACTTACGATACATATTTCTCAATTAAATTTTCTATCTGATTTCACCGAGTGCTAATTTTTATGAGCACGGTTTGAATTTTTTAACAGTGGTTAGCTTAAAAGTCGCATTAATATTTGATATTTTGGTTACTATGAAAATAATTTTATAAAATGTGTATTTAAAAAAATAAATAAAAATATACACAATAGCTAAATGCATTACACCTTCTTCATGATGGACTGAGTAAAGAATATATTATAATACAGTAATTTTATGGAAGAAAAAAAAGTGTAAAAAAGGGTTTTTGGACGCCACCGGCATCCAATGCGACCGTTGCTAAGTCTTACTTCTAAATTGTAGCTAAAAATTTTTTATCAATCATAGAATTTTTATAAAAAAAACACGAAAATTTTTTCTGACAAATCACATATTATGGAATTATCAGTCTATTCGTTTCACGTTTACATATATATAATCTTACTTCGGAGGACATTGGTGAGTGTTGCACTGCTGGACTGAAGGTTCAGGCCTTTGAGACGCATTGCAGAGCTGTTCTTCGACGTCGTTTCCAGAAACTCGATTGCGACAAACAGGTCGAGACATTCGATATCCTAAAACATATTTTTGATTAAGTATATACTTTTGGGTAAATCAATATTTCAATTTGTTGTGTCAATCACTAATAAAAGTAATGAATGCGTGTGAATTTATGAATAAATCATAATAAAAATGTAAACGATGAAAATATATTTTTTTACACTACGATTTTTTTATTAAGAATGAAATTGGGATCATTGAGAGCATTATTAACTAGTGAAATATAAATGCTAACAAAAATATTCATATACAGTAAAGTTGGCTGAAAATTGGTTCAGAAACTATATTATAACAAACATTTATAGAGTGTTATGCGAAATAAGCATTCAAAATTAATTGTGTAAAAATACAATTTTGGCGACTTCATTCAAATAAATAAATACTCAATTATGAAAGAAATAAAAACGAGCTAAACATTTTTTCAAGCATAATAAAATATGTTTTATTTTTAATCGAAACCAAGAATTGACAGTTTAAATCGTAAATTTGATATAATAACATCATAAAAGTTCAAGTTAAAAAAAAATCACCTCCACCGCAAGTTACCGAACACAATGACATAGGCGTGGAATCCCATTGGTATAGAGGTCTGGCACAAGATGAACCGTCTCCTCCGCACACTCCACATTCATCAACACGCCTGTTGGAGCCAATCCGAAGGTCACAACCAACTCTCTGAAATAAATGAAGAAAATATGGTTCAAAAGACGTCTTGATTTGACGCATAAATGAGTTGTCTATCTAAAAAAAGATGTTTTTAATTACAAAACATCGTGTAGAAATAAATAAAAATTCGAAGTAGTTTTTAATAATACACTCAGGAATGTATAACATTAAGTGATATTGGTTATTAAAATTTAAAAATAATATTAATAACCCTATGCCTATGAACGTACGTGATAAGCAAACTTTGACTGTACCATTATACGCTATTCCGTATCACGTACGCGCTTGAAAAAAACAGTTAGAATTAAAACTACAAACCACACAGAATATTCATGCGTGTCAACCACATATGACTACAAGTTTTCAAAAACAATTTTTTTAAGGGCAGGCAAAGTGTCCGATCAGTTTTTGACATTTTGTAATTTTCATACCAACAATTCAAAAGTCAGGGGCGTGTATATGGCTTATAAAAAGGTGATGTTTTTCGCATATTTCTCGGAAAGTTACCTGGAGGTAGGGCGATTAATAAAACAGCCATAGCAATGAATAAAGTATTTGTGATGTATCAATATTTTTCTCTTCTTAAAAAATTGAAATAGATAGATAGTAAAAGTTTTCAAAATTGAATAAAATAATGACTTAATGTTTAGAATATCTGTATTGAATAAACGAGATACCTTTAAATATTATTTAAAAGCATATTATTTATGATTACTCGATAGCTGAACCATGAAAAAAAGTTTGTGTTTAAATATATAGTCTTTATAATGTTGACCCTTTAAGTACCGGAAGTTACATTCATATGGCGGGACCCGGAAAGACGGCAATTTCTTTGGGAAATTAAAAAAAATGTAGATAGTATATATGTCGTCTGAATATTTCATTATAATTTCAAGAGAACTGCGCTTTAGTTATGAGGTTATTAAATAAAGTAAAACTTATCTAGATATTGAGTGTTAAAGTACAGCGCATTAACGTGATTATGGAATAGAAATCGGTTTAATTTAAATAGAGTACAGATGTGATGAGACTCTGAAATAATTACATCAATAGTCAAGTAATTTGTGAAAAAAATAACTAGCCATAATATTTGGAGCAATGCAAAAACGATTTTGAGAAATGTTCTCTGTCAATTATTGGTGGGAAGGCATTACTCTTAAAATAAAGGACACAACTATTCTCTTTTATAAAAACAATTACGACGAGTTTCGCTTATAGCCAGTTAAACCATCTATTTAAATTTACAACAAATCATTACCAGGATTTTTAAATTTGCGGTGATGATAAAAGAAGGCATATAAAATAATTATTTAATGATCTACGAAAAAAAATTGGAAAAAAATATAAAAACTGTACACAACTGAAATTCAATAGTCTACATTATACAATGGGAACTTTTTTCAATCAGATATTTATTTAAAAGCAATTAAAAGTCAGTCATAACAAAATTCAATAATTACGTTAGCAAAATGAGTTACTAAGAAAATTACGATTATTTTTTTATACTCTAAAAAAATATTTTTATTCTGCTTTATTGGCGAAGGCTATCACTAAACTATTTTTTAAGATATTTACTTTATTTAGTATACAATTGAATGTCGGAATTTGTAAATGTTTGATATTCTTAAAAAAATTATATGTTTCTTTTGAAATGAATCGCCTGTGTAAAATATTAAAGTTTATGAAAAGGTATTCTTATTCCATGAATCATTTCCCATACAAATCTTGTAAAGAAAATCTGAGCATATTTTCGCAATCTTGTGCAGGAGCATTATACAGGGAATAATAATTAATTCAGTGGCGTCTATAGACTAAAGTTGTAAGAAGCAATTAACTGACACAAAAACCAAAGAAGTTACAAAGTGTTAAGCAGATCCGGACTCAAATTCTTCCCAACGGGACCCTCTTATACAGAGAAGTTAAACAATTTGATAAAAGCTGTATTAATGTACATAAAAATATGATAAAAAATGTATTGTCTGTTAAGGTGACAAGTCGATTTTTTAAAAACATTTTTTAACTGATTAAATTTGAATTTTCTACACACAAAAAACCTTTGATGTTTTGTTCTATATAAAATGCAATAAAAAATTGTATCGAAAATTTATCAGGACACTTAATTCAAAAAAAAAGTTATACACAGAATACGTCTATTGTATACATTAACGTTACCACTTCATCTTTCATTTTATTCCTTTGATGTTTTTAAATGTCTAATTACGGTATAAAAATTTGAAATTATCTATTTTTTTTCGGTATAATATAATATCAAATATAAGCTAAAATGTTAAAAACGGACAATTGAATTTTATTACAGAAAACCACACATTTATTAGTGATCTTTTTAAGCAATTAATTACATTTATCGCTTTTGAATATGAAATAGTAAAAAATCTGGAGACAAAAGAAAAAAAAAATGAATTATACATTCAAGAACGTTTTAAATTTTGTTTGTTTTAAATTTTTTTAAGAAATGAAAATTATGGTACAAAAATTAAGATTTTTAAACAGAATATGGTTTCATTATTATTTAAATAATTGTGTTGATTTTTTATTAAATAAAAATCAGCATTAAGCAAAACTTTAGACATACAGCCTGAATTAATATTTCAAATTTAATGTAGAAATATAAATCGGTAAAATGTTATATTTAAGAAATGATTTTAACTTTGTAAATGCACACAAAATATTTGCCTGAATTTATATTTCTAATGCAGTTAAAATGATTAGCATAAATTATGAACCCGTAGAGCATAAAGGTCTTCTAAGGTCACCTTGACTCACGGACCACATGTTGTGCACAGGCGTCGTGTATAAATCTATAGAGGAAAGAAAGAGACAGATATGACTGAGAATTGCGGGGGCAGTGGTGCGCTGGGGCAAAATTCTAATTTGCGAATTAATTAAAATTAATTGAATCGGGATAACGGGGTACGGCGGGCACTTTTCATTATTCGGGGTAATGGAAAAACGTTCGCGCATTGTTACTCTCAGATTGGAGGCGAAATGAAAACAGTCGATGTAGAATTTTATTCAAAGTGTCGAAAGAAAAGGCGAAAAAAAGAATTTCGAATCGAGATGAAATAATAGACGCGAAAAAAGAAAGTGGGCTGAGGGTAAATAGTATAACGAAATAAGCCGCGACGCGAAATATTCGCGTTGATACAAAGTGACGGAAATTCAGTCGAAACGAAAAATGTTGTGATTTTAGATCGGCATGACTTGTATTTACAGCGCGCAAAGAATCGTCAAAACGAATTTTCTTTGAGGAAGCGAATTAAATCATGAATTCTGCTAAAAAAATACGTTGCTGAAAGAACATCCATGAATGACACATTGGCATGAATTTTTATAAAGGTTCATACCGTATGTCAAACACTTGCCAGCAAAGATAAGTATTTCTTTCAATATAGATGTTTAACGAATGTTAGTTATATAATATGCCAGTCAAAATAAGCAAACCATAAAATAACTGTCATTTTTGTGTCTATAAAAAGATCATACAGGCAGGCTATGGTAGAATTAAGGCATCACATATGATTTTTTCTCTCTGGGATTCAAACTTTTTACGAAAATTGATTCAATGCTTCGGTTTACAACGCAAAAATGTATTTATATATGGTAATATCTTGAAAATGCATATTTCACCGACACTAAATAACACTACTGATGTACTTTGGAAGCATTTAATTTTTTGATAAAATGTAGTCGTCAACACGTTGAAAAAGTAACTTGAAAATTCATAGATTATTTCTTGAACGAAACATTATATTCCCTGATGTTTGAAATCCATTGAATATCTCTTCCATTTTTTTTTTAATAATTTTCAATAAGATGTTTTAAGACATTCAAATAAAATTTTTATTCTTATTTTAATATCGAATAAAGCATCAAAATGCTCGAATAAAATTACGGCTGACAAATTTTAAAGCAAATCGAGAAGCCTCGGGACTTTTATTATTGTACCCAAAGAAACAAAACTTCTAAGAGTTACTACCATAAAATTGAAGAAAATTTCTCAATAATTTTCCGAAGATAATTGCAAAACTTGCAACGCTTAACTTTTATGTGCAGAAACGGAATGAAAATCTATGCAACTACTTTGACTTTTATTTTTCGTGCAATGGAGTATTCAAATTTTACCGTCTTGGCAGCAAAAAAATAAATAAAATAAAAGCAACATTTTGCTGCGCTACTGTGGAATAAACAAACAATATTATATTAAATTGTTATAAACTATACAGTAAAATTTACTTTGTCTTATTTTCTATTCACAAAATCCCCAATTATAAAAAATAGTCACCCGCACCTTTTTGAGTCTCAACACGGAAAGAATTTCAAATCTTAATTTTGAGAGGAAAATCAGCTTACGAATTTTTTGTTTTGAGCCCGATATTTCTTCATTATTCACCAGAGAATGGCTTTACTTATTAAAAAAGGTTTTATCAATTGAAAAAATTCTGTAAATGTAAATTTGAGAGAATATGTACGTATTTTTAATGGTATCGAAGATTATTAAAACAAAAAAAAATGTTAATAGTTTGAATGCATTTGATGACTTAATATAAATGATCTGCATAGTGATTTCAAAAACCCGTTGATGAATAAAATTGATGTCTTTTTGGCAAAAATTTATCTATATGTAAAATATTGATTTTGAAAATACTTAAATGCATATTGCACATTTAAAAACCAAGTATTTTTTGGATCAATTTTTTAATGAATCAGACATGAGATTACTACGATGGAAGATAAATAAAGTACACAATATCTGATGAATGGAAAATTAAATTAATCATTTGTGGTTTATAATTTTATTCTTATGCACATAATTGTAGATCATATTCGTCACAGCTCTTTGATGACCATACACATGGTATACTCAATGAAGTTTTGAAAAAAAATTTGGAAGGCAGCAAAAAAACTAGCAGAAGAAGAAAGCAAACACATCTCAATGGTTTTAACATTTTCAAATACTTAATAACTGGAAAAATTATCGAAGAAAATAATTTGATATTTTTACCTAATTATAATAGAGTTTTACGATATAAACGCCAATTGATCAAAAGTGTTCTTGAAGAAATTTAAATGTGATGAAATGCTTGATAATACTAGCGATGAGTGAAACTAGTTCTAATCTTAAAAATTTGTAACTTTGGAAATTGTTGTAAGAATTGTGTTTTTATAATGTAAACTTGATGCCTTTTCATCAAGAAGTGACAGTTCATACCTTTAAAGTTAGAAAATGTGCAGTGACTTGAAATGGATTGAATAATAGTTGCATGATTTATTTGTAACATAAGGATATATCATAGTTTTCGATCCCACCAATGATTTTGAAATATTCAAAGAATCACAGTGCTCCCAAAAGATAGGGCATCACGACCATAAAGGTAATGTAAATGTTGAATATGAATAACCATAAACTTATAGTCGAATCGATAAAATAAATGATATAAGTTATTTCATGACTACAAATCACACGATAGAAAATGTAGATCGTGCTTTTCTTTTACAGGTATTCAGGATCGGTTCCCGATGGAGTTGGTAGGTTGATAATGGTTCGTAAATATACCAACTAGCTGAGGTTTATCGGTTTTCAAGAATTCCAACCAGACAATGGAATTTGAGTGACCTATTTTCTGTAGAATTTGTCCAAATATAACATTATTGCATATCGTTTTCCCTCTGGTACAAAGATGAATCGTTGATATTGCAGAACAAAATGCATGGAAAATACTATTTTATTTAAAGCAAATTTAGAGCAATATTAAAGGAAATTTATATTTGCTATGTTAATTTTAGGAAATATTTTATTGAAATATTTTGCTAAAGTAATCAATACGAATAATTACATGCATAGAACTACAATTGGATGAATTTATGTTTTTTTCTTTATTTTCATACAATAATTGTTGAAATCTAACACTTTAATGTCAATGAGAAAGTAACAAAAAATCGAAATTTGAAGAAATATTTTTAAAAACATAATAACATAATAAACAAATAAGTATTAATACGTCCGGATTTTTTCACCGCCAAAGATGTTTTTTGATAATTCAAATGGTTCTATTGGATAATGATGAATTCTCTAAATGAGAGAGTAATTTATGTAATTAAATATATTTTGTATATCCATTCAACCATTATTTGTGATTATTTAGTAATTTTTGAAGTAAAACTTCAATAAAAAGAAAGTTAACTATTTTATTCAATGCTGGAAAGAAAGCCATAATAAATTTATTCGCTAAATTATTGTAAATAAAAGATAACATCAGTTTACTTATTAACTTAATTGTTGACATGTTTAGTCATACGTAAAGTTATTTATTATTAACAAAATATTGTAGTGATTTTATTTAATTTTAAGGTGTTAACTGTCACTTCTTGATGGAGAGGCATGATATTTTAAATAATAAAAACACATTTTTTTAAGTACTTATTTTATTATCAGTTGATAATGCTCGCGATGAGCGAAACCGGTCCGGATCAAAAAATATATTGTGGAAATAAGTACTAAAAAAATGTCTTTTCTATCATTTCAAAAAAAAAAATGTATTTACCATTTGGTGTAATTATTGTTGTTATTTGAGGGATGCATATACAGTTTTAATCGAGAAAAATGTGATGGTAGTAATAAAAGGTTGACTTGTTAAAGTGTATTGAGGATATTATTTTGCGATTCCGTATGCACGTATATTTCATGAAAAGGAGAATTGAAATTGGATTGTTTTGAAGTATTAATTGATTTTCTTCAGTATACGGTATACCACAATACGGTGGAAGGCCAGTATACAACTAATTAAAACTTCACACAAGCTTGTCAGCGATTAGTTCGTTGAAAATATCTGAATGAATATTTAAGAAAAAAATTATATTTTTTGGTATTTAAAATTTTTGATTATTCTTTTTCTAATATCTAACAAATAAACGAAATTTAAATTTCACACGGTGAAAAAATACCGATGTATTTTAGTTCTACAATTTTTTTTTATAATAGTATAGTGGAGTCCTACCAAGTAAATGCTAATTCTATTAATTAAATTTCACAGTTTTCAATGATGCATCGTAACTATATAGATACATATGCAAAACATTTTTTTTTATATAATTGCAATAAATAGACGAGTTGTTGAATTACAATACATCATGTATATTTCTATTATCTGAATTTTGAATATTTATGATATTGTAAACGGTGCCATGTAAGTTTTTGACAAAGAAGAATAGAATGATACCAACTATTGATTAAATCAATTGAATGAACTGTCATATTCACTTTTATAGTAAAATATAAGGGCAAGCAAAAAATATATACGCGTAAACTTTTTGCACTGCTATTATGTCGAAAATGTAACTAAGCTGAACCATAATTGTTATTTTTGCCCCATGTAATTTATGTGAGGCATTACAAAACAATAGGAGAAGAGTCTTAATATGTAGCACTTAGTAAAATTATTATTATGAATGTGTTGAGTAAAACAAATGACATTGCGTAGCGTCGCCTGAAGGCAGACAATAGACGAGAGAGTTTCACAACATATGAGTTTCATTAGGAAAAGCCATCGTTCCCCATTGGCAGAGGCACGTAGCATTCATTTATTCGTTTCAAAAAGGAAAGACAGGTGAGGCAAATTAACAAAACTTGAGACCCGAATTGAATAATTTGTCGTCTTTCGTTGAAAAATCGATGCACTTCAGAAAATATAAATATATATAGCTCAGGAAACAAAATTGACTCAGTGAGGATTTTTATGTACTATATAAATATTGTAATACAGACGCGAATACAAATTATGCAAAGTAATTTGTCTAATTTTTTTTTTAAATAATTAAACTAAGTAGGAAGTGCCTCAAAAAGATCATTGTGCTCATAACACGGTGAAAAAATATCAATATATTTTAGTTATACAAATTTTTTATAAGATATAGTTGATAGCTATTTCAACTCTCGCCATCGTCGGAACTATAGTTGTGAGCGTAGTAAAGATGAGTATAGGTGTGAGCTGAAATAGCTATCAACTATATCTTACAAAAAATTGTTGAACTAAAATACATTGTAATTTTTCAACAGTGTTATAATGGAGTTCTACCAAGTAAACGCCAAATCAATCAATTATGCTCATAGATTGGGTGAACCATTCACTTTTCCCTTTCATTACTTTGAATTTTCCGAATCATTAATTTGTTTATTTATTAAACACGATTTCTTTCGTATTAATTCCTTACTTTACATTTTAAAAAAGCTTTTAATTTATGATGTGAACAACAATTTTTACAAAACATTTAAATCCTTTATTAAAAAAAGTAAATATTTTTTACTGTATCTCGTATTTATTTATAAAAAAAAGTATTTATTTATATAAAAAAGAAAGACAATTTGAAAATAACTCTAAGAGTTTCTAAAATATTAAAGTTGCAAAACCTCATCAACACTTTATAATATCATCGAGCTTAGAAAGGTGATACCTAACTCGTAAAAAAGTTATCCAAATAGACGACGCTAGGCCGTGCAGTAAGAAGCATTAGATTTGTAAGAAGTAGAGAACCTTTCTGATACTTTATCAGTACTTTGAAAATTGTCTTTATAGTAAATACGTACCATCTTAATATAGTAAGTATAAAATCTTAAAAATCTTAATAATAAGAACAAAAAGCTCATAATGTAACATTTCTCAAATCCAATATACGACCGCTAAAAATTACCAAATAAAATGACACATAGTTAATATTTCGTTACTAATATAAATATATTACTCGTAACATCAAAAAGCTTTCGGATCAATGCAATAGACAAGCATTTTTGGGCGGAGAACTTTTGAACCTAACTATAATATATATACTGCCTAAAACTTTTAACTTTTACACGTTTGTGTAAATATGTGAAGCCATATACATACATCGTTGAGATGTGTAGATAGAATTGTTATATTTAATTATAATTTTAACTGTATTTCTTTTCTACAAACCTTTTTGTGTCGGATAGTCGCATTTACGTATGTTAATTATTTAAGAAGAAAACTTCATGGGTTTAATCAAAGGCCGCATTACAAGTAAATAAAGGTAATAAAGAACATTTTCATCAGTAGAGATGTCAACATTCGTCAAACTCTTTTTAAGAATAAAGAAATAGTTGATCACTGACTCAAAAAATCTTACAACTTGAAAATCACATACATTCCACGATAGCAATGATATTGTAAATTTATCAAAAAAATAAACACAAATCATTATTATACACGACGTTTATTGAATAAATCAGCAGAAATTATTTATTCTAAAAGGAATATTTTATTTTTAGAAGCTTTCGTGTATTTTAGTTAATTGAGTTTATTTGTAAATGGTCAATGACAGCTGGATCTTTGGTCATTCCGTATGTAACCAAGCATCAGAGGACGTGACTCAAGGACAAAATCGTTGTACTTCCCCTCCCCTAAGTGTAAACTCGAACTTTGCTCAAATTTTAACGCTATAAATTTACACTCTGTATTTAAATACGTAGCTACTATTTGAGGAGGCTAGAGCTGTAAAAAGTTTGAGAAGAGCTACGTTAAATGAGTTGAGAAAATCTTTACGAAGTATGTAGGTAGATAGCAGTAATTTAAAAAATAACTTTTTCATTTAACAGGATGATTGAAAATAAAATTAGTTAAAATATAATGAAAATAATCAAAAAAAAAATAATGTTGAATTTGACCGTGTTTGTTAGACCGGACAGTTAGGTATCAATCGTCTAACATTGGCACCTATTGGCAGACTTTTGACTTATTTTATCATTATTACGTTCCGATTAGAAGTCCGTTACAAGAAGTTTTGTGGAAAAAATGTCGTTCGAAGAGTTGTTATTTTATTTACCGTAGGAATGAAATTTTTTCCAAATACTTTCATGATGAATTCATTATTAATGTTGAAAAATGCGATACTTGCTGTTAATGTAAAGCCTACGGTCAAATGATTTTCAAAATCGTGTATATTTTTGAAATAATGATTTCCTTCTAGATATTATTGATTTTGTCTTCACATTTCAAATAAAGGACGAAGTGAGAGTGATCAGTTAAATAATTGTATTTTCTTAGCTCTTTCCTTTATTCAGAAAATAAATAACTAGAACGACTGTAAAATACGAAATAATAATATTTTTTTAAATGAAATATCCCTAGATAATGCTTGGTATGCGTGAGAAGAAATAAAATACCAATTTTTAAACTACACAATAAATATTTTTAATTTGATCTCTCATATGGGAAATATCATGGCGAATATATATTTATTAAGTAAAACACATCGCGTTGTTTTCACGTTAGTGCAATAAAAAGTATCGATTATTTGAACTTTGTTTTTGTTCGAATCGGCATTAAAACCACATACTATCAATCCAACTATATATCACCGGTAACATAATGAAAAACGTGGCGTAGATAAAACAATTATCGCAAAACAATTCTTTTCCTAACCATAAACGTTATGCTATACTACTTCCAATGGGATATTTTGCGTTAAACTAAAACCAGTCTCGCTTAAAAAGTCTTCAACAAGGACGTTTATAAGACAGATTACACTCTTTATTAATGCAGTACATAAAACACCAAAAATAAATTTATCGTTTTAATGCTGTTTTTTTTTTAAATAAATGTCAAAATTATAGCTAAAAAAGTTTCTAAAAATTGTAATTTTCGTTAAAATTTATATTTAGTAGATGCTTCTGTTAACCGTATTAATTTAAAAATGAAATATCGAAATTTGAGATATCTATTTCACTTTTGAGGTGTTAACTGTCCCTTCTTGATGGAAAGGCATGATATTTTAAATAATAAAAACACATTTTTTAGTACTTATTTCCACAATATGTTTTTTGATTAGGACCGGTTTCGCTCATCGCGAGCATTATCAGTTGATAATGCTCGCGATGAGCGAAACCTGTCCTGATCAAAAAATATATATTGTGGAAATAAGTACTAAAAAATGTGTTTTTATTATTTAAAATATCTATTTCAGATAAGTTTTAAAATGATATCTTTTATTATGTTTATTTGTTGTTTTTTTTTTATATCTCCATGTAATAATTACTGAGTAATATTGTTAATTTTATATTACCAAAGAATCAGCCTGTATTCTGCTAAGATTCGAAGCTTTTAGCATATGTGTCGTGTAAAAGTATATTGAAAAGCATTAGTTAATAAATGTATTCGGTCGTTTCTTTTCAAAGAAAAAATAAAGATTAGTATTTTTCCTTCGACAAAGTATTTATTTGTTATGATCGTTAAACCAGCCAAAAGCTTTCTTTTAAATTGTTTCACAAGTAATTCATTTTCATTAAATATATATGATAGTTTCATTAAAAAGAAAATTTATAGAATATATATTGATAATAAGAAAATTGTTGTGCATGCAAGATTAAAACATAAATTTGGAACCCCGTTTATATATTGATTGAATTGATTGAATTGGCATTCACTTGGTAGAACTCCACTATAACACGGTGAAAAAAATAATATAAATAATAAAAATTTCCGTGCCATAGTAAACTTATTGATATAGCCGCCTTTTAGTTTCATTTACAATTGTCAGTTTTATTGCGAACAGGAAACAAGCTAGGACGTTAAAACAGGAGAGAATATGTATTGTTTACCTTTTCTACACAGTTATATTTAGATAAGCAAATGTTAGTTTAAGCATAGTTCTGACGATGGCGTGAGCCGAAATAGCTATCAACTATATTTTAAAAAATAATTTTGTAGAACTAAAATATATTGTTATTTTTTTTCACCCCGTTTATATATTTCAGCATATTAAGAAAATTAATGAATACTTTTGAATATATTATAGATGCGTTATGTATTTTTTTGAATCTTTTGCATCACTTCGCGAATATTTTTAAAGAGATTTTAAATAAAGGTATTCGAGAAGCGACATGATACAAACCCGGGAATGATATCTCGGTTATTATTGTTAAAGGCAATATGACAAATTTTGATTTTGTTTTAAAGAAAAAAGAAAAAATATCAGACCGATTACCTGTGGGAAAATATACAAAATATTTTTGTAAAAAAGTAAGTGTGAAATATACTACTATGTTAACTGTAACAAAAAAAAAATATTAAAACGGATTTAATAACTTAAAAATGGAGCTTTATAAAAGGAAATACTGACTATTACTGTTGATATACTGACTACTTTAGGATATAAAACCAAAAAAGTAATCGATGTGAAAGTGACAAAATATAATTCAATTTCCAGAAAAAACAATTTTATTTACTGCAAAATGATCTACATGCTTATACAATGGTAATTTAATCTATATGATCTGATGAATAGCTGAAAACTAAATCAGGAAAAAACATTATAATTATTACATATTTTCAATTAATGAATTATGAAGTTTGTTTCCTTTACAACTATCTTTTGTTTCGTAAAACATAAAAACTATTTTTAAAATGAATTCTTTCAAAATTGTGGAAATATTGTAGCAAAAAATGATATAAATTGAATCGATTTACTTTAGGTAGTTTTTCTATCTCAACGCTTTTCGCCGAAACGTGTGGGATACGGGATATTTTGTGTTTATTTTGCGATGAAAAATCACTTCATATCTATGGTACATTTTGAATAATATTGATAAAAGTAAGATTGTTTATGTCACCCTTTGATGTATTTAGATCAACAAAAAAAATTGAAAGTCTACGACCGCTAGCTATATACAATCCATGATTGATATATAGTAAAGTAAAAAATAAAATTTATAAGAATCCATACAAGAAAGGTTAACAAACTAATATTTTTCGATGATCTTGAAAAAGAGGGCTTATTGATTACTGAAAAATTAAATTGGAAAAAGAAAACATGTTTTTTTGCCTTAAATAAAAGTATAGTTTCAAATGGACCAAGGTAATATAATGATGTTTTTGTCCGTTTCGTACGTGTTAACAAGAAATTAAATGACATTTTTTATAAACAGAAAATATCCACATAAAATAAAACGTGAAGAATAGCGAAAACTATTCATCCCCTAATTAAATAAATTGACAAGATTAACGAAACAAATAAACCCTCAATTACTTTCGCTCATCCTTGGTACAAGTACAGGGTGAGAAAAAAAACACAACAATACGAGAAATTCAATTAAGAGTAGAAGCCTAGTGAGGACAAAACCCGCCTATTGTTGGCTAACCAAAAAAACCTTTTACTCCACTCTTTATTCATCTAGTTTTTTTTAATTCACTTACTATGTATGAGATGAGTGTATGCTGTAAGCACATGAGGAATGAAAAATGTCTATCCTTTTTCTCTAAGTATTATATGTAACTTTGGGCCAAGTGAAAACGTAGACATATATTTGGTTTCTTGACAAGTATATTTTTTAAAATTTTTTCTGGAAGATTTTGAATTTCTAAAATAAAAAATGAACTAGACAAAATAAATTGCAAATAATTTTTTTTTAAAAGAATATACTGAATATAATATTTACAATCCAGTGAAAAGTCTTGTAAAAGTGAGAAAACGATTATGATGATGACAGAATTTGACAGTTTGATAAACAATGTGAATATTGTAATATTTTCAAAGTTTTTTTGCTTTTTATGTGAATTATCTTAATGAAGCAAATAAGCAAATGCCAGCTGAAAATTTAATGAGAGTCAATTACAACTGAGTCACACCATATTATTAATTAATTAATTATTTGAAAGAAGAAAAAATGTGTAGACGTCTTATCTGGTACACAGTAATGATTTATTTAAATACATATGCATATAGATATATAATATTTATCGCATGAAAAAGTATTTATTTGTGTATTTCAAAACCTTCAAACATTTGCGACAAAGTCCTGAGAGCGTTTATGTAATCTATAATACTTAGTACTTATTGGATTGTAATATGTGCCACGTGTTAAAACAAATGAATAAATAAAACATGATATAACGGAGAAGAAAACAATACGTTTTTGAAAACAGCATTAAAACTTTTGTAATCCAAATGTAAATCATGATAAAAAATGCAATAACGTATATAAAATAAATAATAAAAAAATGAATTTTATGTCATCCCTGAATCACAAGTGGAAAGACCAGGGTCGTCCCATGGGGTTCATTTAACATGTTTTTTAGGATCCTCTAAAGCTCTCTACTGATTCAATTTCACCATAACGCGACGCCACTGTTCACAATACGTTTATATCTATATATTTTTTTTTTGTTTTTCGTTACTGACGCCACAAACTCGAGTGGTACTTTTACATAAAAGCGTATTGTTCGCACACACAATTCTTACACTCGTTAATATTGTAAATGTAAATTTTGAATTGATATTTATAAAAAGTCTTAAATTTTCGGTTTAAAATAAAATTAAAACACTTATTTTGATAATATATATAACATAATATTATAACGTTAATAAACGTATATAAAAAAAAACTGTTTCTATTACCTTTGGTACTGAGATTTAAGTTAATCTCGCGTTGTGACTCAATTTTGAAAAATATTAGATATATTCTACAAATTTATTAAAAACCCATAACACAACACTTTAAATGCGCATGATGTTAAGCATGAGATAAGGATGTATATATATATAGAGTGAGAGAGATTAAGAGAAACAGAAAAAGTGTGGGTGAAAATGTGAGAGCGTAAGATTTGACCGAATTTTGACAGGTGTCATCACGTATATAACATTACTGGTGATTGTATAACATATATTAATATAATATATAAAATATTTTATAGTAGTAACTGTTTTTATTGTTAAATACAATTAATAATGATGTCTTCAGAAATTAGCCTCAGAAATATGTTCTTGCTTTAACAAGTGTTGTGAAAAAGATTTGAGAAACATTGAAGCTTTTTTCGAAATTAAAAAACTAACTACACACTATATAAGATATATTCGATACTTCTCAACAAAAAACGTAGAAATGATAAGAGAATATTTTTCCAAAAATCTTAAATTCTCTTGCACTGCTATCTTTTTTGGAAAACTCGAATATATTCTATAAATTCGAATTTAAGTAAATCGGATTGGAATGAAAATATAATTTCTGCAAATCGTTTTGGGATAAAAACACTTTTCTGACGCCCCTTGGAAGATGCTTTTGCTTCATAGCTAACTAGGGTTGCCACACAGGCTGTTCTGTACTTATATTCTTTCCTAATAAACATAAGAGCGATACTTAAATTTAAATAAGTTGTTTAACAACTCTATATTGAAAATATTGATAATATTAAATGGGATGGATTAGAATTTTAATAAATAAATGGTTAAATTATATTAAAAAAATGTGACTGTGGTATAGAAACATTTTGAATGGGACTAAAATTTAATTAACGAAAAATTTAAAGGTAAGTGAGAAATTACGTATAAATCTCGGATATCAATGCCATCAAATAAAAATCTATAAATGGACTAAAAAATTCATGTACAAAAAAACACAATGTGAAATACAGTTTTCATAACTTTATATGATACAATTAGGATCGTTTTTCCTTATTGTACGCATTATCTATCGACTCTCTCAATAATGATATGAAGTTATTGAAATAGAACAAAACACTGAGTTTTTCTATTCAGTTATCATGCCTTTCCACCAATAAGTGGCAGTTTACGTGATTGAAAATGATTAAAAAATGTGTAAGGGATAAACCTGAAAGAGATTAGATTATGTTATTATGATATTATTATTAACTTTTGAATATGTTTTGAGAAATTCCATCAAAAATTGGTCCTTTTTTTTGTGGTAACCCTGAAGAGTATTCCGAAAAACAGACCAGATTATTTTCCTATCGCAAGAAAACATCGCCACAATGAAGAATCCAACCAATCAGAGGATGAGTGCGTGGGGGAGAACGCTTGAAATATTTCTGTCTTTCATCGTAAAATCTAAATGACTTTCTTTCGTTAGTTATTTTTCGCAATGTACCGTGTACCGGAAAAATCAAGATGATGTGAACGATAAGACGAAGTACTTAACGTTACAAGATGATAAGCATCATATGAATTACAATATACCGTTAATTTTAATAGTCCATGTACATGGTTTTCGAAGAAAAACTCATAATTTTCAACGAAATTATCTGTAGAGCGGACGAAAGTGGAACCAAAATGTTTAACGAGTCTACATTGACGTATTAAAAGCGTTAGTCTGATTTCTGATTCTGTTCAGATTCGAGTTTTTAATGTACAAAACGAGTATTTGGTTAGCAATTATGCCGATTCAACGTAATATTCGTGAGATTATTTCTAAGTGTAAAATGTTTTTCGATCTGGGAAAATAACATTTTCCACCAAATACTCGATTTGAATTGGGGTAAAAATTCCTCTTCAATTCCACCGACACGTTTGTGGCACTGGAATATGTTAAAAAAATAAATTGTATTTCGATAATATTCTTAATTTTTGAAAGACAATTTTCTGAATTTTAAAGCAAAAACTCTTAATATATTTTTAAAAAATCGAACAGTTTCAGTAAATTTAAGTTTAAAAATTAATCGGTTATAAAACTCGACTATTAAGAATATTTGATTGGAAAACCTTTTTTGATATTCCGTGTATTAATAGACAGTTTTCATACGTTAATATAAGTATAAGTTTGAAAAATTTGAGAGTTCGTAATTAAACGAAGAGAAGAACATAATATTAAAAAACACGAAAATAAGAACTTGTTTTATATGATTCACCTTTATCAAAAATTTAATGATATAATTATAATTTTAGCTATATGTACATAATTTATGATATCGACTGAAGGTGCTTGATGGAACTTCAAAATTAAATTTGGATTGTTACATCTTTGTACGATTCCATATGTCTTATCACAAACGACCCGGGTTTCGCCATTCAAGGAAGGGCGAAACCAAATTCAAATTTAATATTGAAGTTCCTCAGTTCTGTTGCATCCGTGCGATGGAATACCTGAAGATGCCGAAGGGCGAAACCCGGGTCGTTTGTGATAAGACATATGGAATCGTACAAAGTTGTAACAATTCAAATCTATATGTACATCATAATATTATGGTAATCTTCGCTGTTAAAAAAAAAAATTAATTAATTTTGATTTAAGAACGAAGCATTCTTTTTTGTCATTTGTTTTGGGTTATTCCATTGAAAACGAATAGCGTGTAGTAAAAGTTAGTAAACATTTTCTTGAGAAATATATTTTTATTGATATAACAAGAAATCAATAGTACGCGGTACATTTACGAGGGAAAAGTCTTACATAACACAGAAATGAGTTTGCTGAATGTATGAAACATAATTATGAAAATAAAATAAAATCTTTAGACAATGATAAAACATAAAGAACAGTAAAAATATGCCTTCCAAACCGTCAATCACAGTCTTATCTATGTCTGTAATATTATATTATCTCGATAGAAGACTTTTGGTGATGCTATCAAATATTTATCGATTCAAAAAAAGAGCCGTTTTCTAAAATAATTTTTCGATAAAAAAATGATTCTTTAAGCACAAGGGGTTGAATTTTTCATTTTTGTGTAATGAAAGATGATAGCTTTATTTCTATTGGTTGCCTTACAATACGTAAAATGTATTTGTTCTATTGAAAATCATATAACAACATATTATTTTGATAACGTTGAAATTAAATTCAATGCTTGCCTAGTTGAAGGTGATTTTATATACTGAAAATATTTTTTATGCTTTTTCTTGCGTAAGCAAAGTATGTATATTTTAACACATGTTTAAAAGACTTTGTAAATAAGGCTATGTTTTTTGTATAAAAGATAACAAGAAAAATGTGAATAGACGCTCGTTTGTATGTGGTACCAAATATCGCATATTTCATAAATTCTTGAAACGCGTTAAAAAGAAAAGTATAAAAAACTACGAAAAAATACAGTGATAATAGCAGAAATTTTATAATAAATCGGCTTAAAAATATTAACATACGAACTTATCGTTATAAATCAGTCAAATCATTCTCGAATAAATTAATACTTGGACGTTTGTAATGGTGAACTCCGTCTCACCAAAATATTTCTAAACCAAATGAGTGAATCATAATATCTAAACTAACACTCAATCTTACTAACAACAACTCCTGCTATTTACTCAACTGTTTGAAAAGGAAAACGGAATAATAAAACTATTTACGGAGATCTTATTTTAAATTCCATAACAAGTTTTGAATAAATTAAAGTAGTCGGTAATTTATATACAAGGTGGTCAGTGAGAAAGTTAATTACTCCCAACAGTTCGATTCTAACACTAGCTGTATGCGAAGTCTGAAGCCGTAGTTTTGTTAGAACAACATGTAAATAACTTCTAAAACATTCCGTTTCAAATATCAAAATGTATTCAATAACAGTATCATATTGTTATTCATTTATATATTTATAGTTACCGTAACGCCTCGCTTATCTTTATAAAATAAATAGCCATTCAGATCACAAAAACCATACTATTACTTCCAATGAGCGTAAAGATGACTGATTAAATATAATTCCACTTTCCAGAACAGGATATTTTACTTAACAATTAATCCATGTAAATTGAAATGGGCTTTATAACTATTTATGTATTTTATGTAAATTTGAGTGAGTAAGCTATGATATCTTATCGGTATATAAAGAGCGGTATAAATAGTCTTACGGAAGAAGCTCTCTGTGAAGAAGTGTCAATTGAATTTAAAATGGAAACATTCCGTAAACGTACTTTTCCACAAAAATGTCTTAGGTCCACCTTCTTGAAGACCTTGTATTGAATACTTTCATAAACACAAATAATGTTTTCAGCTAACCTTCTTGTACGCTGTTACATGGATTTTGTACAAAATCATTTTTTTTTGATGTCACATTATTTGATTAAAAACTTTCCGAACGTCATAATAATACTTAATCAATGATTGACTTTAATAAATTGCTCTTTTTTACGATTATAACATGTTGGCTTTACAATTATTTTTCATGTATAATATAAAATTAATGTCTGTCAAAATTTATATTTACAAAACTGGCGAACAAAAAAAAAGTAGTAACCTTCTCGGTGAGCACTCGGTATAAAATAATCATATGGATAATTTATAATACTGGAATGATTGTGTAAAATAGATTACTATTGTATAGATCAGGGCGTGTAATGGGTGTGTAATAATAATGATTGACAGTAAGAGAGTGTACGACAGTATTAAATCCTTAATATTCGAAGCCAGATTCTTGACAGTCGCTTATCAGTGTCTCACCCTACTCAAGTAATAACTTACGCCAACTGTCAATTCATTTTCACGAGAGTAAATTTAATACATCATAACATTTTATAAAACAGCATAAGGTGACATTAAGGTATAGATAGTATAAGGAATGGTTTAAATGTAGCATCACTGCATTTAACAACTGGCGAAGATAGGTTTTGGATTCTTAGATGCGACTTATTTTTTTACTAATTGAAATAATAGTAAATTGTTTTATTAGTCTACCGATTGCAAACGGCTTAACTGTTGAGACTGTTAAGTTCAGTATGTTGATAGACGATACTCAAAAATATTATAGTTTTTACATTCTTGAAAATATTCTGTGCAAGCTAATTATGTTAATTAATGTTGCTTAATTAATGCTGATTCATTGCATTATCAGTTGATAATGCTCGCGATGAGCGAAACCGGTCCTGATCAAAAAATATATTTTGGAAATAAGTACCAAAAAAATGTGTTTATTATTTAAAAAAAAACTTTCAATTATGGTGGTTAAAAAATGAATTGCATGTAAACTTCGATAAAATAATGATATCAAACATAGTTCTTACGAAAACCCACTGCAAATTTAGAGGGGAGGAAAAAATATGGCATATGGGAATCATAGTAGGTAGATAGTCACTTTTTTCGGTACACAACGTTTTTTTTCCGAATCTAAGACATATTGTAGTATGAAATCAATTCAATAGAATAAATCAATTGATAACAGTGTAGTTATGAATGCAGAAATATTTATGTTCAAGCCATGGCCAAGTGGGTAAAAACCCAAAACATTGTATCTTCAAATAAAAAATAATAAAGATCAATTAGAAAATGATTTTCTCTTTTAATAAACGCTTAAATAAAACATTATCCAAGTCATAATTATAAACAGATGCAACCTCATGCGGTTATTAACTAACTGTTATATATGCATCATCAAACAATAATGTCATATCGATATAATATATAAATAAAAATGTTTTAAGTTGTAAATATGATTATTAAAATGAAGCTTCCCAAAAGCTTAAACGTATCTAACGAACCATTCTTAATTGACGTGCTTGCAGAGTAACTCGTTGAAATATTAAGACCATAGTAATATAGCATTGTATGGTATCTGCCTAATAATCTTATTTGTATAAATACACGAGTTTTTCGCCTCTTCAATCCCATCCCCGCCAAAAGATTATCTCATAACATCCAATCTAATAGAATAACAAATGGGGAGGTTCTGGGCTCTTCGGTCGAGTCGCACAGATATAAAATGCAGAGGCAGAGAATATCAATGAAAGGATTGCTTTGAAAAATATATTTATTACAACGATTTTATAATATAATTAATCAAAACTTTATTTAAAGCCCAAAATTATCAAATTTGCATTTGAATTTTCTAAGCCAACAAGATGGACATAGATTTTTAATCACCTGCAACAATATTTTTGTCAGTCGTTACTTTTTAATGTAAAACCATCATAACGCTTCATATTGAGGCATTTATTATTGCATTCCATACTGAAGACTCCTTAATAAATTCTAGTCTATTAACCCTTAACTCTAACGCGTCAACTGCTGAGACGGCTGACCTGTCTGTGTTCATAGTTGATTCCCAAAAAAATATGAATTAACAGTGGTTAAAGCCTTTTTGTATTCGCTAATTTTTGAGTTAATGAGCAAGTCAAATTTTCTTTTTATTTTTTATCTCTCTATTTTTAAGCACAATAGTGCATGGCTTAACGATTGGTCCATGCAGCTCTGTATCAGGTCAGAAATATAAGGAGTAAAATCAATTCTTTATTATTAGTATTACGTTATAGAAGGCGGCCGTGTAATAGCAGCTGCATATACATAACGGGTGAGGTGGGACAACCAACTTGTAATGCATTGCTTGATTTGTCCTGAAAAACTCAATAAATTGTTTCAAACCGATATTATTCAATAAATATTTGAAGTCTAGGTGTTGGAATATCGGAATATTGGAATGAGTTAAAAATAACGATCAAAGTAAATATATAACGCTACAGATACACGAATATATCTTTGTTAAGGGCGATCGAAATGAAAATATGAAATATATTAAATTAATAATTACTGCAATATATATTCCAACGACGATAACAAATATACAGAAAAAAATTGTTTATAAAGCGAAGGCAATTTTTTTATTGACCGAAATGTTGACAACAAGCAATGTGAATATTATATGATATTGTAATCCATGATCATTTTGCTCCATATCCCTGACTTACAAGTGAGGCCCGTCGCCGAGAGAAAAATGCAAATACTAGGCTCTCTCTTTTAAATTGAATTAAATTAACTACGTACCCGAAATAAATTTGCACTTATTAAACGGCACAAGAAAGCACTCACTTTTGCAAATCACCCGACTCCCAAAACACCACCGCTGCGGCAGTGAAACGAAACTAAAATTTCATTATATTAGGTGAGGTATTTTATATTATTATTGAAAAATCCTCTCTCACACTATTTTTTAGTATTGATTTTGAACGCGAATAAAATCTACTTATAGATTGCCAACAGATGTTCGGCAGTACGAAATTTTTGAATTAATCCGTGACTACTTGAAACGTTAGAATAAAATAATTTACAATACAGTGGTGAATTATAAAAATTCATAATATTCAAAGTTATTAATTTTTCACGTAGAATACTAAAATTGGATGAAAAACATAATTGTATTTAATAAGCTTCTATAAACTGGAAAAAGCTTTTGTTTTTTTAAAGGATATATTGACCAAATTTCGCTGAATTTTTTTTTTGTAACGTATAATAAAAAATTTAAATTTCACCTGAGCGATGTTAGAAATTAGTGTCTCTATCGTTTAGAGCAAAGAAATCTTACCGATTTGTAGAACAAACAGCCAAGATACTGGTTCCTTAAAGCATTATAAAAAAGTACTGAAGAAAATATTTAAAAAAAAAATTTATGCCGTGGTGATCAGTAATTCGAAGAAATAATACAAGAAACAAAAAAAAAACTCAATTATTGACCGAAAAATGTGTTGCAAATGTTTACAGTTCACAAGATTTTTTTAAATATTGGCTGTATTCTCATTTTATAGTCTTAAAATGTGCGAAGTGTTATACGGTGGTGTTGAGTTAAATTTTGAAAAAATACGGAGATACATTGATTTTTAATTATGAATTAATTTTTTAAACCAAAGATTTAGAATCCAAAATCTTTCCCCCTTAGAAGGAAAATTGCCTCATTCATGAAAGGCAAAAACTTACAAATTCAAATTAATTCACTTTAATTTAAAACTGAGCAAATTTTGGAAGGGTCTATGATTTAATGAATTAAATTTTTCAAAATCATGAAATTCAACGTTCCTAAAACCAAGCAATCTACAGAAATTTGACGAATATTATAAACGTAATTAAAACAAACTTGTTACATTCCTAGAATTTGTAAAATATTGAAATTTTGTTATTTAGAAAGGTGCGAAATATAATAATCCTATACTTCAAAACTAATAAATAATTCTCGCAAATAACTTTGACTATAATAGAAATTCAGTAAAAGAAAATGGATTTTTCGACCGCTTAGACGGTATGTTTCATATAAAAGGAATACTCAAGGAATCGGTATGTAATAATAAAAAGTAAGAATCTATTTATTTGTTAGAAATTATATATTATTTTTGTACACAAATTTTAACAGAAGTATTAAGATTCGATAGTCATAATGAAATTAATGTTTAGATTAGTAAGCAATTAAAGAAAAAATCAACAATGATAGTTTTCTATACTGCTTTTATCGTGCGTTTGCGTAAATTTTCATTAAGCAATTAATACATCAAAGAATAGATATTTTCAATCAAGATTTATACTATCAGAAGGCATATAACGCAACCTTCTGTTGATAAAAATCAAACAACTAAAAAAATATTCATTTAAACAATTTCATATATTATAATAAATAGCGACCTCTTTAATGAATCTTATACAAAATATTTAAATCTATACTTTATTAAATGAAAACAATATGGTTACTTGGTAAAAATAAAATGCATTTGAATCTGCGATATAACAAATATTGGATTGACTTTACGGTAGCAAATTATGGCACCGAAAAACATTCTTAAGCTTTAAGATCAGACGTATGTTGGCTACTGTCATGAAAATGTGAGTCAAAATTGTGAAGACGTCAGAAATAAATTATTGGCTATGTTGTTTCATTTAATGTCAGTAATCATAGTCGTGCAAAGATTTTGAAACTATTGTATTTGAAATACGTGGTGTATATGCTTCCATAGAGCTTTTTGTTTGAGATATAATCTCAAAAAAGAAACACAAAATTCATATTTTTCAATTATTGATAAAGATGTTATTTAATTTATGATATCGACTGAAGGTGCTTGATGGAATTTCAATTTCATCCGTGTGATAGAATGCCTGAAGATGCCAAAAGGCGAAGCCCGGGTCGTTAGTGAGAAAACATTTGGAATAGTACAAAATTTGAAAATGTTATTATTACACAGTGTCGTAAACATTGATTAAATTTACTTGGTTTTAAATTTCAATGTATGAATAATTTTATACACATTTTTTTAGATGTTAAAATAAACAGACTACGTTACCCCATCAAGAAGTTACAGTAAATAATAGTTTTTGTGTTTTTGAGAAACATCTTTAACGTTATTTAAAAGCAATGAAGGAATATGGTTCGAATTGAACAGAATTGATTGCTTACAAAAATCATCTTTTAACCTTGTAGATTTTCGCTGTAAGAATCTTTAGCTAATATACTTTGAAGCACGTAACCATTGAAAATGGAATGTAAATATTTTCACCCCAATATGGTTAAAAATGTCGTAAGATAAATCAGGTGTTGTCTCGCTAATTTGGTTGCCTGTGCCACCCGCTCCCATCCATCTATCCGTCGCATTGTCACACATATTCAAAAGGTTAAAGAATGCGAATTTTTTATGTATCATTCACGGCCGGAAAGAATAAATTTGCGACGTGCGTAAATGTACACGTACGGCGTGAAAAACGCACGGCGGAAAAATCGCGGCGTGCCTGTAACTAATAAACATCCTCTGGGACAGGTATCGTGTCACAGATGACGGAATTTCAAAGTAGGATGCCAATGCGACGATTCAGGGTGCTGATTACCTCTTCGGGTAATGTCCAGGCATGGATAATGATGGAAAGAAAAAAAATCTAATATTTTATACAAACTGTATCGGGAACAAAGCTTCCAAAGACTTCACGTCGTATTTTAATGCACAAAAAGGCAAATTAAATTTAATTGATGAAGGATATTAAAAAAAAAACTTCAAAAAATTTTTCTTCAGAAATTCGTGGCAAAAAAAATGAACACGAGTACATTGGTACGCTGTGAAATACAACCTGTTAATATAGTAAAACTGTAGCAGGTGTGGTAGATAATACGCTTAGAATATTCAAGGTGAAAAACACGATAAATCGTTAAGATTTCATTATTCCATTCTTATGTAATATTGACTTAAAGATTGCGAGAATTATTGCTAAACTGGCGTGAGATGAATTCATAGCGATGTTAATAATATAATTCTTTGCGGTGCGTTTTAACATAAGTTTAGTAGGTATTTTGTTTTGTTACCGATGCTCATCTTGAAGTGCATAGCAATATAATCTATTACGAGATCGCTATCACGTTGATGTTTCGTAAAAATTACAAAGTTAAAATTTATGGCACTAGATGTAAAACAAATCTTATATATAATATCTACATTTCTTCATATTTTTTTTTACAATATAACAACGTTAAAATTTTGATATCAGAGTATTGCTTAAAAAAATTGTAAGCGTAACGAGCAACCGTGAGAAAATGAGATGTTATTTGATATTTATTTATGAAAACTTTTAAGTGACTTAACATATAATTTTAGGATATTTACTTGCTTCAGAAAAGAAAAATTGTAGTCTAAAGATAACGGATTCAATGCCTTTTTATCAATGCATGGTACAATTATTTTTAACTAAATGTAATATAGCCCAAAGACATTTATATAGAAAGCAACTATATATTTATGTTAGACAATTAAAAGCTGCAAAGTAGGTGATCGCGTCTAAAATTTTTGTTTATGGAAAAAAATAAGTTGCGGCAGATTACACCTCAGGTGTGATCAATTTTCTCATGAAAAAAAATAAAAAAAATAACCAAAGAGGATAAATCACTTTAAAAAAATGACGCAATGAAAAAAGGGGGCAGAGATGAAAATAGGCCGATAAGAGGGGGCGTGTAAGAGGGAAATAAATAGACTGGCGCTTTTAGAAAAGCAAATCACTTTCGATGTCGGCGTGTTTTTCAGATATTTTTCATTATGCGGTGATAAGTTAAAAGACAAGAAGGAAAAATGTTTTTTAAGACTCAAATGGAAATTATCGATGTTTTAAAAAGAGCTTTTAATCAAGCTTCTTTGAAAATTAATACATAATTTACGTTTATTCAAAATAACAATGTAAAATTAATATAATATTCAAATCATCTAATAAACATCAACATATAGGTTAAGCGACTTTTTATCTCATTATGAAAAATATCATCTGTAGCTCTAAACAAACAGGGAAGGCTTGGCGTGGTGCGCACATATTTCATATAAAGATAGTATTGTTAAAAACATAAAAAGATAGTATTGTTAAAAACATGGTTGATTTTAAGATAAACCAAGATAATTTTCATGTATTGAACTAGGTTCAACGCACGAATGCATTGCTTTAATTATGATGCGAAAATTTAGAAATTACATAACTGCTCTCTTTAAACATTATTTTAAATGCAAACGCAGCTTTGTAATGACACTAGTTTTAGTTATAGCCTGACTGTTATTTGTAGGAAAAATAAAGATATATAAACTCGTTATTGAATTACCTTTTTTTACAGTAACGATTGTCAAAAAAAAATTCTTTAAATATTGTAAATGAGTATTGCGTTTATCTTTGAATATATAATATATGTTATTTTTATTAAGCGCTGAATAAAAAATCTCTGCTATGGTAATACGTAAAATAATATTTATTAATCATTTTTTATATAAAGGAGCAAATATTTAATGACCTTGGTATGAAAGCACGTAAAATGAGTTTATATTAAATTACTCAATAGTCGTTAAAAAGTTGCACTGTAACAAATATACTCATATATGAAAGCTTTATTTTCTATGGAAACGCTTGTTTGTAATGGAAAATAATGCCGATTAATGAATTATTTGTAAATGGGTTTCAAAAAAATATATTTTAATGTAAGATAACTACCAGACTAAAAAATACAAAAACCTTTTGACTAGTAAAATGTATCAAAATTTTTCAATTAAACAAGTTTAAAATCAGTACTTTATTTTTCATACGATATCAGTTTTAATACGATAATGTAATTCGTAAAGGTTTTGTTTCTACAAAAAATACTCTGAAAATCGTCTGGTTTTTTTAAGGTTCAAAAGCAATTTAACATATATGAACTATTTTATACGAATTGCTTATTTTTTTATCAATATGTATAAAATACAATTTAAATCAACACAAAACGTCTAGTATTTTGTGTCTGTGTTGTGAAATTTATGTCAAACAAATTAAAAATGTATTACAATGTATGTTTTTTTCAAATTACGCACAAGATAAACCCTTCTAGGCAAGAGCAACTCCAATGTTCATGTCTCAAAACTTTGTTATCTGTTTTTAAGTCAACTAGCTAGAAAATCAAATATAATTACTATTACATTATACTTAGAACGACTTGTAAGTCTGTTTCGAAAATGTTTTTAGAAAAGCAAACATAAGGGGTGTGTTGGTATTAAAACTTCCGAAAAGTAGATAAAACTTTATAGCTACCTACTAAGATATTATTCTGTTTCACTATCATCTGCTTTGTATCGGTCGCGAGGGAACAATGTTTACGTTAGAAAATTCTCACTTATGGATGTTGTTAAAAAATGAGATATTTCTTATTTTATAGGAAGAGAAAATGAATAAAAAAACATACTTCTAACTATATCCAATAAGCCTGAAAACAACAAACTAAGATTTTTCTGTTCGTTTTAATTATATTAAATGCAAAGTTGTTTTTTATAAAAAAGGTAGTTTTAAATTTCAAGAAAACAATTTCGCCGAATAATAATTATTATTAATGATAAAGATAAAGAATAATCATTTTCTTTAAGTGGCTTCTACAAGTATTCTTGTGAAAATTGTCAAGTTACTTACGTCAGACATTGAGGTAAGGTCATAAAAATAACAATAATAGATGATGTTTTTACACAATGTTGGCGGGTAATTTAAATTTATTAATTGAAAAAGAGTGTAATTTTGAAATTTTTAATTAATTTTCAAAAACGTAATTTTACAATTAGGATGATTAAAAAAAATATTTTTTTTTTTTTTAAGCTTGAATGAAATAAAACAAATAAATGGGTACGAATTTCACATAATCTATGGTATCGACTGAAGGTGCTTGATGGAATTTCCATATAAAATTTGAATTGTTATAACTTTGTACGATTCCACGTGCTTTGTCACTAACGACCTGGGACTCGCCTTTCGGCATCTTCAGGCATTGTATCACAGGTATGCAACAAAACTGACGAGTCTGTTGTTGTTGTGAACAGTTCTGTTGGATCCGTGTCATAGAATACCTGAAGATGCCGAAAGGCGAAACCAGGGTCGTTAGTGACAAAACATGTGAAATCATACAAAGTTGTTACAATTGAAATTTAAGAATTTAACAGTTTAAACATTAAAGTAAATTTTTAAGGTGTTAACTGTGACTTCTTGATGGAAAAGCATGATATTTTAAATAATAAAAACACATTTTTTTTAGTACTTATTTTTTAGTACATTTCCCACTCCTTACTTCCTTATTGATTGTTCAGAGCTCCTAATGGATTATTGATTTACCATAATTGTAATTGTAATTCTTAATAAGTGATTGTGAAAATTTAATTTTTATACTAATTTACTTTATTTGTATCAATATTGTATGATTTTATGTAAATTGTTTCCTAGTTCTTGAACCCATGGTTTTGTACACCTGCTACCTTTAACTCAAATTATTTTTTTGTTTTGTATAAATAGACTTGTTTGTAAATTGTATTCTATCAGTTGATAATGCTCGCGATGAGCGAAACCGGTCCTGATCAAAAAATATATTGTGGAAATAAGTACTAAAAAAATGTATGTTTATTATTTAAAAAATTAAAGTAAATAATGAAAGCCTTAATATAAATCAATTATATGTAAGATAACATTATAAGACATTTAAGTGATTTGTCACTGTAGAATTTTCCACTAACCACAAATGAAAGAAAATTAAATTGTATACTTATATTCTGATAAGGTTTATGTGTTATAATATTCTTTCTTTTAATTTAAGGTATGAAAATCAAAGGTTGTAAGAAAATAACAAAAAAAAAATAATAATTGCCAGCTTGTAGATAAGTGATAATTCAGTAATTTTTAAATTATACGAATGTCAATGTCGTTTATCTGAATATTTAATATTTGTGTATTCAATTCGAATTCTATACTGGTTCAATCAACTTCCGTTAAGATTGTCTATAATAATCCACATGCTTTACATTCTGATATTTTATTTGATTTTCGAATCATGCATTGGTTTATCATGATAACGGACACGCTCAAAAGTATATTTTATTCAATTTTGTTTTATAAAGCTTTTGAAACTTCAAATGTATAATGCATTGTGTATGGCATTCGATTTAAATAACTCGTTATAATTATTTACCAGTGTGGAGTAATGCGATAATACCTTAGCTTATATGATGAATATGTTATAATGTCAAAGCTAAAAAGCTCACACTGAAATAACGATAAAAAACAATGTGTATATCATAACAAACCGGCAAGGTATTCCAACGAAATATTTTCTCAAGCAACAATTTCAGCAATTTGTTCTCGGAAGACTTTGAAAAATGCTAGTGGTAATTTTTGCTTTTACATTTTATTGCGGGAATGTTTTTGATTTGAAATTAGATTTCAGAGATATTATAAAAATATATTTCTAGTCAGTAATATTGTACATAAGAAGTCTGCATCGTTGTATTTTAATATTGTGATTTAATAGTGATTCGAATACCAGTATGCATGGTTTCATATATCGATGCTTGAACTTGTGTATGCTAGATGACTAAGTTTTGTAATATCATAGAATTATTGTCAACTAGTAAATTTTCTAGAAACTTTTATTCTTAATTTGAAAAAGAGATTTTTTGTTGCTATCTTCGTGTAATAAATAAATACATGAAGTTTTCGAAGATTGTTTTTTTGATAAAAAAAAGCTTCAAAAGAAATAAATGTTTTGATTCTTATTTAGAGCAGATATGATTGAAAAACAACATATTAAAACTGTGAATCACTTTCAAGGTGTTAGCTGTCACTTTTCGATGGAAAGGCTTTAATATATAAATATTAAGCTTTAAATAATTAAAATACATTTTGTTATATTTATTTCCACAATATTTTTTTTGATAAAAACCGGTTTCGCTCGTCGTGAGTATCATCAGCTGATAGAATAAAATTTATAAGCAAGTCTTTTTATAAAAAAAGAGCTTAATGTGACAGGTATACAAAACCATGGGTTCAAGAACAGGGTTGTAGCAATTTGAGTTTAAAAAGAGCTTCATAAGAAATAAATGTCTTGATTTAGAACAGGCATGATTAAAAAATAGCATATTAAAACCGTGACTGTTAAATAAAATTAACAATTGGCTTGTAAATTGAAAAAAATTTCAATCTGACTAAAGGATTTCAAAACAGGAGTGAGACATATTGACTTGTAAAACGAAAAACTTTAATCTGTCACATAATATATGCATATTCAAAATACCTGGCACTTTCCGTTGATGCACATATCAAGACTTCCAGGCCTACATCTGGTGCCATCTTGGACTCTGCTGGCGAGTTGAACTACGACTAGAGCTTCTTCATCAGCGTCACCAATTATAAGAGGAGGTGCATCCTGCTAAAATAGCAAAATAAATAGAAATAATATTAAACAATATTTATATAGTAATATCAACAGTAAACATAAAAGAAAGAAACAAGAGAAAAATATTACCTTGCTTCAATCATTTCAATTTTTTTTTAAATCTCAACTAAACAGTTAAGACGATAGCAGTCAAAAGGTTAAAACAAGAAAAAAATATATCCATCATTTCTACTTAAAAAATTATTAAATTAAAAATCTTTAATAGTTGATTTAAAAAGTTCAACATGCGTTCTTGGTTGGAGATAAAAGTGATTACTTGTTTATATTTTAATTATATATTTTTTTCAATTAATTGTTATATGGAACACAATATGGAGTGAAGGGCTTGTTATAGTGAAAATACCATTTTTTTAATTAATATTTTTAACGACAAAACTTTATGGCAAATAATATTTTTTCCATATTTGCAATAAACTTCTCTCTTCTTTTGAGCACAATAGTACATGGTTTAACGATCGTTCCGTCCAGCTCTGTATCGGGCCAAGAATACGAGGAGTAAAATCGATTCTTTTTATTAGTATTGCGTTATAGAAGGCGGCCGTGTCATAGCAGCTGCATACACGTAGCAGGTGGAGGTGGGACAACCAACTTGTAAACTTTATTACAATTATAATAATTAATATCATAATTAAGTTTATTTTTCACTGTTTTTACTGTCTTGAATATTAGTGACTTGTCAGTAAAGGCCCTTTAGTTTTGAAATGGCGAAATGTTTTACTCACTTGTGGATGATGTTGTTGAGTTCCTCGGCATGTCAATGCGCAAGGTTCCGTTTCTTCGTAATGCGGAGCCCAGGAGAAGATAGTTCCTTCGTACGGGACCTGATCGTAGGCAGCACACTGCCGAGCCCTGAAGTCTTGACTTTCTGGACATGGCTGAAACAATTAAAGGTGATCATAAGAAAATTTTGTAATGTCCATATGGATATACAACTAAGTCACACTTCTAATAACATCAAAGCTACGCCAATGTATTAAAATGTCAACTACGACAATAATTTAGGTATTCGTTTAGTATTAAATAATCAACAATTAGGAGTACCTTAAGTCTTCTTAAAAGTAAATACAAGCAGACAAATTAAACTCTTCTGCTAAGACAGATTTTCAGTAGCTTTTTAATTTCAAACAATGGTTGAGAAAACTTCAATATTTATTATTCTGGTTGAAGTACATAGCACAACATAAATAAATTAGTCTGGAGTATTTTTTCATAAAATCAAACATCAATTGATATAATTTATGATATCGACTATAGGTGCTTGATGGAATTTCAATATAAAATTTGAACTGTTAAAACTTTTGACAATTCTATATATTTTGTCACGAACGATCCGGGTTTCGCCTTTCGGCATTTTCAGGCATTCTATCACATGGGTGCAACAGAACTGAAAACAGTTATGACTGACAATTCAAAAAATTAAATATCTTTTCGTAAATTAACCAGAAAACTGTTATACCAAATCACATTGTAATTAAATCATTTTTGTTTCTTAAGCTGTACAAAAATTGTAATTTATAAAATATGTCATCACGCAATTATAATCAAACTTTTGAGAATTAATCTTTTTTTCAAACAAAAAATGGTATTTTATGATATTAAAAAGACGCTTTAAAAGATAAATATGATAAATAAAGTACAAAACCACAGATTTTTGCATATAATGATAATGTCATCTAACGTCTGGTTAATTATTCTTTTGATTACCATTGTATGTAGCAATATTTTTATAAGTGGTTACATAACATTAAAAAAATCACTGCTCATTACATTTTTATAAAGTTGTAATACCTTACCAAGCCTTTACAACATTACCGCAGCGCTTTTGGAAAGTTGACCAATTTCACCAGGCCAGAAAAGCTCACAAACAAACAACAACCGAAAAAGCTTTAAAAGATTGTGACGGAACTTATTTTGCAGTAGACTTTTGGGTAATTTAAATTAGATCGGAAAAGAACGGCTGTGCAAATCAAGGGCAGACAGGGTTCAGTAAAAATTATTTTAAAAACGATTTTATAAAGTTTTTAAAATAATTTAAAATGTTTTTTGATAATTTACATTTTGAATTAAATATTAAGACAACGAAAAAACCTGAGATCAAAAAAATTGCAAAAGTAAAATGTTAAAGGTGTAATCGTTCCTTAACTTTGAAAGTGAAAGAAAACTAATCGAATAGATTAATATTCAATAAGTCGAAATATTTCACATTGAAAATATTCCGATTGATTGTATTTAACCAGAAGAATGGAAATAAAATGACAGCCAACAAATGACTCATATTTCTTTTACTAATATTATAGACCAAATCATTTTTTACGCGATACAATTGTTCTAAAAAGTTTAAAATGCATATTATCAACAGATACACTTGACTATCTGGATATGGTTGTGACATGAACAGCTTTATGTGGCTTCCTCAAGCATCGCAAAAACGTCTGATTTATTTGTGTAGGCAATAGATGGACATAAAAATATATTGTGTATTCAAAAGCGGTTCAGTGAACAGAATTAAACTACAATACAAAACACCATTCTTTAAGTAGGATTGCAAAGCATGCCGGATACTCCTGGGTAATGTGAATGAAAACTGTACGGTTGATAATTTACAAAATTCAAGTTCAGAAACCAATCATTAAATATGCTTTATGCGTTATATTAAATCCGTTATTACATTTCTATGACTAAAGATTTTAAAAATCTGAATTTCGTTCAAGTTTATTGATTTTCATGAATAGTGCAAAAATTAATTGCATTAAATTAGCATAATTTGTTTGCTAAGGAATTCGGGTTAAATTAAAATTTACAATACTGATTTCAAACAGCAAATTGTCAGTGAGTTTTTTTTAAAGAAATTTCAAACTGTTATCTTGAATAGTGAAATATGTACATCTAAAACATTGTGATTTATATAGTTAACTACGAATGAAAAAATAGTAATATCGTTTTCGATTCAACAAATAACATATTTTTCCTTCTTTTCCATATAACACAAAGAAACAGAAAAAGAGTTTTTATATTGCGAAAATCCAAGAGAGTTTTCTGCGTTCGTGTTAAAAGAATGAAATTTAAAAATGTGCGCGACACAACTTAAAGTCGACAGATCCGGTGCGAGGATTGTTAGCGCTCTCCCTACAACGAAATGCACTTTGTGTCACTTATCTACCGGTTCGCTGATATATGAACGTGAAAGGCAACCTTTTTGCTACAAACATCCAAAAAAGTTTGAAAACGAAAAAAGTATATAAATTCTTAAATCAAATAAGCATGACCTTTATCAAGGTCGTAAAACTAGTGCACAGAAATAGACTTTTAAAATTAAAATATGGTTGAATCAATCAATTGAACTTCAATAGGAATTTTGAAATAACCACAGCCCATTTCAAAAATATTTGAATGTTGAGCTAGATTCGTTTGGTCGCGAAGAAGTCTTTATGCGCGGGGCGGAAGAAGACATCTTATAATTTTTCACTGCTGGAAAAAGCCCAAATCGCAAAATCTATAAGTATATATCTTACCGCTGGGATAACAAGCTATACAATAAGCAACAACATGTATAATATTCCGGGCACAGTTGCGGATGGATGAATTGCAAAACCTTTATTTAGCAAAGGATAGACGAAGATTAATGAATTTTATTTACTGCTCTTATATATGACGTAAAATATATTTTTCTCATAACCCAATGGTGATTTATCACACACATAAAGTAACAAATAGAAGCTTTGATATTTTTTCACATGGAATAGTCGAAATTGATTTTGACACGTATCACTACAGAGCGTTCTTTATAAATTCTGTTTATATCGATGAAACAAAAACGTTTCCAAATAATGGTTAAGTGAAATACAGGTAGCGTAGAAAATTTAAGGTTAATACAGGCCTAGGTTGAAAGTAAAAAAAGTAATGTTCAGAGGAAATACATCTCATTGGTCGCCATAAAAATATGTAGTTAGATTGCGATGCTCAAGAAGTGGTCAGACACAAAAGTCAATATAGGAATAGCAAAGATAAATAAACTCTAACATTTAATTTTTACACGAGAAGAAAAAATGCTAGTTTAGCTTAGAAATAAAACAAAATATTGGAATAAAAATAACAACTACATAAAGAGTTAAAATATCTAAAAGTTTTAAAGAAAAACTAGTTCACTAATGTTTTTTTCTTCATAAATTGTAATTATTTTTACATAAAACGTTTTGGTGAGTAGTTTTATCCACAGTATTTTTTAACCGATTCACGTCTTTCTGTCAGTATTTTATATGGTCATTGATCAGGTAGCACTTAATTTTATTTGCAATATACAATTTTCAATCACAAAGAAACATTTTTATAAAGACATAAAATATAAAAGTATAAAGAATAATGTATTGACAACACATTTTTAACAAATAACTGTATACGATTCTTCATATAGACATAAATCTGTGAATCTATTGTTTATTAGAAGCTAGCTACATCTGAATCAGATCGATTGCATAAAAATTTGTTCGATAAGCTTACATTTTGTAATGATGAAAAAATTTAAAAACATTTTGTTGAATAGAATTGATTTTATAAACGCATTTGTTGACAATATAGTGAATTTATTTTCATAGATTGTTTCAAGTAATTCGATGCAATAGAACAACAGTAAATGAAAAATAAGTTACATAATATTATATAAAGCCGTATACGACTTGTCAACTCGCTATCAACGAGACGCGGTGTTGTTTCGATACTTTTGTAAATTCATATAATTTTTGAATGTGAAACTTAACTTAGGTTCAAATACTTGTAAAGATAATTCGCACCTTACGATTTTATTATAAAGAAAGTTTGTGTTATGAAGTAAAAAATGTTATATAACAGTTCCAGAAGCGTTTGAATTGTAATACACTAAAGTGTTGGTTCTCAATTTGAAAAACACACGACGCCCTTTTTCTTTTTATTCAGTCTGCCAACGTAAGTGAATATTTTTCAAAGCATTATCGCCATTAAATTTAATGGAATCTCATACGATGCATATTTGTTATCTGTAATACGAAGACTGATATTTTTTATTTTCAATGTGTAACTATTTTCCTCAAAATATTAGAACCTTTACGAGTTGAAATATAAATGTTTTTAATAGGTTTTTTCGCCTAAGAATTTGAGTATTTGTTTTAAATTTAGTGCAAAAAAAAGGTATTTTTTAATTGATTGTCATAGTATTTATTTTGCGATTTAACTTTCTCATTATTAGTGATATAAACATCTAATGAACCATTAAAACGAGAGTTAATTGATTACCATGAATTGGTTGTTAAATATTTGCTCAACCTTATAAGTAAGAGATAATGAGGAAAAAATGCTAGCAGCAGAAGCAAAAGTTAATTACGGATCGGGTGAAAATATATTAAGGTAAAATTTTAAACATGATTCAGTTAATTTTACGAAGATTTTGACTTGAATAAACATTAATGAAAATCTTTTAGGATTACAATTTTTGGCTGTATTTAATTAAGATTTTGATATATTAAAAATAAATTTTAGGTAAAGATATAAATAAAAAAAATCAGATGGTGTATAACCAATTAATAAACAAGGAGATAAACAGAGATCAGAAGTTAATTATAAATATAATCTGCAGTGAACATGACTTTTAAGCGGTGAAAGCTCCTCGCAATTCCCGAAATGAGAACTGGCATCATATTTTATTCAAAATGATATATGTAGGCTGTGTTCTGTGCTGGAGGAGGCAAAAATGTTGTATATAAATGTATATGTAACGTTGTACCATTTTAGAGTAAATTATGAGATTTGAAATAGCGTAAATTGAAAATATTTAAACAGATTTTTATTAAATACTAATGGAGCCGGCAAACCTCGTACACCTCAGAATCAAAAAATGTTCAGATAACTTATTAGCTGAATTAAATTCAGTTTTTATCAATTTTAAGTGAATATTCAAAATGAAGAAAGTTCAATTAATGTATGATATCGGACTGAAGGTATTTGATGGAATTTCAATATCAAATTTGAATTGTTAAAGCTTTGTACATTTCCACATGTTTTGTCACTAACGAACCGGGTTTCACCTTTCAGTATCTTCAGAAATTCTATCACTCGTGTAAAAGAATGCGAATAGAAGTTTTAACAATTTTACATCAATTAATGGGTTAAAACCAAAATTAAAGGTTTTTATTTTTATTGAAATATATTTAATTCACGTCACTGACATTCATAATTATTCTGCTTTTCGGTGAAGAGACAAATCCAACAAGTTAAAGATCATAAAAATAAGTCCAGCCGTTTTTGAGTTACGAATGGTGTAACTAATCCTGCTTTGTTTTATATATAATATTAAATTGAAGAACTTTGGATCAGTCAGGCTATAAATATTACGAGTTTATTAGTTTCAGACAGCAAAAGAGTATACTCATATCTAAGTCATTCAGGTACTAAACATAATTAGACGATTTAAAACTCAAAACACCACACTTTAATATGGGCATGTTTTTATCTTATCGTTGACAATATCATTTCCAATCATTTTATACAGAGAAAGGGCAGTGAGCATTGGCCTATATTTTGAATAATTAGAAGGCTTTAATTTGTTAGTTTTTTAACTAAAGTAAGTAAGTATGTATATAATTATTTTTTACAATTTTCTTCAAAGAGACTTTTTCAAAGTAATGAATATACAAATATTTTCAAGTGCTTAACACCCTGATGGTAATAAATAAATTCAGGTTGTCCGACAATTTATCTATTCACCTAGATCACAGGCAATATTTAAATTATGTATTTATATAAAAGCTTATTTTCCATTGATACTGGAAAGCTCTGAAGGAAATATGAAGCGTTTTAATGACGGGACGGACATGTAACAATATTACGTTTATATGTAATCCTTCGACCGTGTAATCAAATATCTTCATTGTTGGGAGGTATTCATCGTCCGGCCGGGGATTTATTCAGAAAGCTAGTTTGTTTTGTCAGAAAGGGTCCGCCGTACCACTTTAGATAATGTAAGTACTTATTAAATTTTCATGGAGGACGCAAAATTACTTTAATAAAGATTTTTGCCATAAAAACGAACCGCAGATTGAGAGATATAAACAATATAAAGATATTTATATTTTGTCCCACAAAAACGGGAATAAACATCGTAAATGTTTTTTCATGATTTATGATATCGACTGAAGGTACTTGAAGGAATTTCAATATCAAATTTGAATTTTTACAACTTTGTATGATTTCACATATTTTGTCACTAACGATCCGGGTTTCGTCTTTCGGCATCTACAGGCATTCATTCACACGGATGCAACAGAACTGAAAGTTGTAACAATTCGAATTTAATATTTTTTTTGTGTATTATGTTCAGATTTATTGAAAGAATGATCAAATCTTTCAATGTCGAATGCAAAACAATTGACACACAAAAAATAGCTATCGTAACGTTGCTCATTTTCAAAAAAGGTTATTACACGAAAATTATTACTTGACATCTGGTAAAAGTCAGTTGTTAGAATAGTGAGTTTGGATTAGGAAAAATTTCCTTATAGATCGAAGAGCAAAAGGTTAAAGTATTTCAAATATTTCTTCTTGTACAACAATGGTAGGGAACGTTTTAATTATGTAATAAAATATGGACTCTTTGAAGACCTTATATTGAATAATATTTAAAAAAAAATGGCTTAAAAAGTGGTTTGTGAGAATGCCATTCTTGACAATATGAACAACCATAAATCTCACCTCCGTTTTACACTAACGTCTTGATCAAGAATGCAATATAAAAACTCTTAATAAGACAGTTGAATGAAAGAAAACTCTAAATTCGGTGCCGTCTTGTTACGAAATGTGTGCTATCATGTTAGTTTTCTGAAAAACCGTTTTTCAGTTTGAAACAGTTTTTTCAGCATAGTAATAGGATTTAAGACTTTTTATAACCTTTATAAATCAATATGCGCTGAAATTTGTTTTAGTATCAAATACGGGTAGCAAACATATATAATTTTGTTGTACGAATAAGGTGAAATTAATAATCGTAAATTAAGCAGTATTTGGTGGTATTCAACTACTAATCGAAAAAGATTTTTAGAATGCTGCCACCTAGCTGTACATTATCAATTGATGATGAAAGTAAAAACGAGACAAATAAGACAAATAAAAGGTTCAATCACATAGCACTTTCACCGCATTCACAGCACTATCCCAATTACGGGAATCACGTTACATCTACGCGGAATTACGTTCCGGTTTTTATTGCCTTCTGGAAAGCCTTCGTGTGCCGGGGAGAGCTTCCCGCGGTGCCGTGATCCTTCATTAATAGTACCGCTGGCTATGCATAATTAATATCGGTTCACTCCCGGAGCAAGGATCTCATAACGTCACATACGTGAGGCTCTTTACGATGTCGTAAATTTTTAAAATTAATTGCTTTGTGAGGCGGATGAGTAGTTGTTATTTAAGCAGGATTTTTCCGAGGGATTAGTTGTTTGGCTCAGTATTATCATTATTTTCATACGATCAAAAGAGATTGAATATATTAATATCAAATTTATACACGTTTTGTCGCTGATAAAGAAGGTAAATAGTCCATAATTCTAACTCCACAAACATCAACTTTATACGGATGTAAAAGCATAATTACGGTGTTATATTTTTTATAAATACTAATAAACAAATAAATTTTTAGTTAAATTTCTGTTCGTCTTGCTAGTAAAATGCTTCGTTCGGCATCTTCCGTCATTTAAGCTCACGAATGAATTCAAAAAACGTTTTATCAAGTCTAAAAACATTTTTATCTAAAAATTTTAGGATCAATGCAATAGAACCTTTTCAAACAAACGATTTTCGTCAGTTCAATCCAATGATGTTCTGACAACAATCAAATAATAAAGATTTGAATTGGGTTAATTATGATAAAAACAAGATAAATATGTATATACATATTTAATTTGTTGCCATTGAGAGTAATTTTTTTATTCAGAAAATAAAACACGATTCATCTAAACTTCGTATGGTCTTATCTCAAAATACGGCCAAGTGAAATAAGAACCTTTACGTATTAAGATTTTGTGACCGAGAGATGAAAGTTATATTTTAACTAAGATTGTCTATATATATATTCGTCTTCAAAGATATGTCAATGATGTGGTGTACCAAAATTAACAAGCTATGTAACTAAGAGTCCCATCTCAACCCAATAATTATATACCCAATAAGAAACATAGTTTGTGAGACTCAATAACCTTTTTACTAATGTTAGGATGGTCCATATGAAATAATTAGAGTAAAATAAGTATGACTGTCGGTGCAAATGCTCATTTTTAAAATATTGGTTAATTAATAAACGTTGTAAAAGGTAAAATAAATTTGACATTCCCAATTGATTTGAAGAACGATAAAGATAGTTTGTTGTCTGCCGTGAATAAATTTAAATTCAATTTGCATAGATAACAAAATTAATTAAAGCTCACAGCATAATCTACTTTATCTAATTAGTAATGCGCAATTACGGCTATTATTGTTTGATCATTCCCTTTGTAGTATTTTGAATCGACCTATATCAAGTAATGTATTTTATTGAGTGAACGAGGTAAGTCCAGTGTAATGATATGGTTTTTAAAATCTATTTTTAAAATAAATTTGATTTATATGGATGATTTTATACTTTGTTAAAATGCAAATGTAGATATTGAAAAATTGCTTAAGTGCTTCAAAAATGTTTGGTGATGAAAAAAAAATCACGCTTATCGGTTTAGCATTATTTTTATGTGCTTCAAAATTTTTGATTAATGTAATAGTTTCTAAGCAAAATATTTTATATTTATTTGTGCGAATCAGAGAGATAAGCTAGCATTTATTTACAATATTGTTGTTCTTTCCGTGCTTTCTCCCAAAAGAGAGATTGAACAGCTGACTGTAAGTTCTTGATCCGTTTACTATTTTGAGTAGCTTTGGACTTACTGTACATTTATTAAATATGTTTTATTCATTTAACACCAACAAAACAAACTAATTATCTATTAAATATTTAGAAATACGATATTTATGTTGGCAAAGAAAGTACAACGACTTGTAAAATGAAGAAACGAACGTCCACTTAACAAACATGGCAATAAGTTCGTGACGCGAAAAGAAAGCCTTAAAAGCTACGTGACGTCATATGACAAACACGTCACACACCAAATTACTCGAAAGCACAGCTATAGGTTATATTATACAACCCAAACTAAACAAGACCGAAAGCGAAAAGTTTAGCACCTTTACTTTACGACCAAGTCTTAGATTCATATGTTTTATTTAACACTTTCAGGTCCAGGAAGGATAGAAAAGAGTTTTCAGTTATGTCAGAAATTTCAAATTATTAGGTTAACTTTAAAAATAATAATGATGATATCTTATGTAAGATAAAAAGTATGTTGAAAAGCTATTTTTTTATTATTATTATTGTATAGGTTTACTTAAAGTATAATAGAAAACATACCTATACTTAAATATAGTTAAAAAAAATTGTATTTAACATTTATAAAATTAATTGTAGTTCTTTGTATATTGACAATTTATTCATTCGTAGTTAATAATCAGTGCTTTTTCATCATAAGAGAGCTAAAGATAATACTTTAACAAAAAAATCTCAGTCAATCATTTCAATCAATTATTTAATTGAAATATTTTTACACAACGCATCTTCATAAAAACATTAAGCGAGTCGAAAACGCTGTTGCCATTTTTCACTAATTCCACGTCTTAGCCATTTAGAACAATCAAATTGAATAATAGTTTGACTAGAGTTGCTTGTGAAAGGCGGATAAACTGAGAACTGAAAGGTGTTGAAAGTTTGCTAAGGTTTTAAGAAACTCAGCGTGCCACTTTATGACTCGGGTGTCATTGGTTCACTGGTATTAGGTGCCAATAAAATTAACAGAGACAAATTTTGAACATAAAAAATATGAAAATAATAAAAGATCTCCTGAGATGACGCCAATACGAAATATAATAAGCTTATAGTAATTAATGTCTGAGTCAATCATATCGGAAGTGAGGGCTTTGGAAATAACTTACAACGAACAAACAGCACAATAAATGTCACATTTATTTTTTATTTATTTAGATGAAAGATACTCAAATTATTTTTTCTTATCATTTGCCATATGTTCCATAAAAAGCTCGAGGTCTCAAATGGTAAAGAAGTAAAAGTTCAAACATAGTCCGCTAACAACACCTCATACAAAAAGCACTCGCGAGAGACCTAACTATTCACTAACAGATAAAAGGTGAGTTACTATATGGAATTTAACTATGTTATTTAAAAAAAATAGAAATAAGTAATGATTTAGTGAGTGATGACTTAATAGTTAATATTCAAAAGAATGTATTCTAAAAGTTAATTTGAAATTATTAACTACGACAGTTTTGATTTATGTTCGCTCACGAAAGTGCCTTTTTTGATAACTCGTGAGTTTTTTTACTATTACAGAAAGAATGGATAACCAGATTTGAATAAAAATGAAACTGTAAGGTTAACATTTTTAATGGACATTCGTAAATGTTTGCACTATAATCATTTTTTAAATACACGTGTAAACGAACTTTTAGTAAAGTGAGGTACGTTGTGTTGTGCCAAATAAGAAGAAATTAAAAGTACAATATTCATTGGCAAGAATATTAATTATGTTTAGATGTAGTGGCGTTTGGTAATGCCGCCTAGTTAAAATTTATTGTTATTAATATTATTGCCTAAGTCGTTCCCATTTTTTGAAGTGCGTCACAACTACGAGTTGCTATCTGGTGCTAATTTCCTTTGCGTTTTTCACAAACATTCGAAAAAGTCCCGCCGCAGTTTAACATAAAAGAAGGGTGGTTTTTCAAAAAAGCCTGTCCGGAATTCTAAAGTACTTTTTGAGGCTCTGTGAAGGGTAGTTATGTAGTCGCTTTTGATAGGGTATACAAACTTTACGGCATCGGAGAATGTCCAAACTACAACGAAAGTGGTAGAGATATAATTGACGGACCAAAACACATTTCTCATTCTTATTGTTAAGACCCTTCACGTATTTTATTATTTGGTGAATTTAAATGAATAATTTGATTTTTCCGCCTTTTCAAACATATTTTCTTGAATTTCTAGCTATTCTGAACGCTATTTATTCGTTTGGCTTTTTGGATCATTTACAGCGATCCTTTTCATTATTTGATAGGTCTAGAAATTCTTCATTGTGCGTTGTATTTATTTATATAAGCCCCACGTTGTTTTCATGGTGCATTCATATGACGCCTAAACATTAAATTTGTAATGATAATTTTGATTAGTTATACATTTGTAGCTTTTGAAAAATCATGATTCACTTATAAAGTTTAAAGTGATTTGTGTTAGAGCAAAATATATTTTAAAGTAAAATACAATCTGAATATATCTTCATTCCAGATTTGTTGATTGATTAAAAATGGCGTACTAAACATAGTCGCCAATGTTCAATATTAGCAAAACCGTTTCTGATCATTGTAAAAAATACGAAAAAGGTAAAATTAAACTTGTGATAAACATAATAAAAAACTTTAATAGACTAACAATTAATTTCATTAGAAAAGACATAAAAAACTCAATGTCTAAAATTTTGAAATGAAGAACATACATTTCATTAAAAGTTATTGAAAATAATTGTGCATAACCTTGGACACATAACTATTGAACGAAGAGTATGATATAAATATTATCCGTATCGAACATTGTGAAATAAATGTTTTATTAAACGCAATATAGCGAAAATATACTATTTATAAAACAAATTAAAATTCGTTCGAAAAAAAAACTAATTCATTACAACAAAACAGCAGGTAAAATTTTTTAAACGACTGTAAAAGTAATACGGTCAATAAAAGTTTGCAATGAAGTCAAAAAATAAATTTAAATAAAGGTTTTAATGAAAAAGTCTATAAAATTGATTCGTTACATTAAGGATATTAAAAATGTGCAAGCCGGCTTAATCCAATTCGATTTTCATAAAACGGAAAAAAAATGTTTGATTAGATAATTAAAGTTTTATTGACTAAGGGTTTTTTTCTCTTTAAAAAATGTTGATTTATAGTAAGCTAAATTTAAGATTTGGCAGTCGATTTTCTGACATTCAAAAAAAAAAAAAATGGAAGTTGTAAGTGGATAATTATTAATAATTTTTGATTTGCCTGTTCTATTGTTACCCTATTTTGTCGGAAAACAATAATAAAAGTCGCCTTTCGCTAAAGTAGCTTTAGTCCCGCCAAACACCGTTTGATTTATACTTACTGTCTATGGTAACTGTTTGCGCATACTATTCACAAAGAAATATATCATTCAGAGAATTCAACGACCTTTAAATAATATGATATAGGTATCAGAATGTAAAAAAATCTTCGTACACTTTATAAAAAAAATATGAGATTTTATGATCCTACAAAACGATTTCGAGATCAAGAATTATGAAAAAAAAATATTTTTGTGTAAAATACAAAATGGTTACTGTACTGATGGAAGTATATTTTTTTATACTTAGTGAATAATTTAAATGGGCTTGGGTAATAGAATGATAATTTTAATTCATCAAGTTTTTTGTTGGCTTAAAGATGGATATTATTTGAATCAAAATGAATCGATGTCTTCGATTGGTTTAAACTTCTTAACCTATCTCATATTTGATCCTTGCAATAAAACGAGCCAGAAAAAGCATTATAAAAACGTTTTTTCATATAAACCACACCCAAATATTTTCTAAAAAAAAACGATTTTTCATATTTAGGTTACAAAACTGTGATGTAGATAAAGACTTTCTAATACAACTTACTTAATTTACAATATAAGATTGATCACACAAATTTATCCACTAATCATAACAACAGTTAAACACATATCATATATTGATTGAATTGGCATTCACTTGGTAGAACTCCATTACAACTCCTATTTTTACGTAATTTTTCCGCTGATGATTCACAGTCTACTGTCTGCTTAATAGTATTGCCACGTAAGTGAATGTTTATTTTTACCTCGAATTTCACATTGTGAATTTTAAAACTTGATTAAAAATGTTAAGACTTTAGCTGATAGACCGTCAATATTTATTCAAAATATTCCTTCGTATATTGTTTATTTCCAAGGTTTCTTGAAAACGAAGAATCAACTCACTCACTGTTATTATTATAAGTTGATTGAAAGTTGCCATGTCAATAAATTAAAAAAAAACTTTAAATATTTTGTAAAAAGTTAATGGCTGGTATTTTTAGATTTTTGTTGAATTTCAAACTATACTAGTTCTCAACTCATAAAAGATTTGCATCAAGTATCTCTCGATTGCTGTATAAAACCTGCGTGACACAATTCAATTTTAGCCCAAATTTTATGACGATAGTATTATGAAAAGAGATGGCGAGTAAAATTTTTTATTAAATGAAAATTTCTTAGAAAAGACTCCTTTCTAAGAAAGATTTATATATTTTCTTGTTTATAGGTTGCGAAAAATTAGCATACAGAACAAACAAAAGGAATAATAAAACACACACACGAGAAAAAAAAATAAGAAAAAAATCTTTTCACAGAACAGGTGGTGGAGAGGGTTGCGGGAGGAAAATATGGTAGAGATTAAGGGCAGGGGCGGGGGAGGGATGTGGTACGCGGGCCGCAGAATACTCAAGCACACGACGAAAAAAGGCTTTTGACAGAAGCAAGAGAAACGCAGGCGAGATAGAACAAAGTATGGGACTAACAGTGGGGTGCTTTTCATAAGGTGTTTATATTAACAAAAAGCTTAACAGTAGAGTAATAATATAGTTTTATTCGCATCGAAATTTACTACAAAAATATTACATACACGTTGATGAAACAATTCGAATGATTCTGAAGTATTTACTCAAGCATATAACCGTAATTTACTCTTGAAGTTAAGTTATCTCTTCGAATAATACAAAAACTAGTATGTTATAAAAGACGAGTTTAAAATAAGGAATACGATATAAATACTATATATCTGAGATATTGTTCAGCAAAAAGCATGTCGTTACGTACCGATAACAATTTGTGGCTTACGGCGTATTGCTTTTTATAGAATTATTTTAAAGTCATTTGTTGATTCATAATTTAAAACAGCTTATTAAATTTTCTACCAAATACTTCATGAAATAAAACCACTAATTAAGACTAAAACACATTTGTGTTAGGTTTTATTGTAAAAATCACTGCAATTTATTAAAAAAGTCCCTTTCAAAAAATCAAAATAGGTATTCAACTATTGATGAAATTTATGTAATAATTATTTCAAATTTTTGAAGGCATTCCAATCAATGTTTGAGATTTGTGCACAGCCCAAAATTTAGAGCGTCTGTTTTCTGGATAATTAAACTTTTGCGGGTTGATTGTTCAACGTGAGCATTTTGAAGCTAATACAAAAATAATGGCTAATTATCCTATTTATATTAGGGATTATGTTTTCAAGAAGAAACTATTGCTGCATTGCGTTTGAATAAGATTTCACGTTTACAAAATCAACATACATCAATCAATATTTATAGAACCGTTACTGAGACATGTGATTTCTGTAATAAAATGAATTAATTTTATTCAATATGGAGAGGTTTTATTTTTTAATATCCCACCGTAAAATAAAACTTTCCACGGCAATGCAAAGCTTATTCTCGGTGTAGCACGCGGGCCGCAGAATACTAAGCGTTCTAGCCGCGGCACGTTCAGCCAAAAACAATAAATCACTCACAAATAATAATATTCGATTCAGAATTTTGCAAAATTCTTTACCTCCATATGAACGATGGGTACCCCGCATCTCTGAGTTTGCTCACTCACATACATAAGCTCCCGTACTAAACTTTGGCTGCATAATTTTAAATGTAGATCAAGTTATAAATGATATTCAAACACGGCTACGAATGAAATAACTGAAATTCTAAAAGAATTTTCCTGGAATTTATTGCCGAACGAATATGTTTTTCTTAATTTGATTTGTATTTCTGATAATTCCCGATATTATCTTGAATAATGAAAGACATATGACTTTATTTTATAGATGAAACACAATTCTAGAACTATTTGTACTATTCGAGTAAACCTCTGTGGTATCATTATTTGTTTATAGAAATTATGGAGTTAAATTAAATTTATGTAAATAAACGGGCTTATAAACCAAGCCGGCAGATGGTAGTGGGTCCCAGTAAGGTAATATTAAGATTTATCAAACTAATATTTGAAATTTTGGGAATAGTTGTATAATTTTTTTAGCTGTATAGAAATGGTACACAATACATCTTCTCTCCTGTTTTAATGACCAAGCATATTTCCTGCAAGCAATAAAGATAGAACTAAAATACATTGCTATTTATTCACCGTGTTAGAATATTAAATTTTAAAACGTTTGTATTATATATAACATCAAAAACCTCAATCAAATAGAAAATACGTAAATTTTATAAAATTATATGGAGAGCAGAAATGTTTTTCGACTTGCAATATGGTAAGTCAAAGTATCGAAATAACGAATGACATATATTTCACATTATATATTATCAAAGACATGAAAAGTAATTTCAATTCACACCGCTAACCTTCTCTTGAAAATATAAGATTAATTGACTGAATTGGCATTTACTTTCACTCCATTATAACACGGTGACAAAATAGCAATGTATTTTAGTTCTAAATTTTTTTTATTAGTTTTGATGAAGGCTTGAGCCGAAATAGCTATCAACTACTACTAAAATATTGTAGCACTAAAATACATTGCTTTTGTTTCACCGTGTTTTAAGATCATTATCTATATCTTATTTCGAGAAGATTATTATTATACTTTTTTAATTAAATAACTGTTTAACAAAAAGTTTAAATTTGTTGAAATGTTCAATTACGGCGCATATAATGATAAACTTATGAAATGGTGTTGGCTACAAAAATCTAAAATCTACATACGTTGAGGTTTATGTGTAGGCAAACTAACATTTTTTTAAATTTCAAAATACAAGTAATTATAATGGTATATGAGAAAAATACATTGAAATTTCAAAGTATAATAAAAAATACATTCAATTTATGCATTGCTTAGTCGCAATATGAAACATATAGAATAATAGCGAAACCATTAATGCTTGAAGCTAAATCGCTATTTTTCCATTTTCCTTTGTTCGCTGTTTTAATAGTACATCGCCGTCGAAATAAACATAATTGTGCCATTAGCTGCGTAGTAAAAATGTTTATTTTATTACTACAATTTTTGCTAAATATATTGCATATATAAGTTTATTTATGCGCGTATAACACAAGTAAAATAACTTTTCTCGTTATAGCGTTTACGAAAGAGTTAAGCAGGGAGTCGCTAGAAAAGCGAAACTTTTTCGTGAAAAAAAAACTTTCGCCCCAATAAAATTTCTCTTTCAAAAGAAAAAAGCAGAGCTCAACTTTCTTCATAAATCATTTAGGGTCAGGAGCGATACGGGAAATTTATTCCCGAATAAAATGAATCAGTTAAAAAAACATATGTTTCCGTGAGTTTTTTTAAGCGATGTAGTTTTTGACAAGTTGATGTTAATTTTGGCCTTTTATCGGTGACTTGCCGTCAAAAAATTCATCGTAAATTTACTCACAAAAAATATACGTTCGGTGATATTTTTGCTAGACATAAACAGCTGTGTTTTCTTTGATTAATGAGAGGGTCGGCAGCTTATTATCGATAATATTATCTAAATGAGAATCTCTTGAGCAACATTAAAAAAATGCTCAGCACATATGAAGCTAATAAAAAAAGAATTTGTTGGATAAGAACGGCACATTACGGCTTGTTAGGAATTATATTATAATTGTTAAGAACCGGGCCTGAAGTCGTGTGATCAACATAACTATCTTCAACTGCGGTGAATTCCAATAAATTTCATAATTTAGTTTTACAAAAGATTACAATAGTTTTAGTAAAATCAATTCCTTAAACTAATATGACAAAAGTAATAACCTTTAAAAAATTATACAGTTTGGAAAGAAATGTAGCCGACATATGTCAAATGCTATTTTTTGATGGATACGACTGTATTAAGATCTCAGTAATTCGTTTTGTTTGAAAACATGAATGAATGTGAAAGATTATTTTTTTCCCCATGATTTGATTTTTTTAGATACATAGAGATTTTAGCATTGAATTACGACTAGAAAATGTAAAACAAATGTGTGCCGATAGTGTATAATGAGTTTATATGCCTAATATTTACATTAAAAATGTTACGAAAATTAATCTTTTGTAATGGTTTCTTGACAGTCGGCTTATTCCACAAAAATTTAAATTACATAGTAATGAAGCGCTTTCGTGCCGTTGCCATAAAATATTATCCTGCGCAAACCACTTTACGTAATATGTGACATCTAATAATATAAATTCCTTCTCAAATAACTTTCGCAAATTTCTCACCGCTTACCTACGTGATCTATATATTATTACGTTTAGGTTGTAATGAAAGCTCCGCTTTGACGCGAGCAGTTTTTGCGCTGCCGTTGAATGTTTGCGCATCACAAGTAAAACATTTGTATTAAATGATGTATAAAGGTAGCTAATAGTTTATGGTGAAAAAACTGACGTATAAAGAGGGTCGCTTCTCTATTCTTTAATATCCATGGAGTTGGACTTATAGTGGCCATTCTTTCGTTTTGGTAACGTGTCACGAGTTCAAATCACCAAATCTACAACCTTAAACAACAATAGATTCAAAAATATGTATTATATAAAAAGTGCATTTTGCCAATTACTTGTCTTCTGGTAGCCTCATTCTTCCACTCATATCCACTACGAAAACAAAATCTTGTGTCATTTAAAAAATGGTCGTTCGCATAAAACTCCCTTTCATCGGGTGTATTACAATAATTTTGCATTGTACATTTCATTCAAAATAGATTTGGTTAAAAAATAAATCTTTGAGCAGTCAAAATCTCACCGAGAAATTAACGAGTCATAATAATTGGTATTAATTACTTGACGTTTCGAATCCGTCAAAGGATTCTTGGTAGCAAAATATGCAATTGCAGAGGAGTCGTGTAAGCTGACTATAAACACTTTTGAATAAATTCCAATGTAAGACACTGATTCAATAATAATGACGTTTGTATTTGTATAAAAATAATCCTCTGGTCGTGAGTGTCAAAGATTTAACACGGAAGTGTACACAGCTTAAACGGCTTAAATATGATAAAAAGAAATATTATAACACGGTGAAAAAATAGCAATGTATTTTAGTTCTACAAAATTATGTTTAATAATAATATAACATAATTTTGTAGAACTAAAATACATTGCTATTTTTTCACCGTGTTATAATGGAGTTCTACCAAGTGAATGCCAATTCAATCAAGAAATATTATAATCCATTTTTATTTACATATGAAATAATTATCTTATTGACAAATGATGGAAAATTGAAATCATTAGTTGAAAGTTTAATGAAACTTTAAAATTAAATTTCTTCACGAATAACTAATACGAAGTTCTACGCAATTCAAAATAACCAGTTTGCAAGATTTTTTCTCCCTCTCGCTAACGGCAAAAGTTCACTTTATTTGTCGACATCTATCATTAATTATCATCTCCTTTTGAGTGGCTAAGATTCTGAAGAATCTTGTTTCATCAAACAAAATAATCCATTTTCGCCTGAGACAATATTCTCCGAAGGGTCGGGGGTGCGTGAAAAATTCACCCTTGGGAAATTTGCATCGTAATCAAAAATTGTAAAAAACGTATCTATCGATTTGATAAGAAAAGTTTTTACCCCAAGCAATAGTGATTATATGTATACTTACATTGTTTATGAGAAGCAGCTGTTCGCCATTTTTATTACTTGGTATTTAAATTGTAGAAACCTTCTTAGTAATTTAATTAGAGAGAGTGAAAAAAATCATTATAATTAAATTGAAGAATTGAAGAATTTTAGTATGAAGAATGATTAATACTGCTTTTATTCGGTCTTAAGTCATGTTTTTTGTTGAAAATCTGATTTAGGAACGAATTATCTCAGAGAATACAATTTTCATGTTTTTCTTTACAAATTATTAATTACCTGACAAACGCTTCAATACATTTTTCGTTCATTCATGAAAAAATATTATTCACAAACCTTTGAGAAAGGATCAATATCTTCCCTAAAAAGAGGGGCGCTAAAAACTTTTTACAACAAGTTTCAACTCTATCAATCAAATTGCACCACGAAGAGATGGGGTAAGACTTTCTTATATAAATACAATATTATCATTATTATTGAAATCATTAGAGTGAGCTTTCGCGCGAGCAGCTTTTTTGACGTGACGAAGTACTTGAGTGCAGGCACAGATTAGAAATATATTATATATTAATAATATTATAAATAAATCTGTGGGCTATGTTTCCTTTGAGCCAAATATTTGTTCGTACTTCTCAGTGTATAGTATCAATACATTTGAAGATATCTAAAAAATGTTTTTGTTTTAAATTGTTATATAAAAAAATCATTTGAAGCTTGAAATGTAATCAAATACTACGATATATTGCGTCTTAATAGGTGAGAAGATTTGACAATGGAGTTAACGTTAAAAATTTACTAAAGCTTATTTTATATTGTATTTTTATCATCTAATTAAATGTTGTAGTTAATATAATATAAAATGGATTGACATCAAAGATTGTTAAAATTTACTTTTTTATATCAAATTTATGAAACTCTCGTTTCACAATGTTAAAAGGAGACAAATAGTAAAAAGTATATGAATATTAGTAATCATTTTTTCTTTAAAATCTTAGAATAAAATTTATACAATATATTTAGGGATTTTTTCTGTAAGGAAAGATCTTTAACAATGTCATTACAAAATTAAAAAAAATGTTGTTAAACGTTCAATAAGTTATGGTTTTAATTTTTGGAATGAAAATTATGCATCCAGCTCTGTTTCCCGTCATTGAAAAGCTTGGCTCAATCCATTAGTCGAGAAAGGAGACAATGATTTAGAAATTTGAATAACGAAAGATGAAGAGAACGGTAAAAGTAACCTCACCAGAAGAGATTCTAAAAGAGTGTTTGAAGTAAATCATTTTTCACGGCTGAACTAGTGATCGACTTCTACGTCGTATCTGACAATATCGTTTTGATTTTTAGTTAATAAAGCAAAAACCTGTAATACAAGTTTTTAAAATTTTCAATTTATTAATTATTAACAATGTAACACAAATACTATTTATCCATTGTTGATATTGCTTAGTGAATTGCTTAAAAACGTAAAAAGTAACTCATGTAGGAAAACGACGAATCAATCGTTTCCCACGTCTCATTGATTATTTTTTCTTTGCATCCTGTACATATTTATATTAAGTATGGTAAATGAAGCTTTATTACACCCTTGAAACACAAAGTTATTATTTTGGCCAAAAATAACTCCCAATGATTTTTTTTATAAAAAAATTCAATTTAGTGAATGTAAATAATCTCGTAATTTATTTTATATTTAAATGAAATGAGAAATAGTATTTTTTGACGTGAACCAGCAGTCAAAAATAATGAATCGTCATATGCAAAAAATGTCTTACCCTGAAAGATTCGTTTCTGTTACAACTACCCCCAAAAAGCTTTGTGTGCTTTTTTTAACCAAAAAGTATAACATTATATGTCGTATACATACAAAGAAAAACTTCTTCAATATTCAAGAGCCGTTTTTGTGCTTATATATTATATGATGTGAACACAGTTATTTGTTATAAAATTTTCTATAATAGAAAGAACACGTGTCTACCAGTATTGAAAGATTAAGATCTACAGGTTGAAAAAATATTTTAATTAGGCTAGGAGAGGCTTGAAAATGATATAAATAACAAAAACGCTAAGCAACTCTTTTCTAGTATAATAATTATAAAAGTTTTTATTTGATAAATTCGTATACATCACATTGACGATTAAATTGTCACAACTATTCATTGATATATTTTTTCATAAACAGTATTTAATAATAGGGGTGTGGCACAATGGTAAACGTCGTTGTCTTAAAAATTATCTCACGGGCTCGAGTGCCAGTACAAAAGATTTTTTAAAATATTGTTTTATCGATTTTGTTTGACATCGTGAGAGTTTGTGATGTCCAAAAATAGTCTACGACTTATCTGATATAAAAAAAATGTCGCGTAAGGACAGCGGGCTTGCTAACCACTAGCCCTGTACTATCCGCATCCCTTTAAGCATTAATATTGTTCTGAAAAGAGGTTAGGCAACCAAGTACTTAACAGTAATCATTCAAAAAATTTGTATTAATATAACTCGATTAAAAAATACAATTTAGAAATTACTTATGTCATTGTACCGCAAGGCGTGCCAAAGTAAATATAGGAATTAAATTACATAAAAGTTTTAAATGATGAACACATACTTTTGAGGAGTATTTCCAAAATATATTTTATGATCAGAACAATCAGTTGATAATGCTCACGATGAGCAAAACCAACTTTGTACGATTCCACATGTTTTGTCACTAACGACCCGGGTTTCGACTTTCGGCATCTTCAGGCATTCTATCACATATATGTAACAGAACTGAAGAATTTGATAGTGGAATTCCATCAAGCACAATCAGTCAATAACTACTTAAAGTATCATACTTTTTCATCAAAAATTAATAATTAACACCTTAACAGTGATTACAGAAATATAATTCTACAGGCAACTATATTTTTTCAGTTGTGCTAAAACTACACGGGAGACATTTTTTTCTCATTGATTTTGTCATACGTCATCAATTTTGAATTATATTGTAGTTCTTCCAAAGAAGCTTTATGTACGATATATTTCACGGTAAAACTCTCGCGAAAATAGCATATGCACTTTTATAAGTAATGCATTTGTCTTGTTGGTTGATTACAATTGCCGATGTGACATTTTTACGACAACGCATTGCCATACATTCTTTAGTATGCCAGCGCCGAAATTGACCATAACCACTCGTTTCTCAAATAACAACAGGAAGCAATGCACATCGGGCCAAACGCGAAAAAGCAATTCCAAAGAACCATCCCTCACGAGACATAAAGCACATTCTCGGAACAGCAGCATCTTCCGGAATGCATTTTAACTGAAGCAAATGTCACTCGAAGAGGGTGCTGAATGCATACATTTGGAATGTATAGTAAAATAACACGTATATATTTTACAATTGAATGATACGTCAGGCGTAATTTACAATAGTTATTAACCAATAAATAAATAGACCAGTTTTAAAAACTGTGCATTATTTAAACCAATCATATAACCAGTAAATTAATATTTTGATTGAACCGGCATTTATTTGGTAGAACTCCATTATAACGGGATGAAAAAATGGCAATGTATTTTAGTTCTACAACATTTTATAAGATATAGTTGATAATTTGATTTATTACAACTTTGTATCACACGGATGTAATAGAACTGACTAAAACTAAGTCAGTTCTGTTGCATCCGTGTGATAGAATGCCTGAAGATGCCGAAAGGCGATACCCGGGTCGTCAAAGTTAAAACAATTCAAATTTGTTATTGAAATTCCATGAAGCACCTTCAGTCGATATCATAAATCATAAAATATAGTTGATAGCTATTTCAGCTCAAGCCATCGTCAGAACTATGTTTAAACGTACATTTACTTATCTATATATAGCTGTGTAGTAAAGGTATACAACACATCTTCGGTTCTGTTTAAACAACCTATCTTATATCGTCCTAGCAAAAAAAATTTAACTAAACAGGCGGCACTTTCAATAAGCTTAAATACTGGCCGGAGATGATTTATTACAGAAATGCATTAACCTTTAAGCCAGGAGTTAATCAATAGTTGTAAATTACGCCTGATGTATCATTCAGACCCATCTTATAGTGGCATTCACTGCAGTTAAAAGGTTGATAATTAACAGTATTTATCATTAAAAGCAGGTTTCATTAAAAAATGTTACACATTTTAACATGACGTTTCGGTGGCAAAGGTGTTGGTAAAAATGAAACATCTGTATGTAAAACTTTGGTTGTATGTAAGTGTCAATACAAAGATCTATTCTATAGCAGTGATTGTTTTGTTATTTAAAGAATCTAATTCAACATTACGAGAACAATATTTTGTTTTTGGAAAATATATATCTAGTACTGAAGTAAAGAATCTTTCATATAAATAAAACAATAATGATATTAAATATGAATTTGCTAACATTGATGGATGGGATACTTCAAGAAAATAAATTCGAGATAAAATCTTATTTTCTTGTTATTAAACAAAGATTGTGTTCAACACAAATGACAATGAAATGTGAAATATTATACAATAGTGCAAATTGAAATAAAGCGAAAAAATAGAATAAATGAAAGCGCAGCTACCTTATCTCACGCATTAACATAATCTTTTTGCATTTTAGGCTCTCTAAAATGTAAAACAATTTTTATTTTCATTTGCTACTTGTTTCATTTTTGTAGAAAAATATTTTAATTAGTGATCTTCTAGGAACTTTAGCGCAGCTTTTTAGCTGAATTTAAATAATATTTTTTTAATTATTTGCAAAAAAATAAACTCCGAACATATTAAATATAAAGCTCTCGAATGTAAACCATATGTTTGTGGAGAACTAATAGAATAGATTAGGGAACGTATATTTGTGATTTAAATTGATAAAGCTTATAATTTTGTGCTTAGAAGGTGTATATAAATGCTGTAAAAATGTCAAGTGTAAATATTCATATTTCTATGTAATGAAATATGTAGAGAATTTCTTTTGAATGATCTTTATAAAATACGCAAAGAGATTCCTAGATCAAATTAACCTGAATTCCTTTAATAATAACAAAATAAGGGTTAACGTGCATTATAGTGTATTATACATATATATAGAAACTATGAAGTAAAATTTGTTTCAATAGTAAACAAAAATATCTTTGCCATTCAACTTTTCAACTATCATTTCGACGATTTGCTGGTATTTCTAGCCAATGATTTACGCGAGAGTTCTGCATACAGAATTAATATTTTTGGCTCGATCATAAACAAGGAAACACTTTACTGAGCCAGGGGGTCAGCAGTTAAAATTTTCGCATCGTTCAATGTTGCAAGTATATAAAATGTCTTGAATTGTTTTTTTTTCCTTTAACATTTGCAATTTTACCATCCCGTTTGGCAGGCGGAAAAAAACGATAAAGCCTTCCAACTCATCCCGCTAGGAGCATTATTGCTAAGCATTTGGCAATCGTTCAGGAGTTGAGATTCTTGTTTCAACAGCGGGTGGGTGGCTTTTTCTTCCAAATTTATTCGAATGGAGGGATGTAACTTCACGTATATTTTACAGTTAGGAAAATAGTGAAGAATTTATTGGGCGATACGCATTACCATCAATAAGAAAAACGAAAGTAAACTAATGACCGAGATATTTGTAAACCTATTCGATATTACTATTTAGCGTAAGAACACATACAATATTTAACAAAATGTTGATTAAAGCCATTATTTAATGCACGTAAAAGAAAGTAAAATGATTAGAATAATACGTAACAACAATTTTCACAACAATGTCCACAACAATTTAGGCAGACATCTTAAAAATAGTAAAGATAAAATTAATAAACTTGACAGAAGCGGTATTTATAAAATATCCTGTGGCTCAGGTAGAAGTATATCCACTCGAGCTAAGGAACATGTAAGATCAGTCAACAGTAAAAAAACGGATTCACAATTCGCTAGTCACGTTATAAAGGAATCGCATTATATAAATTCAAACTCAGCGTCTAAGTGTTTGCATCTTTGTAGTAAGGGTCGCAGGATGACAGCTTTGGAACAGCTGGAGATCAATAGATATCAACTATCACAAAGGATTCTTAACGAACAAACTAATATATGTCGGTCACCATTATTGACTCCTCTGACTGGTGTATCTTTGTTTCTGTAATGGACCATTTCCGTGCCATATGTAAACTTATTGATATAACCACCTTTTTAGTTTCATTTACAATTGTTAGTTTTATTGCGAACAGGAAACAAGCTAGGTCGTTAAAACAGGAGAGAAGATGTATTGTGTACCTTTTCTACATAGCTATATATAGATAAGCAAATGTTAGTTTAAGCATAGTTCTGACGATGGCGTGAGCCGAAATAACTATCAACTATATTTAAGAAAATAATTTTGTAGAACTAAAATACATAGCTATTTTTTCACCGTGTTGAAATAATTTATTCATAGGCATTCTAACTGGAAGTAATTGTTGTCATACATACAAAAATATATTTCATTAATTCTTTGAGATTGTTTACTCGGAATGTATTTCTTTGAGTCGGAATGTAATGAAAGAGCTTGAATTGAATTGATTTAATTTTTTTTTAAATATGTAAACTCATAATAAGAATCTAGATAATTAATATACATATACTATGAGTTAATCTTTTCAATTTCTTTGAGCCCCCTTTTATATATCATATTATATGAATAAGTACTTTAATTAACACCTTTGAATAGGTGAAAGTGTTTGTTTGATGATTTGCATCAGTGATCTAGCAAAATACTAATGGAAACAAAACAGCGTGGTCCATTTGTGCATAGAAGCGGTAAAGAAACGCGAAATGTAAAATTAAAACAAAAAATATTTATTGACGCACAATGGTATTTTTCATAAATATCAGTTAGCATGGAAAAGCTTTATAAAGCTAAACGAAAAAAAAATATGGCAATTTTTGTATATTAGATGAAGCCTATAAAAACGAGTATTTCGACTTTGACCATAAGGTTATACAATATCTCTCGTAAAACACATGCCGTTAAAAAAATGATGAAAAATCGTAAAAGGGAAAAATATAATAAAAAACAAACGAAACCGAAAAAAAATAGTTTTCCATTTTTTGTCAAAGAAAACCAACAAATTACGTGAACGTTCCAGAGTTGGTCACGTGATGCAGAGGTGGCGCAACGGAAAGCATAATGTTCGAAAATAAAACGTTTTTCCAAACTTCGTGCATTAGTTTAAATTATTGTGGAATTTATACTAAAATGCCATCTAAAAAGATAATCAATCCCTTATAATATTGCAATTACAATAAATTAATGTTTACCATCAAATCATGCACATACGCTAAGTTTTACGATAGATTCATGTATCTTTTTGATGATGTGGATTTTTTTTTTCGAAACGGTGTTTTTCAAAGTTTTTTTTTTTTATTTATTGTCATCATAGCAAAGTCAGATGTATTGGGTAATAGATTCCTCGTAAGGAATTGAAAATCTCAACGGTTTAATCACAAGTTGATATCGATGCAGTTATTAATTTGATATCTCCAAAAAAATAAAATCACGCTTAAAAGTACTAAATAGAGATTTGCACCTCCCATCGTATAAATGCAGACGTCAATTTCACAAGTACACTTTTACCAATATCGATGAACACCGTAGCCTAACGAATAACTGTATGGGAAATATCTTTCATTACAACTTTTTTTGTTAAAGAAATAATTTAAATACAAGTATTAAAGAATCGTAATTATGATATAATTGGTGTCTCAGAATGCTTTGTTTTATGCAAAGCTGTAAAGAACAAGTATTTAAAAAATCATTGTTGTACATAAATTTTACGTGACTGAAAAATACTCACCTGTCACTTAAAAGTAGTGAGTATTTTTTGTGCTTAATAAATTAGCTTTACTCTCTTTCTTTTGATTTCAAATGTAGAAAGCTAAGCTTCAGGTTTGAAAAAAATATTTTCATACGCTTCTGGGAGAGAAAATATTTGATTTAAATATTTGTAATGGCAAATTTCTTCGGTAGTAAATGAGATATTTTGCGATACCTGGAATATGGCAAATGATCGGCGTAGCGCACTAAAATGTGTCGCCTGTGACATCGACTGAGTGTTTACTGAGGGAAAACGAAAATGATTTGATTTCCATCGATTTTACCTCTCACATTCGAATTGGGCAAAATGGAGGCGCGTTGAACGGAAATCGTAGTTCGCGATGGGAAGAGGTGGCGACCCTGTTTTTTGTGCCACTTACTGACTATTTTGAAATATGAATAAAAAAGGCATAATATATTGCCTAGCAAAAATACAATTTCTTGCTTATTTTGTTTTACATATAATATGTTATGTTAATCTTCATGTTTAAATATAATCATATATGACATGTTCAATCTAAGAATTGCTAATTCTTTTTACAAGATCATTTTATTAAACTCGTTAAAAAAATGAAATATGCAATTGATGGTATTTTTGCACTCAATCAAGCTTAATTATAATACATGTATATGATGAATGAAATTAGAAGTAAACTATATGTACAAGACACTCTCTGCAATACTGGACTTGAGCATGAACAATCAAAATATAACATCTATTTAATTACAAATTGTTTAAGTTCTTGAAAAATCATTGCATGAAATATTCAAAAAAATGGTTATTTGGCGAATGGATCAAATATGCTTGCACATACATAACCTAACAAGTGTAACCTTATAAAGTAATTTTATCGAAGGTAAAAATTTTATTGAAAGTTTTATTGCCTTAAAAGTTTAACGGTATTGTTTATGGACAACTATTATTTTATGAAAGTGATTTTTAAATAAAGGTTAAATTTTTTAGAATCTATTAAATGTATACGAGTTTGTGACTTTTAATACTTTAACGTTAATACATCAAATCAATTTGCATTATATCCGCGCGTAGTTATAATTACAAATTATTCATCATGGAGAAACTATAGTTGATTTAAAGGCTGAAAATTTTCGTCTAGAGTCTAGACTCGAGATATAATGTGATAATATATAACTGAAGAAACAGTCAGTTAAATGATGATATTTCAAGATATGCGTTGTTTTACTGGAATGTATAAAGCTCCCACGATATTTCTTCAAGTTAAAGTTGTAATAAAACATTTCCGCTATCGCGGTAATATTAAACGCAATCTTCTCAACTATATATGACAGAATTATCAATTTTATGGTGAAGCAAAAAACAAAGTTTGCGCGGTCAAATCAACTGAAATATGTTCTTTTATAATGCTCATTAAAACTGCGGCCGAGTAAATAAAGTGTTACATAACTTATGAAAAGAGAGCTGTTTTTACAAACGTGGAAAAATGCCTTTCCAGAAACAGCAGAAAAAAAAATTTCTTCTACTTGGACGATCAACAATAAATAATGCGAAATATTGGAATCGATGTTCACGCTGTAAGTGAAAATCATACGACAGAATTTCCGACAATATTTCTCAAAGTGGCAAAACGCGTATCATAGTGGGATGCACAGGAAGTAAAACATTAATAAATTTGAATTGTTACAACTTTGTACGATTCCACATGTTTTGTCACTAACGAACCGGGTTTCGCCTTTCGGCATCTTCAAGCATCCGTGTGATATAATGCCTGAAGATGCCTAAGGGCGAAACCCGGGTCGTCGGTGAGAAAACATGCGGAATCGTACAGAGTTGTAACAATAAAAAAATTATATTGAAATTCCATCAAGCACCTTCAGTCAATATCATAAATTGAAACATTGTTATTTTTGATTTCAATTTTTTACATAATATTTTCATTCTGGTTGAGTAAAAAATTGTTATTTATGTTAAAACGATTATTCATATTTCCATACTAAATATACATGTATTTTTCCAAGTCGTTTAAAATTGAGAACTTTTGAAATAAAATAATATAAAACAAGTGATTTGAATAAATGTTTTGTTATTTGCTGTCAACAATAGTAGAAATGAAGATGATGATTTTAAGTCTAGAGATAAGGCAATCAGACTTGGTAAGCTGTTTATAACAGAGCCTATCTGTCACGGATACAAGCATAATCTACGACATCACATAGGCATCAGTGTGTTGTTTCTTGGTGCGATATAACGTAAAATATTTGATGTGTTTTTAACGAACAATCTAGCCTGAGAGAAGCAGTGAAACTCAAGCGACTCTGCCAGTGTCGCAATAAGGGGAAAAATTTCTTGGGGAATAATTTGATATAAAACTTTTTATTACACAATATGCACTGATTAATTTTCTTTTATAAAAATGTTCCTTGCATAAACATTACATTTATTGATTGAATTGGCATTTACTTTGTAGAACTCCATTATATAACACGGTGAAAAAAAAAACAACCAGACAAATATAAGTCTTTCGCCACTCCTCAGACCATTGCGAGGGGCTAATGCATTTCTGTAAAAAATCATCTCCGGCTAGTATTTAAGCTTATTTAAAGTGCTGCCTGTTTATTTAAGTTCAGCTTATTTTAAATTTAATGTAGTTTTTTTTACTAGCACGATATAAGCTTGGTTGTTAAAACAAGAGAGATGTATTGTGTACCTTTTCTACACAGCTATATATAGATAGAAAATGTACGTTTAAATGTAGCTCTGACGATGGCGTGAGCCAAAATAGCTATCAACTATAACTTATAAAAAATGTAGAACTAAAATGCATTGCTATTTTTTCACCTTGTCATAACATTTAGTTAAGATTTACTACTGCATCAATGGTGACTGTCTATTAAGAAAACATAAACTAAAATTAATAAATAAATTAAGTTAATCTATAAAACTAGAACTAGGAACTAGATAAGGTGTACATAAAAACTTATGTCGTAATGTATAAAACAATCCGGCGTATTTACGCTCAAATTTCATTCTCTAACGTATGATTCGAAAAAAAAAAAGTTGTTTTTCCTTGTTTAGCGTGCTACGTATTCAAAGAAAACTCTCCAAAACTGTTTATCCCTCAACAATTTTTTTCAGTGTTCTGTTCCTAATTTTTTTGTATGTGTTTATTTTTTGGGAAATTTTCCCGTTGAGTAAGGTGACTAGCTTTTTTTATTTGAGGCGCGTAAAAACAAAAACGTCTGTGCCTATAATGTTATATACAATTGATGCCGATCATTTATACGTTCTATGTCAAATTTAAGCTGTGTTAGTAATTCTGCTGATAGTGTTATATTACACAATGATTTTTTAAATTTGACGATAGTCATCAGTGGATCAATGGGATTTTCAATAACAAATATTTAAAGTTATCCTTAAAGATTTTTTATAAGCTTTTGATTTAGTTTTCGTGTGATAGAAAACAAAAAATTACTAAATATTTACTGCTTTATACAATATAAATAATATTTTTTAGGTATGTCGCTTTTGTTCATAAGTCTTTGAGTAGTTTGATTAGTTCTCGGATTCAATTTGTGGTGAATGGTATTTCGTTTTTAAGTGTAATATTGTTAATATGTTTCGAGAGAAAATATTGTATCTTAAATTATGAAAATATTGGTTAAGTAAAAGAAATATTTATTGAGTGTACATTTGAACACAAACGTCACTGAACATTAAAACAATTAACTATTTGAAAAGGTTTCATGCGTTTATAATTTATTTCTAAAATAAGCTTGTAATCAAAAGAAAACTGTTTTTTAAGTATGGTCAATATAACAGTATACAATCGTAGTAATCTCTTGATATTTAAAATGAAATTTGATTACTTATCAAGAGTCCTGTTTGTTGGACACACTTTCAATCTAAAACAGCTTCGGAGTGACAATGAAACCATTTAAATATATTAAAAATGTTAATCCATTATTTTCAAATGCACCTCTGCCCTGCGGCAGTTGTCGTCAACCTTGTGTTATCGCGGCGCCGTAAAGCCTCCCGGACAGTTGACACAAATTGAAATGTCCGCGGCCCCTTCTTTACGAGCCCAGCCCGTAATGTTTATTGCGACAGTATATTTCGGAAAGTGCACATCTACGACACAGAAAGGTGTGTTGAACAAGCGGTCTTACGTCTTTTGAAATGCTTTGTTTTTGTTTATAAACTTTCGTTTATGTTCCGCCGTCCACTAAAAAATGGCGAGCGTTATCAAAGATATAGAAAAAAAATATGCGAAATTCTAAACTCTGAACAAAGTATCTTCATTACTTTATATTTTTCGGTTGATGAGTTTTTATAAATAATTTCAATTAAAAAAAATATACTGTTTGAACATTTGCTTTTCCGTTAGTTTCATGGCTGTGGTTTTGCATATTTGTAATAGTGAAACGTAATCGACAATTGTTTGAATATTCGTGGCAATTAAGAGAAACTTTCATCATAAGTGCATACTCTATACTAGTATATTTGGTTATATTATATCAGAGATAGTTACCCAATATTCATAGAACAACAACAATATGTAGCCACCACTAAACACAATTCTTAATAAGGAGAATAAAGGTTACACTGATTGATCCAATCGATTACAATATCATAATAATACTATTGCATAAAAAATGATAAAATATTAACCGAAATAAGACAAATAACAAGTTAAACTTAAGAATGTAAGTGGCAAATAATGTAAGCCAAGCAATGCGCGGATCATTTTGAACCGGTAAGAAAAACCATAATTTTTTATCACATAACTCACCATATTTTTCGCCATAAAAACACATTGTTTGATAAAACTCCATAAAACTTGTAAGGCATGATACATAACTGATGCCTATGGCAGACAATAATTTGAAATTATTAAGTTAAGCGATAAACACAAAGAATAATCTTGTATTATTAACGATGCATTTGCATGACTTCAAAATTATTTTTTCATGTATCTAACTAATCATATACCAATATCAAAAAATATTTTTATCAACGTGTTTTTTTTGTGAATGATTGATGAAAATATTAAGCTTTGATATATAAAATATTCAATAATAGTACGACTATCAAAATGACAATGAAAGATATACACCCAGTCCTTTTTTTACGCGATACATTGGTTCCATAAAATGGTGCGTACAAAAAATCGCGTAAAAAAGTCATAGCTTTCATATAATTTGATAAATTGGTTCCAAAAATTAAAATATCGCGTAAAAAAGTACCAGAAACGTATGAAAAACCAAAATTTGCTTTTTGAAATTCGTGCAAAAAAAATATATTTTGTGATTTTATATACATTTACATGAATTATTAAAGGTCGAGAATAGTGCTATTCAAAGAATTTAATAAATGCATTGTGTTTAAACAAGTTTACGAGCGGACATACATCCCATGATTTTACCCAATTGAATTAAATTTCTTTACACACCCTAAAACATAAATTCGCATAATATCCGATACACTTGTCAATTTTTTTACAATTTGGCAATTGTATGTGTATTTAAAAAAAATGGAATGCCTTACAAAATTTTAGTTAGGTTTTAAAAATACTCATATTTTTTTATTTACATTTTCATATATGTGCATGCCTAGCATCATATATAAATTTCTTCTTTGAAACAAATTTGGGGAAAAAATCGCGTAAAATCGAGTGAAGCGCGTAAAAAAATGTAACGGTGCCGTCCAAAAAATCGCGTATAATCGAATTCGCGTAAAAAAAAATCGCGTAAAAAGAGGACTAGGTGTATTTAAATTTTTACAACAAAATAATTCTGAATTGTTATAGCCTTGTACGATTTCACATGTTTTGTCACTAACGACCCGGGTTACACCTTTCGGCGTCTTCAGTCATTATATCACACGGATGCAACAGAACTGACATCAGTTCTGTTACATTCAGTTGATGCAACAGAATCATTTCTGTTGCATCTGTGTTAAAGAATGCCTGAAGATGCCAAAAGGCGAAACCAGAGTCGTGAAAGACAAAACATATGGAACACGGTGAAAAAATAGCAATGTATTTTAGTTCTACAAAATTATTTTTAACAAATATAGTTGATAGCTATTTCGGCTCACGCCATCGTCAGAACTATGCTTAAACTAACATTTGCTTATCTATATATAGCTGTGTAGAAAAGGCACACAACACATCCTCTCTCCTGTTCCAACGGCCTAGATTGTTACTTTAACACACTGGCACTAAATTTTCAAAATTCTAAATGAAACAATAGGTGTCTATGACAATAAGATTATATGTGGGACGGAAGTGATCCTTCTGGAAGTAAATCAGACCACCCCTTTGTGCAACGGCTGGACAAGTGGCGATGCTATTATGTTAGTTTGGTCGTTAAGAATCCTTTGTGATAATTGGTGTCTATTGATTTCTAGCTGTTCTAAAGCCGTCATTCTCCGACCCTTACTACAAAGATGCAAACATTTAGGGGCTGAGTTTGAATTTATATTATGTGATTCATTAATAACGTGACTAGTGAATTGTGAATCTGTTTTTTTATTGTTGAATGATCTTACATGTTCCTTAGCTCGAGTAGATATACTTCTAGAAGTTTTTTTTTAAAGAAGAAATTTAGTGCCAGTGTGTTAAAGTAACAAGCTAGGCCGTTGGAACAGGAGAGAGGATGTGTTGTGTGCCTTTTCTACACAGCTATATATAGATAAGCAAATGTTAGTTTAAGCATAGTTCTGACGATGGCGTGAGCCGAAATAGCTATCAACTATATTTGTTAAAAATAATTTTGTGGAACTAAAATACATTGCTATTTTTTCACCGTGTTATAATGGAGTTCTACCAAGTGAATGCCAATTCAATCAATAAAACATATGGAATCTTACAAAATTATAACAATTCAAATTTGACATTGAAATTTCATCAAGCACCTTCAGTCGATATCATAAATATATTTTTAATCTAAATCGCTTCAGTTAAAGTTGTTTTCTATTCTGCTTACAATACAGCAGTTTTAATAAATATTCTAAAACGTTTTACTGAGGCAGATTTTTTAGCGCATTCGCTACTAGACACTAAGCTTGAGGTTCATTTGTGACAAGTCCATCGCCATTTTGGTGTTTATCTTTGTTACTCCCGGAACAATTTCGGTTCAAAATAATTACAGCTTCTGCAAACAGTTGCGAAACTTGTGTCGTAGATTTACTGGATTTTAATTGCGGAAATAATGTAACAGCATATCAAAGGAGGCAATTTATACCTAAAGCTATGTTTTGTTCTAATTAGAAATGCAAACAAAAAAATATTGTTGTATAACTGTCTAGTGATATTCAAAAAATTGAATCGTACTTGAGAAGTTCACAATAAACAGAAAGACACGTTGAAAAAAGCAATGTACTAAAGTTCTTAAAAATTTTAGTAAATTAAATTGTAAATAACACGGTGAAATAATAACCATGTATTTTAGTTCTACAAATTTTGTAATGAGTTTGAAATTTGCAGAACTAAAATACATTGCTATTTTTTTACCGTGTTATAATGAAGTTCTATCAAGTATGTTGTAATTCAATCAATTAACAGAAAGAAAGAAGTCCAGAATGTAGAAATAATTATTATCAAAAAAAAAATGTTAATAAAAACAAGTTAATAAATAGAAAATTTTGCTAGCTTTGAATAATTTTTTTTAATACAAAGTGCTATTGTGAGATATTTTATTCATAAACAGTTATTGTGTATTTGCAAATTTTAAAAATTAAATATATATTTGAGTTATCTGTTTGGCAGGTTGAACTGTTGCTTTCATTAATATCGCATATTCTTAGAGAAAAAAAAGGCAAAATTTCTTATGCCAAGTCGACGCATTCATTCATCCCAAATACTTGGATATGAAAAAGGCTGCTTTCCTTCTCTCGCCTCTTCAACCACACGCTGTCAAGAGTGTATCCTCATGAATAGAGACCTGTTTGACCCGCTGAAGAGGGAAAAGTTACCCTGCTCCTCTATTGTCCACAACCTAACATTGTTGACTCTAGAGTCGAATCCATTTCAGGGTCTCGGATTTTTTCTCATAAATTTACGCTCTGAATTTCCATAATCGATTTATTACACAATGATGCATTTGAAACGCGCAATACATTTTCATTACAAAGAACAATTTTGTTTGACATGTTTTCAATTAAAATTAAATATGTTCAACAATTATTAAAACCAGTGCATTGGTAAAAAGTATACTAATAGTTAAATTAAATTAAAGCCAGTTCATAAAAAAGTTGGAGATACTTAGAGCTACATATAATAATTAATCAGTAAATAAAATTGTGAAACTGTTCTTCAAAAAGTCTCATTGACGGTTGCTGTTTTAAAACTACAAAGCTAACAATATTGAAGCAACAAAAATGATGCTACTGAAAAGTATTTTTATATTTTGATAAAAGTTTGAATTCATTGTGAAAATTGTTAAGAAGATTTAATTGAAACGCTCGTTAAAAAAGAAACTTTTTTTGCCTTTCTTGGCAATATAATGATTAAAAAAATAATTGATATGTTTTAATAAATCATTTGAACTTGATCTAGCAAATGAAATAAATGCTCAAGAAACAAATAATTAAAAATATATGTCTCATTTCTAGACAATAATTATTCACAAAGATAAATCGCAAAATTCGATAGTGGATAATAATTCATCAATTTATCTAATTATGTTTGTAGAGATTTCTCAAAATATTTTTTTTATTATACTTGAAACAATCGTCTGGATGAAAAAATATTGAAGAGGAAATCTCACATGCCTAATTGCGATTGCATAATAATTGCAATAAATTTTTATGTGCATTCATAATATACATATAAGCAATATGATGAAAGGTAATCAGTTTTGTCCGATCAGAGATTTTACTGTGGTGACGGCACAATAATAAATAACAATACGTCTATCGAAACATTGAAGCGTGGATGATAATCGGCCAAGACTCGATTCCTCGAGGACTTGGCCGTTTCATAAAAAGAATTGGGATATATACCGCTCGAACCTCTATTATATGTTATATGATATATTTAAGTGTTTAGCTATTTAAATTCACATGAATGTTGTAAAATTATAACTTTTAAGTATAAGAGGTTTTAATGGAACCTTGAAGTCTGCGTTATTTTGTTTCTCGTCTCCTTTTGTTTATTTGATGAAAAAAGGTACGCGTTATAACCATTTAGAAACACCATGATTCTTTGTCACTTACCGATAACTTAATTCTCAATGAACAACTTAATCTTCGCAACTCCCTCTTGTTGTACCCTTTACGTGAGATCGGTTCAATGAATCGATAATCTCATGACGTAAATTCTTATGTTTCACCACTAGATGTTTGATGGTAGGTATTCTCTATACGAAAAGGAAGAAAAAACCCATTTATATTTCAATGTTAGTTAATTTATATTTGTTGAAAAACCTTCTCAAGAATGACTCATTTACAGGATCGTTAATGAAAATGATCATAGGATTTTGTGTTTATTATTATTGGATTAGTATTATTAAATTTGTTTTAGCTGCAATTCACTGCTTGCCTTGGAGTAAGTGTATTCCTGTAATTAATAACTTTGGTATATACAGTTATGTTGCATCCGTGTGATAAAATACCTGAAGATGCCGAAAGGCGAAACCCATGTCGTTAGTGACAAAACATGTGGAATCGTACAAAGTTGAAGTAACAATTCAAATCTTAACACATCAACCATGACTAAATATTTAAAAATCAACCGTGGTGCCAACCGAGCTAACGAAGATTATCGGGCGAATCAGGCCATATTTTAAAACAACGGTTGATGTGTTAAGATTTGAATTGTTACTTCAACTTTGTACGATTCCACATGTTTTGTCACTAACGACATGGGTTTCGCCTTTCGGCATCTTCAGGCATTCTATTACACAGATACAACAGAACTGGGTACCTTTATCTTGATCTTCATAAAAACGTGAAAGAAGTTAGAAATAATCAGTATTTTCCAGTTATGTATGATTTAAAATTCAAAGTAATTTTTTTCAGCTGTGAAATTGTGCCGTGTTAAAATGTAGCGGTTTTATCAGAAGTTTATCATTTAAGCCACTGTACTGTCACTTTTTAACACTGCTATTTTTTTGAATTGCTACTTGAAGTTACCCGGGTCGTTAATGACAAAACATGTAGAATCGTATAAAGTTGTAAAAATTCAAATTCGATATCGAAATTCCATCAAGTTCAGTTGATATCATTAAAAAAAAACTTACCGATAATTTTGTTCCATGCAATGAAATGTTGATACGTTTAAGCTCAATCGACTATTATTTTGAAAAGTAATCTAATCTATGGACGGAATCCCACCGGTGAAATAAATTATATTCAACTCAATTAATTTAATTTTCAAAAATAGCTCAGGTAAACAGTATTGGCCAAACACTAAAACCATATTACCCTTATGAGAGAATATTTTCCCGAGAGCCAAAAGAAAACATCATCGCAAAAAAGGGTTATCCCCCGTAGCGTATTTATTATTTAGAGAAATTCAAACACACAACGCATCGCCGCCAGAAAGAAATGGTCGATTTATAAATCGTGATATCAGAATCAGCTAGATAAACATTCACCGTTTGACTGATCTACATATTTTATTATGTAAAAGGTACTTTCGCCCTGGTAGCCCGGCGCCCCTTCCCAAACGGAATTTTCCAAAATGTCGCCCTCGTGCTCTTTTGCGGTCTCCCCAAGCCGCAGCGGCGCGTGACGGGCTGGACAATATCTTTTGTAGTGATAGTGAACATTTGAAAATGTCATTTTCAATTTATTTATGAAAAATAAATAATATCTTTCGATACAAGTTGGTTGTCCCACCTCCACCCGTTATGTGTATGCAGCCGTTGTTACACGGCCGCCTTCCATAACGCAATACTAATAAAAAGAATCGATTTTACTCCTCATACTCTTGGCCTGACGCAGAGCTGCACGGACCGATCGTTAAACCATGCACTATTGTGCTTAAAAGAAGAGAAAAAAAAGAAAAAAAAATGTGACTTGCTCAGCCACTTAGTCTACATGATATTAGGTTAATTATAATTTTTTAATATTTATTAATATTTTTTGATAGAAGCAATGAACAATGGTGAAAAAATAGCAATATATTTTAGTTCTACAATTTTTTTTAAGATTAATTTGATAGCTATTTCGGCTCAACCATCGTCAGAACTATGCTAAAACGAACATTTTCTTATCTATATAATTATAGCTGTGTAGAAAAGGTACACATTACGTCTCCCCTGTTCCAACGACCAAACTTGTTTCAACGTGTTTTCAGCAATAAAAGTAAAAAAATTGAAAAATTGTAAATGAAACTAAAAAGGCGGCTACATCAATAAGCTAACATATGGCACGGAATTGGTTTATTACGGAAACGGAACAGCCTCCTGTAGTAGATTGAGCAATGGCGACCGACATATATTAGTTTGTTCGTTAAGAATTTTTTGTGATATCTATTGATTTCCAGCTGTTTTAATGCCGTCATCTTGCGAACTATATAACAAAGATGCAAACACGTAGGCGCTGAGTTTGAATCTATATTATGCGATTCCTTTATAGAGTGATCTGCAAATTGTTAATCTGTTTTTTTACTGTTGAATGATCTTAAATACTAAAGCCAACGATCATACCACGTTGAAAGCACCGGTTCTCGTCCGATCACTCTCTCTCCGATCTCTTGGCTATGGGAAGGAAAACCCAGACAGAAAACCGCACACCAACCCGCCTGGGCAGCGTGGTGTGCTATGTCCAAACAACCCCCATGAAAGTGAAAGCAGGGGGAGGCCTTCATCAAGTAGTGGATCAACCCCGGCTGATGATGATGATGATCTTACATAATTCAATCAATAAAATGGTGATAAATGTTTATTCAATATTTTTGAAAATCGAATAACGAAGACAGTTTTAATTCAAAAACCGCTTATCTGTTTTTTAGACATTTATGTGACACAATTTTCAAGATTTATGTTAATTGTTTGAGATATTATTTACTATTATGCTTAAGAACAACTATCTTCATATCATTTAAATAAACTAGAAAAGTTGGTGGGGTAGAATAATGAATGATACTAAAGTCAACTCAGATATTTCAAAAAAGATTTGAATTCTATTATATTTATTAGAAATTTTAATATAATAAAATTTGTCGCCGTGAAAGAAGATTTCAGCTTTTTGTTCCACGTCAAAAAAATTTACTGATCAAATTTATTAAATAAATCTGATGCTATTTTTGACTCCTCATTAAATTATAGTTGATTCTAAAATTACTAATATGTTAAGTGAATTTTTGCAAAAATATTCTAGTTTATTAAAAAATTACCAACGCTCAATTTCCCATCACTATAATTTGATTATCGAAGGAAAAGTTACCCACTTCTGTCCCAAATCAAATGGGAAATCTGAACTGTGATCAAACCTGTTTTTATTCCACCCCAAGGGTCTTCCCCGCGGACATCTACTACCTATTGGCTACCCAAAGTGGAATTTCTTAGAGACTTGAGCATACGGCGGTATGCAATGGAAATAATATAATAATTTGACATTTGCAAATTCTAAGAAAACTTTATTTGTATCTTTGGCACATGTATCATTATAAAAACGTGTTTTTTTATTGTTTGACACACGTGATTTTTTCTCAAATTAATAATGCTTAGCACATTTACTTCTAAATTTTGTATTTTTCCTATACATCTTTATAATGTTGGTGCTTAATGTAACTAGCATCGTTATGCAGGTCAGGGTTTCAACCATAAGGTACCATTACAATCACACTGATACTTATACTGAGTTTACAGAATTAGTCGTTCTTAAAAGAAAATACCTACTCTAGGTAATGATTCACCTAAAACAAATGACTGCCGACATTATTGGAGATATATCACATAATAACAGCAGTTAAGATAAACGCAATTTTTAACGGAAATAAATAAAAAACCACCATCATAAAAAATATGTATATATATATTTTAAAGACAAAATATCATAAAGAGCATTTTTACTACAAGTTTAATATGGTTTAACATAAATACTTGTTTTCCAGTTTTTCAATTATTTACGTGATATTAACACGATTGTCAGTTAACAATAAATGAAACAATTTATACAATTGTTATTATTGCTTAATGTCAATAAAAAGCATATTTTTTAGACTCCCGGTATTTATCTATGTAGGTGATTTCGGTTTTTCACAGAAAATAATTGAAATCAGAATTAATATTCTTTGACAGTTGTCAGTAAAGTTGTAATCCTTCTCGCCAGGTTCGCTGTCGTGTCGATGAACAACTATGTGACATACAGCGCCATCTATTTTGGGGAGTTTATCATACAGTTAGGGACAAGAAAAACATTTGGTAGAGAAATGGAACATACCTATCGGCTACCCAAAACGCTCACGTCTGGAGAAATTGGGTCGTTTCGTGATCATACAATTTTCTTTTACTGTGCTCACAATATGGTGACTTCTGTTTACATCAATTTCCAAGGTATAAGAATGTATTGATTCAAAGGAAAAACACAATAGTGCTATCGGAAAATAATACAAGACATTTATTTCGTTTATTTTAGTTAGATAAACATTTATCAAGGGATTTTTTTTATGGAAAAAAAATTATGACAAATTTATCATGTTATTACTGAGTGGTAAACGATTTTGGACTTAAAGGTTAATGGATGTAATCACAGCATAGAAACTTTTTTTATACCACAATGATGTTTGTGCAGCTAATCTTTTTAACTTTCTGATCTAAGCAAGCGCGTTCTAATGAAACATATTTTTTGAATGTCTTATGTCATAACATTATATTAGAAAATTGTTAATAATGTACCGAAAAATGTGTTGTATTGTTTGAAATATTGTATAATGCTTTTTCGTCAAGAACTGATGTTAACCCCTTAAAAATTATCTAAAAAATACTGACAAATTGTAATAAAAATATAACGTTACGAGCTTAAAAACTGATTTACAAAATCGAAAATTCTTATATGCTCAGTTAGTATAAAGATATATTGACGTATTTTTTAAAATACTTTTAAATACACATGCGTGATGTTTTTTCTGGTGTAACAATAGTGTATTCGGTAACTGTTGAGTTGATCATTCAGAATAGATTTCAATCAATTTAAAAATGTAAAATTTTCAAATGAGTACAACAATATCTAAAATTGTAAGTATTTTTGTGAAAATTTTAAGTCAAATAGGCATTTCGCTTAAAAAACAACTAATTGGTTTGGTTTAGTCACAAATATTTTGCGATGTCGATTTGTGTTTTATTAAAGAATAATGTATATATTCATTACGAAACATTTTACAGTACCGTTTGGTAAAATAAGCCATTATATATAAGTATTTTTTGGCGGGTAATAAATAAAATACAAATCCCTTACATGATGGATGTGACATTTTATCCTATTAAACATAACAGCGTATGGTAGAGGGAAGAAAATAACCCTCTGCAAAGATATGAGACCGAAATAATAAGTGTATAAAAATACAGGTATCATAAAAACCTTTAAAAAAACTAAAATCAGGTTACAACCTTATTCCTCTCAAATATACAATAAGAAACTCACTTAGGTTGTGGAGGACTTGGGACAATGTAAAAAAATAAGATTTCTGCTTGGAAGTTGAATATTTTTATTTTCAGCGGGGGTGCCGGGGCTTGAGGGCAAACGGCGAGATCCTTTCACGCGTTTTGACCCCGTCGTTTCCCTTTACGGTCAAATCATTTTTTGTTACACGTGTTTTTGTGTTTACATGAAATAGTGTGTTTGAATATTCATATGAATTTATTTTATACAGGCTTCTTCTAAAGCTTGACTTGACCTGCTGTTATATTTAAAATGAAGTTTGTTGGAAACACACTCTGAAAACAATGATGTATTTTAAATATTTAAGTCTATTTTTCTGCAATCAACGCAGGGGCTTAGCAAGTAATCTAATTGACATAAAAAAGTGGAAAATTTAGCGCAAATATTGGATGCATAATTAACGTACGAAGTAAATATTTTACTTGATATAAAAATCATTCGTTTTTCATATAATGTAACGAAATAGTAAGATTCAAAAAAGCTTTTTTGCGGAGCAATTCTGTTTTGATTTCTCTATTTTGAATACCAATAGTTTCTATTATATTATTGACAAATTTTATTTAAATTTGAATTGTTTAAAATTACTAATGACTCGTCTTTCACCTTTCATCATCTTGAGACATTCTATCATACAGATAAAACAGATCTGTCAGTTCTAAAACCGTGCAAAGTTTCAACAATTCAAATTTAATATTGAAACTCCACGAAGTTCATTCAGTTGATATCATAAAATAATATTAAAAAATGTCATTTAAATACGGTTCTTAAAGTAAAGAGTGTTAATTATAAAATTTTACTAGTTAAATCTGATTTAATATCATCTTAAACAAGAACATTGGGACAAGGCTTGACCTGTTGTGTTTATATAAACTTTAATATTGTATTCTGGAACTCTTAGCAATAATACATAATGATAATTTATTGAAACATATACCATAATCTACTCCAGATTTTAAGTAACAAAAAATGTAAATAAATGAATATTAAGTATTATTGCATTTGAAGCACTGTGAAAAGAATGAACTATTTTTGTTTTGACCTGTAGATAACACATAAGACACACATAAAAATATTATCTACTAAGACCATGCCCACATTACAATGTGTGAGGGAAAATATATTTGTATGTGTCAATATGTACCTATAAGTGTTTGTGCTTTGGAAATATTTACCAAGAGCTGGCTGTATGGAAAAAGCTATAAAAGAAAATGTGTAAAACGTACTGGAGCTTCTCTGAGCTTTCAAAAGCTGAAGACAACATAGTTTGCGCAATACGGTTATGCAAAATCTTACTTGATTGTTAGTTATTTGAATGAATTTTCTAACCAAGGTGTAGGGCCTATAAACAATGATATGTTTCACAATAAATATTAGATTTTTTTTTATTATTAATTATTCCTGATATTTATGTACATTTTGAATTATATAAGCAGTAGCTCTTGTGTTCAGTTATATCAGTAGTAATCTTGAAATTACTATACATATAATAATATTTCTAAAATACGTGAAATTTTGTTACACGGTTAAAAAATATCATTGTAATTTGGTTCGATAATTTTTTTTGTAAGATGTAGTTGATAGCTATTTCAGCTTAGCCATCGTCATGGTTCTGACGATGGCGTGAGCCGAAATAACTATCGACTAAATCTTATAAAAAAATTGTAGAACTAAAATACATTGCTATTTTTTCACCGTGTTATAATGGAGTTCTACCAAGTAAATTCTCAATAAAGAAATTGATGAAATAGCGTCAAAAATAATCTGAACAGTGAATACTTTACTTTGATAAGATTAGTTTGAGGTAATAGCTGTTAATATATGACTTTAATATTAATAAGACTTGATTTTCTAAAGTTTGTCAAATAAGGAGATTTTAAACCGCATTAGCTTAGAAATACCACAACTAAAAGAGAAAGTTCTCGTAAGCGATGGAAATTGTATAAGAGGATTGAAAGTTAATTTTTATATATATACTATATAAAATAAAAATATTTAACAATAAAATCGAATCCAGTACTGAGTAAAGCTTATAGTTTTTATACAGCGAATATAATTCCTTCAAATAAAGATGGGAAAAATTTGATATAAAAGATTTAAAAAAAGGCGATAATACTATCTCGGTAATTAATTTGATGTTTTGAGAACCGGTGCTTTGGGTCTATTATTCCCGTTTCAATCTTATGAAAAGTGTTAGAGGCTTTTGTCTGTGGTCCATAAAATTACGTGCAAACATTGTGAAGGTCTTATAACGTGTATTTGCCATACTGTTTTCTATATTAGTAGTACTTGACACGTTCGAGTCAACTGTGGGGTACAATATTTGACAACGGTTATACAATACGGATCTATCGATTTAGCTCTCACACCAAAAAATCTTTACATGGATACCGCACGACTCTCAGGTGAAATAGTTTTTTTTTTTGCAAATAATGTAAAAGTTCTTTTACGAATATTAAATATTGTCGTTTTTGTGAGCTAGTGGTAGAAAATTTTGCCCCGGTGTTCATGTGGTCTAGATTCTATTCTGTTGGCAATATAATAAACAAATTAATGTTTTTTTCAGCGTAAATTTGTACCATTAAATGTTGAAGTATATCTGATATCATTTATCGCTAAGTGGATCTCAAGTAATGCATGAACATTTTCGTTTTGTTTAACTTGTATGATTTTCAGATATGAAATATTTGGCGAATTGGAATTAACCTCAACATCAAATTAAAAAAAAATCTGGGTTAACGGATTTAATATACGGCTACATTAGAGTATTCATAATATCCTTCGAAACCAAACGAATTTATTTGCAATCATATTTGCTTACAATGTGAAGCATGTAATAGCATATTTAAATGGAGTATCATCTTCTATACAGAAGATTTTCAACGAGAATCAAAAATAAATAAAATGATATACCCACGCACAAACTCTCATAATTATATATGTATATTTCAAGACATATAATTTGACACACATTGTGCTACAAATAACATATTTTTAAATTCATTTCAATACAAACTTTTGTGTTATTTTAGAAAAGGCAATCTTGAAAAAAAACTATTACGGGTTTCAATATCTAGTGATGAGTCGATTTCCACCTTTTATTTGAGTTGAGCAAAACCAAAATACAATAATTTAAGATATCATTATAAAATATAATTTTTCGTGACTTTACTATAAATTAATCGATTACAGCTGTAACAACGATATCGTGAATGTTTAATTAAATAACTTTAAGCAATGTATAACTAAAATAGCATACGGATTATAGTAACTTAAGTAATTTATTGATTAAATTGGCAATTACTTGGTAGAATTCCATGATAACATGGTGAGAAATAGCGAATCGTTATTTTGTCATTTTTTAGTTGGTTTCAATTGAAGTTTCATAAGCGAAAGATTGATACATATTAGCTATACTCAAGGTAATATCTCGTGTTCTCAGAAGTATTTAGCAAACAAATTCGATAGATCCATCAAGACAATTTAACGAATTTTAATAATAGTAGATATGCATAATAAAAGCAACTGTATAACAATTAAAGTAGTACTAGAGAATTAGCCTATGGCAGTCACACATCCGAGGTGCGATATTCAAAGTAAACACATCGCAAGCGTTGGTCCCATGTCTCGCAAGACCGCACTGCGACCCATTGCCTGTAACAACTTTGACATTAAAGCTAACTATACAATACAACAAGTTGCGACGGACTAACGTAACGGTTGGACGCCGCTCGGGGCACACAGGGTTATGCGGTGATTTATGATGGCTTGGTGTTAATTTATTGCGAAAATAATTTTGATAACATTTGAATGTATTTGGAGTACCCGTACCCGTTTGTGAATTAAATAATTGTTTTCGAGTGTGAAAATCAAGTATTTAATGTCAGAAAACACAGAAAGTAACGCCCGCATAAGACAAATGACAGATGTGTGTCACATTGTATTTTTAAACGATCGTAATTATATTTAATAAAATAATATATTGAAATTCATAATTGGAATTTCAGTGTGGTTTTTATTTTGACTGGTATTGTTTACAAACAATTATTGTACTATTCTTTTTATCCCTGAAACATGATATTTAGCTTTTTATCACGACATATCAGGTTGTCAAAAAGCTGTCTTGATGCTTACGAGGGCAGTATTTACAGTAGATTATTTTTAGTTATAGGATGAACTATATGTTTAAACTTGTTACGCCTGAAATATTTTACTTAAAATTCTATAATATTTTCGACGAATGAAGAAGTTTAGATTTTGTAAAAAGTGACATATTTTTTTTAACACTTTCATTTAATGTTGAAAAATTTATAAAAAAAAAATAAACAAATTATGAGACAAAAAAGCTTCCCAGAACTGCAACATTGAATTCTTGCCGTAAACAAGAGAGCATAATATTCATTCATTAATAATTGAATAACAAACTTATGTATGTATAATATAGAACACTATTGTTTTTATATTGAAATTGAATGTATGTTAAATGTCCTTAATACAAAATATATCATTATTTATAAATATATTCAAAAATTCCCTCTTTCGTTTGATAAAATCGATCTTTATGCTAATATCACCGACTGATTTATTTTCTTCTCAATTAAAAAAAGTCTGTGTTTGGCGACAAATAATAAACAATATCGAAAAATATACCAATTGGCAAACCTCGTCTCAACATTACCATAATTGACTCTTTCCAGTTAGTTTACTTTGGTATCTTTTATTTTTTCCTGCTGAAGCTTTTTTTCCAGTGACGTGAAATTATCTTTTATTTTAAGCTCAAACAGGAATCAATATAGAATGATATAGATTATAATATCATAGAGAAAGTTGATCCTATGACTGCAACTAAGTAAAAATTTGTAAGTATAATTAAATTTCAAATTCAAAAAAGAATTAGAAATCTTCGTTCACTAACTCTTAAGATTTGGAAGTGGCCTTCTGAATTTTATTTCCGCTCAAAGCTTTCAGGTGATAGAACCATGGGATATAATACTTCGCTAAATTACATCCAAAAATAAGATATTAATTACTAACTAAAAATAAAAAAACATTCTCTATTAGAATCTTTGGTCTAATAAAGAACATTGATCGCTGGTCGCAAAAAACGTTTTTAACTGTTGTTGTTATGCAATGGTGAATCAAAAGTACAGTTATCCCCCCAATAATGAAGAGATAGAGGGATCATTACTGGGGGGCTCATAATTGGGGGGTTAAGATTTTCATTTGATTTTTTTTTATTTGAAATGCGGAATTATATATAATTTTTTAATTAATTAATTGATCGTAAAAATATGTATATTACTTAAGCATATTCGTATTCAAAATTATTTAAGTTGTCCACATTATCAAGACATGTGAATTTAGAGACACGAGACAATGCGCGACAGTATTTTAAATACAGATTTGTATGAACTATTTTTATGAAAGCCTTATTAGGAGTTTTATTTTTTTCATTATTCGGGGGATTTAACTCATTATATGAAAACCTGCCGCAAATGTTATTGGGGGGTTCATTAGCGGGGAGCTCATTATTGGGGGGTTTGCTGTATACAATTCCGAGGTTGCTGTTAATACCGTTATCGTGGAATTGGCTTATATAAATTCTGAGATTTTGGGATTTACTAAGAATGTAAACGAAATAATTCAAATCGAATGTGACTATGTCGACAAGTTGAGTTTAAATACATATTTATGCATCAAGTCTTGGAATCATGGAATGGTTTCGAGAATGCATTGATAAAGCAAACGATGGTTTTGTACTTTGGCCGGACTTTTAGCCGACCGATCGACGTCAATGACTTTGGTTAAGATGAAAACGGGTTTGAGTTATAGAACATTCAATTTTATAGTTTTTCCTCAGTTCACGTTCACGGATGCAACACCGTGTGATAGAATGCCTGAAGATGCCGAAAGGCGAACACCCGGGTCGTCAGTGACGAAGCATTTGGAATCGTACAAAGTTGTAACAATTCAACCTTCAGTCGAAATCATAAATTATACAGTTGGACAACTATTTTTTTTAATCGGTTTTGATATGTGTTCACATTAGGCGAATCAGGAGGTGCTACTTAACTATCAGTCCTGCCACATCAAATATCATAGATTTGTGTTAAAGAGAATTTAAGCAACGAGATAACCTTAATATGTTTTATATTGGATGCAAAAAAAGATCACAAAATATGAAGCACAAAATAGATCTCAGATAATATATAGCAAAAATGAAAGAATATTTTTATTATGTTGCGGTAAGCCACTGGAGCAGTTCTCAGAATATTCTTTTGAGAAGGAAAATTCGAGTCTGTTTTCATTCTATCAATAAATCTTTTGTTTGAATTTTATCTAACGCAGAGAAATAAAAAAAAAACTAAATAACGATAAATCCAATTCGAGAAATGAACCATATGTTTTTTTTGTCTTGACGCTAACAAAAGTGGTGTTTTTATTTCGAAAGAGATGTGTACTAAAGTAAAAAAAAGCGTAAAAAAAAGCAAGACAACAGTTTCTATAAAATACATTTTAAAAACTTAATTATTAAGCGACCAATAATCAAACTTTCTGATTTTTCAATGACAGTTTCTGGAACAAAAAAAATTAGTTATTAATATTTTATATTTTATTTGAAATCTTGGCCATGGGTGATTTTACTTTGGGTTTTTCTACTTAGGTTACTTTGGACAACTGTATATCAAAAAAATCATATGGCTTATCATGACTTAAGATCTAGCAAACCTATAATTTAAAATTTATCCAGGTCGCTATCGATTTTTACGTATATATTATAATTAGCCATGTGCATAATATTTATATATGCGTATGTGAAATAAGCATACCTATAATCACACTCAGTCGAAAGTTATTAATAAATAATAAAGGTTTTTTTACTGATATAAAGTTCTAAAGTCATTCTTTTTGAATTCAATTTTTAAATTACCTTCGTCAAAGTGAGGCTGGAATATTTATATAAAATTTTCGCTAGTCGGTAGCATATTTATTAATATTCAAGTTGTTATTTTTCATTCCCTTATAAAAATACTCGATCCTGCTTTATTAAACAAAGAATAAATACAGCTGCTTGTTGGTAGGGATTCCAAATATTCATTGTAAACCAATATTCAAATATCGATTTATAAAACTATTGTATAAATAAAATATTCTATTATTTGAGTAATGTACTGTATTATTCATTTATTTCATATTTTTGTATCCATGTAGACTGAAAAAATACAACCTGGATAAAAAAGAGATACATTTTAGTAGACCAATGTAAGTCAAATCGTATTTAGAATATGGTTTTCACTGAATAGCATTTGGAAACCGTTATGTATAGCTATAATTTATGAAGATAGATCGATGGTTTTTATTATGTTGCATCTTTTCAAGCGGTGCTAAATAATTATAATAATAAACTTATTTCATAAAAAGACCAGATTTAGTGTTGAATGAGCTGGGACACTGAAAAGATAGCCTATTAGATCGGACTCTGATACTTAAAATTCAATTATTAATCATTGAAAGCCTTCAAAAAGTTTATTAAACGACAATTTACAAAGCCGATTAATCTAAAATTCTAATTATTTTCCACCCTAAAAATTTACATACAAATCGGATGCAAATTGAAATAATTTTGTTTTCAAAACAGCGAAAATGAATCGAAAATTTAGTAAAATATTAATTTTCGTAATATAAAGAATACAGTGACCAGAAATAAACCAACACGACAGTTGTATACGGCAAACATTTGCTTAGTAATATAACTGCATAGTGTTATATAAAAGTATATACAATCTTTATCTATCGTTCATAATTTATGCTATTATTTCAACGCTTGCATTCGAGTGGTGATCGTTTACGGTAGCGAATTATGTCACCCGAAGACGCGTGAATCAAGGAACTTTGAGGAACGATGCTTGATTTGTATATTGAAGGTGAAGCGGCTTGCACTTAGGAAAAAATTAAAATATAATTCGAAGCGGTGCCTTGTTTTGTCAGTGGTAATGAAAATACGTTTAAAGCGGTTGCGTCACGTACTGTGTGCATAGTCTGAAGAGGTTCAATCGCGCTAACACCATTTTTTTCAACTAGTAGGGTTTTTGGGCCCTTTGGATGACCGTGAAATACTATTCACATAGTGTAATCGATGTAAATATGCTCCACATAAGGAATCTAATACAGTAGTTAACAAAAAAAATACTGAAACAACTTTCAAATTGCTTTTCACTTGTATAATAGAACCTGTGTGCATGTGTATTTTGTAAATTAAGCGGAAATGACAGCTTTAATCATGGAATGGTATTCTGCAAGATGAAATTGTGATAACGAAGCAGATTCGTACAGCTTCAAAGTGATTAGATCAGTTGAACGAATAATTTTGATAACTAGCCTTACTATGGATAAGTAATGGAATGTTGGTTTTCAATTGAATTTAATACAACGAGGCTAATTTTCCAAAGTTGAATCGTGGAAGGTGGAAAGCGAAAAAATACCTGCAACGTTTCAAAAAAGTTGATAAAAAGTTTCGTTGGAATTTCCACACAGATAATAACGAGGCTTTCTACTTTTATTAGGGTGGAGCCTATTCTCAGCACAATAATAGTCTATAAAAGCGGTTCTCAAACATTAAACTTACTTTTCGTTCGCATTTGGGGTTCTGCAGAGCTTGTTAAATTATGAAACGTGTGGTAGGCACAACGATAACCATAATTGTGTATTATTTAGTTTCATCAACTTTTCTGTTCATACTTATTAATGAAGATAGCGCATGAAAGAATTTGAAATTTTAATAAAATATCTGACAACTTAGAAAAGTCGGAGAAACCATCAATTGAATGATTTGATTCTGGTCCAACTAGTTTTAACTAAATAAAATAATAGTGAAAGAAGTGAATGTGTTCCTTCCATAAATATTTATTTTTTAATGTATGAAGTCTTAACAAAAATCTAAAAGCCAATACTTTCTTCTTCTAGAAAGGCTTAACGATAACAAATATAGCCGTTGACGCATATTCGAAAATTGTCTTTTGCTTTATTAAAAAATATTTATATTATGAATATTGGTCGTAGATTAGTTTGGATTACGAAAAATCTGGACATGAATAAACGAACCAGGCAGAAAACTGTTACGTAAAAAGTCATAAAAAATCACTGGCACGTTAGTGACAAATATCTCAAAGGAACCAAAATTGACTTATTTTTTTTATAGTCGGTGAGATTTGGAAATCAAGAACGATTATTTGTTTGAAACAATTGAATGTGCTTGGCAGAATTATTGTATTCTGACTGTTTAGTGATTTTCAAATTACAGTGAGTCGCAATGGTCGTTTATTATGAATACTATATAAGTGATATCAAAATGTAATAAGTACAAAGAAGAAAGAATAAATGTCCGATTTGAAACAACCGTACCGATATTCTCAAATAGACATCTCATATATTATTTTGATCCAAGTATTTTGTTGAAGGGTGTGCTATGTAACCAAATGGTTGCTAATTTGAAAATTATTCAGACAAAATTTATATTATTAAAATTGTCTTTACTCTAGAGACTAATAAAGTCAGAAGGTTGTATTCCAAGAGACAAACTTACAGTAACATAAAAGATGAAAAAAGAGTGGTACAACTATTATATATTTGATTTCTTAAGAAAAATCTGTTAGGATGATGTCGAATTCAGTTTAGCATCTATTTTGCTATTTCTATTTGCTACATTAATACAAGGTATTGTATAAGGTAGGTATTCATATTTTAAATGGCGAATTTAAATAGGCGGATAAAATGACAGCATCTGAAGATACGTGCACGTTTTTAGCGTATCATTATTCATTACAAAACACCCACACAATATATTTTTTCGTAACAAAAACTGGGGTAGCATCCTACCTGTCGTTTCTTTTTCAGGCATTTGCATAATATTCATGAGTGGAAGAGTTCAGTGGGGTGCACTATCGTGACTGTCATAAAAGAAGAAGTCTTGATGTTTTCAGAGGAAAAAAAAGTTAGAATGAGGTGACTTGATCTGTAAATTTGTTGCCAAAGGAAATAAATTTGAAAGACATGTTGTTATCTTTATTGATTGCAGATTTTAATTAAGCTTAACGATACATTATGTATATTGTATAAGCAGACCAATACAATCGTCATGATTGAAATAAATTTGCTATTTCTATGTAAACAAAGTAGAAGAACGCAATGGAAATTGAGCGGTAATTTAATAAAATTTGAATTGTTACAATTTTGTACGATTCCACATGTCTTGTCCCTAACGACCCGGGTTTCGCCTTTCGGGATCTACAGGCATTCTATCACACAGATGCAACAGAACTGACAGTTGTATCTGATAGAATTCCTGGAGATGACGAAAGGGGAAACCCGGGTATTAAGGCATAAAACATGTGGAATCGTACAAAATTGTAACAATTCAAATTTAGTAATTTAATATTACATGCCAAGGACTTTCAAGGACAAGGAGTCTTTTTAAGACTTATACACACTTTTCTATTGATTAATAATTATAAAAAAAATGAAACATTTGGAAAATACATAAAAAGTTTTAGAAATAATTTCAGAATTGGTATATGATAATTATCAAAAAAGATTTCTTCATCTGTCACTCGAAATATTTTTTTGAATACGGTTCCTGAAACAATATAAAATTATAGAAAAGAATTCAAATTGTATACTTCTGTCGACAGGAATAGACAAATAAACATAATAAACTTTAATCGCGAAGAGAAAACTACCTTAAAGAAAGACGTTAATTAAAGGTCAACTGATAAAAATTAGTGTAATCGCATTTTGTATAATTGTTGGTTGTTTTGATGAACTTTTGTAAAATGATATTTAATACAAAACGGGTTATGAACAACTTTTTTTACATTCAGATGATTCCGTAATCTAATAATAATAAGATGCAGTAGTGGATAGTTTTTAGGCTTACATTTAATATCCCAAGAAATGTATAAAATATTTTATTATTTCCGGAAAGTTTTCGATCACAAAGCTTGAGACTTAAATGTAAATTATTTAATAATGTATATTATTTTAATTTAAAAATGAGCCGTTTCTTAAAAGCACTACACTGACGACAAGGAGCGTAGTAACTTTTCGTAAGGTAACGCTGCTATGCAATTTGGAGGGTTGCAGCCTGAATAGAGATTTTGTTTCAGTGTTCTGGTGTGCAGTTATGTGGCATGCTTAAAGATTACATAACGAGTATGTAATGCATAAGCCGTTGTATGAAAATTGCATCAAGTTACTTGATGGGAGTTTTTCGTGCGTCACAAGCAATAACGAAAACAATATGCACTACAGAATCGTTTGGTTAGGTTAGGTTACTTATTATAATATAAACATTAATAATGTTACAAATTATAAGGTGTATTGTTTTATTGATTGAATTGGCATTCACTTGGTAGAACTCCATTATAACACGCTGAAAAAAATAGCAATGTATTTTAGTTCTACAAAATAATTTTTAAATATAGTTAATAGCAATTTCGGCTCATGCCATCGTCAGAACTATGCTTAGACTAACATTTGCTTATCTATATATAGCTGTGTAGAAAAGGAAGAGCACGTAAGATCATTCAACAGTAAAAAAACAGATTCACAGTTCGCTAGTCAAGTTATAAAGGAATCACATAATGTAAATTAAAACTCAGCGCCTTGTGTTTGCATCTTTGTAGTAAAGGTCGCAGGGTGACGGCTTTGGAACAGCTGGAAATCAATGGACACCAACTATCACAAAGGATTCTAAACGAACAAACTAATATATTGTCTTCCCCATTAATTAACCCACTCCACTTTGTCTGATTTGCTAACATAATAGACCATTTCCGTGCCACATGTAAACTTATTGCCATAATCGCCTTTTTAGTTTCATTTAGAATTTTTGTATAAAAATAGTTTTATTGCGAGAAAGAAACAAGCTAGGCCGTTAAAACAGGAGAGAATATGTATTGTGTTCCTTTTCTACACAGGTATATATAGATAATCAAATGTTAGTTTAAGCATAGTTCTGACGATGGTGTGAGCCGAAATAGCTAAAAACTATATTAAAAAAAAAAATTGTAGATCTAAAATATGTTGCTTTTTTTTCACCGTGTTGTATTGTTTTAATAATGCCAATATAAGCAATTTATCGTTAAGCCACGCCATTTATAATTTTTTTTATATAAGAAAGGTATTAGTTGATATTTGTTAACTAAATATAACTGACTTCTACCAGGTAAAGGAAAAATAGTTCAAAATTTCTTTCAATATTCAAAACACTTTATTAGTTAATATTATTCTTTTTATAAATACTTATAATTGACGTACCTGCATGTTGCAAATCTTGTATCGTACTGGTTCTCCTCGACAGCCTTCCCGAGATGAACATCTCCTCAATTGTCGAGAGACACCACCATCGCATGGCCGCGAGCAAACTGACCATTCCGACCACTGAGACCATCCACCACGCCACTGGAAAAATAAAAAATAAATGATTAAATCAAGAAATAATAGTTAAGGATTGTTTATGTAGTGTTGAACAAAACCAGCCCCTTACAAAAATGTGGAACAATTAAAAATCGAATTGTGTTGTATTGAAAAAAATAAATAATGCATTTACAGTATACAGCTTAAAAATACACATATATAATTTACATGGATATTAGACTTCAAACAACACATCCATCTAAAAAGTTGTGACTTTTTATTGCGATACTTTTTCTGCGGAGATGCAATGTGTTTCAATATCATTTAAAAAGTTTGAAACGTTAAAATAAAAAATGAGCTTTCAAAAAGCTACCGCCTATTCCATCTTAAATGTAAGAAGCATTTTTAAATAGCAAAAACACATTTTTTTAGTATTTATTTCCACAATATATTTTTTGATCAGGACCGGTTTCGCTCATCGCGAGCATTGTCAACTGAACAAAAAAAAAAGTATTAAAAAATGTGTTTTTGCTACGTAAAATATCATACCTTTCCACCAAGAAGTGACAGTTAACACATTAAAAGTAAAAAACATTATTTAAAAATGATTTTTCATTAGTAGCTTATGAGTTACAGCATTTCTCTGACAATTCGAAAATACATTGCTGCATTTATGTTAAAAATTAAAACGGTATCTTTAAAAGTATTATGTTGAATAAATAAATTCTTAGTTGCAATTGATCATAAAAGTGTAAGGATGCATTGAAACTGTGTTTAGTTCATTGAAGTAGCGACCAGGGTGTTATGCGTGGAGCAGAAAAGCTGGGGGTGGTGATAGGGTAGTAATATTCTTTTGTGCTTACTTGCGACCGAAGCTCCTGCCGCGAGTTTTCTCAACTCTAAAAGGACCGCAGTAAATAAAATCAGTATTGTAACAACACTAAATAAAACAAAAACTACGTCTAGAAAATATAGAGACTTAGAACGAGTCGGATAGAAAATATTTTTTTATTTCGAAATTGTTTTACTATTTGAGAATAAATGTCATTAAAATTATGAATAAAGAATGATTAACGATTTAATTTACAACGGGAAAATGTTCATAGTGATAGAAATAGTAGTTTCGATTGAGTTGCTTAAAATATTGAAGGCGTACTCGTAACTGCCATTTTTATGCTTGCTATTTAAATTTGACTGTTTAATTATATGTAGAATGACTTTTGATTTTTATTTAAAGAATGGTATAACGTATGAATAGTCATATAAATATACGCCAGATGTTTTAAGAATTAAAGACAAATTTGAATAAAAATCTTTTGTAATGAGGCGTTTTATTTGTCGTCAAAATGTTAAAACCAATAGTCCATTTTTATCGAAAATGCGTTTCAAATGATAGTTCTTCTATTTTTAATGGATTTTTCAATTGAAAATTGTTTTGATATTGTATTTTGTATAATTAACGTATCGTTAACCTTAATTTTACGTTGCGCTTTAAACCTAAAAATATATTTACTTATGCAGTGCAGCGATGGTATTGCATCAAAAGTTCATAATAATAGCGATGAGAAAAGCTAGACCAGATCTTTACAAAGAAAAATGTAGAAGTGATACGGTTCAAAGAGTGTTTTTTTTTAATTTTCCACCAATAAACGACAGTTATAACCTTAAATACTATACTACATGTGGTTGATATAGAAGCCATGTAACCATTGTCGGCATCGCACTAGTTTAGACCTTTTTACAATATAATTTTAACATATTTTGATAAGAAATACTTTTTTAAAAAGAAAATCACGAATTACCTTTATACACTTCAAACAGAATAACATTTATAATGTTAATAAATTTCTGCGAAATAAATTAACTAACTATATTCATAATTTAATTTACTTAATATAGGAACAAGATTTCTTGGCCTTGTCGAAATTACATTATATAGAATTGATAGCACAGTTTCATTAAAATACGTTTTCATATTAACAAAAAACATAGGACAAAATCATCATTGAAAATTTGTTTTCTATCTCAGGTTTTTAGTATACATTGCATTCGAAGTGTTAGGAGGAAGGTAGGCAATGGCGGCACGAAAGTAAGAAAATGGGGAGAATAGGGTAGGTAGAGTTCAGACCACTTCACTTCATTAATTTGTCGCGTAAGCAGCCGTGCAAAAAGTCGCGCCCGGATTGGAAATTCACGATTCATTCACGAAAAAATACTCTCCCACTGAAATGAATTGGATTTGTTTTTTTGCTCGACCCGCAACTTAAATTGGAATCTTTTTGTGTTGGTGTTGTTCATTCGAAAAAATCTTTGCATAACTTTATTCTCTCACCGTTTGAAAATACCATTGCTTTTCTTTAAAGGTTTTATTGTAATATGACAAAACCACTATTGCACTTTGGAAAATAAAATTCTATCAAATACATTTTACCTTCAAAGTTATCATTTTTTTTATTATAAATGACAGTTTTATATTATTAAATACAAAAAATATGGTGTTGCGAAATTGATCCGATACCAAAGTATCTTATTGATTATTCGTTTTTCAATTTTGAAAACTTCTTTGGCATTATAAAATTATGCAATAACGACTTTGATACCAAATTTAGCTTATTAATATAAGCCCACTTTTTGTTTGAAACCAACAATAAATTTTGATAGAAAATTTAAACTGTTACAAATTTGTACGATTCCACATGTTTTGTCACTAACGACCCGGGTTTCGCCTTTCGACATCTTCAGGCATTCTTTCACACGGATGCAATAGAACTGACGTAAAATAAACAGTTAGCATTGTCTATATACTATAGTGTAATTAATAACTTTGGTATATATGATGCTAACTGTTTATTTTACATCAATTCTGTTGCATCCATGTGATATAATGCCTGAAGATGCCGAAAGGCGAAGCCCAAGTCGTTGGTGACAAAACATATGGAATCGTCAAAAGTAGTCACAATTCAAATTAACTATTGAAATTCCATCAAGCAACTTCAGTCGATATCATAAACTTTGATAGATTTGCTGAAAAGTGTGTCAATGTATATTTTCATGCTTACGTAGAGAACGTTTAAAGAGTAAGCTTGTGTTTTTTTACATAATTCTCAGACAGGTCTTCATGTGATGTAATAAAGTCTTAAGTATATTTCCCATTGTTGACTGATCATTTGTTCTTTTATACAATTCGCTTCTGCTCGTGTGGGCCAAATGGGCGGAGATTAGTCGATCTAAGTTATTGTGTCTCACCCCACACTCTTTACAGCTACGTTTAAGTCTATAGCCACGTCTATCTAAAATTCATACCCTTAATAACACCCTTCCTAAACCACTACCCACAAATTGATTGGTAAAGCATTGGGAAGTAGTAAACTTTTAAGATGAAATGCAATACAACACAATTGTTTTATATATTGGATTATTAATATTTTATTATTTGTTAAGGCAATGCAAAAATATTATCATTCAAAAAAAGATGTTATGATTCAGTTTCTCCAACTGATTCAATAGAAGAGAGAAGAAAAAGGGATTATTATTTATTTCATGGTTATTTAACGGCTCAATTGTTTTTTAAATACTATCTTATTAATGAGTAATAAGCAACTAGCACCGTAAGTATTCTATAAAGATGATATGGCAGTAAAAAAGATATTTATTTTTGTTTACAGCACTTTATCATACATATAAGATTAAAAAGAATCATTCCGTAGTTGTTTTAAGACTGCATATATGGGTCATTTGTTCTGTATGGATGAAATGTATGTAATACCCATCATGCAATAGGGCATAAGATGTTGATAAAGACTTCTAAAGTGGGAGACTTCATCAAGTGGAACATCAAACAGGGAAATCACCACACTATTAAAATAGATCGAAGACAATATATAATTTATACTCACATAGTTTTGAGCTATTGACAAAATTAAGTTTATGAAGCTATTCTTATTATATATTATGAAATGAAATTTTGTGACGACGTGGAGATTGGAGTGTTCGATTTGTTATTTCAAAATCATTTTTTTTTTCGTCGAAATTTTTTTGAAATTGATTTACAAACCATTTTAGAAAATTGGGAAAACTTTTCATGCTTAAGTTTTTGGATACTTATTTTAAAGTAAGCTTTTTGGTTCAAATGCTTAAGTTAAGCATAGTTAAGTTGCCAATTATTTACGTGGATTTTTTTAACGGACGGTGTGTCACAGCAATTAAATTGCTCAATCCTCCTTTTATGAGGTAAGAAAAACACTAAAAATAACTATTCACAAGTCTTCATTTTTCAAGTGAGAAGTACTGTGATAATTGAAAGTATCTATTGTATAATAGCATTGTATACGAATTCATATAATGTTTCGAAAATCAATGTGTGGCCTTTCTAGTTAATTTAAATGTCTTAAAAGTAAAATTTGAACTGTTACAACTTTGTATGATAACATATGTTTTGTCACTAACGACCCGGGTTTCGCCTTTCAAGAATAAATCATTAACAAGATCGTTAATGAAAATTATCACAGGCAATTGTGTTAATTATTATAAGATTAATATTATTTAAGCTGTAATTTACTGCTTGCCTTGGGGTAAGTGTTTTCCTGTAATTAAAAACTTTGCTACATAGACGATGCTAACCTTTTATTTTATGTCAGTTCTGTTGCATTCATGTGATAGAATGCCTGAAGATGCCGAAAGGCGAAACCCGGGTGGTTAGTGGTAAAACATGTGAAGTCGTACAAAGTTGTAACAATTCAAATTTGATATTGAAATTCCGTCAAGCACATTCAGTCGATATCATAAATGATTTAAAATTAGTTTATATTTACACTTAGAAATGCAACGATATTGCTTATAATTGCAAACGAGCTTAAATGTAACTACAAGATTTCCACGGAAAAATGTAGTTGAAACTACATTGAAAAATAGCAAACGAGATCTGACTTTAAAAGTACCTAATTTTCAGATACAGTGCTTACTGCAGATGCTACGTGGAATACAGAAGAGTGGAATTCATAATTAAGGGTAAGCTATTTGAATTATACATTTAAATATTTTATACATAAGCGGAGATGGTAACTCTCAAGTGACCTTCATTTGATAAAAACACGGGTATGCTTGTGCTAGAGAAAAATAAATAAAACCATTACAAACAATGGTGCAAAAAAACCTCTTCAGAATAAGCCGAGAGACAATAAACATTTCAAGACAACAAGGATATCTTATTAAGGCACAATGGACCCAGAACACAATCATTCCTTTGCGTGCATGTTATTTGTTTTGTGTTTTTTTATTGTTGGTTTTTCTCTTTCAAATCACACATTTCTCCGTTAACACTGATGTGGCGTGCTCCACCTTTAACCATCTCTTTCGGCCAACAATGACGACCCCACTCTTAGCCGCACCACCCCTCATTACACGGGCGAAGATACATCTTGTTTCGCTCCTGCCTTGTTTGTGTCATCTGTCGTTCAGTGCGTGGAAACATTTTTCGCTGTCTATATTTCTTACGTTATCAAAAAAAAAAAAACGCTAAAAATGACAAATTTTTCCAGAATGCGTAAAAAGTAATGTAATTTTATATTCACATCAGGAATATTTTTTTAAAGTAACGTGAAGAAAAAAGTCAACAGTGGAACAAAAACTGTGGTGAAAGAAGTACATACATTGCTCAAATAAGTGTCAAAATATAAAGCATGAAATTTGATGTTAAAATGGCAAGTTTAAGCATTGCCGTGCTTTTTTTGTCGTATGAAACTAACCGTCATTATTTATATACTTATAAGTAAAACACAATGATATCATTTATTATTGCGTTCAATTGAAATTTGCAATGCTTTTTGTTGCATTATATAAGATTTTTTTTAAATTTAATTTTTAAAACAGATAAAAATTAATCAATTTGTTATTCTATTTAGCGTTTTTCTAGATTTGAGGAGTATTTTGTTACTCAAAAAAATTACTTCAAATAGAATGCACGGTAAGGTTATTTATAACTAAGGTAAGGAGTGTATCTGGTTTACTGTTGATTTCCACGTTTCCACGTCCGGTAAAAAGAGAAAAGTACTACTTCTCCTCTCAAGTAAGTAACACTGTGAACAACTCACTGTGAAGTAGTTTGCAGATACTTTTCAAAAAAGTGGAATAATAATGTTATCAATTTTAATTCGATATTTCATACGATGAAAGGCATAAATTTAAGTTGAGTAAAATATTCACTGTATTTTTGTAGAAACTTACTTTTACGAAAATAATTTTATCCGAAAGCTTTATTAATAGTTATTTGATCACATTTTTTATCATATCAAATTGGTTAATCAAATTTATAAAATGATTTATTCACTATTTGAGAAACCCAAAAGCTGCACAAACTTTTCTGAAATGGAAATGTTTTTAGTGTATCGTTTTTTTTTCCTTAAGCGAAAATGTTTTATATTACTGACAATTGAGGTCAAGTCTTTGAGGTGGTACCGCAATTCGCTCTTTGAGGTGCATTCATTTTCTGGCGAGATAAAAACGACAATGTGAACGCGCCGCGCCTTCTGAAAGAAAATTCTTGCTTCTTTTTACAAAGATTTACGTAAGAGCATATTAAAGTCACATTTAAGGAAAATGAAACATAAATAGAACGTGGCATTATAAAATATGCGCAAATATGACGTTTTAAAATATTTTTATGAAGAAACAGAAGAACAAATTTAAATTTAATGAATTACATTTTCGTGACTATATTAAATGATTTATTTTTGCTTTTAAGAAAATATTTTTATTTGATGAAATATTTATGAGTCGATGTTTAAAATTATTATTTATATATGATATGTCAACTATTATGTACTTATTTTTGAGAAAAAAAACTCCATTAATATAGAGATCTTAAGAATATTGAAAAAATGGTATGGGTGTTAAATTGATGTTCATATGAAATCATAATTATTCTTCGATGCAAAAATATCATCTACATATCAATTTCAGAATCAAATTTTCCAAAAAAGATTTGAATTTTTCTGTCAATAATTGAAAATATTATTTTTTATACATATGTACCAAGACAACAATAAAATATTATTAAAATTTGGCATTGTTTGACGCGAGAAAGTATAGTCCTACAACTATAATATATTAAAATTGGAAATATTTACATAACTCACATGTTTTTGTGTCAAGTAAATTTCTGTAAATTTTTTGACGTTTCTTTCATAAAATTGTGTGTTTAAAATATTGCCAGCGGATAGGAAAATGTCACCGGTAAACCTTGCAATATTGACTCATGTGAAATTATCCCTTCTTAAAAATAGTTACGAGGCTTAGTTTTAACCATGGCGTGAAATCGAAATAAAAAAATCAATGATTTAATATTCATTATTCACGTTAAACAAACTCAGCTGCACATTCAGTAACGTAGAAGCATGGGCAGTAGTTTTTTTTCTTTACGTTTGATTTTTTTAAGTAACTTTTTGCTAATCGATATGTCACTGAAATATCTGTAATTTTTCCCATTTATATAAATTAGAACGAGAAATTTATTTGAAAGTTTTTATCATTGCATTGGAGTGTGTTTTGATTAACTAGACAGTTAAATCTGCATGTAAGTTTAACTAGTAGCTGCTATAAAAGAAACAAGAATGAGTATGTGGATAAACTTATGAATTTAATGAATTTTGCTAATCTTCTTGTGAGGGATATTTTTTTTAAGTAAATAAACATTGTTAATATAATATATAATTAACCAAATGAATCTTTTTGTAACACTAGATATATGGTTATTCAAACGAGCAAAAACAGATAAAAAGTGAGTTTTTGTAGCGATAATAAAAAGCGAAAATGTAAAAATATGTTTATACCATAACTTTAAAAAAATGTTCATTGTTAAACATATTTTCATTTTCGGAAAACCTTCAAGATTACTAACATAATATTTTCATCAATCATTTCAAGAACATATTAAGAATATTTTTTAGTGTTCGAAGAATAGAAGTCGTCCATGTTTGAAGATTTACAAAGAAAAAAACCTCTTCTGCTAAATTCGGCGATTATAGTTAATTTGAAAAAACTATCACTACTAAGAAGCTTTAAATTCGCAGCATGTTATGATTATATAATTTGTCGTTGAATAGAATTTGTAAGTAATTGATCAAATTAAAGCGAAAACATCATATGGTAAATATTATATTAAAAACGTTAAACGGAAAAGTCATCGGTTACGTGTTTGAAATTATTAAATATCTATATATTATCAGACTACAAAATCGATGTCACATCTCATCGCTCGAATCAGAGCTTCGTTAGCAATATTTTACCACCCAATGAACGCCCATCTGAACAGAGTCGGATAGAGCAAAAAATAGTAAAATGCCTTTATTTCTTGATACAATAAATTTCATAGATCGAAAGGGATTTGGTTTGTATTATAAATTAATCAAATAAAACAATAAAAAATATTAAATTTGAATTGTTACAACTTTGTACGATTCCACATGTTTTGTCACTAACTATCCGGGTTTCGAGTTTCGGCATCTTCAGGCACTCTATCACACGGATGCAACAGAACTGATTAACTTACTAAAGACTTAAACATGTGAAATCGTACAAATTTGATGTTGAAATTCCATCAATCACCTTCAGTCGATATCATAAATTATGAAAAATATTTTTTTGTCAATTAATAAAGTTATATTTGAAGTCATTAAAAACTCCTTCTCACCTACTCAATCTTAAAAAAAAAGTGTGTTACACAAGTAATTATACCTTATCTTAGAAATCTAGCTTTATCCGAATATTCTTGTGGTCTTCGGAAAAAAATAAACAGAGCTTATAAGTAATATTTTTTTATAAAAACTTCTATTGAAACAAATTTTAATATGCTTCACGCATAAATCTGGCATAGTAGGATAAAACATATTTTTTTATGTTTCATATATTTAAGTTTTGGGCCGAAAACGCACTCAGACTAAACCTGTGGCGAGACAAACCACTTATGAATATGCATGCGACAAATTCAGCCGTGGACTGAAGGATCTAGTTGAGATTTTTAATTCGTTATCATATATTTTTTGCCATCCATATTTTTGGTAGCGAGCTTGCCAAGCGTAACAAATGTGATACGATTGCAACGTATTAATTAATGAAACAAACAATGACTTTTCGATGAAGTCTCTTTCATTATTTTATTTTGAATTTTAATTGAAGTAAATATATTACAAATTCAAATCAGGCTAACGTCAGTGTATTTTTGTTTAGTATATGTCCAATCAGGAGAATTGACTTGGCAATTGGTTCAACGATGGCTTACAGCTGTACATTATTTTGAATTTGTATATGCATGCGTGTGGCTGTGTGTGTGCCTGTATGCACACGTATGCGTGAGTGAATATAATGCGTATGGTGTCCGCATGAGCTGCACTCATTGTGGGTTCCACGGCTCAGCTGCGACCTAATGTTGTCAACAATGACACAACAATTATAACAAAATTAAATCTATATATGAGAGATGGAGGAGACCTGAAGAGCTCTGATGCTGACGCGTCATAGATCTTAACGCTCCATGAATTTGATATCCAAAAAAAAAAAAAAACAGCTGTACATTATTTTGAATTTGAAAACATTATAAGAACATATTCTGATGCTAGCTAGCAGTAGAATAAAATGACTTCTTATTATTTATTTTAGTTTTGCCGGAGATGAATTTTTGGACATTCCAACCAGTCAACTTTACTCTACTCGATCCCATGTCATCATACAGCGCCTGTAAGTGTTGACATCCCACTCATTCAGATATGTTGCGGTTTTCCAATGCTTCAACTTTCTCAGTTGGAGAAAAAGTGAGGCTTTTGAGAAGGTTTAACTTATTCATGTATAGAGGTGTTGGATTCTTATAAATATGGCGATGTAGAAGAATTTTAACTGATATTATAGTTGGACTGACGACATCAAATAAACATATATCCTTGTTTTTTTTTTTTTTTTTAAATAATAAAAACACATTTTTTAGTACTTATTTCCACAATATATTTTTTGATCAGGACCGGTTTCGCTCATCGCGAGCATTATCAACTGATAGAATACAATTTACAAACAAGTCTATTTATACAAAACAAAAAAATAATTTGAGTTAAAGGTAGCAGGTGTACAAAACCATGGGTTCAAGAACTAGGAAACAATTTACATAAAATCATACAATATTGATACAAATAAAGTAAATTAGTATAAAAATTAAATGTTCACAATCACTTATTAAGAATTACAATTACAATTATGGTAAATCAATAATCCATTAGGAGCTCTAAACAATCAATAAGGAAGTAAGGAGTGGGAAATTTTTAATGACGAAAATAACCCACAATCACTACTTAATGGAACAAAATAAATTAATACATGAGAAGTCGATTAAAGATGAATCGATGAGATGGGAAGATATGGTCAGTCAGGGGCGTTCCAATATTTTCTGTAAAAAATTAAGTAAAGGGAGGCAATATCATTTTTCAAAAAAAAAAAAAATATTTATTTGAAATATATATTTATTAATCTAATTTAATGAGTATAACAATGGTGACGACGCAAAAGTAGTTTGTTCATTTATAAGGTTAGAATTAGGCAAAAATTTATATCGATTAATTTCAAGGATTTCTTGTTTATCTAATTTCAGTGATTTGTTATTGAAATGCAGGATTTTGTTTCAATAACAAATCACTGAAATTAGATAAACACCTTACTCCTTACTTCCTTATTGATTGTTTAGAGCTCCTAATGGATTATTGATTTACCATAATTGTAATTGTAATTCTTAATAAGTGATTGTGAACATTTAATTTTTATACTAATTTACTTTATTTGTATCAATATTGTATGATTTTATGTAAATCGTTTCCTAGTTCTTGTACCCATGGTTTTGTACACCTGCTACCATTAACTCAAATTTTTTTTTTTGTTTTGTATAAATAGACTTGTTTGTAAATTGTATTCTATCAGTTGATAATGCTCGCGATGAGCGAAACCGGTCCTGATCAAAAAATATATTGTGGAAATAAGTACTAAAAAATGTGTTTTTATTATTTAAAATATAATGCCTTTCCATCAAGAAGTGACAGTTAACACCTTAAAAGTGATATATCCTTGTGGATAGGACTAAAAATAATTTCCAGGATTTTTAATCAAACACACAAAGCTTGTGACAGTCATAAGATCTTAGAATCCTTAGCTTCTGACCTATATATGAGGATTAAAATTTTGATGAAGGGTTTTTTTTTACACAATCAAACAACGCGCTTGTTTTGAAGCAAAATAACATTTTCATACAACTTTTACTGACGGCAAAGTTTTAGAAATTCTTTGTGCGTAGTTTCAAAATCAGTTTATAAAATCTACTTCAAGCATATCCATATCTCTATTATATATTTACCAAAATGTTTTCTTGATTTTATGTTATGAAAAAAAGCTTTGATGTTACACAAAAATAAAGTCAATATTAAATTGCAATAAAACGAATATGTGACGAGACGATATAGCCTTCTAAAAATCAATACACAATATCTGTAAGTCACTTACTGATTCAGAACAAAGGTGAGATTATAGAAACGAAATTGAAAAAAAAACCAGCGACTTTTTTCCCCTCAAAACTTTTCTATAAGAGCGTTTATATATTTTCCTGTGTCAAATAATATATTTAAGCCAGCAAAGGAAAGATGACAAAGTCGGTGACGTCACAACACGACACCCTGAGTGTTAAAAAGTGTAAAAAAATACACCCAAAAAGCAATGCACACATTTACGGCACACCTGGGTAAAATTTTTCTTACTGCCGCTTGTGACTTAGGGGTTTTTTGCCGCTGCTTGTTTCCGTGAAGGGAACTTTTTGTGAGGAAATTGCATTTTGTAAGTTGTAAGTATACCACTTTAGCCCACCAGTAGACCAAGTTTTTATGGTATGCTCGCGAATATAAAAAGGTTTTTTATGAATATTTATTAGAATAATGAGAAATACTAAATCTTTAAAGTTTGAGAAATGGTTCAAGAAGTATTTTTACAATTGTTGAAATGAATTTTTCAAATTAAATTAAACTATTAAACTGTTTACTCAGCAACAATTCCATATAAAAATAAACTTATACTACACGACCAGAAAAATGATTTACGATAAAATAAACGGTGTTGTTCTCTTGCGTCATTATTCATTTTAAATTTTATGATTATATGAATAATCTATGCATATCTTTTATATTAAAATATTTAAGTGCTGCGACCATAAAACACTATATAACTAATTGAATAATACGGTGAAAAAATAGCAATGTATTTTAGTTCTACAAAATTATTTTTAACAAATATAGTTGATAGCTATTTCGGATCACGCCATCGTCAGAACTATGCTTAAACTGACATTCGCTTATCTATATATAGCTGTGCAGAAAAGGCACACAACACATCCTCTCTCCTGTTCCAACGGCCTAGCTAGTTACTTTAATACAATGACACTAAATTTTCAAAATTCTAAATGAAACAATAGTTGTCTGACAATAAGATTATATGTGGGACGGAAGTGGTCCTTATGGAAGCAAATCAGACCACCCCTTTGTACAACGGCTGGACAAGTGGCGATACTATTATGTTAGTTTGTTCGTTAAGGATCCTTTGTGATAATTGGTGTCTATTGATTTCCAGCTGTTCCAAAGTCGTCATTCTCCGACCCTTACTACAAAGATGCAAACATTAAGGGGATGAGTTTGAATTTATATTATGTGATTCATTAATAACGTGATTTGCGAGTTGTGAATCTGTTTTTTTACTGTTGAATGATCTTACATGTTCCTTAGCTCGAGTAGATATACTTCTATGTATATAATACATTGCTTTTTTTTCACCGTGTTATAATGGAGTTCTACCAAGTGAATGCCAATTCAATCAATTAATTGAGTAATCATTTAATGTATAGAACTCTTTTAATATTTGCAATCTAAACATAGAAATCTATAAACTGTGCATGAATTCTTAACGTCGGTCGTTAGGCCACAAATCCTCATTTCTTTCTTAAATTCTTGTTTCATTTCAGTGAAAATATTTAGTTATTATTGTTTTATTCTGTTGATATTTTTCAACAGTTAACTTTTGTAATTTATGAAATCGACTGAAGGTGCTTGATAGAATTTCTATATCAAATTTGAATTATTGCAACTTTGTACGATTCCATATGCATTGTCACTAACAGTGTGATAGAATGCCTGAATATGCCGAAAGGCGAAGCCCGTGTCGTAAGTGAAAAAACATGTGGAATCGTACAAAGTTGTATCGGTTCAAATTTAGTTAATTTTTGATTTACCAAATATAGTTTTTTCTTGAATCATTTAATAGAATCAGTATTAATTTGTATATGAATTGATTCTTTCACGAGGTGCGCAACCTCTTGACGCTGAAGTATGTGGAAGTACATTCTTTTTTGAAAGGAGTTTGCTGTAATCTCAAAAACTCTCAGTCAACTGGAAACAAGAGAGTTCGATTCAACATATCTATCTATCCATCCGCTTTCTCCGCCGAGTCGAAGACGCTACCCTGCTTTCACGAATATAAATAATTCAATAGGTCTTAGCTTCTCCCGCCTGATACGAACAATACTTTATCGGTGGTGATTTTCAAACAGTGTACCTGTATGGGAAAATCAAACCCGGATAAAACTGCAATAACCGTAACCTCGTGGTATGATTGGAATAATATGGTCACAATATTGAGTGTCGTTACGAAGCGTTGAAGAAACAAAAAAAATATTTCGATCCCTTTTTTAAAGCCAAACCGGAAGATTAAAAGTAATTTTATCACTTTTAATTTAATTTATTATGCATACCTCAAATATAAGAATTAAAAGCAAATATTATTAAATATCGACATAAAAAAAAGTTTGAATTTTTACAACTTTGTACGATTCCACATGTTTTGTCACAGGCATTCTGTTGCTAATACTGACGTACAATAAACAGTTATCATCGTCTATATACCAAAAGTCTTAATTACAGCGAAACACAGACCCTAAGGCAAGCAGTAAATGGCAGCTAAAACAAATTTAATAATATTAATCTAATAACAATTAACATTATTGTCTGTGATTATTTTCATAAACGATCTTGTTAATGAGACATTCTTGAAAGAAATAGAATTATACTATCACCAAAAAAACATGTTATATTTCAAAATATGTGTTTACGCATCGACGAAATTAAAAAAGTTCTATAGTAATTTTTCCATTCGAGGCCTTTTAAAAGTGTTTTAATGAAAATAGTCGTATACAATGAATTTTGATGAAATTTCTTTGCAAATATGAAGTTTAGCTTAAAAATCAGCTAGCTTATAAATTTACGTAAAGTGATATGAATGTTTAGTGAAAGTGAATGGTTTCATTTAGATAACTTATTCATATGTTATGAGATAAAGCGATTAATTGTAAAAGTGTTACATTATATAAGATGTGACAGACAGACAGACTAAAGAAAAAATATTTTCGATATAAATTTTCAGTGACAATTTATTTTACGTCATATTTTGAATGCAAATAATTTGTATTTTTTATCCTGGAATACTTTATCTATTATTTGAAAGTAAATTAATTATAAAATAAAACTCGTTCTTAGAAATTGAAACGAAGATTTTGTATGTCTGATAATATACAGAGAAATTAAAATGTGACAAAAAATATTTTGAGATGAATTTATAATTGATTTGTAAAAAAAATATATATTCTCAATTGCTAAATCACAGCACAAAAATTCATCTGAACTATCTTCTATACGAATTATTCAAATTTCGAATAGAATTTCACCTTTACCATTTAACGATGAAAAAAATGTTGTTTCCATCAAAGTTAAGGGCAAGTCGGATCAAATTTATTTCGAGCTATCACTAAGTCAGAGGCTATTTATTATATAAAAAAGATAAATATAATTCTATTTCTTTCCAGAAACGAATAATAACTCTTTGAGGGTAAGCGGGGGTTGAATTTTTCCCTTCCATACCACATCAGCTGTGATCTATCACTCTCACAATTTGCGAATAAAACGCGGAATCGCTTTTTAGAGGCGATTATTTATTAACAGGTGGGAACGTGCCTCGCAGAGTATGGTCTGAAATGGCCTGTCTCTCTGAATTATACTCTAAATAAACCGGTCTAAGCGATAGATCTACCTTATTTCTTTCACTAAACTATCTCATTAAATAAAGTTGTTGTATTCAAAAATGAAAGATGTTTTGATTTCTAGCTTTTTTTTTTAGAATTTGCTTAGAATCCCAGAAAGTTTATTTGGGCCAATCTTATATTATATTAATGTATAAATTCCGAATTTTTTTATTTTTATTTAAATGTGTTGAAACAATGAGAAAATTGTGTTATTTGTGTTACTAACAAGGATAGCCACGGTACCTTGTATACATAAGATTTTTTAAGACTCTCAAAAACACCATAAAGAATAGTTTCGTGTTGTCATAATTACGTTAGTAATTGTTAAAAAATTCACTCAATCATTAATCGATGCCTCAATTCTCCGTTTTGGAATTCTTGATACTTTTAATTTTCGACAGTATTTTCAACACAACTTTTTCCTAGAATTAGACATTACAAATTGTCCAATTTTTTAATTCTCGGAATTTATTTTTACTGTATTTTAAATTTAAATAAAATTTATATTTTGAAGATAAACTATTATTGAAATTAATTTATTATAAAGTTCAGTCATTCTTGCCGTACTAGCATTATTGATATAATTTATGATATCGACTGAAGGTGCTTGATGGAATTTCAATATCAAACTTGAATTGTTGTAATTCTGTACAATTCCACATGTTTTGTCACAAACGACCCGGGTTTCGCCCATCGGCAATATTTAAATCTAAATTTTGAAATAATATGAGATTGAGCATATTTATAACCGATGATATAAGAAATAAAAAGTCATAAAGAAATACATATTAACGTATGTATCAAAAATCGTTTTATATGTTTTACATAATGAGCTTTTCATGTAGTTTGTATTTTATAAAATGTACATGCATATGCATGATTGATTAAGTCTTTCTTCAATTTTAGTTTACGACATATTTAATTTTTTTCAAATAAAGTTTTCATGGTGAAAATATCTTATTTACCATTGTTCTAGTCTGTTTCATTTTGTTTACCTGGTAATCATTGACTTATGAATTAAAATTTATTTGAAAAGCATTTTTACGATTTCAATATTGATAGTTGAAAAAGCTACTTTCAAAGAAACAGGTTATATATATTATAGAAACAGTACTAAAATGTGTTTATTTTGCGTAACATAATGTAGCTCTACCAAGTAATGAAAATAAATACGTTATGATATACGTTTAATATAAAATGACTTTATTTTGATAATGATTTCTTCTGAAGCTTTAAATTTTCAGCGTCAATTTTATCAATATGTGATATAAAAATACTATTTCTATTTACCAATAATAATTTCTTCAATATATGAGAATAGAAGAGCTTACAGCATAACATACGAATTAAGGTATTTTGGTCACTGGTTTTATTTACATCGATAGGAAATATTCTCTTGATTTTTATAAACACTTTTTCTGAAATAAGATGTTTGATATTATAAAATAAAGAATTCTACAGGAAAAAATTAAAGTTAAACGTAATTAACAATCTGTAGACAGAGTGAATATGCAATATATAATATTATAAATATATAGAGTTTACCATAGGACAAAATTCACTAGAAAGATTAAAGTTGTTTATTCCATTAACAAATTAATGTGTGTCAAGGTGACTGTTTATTCTTAACTTATAAAATTTATTTTCCTACACTTACAATAAAGCTCAGAATATATCTTGGTAGTATCTACTTACAAAAAAAAAAACAAAACAAATAAAGCAAAACTGAGACACGTATAAAAAATTTAAATAAAAACAGAAGACATGTTATATGAAATTTTATTTTTGTTTTATAAAAATACACTCTGTCAATTTACTTTCAACAAAAAGCTTTTGAATACGTATGAATAGAATATATATATGTACATCATAGTAATAATTCACAACGCGAACACGTTTTGTTTTGTTTATTTCATCGCTTTAGGGCTTTCGTATCATCTAAAAAGACAAACGAATTAATCATAAATACCGAAATAAAACTTTTCAATTTGACAAATTATTCCTTATAATACCTTTATTAGCGTGAAAGCCTGCTACCAGTGGTTTTTTCAGGGTGACCATGATTACCTTTAGTTGAATTTTTACACTCATTGAATTTCCCACACTCAGGTAATACTTTCATAGATTAAGCTATCCTCACTTGCATAATATGTGCGTTTGAGATTAAGCAAGCTTAGTTGGTGACTATTCTAGTAATAAAAGAGTCAGGAAACGGAAATCACCCGTAGCAGGCTCCAAATGTATTGTATAATTAACTATTTCAGCTCAGTCTGTTTTTTAATCGTGAATTCACCTTTTTTATTCAAAAATAGTAACATATTACTTATGAAGGTAAAAAATTGCAAGCGGTTTGCTAATCTAACTTTCGGTGTCCTACATTAGAGTAAGATAGAAAGTGTCCAAAGTGTCACAACCATGTATACGAAAAAAGGTGTTTAAAGTGCGTATTCGCGGTTTAAAAACTGTGACTCCACTACTAAATAATATAAATATCGATTACTAGCGATTAAACAATCAAAATTAAAATAGTAAAACATAAAATATAATAAATAAATAATTAAAAATAATTAATTATATAAATTATATGCATTGAAGGCTTGAGTCCAAGATATATTGAAGTAGGCAGGTGTTTCTTGAAAAGTTTTCCATTGTTTTAATTAGCAGAGTTATAAACCACTTCAACGGTGTGTCATTAATATTGGCTTAGTTTGTTAGGAAAGAATTTATCAAGTGCTTTCAGTACTCTTGTAATGAAAACTTACTATAGTTTACGCGTCCTAATATATTTATGGAGAAACAAGATTTCAATTATACGAATTATTATGAATTTCAAATAAGAATATTATTAAAAAATATTCATCTACGTTATAAACTCTCAACATAAATATTTTCGAATGCAGATACTTAAACAAAAGTCATTATGAGAGCTTTTTTGTTTGCTCAAACTGTAATTTTTAGGGAGATGTGAGATAAAATAATTAGAATAGGACTGATGGCTGATTTGTTGCGTTCTTTTCACACGTTTGAGAATCGCATGCGTGCGAAAGAGCTAGTTATATGCGTCAGATACATATATTCATGCCCGCAAACAAAAGTTAATGAATCAGTTGAAAAATCAACCGGTGAAACTGTTTGTACTGTATTACACACGTGAGTACTGTATCCAAAACCTACGACGTTAACCACTCGTCCACGGACCCGATAATTGCTTACCGTACTGTATGTTAAGCATTTTGACACTATAGAAATAAGATAAATGTAATTTTAATTATAATCAGGGAAAGCTATATTATAACGGGGAATAACAGTGAAATATTACTGTCACTTGGTGAAAAGGTGTCATATTTTAAATAAAAAAATACATTTTTTTGGTAAACTTTAGTATTATTTCCACTATAACACGGTGAAAAAATAGCAATGTATTTTAGTTCTACAAATTTTTTGTAAGATATAGTTGATAGCTATTTCGGATCACACCATCGTCAGAACTATCTGATGGCGTGAGCCGAAATAGCTATCAACTATATCTTACAAAAATTTTGTAGAAATAAAATACATTGCTATTTTTTCACCGTGTTATAATGGAGTTCTACCAAGTAAATGCCAATTCAATCAATAAATTTCCACTATAAATATGATGATCAAGGACGGTCTCGCTCATCGAAAGCGTTTTCGACCTATTTTCAGAATAAGGCTGAGCAAAGCAAATTCTCGTGATGAGCTGAGAGAAGCCGGTCCTGATCATTAAATATATTGAGTAAATAATATTAAAATATTACAATTTTTTAATAAATGAAAAAGCTTGAATGATGATGATGATATTAACATTAATGATGTAACCAAGTTCTCGTTACACTTTTAAAAAGCTCTTTCAGGAACTTCAACGAGAGCGTGTATATTTTTAAAGAGGCTCCATAAATAGATGATTGTCGAGACACGTACGAAAATATAGAAGGTGTAAGCTGTTCGCTAAAAAATGCTAGAATAATGTCCGCTGTAAAAATACGATGTATATTTCTATATGCATTAAAAAAAAATATATTTTGTTCTCATAAATAAACTATATTAGATCTAGTGTTGTAGCAGTGGTAATAAATTAAAAAAAATGGGACTGTTTATTCTCAATGAAGTACACCGGTTTGATATTCAAATATATCTCAATCGAAAACAGGCAGCCATAAATAGCGGAACCCTCAACCGTCACCTGATAACAGGGTTGGTTATTTCGAGCCCCACTTTCGTCACACTCGATTAACCCTTAACAGACCAACAAGTATTCGTTTAGACAACTACACTTTCACAGTGGCGTTGAAGTGGAAAATATGTCGCCTAAAAGCATCATCATTACATTTTACTAACGCGGTATCTATGCATTTAATTTTTTCGCAGGGCAGAAAGAATTCTTGTATTAGATGTGCAAAAAGATAAAAATTCATGTTTGCTTAGGATTTATATCTTCACAACAAACATGCGCTGTAATCCACTTAATCAACACAAAATATAGTTTATGTCTCATAAGCGACGCACAAGTACACAATTAAAATATATGACTTTTTCAGATTTCAAGAATGAGCAAATGCAAATTTTACTACTATATCTTATGATTGTATTTTGCTGTGATCAAAGAATTGCTACTCATCATAGAAAAAAGTAAAATATTAATAAAAAAAGCTTTGCCAAATGCTAGTCCGTAATCAATATAATTTTTATTGTACAATATTTCACAACCGTACTGATAGCTGGTGGCTTATTTATGTAAGTGTTTTGGTTATGAAAAGTAAATCTTTTCATTTTAAGAAACTTCTTACTGCAAACTATATTGAGAAGGTATGAATTGCATCGCACAATTTTTTCACTTAGTTTTGCTAAGCAAAAAAAAAAGAAAAAAATGCGTTCACAATATTACAAATTACAAGCTATTATGTTGTAAAATATAAAATATAAATTGAGCGTATCTACCTGGCATGAACGCCACTGCATCAATAATGGGGAGGTTTCTTAAACCTGAGTTATAGCTTTGGAAGGTTCGATAATACGCAGGGCCACTTTGCCGAAAAGTTAAAGGTAGGTAACACATAGATAGATACAAAATTCAACTAGATATCCTTTGATAATAATTGATACAGATTGTTTTGTTTAAATTTACGTATTTTGTTTTCAATGCTTGCTTATCATACCATTAAGATAACATTTATTTGTTTAAGCATATTCCTGAGTACCTTAAAGGCCTCAGGAAAGCTTTAAGAAACAGATAATGAAAATGTTGAGCAAAATGTTAGCTCAAATTTAAACAAGCCATTAATAAAAAATTAACGTTATTGAACAATTTGAAAGGAAGTATCGTATACCAGGAACATGCTTACAATGGAAAAATGATGATTTGCTCATATTTCGCTTAATAGAAAAAGCATTAAGGAAATAAAAACTATGACCTGTGATGGTTTTTTTTCAACCTCGTTTAATCTATAGCATCCATACAGACGTTGTTTTTAATGTGAATGCTACTTGGTTTTATTGTTTAATTTATATTTGCAGAGAGAAGAAGGTTCGCTTGTTTTGTTTTTTTAATTTTCGATTCGAGATGGAAAGGTATTATATTTTAAAAAATGGATCACAATTCCTAATAACTTTTTTTATGCTAAGTATCTTGCATATTTTTTACAGTCAATTTAATACAAATAGTGTTTTCTATGAAAAAAATTATATTTCATGATATTTACGGTGTGCGAAACCGGTTCACATAATATTATGTAATAAGCAGATATAGGATAAAGTATATTAATTGTGTAATACTCACGTCAAACTAATCGATCTATTGTAGCTATAAGAATTACATATACTTATGCTTTTTAATATACTAAAAACGGTTCAGCACTTATTTTACGTATTACATCACGGTTTCTTAATCAACATAAAAATAAGTTGTTTAAATAATTGAAAGAATTTTATGCAGGAGTAATCGTATTTGAAGGACTTTTAGCAACATTGTAATCATTTTTCATAAATAAACTGTTAGCATAAAAACACTTATTGTTAGACGCATGCATTAGGAACGAGAGGGGATATTCTATGAAGAATATTACAAGTGTATGTTTTTAAAATTGTGAAAATAAACGCGCTTCTTTATCTTTCTGTTGCATTTTTTACATGCATTCAGGACTTCTTGGTTGACCTCTCATACAATAACACGTTCCCGGAAACATACATTCCCGCATAAAAAATCCAAACCTTTAATAATACTTGTAAACACATCTTTTTATACATCTGATATTGGTGAAGCTTTTTGCAGCTTGCAACAGAAAGCAAAAGTTAAGAAATGAATCAGTTTTATAAGTTTGAGAGAATTTGTACATTTATTTAGGTATTTTATTCAATATTTTTGATAAAATTACAAAAAAGAGAGCTTTTTACTGGTAACTGAGATTTTATTATTGAGATTTTATAAAATATACTACACGTCTGATTGAAAACGTGGAAAAACGTGATTTCAAGCATTTGTTGTGCATATTAAACAAGCATAGAATGGCTCAACCAATGATTTTTATTTTTAAGAAATAAGATATTTTTTTTGTTTTCAGTGTTCTATAAAGAACATAATATTGGAAATATTTTTGGATGATATAATGAATGGTTTTAGTTTTGTCTATTTTCAAAAATAGCAAATAAATGATTTAAAATTAGAAAAAGTACTTCCAGGCGTATTAAATTATTATAAAAGTGTAATTTATTATTTCATATTTTCCATCCATCGTTGAAAAAATTATAAAATGAGAGCTAAAAGTGATTAAAAAAGAGATAATCTATTTATTAACTCATCCTTTGAACGTTATTAAGTTGACCTGCTGATATAGATTCAGATCATGTAAAATACGGATGACTTTTTGAGCATTTCTTCTTTTTTTTACTTTTACGATTTGTATTTTTTTAGTCTTGAATAAATTCTTTAAGCATTGGTCAACATATTTATTGTTATAATTTTAATTGTTATATTTCACTATATAATAATAAAAAGAATCGAATCATTGGCGCTATGTATGATTCTGGAATTAAGGAATTAACATGCTTCAATCAGAGAAAATATTACTTTTATACATTTCTTTTTAAATTATTCGTTCTGCAATTGTTATTTCGTTTATAATTATTATATAAGGGTTATTCTTTTATATACAGTAACCCTCAAAAAGCGTTTCGTATCCATTTTTATACTTCAAAGTTATTTTAAAAGCGACTTTTCTATAACATAAGACCAAATTTAACGGTTACAATAAATGTTGTTTATTTATCTCTGCTTAAATAGTGGTAAAAAATATTAATATTCCTAAATTATATTAAGTATTTTACAAAATAAGAACGCATCATCAGGTTTCCTTATGGTTGCACTAATAATTTTTTTTGAAATGATATTGAATTCATCATTGAAATTTAAAAAAAGATAATTAAAAACTCTAACGGAATACGATTTTAATAAGAAATGCGTTATAAGCGTTTCTTTTATTTTTGCGTTTATCTTTGAAATATCCTGACAAAAGCAATGCTTAAAAAAATAAACTATTACATACGTCATACTTTGGTCGTATATATTTTTTAATTTGTCAGTCATTCTGTATAACATCCTTTCTAAGAAAAATATTTTACTTTAAAATTTCAGCTTTATCTCGATAGATAAACGCCGTAATACAGAGATATGCATTTCTAATTCTTAGCACAAAAATGTATTAAGCGTTAAAATATAAAGTTTTACTAGAACCTTGTTAAGCTACATACATCGGTATTTCAAAATTTAAACTCTTACTAAGTTCTGATACGTAAATATATATGGAATCAACAAAGTTATAAAGGTTTATGGAATTATTATTCTTATGATAATTAAACTATATTGTCTTGGTCATAAACTTGAGAATTTAATGAATCAATTTCCAGGTATTCGTATTATATGGCTTACAATGAATATTCATTTAATCAAACTATTGGCTGTAAATTTCCAATTTCTGTCAGTGAATCGAAATATTATGATAAGTTAACATTATTTATTTCGAAAATTTCAATCTTCTTGACAAGCTTCGAGCCTGAAAATGAGATGTTATCAGTAAAAGTCAACTAAAGTAGACGTAAATTCAGATACCAAAGACTAAATGGTGATTTTTTATTTCCGTCAAATGTCTAAATTTAAAATATTTTAATCAAATTTCAATGTAATAGCTTAAGCGAAGTATTTTCGAGAACGTAGTTTTTGCTTGTTTTATTTTTATAAATCGAAAGGAAAAATATTTATAGCATTGTTTTTGACGAAGGAGGTATAATATTTTTAATCATTGAAACGTACATCAAAGATTGCGATTATATCATTAAGATTAGTCATCTCTGTAAGTCACCTGACAAGTGTATTTTTTATGCGTTAATTTATCCGAGATCGTTTGCATTAAAATAAATTATAAACACAAGTTTTATTTTGGATTCTTTTCCTATGAGAGGGGAAAGGATTATGGTCGCATATTTATCGTTATCTCAATTTATAAGACTCTGTAACAATTTTAGTTCCTAGTCGAAGAAAAGTAGCATAACGATTATTTAGAGGATTTATCACCCTCAGCACACATATTTTGAGTCACATCACTAGTCAAAAAAATGTTTATTTGATAGCAAAAATTTACAATTTATAAATTTTTTATTTACTAATAAATTTTAAAGAGTAACAGATATATTTTTTGGTAACGAAATGAGTTTCAGTCGTGACTAAAAAAGGCTAAGCTAAACTAAGCAAGATAGGCTTAGTTGAGTTTATAATTGAGCGTTTCTGTTTTTAATACTTATCTAGATGGCTTAAAAAAATGCCAATGATATTTTGCATAACTATTTTTTCCAAATTTGATGTGAGATTTGTATAGCATACATATAATTTTTGACCTCTCATTTTTCGTTTAACTCATTCAAAAAAGTTTACCCCGTCGCACACCAAAGCTTGAAGCACTGCTAAAAATGATCAAATCTATATTTTTAATACAATTTAAACAATTTACATAACATTGGCATATAATCATAGCGAACGTGGCAAAATTGTAAGAAATGGTTTTTTGAATATGCAAATACCAAATATATACGAGGCGAAAAAAAATTCGCGATTCAAATTTTGAGAATTACTATAAAAAGCAAAATATTCAAGAGCGAACCGTTTTTCAACCGCTTTTTTGGTTTTCAAAGAAAGCCAATTTATTTTCAATACAGAATTCTGTTTATTACAAAATTTAATTTATATATAAAATAAATGCGTTCACTTCATGTCAAACTCATTTCTCGTCTCAGGAAAATTCCCAAGTACCCGGTTGAGTTAAAAAAAAAAGTATATATATATTCTAATATATTATTGTATATTGTGAAATATATAAAAATATGTACCGTATAATATATAACATTGGCACATATTTTCTCAACTTTTCCTTATAATATATAAATGTAAATCATCGTGAAACCGCTTTCTTTGAAAGTTCAGAAAAACCCCAAGTCCTGGGTATTGTAAACTCTTTTGGCAGAGATTTGGGAAAAACGTTTCAAACGAAAAAGCCTTTTGATAATATAAGCCTTCAGTTTTGAATGACTATAAGTTATCGTTTGACACTCGGTGCTATTGCTTAACTATTTTATTTTTTATAGGTAAATTTATAAAAAAATCTGGAACAGAAATACTCTTAAAAGATTTTATGAATACAGTTATTTTAGTGATCATATTTTAAATGTATAAATTTAGTCTATAAGATTTTTTAAATTTAAATTTTTTAATTTAAATTGATTTTTTAAATTTTATTTTTTAATTTAAATGACTTCATCTTCTTATAAAGAATTTAAGAAGAGTTAATTAAATCACTAAAAACTTTAAATTTTGCTTTTGAACATTATGTTAGATAGTCTCGATGATGATATTGATAAACACTACAAATAAACTGAGCCGTTTATGGCTGTTATAAAACTATCATCAACAGAACACGATATAATTTATGATATTAACTGAAGGTGCTTGATGGAATTTCAATATCAAGCTTGAATTGTAAAAACGATTCCACATGTTTACGGGTTTCGCCTTTCGGGATATTTTTCTATTACACGGATGCAATAGAATTGATACACAACAGTAAGCATCGTTCATATTGCAAGAACTACGATTTCACATGTTTTTCCACAAACAGCCCGGGTTTCTCTTTCGACATATTAAGGCATTCTATTATATCACACGGATGCAACAGAATTGACTTACAACAGTTAGCATCGTTTATATTGCTGAAACTTAACGACAGCTACAATAAATTTAATAATAGTGATCGAATAATAATAGCACTATTGCCTGTGATATGTATTATTCAAGATAAGAACTTTTTATGAGTCATTCATGAAAGGATTTTACAACAAATAGTAATTGGGAGTTTTTTTCTTTGACTTAGAAATTAATTACTTATTTCTCGTTGACAAGTAACGATAAGTATTAAAAATAAGTTGAAAATTTCAGTTACATCCGTGTGATAGAATGCCTGAAGATGCCGAAAAGCAAAATCCGGGTCGTTAATGAAAAATTATGTAGAAACGTACAAAGTTCATCAAAACGATATATTAGTAATTATCATTAAGTTTAATTTGTTTTTGTGCAAGAATTTTTTGTAGTAATTATTTCATCTAGAGATTATAACAAACTTCTGTAGTACAAGTATAATAAAACAAATCCGCGAATCCACTTTTCACATCGGTTGACCACTTAATAACGTAAAGCTTACGTAAAATGATTTAGCATCGTTGACGTCACTGTTAAATATGACGCAAGCCAAATGTTGTTGCCATTTGGTTGGCAAACGTAATCATTTGTTTATGTATAAAAATCAACAATCACGTCATCATGGTTTCCTTGAAAATTCCCTTTGTTTTTTCGAAATGATCTAACTTTCTGCCTCCGATTATATCAATGTATGTCAATTTATTTACAATCTTCGTTCAAACTTACTAAATAATTGGACTGGCTTTCCCCGGTATATTTTAAATTACATAAAAACCTGTGATGTTACATAGCCATCAAGACTTATATTATTATTATTATAATATAATAAATCTTTCTGTTTATGAACCCTTTGCACTCGAATGCTGCCATAGAGGCGGCTTTGTAAGTTTATCGTATTACTCGGATGCCGCCACTGCGGCGTTTATAAAGTCATTTTGTGTACACTTTTAGCATTTTTTATAAGTCGATTTCAACTAGATCACAATAACAGATCATTAGGGAGTCATTTTCCAATAAAAAAACATAGCCAAACATAGTCGGCTTGCGTAATATCAATAAGTGTTGTCATCGAAATGCATGGTGGATCCCGAGTGCGTACTTTAACTGTACCTACAGAAGATCGTCTTGCAGATAAATTACATAGATTACGTTTAGGGACTAAGAAGGGCTGTGTAGTATGTTCAAATATAAAAAATTCTGGCGGGAGATCGGAAACACGGCTGTTTTGCGAGACCTCCGTAAATAAGCCGGGATTACATGTGAGCGATTGCTTTGTGAAACACCATAAAATGAATAATTCCAAATAAAATAAAAATATGTACATTATTTCTATTTTACAGAAAAAATAAAAAAAAATTATATTTTTTAATTTTATATATATTTTCCTTTATTAATTTGATTCAAGTAGCGAATACGATTTTCGTAAAAAAACGCGTCGAGTTGCTGGTAGGCACATACGAAAAAGTGCTCGAGTGCAAAAGGTTAAAGCATATACGTATCATGTTCATTTTCCAAAACTGAAAATAGCTTTATCCTAAAATTCCTCCAGTGTAACACAAACCCCCGTGTGGCTTCGTGGAAATTTCTCCCCAGTGGAAATTTCCATATCTTGTTTTCGAAATCCGATATAACTTGAAAGGTTTCAAATTCCTAAGACCGAAGTTATTAATACATAAAATATTATTCAATACATTTTATACTCAACTGCCGCCGGAATTTCACGATCATTATTTTCAGTTACCTGACTTTTAAATTAATATTAAAATTAACATTCTTGTGACCTAAGTGCATTACTTTGAAAATATAAAATTAAATAACTATTTACGTAGATTTATCGGTTCTATGGTTTATTCAAGACCAGTTTGATGAACAGATGAACAGTTTGAACATAATTGGATAGTTCGTTCTTACAATTGTTGATTAATCATTGATAATGTTCATAAAAGAAACGACTAAAATCTGAAGAACTATTCAATATAGTGTGTAGAAACGGATTGTAAAATTTTTATCAATTTATAAATTTTTGACTACTTAATTAATTTTTCCTAAAAAAAACTCATCAATTGTGATCAAAACCCAAATTGTGATGCTATAAGCATATCATAATTAAAATAAACTTTATATCTTTTGATCATTTTAAATCCAAAATATCAATCATCCATGATTTAAAGTTGCATAAATTTAAATATAAATCTTGGCATGAATCTATACTGCAGTATTTATAGGCCTTAAAGAGCTCTACTACGATAAAAACCGACGCAATCAATAGATCGTTGAAAAGGGCAAATGTTATAGATAGTATAAGACTACTTCAGTACTGATATTTTTATGAAATCTATACCAAACAAGAGCGTGGAATACTTTTTCTTTTGTCGTGGTGTAATGGGATAATGGTAATACCATGTATCAAAAAAAGCAAAAAAGGAAAACGCCGAAATGATTGAGTTACACCACTTAGAACCTTTTACCATTTTAGCTATTTATACAAGGTGTTCACAAAAATTCTCGCTTAAATCTTTTCTTTTATAAACTCTGATGCTTATTCAATAACTATTATTCATTCGATAGCACGAATAATTTATAAAGTGATGACAAATTGAGTAAAAATATTGTTGGTACAGATGGTACGCTTGATTTAAAAATAATTACGTTGTTACCAATACATATATGACATAATGACTTTAATATATATACGATACTGTTTATTTAACGTCAGTTCTGTTGCATCCGTGTGATAGAATGCCTGAAGATGCCGAAAGGCGAAACCCGGGTCGTTAGTGACAAAACATGTGGAATCGTACAAAGTTGTAACAATTCAAATTTGATGTATAACATCATAAGTAAAAAATAAAATTGTGTAAAATTTCGTTACATTTTATTGATATGTTATGATCGACTTAAAAAAATATGCTTTTTATTATATAGAATTCCCAGCGTTTGAATCAATGGAAGTTATTGTATATATCATGTGTTATTAAATGAGGCCCAAAAGTCTAACTGACATAGCTTTACATTCTTTTAATATAAGTCAGGCTAGAAATAGAACGGCTGCAAAACTGTATTGAGTTTAAGAAAAAAAAAAAACTTTTTCGTCAATGCTATGGAATTGTATCTAAATGTAAACAAAAATAAAGCGGTCTTATGTACATTTATAAAAAATTATGTCGCACGTTTTCAATTAAAAATTAAGGTTATTTACGTTTTTATCTTATCAACGGAATATCTTAATAAAATTAGATCGAACTTTTTTTCATAGGTTATTGATAATAAATTATTTATGCCTAATAAATGAACAAATTATAAAATTGTTCGATTGGGTAAGTAATTTTATTAAATCAGCAAACTTACAATGGTAAATAAATAAAGTTGTAGTGAGAAAAAAAATGCAATGAACCAATTTCTGAAAGTGAAAATTCTAAGGGAAACCCAAACACTTCCCGCAGAGGTTTTGGAACGCACATGGGCGCTAAAATATCCGCAGCGGCATTCTTTTTTGTGTTCGTCCGTTTCATATTTCGGTTGATCCCCGCTTGCAGCGATCGTAAAATATCAAATTGTACAATATAATAAATTACGTTATTTTATGCGGACGACGACGTGCTTGTTTTTCGATGGACCGGTGGGTAAACTGTGGGCCGAGCGATTATCCAAATATTACCCTACTCCTTCGAAATTTATTTTGTTATATTTTTGAGAAATTGTCAGCGCTTTTGAAATATTTTCCCCTTGCATGCGTACCTGCATCTGTGAATTCTAGATGTAAATAATCTTGTATCTGAGATTTGGTAATTGAAAGCATAAATGTTTGTGATGTGTTTTTGTAATGTGTCTATGAAAAAGTATCATCACTTTTAAGGTGTTGACTGTCACTTCTTGATGGAAAATGATGATATTTTTAATAATAAAATCAAGTATTTAGTATATCGATTGAATTGGCATTCACTTGGTAGAACTCCATTATAACACGGTGAAAAACAGCAACGTGTTTTAGATCTACAACTTTTTGTATAAGATAAAGTGTATAGCTATTTCGGTTCACGCCATCGTCAGAACTATTCTTCTGAAGATGGCTTGAGCCGAAATAGCTATCGCCTATATCTTATGAAAAATTTTGAACTGAAGTACATAGCTATTTTTTCACCGTGTTAAGTATTTAGTACTTTTTATTTCCTCACAATATATTTTATGAGCAGGACCGGTTTCGTTCATCACGAGCATCAGTTGATAGTGCTCGTGATGAGCAAATCCATTCCAGATTATGAAATAAACAATGGAAATAAGTACTCAAAAACGTGATTTAATTATTTAAAAAAAATATAAGTTGTCTTTTAAATTTAATGAAGAATTGAAAGTTAAAAGTTACATATTTCTTTGATCGAGAGATAAGTGCGGAAGACAGAAACGCAGTTGTAGGCGTTGTTGAACATGGTATACAATAGCATGATGGATAAACATGGTTTTGTAAGCATTATTTAAATAAATTCAATTGTTTTTTTGCAAAATACTAATAAAAAATTACGTTGAGGTTTATGCAGTATGTCATTTGACGATATCCGTATATAATAATTTGCTCGATCACGATATATTGCTCTTTGTCAAACAATATCATTTGCTCATTCATATTTTGTGAAATTATCAAACGGTAAAGTTATAGAAGCGTTAGTTTCACGGGTCGAAACGATTGTCCGTGAGGGCCAGGGTCGATGGGGGAAAAACATGACCACCCCGTACCGCCGAAGGTCTGAAACCTCTATCCGGTAAATTTGATTGCTGTGCGCTACCGGCCCGCGGGGAAAACTTTACCGGAAAAATCTTTAGTTTATCTCAACGGAATGGCCGCATGAATTTCTGTATAGAGTGTATCGAAGTGGTTGTATGCAGTATTATTATACTTCAATCTAACAAATACTCATTTAAATTAATTTATAAATAAGAAATGTGCATAAGAAATGTGTAGTGAAATTGCAAAAGTACTGTCGAATTATTGTTTGTGAATATGCTGTAAGCTCAATGATGGTTATAATTGTAAGCAATTAAATTTTACATTGAACTTTTTCAGTATGAGCAACGATACTAGAAAAGTAGTTATGTTAATAAATATCAAACGCCTTATTCAGTATTAAAACCACAAATTTTTTGTTTCTTTTTTTATAAGGTTTTGTATTAGATAAAAAAACAAAAAAACGTAGCTATTAGCTATTAGGTCTCAATTTTAAATTAGATTCCTCCCAATTATGCAGTCCAGTAGTCAATCAACTTCGTTTGACATCCTTAGAGGACACAAGATCACGGAATAGAAGTCTATAATGGAATATTTAAAATATTGATTTTTTAAAAATCGATCACTAGGTTTCTATCAAAGCGTACGAATAATCAAAATATATTCGTGTATTTGACCAATTCGATCCTGCAAACGAAGCTTTTAAAATTACAGCTGATATAATTCAAAATAAAAAAACCAAATAGAACGTTTTATTAGTTTATACGTTTTAAATTTTTTTTTTTATATATTATTTAGAATAAAGTGAAAAAAGAGCAATGTAAATGCAAATACTACTATAAAGCCGAAATAGCTATCAACTATACCTTATAAAAAAATTGCAGAACTAAAATACATTGCTATTTTTTCACCGTGTTATAATGGAGTTAAACCAAGTAAATGTCAATTCAATCAATCAATATATTTATTACAAGTGAAAGTGAGGTCAAATATTTAGGGCTTATACGATAAAATAATTCGACACCGTGAATATGTTAAATTGATTTTGGTCATTAGAATAATTAAAAAAAAAATGAGAGGAACATAAAATTCCAAAAAATGGTTGCGTTTATTAATATTATGTGCATGTCAAAATATTTCTGATTGGGAGTTTAAAATCAACAGGAAATAAATTTACCTTCTGTCCTGGCGGATGGTCTTCCTCAGACGAAGGCGTTCCTCGTCCACGATTTCTCCCTTCAGGCGGAAGCGAGGCCGCTGATTGGTCATATCCTGAGGGAGTAGAACTACCCCATACAGCCTGTTGAAAGCTGCCATGTCCGTTTGCTGCAGCCAATGACTGAAAAGAAATACAATCGATTAGATTTGTATGGAGAAATAAATTAAATGCTTACTTTATTGATTGAATCGGCGTTTACTTGCTAGAACTCTATTATAACACGGTGAAAAAATAGCAATATATTTAAGTTCTAGAAATTTTTTATAAGATATAGTTGATAGCTATTTCGGCTCACGTCATCATCAGAGCTGAGTTTAAAAGAAAATTTGCTTATATATATAAATATCTGTGTAGAAAATGTACACAATACATCTTCTCTCTTGTTTTAACAACTTAGCTTATTTCCTGCTAGTAAGAAAACAAAAAAAAATAATTGTAAATGAAACTAAACAGGCGACACTTTCAATGAGCTTACATATTGGACGGAGATGGTTAATTGGATGGGTATGGCTTATTACGGAAAATAATTAGCCCCTCGCAATGTTCTGAGGAGTGGCGACGTTAGAATTCGATATTTATTGATTTCCAGCTGTTCCAAAGTCGTCATCTTGCGACCTTTAATAAATATGTAAACAATGATGAAAATATAAACTCAGCGCCTACGTGTACATAGTTTTGGCGATGGGTGAGCCGAAATAGCTATCAAATTTATCTAATTTTTGTAGAATTAAAATACATCTCATCATGTTAAATGCTTAGTAATTCGTGCTGGCAACATTCAGTAAGATTTAGTAAAATAGCAAACTTCATTGATAAAGAATGACAACGAAAATAAACGAAAGATTTCCTATTTAAATGTTTTTTTTCCCATATTATGTCATAAAATATTTATAATCGTAAATTAGCTAGTGGCGCATCCGGAAATATTTGTCAGTTTTGAAATAATACGATGGCATATTTTTCCGACAGTGTTTCTCAAAATATGATAATTGTGTGTACTGCGAAAAAATGTGGATGCTGAACTTCCGTTGGACAAAGTATGGTGATTACCACATATGGTCATCGCGAAATTTTATTAACACAAATATTTAATTTAATTTTCAATTGACAAAACTGTGTGAATTTCCAAAAGCTGGATCACTCACAGCCCACGTTTCGAATTTAAGCATCTTGAAGCATTCTAACCCATGAATGCAAAAACTTTTCTTATATTAATCAATGAAATAATATTGAAAAATATATTTTACCTAAACATATTATTTTAATTATTTTGATAGACATATTGAGAAACTTTCGATTCTGGAATCGGGTGATTTTTTAATATCTCAAAATAAATCATTATGGTGATAGAAAATATATTTTTATAAGAATGCAAACATTAAGAAAACAAAAAAAAAAACTGATTTGTCCTGCGTATAATTATTTGTGTGAATTTTCATGAAATTATTCTTTTGAAACAATCTTATATTTATTATAGATATATTTATGAAATTGTAAATACTTTATCACTTGTATAATATTATGTTTCGAAACTGAAATTTGAAAAACGCGTCATTTGTATTTGAATAAACATTGCTGATATAGAAAATTGGGTGGTCATCATTTAAATTCAGTATATAAAATATAAGCTGTTACCTAGCGCGTTGCTGTCGTAGAAGAAATAATTCTGTCAATGTTGTTTCTCAATTCTGCGTACAATAATATCTTAGCAAACAGATTCTTTTCAAACATCGCAAAAAATGGTATGTGTTGTATGCGCTGTTTCAGCAAGAATATTTCATGCAGTGTCTGCCGCAAAATAGATTCTTTGTCCATTTTCAAGATGGACAATGAGATGAACAATATTTGAGATTGTTACTATGATTTGGAAAATTCAAAATCTATCAATATTGACTACCTGAAAACAATAACTGCCAAACATTTTAATTAATCTTAATAACATCTTAATGCAACGTTAACTATTCAAAAACCGTTTAATATAAGCAACCATGATTTTACCGCTTTCAACTTTTTCTAAGCCAAACGGTCAAGTCCAAATGGTAATCCACAGCGACTAACCACATATGCTCAAGCTCAGTGGTAAATCCTAATTGGTAATTCATCGGCATTTCAGAATTTTTTTCAAAGGACTGGTCTGATCTTAATCATCCAGTGGGCGGTGCATTGTCATGACTAATGTATCAATTTTTAGCTCGAAATATTCCATTGGATCAATTAAGTCTTCTGCTGCTGCCAAAAGCCACGTGTTCATAATAACATTAACGATCAATCTTTCTCTTAACTCCTTTACTGCTCTTAAAGGTATTACAATCCATCCGCAAATGTTTAAAAAAAATAACACTGGTTGACCTGCCGCGCGTTATTGCGACCTCAGAGTAAATAAATTCAAGAAAATTCGTTATGATAACAAACTATTTTTGTTTTCATTATATGTATTTATTTGAGTGTTTGTGGAAACACGATATATTTTTTTTCTCTCTGGTGCATACACGAATAAATCTGAAGTTTTTATGGCCACATAGAGTTGTCCGCGAGAGAAGCACGGATTATCCAAATCTAATCCACACACTTGCAGCAATTTTCCTTGAAACTGTAAACGTTTGAATTCAAATGGCATATCTGATGAATTTTCTATTGAAAATTATGGCTTCGATGACATTATTCGTGGTGGATTGATGGTTCAGAGAATAATAATATGCAAATGAATTTTTTTCAAGGTTAAAATGTATGGCGGCATACCAGAAAAATCCTGTGAATTCAAATATTCAGACGCATGATGTAGTGATATTGATTTATGTTTACCAAACCTGTGCTTAAGAAACTTGCAGCTTCATATTATTTTGGGGCAGAGTGGGGAAAAGGGTTGTATTCCAAAACCTTACGGGAGTGTTCTCAAGAAATTTGTTAAGTTTCATACCGATCGAATGAATATGATATAAGACAAACTGATATACATACATTGATTTTTTATACGTGTATATGCACGAAAAACGTTCGCTTCTATGTAAAGTAAAAAATAAATTTAAAAAAATCGTTTTTGGTGTATAGTTTAAGCAACTCATGCAGCGTTTGTTTGAAAAGAAAATTTAGCCAAAGAAAATACGCAGACACTGAGGAGTGTAGAGTAAATGGATCTCCGTCAAAAATACATCATTTATCTTACAAGGAATGGGGTCCTCTTTCAAAACGCTCTAACTGTTTTTCAGTCACTGAAAGCTCCAAATACGAAAAATAACATTAAAGTTTTCACACGAATCTTTAATTTTCATTTTATGATCACAATCTTTTTAAAATTAATTTTAAAAAGTTTAAATCACCAAAGACTATATTGATAAAATTAATATAAAATTAATGTATTATGTATACCGAACAAACGATATAAACTGTGGATTAAACTGATAAAGGTTCTAAGACTCAATTACAATAAATAGTAAATCGTTAATTTCAGTCAGTTCTAAATGATTTCCATATTTTAATTTGTGATTACTTCAATGTTGAGGTGCTTAGTAAGAATTCTGTAGCCTTAACACTAAAAACAATTCGAAAACAGTAAACATGAAAGACCTAGTAAATTTCCAGTATTATACCATATTAGCCAGAATTATTGAATGCCACTATTTGTGTTCTCAAAATTTCATCCGTAATTCAAAAATTCATGGATATTTTGATGACCCACAATGAAAACTTATCAAAAGTTTTAAAGAAGGTTTTCGATTAAAGAGAAATATGCTGGACACGTTTCAACTAACTTATTCGTAGAGCTATAAGTGAATAAAGTGATAAAAGAGCTTTCAAAAATCTTTCAAAGACATAGGCACCAAGAAATATGCAAATGGCTAAGAAGCAAGCTTACTAATTAAGAACATTGTTTGATCCATATCCGCTTCCAATAAAGGGTATTTGGAATCCTAGATGTAGTATCGGTGAAGTAATTAAATTATTTGCTTAATTGTATTGTTAACCTAAAAAAATAGATTAATATAATTTTTCTATAACAATAAATCAAACACTATGTAATAATATGAAGATTTCCATAAATTTATTAATACATTGAGATCATTTTATGTGAAAGATTCTATTCGTACTATATTCGTACATATAAAAAAATAGCACTTATAGAAGCTTTTTATACGTTAACTTTTTTAAAAAATTTAAGCTTTAATGCTTTTGTCTCTTCGCGCTCAAAAATATTCCCTTGCGTGGATGGAAGGTCATGAAAACAAACGTTCATGATGTTTTGTGAATAGGTCCTGAGTGGACGTTCAGTTTAAAAGGAAACTTTATTATGATTTCGATTGTAGCCCATCAAGTTCTAGACATGTTTCTTTCTTCGTTCATAAATCAAAACAACAAACACCACTCTTCTCGTGTAATATATTATTATTTTTATTACGATACTACAACGTACATTTTGTTTCGTCCGAGAAATGTACGATCTTTATATTATATGGATATACGTTACAGCCCTTTTTATATTGAAACCGTTTATGATAACAAGATTGACGTGTTATAAAATCCGAGTACTAGGGAAAAGGGATATTCTTACCATATCCCTTGCTTTATCGTTAAAGTGACCTTCAAGTAAAACGAAATGCTGACCTACCAATCGCCCATTTTTTAAATACGAAATCTATTCCTTGTAACCATTTTAACAATTTTACATCTGAGATTTAAATATCGATGGTTTTATGTTTCTATCTTTATCTTTTTGATGGCCTCAAATGAGGACTTTGACTAAGACCATTCTTTTCTGTTTTGATTGATTAAAAAAATTAAATAGTACTTAACATACCAAAAAAACACGGTATTCAAATTCTCAGACAAATTAGGTATGATGTAATTTTTTAAAAAAGACCAGTATGTTCTTCAGTCCCTTGATTTCTCTTTGTAGAAGATTGTAGGATTGAAATAGAATGGTTTGATTGGATAATTGCCTAGATTGTCGCTACTTCTTGCATTAAGGATCGGATAGGTAAGAAAGTACTTCAACATCACAGGCACCTATGCCTTCCAGCAGGAATCAATAAATTTGAAACTCAATTAAAAAACTGTTAATTGTGAAATTTAAACCACTAATTGGTATTTTTTTCTTTTAATAAAACAATGAAACACAATTTCACAGTTTTGTCAGACAATTTAAAAAAATATATAAGATTTAAGGGTTGTAAAAAGCCTTATGGTAAAATTTTGAGATGAACACGCTATGTCGTCACGATAATGACAACTATTTTATCATATTGGCGTCATTTATATACAAATTTAAAGCTATTTTAAATAATAAAAACACATTTTTTTGTACTTATTTCCACAATATATTTTTTGATCGGGACCGATTTCGCTTCACAACTGATGATAATGCTCGCAATGAGCGAAACCGGTTCTGATCAAAAAATATATTGTGGAAATAAGTACTAAAAATGTGTTTTTATTATTTCAAATACCATGCATTTCCATCAAGAAGTGACAGTTAACACCTTAAAAAAGAAATTTATAGCTAAACCAGATAAAAAATCTTCTTAATTTGGATAGTTATCAAAAAAATGTTGGAATCTTTTATCAGAATTAATTACATGTTTGTGCATGAATTAAAAATTCTTCACAGCACAATAACAAATGGCCCGCAAATTCTTTCGGAAGAACAGTATCGTTTGAGTACGTGAATGCTTTGCGTAACAACAGATAGCGTAGACATATTTACAGATATACTGGAGAACGTTAACAAGGTCTAACGGATTCGTTAAAATTCTAACGAGACCGTAACATGTGCTTTTTCAAGCGAACATTTTATGGCATATATTTTTAATACATTATTCTATCTTTACTAGATTTAAAAGGACGCTAAGCTGACGAATATGACAATCAATTAGAAGTCGTTCTCGAATATCGTTACGGTAAGTTTCATAAATTGATTTTTGGATTTCTGTATGTGGGTATGTATATGTGTGATATCGATACTCTTTTCCATATATACATGCCTTAAAAAAGCATAGCTAGAGCAAAAAGATTACCATTTATTCTGTGATAGCAATATTCTACTTTACTACTAAGGTTGAGCGATTTTACAACAAACAGTTTTCATAGAATAATAGTTCCACTTGAGTTAAACTATATAATCCACTCGATTCACATTTTTGAAGGAGTATAGTTATAAAAGAAGCGGATCGAAAGATAATTATTATACAACATGCTAAGTAGACTTTCAAATCTGGCTTGGAAACAAAATTAAGCAACATTGCTATTTGAAAAAACATTTAAACACGTTAATATTTCAAAATATAATTTGTTAACCATAGAAATTCTAAGCATACTGTATGTTTTAGGTTTATGCGGATTCTTAACAGAGTCGTGGAAAGGTAAATAAAAAACACTTTACCTTTTTCTGCCTCGTTAGACATAAATACGGACCAAATTTTCGGGATTTTAAATAAAAAACGGATTTTTTTATTTTATTTGATTTGTCAAAAGCAAATTGCTTAATACGCATTTTTGTGAAGCGATTAGAATGTCTCGCAAAAGAGATTTTATTCAATTTTAGCAACCTTTTTTATTATACATTTATGTTTCTTCAGAAAAAAATATTATTTCAAATATAAATTCATGCTTTTTTCCTACCCGTTATACGATGAATCTTTATATTGATACTCCGGGCTTAGGGGTAACAACAGTCTAAAAATATTGTGAAAGAATGCCTGAAGATGCCGAAAGGCGAAATCGTACAAAGTTTTAACAGTTAAAATTTGATATTGAAATTTCATCAAGCACCTTCAGTCGATATCAATCATCTCTTATTAAGTGAAAGTTTTATTTGGTAAAAAAAAATATCCGATCAAAGTTTACCAATTTTTCGATATTGTTTTTCAAACAAATATTTGTGTTAGAAAATTTAAAAATCATATAATTCGATTTATATTTGTAAGCACTTAAAATCGTTATCACTGCTAAGTAAAGTATACCAAACCTGTTTTTATCAATTTAAAAATTATTAAATTTTGGCACAAGTGCTATCAGTGAGTTTATTATTAATGATTTTTTTTTTTTTGAATAATATTATTTACAAGTTGTCCATATCTCATTTATATATGAAGAACATGAAATAATTAAACACAATTTTAAATATTATTTGTACAATTTTATATTATGAAGACCAGTGTCGGTTTTTCTGAAAATCATTCGATACTGCTTGCAATGTGCGAAACCAGTTTTGATTTGAGGCTATCAAATTGTAGAAATAGTAGTAAAAATTATATTTAATTATTCAATTTAAGTTAAATAAATAATAATTAACTCATAATGGTCTTTTAGCTCTAAGGCATATAAATTAAAAGAATTTGGGTTGTTATGAATAAAAAAGAGAATTAAATTTAAGATTTCATGCATTTTTACTTACAAAAAGTGAATCGCCAGAAATTGCTTTGAATAAAAAAAGGAATACGAATGCAATGCGAAAGATGTTTCTAGATATAGATGAATTTTTGCGGGTTATCGATGTATAAATATGTGTCTTTGCTTCAAATGGCATAATTCAGAACGGTACAGTGTTTTCTTTGACAAATGGGGTAGACTGTAGTACGATCGAGCCTGATTGTTGCACGAATGCCTAATGATGTTGCAAACGCTTTCGAACCAACCTGTGCCAAATGCGATTCACGTACAGTCAACTTATTTTAATACTTCGATTAGTTACACGTGACCTACAAGATAAAATATATTTTTAATCTATTAATTTATCTCAGCATTTTTAGAGTGAATATTTTTTTTTGACCTGATCTATTTTTTTATTATTTTTTTAATAGAATATTCCGACAAAACATAAACTAAAAATTGATACGTTATGAACCATCTGACTGCTAACTTCTCAACTGTTGAGACGGCTGATTTTTCTGAGTTGATAGTTGATACCCGAAAATATATTAATTAACAGTGGTTAACACCTTCTTGGACTTTTTTTGTTAATGCATTGCTTGATTTGTTTTGACAAATTCAATAAGATTGTTTCAAGTAAATTTTATTCAATACATTTTTGAATTTAAGGTTTTTGAATGTTTTGTAAACGAGTTAAACGCGAAGCGATACCACAAATTGGAATCGAATATATATAATACGAATACCCATTTCATGCGGTTACAAAACGTATTTGCTTACAAACCACTATTGAAAGACTACTTTTTGGTTTTAAAATATAATTGCACAATATAGTCAATTAAATTGAGAATTTGAGAATGTTTTGTAGTCATTTTAGTATTTGAATTTTTAATTGTTCTTATTGAACATGAAATTCAAATATCGAAAATTAAACGTTTTCGGAAAACGGCCAGTTATTCTTTTATTCGAAATTCGAATTAATATTCCAAAAAATGTGTTCATGCGTATTTAAAGGTGTGCAAAAATAAACCTGTAAATCAATTCAGAGGGGAACTATCGAAAGTCAATCTTTATCTGCAACGATGTGGAGACAATATTGACTAATGGTGTGTACAGTGCAATGTTGGTGTACATCCATTTCGTGATGCTGCATCTGTACTTCGATCAGAGGCAAGCAACAGGGGTAAAAAATTGTGGATATTTTCAAACTGAATATAAATTTAAAAACAACGAAAACGTTGTTTACGCTTTAAAACGTAAACAATGTTTTAAAACAAGGCGAGTGAGTTACAGTGGTTTTAAGTAGATATCAGAAAAATGACAACCAATAGAAAACACTTTAAACATATTTAAATTCAGGTGATCATGTCGCAAAAAAAATGACAATAAATAGGTCTAAAGAAATAATATAGATTTGTCTAAACTTGGAAAATTGGAGTATCTTTTAATTTAAGAAATGCATTGATTGAATTGGTATTTATTTGGTCGAACTCGATTGTAACACTGTCAAAAAGTATCAATGTATTTTAGTTCTACAATATTTATTATAAATAAACTTGATAGCTATTTTGGCTAACGCCTTCATCAGAACTATCTGTGGTTCAACAATTAGTACTGTTGAAGGCGTAAGCCAAAATAGCTATTAACAATAAATCAAAAATTTTATTTAGAGCTTAAATAAATACATTGCTATTTTATCAGCGTGCTAAGAAATGCATGCTTATTGATTGAGAACATTTATTGAAAAATGTAAAATATTTTTCCAAATTATGAAATGCTATATTAACTGTACCCTTAGTTGTCAAGTTGGCGTTACCTATCGATCCATTGATGGTTGAACCGACTCATTAAGTATCTTCCATATCCGGACGATTCTAGTATATTGAATTGATTGAGATTGATTAAAAGAAATAATCAAAAAATATTTTTCAAAAACTTAAAAACGTAGAGAATATATTTTAGTTGATTGATTACTTATCAATAAATAATATTTCTACGTCAAGAATTGTCTTGGGAAAAAGTTAATAAATTGAAGTAAAAAAATACGATGTAAAGTATTATGTCCACATTTTTAGATGTTAAAGATCAGGAACAGTCCGTTTACTAATAGACAGTTGATAATACCCGAGATCAGTGAAACCGGTTCTGATCATAGCATATAAGATTGCGGAAATAGTATTTATTATTGTGTTTTAATTATTTAAGTTTTTGAACACGTTGGGTTTATTGTTATGTGACTTATGTTTCCCTCCTAAGTTATCACAACAATAAACATTAAAAAAACTTCCAGCTCACAAAAGGTTTAAATTCCTAGCTATCCTAAAAAATAAAGCACCCAATGGAAAATACATTCTGTCCGAACATGAGTCAAATTGAAATCGCCGTAAATTTTCACGGTATTTCGAAATCGCAATCTCACGTTCGGTCGGGTTGCTCGGCATTGCAGCATGCCATTTTTGAAGAAATTATTTTTGCAGCCGTAATAGCGAGACAAAACAGATGTGTACGTGTAACCATTTCACTATGTGAGAAAAGTTTTCAATTATTATACCAACGTGGACACAATATACTTATTTTGGAGCCATTGGAATTCTGTTTTCTGCGTATAAAATATTTCCAAGACATGTTTCAAAATACATAAAAGTCTTTTATTTATTCAAGCAAAATTGCCGTCAATCCTTCAGTGCAACTATATAGAGAGGGCCAGCACTACACGCTATTCGAATTATGGCTAAAGGGTCGTTTTTAAAAAGTTTCTACTAATTGATTAAATAAGCATTAACTTGGTAGAACTCAATTATAACACAATGAAAAAATAGCAATGTAGTTTAGTTCTACAATTTTTTTATAAGACATAGTTGATAGCTATTTTGGCTCACGTCATCGTCAGAACTGTGTTTTAACTAACATTTGCTTATCCATATATACCTGTGTAGAAAAGGTACACAATACATTTTCTCTCTTGTTGTAACGACTTAGCTTATTTCTTGCTAGCAACAAAATTAAAAAAAAAAATGTAAACGAAACTAAAAATGCGGCTATATCAGTTACCATTAAGTTTCTTCCCTTGTCTATGCCACCAAAACTTGTTTTTATTCTTTATTTTTGATTTCAGAACATCCAAAAAAGGAAACAGTTTATATACTATGACAAAATAAATCTGTAGTTTTTGATGTGTGAAAACTTTTGAAAGTGACCCTAAAGCGAAAATATACTAACGCGTAAACCGCAGAATCATAAAGAAAACGGCCCGTCGAAGAAATTTGGCACGGTTTTAAAAAAATACAATAAAAAAAAACCTTCGATAAATAAGACAAATCGAAAAGCGATGGAGGAATCGAAGGCTCGAGTTGTGATGTAGCGCCTTCGAAATGAACGGTTTTTTTATTGCTACGTTAAGATGTTTCAAAAAAACTCTATTATCTATTGATAGATTTATATTGGCTCAAACGTAATTTTGACACTTTTTCTAAAATACGTCAGGCAGTTTTCAATTTCATAGTCATATTGTTGACTATAGCAAAGTAATATTTTAGGCAGAAGTAATATCCTTAGTGCACGAAAATACGCCTCAATGATCCCCTACGGAACTTCCCAGAAACAATTGAAAAACAAATATAATACCAAATTTGAATTATTAAAACTTTGTGTGATTCCATAGGTTTTTTCACTAACGATCCGGGTTTCGCCTTTCGGCATCTTCAAGCATTCTATCACACGGATGCAACAGAACTGACGTACAACAAACAGTGAGCATCGTCTATATAGCAAAGTTATTAATTACAGCAAAACACACACACCCCTGGTCGTTCGTGACAAAACATGTGGAATCGTTTCAAATTTGACACGATGAAAAAAATATTTTTTTAGTTTTATTGCTAGCTAGCAGGAAATAAGCTAGGTCGTTAGAACATAAGAGAAGATGTATTGGGTACTTTTTATACACAGTTATATATAAATTATCAAATGTATGTTTATACATAGTTCCGACGATGGCGTGAGCCGAAATAGCTATAAACTATATCTTGTAAAAAGAATTGTATGTCTAAAATACATTGCTATTTTTCCACCGTGTTATAATGGAGTTCTATCAAGCAAATGCCAATTCGATCAATAAATTCAAATTTGATATTGAAATTCCATCAAGCACCTTCAGTCATAAATTCAGGCATAAAAGTCTGCGCGTTTGGTATTTGAAGTAAATTTCACGACGTTGGCAACCGAAATTCATCTTAAAATAAACGTATTGGTGTATATAATAATTTAAATAATTTCTTCTAGACTGAAGAAATCGTACAAATTCAGTCAACTTAATTTGTCGGAAGTCGGAAGAAAAGATTTTCGTTATTTTGCTTGAATGAAGATTGTAGTGTATTATTTTCAAACCATTCAGGTGAAATATAATACGTCTGAAATTGGATATACACATACCCGAGATCGTCTCTGAAATAGAGATACTTCAACATTCCGTGTCCAAGCGTTCAAGAGCCGTCCAATAAACCTAAACAAGTAAAGTTAACCCCTTAGTTACCAGAAAGCTTTGAGAATATATAAAATTAATAATTCGATATAAACTATATGTTTACTGGTTTGGGGATAATTTCATGACTAAATAATATAACACGGTGAAAAAATAGCAATGAATTTTAGTTCTACAATTTTTTTTATAAGATAAAGTTGATAGCTTTTTCGGCTCACGCCTATATAACTAATAAACTATATGTTATATATAATTGTAGAACTAAAATACATTGCTATTTTTTCTCCGTGTTATAATGGAGATTATATATTCACGTTCAATTTATATGCTAAAAATCGTAAAACTATGTCACAGTTAGTAAAAATAAAAGAATGACTATTTTAATCACGTGGCTAAGTGTTGAAATATTTATTTTGTAGAATAATGGTGTGAAATATCAATTCATCATGGATGACAGCTAAAATTTTATCTATAGGCTTACAATTATAAATTAACACGGTGAAAAAATAGCAATGTATTTTAGTTCTACAAAATTATTTTTAACAAATATAGTTGATAGCTATTTCGGCTCACGCCATCGTCAGAACTAATTTTTAGACAGAAACAGAAGTTAGTTCTGACGATGGCGTGAGCCGAAATAGCTATCAACTATATTTGTAAAAAATAATTTTGTAGAAATAAAATACATTGCTACTTTTTCACCGTGTTATAATGGAGTTCTACCAAGTGAATGCCAATTCAATCAATAAATTATAAATTATTTTATATGAAAATAGTTTCATATTTAAAGTAGTGTGTTAGTCCTGCTTTCTATATAAAAATCATTCCTAATTTTTAATATTACGTAGCATTAAAATATTATGGAAATGATGAATGATAATGAATAGATTAGTTGTTAATGCTCGTGATGAGCGAAACCGGTACTGATCAAAAATATGTTGTGGAAATAAGTACTATAAGATGTCAAATTTGAATTGTTACAACTTTATGATATCGATTGAAGGTGCTTGATGGAATTTGAATATCACATTTGAATTGTTACAACTTTGTACGATTCCACATGTTTTGTCACTAACGACCCGGTCGTTTCGACTAGACGTTAGAGTTAGTTCTGTTACATCCGTGGGATAGAATGCCTGAAGATGCCAAAGTGTGAAAACCGGGTCACTAGTGACAAAAAATGTGGAATCGTACAAAATTGTAACAGTTAAAATGTGTTTTTATTATTCAAAATATCGTTCCTATCCATCAAGAAGTGACGGTTTATACCTTCAAAGTGATTATAAGATTATTCTAAAATTCGATAAAAGTTGCAAAATGTTTGTGATACCACGTAAAATGTTTTCAGTTTCAATTTTATATGATAAAAACTGAAAGGTGAGAAAAGATGTCGCAAAATAATAAATCGTGATAATATTGAGAATATACAAGGTTTTCGCGAAAGTGGATATCTATAAGTTGACGATTATTGACATAGCCGAATATCATAAAATCTCGGGAGCGAAATAGTTAATCGTTCGGGTTTTTGCGAGTATCTTGCCGGATCTCATATCATAATATCCCAAGCACATTAAAAGCCACTTTCGGTAATAAGTTTTTTTTTCTCCGTGAGCCATCTTGAATAGAAACTGCCCCATACTACCTAGCATTAGTAATAAACTATATCGTGTTGCAAGAAGAAAGCAGGGGTTATTAGTGGGGAGTGAAATTTGTTCTATACAATATAAATAAATGATTTATTTAACACATTTCCTATAATTTGCTTTATTATTTCACTAGTTGTGTCATAAAATAATACATAGCAGTATGATTTTTGACTAAGCAGAAAATGTAAAGAAAATACGTAACTGACAATAAAGTTTTTTAAATAATAACGCAACCGATGTCAAAATTAATTACTCGTGTCTAGAGGTGAAAGCGTATATCTCACATGATTAAAAATTAAATGTTAAGCAGGCAAGCTGCATGTTTTGTTTAAAATGGTTTTATTTATATAAAAATCAATACACAATCAATTGCTTTATTAAAAACAAACTATTACAATTAAGTTTTTTTTGATTGAATTAAAAATTGATAGAACAATGTAACATAGAAGGCTATAGTTTGATTAAGTTTTTGACTATATTTGGATTTCATATTTATTTATTTTAAGTGGCCTTCATATTTTCATCGGATTGATTTCAAAATTCAAATTATAAATAATACTCGGAATCTTTGTGGTCCATATTAAAATTTTAATAAAATCAGGCAAATAACGAAAAGAAACGTTTAGTGTTCAGAATAACTATTTAATGAAGATCTTCCATCAAGTGTTTAGTGTTAAAAAATCGCAAAACACTTTCCGTATCCTTTTAAAAAGAAAATTGAAAAAGTTTTTTGTAATTTAAAGCACATAGTTACGAAATATTCAGTTACTTTCCAGCATAAGTAGATAAGATTACTCAATTACAACCCCTGTGAACTACCCTCTGTTGTGAGGTTACTTTTCCCCTCAAACACTTATACAGCCACACGACTTCGTTCTGTAATACTACATCTGTCGGTTGGGCTTAACAACTTTATCCCAGCTCAAGTTATATGGTCCTTAATCCAATTTTGAGAGCGAAAGCCGAGAAATGGTGTATGAAAAGTGTAGGAATTTTATGGACGATGTTTCATCGGTTTGATTGGCAATACGAACCGTGGATTGTTGATCTATTTCAACTTGATTAACGAGCTATTTAACGATTTAACAAAGTTTTTATCTGTATCTCAGTTGAACTCTTGATGCTTCTGTACGTTTGTTTTATTCAGTTGCTGTATCCATGGATTTTTACATTAAAGTTAGCTTGTTTTTATACATTATTTATTTCTTTATTATTTAATTTTTAAATTAATTAATTGACTTAAGACACAACATGATGCAATGTTTCAAGACGTAATAGGTGAGATTAATTAGTTTCTTGAAATTTAGTATTATTTTCCTTATTATTAATAAGTTTTTATTTCAACTAATTTCACATTCAGTTACTTTAAAGATATTTACATTACAATGAAAATAAACTCATTCATAATAAAATCCCATATTGATAGCGTTATTATTTGATTGGATGTTTAACATTTCGTAATAACTGATTTGCAATATTGAGAAGAATTTTTACGTATGTTTTATATTAAACATTTAAGTGGACTTTTAAGGTCAAATTTGATTTATTAAGTGAGGTTTCTTGAACGATAATTAATACGGTAGATTCCCGATTGTGAGTGACGTAGCAAGTGGAAGTCAAAAAAGGTTTTGTAATATATTTTTCAGTGTTTATTCAAAGACGAGAAAACGACACTTTTATAGTTTTTTTAAATTTGTATTGAGTACTTGAAGTGGAATTAATGGAAAAAAAATAATTTTATTAATATTATACTTGTGTTTGGAGTGAAATATAAATAAATTTTTGATCTGAAAGCTCATATTTTTAGATATAATTTTCACAACAAATCTATTATATTTTTAACATTTTTTGCTTAACTATTTTGATAAAAGCATATGTTTTGATTTTTTGAAAATTTTATAGTTAAATCAATTATAGAATCTATTACTCACCACATAAAATTTTTAAGCAAAATAAAATAACGTCTTGTTAATTTTGTTATGAAATTTTCATTTCATTTATTTACATACTGTCTTATATAACACGATGTGCTGTACGTAAGTAAAGTACAATGTAGAATTGTAGAACAAGCAAGTATGAAGATCTATGATAAACGAAAACGGGTACGACACTCTGCACGAAACAAAACAATGTTTCTCCATTAATTAGCAGTGCATGTATTGTCTGTTTGAGAGATAAGGTGGTGACAGCTTCAGTACCTGAAATAAATATGAGATGAGGACACCATCTTCAGATGCAAACTTCCTTAAAGGTAAGTAACGTTCTCAATCCAAGGCACAGCATATATGTATTTATATTATACTATGTGGTATACATTAAATCTAGATTAATAGTGACGAGTAAAAGAGAAATTGGACTTAATTCGTTCGAGAAATACGTTTGAAATATAAATTTATGGGATTAATGTGTTGAAAACTTTGGATGTAAGCCTAAATCTTATTCATAGATATTAGACGTCATAAGGTGTATTTTATTTATGTCCATACGTGAAGCTTGTCAATGGTTTTTACTACCATCGGCTAGTATGACTAAGCCTCAATAATTTTATTAACAAAATTAAAAGTGTTGTCTGAATAAAAATGAGATAATAAAAATGAACTTAAAGCTCATTTATTTACTATATTAAATATGCATTAAAAATAATAAAATAATAAAGCTATTATAAATTTTTTGACTTTTGAAGTTTTAACTGTCACTTCTTTCTTGATGGAAAGGAATGATATTTTAAATAATAAAAAAAAAAATTTTAGTACTTATTTCCACAATATATTTTTTGATCAGGATCGGTTTCGCTCATCGCGAGCATTAAATATGAATCAGTTGATAATGCTCGCGATGAGCGAAACCGGTCCTGATCAAAAAATATATTGCGGAAATAAGTTTTAAAAAATGTCTTTTTATTATTTAAAATATCTTGATTTGACTAATAACAATTTCATAAGCCCATCATCATTTCAAAATAGTTTGTGAGTTTTTTATTATATATTTTACTATGTATAATTGAATTCTCATTTAGAGTGGACACATTTTGAGAATCTTTTATGACTCTTTATGGATATACAAATAATTTAAAAGGCGAGGACGGTCTTTCGGTAGACTGGGAAGGGAGGGTGCGTTATCTCAAAAATATATGGGCGAGGTGCTTCAACACAAACCTAATGCTCCATAGCAAATTTTTAACATGACTTTCTGAACGGTTCGTAAGTTTTCGATGTCGTAACATCATGCTAATGATGCGATAAAAACATTAAGGATATAGGACATAAAAAGAGAAAGAGTTTAAATTTATAATACGACCGCTTTTCTAATTGAATTATACACCATTTTAAAGACAAGCTTCATTCAAAATTAGTGATTGAAAGTTTATTAAGTTTTTGAAAAATCCCTTAAATCAACTATGATGTTTTTCAATGTTTATTTTTCAAATATTTCATTGTTTCTATTTCGTTTAATGCTCTGAATGGCAGATTTAAAACAATGTTTCTATTCTATTGTTTGACAAAAAGATTACACACTCCGTAAAAATGAGATTTTATGCATTTTTTAAATGTATTTATAGATTTTTATTTAAAGAAATATATGTTTTTGGTGTAGAACGTTCTCTTTTATAATACCTATTCGATTTTAATTTAGTAGAACGTTGTGGAAGGGATTAACTATCTATCAATCCATACGTCTCTTCATACTTTCCTTGAATGCATATAGATTGTACAAATATGTAACATACAGCTTTCGTAGAAAGTATATTCATTTAAAAGTCACATGTTCCACGTGGATACGGATTCAAAAATGTATTATCATATTAAAGTCGTTATGTCAAAGCATTTTTTTGTATATGAAATTCTGAACATAACTCAGATTTCTGTATATAGATTTATTCGCTAATAAGAATTATTTTAATGTATTTCATTTATTGAATGAATTGGCATTTACTTAGTAGAAGTCCATTATAGCACGGTGAAAAAATAGTAATGTATTATAGTTTTTTTTTTAAGATATAGTTGATAGCTATTTCGGCTCACTCTATCGTTAGAATTATGGTTAAACGTACATTTGCTTATCTATATATAGCTGTGAGAAAAAGGTACACGATACATAAACAGGAGAGAAGATTTATTGTGTATCTTTTCTACACAGCTATATATAGATAAGCAAATGTACGTTTAAACATGTTCTGATGATGGCTTGAACCGAAATAGCTATCAACTATATCTTATAAAAAAAAGTTGTAGAACTTAAACACATTGCTATTTTTTCACCGTACAATTCATTTAAATTACTTATTCTTCATTTTTTTGAGAGTTGAAGGAAAAAATCTCAGAGAAAGGTGAACCCAGAGATATTTGAAAGCAATTCTATAAAAAGTCATATTGTCGCGTTGTTAGAATAAGTTGGTAACAAACATTCGATTCATTCTGACGTATTGGGGTGTAAAAGTTTGGAGTGCTTACTGAGTCAGAGCACCGACAATAATTTAGAAAAGGAAACATATATTTCAACTTGTTCTTATACGTTTTATCTTCCAAAAACTTTTGCCAAATTTAGAGTTGTTTTCATACAGTTTCATATTGAAATTTTGATAATCATCTAATAATGTGTATTTGGTACCTGACAATAACAAATATATATTTTTGTTACAGCGTAGTTGAGGATATAATTATTTATTTTATAACAAAGTCAAAACGAATCATTGATTGAATTGGAATTCACTTGGTAGAACTCCATTATAACACGGTGAAAAAAAGAGCAATGCATTTTAGTTCTAAAAGTTTTCTATTTCTATATATAGCTGTGTAGAAAAGGCACACAATACATGTTCTCTCCTGTTTTAACGACCTAGCATGTTTATTGCTCGCAATACAATTAAAAATTGTAAATGAAACTAAAAGGCGGTTAAATCAATAAGTTTACATATCGAACGGAAATGGTCAATTCCGGAAACAAAAAAGACCCCTAGAGAGAGTTGAGCAATGGCGATCGACATATATTAGTTTGTTCGTTAAAATTCCTTTGTGATTGTTGATATCTATTGATTTTCAGATGTTCTAAAGCCATGTATTACATATAAATAGCAATCAATTATATATAAAAAATGTAGAACTAAAATACATTGCAATTTTTTTCACCGATTTCACGATTATGTTAACAAAGAGCAAAATAAGTCTCAATCATTGAATTAATTGTGAAGGTAGAACTAAAAACTTGTGTTTTTATTGTTTAAAAAAATTCATATCTTTCTACCTACCTATAATATAATACGTGTTAAGTTCATTGTTCAACATTTAACGGTGTATGAGATGGAAATATGTTTATTGTATTACCTGTGATTGTCAGGTAAATAATAAGCAATGATTCTCTCTATATGATAAAAATGCTGGAAACTCGGTTCGTTTCATTGTTATCCTTCGCCCACATGAATTTTCCATAAAATAAAGTTTTTCTCATTAATTATGAACCGGTCAATTTATAAATTGTCATGTAACACGAAAAAGCATCACACTGATTAATTTATTTTAAATTGTTCCCTTTGCGCATAAGTAATGAATTGAATGAAGCAAATGGAAACAAAACGTCCATTTAACATTAAAAGCCTCGAAACTAAGCTGCTACGGAAACTGCTCGCACCGCTACGCCTAACGTTTATGCAAACTGCACGTCATTGCGGCCAACATGAAGTAACAATTTTGGAAAATACATATACCAACTCACTAACTGCTTGTTAACAACTTCATTTTACAAAACGGCCTGTCAACCGTATTTAGCTGTTACATTTAAGGACAGGGGTCGCTTTCAACGAATCGTTTTATTGGTTATGTAAAAATGTTCGATTTTAATTATCATAGTAAATGCAGAATAAATTTGCAATGTTCTGCCATTTGATAGAATAAAATTATTACTTAAATCAGATCGAACAAATATACGAACATTTTTTATTTATTAATTTATAGACACAATAAAAGTTTAAAGAATAGCTAATAAAAAGCCTAACATACAAAAATTCTATATGTATGCCATTTAGTTCCCAAAAAAATCATTTGAAGTAGTCAAATATCAGAAGTCAGATTAAAGGTAGTTTGATGTCTAAATATTAACTAATATGAAACAATAAATGATTAGTTCACTGAAAACAGTAACGATAAAAAAAACTTATGTTTAAAATGTGCTTGCGAAAGTTTGCTCAAACTCGGTATATAGATAATCAACCTTTGTCGAAATAGGGTAATAATTGTGCTTTTATTAATTAAACAACTTTATAAACATTTGAAAAAATATTTTTTAGAAGTCTTATTTATGCACAAATGAGCTTTTAAACAATACTTCACGAGTAAAATTAAAAAAAAACCTGTACAGCTTTGTTCTTTATGGTATTAAATAAACTATTGGCAACATGACTTGGTGAATCACAAATAGCTTGGTAACATATAAAAATAATTCAACCAATATTTTGAGCGACATATACATATTCCAAATGCGAAGCGCATTCTCATAACGTATGCGAACTGCCAACCACGTGCAGGAAATATAATATTTTGCAGGCTCAACACCGCAAGTAACTGCAAGAGCAACTAAGTAATTAATACTTTCCTCGAACGAGCAGAAGGAAGCAGATAGGTAATTCTAACTTCGTTAGCGTAACAAGGGAGGAGTTTGGCAGAGCGTTTATTATGCGCGCCGCAGCGAACGGGTTGTATGCTATTTGAAGCCCAAGGTACATATTGTAATATTCACTGCATTTTGCTGAAGTAAAATAAATATAAATGCTTTGTTAAAATAGTGAGATACAACACTTTAAATTCATGTATTCATAAATGCCTGGTAAGATAAAATGTTGAAGTCTTACAAAGACGTGCTCTTTTAAACAATATCTGTTTTAACTCACCATTAAATTTTATTCAACAGATTGGTAAGTCAAATTTTCTTAACAATCGAAAAATTCAATACGAAATGAAATAAACATTGACAATGATTTAAAACCGATTTCTTAACATATAAGGATTGAATATGAGATGTGTTATTAAGAACGAAAACCTCAGTTTAGTTCATCACGTTGATTTTGACCACGGTACTTACGGATTCGAATCCTAGAAAGGAACGTTTTACAACTTGATTTATCGACTTCTTTTGAAAGAAATGAATGTATGTTATAGATAAAATTCTTTTCGGTCCGCTTTTTAAAGAAAAATAATAAATTGAAAATCTTTTGAAAAGTACAAGACGTTAACCATTTGTTAAGCACGAATCCTTTTTTTCCTTATTTAATATATACATAAAAAATGATTGAGCAACAAAGAAACCGACATTTTTTTAAAGACTTACATGTATTTTTAATCATGGCGATTAGAGTGGAAATGCTTTAAAGAAATTGAAAATTTTATCATTATTTATATACCTCATCAAACGAAATCAATCGGCGAAGAAAAGAAGATTTACATTTATAATTTAACTCGTATATAATCTTTATTAACAGTTTATTTGTTTTTTATACTGTGAACTTAATAAACGATTGTCGTAATTTTTGAAAAAAATAAAATTATAATACACACATGTACATTATAAAGTACTTACAAATATTTGCTTGACTGAAATAAATTTCTTGAAAAATAATGAGACGGAATTTTTACAAATTACTTACAGCATCTAGAACAAAAAGAAATTCTCTCTATTACTCTTTTACGTAAAAAATGCAAGGTGCTCGTTACTTTTACGGGGTTACCGAGAAAAATGTTAAATTTCAACTACCCATAACTGTATCACAGTGCACCCGCCGCAAATTACATTGTCTGAAATATGTGATGTTTGCAAATCAACGTAAATTATACACAATAGACGTCGTACGGTTGATGAATGATATTATTTAAATCAACAATTACAAAAATAATGTGTAAATTCTCTTATTTTGTATTGACTTTTGCAGTCATAATATGTGTTTATCAATCAATCAAAAAATAATAAAAAAAAATAGAAGTATGAGAATTAACGCGTGTGATGTTACAATTTAATAAAAACTCCTCAAGTACAAATATGTGACAGTTTTTTTTTAAATTACATTAATTATAATTTAAAAGAGGAAGTTATATATTTATACTTGGACATTGTCTGAAAATAAAAAACTATATGCTATTACCAAGAGTTATTTAAAATTCTTATGTAAAAATGGATAATGTAATCTTATCACACTTACACAAAGAACGGCAAGACCAAGTTTGTTTTTGTACAGATCATAATTCAGTTTTAACAATTTTATGTTTATATTGTGATGTATGTATGCATGCGTTGAGTTAGGTTAGCCATCCCGTACAAAGGGATAGGGTCAAAATAGAACATTTCGCTTATAAGGGTTTGAAAAAGTCTGCAAAACATTTTGCTCACTCCAACCCCGGTCAGTTCGCATCTTATACCCCAAAGCAGTTATGCAAAAGCTTTGTATTACATGCATTAATAAGATATATTATTTTTTTATCGAATTATTTTAGCTCAAACACCAAATTGTGTTTTCACGGACTTTTATTAAAGTCAAATATCAGTATCGAAATTGTATATAAAGGAAAAAAATTATATTGAAATAAATTTAAATACAGATTGGCTCGAAAAGACGTACACAAATATACTGAAGAAACCAAATCATAAAGATTGATAGAGATTGTTATTTGTGATACTTTTATGCAATGATACATAATGATTTTTTTTGTGAAGCTAGAACTTGACATCTACTTAATCTATGATATCGACTGAAGGTGCTTGATGGAATTTCAATATCAAATATGAATTGCTACAACTTTCAGTTCAGACAATTGTAAAACTCGTCAGTTCTGTTGCAGCCATGTGATAGAATGCCTGAAGATGCCGAAATGCGAAACCCCGGTCGTTAGTGACAAAACATGTAGAATCAAAAAGCTTAACAATTCAATTTCGAAGTCTGCTTAATCGTTCTAGAAAACACTTGATGAATAGCTTTTGAAAAAGTATTTAAAATTTAACGAAGATAACCTTTATATTTAAAATATATAAAATATCTTAAAAAAACCATATATTTGTTGGTCTTTATATTAAATAATAATATTGGTCACTCAGAATTCAAAAAAATATATTTTTCAAACCATAAATATGATTTTAATGATATATTCAATTAGAAGTTTTTAGACGAGAACTGCTCGCTGCTAAGTTTCTCTTTTTTATAATGGAGATTTAAAATAATAAAAAAATAAAAGTAGAGGTAGCTGTTTTGATAATGGGTAACTCATTACTCTTGCTTTGTTCAGGTAATTTAGAATTGAACGGATGAGAGGGAATTTTAACATCACAATTGTTATACTTTCGTATAAATGATCGAATGCATGAAATCCGCAGTGAAGCTAACGATGCAAGATAACCAACCGATCACGGTTCAGATAATAATTTTATAAAAAAATTAACTAAAATGTTGAAGTGGAATATCTAAGTAGTTGCGCACAACTGAATGACAGCAAACATAAACGTCGACGAAAAGGGATTCCAGCGATTTGTATAGAGAAAATTTTGTATAATATTAACATTGTATTTTGTAATATGTAAAATACGACGCATGGAAGAAAATAAAAAAAATATCAGTTTTTCAAATATATATTTTTTTAAGGAAGGTACCTAAAAAGATGAAACGTTTGACCAGGCTTTTAAAGATTCCAAAAGTATATCAAGTATTGCAACAAATTTATTTATGCAAAATAACTAGCATCTTACAAATTTATTATTACTGGATTTTATTTAGTGGCCTTAAAAGAAATACTTTTCCCAGAAAGTAATTGATTATATTGTATTAGATTTACAAGCAATGTATTTTTAAAATTGATGATTTCAAACTCATGATATGTTTTATCTGATTTGTTGTTTTCCTAGTATTTAGGTTGATAATAATATTTATAATCTTTAATAAAACAAAATTTGAAAACAGTGAGTCTAGAGCAGTGATTCTCATATGCGGCCACCAACAATTTTATAATAAAACGAGTTTGTAAAATTATTGTTATTTTAAAATTGATTGAATAAACCTGACTTATCCAGCATTTAGTCGAGTTTAAGTTAAAAAGTTTGGTCAGAGTTATACGTCGACCATGAGTTAACTCAATATAAATAATTAACAACAACTACTTTATAAATTTTACCTACAACTGTAAATTGTGAAAGATCATTCAGTGTGATGCATTTTATATAAAAAAAAATATCGAAACTATTTCTATCACATTTGGTGTGGCCATGAGACGTGAGAACCACTGGTCTAGAGTAAATTGAATATATTTGTCTCTGAAAAAAATTGTGGCATTTCCCCATATCGGTCCAATGTCTATTTGAAAGCTTTGATTGTTAGTAATTCGGTCTTTGGTTGTCGATAGTAATGATTATAAAAAATTGAAATACATTGTTTGCCGTATTATAATGCTCTAGAAATTATGTGTGAAGAATGATTTTGTGCAATATTATTCATTGACTAGAGGAAATTTGCCAACACTAATTGAGCTACAAAGCCATTCAAAGTCAATATTCATAGTGAAACTTGAGAAGAACAATATTACACAATACAATAATAATTGGACCTAGAAGATATTTTGCCAGGTAACATGGTGAACTGACATAATGAAGTAATGCGAGTTCGCTAATAATGTTTTAGTATAACGTAAGGCAGATGTAACCAGCATTGATTTTAGGAAGTCATTCAATTTAACCAGGAGATATTCAAAGATATAGAACAATGAAAAATTTGAGTGTTTGTATAATTAAGGAGAAAGGTTACTGGACAGGAAATTTTTAACATACAATAATAACACGTAAAGTAGTAAAATAATGAAAAATAGCAACTAATTTTCAAGATTAATGAAACAAATCACGTTGTTAATTTACATTTATTAAGCGTAGAATAACTGTGAAAAACAAGTTCAAGATTGTGTTTGGATAGGTATAATTTTTTAATGTTTTTATTAGAAATTCATTACTCATTAATTATCGAATGGGACATTGTTAAAGTAAAAATAAACGAATAATTGATTGTAATAGGCATTTACTTGCTAGAACTCCATTATAATACGATGAAAAATAGTATCAAAGTTCTACAAAATTTATAACATATACAATATAATATGTATAGTTGATAATCAGAACTACCGTAAGCCGAATAAAATACGTTCCCATTGTTTCATCGTGCTAAACGAATAATGTTTGGTTTCATGTATAATATTTATATTTTTATTTAAAGTATTTTATCAAAAAATATATTTTCTGGATTATTTATTAGTTATTAATCTGTAAGAGAAGTAAAAAAGTATTTAGAATTTAATTAAGCAAAGAGTTTTACATTTAATACGATGAAAAAAAGCAACATATTTTAGTTCTATAAAATTTTTATTACATATAGTTCATAGTCATTTCGGCTCACGCCATCGTCAGAACTATTCTCCATCGCCACGCCATCGTCAGAATCAGTTAGTGACGATGGCGTGAGCAGAAATGGTTATCAACTATATCTTATAAAAATTTGGTAGAGCTAATACATTGCTATTTTTTTACCGTGTTATAATGGAGTTCAACTAAGTAAATGCCAATTCAATCAATAATATTTATTATAGTTTTACATTAAGTGAATGGGTTTTGAATAACGTAATTTTCTTAACATTATTTTGGTTGTGCATCACCGATGAAACTTTTCGGGATATTTATATTAAAAAAAAAACAACCATGACATTTAAACGATGAAAATTCAAAGAAGTTATTTTACACCATTATTTTATTCAATAAACTACATATTTCCGCCCATTTGAATAATTTAATATTTGTCTCTGAATCGCTTTGCAAGTAAGCAGGCGTGAAGGGATGGCGACTGAGGCAGAAATATTGTATGCCTTAAGGGAATGTTTTGCGATGTTAGACACTTGACTGTTTGTTTCGCAGAAGTTAGTTTGTCCTATCGAGAGCTTGGCCTGACCAAATCTCTTCAGAGAGGTATGAATCAAATGGAAAAGTTTCTCGGTATTACATATGTCAATTAACCTTTTATGCTTACAAAAACACCAACATAAAAAATAAATATTTAGCAAAAAAAGTTTGATACCAAATTTGAATTATCGAAACATTGTACGATTCCACATGCTTTGTCATTTACATCACATGGATGAAATAAAATTGATACTGACGGTCAAATTTTGATCAACTCAAATTTGACATTGAAATTCCATCAAGCGCCTTCAGTTAGTATCATAAATTATGTTTGATATATTGAGATTTAGTTTGTGAAAACTTTAAAAAATAGTTGTTCATCACGTACAGATCTGACATGAAAAATAATTTGAGATTTAAATTCAACGACTAAATTTTTATATAGGTTAGATAGACACTAGCATAAAAGCTGTAATGGTGCGATGCTGAAATATATGTCAACTGTACAAAATAAAGTTAGTATATTTTATTAAAAAAAAACGGCTTCAAAGGTTTATGTTCGCAATTTTGTTTATAGTAATTAAATAATTACACAGACAGTTTTGTTTTGTCTAAGAAGTGCTTTATTTAAATTGGAGTTAATTGCAGCTGTATTTACATGTGATTATGTGCGATCTGTCAAACTTTAAAATCATGTATCATAACAAATATCAGTTCATATGTGAGGGGTAAGAGAAAAAATAAGCAAGAAAAATATTTAATGAATAATTATATAATTATGATAATTACTTTCTTAAGGCTATTGTTAACTTATGTAGTTGATTATTGATATATTTTCTATAATCAACAGTGAACAAAATTGAAATTACAATTGCATTTAAATAAAGCACTATCAAAATAAAAAACAAAGATATATAAAACTTACACGGCTTGGCGGGTAATATCATACATTTAATTCTTGAATTCTAAATAGAATTTGCGTTTGATTAAAAAATAAACTGGAAATAACACCGCTGGAATATACATTTATTAAGTCGTTTCTTCTATAAAAATAAGAAAATACGAATCAATATATGATAATTCACTGTATAAATAAGATTTAACAGACCCCGAACGGAAGCATTTATCCGTTATTTGTGAAATTTAATGTGATTTGTTATTTTCAATATTATACAATCGATTTCTCGAGTAAGATAATGTATGTACTTTTATATCCACACAAGCAAGCACAGATCATCAAAATAATTATTTTGGAAATGGAATACAGTTGCTTTACTGGTGGCTTAGAATCACAAATCGGAATTGATTGAAATTTGTGCACATTATTGTTTGACGCTAAAACAATATTATCTAAATCGGTCAGTCAATAACAAACTGCGTACAACCACAAAAGCTTTGCGTTATTTATATTGGAAAATGATAATCAATAGAACGTGTTTATACGTTACAGATATTAATAATAACAAACAAGGTTCTGTAACGGAATATGTTACAAGGCTTAAAAATTGTAGCTCAAACGTTAACTGATGTATGTTACGTTTGTCAAATTTTACTGAAGAGCGAGTATATATTCATATATGAAACTTCCATAATACAACAGGAAGAAAACTCAAAAAAAAAATCAGAAGGAAACTATTGTGTTTGAGACTTGGTTTGAAAAATATTATGTCATAATTTTCTTAGTAGTTATTTCTGTTCAAATGTATTGATTTTTTTCGTAAACTACTTACGAAAACGCTGATTTAGAAAATAAAAACATGAAAATACCTGAAATGTGAACATGCTGTAGTATAGTTATTCAGTTAGAGATTATTGAAAGCAAATTTAAAAATACGCTTGCAAAATTCAAAATATAAATGACAACCTTTTTCAAAACTTAATTTTGCAGCTTATAATTGCCGGAAAATCCAAAATTATGTAGCACATGAGAAAAGCTCCACGTCTTGTTTGAGTCATTAAAAATCGACTCGATCAAAAATGACAAAACAAAAACACATATGTAATATTTTAAATTTAAATTATCTAAATTGTATATCTTGGTGAGGTTTGAGGTATATTGTATTGAACAATACGATGGGATAAAGTAAAATTCTCAGTGAGAATCTACATAAGTAGACTCGATAAAGTAAATTGTATTAAGTCGAGTGACTAAAATATCCGGGTATATATTCATATGGCCAACGTGACCTTCTCTTGAACCTATGTTTGAATGCTTAAATCCCAGAATGGACATCGTTTTTTAACGATATCATAGATATTTGTTCAAAATATTGATGGTGTAAAATCTATGCACTATCTCTTACATATTTAGTTAAAATTAGAATGAGATTTGTTTTATTAGAATTAAGATAACTAATATGAAAAAATATCTATAATCACTTAATAGTAGATAGAGTTGAGTGCAACTTAAAGATCCACACAATAAGTAGAAACTTGATTTGAAAATATGTGTTGGAAAATTAATACTAAAAATCAATTTAACAAGATTTTTTGAGTAACGTTTTTTACGTTAAAAGATTTTTCTATTGGTGAATTAAGCATTTTTATACAACGGAATATAAAATGTGGTTTTAGTTAAAAGTACTTCTCATATGTAATACTCACTGCAACTGTGTCTACGGAAGCGTTTTCTTCAGTAATAAACTTAATATGCAAAATGTAATGCACCATAAAACAACGTGGTGTTATTAAGAAAATAGCGTACTCAAATTTTAAGCATACTTTGCTTCATTGAGTAAGTATAAAAGGACGGCAAGTAGAAAAAATGTGCTTACATTTTAATGTAAAAGAATATACCATAATATAAAAATATTAAGTGGTGCTTTTGAGTGGCGTCTTATGTAAAGTATATTGAGGATTTTTTTTAATATGATATATTGAAGAAAAATAAATGTACTCTACAACTATCAATAATTCATCGTTGTATTATAAAAAAATCAACAATTCACAGTTACAGATGCTTTAATTTCATCAGAGAAGTGAATTTTAAAAATCTTCATAAACAATTCACGATGTCCCATTTCAAAGCGCATCTTTGTTTCCTTAATGGCAGATATACGTAACGGTTGAACGCTAAAAGTGAATATTTAAAATATTAAAATAAACCTTATTACTTTACTTTGAGAGCTGTGCTATTAGCAACCTTGTCGACGAGTCCATTATATTATTTGTGGCTGTATAACCTAAAAGATATGCTCTATATTTAACAATGTAGAAAGTTTATGTTAAGACATAACCTATAACGCGTAAAACATTTATAGTTATTATAACAAACTGCACCATATGTGAGAGATTGTTTCCATATCTACCTGTGTATATTTAACAGGATATTTTGTGATCTATATTATGTAAAACAAATATTCCTTAACGATTCAAAAAATGTTTTATAATTTCATCAATTATCAACCTTATTTGATCAATTATCATTCACTTTTTTTAAGTGATCATCAGTTTTATTTCATTGAGAAGATTTTGTAACATTGTGCAAAATATTTTTTTTTTACACATAATTTGTCGTCGAGATTTCTGGTATTTTTTTTTATTTTTGCATTTATTGATATCAAGTTAGAATTACTTAATCGTTTTTTAAAACCGAAAAAAAAATATATCATTAAGTATTATATTATCTAGCAAACTGTTTCACTAGATAAAATGATTATACACTGTTTGTGGTAATAAAACCTACAAAGAAAAACACCTTGCAGAGGTACATACATACTATCCTAAAGTTAATATTAATGATGGCGTCTAATTAAAATATTAACAATAGTAATTATTTGAAAGGGTTACCACAACAAAAATTGCGCCTCGTAGCTTGTTTCGATTTATGATTTGGTTAAGTCAGTTGGCTTCAAAATACACCCTTCAACTGACAATCTTTTATATAATATATTACGTCTTTTTTTACGGTGACAGTCAACGTCGCCTTCAAAGTTTATTTAGTATTTATTTCAGGCTCACAAAAGCTTTTTCAAGCTGTTCGATGTACGAAAAATTGGACGCTAATCTAAATATTATAAGTTACGCAATTTTTGAATTCAAACGAACTAGAAGCTGTTCCCGGAGCACTTAACATAAGAAATAATAAACTTAAAAATATTTTGAAACCGTCACTTGATAGCAAGGATCAGATGTTATTGAATTTTAGTTTATATAAATTATTTTTATCGTATGAATTACGTATAAAAGGAGCCACATTTGTTTAGAAATGTTTGTAGTGAAAATATTAAAAATATCACAAATATTTTTCGAAATCCTATCAACAAAAACAATTTTCAGAATCAATGACTTGATGCTAAAAAGCGTTCAATAAAAAGCATTATAACACACTGAAAAAATAGCAATATATATTAGATCTGGAAATTTTATAAGAGTTGATACCTATTTATTTTTTAGAACTATAGTTTTGATTAGGGAAAAAAGTGAAAGTCGAAAAAGCTATTAACTTTTAAGATGTTTACTTCATGATGGAAAGGCATGATATTTTAAATAATATCTTAAATAAAAACTGTATCATTATCAGTTGCTAATGCTCGCGGTCAGCGAAACCGGTCCTGATCAAAAAATATTCAGTGGAAATAAGTACCAAAAAATGTCTTTTACTATTTTACAAAATATTTACTATATATCTTAAATTTTTTGTAGAACTAAAATACATTGCTATTTTACCATCGTGCTTTAATGGAATTATACCTAGAAATGTCCATTCAAGCAATAAAAATAATAATATATAGATTGTCAGGAATTGAATTCTTTTGAATAACTCAGCCTCATATAAATTGAATTCCACCTATAAAATGTTTATTCAATAAGAACTTCTGTTTATAATTAAAATCCAAGAAGTCAATATCATTTACACTTTTATTTCAATAAGATTGAAATTTTACAATGTCAATCGTGTACAGCTTCGAGAAGTGACAATTTCATGAATATATTATGAAACTTTTCTCGACGACTGCTGTAAAGAAACTGTCGACAAAATGGTGAGCTCATAAAAAAACAAACGTTTTGATTATTTAAAGTCTTTTCAGTAACTATAGATTGATGGAGTCATTCATTACCATAGACTAAATATGGTCATGTGTAAGTGTATAAAGAGTTCCATTAATCTATTCAATTTATAAAGTTAAGTCCATTAAAGACAGTTTCATAAATTCCATTTCCCATGTATGTATGGATTTATGCTTGAAGGAATAAATAATGTAACTTCAAATTCTCTATGAGCGCGTTGATCTAAATAAAATTTAGAACGCTTTGTAGTGAAAGTAGTAAGCTGACACCTAATAAAGTCCAAGAAATATAATAATATTTTCAATTCCATAAAATAAGAAAACCTGGACGATTTAGTAGCAAGCAACTCTCGTTGAGATAAACTGTATAATAAGTCGATGAACGATATATTAATAATGGATTTGAATAAAAAATACAATAATCAAACGATGGTTTCATTTTTTTCTTATCAAGCTTTCAACGTTATTTCAATAGTGGCGTCGTTGTCGGAATTTTCGTCGGCGTCGCGTTACCTTCGTTTGGAAGCTCTTCTCACACCGACGCTTATTGTCAAGTGTTTGAATATTTATCGGTCTGGGACGGTGTTAATGTACTGACTTTTGTTGTAGACCTTTAAAACAACTGAAGTACTGTTTTAGTTGGAAGAGAATTTCTTCCGTGTGTAAGTTTATACATATATTTTAAAATGTGCTATATACGTACAAACAACAGTGGCATACTATTAACATAAAAGCTCTTTATAGCATAGACGAAAGACAACATCTTAATGTTGACGTTTTTTTAATTTAAAATTTTATTGTAAATATCACGATTAAAATAAGTATGTTCGTAAAATTTTTGATAGTCTTTCAATAAGAGCTCGTACATTGGTATGGTAAAGTTTTGAGCTTGTCTTCCTCACAAATTATATTATATATTGATCAAGCTATCCAATCATACAGTAAATTCATTGTTTTATAAGAAGTAATAAAGGTTTTTATAATTATTCAATTTGCCATACATGAAAAACGCATTTCTTAAATGGAGTCTTAATAATTTTTATGTTAAATTACAATCAAATCTAAAAACCTTGATTAAAAGGATTCTCCAATGTATTTTGGTATACCTAAAAACAAATACACAAATAAAAAAAATACCATTTCTATTTCAGAAAAAAATATTGTATATATATATGAAATAGTTGCTCCTTTATATATATGGAATATTATTTATTTGACTGAATGTAAAACAACAACAGTGTAATGATTATTTACCTTAAATATAATTATAATAAGCAAATATATTTATTCGCTGTAACGAGTTTTGTTAAATAAAAAGTGTAGCTGCCAGTTTAATTTTGAAACAATACAAATTTTGGTTCTACTTTATACTATCACATTATTTTTTTTCAGATATAAAAGAAGGTATTGTGGCGTGTTTTTTTTCGCCAGGAAAAATCCTTTCATAGTTGCCTTAGACCTTGGATTGGTAGGTATATCGTTCAATCTAACGAACCGTAAACCGTAAGTCACCTTCACGACTTGTTAACATTATAAAAAAAGGCCAATTTCTTACACACAAAATTTGTTACTTTTTATAACCGGTGGTTTACAACCTCTAGTTTCTGTTGATACGAAAAATACTTATTCTGCACCTTTATATTATAAAGAATATTTATCTTGGGGTTGAAAAACCACGCGATTTTTTTTTAGATAAATAACAGAGAAAAATATTATTTCATATAAATAAAGTTGTTAAATGTAAGCAGTTTTTATATATACGAGGAAAAATAAATATAACATAAAATTGAGTCAATGTTGAATCCTTATTATTTAAAATTGATTATTATTGAGTGCATATTGAAAGATTGACAATAAACAATTTATAAGTCGTAGTAGTGACAAATATATAATTATTAGCATGTCAATTTGCAATTTTTCACCAAAGGCTTATGATGCATTTGAAGCAAAAAAATTCAAAGTGAGTGTCACAAATGAGATACAATGTTTAAGCTTTCATGTTTTAAAATGGTTCCCATGTTTAAATAAACATATATAATATATGGGAATCATAGCGAACTGTTGAGAAACCATAACTTGGAGGTTCTTTTTATTCCAGACTAATATGACCTAAGCGTTGTATGCTATGAAAGCTTTTTTTGTCATTAAATTTACATATGTTTTTTCAAACCAAAAAATTCGAATAAAACAATTGTTTTCAATTTAATAACACAATTAGATGACATCAAAATATCTTTTCAGTCTTGGCGTCTTACGAAAGCTTTTTCTCACTTTATTTTATTTCACAAGTAAATTGGTTTTTTCCCTAAAAATATGTTATGAAGCTTAATTAAAATTCTTTTCAAGTTATAAAAAAAATATTTGGTAAAAATTATGATCTTATGTAGGTTGGTACATTTTCGTTTATTTTTTCCTGTCTGACAAATTTTTTAGAAAGGTTTTTAAGTTAAGGGCCTAAATTAAAAGTGATTTTTAAGTGACTGCTTCTGTTATTAGGCCAGCAAAATATTTATTAAATTTTAGGGTTTTGACGTAAAATTAATAACGATCATATAGTATAAACTAAACTTTATGATATAATGTATTATATAGTAATGCAACCAGCTTAAATTATTTTATGATAAACTCTAAAAATTATACGGGTAATTATTATTTTAAAATTGTATAAGATCTATCCACACTGTGAAATAAAATGTTGATTTATAAATATTCGTTTTTAAATATGATTGTGAAATATTTTGGTGGTATTAAGAAGTTTTATTTATGTGAGTGATTGATTCCGCTTCTGGAATAAGACATCGTAAAACAAGCTCGTAAATTTTTAGTATATTTTTTTTTAATTGGCTATTTTCTATTTATCAGCACATATTTTCTACCCAAAGGTTGAAGACACAGAACAATAAAACCGGTCTTAAAATATTTCATGATTAATGTAGGTATCAGTGATGTAAGAAATTGAATTGTTTGTTGCGAAGCTATCGAAAAACAAAAGTTTATTCATTGTTAAAAAGCTCTGCAAAAGCACTGACAAAGCTGTATAATATACAGTTTGTGTGAAAATGCATGTAACCGTCTCGTGACCACTACAATTTACGACCATCCTGGGCGTAGCTTTGTTGGCATCGTTTGCACTCGTGGTTTATACGGATCGAAAAGTTTTGGATCGAATGCCAGCAAGTTTTGTTCGATTGCAAAAATTTGCCTGACTTTATAATTTATTCCTGACAGACTTCCGCAAAAGTTATAAGACTTGGTCAAGTTCTATAAGCGTTTTTTTCGTGTTATATTTCAACTAAAATTGGGCAGATCACAACTTAGTTTTGGTATGGGAAAACTATACAACGAGAATATATTGATTGAATTGGCATTTGCTTGGTAGAACTCCATTATAACACGGTGAAAAATATAAATGTATTTTAGCTCTACAATTTTTTTATAACATATAGTTGATAACTATTTCGGCTCACGCTATCGTCAGAACTATACTTAAATGAACATTTGCTTTTGTATATATAGCTGGGTAAAAAAAGTATATTATACATTTTCTCTCCTGTTTTAACGACCTAGCTGCAAATCATCACAAAAAAATCCCCAACGAATAAACTAATATATGTCCTTCGCCGCTCCTTAAACCATTACTAAGGGATGAGTCATTTACGTAATAAACCATCCCCATCCTATAAACCATTACCATGCAAATTTTTAGTTTCATTTACAATTTTTATTTTATTTTTTAGTTTTATTGCTAGTAGGAAATAATCTAGGTCGTTAAAACAGGAGAGAAGATGTATTGTGTACCTTTTCTACACAGTTGTATATACAAAAGCAAAAGTTCGTTTAAGCATAGTTCTGACGATGGCGTGAGCCGAAATAGCTATCAACTCTATTTTATAAAACAAATTGTAGAACTAAAATAAATTGCTATTTTTTCACCGTTCACTGTGTTTACTAGGGTTTGCAAAAATGTCAGTCTCTAATTACAATCATAGCATTTGCTGGGGCGAAGAAAATATTGCCTTCAGAAGATTAATAGTACGTAGATACTCAAAAATATTCATTTAAAAAATGATATGATTTGCGACAATCTCCATAAAGTTGTTTAACATCAACATTATTCAATATCTTTTTGTTGTTGAGATATTTTCTATACAGATGAACAGGGAACCGGTTTAATTTGGTCAAAGGAATAATGCACTTTTTATGTCTGAGGTGCTAATGCAGTTTATATAGTAGGAAGAATCCAAGACCACAGATGCAATGATATAACATAAATATATACCTATGAACACTTTTTTCTATTAAAGTGCAATTACAGTAAAAACAATACAAGTGAATATTACAACAATTATTTATTCATAATGGAAATAACTTTTCAAAACCAACACGCTTTATTTCAATATTTACATCTACAAAATTGAGATGCTTCGTATATTTTAAATGCAAATTTCTGGAAACATTTCTTGAAATAAACAAGAATTAATACTTAAATTGTTTTGATGTTTGTCCGAAATTTCTTGAACTGTAGATACAACGTTTCTCAGAATGCATTCTTAATTGTTTGTCACGGGCACGAGAATTAATTAAAATAATTATTTTTGGTCATAATTAAAATGTCTGAAACGGTTCAAGGTGTTTCTGACGCCAAATATAATAAAAACTCGACACGACAACAAAAACACACTAACAATATTGTTTTATATTACAATACATAGCCGCTATTTTAAACTTGACGCTTAATTTCGTTAACATCTGTTGGCTCCTTCCATTTTTCGCCGAACACGGCTTTGCGCTTAGCAAAGATTTCTCGTTTTTTTAATTATGTTTCATTGAAATACTTACTGTTGCCTTAACCAAGATAAAGTGTTTGTATACTTAAAATTTTGAGAGGAACTGGGATATAAGTGTTAATTATTATTCAAATAAATAACGCGAGATTTATTAAGATTGAATAATAGTAAATATTATTGGCAATACATTTTCGTGAAATGAACTTTGAATGTAATTATTTATACAGTGAATCTCCGATTATTTGGGTTTATATAAGAAAGGTTTGCACGGGTAATCGAATTCTTAAAATATTGAGTATTTATAAAGAAGATTTATGTTATTTATTTTTAATAAAGAATTCCTGTAATTTTGGTATGTTAACAGTAATCTTTCCAATACTTTTAAAATATAAGTATAACGTTATAGAGATCGATTCAAATTACATCCTTATTTATCAATTTAGTGGTTAACATTCTAGTGATTGACTAAGATTGAAATTAATACCAGCATCACTTATGCATTGAAAGCGTATATTATTTGAATTGTTACAACTTTGTACGATTCCATATGTTTCGTCACTAACGACCCGGGTTTCGCCTTTCGGGATCTTCAGGTATTCTGTCACACAGATGCAACAAAACTGATTCAGTGACTTAGTCAGTTCTGTTGCACCCGTGTGATAGAATTCCTGAAGATGCTGAAAGGCGAAAACCAGGTTGTTAGTGACAAAACATGTGGAACCGTACAAAGTTGTAAAAATTCAAATTTGATATTGAAATTCCATCAAGCACCTTCAGTCGACATCATAAATGCTTAAATAATTATTTTGAATCGTATTCTAATAACTATTCCTCAATATATCGTTTTTCTCAGCATGATTATACCTCAAAATAAAGTTTTAAAATACTCATATATGTCATGTATCGTCATATGTTCCATATGTAAACATTTCGTTGTAAAATGTTGAAATATACAGCAAAAAAAAAAATATTATACGTATCAATTTGTACACGAAAACTTGCGAGTTTATTGCTTAGAGCTGTGAACAACTTTTTGGGTATTTGTTTTCCAGAATATCGAAAATCAGTATTTTAAGCTTTGTGTATTCAAATTCGAGGCTGGTTGTATTATTTATTAAAATGTCGATACATATAATAGAAAGTAAACGTATGTTGGAATCTGTTTGATCTAACTTATCGTATATTTATTATTGAAATGTTAAATTATTAAAGAAAATCATAAAAAAATGACAGTAATTTTTCAAAATGCTTATTACAATATTTAACTGTTATGAAATTGCTCGTAGATTGAAATTATTTATTTTCAACCGCTTTTTCGATGTGTTGAATGTTACTTCTTTGTAAAAGCATTATAATATATTATATTATATAAAATAAGAATTTACAACAAAAAAATCACAAAGATAATGATCATGACCGGTTCCGTTGTGAGTGATGATATAAAATATCGGAAATGCACTAGAAAATGTGTTGAAGTTGTTTAAATGACAGCTAACACCTTAAAAATTATGGCTAAAGCAACCCGTCTTAACAAAATGAGTATTTTACATACTTTTAGGTTCAAAATATCATTGCAGGATATATAATTGATAAGTCACACCAAAAACATTTCGGCCACTACTTTTGTTCGTATCGTAAATTTTCCCACGCGCTGTTTATGTTGGTTTTTACCAAAAACCGATTGTTTTAATTAATGGTCAACATAAATTCAAAACGATGTCAATAGAGAAAGTATCTACAGTTCCGCTACCTGGCTGAATATTTGAAGTGCTTAACAATACTAAAATTATTATAATAAATCTCTTCAAATGATAATTTTGGAAATGAAAAAGCCATTAAATCGCAGTTGAATTCGAAGTATTGTAATGTAGATAGACATATCAAAATTCGTGGACCAAAATATATGATGAGATCATATAATATTTTTGTACAAAATAAATTATTTAAATTGGTATTTAAATGAAATTTTCTCACGTCAAGGGTATTACCAGGAGAAGTTTATTTTTCACAATTTTTAAATAGATTAGTGCATGATTATAAACACTATAACAAACGTGTTTATCTAAGAAATTATTTCGAAAGAATATGAAAAGTGTATACAAATCTATATAAAACTCCAGCTAGAAACTAAAGCCTGACGTATTGAGTGATTTAATCTATGACCAACAATTCCTAATGCATATTATATGTGCTCGATACTGTATTATTTTTCCACAAAATAAATAAAAAAAGCATGAAAATTTAAACAAAAATATTGTCCGCACAGTTTGGTATTTAACGCATATTTAATTTTCTTTTATCACCTACATAACAAAAGATATATGTAAATTAAAGCAAGAATATAAAACATATTACTAGTAACATAGTATAGGCGGACGTTTTCATGAGAATCCTAATTAACAGCTTTTACTTTTACAATATAAAAAATCGAAAGAGTTTTTAAGCACTAAGTTTTACTGAAAAAACAAACTGAAAAAATGACTTGGTAATGAATGCATCGTGTGTTTCCCAATTATACAGTGAATTAATATTTGTATCTGAAAATATGATTGATCAATAACTATGTTAACTGTTTTTTTTTTGTTTAAACGTATAACGTTTTATTATTAGTAATATTGACAGACGTTTTGCTTTTATCACTGTAGTCCAAAAATACACTTAATATGATATAACGTTTGAAAACAATTTTTAAGATTAATAAGAAATAAAAGTTTTGAATCAAACGGTAAAAGAATGTTTTTTACTATTTCAAATCTGATATAACCAATTTTATTTTTGTTAACGCGAAATTTGATCTTGATGCATATACAACATGAAAAATTATACACATACATAAAGTTAAAGACAGACATATATAAAAATATTTCAAATATTTAATAAATAAAAAAAAACGCCAAAAATAGAGTATTAAAGCAGAAAATCCTGTAAAATATAAAAAAAAAAAATTTGATTGTATTTGATAATGTATATGTATTTTCTCGTTTATACGAAATAGCTTTGTATGGAGATTGCCGCTATTGTTACTAGGTACTTAAAATATTCAAATATGAAATTGAATCAACGAATAGTGTAATAAAGTTATCCTCGTCGTAGAAACTACAGTCAAACACCCACTGCGATAGTTTTAGACCTAAATTATATTCAACGGATCTTCAAGTGATTTGCAAATGTATATATTCATAACAGTCATCCAATGTTGTTTTTTGGAATAATAATTTAATATTTCTTCTTTCATAAAATATTTTATTTATCAATTCATTGGAACAATAACTTCGGTTTTTCGTAGCAGACAATGGATGTAAAATACATAGAGTATTTTTCTCAGAAAACCCAGCGTAAAAATGTTTCTATGAAAAATAGCTATTATATGTAAAAAAACCATGATGTTTGATATTTTATAACATTTAACGATTGTTTAGGCGGTAATCATGACATGCATATTATATATATATGTAATTTATAAAAATAAATTTCTTTCTTCGAAATTGGTTGTATTGAAGTGACTTAACTTTTTTATTATTTGATTTATAATTACAAAATTATAACTGGTTCCCATAAAATCTTATTCACATAAACACATCGATGTTCGTAATTTGTCTCAAATATTGTTTTCAATACTGATTTTTACAGTTTTATGTAAAGTTTTTTAAGCTTCCCAGCACCCGATCTACAATACGAATTGAATCGACCGAGCGATGAGTTTCGCTCTTTTCTCTTAGTAGACGTGTTGAACTTTTTACAGTAATGTAAATATTTTCAATAAAAATTTGCATTATCACAACGGATCCATTTCACTCTATCATTTTTATTTACTTTAGTTCAAAAAATAATGACATGAATAACTTCAAATGTATTATTTCAATGGAATTTTTCTTATCATTAGTTGTTGACGGATTCTGAATTGTAAATTCATATGCTTGACATTTATATTAGGACCACAAATAAAATGTATGTTTTATAAAATATAAGGTAAAAAAATAATTTAAATTTCACGACAATATGACACTTTATTGCGTGGGCTTAGCTAAAACGTGAATATTTTCAGAGGCCAAGTAGACCCCAAACATACATGAGGCTCTCTACGCCTGAAACTTGTTAGGGGTCAGTGTTATAAATAACCGGTGACTTATTGTTACGCCTAGACCCCAATAATAATTTTTGAGGGTGAAATAACCTACACCACTTTCGGAAACAGGGTTCCGTAAATTGTGCATATTTTTGGAAGATTTAGGTTGAGTCAGTGAATCTTAAAGTGTGCCAACAAAAGTCATTGGTTTAATCCAAAATTTAGTATTTGGGCCACAATTTTATTTTATCATCACAATCACGCAGAACAAAGTGAAGTGTTTGAATATGTTAAGAAGTTATTCTCAGTATTATTCTGAAATATATCAAATCAAAAATGTGAATAAATGTTCTTATTTATTTATTGAATTGGCATTTACTTAATAAAAGTCTATTATAACACGGTGAAAAAATAGCTATAGGAAGATGTATTGTGTACCTTTTCTACAAAGCTATATATAGATAAGCAATTGTACGTTTAAACATTGTTCTGACGATGGTAAGCCGAAATAGCCATCAACTATATTTCATAAAAAAAAATGTAGAACTAAAATACATTGCTATTTTTTCACCGTCTGTTAGTGTTCTTATTCTTTAATTGGATCTCTGCCAGAGACGTATAAATGCGCCCTACAATTCCTTGAGCGCAGTGCCGGACCGTATATATAAGGTCCACTTAAGATATATTAAAACTCAACCAGGTCGACAATTTTAATAATTTGAATATTTCAACCACACAGTGACATCTCTAAAGATCAGTGTTCATAGTCATAGTGTTATACTTACAGTTGTCATATTTATATGTAATATATTGAAAAAAATATATATTCATTAGATTTTATTATTTCAAATAAAATCGCGGCCCTCCGTGTCTGGCCATTCTAAAACTTCAAGCATAGAAAGGGTTAAACAAGGAAAAAAGTGTTTTAAATATGGTGGAATTTTATTTAAATACATATACGTCTTAGTGTATATCATATGGATCGTGCAATACTGATATGTTAAGGCTATTTATTTATTTATGATTTTTGTTACTGCTTGTCTAACAACACTGAAAACAGTTTGAGGAACGGTTTGCAATATCATTAAACACCCTAAGGGTTTGTTGTCTCTTGTTCCGGATCCAGTGGGTTAAGTGAATATTACCGAACAGATAATAATGGTCCAACGGATGCAGTGGATGTTTACGGAATAGAGTGTTCATGCGTAAATTTTCTAAACAAACTTTGGCTAGCGGGCACCGCTCTGTCATCTGGTTCGCAAAGGCTTAACAAACAGTAGATGCACACTAGTTTACGTATTTGATTAAACAATAATTTTTGGTGGAATACAAATGTTATTTAATTTACTGGATTGATTTTTCGTGCTAGTAATTTGAAAAATAAATACGAGAATTGTCCCTGTTGTGGATACCGAACCGAAATCGGTCAGGGTCTGATATGTGATTTTGATTCGTCAGCTAACAGTACAGCATTTTTATATCTTTACAAAGTTTGGAAACAAAAGTTAACTGACCAAGTTATAAACAGATTTCGTAGAGAAAAAAATGCATTCAAATTATTGACAACCCTTTCTCACAAACTGTTTAGAGTACCATAATATTATATGTGTTATAATAAATAAAGAAATAGTGTAATGCAATTAAAATATTTATTTTTTAATCAAAAATGTTGTGCTTACGTACAATAGACTATAAACTTTAAACATGTAATGAAAAAAAAGTTTCTTATGTATTTGTATGATGTTGAGTCTCAGTATAAGCAATATTTTTTGAATCTGTTGGAAGTTAAGGGTGTTCATTACATCTGAAAGTTCTCTCCAATCCATGAAATTATAAAAAAAACTGATTGCAGCGACAAAATTTGACTAGCCACTAATTCTATCAAAGCCTCATGGTTTATATCACATATTTCAATATTAAAGAAAAATTGAGTATTTGCATTACAAATTTTTTTTGCAACATATTTATATAAATATATTATTCACACTGTGGAGGATAAAAAAGCATTTTTTTACGTGGATTAGTTAAGAAAAATTGAATTGAATAATTTTTAAAAATTATTCAACAGCTTAAAAATGACCTATATAACTAACCATGAGTATAATTAAACTGCGATTACAAAAAGTAAGTAAATTCTTATTCTAGAATAAAAATTTTATTCAAAAAAATTATCGATGAAAAATCTATTTATAATATCAACTGAAGGTGTTTGTAGGAATTTCAATATCAAAAAGAATGACTCATTAACAGGATCAATAATGAAAATTATCACAAGCAATTGTGTTAATTATTATTAGATTTACATTATTAAATTTACTTTAGCTGCAATTTACTGCTTGCCTTGGGGTGAATGTTTCCCTGTAATCAATAAAATTGGTATAGAGACGAAGATAGAGTGCCTGAAGATGCCGAAAGGCGAAACCTAGGTCGTTAGTGACAAAACGTGTGGAGTCGTACAAAGTTGTAACAATTCAAATTTGAAAAATCTATTGTTAATAATAATTTCAATATGAATTCGTAGAAGAGAAATTTTTTCAACATTTGACTGTGATACGTTAACAGATACTCCGAAAGATTTCCTTTTTTTCTAATAAATAGAATACATTTGTTATATAGAATGATAGTATTGGTTAACCGATTTCGATACATAATATTATGACGCATTGAAAGCTCTTATATAACGCAGATAATAAATATGAAGACGCACATATCGCATTAGCTTTGATAGCTTATCGACTAATAATAATAGAAAAGCTTTGTACCGTATTCAATTATAATAATGAATGTAATCCTCATAACTGCCGCAACATTGAAAATAGCGCTTAGCATACAAAGCCGATATCTGAGAGTACTTTCAAAAGAAAGTATGTTATTTTCTTTCTTCCTGTAAGAAGGTAGATTCTGGTACGACCTTTTGAAATTCATTTCGGGTCGACGATTTCCCTTCTTCATATTCAATAAACGTACAGAAAAGAAAACGAGGTTTGCTTTCCTAATTAAGAAGCTATGTTAAACATAAAAACCTTCCGATACATATAGAAAAGACGTCCTTAATATAGAAACGTAAAATTGTATTACATTTTTATTAGAGATTGTAATTTGAAAGTTAAAAGTAGCCTGCATCTCTCGTACACAGCATATGAACTTCTTTCAGGATTATAGCATAAGGTATTTTTATGAGTAATGATTTCAAACCTCTTATTTTAATATTTTTACTCAATTAAAGGTTGTTGATGTTCAATTTCACTGTATAGTGATCGAGCAAATAGAATTCATTGAATATATGTTTCTGATAAACAAGAAGAAATACTTTCTGGCTACTACTTCTATTCACGTTCTTTATGTTTTGAGATAAAGAAGACTGAGTTACAAGCAGTTCTGCTTATAATTCTTGCTTAAATAAGCTCTATTACGAGCTTTTTGCTACACGTTGGGACAATATATATAAATATATGTATGTTACAAACATATAATATTATAAAAGCTTTAATATTTCTAAGCCATTTTAAAATGCATAAATATCTAATCGCGCATATTGAGTTACTGAGTATTTTAGTATTTTAATTTGAAAGCTGTTGATAAATTGCTTCGTTTTAATAGTAGTCAAAAAGTCATTCGATAAAGATGCAGAAAGCAAAATTTAAAGTTTTTGATAAAAACATTTTCATATGTTTACTGTCTAATAGTAAGCTGGTAGCATTCAAAATTTTTCCAAATATTTTTATATCACTATAATATAAATGATTAAATATTTTAGTCATTTTAAGCATTTTCAATCAACATTTAAGGTTTCTATTTGAAAAAAAAATTCTTAATAACGTAATAGTCAGTTTTTTAAATCGATTTTCAAATTAAACTTAAGAAATTTTCCAAGAAAATTTGCCATAGAAGGTAATATAAATAATAATCTAAAATTAAAAAAAACATACTACACATCGAAAATTCATTTCAGATATCGTGAAATAAAACATCTTTCCGAAAATATCGATACAAAGATAATTTTTTGGAAAATTTTGTTTAAAATTCAATGTTTTTTTGAATGTTTACACAAATTCGGCTAAAATACATATGAGCCGTCTTAAAACTAAAACCAAAATTTGCTATACAATAAAATTAATATGAGACATTTCTGTTTTTAACACATTTGTTGTTTGTTCTACAGGTATTATTCTAATAAAGTGTAATGCGATATTTTTTATTTGCAATGTACTTATATATATAATAAATGAAATAAACTACAATATGAAATATCAGCGATTGACTTAGGATATTAAAATAATCATTTTGTTGTTATTTATTATTTTGTGTTTATATTTATTATTAAATATTTATTTATCATTTTTTAGACGTTTGCCTGGTTTTAAAATTTATACCCTTATATTCTCGTACGTTTTTTCTCAGATTAATATTGCTTTTTTCAACAGGAAGTTGTTTTCAGTCAAAAGTAAACCCCTTACAATGAATATATTTCATGAAAATAAATATCAACCACTTAAAAATGTTACAGAATTAATAAATAACAGAAATGATTCAACCGAAAAGTAAACCCAATGAAATAAACGAAATAAATTTATGTGTTCATTATTTATGAATTATTCTCATGTCAGTGGCTTCAAATTTTTCATTAGTGTGTTTTTTTCACATTGAACACACAATATACAAAATTTCTCCCATAAAATGTTGCCAAATCGACAGATGCTGTATGTATATTATATTCGTTTGAGCTTAATTATTAATGCCGGATATTACGCTCAATTTGCTTTCACAATAATAAAAGAAGAAAGTATATTGTTAAAAGAACGTTATGATTCAATAGCACACGAGTTTATTTAAATTATATTATGTAGATTTTTCTTTCATGTTTGACATGGATGGAAGAGGTATTCAAAATATTTTTTTATATCTTTGCGAAAAAGTAAAATCTCTATAATAGTGCAGATTATCAAAAAAAAAATAAGCATATCGGCTTCCAAGATTCCTTATGATTCTCCTAAAATTAAAATGTGCGAAGCTTTTCAACGATTTACAGTTTATTCAGCAAATTCTATATTTTTTTAATCGAAGAATCTTAAAATCAGATCGGCGCAACGATATCAAAAAATCATCCACAATAAAAAACAGAAAATTGGACGAAAAGCTTTTTAAAGAGCTATCCATACACTGTTAGTAAAGACCATGAAGATGGCCGTTTGATTTAAGATCTGGAAACTAAAACATAAACCTCTTTAGTATACAACTATTCTTAAAATTAACTCAGAACCAAGTAAAGATTCTTAATGTGTTGACTGTCACTTATTGTTTGAGAAGCAATTTTTTTAAATAAATAAGACACATTTCTTAGCATTATTTCCACAATTTTATAATATATAGACAGAAAATGGTTGAGGTCATCGTAAGTACTGTCAAATATTGCAGAAAACGAGTAGTTTGAGTTGGCCTTAAAACTGTTTTGTACAAATTATTTACGGCTGATCGGAAGGATACATAATATGGCATTTATATTTGTGCAACGCCAGTCTTAATCAAATTATCATATGGTGACAAAGAGCTAAGAAGACTGGAAATATCCGACATAAGGTATCCGTTACACTTGCGGCATCTATTATGTGACAAAAAATGATTGTGGACTGTATTCTATTTATCTTGTATAAAATATCATTCATAATAACTGATTTAAAATCCCTGCCCGTTAAAAATTTGTGAGCACATTATTACACAGAAAAAAATGATCAAACAATATTTTTGGATTAAATGAACCGCGAAAATCCATTTCGTTAAATTACTCAATAGATTCGATATTAATAAATATCGTCAAAAAAAGAAAATCATAATATTCTTCAAAATGAAAAAGAAACACAGTCGTTAAAATGCTCCTTCTTACTCTAATCGAATCATTTAAGTGAATGCGATTTACCCCAAATATAATAACGACAAGCAGGGGAGGGGTATGTTTTCGTTTTTTTTTTTAAATACTTACAGTAATGTTTTGAAATTTTAACGGACAGAAACCACAGAAAATCAATTTTGTTAATTTTATATTGAAGTCTTGTTAAGAGAATACAGAAATACAGAAAAGCTGTTCATCAATTTTTCTTAACGTTTGTTCAGCAATATATTTATTTGATAAAGTTTGTAAATTTAATTGATTGAATTGGCATTCACTTGGTAGAACTCTATTATAACACAGTGAAAAAAATTCCACTCGATGAACCGATATTCCGCTAAGGAACATGTAAGATCATTTAACAATAAAAAACAAATTCACAATTCACAAATCACTTTATACAGGAATCACATAATATAAATTCGAACTCAGCGCCTAAGTGTTTGCATCTTTGTAGTAAGGGTCGCAGGATGACGGCTTTGGAACAGCTGGAAATCAATAGACATCAACTATCACAAAAGATTCTATACGATCAAACTAAGATATGTCGATCAGCATTGCTTAACCCTCTGTGGGGTGCTTCTTTGTTCCTGTTGTAGACTATTTTCGTGCCATATGTAAACTTATTGATATAGCCGCCATTTTAGTTTCATTTACAAATTTTAGTTTTATTGCAAACAAGAAACAATCTACGTCGTTAAAACAGCAAAGAAGATGGATTGTGTACCTTTTCTACACAGCTTTATATAGATAAGCAAACGATTGTTTAAGCATAGTTCTGACGATTGCGTGAGCCGAAATAGCTATCAACTATGTTTCAAAGAATAATTTTGTAGAATTAAAACACATTGCTATTTTCTTCACTTTGTAAATTTTGTTTGTCATAAACTTGCTTAATACTAACAAATATTTTCAAAGCAAATTGAGTATTGTTAATAATCCATTTAAGAATATATTTTTATTAAGGAATTCCAAATTGTATATAAAATCAGAGATATAATGGATGCAAGCACCCTTTAATTGAAAATAAAATAGTTATTTAATTTTTTTCAATATGTTCAATGTTTTAGAGCATTTTTTAATTTGACCCAACTGTATTAACTTAATGGTAGATCAGAGTAACTGAAACATTACTTAAATAAAATGCGCCCTGTGTTATGGGGACGGTGAAAACAAGGGGTGGGAAAAACGGGAGGTGGCTTCCCAAAAATACGTTCCCCGTTATTTTGTTTGCTTCCAAATGAAAAAAATAATAATCCAATTTCAATAATTGACGGTTAACGAACCGTTAATAACGACCGGTGCTCCGTTTACACATGGAGAATGGAATACGCTTAATCCATTGGTTAACAACCCTACAATAATCATACAATAAAAATATATATATTACACAAAACAGAAATAAACCAGAAATGTGTTTTCTGTTTTTGCAGCTGTAGTGTCATATGTTTGAACGCAATTTAGTTTTTTATTACGTTGTTATAAGCGTTTCGGCAGACAGTGGAACACAAACCCATTGTTTTTACACAGTAGATGATTCTTTTGGAAAATATACGGATGGAAATATAATTTATGAATTATATCTTTAATACAAAGTTTTTTTTTTCTCGTGTGAAGAAAAAGAATTATTCACAAATAAATTTGATACTTATTCCTGTTCTCGAAACGGAAGTTTATGGTCAACTAATATATTTATTATACCAAAGTTTGGCTAATTTTATTTTCTAATTTTACATACATTACATTTTTTTTAATATGAAGCTTAAGTTTATAGAAAATATTTCATAAGAATTATTCCGTAAAATAATAATTGAGCTGAATTAATTTTGTTGCGTTTCATTACCTGTTTTCAAAGTAATAAAATATCTTGCTTTGTTGTAATGTGCTAATGGAGAAAATGTACTGTTGTAGTTTGAAATTGTGTATGATTTTAATATTTTATGTATGTTTTGTGGCCGATATTTTAGTGCTTCCAACATCGAATAACTACTTAATTAATTTATGCTTGATAAAACAATATCAGATTTAAGCATGTTTTAAAAAATAATTATCGAATGAAATACGTTTTGCTTAAAATAAACTGAATGATGCCTAATCATATAAAGTTTTAAGGTGTTAACTGTCACTTCTTGATGGAAAGGCATTATATTTTAAATAATAAAAACACATTTTTTAGTACTTATTTCCACAATATATTTTTTGATCAGGACCGGTTTTGCTCATCGCGAGCATTATCAACTGATTGAACTGAACAAACCGGTCCTGATCAAAAAATATATTGTGGAAATAAGTACTAAAAAATGTGTTTTTATTATTTAAAATATAAAGTTTTGATGTTTGATTTGTTTGTAACGTGTGACTGGGTTCACAGTGTTTTACTTTAAAACATTTATAAATTTTTTCCATCATCAGACGTATTTCATAAGTTGGCATCAAACCAAAATATCTATCGAACACCCCATAATATTCATGTTGTACATGAAAACTTATTTTTGTTGAATTATAATAAATTGTTTCAAGTAAGAGTCGTGTAAATTCATTGAAAAACAGAATAATTGACTGTTTATAAATACTTGCTTTATAGTTTCAACCCTATATAAACATTTTTTTTGAAATTTAAATATGCGTTTAATCGTCTTAAAACCAAATGACCAGTGTTACCGATCGCTGGTGAAACGCGTTTTAACCGTTAAACTGGAAAACGATGGCGGACATGTTAACGAATCCGCTACAACGGCACCCCTTACGCACGAAGCGGCCGTTAGAGACTTTTCCGTTCGGCAATGAACGCGCGTTATTGTAACTGAAAAAACACAACCGCTAACAAGAGATTTAAGCGGCGTATTAAAAAGTTGTGTAAACTTTCGTGTTAACCTATTTCCTTGAAAGCTCTCGCTTGTATGCAAACTGAAGTGAATATGATTGGAATCTTTCAGCTTTTTGATACAAAAAGGTGAAATATTTTTCAAATGTTTCTCGTTCGTGTTCAAGATAGCGAAAAGCGATGATTGAAAAAAAGGAAATCTTTTGTTTCATCTTGATGTAAAGCATTATGTTTTTGTTTATTTTATCGATTAAGAGATCGAAAATAGTATTTCTTAAAATAATTGAATCAAAGAAATATTTTTATATTGGCGACAATATAACATATTATAATAAAATTGAAATGCTTAGTGAAAAAAAAGTTTATTCTTAGTAGTATTTTTGAGATTTTTTGTTTAAAGGTGTGTTGTGCTACAATATTTTTTGTAATGAAACCCTTAATACGGTAAAGACTTTTAATAAATTCCAGAGATAATAAAAACTTGTAATAAAAATATTTGGTTTTGGTTCATTCTAGTTTAAATCGAGAATTTAACGGTTTTTATTTGAGACGTCTACGAGTAAGTTTTTCCCTCTTCCAACGTATATAATAAGTCTCCTATAAACGATGCTCCCTCTAAATTGTTGACAACTTTACTTAAAGCATAAGATATTTTGTTTTGTTGATGTTGCTAGTTAACTTTGTTCAAATATTTCTATGTGATTCTATAATTTTTACTTTCATTTATCTGTAAACTCTTACCAATAGTATTTATTATAATAGTACGAAAAAAAAATCGACAAATGTTGTTATTATAATAATATTATATTGAAACAGTATCTCAAAGTTTGAATGTTTATATCTCAATATTTGCTCGTTTTTGAAGCGATACTTGGCAACAATATATTAAATGTCTCAATGTTGGCTATATTTGTATATTTAACAAATGTTATTGGAATATATAATGATCGGAGATTGTTGATTGTTAAGCCATTTATCACTATGACTCTTTAAAATTTTGTAAGAAATTCACTTGATAGATAAAATTGATCCGAGCTGACACCACATACGTATCAATTTATAGAATTTATTTATATTCGTTCCATTAAAATGCAAAATGTCATTCTAGTAGGATTCGGTGACAATTTTATTGTAAAAGACACTACCGCTGCCACCTCGAAAATCTGTTTGCCCGGATCGAAAAAAGCTTTCAGCCCATCCCGCCGGGTCGACAAGGGTGTAAGTAGGTTCTATCACTTCGAGGGGGAACTATTTTAACCCTGTAGCAATTCAATCCTGCTGTAAAACCGCTATTTAGACTCGCTCAATACATAAAAGGGATAAAGTTAGCCCTTGAACTAGATACTTACTCCTAAATAACACGAATTTATCCGAAAAGGATAGATAATACCTTTACAAAAATTCATGACACTTCTTTTAAGTTGAAATTTGATTGAGGTTGTTTTAAAAATATGCTGTTGTATGTTTTTATAGTAGTTGATATTTGAATGGACATGAATTAAGCAGCATTAAGTTTGAATCTTATTGAATTTAAAACGAATAAATTTATTGATATATAATTTGAATGTATTGTAATTAAGTGAATATAATACTACTCGTAGATTTTTTTGTATGTCGATGACAAGATGCTTGTCATATAGATGCATGAAACATATTTTTATTGAGATTCGATATAATATTTTCCAAGAATATAAAACTCTTATTTTTAGAATTATATTAGTTATGCAGTAAAAAGATATTGGACGATACAATAATTTTACTGAGAAATATAAGCAAATAAAATTTTGGAATGGAAATTTATCAAATGAATATTTTTTTATCTCATTTGTGAAGTTGGAGATACTTGGAAAAATCTATTGAAAAGCTAGATGAACACGACGAAATAATATTTTGGTCTGTAATTAAATGTTATTGATTGATAACAAGAATTTTATAGAAATGGAAGAGAATATAAATGACAGTCACTTCTTGATAATAATTGGTTTTGAATAGTGCATTGATTACCTTTTTATAATTGAAACTTTTATTTGCGAAAGTATTCAATTTAACAATGCGAAAGAAAAACAAAGATTTTACTCATCTTTATTAACCAACAAACACTTGTTCACTTTATTAGACTTAGCATGCTGTCAATTTAAAAATGACATCTACAGTACAAATACATATTATTCATTCCACTTTATTATTATAATATTGTTTTTGATCAAGTCGCTGGTTATAATAATCTTGCGATGCAATGAGTCAGAAAATACTTCTTCAAGAAGCGATACACGTGTCTAATGTCGTATCACATCAATTAGAATATCAAAGATATAAATAGCTTAATCACTCAGATACTCAAAAGAAAATAATCTGTTTTTTAAATTATTTATACATAAAATTTAAGAATACTTTTGATTTCAACTTGAGTTCCGCTAATGTATTCACTATAAAAAATATAAATGATAAAATTTTAATAAATATAAAGAAAATAGGTGATAAACATGATGATGGTTATACATTCAACATCAATTCTCATGTATGTTTAATTTTGATATAAAATAGATATGAATAAAAATCATGACAAGAATATTGAAATGCATAAAAATAAAGACATTAAAGTGTGAATTTTTTTATATTTGCTTCTTTTCGGATCGTTGGTTTTTATCTGGTAATGTAGGTTTTTAGTGTATGAAACATTTTAGGAATACGATCAAAATTTCAAAGTGAAAATATTGATGAATTTAATTAGAATTATAAATAAGTTGTTCAGTACATAAAAGAATCTAAAAAAAATAAAAGATACTTACAGTGTTCCTGTCAGCAACCCTGCAGGGTTAATAGACTTCTTTCAACCGGGTTGGGTTCTTACGATTTTATTTATTCATGATACTTCACTCAAGACTAAGGTAGATAGAGGGGACTGGTTTTTCCCTTTTTTCTTTTCTTCAGATAAAGGTGGAGGAACTAAACTCGAAGCTTAAAGCGTCGATTTTTCAATGTATTGGCTTTAAAATTGTTCTTGCTATCAAACGCCAGATATTCTTCGTGATTCATAGATTATTATAACTGCGAATTCTTGATAGCAACACATTTATTTCTGTTATTATTATAATGTTGTTTTTTTGTCAGTAACAATGTACCGTAAGCAACAAACAAATATAAAATATATTCATGGAACTAAGAATGATGTTTTGAATAATAAAAACACATTTTGTAGCACTTATTTCCACAATATGTTTTTAATCAGGGCCGGTTTCGCTCAGAATTATCAACTGATGAAGCGAAACCGGTCCTAAACTGAGTACTAAAATGTGTTTTTATAATTAAAACTATCATGCCTTTCCATCAAGAAGTGACCCTAAAAGTACATAAGATACATCTTATATACTTTTAAAATAATAATAAAAATAAAATAATACAGTAAATATTTTCTATTTCTAGTAAAATAATATTTTTTGCAGCCTTACAGTTGCTTACACGCATGGTAATGGATTTTATTACGAACGAACGAAAGTTCATGATCAAATAAGTAGTTAAGAAAATATTTATGATTGTTTAACCTATATATATATCATATATCAAAAATAAAAAAAACAATGTTTTGTACGACATCATGTTATCACTAATATTATATTAAATATCAAATAAATGAATTAAATGTGTTACTAAGAGAAACGAAATAGATAAAATATGAATAAATAAGTAATTGACTTCGATTTATTTATACCGAATAATAGAATACATATCCATGTTATTTAATAAGCAAAGCTATTTCATCCCTTGTAATCGTATTCACTCCATTACACTCAGACCTACAAACCCGTCTTTGAAAAGGGGTAATCCGATAGATATATTAAACCATTGTTTTATTTAATATCCCAACTGAAAAATTCTTTGGCTAGTGTAAAAGCTAAAAATGCCGGTCGATATTAATATTGATGCTTGGGGTTAATTTTGTACAAAAACCGTATATTTACGAAGCATGGAATTATCAGCATTCAAATAATCGTACATCAGTTTTCGCAGACTGTAATCAAATCAACAAGGCCTACAATCATTTTGATTGCGCTATAAACCGGGTTAATTAACGTACAACTTAGCGTGCCACCATTACGGTACGCTAAAGGGGATCATAATTAAGGGTTGCAGTTTTCCATCAAATATGTTAATCCTTTAGTGATGATTGCTCAGACAACGACGGAGGCTAATTTATATTGTAATGGGGCTTTTTATAAATTGATAGTCTGTCAATGCCCTTGTATCAAGCATTTATTTAATGTGCATTGTTTTTAAGCATTTTGTACTACGTTTCGATATATTTCTGAAATTTTAATCATGTTTTTGGATTTATTTGTTGTTCATTACGTTAGCTGTGATGAAAAGAGGTTTTAATTGTATTAAAAATGTTATGCTGTTGTATCTGAAAAAGAATTTTTTTTTTCGCCTTTTTCCTACGTCTAATAGTTTCTAAAAGTAAAATATATTTACAGTAATTGGTAATTCGATATTGAAAACGGATTTGTCGAACTAGTAATATTTTTTACGTAGTTAATCTTTTTCTCTTCTTAGTTGATTTGAAAATTGTGATTTAAAATTTTTCTTTCATTTATTTGCTCCTTAAATAAGGCGTAATGAGAGCATTAAGTAAATTATTATTTCTTTCCTTGCTTAACAATTCTTGTTGACTTAAGCTTATTCATACTGATATTTGGCAACCATATCTAATAAAAGATATGGTTGCCAAAACAGGATCGTAAATACTATGAAATTATTTGTCCATGAAAAAAAAAACTAACGACATCTGTCAGCAAAATATAATATATACAAAGATGTTTTATACATTGTATATATTTTAAGCGTATTTTGAATGTCATATTTCTATAAAAATATTTAGAAGATAATACTAATTAGATACGCAATTAACCTTTATTCTGCTTTTTAATTTGTTTTGTGCTTCTAAAGTGACATTTGACTTTGTTACGATTGTTTTTTGTTGACGTCTTGCTTCATGTAAAAACTTTCTTTTTGACACGTGTTTGATGTGCTTCTTCTTCCACTTTTGATATCATATAGCGAGCAAGTTGCCAAAAGACTAATCACAAAACGCTTAAAGATTCTACAAACTCTCTTTGTTTCCAAAGAAAATTTCTTGACAGAGACGAATGGTTTGCTTAATTATTTAAGCCAATACGTCCCAGAGATTTTCCAAGAAACACCATTGCACATAAAAAAGGATACTTTATTTACGAAAGTGTGTTCGTCCTTTTTTAAAATGTAAATTTAAAATAAAGATTGAATTAAATCTTATCAATTCTGTCTTGATTCACAGAATTATTTTTAAACTGGTAATTATATCAATCAAAAGTTAAAAACTTTTAAACGAAATTTGTCATTCAATTTTAATTATCAATTTGCTTTTGACACAATTAATGTGATAATATCTTTCAATATTTTTTAGACAAAAGAATATTATCATTCAGTGTTTATTTGTTAATAATTTTAATCATATTAAAATAAGCCAAACAGAGAAGTTATTATAATTTTAACAATTAAAAATTGACGATTTAGCTGAATTTATATCAATTTAAGCAAGGCTTATAAATAAATACCTGATACAATTTATTAAGATCTGTAGAATGTATCTAATGATATTTTGGTTTGAATTTAATGTGACTATCCCACCGAAGGTCAAACTCTCATTTTTCCAAGAAAAGAACTTAATATTTAACACCTTCAGAGCCAACGACCCTACCGAGAAATGGTAGTATTTCAGATGTTATAGATATTGCTATCTTATGTAAAGTGAACCTTAAATTAAATACTCATATAGTGCATGATCTTAACTCTGAAAATCAAACTGTCATTCATTTAACCTGGTTAAGAATTCCATCTACTCCAAGTTGTAATAATTCTGATCAGACTTGAAATAATATCCAATGGAAGGAATTTAAGACATTTGTTGACAACATGATTATCTCGCAAGGTGGCTTCATGACTATTCAAAGCATTGACTTCTTTGAGAAGTAGAATTGATCTTCTTCTGTTGGAATGAACCGAAGGGCTGGCATTAGATTACCACTGGTAAAGAGCCTCAACTCCATATTTTTTTTCTAAAAATGTCATTTACTTTTTTAAATTGGTGAAACTTTCCTTCCAAAAAAATCTATTTTCTTAAGATAATTAAGTGCAATGAGTAATACATCTGGGCGTTCATCACATTTCAATTAGTTTTAATAAGTTTGCTTTTTCCCACAATTCTATATACTATAGTATTAGTTACAATATATATAGATACATCGAGTACACCGAAGTGATAAGAAAATAAATAAATATGCATGAAAAGTCTTTTTAGGTGATACACACAAATATTATATAAACTCACTCTTCCCAACCCCCTTGTTTACCTTCCTTTACGTGAGATCGGTTCAATGAATCGACAATCTCATGAAGAAAATTCTTATATTATATGTCATCGCTACTTGCAAGATTGAAATAGGTAAGTATTTATTAAGGAAAAACAGCAATTATATTTTAGTGATAGTTAATTATTATTTATTGTAAAACCCTTTCAAGAATGACTCATTAACAAGATCGTTAATGAAAATTATCACAATTGGGCAATTGTGTTAATTATTATTAGATTAATATTATTAAATTTGTTTTAGCTGCCATTTACTGCTTGCCTTGGGGTTTGTGTTTTCCTGTAAATAATACCTTTGGAATATAGACGATGCCAACTGTTTATAGTACGTCAGTTCTGTTGCATCCGTGTGATAGAATGCCTTAAGATGCCGTAAGGTGAAACTCGGGTCGTTCGTGACAAAACATTTGAAATCGTATAAAATTGTAACAATTCAAATTTAAGCTCACTGAGTTGAAACATAAATTTGGAAGCCAATTTTTGGACAAAAAGTCAACGCGATTTTTTCATATAATCAACAAAAGTTTGCTAAGCATTAAAGCTATAGAATTTTTGTTTTTTGACATTTTCAGCGATGTTTTATGTTTGAGGTGCTCAGTGAGGAATTGGTAAAAAAACTGAATGTTTCAATGATATGATATGAATATTTAGTGTCTATTAAAAAATGCAACAACATTTTTGTTTGTGTTGTAATGATGCCATTATTTTTTTGATATATCGAGTCGCTTGATGGCATGTGCACAAAGATATGGTTATATGTAAATCAAGTAAAGCCTACTGTTGACTTCCTCTTTAGTTAAATCTAATTATTGCCTAAAATTGTTAGTACAAATGAGATAATTAAAAGTTCCTAAATAGATATTTTTCGTAATGCAGTGGAAAGTAATAAATAATTGAATATATAGTCGTATTTTCTATAAATAATCAATTGAAGCTTGCGAGCAAAAGAACTGGATGAAGCGTATAATATAGAATAGCGTTGGTTTTAGATCTCTGCCACACGTCCGGTAAAAACATTCGGAGAAGAGAATATAGCTTTCATTGGTGAGAAGTGAAATTCAATTAAATCAGATTTAATCTCGACCTAGAGGGAAACTGCTCCAACACGAAGTCACAAGTTACATACACAGTCGACTCTCGTGAAACTATTTCGTTATGGTTTTGGAGTACTAGCGTGATCCACATGCTATCCTAGCACTTTTTTCGGCGTATGCTACTTTAGTATACGAGATTTTATACGTTTTAAAATATATTCCCTAGGCTTAGTTTGATAAAGATTAGCTTTGAAACTATTTGCACATACTTTATTTTTACCCAGAACTATTTCGTTTACTACTTTGTAAATATTTCAACAAAGGCAATTTAAATTATCGATACGTTTTGTGTTTCTAACTCGTTTGTCTATTGGGCGTTTATTTATGAGTTATTGGTGGTTACTTCTGAAGTGTTTACTATAAGAATTCAAGATTTTTTGAGATTCATCAATGTATATTATTTGATAACGTTTTGTGTGATAATCTAAGAATTTTACGAAATTATTTATACGAAAACAATGACTTAAAACTAGATTAAATGCTTTGAAAAAAGCCTGTGTCCCGAAGATATTTAAATGATAATTCATTCAACGAGCAGTTATATTCGTTAATTTTAATAAAATGCGTGGAATAAGTCTTTATAGAATTGGTTTACTTCATTATTAATACCAAGTTTTTAACTATTTTTTTTATAAATTCAGAGCTATGAATAAATATAAGCTGACGTAGACTTCATGTACTGTTTCGACATTCATTAGTTCAAAGTTATTTTGCTAGGAGTTGTTCTAAGAATATAAATTAACCCAAATAGTTTTTTTTAATAAATTTTTTAAATTACTACTTTAATCAACGACCATATTTATAAATATCTATAACTCGATTCTTATACACTAAATGGGAAGACACATGATTCAAACATACTGTCCCTGTTCAATCAAATCGTATGGAAGTGTCTGCCAAAATGTGTGCCGCAAGTAATAACAAGAGGTGTCACGACGCAAGAAGCAGCAAAACTGTTCATTTTAAATATATTTATTGAAGGTTCGTAAAAATGACTTTATATATTAAACAAAAAAAAAACAGATTACTTACTTAAACACTCTTTCATGTCATTTTAGCTTTATTTAATAAGTTTAATCCCCCAAAGTTGAAAAATTCCAAAACAGCTTCGTAACACGCATTTTTTAAAGTATATCTGTTTAGATAAGCTTTATTAAAACTTTATCTCAAGAACCTCGGTAGCTGATATGAATACAGAATGAAAAAATGTTTTTTTATTTATTTATGAACTCGGTATGCCATGATCTTAAATTATGATATTCTAACCGTGACGATGGTGAGATTAATGTTAAAAAATCTGTGAAATGAAAGTGCTACATCGAAATAGTGCCTGAAATCGGAGATTGTAAAAAAAAAACGCTAATGTTCAATGAAAAAATATCCTTCAGATTGGCTTTCGTGAATATTTTGCCGAATTAAAACCGGACTTAGCGAGTACAATTTCAAATAAACCACAAAGCGACTAAGTAAGGAAAGGGATCATGTGACCCGATCGTAAATTCACCCCGTCGAGAGAGATAAAGCAGCTGTTTTTTGTCTCATTCCCTCTCAAATATTCACCCCACCCCACTACTCTGAACCTCTCGGACAATATCTCTTAACGGACGATTTGATATTAATATTATTATTATTTAAGTACCGGGTTACTAAAATGTAACGTTATTTTAAAATAATAGACTTCCTTTATGGCATAAACTTTGATGTACGATCTTTGAATTTATCGTGAAACTTATCGCATTAAAAAGAATGAAATATTTTTACTTTTACGCACACTGTAATTTTTTACGGTCTGTGTATTAAAAATTTTCAATAAAATATATGGCTTTGAAGAAAATAATTATTGCTTAAATTAAGTTTTTTTTCCTAGATGTATCATATGGACTCTAAATGAACTATCTGATTGATAATTTTGATCAAGAAAATACATTTTTAAGGAAGGGTATAAATTAATGGTAGTAATGTGCTATTCGGTCTAGCAATGGTACGTTTTGAGGATCACTTAAATGTCTAAAATTCATAAATGATATAAAAACACGTTTAAAAAGATGGTGTTGGCAACTAGGATTTATGAATGGCAATTAATTTGATTTTGACGGTTGCATAATTTCAAAAAAACTATCAGTTAATCAATATATTCTTTAAGAATCTGGGATATGTCTCATCAATATATATTTTGATTGTTTCATTTGATCCATTCTTCCCATTTTCTATATCGAAAATACCAATGTTACATTAAACTTAAGTGAAAACTAAAAAATGAACTTGTAACATATGTCATATTTATATAGCGATCTATGATATTTATCTATGATAGAAAGGTTTCGCGATGATACTTGAGCATTAAGAGGTTTCTTTAGTTTTTAGTAAAAATAAGATAATAGTTTTTTTTGTCGAAAAAGAAGTTATTACTTGTTAAATGCTTTTTATGAAAAAAGCTTTGTGTATGAAATCCTTTTACAGAGCGTGACGAAGATCTTTTCGAGATATAAGGCTTTACAAGATGTGTAACCAGATAAATTTGTTAGAAGTATATTCACCATGCGCTAAAATTAACAAGATACAATAATACCATTTTCTATGGCCTAGTTATAAAAGGTGAAAGATTTGAAGTTTAAAGTATTCTTTTATGATTATTTTTTCAAATTATACATAAAAAATCTGAGCGTCGGTGTTTGCTTTGTTTATGCCAAGTGACATTTAAAATAGTATGTAATTTAAATTATTTCTACACTACAGCTACATTAAATTGTAGCTGATAAAAAATTGTGTAACAAATAAAAATATCATGTTTAATGTGCTCAGTATGTAAGTGCCTATTTACTTAACTGAAATGATTATTATTGTAATTTTTTTCTATATATTTTTTTAGAATAAAATTAATTAGGAATATGCAATATAACATATATTATAGTTATTTCGAAATATTGGTTATTAGTTAATATTAAAAAATAATTTACTAGTCATAATTGATATTTTGCTTGTAGTGGTACTGTATAGTCATGTTCAATCCATGCAGAACTTGGAGGAATATTTCGGTTCCGTGGATTATTATACCGGAAACTGCTAGTGACGATCCGGTAACGTTTCGGAACTTTACCGGTTCTTCCGGTTATTGATATATTTCGGTTATATCGTAATTTAAAAGATGATTAAGATACTCCTTGGGTCCCTATAATTTTATTTGTACGAAAATTTTTATTACACTATAATTAGAAGTAAGTATATGCAATGCCTATCATATGATTTATTAATATATATTTAACTTGAATTGTTGAAACTTTGTACGATTCCACATGTTTATTTCTCTAATCCGAGTTTCGTCTTTTGGTATCTTGAGACTTGGTATTCGATATCAAAATTCCATCACGCACCTTTTTTATATATCATAAATTAATAATTAACGTATTTGCTTGTAATCGTATTATAATTGCTACCTTCCTGTGTTTTATTACGTGACTTCAAATATTTTAAAACACTGAATATTCATTCTTACATTTAAAATATGTGTATATTGTTTTAAGTAATATTATAGATCAGTTCAAATTATGTTCATTTCAAATATTTTTAACTAATGCTCGTGCTTTGTATCTTTTTTGGTACCATGTTTTAGAATATTTAATGCCTTTTACCAAGAGTTGAAAATAGCCACATATTTTTCAATCGTAAGTTTATATATCTTCCTTAATAAATGTGTAGAAAATAAATGTATATTTTATGAAAAAAATACTTAAAGAACGTAGACGAAGTAAGTGTTAAAGCATATGGTCAGATATGAATATTCAACTTTTGCTTCCAAACATTATTAAAAGTGCTTCGTTAATCTATTATTTGATTCCGAGTTCGAGCCATAATACCATCAATAACAAATTTTCTCGAAACTGTTGTAATTCAAGGAGATTGTGATTTTTTTATTGCTAACCGATTTCAATTCTTGAGAAAATGATACATCGTATATTTGTTGTTGTAACAAATGCTTAGAAATATTTTTCAATAAATAAAATAAACCAAATCGTTTACATAATGAGTAAAACATTATAAATATAGCGTCGCCAATATTATATATAAAATTTGACGGAATAATCAGTGGAGCGGAGCTTTGGAAAATATGATATACATGGTTTGGTCTCCTTAAAGCAGCGGGAGTATTTTTTAATATCAACAGTTTTTGAGATATTTTATACAGTAGAAAATTTTTAAATGTATTTTTTTTACTTCAATTGGACAGAAAAACTAATAACTTTTCCTATGTATGCGAAAAAAATGGTTTTTTCTATTTCTACGAGAATTCAGTGACGCTAGAATCTTATTTTTATTGCGAACTCCGAAATATTCTCAATAAACATTTTACGAAAAAAATCTTTTTTCAAAGTGCTTATATAACATCGGTAAGCAATTGGCAAAGGTATCCCAGGAGATAAAATCTTGTTACAGGTGTATAAGTCGAACGATATCCCCAGGTAGAAGATTTGATTGCAGATTCTCACGTGTAAAAATGGCTTCAGATATATGTAACATAAAAATTATTTGCAACACCGTTTGTGGAATGTTACTTCAGCCCTAAACACTTTCTTTCTAGAGCTTTAAAAAGGCCAAGTTGTAATAATTACTCACGTAATTGTTTGCAGAAGGAATGGGTTCCGTTAAAGACGCATCTGATATTGTACAAAGCTTACCTGAAAAGAAAAAGAAAATGTTATACTTACAAAAAAATATGATACATTTTATTTCACACTAATATTTTGATGTCTCGGCGAGCTGGAGTGCTTTTGCCAACAAAAAATATGAATCGTGTAAAAGCTTATTGTTTTATTTTGGGCATAATAATACTATGCAGATTCAGCAGAAAATATACGATCTTACAAAAAAGTTGACAAATAAATTGCTTGAATGAACAGAACTTTTACAAGTACATTCAAGTATTTTTTATTATTACTTAAAACCGGTTGGCTAGTTCTGTAGTTATTGTATAATTATAAGTCAATAAATCAAATGCTTCAATTGCAGGAGAAAGTCTTTTTTTGATTCAAAAATATTTTAGTTTGATTTTGAAATATTGAAAGTTTAATTTTCTTTATAAAATAAAATGTGTTAATAAGCTTTAAATTTCTTTGAGACTATTTGGAACCGTTTTGACAAAGGTGTGGAGTTGATGATTTGTCCGTAACGTTGAAAAGCTATAATTAATATTTTCAAAAATCAATCAAATTTTTTCGAACTTTGTATTTTTTTCAATCAAAAAGATAAATCCCCTGTAATCTTCGTCATTTCAAACTTGTCATAAAGAGATTTGGGAGAAGGCAGCTTGATATTTGCAAAATATTTCATCACATTAAAAATTAAAGAAAATTAAAATTTAATAACTTTAAGGGTTCAGTCGAGCATAGAGATAGATGTCTGCAAAAATCTTCAAATATCAATAACTTTAAAGGGTGGATTTAAATGATTCGTTGAATCGGCGTACACTTATGTAATGCAAAATTTGTTTTCATGCAAGACCATTAAAGACTTTTTATCGTAATGCTATCATTAAATAAGAAACTTTACTTTCAATACTAGTATATCAAAGGAAGTATTTGTTTTTAAAAATATTTATAAATTGAGTTGAAGAGAATCTAATGCAGTGATTTCCAAACTCAAAAAGGATGTGAGCTACTTTCAGAAATTGAAATTTTCGGGTGACCTACCAATACATATTTCTTTTTTATAATTTTTTATCATCGTCCTTTATTGTAGCAAACATAATATTATTATATTACTTAAAATAAATTATAAAATCGGATTTTCAGTAAAATATTAAAATGCGTCCATTAATTATTTGTTTATAAACAAAATAATACTGATTGTCATTCTCATCTAAGTGGTGATACAAATGAGTGAGAGAGATAAAGTGTATGGTGCAGTTCGCATCAATCGTAATACATCTCCGACCGCTTCTCTATTTTACATCGTTATACGCCAAAAAATAATATTACAACGGCAACCATTCAAGCATTTCATTGAAATTTAGCTAATATGATAAAATATCTTACGCGAGCTACGGCTATCACTGATCTACTGGAACTTAATTAATTTTGGTAATTAATATATTTCAATAATAATCGTATTGTATCGTTGATATCGACTTTAAATTATGAATCTTTTAAAGTATCTTGAATGATTTTAATTACAACTTTTTTTTCTATAATACACATAAAAAAATATTTACATTAAAAACTTGACGTACTAACAAAATGTGTTACGAAAAATGCGTCACTAATAAATACAGCAGTCGATAATACAGACAGCGACATAATCTTAGTTAAAATAAATTATATTGAAATACATGCATGGGTCATCATTAAATATTCGAAATATGGCAATGCTCAATTTAGTTGTAATGCCTTTGACAAACAGCTGTCAACCAAAAATCTCTCGCAATTTCCCCAAAGCGACGGCAATGTGCTCAAGTATGTACATTCCGTAAATACTCAGCCAACGCAGATCATCCGCAACCATATTATTATTCTATGAAACATACAGTACATGTCATTTTAGCATATCAGATTTTAAATTGTCTCTACCCAGCTGTGCCAGTGGCGTAATAAACACACTCATAAATACTGCTAGATTTAAAAAAGATATTAAATCTGATCTCTTTGCCAAATGAAAATACGCCTACTGGTGAAACTTATAGACTGTACAAAACCATTTTTATGTATATTTTATTTTCACATACCAGCGTTATTTTTCATTTATCATTTATGAATCTTTCACTTTAGGAGTTCGATTTTCTTTTTGTTTAATTATCTAATAATAAACCGTCAATATTTTACACTATTTGTTTTGTCATATATTGTTTGGAGATTAATTGACTGTTTTTCGGAAATATATTGAAAAATGGGCATATATTTACTCATTTCGTTCTCAGAGTTACTAACAGTCAAGTTTCTTACGTAGATAATAACATAAAATAGTTTTTTTACCATACTATTTTTAATATCTGCAAAAAAATATACTTGAGTTGACAATATATATTCACTCTATGAATGAAAATAATAACATACATAAATACTTTTTTTATTGTCTATAAATGTCAATTTTTAATACGTCATCGATTGATTGCAGATATATAATAAACATATCAGATATCAGTCATAAAACCTAATTTTTTGATTTCACCGCAAAATAAGGCAATTAACTTCTTTAAAAGATTTTATGATTAGAATACAAAAAACATTATCTTTACCATAACAGTTAACATACAAAATCTATAGTCGAAGTTTGATAACACGGAGAAAAAATAGCTATGTATTATACTACAATTTTTTTTAGAAAATATAGTTGATAGCTATTTTGGCTCACGCCGTTGACAGAACTCTTTAACTATAACTATAGTTCTGACGATGGCGTGAGCAGAAATAGCAATCAACTATATCTTATAAAAAAAATGTAGTAATAAAATACACTGCTATTTTTTCACCGTGTTATAATGGAGTTCTACCAAGCAAATGCCAATTCAATCAATCGATGTTTGTTGTTCAAAAAAGCTTACGAAACTTCAGAGCAAACAGACTAAGAGTTTTGTACTATATTGTACTATTGACAATACAAATTTGTTGCTGTTTTTTTTTAAATTCAGAATGTATAAAAACTGTTTTATCCTTATATTATTATAACCGATTTCAATTATTGATTTAAATTAAATGAGTTATTTTACTTCAAATCTACGATTTAAAAAATTCAATAAAGCTTTTCTTCGCCACTGTGTCTCCTAAGCATTATAACACTGTGCGTATGCTTTATTTAGAGGTGTGGGTAGTCATAGCGTCTAGGAATGCGAAAGGATCAGCTAGCTGGCATAGGGAAACCCCCTGAGACCTCTGCCCCACCCTTATAAATCCTGTCTCACCTTATTTCGTTCCGGTGGAAAAGCGGACCTTCAGGTCTGAGGGTACAGCCACTTTAGACTTTGGCATCCAGCGATGGAAAATCTAACAAGATTTTTTTTTAATTTAATTTAATCAAAAACTTAAAAATAAATAGTATTTTTATGTTTTCTCTTTAATTAAGTGTTAATTATTTTCTGGGCATATGGCCTAATTCTTAATGTTGTTTTTTTCTGTACCTCGTTCCTCTAATCAACGTAAAATTTTATTCAGTAAATTAAAAATATATGATCATAATGAACTCAAGCGTAACATTTTTTAAATAAACTTCGATTATACTATATTGTATAATATATTTAAGCTTTATATTGGTTTTCAGTAAAAAATTGTATTGATCCCAGTTAATAACAACAACAAAAAAATCACGCTATAGACTTTATTTTTCATTGTATCTGGGTGTAACACCGTATTTATATATAGATTATATGTTCACTGTGGAAATAATCCATGGACATACTGATTATGTTATTAAATTCATTAAGCGCCCAGGTCAGAATTATCGACATCCATCAAATCTTTCGGGATTACTATCCATATTGTGATATTTGATAAAGGCAAAATTTCATTTAAAATGACACGTTAAGTTACTCAAATCACTCAAATATGGTTAAAAGTCATTTTGCGTGTAAAAATACTGCATTTTATTACAAATTGTTCAATTCGTTGCCAATTTAATACGAGAATTTTTTTTTAATTCATGTTTATGTTTAAAATAAATGGATGGTAGTTTGAAAAATATTTTTGAATAATTATATTTTTTAGAATGAAAATAAATTTTTATTTAATGCTATGAACATACATGTGTTAAAAGTTCAAATACGTAAAAATAAACAAAAAGCACGTTAAAAATAATATTTATTTTTAATACTATACATACATTTATAACACGGTGAAAAAATAGCAATGTATTTTAGTTCTACAAAATTATTTTTAACAAATATAGTTGATAGCTATTTCAGAACTATAGTTCTGACGATGGCGTGAGCCGAAATAGCTATCAACTATATTTGTTAAAAATAATTTTGTAGAACTAAAATACGTTGCTATTTTTTCACCGTGTTATAATGGAGTTCTACCAAGTGAATGCCAATTCAATCAATATATATACATTTATAATTTACTGGTTTATAAAAGAGACGCAAGAAATCTTTAGTATGCGTCCATTTTTTTTTTGGTATTATTTGAATTGCATTTTGACATTGACTACGCTATAGAATTCTTGATTATTTAAAATTTTCCAGATCACCTAAAATCAATTGTAACACAAACATTCGAATTCTGTAAAAATGAGACGAAAAAATCTCGGTTATTTGATATCTAAATGTTGGGTTAAACTCTTATATTGATCGAATTGGCATTCACTTGGTAGAATTCCATTATAACACGGTGGAAATATCACTAAAAAAATAAACTAAAACTATAGTAGTTCTGACGATGTCGTGAGCCAAAATAGCTATAAACTATATCTTATATAAAAAAAAATTGTTGAACTAAAATACATTGCTATTTTTTCACCGTGTTTAACTCGGATCATTTGTCTATAAATATCATAGAATTTTGTATTCAAAATGGAATTTAAAAAAGTATTTTCGCCACCTTATGGTTAATAACAACTGACTTGAATTTGAAACACGTAGAACCAAACGGGTCGCTTGTTTATCCGATGACTTTATTCAGAAATAACACGAAGAGCGTTTTAGTTCTGTATCGTCGCTACTCACTTCACTTTTGTTTTAATACAAGTGTGGAAGCGAAAATTCTATGTGAAATGGGTTTGCTTTTATAGTTTAGATTCTTTCGTCATCATTTTTGGTATGTTATAGAAATAAGATATTATCTCTTCAAAGAATTGTGACAAGATTAAATATACATATTTTGCTTTTAATATTGTAGTGTAAGTTAAAATAACTGAACACAGTTAAGTTTAATTGAAGATTTTTTGTCTTTTTAGTCACGGTTTAAGCAATTGTAACCTTTCTCCATGCTTAAAATACAACTCAAGCCAGGAACTTTTAAAATATATCCAAGATATAATATTGGTAAATAATTTGCGGTAAGTAATTTTTTGATGGTTGTTTTCATTACGATCATTACTGATTGCGTCTCCTATTTTTATTTACTAAGAAAATTTTCTTTATCTGAAATAAGAAATAGAATGTTAAAACGTCAAAAGTCCATAATATAATATATTAAATAGCTAGCAGTATACATTTTCTGTGAAGTGTAATATTGTTATATAGTATCTTTCATTTTTTTTATCAGGCAGCTTTTTTCGATGTTGCTATTATATTGGGGAATACAGTAAGAGCAATAATTTTCGCCAAAATTTCGTTCAAATTCTTGTGTCAAAATGGCTTCTTTAGATGGTCTAAAATGAAAAAAAAAGACACGAAATTTTACTGATGTAATTGTTTAAATTGCATTAATACCTAATTCACTTACTTAATTAGTTACTGATGATAAACTTTATTTTCTGAAATATGTTCGGTTATGACTTGCTATGTCCTTGGCTCCAATGTTTGTCACAGCAGTTTGAAGAGAAAATAAAGGCTCAATGGGTAATATACATAATTAATGGAATTTTCATTGGAATATTTGAATGAAAAAGCATTTATTATAACGTAATTATGTAATTGACCAATAAAAGTATTATCATGGTACGGTAATGTTGTCATTTTTGAGTCAGTATAATTTTATTTAAATTAGAAGAACCCTGCAATTTTTTGTAATACTCCGTTTTGTCTGCATTTTCTAGCTGAAAAATTTGCGGTCATTTTACATACAATTTCACATTTATTACAAACATCATCTACCAAAGCATGCAAGAATTCCATATTTAAACATTTTTTATTGTAAATTCCTTTCTACTGTTAAACGTCATATAACATTTTATCTCACTTATTTTAGATTCTGTAAGCATTTTTGATGAATATGGTACATCTTTTTAAAATGGCACGTAATGAATTCAAGCGTCATTTTTATCAAATTTGTAGCTATTTAATTAAAATTACATATTAGTTTTGCTCTAAGTCTTAGTATCAAAGATTTTTCAGTATATTGTTGAATACATATAGTAAAACTGTCAGTTTCAATGAATTCGTGTCTGCAGATGTCGAATGTTGAAATTCTGTTCACGAATGAGGAAACACTGTAGAGAGTTTGAGCGGTAATAGTAAATTGAATTTGTCAAATATTTTTTTTGTTTAATAAATGTTTAAAACGATTTTTTGTAATTTTAACATATTTGGATTATGCACTATTACATGAAATTATTATTATATTAATAATTTCAAAATGTTACAAAGTGAATGCATACCCCAAAGAATTTCATTTAATAAAGGCATTGTTAAATAAAGTGAGCAGAAATAATTTGAAATGAATCATTAATTTATATGGAAACAAGATTTTTGTTTAACATTGTTATCGTAATGATTTTGTAAATTTAGAGCTTACAGATGAATATCACTCAAACAATGGCCTCTCAACGGATTTTTTTTATCCCGTCGCCTTTCAGGCTGGGCTAATTTACGCGAGATCGTGATTCCTGCTCGGTATAAGGCACTCTGTTCTCTACATTTCCGCCGGAAGGTAAGGTAAGACAAGGCAGGGGTCTGCTAAGGTAAGGCAAGGTACACAGACTCCGGAGAAGGTGGAGCAAGAAACAGTGAGAATTTAATGGCCATAACTCCAAGCTGGTTTATCGACCCAAACACCTCACTGCGAGTTGCGAATAACCTAAGGGATCGGACGAATATTTCATAAAACTTATTATTTTAGAAATATTATGTAACTCAATGAAAATACACGAACATTGGAAGTCTTACTTAAATTTTCAAAAGGTAGAATATTTAAAGTATGATTTTCAAATGGTAGTAAACTTCTTTCGTAAACCTATTTTAAATATAGATTTATGGATAACTATGAATTACAGTTTACCTTCAAGTTTTTTTAATGAAAACAATAAATATTCGTTTATTAAAAGTACATTTTAAAATTTTACGTATAGCCAAACCGCTTCTCACACTGCCCGCTATTTTTTTAAAAATTATACTCTACGTTTGATTGATTGAAATTTTTGACCTACCCTAATACATGGCATTGCTCTTGAGGTCTACTTTAATAATCAAATAATTTTATCACTTTTCCATGCGGCCTAGCTTTTATATTACAGAGAGACCTGATGCGTGCACTCCAGTGTAATAACCATTGTATTAGGTTGAAATTAATACGATGTTTATATAAATAAAAATGATATATATTTTAACTGTTTGTATATTATACTTCAAACAAAAAAGAAATGTGGGTAAGTTCTAGTGGTTAAAAAATGCTTATCTTTGTAACGGGCTTATATGTATAAAAAAAACCCTCCCAATCCATATATAATATTACAAATGGTTTAGCTACTTTGTTATGGTATATTTGTAAGCCTGTGTATTATGATGTTTTTTTGTTTCATAATAAGAGTTGTACTTACTAAAACTATAATAAAAGAAGTGTTTCAAAAATTAAGAAGTAATCTGTATGTTTTTATCTAGTTATTGAGCATTATGATATTTTACAATTTTACTAAACATAAATTGTTTATGATATCGACTGAAGGTGCTTAATGGAACTTCAATATCAAATTTGAATTGTTGCAACTTTGTACGATTCCACATGTCCCACAACACATGTCTTAAGACATGTGGAATCGTACAAAGTTGCAACAATTCAAAATTAAATATAAATTGATTGAAAAACTTACGCAAAAAGAAAGGATTGTTACAGCATCAGAAGAAAATATTATACAATCACTTGTTTAATACGTAATGAGTAGAAGACAATTTTTTTTATTGGGGGAAATGATGTTTTCATTTTTGGTAGAGATGATTTTACAAGATGTGAAAAAATAATCTTGATTTAAATAAACTGATATCTTAAAATATTAAATTAAAAACAAAAGACTTCAATGTCAAACCAACTTTCAATATTTCAGTCAAGTGTGATTATTTACATTTTATTGTAAAATCAGGATTTTTTTCGATAAATTGCCATTTTACGAGGATGCACTCTTTTCTTCGTGCTTACTATTTATAAAATTTTCATAGTATCCAAGACAAAACAGCAGATTTTCTGGAATACTGAGATCACATTTAAAAAACAGGAGAGTTTATGATAACGGGACGTACAGTTTTATATTGTACATGTATATGTATATATATATAATTTAATTAATATATTTCTCGCGTACAATTTTTATTGAAAATTATACTTTGAATATTTTTTAAGTACAAGTTATTTTGTGGTTTTTTGTGGCCATATTTTATCGTAATATATTATTGTTATATTTTTTATGTTACCTGCTCTGAAAACAAAATGTGACTACCATGTAATGGTTTATTTATTATAATTGGTTTATTTTTTGTTGTGAGTATTATTTTCATAACAGTTTATTTTAAGAGCAAAAAATTATTGTGTCAAACGGCTCAATTTAAACAGTTTTTTATCACTGTCTGGCCTACAGTTTCTTTGATAATCAGCACTTTTTTATGCGTTGTAGGTAAAAAAATGTGTAAGGAAGGGAGAATATTCGAGAAAGGAAAACAGTCAAATATAGAAGCATAGCGATAAGCCAACTGCTTGCCTTTAAATAATTTTAAGCCCGCACCACCTTTGCGGGAGCACATTTAAAATTTAAATAAACCACACTTTTTACAATTTAACTGCTAATAAATTTTAAATTAACCTTGGTATAAACAGCGTTAGTAGATATGATAATGTTAATTTATTTAACGATAGACGTATCGTATTTTCGATAAAAGTACTTATTCTCTTTCACGATTAATGGCTTCAATTATTTAGTCATTAAGTAACGTATATTTTAGAAATACAGCCTCTCTTAAGCTTTGAAATTGAGTAACAAAGAAGATATATTTTAAATTATGTCTATAAATTCGACTTGTTACTTACGATGTCAATATTTGAACGAGTCGGTATAAATAACAAATTAAAGTAAGGAAAATATATGTTAAGCTATTTTTCTAGCTTTAACGATTTACAAAAAAAGTGCTATTTGTTGATTCGTTAAATGCCCTGAATACACAATGTGTTACTAAGATCTTTGTTGAATGATCGTTGTTTTAAGTTATCCTTGTTTATTATTTAAGAAAACGGCTATAAATTTTTATTTTTTCATTAATTATAGTCATTGTCTACTAAGAAAGAATAAAAAGTGGAAAGAAATTTAAGTATAATTCGATTTAAACTTATAAAATTATATATTTATTAATTGTCTTTGGCAGGAGATGTGCATACTTCAACATAATATCATCATATTCTGCATAACCAACACTGACAATAAAACAAAAAATGTGAATAAATGAACTGCTTTCACTTAATCAACAATATGTTTTTTTAACGCATTGTATATAAATAAGGATACTTAATTATTTACTAGAATATGTTAACGAACATTTGATCAATGAAATAATTAAACATTTTAAATTGTGTATCAATTCTGTTGCATCCGAGTGACAGAATGCCTGAAGATGCTTTAAGGCGAAATCCGAGTCTTTAGCGACAAAATATCGGGAATTGTACAATGTTTCAATAATTCAAATTTAGAGAAACGTTTATTTAAAATTTCAAAAACGCCATCCTTAGTTCCTTTAACCTTTTTTAGTAAAACTTATTCGTTCGTAGTGCTTTTTAACAGCGCAACAAAAGATTCAAAAAGTAATGTTAGAAAACATAAAGCTGCAAGACGAATAATTTCAAATAAGAAACTTGTTTATGTTAACGAAAATGTACTTCTTCGTGAAAACACAAAGTATAAAGTAAAGAAGAGTTTCATATCTAATATAAAACAATACAAACGATTTTTAAATTCTACGATGGCTTAATTGTTAACAAAAGTTAAAATGTTCAGTCTTGCAATATTGTTGGAAAGGTAATCTAAATGATATTCAAAACATCATATCGATATTTAATTACCATCTATTTTTCATCACATTCAAGACGTAGATATCTGAAACGTAAACACGTACATGTTTCATAAATATAAGGAATAATTGCTGCGGGCTCGTGGTTTTAGTACAGAGTGTAGCAAATATTATTATTAAAAATATACAGTTGTCTTATAATTCTATATTTTGACATGTGTCATCGCTGAAGGATGTTTTTGCATTATCACGGCTCTAGATAAAAAAAAACAATTACTTAAGATATTGCAATGATAACTAACTTTTAGAGCTAATTTAAAATTAATTTGCTTTCAAATCAGAGTAGTATAGGTTTTTACTCTACATCGAATGTTAATTTTAGAAAACTTAATAACTTTTAAAAACTACAGCGTATGCCATATGGCTTTGAATGATAATCAAATCATTCGTTTTTTGAACATCGTAGTAATATCCGGTTCGCTCTTCTATAGCTTGTTGCTTTATTACCCCATCCTGTCTGCGAATGGTATCTGTGCTTAGCAAAAGATAACTTAAAAGTACATCATATTTAAAAAATTTCTTGCTTGAAAAAGAACAGCGAGTATTTATTTCCTAAATGTAATTTTTAATGCTAATATTTATAAATTCATATTCGTTAAAAGAAGAAATGTTTCAAATGCAATGTAGACTTCAAAAGTCCTCGACTATAATAACATTCGATTATGATTTGAAACTTTGTATAGGCTATCGACTTAACGAATAGAATGCTAATACCTAATACCTAATATAATCAGTTTTTTTATGTCTCCTCCATCAATTATGAACCCTTTTCTGCCATTGTTTATGAAAGAAAGTAATCGCTGCGGAGTTAAGAAATTCACTATAAAGCCAGTTCAGGCAGACACAAAATGCTTTTATAAACATATGTACTATGAAAAAAAATGAACAAGGCAAGGAAAGTCATTTCAAAAATGAGGGGTCGTGTTTGTCTCCTCGTTAAAATAAGTATCATCAAATGAATGGGTCCTCATGCACAATGACTCTCGTCCTGAAAAAAATACTAGCTATTGCCTCAACGTAATTATGTAGGTAAGGGATTGTTTAGTAAATATGTTTGCCTTAATTGCTGTGAAACTTTTATGATGTCTCACAAATGAACTTACGAATCATATGCATTTTTTTTCAAGTCTGTGTAATGATGCTAGTATCACGGCTGTCATTTCAACCATAAAAATGAAGAAAAAAAAATATGAGAGTATAAAAGTTTGCGAATAATCATCATGTTTATGACTACAAAAAGTTCAGATATGACTTCGAAATTTCATTAAGCATCTTATAACAGAACAGTTAATTGATTACAATATAATGTGTACATATCCTGGCCTTTGGTCGAGGGTTCAACGTCGTTGGCTTCAATTACAATATTCACTGGATCTAATATTTCTGGTCCCAAATTTTTTAATTAATCATCGAAACGATTTCTTTACCATTACATTTTCCCTCGTCTTAAATTCATAGAAAAATAGAGATTGAGTTACCGACTTACAATCAGTGTATGAAAATCCGTTGAGATACAATTGAGACACAGACGGGGTAAAAAAACATGTATATATTTTTATGTGTATAAATGTGTTTATTAATTTTGAAACGCCCCATAAACATGACCTCACTATTAACTACACGATATTAGACGTATTATTCCGTCCCGCTCTCGATCTTTGAATTCTGGATACTGCACCCTCGGGATTTGAACTTTGTGTCTATGGTAACGTTACTCGGTTACTGTTACTCACACCTCCAGTGCGTGTAGGAGTAATGTTTACCTGCTGTTAGGGCAAACTAAAAGCGATAATGATTCATATTTGACGAACAATAACTTCAATATTACAGTTGTATTGCTTTTTATGTCTATTAAACAGCCTCTATATTACGTAACCATAATTAAAAATGTCTCAAAACAGTAATTAAAATTTATGTTCAATATTCCAGTCCCCAATACCATACGCTCAATCGACTTTTTTTTTAAATTATCGAATTAAATTTAGATTTAATGTATGCTTCGTTGTACAGGTTTAAATAATATGTTTTCATAAAGCTCAAATTATGGATTGAAAATATACCGCTTAATATCTCTAGACAAGAATAGCACATGCAAACTTTCTGATTTTCAAACAGAACGTTTGTAAATACATTGAAGAAGTCGAAGTATTTCCACGTAAAAGTAATACACACCCTTATTGTAAAATAGTTTCACAATTTATTATTTTTGTAAATTTGTAACAAACTGTATCTACACAATATTTGAATAGTGTTTGCTTTATTATGGTGACGTTTTGTCAATTAAATCAATAATGTATTGATTCGAGAAATTTAACAAAACTCTATCAATGGTCATCAGACATATATCAAATTTAATAGTCTACAGTTTGAATGTTCAAGAGATTATATTATTAAACATGTGTATGCATGTTATTTCATATTTTACTCTCAGTAAAAAAATATGAAAAGATTAAGGGTTAGTCAAAAATATTTATTATTAGAAATCGAAAAGAGAAATAAATTTAATTAAATTACTGAAAACTTATATTTCTTAAAGGATGACTAAAGGAAAATAGAATAAAAATGAAACTTCTCTCAATCATTCGGAACTCGACATTCAGAACATATCTAAAACAACACATTTTAAAAATCCAAAATCAATTCTCACTACTAAAAACTCAAAAAATACAAAGCTTACTGGTACGTTGTACGAAAATATTAAAGAAAAATATTTGGTCATTCAATAAATTTAAATAAAGGGAGAATTTGCATCTATGGGTTTCCAATTTTAAATATTGTTTGTTTTGGTTTCTTTTTAATATTTATTGGTATAAATTAACAACAATATTTTATTCAAAAGTTTGTCTAATTATGTACGCAATTTATATTTTTTTCACAGAAATAAAATACAATTGAAATTAAGTAATTTATGTGAGTAATCATGTATCGACTAATCATTGAAAATATAATGACTAAATTTCCCTAAAACGCAGAAAATTTCAAGATTAACGATTATCGTAGTCTAAACATAATTATAAAAAAAAAAATACTTAGTTAAATTTAAAATACGGAAAGCAAAACAAAGGTCAACAATTCGTCTAAGTTCCAAGCAAACACAATAATCGATCATACGAGATATTACTTGAAAATCAATTTTCAACAAGAAAAGTACAACCACAAGATAGAAAATTTTCACTTTTCCACTTTTTAAATGATTGTTTTTTGATAAATGTGTAAATGTGTCTCAATGAGAAGAATTTGAACTCATTATGGAGAGTTTGAAAAGATTTTTTGTACTTTTGTTGTCATTAGTTCTGATTCCATCTTTGGTGAAGCTAATCAAAAAAATAGATGAGACATATTTAAGGTATTAATTTTTCTATGAGATCTTAACAGAATCAGATAAGCAAGTGATTGTTCATCGGAAGCATAACCATGTTCTTCATTATAAATCCATTAATCGGAAAATTAATGGGCTCTAATTGGCTATATTGTAAACTTCAACTCCCTATCAATTATGCTATGGATAAATCCCAAGAGTGTTCAGTATTCGGCTACTGTAGCTGAATTAAGAGAATGAAATGAGGAAGGTAGATCATCAATTAATATTCATAATTCTATAGCCAAGGTAAACAAGAGTTTTTTTTTTAATATCATGTTGTTTTAAAGAAAGTCTTGTTTTTTAAATAAAAATGTTGATAAAAATAACAAGTAAGTAAGTATTATTGGTCTATTTGTGTGTTTAGTTTAAGAAGATAAATGCGATTATTTGTATTTGTGATAAAACACTATTGTATAGACATTTATTGATTCAAATCTACCACAAGAATCACCAGTAAAAAGAAAGTTTAATTTACTGAGTTGCTTGATAGAAGTGTATAAAAAATATATTCTATCAATGATACTGTAATTTGTCACATTTCAACCATATTTTATCAAAATTAAAATCAAAATATTACAAGAATCATACGTAAGTGATGTTAGCACGGTATAATATTATAACAAGATTGTATGTGAAGACTAAATAGTGGTACTGTTTGTCCCATTTCTTGATATATTTCCCTTTGTTAGTACTATTGATAATATTCTTAAATATTTGACTTGGAACGTATTGCCAATATGGAACTTAGATGCTAATTTTCTGTTGAAAATCGTTCGAAAATTAAATGTTAAATTGTTGTTTGATTAAATAAATTTATTGTTCCATCACGAATGTCAGAATAAGTCTAATTTGTCTTATTCAAACAGTTCCAGAAAGAGTCAATTGCAGATGTCTAGTAAGGCCAAAGTTTGCTCGCCATCATGACAAATGGTTTGAACCCAACGTGACAGGGACTTGTACATTTTGCAGTTCGGATCGTTTGACGTCTGACAGCTTTGATACCACTTTGAGTTTTGGACATTAAATGGTACCCAAAATATATCACAATTCCTTACATCTCCATTTCAAATTCAAACTTATTATCTTTCCCTTAATCTGTTTTATTTTTAAATAGCAATACCATCATAACAGTATGTCATACATACATGTACAAGATAAGCTCTTTATATTGCTTATATAATTCTGATATTGAAAACTTTGCTTAGTAACGCTCGATTCAATTTTATGTGCTATATTTGTAACATGATAATTAAAACGATACTGAGTAATTATTTAATATTTTAAATTGGGCACGGAAAGATATTAAATATCATGAAATATTACAAAGCTCTGAATAATAACGTATGCAGTACAATACCTTAAAGTTGAATGGAAAGTCAAATTAAACGCTAAACATATGTGAAAGCAAATTATCACACGACAATGATTGTTTCACGTGAATTTTGAAAGTAATTTAAAAATCAAAAATTCTTTTAGTTAAAAAAAAATAGCAATGTAAACGAAAATATTCGTTAAGAGATTCAAATCTAAAGACACGGGAACCGATTATTAAGAATTCGTTCATTATGAAAATTAATTTCGTATATAAATCGTTCAAATGATTTTTTTTGTGTTTGTGTATTAATTAATAAAAGACAATGGCTGACGAATCTCGTATTTACAGCTTGATTGAACATCTTCGACAAAGTTCACGGGATCATGTACACGTTTGGTTACCTTGGATACAAATCCCACAGGACCAAGGAACCTGTGTCCAATTACGCTCGTGAATTATGTCGGTTTATAGGGGGCCATTGGATACAGGCCCGCGCCTATTAATGAGGCATTGCAATTAACATAAATATGTCAAAGCATTAACAATTATATAAAGTTATATGTTAGGTAAATTTAACGGCATTCTACTCTAAGGCAAAGTTATATTTTCAAAAAAAAAAAAAAAATGAAAAGGAAATAATGGCATTGTTTTCAATTTCATAACGCCTACTGTGGTCTGCTTGTATTTTTCAGATCATTCGATTTATTAAAACGCATTTTAAATGTTTTGAGATAGTCATTTTTAAAATTGATTTGTTATTGAGTCTACAAACATGGCTATAGACAAGTTAATTCAGTGCATATTTACAAAATTATTTAGTAGTCACAACCAAATTTTTTCTTGTATAGTAAGGCAAAGCAGCTGTCGTTTTATATGTGGCTTAATATATATTAACCTTTTCTTAGACTATTATTGAAGTAGTATTAGTTTTAAAACTGCTTACTTATTATCATATTGGGTGATATCAATGTATTAAGAAACAATAGTAAAAAAAAATATCATCTATCCTGCCGACTCTGGTGAGATACGTGCTAAGTGTTGTGTTTGTTCTCTCTAAAATGGCGGTGTTTATATCCCTAAAATGGCGGTGTTTATAACCCGAGATGGCGGTCGCATGTCAATCCGGCTGAGGTCGACCGTTGAAATGACTTTAATAGCTATTAATCAGATGCCACGTACGTTCTATTACCATAGATTAATCTAAAGCTTCTATGTCCGTCAAAGTTTTATTTCACGTTTGTTTTACTGTTACATCGAGTCCATTTTATACCACGAATAAGAAGTCAGCATGCATATTTTTTTAAGTAAATCTTCTTCTGGTTTTCAATATGACGTCTTTTAAATGTGATCGTTATATCATCACGCACTACAATGCTAATGCCTCATAAGAAATATATAATGTTGAAAGTAAAATTGTATTTTCTATATCAGATGACTTTATTGATATACTTGCATTAAATTAGGCCATTTCGAAATCACAGCATCTTCGGAAGTATTTTTTTTGCAAAAAAAAAAAAGAAATCATTTTTATGTGTTATATAGGTGTTTTTTATTTTATGAAACATTTAATATATGTAACAAAAATAACGGAATAATTGATTTCTTAATGCAATATAACTTTTAATAACTAAAAAATTTTAGCTTCAATAAAACCGATTGGAAATTAAATCTTTTTAAAAGAAATCGTCAAATTTATGCATTTCCAAAACTAAAAATTACCTACCCCCACAAAAAAAAACCTAAAAATATTGATATTATGAGAACTAGACTATGGCTGTATTAGTTTTCACATGTAATGGCTAATGATTTGACACGCACTCAGTAACATAAAGCTCATCCAAACTCCGTATTTATTAATTTTTTACAGATTTTATAATATGATTCTCGTATATAATTAATGAATACTTTGATTTCTTTATTAATAAAATTTGCTATAATAATTTTATTTTCACTTTGGAGAAAAAATTATTACTTTATTATTTAATGAACTTTTGGCCGTGCACGATCCCCAATAGCCTGTTGAAATTAGTAAAGGCAAGGAGTCATATTTATTTCATTATTATTTACATAAATAAAAGCGTTTTCGTGTAGTATTTTTCTTCGGATTTTAGTAGTTTATTTATAAATTGTAATCCTTACATACTAAACTGTTTTCATGGATTGACGCACGGAATAAAATGTCTAACATATTTGAATCGATAAAAAAATGTTATAGCTCTGACAATGATAGAAGGCGAAATAAGTATCAACGATTATATAAAAATACCAGATTTAAATACTTTGCAATTTTTCTTTAATTTATTGGATTTCTACTGGAATAAAATATCGATTAAATAAATAAAGCAAAATTTTTTCATACTTCCACGTTTTTTTAAATGAATAATTCGGGTGTTGAGTGCATAAATGTGCCTGATGAGGTGAAAATGTAAACCGATGCAAATATTATAGGATTACAATTAAAATTTGATGTTTTAATTCAATTAAATAGGTATATTTTAGTTTAAGAAGTCTTATCCCAAGTAGCAATGTTATTCGCATTAATAGAAAATGATCGTCGTAAAGGAGAAGTTTTGATATGAAGATTGAGGTCGAGAACCCAAGAGAGAAGTCCAGTACAGTAAATTGTAGATATGAATCTTATTCCTGATGTCTGTTGTATGCGGGTAGCAAGGAACAAAACAGAAAGCGACAGTTTTGCATAAAACTGTGGTTGAATTGAAATGCTGTCTTTTGTAAAAACATATATGTAGTATTTTAATAAGAAATTCAAAATAGTCAGTCATAAATAATCAAACAACTATCGTACATTTATCAAAATAATAGAATTTGTTTTGGAAAAAAATGAAATTGCCCCCTCTTTTTCTTATCTTATGCTTTTTGACTACGATTCAAATTTTATTTATTAAATCATTATGTTCTATAAAATCTTAAAGTGCAGGTTATTTTGTTTATTAAAAGCTTCCACTCAATATTCTTCCTAATGATTCTGTCAAGATTGTTCCGAGCACTAAATGGATTATTGATTTAATTTAATGTTGCTTGCAAACAATTAATATGAGATTGCTTAAAATTTTATTTTTAAGCTGATTTACTCTATTTTAAATAATGAAAACTCATTTTTAGTACTTATTTCCAAACGAAACCGGTACTGATCATTAAAAAAGCTGTGAACATAATTACTTAAAAAAATATGTTAACTATTTATTATTAAACGTAACTCGTAAGTATTGCTTAAAAAATGATTTTTAAAGAATATTTCACTCAACATCGCTCTCAAAATTTATACTACAACAAATCTATTTTCCTCAATTTTCTCAAAACAAATTTGCTATAATATTTGTCAGTTGATGGTGTATTAAAAAAATAATTAACTTTGAAAGGTTAATTTCTCATATCTCATTGTCTGTGTTTAATAAATTTCATGAAATTTTACCTTCCGAAAACTCCAACTATTAATCTAGTTTTTTATATATTTTGGATGGTCCGTTTTAATGTAATAATATTTCAAGACAATCATTGTTATAATACCAGTCAGTTTATTCGTTTTACACTGCAAATATGGAAAAAAGATACACAGATTAAATGTAAGAGCATAATAAATGCTTGGACCGTTAATTTGTTTCCCAAAATCGCGTAACATAAATTGGTTTCCCAATGTTAACCAAAACTCTGATGCACACGGCTTGCAAAAAGTATACCCAGGTTGTACGCGTCTGATCCTAAACATATACGAATTGTATGTTTTTAGATGGTATGTTATCGTTTTGTATTTTGGCTTAGGTCACAAAACTGTGCCAACCGAAACGATTTATAAAACCGTCGCGTTTTACAACACATAATTTTCTTCTTTTGAGTAGATTTCATAATATCAATAAGTATAGATAGACAATATAAAACTTTAAATATAATATAACCACACAGTTGCTATATATTTTAGCAATACGGCATAGCCGATGATGGAATTCGAAAGTAACTATTCAATTTATTATTTAATTAAAAATTAAAACTTTACTCTTATTATATTAAATATAATGGTATTTTACATAAGTAATTGACAATATAATTAGTCAATTTGAAAAATAAATCTTTTAACGATTCAAATTTGATATTGAAATTTTATCACGTACCCTTGGTTTATTTCAGAGTTAGAAAGAAAATATATTAAGATTTAAAAATATTCTTTTATCCTAATTGAATTTTCACAGCAAAGTTGTCACTGCGAAGGCACTTTTGAGGAAGATTGAATTATTTTATAATCATTATATCCCTTTTATTTATAATAAGTAAATTCCATTTTGTATCATTCTTGATTATTCATTTTTTTTAATACTGATAAATCGATGCTACGTTAACCATTTTTTAACGTTTTTTATAATAAATTTTTAAAACCCTTATGTTGCCACAAAAAATATTTAATTCCTGATAGGATTCTATTCTTATTTTTTGCCAAAACAGCCTTTTAAAGATCATTTAAGGTCGAACTTAAATAACGACATTTATACAACAGATCATTTGATTTTCAAGCTTAAGGTTAAAAATATATTAAGATAGTCTTAAAACGAAAATTTGATGCAGTTCAACTTTGACAAAAGTTTTGGTGAACTCACTGTATTTTAATCTAAGTTAACCCTTTGTGAGGAAAAAATCCGTTTGGGTCACGCGTTGCCTTGCTTGGTGTTCAACTGCAGAACTACAAGGTTATGTATCTGCTAGACATGTAAAAAACAAAAATAATGGCTAATATTGATTAAATTAAACGAAGATCTTTTCCTTAAAATCATCGTTTTACTGATATATACGCCATCGCATCACTGAGACTGGTTAAAGAAACAAAATCAACAGTTTTGATACAATGTTTTTAGTACTAAGAAAGATTAATATGTTTACATTAACTAAATTTATATCTAATGCTTAGAATGATCCATCGAAAGTGATTCCCATACAAAACCAAGTCTTCGTATAATCGTTTCATATATACTCATTCCCTCGGGAAAATAAATATTTTTTAATAATTATAATGCTAACTGTCTATTCTTTGTAGAAAAGTTATCACACGATGAAAAAAATAGCAATGTATTTTTGTTCTACAAAATTATTTTTGTAAATATAGTTGTATAAATGTGATTCCTTTATATCGCCAATCGCGTTATAAAGGAATCACATTATATATAATAAATTCAAACTCAGCGCCTAAGTGTTTGCATCTTTGTAGTAAGGGTCGCAGGATAACAGCTTTGGAACAGAATCAATAAACATAAACTATCACAAAGGATTCTTAACGAACAAACTAAGATATGTCGGTCACCATTGCTTAACCCTCTGCGGTGCTTTTTTGTTTCTGTAATAGACCATTTCTGTACCATATATAAACTTATTGATATAGCCGCCTTTTTAGTTTCATTTACAATTTTTGGAAAAAAAATAGTTTTATTCCGAGCAAGAAACAAACTAGGTCGTTAAAACAGGAGAGAAGGTGTATTGTGTACCTTTTCTACACAGCTATATATAAATAAGCAAATATTCGTTTAAGCATAGTTCTGACGATGGCGTGAGCCGAAAAAGCTATAAACTATGTTTAAAAAAAATTGTAGAACTCAAATAATAATAAGTGTTCTAGGAGTTCTACAAAGTGAATGCTAATTCAATCAATAAAAAAATACAAGAAAATTTTGAAGCTAAATAATCGTAGTCGTATAAAAACATTTTTTGAGGAGTTGTTATAATTAAAGTATAAATATAACGAGCAAACAAATGTACAAAATTTGTGTCAGTTAAATAAATATAACACGGTGAAAAAAATAGCAATGGATTTTAGTTCTGATTTTTATAGAACTAAAATATATTGCTATTATTTTCACCGTGTTATAATGGAGTTCTACCAAGTGAATGCCAAATCAATCAATAAATAAATATACGTGAAAACAAACAAGCGTATAATCATTGTATGTTGCTATCAAAGAAGACATATTATAAAGAATTAAGTTAGCTTCGAAGAATCGGGGTTTGGAGGTTGAATGTTCTACATGTGAAGAGTGTCAGTATGTGAGAAAGGTTTTTTGAATTCTTTGACGCGGTTTTCATTTAGTTCAGCGAGATCCACTTTTTTCTTCCATTTCTTTGTTTGGAAGGCAGAAGCCGCGTGATATGGGTAACAATGAAAAACTCCAGCCGAGCTTCTACGAGAGCTAAATAAATAATATCAAGAAATATACAGTGTGATATAGCTTATCCAAAGCACTTTAAAGTTTTTCTATAATTCTCATAAGGTAGATGACGATGATACGGAAACATTTGTTACAGTTTTTTCTAAGCTTATTCATATATTTTTTTGTTCAAAATTTTTGAATTGTGAGTACAGCATTCTTAAAAAGTAAATTTTACGCAAAGCAAAAAGTTTTTTTGTCGTCAAAATATTGTTACAGTGATAAACTTTAAGTTATCTCCTGTATCCCCTATTATTACGACCGACTCTCGAGTGAAAAGCATATGTATGCGTCAAAACCAAAGTTTTCCATGATTTTAAAAAACAATATATGCTATTTAATTTTGCGATATATTGTAGTTATGAACTTCTTGTCAAATAAACCATTTTATTTTATACCCGATCCTTTAATGGAATTATTATTTAAGTTAAAATTATTGCCGTAGAATATTTGGAGAAACATCTCTTTTCCAGCAAAAATCGAAAGTTTTACATAAAAAAAAAGTTTGATATTCTTTTAGCCTGGACTTAATTTTTATAAGAACTGCAATGTAGGATGAACGATGATATTTTATAACTAAGAATTACCGATACTCGGCATTCTACAAGTAAAGTATTTTTTATAAAATAAGTATAAATACAGCTTACTTTATGAAGTTTATTTTTATGAAAATCTACAAAAGATTTCAATGAAAATATATCTTGTTAGCAAGATAAATAGACATTAGTGGCAGCCATCCATATTAGATGACAATTTATGAAAGAAATATTTTTTTGTCGGCGAAGGTAGTATTTACTGTACATTACTCAAATATTGAAATATCAAAAACTATACGAATTTTATTAAGTATGAAGGGATACAAAACTATTTTTATATTTTTGAAAGGAATTCATTTAAGCTATCGTGAAGATATGAATATTTGAAGATCTTAATGAACAATTGACACATCAAAGTTTAAACTTAAACATCCTTGACAACTTGTATGGAAGAAGTTATATCAAAGACCTCTCAATTAAAAAATAAATACAGGAACCACATCCAGTTCAAAATTGTAACAATGGAGATTAGTGTATGTTGGAAAACGATTATCGATGTAGAATAAAGTATGGCTTTTTATCTATTATTTTCATCTTATCTTTTTTAAGATTGGGTATGAAGCAGCGGTAGTTGTGGTAGTAGGAATAAATCAAATACGTTCTGTAATAACTATAGACACTTCGTTATTTCAGTGAGACGAAAACTAATTCTCTTCGCAATAATGATAAGAAATCAAATCACTTTTTTTGGTGACGCTTAACAGATGCGATTGGATAAGTAAAACATTGTTACATTCTTCGTTGATTATGTGAACGATTATATCATTTGTGTTTGCAAATCTATTTTATTGCAATTTTTTTAAAAAAAAAAATTATCATACAAATTTTCATTTTCTTACATCGAAGCAGGTTTGTAGACGAATTGTCAACTATACTTTGGTTCTATTAAATTGCGTGGTGAATTTGAATACTAAAAAAGAAATTGCCATGGAATGGTTTGACAATATTTTTAATGGTGTTTATTCAAAAGTCTGTCATGCTACACGCATGTACGCGATTATATACATAAGCTATAAGAAAAGTGCTCTGAAAAATTCATCGCCCACAATTCGCCATCAGAAATTTGCCACTTATAGTTAGCCGCTGCGTGAAATGATCGTATAAATAAATGAGTAGAAATAATTCAAGCACCACATTATATACGTAGAATGTGGCTTATAAAATTCATCGTCAACAAAACACATGTTCCAATTTATCATTAGCAGTTCGACTTTGACGCGTCATTGACAACAACTTATATGAAAAGCTCTCTCTGAAAAATATAACGCCCACAATTCCCAGATTTTTATACCATACAAATACTACAAATTAAACGTGAAAAGTGAATATCTTACAGGTATCTCATGCTAATCCATACATAATTTAAAGCTTTAATTGGCTGCCAGCATTATCATACAATTCTTGCGAAGTAATATGGTTATTACTATTAGTTATCTAATCTTATCTTTATATCATCATTTCCATCAAACACAGAAATTTATTGATGGTTTTTTTTTTTTTTGAAAAAACAATGACATTTGTTATTTCATTATTTTACTACAAAGCGAACTCTTATGTCAATAATCTATTTTTTATGGAAAGTTATTTTTACAGTGTTAAACTTTCTGCATATACAATTTAAACAAGGCACTAAAAACCGCATTAGAATTCAAACAAAATAAACTAATTATTTATATATTTGTCACTACATTATAATTTCTTAATACTAATTGAATTTTAAACAAATGTACACATCACATATCAGTCGTTGCTTGGTAGATTTTTTTTTAAGGAACGGGACCTAACAGAATATAAATATTTAAAAATATATATTTATATCATTCCATCTGGTAATAGTGTATATTTGTAAAATATTATGAAATCTTGTATAGATGATAAGTAATACTATACACTGTTGCTAACAAACTATTGATTTCATTGAAATGCAGTCTGTACTATTAGCCAGTAAGGCTATATTTTAAGGGATCAGATGAAATCCTTAATATTCCCAACACAATCTTGCCTTTTGTAGACGTTCTCTCATGCCAAGTATGCTACTGACAGCCTATATCTGCCAGGGAATAGTCAAAAGGGATTCCCAAATCGATGTCGTTAAATAATAATGAGAAGCGATGGTTATGTTTTGGAATTATATATATAAATTGATTCATTCCAGTTATGACAATGTTTATTTTCTCTATTTACTATAAATGTTTAAAGAGTAATTAAATAAGTTGTTTGAATTGCAAATGAAAAAATGATCGATTTTAAATTTTATTGTCTACAAGACTAATAAAACTTTCGTTACGAAGCAATATTTGAATTCCTATTTTTGTAAAAGAAAAAAAAATTTTGTTCTTGAAGAAATTGACATTACATATAATTGTTTTCTTGTATAACTATTAGTACGTGCTGATTTTTTCTTGTTTGAATTCATCCTTGCACCCCTTTTAAAGTGTATTTTGGTAAATAAGTATGAACGAAATGATGAAAAAATCAATGAAATTTTTATCTCTTGATACACATCAAAAAAAGAAAGTGTAGAGCACATTAGACAAGCAAAGAGTAATATTTTCAATTTAACACTATGACTTTTAACATCTCAAATGTTGAGACGATTGATTTCAATGTGCTAACAGTTAACATTTACAAATATAATAGATTTGACAGTGTCAAAACTTTAGTGTAAGAAAGAGTTTATTTTTGTATTTAAATACAGCCTTATATGTCCTGATTTCCTTTCATTTGGTAAAAACACTAACACGTTTGATTTTTTTAAATATCCAGAGTTGTAATGTCGTTTATATAGATATGCAGAGAAGGGCTATGCCCTTAATTTTATTTTCGTTTCAATGCCTGTATTGACAATCTAAATTGATTCTTAAAGAAAAGTCGAATAATTGAATAATTACTGATGCCCGGTGATAAATGAAAAAAACGTACCGCTGGATGCTTTGATTAAATTGAGTGCAATTTTAATAGATAATGTATTTTTGTTTCTTTTCTAGATTCAAAATTCAATAGATTTTTATTCTACTGTGATACAATATTGCAGAAGTAAAGTGGCAAAAAAGGTATTGTTTCTTAATGTAAGGCTAAAATAACGGTTCAGTCCATTTCTGTATAGTGTCAAGTATATGAGAAGTAAATTAGTTTATTAACTATAATTTTGTTATGGAATACGATAATGAAATTACACCTGCATTCAAAATTTTGGTGACGAAGAGACAATCGTTTTGTAAATAGCATACGTACAAACTCTTTTAACTGAACACTTACTTTTTTCTCAAATAATTATTATGAATAATCTTCTAATTAAGAAGCACAGTTGATTTCAATGGTTTGCCCTGGCAGGTTGAGAATAATACTGTATAGCTTCTCACTGGCAGCATCTCAGTATCTTTAAGATATGATCGTATCCGAGCCACGGGCCGAGATTTTCAGAAGTTTAGATTGAAAACAGACACAGTAGAATTATTTCGGGAAATCCACCAAATAAATCTCTTGGCATTTTGTAAAATGTTTGCGGAAATACTACGTCCGCAAAGCCCAGTTAATATTCGTTATCTTGCATGCTTTTTTATATAAGACAATAAAACAAAAAATATAGTGAGCTTTGATACTTTATAAAAAATATCTTTTTCAAAAATAAAATTTATTTATAATGAACATAAAAATATGCTATGAAACAAATTTCCTGTTTTTGGTTATTTACAAATATTTTCGTTTTAAGTATTTTATACAGAGGAAGTGTAATGATTTCAATGTTTCACAGTATTTAAGCAAATTTCAATTTTATTCTAAAAATTAAAGTTATCAGTGGCATTCAACTTTTTTACTTAATTGGTAAATGAAATTATAACGTACGAATTTATTATCCTTTTCCCTTTAAGTAAATCTTTTTATTATAAAGTGGTTTATTAAATTTTGTAATATTTTAAACTATTTAATCTATTCCTAAGAATACTATTAATCTATAGAAATCTTTTAAATTACCAATTTTAATTTGTCCTTAACTATTTTATATAATAAAAATACATTTCGCTCATCGATCAGGATCAAAACCGATCCTGATCAAAAAATATATTGTGGAAATAAGTGCTTATAAATGTATTTTTATAAATTAAAATATCATGCTTTTCCATCAAGAAGTGACAGTTAACACCTAAAAAGTGATTGTATACAATTCATATATATGATATTTATTATTATATTTCCATAGATTAATTTATGACATCATGAGTATTTTTTTTCCCTTTAAACTATGAAATATCAAGATGAAAATGATAAAAATGTTGCAAATTTATTAAATTGAAATACGGAGAATAAAAAATGATCGTTAAACTAAAACATCGAATTCCAATTCTTGTCTCCGATTAAGCTTTCAGGTACATTTAATAGTGATTAACATCATATTCCAAGAAACATATTATTTCCTTATGAAACGAATTTGATTTATTTCGAACGAAGCAATATTTCAAGTGTAAAATTTAATGTGAAATGCTTCGTGTAATTTTATTTTCAGGAAGATTTCAGAAAATGTAGCCAGAAGCAACCTTTTACCGCCCAATTAAGTCGATAGATGTAGCAATCAGCGATTATAAATGAAAGTAATTGATCACGGTAGCAACAGATGGCGGTAGTTGCTTAACTCAATCGATAAAGATATTTCCTGCATTACCGACGTCTTTTATTTCTGTATCGGCTAATAGATTGAATTTATCATTCGAGCGATTTTTGCTGATTGAATTCGTTATAAGCAGTACCAAAAGAATGAAGCGCAAAACGTGGGCTCTTCAGTAAATATTGAAAATAAAAAATGATTATGATATTCAAATCAAACAATGGGCTTTGTTCCGTATAAAAAGGAAAAAAGATATTTTGTATCCCAGGGATTGCATGATTATCTTTTTGACAAACATACAAATTTTATACCGAGAATAATTGCGCAAACTAATACAGAAAAAACTCAATAAAAGTATCAAAGCTTAGCTACTTCTATTCGCTACTTGTATTCGCCCATTTTTGTTCCTTTAATGGTGGTAAAAAAATATTCCACGCACCATCGCCATGGTAATTAAATTCATCGCAAGTAAACTAAACTTAACGATTATAACTCAGGAAATCATCACATAAGCTTCAAGGTAACCAGTACCAACTCAAATGGCTTTGGTGATCGATAATTTTATAGTTTTATTTTTAAATATCGTCTAATAGTATTGTATGATTATTATTGTGTGTATATTCAATAATGTCCTTAGAGCCTTTTAGGTAGAAAGACATATTTAATTTTAAAAAATACAATGCTTAATAGTAGCACAAAAATTGAAATAGTAAAAAATTGGGTTTTATAAGTAGCTATCAAAATCAAGAATCTGTAAGCTATGAGCATCCTGTACATATATTTTTTATGAAATAATATAGTAAAAAAGAGATCATTATGCTAAAAGTTTCTGTAGTCAATCCGTATAGTGTATACACAGAAAAACGAAAAAAAATAATCATGAGAAATAAATGAGAAATCTTGATTTTGTTGATAAACTTTCTCACCAATTAATATTTAATATGTGACAAAAGTTTCATTAACATCATGTATCTCTAAAAGTTAATTTTGTCACCTGTAAATGCCAGTCACCTAGGAAGACCGAACTTTTGTTTCAAACTTTTAAAGCAATATGTTAAAATATAAAAAAAAAATGATAAATAATAATGAAAATGATTTTTTTTTCAGTAGTTAATCTAAGTATGTTATGACTATCAGGAAATATCTGACAGATGATGTGACTTTAAATGTAAAATGATAACAAAACCTCTATTATTCCAAAATTAAGTCAGTTTAATTTAATATTGTATCGCATAAAAATATCCGAAATAAGTAACTGTCCCCAAACGTATACAAATTTCGTGAAAAAGAATGCATCATTTTCTGATAATTTAAGTAAAATCTGAGCCTCTAGATAATATTGCATAAATCTCTTAAATTTTTTTGATTTAGGATGGTAAAGAGGTCGGTTAAAGTCATGTTAATAATTAATGATATCAACTGAAGGTGCTTGATAAAATTTAAATCTAAAATTTGAATTATTGACACTTTGTTTCCACATGTTTTGTCATCAACGACCTCAGTTGTGCTTCATCCGAGTGATAAAATGTGCGATGATACTGAAAGAAAAAATCGGTGTTTATAGTGAGAAGATTTATGTAAATAAAATGTTTTTGGTGATATTAGTGTATCTTGTATAAAAGTAAACTTGTATGGATTTGTGCAAGAATAAAGTTTTAAAATAATTTATATATTATTGATTAGATCGATTAAAAAATGGAATTATTTACATCATGTCATACATAAACTTCAACTGTATAACCATAAAGAATGATTAAATCGCCCACATCTAGGCAGTATATTCCAGATTGATAACCACTGGTTTTGATTAAATGTTCGAAGTAAATAGTCTATAAAATATTTAAGCATAATATTTAGAAATCAAAATTTTGATTATTTCATTTTAATTATAGTAAATGTGTACAGTTCATTAGTAATTTAAAGAAAAACAAGTACACTCATTTAATTACCATATAATTTCATTAAGCAATGTTCGGCTCATTTTCAAACGGTATTAATTTCAATTAAAAAGTTCAGTATGTGTAGATATAAAATGACCATAAAAGGGATTAAAAAAATGTATCCAAAGACTTTTTTGGGACTGAATCAACGAAGGTATGTAATGTAACATTTAAATTAATCCGTCAACCTACTCAAACTTGAAGAACATCGTTGAATTCTTGTTCAAAGAGAAATATTTAAATTTAAACGTTTTCAACCATACCAACGCCCAAATATTGGGATTATAAAATCTAAATGTAGCATATCAACAGACGATGGTTTACAAGATATTTTGACAATATCTTTCAATCGAACGTAGTAAGACGGTGAAAAAATAGCAATGTATTTTAGTTCTATAAAATTATTTTTAACAAATATAGTTGATAGCTATTTCGGCTCACGCCATCGTCAGAACTATGCTTAAACTAACATTTGCTTATCTGTATATAGCTGTGCAGAAAAGGCACACAACACATCCTCTCTCCTGTTCCAACGGCCTAGCTTGTTACTTTAACACAATGACACTAAATTTTCAAAATTCTAAATGAAACAATAGGTGTCTATGACAATAAGATTATATGTGGGATGGAAGTGGTCCTTCTGGAAGCAAATCAGACCACCCCTTTGTACAACGGCTGGACAAGTGGCGATACTATTATGTTAGTTTGTTCGTTAAGAATCCTTTGTGATAATTGGTGTCTATTGATTTCCAGCTGTTCCAAAGCCGTCATTCTCCGACCCTTACTACAAAGATGCAAACATTTAGGGGCTGAGTTTGAATTTATATTATGTGATTCATTAATCACGTGATTAGCGAATTGTGAATCTGTTTTTTTACTGTTGAATGATCTTACATGTTCCTTACAAGATCCAAATAGTGCCTGGGGTCTTCTAAGTGCATAATCCGCTATTGCATATAGAATATAAAATAAAAACAAGATTTTTTATACAAGATTGGGTTGTTGTAAATATAAAACGTTTTGAATAAAATAATTGGATTATAAATTAATCGTATAAGTCCGTTATAGATGAAAGTAAATATTTCACAATTATAATGTTAATGACCGTTTACAAATATATACTTTCTTATCTGAAAATATAGTGAGCTTAATAAGAATTTATAGATCTCAACACAGTTAACACACGGTGAAATTAAAATCAATTTATGAAAACAGTATACAAGCATATAAATGATTTATGAATGAAATGTGTAGTACTAAACAAATATACAATACTTACTCGGTACTCGATGCATTGCATATTCTTTTTTTTATATATATCCTTTTCACCAAAATGTGGCAGTTCACATCTTATGATGTCAATTACTTTTGGATACGAAATTGTAAGCTATAATTATGAGAATGTTTGTATAAGAATTGATCGGAATGTTTATATGTTTAATCACAATAAACTACAGCTCAGCGTCAAAAACATTTAAGACTCTGCGTGAGTTACTTTACTATACTATAACAATGCCTTGTCATAAATTGTCTGTACCGCAGCAGGTAGGGATTCAGTAATAGGGCCATAACAAAATACTAATCTGGCTCTGAAAAGTGCGGCAAGTCCAAGGGCCTAATATATTCTCATTAAGGGCCGGATAACACACGCGTTAATCGCCCTACAATCTTCTCAACACATCTTATCTCTACATAATCTTCTGTTAAACGACTTACAAGAGTCGAGTGAAACGAACATTTTTTTTCAAGTTTTTTTTCAATATACTCGTTTTACAACCACTTATCTTACATATATATTAAGAAATTATCATATATATTATAGTGTCATTTAAATAGAACGATATAAAATGTATGTAATAACTGCAATGCATCGGTCAAGATCGTCTTTTTTTCCCTTGAGTTGGTTTTGGGTGATTTCAAAATTTTCACGGAGATTACTGCAAGTCATTCAAAACTAAGTCTGACTAAACAGATATTAATTATCTGTCTAATAATTTTTATATTTTTTTTACTGAATGATCTGGCTTCCGATATTATTGTAACTCAATTATAAGCAACCAATAGAGTTGACAATCAGTATCTCAAACATATAGAATCTGAAAATAATATTTCTATTTAAAATTTGTAAAAAAATAAGTAAAGTGTTGAAAAAAATAAATTCAATTACCTTACTTCTCTAACTATTCTATTTCTGAAAAACTTGAATATATTTTTTTTTATTGTTATCTACACTTAATTTCCATGAAAAGCTATAATGGATAAAGACAGCAAATATGACATGGATAACTAAAATAGCAATGTATTTTAGTCCTACATTTTTTTTTATAAGTTATAGTTGATAGCTATTTCGGCTCACGCCATCGTCAGAACTACTTGATGGCGTGAACCGAAATAGATATCAACTATATCTTATACAAAAAAAAAAAAATTGAACTAAAATACATTGCTATTTTTGCACCGTGTTATAATGGAGTTCTACCAAGTAAATGCCAATTCAATCAATAAAAGCAAATGTGGTTACAAAAATTCTGTTTATTTGATAATTATGTTATGTTTAGATACACTTGACAGGTAAAGATTTTTAAAATTTGATTAACAATATTTTGTTTTGATTTTGTATAAAGTATTCTTTATGTATTGTTTTCATACACATTTTATAATACTTTAAATTGAATTATGAATAATACGTGATCCGTTATACAATGTTCATCTTTTACGAGTATTCACCTCCTGCTGACTTTCTCCCGTGAGACGAAGAGTGGTCAAAGCCGTATCGTAAGGTCAATAGAGTGACCTTTTCGTTCGGGCCTTTGATTGTTATTGAGTCCCTTACAATGTTATGGCTTTTTAGTGAACGTTGATTGTTTTTGAATAGTTTCAGCTACAAGGCGATAATATGAACTGTAGATCACTTTATCTCTGTAATTACATGCGCCCATTTTGCCCAAAGCATATATTATTACTAAACACAGCTGTCATTCAAGACAGTAGAGGTGGTAAATTTTCACACACACAATATCAATTTTAAATCTCTGACTGAAAACGTCTTAAATATTGAGACGGCATATTGCAGTATATCGATAGTATATAATCAAACATATAAGAAAGCTCACAGTGAATGGGCTATTTGTTTGTTGAAATGTTGTCCAATTCTTCTTGATAATCTCTACAAGATTGCTAACAACAAACTACAGAGAATAAAATATAGGTTAAAATATAATTTATGATATCGACTTGATGGAATTTCAATGTCAAATTTGAATTGTTACAACCTTGTTAGATTCCACATGTTTTGTCACTAACGACGCGGGTTTCGTCTTTCGGCATCTTCAGGCATTCTATCACACTGATGCAACAGAACTGACAAGAGAGAATAGGCTAAACCTCAAAAATATTTTAAGAATAGTGTACGAAAATCTTACATATATTTATGCTCAAAATTTCTTGGAATATGCATTTACTTCAAACTCTGATAAAAAATGATAACTTAGTTATAAAAAAGATAATAGATTGAACCAAAAAATCGCTTTGCATTTTGTATATATAATTGTTAAAAATACAAAATCAATGCAAAAAAGTAAGAACTAGTTAATAATACTCAAAAAATGAAATCATTATTTTCACCAAAATTTCCGTTCAAAAAAAATAATTCATTCATAAGTGTCATAGTTGTCACAGTTTGCATCTCATATAAGTAATCTAAAAAAGTTTAATCTACTGAAAAAAATGCTCGAAGATCTAAATGACTTATGATACTAATTTATTCAGCCTTGTGGCAGTTTTTCAATAAAAAGATTCTTACACGCTTCCCGATCAGTGCTGAAGATTTTCTTACAACAACAGTAATCTTTTTCATTGAAGAAGTTTTTTTATTTTATACATTAATAAGTTTGTAATCTTTTTCAATAGGCTTAGTGTATATCAATCATTGTTTCTGTAATTATAATTAAAACTTTGTAGTGACGATAGACACGGCCAATTAAAAATTCTCTTGTTCACAAACAAGCATCTTTATTGTTCTGTTCGGTAAATGTATTGAATCGATTGCTATTGGCAATTCATATTTTTAGGATCAAATAAATTAATGAAAAAAAAAAATCTTCAATATCATGCTATTCTCCTTAATTGCAAAATGTTTCATTTTCACTTTCACGTGAATTTATTTGATTTTTTTCTTCGTTGAAATCTGTACTGTGACTGGAGTAGAAAGAAAGTATTGTATTTGTTTTATTCTCAAAGCAAAATAATAATAAGCTACGTTTGAGAGAACTGCGTAGCTTACTTTTTCTATTGAAATATATTTATCCCATAGATTGTGAAGATAGATAAACAAGTAGATTAGGATCAGCGTTACAAAATTATCTACGGTAGATTAAAATTCAATATTACCGTAATGAACTTCAACATAATGCATTTTATTATATTCTAAGAGATTTTCAATTCATGCAATAAACACGTGTTAGATGATTAAGTCAAACATGTTTTACTTAATTTTTTTTAATTAATGTATATTTTTAATTAATAAACGTAACCGATTCAATACTTCAAAAGATATGTTTCCAAAATGTAAACATTCACTTTTTTTGTTTTATTGATTAATATGACATTCACTTGGAAGAAATCTAGAATAAAAGGTAACATTATAATAGAGGTTTTTTAAGCTTGATTATATTTTTTAGAGGAACAAGATGATATGTCTTTTTACTTATTCCGATATCACAGTTTTTATTTGTATAGTGAATATTAAAGATATAAATAAAATTTATAATGAAAAATAGATGAATTGCTATAATCTTTCCCATTTCAAAACGGTAAAGATATCTAGACTAAATCAAGATTTAATACAGTTTAGACAGCAGGATGAAGTCAAATTCTTGAGGAATTAGAAATTTATTTATCTTTACAGTTTTGCAATCTGTAGTTAAACAATGTGATATTTATATTTCATTTTATATAAAATGACTTGAACCTAAATTATTCGTGCAATTTGTTTTTTGTCAAGGTTTTAATTATTCTTAAGTAAAAGTAAGTTTGCTGTTTTGTATTTTAGATGTTATTAATCTGGATATAACTGATTATTATAAACTTACTTATATTGTAGACAAAGTTAAACGTCTGTGTCAGAAACGAGAAATTTTAACAAAATCTTAATCTAAATTTTGTGTCTGCCAAATTTAACATAAATATTGCCTATTGGATTGAATACGAAATATACATCATAAGAATACTTAAATAAATTTTCATCCAAATTATTTTTTTTGGGAAGGCTTTTGTTACTTTGGTAGTGATAACAAGTCTTAGCTTCGAAAGATTGGGGAAACGTTTTTTTTTTTTTTAAATAAAACAAAATCTTTAATTCTAATAATTTATTAAAAATAAATTAACGGGAGTTTATAAAGTAAGACTTTTATGATGCCCCAGTAATATGAAAATAAAGTAAAAAAATAAAAATAAATTATCGAAATTTTCTTTCACTTTTCTGCAATCACTGATTATTATTACTACACGGAAAATAAAATTAAAAAGGTGTCAGGAACGAATTATGAAGATTGTACAAAAGAGGTCAGAATACAAACATGTTCTCGTGCGTTCATCCTCAAACATCAAAGAGTGGCCGAAAGAAAAAAAAACTAATTAGCATTTTTTTCCGAAAATTATTCAAAAAAATAATTATTTTAGATACAATCTCCAATAGACATTAAATATTTTGGAAGTATGATATTATATAAGGTGGAAAGTTTTGTAAGTACACGAACCAAAGAGAGCTTCTCAACCTCATTCACATTACTTGTTTTATAACCGGAACAAACCCTATTTAAATGGCTACATATTTGTTTTTGTTATCTGTAAAAACATAATTCTTCTAAAAGTTTCATTGTTCATAAATTGTCTCTGTCAGAAGTGTAAAATGGTTTCACATTCATAACTAGAAATTCATGAACCATCTGGTTATTTTAGCCTAAATGATTTACATTGTAATTGAAAATTTGGTCTTTATACGACACTTTTATTGACAAAAACCTCTTCACCCATTTTCCTTGTGTGTATTAATTTTAAGTAATTGTTGTTCAATCACCATAAAGAATGTAAAATTATTATTTTAACGACCTAAAAGTAAAAGGCTACGAGTGAAATTTTGCTTTTTTGGAATTTTTAGTCTCTGGACGTTTAAAATACGATTGAAAAATAAATAAAAAAAGTCACTAGTATGTTTGTAAATGAATTTTCTTTGAATTAAATATTATTTGCTTGATCAATGAAACTCTTATATACATTTTAATACATTTGAAAACTTGTTTCGGGACTCTTTTTGGTGAGAATTTTTCATTTAATAATTTTGTTTTATGTAAAAATTATCTTAAAACATATATCTAATGTGTAGCAAAAAATCTTTCTTCAATAAGTGCTACTGAATAATTTCCATGAGATTTTTTTTTCTAAAAATCTTAAAACCTTGTTTACGTAAAAAAATGTTTTTGCTTTTATTCTCTCTTGCATTTGGGGTCACGATATGTATCTTTTTCAATTAAATACGTATCAAATCTTAATAAAGGTCCATGACTTAGTTGGGGAGAAATAAAAGCCGCCTATGTTTATGAACGTAAAAAATGGATGTTATTTGAAAAGTCTAAGCCAATAGCGAAATAGCATCAGTATTGTTTTTATCTGCGTAATATAAAAAAAACCCTGAATCTAAAATACAAATCGATGGATAAGTTACCGTAATCGTCTCAGAGGGCTACATATTGAACTGGGAAAATTGTTCGAGAAGGATTTACATACTTAAGGGTGAGTTTCACCCGACTGTCAGCTATCATTTACCAGTTAGCTCTTTGGCACCGCTTTCAGGGCTTGTCAAAACTTTGCGCTTGATTGAAATTGAGACGGCTCTGTTACAGATTTTATCGCAAGTTTTAATTATAATATTATTAAATTTTAAACTAAGGAAATTGTTTCAATTTGTTTTCATAATTACTAATTTATGACCTGAGAAAGAACAAGATACCATTTTTCTGAGGAATCTTAATGCAGAGTGAAGGAAGCTTGTTAATTCATAGAATTGGCACTCAATATTCAAGAAAACTTGTTACTTATTTCATTTCAAAACGATTTCTTAATTACACTGAATTAATCAATAATATATAAGTAATCGTATGATTTATATACACCAATAATATTCAAGAAAATTCATTGATAATTCATTCAAACTAACTAGCTTTAATAAAATAATTGTTTTAATTTCCTAAATGTTAAGAAATTGTTATATGAATTAGGTTTCTAAGATGAAAATATGAGAATACCGAAATAGTTAAAAAAATATGGTCATATTTATAATATTTTTAAAATAAACTTTATTGTCAATTAAAAATTTTTGAAAAATAAAGTTATTGGTTTTACTGTCAATTATGAAAAAACCAAGACCTCGTAAAACACGATCATTTAATTCCATGAAATTTTCGTGTACTTAAAATCCGTGGTAGGTGTTATAAGGTACGAAGATCATAAAAGATAGGGAAAGGTGTCTTCAGATTTTTAATTAGAAGTAGAAAAATTTCAATAATATATATCATTTTTCGTGAAGGATGATTGAAAATTTCATTTTCGAGATATTCTGTCAGTTGGGATAATCAAAACGTTCTTGAATAATTTTTGATGTAACCCTCTGACTACTATATTAACAAATTTTTATCCTAATATAACCTAACTTCTGCAAAAATGGTATGACTAATGAAACAATATTTTAAATATTCGGGACTAGAATATTCTTTATGGCTGAGCAGAAAACATATTAACTGCGTAATAATCAATAAATTAGTCTCATTTAGAGACATGACGAATAAAATATTTCTGTTATGACATGACCCAGGAGTTTTCAAATTTAGCATTTTGATTCATTTTTTTTCCTTTTTCTAAAACCGTGTTGTAAATAATGATAAAATAGTTAGAACTGTGTTAAGCCAGGCTGGATATACAGATAAAATCTATCAGCTTAGAATTGACGGTTGAATTACAAATAAATGTTATAAAATGATTAATATCGTTTTGAGAAACGCTCTCAGAGTTTCTCAAACAACCAAGTGTCCAAACGTAACAATTTTTCGATAGATCAGAAGAGAAGTCGTCTGTGACTGATTTGAATTTATTGAAAAGGATTTTGTGTGGAGTCGATCGCGAAAATTTTCTACAAATTTACAATATTCAATCGGAATGTCTGAATTCAATTGCACGTTGTTACATTTTTTGAATACCAGTCAACAAGAAAATAAATCAAACATCGTTTGAGCTCGGTAAAAAATCAAATATCCGACGAAAGAGTGCCAGATTGAAGGCTTACAAAACAAAATATGTAACAGATTCTAAATTGGCGAAGTTTTCAAAAAAAAAATCTGACAATACAGACTCGGCTTGAATAATTAATTGTATGCAAATTAAATATTTCATTTCAATCATGTACCTAGATCCAAATAAATAAATTTTCAACGATGTCCGACTTCAATATGTACTCCTAATAGAGGCATCTCAACAAAAGTTGTACTACGGAACAATTTGTCATTGAGGTATTCAATGTCTCTTTTTTGGAAAGAGTAAAAAGAGATAATTGGGAATCAGTTAGATTAGTGGTAAGCTTTTCGTTTTCGTAAGCTCCGTAACTTGAGAACGGATTAGAAAAGTAACGAAGATTTAGAAACTTTGAACATCTTTTTAGCCGAATTAAACATTTTCGTTAATTTATTAATATTCTCAATTATGATACAGATTTGATAACATTATGTTTCGTTCTTAGTATCGGATGAGCTTGAAAGAATTTTACACACCCACAAATGCCTTACAAAATAATTTTATGAAAGTGTCCTGAGTGTGTTGAAATTTGATCCCGTGACGAGTTAGATGTTTGGTTGTTTGAAAGACCTGGGACGAGAGACACACATTTTAAAAATACTGCGATTTCCGAAAACCGAGACCATATTACAGAATTAGAGGTCTTCTACACTTTTAGGCTGAATTCAATATATTTCACGGTGAAAAAATAGCAATGTATTTTGGAAACATTTTCATTACTATTATATATTTTTAGTTCTACCAAGTAAATGCCAATGCAATCAATCAATATATTTCATTAAACTACAAAATAAATTAATCGTGGAATTTGCCTGAGACATATTTTTTTTATGAATCTTATCAGACTATTCCGAACATGTTTAAAACATATGAAACAAATGTTGATATTACGATGAAAATGTATGAAAAAGGTTTGCTAAATATCTGCTATAAATGCTATAATATAACATAGACCAAATACCATTCCATGGATTTTTTTTTATAAAATAAATATACTTTTGACAACAACAATATAAGCCTTTTCACGTATACAAAAAAAGATTCCTTTGAGAATTGTTTCCTCTAATCATTAAATATATTGATTCCCTCAAGATAAAAAAATATTCTTTAAATAATGTTTATATTATTAAATACGTTTGTGTGCACACTCTGTGCAAACGATGTTTTCTTTGGATTTTTTTTGCCAGAAAAAAAACTATAATTTGATTAGAAGAATTTTTCTTAATATTTTAAATAATAAAAACACATTTTTTAGTACTTATTTCCACAATATATTTTTTGATCAGGACCGGTTTCGCTCATCGCGAGCATTATCAACTGATGAATGAATGAATGCTCGCGATGAGCGAAACCGGTCCTGATCAAAAAATATATTGTGGAAATAAGTACTAAAAAATGTGTTTTTATTATTTAAAATATAATGCCTTTCCATCAAGAAGTGACAGTTAACACCTTAAAAGTAATTTTTCTTAAGTTTATAATTTCCATTGTGGAACAGTAGACAACGTCATGTTCCCCCGTAGCGGATCACACAGGTTTGAGTCCCAGTAGGAAATAATGAGTAATCCATTTATGGCCTGACTTCTCTTCGAAGGCATAGGTGCTTGTCATGTCTAAAATATCTCTCTTATCCATCCGATCCTAAAAAACATGGCGTCGGAAGAGTAAGTATGTAATATAACAGATAGAACGATCTTAGTTTCATATTTTTTGTCAATTCGATTTGAAGAAGACAAAAATCAGTTATAAGCTATTTTCAATTGAAGAAATTCCACACTTGAAACGGATATGGTATAAGGTGAATAAAAAAAACATAATGATTGAAGCATGTGATTTATTGAATTTCTATAAATAAATTAGCATTATTGTACATTTTTTCATAGATATAAACAACCATTAAGTGAAAATCTATTTTTGTCCAAAATTATATTTTTAAAGTTTCAAAACCAAAAAAATATCTAACAGTTAATAATATCCACTATTTTTGTTCATTATTATTTCAAATTAAAATTTTCATTGTACAGTGAAAAACAAATTTGACATTATTACGCCAATAAATGTTTATAATTTATTTCAAATTTCCTTTATAATATGTATTCCAATTATATGACATCAAAGCAAAAACATTGAACGACGGTTTTAATTAACAATCCAAGAAATAGCAACTTTTGTCATATAACAGGGAGTGATGTGATCTTCCGGAAATTGTTGTACCGTCCGCGTACAACACCAGCGACATTTTCATCTGTTTTCCTCGGCAAAGAGATTCTCTCTGACTTTGAATTTCCGGTAACAAACTTTTCCAAAACGACATGGTGCCCAGTTCCGCGATACAGCCCATGCAAGCGGCCTATAATAACTCTCTTAAAAACCAGGACAGTATTGAGAACACTGCGTAGAATCAAGAAAATAAATTATTTTTAGCAACGGTATGATGCCAAGAAACTATCAAAATTAACTTATAAATCACGTTGAATTTAATATCTTCCTATGTTTAACTTATAAAAATCTGGCTTAATTTATTCCAATCTAATTCAAGGTGATAATTTTCCTCAAATTAAATTTAATTATACAAATAAGATTTTTCCATACAAGGGCTTCAAAAAATCAAGAAGATTTAAGTCATTTTTGTGAGGTTTTATGAGCTTATGTATAAAAAAAACACGAATTTAAATTCTTTAAATAGATAACACGTGGAAATTGTAAAAGGTTTCAAAAAAATAGCAATGTATTTTAGTTCTACAAAATTAATTTTGTAGAACTAGTTCTAGAGTTCTACCAAGTGAATGCCAATTCAATCAATAAAGTAAAAAGTTTTGCCTAATATTTACGTTTTTATATATAACTTGATTCATCATTTGTTTGTTTGACTATTCGAAGCTTTGAAGTTGAATAAATATTGAGATGTGTTGAATTATAATTTAATTTAGAAATCGTCAGTTATTGGCAATTTCGTTGAGTTTTAAGCATTCAATTTATATTTCTTGATAGTTTTCACAATAATCTCAACAAATACATGTGATAAGCTCAAAGAGAACCGATTTCAAAATACCCACAAGTGCTAAAGGTCTTAATTAGTAAGCTTAACAAAACAAAATGGATTGTCTTTACAAGTCTTTAACGAAGAACCATCGCGTAGGGTAAAGCTCTTGTCAGTACATTACAGAGGTCAGCATAATCACATTGTCATCTCTTTATATTGGGGTCTATTTTAGTCTTGAATTGAAGCTTTTCAAGTATTATTATATCCATTCATTATTTTAAGTGCAAACAAAATGAAATATTACGGCAAAACAAATCCTACGTATGATTCTGTCGCAAAATGTTTTATTGTGGCAACCAAACGCTGTGAAAGTTTTCACATAAATTTTATCATAATTTATCCACTCAGTGTAGTTAAAATGGTCGCAGTTAAACGAGCCGGAAAGCATGGTCACAACTTATGTTGTCTACTCACTATCTGACACGCTTTTACACTTGATATGTATTACGCGAAAACAGTATTATTTAAAATAAATCTTCCTTATTTTCGGGCGCCATAGTCTATTATGAAATATTATACATTTGAGAGCAAAAAAAGTACGATATATTTAAGCAAAGTTTATAAAATGATAAAATTTTTTGATAATCGATTACTATAAGTGCGATAAAATAAATTTGTTTTATTAATTAAAGACAGATTAGAAATTTGTAGAAATAAAGTTAGAGACTCATTGAAATCGTATACAATCGTTAATTTGTCAATGAAAATCAAAACATTAGGCTTATTTTAAGATCAAAATCAAAAAATAATCTCCCTTAAAACAATTATACCTTAAAATTTTAATGAAACCATTATCGTTTTTTTTTACAGTTCGATTCTTTAAAAATATATATCTAAATAAGAATGTTCAAAAGATAAGAAAAAATTTAATATTCTATGATTCATAAGTAATTTAAGCGAAATATTCTTTAAAAATTACTTTATTTTTAAGTTAATAACAAAAATAAAATCGACTCATTTTTTTAAAGACATTTTCCTCTATGAAAACAATATAAAGTATGAATTGTCCATTTTTGGCACTTGCGATTTTTGCCATTCGTTACCTCCAAGCTTTCAATTTACTATATGAACAAACCTTCAATATTTATGAAAGTTAGTTAATGAACTAACTCTATAGCTAATACGGTTCTAGTGTGTTTACATCTTATTTAGAGACATGGTTACTAAGCATATATATACAACTACAAACTTTGTAAGTAATTGTAATGACAGGTAGTCACAAGACCATCTTTAAATGTCAATTGAAAATGATAAAATAATTTTTGCCTTTTTTATTATTGGCTATTTTCTGTTGATATTATTTTATTCTGAAATCTCAGAACTTAGACTGTAAAACATCATGTACTTGTTGCAATAATATTGATGTTAATTTCAAATTTCTTCAGAAAAACTGTTACGTAGTTATGTATTTTCAAGATTGAGCTAAGGCAAAGCAGTTTAAAGAGTAAAAAATCTTTCATCTCTTTGATTTTTAAATAAAGGACATAGCCATAGGTTTGCTTATCATTGTCCTACTCTAGCTATGTCATTCTTTCCATAATCTCCTATAAAACTCAAGTTAAGTAGCTGAACCATAGTCTATTTTCTGGACATTTTTAGCGGATGTGGTAATAAAAATAATGACTAACTGTAAATGGAACATAAAAAAAAGCCCGTTCGGTTATTTCTTGAGATTTTTATTCGTAGACAATCATCCTATAGTGAAATATTTAAAATAAAGACATATTATATAATTACATGTTGACAATTTATCATAAATTTATTGTGTCAATTAAAAAGTTAACATTATTGACAATAATAGAAACACAATCGTTGTCCAACTTAGTTTAAAACTAACAGTAACATCAAACTTTAGAAACTAGGATTCAACAACACACCTCAAAAAATATAGTTTGGAAACTTTTCTCCCATGTATGGCAATACACAGCGCACAAGTGAGGTAAAGTTTTCAACAGTTTCCGCTTGCACCGACTTGACAGTTTCACGACTGCCATCTGACAGGTAAAAGTTTATTTTCCATTTCCTCTTTTATGATAATAATTAAAAACATCAAAAGAGTATTTTTATTTAAAAGCTCTTTTTCAAATTTGTTTGACATTTCATTGTTTACTTTTAAGGTGTTAACTGTCACTTCTTGATGGAAAGGCATTATATTTTAAATAATAAAAACACATTTTTTAGTACTTATTTCCACAATATATTTTTTGATCAGGACCGGTTTCGCTCATCGCGAGCATTATCAACTGATAGAATACAATTTAAAAACAAGTCTATTTATACAAAACAAAAAAAAAATAATTTGAGTTAATGGTAGCAGGTGTACAAAACCATGGGTACGAGAACTAGGAAACGATTTACATAAAATCATACAATATTGATACAAATAAAGTAAATTAGTATAAAAAATTAAATGTTCACAATCACTTATTAAGAATTACAATTACAATTATGGTAAATCAATAATCCATTAGGAGCTCTAAACAATCAATAAGGAAGTAAGGAGTGGGAAATTTTTAATGACGAAAATAACCCACAATCACTACTTAATGGAACAAAATAAATTAATACATAAGAATTTTAATGATAGTCGATTAAAGATGAATCGATGAGATGGGAAGATATGGTCAGTCAGGGGCGTTCCAATATTTTCTGTAAAAAAATTAAGTAAAAGGAGGCAATATCTTTTTTCAAAAAAAAAATTTTTTTTTTTTAAATATTTATATGAAATATATATTTATTAATCTAATTTAATGAGTATAACAATGGTGACGACGCAAAAGTAGTTTGTTCATTTATAAGGTTAGAATTAGGCAAAAATTTATATCAATTAATTTCAAGGATTTCTTGTTTATCTAATTTCAGTGATTTGTTATTGAAATGCAGGATTTTGTAGTTTATAGTCTAAAATGTGATTCCTGTGAGGCTAGGTATATTGGTCAAACAGGAAGATCCTTTCATACTAGATTTAAGGAACATTTAGCTTGTGCCAAAAAGGCGATGAGATTTCTACTTTTGGAAACCATTTGTTTCAAAATAAACATTCATGTGATTTTACTATAAACTACAAAATCCTGCATTTCAATAACAAATCACTGAAATTAGATAAACAAGAAATCCTTGAAATTAATCGATATAAATTTTGCCTAATTCTAACCTTATAAATGAACAAACTACTTTTGCGTCGTCACCATTGTTATACTCATTAAATTAGATTAATAAATATATATTTCAAATAAATATTATTTTTTTTTTGAAAAATGATATTGCCTCCTTTTACTTAATTTTTTACAGAAAATATTGGAACGCCCCTGACTGACCATATCTTCCCATCTCATCGATTCATCTTTAATCGACTCCTCATGTATTAATTTATTTTGTTCCATTAAGTAGTGATTGTGGGTTATTTTCGTCATTAAAAATTTCCCACTCCTTACTTCCTTATTGATTGTTCAGAGCTCCTAATGGATTATTGATTTACCATAATTGTAATTGTAATTCTTAATAGTGATTGTGGACATTTAATTTTTATACTAATTTACTTTATTTGTATCAATATTGTATGATTTTATGTAAATTGTTTCCGAGTTCTTGAACCCATGGTTTTGTACACCTGCTACCTTTAACTCAAATAAATTTTTTGTTTTGTATAAATAGACTTTTTTTAAATTGTATTCTATCAGTTGATAATGCTCGCGATGAGCGAAACCGGTCCTGATCAAAAAATATATTGTGGAAATAAGTACTAAAAAATGTGTTTTTATTATTTAAAATTTCATTGTTTGTTTCAGATTGCTTGTGAAATGAGGCGAATGATTGTGCGATATGATAAGAACCATTCAAACTATTTTCTCATGTTTCACGATTCACTCATACGCCAAATTTCTCCTTTCAGAATCTTCCTGCTTTTTGGTAAACAGTTGCACTCAAACTGAATGATAATAAACGATTAATATCGTTTCTAAATACATATAAGCAAATGCTGAAAAATATGGACTCTTAATTCTTTATAAAAATGAAATTAAAATTTAGAAAAATAATTTTACAAACAACATTGTTTAATGAATTTAATATGAGTGTTAGTAACTGTAATTCAACACCATTTAAATGGTATTGGGATATCTAAAGTTAAGTGATACTAACTGAATTTAAATGGGTGTCTTTTGATTAAATTATTCATATTTTTGACTGATTGAACCAATCTAACGTTAATATAAATAATTGAGAAATATAAGAGTTGATAACCTGTTAATTTATAATTGAATTAATCCGGATTGTTTCTAAAACTTACTTCAAAAATAATTCATAGATAAATTTTCTTTAGTGCATTATAAAAATAATATATATAATCGCATCCTTTGAATTTGTACTTTACTTCTGTATTCGGTAAAGTGAAAATGTTATTTTTGAACATAATGATAAAATTTTGTTAGTTACTCTTTCACCGCAAGGATTGAGACAAAAAAGATTCGAGATGTATAAAAACAACAAAATACTATCTTCGGATATGAGTCGATAAATCCATTGAAATTCATAATTTAAGCTTTACATCCCAAGAATTGAATTAAAGACTCTATATATAATCAAGTAAATGAAACCTTTATGTTGAGCAAGGCTGAGGAGTAGAAAATTCTTTTGGCGGTAATATTTTTAAAATAACAAATATTTATATTGTTCTTTATATAAAATGAATAATTAAAAATACTGGCCGCAAACTGTTGTATGTATTTAAAATTGGAATTTGTCTGTCTAATCCAATAAAAACACATTCGGTTGTATTTTTTACATTGTCATCGATTCAGTATAAAATAAATTTCTACTGTGGTTGTCATTAAAAGTAGGTAAGCCCAACCCTTTTTAATTGAGAGTCAAACTGGCCGTCGAACAAAAACCTAAAATAATTACAAAAACCTCCAAAATAAATATTTAACCCACGCAAGCCAGACATTGTCGTTTTTTAATGAATATTCATGAACTTCAGCGGTGAGCAAAGGCTTATTCCGACAACAATTCACGCAGGATGAGTGATTTGTTTGAACAGTAATGTTTTTAATTAATACACATTAAATAAATTTTCGATGTAGGTAAAATGTACATTTTAAATGCAATCAAACTGCATAAAATAGTGTTCTTACGATACAAAATTTCAGTAGTGATCTCGCATACTGTTGCATACCAGTCAGTTTCCCGATTCCGAATATACAATAAATAACATGAAAAAGCCTACTTTCAAAGGTTACAGTGATATCTTGGTCATTTTTAAGGTGCTGACTGTCAGTTCTTCGAGGAAAGGCATTGCTTTTTAAATAATAAAAACAAATTCTTTGATTCTATTTCCATAAAATATTTAATGATTAGGACTGGTTTCTTTCTTTGCAAGCATTATCAACTGAATACAAATTATATAACAAACAATGCTATTTTACTAAAAATGAAAAATTTACTAAAAATATTGTTTTACAAGACCAATGGCTTAAAAACTGAGAAAAAAACATAAATGCAATTATCAAATATACATCCAAATAAACGAAAATAGTCAATACATAAAATGTTGAAGATCTCTTAATAGTAATTTAAATGAAAATATTGTGAAATTAAAAATCTATGAAACAATTATAAGAAAGTCATTTGCAAGATTAACAAGTAAAAAATAAAATAATGTATATTTAAGAATACTGTTTTTCAATCACTTCGTATAATTTGAATTCCATCAGGCACCTTCAGTCGATATCATAAATTGATTAGTATAATTTTGTTCATAATAAACATATTCAAATTTTTTGATGGAAAGCATTATACAAATATAAAAAAGGGTTCGTGGTGTAGTCGTCATTTTTTTTTTCAATCAATTATCGATTGGTTTTGATGGTATAGGTATTTTTTAAATAGATTATTTACTAAAACACATCGAATTCTAAAAAAGGACAAAGTGAATCATTGTCTCGAAAATCCTTACTATAATATTATTGATTATAATTTTTTATGTATGAATAAATTTCACAAGTGATGCTAATACTAGTAATATTATACTAATAAGCATTCAATAATAGATATCTACTAACATTTATTTTTTTCAAGTATACACAATTAATAAATACATATACACTTATATAAATAATGCTTCACCTTTTTTTTACCTTCGAAATGTTAGTAGACTTAAGGAAGAATTGACAAGGATTTTTTGCTCTGTACTGTATCTTGATTTGACATTCAAATATAATATGAGAAAAACATTTGATTATCAATATACGAAATATACTATTTTTAATTTTTTAGTTCATTTCGGCGAAAAATCGACCAATCTTCTTAATACAAACATTATCATGAATTATTATTAAATATTTACCGATTTCTTTATAAACTATGAACAGTCACTCTTCTCTTATAAACTTTAATTGAAAAACTTGACTCGTATTAATTCAGTTGATAATCAAATAATAACCCCGTGAGGCCAAATAAAAACATCTAATGGATCTCCACTATGTAGTTAATTTACATATTAAAATAATAGTGTTGTAAAAACAAAGCATGTTTGATAAAATTTAATGTTTGTTAAAAGAATTTTTGCTAAATTTACGTTGTTTTGAAAGAATGTTTCTTGGCACAGACCTACGTGTATTCAAGATACCAACGTAGTATGGAGTTCAAAAAAGTACGAATTTTGAAATAATTTCAATAAATTAATAAATTTATTTCACTTTTAAACAATTTTATACACCATTTTACTGCCTTTTCAAGAATTATGGATGAAATTCACGAAGAAAACAAATTTCAGGCTTTGTACTAAGAGGCAGACATCGTAAAAATAGTAAAGATAAAATCAATAAACTGGACAGAAGCGGTATTTATAAAATGTCCTGTGGCTCATGACAGACAGGTAGAAGTATATCTACTCGAGCTAAGGAACATGTAAGATCATTCAACAGTAAAAAAACAGATTCACAATTCGCTAATCACGTTATTAATGAATCACATAATATAAATTCAAACTCAGCCCCTAAATGTTTGCATCTTTGTAGTAAGGGTCGGAGAATGACGGCTTTGGAACAGCTGGAAATCATTAGACACCAATTATCGCAAAGGATTCTTAACGAACAAACTAACATAATAGTATCGCCACTTGTCCAGCCGTTGTACAAAGGGGTGGTCTGATTTGCTTCCAGAAGGACCACTTCCGTCCCACATATAATCTTATTGTCATAGACACCTATTGTTTCATTTAGAATTTTGAAAATTTAGTGTCATTGTGTTAAAGTAACAAGCTAGACCGCACCTTTTCTGCACAGTTATATATAGATAAGCGAATGTTAGTTTAAGCATAGTTCTGACGATGGCGTGAGCCGAAATAGCTATCAATTATATTTGTTAAAATAATTTTGTAGAACCAAAATACATTGCTATTTTTTCACCGTGTTTGTAATAAGAACGTGGCCTATTTCATTAGTATTTTGTAAAAATTAAAATTTACGAGATTTTATTGTATAGTAGGAGCGTTTACAAACTTTCCTGATAACTTACAAGGATTATAATTGTTAAAAATTAAAAAAGTCATTTTCCCGATTATTAATCGATCTGATACAAATTTCAATTATTCTAAATTTGTTTATTTTCCAGTTTTACAAATCACAGACGATTTCATCGAATAAAAGTGACGAAAGAGGAAAAATGCGGTAAAAATTTCGCCTCTTGAAACAAAACACATGTCGTAAAAATTGATTTTACATTCTGAACAAATTCAATAAGCTATTCAGTAACCCATCATTATCGTACATGAGGTTAATATAGCTATCATTATTTTATATCGACCATACACGTTATCATTAAAGTGTATTATAAAAGGATTAGGGCTTCATTTTTAAATACAATAGAAAGACTGGTTTCTTAACGTTAATCCATGTGAAACACCTACATAATGGCACTTATTTGATTTAAATATAACCATTAAAATATGACGGGTAATTGTGATTAATCCAAGATGATTTATTAATGATGAATCGATAAAAAATCGTTTATTTACATACTTTCAGATACGTCATACTATAAACATGATAATACTGGGGAACGGCTTGATTGCAATGTAAAATATCTTTCTAGTAAATCGAATTAACATCAATTCCCTTTTGGTTAACTAAAAAATAGTGAAGTTGTTGAATAAATATTTTTTCATCCCATTCGTCCCATTCAGTGACTATGATGGCTTCAAATCTCTCAACGATAATATTCATGAATTATTTTTTTAGCCTCATGAATGTACGTGTGTTCAAAAAACATATATTACGTAAATTTCCGTCTCACATACATTGTATATTAGAAAAAGAGTGGAAGATCGGCTTAAAGTGATTGACTATAAGCCGATTTCTAGTCTCATCTTACAATTCTTATTCTCTCTCTCTCTGGTTGATCAACTGAACAAGGAACAAGAGTTTTCGATAGATTCTAGGGTAGTTTAGTGGATGTTCATTTAGTGAGAATCTTTTTAAGTCCATTTAGTGGCTTAACAAATATGTCACCAGATTCTACTCAGTTTTACTTATTCGTGTTCAAGCTTACTGTATCAAAAAACAATATTTTTTATGTAGGTCTTAAGCCTAAATCATTACTAAAAGATAAAAAGATTGTGAGAATATTTATTTTGGATTGAGGGTTAGACACCAGAAATAAAAGACTACTTTACTATCATAATACCAGTATTTACAATTTTTATTATCACACATTTAAATTCCAATTAATAATTTAAAGGCTTTGTGTTTAATTTGTATATTGAATTGGCATATAATTGCTAGAACTCCGTTATAACACGGTAAAAAAATAGCAATGTATTTTAGTACTATTTTTTTTTATAAGATATAGTTGATAGCTATTTCGGCTTATGCCTTCGTCAGAACTATGCTTCCTTTGTGTTTGACGTTGTGAATAAGTTTAACTTATTGGTTATACAATTTTTTTCAGTTCGAAATAAGACTTAATATTTTACCCCATTTTGACAACCACTTATAAATAGTCAAAAAAAATATTATTGAATAACGTCTTTAAATACGTTGATTACTTATTTGAAAATAATAAGTGCGAAGCAGGTCTGATTTTTTTGTAATTTCAAGCTATTAATTTTAACTTTTTAGTACGTAGTTAATCCAAAGCGTGTGATACGGAGCTTACGCTGGATTTGATTACGGCAGTATACACTGGCCCATTGAACGAATTTTTGATATATTGTGACAATGGCCCAGATACGCGTAAATGCATATTGCTGCGGATGGTGCAGATTTTACCTCAGTGTGCATATTATTTATTTAATTAATTTTTTCAAATCTAGTCTCAAATTATTATTTTTTTAATTAACCTGAATGTATTTACTTAGCCAAAAATATACCATTACAAATATTTTATCGATCGGAAACGCGGTTTTTGTAAAAATATAAAATTATTTTCTGTAAAATTTAAATACAATAAAAAAAAATGTTTGGGTTGATTGCGGCGTTAAATGTTCAAAATGTAGTTTGAAAATATCGTTCAACTTTGTACAGCTAATTAAATAATAAAACACATTTTTAGTACAACTTCCAAAGCATATTTTATTATGAGGACCGATTTCGATAATCATTTGAAAATGCTCGCGATGAGCGAAACCGGTATTGATATTAAAATATACCGTGAAAATGATATTAAAAATGTGCTTATTATATTAAAAATATCATGTTTTTCCACCAAGAAGTGACAGCTAACACCTTGAAAGTGATTTGGTAAAAAGTTAATGATAATTTATTAGAAAAATACTGCTATTTTTTGTAATGTGATGCTGCTTATTTGGGAAAGTACAGGTTTAAAGGTAAGAACGGTTTATTCTAAGTCTATTAAATATTTTTATATCGAGATACTTATATTGCTCTAAACAGAAATGTGTACACAGTGAAATTTTCTTGGACACAAATTTTTGTATTGCTTCTCATTTTTTTTTGCATATACTATGCATTTACGCGGGCTCGGAAGATGTTTGCGTGGCTGTTAATAATAAACTCTTGATGAAGTATTACTTAAAAAACATAAATTTAGCCCACGGAATCGATATTATAAAAAATACTCCCTTAAAACGAAACACAACAAGGGTAACGCTTTTGAGCACGTTAAACCAAATTTAATAGGTGGCTGGTTACATTTGTTTTCATGCGTTTTATTTAAAATTAACGAGTTTATTGGCTATAAAGCCAGAGGCTTATTAATGAACAAAAGCAAGATATTTTTAAATTGTGTTAAAATAACTTTTTAAATATACATTTATAAAATACTTTATGCTTATTTGTTGATCTTATATAAATAAAAATTTTATACATGTAATTTAAAAAAATGATAACCCTTATTTTTTCGATGTTGTAATATATTTAGATAATATATTAGAGCTTTTATTTTTGGTTTCAAAAATAGTATCCCGAAATAATCATTATTAAATTTAGGATGATAAAATTTTCAAACACACGACTGGACCGTGAAATATGTTTTTCAAATGAAAGGTATATTTTTGACTGACGTACAACATAATGACATATTTACATCAATACTAAAGAAGTTACCTAAATTAACTCTGTTATTGATATGTACAAATGAATACTTAAAATAAGTCTTTTAATAATGAAATTATACATACATTATATTTTAAAGAATAGATAAATGTAGGGTGACAATATTAAATTTTTATTTTACGTGTGTTCATTTTGGTTATCTACAAATTGCTAAGCAACGGTGAAAGTAATGTTGCCTTTATTCTATAACATTTATTGATGTCTCCGATTGCTAAGAACGCAAATATGTAAGTATATTCATTACCATTACTTATATCGATTTCAATATCTTGTAATACTATATTATACAAAGTATTGGTGTCACACTCACATATTTAAGTTTAAAGAAAATAATTAAATATGATAATATTGAAAATAATATAATTTTCGTATCATAATTGTGCTGCAAGCAGGTGAATTACGACACTAAGACACATTATTTATGTACCAATTCAAACAAATAATATAAAATGTTTGTCAAACTTTCTTTAGACGAATCGAACAGAATATTTTCCGAGTATAAACAACTTTGTTAACAGCAGAAGAGTAACGTTCACATCAAAAACTTTTTTTTTATGTTTCCGATCCATTGGAAATCAAATGTATATCTTATTTTAACAAAATATATGACTTCGTCTTGAAATGCCACATACAACTAAACATAATTTACACTTGCAAATTTATGGAAAGAAGCAGAAATATTGACAAGAGGTCACAAAATATCAATAAACCCTATGTCCAATGATGATTATATATGTCCAAAAATTTTATTTAATTATTAAGTAAAATTATTTGTAAATTAATCAAAATGATTCACTTTTGCCCGTAAACTTCTCATATTGCCGATAAATGAATTTTATGAGGTAATGTTGAAACATATAATATTAGATAACAAAATATATTGGCTGTATGTAGTAATGTCATAAAGATTTTGTTTCTATATTGAAAAACCTCAATGAAAAAGAAAATATGACTACGAATTCAACTCCTATTATTAAACCATTCGATCACTTTTATTATTTAGTATTCTAAAAATTAATTCAAATTTCTTCAGTGATATCTATCAATATAACTGATTAGAAAGATAACGTTTTCTGAGAGGCTTAACTGAAAAGCATTCTTTGAATGACGCAGAATAATTAATTTGTAAGATTCGTAATGAATTATTTTTCCATGTACAGGTATATTCTGAAAAACTGTTTATTTACTGCAAGCAAAGAGTGTATGAGTTTGATAGTTATTGCAACATCAATTCAAGATTTATTTCAAGTTATTTGAAGCATTCAATTATACAAAAGAGCCCAAATATTCGGTATTTTTTCTATGAATTCTTTTGAAAGTTTACCTCATAAAAAAATGATGTTGAGGATCGAAGAATATTTAGGCTCCTGCTGTGCAAATGATGAACTGCTGTCACACATTTGCATGCACACAAAAACGTTACAGCTAGTTTTCATTTAATTTATAATGTAGTATAGACGACGTTTGGTGACCAGATGTGTTGATTTTACATTTTTAACTAGAAAGTTTGTGATATAATTCATTAGCATATAATATAATAAACGCATGACCGTGGGAAAAGCTTTTGCATTTTTGCAACATTGACTTATTTTTTCCAATTGGATTTCAAATGCTTATTAACAAAGAATTTGTTTGCGTTTATAATTTTGTCTACATAAGCAAAATAACTATATTTTCATATATAAATACAAAATTTATAGCCGAAGGGCTTTATTATCTTGGTGTTATATGGTATATTTTACTGAATTTATTATTTTTTTACACCAGTTACACTAGTAACATCTTTTGTCTACATTTCTTTTGTAATTTTCTATCAATAAGAAAAAACAGTAGCTATTCATCATCATCATCAGCCGGGGTCGATCCACTGCTGGATGAAGGCCTCCCCCTGCTTTCTCTTTCAGGGGGGTTGTTTTGGACATAGCACACCACGCTGCCCAGGCGGGATGGTGTGCGGTTTTCTGTCTGGGTTTTCCTTCCCATAGCCAAGAGAATACGGCACGCGGCGTTCCCAAGCGGTCACCCATCCAAGCACTATCCGCGTCCAATGCTGCTTAACTTCGGTGATCGGACGAGAACCGATGCTTTCAACGTGGTATGGTCGTTGGTAGTAGTTAGTAATAACATAAAAAATCCAGTCTTAAAATTCATTATGATACAACTACACCAAGTCCTTTTTTTACGCGATATATTGGTTCCAGAAAAAGGGGCGTAAAAAAATCGCGTAAAAAAAGATTTCACGCATTTGCACTATATTTTTTTTCATACCCTAAAACATAAATTCGCATAATATCCGATACACTTGTCAACATTTGGCAATTATATGTGTTTTTAAAAAAATGGAATGCCTTAAAAAATTAAGTTTTAAAAACACATATATTTTTTTTATTTAAAAACAAATGAAACGTATATGCCTAGCATCATTTATAATATAAATGTCTTCTTTAAAACAAATTTGGGGAAAAAATCGTGTAAAAACGAGTGAAGCGCGTACAAAAATGTAGCGGTGCCGTCCAAAAAAATCGCGCGTAATCGAATTCGCGTAAAAAAAGTCGCGTATAATAGAACTGGGTGTATTTTATTTATTTATTTATATATATATATACGTTATATAAATAAATAAAATATTATATATATTTCATTTATGATATCGACTGAAGGTGCTTGATGGAATTTCAATATCAAATTTGAATTGTTACAACTTTGTACGATTCCACATGTTTTGTCACTAACGACCCGGTTTTTGCCTTTCGGCATCTTCAGTCAGTTCTGTTGCAGGCGTGTGATAGATTTCCTGAAGATACCGAAAGGCGAAACCCGGGTCGTTGGTGACAAAACATGTGGAATCGTACAAAGTTGTAACAATTCAAATTTGAATAATGTTTCAATGAGTCGTTAAAATTGAGTTTCTCGAAGCTTTTTAGGAATAAGTTAAATCATTGAATTAAATCAAAAATCAAATGCATTTTGAATAAGCGATCTACAAAATCTCTGCCACATCTACAAAAAGCTTAAAATATTTTTTTAAATAGTCAATATAAGAAGGTCCAATACGGCAGGTTTTGCCTAAGTATTTATTCATTTTAAATATGAAAGATGGTCGCCGCATTTATTTAGTGCGGTGTTAATATAAAACGTCTGTTGGTGATTCTTCATTTTGACACCGAAATGTGTCCGCGAAACAAATTATTATGAATTTGAATACATTTACAATGCTAATAAAATTAAACGGTTACAAAATGAGCATCTTGTTACACGGCATTCTTCGGTATACAGTGCGCTTCAAAAATTGGTACACCTTACTAACATCAGATAAACTTCTAAGTGATTTTTGGTTTTTATTTGCTCTGGAGCTATAACTTTTATTGTATTAACAATATCTTAATAAATGAAAAATAAACGTTTTCAGGTAGAATCTAATGAATTTTCCTAATTACTTTTCTGTTGATTAATAATTAAAAATCCTAAAAAAAGGTTGATTAAAATATTGAAATACAATCAAAGAAGTTTTTAATTTGAATTGTTACAATTTTGTACGATTCCACATGTTTTGTCACCAACGACCCGGGTTTCGCCTTTCGGAATCTTCAGGCATTCTATCACACGGATACAACAGAATTGTTCCGTGTGGTAGAATGCCTGAAGATACCGAAAGGCAAAATCCGGATCGTTAGTGACAAAACATGTGGAATCGTACAAAATTGTAACATTTAAAATTTGATATTGAAATTCCATTAAGCACCTTCAGTCGATATCATAAAAGAAGTTTTAGTTAAAATACTTTTAATCATAAAAATAGTTTAAATTAAGCAATGAGTTAAGACAAATCTAAGGATTTCAAACTGCCAGACTGCGGATTGCTCAGCTTTGCAGCAACTTACGTCTCTCAGCAATGATAGAACAATGATGCAACACATAAATCAATATCTAAAATATGAAGAAGATTTGAAGAGCTCTGATGCAAACGCGCCATAAATCTTAACGATTTATCAATTCGATACAAAAAAGTTCTTTAATATTGGATACTTTTAAGCAATGTCCATAATAATAATTCTGGTATGAGAAAATTTATAGACGTTTAAGTGAGTATTTCGTTTGATCTCTAATAAAAAAACGATGAAATAAGTTAACTATTGTATGTTAAGAACGTTAATATTATAGTTAATATTTAATATTAAAATATCAGAACGTGTTGACACGAGTGGTTTTAAATATTATATACTTTTATCCCAAGGGCTTTGTCCAGTATATATTTGAATAATTGATAACATTATCTGTGTGCCACAATTTTGTTCTCGAAAGAGAAAGAGTTCTCCTGAAAATTATTTACGTGTACATAATACGTAATTAAATAATTGTTTTAGGTGGAATTTCAGTATTTTTGACCACACTGTAAACAGATGTAAGTTACTTCATAAAATAATTATTATATGTTAATATTTGTCTAAATAAAACCTTCAACAAAAAGCATTTAATATTTTACTACGTTATACCGTAGGCCTGAACATGTTTATTGTAGTGTTTTTCAACAAACATTGCTTTATTGTAACTAAAAACTTTTTGTAAATAATACCGTTCCAGAAAACGACCGAGCTTTATGTTAAACATACTCATCGGTAATTCAAGAAAGGTTGTTGTAACAATAAATGAATTAAAAACTGCCTGTTGCTAACTATTGATGGTGTAAGGCAGAAAAGGGCGATAAATATTGAAATATACTTAAAAAATCAACAAAGACTTTGAGTCAAAGCAATATTATTATTTTTCTTATATAATAAAACATAAAAAAGTAGAACAAATTTTAATTATTCACCTGGAAGCAAACAACTGATAGTCAATCATTAAATTAAAAATATTTCTTCACAATTTTATCACATTTTAATAGTTTGAGAAACATAGTGAATTTTCACTTATAACTAGATGACTGGATTGCCATCTAATTAATACAATTTAGTCTTTTAGGGTGTTTTAATTTATACTTGACTTTTTAACGATTTTTGATAACACAATATACATACATACTTACTTGATGATACTATTGTTGTCATAATACATTATACCTGCATTTTTCAAAATGAAGCGTTGAATTAAAAAAAAGCTTAAACGCCATAAAAAATAAAACTTTTTAGTAATTTACCACGTTTTCTTACAAGGAATTTTCTGCACTGGCGTTTTCCATAATTAAAGCCGTCTCAAAAAAATAGAGTGGAACGCAAAGGAATATTAGACTAGGTTCTAAAACTCCTTACATTTTTCTGAAGAAACAATTTTGTCCATCAATTATAAAAATTTTGCTTATTTTTATTATTAAAATACTAATTACTTAAATTAATAATCATTAAAAACTACCTAGTAAGCAATCTGTGGGATTTTTTCCAAGTGACAAACATTATTTTTTATTTTTTATTCATCGGAAACTACTTTTGTTCTTACGTTAATCTTTTCCTAAGCAAATTAGGATAAACGTTAATTTTTGCTTTATTTAAATAAAGTTTTGTAAATTTACCAAAATACATAAACTGAAAACTGTGAATTTATTTATACGTGCAATATGATTGAATCTGCCAATGTATTTCAAAACGTCAGAGGTTTGTATAATCTAGATAATTGTTACATTGGTGATTTAGCACACATATATAATATATGACAAGTGAAATATTAGATGTTAATTTCACATTTTATTCAGTACAATTAGAACGTAAAGAATAACTTTTGCTGGTCATTCGTTACTTATTCAATTATTTATCAAGTGGAATCCATCTGATATTACTATTATATATAAATAAGCTTGAAGTTAAATATCTTTTATATTGTATGTAAAATTTTAGAAAATAGTACGAAATTCAAAAAAAAATCCAATCAGGCTCCTTGAAAAAACAATGAATGAATAACAAATTTTGACAGCTGTATAAAAAAAATATCGGTGTCTTTCTAATCATAAAACTGTTTTTAAATAATACAAATACTTAAACGCCGTCGAAATATATTTACAAACGATGTTCAACAGAAATTTAATTGAAAAAAATCTCCTTTTGTTGTCAATTAAAAATCTCTTTCTCTGGCGTACATACGAATAAAAAACGCCCCGCTTCGAAATTGATTGCCGAATAAAAACACACATAATATTGTCACAGTTAAAAAAATACATTTTCAGGACTCGTGCTTAAAACCCGTTTCGCTCGAGGACGTTAAAAAAGGTTCAGTAGTTTCTGGGAACGGGTTCGCGTAATAATAATTTCGACGGTGAAATCCCGCTTAATGGGAATTATTCTGGGAAAATATATTTCCAGACGCACAAAAGGCGGGTCAACGTTAATTTTCACCAGTGGTGGAGGGGAAGGCGTTTGCATTATTACCTTGACTCAGCAAATGTTTTTTTTTCTTCTATGTATTAAAATAATTTTATTGTGTATCCCAAACTATTATACAATAGCTTTATTATTTATTAATTCACTATCCTTTTTTCATAATGAGCAATTTCTGAAAATCAACACTTGAAAAATATTATATATAAAAATATAAAAAAAAATATTTCTCGTAAAATGGAATACTATTTAATATACGCAGAAATTAAGTTTGATTCAAACTCTTGAAACTTTTGCAACTCATTTTTGTCACTCACATCCTGGGTCTTGTATTTCGGCATCTTCAAGCATTCTATATCACTTAAAACGAAACATGCAAAACAGTTAGAATTGTACAAAACTTCAAAAGTTTAAATTATGTATTGAAATTCTTATAAGTAGCCTTTAAAATATCGTAAATTAAACAAATTGTAATACACACGCTTTCAAAGATAAAAGCAATAATAATAACGGGATTTGCCAAGAGAATTTCATCAATTGACTAGCGAAATTGTAAAAAAATATATAGGGGTCTCAAATGAGTAAAACTTTGAAAAAATAAACATATTTTAACGAATTAATAACCAATGTTACACATAGAATATAACACACAAGCACATATATATTCATATATATATAATAGTTAACGCCACTGTACTCAAAAGTCGGAATCAAATGTTATATTAAATTCAATCACAGTGACTGGGTTTTCCGGTCAGCTAAAGGTTTCATTTCATATTTCATTTGCTTGGTTTCAACTTATTATAAATGATTATTCGAATGTTTAAACGTAGAAATATTCAAAAAGGTCTAATGTAGAAATGCCTTCATACGAAGCATATAATTAATCTAGAGATAACAACACATAAGTTCACACTTAGAAATGCTGAACCGCTACCAGAGAACTAATTTTAAAATTTTTCCAAAAGTCAATTACAATTAAACGGTATAGCTTAACTATTGTAGTAAACAATCTAGTAAACAATATTGATTTGATGCTGAAGATTTTTTATCTATAGATTAAATTTCAATTGAGTAACGGAATACTTAAATGATTTGAAAGTATCAATAAATGTTATTGATTATTTTTTTTAAATAAATTATACGGCATTATAGGTTCGTCAAAAAGGCTAGATTTTTTGATTTACTTTAAGTAAACACAAAAAAGCTCAAATGAATGTTGATATTATAATTTCTCGATATCTATTCGAGAGAAAACACGTGTATAATATATCAAATCAAAATTTGATATTGACGTCGTAGAAACTTTATACCAAAGTAATCTGTTTGTCGAGGTAAATTTTTCACTTTTGAGTGTTTTTTTAGGACGGAGTTTTGTTTTTTTTTTTGAAATGTTACAACTCCAAATGAATAATCTCTAACGACCCAGATTTCGCCTTTCAGCATCATCAGGCTTTCCATCACACAGATGCAACAGAACTGGCGTACAACAAACAGTTAGCATCGTTTATATATCAAAGGTGGATCAAGTGTAGAATCGTACAAAGTTGTAACAATTTAAATTTGATATTAAAATTCCATCAAGCACTTTCAGTCGATATTATACATTATAGAGTTTTATTCTATAAAGATTGCATTCCTTATGTTCCTATTCCTTATTGTAAGTGTTTGCTTAATAATGATTCTGGCATAACAAAATAATTCCGATATTAAAATGTAAGTCTGCACTATAATGGTTAAATCTAAATTGTGTAAGATCAAAAGTTATGAAATTTAGAGGTCAACATGGGCTTATATTTGTGTGCAGATTAATTTAATTTAGCTAATATCGTTTATACGTAAAGTGTACCGTTAAATTTTAACTGTTGTAATATAAGCGTTACATAAAGTCACTCTAATCCAGCCAACGACCATTAAAAATTATATACTTTAAGCTTTTAATGGTACACTAGGGACGGAAGTAAACAAAGAAAGTATTTTTTCAGTAAATATTAAAGCAAAGATTGAATTGGGTTTTATAATGACTTTAAAACTCCTCTGTTTGAAATTGAAAATGTCCTAACCAAGAGCACTTTGAAGTTTCATGTTATAAAATAGACAAGAAGAAATATCTTCAGATTGTTTTAAATTTATTAACACGAAAAGAGTTAAGTTTACATAGAAATAATAAACTTTTCTTCTTTTCACGATATACCAACTGGAAATCATTCTAACATACATATGCTTGAGCCGTAGTCTAAATTTATCCATATAAATTTATAAATTATTAGGAGTATTCTTTCTTCACAATTAATATCATTTGATAGTCATTTATGAATTCATATAACAAGATACACGCACATGCATACCCAGAGAGAGTGTGTATGTAAGTTTTTAAACATACATATATAAAAGTTTTTTTTTGATTTGTGAAAAAAACATCGTTTTTGAATTTAAACTGATCTGACAAAAACGTGAGAAGAGTTTGAAAAATTTCTCGAGGAGTAAAGTTATTATAAACTGTCAATATGCGTTTAATATTAGCCAAATTTAAAAATCCTGTATTGTCACATAGCTTACCAGTTCATTTATTTTGAATGTTTTGGTGTTGATGGTAAGCTCTTGTCGCTCGACTACAGCTTAATTTAAGCGAAAAAGAAACACGTGTACATGTTACATATTTACTGTGTAAGAATATAATAAATCCACTAATTGAAAGCCTCTGAAAGCCAATTACCACGAGTTTAATACAAACTCATTAAGATAATGTAACAATATTATCACCAATGTATGTGGTAAAACTTAATACTTATTTAAAATTCAAAGTTTTTGTCATCAAAGTAACACATAAATCTTAGAGAAACGACATAATTCTATTAATCGTCGTATATTCATTTGAGAATCGATGTGAAGTTGTTCTTTTTACTGCCTCAAATAATATTTTAATCTGCTGAGTGTATTTCAAAGCCTCATAATGCATATTCCAGAGAATAAATTTTATTTGTTGCTTGAAATATCTCCAACGCATAACAATTGCATGATAGATTGCGCAGAAATAGTCTGTGGCTCTATTATGTTATGCGTACCCAGAATAAATGTCGTTTTTAATCAAAAACATACAATCTTGTAATTTCATTAGGATTGTCACCTTTTATTTAGTGTTTAAATTTTTCATTATGATGAAAAAGAAACTAATGTTCGATTATTTATCCATTTGAATTATTCAAATTGTATTCTATCAAAAAGAAACTGTATCTATCTGTAAGTGATTTCCCTTTTCAAGAAAACAATATTGATGTCAACAAAGGCTTAAAAAACCTATTGTATTTAAATTTGCGTGGTTATAAAATATAATATAAACACTCCATTATTGTCTCTTAATTCAGTGCTGTTTACTTAAATTAATACTCTATACTTTTATGCCATTAAGTGACTGTTTCATAACGATATTAAATCAATAAGTTATTGAATACAACATTTTAATGGGTAAATACCAAAGGTATAACACTACGATATAGCATGGAATATTCGCAATTTTATCATTTGATTCAAGTCTTTTGATACAAGCCATGAGAGAATCTTCAATTTAAGACAAAAGGCCTCATTAAAAGCCAACCAATAGCTTTTATGCATCCCATTGTCTTTTCTAATAGCAAATTGAACGGTATTTTATTATTTTAATCGTCAATTTTATGTACACGAGACAATTTACAGTCAATTTGATTGTATGAAATTACATCTTTAATGTCAATAGTCTAACAAGTAATAAACTAGGTGTATAAAATAGTTTTCAATTAAAACTAAAAATATGGAAAAAAGAGAATATTCACTTTCTTGTTGAAATTAATGTTTTCAATCATTTGGTTTAATATACTAAAAACATATTTATTCTATTGATTGAATTGGCATTCACTTGGTAGAACTTCATTATAACACGGTGAAAAAATAGCAATTTATTTTAGTTCTACAAAATTATTTTTAACAAATATAGTATAGATATAGTATAGATATATCTATATTTGTTAAAAATAATTTTGTAGAACTAAAATACATTGCTATTTTTTCACCGTGATATATTTATTCTCTTATTTGAAATCATATAGTACATAGATAAAATCACTAAATTCTATTTTTTTCCGTATCCGGAAAGATGTGAAATTGTTGATATTCATAAAAACTTTGTTAAAATGTTTGTATGTTCAGATACTCATTAAAATAGCCAATTATTTTTTGTGCCGAAAAAAACGGAAATAAAATAAATGTAATATTCAAACAAATAAAAAAAATTATAGTCGATGATATTGTTAAAAGAATATATATTAATTTTTAATTAATTAAACACTAAGCCAATGAGTTTCGATAATTGTTCAACTAAAAATTCCATGCACATATTATATTAAATGCATACTTCTTATCTTTTATTCAGCGATCTATTAATGGCTTAAATTAATAGATAACGATGCACTTAGGAACAGTGCTTCGCAATACTCCTCTAATTCCACTCCACGGCGATTATTTCTGAGCTTCACAATAAAACGACGTTCGAATCCACTGCAAGCGATTTTGATTTGCGCGTCCAATTACGGAATACGGTATCTTGTTTACAGTTCTCAAAGACAAACAATCAGACGATCACGTTTTACGTTAGGTACTCTTCTCTTCTAGCTTGCGTCTGATCAAAGAAATATTTTATTGGAAATCGCTTGTTAAAAGGTGATGTGCCAACTTTGAAAAGATTTAATAGATGAAATCTAATAAAACTCCTTGTTTATTTAGGCAAAATAATTTTGAAATTAAAAGAGAATATTATTAATATTGCTAGACATTTTTTAAAAGATCGTCAAAATTTTCACTTAAAACAGTATTTAGTGTATATAATAGATTCACCAAGTAACTCGTTGAAATTTGTATTTAGTATTAAATTGACATATATTGTTCATACAAAATACTTTATTAATTTTTTATCGTTTGAAAATTGTTTATGCACCTGTTAAAGTGTAAGTGTAACGATATAATCTGATCACAAATTAATTAGGACCTTGTATTTTTTTATGGGCAGTGATGATATTTACAGATGGGTTATCACTTGAATATGCAGATAATACCAATCAAAAGTATCGAAGTTAGTTAAACAAGCAAGAGATTATTAATTTATCGATAAAAGCAAAACACTTCAACTGTCTATCTCTGAAGACAAATTAATGCAGACAAATAAATACAGTTCCATTATATGATGTGCTATAAAAATATTTAAAAAAATAAACACTTTGCTATTGCCAAACCCAATGAGATATTATAAAGTTGTGTAGAGCTTTTTGTTGACAGTCGATAATTCATTCTTAAAATTTTTTTTAAAAAATACGATTGTTGATAAAACATATGATAATATAATATTTAGAGACTATAAAAATGTTCATTTAAATATTCAAATTATAAATTTAAAATTTCGCTAATTATCGTTTAACTACGTTAATCTATATCAATTATTTTGAAATCTACATAAGAAATAAATGTATCGTAAGTAAAGTTTATAAAAAATTTTAAATTTATAAAATTTCTATTAAAGATAATTCAATGAATAATGGCAGATTTCTAGTAAAACTACTTATAAATACGGAGCGAAATTAAAAAAATTATAATATAAACAAACATAAATTTGATCGAATGCCAATGGATTGAAAAAAAAATATCGTCGTTATTAATTGAATTAATTTGATGTTTAAAACGATTTTAAATATTTTAACGTTTTGCGTTATTTTGTGAAAAAAATTCCCATATACATATTTTCGTATTACATTTTCATTTCGGATAGTATCGCAATATTATTTAAAAATAATACCTACGGCTTGAATATTTTTAACATAAAGATAATGAAGACAAAACCAATTCACATAAAATGATGATACGAGAATCGTGGAATTTCTCGTTAGCTATTCAAATTTAATGCAAAGGATTTTGCATACAGAGAGATTAATTTTTGACAATGAAATTAAAGTCGAAGAAGAAAAATATTACATCAAGCCTTTCATTATTATTGTTCTTTTTGTCTTAGATTTTATTTTAAATTTAGCTTGTTAACTTTTTGAATTAAATACATAATGTATTAATTTTAATTCGGGATCTGGTAGTACTATTTTAAATAATAAAAACGCATTTTTTAGTATTTTTTTCCACAGAATATTTTTTGATCAGGACCGGTTTCGCTCACCGCGAGTATTATCGACTAAAATGCATGATATTCAGAAATAAGTACTAAAAATGTGTTTTCAGTGTTTTAACTATTATGTATTTCCACCGAGAAGTGACAGTTAACGCCATAAAAGTGATTTGGTAATATGTTTAAAATTTTGCGTATATATATATCTTATGCATATTTATCTCATTTATTATTAAATGTCAATAAGAATCAATTCAATATTCTTTTAAATATTATTATCCATAATCAGTATCCAAAGTAAAACAATTTATCCTTGATATGATACATTAAAATAATAGAAAGGTTCAAATGAGAGAGGCATGCTTCAAGCAAATTGTCAGTGATTTTTACTAACTTAAAAATCAATATTGATTTTTCTTTGTGGTTTTTTCATTACAGTTAAATGCAAAAAAATATGTGGACTTGTAATACTCTAATAAAATACTATACAATTTTATTTAGTATTGAATTATAATAAATCAATATATTTGATACTTTACACGACTAAAGCTCGAGGTTAAAAATAATGCTTCACACAATACCACAAGATTTCAAATTGAAATTGAAAAAGTTATCTGATCCCAGAAACATCTGTTTAAATTAGGTTACACCCTACTAGACCGTAGGTTAAAAAAGAAACTAAAAAATCTACTGTTACCGACGATATTTTGTGCTTAATTTTTTAGTTTATTTTGATAGATAATAAAAAAACTTTTCAATTCAACCAAAAAAAAAAAAAACAATTATTTTCGGTTTTTAGCAACGAATTTAACAGAACCAACCAAATATGTCTATCGTTACGAGCAAAAGCGTTTAACACAAGACTAATTTTGCATAAATAAGCTTATTTCTATTATTCAGACTTTTTGTTCAAATATACATATTATTAATCAAATTCGCCTTAAAGTTAAACAAGAAAATTTTCTTATTAAAAAATTAATAAATATTAAATGTTTCAAACTGTTTTGGTAGTTTTTTGCGACGCAGATTGACTTTACTTCAACTTTGCAAGTTTTATGAATTATCAACGGGTAGTATAAAAAAGATTCATTATGATAAATTAACATTCCTTTGATAAAATAAAAACTAACTTTGCATTAACAATGCATTTAACAAGAAATATCTAAAGTCAAGTTCTTAGAACAGGAATAATTTTTATTTTATTTGAATAGTATAGTTTTTTCAGACGACGAGCAACAATACCGTCTGCAAAACGAGGTTGTCACTTAAAAAAATGTTCTAGATCATCTTGAAATTGATGTTAATTTTTATTTGAAATTAATATTTTATCATTTGAAGTTTGTAACAGTCTCACGGATGCTTTATTTAAATTTATCTTGCTTAAATTAGATTTTGAAGGATTGCTTAGCTTTTGTATTTGCTTTTCTAAAAACACAACAATCACAATATATTGTTTTTCGAGTAAGACCTTAAATACAGTGGCTTAAATCAGAAGTGCGTTTTTGTCTTTCTGTCTGGGACCGCGAGGCATGGATTATAATTGCTTGTATACAAAAACCGACATGTCTACTTAGCAATCTCAGTTTAAGCGATGGTTTTTGCTTGGCGCTTAAATTTTTAATTTTGTGTTTAGTTTATTTTTCCATCATATCATACTTTCAATAAATGACAATATGCTTTATTTTATTAGTTTCTTACCTATCATTTGACACAAAGTTAAGCGGAACAACTTTGATATATTATCGAAATTTAAGCATGTGTTCTAGAGCTTTTGTTGGTAACAGCCAGATTTTCACCAAATGTGATTTATTAGTTTCTTATTTTGCTATAGAAACTCCATTCAAAAAATATGTTCAAAGTTGTAATAAAACATTTAAAACACTTTAAAGGTTCTCACGAACATCATCCAACTTCATTTTAACATTAATTCCTGGAAAAGAATCTTTTGATGAAAATATTCGAAAATGTTTTTTAAACTATCAAATGTCAATTTTAAAAAGTGTTTTATATAATCGCACAGAAAATGGCCACGTAAAATTTTAATATTTATTTAAAAAATAGAATTTTTATTGAAAATATAAAAATTTGTGAGGAAGAAATAAATACTAAAAAATATCATTTATTTTTTAAACACATAGAACAAACAATGAAAAATAAACCTGAATAATAAAAAAAATATTCAGAAATAAATTGCGTATTTTGCATTTATTCACATCTGTATTTAACCATTTCGTTAAATGTAAAAAGCTGTTTGCAAATTATTCCTCGAGTTCTGAACGCTTGTTATCACGCAAAACTGTATGAAAATTAAGCGAATATATTTTTTGCATACGCTGTGTATCAGAAAGAAAATCTTTGCATTTTTAAGCGTTGAATATTTTTTTAGCATTTATTGCCGATTAAGCACTTGCTCATTGAGCTGTGACTATATGGAAAAAGTTTAAATCGATTAACCTTACGAAAGTATTATTTATGATACGTGTTAACTGATCAAGCATTTTATTATTAGCGATAACATAAAAATTAATCGATTCTATTGTTACTCTTGGAATATTGAAACTTTTATCATAATTATTTTTTTTCAATATTAAAAAAGTAGAATAAAAATATCTGGTTCACTCTAGCAAATATCATTTTTTATTTTAAATGAATTTGGCAGTCGCTTCGAAGAAACTTATTTTTAATTTTCAAGTATTGATGTCCAGTTTTGTGTGAAAGACAGTTAATTATTGAGTAAGATCAGTGACTTTTTCATTCGATCAATTTCCATGTTAATTTGTCTACACTAATAGAATAAGCAGGAAGGTTCTTACCAGTAATGGAAAAGGGTTACGTGTAGTTATATAACTAGACGGAAAACAAAGGTTTTTTCTTAAACTTAAATTTTTAGAGAAATGATAAATGAAAAGAGACTTTCAATATCTCTAACTTCTATATCGTAAAACACAACTCCATAAATCATTGCTTTAAGCTGTCCGTCATTCTAAAATTCTGTAAACCCTTTTTTACGCGATACATTGGTTCAAGAGAGTAACGCGTATAAAAAAAACCGATTTACTTAATTTTCGTATAATTTAATCAAAAATAATTTAAAAAAAAAATTCTTCTTTAAATTCGCAATTATTTATTGATTATAAAATTAAATATGTTTACATGTATCCAGAAATTATTCCCTGTCACTATTAGTATGGAAATACAGCAGTTCGCGATTTTTTTGAGAATACAAATATTCAATTTTGCTCGAGCTCATTTGATGAAAAGCTTTTTTTCCTAGAATTTTGATCTGACTCAATAATTTTATTTATCTACCTAATATTTTCTTGTGTGAAAAATCGCTGAGCAACGAGTTAATTTCGTAATAAACTAACGGTACCTTAAAAAAAACATAAAATTGAAATCGCGCAAAAACAAAAACGCGTAAGTAAACTGGATGTATGTTTCTTTCATATTCTGTAAATAAGGTGTCTTTTTATTTTATTCATTTACATTTTTTTAATAGGGTGTCAAATAATGGATTCAAATTTTAGTATGAAGAACTTTTTTTTTCGATAACAGCCGCTTCAAATTTAAAAATTAAATTGTCAAGCAAATATCCAGTGACACGTTTTTCTTGATTTAAGGTAAAAACAAGCTGCTTAAAATGTAACATATTTCCGCGAAATTAGTCTGTCAACGAAAAATTCATTTTATAACGGGTGTGAAATATTTACATACAAAATAATAACATCACTATCGCGAAATTCCACACGGGAATATTTTCGTACTTTACGGCTTGTTATGTGTCACCGGCGTGTAAGCTTGCCTCTTATAAATACATGATGCTTACAAAATTATCATGTAAAGCATTGTACAAACATTTTTTAGTCGAAAGGTGCATATTGTCTTCCATTAGGAATTCGTTAAGGAATTTATCAATTTAAAATTATATTATCATTTACGGGAATATTTTCAAGCGAAAATAAATTAAAACGTTATCATTCCTTAAAAATCTTAGGAATTAGATCATTTTCATCGGAAAGTGTATACAAATTTTGCTTTATGTTTTTTTTTTGAGCAATTGATGGCGTAAAAATTAAATTTAAAAAAGGTTTACTATTTAAAGTTAAAAAGTAAAATATAATTTATGATATCGACTGAAAGTGCTTGATAAACTTTCAATATGAAATTTGAACTGTTGAAATGTTTTACGATTCCACGTATTTTGTCATTAACGACCCTTCAGGCATTATATTTACACGGATTTAACAAAACTTTCAGTTCTGAGAGAATACATAAAGATTCCGAAAGATGAAGCCTGTGCTGTTAGTAACAAAACATGTGGAATCGTACAAAGCTTCAAAAAATAAAAACTGCAAAAGTATTAAGATGAAATTTGCGAATTATTTGTTTTTAATTCTCTACACATGTATACTATGGATTAAATTAAAAATAGTATTTTGATTTTTATGTATGAAGAAATATTTATCTTATTGATTGAATTGGAATTTACATGCTAGAACTCCATTATAACACGGTGAAAAAATATTTATCCTTTAAGTAAAAAATTGAATTTTACTCGACATACAAATTATTTTTTACTAAAGCTGTTGAGATCTATACCAAAATCAACAATATATAATTTTAAAAATGCATGTGGCCAACAGAATTTTAGTGCTTTTAAATTTTTACAAAAGTTGAAAGATTTCAATAATTGCTTAGTACATATCTGCAAATCATTGTTTTAATAAAAACTCTATTGTGTGCACTACGTAGATTTGTTATTATTAAGTGAGAATAAGTAATATTTTTTTTATTAAATAAAATGCTATGTCTACAAATAACACTTTTTAAGCCTTGTATACAGACTAGAAATTAAAATATTTACACATATCATCGATATACATAGAAATAGATGTCACTCATCAATTAAAGCTATTTATTCATATTAATTTTCAAAGTTCTTTAAATTGACAATTTAATTTACTCAAGTTGACGATAAAAAAAATACTAGAACTTAGATATCAACAAATCCCCAAATAATATTCCGAACCCCATATATACATATTCACAATATAATAAGAATAACATATTCAGTGATATAATAATATCGAATTTTTCGTTTTTAAGATCGCGAGCTCATTTCTGCTCGAGCGAATTCTCGCAAACGTCTTGTAAACAAAATTTCCGAAGGCTTCCAACGAATAAAAAAACCTCCCCTTACACAGTGGGAACGGAGGCCCTGCGGCAACAATCAAGGGGTGAATAAACATGTTTGAGATACATCCTTAAAGTTTCACACGCCTCCTGAATGCGGGAGTGGCGATAATTTTGAGAGATTTGGAATTTAATGCGGCGTTTACTTTCATGTCGTACTTTGAGTATGTATTATTTCATGTTGAAAAAATGAGCGTGACTTTCTTAACAAAAAATCTTTTACTTTATGTCTTATCAACTTGATTCCCCTTCATTCAATATTGGACATAATATCAAAGGGTAAAAACACTTAGTCTTGAATTTCTTTATTATTTATAGACAAATAAATCAATAATGGGTAGACTTAAATATAAATCTTCATTTTTGATCTTTTTATGCTTTTAAGCATTTTACTTAAATACGTTTTAGTGGTACTAGTAAATTATTGAATCTCCTATATGACTTCAAACGTGTTTTTTATATATCTGAAAACTGCCGATAAAATATAAATAGATAAGAAAGCTTAATCATGAACAAAATAAATCAGAAAAAAGTTAATTTAATTTACGTGTTTTTTCTCTTGCGAAAGATTAATTGGAATGAATTAATCTTATCACTTATTTTCCACGTAGAAAAATTTTGGAATTTGTAATGCAACCAGACTTAAGATTTATAAAAACAAGTTTAATTGGTAAGTTGTTTTTAAAATAATTTACATATCATCTTTTTGTTAGTCCTTAAGCTTTAAAGGCTTCAATATTCAGTATTCAAATATTGAATATGTAATAAAATTAAATAAAAAAATTATGAAGAAATTTACCTTTGAATTATTGCGATTCGTTATCCAATAGTAATTGCCAATATGATAAACAATTTAAAAATTTTCATTTTTGAAACATTTTGAAATTTTAAATATATTTGACCACAAGTGTTATCATTTAAGCTCAACATAACACTATACTTTAAAAATTGGAATTTTCATATTGTCCAAGTGCATTAGTTTTTCTTTTTAATTGAGATTCCATGAAATTTTAAGTCGATAGTAAAAGAATACAGTATTCAAAAATTTTGAGACTAACTTCATATTATAATTGTCAAAGAATTCATAACTTCCATTCGTGATAGTTCGTAGACTGAATAAATTCCTTCTTACTGGACTAATGGACTGAAACCAAGGATGAGAATTCTTAAGATAATAGACGATAAAGACTGACTTGCACGTATCCTAGAATAACTACTAAGAATAAAGAATGAATATTAGTAAAAGGTTTTAAAAAAGTTATCTTTTTTAACGATAAATTATGTCACAAGTTACTCACGGCAGATGACTTAAGTTAAACTTTCTACTGGAAATTTTTCTGAATAGCACATAAAATCGTCTAGATTTGCTCTCTAACTGCCTATTACGTAAATGCAAATAATTGGTCTGACATCGAAATCTTCAACGTGTAAATTTTTTAATTTTAAAAAGTTAATAGGAATATTTATTATTTTTCTTCACCTGAGACAGAGAGCGCTGAGATTTAGATTTTAGCAATATGTTGTTTCAAGTTAATCTAGAATCATAAAAATATTACCGTTTGTCGGACCTGTGACAACCAAAATAATGGTTCTCTGGTACAATATGTATTATTTTTACATCTTGAAACTTGAAAAATTACTGAGGGCCATACTCTATGTAGCAAATACACATCGAAGTATGTCAATTAATAATAGTGTTGAGAGATAAACATACGTAGTTGACCTAGATGTGCAGATTAAATGTCACGTTCAAATAACTAGTCATTTCTACTCACCGTTTGGCATGAGTTTTTGTAATAGACATGCAAACAGATGAATATGAACATATATTTTTCAAATTTGAATTGTTACAACCTTGTACGATTCCACATGTTTTGTCACTAATGACCCGGGTTTCGCATTTCAGTTCTGTCAGTTCTATCACACGGATGTAACAGAGCTGCCAGAACCGAAAAGCGAAACTCGGGTCGTTAGTGACTAAACATGTGGAATCAAGCACCTTCAGTCGATATCATACATTATAGAAATGTATTTTAAGTCGCAGCATATAATAAATTGATGTAATGCATATTATATAAATTTAAACTTAGTTAAAGTACAAAATATTCTTCAAAGACTTTAACTTTTTGTGTCATTTTATAAAACAATGTTATTTTACATCGCAAAAGGACTACTTGCCTCTTTTATATCAGTAAAACATCAGCCGTTTATTTTGGAGGGAAGTAAATTCGCCATGTGAATAGTAAATCATTCCACTTAAAAAGAAAGGTCTCCGCTCAGAATCCCTTAAGTAACAGAGACTTAGCGTTTCGCAAATGTATCCAAGCAACTTCCTTCAAGTTTGAGTCTAACTTGTTAATCTATCTCCAGCCCTGGGCAAATAGTAACGAAGCATTTGAGCGATGTACGTGCCACGGCACCGAGGCTTTATTGCATGCCTCGGCCGGTTGGCTCGCCGGATCAGATTGATCGACGAAAATGACTGTATATTGCAGTGGAACTACATATTAGTCTTAAAACGGTAGGTTTTTGGTTCAGACTAGGTAATTTTACTATAAATGAGCGGCAGCCTAAATTAAGTTAATCCGCATTTAATTAAATAACAAAAATTGTTCTGCTTATAAATATAATTCTGGAAAATAAGCCAGGGGTTACATCGGTAGCATTTCTTAAATTTTGAGCCCATTAAAGCAGAATCATTATTAGCCCAAGCAAATATGTTATAAGCAAAATAGTTCTGTCGATGGCGTGAGCCGAAATAGCTATCCACTATATTTTTTTTTTAAATAATTTTGTAGAACTAAAATACATTGCTATTTTTTCACCGTGTTATAATGGAGTTCTACCAAGTGAATGCCAATTCAATCAATAAACTTAAATAGAATAAATAAAAAACCCCGTTATTATAAAACCAAACGTTTAAGGGAAATGTTTTTTTTCCTGATATATCTAAATTATTAATTTGATTTAAAAATATAAGCTTTTTGTCGGTATAGTTTACTTATTTATATTAAAAGATTTGTTTTAAAGAAAGTACCCATTTCATTCATTGATAACAATATGAATATTTATCATTAATGTTAGACTGCAGCGAAACTGCATTACGATTACCATATATTTATAGCAATTTTGCTCGTTACTTTAAGGTAATAAACTTAACAAGGATTCGATAGTTATGAATAATAGTCATTTAAATATAAATTATGTTAACAAAGCCTTTCAAAACGCCGATAACTTTCGATAGTAATGAACGACACTCAACACGCGGAGAAAATGCTAAGCGTATAACGATTTTATTCTCTATTATTTTATTACAATATAATATTTCTCTTCTCAGTATGAGAAACCATTAAAAGCGAACAATACGAAATAAAGTCAACTGTGGTAGTGAATGTATAGATAAATGATTTTTATTTTCTTTTCGGTAAGTTCGAAAATATTCGAGAAATTTATTTTTTTGCTTTTGTTTCGGTCAGAAAATAGGGCGTAGCGCAGTCAAGTTATGACAATTTTCTCGAATTGAAAGTATTTTTTCAAATCACAATTATCAGCTTCGTATATATTCTTATTGTTATTGTTATATTAACAATCATCATATATATATATTGATAATATTTCATTGCGATGTTCACAATTTTCCTCAAAATAATAGATGATTGTGAAACACATTAAACACAATATTTTGATAAAAAAAATACCAACGAATTTCACGTTAGGCTTCTTTTAACAATATTTGTGACATCTTTAGTATTATCTATTTTTTGGGGGTGGTATGCTAGAATCCTTAGTACTCGAGAATCTTGATAAGTTTTATATCGATCGGATTAATAGTGTAGTAATGCATAAAGGACAAACAGACACACATACATTGATTTATATATATATATATATATATATAGATAATAAGAATAAGAACATATTTTTAGTTATATTTTCACAATTTATAAATGATCACGACCAGAATTGCCCATAGCGATCATTATCAAATGATGATTTGATTAACTGAAAATGTGCTTAAAATGGGTTTTAATTATTTGAAATAATTGAATAGTCCTCGTTTTAATGGCGGAAATTAATAAAAACATCACAATTTACCCTTTTAAGGTGTAAACTGTCACTTTTTGGTGGAAAGGCTTGGTATTTAAAAAAATAATATTATCGTTTGATTGTGCTCGCGTTGATCAAAACCAGTCCTGATCAAAAAATATATGTTCGATATAAGTACTAAAAATGAGCTTTTATTATTGAAGACATAACATTTTAAGCAAAAATTTTGCTGAAAAGTCATTTCGCAAATGTACAAAATTGTTCGGATGAAATGTATAACATTATTTTTTATCAGTGACTGCACCCCGTCGTTACGTATAACGCTATAACGGCCCGCTAGCCGTTATGCCGTTACGGCGTCGCCGAGTCTGGCCAACAGCCCACTGGATTCGCCACCCGACGCCAGATCCCCACACCCGCGAAACCATTTGAAGCTGAATCCATTTCGAAATACTAACTAAGTATTTCGTTGTCGTATCTATGCGATTCCAAGGAGAGAATATAACTTAGATATTATTTAGAAAACATCTCATTGATATTGAAAGATTTGACGAATTCGTCAAATTTTATAAAACATTATATAATTTTTAGTATCAGCTTTCAGAAATACTGATAGTTATTTTAAATGTCTGAAAAATGATGGAAGTCATAAGATGGTATACCATAGGTTCCAAGCCTGGGACGCGAAGGGTTTTTTGGGGTGTCGCCAATTTATACGGTCAACTAAAAAAAATATTTTTTGTATGCTTTTGGATTGTATGGGGGGTCGCGGGTCACATGGATTTTATGAAAAATGGTAGCCACCCGAAAAAGGTTGGGAACCTATGTGGTATACTATATAATGGTGTTCCAAAAAAATAACAGATTTATCAGTAATTTGCTGTATAACATATTAAAAGAATCAACATTTTTTTACCGAAGTAAAATAAATCAAATAGATTGATCGAATTACAAATCATCGTTTTCATTTACAACCTGCTAATTTTGATAATTGTTAAATAAATCTAAGGAAAGTTGTTGCTTTGAATAAAATTTATGAATGTATTTTTTTTTTGCAGAGCGTAATCGTAAGCGCATCATAAACGATTTTAAGTATTCCAGTCAAAACAAAAAAGATCTTTCTAAATTCAAAAATCGTAAATCGTCAATGATTGTTTTTTTTTATATCTGTCAGTTAAACGTTACAAAATCAAGCAAGATGTTCGAAAAAGTTGACCATGTTATAAAAAGAATCCAGGCTAAAATTTCAATATCATCAATGACATCAATGAGACATTTTTTATTGGTTATCTTTATTACAAAAGTCTGAATGATTCTAAGTGCTGTTATTTTCGTCAAAATTCGTTAATGATTCCACAAACAAAAAATACGATAGAAGATCAAGAACAATTGGAAATGATCATGAAAGATTTTTTCTTTTATTAGCGTAGTTCATTTGATCTGATTGTATGTATATTGTATTTACCTGGCTTTTCTCGCAGTGATAATAATACCTCCAAGAATGAAAACAACTAAATTATATAATGTATTGATATAAAAATATTTAAGTAATGAAAATAACAACGATTTTATAATCAAAATTTAAAAAAATATTCTTTTTTGGAAGAAAACGTGTTTCATTTCATATGTGGACCAATCACAAATATTATTATACAGTACCATTGAAAAGACAGTAATTAGTAAATAAATTTTGTTGATTGTTATTCTGACTAAATTTCACAACGTTGAAGTGATTTAATTAATTTCAATGACGCATAACTTCTTCCAAAAAAACATTATTTGTTTAAACTTGACTCCTGGAATCTCGTGAAATAATAAAATGTTGAATAACTTTCGACTTTAATTCTGTTCACAACTGTGTCGATTGAAAAGATTTTTTTAGATGGCATCTGATTTTTTTTTGGATCATACATTTACACCGTTGAAAATAAAATTTTCTAATTAACATACTTTTCAAACCAATATGGATCGAACAAATATATTGATGTGAATTTATTAACAGAAAAATAGTACGAGGCTCTTAAAATATTTGGTGGCTCTTAAAATAAAAATAAAAAATACTAAATTTATAGTAAGGAAAACTCTTACTATGAAATAAAGTAACTGTCAAATAAATCTTTTGAATCAATATTTTTTTTGATTTTTATTTATTGACACAGACGAGGGGTGGTTTTATAATTTATGTAAGAATGTCGAATTGATATAAAAGAAAAAAACTACTCGTTTAAGTGACTGTATTTACTAATACTATTGACACGTATGTTCCTATTACATAATTTTTAGTACAAAATCTATGTGAAAGTATTTCGAATATTTTTTTAAGTGCCTCATAAGAAATGGATGAATGATATCGAATCCATTGGAATGGAAAATACGGTAAATAACAAATCAATAAGACGGATGTTGGCAGTGATAAAAACTCTATAGCTTGCGAGGCTAAAATGGATAAAAATAAATCCACAATTTCCGAAAAAAAGCGGATTCAGATATTTTCAGTATAAAGTGCTCGAAAAACATCCTGACTTATTAACAAAATTATTATTTCATGTTTAAACCAGGCCATTCTGACAACTTGATTTATTTTATCCGCCCCTATTCAAAACAAATAAAAAATCCCTTAATACTGGAAATGTTTGGTGTTAATAATAAACTTTTTTGACCACTTGATATATATCTTTTCTAAAAAATAAGCTTTTAGCTTTTTTTGTATTTTATAATAAAATTTTGTTCGTTATCTCATTTTTATGTCAAGTGATCTTGGAATTATGTTAACTTCCAAAAGAACAGGTATTTAATAAAAAAGAAATATACGTTTTAACGACACAAATGTTGGCTTCGTTTTTTAAAAAAATATTGAGATATTTGTTGTAACAATCACAGAATTTCTCAGAAACGGTGTGTTACCGTAAAAGACATTCTTCTAATATATAATATTTATATGAAAGGCACTTTTCAACAGTTTTTTTATGACAATAAGTGGCTGAACAGTCACTATCTAATTTTTGTCTTTCTTTGATAAAATCATGATAACTAGCTCTTATATTTTGTAAATAACATTAATCTATTACTTACGATAACATTGAACAACAATTGTGGGTACCATATCTCTCAGACCATTCAAAGCAATGTCATATGATAGCATATATCTTACCTTCGATTTTGCTTATTCATATGTCAAAACGTCGTGCTTACTACATTATACGTTGTAAATACAAATAAAAATAAATAATGCCTTGTTGTATTCTTCTGTTGACTGAATGTATGATTGAGTAAGTATTATATTTCTGTCACACATTTTGTATTGCATTAATAGTTAGACCTGACTGGCGTATTCGTGTAAAGTGACGGCACACTATTGCACAATTGTTGGCGTTGGGAATTGTCATTTATTGATTTTTTTTTCGCTTATTTAAACGATGCCTTGTATCGCTGACGAAGATAAACATCCACATCATCACAGGTTCCTGGGAGCTATCATAGCCGTTATGTTTTATCACTTTGAGCATTGATGAATTCATCCATGAATGGATAAATAATGCCGCCATGTTTTGTTATTATAGTATCAGCTTAAGCCTGTATCATGCCATAACTATTTGAGAATTTCAGTTTATTTCGGTGTAGATACTTCGAAACAATTGTCAGCCGCAACGAGGAGCGTACATTGACGTACAGTGTATGTATTATGTACATTGCAAGTATGTTATAATGTAAACTGCACTGTGTATTGAATTAGCATACATTGAATTACTCGAAACAAGAGGGGAATATGTGCAAACTCCCGCGGATAGATGAGGGTCACTCGGAGACCCGCGGGGTAAGAGATATTGTTTCAACTCATTTCAAGCATCAAATACCCGGAAGGATCAGTAGAGTAACAAAAAAAAAATGTACTCAAATATTTTGTGTAAAAGAATCAGAAATTATTATATTTATTTTTTGTCAAAATATCGCAAAAATAAAAGCATTCTTCGGCTGTTTCAACGAATAGATCAATATTTTTTTTATTTTGCAAGAGAGTAATAAAAAATATTTGCTCATAAAACATTTTCAATATAATCATTTCTCACTTTTAATGTGTCAACGATTTATTGTTAATACAACTCATCGCTATATTGATAATAACCAAACAAACATTGTTAAATGATAAAAGTTGGTTGTAGAATAACATTAAAAACTGTTTTAAGACAAGTCGGTTGAAAAGTGAAATTTTCACATTTTTGTGTAGCTTTAATAATCACGTATAAAACGTCCTTTATTTCACAAAAATATGCTATTCATTATGTAGTTTTTTTTAATAAGCAATTTGTGCTTTTGCAATATTTTAAAATATAAGTAACACAAAAATAACTGCGACGACGAAAATTGTCCTGTCTACTTTATCGATTTCGTAGCAGAAATGCGTAAAATTTTCTCAGAAAAATGTTTCATTTACTAAAATATTCCTATGTTACAAGGTTTTCCTGATGTCTCCTGTATTGGAAAATACTTTTCAATTTTGAAACGGTAGCATTTAACCAAATAGGTGATATTTTAATTTATTTTCTAAAGCTCTGTTGTAAGTTTATGAAATTTTTAGATATTTTCTTTTTTTACGATCTTTAGTCAACCCAAATCCATTCATTAAACATTCTCAAACAATTTTGTACAATTGAAATTGTAAATGGGTATTAAGATATCTTGTTATAAGTATTTAAAATTATATTAACGAATTTTTGTGTATACTTAATACAACAAACCTTTCTCATTTTATAATAATAAAAGTTTTAAAAAGTTAAATTAAAATTAAGGCAAAAATATGAAATGATCCAACAGGCGTCCTAAATAAATTTAAGTGTCCATCGCTCAGCGTTTCGTGCTGAACGCAAAGTTTTTGTGTACTTGAGCATTTCACTAATTGATTTAACAAAACTAACCAGAGCCTGTATTCAAACTTCTACAAACGAGTAGCAAAGCTTTTGCTTTATTATATAATATCATAACAAAGACTGAAATTTATGAAAAACTTTGTAATCCTTCAATTCACTTTTCATATTTTCTCAGATCTACTGTCCTGTGGTACTTGGATAATAGTTGTAATTGAATCAGGTGGTTGGCCGGCCTGTGAATCCACAAGACCTCCTGTAAAGTATACGATTTTTTCATGTCAATTTCATTATATTATTTATTTTAATACAAAATCATAACAAAAGAATAAAGGTTGTTTGTATATTCAAAAAAGTAAACTGTGTTTATTGATAAATATAAATACTAAAGCAGATATTTTGAATAATAAAAACACATTTTTAAAGTACTTATTTCCACAATATATATATATATATATATTGATCAGGACCGGTTTCGCTCATCGCGAGCATTATCAATTGGTAATCAGTAACTTTAGTTAATAATTCTCGCAATAATTAGATATTCCAACTGATAATCAGATACGCCAGTTGATAATGCTCGCGATGAGCGAAACCGGTCCTGATCAATATATATATATATTGTGGAAATAAGTACTTAAAAATGTGTTTTTATTATTTAAAATATCACGCCTTTCCATAAAGAAGTGACAGTTACCACCTTAAAAGTAATTGAAGCAGATGTAAAAAAACTTATAACAAAGTGAGGCTACAAACAAAATCAACTGGTTCATGTGATACTACAATATTTGATTATGATGCATACAATTCTTTTCATGGTATAATAGGCTTATTTACAATAAACTTAAATGTATTTTAAAAGGAAGACCGAGCCTTCCAAACAATACTATTTATAATGGAGTATATATACAGTTATACTGTTTGAAACTAAGTCAATTAACCTTTCTATGATTAAAGATGATTAAAAACATGTGTATGATTTATAAGCAAATCAAATAAAATAAGTAATTGTTGACCCTATCTCATCTAATTATGGTGTCGAAAACAGACATGAAGTATGTGAGGAAAACAGATATAAACTATCAGCAAAATGCATATAGTGAAAATACGGCTTAATAAAACGAAAGCCAAAACCCTTGGTCACTCATTTATTTAAGATAAATTGAACTGGTAAATATAGCTAAGTAAAAATAGGTAAAAGCGTTATTTTTTACAAGGTTTAAATATTTCATCATCTCATAATTCAACAAAGCACTAAAAATGGAAGTAATATCGTCCTACATTAAATTTAGATTAAAGATATTACCAAACATGTATATAAAAACCTTTAATATAATGCCACGATGTAATGTATTATTATTATAAAAATCTTATTGAACTAATCGTTAATTAGCGTTTTTAATAAAAATAATTCAAATAAAATTCTCTGTGAGATTTGTCTAAGTAAATATATTTGAAAAATTCTAATAGAAAACGCATACATTCATTTGCATACACATAATATTCTATATTTATTTGTGGCTTTAAAAGGCAGTGTGAGCCAAAAATAACAAAGACATCATCCTGTGAGTGAATGCAGGAGCGCATTCAATTATTGCTTCATGAATATGCATAAATTCGGGGAGGCAATAACTAGTGAGTGCGCATATATGAGAATATTTTCAGTGTTTGTTACATAGTGATAAATAACATTTCGTAGATATTTTTCATAGTTGTATTGTAATGAATATGATCATCACAAATAAGATTTAAAAGTAATACAGCCAGTGGAGCTGAAATATATTTTTTTTATTGTGTTCTCAAAATGACTTTTAACAAGAATTATTCTTTTTTATATTATTCTTTCTATTCCGACATTTCTAACAATATTTTTACAAAATCATATTTGTTGATTGTTAATCTCAAATATCGCTGTGAAGCATGTTGGTTTTTGATGAAAATTTTCTTTATAGTTGTTACTATAAAATAACTCAATATCATTTTTTTGAGGATAATAATTGTGCGCCGGATGGCGTTATAAATAAAAGTTGCGTCTTCAGCGTTCCCTATTCTGACCTGCTAGCTTATGATATTCGCCATCGCACAGCATTTGTGTGATACCACAAAACACGATCTGCAACGCAGAAATTGCCACTGCAATCCTAACATAAGGGTAGTTTTTTGGGTGAGGACAGTACTTGTATCTAAGTAATCTTTCTCGATACAAAACTTTCCTAGGACTGGAAATGCGCAAGATCATAAAGTTTTTATGCACATTTATATATTCATGTTCTATAGCTCAAATCTGTAGACACTATATTCAAAGACGACGACATGAATATATACTTTTTTTTTCAATAGAATTTTTTTTTGTATAAAACCGTACATTTTACTTATATTTTTATGTGATGAGACAAACAACCTTATTAGATTTATTTCTGATTTTTCTCGCTTTAAGACTAAAAAAATGGAATAATTAATTTTCAACAAAACCTCTAAATATGAAATTCGTATCAAAACTATCTTCTTATTTTACAATCAAAATTATTAGAATGTTAAGCATTGATTGTTTCAAACATACAGTGTTAAATAAAAAAAGTAATAATTATTTCTCTTTTAACAAAAATTGTTTTTAAAAAGCCATAAAAGAAACTTTCAATATTAAGTATATAGTCAAATTCGAATAATTATTCAGAAACATTTGATAAACGGATAGTGATTCAGAAATATTTGGGAGATTTATTAAAAAAAAGAAATCCTTGCCATCAACTGCATAGTATCAAGTACGTACATACTCAAAAGCATATCCTGTGGCATGACGTTATATCCGGCGGAACCGGAAGCTAATAGGCCTCCACACCCTCTGTCCATTGTCGACAGAAGTTTGTCTTACGAGCACAGCCACTCATGACTGTAATGGTTATTATTATTGTAATTTAAGGCTTTGCATGAAACTCAATTTATTCAGAGTTGTTATAAATTTGTTATGAATAGTTAATACGGAGGGTGCAGTGCTTCTAAATATAATTTTTTTTTACGTAAAAAATTCAAACATCTCTTATTATTTTAGTGACTATACTATTTAAATATTAAAGACATTCAGAAGAAATAAAAAATTCAAAAAAAAATATGATTTTTGCGTAAACTTTACTTTGAAGAATTGCTTTAACGTTTTTAAAATTCAAGTAATTCTTCAATTTCACATTCAAATCATTAAGAAAATTAGTATGTGAACGTGTTTTCGTCGATATTGATTGGTAAGAAATATTTAATTTAGACAAAAATGATCTTGAACGGTTTTTATGAGCAAAATTTAAAAATTCAACGAAATCATTTAATGAAGATTATTTCATTTGTATGGTGTGATTGTTATTTCTTAGAAATAAGGCAGTCAATTTCTTGTACCAATTTAGCTCAAAACTTTTTAAACATATTCAAATATAAACATGATTTGTATTTCTGTAGAGAAATTTTGCATTTATTTAAAATGATTTACTATTATATTATAAAATTACTTTTTCATTGAATTTTTTTTTAGTTATTTTCCATGAGTGTTTTTGATTTTGTTCTTTTCCTCGAAATTATATTTGTTTATTATTTTTTTATTTATTTCATTCCGTCGAAAAACTAGGCACTGTTTTCAATATTTATCTCTCTTGACTTAAATAAAGTGATTTCATAAAACGGCCAACTATTTGAGGATAAATAAATATGTATAGCTTTTTCTTTGAAGCGATATAATAAACATTAAGATGGTTTGTCTTTATATTTCATTAGAGACATAATAATATCATTGTCGTTAGGGGACTCTGAAAAAAGTAATGTCTTCTTAAGAGCTCCTTAATTTTGAAAGTGGATAAAATTATGTTACAAATGGCCAAATTAAATAAAAACTTGGAAAATCTTTTTCAGCCAAGGCTGTATGAAAGATCCGAATTAAAATTAAGTACATAAGCCTTAAAACGGTTTTCTCTATCTACACTCTCGCTTCGTTTGACATTTTTTAACTTTCATTTGAAAATTTAATCAGAGATCAAAGAACCAAATACATGAAATACTCGAAGGCCTTGAAACGATATAAAGCTTTTAGGCAATCTATTATGCATACTGGCTGATTAATTACATAATACTATGTGAAGCTTCTGTAAGATTACTTACTAAAGCAATATATACTTATGATAAGCTTTTTTTAACTATTTACTTACACAACGAGTAATTAATGCAGATTATTTTTCTCCATCTGTTATAAAGTTTAACAACGTATGGTTGTATAAAATAAAAAGCGAATAAATGTTTCGCTTTTTCTTCAGTAGCTCTAATGAATGGTATTTATTTTTGGTAAGAACTAATGATCCATAACGATCACAAAAATTATTCTTAATGAATTTAATTATGCTTACATTGAAAATCCAGAAAAGCTTTTATATGTATCGTTTCCCATTTATGAGTATAACGGTTATCTTTAAATGTTTCCAATGCAACGTACGGTCATTTTGTATATATATTTTTTGATGATTTAAAAACTTGCATAAAAACATTTTTTAATTTTTTAACAATCAACTTCCACCAACTCAATGCTAATATATTTATTATTTAACTTTGTCGAATATGAGTTCAAATATGAATCAAAGTAATATTTAATTTTCAACTTCTACTGAAGCAATAGTAAAATCTAATTTAAGCGGAAGAGCTATGAACTACATTCAACCGTTTTATACAAGGTAAGTCACAAACTCTTTGTGGTTATAACACAGTTTAGTTCACCATACTCACACGGAATAGCAAATGTAAAAAGATGTTTAAACTTTAGCGTAGGTGTTCAAGTGTTTTTTGAGGAATACTGTTTTATATTCACCTAAATAAACTAGTATTGTGAATTTAATTTGACGAAAAAACAATTTAATATAAGGAAACGATTATTAAGGTTGTTTAATATTATATAAAACTGTAAAAATATAGTAGCTAGGATATTAAATATAATTTTCTATAGTATAGATTGATAAAAAAATATATTGGAGATATTATCTTAGAATAGGAAAATCGACAGGTAATAACAGTAGGTTACAATAAATTTGTCTAAGGTATGATGAGAAGAATATTATTCGAGGCGAATTTCGTCACATGTGACAATATTAGATTAAAATCTATTAATCAAAGAAGACGAACGACGTTTATGTCAAAACATACTCTTGACGCGCCTTAAGTAAACAAGTAAAAGAGTACAATTGAATTGAAGTATTTTATTCATGCATGACTGAGCAAATTACGATTCCTTTTGTGTTATGCGTTAAGCAAATGCTCCAAATATATGAAAAGATAGTAGTCAGAGAGTGTAGTATTGGAAGAGCACGAAGAATGCTGCAAAACGTTGAAACCTAGCTCACTGATTTTTTCCTGTGTGATCCGTATCGTGAGTGGTCTCTCACTCCTGGCTTGTGTTTTTTTTAATACGTTTGAGATGATCTTTCACGGTTTTCCAAAAGGAACCAAGTTCTGTTGACAACTCGCTTGTAGTTTTTTGAGGATCTGCTTCCGTCAGCGATTTTAAAAAATCGTCATTGAATGCGAAAGATCTTCCTGATTTTGGGAGGCTTTTCCATCATCCATCACCACTTTAAAAAAATTTAAGCCATTTATGATATTTTTGAAGTTATAACACGTCTCCATACATTTCGAAAGTGGTTTGCGTGACTAATTTTGCTTTCATTCATTTATCAAACAAGAAAGACATAAAATACTGTAGATGTGTCTCGTCGATTTATGGCCTAGAAATTGTTCTATAGGGTTATTAAGGACGGTATTTTATGATAAAATAATCGAGTAAATCAAAAAGATTCAATCTATAGAAAATTTTGTTCTTTATATTTTAATTCATTGAATTGTTTCAGTATTTTCAATGCAATTATTAATCGTACACTGATTTTGCTGGAAAATTTCTAGCCTGAATCTAAGTTCAGCTCAGTCGAATTCCTCGGAACTCCGATGGTCATTCTTTATGGCCGATTGCAAACCGGTGCAACTTCCAAGGAACAAGTTTATATACACACATATTATTATAAGTAGTAAAACTCTCTCCTCGGGCGAGCTGAAGTTATGACAGTTTACTTTGAAGCTGCTAAACTTGCCAGCGGCACCAGTAACGTCACAGTCCCGCTCTTACGACCAGAAGATTTGTTTCGAAAGTTACCTGTGACGTCATCCTGATTTATTGCCCCGGGTGTTAAATCTGACAGCATGTAAATATGCTTTTTTATTCATATTTTTTATCTATATAGTGTTTTTTTTAATATTTTTTCCAACTTCACCCATTCAAACTTAGTGGTCCAATGGAGAACGCTAAAAGCTTCTTTTCTTTAATTCGTATTTTAAAAGTTAAATGAATTCGATTGCATTAACAAAAGTGCTTTAAAATTTTTGATTACGTCAAAATGTAGAATCCGTTAATACAGTCAATATACAATATTACGTATACTATGATATATATTGTTAGTAGGCTTTCGATGAAAATACTGGTTTATATCTTTTATTCAAATTATCAATAAATTAACATCTTTTAAAGTTAAGTTTAAAAATACCGCATACCCACTGTCAACAAAAGCGTAACGTTTTAAAAAGTCTTCACAACAAAATGATTCGCCGTTGCGTTGACACTATATAGCAGTGCGAGTCACACAAATTTACTTCAATTCTTTTTTTTTTAATTCAATGGCAATTAAATTGTGCCATATATATATGTATTGTAACAATGTCTTACTTATTTTATTGTAAAATTGGCTATATGTAAAATTGCACTTGTTTTTATCAAATCGAACTTATCCAATCCTGGATGGAATCAATAATTTATCATATCATATTGAACATTTTCTTGCACGGCAGGATTTTTTTCGCCTGTTCTCTTCGTTACACTGGCGACCAAACAAAGTAGTAAACTTTACTGGTGAACACCCTATTAAGTATCTTATTCTTCTTTAAAAAGTAAATTAATGTTTCGTGAATTTCTTACAGTGTAAAATAACAGGACTTATTTTTTAATTAAAGCTTTTTAAAATAATATAAGTAATTAAGACAAAACCTTTTTATATCTAATGGATGAATATAAAAAAACATATTCTCTAAATAAGTCAATTTCATCAAGCGTCTGTTCGATATCTTGAATTATCATTTTGATATTTCTTGTCTTCAGAAAGCAGTTTGTAACAATAAAAAAATACACGTTTTTTTATTTAGAATAAGAAATCAATTTATGACATAATAATACACGCTAAAATATCAAAGAATTTGTGAAATATCCAAACATTCGAATAAAAAACTGCTGAGCTAAGACTAAGACTTAAAGGGGTACATTGCTTAAGGGTGGAAATCTAAATCACCTTCTCTAAAAGTTTCTCCCGTGGAAAGTACCCTATTTCATATTTTTATGGCGTCTGTTACAGAATGTAAGTAGATATTGTAAACGATTTGAAACTAAAACTTAGCTCCGTACATTTTTAATGTTTGCAGAAGAATCTTAATGTTTGTATTGTTGAATTCATTAATTAACAGTATATTTAAAATGAATGCAAGATAATAAATTAGCTCCATTAAAATATGTTTAGATGTATATAATTTATGTTATATTTAAACTATGACGATCCACGATAAATTGAAAAAACGACCAAAGCTTTCAAAAAAAAATTATCTACGCAAAAAATAAAATCATAAACATCTTCAAAGGTGTCAACCCTTATAGCAATATGTCGATATAAAGCCCTTCGAATTTTCCGTTGAAATATTTTTAAAGTAAACAAAATATCAGCAAGACCCAGTACTCGTAAATTAAAAAAATATATACAAAAGAAGCAAATGTTTTTATGAAAGGATTTATAGCAAGTACTGTTTTTTGTTCCAAATATGATTTAGAAAAACCTTATTTTATTTCGTCTTTTCTTAGAAAAACTTTTAAGTTGAACATTACTTAATTTTATTAATGTTATCTAACTTGAACGTTACCTAAGATACCACCAGATTATTTAAAAAAAATACTCACGCTAGTCTAAATTTCTTTCGTGTCAAACGTTTAAATGTATTAAAAATCTCATTTTCACAAGGTGAAAAAATAGCAATATATTTTTTTATTGTCCTTTAATATACTTCTACCAAGTAAATGCCAATTCAATATGTAAATCTCATTTTGGCTATTTTCAATATTATTTTGCTTAATTGACATTGTTGTGTTAGTTTGGGTTTATAACAAAATGTATTTAAAAAAATGTTACAGTTCTCTTTGAAAAAAACGTGAAACATGGAAAATTATAGTTTCAAAACAAGTATTGTAACGAAACCGAAACCGAAAAAAGTCTTGAAAAAAATTTTGTCACTCATAGATACAAATATATTTTGCGAAAATTTCATTGAATGCTGTGTAGAATATAGTAATAATTTGAAAGAAAAAGGGTTGTATCTACTAAAGAGCAAAGAAAAGGGTGAGCTAACAGAAATCATGAGTCAAAGGGAATAAATCTTCATACATCAGAAGCTTTCGGAAACTGAGAGTAGAAACGGAAGCACAGCCTTAATTTGCCAAGGACAAAAATGATTAATTGACGAGAGCTTACGGTCCCAATAGAAGAAAGTCACAGATGTTTTGAGCAAAGCACTGTACTTTAATTATTGTTTTGTATTGGATCCTTCGTTTTATCCTATCCTGGGGGTGAGCAATATTTAAAAGCTTTTTAGGGGTAGTCTTAAGGGAAGGTTTTGGACAGAAGTTGACGTGTATTTATGGATTAATTTGTATGTTGGGTTTGTCAAATGTTTTCGAGGCTTCCCTTATCGATTTGTTCAGTTTTCTATCAAAGTTTAATTGATGGCATCACATTAACAAAGTGTTGATATCAAAATATTATATATAGTAGGATAAAATTGAAAAAACAGGATCAAAAAAATATCATGAAACTTAAATACAACATAGTATTTTGAAATGAAGAAATCTCATAATGTTAGTGTGAAATTACATAATTAGTTATTCTTTTAGTCAAAACCTGTTTGAAAATGATTCTCAGAGATATACAATGTTTTTATTATTAATATTAATTTAGTTGTATGAGACTCTTTTTTTGCCGAGTACATTTTAAGTGCTTCACTAAAAAAAAGTTTCTATTTTAAAAAGGTTATGTCAATTATACTTAAAATGTGAAGGCAAGTAATTATTTATACGGAAAAAAAGTCGGTTTGATTTCGATATCATAAAATACTTCATATTAAATATTCTTGGAAATGAAGTAATGCAATACAAACTGTATGTTAAAGTTTATTCAACAACCCTTAATTAATTTGTATACAACTATCACAAAAAAAACCTTGAAAATAATGTCAAAATGTACATAGACTTAATTAACTCAGCTGCCATAACTAATTGTTGAAATACTTGAAGAGTTTCGCTGTGAATTAGCTAAATTATAGTTGTTTTAGTTCTCGCGAGAGTGACTAGTGACTTAACTACTTTCTGTTGTAGTTGTATGTAAATTAGTCACGGGATAGAACTTGATAGGTACGATGGACTTAACACAACAACTTTGCTCACTGCGCTACATGGTGTAATGGTCAAATACATGGCGTCCGATGGGGGAGGAAAATAATATTTTTCAAATGAATAATATTTATTCTATGAAACAATTTCAAAACTATTGCATGTATATGATAACTTTTTGTAGCATTTGGAATTTTTCCCGAAGTATAATAATATTTTAACGACAAGCGACAACACTTCGTTTTCATATATATCAGGGAACTGACTCATGTCTAACGGTTTGCATCGGTTTTAATAAAAATAATGCTAGGAGCTAAATGTATATCTTAACAAACTTTAATAACTATTTTGTATTAAATAATTAAATTCAATTTGAAATACGATAATTTAATAAATACTACATATAGCAAAAGCCTTTTTAAGGAAAGGTTTTTACAATTAATAAGAATTAACTACCACTAAACGCAATTATATCATTAAATATATAATACTTAGAGAATAATTTAAAATTGGTTAGTTACGGTGAGATTTAGTATCAAGTGACATAATATATTATCGAACTTAAATTTTTGGGTTTGTCGTATCGTTGAACTTATCTCACGTAAGGGAAATAACAAGGGATAATAAGAAAGGTTCAGCTGATCATGGAGAATAAACATTGATTTTTATTGAGCTCAGTTTTTTTTCTTAAATTTATTGATAAGATACAATAATGTAACCCCTTTCTTTTTTTGTGTAATTCTGCTTGTGTAAATGTTGCATCTGTGTAATAAAATGCCTGAGAATTTCGGAAACCGACATCCGGATGTTGTAAAACTTACACCTTAAAAATGTTAAAAATATGAATACTATCAAGCATTCTCTGATAACATTGAAATTATATATTTTATGACACGGTGAAAAATAGCAATTCTTTTTAATTTTACGATTTTTTTATAAGATCTAGTTCATAGGTATTTCGGCTCACACATCATCAGAACCATGACTATAACTATCAACTATATCTTTAACATATACTATATCTATTATTGTAGAACTAAAATACATTGCTATTTTTTCACCGTGTTATAATGGAGTTCTACCTAAGTAAATGCCAATTCAATCAATATATATTTTATATTTAAAGGCAGTTAAATTTAAAAAAACAAATGAAATTTTTGTACATTTATTAAACATTCAACTCCTATTTGGAACGTGAATATACATATATGAAAATTTGTATATTTCTGATGTTATAAAAATTATCGCTTGTCTTCAAATAATTTTATTTTACATCTTTCAACTTATGAATAACCAGAATGCAAAATTTTACGAAATATATTATGTACATAGCCCTGTTGACTTTTATTATTTTTCGTCTTGTTTTTGGCTAAAACCATCCTCATTTGTATGTCTTTTATATCTGTATATACATTGTACTATAGCTGGTGCAAACGAACCAGTTTAACCCTCCACGTGTTCGATGGCACTGTTAAGCATGGCATGTCGCCTAACAATTTGGCCCAAGTGTTTACGACCCCTCGGAGAAAACACAGTTTGCAACAATCGGTTATGATAATAGCACTAGGTCCAATATCATTCTACGCTTTGTATATTTCTATATCTTATGGAGGAATCTACTATAAATACACCAGATTGTAAAAAAAAATAAAAATGAATGCAGTTATATGGGTTAATGTATTATTAAAAATCATAAACATTGCAGCATAAAATAAGTATGCATTCGTAGTTCATTAGCTTAACAAATTCAATTTCAGTAAGCAATGTTTTTATTTTAAAAAATCTTACGTATCATTAATTTCTTTCAAAACAATCGAACCTATAACGAAATTTAAAAAAAAATCGAAATTGATGAATTTTAAATAAAACTAATAAACCTATGAAATTTGAATTGTTACAATTTTGTACGATTCCACATGTTTTTTCTTTAACGACCCGGGTTTCGCCTTTCGGCATCTTCAGGCATTTTATCATACGGATGCAACAGAACTGAGGTAAAATAAACAGGTAGCATCCTATATATATTAAAATTATTAATTACAGGAAAACACTTACCCCTAGGCCAGCAGTAAATTACAGCTAAAACAAATTTAACAATATCAATCTAATAATAACTAACTCAATATCCTGTGATAATTTTCATTAACGATCTTGCTAATGAGTCATTCTTTTTTAAGGGGTTTTTTCAAGAAATATCAATCAAGTAACTTTAAAATATAAAAGGGGGTTTTTTTGCCCCTAATACGCTAATAAATAAACCTAAGATTAAAATAGCTCTGACAATGGTGGAAGTCGAAATAATTATCAACAATCTATTGTAAAAATTTTGTTTATTTATTTATTCATTATTTTTATAGTGGATCTTAACAAAAATTGGCTTGTAATCATTTTTTTATTAATATTGTTATACGAACAACGTATAGATGACTGAAAGTTGAATAGGTTATTAAATTAAAAAATATTTAAGCGATTTATTTATCTAAGCTTTAACAACAAAATAAAGCGAAAAAAATATAATAAATGTCAAGTGAATGTACCAATAAAAATAAACGCATTCGCAATGATATACAGAAATACATAATACATTTACTGTTAAAAAAATTCTTCTCTACTTTGGGCGTAGATTGAAAGAGCGTAGGCATTTTCCAGAAGGTTACACAATCGATCTCTTCAAGACTTTTTGTATTTGTACGTATTGTAAAGGTATTTACGGATTTCATAAAAGTATCATTGCAAATTGCTTATTACAAATATTAAAAAAAATACTGTCGAATTAAAGTTTTTTTTTTTTAAAGCGTGATTTATGCATATTTTTAATCGGACTACCGTTTGACAATATAATTTTTATGTATAAAGAAAAAGTTGAAATTGAATTTGTCAGTGATTATAAATAAGCCGTTGTAATATCCAGGCTACGTTGTTACAAAATATATTTAAAATTATTGAAGTATCGAATTGATTTTTTTATTAAAAATGAAATAAAATATTCGACTTAGTATATATTATCGTTATCGATACACTCAAACAACCAACTTTTAGTATATGTTGACATATTTTATTAAATTGAAGTTTTTTTTATTGATTGAATTGGCATTCACTTGGTAGAACTCCATTATAACACGATGAAAAAATAGCAATGTATCTTAGTTCTACAAAATTATTTTTAACAAATATAGTTGATAGCTATTTCGGCTCACGCCATCGTCAGAACTAGTTCTGACGTATTTTATTAAATTGAAGTTTTTTTTATTGATTGAATTGGCATTCACTTGGTAGAACTCCATTATAACACGGTGAAAAAATAGCAATGTATCTTATTTCTACAAAATTATTTTTAACAAATATAGTTGATAGCTATTTCGGCTCACGCCATCGTCAGAACTAGTTCTGACGATGGCGTGAAGTTTTTTTGTAAGTGATTTGTATACTTAAAGCATTTAAAATCGCTGATAAAACTCAGTACATAAATGGGCTATAAAAAAAAATCTATATGTATATAATTATCAATGTAATAGATTAATCAGAGCTCTTAATGGTATAATTAACGGTATAAAAACAGTAAAAATTACAGTATAAAAACTTTTGCACTAATAATTTATTGCTAGTATAAATATTGTTTTAATTGACCAATGCGCCAACATTGTTCAAAAGCAGAGGAATCGGAGAAGTATTCAATATATATTAGAAAAGTTTTTATAACGATCGAGTTCCGTGTCACATAAAACGATTCGTGTTATGTCACACTCAACATAATTTTCCCAATCATCAATAAATTCATTTAAGAAACAAATAACAGTTATTCGCTGCAAACTTTTCAAAGCAATTTGAAGATTGTTTTGATCATTCATTTAAGGACTACTAACTATTCTTCTGCGTGAAAGAAAATTGGTATAGTTCAGACTTAAAATGCTTATTTTATACACAAAAATTCAAATTAACAGCCATTTTTAAATTCTTCAATCCACTATCTCATTTAAAAGATATGAACTCTTAGCAGCTGTTTACTTTAATTATTTATAATTATTTTGTAAGAGTTATTTGTTTTTATTTAAAGAGCTTTAGGCAAAGCTTTTCAGTCTCTCTAACAGCTATATATTATATAATATCAGGAAAAATATTAACTAATTAGCGTTATAATTGGAAGCTTAACAGTCTAAGTAATTAATGAATTATTTTTAAATAATGCAAATACAATCGTAATTGATAAATTTGTCTCCAATCCCACATTGTCATATATACGGGATTGATTACAAATGTGTAGTTCTGCACGTGAGACAACTTCCATTCATTGCCAAGAAGAGTTGAAAAGTTACAAAACGACCGTAAATTTCTGTAAGAAGTTGAATAAGGTTGTTAATCAAAGAAGTAAACAATGTATGATATTACGTTTTTAAGTAATATGTAAACATATTATGTTTTAATTTAATTGCATCATAATTCACATTACCAAAAACTGTGTGTCTCAAATTGATCGTAATGGTATAAAACGGTTGTCGGTATATAACTGAAGTGATTGCTTAACGATTGAAGCTAAAAATAAATTTGACACGATTTTTTTTATTAAAATTTGTTTTATTTGACAAAGTTACAGTAATTAAGAGTTAAATCAATAACCAAAATCAACTCAAATTTTAATTGTTAAAACTTTGTACGATTCCACATGTTTTGTCACTAACGACCAATATGCAAAAAAACTAATAGAATGCCTGAAGATGCTGAAAGGCGAATACCGGGTCGCTAATGACAAAACATGTAGAACCGTACAAAATTTTATCAATTTAAATTTGATATTGAAATTCCATCAAGTTCCTTCAGTCGATATCATAAATTGTACTATCAACTAGTTACCAGTTAATTTCTTAATTGATTTTTGTCATTTTATCAAAACGTGCCTTGTAACATATCTACTCTTATAAGAAGTATAACGGATCAACTGATATCGGATTAAGTAAAGCATATGTGAAAATAAATTAACAGAAATTATGCAACAAATATAGCCTGAAAATTTTATAGCGTTCATGGCGCCATTAGACCTATTTGCGACACCATTATTTCAAAGTCGAGATTCTGTATCGCAAGATGACAACTGAATTGATAGAGTTTTTATAAGTAAAGTTGAATCATAGCATTCGCTGCCATATAAATTAAATTCTTTGTCAGTTGTTTGAATATAGCCCCATAAAAGACATTTTATACGATCGAATAAAACACAGGCACCCAGAATAAGCACAAAACGTTGATCCAAATAATCCATCGCCAAATTTTGTAATAAATCCTAGCTTTTTCAGCACATATATATTGATAAATGAAATTCAAATGATAATGCACGAGGTGAGAGAAGCAGGTTTTGAAAATAAACAATAGAAATATATGTTAAAAATGTGCTTAACTTTTACCAAAAACGAATGTGATTTTGAGATAGACTGATAAAATATTTTTAAAGTATTAACTGTCACTTCTTGATGAAAGGCATGATATTTTAAACGATAAAAAACTGGTTTTTAAAATCATATATATTTTAAGTGCTTTAGAGTTGTAATTTTTTAACAATGTATAATTTCAATATTTGGCGAATATTTCTTAAACGTTAAAAAAAGCTCTTTATAATTTACTACCTACGAAATCAGTAACATCAAAAATTATAAGTAACATTATAACTCGGTGAAAATATAGCAATGTATTTTAGTTTGTTTAGTTCTGACGAAGGTGTGAGGCGAAATAGCTATCAACTATATCTTATAAATTTTGTAGAACTCAAATACATTGCTATTTTTTTATCGTGTTATAATGAAGTTCAACCAAGTAAATGCCAATTCAATCATTAAAAATTATAACTATTTCATATACCGAAAAATAAATAAAGCGTTCATAGGAATTAATTTATTCAACCATGCCCAGTATAGTATTAAATTTAAAAGTGCATCAAATGACTGCTTGTGGCTACGCAAAGATGTCAATAATTCATCATCATCATCATCATCATCAGCCGGGGTCGATCCACTGCTGGATGAAGGCCTCCCCCTGTTTTTTTTTTTTTTTTTTTCAATAATTATTAGGTGCTAATTGCTTTATTTATAGAAGTGCCATTGAAATCTTTTTATTCATGTTATACTGGTTTTTTTAAGTAATTAAATGTCACACAATTAAGTTTTATGATATCTTTCATCTGTTTATTCCATATTCGCGATAGCCTAACCGAGGAATCGTTTGATGCTATTTTTGTTATTAATACACCTAACCCATAGGTTAGAGAAGATGTGACTTCTTTCACATTTTTAGTCACATTTTAGAATCAAAAACTTACTTTATTTTAAAGTTGCTTGATTTATTATTTTGTAAGAATATTGATTTCATTTTTTAATGCGGTAGTTTTAAATCACAGACATACGGCATCGTCTGAAAAGTGATTTTAGCTATAGAAATTATTTGATTTATTTTAGACGCTCAAAATACGAAATCTTGCCTGAAACTGCGGTAATACGCAAAACGTTAAAATATATTGTACGCGAATGTGTGTGTATAGAGTCTGTGATAGCAATGCTGAGAGAAGTAAAGTAGAAAGATGGATAGTTGCTCTCTTTAGCGCTTGCAGACATGATTAAAGCCAGGTTTGCTTTTACGTTAATTTGATAAATAAAACATTATAATATTAATCGTTCAAATTATATACAATTCAATAATTTTTGTCAGACACGACTAGGATTTAAGCTTTCGCTATCTCCAGGCATTTAATCACATAGAAGCAAACGAAATGACACTCGGTCAACATAGTGTTGATTGAAACTTGATCAACTGTTCTTAATCAGTATATTATTTTCTTGTACTTTTGTAAAATAATTTAGTGAATTGATTACAGCGTCTCATATAAATACCACATCAGTTTGTTTGCTGTTTATGACAGTCTTTAACAATACGTTATATTGTATCGTGTGTTAAGGGTAGACGAAAATTTTAATTCACACTATCATATCGATACTATTTGATTTGAAAGTGCTATTTTCTTATTTTTGTAAACTATTGCTTATTGATTTTCATAAAACTGTATCTACGTATTTTTTTAAAAATAACGTGAAGACTTAAGAAACAAAGCATTATTTATCTGAATAATTGTGTTTATTTAATGTGCATAAAAGTTCTTGATTACTGAATTTATTTTTTCGTTGAATCTCTTAAACACTAAGTGTTATTTATTTTAGTATATAACCTTGAGTTTATGACTCAAGGATTTCGAAATTTAACTCATATCATTAAGCATCCCTGAGATTGTAGCAAAAGTTCGCCAGTCGTAGAGAGGCGCCAACCAGTCGGGACAACACTGGCGTCTACGCACATATAACTATCTACGACGTGGCCTCTACGAATCTCAAACAACCTCAAAGTCGTCCAGCATTAGAAATATCATATGATCTCAGTTATATTCAAAAGCTTTTAGTTTTTTTTCAATTCATTTACTGCCAACTTTTCGCGACCAATTTTTGAAGATTATTTTTTTTAGCATGACAATAACTGCTTATAAATGCTCGCATTTTATTTTTTATTTTTGTTTTAATGCATATTATTGCAGACTTTAGAATATCTATATGTATTTTGTTTTATTTATGTGATATTGAATTACAAAATATTCATCCTTGTCACGTAAAAAAATACGCTTGTTAGCTTAGAACCAAATATCATATTTGTATTTCCCGATTCATTTATTTAAATTTGCAATATTTATTCTTTAATTATGATAAAGGCTTTAATATACATCGAATATATTAAATCAAGGGAAATAAGTCTACGTGTAATTTTAAACTACGTTTAATACGAAAAATATCACAATTGTGAGATTTACAGCACATCTAAACATGTATTAAAAATAAATTGGGTCAATTATCTGGATCTAAAAACCTGCTATCAAGTGGGAATTGCCTTGGTAGAAAGATCGAGATTTAACACTTTCATTTTTTATTAATTTATAATAGTGCGTCATATTTGTTTAAAAACATCATTCAAGTTATGCGTTTTATTATTTCTTCAGCACAAAACAAAATTAAGAAATTGAGTAACAAGCTGTTTTCGTTGAATTTTTGTTGATTTAAACTCTATATGAGTGCAAATATAATAATTCAAATTGAGAACTGGACGTTGTTATTGCAATCACCGAAATTGCTTTAAAATGTCTGGTTATAAGTATAGTTAGTAATTATTAAAATTTATAATTTGTTAAGGTCATACGCTTATTAGCTATTATGACATCTTAGTATGAGAAGCTTTGTCCTATTTTGCGCTTTAACTGGCAACTTTTGCCAGATCTCAGAATTTCTCTCTTCAACGATCGCCGCTATTGTGCTGGGAGTGAACTAAAACGTGACAGTGTACGAAATCAAAAACCACAAAGTCTCTATATATTACTGATTTTTTTAGCTGTATTTGATTTCACAGTACAGCATGAGTCATGTCTTTTTATTTTATAAATATACGAACAGATAAATAATGGGATGTCGTTGAACTTCAAGGATATTCTCACGAATTATAAGCATTGACTTCAAAGTCTTACTATAGATATACGTATATCATGTTGGTTTTAAGGATTTTATTCAAACTGATTGCCATTTAGTTATTTGGTCGCCTTAGTATTTTCAATTGTCTCTAAGTCAATCTTTTAATAATGAGATAGAAACGACAAAAACTGTTTCGTTCCTCATCATTCTCTTCCTGCTTCTTTTTTTCCGTAAAAAGAAGTAGATAGACGGTCGTTCTGTTAAGAAGATGTATTACGAACTTTCATTTCAACGTTATAAGACTTACAGAAGATCTTGAAGATCGTGATGTTCCGACAGCTTTCATGTTTCTTTGAAAACCTGTTATCATATCGACATGGTTGTTAATTTATCATACAAATTATGATTTTCAGTACAAATAACCGCGACAAGATTAACAATTCTACTAGAATCATATCCAACATTAGCGATAGTGTAATTCCACTTGTTAGTATGTATAAACTTATACTCAAATTGTAATACAATATTATTCCACGAATTTGAAACCAAAGCACAGGTTATTAATTACGTAGTATCCTAAGTAATCCAAAGCTAATGCAATTTACTATCCCACTTCTGATTTAGTTTATATAATGTTGTGAACATGATGTTGTCTGTAACGATGATTGCAGTTACAGAAAATAAAATATTTTTTGCAATTTATTTTCTGAATTAAATATTTATTTGTTTTGTTTTTTTAGCCTCCGTTAAAATAATAAACAAAGATAGTTTCAATATCTTTTTTAAAGCAACCATATCAAACACTTCTGCTAAATCAATCTAATGTATTCATATAATTGTTTAAAATAAAAATTCTTACTTAAAATTTTATGTGTGCTATTTTTAAACGTTCTATGAAACTAATTGTAAACACAACGTAAACTGAAGTAACTCAACGTGCAAGAATATAAACATATTTTTAAACAAATGATTTAATGAACGAATGAATAAGTTTATAACTGTTGATGGTGAAATGTTCAATATCAGACTAGAAAATTAATTTGATTGTTCTTTATATACATTTAGAAATATCTTTGACAGTAAACTATTCCAAAAAATAAGAAATGGTTAGATTATCGACACACATCGTGAAATATAAAAGTATAAACACTTACAAATTTTCGCTTCTTGAATCGGAATGTTTTAGTACAAAAGTAAAAAAAAATCGTAAGAATTATTTTAAATTGTTGCTTTTTCAACACTTCACACTAATTATGTAGACGAAAGAATCGTTTATTAATTTTGTAAATTTAAACTAATTCATTTTTATAAATTCCCACATGAAGCCTGGTTTGTGATTTCTACAAAAGCTATTATATTTATTCTATTATATTTAAGCTATTATATTATAATTATATTATTTGTATAAAAAATTATATTAATTGACAAAATGTATTCGATTTCGTTGTTGACAAGGGGTAGAACATTCTATCCACAGCATTGTGTTAAAAGCTACAGTGTTTATTTACTTGCTGTAAATATTGGCGTTTGATTACCTCTTTGATAAAGCGGTAATTGTTTAAATGCTTCAATACAATTATCTCAGTTAAATGTCAAATGTTAATGTTTCATGTATTCAAATATGCAAAAGCAGGAATAATATTTATATCAATAAAACTTACTAGTACAATACTTTTCTTCCTATTTGTAATGTATTATGTAATTATATTTTTAACAATATAAACAATGCTTACTACTAAAAGTGTGATGTGTTTTTCTTACAAGAAAAGGCAGTCTAACAAATTCAGACTCACAATAATAACAACATACCAACCATAATTAGCAGTAATAAAAAACAATAAATGAGTGCAATTTATGATTAGGTCACCTAAACTTTGATTCGAACAATGGTCAGTTCTGTTGCATCCGTGTGATAACTTTACCTGATTACCTGAAGATGCCGAAAGGCGAATCCCGGGTCGTTAGTGACAAAACATGTGGAATTGTACAAAGTCATAGTAACAAATCATAATAAATTTGATTCGCTCATTTTTCTTTTTTTTTTCATTTGAAATATCCTGAAAATTTACGCCACATTTACTAAAAAAATGTTTTTTCACTTCATTTTTTGACTTATAATGAACTTGAATATAATTTTGATTTTTTTTAAATACATTATAATTTACTGTTTTATGTAAAATTGAACAGTAAGAACGAAATAATTATGTTTACTATATCAAATTATCTGTTAAGGAAATTAAGTATTAATTTACAACACTTTTATACGGAAAATTAACTTAATAATCCACGCTTATTATTTTAATTAGTGAACACACTGGTCTATTTAGAAAGTAATCAACCCATATGTTTTATGAATAGAATGGATATTTTATTTAAATTAGAATAACCATAATTTATTTTATGTATTCCTACGCAACGACGTTGTAATTTAATATTCAATAACTGTATATTTTGCACCATGGCAGTCAAATCATTCTCAAAACAATACTCTAGTTTGATTGTGTAATCAATAGATTTTCTACATTATTCACAAAGCCATTAACTTTGCAAATATAACATCAATGTAAGAACAATATCTTAATTGCTATTATTAAAAGATGAAGGGCATAAACTATTATATTACAACTAAAACTAACAATGTATTTCGGTAGTTATTTGAGAACGATAAAATGAAGAAAATGTATTCAGTACCTTGGAGCTATTTTTCTACGTATTCGATTTTATCATAAACAATATGTTACAATTCTTATATTACACTAATTAAAATACATTTCTTTTTCTAAAATTTGTTGATTAGTGAAATAAAACAAAAAACTTCTTATAGACTTTTTAAATAATAGAAACACATTAGAATCATAAAGGATTATTAACAAACAAACTAATATATGTCAATCGCCGTTGCTTAACCCTCTACGGGGGCCTGTTTTGTTTCCATTATAGACCATTTCTATGCCATATGTAAACTTATTGATATAGCCGCCTTTTTAGTTTCATTTATAATTTTTAGTTTTATTGCGAGCGAGAAACAAGCTAGGTCGTTAAAACAGGAGAGAAGATGTATTGTCTACCTTTTCTACACAGCTATATATAGATAAGCAAATGTTCGTTTAAGCATAGTTCTGGCGATGGCGTGAGCCGAAATAGTTATCAACTATATCTTAAAAAAACATAGAACTAAAATACATTGCTATTTTTTTCACCGTGTAATAAAAACACATTTTTAGCACTTATTTCCACAATATATTTTTTGATCAGGACCGATTTCGTTCATCACGAGCATTATCAACCGATAATGCTCATGATGAGCGAAACTGGTCCTGGTCAAAAAATATATTTGAAAAATAAGTACTAAATAATGTGTTTTTATTATCTAAAACATCATGCCTTTCCATCAAGAAGTGACAGTTAACACCTTAAAAGTGATTCTGCTAGACTATTATCTAACATAACAATAAAATAAAATCCGTAAAAAAATTGCTTTTGATTAACTTATAATTGTTTTTGAACGGTAGTTACAGTAATAAAAATGTTACACACACGTTAATACACACTTCCATGCATATATTTTATAACACTTTCCCATAAGTCAAAGATTGTTCTATTTTACAAACTAAAGCACTTACCAGTAAGAGAAATTGAAGGAAACACAGGGAATGCAGAAATTTCCTCATCTTGTTGTAAAATCTAAAAATAAGGTTGAACAACTCACTTCACTTGTTTCAAGTTTAACATTCAAAATCAATTAGTAAACCCATACACTTTCTTTGCTTTTTATCTTTCATCGGAAATAACTTTCGAATTGTTGCTTCCGGGTAATTTCAGCGAGGTGAACGCCATCTGCAACAAAAAAGAAAAAATATTAGGGAGCTGATTGCAATACTAACAAAACATGACATTTCAAAAATAAGTCACAGCTGGTTTCAGTTTTTGTGATAACTCCCAATCAATTAATGTATCTTGCAAATAAAAAGATTCACCAATTCAAAGTAACAATATTTGTGTTATAAGCAAAAAGATTAAGTGACAATATTTTTTTTTATAATAATTCTTCAAAAAAAATTTTAAAGCAAAGAGCGATTTCATAGAACGCTGTAACCTTTATCATTTTTTAACTTTATAAGACGATGAAAAAGTAACAAAGCAGTTTAGTTCTACAAAATTTATTAAATATAAAACTATAGTTCCGATGAAGGGGTATGTCGAAATAGCTATCAACTATATATCTTGCAAATTTTGTAAAACTAAAATCCATTGCTATTTTTTCGCCTTGTTATAATGTAATTCCATCAAGTAAATGCTAATTCAATGAATTAATTTTATGTTTATGTATATATATATATATATATATATGTATATATACATACACATCATAAATAAATTTTATTGCTTTCGTCAAAAGCTTAATAATAACTGAGTCGTTGAAATATTTTGCATATTGCAATGCGTTTTCTTAATAAAAACGTATTTTTTTCAATCAGTATAATAAAGAGATTAAGTTAACTAGTTCATTATGTATTGTACTGTTTCAACTTAATTTGTTAAATAAATAATTCATTAAAATTGACTCGAAAAACACGATGATTTATTGAATATTTATGTGTGAATAAAAACACATCATTTTAGTTATTTGCTCATTACAGTTTGCATTTAAAGTTTTAAATGGTACCTTGAGTTAATATGAATAACCTAAAAACAACGCATATGACAAGGCGTTACCATATTATCTTTTTTTGTAAACCAATACGATCATAAGTGTATAGAATTATGTATTTTAATTGAAGTTTATTTGCCTGTAGCAATCAACACCATACAGCCATCGTAAAGTCAATAACATTAAAACATGAATAAGTAAAATAAAACACTACATAATTCTTTACGTTGATTTATTACATCAACACAATGAATAACTTGTTATCAAAAACCACTTCACATATTTGTTAGCGATAAAAAGATTTGAAAATGCCGCGTCTTATCTTAATGGCTTGGCATATTGTTTTCGTGCATTACTTCTACTACACAAATGAACAAAACGGTGTAAAATTTCGTGAGTTAAATTAAGCATTTAAACTTCTTCTTGTGATTTATATTTCAGGTTTTAGTATTTAAACTGTACTCAGCAACTTTTCGTGTTGCGTGTGTTTTTAAAATTGAATTAAAAATTGTTACATAAAAAAAAATAATAAAAATGCGCCAATATTTAGGCAATTATATGTAGACCTACGTAGTACGCGTGTTTTGTGATTGTTCCTAAAAAGGATAGGTCATAAAAATGCAGGAATTGTAAATAAAATTTTCACAAAAATTATCCAAACTTTCGGTAAATGAAATACATATTTAAAAGACATTTATAACACCTTTTTTCTTCAGTTGTTTATAAATATCGAACATGTTAGTTTGATAAAATTACCAGTAACCTAAATGTATTTTTTTTATTTATGATATATATATTTAATATTATATCCAATCCATAACTGAGAAGATATCTCTGCTATGATTGGTTAGAAGATTTTAAAATGAACAATTAAAAAAATTGGTATTTTTATAGGCTTATAGATTTCTAAATAAAATTTCATATCTTTTTTGTTAATATTTTTCTTCAACTCTTTCTGGTCAACTTTTCTTTATTTTCTAGCGCAGTTAATCTTTATTTTACGTATCTTATTGATAAGGGTTGACTCAGTTACAATCGCTCATTATCACATGGTGAAAAAAATAGCAATGTATTTTAGTTCTACAAAATTATTATTTTTTAAGATATAGTTGATAACTATTTCGGCTCACGCCATCGTCGGAACTATGCTTAAACGGACATTTGCTTATGTATATATAGCTGTGTAGAAAAGGTAAACAATACATCTTCTCTTCAGTTTTAACGACATAGCTTGTTACTTTCTCACAATAAAACAAAATTTTCAAAAATTGTAAATGAAACAAAAGGCGGCTATGACAAAAAGTTTACATGTGGCACGGAAGTGGTCATTACGAAAGCAAATTAGACCACCCCTCGGAATAGGTTGAACTAATGGGGACGATAATATATTAGTTTTATCTTGCTCACAATAAAACAAAAAGTTGTAAATGAAACTAAAAAGGCGGCTATATCAATAAGTTTACATATGGCACGGAAATGGTCCATTACGGAGACAAAACGGTTCCCCGTAGCGGGTTTAGCAATGGCGATCGACATGTTTAGTTTTTTCGTTAAGAATCTTTTGTGATAGTTTCATTATCAAACTCACCATTAATACAAAAAATACTTCGTATTTGAAGAAAATTAAGGCAACAAATCATTGTTTGTGAAACAGTTTATGCATATTTATATTAGAGTATGAATTATAAAGAGTTTAGTTTCTAGAAGAGTTATTTTGGTTTTCAATTTCAATTGAAACCTGAACCCGAAAGGTTGATTTTTCACGAAGGCTAAAAATTGGGCTACATAATTGGCCGTCAATTTAAATATTAAATTTTATTCGAGTCCCAAAAAAAATCTCGGTTGGTATCCTGCTAACTCTCATAACGTATTCAAAGCACAAAGGTTCAAGTCGAGTTGAATCGATTTTCCATTAGGGCCGCTTTCCAAACAACAATTGTTTTCCGGGCATGTGATTTCGATACGCTAACGTTGACCATACATAACTGGTATACAAACGGGGAACCCCCGTTCAGGGTGACTATGTTCGAATTTTGAATATTTATTCACGAATTGGTTTTCAATATTACAATTTTATCGGGCGTGTTCAGCAATATCGGTACGTATGTTTGAATCTGTCGTGCGACAAAAAAAGTGGTTCAAAACTTTGGTTGGTTAAGCGCAATCACGAAGAATTGGAAGATTTTTTTATTTATATATAATATGGCTTTTGAAATCTGCTCTTAGTTTCCTGACATTTTTATTTTTATGACGAGAGAGAGAGAATAAGTCTTTTATAAGTAAAGAGTTTGTATACTAACCAAAAATTTTAAATATTGAAACATTGTACGATGCCACATGTTTTGTCAAAAATGGACCGGATTTCGCCTTTATGTATTTTCAGGCATTATATTACATGGAACTAACAAAGCTTACCGAAAGACGAAGCCCGGGTCGTTAGAAAAAAAAAACAAGTGGAATCGTTCAATGTTTCAACGATTCAAATCTGAAATGGAAATTTTGGTTTAAAAAAACGGTTCTAAAATCTGATGTAATAAATGACGCCTGATTAAAAAAAGAAGAGTCGTCGATGAAATTTAATTGATATTGTAGAATTTTTAACCAATAATACTAATAAAATAATATAACACAGCGACGTATGGCGTTTCTCTTATAAACGAAGTCGGATCACTTGTACAATATAAAGATTTTTCAGATTCAACATATTTTTTATTCAAGTCGTCACAAACAAAACTTTTACGTTGTTCAAAATATGACATTTTTTTAAAAAGCCTGCTCAACTCAAAACTCGATTCAAATATTAATTTTCACAGATTTCAGCACTTTTTTGCTGCAATATTTCTATTAAAAAGCTCTTCAAAATGTGTAAATTAGATACCCTATTTAAAACTAAAACAATTCTGTTTGGATAAACGTTAAGACTTATGAGTATATTATTAGATGGACATAAAGTAAGTGGTATGACAATAGTTAAAAATTTTTAAATTAAATTTTTAAAAGGAAATTATTTATTTGTATTTGGGGGTTAATAATGATGATGAATCGGATACAATTTTTTTATAACAACTGTTAAGATGTGCTAACAGAAGGGTAAAAGTTTTGATTCAAATCTTTTTACTTTAATTGTTTCGAAAATTATTGGGCACATACATAATAATTCTAAGATATATGTATGTATTAACACAATAGTATGTATGCAGGTTTTAGTTTCAGTGTTAAAGTTTGTATCGCTACAATTAAAATATTTCAAAATAGCATGAAATACTCGTTAGGCAAAATGTATTCTTGAGTTGTAAAATAGAAAAATTAAATTTGAGAATTACCTGCAATTACAAAGTTTGATAACGTTTTTAATTTTTGAATGTAAATTCATTCTATCAAATAGATACGTTCTTATCGTTGAGTTATGAATATTTCTAGTACGTATTTTATGTCTGTAAAATTAATAATTTTTCAAACTTACTGTATCTGTTTTTTATTAATGGGAAATTAAGCTATATATATATATATATATATATGTTTGTTAACCTTTTGCTTTGGCTTTAATCCAATGTGTTTGCGTTCTTATCGAAAAACTTAATTTATCGGAAATCTGTATTTATATATATCATTAAAAAGTTTAATAAATATTTTATAAACTAAAAATGAATTAAATGAGTAGAAATAAAATAAACAATAGTTAAAATTAATAAATATTTGTAAGGTGAAATTCGTTAAATTATTAAATGTAAGCCAATTCCATGTCAAGCCATTTGAAAACTAGAGAGATAGATATTTTAGCTCTTCAGACTATAGAATAATCCGATGTCAAGGTAATCGAATTGATTATGTTGGGCAGTGAGTCTATTTTGGCAAATTCTCACTCTTTGCATCTGTTACCCCTGCTTTTGTGGCCATCAATTATTACTCGCAAGTCTCCCGCCTATCGATCCACGTATGCTGGAAGTGGGTTTTAACAACATGCAAAGGCTGCCAGATCCAAATATTCTAAATTTATAAAATGTAAATATAGCTCAATTTCGAAAATATAGGCGACTGACATGAATAAAGTGACGATTTCGAACAAGTAACTAATCCTTGTTAATAAATCAACAAAAAGGCATTTATTTGGAATAACTTCATTCTAACACGGCGAAAAAATAGCAATGTATTTTAGTTCTACAATTTTTTTTTAATAAGATGTAGTTGATTGCTATTTCGGCTCACGCACTCGTCTGAACTACTATAGAACTAAAATATATTGCTATTTTTTCATCGTGTTATAAAAAAATACTCCACAAAACAGTAATCGTCATACAAATTTTCGAGTTATAATTTCTAAGAATTACATTTTTGTACGAACCAAATATGCTGCTAACAAAAATAAATGAAAATTAAAATCATCAATTTTTATAAGAATCGCGATAATTCTATAAACCGTGACAAGTGTAAAGGTCTTCACGCCAAAGCGTCGTTTTACTGGAAGAAAAAATGTATCTTATAAAGTTTAAATGATTCGCATTAATTAAAGGTCCAAATATATATTAGATATAAGACAATAACTTTATCTTTTACACAACTATTATAATTTTGATATTTATATATATGCTTTTCTTAATTCAAATATTATTTTCAAGGTAAAACTCCAAAACTATGTAGAACTAACATACATTGCATTGATTGATTGAATTGGCATTCACTTGGTAGAACTCCATTATAACACGGTGAAAAAATAGCAATATATTTTAGTTCTACAAAATTATTTTTAACAAATATAGTTGATAGCTATTTCGGCTCACGCCATCGTCAGAACTATGCTTAAACTAACATTTGCTTATCTATATATAGCTGTGCAGAAAAGGCACACAGCACATCCTATCTCCTGTTCCAACGGCCTAGCTTGTTACTTTAACACAATTACACATTGCATTGAGTTTTTTTTTGTGTAACCTTAGTCTACAATAACTGTAAAATCATAATTTCTTCAATTGAAATATTTTAAAGATAAACAGACCTCAATTATATTCAAAGTCTGTAGAAAACGAGTAGTTAAACCTTTCTCATTCCACTTTTCTAAATCCCTTACGTGAGATTAGTTCAATAAGTCGTCAACTCAAATTTTAATTCTTACACTGAATCACTTAATATACTTATAGAATACTTAATCCCACAAAAGCTTTACCATGTAAAATAAGAAGATATATCTATGTTTCAAATAACTCAATCGCACTTTAATGATAGTTTATTACTGTTTATCGTAAAAACCTTTTATCAAAAATTGATGAGCTGTATGCATTGATTATAAAATTATCGTTTAAAAATGAAAAGAGATCGGTATCAAATTAGTATTGCGTGTTATCTCTATTGTATGTAAGCAATGTATAATGTTCAACGACTTCAGTTCTATTTATACGTATGATAGAATGTCTAACAATGCCGAAAAGCAAAACCTGGGCAGAGAGTGACAAAATATGCGGAAATGTAAACAAATGCAACAATTCAAATTTGATATTGAAATATCAAAAAATACTCTTTATTAAACAAAAATTTTCTTAAAAATCTGTTAGGAAAAGTCTTCATTTATAAGTTTTATGAATATTATTTATAACATTTCACACACACATCGGAGAAGCAAAGTGATCTCTATTGAGCTTTGATGGATTATTTCATTTATTGATAAATCTGACGCATTGCATTTTTTTAGAAACTTATAACGACGAACGGCGTTTGTTAAGGGCCTGTTTAATACATTGCAACTCAAATTAGTTATATTGTAGTTATAAAAAAAAACGTTCAAAGTTATAAGCAGCTCTCGTCTTAATACATCTATTGAGGCACCTTTATTAAGAAACCATATATTCTTCATTAGATAATGATATATGTAAACAAATATTATGCAGTTTATGATATATTTATAAATTGCTTTTAATATATTGCAGCCCACATAGCATAGAAAAAATATGCATGTGGTCCAAAACGAAATTATCTTGAGTAAGTCTGGTTTATATCATAAAAAACGATGGCTTGAAATCATTTGATTGTTAGTTATTGCTAACAAGAAAATACTTTCATAAAAACTACACAAAATATATTCCAAAAAATGCGATATTTTATTATTTAATAATATCACACATTATAAATTAAAAAAAAACTCTCTTCGTTCTTATAAATATTAATTATTAAAAATGTTTATGGTTTTCTTAGTCACTCTTTCAAGTGTGCAAGATCAAATAACTGTTGTTTTGATTGGTGTGTAAAAAAACTTAACTATCAAAATAGAGCGGCGACGGTTTGGCGTTCAGATTAAAGTCAGCAAAAATAAAATTCAATGCATGTTTGAAAATAAGAATATTTTCATTCGGCGTATAAATATATATATCTCATAAATGAAATCATAAACAAGGCTATTTTATGGATTTCCGGTGGAAAAATACTGCAACCCTCAATGAACGGGGCGCCACTTGGATATTAAAAATATATTGACATTCATTTTCCCAGCACAATTTTCAACACAGCGCGAATGGATGCTTAAAATTTAAGCTTTGAATTTTATCTAAAGCTTTTTGATACTAAGGATACATTGATTCTTATTGCGTTGCAAATATGTGTTCACCCATTACTTGATATTCATTTTTTTATAAATAACGACCAGAAATAGAATAAAACCTTTACACATATTTTTACATAGTTTATTTATTAAATTTCTATACAAGAATTTTGTTATTCTTCGTAACCTAAAACAAACACAACATTGTTTTCTTCCACTTGACCCAACTTAATTTACAAAATTAGGTAGATGATTAGATCTTGGATGATAAATTTCTTAAATATGGTCAAATAAAATATTTAGCCATGAATACCGAAATAGTAATAAAATATGTGTTTAATATTTGATTTATAAATATGACAAATAATTGTTGGTCGAGCAGATTCATTTCAAACATTTAAATTGATAACTGAATGTTGGAATTTTAATAATAACTGGAGATACTTTCGGGTCAAAAATTAATTGTATACGGCAAACCGGAAACAGAAAAACGAAGAGACCCATCATGTTAGAAATGTTGTTAGCCTTCCACAGTCAATAATGTGTGCCCAACCAGAAATTCATACTACATTAACCTAACAGCTTTCAGCTAAATTTAGTAAAACTGGCTTACGAATACTAGCTTTTTTGGGGAAATATTTAAGCCAACTGGAGAATACTAATTCCACTGAAAAACATATAAAGATTTTTCAGTACATATTTTTTTAAGAAAAGATAAAAACTATTATTAATTTATATTTGAACTATTGGTCACAGAATAAAAATCTTGAGCCACATACCTTTTTTTTAATAGTGACTTTTAAAACTATTGTATTTTATCTGTACTTTGGGTAGTTAATTAAATTGTGTATTTCTGTCATATTATTCGATCAATTTTATACTCGGTGGGTAAAATTGCTGTGTATTTTAGTTCTACAAAATTATTTAAAAAAATATAGTTGATAGCTATTTCGACTCACGCCATCGTCAGAACTATAGAGACTACATACATAAAATGTCCTGTGGCTCATGTTTATCCGTTTATATCGGACAGACAGGTAGAAGTATATCTACTCGAGCTGAGGAACATGTAAGATCATTCAACAGTAAAAAAAACAGATTCACAATTCGCTAATCACGTTAATAAGGAATCACATAATATAAATTCAAACTCAGCGCCTAAGTGTTTGCATCTTTGTGGTAAATGTCGCAGAATGACGGCTTTGGAACAGCTGGAAATCAATAGACATCAATTATCACAAAGGATTCTTAACGAACAAACTAATATATCATCGTCCCCATTAGTTCTACCTATTCCCGGGGGGTGGTCCGATTTGCTTCCGTAATGACCACTTCCGCGCCACATGTAAACTTATTGTCGTAGCCGCCTTTCGTTTCATTTACAATTTTTGAAAAATTAGTTTTATTGTGAGAAAGTAACAAGCTAGGCCGTTAAAACAGGAGAGAAGATGGATTGTGTACCTTTTCTACACAGCTATATATAGATAAGCAAATGTTAGTTTAAGCATAGTTCTGACGATGGCGTGAACCGAAATAGCTGTCAACTATTTTTTTTTTTAATAATTTTGTAGAACTTAAATACATAGAAATTTTTTTCGCCGTGTTATAATGAAGATCTACCAAGTGAATGTCAATTCAATCAACAATTTTAAACTAATATTTTGATGCCAATAACTGTTTTGGTTAAATAATTTGTTTGTAAAACTGTTATTAATCGACTTTCATTGGCTATTCAAAGGTAGTGAAAGTCTGTTTGTTTGTAATATTATTATATTTTAGGCTTTGCAGGGTCAACAAAATCGTCAGATGCCATGGAATTTATATGTAGAAGAAATGGGGAAATACCGTGACTAGCTGTGGCGAGGGTATGGCACGCGATACTTCCATCTCGACAAAATGGGAGACCCCTTCAATGTACCCCAAAATCATTCGATCACAATTCACCAACAGAATTTCTAATATTCAAGTTCATAAAATATTTTTGTGTTATTATATACTATAAGTATTCTTTTAAACATTACCGACCAGCCGATTGGCGTTTATTGAGCTAAAAACGAACAATACAATTTAAAAACTACACAAAGAGTCAACCAAAAAATTGTCAAAGAATCCTAGAAGTTTTAAGTAAGTCAAATAAATCGATTTCATGATTCATTTAACGTGCATTTATTCATTTAAAAACTTGGTATGTTGATAAGCTATAGGTCTTTGAAAAATAATATAATCCATTAAACTCATTTTTCGTATAATGAAAGTAATTCATATCAAAGCGTTCGGTATACACTATCAATTTTAAAACGAAGTCAAGAAATTGCTATCAATAGAAGGAAGTAAACTACCGAATACCCGTATAATAGGTAAATCTTCGCAAAATGTTTTTTTTATTGTTATAAATAACGCTTCACCGACGACTTGTCAGCAGATATATTACCTATAAAGAATTGCTGGCGATGAACTTTCCATACATCCCCCTCAAATAATGACGTACGACTATCCGTTTTCTTTCTTTTCTATCCAAGTATGATAGATAGACTATCGAATATTTACCCAAGGCACAAACCCGGTGCGTGACTTCTCATCAATGTCGGTTCGGCTGTCGTATTAGACAAGCTTTTTTGTCTCACGAGGCACTTATTTGCTATTCCGAAGCTTCTTTTGCATTATAAGCCTAAAAGAAGGCCTGAATGTACAAGGTGATTCAGAAAATACTGTTATGTTTACACATTCTATTATATATATTATCATAGCATATTCGTACAACAGGCAAAAAATCCATACGTTTAATGTCCTCTCATTCAGTTTGACTAGCATAGTAAACTATTTATTGGGTTCAAATACAATTTCGGTTAAGATTATGCTTAAAGTATACAAAAATATTTAATAAATTGGAATAAATGTTCATTCTCTTGGTAACTGATTTTAATCTAGAAATAAGATACTATAAAGCAAACGTTTTTTAATTTGATTTATACATACCAATCTGTATGTCTATGAGACTTTTAAAATTTTGTAACCATCTCTCGTGTCAAACAAATTAGGTGATCCTTATTCACATCCCATCTCGTTTTCCTTAACTTATTCCAAAACAAAGATGGCGAATGGAAAATGACAACTAAAATATTAAACAAAATATGTACTACAAATCAATTGTCCATTTTCTATTATATTAAATAGAAACACCCACAAAGTAGTTATCCTTCACTGGTCTTGGTAACTATGCACATATTTGCTTAGTTTCAATAATAAGCTTTGAAAAAATGTAAAATATTCAATAAGATTTCTTCCTCTCTTTGAATGCCTCACATTAAATTTAAGAGTTATTAACCGCAATTCACTAATGTTACAACCTAGACTTCGATACTAACCAGTTTAACAATAGTCCAGAATTACTTTATCATACCTTGACTTCTATTGGGTATCGGTCAGTACATTTCATTATATAGATATGTTAACAATACTTCACTTTTCAAACGAGAAGACGAGATGAAAAACAGGATAGAACAAGAAAAGAAAAAATCCCTAGCAATGCTATAGATTAAAGTTCAGATATCTTAAAATCATAGAAAATTCATAAGCGTTGAATGAAAGTCTTGTTTAAGAGAGATCTGTTATATATATTTGAAAATGTGCTTAAAAATCATCTGTATAAAATATTTTTTTGACAAATGTAATAATAAAAATTTATTGACTACGTACATCTCGAAAAAATTACATACATAGGCATTTATTCAAATTCCTGTTCAGATATTCATGTTTTAACATTTCTGTCTTCAGAAAATGTTATTTTATGCCTTTGATATTGACCTTCGTAGAGAAATAGACAGTAGGTCTTGTAAATAAGTTTATCTTACGCAATTTTATTGAGATATAACGAAAAAAAATGAAATAGTCAATTTGAATGAGGATTTGAAAACATAGACTCTTTATATTTTTCATATTCTTTCTTTGCATATTCAGCAAACCTTCAGCGTAATAAGGTATACTTATGATACTTTTTTCATCAAAATTTCATATATTTACAATTTTTCTTTATCAAAACTCATCACATACCTTTCTGAAGAAAATTTAAGCAGCCTTCAGGCGGCATCAATATCATATTTGTAGTTTTATTGTTCGAATATTAATAATCTTTGGAATATGTCATAAAGTATTCTGTTGATACATGCGGTTTTAATTCGTGTTAACCTCAATTTACGATGGTAAACTTTTGTCAATGTAAAATGACCAACATTTTCTGTTTATTATCATTAATTGACGACAGACATATTTTGCACCATTGATTTTCATTCTTATATTTTAAATGTGTGATAAATATACTGCATAATAAATGTATGTTTATAATCAAGTAAAATTTTAATATGTTGTATAAATGTGAAGATGGGTGACACTTTCAATTTGTATGCAATTGTACGCGGATTATAAAAAAAATCAATTATATAATCACATGAAAATTTTTTTTTTCAACAAAGTTTGAAGATTTCTTATCGATATTTGACAAATCACAATTTGCTGTAATGAACCTTAAAGCTTTTAGATTATTTAAGTTAAAACCGGGAAAAATCTTTTTGCTTTATATTGAATCTTAAGTATTTGTTTAACATAACCGCTTTCGTCTAGAAACCTGTTTATACCCTACATTAAATTTCAGACCAAGCGTGACCAATCTTAACACTATGAAACCTATATTATTTCAAAAGAAAATTTTTGTTTACCTAAAAGCAAAAATTTTATTTCGTAGAGGATTTAAAAAGAAGTGATACTTTGTTATAAAATATTTTGTTTTCGCCATATAACAATATTAATTTTCCAAAATTAAACTTAAATAAAATAGTCGATTTCTAGTAGTTATATTTGATCTTCGATTTCCATTGAAAGCAATAGTACTTATTTATGTTTTTTTTATAGTTTAAACAAATTTTGTTTTTTAACCGTTTCGATAAGTTAGAGTGATGCGAATTCAAAATTTCAAGCTAAACTGTGTTAGCTTCACCAAAATGTTCAGGAACAATCAAGAACCACTAGAATCAAAATGTATTGCTGTTAGTAACAGTGTCGTATTCTTTCTACATGGCTTAATTAAGTAACTAACAATTTTATAAATTTATGTTTCTAATGGTTCTCCACTAATAACTTTTTCTCTACTGAAAGCGGAAAAAAATCTACGATTTTTCATTGAAAAATAATTATGTAAGATTTTATACGATTAGATTGTGTGAAAATTGAATCGGCACTTGAATATATGCACAGTTTCATATACGTCTAAATAAATTACCCACTTAAGATGGAATACTTAATTTAATGCGAATTGATTCATTTATTTAAAAACCTAAATCGTTTGTTCGGGTATTAAAGTGTTGATCTCTAATATGATGCTCCTTTCTACGTATGCACATCGTAGCGTAAGTTGTTTGCGGCTCGTAGAGGCAAGAAGTGCTACGAGAAGGTACTTGCGTAGAGGTGCTACGATATTATTTATGACTGCATTCGAGGAAACCGCGCTGTCCCATGCCTAATTCAAATGAGAGAGGCTGATTTAGTATTTGCGAATATATGAATTTAACGTGTTTACTCATATGATAGAGTTATCTGCTTCTACAAAATTTAAATTATACGAAACGAGCCTTTATAACAGGAAAACACACGTGATGGTTTTGACGGTTATCATACATGATATTGTTTGAATTAATATTGTATTACACAGAGTATGTAATATTTCGGCATTTATTATTATTATTATTTTGACTTTCGGCAAAATTAAGTGGGGAAGTTGGTGAATGTTTAAATATTATACCTTATGTCTTATAAATATATATTATAAACTTTTAATTTTATTAAATCGCTTGGTAAGATATTACAATTTACCATCAGGTTTATCTTAAATAATAAACCAAAAGTATTTTTAGTTTCAAATAACTCAACAGAGAATGTTATTTTTTCTTTAAATCACCATCACAAAAGGTTTCTAAATCAAGTGTTGAAAATATGAAAGTAAAACGAAAACATGTTGTGTAAACGCTAAAAGTCTTAATATCAAATGATTTATTTCTATAAACCGTATAAAAAGGAAAATTGTAATGATAATTCGATTTAACATAAATTAAACTTCAGCATATTTAAAAAAAATCGAAATAAAATATTTTTAGACAACACATATTATTTTGAGGAATGTGTCCAAAATGTTTTTTCTCATTGACAGGATGCATAAAAAAGACGAAAGGAATCGCTCACCTATTTTCTATGGCTAAATTCTTGGATCATGTCGCATTATAACAATCCATCGATATTGACATTGTTTGGTTCGTAGAACTTTCACGTGACTTTCAAGTGTGATGAGATCTCAATAAAAAAATATTTTTAAATTACAAATAAATATCACAACTGTATTTTATTACAAGGGTTCGTAATTAGCTGCATATGTAATCTCTACTCAGCCATTTTGAAACCCAAAGCCTCATTGTGGTCAAGTTTGTAAACTTTAGCGTTGCATAGTCGATATTCAATTTCAATATTCCTCCAATAATTCAAAATGTATTAGAAGAAAAATAAAGAACTAACTAAGGCAAATCTCAATGAACGGTAATTTTTTGTAAGTAAAACTTCGAAAGCCAGAAAATACAACATTTATTTACAGCATTACATCTCAAGTCTTGTTGCATTTAAATGCGATTCAATATGCAAACTTTAAATATAGACGTTTTTGGCTACAAAAATCAATACTTTGTTCTTATGCATTTAAAAATACATCATATTAAGCGATTCGAACCTTGTGTGCGAGACAGTTGGTTTACTCAGCTGCTGCAAAAAGAAAAATAACACACAATGGCTTTAAAAAAAATATACTTTTTAATTACTATTGTACCCGCATTTGGATCTATATATGTTATATAATATATGAACGAATAAGAAAATGTGCAACAACTTGACAAAGCAGCGTCAAATTAATACAAAAAGAGTCTAAAATCTTACAATATATAATAAGAGTAGCAGTCATTCGCTTTGCTTATGACGTGTTTTTGACTAGAATTTTAACACTCAAAAACGTTTAATTTAATAAATTACTAAAATTACTCAAATAGAGTATAACAGTATCATAAACTTGAATGTTTATTTTATTTCATCGAAAACTTCATAGTCAGGATTGCATTGAAGCGAGATTTTTATGGATAAAAAATCTGTTGAAAAAAATCCGTTTTACTATTGAAGCTAATATCAGCTGGTATGCGAGCAGAGAAGAGTAATGTTTTGCTTTGATTTTCAGCTCTCACAATTTTCAAAGCCATTGTTTGCATTTTTTCTTGCTTTCCGTATATATTCAATGAAATTTTCCTTATTCAGTTTTATTCGTCTATTAAAACTTGTCAAAAATACAACTTACAAAATAAAAGTACTTGAATGAAATTAATTATTTGAAATTACAACTAAAAATTTCATGTGATTTTTTTTCATTATTTTTAAAAGTTTATTATACAAGACTTTACAGCTGACGTCAATCTTCCACACGTTGGATAATCATAAAGAAAGTTTACATTTAACATTGAAAACACATATAGCAAAACTTTAAATAAAGAAGGTTGGAAAATGTTAGTTTTCTACATTTTCAAATTATTATAAGCAGCAAATCACAAAGTTTTTTGACGAATATGTCTACCTTTCTTGTCATTCAACAGTCACGCAGTACTCGCAACTAATAACATTTAAGACCGACGCAAAGAAAACAAATAGTTTAAAAAAGTGGAAATATGTATTTTATTATATTGAGAATTATAAATGTTTTATGATATTTTATTTTTTCTGTTTCACATTTAATCTTTTAGCTAAATTAGATTTTGTATAATACCCTAATTGTTAAAATATTTTATATCAGAGTTGTTTAACTATCATTTTCATTTTTGAAATGTATTTTTTTTAACAAATGATTATTCATTTCTATTTCTTTCTCAAGTTTGATGTAATCCTCAACACTCACCAATAATTCAAAATATTAGCAATGAATATCTTATTTCTTCATATCGCCGTATTGAGTTATAACGTATAAACGTAATTATTTAAAGCCTCGTATCATAGTTTACATACAAAACTCAATTAAATTTACTGTTAGAAAACTTATTTTTGAAACAAATTTGATTATGATATGAAATTTCAGAAAAATACAATTAAAACATCAATTTTATTACTGGATTTTTTCATTTAATTATTTTATCGAATTTTTAACCCAAATTGTGTGTTTCGTGTATTTTATAATACACAAATTTCTATATTTGGAATAAAAATAACTAAATATAATGTTTTCTGAACTTTATTTACGCGTTGAAGCAAAAATATTCGCACAGATGTACTCGACAAAGGATCGGCAATAATAAAACCATACTGTGCTGACCATAATTGTAAAAAATGCAGCCAGTTGTTTTGACAAAGAGTTTGTTTTACACATTTTTGAAGTTTAAGACTTAATTTAAAGGCCAAAAGATACAGTTAAGCGAACACAAGAGCTATAATTTGTTGAAAAAAATTGGATAGAGTACATATTTGCAAAAGTTTATGAGCCCTGAACTAACCTAATAATATTATTTATGACAACAGTATCATAATACTTTTATTGGAATAAAAACGCTTAGCTTTTATATATTTTATTATCAAATGTAGGAAGTATAAAGATACAAATGTCGCATTACCGATCAGATTGCAATACAATATGACAAATTCAATCGAAATCGATTTTTGTTGATTACACATTCAACTAAAGGCCATTGTCAGAATATCATTATTTGTTTAAATAATTTGATTGTTTCATAACCGCATACAAAGAATTATGGAAATTGTCATTGTTTGGTATTATAACAAAAGCATCAGAGCGTTTAACCCCAACCTTTCCCGTTTTTAAGCAGCTTCGAAAAAATATCACGTTTTGACATTGCTTGTAATAGAATTCAACACTCACAGAGATATTCAATATTTTTATAGCGACAAAATATTAACATATTTTTCATTGCTGTCCAAAAACAAAGAATCCATGCAGTACTATAAAACAGAAAAAGAAAATTTTAATCTTTACAAAATATTTTAACTGTGCCCAACCTATAGGCCTTTAAATGTTTGTTAAAATATCTAATCAGACAATTATAAACAAATATTATTTAATCAATTTATTGATGTCTTTTCTGGACTATTTTATTAATAATCTTCTTATGTGATTTCTTTGACGAGATTTTCAATAGTATGACCTATATATTTAAAGAAAACAATTCAGAAAAAATTTCAAATAAAATACGAGCCGCATGACACAACGTTTTTAAAACAAACATACGTCTAAATGTTTCACGAAAATTTCATTTGCTTAAAATATCGGGCCTATATTAAATTAAAGTTTTACGCTTAGAATTGATGCATATGGACGTCTATGAAATTGTTCACGAAAAATATTGAGTATTTCACGACAGGAATTAAGCTTATTAAAAAAAAATTTGCCAGTTTTGTTGCATTATGGAATATTTGAAGATTCTGAAAGGCGAAACCCGGTTATTTAATGAAAAAACATGTTTAATCGTACAAAGCTTGAACTGTTCAAATTCGATTTTGAAATTCTATTAGGCACCTTCAGTCGATATGATAAATTATTGAAAATATAAATAATTTTTCTTTTCTATTAACTTATAAAATACAATAGTTCTCATAAAATAATGTGACAATATTTCCTAAGTAAATATGACTGTTATAGTAAAAATGGCAAGGAAACAAATAAAGTTGTCCTCGATTTTATATAAAACAATCTATTAATGGCAGTGTTCGATAAAAAAATTATAAAACCTCTGATGGTATTAAATATTCAGTCGATTTGAAAACGGCGCCGAATGATTGATTGCTATTTTACATGTTTTTCCACTTACTGCGTATGTTTCTAGGTAACGTATAGCCCAAAAAACGAGAATTTTTATATTTCATAACCACATTTATTACCTGTTAATATTATTGACGAATTTTAACGAACGCTGTAACTGTTTTCAATTTTTTAATACTTTTAAAACTCATGCAAATTCTCAAGGCAATACAAGCTTCTATACTTAATTGCGAATAATCCAAACAACGTAAATTATCAATAATCTCTTATCGTAAGAGCCAATCTCATTTTTCAAGAGCCATATATATATAAACAAACAATAATTGAACTAGCTTTTTTTTTAGACAGCTTTATATTAAGCTCATGTTAAATATTTCTGTGAAGTTAATATGAAATTATTATAAAATTTTTCTAAGTTTACATACTTATTGAGAAAAGATGTTTTTTTTTGACCATTGCAAATATTTACAATACGTTTGTTAACTGTCAGTTCTTGAGTAAAGCAAAATTGAATAGTATTTTTTTTAATATTTTTTATAACATTTTGTAAAGAAAGGGTTTCTCTTATTGTGAACATAGTAAATGACCAAAACTATCCCTGATCAATTATATTTAAAATAGCGTTAATTGAAAATACAAAAAAATATGTTGTATTTATTTAAAATCATTTAATGAATATAAAATGGTACTATAATGGTTCTCTTATGGTGTTCTTATTCCAAGAGTTATTAGTTAACATGTTTCAATAAAAGTATGCAAGGAAGACTAAAAAATCGAATCAGGTAAATAAATATATTGAATTGCGTTCATTATATTTTTGAAGTCATAAAACAAAACACTGTAGTTTGTTCCTTGATTTATTTTACAGAGAGTATCTAAATAAGTTTATTCCTTTCGTTACAAGAATCCAATTTGCTGATATCAATGCTACATGTGATGTATGGGAGTCATGTAAAAGATATATATTATATCATATTATATATGTTATATATGCGTTGATGAAATATACCATACACTCAATCTTTTTTATAGTCTACCACAGCGCACTCTAATTTAGCGTCTCCGTTCTTCTTATATAACATAACATACATACAATCTTCAAAAAAAATGTTTTAACTTCCGAAAAAATTATATTTTTCAAATAACAAAAATATCGTGTATCGTAGAAGGTAGAGCATTAAAAGTGGCTTTTTATTTCATATTAAAAGATTATTTAATTCATAATTCAAATTATCTTTTCAAAGATTTAATTTATTCAAGCTTTATACAGAAGAAGATGTTGAGCAACAAATAAAAACTAGTTTCCATTAAAACAACTAATTTTATTGTGAACAATTTGTGTATGTTTTTACATTTAGCAATAAAAGCGGAAGTGAATCCAATAATGCGATAACATTGATTTGAAAAGTAAATCTAATAATTCGTAATAATTATATCACTATCAAATATGTATTCAATGATGATGAACTATTACGCGCCGAAAATTTACTTTTTAGTTAAATACTATAATATTTTTGATCATTATGTCTTTTAACAATTCGAAGCATTCGTTTTCAATCTTAAGAGTGAGATGATTTCCAAACGTTACATTACTAAACTATGTTTTGGATTTTTTTTAATATCTAAGTGGTTTATCTATAGTGATTTAAATGCATATACCATATGTTTTTTCGTAAATATTTGAAATTTACGATTGGTTTTTGTTTATTTAGTAATCGTTTGTAAATACACATGCGTCTACATTATCAATATCGTCATATATATGGTATTTGAGGGCGTTGAAATTATATTGATTTACGATAATTCACATTGTTTGACTTATCTCTGATACATTGAAATTTTATTTATGAGCCAGTATCGAAATACTCGTCATCGAATCTATGATACATTAGATTAGTTTGCGAAAGCTTTGCTACTTTTGTTGTCTGTTTTAACTGATTTAAAAATTAATAATTTCTTTCAACACATCTTTCAATGAAAAACATTTAATTTGTAACTACAGTTTGTTGGATAGACATATTTATGTTTATATCAAATTAATGGAGCGTTAAGATCTATGACGCGTTAGCATCAGAGTTTTTTAAATCTCCTTCATGTTTTATGTATTGATTTATAAAAAAAATGTTTCGTCACTGCTGACTAACGTAAGTTGCTGTAACATAACTTTTAGAACGTGAAAATCATTCATATTATATTCCTCTTAAATTTCAAGAAATATTTAAAAGCTACAAAATATTGCAAGCTTTTTTTGTTGAAATTTATTTATACAATATAAGAACTGTAATATTTTTTTTAAATCTAAGCATATACTACTCACTAGACAATATTTGGCAATAACGAATTGGAAATATATACAAAACATATTCGATAAGGATAATATTAACTATTTAAGTCACTTCAAATCAATCTAAAATTGCATTCACATCTGCTAAAAACTCAAAATTACGTAATTTTGATCCATGAACTTACCCTGACTAAAACCTAGACCTACTTAATTTGTACATCTAGGCTTTCACCTGAATGTACAAATGCTGACATTTAAGTTTTTATTATTGTCGTTTTTATACGTATACATTCATTTATTTTAAATAATCGTAATAAAGAAAAAATAATTAATTTTAACATTTATGGTGATGGTATGTCTAGTATGATTTCGAATAATTGTTACAACACCAGAACATCGTCAATGTAGTATTGAAAAAGATAAAATAGAGATCAAATAATAAGCGGAATAAATAATCTGTACATGGAAAATATTTTCACAAAACATATTTAATGAGGGTGCGTAATTTAACTTTGTTCCTCGGCTTAGCTGTAGAAAGTACCAGATTGACTCACAAACAAGCAAAAACTTTAATTCGTTTTCCATCCAAAAGTAGTTTAACAAAATAAACGTATGTGTAACATAACCATATTATATTCGTCTGCGTTACCTTCCACGAACGTAGAGACGAATGAATTAAATATTTGCAAGTTGCTGGCGCCGACGCATTGCCTGCCCATGGGTAGTAGGGTATACTGATATATTATTAACCTTCATATGCCTGCGGCGGGGTAAAGCGTGTGAATTATGTGAGTCACTCATAATTATTATGATTATTTTACGGATTGCGGGTAATAAAGTATGTTTAATTAATGATCGAATTTATGGCGTATTAATTAAATTCATTACTACACCATAGGGATGAAATCTTAATAATACAGCGAAACATACGTATATAAAAAAACAAAAATCATTTTTGGAACACACTTTTTCTATACCAAATGTCACTAAAATGACATTTAACCCTTTGGTTAGTGAGTTAATTTTTAGCATCTTTTTTCGTTCTTATTATTTTTCCGTTTTTTTATGTTTTAAATTATTATGATATACACACATATTTTATTATTGAATTATAATTATTGGTTTTCAACATTCTACTCATTGATAATTTAATTTTAAAAAATGTTTTTAAAACTTGAGAAAGCTTCTTTCTATTTACTCAGAAAGTTCCACAAGCATTTGTTCGATTCTTGAATAAATGATCGAACAATACTAGACTTGTGTACCAGTTATCAATAAACATTGTAAAAAAAGTACAATAGAAAAAAAAGTAAACGGTTAACATTTTTTTAGCATTGTTTACTTTATTTTATTCATATCTATGTAGAATTTATAAAAAATACACAATAAAATTTTATTTGATTTTGAAAGCGTGTGATTTAAAATAATGGGTAAGGGAGTGTAAACGTGACGGTACGTTCATACCGCTCAAAGGATTCATAGATCTTTTATCAACCATAGCTATGTACTGGTGCACTTCACATTTTCTATTTTCTTTCATTTTTCTTATCGGGCGATAGCTATAGCATCATTTTATGGTAGCTTTGTATATGGTCAAGAACATGACTATTGCCAAGTTGGTTTTCCTACCTCTACCTGTTATGTTATGGAGACACTGTTTAACATCTAACTTCTATATGCAATACTGATAAAAAAAAACGAATCGAATCAAGATTAACTTCCTAATGGTTGTGCCCTCTAGCTCAATCCGGCCTTTCAAATAATTTGCCGAGCTCAAATATAGTAGTTTACTGTTAAACTTACCATGGCCGGTTATAAATTGGCAAGCACAGTGAACAAAAGCTATTTTTTCATTTTTTTATAATGCTGTGAAATAAAACTGCAGAATAGCGGTCGCGTACCATACGAAGAGAAATATGTTAGGACATTCGACTTGAAACAGAAAATACATTTGCGGAAAATTTCTTGTGCCAAACTGTTATAAAAATTAAACATATTCGATGTGATGTTCAATATATACATATTTATACAAAGGTAAAAGTTAATATTGCATTTGTTGTCTTTATTTTTGTCATAGACAAAACAATTCTCTATATAACAGTTTATCGAATTAAAGGAAATCAATAGATATCAATTATCACACGAAACTCTAAACGAACAAACAAATATAAGTCTATCGCCGCTCCTCAGACCATTGCAAGTGGCAAATTCTTCCCCGCCCAAAAAACATCTCCGTCATATATTTAAGCTTATTGAAATTGCCGCCTGTTTAGTTTCACTTACATATTTTTCTTTAGTTTTATTGATAGCAGGAAATAAGCTAGGTCATTAAAACAGAAGAGAAGATGTATTGTCTACCTTTTCTACACAGCTATATATAGATAAGCAAATGTACGTTTAAACACTGTTCTGACGATGGCGTAAGCCAAAATAGCTATCAACTATAAATTTTAAAAAAGTTGTAGTATATCGCTATTTTTGTCATCCTGTTAATATAGTCTGAGTTAATAATAATGTTTTTTCGTCATAGTTTTTATTCTGATCCTTTATTACTAAATATAGATTAAAACATTTTTGTGAACAATTCAATATTTTCAAAATCTAACACCGCAAAAAAATATTCAGCAATGCAAATAAAACCCATACATGAGTATTAACGCGCAATAAAGTCGTTATTCTGGTTTTGGTTTAACGGTCAGCTGAAAGGAAACTGTCAAGACGTCGTGATATTAAAAAATATAAAATTTTTCATATGAAAATATGGCTTGAAATATACGGTTTCATAAACATATTGAAATATTTTCAAATAATTGCCGTTGAGGTACTTCAATGCATTCAACAGAGTTATATATTGTAAACTATAAGAGAGTGTAAAAATGTTTTTCTGAAAGGATTTTTTCTTAGAAAACGTTCCACCATAAATGCTGGATGAATAATGTGGAACAATCACGTCTCTAAGTATAGCCTCTTTCAAATGCACGACACGCCCTAAGGATTACAGGATCTACTACTAGCGTGGTATGATTTATAAAAGAAGAGTCATTTGTTGTATGCTAGACAATTATAAAATATTATATATACATGTCGTGGTAAATTACAAACACATTTTTTTAGGATTGGAAGGATATAGGAAGTGCTATAAATGAAATGTTTTTGTACACCATCATGTAGTATCAGTGTTAAAGTATAATATATTTAACACGACAAATTTTTTAAATGATAATTATAAAAATGCCCATACAAAACTTGAATAGACACAAAACTATAAACAAAAAAAACATACTAATAGAACATCGAAAAACTAGTTGGTTTTTTTGTTGGCATTTTGTGAATGATTGCTTTTTTCAGATTTCCAAAAAAAAACAATTGTATTATTTGCACTGTTGAGGAAAAAATGAAAGGTTGTCAATGTGTCGAATATTACACACATTGATTAGTTTTAAATTGAAAATTATATATGAATGTAGACTAACTCGATAAAAATTCAATCAGTAAGAAAATTGCTTTATGTAGGGTGAGTGCATTAGTATTATTGAATTGACATTTTATCATTATTTGTTTATGTGTCTAGAAGTAATCTTTTCGACCTTCTTTCGAACTTCTAAAATAGCTCACATGCTATGAGTCAAATTATAATTTGTTATATCGTGACTGTCTGTCTACTTTTATATTGGATTAAGGGACAGTATATGGAATTGAAAATATAAAAAGTGATTATATATTTGTTTTTTTTTCATACGACAAATTTGCTTTTCTTGTTTTCATTTCAGCTGTCAACTTTTTAGATTAAATTTTCGAGAGACATTTTATTTAGATGCCAATGAAAGAGTTAAATGTCAATACCAAGTTTCACACTTATTTAGCTTTTTCGTATCAAATTTTTGATGGAAAAATATAAAATAATAACACTCATAAAACTTGCAGTTATTGTGTATTAATTGTTTTGTTTATAGTGACATTGCAAATAAATCGATTACGTGACTTTGTCTATGCTTTACTTAGAAAGCCCGCAACAAATATTAATAAACTTATAGACAAATGACGTCAGTTCTTTTGCATCCGTGAGATAGGATTCCAAAAGGCGATACTGGGGTCATAAGTGATAGAATATACGGTAGCGTACAAAGTTTCAACAATTCTTATTTGATATTGAAAGCACTTACAGTAGATATTATGAATTAAGCTTTTACACGTAAAGAAAATGTAGTAAATTATTTTAACTGTGTTTTTTTATGATGTTTGTATCACGTTATTTAAGATGTATTGTCATTCGAACAATTATCATTTAAGCATATACATTTAATTTACAAACTATTTAAAAAAAAATACCGAAGAGTTTTATTAATAATTGATTGTTTTATATAGATTAATTTTTCTTTATATTGATTTTTAAGTTTATTCATATTAGTATTTTCAAATGAAATTTCGTCGTACTAAGCAAGGAATATCTAAAATATACTGTTTTTCATACAAGGGAGAAAATGATTACAGTAACTCATTTCATTACTGAAACGTCTAATATTAAATTTTTGGTCTGGAAAGCATCTTTCTATACAATGAGAGTAATGCACTTTCATAGAATGAAAATTTCTGAATGCTTTTCAAGTAAATAAATTTAGTAAAAGGAAAGTTCAATATCTCGAATTAAAGCACCCATTTCAGATTCAATAAAGGATGCGCCGCCCCACCAAAAAGGTACATTTTACAAATTTCGTTCGAAAAGTGATATTAAATTTTGAATCATTAAATGTTACAGAGTTTTGAAACACTTATACATATAATATACATCCTATACTGCCAAACATAGTCTATAACACCTTTTATACAAAATCGAGTAAGTTTTTGCTCAAATCGATGTTTTCACCTAATAAACTTTATTCTCTAAGTTTTGTAGCCATGTATATCTTTCTTATACATTCGTTTACAAAATAGGGTTATTGCCAAAATCAGAACTCACTATTCCTCACTAACTAATCTCTTTTTAAGAGAAAGTTTAAGAAAAAGAGTAATATTAAGTCCCATTGGCTTTAATCCATTAATGGAAAAGGAGTGAAAATATATGCGTAAAAAAGGTAAATATTTTTCTTTTTAAATAAAAATTTATTTGATACAAAATAATGTTTTTGTTAGAATCAGTCATCATATTTCAGTAAGCCTTATGCTTACACTTGTTTTGAAAATAAGATACTTAGTTGTGGATCTATGTACTATTGATAAAAATTTGATAAAAATATCCTTCAAATATTTCAAAAATCAAAATAAAATCATTTTTTTTTAAATTACTACGTATACTACAAAACATTATGAAGCTGTATTTAAGCATCAGAAATTAAGTATATTTTCAATTATTTAAAAAATATGTTTTTGGTGTTTTATTATAAAAAAATTAAGATTTTATAATGTGTTATTTTGTGTATCAAATTATTTCTCATTCTTTTTTCAAGTTCTTAGTATTTATTAATTTTTCTTTACTTGGTAGGGCTTTGCTTTAGAAAATTTAAATGTTAAAAATTGTCTTTTATCGTTATGAAACATAAGCTATAACGAGAAAAGATGTTACATTGTGTCACCGGGAATAATTTACGGTGTGAAATAATTTTTCATTGGCATTATACAAACACGTATACCAGGCAACACCGTCACGTGACTGTCACTCGCAGCAATAATAATATAATTGAAACATCCAACATTCGAATAAAATTATTCGCTTCCGAAAATTTGAATTATTATTGCCGTTGTTGTTCCTTTCATAAACAAAACAAAATGGAAGGCGATAAAAGGGCGCCAAAAACAATGGCCGACTTACGTGAAGCTTGCGCGAATTATGTCAAAGGCAACGTTCTAACCGTATAACAGCATACATAGAATTTTTGTTTGTACATGCATATTTAGATAATTTAAATAAAACATCAAATTCTATGTAAGTATAAAATTTCTTAGTAAATATTTGTATACCATTCATTATTTCCTGGTGATATGGCAAGTCCTGCGAATTTTTAAATACAAGATTTTTTTTGGTTACGCGCTGTCAAACTCTCGAATTCATTACTTAGTTTATATGTTGAAATTGAAAATTAACTGGCAAATGATTTTCAACCAACAAAATAAAAAAAAGATTTCAAACTATATTTTCACAATTTATTGTTTGATTTTTAATGAAAAATTGTTTCCCTTTTAGTTATTCCTAGTTAGATTTAAAAATTTTGACTTGTTTACAAGAAATCAAGTCATAGTTAGACCTATACACACTTGTTTTGTAAGCTTTCACCGATGTTTATTGTTATTCAAAGCGCGATTATTTTATCTTTCGAAAAATAATTACATCAACTTAGGTCGCTCATGGGTTAAATACAAAATGAAACAATACGCAAAACCCTTTGCGTCATACCAGTGTCGTTATTTCATCCAGTCATAGTATAGTGTCTGAATTATTCTGTTGCCGGTGAATTAAAATAAAATATAACAATATAATCAAAAGTTCAAGCCTTAGATATTAAAACCTAACAAGCAACGTGAATGCTTATATAATTGATGCTTCACATTCCTTACATGAGTGTACAGCTAACTTCTTGAACCACAAACATTTCTGCAATCTTTACAAACGTATCATTATAAGCTACAGAGAAATAAAACGAACTTGTATCATGTAATGCTGGTGAGTTGACGGTAAAAAGATAGATTTTGGCATGACAAAAAATAAACAGTCTTAAGAAAAAAAACATATTACACCTTTTATGAATTAACTAAGACTTCAACATAGCAAATATGTGTATTGCCAAAAACAAAATATCGATAAACATTTGCTTTGCAACGTCCAAAAAGATTCACAGTTGAATTTGATAAAAGCTTATTTAAATTATTTTTGAGATTTTCTATATTATATTGGGTCTGAACTCAGGTCAAGTGCTAATCGGGATTCTTTCATTTATTCAATAAATAATTTTATTTTTTGATCAGGACCGGTTTCGCTCATCGCGATCATTATCAACTGATGCTGATGATGAATGCTCGCGATGAGCGAAACCGGTCCTGATCAAAAAATATATTGTGGAAATAAGTACTAAAAAATGTGTTTTTAATATTTAAAATATAATGCCTTTCCATCAAGAAGTGACAGTTAACACCTTAAAAGTGAATAATTTTATTCAAATTATGTAATATTATATAAATTGCCATGCCACTAAGAAGTGTTATAAGGGTTTGCGGCCCATCACTTACAAATGAACATAATTAATCAAATATTTTTTAAAGCTATTTAAAAACGCGCTTTCACTAGTATTGTTTCATAGAAATAGCCTAGGAAAGCTCGTTTAAGCTAAGTAACACAAAAGCTGCGAGATGTATCATCGCTACGTTATTATTTATTCAAACGATGAATTCTAGTTTTGAAATAGATTATGATTTGCCTGATCTTTGTGTTGTCTACTGAATCAGTAATAACAAAACAGTGGATTACTTCAATACAAAAATCTACAAAATATCAATCTGTTTTTATAATTTTGTACTAAAAATCTAATCTAAATAAAAAAATAACGGCTGGCCTAACACCCAAATTACATTTTTGCACATATGTTCAAAATATTTATCTTATTATAACTATCGTATCTACATATATATCATATTTTTTTATTATTATATTAACCAGATGATTCAATCCATAATAACTGATTTAAGTAAATTTGTTCACAAGCAAATTATCGTCCAGTATCCACAGCAAAAAAAATTCTTCCGTCACCAAAGTGAATCAAATTAAGTTTATTTTATATTTCAATAAAGTTTAGAAATGACTATGAAAGCTTGTCTTACTTAAAAAAACATCGCGTTTTATTTTAAGATAAGATGAAATCTTTTCGCTAAAAATCCATTAATTATATCGGATCAATTCATGCATTTGTATAAATTATTGAACAAAAACCGCTTAGAAAAAAATGTTGCTGATATGAGAATTTTTATTTTGACTATATTATTTCATTAAACTTTGAATATTTTCTTGTTATAAAATTTGTCAAACTTAAATAAATATTATAATACTTTGAAAAATAAACATTACTTGGAAATACAATTACTTAATGCGTCAAAAAGTAATATATTGTCATAATTATTGATTTTAAATATATTTTTTATTCAATTTATAAAAACAATAACGATTGGAAGTTCTTTGGATAGCTACAATAAATATTTAATAGGTACTCCTATATAATTTATCGTGGATAGAATCCGCGAGCGTAGCACTCGTAGCACCTTCAATATTAACCGTAGAAGCGAAAACCGTAGAGTCTCATTCTGGAAACCGTAGAGACAAATTAAGCACGACACGCGAAGTGTATTAGACAATTTAAACAAGAAGCTCTACGACTTGTTATCTATCCTCCCTACAGGCGAAAGCGATTCATATTTAATTTAGAAAATCCAGCATTGATAATTTAGCTTTTGTTTGAGCGAGGTGTAAGTTGGGGGAATAGAATTCGTGAGTGACACCAAATGATGCTTTTGTTAATATTACACAAAATTAATTCACTGCAAATGACTTTCATACAAATTTCCAGTTTTTAGTATACGAATCTGTGTTTTATATAACATAAATGAGCTCTTTGAACCATTGCAAAATGATATTACACAACAAATAAAAAAGCAAAACAATATATTCTTTATTATTGCAAAAAAGACAAAAATAAATAAAAAATATTGAAAGCTATTATATTTAAGCGCTACGTCATCGAATAACTTTATTTTTTATAAAGATTTCGAAAACATGAACAATATATCAGTTTGCCTTTTTAGACATTACAAATTTTGGATGGGTTTTTAAATGGTCTTTATTTGCCTAATCATGACCTCGTATAATTCAGAAGACACGGGTTTATAATACATTTATAATACAGCAGACTAAAAAGTATTTTTTGCAAAAACTGTTTGCTATCCAGCTGAAAATTATTTACGAAAATGCCTATATGAAGAATCAAACTTGAGAATACCGCAACCGAATCGATCGAAAGTATTCAAGCGTTCACCACTTGACAATACCCCCAGTATTACCCTTTTAGTTACATAAATATCATGAGTCTATTTGAAGAATTATAATAAGTGATCAGATGATAATAAAGAAATAAAGTGTTCATTGCATGCTTTATAGCAGAAACATGCGTATTGTGCAAGTATGTAAGCTTGAAAAAAGCTTAAATTTCTTCAACGTAGATCTTCGCAATGAGGCATGCGCTTCATTCAAAGTTTTGTGGCTTTCGTACATCTCGTTGAGGGAGTTGTTTGCCGGAAAACTTGAAAACTTGGAAATGTTCCGAAAGTATAGCCATCCGTCTTTATTAGCGGGAGGTCCTCACTACGCAAAAATTCCCCGTCGAGGAGTTTGCGATCAATTATGTAAATTAGTTCTGAGCTTTTGAGGTGTTACTTTTGAATTATTTCAACACCTGCTACGTGTTAATTCATTGCGGGAGGAGAATGAATAACAAGCAGGTAGTTTTGCAACTAGCCTACCCTTTTTTGGCAACTTACAAAGGCATCATTAACAGGGTCCTCAAAAACTTCCGACAAAGCACCTTAAATCCCTTCGCTTTCAGTTATAAGTTGTTTTATTGCCGGAAAGCTTTGACAAGTCACCCAATCCACAAAAAACAACAGATTTGTGTTATATTGTGTCATTTGAAGGGGAAACAACAAAACCGTTATTAAACTCTACTTAACAACTAAACGTTTTAAATGAAATAAAATATCGTTAATAATTTGGGATTATTATTTCAATGAAAAAAAGTTATTTTGACTTGCTTAATTAAGAGAATAAAATCTTTTCTTATAATTTATGATGTCGACTTAAAGTGCTTGATGAAATTAATATCAAATATGAATTGTTACAACTTTGCACGATTTCACATGTTTTGTCACTAACGAGCCGAGTTTCGCCGTTCGGCATCTTCAGGCATTCTATCACACGGCTGCAACAGAACTGACGAATTTTTAGTCGTGGTGTAGCCGAGTCGTTAGTGAAAAAAACATGTGTACAAAGTTGCAACAATTTAAATTTGAAATCTATTGTCCCGAAAATTTGGAAATCGTTATAAATTAAGAGTACCATTTTCTAAAAGGCGTTATGTTTTATTTATAATCTTTTATTTTGAAGTACATTTAAATTGAAATTTATTTTGGTCGATTAGTTGTATTGTTTTTTTTAACTAAGTATCAACTAAACTGTAAAAAGTTAAAAAGTTTGTACAGTATTTAAAGAAAATAAACATATTTGATAACAAAGTAACTCCGAAATAAATCGTTTTTATTTAATAAAAAAACCTTAATATTAAAAATTTTTCTTAATTTGTATCGTTACAATAAAATTATTTTAATAATATATACTTTTTAAGATGAAATAGAATATTTTAATAAAAATTCAGGACTTTGAGAAAAAGATTTAAGTTAACCAATAATTTTCGAACTACGCCGATTCTATTTGTGTACATACTCGAGCCTCATTTGCAGTCAAAATGTGTTTGGAGTGGTGCATTTTCAAAAAAAAAAACTTCGTAAGCTCTACCTGCATTCTGTGTGAATGCAGCTTTTTTGTCTTTCCATTGCATCGCCAAAGGCTGTTATCGCGCGGTTCCAAAGCGTAGACAGTCACTTTGTAGACACATATTATATTGACGTAGACCTCATATTGGACTCCTGTAACCATTCAATAATAAATAAATTTTGCGAAAATAATTTTCGGTGTACAACCCTTTGAATAACAATTAATCTAATGTTTGTATATTTATTAAAAGTATCACACTTTCAAAAATATGCTTGAATATTTTTGTTTGCACGAAAAACGATAGTGTATTAGTAAAAACATTTTTTTGCTTGTTCTTGAAAGGGACTAACGAATATATGGACCAAAATATTTATTATACATATTATCTTTATAAAAAAAAATTACAAATTAATTTTGTTTTATTATAATGTAAATATTCTTGTCGTTTTTGTATTCGCACGGTCAAAAATTTTACAAAAAAAAATTGTAAGAAATGAAAAATAAAAATGTTTTGAAAAAACAACAGTGTATTAATGAAATCATTTTTTCGCTTCATCTTGAAATAAACAAACGAATATTTGGATCAAAATATTTATTAAATATATCATCGTTATAAAAAAAAATACAAATTAATTATATTTTATTATAATATGAATACTATTGTCGATATTATATTTGTAAAACCAAAAATGTCACAAAAAAAAGATACGAAATATTATTTTTAAACTTTGTTTTAAAAACGCAGTTTCTTATTTAAATTTAAATATTTCGGCCAATTAAAAAATAAATCAAAATGTGTCTTTTTATTGAAGTCACAAAAACTTTGAAAGCCACAAAAGCTGACTTACATCTTTCATTGCCCAATAAATTTATTAAATTGATTGTTCGTTTGAAGTCAATATATGGACACGAAAGTGATTCATTTAAATATATTTCTTACATTGAAATATTATGTTTTTATTTAGAAAGTGTCTCAGAAGAAATGAACGGAAATCCAGTATTTCAATATGACTATATTTTTGTATTACTGGTCACCTCACCATTAACTCATACACACACCGAATGTGGAATGCTCCATTTACCGTTCTTTGAGCGACCTTTGCGATTCACGTGCATTCGAGTGTTTTCATTGATGCAAAGAAGCTCGTACAAGTCCTAAGCAACTAAGCATCGCTGCCTCAGAACCAAAAAACTGGAGCAAAATAAGAACTGTATGATGGTGATTTCAACGTAAATAACGATTTTTGTATGGCACTTTTTACTTACGGAATACTTGAATTTTTACTTTGTGCTGTTGTAGCCCGAAAAATAATGCAAAAAAAAACATTTTTTTAATAATATAGTTTGACGTTGCTATCTTAAAATATTTTATCTTTTATTTGGTTACATCAAAATGTAATACAACCTAATGTTAAAAAAAGCAGGAAAACTATCTCATATGAAAATTCTTGATACGAATCGATTATTTAAGAAATTTGTTTGGATGAATCAACTCAATGCGGATGCTTATATCGTAAAAATACATATGTAATTCAAGTATTTTCACCGTGGCTAAATAAACTATACATTGTGTGTGAAAGAACAGTCGAAAAATTGTAGCTTTGTTCATGCCATGGTGTTAATAAAATATTATTTGTTTAAATAGAAGTCACAAAAAAAAAACACGAAAATAATTTTGTTATATGAAACCTTTTCTTGCCGAAATAAAAAATGGTGTTAGCTTTTTTAAGCTTCAAACAACTGCACTAGTTATGCGATTTCATAAATAATAAAATTAAAATATGCCGCATGTTGACCGACGGACAAAGCAAGAGTTGTTTTTTAACAAAGGGCAGCTTATGTTCACATTTTTAAATTGAGCAAATGGTTATATCTGCTTTTAGTGCATTAGTAACATGATAATCTTGTCTTTTGACAATATACGTTTTTTTTCTCATTTATTATTTTGCAATTTGATCAATGTACCATTTTTTCATATAACGATATGATCTCATCAAATGACAGTTTTTATATCAGTAATAACAGCGTCTCATATAATTTGTAATACAAATCGACAAAAAATATCACTGGAACACGGTGAAAAAATAGCAATGTATGTTAGTTCTACAGATTATTTTATAAGATATAGTTGATAGCTATTTCGGCTCACGCCATCGTCAGAACTGTGCATAAACGTACATTTACTTTTATATATATAGCTGTGTAGGAAAGGTACACAATACATCTTCTCTTCTGTTTTAACAATCTAGCTAATTTCCTGCTAGTAATAAAACTTTTAGTTTTAATTTTAATAAAACTAAACTGGCGGCAATTAAAATAAGCTTAAATATTGGCCGGAGATGATTTATCGCAGAAATGTATTAACCCCTTGCAATGGTCTGAGGAGCGGCGAAAGACTTACATTTGTCTGTTCATTTAAAACTTCGTGTGACAATTGATATGTATTGATAAACATAAAACAACAATAAATATCACTGGTGCAGTTTTATACAATTATGGATGCTATACCTGCATAAAATTAAGCAAGTGAGTGAAATCATGAACAAATGTTATCGTTAGATTTTTTAAATAACATTTATATTCTAACCATTGAAGTTTTCCCGCGTAACAAACTGAACGCGATTAGGATACACTACAATTTTTTTAGTCATCATACTTTTTCAATCAACTCTGAATTTTCATAAAACGTTGTGATGCTGCCATTATTGATAACTTGTCCAGTCTAGAGTGTGCTGGAATGAAATATTATATTATTATATACCTGTCGATAGTTTTATGATTTACCTGATATAATATTATGCAGAAAACTGTTTAATTTATATTATAAGTTTATGTGTGGAATATTCATTTCTTCATTGTAATAGCATATGTCATAACGTATATGATGCTATGGCAAATTGGAATATATTCAAAATCTCAGAAATCTTGAAGTACACAATCCCAGGTAATTAATAAAAGAGTGGTTATAAACTCACGATATTTTACTTATGTTATAATATTAATATCCCATTCTTAAGTACCTTCTGAATTGTTGAAATTTTCCACAAAAATGTTTTCACAAACTTTAGTCTATAAAAATGTCGATACTACGTTATCAAAATAAAACTAAATAAAATAAGACACGTGTTTCGCTTCTTTCAGAGGAAATTTTTAAATTATGATATACATAACGTTTTTCCTTTATAATGGACGCAAGGGGGGGGGGGGGGGTTTAGAATCGAAATAAAGCAAACGAATGAACATATTTCTAATGACGTTAAACATTACAAACTATTAAATTAATTCTCTTGCGTCCATTATAAAGGAAAAATCCTAATTTGATTGTATTACAGCTCAGTAATATCAGTATCATTATCTGATTGTACTGTTTTGATTATATCACCCCTTCCTTGATTCCTTTAGAAGGAAAAAAACACGTGATCCAATTTGTAATATCATAATTTAAAATTTTTAGAATCAATCTTGCGTTAGTTGGTCTGAAGATGCCTCTGAAAGAGGCGAAACACGTGTCACAGTTACACAATACGTGGTATAATCAGTTATTTTAAATTTTATATTAAAATGAACTTCTTCAAATTTACTGCCGAAACCATCGAAAAAATTAAAACTTATATCGTATCGTACGTAAAAAGTTTAGTCGCAAATAACTTAGAAGCTAACAAAAGATATACAAAATTAATATAATATTAACAACTTTGTATAATTAATGAACAAATGTATAGCTCGAAATATATGAAATCGACAGTATTTATGTATAATAACATCACTTAAACATTATTTGTATATTAAGCTCACAGCTGTTTAAAAAGTCGAGTGGCAATCCTCCGAGTCTTATCGAAGTAAATATAAATTTGAACAAAAATTTTGAAAATTTTAAAACGTGTGATAAAAAATGCTTTATATATCTCTAGAGTAAGTCTCTTTACGTTAACGACAACATACTCCATCAACAGTGCTATTATGACATTTTTTTCACTTTAACATAACACAAAGTTACGAAAAAAAAAGATAAATTTGATTGATGAGTCCGCTCGCATCTCGGTGGCATATTTTTACACTCCTTTCGCCCGCGCTCATTACGAATGAACCGCCCTTGTAAAAATAATATCAAGTCTCGCATGCTGACATTCCTTTGATGCCCCTTCATAAAGCGTCATTGTTTGATGTTCGCAGGGTCGTAAACCAAATGTGCCGTTGGGTCAATCTCTTATTGCCAGAAAGGCATGAGTGCAGTATGAAAAACAAATATCATTGCCCGTTGTCTATTTAATGCCAGAATGAAGTTTTTCCTTAGGTATCCCATTTTTTATAAGTAATTTTCATTCCATATTATACTGTTTTTTATCAGTTTGGCAGCAAAGTGTTGAACGATTAAAATCGTATATCAAACAAATGATCATCACGCAAATTTGTTGCTGTAAATTTTCAACAAAATTACATAACGCAAAAAAGAGAGTATATTTTTGTTAATGTGTTGTTGTTTACAGGCAGTCCTATAAACGAAGCGACTTAGATAATATGTATATTAGGTCGTATATATGTTTATATGTATATTATTGATTGAATTGGCATTCACTTGGTAGAACTCCATCATAACACGATGAAAAAAATAGCAATGTAATTTAGTTCTACAAAATTATAAAAAAATATATATATATTATTTTTCGCTAATCACGTTATAAGGGAGTCACATAAAATAAATTCAAACTCAGCGCCTAAGTGTTTGCATCTTTGCAGTAAGGGTCGTAAGATGACCGCTTTGGAGCAGCTGGAAATCGATAGACATCAACTATCACAAAGGATTCTGAACGAATATACTAATATATTGTTTAGTCCACTGATTAAACCGCTCTATGGGGGGTTAGGGGTCCGATTTGCTTCCGTAATAGACCATCTCCGTGCCACATGTAAACTTATTGTCATAGCCGCATTTTTTAGTTTCATTTACAATTTTTCAAAAATTTAGTTTTATTGCAAGAAAGAAACAAAGCTATGCCGTTAAAACAAGAGAGAAGATGTATTTTGTACCTTTTCTACTCAGCTGTATATAGAAAGGCAAATGTTAGTTTAAGCATATTTCTGACGATGGCGTGTACCGAAATAGCTATCAACTATATTTTTTAAAATGATTTTGTACAACTAAAATACATTGCTATTTTTTTCACCGTGGTTTATATGTATACATCTTTAACAATTTGAACATTAGTTCAATTTTATACGAAAAAGCTTAAATTATAAACACATAATACACCCTATATATTCACTTTGAAGGTAAAAAAAAATCATTTTTTTAATAACAAATTATTAATCACTTTTTAAAAATCTTTTCGAATACGTGTTAATAGTCTCCATCAAAATACATAACAGAGGCGTTCTTTGTCTAAAAACGCTTTAGGAATAAGAATTCAATTCGTAAGCTTTCGTCGTGTTTTGGCAAGATATAAAGATTTTTGAAATCCATCAAAATGCTTGCTTTGTATCACACAGATTTAAGATTGGTTTATTTTACATGGAAATCAAACATCAAAGAGATTTTTTTGTATGTATAAACCCACACACAATAAAGTGCATATTTTTCCTGGTTTTATAAATACAGTAGGCTGATCTTCTGTGAAAATGAAACATTTAGCCTAAAGGATACTGACACAACAACACAGTAAGCTTTTATGCTATGGTTCAGGCCAGACCTAACATCGTCAAATATTCATCTGACCCTACTGTTGTCCAGAAAAGTACACATCATTGCTGGTCAGAATACGGCACGCGTGCTTTTAAAGGTCTTTGATTTAATAACTTAATAAGTAAATATTTTTCACGGACTCGCTTTTACTTGTATTCAGCTATTGAAAGTTTATGAACGATATTTATTGGTGCAAGATGTTAAACAAAAAACAGAATTTTTGTCAGATACACGAATCATTTAATTAATGATATATTTTAAATAATAAAAACACGTTTTTTTGTACTTATTTCCAGAACATAATTATAATAATACCAGCTTGTAATGCCCGCAATGAGCGAAACTAACGTGATCGTAAAATATTTTGTGGAAATAGTACAAGTAAAAAAAAAATTTTTTTTTTTGTTTTTTATGAAATTTCTATTTCACATTTGATTGAATACCTGACGTTACCGTAAGGTAAAAGCTGGGTCGTAAGAGTCAAAATATGTGAAATCGTACAAAGTTAATGTAATTTATTTTAAACAACAACTTGGACACACTTCAAGTCAGTGACACTTTATTTTAACATATTTTTGCCTTGAAAAACTTCCATCAAAAGTAATATAAAATTAACAAAAGAAAAAACGAGTAAAACTTAAGCTACGTAAAAGTATTTATTTGTTTAGAGTAAATACGTTTAAAAAGAAAATTTAAAAAAAAAATACACAATAAATTTAGTAGTATTATATGCTGTAACGTAATTATGTTAAAAACAATCCACCAAGCTTCGTTAAAAATATTCATGTGCGATGTCGTAGCACGAGGCCACTACAGTAGCGTAGGCCGTTGCCTGTAAAGAGTGTATGGGTATCACACTGGCTACTCAGCATACAACCTACTTAATCGACGTCAATGACAGTCAGGTATGTTATATGTTCAGTGAGGCAGTCAGTGGCGGATCGCCATATAAATTATGCTGGGTTCAGTGACTCTTTCACTCAAGGGTACTTAAGTGTTGGTCTATAATTCAGTGCGGAAGATATATGAACACAATAAATAAAAACTCACTTCAAAGCATGCCCCAGTGGCTTTTTACATATAATAATAAATAAGAAAAAAAGTTTTATAGTATACTTTAAGTCGCATGAGTTCATAAATATTCGGTTCAATCTCTTTTTCTGTATCCTATATTTATCTAAATTATTTAATTAAAAAAAATATATCAACAATGAACTTTTTTAGCGATCATATTTTTTTGGAATACTCACGACAAATTTATAATACCGTAGAAAACGTATTTTTTTATAATCACCTTTATTTTTTAATTGAGTTAAGATAATGAAAAAAAGACAAGGAAGCGGTTAGTAGCCAGTAAGTTAATTGTTTTTTATATGACATATAAATTGGGAAGAATTTGAAAGTCAAAAATATTTCTATAAATATTATACAATAGATCACTGTGGATTTTTAGTATCTTTTTTATTTGTATACCTAGAATTCTTGATATCATTGGCACGTTTTATTTTATTTTTTTAAAAACTATTTAGTTGTTTTTTAATGCATTGGAACAAATTATTTTTTTTAAATATACAGGCAGAAAAGAAAAATATTTATAAATTATAAATTAAAAATTTAAAATTTTGATAACAATATTGTTGATTTTACAGAAAGAAGCAATGTTTTCATCAGAGAATTGAATACTAGTTGGAAAAAATGAAATTATACTTCGTTAATGCTTTCTTAATATAAAAGTTACATGATAAATAAACAGAGAATTGGCAAATCTATATTGTATTGACATTTTTCAATTACACAATTGTTGTTAATACTATGAAATCAAAAGCCACACTTTGTGTTCATTATTACATGTTATGCAGCGAGTGTTTCAGCGTGACCTAAAAAGTTGGCGCATTAATTATTTGATACAATACTGTTTTTACATTTCAATAGGGGAAAAATATTAAATTCTGCATCACAACTGTACTCTTTGTCAATTAATTTTGGTTTTCGGTTATTGCAAAATTATAATATGTATTTCTAAATGTAGATTAACTTGATTTTGATACAGTAGATGAAATCACAATTTCATTTGAATCGTAAAATAAAATATAATTTCATCGTAACATATTTGAATACTTTAACTATTAGTAGTCAAGTGATTAAACGATTACTATTTACTGAATGCCTTTTTGTGTTAATGTGTAATTGTTTTTTATTAAATACTCATTAAATTTTCATTGAAATGTTTATTTTACTAGCTCAGGTCGTGAAAGTATACAGAAATAATGATTTTATTTTTGATTTTTGAGATTTGAATCGGGGAAGCTTAAAGAGTTAAATTCTGATTTAGTTGATCTTAAAGACTATTAAAGGTGATCTCAATTAATTTTAATATCTGAAGAATTAACAATTTCCTTATACTTTTAAACTTGTATTCTACATTAACGGCGAAAGCTTTTGACAGTAATATTACCTTGTATATCATTCATCAGTGGGTATCTTGTTAATGTTATTTTTCTCAATAAAATATGTGGATGTGTTATGTTTTGATATCGAATCTCTAACCTTAAGACAAATTTAAATGAAGCGAATGCTTAGTCAATTAATTATTGGAAGAATCTATTAAGAATGATTGCTAGTATTTCATTATAAATGTTTAGTTACATTAACTCAATATGTCATTAACTTTTCGTTACTATTTACAGTTTAATCACATCAGTATAATTTTTTTCGCTCATAGTTGTACATCTGTATACCGTAAGTTGAAAACTATTTTGAAGGCATATCCACTCAAAGCTGAAAATTTAAACTTTATATTACAAAAAAAGTTATCTTTATCTTTAAAAGTCAATGCGTGTGTGTCTGTTTGTCCTTTATCCGATCTATTTAAAACTTTACAAGTATCTTTAGTACGCTTCCGCAAAGTTTGCGTCATACATAAAATCAATATACAAATTTCTAAAGTAACCTCCCATGCTGGCATACCACCGAAAAATTCGGTGTTAAATCTAATCTATAATTTTACTATAAGCACTATTTACAATTAAAATGTTTGTTATAATAAAGAGTTTTCTTTGGTTTTTTCAACTGTGAGATCGCAGTAACGCATATTTTTGAAGTTTAAACAAATTTTCATGCCAAAAAGATGAAATGTTCAAAATCTCATGGATGGTAAAAGATTTCAATATGTGTATGATTAAATACGTCTGTTTCTTCCCTGAAGATATGTTACAACGTAAGTATTTATATCAAACTGTTCTTTCATCTTGTTACACCAAGATTCTGCTGTATAAGTTTCCAATACTGTTCTTATAGGCCTTTCTCTCGCGATAAAATCAACAAGATTTCTACCATAATCCGCAACGATCACTTGACAGAAAAAATATGATCGCATAAATCTATCCGGGGTGAGCGGCGCGTTTAGGACACGCCCGTCATTCCCGGTTGACGGTACGGATTCCCGGTTTATATGATTATCCGGGATAATCCTGGAAAGGGCAATTTAACTTTGCCGGAAGAAGGATTACCTTTACTTTGCTGTGCAGCGTTTTTGGTGAAATTCAGACGCCACCCCTGCGGAAACTTCTATGAACGATGTTGTTAAGAATGATCGAATTTGCTAACGTGCTTAATTTTCTTGTTTTTTTTCTGTAATAACGATTTGGAGAAACTCTAAAGCAAAAACGCTTATTTTATAACCGAAATATTTTTATATTCTTACAAAAATAAACTTATATGATATAAGCAATCAATTGAGAAGAATGGTTGTGATTCTTAAATTGAAAACAATGATGATTATATTTTTTCCGTAATAAACAAATAATTTATGAAAAATTGAAAAAATTATAGCAGATCTTTTTCAGCTGTTGCGATTGTTTTCAATTTATTTGATATATTTAAAATGCTACCAACATTACGTATACAAACAACATTTTATAATAATATAAGGGCTAATGAAAGATGTTGCAAATATGTTAACTGCATTTATTAAGAAGCGAATGACACAAAAAGTATTCAAAAATTAATAGTTCACAATTCTAGAACAAAAAATATTATACTGTTCGTAAATTATTCTTTATAAAGTTGAAAGTACAATTAACTTATTTCACCATTATATAAATAAATGGAAACCAGAGTATATATACACAAAAGAAATATTCAGTACCCGCTATTCATTCGCCGTGAATAAATCTTTTCGCGAATTGAAAATAAAACCAAACTGACCAACCTCGATATGTTTCTGACATCTTTCAATTGGAAGCTTTCTACTTGGGGAGCTTTCAAGTTTTAAAAGAGCTTTTGAATACTTTTATTTGAATAAAAAACGCGCCGTTTTTATAAAAAACGTTTTCATGAAGTTTACGTCACACTTTTAGCAGGGGAATTAATGCACAAAGTTTTTCAATCTAGCCATAAACTCTTGTGCCATGTTTTTGTTTTTTTTTTATATGTAATATGGACAAAATTTTTACCCTTGTAAAATTTAAATAAATATTTCATTAACCCAGTCCCCTCGGCAAAATAAATAATGCATCGCTTATTTCGAAATTTTGTTAAAGCGTTTCTTAGTGAAAGTGGTGTGTCCGACTGAAGTTGAACGTCATTGCTGTTAGAGTAAAACGATAATAAATTCCCAAAGCAAAAAACGTTTATAGAAAAAAAATACATTAATTACAGTTTACAACTAATAAATTTAATGACGTTTTAATCTCATGTATTCATCCCACCAAATTTAGCCAAAGATTTGAGTCAATTTACAATCACTTAGTTTTCTTTTGAACGGTGAATCAAACTTCAAGTATTTCATGCTTAAATTTATGATATCGACCGAATGTGCATAATGGAATTTGAATATCAAATTTAAATTTTTGAAACAAAAGATATAGAATCGTACAAAATTTCAGCAATTCAAATTCGATGATTTTCTGCTAACTAAAAATACTCAAATGCTGAACGAATCCGACACTTTAAATATGATTTTAATAACTTTTATCGTTACAATACAAAGTGGCGAGGCCGCACTTCAATGCGCAGAGAGACTTTGATATGTGTGTGTGCTTGCTTTGTGTCAAATATAGATATTGATAAGCATTATACACTTTGAATTATTACTAAACCGTTGTCTCACTTTTTTAGCATTTACGTAATACACTTGATATGAATGATACGCCAGCAGTTTGCGTTTATACCGTGAATTAAAACTTCACTCAAGAGGTACGCTCACATACACTTTCATCATCTTCGCATAAACTACGGTATGTCCAACGCCTTTCTAAAGGCAGATATAACAAGACGTATGTATTTTTTGATTGAAAAAAAACAGTGATAAATTTTAAAATCTATTGTATTTTATTTTATGACATTAAATGATTTTCCACCAAAAATTGTGTAACAGTTTTTATATATTGCATCATTCCTTTATCTTAATTTCAGAAACTAAATAAAACTTCTAACAAACACAAATAACCTAAAAATTGCTAATCAAAATAACTAATATTTCACGTGTTGAATTTTCACATATTTTTATTGTACATTTATTTTTAAATCACTATGAAAAACTTTGTAAACCTTAGCTCAATTTAAGTTTAATAAGTGGTCTAACGATGTCGGATGTCGAAATTTCTATAAAATTATTAAATCTTTAGAACTCACAGATTTCCAATGTTAACCTTCTATACTGGTTTTTCAACAAAGTTAATGCAAATTCCATGGGTTATAAAAATTAATTGAATTTTTAATTAGTCAAGATTACAAAAAAATAGCCACTAGTAGAAGTTTATCTCTAGCTAAATTGAGGTCATCTTACTTGAGTTGAACAATAAAAACTTATTGATTTTATTCAAATTCAAAATTTGCAATATGCATTTCTCTGGCCATAAAGTTACATATCTTTGTGGGCAGTAAAGTTTACTTAAAAGATATAAACTTGCTATGCGTAGAGCTGTAATCAATGGATACATTGCACTCTTGTTGCATTATTGATTTTGAAAACAAAAATTTATCCAGATATTGCATATGAAATTGATGAGCAGTTCATTACATTTTTTATTGCCAAAAAGCATGATGTTTAAAATACGTTTATTTCTAGAAAGATGCCTACATCACCGTGGATCAAATGTTACTTACTTTATGTATGGAAATTTAAAATACACAGTTCAAATATCAATGAATGGTTAATATGGCAATTTGATTTTTTATATTAAAATTTATAATGTTAAACTAAAATTATTTCTCCTTGCAAAGATCATTTATAAAATTTATTTGCATTGATTCTTGTTCGTAAGTCGTAGCTTTAATAAAAAAAATGTATTTAAATGGTATCTGCTTGAAAAATAATTATTTTTTTATTTAGTTGTTAACAATGCTCACAAAATTATAGGAAAATATGTTTAAAATAGATTACACCCAGTCTTTTTTTACGCGAATTCGATTATACGCGTCTTTTTTGGACGGCACGGTTACATTTTTTACGCCTTTTATTTGTTTTTACGCGATTTTTTCATTCAAATTCCAAATTCGTTTTAAAGAAGAAATTTGTATATGAGAATACACTTGAGTGAATCTATCTTGAGAACAATAAAGATTTTTTTTTATAAACTATCCCGGTACTAAGCGTGCTAGAATATTTCAAAATGAATTAAGACTCTGTATGATGAACTACATCGAACTTTATAAAGAATTATAGCCAAAGAAAATGCAGAAAACCATCTAAAAACCAACAACGGAATTTATTGTAAAAAAAAATTTACCCGTGGAACAACAAAATAAATCCAATGTATCAAGAATTGACTCATATCAAGAATCTCCGAGCAAAATTCAAGATTTCGAGGAAGAGTCCGAGCAAAATTCAGAGTCATGCAAAATTCAATACTTTCGTTCAAAAAATCGCAAACGATTACATTTCGCAACCGCGAATGACAGCAGCGAATAATTCATATAAGCGAAAAAAAAATTTTATAGCCCATTATATTTTTATAAGCAATAAAGACATGAAAACATACAATTTTTTTTTGCACGAATTTTAAAGAGCAAATTTTGGTTTTTCATACGTTTCTGGTAGATTTTTACGCGATATTTTAATTTTTGGAACGAATTTATCAGATTATATGAAAGTTGTGATTTTTTTTACGCGCCTTTTTCTGGAACCAATGTATCGCGTAAAAAAAGGACTGGGTGTAATATTTTTTCAAGAAAAAATCTGTAGTATTTTTGAGCCAATTTAATAAGCTTATCTATTTACAGTATATTTTGAAAATGTTTTTTTTTTTTATTTAATATATTTTCCATGAATATTTTAAGCGAGGGGGCATAAAATAAATTATTTTTACTTTGAATGTGTTTTCATTTTAATTTCATTTTTAAACTGTGAATAAATTTAATTGCTGCTTTTAAAACTTAAACGAATCCGTTATGTGATAAATCCACAGATATATATTTTAATATAATATCACAAAACATGAATATACATTCTTAATTCATTTTGATATTTGAATTTTAAATGTATTACTATTTATGTCCGGACGGAAACATATTATAAAATATTCAATGGTTTCCTTTTAGAAATTCAGAATATATGTAAATATTCAAAATGACTTTCAATAAAAATATTATTCCAGTTCTTTACAATTCTGTAATCTTAGGTATTTTGGGGCGTACAATAGACACGAAGATTAAAACGCCCGAATGATTTTCCAGCGCCTAATCCAAAGTGGTAACACATTTCCCAGGCTCCATACATTTTTTTTCAGCTGCCATTGTTCTGTTCATTATACAAATATTTCTGCAGGGTGCTATACTTTGTGAAAAGTCCACAGAAAAAATGAGGCCAGAAATGATAATATGTTTCTCGGTAGGAATGCTTTATTCGAGTCTTTTGTGCGCGAGAAATACATCAACTGAAAATAGAAACTCGGATTTTCTTGTGTCTTTTTTCAATTAAAATTTTTGCATATGTACTTTTAAAAGAGAAATCATAAATCAGCTTATAAAACAAAACGCGTTGACAAACCAAGCTTAAAGCTTGAATTTTAATGGTTCACAACATTAATGATGGATTAAACACCAATATATGTACGCTTGCCCGTTTTTTTTGATAATTTCTAACATTTTTTTAAAATTATATTCAATGAATTAAATAACTCAATTATGCTCTATAGCCAAGATGTAAGATTTAAAAACAGTTTTGATAACTTTTGTAAATAAGAAACACATATGTTTTTTTAAAAATTATGAGGCATACTTGATGATGTTTCCCCATACATAATATGCTTCTAAAATTTAAAATTATACATGTATAAAGATAACAGTTTTTTGCTTTAATATTTTAATAAAAATTGTCATTGAACATTTTTAATTTTTAACGAAAAAGCTACAACTAAAATAAATATTAAATTTAAAAAAAATCGAAACATGTAACAGTTATACATATTTTATGTATTATTTTATTTAAATTTTTATGATAAAAATACGTGAAAAGGTTTATTACGGAAACAAAATAGCCCCCGTAGAGGGTTAAGCAATGGCGATCGACATGTATTAGTTTGTTTTTATAGAATTCTTTGTGATAGTTGATATTTATTGATTTCTAGCTGTTCTAAAGCCGTCATCTTACGACCTTTATTACAAAGATGCAAACACTTAGGCGCTGAGTTTGAATATATATTATTTGATTCCTTTACACGCTAATCGCGTTGTGTAATGTGAATCTGTTTTTTTTAACTGTTGAATAGTCTTACATGTTCCTTAGCTCGAGTGGATATACTTCTACCGGATAAACATGAACCACAGGACATTTTATAAATATCGCTTCTGTAAAGTTTATTAATTTTATCTTTACTATTTATATCGATAGTTGACTAAATGCTGTTACGTTATAATAACGTTTGTCATTGTATCTGATGAAACCAATGAATCTTTTTTAAAACAAACTGTTTGGAAAATTTTTAGCTATATCAATTAAAAATTACAATATTTTTTAATATTTGGTTTAGCCTTAATAATATTTCATACACTTTCCGCATAAATAATTGCTATTGATTAAATAGTCCGCTTTACTCAAAAGCTCGTTGGCTAACTTGATAAAGTGGAAGCACGAATACTAAGATGCGTCCATTCATGTCGAACGTTTTAACCTCGATCTTAACCTTACTTTTTACACTAAAACAAAGGCTAAAACATACAAACATTAACTAAATTATAGAAAGTTATAAGTAAGAAAATAAGTAAATGAGCCCGCGAGGACGTTGCGAATATAATGACGGATAATTAGCGGGGTCTTACAGCCAGGGTCTATGGGGAAACAAGTCGAAACTCAATTTATAAGTTAAATTGTATTTATAAGTTTGATTGTATCCTAAGAACAGAGAATTTATTCTGATCTTTTAGTTTTTTGAACAGATGTGCAGTCAGGTTAAAGATCACAATATATTTTAAACGTTTAGCTTAAATTCTTTTTTGCCTCTCGCTTTGCATTTTATAAATTAAATAATGTATGATATTGAAAAACATGTTTTTTTATATGAAAAATCAATTAATCAATTAAAAATACTAAAAAAAATCAGCATTACTGATCCTGTGCTTATTTAAAAAACTAAACATTAAGCTATTTGTAAAATTTATCTAATTATGAAACGCTTAAAATGAAGCCAATTTAATTATAGGAGACATTTTTTCATCACACCAATTAACAAAAATGAATAAGTAAGTTTAGTCTACCTGCTTACTATAAACCTTACCAAATCCTTGATAACCAATATAGAGTTGATAAATCCGAAAAAAATGCCAAATAATTACCCGCAACCAAAAAACAAAATATTGTATTTTTTTATAGGAGAAAAATATATTTTTTTATATAAAGAGTTTAAGATAATATTTTTACTTTCATACAAATTTTAGATTGAAATTATTTATTAGAATTTCTAATAACTTTTTTGAAAATCTTAAACCATTCCATTTAAATTTCATTTCGTGTCAATCTGTATTCAAGATTCAATTTTACGTAAGATAACATTTAAACACTTATTATTTCAGCTCACGCCATACGTGACTTTTAAAATGAAGGCTTAGAGAGATTTTTTTAGAGAGAGAGAGAGAAAGATCGAAAAAAAATTAAATTCTTTGTAATTTTTCGCTAATTTCTGATATTATTATTCTTTTTCGTTCTAGAAAATTATTTTTTTGTTAGTTTTTTATATTTCTTTCTGAAAAAAACGTTGCATGAATCATATGTATTGTTTTTATTGATAGAATACGTATTATGATGATAAATATATATATAATATTATGTTATCGTTACAGAAGTGGACATAGCTTCAATCGTATTTTTTTTTGTGTAATAATTTACTAAGACAAAAGAATAAATACATTTTATCAAAATAATTCATTATTATCAAATCAGTTATATTATAAAACAAAAATTCGCTAAAATTTGAATCATTGGCTACGGCTGTCATTTCCCAATTATAATTAATGTATTTTTATCCATGTTGTATAGTTCTTTTCTTTAAAATTGAAACATCTATTTTGTCTAAGAAGAAAATAATTTTATGTAAGTATAAAATCAATTAACTAATCATGGGTGACGTGTATTTTATTATAACAAGTGAAATTTGTTTTACCAATAAAATCTACGAAATGTTATAATGTAAGTTCACTAAGTAATTATATCTATATGTATAGTAATTTGATCCGGCTCTGACATCAGCTCTCACTTTTCCATCATTGATTCACTTTATTTGAGATCCTTTCATCCGTCAAATTTGTTCCGTGAAATTAGGAATTACTCTTCTCCGGAAACGGCCGATTTTGGGAAAGCTTTCGCTCTGGAATATGAAAGATGTCGAACGAAAACTTTCCCGAACTTTATTAAGCTCTTCTGAAACAACTACTATCAAAATTGTGACCCAGCAACTATCAAAGGATCAATCTTCCCGAAATACATAAAATTTTTTGAAATTTAACAATATTTCTCGGATAAATTGTAAAGTTTCAACCACTTTCTTATAAAAATTGAGACAATATAGACGATTTATTATAAGACAAAGAATAGGGACATAGTTTGAAATACTTTATTTTAACCAAATAAATTTTCAACGGGCTTTTAAAGGTCCTTATTTTTCCCCATAATTGTATTCAAAAAAATAAAACAAATTGATTGGTGTACCAACGCCGAACGGTGAGCGCTCTTACTTTTTGATTTTGAGTAGTAAAAGGTTTAAATTAAACAGCGGAAGTATTTAATCAACAATCGATCAAAGAATATTTTTGACTAAAATAAGTGAAATCAGAGACTTCAAATAAAGTCGTTTCTAATATCTTTTCATATATTTTTTTCACATTATTAACAGATATATATATCAGCAGTGTTGGGTGTATATTATGTTTCAAGTTAAAAATATTCAAAAATTAATGGGATTATGACGATAACTCTAAAAACAAGAAATTACATAAAACAATAGTCCTTTTGACATTCTAAGGTAAACAAACCTTTTTTTCTCGAAATATTTCAAGGAATATTACACTCTAAAAGAAATTATAATTTTATTTAACTTTATTTAACTTAAAATTAACATTCAATAATTTATATTCATCCATAATTTTAACTTAACAAATTCTATATTGCTTAAATATCAATATTGCTTATGATATCGTGGCATGTTATTAACAAGTCACTCATTGACACCAGCAAACTACCCATTTTTTTCAATTTAAACACCCCTTGCTATGCAAGTTCAATCAATCACATCGGTTATTACAAGTGTCAGAAACTTCTATTATAGAATAATATAAGACTTATTAACGATTGCGTTTTATTGTGTTTCTAGATTAATTCTTTTCAATCGACCACAATTTAGTTGAACAAAATGTACCCGTATCGGATTATTAGACAAAATAATTAATTCCATTTAGTACTAATAACAAAATTTATTTATGATTAACATTATAAAATGATTCAATAAAAAAATGATGATATAAACTACCTTCGTTTGACATTTTTATTTATAGAAGAGTTAAAATAACAAAACAATATTTTTTTAACAAGCTTTTTTTGTTTATACCATCGTCAAAGCTTCTTTCAGTTATAACTTAGCTGAGCTTTTTGTACTGTTTAAGAAGAGATAAATAATATTTCGTCTCACTTATTCTAATATCCTTATTTCTATTATATGTTTCATTTGAAAAATTAATGTTTATTTGGATTCATGAGTAAACTGAATATTATTGAGTATTCTAAATAAATAAATCATTTTTTTAAGAAAATTAGTGTCGTTTAATGGTTCATGTATGGGTTGTGAATTAAAAACACTTATCATTTATATATTTATTTAGTAATTTTGTTACATATTACGGTAATTTTAATGACAACTGTTGACAACTTGTGAATATTTTTTATTTTTTTTTTGCCAAAATATTGAAATAACTTCATTGCCAATATCCTAATTATTTTTCATATTGATCTTCAAATATAGTATACATCGATCTTTCAATGGAAGAGATTAAATAATATGATTTTATGCAAAAGCTTATATCAATTCAAATCAAAATTAATAATATAGAAAGCAAATATATTAAAATTTTATAGGTTTTGACTAGATATATTTTAATTAACAAATTCAGATACAAATAACAATAGAAATAGTTATGCTTTTCCATAGATGAGATAATTTTTTCGATTTCAATTTGAATAATAAAACTAATTGAAATCACTTACACTCTTAGTTTATATAACTTTATTTTACAATTTAAATTCATATAAACTATGCTGCCAACATTTTACACAAATAGCCCGTATAAAGTGACAGAAATTAATTAGTAGGTACATGAAATCATTAACCCCTTCAATGTAGTTGAACGCCACCACCTAATTTGACTACTTAATTTTGTTTCGGTAAGTTGTAACCCTCTCACACTCGTTGTCTGTATCTGACAGCCGATAAATCATCCGACGTGTAAGGGTCAATAACTGAGAGCGATGGACTTGTTTTTAAACTAATTATAATTGATTTCTCAGAGCTTTAAAAAAAACATTGCTTATGAGAGTTTCTTTTTTAATTGAATTAATATATTTGTTTTTTTTCTTTGCTGCTTTATTTTTATTTAGGGAAGTAAACATAAAATTCTTTAACACTGACAAATCAAATTCAGGAAATAAATAAATAAAACGTATTTGCTTGCTTAATTGATACGCGAATACAAAATAAAAAGCTTTGAAAATGACTCACTGGTCCTATTTAAGATCATTTATTTTTAATAAAATCATCATCACACCACAAACAAAGATTTTCGTAAAATTAATTGTTTTTATATTACTTATTGTTTTTGTTATTTGTTTTATTATTTTTCCATAAAAGTTAACACTTTTTATATTCTGTATTTACCATTTATGTGTATACACTTGCATCTCAAAGTTAAAATAATTGAGAAAATCATAGTTTGCACCTTTGCACCTTTGAAATTCTATCGAGAGAATATATCAATCTTTGCATAAAGTATAAGCAGGGTCATATAAAAACACAGCTATGACACAGTGTTTAATTAATCAATTTCAATCTTAAATCAAAAATGAAACGTTGTCATCGAATGCGTCGAAATATTTTCGCTCATAAATATGTGTTTGCCGTCAATAAAACATATTAATTTATCAATTCATTCGCAACAATCATAACTATATTGGTCTGTCATACCAACTCTACTGCTTGACAGCAAAATTCTCAAAAGTCAAACTAGCGAGCCTAAAATAAGCCGAGCTATGTCCATATACTATAATTTGGAAACACGAAATCATTGTTTTTCAATATTTTTACATTCATACACTTATATTTACATACATCGACATCTTCAATAAAAAACCTCTTTCTCTTAAAAATATTACACTGATTTATAAATAAACAAAAGTAAAATAAAAAAATGCCACGTATGTTACAATCTAAAGATTATGTTGTGTTAGAAATCGAACCACCGAATGAGAAACACAAAGCTAGAGTGCAATGTTGCTTGCAAGTGGTTAATGTAAACTGAATTATAAAAATACATTGACACTTTTTTGATCGCTTCTCCAATACCGAGCCACATTCTTACACTACAATACTTTCAAAAATATCAACATTTTATAAAAGTTAAAAAAAAAACGATGTAAAAATTCTAATACTTAATATTTTTTTCACAGCGATTTAAATATTTAACTAACCATTGACTAATAGTTTAACTTTTAATTCTGTCCTTATGCAGCATACTCATTTTATCATGAATGTTTTTTTTTCATTGTAAAAAATTAAAGAAATGTGTTGCAAACCACTGAAAACTTCCTTCACCGCACAAGGACTATTTTGATGCAAAGTTATTATACCAGTTTATCTTGACACTATTTAAATAATATCTACTCTTGTAAATAGTATTATGCAGTTTCAAAGAAAGCTTCATTTAAATTTAAGGCGAGTAAGATGACTAAATTTAAAGTTATACATATTCCACTAAAATAAAAACTTCGAAGCTTCGTAAATAAATCAAATAACACTATTTTTCACGGCTTCTATATACCCACCCTGGAGTCATTTTATGTATGATTTTATTACGTTACACTACAGCCTTCGCCAAAAAAGTTTTTTTATTAAGTAATATACCTACCTTACCGATGGCATTGATTTTCTATAAAAAAAAATACGAAGGCTCTGCTCGCCAGAGCCATTTGAATATTTACAAAGCACAGTTTCCGGAGGAAAGGCGACACGGCGATGACACTTTCATAGCCTTAAGCTTTTAGGCCAGATTTGAGTTAGTTTATATTTATAACAATAAAAACAAGAATTTTCCATCAAAATAACAACCTCGTCACTTAATTTGTTACTTTTGATAATTAACTCAAATATTTAATATATTTGTATAATATATATTGTATCATTCCTGAGTCAAATTTGTATAATTTACTCTCCTACCAACTAAGAAAACCACAAATATTAAAATTTAATTCAAAATTTCTCTACTCTTATCTTTTAAGTTGTGTAAGAGATCTTTTTCAAACAAATTCACTTACTGAGCTTGACAAAAGCTCAAAATATTTAATTCATTATATTTAAGCCATACTAATCAGTGAATAAACTTGTCACGTCATTCTCATATGTCGCGAATATGTTTTTGATAAAAATAATCCTTATCAACGCCTAATTATTCTCTCAATAATTTATGTCATTCCATAAAACGTATTTAAGGTGCTATGTAGTGTATTGTACTGATTGTCTTTATACGTAAAACAAAAAGAAATGATATTTAAATCGAAGTTTATAAAAATATTCTGGGGACAAAAATATTTTTATAAACAATATATCAAGTTTGAATTGTTACAACTTTTTACGAAGTTACTGTAGTTGACTTTGAACTGAACTGAGCTTTTTGTCAGTTCTGTTGCATCTGTGCGATAGAATGCCTGACGGTGCCGAAAGGTGAAAACTGGGTCGTTAGTGGCAAAACATTTTGAATCGTACAAAGTTGTAACAATTCAAATTTGATATTGAAATTCCATCAAGCACATTCAATCGATATCATAAAATTTAATATATCAAGTCATCGAACGTTCAAAAAATAATCCAACTGATTTTTGTGTCACCCTACACTGAGCGTGGAACCAAAAAAATACGTTCAAATCTGCGTGACACAATATCGTTAAAAAAATCAACGAAAGAATTTTCGGGAAAGCTCTGCCTCTTATTCCAAAGACTGAGTAGAAATTTTCTTTGTAATTTGTCACAATATTTTTAACATGAAAACCATTTAGTGTAACCTTAAACGCAGAATATTTATAGTTTTGCATTCGATTTTAATTTTATCCGCATTATTTTAGCCTATTAGAGTAGGAAAACACTAGAATCACTGTTTGAATTGTTTGTAAAAATGTTAATTATATTTTTTATATATAATAAATAGTTTTTGCCGGAAATTTTTACTTCTTTGTTTGATTGCCATTTTGGTAAAATCGTTTCTGGGAATAATTGATAAATCAACTTGTTTTAAGCACAAAAATATTTTATCAAGGGCAACCATATTTTTTTGTGAGAAATAGAAAATAAAGTGAAATTTTCGATGCATTTAAGAAAATGAATGAATGAAAGCTCATTAATTATTTAATGAAGTTGGTTTTGAAGAAAAGATTTTTTTTTTTATATATTATACACAATAGTCTTAGCAACAAATTAATAGAAGACCGTCAGTTCTGTTGCATCCGTGTGATATAATGGCTAAAGATGCAAGGCGAATCCCGGGTCGTTAATCACAAAACATGTGGAATCGTACAAAGTTTTAACAATTCAAATTTAATAGAAGATCAGATGAACACATTACTGTTGTCCAAGGATGTGCTTAAACAAAATATTACAAGAATTAGATATATTAATTGGCCTTCACGATCAGGAAACTTTTTTCGCGGGATGCCTAATAAGTAAGTCTTTTACCAACAAACAAAAGCACCTGAGAAATACAAACGAAAATTTTGTGAAGAAATTAATGAAACACCGGTTATAATATATGAAAATTAAAAAAAAACACACAGTTATTATCTGTGAAACTCACAGAAGTGGACGTTTAGTTGGAACATTTAATGAAACCGTTTTTTTTTTACATTTAATAAAAAAAATATTCTAAGCCAAAGTAGTAAACCCTTCCGACGAATACCCGGTATCTTTTTTTTTTTTGAATAAAAAACGCTTGGATTGCAAGTCATTTTTTATAAAGGCTGTTTATCTTTTTTCTCGTGTATACAAAGTCAGATTTATCTTGAAATGATTAAGTAAGCCTAAAGTTTTAGAAGTGAAAGAAATCAAATATTGAAGTATACAAATTTCAGTTAACACGTGTGCTCAATGCTTTAATCAAATCAAAGTCAAATTTTAATTGATTTAGTTGCACTATTATACTCGTTTAAAGATAAGAGATTCAATGTATTAATTGTCTTTTGTATTGTTATTTCGAATTAAAAAAAACTAAGCAGGAATGCCATTTTAAAACCTTCATATCAAAAATAGATTTGAGACCAATTTTGCGTGTTTGATTTATTTGTTTTTCAAAGAAACATTGATCCAAAATATTAAAATGCAATTTACTATTCGCGTGTTGGTTAGTTACGTCTGTTTTTTATTTCATAAAATTCAAAGAGGGCACTATAATTCTAAAGTGACGCGGAACAACGAAGCATGGAGAATTTTATATCATGCAATTTCACTACACTTTTATATTTTCCTATCGCATAAAATATGTGTTAAAAAAATATGTAGCAAAAAATAAAATGAATCTTTTTTTATTGCATTATTGTCTTAGCGATAAAAGATAAGTGAAAATTGTTTTTTTTTAGCATGTTTTTAACTTTTGATGACAGTCATCTTGTATTTAATTTAGTAAGCACTCTAATAAGTGCAACCACATATATGTGAGAAATAAACTAACTATGCATTTAATAAAATTTCAATTTATAAAATGATTATCCGCTGTTATGTTATTTGAAGCTTTGCATTTACATTGTTCAGTGAGAAAAAATGTACATGGCACCATTGATGAAAATTGTTTGAGGAAGAGCAAGATTGAAGCAATACAATTCATAGAGAATTGGCGATTACAACAAACTTTGAATTATAATTTATTCCATTAACAGTATCATAGTCCCCATTGCCTAAAGCAATATTCTCTGTCAAACAATATCATTTGCGTTCCTCTCGTAGATTGTGTATACATTTTAATATAATGTTACGATAGCTATGGTGAATGAGAAATGCCAATGTGTAAAGTTCCTCTAGGAGAGGCGGTTTCCGACAGCTGTTGGGACATATTCAGACATATTTATCGACCGTGTTTCTACTTAACCGATATCCCCCTTTTCTTGCTACTGATTTCACAGCTGGCAAAACTACTTGAGTCAAGCACAACATCATTTAAAATTTTAAATTATCGACTATTTACAATGAACATAAATAATAATGGAATGCTGCACTTAAAATAGCTTAAAACATTCATATTTCACCGTATTCGCACTCAGTGTGAAAAATTATTGCAGGTTGTCTGTAGTTTGCATTGTGATTATTATTTTTCCAGTTTTATAAAATAATTTTAAAAATTTAACATTATACATAAAAATACTCTTTATTCATCTTCAAGCGAATTTAAAACCAGTGAAATTATTCATAAAAATACATCTGCTTATCACTTTTAAGGTGTTAACTGTCACTTCTTGATGGAAAGGCATTATATTTTAAATAATAAAAACACATTTTTTTAGTACTTATTTCCACAATATATTTTTTGATCAGGACCGGTTTCGATCGAGCATTATCAACTGATATCAGTTGATAATGCTCGCGATGAGCGAAACCGGTCCTGATCAAAAAATATATTGTGGAAATAAGTACTAAAAAAATGTGTTTTTATTATTTAAAACATCTGCTTATACTTGAAGATACTTTTACATATAATTAAAGACCTAGTTTTCCCAAAAGAAATAATGTTGATGGAATCAAAATTATGTGGTATTCAAATCAATTTAGTGAAAATTTCTATCACATTTCTTTCAAAATAATTGAATTAATATTTAACTAAGGGCGATATATAGACACCTTATGAAACTCTCTAATGAAACTGATTGCGATGTTAACCCTACCTCTTTCTTTTGAAAGAATCTGGATATTTTTATAAGTCATGAAAATGATTGTTAGTTAAGAGCTGTTTTAATTCCAGGCTGTTAGGATAAAGTTTTCGATGGAAATTTGAATACCACGAAAATTTTGATCACAGAGTCAAAACATAAATTACTGTAAAAGAACGTTGACCACTTAATTTTCACTCCGTTTTCAATAAAAATATTGTCGTGAATAACTCTCATAAAATACAGTTCAGCCAAGTTACTTATCTCGTGTATAGAACCTTTTATTGGGCGCATCGTGACGTTACTGCATAAAGTAATGTCCTATGGTTATATCTTTTATCGTTTCTCTGCGAGTTTCATCAAAATGGAATAGTGTCAAGCATATTAAATAGTTATAAAATGTAAGGTGGGTCATTCTTTCTATACGGAATCCTCGCGTTTCTCTTAATGTACAACATTTTATTGAAGTGATTTAGTTCACAAAACAAATGGGTCGAGGAAGAATAAATTTAAGTGTTTATGTCACTACATTTTATGCGTCCTTAAAAAGTGTTCTGTGAATTTTTGATGGGTAAATTTTTATCATGATTATTTTCGGGCCAAAATCAAACTATACCTTACGATTTATCTTTGAAACCAAGGAGTCGAACAAAACATTATGTTTCCTTAAAAATTGAACATACACATGGCTTCTTTTTCCAGTGGATTATTTCAAGAAATAAAGAACGGAAGTTTCGTAAAACATTCGCTTATAACTAAACATTTAAATAGTATTTTTTGAAAGGGTGTTATAACAGTAACATCGAAATAATCTCTATTTTAAAGTTTTCAACGCAATATTTTCATCGAATAGAAAATATTTAAAAATAAAACCGTTCCTTAAACTCAAAACCTATTAATTGAATAGATATCCTTTTCAAAACTATGTCCTGCTATTGCAACGTTTATTTTGAGCTTTTTAGAATTCACAGTCAGTAAAAAAGTATATAAAGAAAATAAATGTAAGCATATTGCTTTTGAAATATGTATTTTTAACATTGTATGTTGCGTGATGAAAACCAATGCTTTCTTACCACAACATAGTTATATTTCTGCTATTTTGAAAACGAATGAATGGCCTTGAATAAGAATATGTATATATTTTAAAGTTTCATTATTTAACGTTATTTTTCAACATAATAACCACGGTTTAGTCACCGTGAATAACATTTAACTCATTTTTTTTTTTACATTAACTACATTTAATTTCTAATGAAACATTTGCTTTATCATTTATAATATGGTAAGTAAATTATAATTAGACCAAAGAAAGATGAGTAATTTTTGAAATAAACTTCATCAAGTTTTCACTGACAATCTTGTAATGAAAAAAACTCTCTGCACCAAGCTTTCAGTGTTAAGCTGGATTATAGTTAAGAAGCACACACATCGAAAACAAATCAGTTAGCAATCAATATATAAAAGTTGTTAGATGTTCATTTTTTAGACAACGTGATAAAAGAAACGTTCAATAAAGAAATTCATAATATGTTTGTTTTCTGTATCTCTCAATATATAGATCATAAATATATTATGTTGCTTCGATACATCTAGGCAGGCATTCAACCTCTTTACTTTATAAAGTCAAAATCATCAAAACTGAACGTCAAGTTGTTAAAAAAACCCCAAAATCATTAAATATGAGTATTTTAGGAGATTGGGGGATTATGTCTAACTTAAACTGGAACTAATGAAAAAACCATATATCTGCCCACAGAGGTCGCCAGGTAAAATATGTTTTGTAAGGTTTTACTGCTAATACTACCGCGGTTGTTTCAGTGTAGCAAACTGACTAAGAAAAACGAATGTATTTACATTTTTGAAAATTTTAAATTGCGCACGTCTGAAGAGCACGCGATGGTGAAGGAGGTGACGGGGCCCGCCGCACATTGTTCTTTTCCGGTGGAAGGAGGCTTTCACGGGCTACATAAGACTACTGCCCGAGTCTATTTAAACTTTTTCGACAATAGTAATTACGACATAGCGTTAACGACTTTAGTTTATCTCGTTTCGTTTCCTTTTTGTTTACCTACTCAGTCTTAATCTTACCCTGCGTCGATTGGAACATACATTTACCTTAAGAGAGAAAATGAAAAAAAAACATCCTAGAATCACAGCACAAAACAGAGGACAAAAATTGTGAAATCAACCAGAAGCTTTTTGAATAAAAAAAAAATACTCCATTAATATAACATCAATACGATTATCCATAAATGACAGATCAATATACCTTATCTTCACCGTCACATTACATCACAAAATGTTTTACTATCTCCTGATTCTTTTCATTATGCTTTGCCTAATATTAGTCATATTATCAAGATATATTTTGGTTTAAGACATTCACTAATCATATTAATTATTTGATAACTCAAATCTTTATCATTGGCCGTCATGAGCGCATTTTACAAAATCATGTTGAAAGCGTTACGTCAAATAAAAGTCACTTTCTTTTAATCGTTTTGTCTGCTTCCAATTAAGTCAAAATAAACAAAATCGGAGACAATACCAGGGTTCTAAGTTCAGAGATTGAGGACACGTACAATAAAATATAATAAAAAATACTTTTTCAACAAAACATTTTGATTCATAATTATTAACAAAGGATTTCTGTACCTGGTATTAATTTTGGTAGCCTTGCAATTTATATTTTCATTTCAGATAAAATATCAGCACAATTAGTTTGAAAGTTGACAACGTTTAAGCAAGTGCACTGTTGAAACTGTTAAGCGCGTTGTTTCATTGAAAAGCAGATATTTTACTGGTATAAATTATCTCAATGTGACAATTCACGTGCGAACTAAAACAAATAATACACTGACCTCTGCCATTTAATGTTTTTTCAGACATTTATAAATTGGCTACATCCGTTATTCCAGAACAAAAAAAAAGAGTCAAAATCGTAAAACGAAATTAATTAATCAAAATATACTTGTTATAAATTTGTTTGTAATGCACGTTTGCAGTATTTTTTGTAGAATTTATTTATTTATAAAATCAGTTTTCGATATGTATTTTTAAAACAATGTTTTTATGTGGAGTATATGGCTTCTCAGTGATAATCCTTCAAATGGTTAATGCTTATTACACTAAAGCTTATTTAATTCTTTCAAAGAGAGTATTGATTTTTGAAAAAAAATAAGACTAACACATATGAGAAGTGGTGAGCTAATCTCTCTCGATACGCCTCGATTTATAATTGAATGGGTGAGAATGTTGTTTTATACTTCACAAGTATGCATACTATCATGCTATTGAGTATTTATTTAACCATCGATTGATAAATCATTTAATGAAGCTTTTCATAACGGGATACAAACCTGTCGGCTAGAATCGAAGCTGACGATATAACGATATTATGAACTCAACGACAAGCTATATTTACAATCTAGATTAATCGATTTTTCATTAATATAAATAATAAGTTTTTAACACAGTGAAAACAATAGCAATGTATTTTAGTTCTACAAGATAATTTTTAAAGTATAGTTGATAGCCATTTCGGCTCACGCCATCATCAGAACTATGCTTAATAGTTAATGACTATCTGAGGGTGTTTCTTTGTTTCGGTAATAGACCATGTCCGTGCCATATGTAAACTTATTGCCGCCTTTTTAGTTTCATTTACAATTTTTAGTTTTATTGCAAGCAAGAAACAAGCTAAGTCGTTAAAACAGGAGAGAATATGTATTGTGTACCTTTTCTACACAGCTATATACAGATAAGCAAATGTTAGTTTAAGCATAGTTCTGACGATGGCGTGAGCCGAAATAGCTATCACCCATATTTAAAAAATATATTTTGTAGAACTAAAATACATTACTATTTTTTTCACCGTGTTATAATGGAGTTCTGCTAAGTGAATGCCAATTCAATCAATATACAAGTTTTTAGTTTTAAGCAAAAATCCTAATGATTATTCGAATAAATAATTGATTATTTGTACAGTTTGAGTTGAATAAATAATATGTTTCAATAACGTAGTCTTATAGTTAATTTGAGGTAATAGGGAGAAAGTGAGGTTAATCTTTTCAAAATCTGCAAATATAAATTATCACTGACTCTACCCGCATTTCTATTTTTTATCTATTTATATGATTCCGTCATAATTTTAACTCGTAATGACAAAAAATATGAAATATTTGTCCTAAATATATTTTTTTTCTTTGATTCGTTTATACGCAGGATGACATTAATATTGTAAACATGCCATGTCTGCGACAGTATCTGGTTAGTGGCAATTGTGTCACAGCTTGCAAATGTTTGCCTCCCTAATGACCTGCTATGCAATTCACAAACGCATTAAATTGCATTCAAAATTGACTTGTTATTGTAAATCGGGACTGAGTTACGTATAAAATTATAAAACAATATTTGTCAAAGCTTTTTACGTTCGAAAATATAAACTGTTCTGTTGATTGATCGTACGCAGTCATCGAAAATATTTTTCGTTGTAAACGAAATCAAATTTCGAATAGTTCACATTATAGAAATTATTAAATGATAGTTTAACATTTGATAGACAAAAAAACAATTATCAACAGTCTCATTTATTAAAAACATCCTAAGCTATATTTTAAATAATTTATCTTCAATTAAAATACATTTTAACTTAATAATATGTATAATTTAATTAGTTTTTTTATAATAGTAGTACACTTTTGATTGGTGAGTTATTTGTTATCAGATGAGTATTATGGTAAATCTTGAATATTTTAATACATTCTCTCATACGAAACTATTCATTTTTTATGGGTCAATCTAGGGAGAATATTATTTAATATCACAGGTAGTTAATAAATTTAAGCAATTGAAAAACGCATAGTTATTTGTTGTTAGCATTAAATTTAAATGAATGTATTTTAGTTCTACAAAATTATTTTTAACAAATATAGTTGATAGCTATTTCGGCTCACGCCATCGTCAGAACTACTGTTACTGTAATAGTTCTGACGATGGCGTGAGCCGGAATAGCTATCAACTATATTTGTTAAAAATAATTTTGTAGAACTAAAATACATTGCTATTTTTTCACCGTGTTATAATGGAGTTCTACCAAGTGAATGCCAATTCAATCAATTAAATGAATGTATTGATTAATAATTTTTTAATAATTATTACTTTCGGTTGACTATAAGTTATAATTGTATTCAGAGCACAATGGTTCGATATTGACGGTGATTTCAATAAGGAAACCGTTAACACTATTACGGATGTCTTTCAAAACCTTACTTTTAAAAATTACTGAGGCATCAAAATCTGAATAAATAATAATAACTCAACAGTAAATATAGGAAAACATATTGATAAAAAATAACACTTGGTCACACACCTCAAGGGGTTAACGTAAGCAATAAATATTAGTCACACTTACTTATTTCATTACGTTGATTATTGAATTATTCAAAGAAAGTGTTTTGTATTTTTTAATCCATCGCATTTTTCAGTTTGACTATAATAAAATTTCTTGCTCAAATATTTTATGGAAAATAGTTAAGTAATACACGTGATCAAAAATATAATTTCGAGAAATCGTATGACCTAATCTAACATTCTGATACCATCTTGGGCTCATGTTCAGTAGCTCTTGCCATATTGCAGTAACCGATTTTCTACCCATATCACTTTACCGTAAATCGAATAAAATTCCGAACTCACTTGGTAAAGTATTGAAATTGTATCGTTTGTGTAAAGTGCCAAAAATGCTTGAAACTGCGACAATTCCACGCGGAATTTCGACTCATAATATTATTAGGGCTCAGTTTAAAAAGCTTCATAAATTTTCTTTCAGAAATCGAAAAGGTTCACTTTCGAATTGTGGACATTTTTAATGCCAAATTTTCAGTGTCACACACTGCTTTTTATGTATTATATAAACATATATTTTTTTCTGAGTAAGTCTTAAGAGAAATTTTGTTTTCCTTATTGTTATATGTCATACGTCTTAAAAATTGAAAAATAAAATTTCTTGCGCAGAAACCACTATTGATCTAAAATTCAAAAAAAATAAAAAAGAAAAAAAATATTTTCTGAATTTCAATTTCCTAAGCGCACATTAAAAATTTTACCGGAGCAGCTTTTATGGCTCATTATTTACTAAAAGAAAAAGTTTTTTTCAATATAGATTTGTTCCAGCTGCCATTTACTGAATGCCTGAAGATTCCGAAAGAGGAAACCCGAGTCGATAGTGACAAAACATGTGGAATCGTACAAAGTTTTAACAATTCAATTTTTTACACATTATTTAAATCATTTTATAATCACTTTTACACGAAAAAAACAACACAAACTGAATGAATTTCTTTTCTCTCCTATTTTTATAAAATTCTGTAAAATACTGTCAAATACATTTTTTTTCAAAATAACATTACATAAATCAATTCCTTCAGCAGTTAAAAAGCGTTATTTATTATAAGTATCTGACGTACCCACGATGAATGGGTATTGTTTTTTTAACTTTCTTTTAGGGGTTTAAGTTTATATGGACATATAAAAAGCAATATTTTGAATTTAAATATAAGTATGACGAAGAGATATCTCCACCACCCGAAAATTGCGTGTGCCAACATATATGTTAATTTTATGGCATAAGTATCTCGACATATTTACTCACTCAACTTTTCAATGGCAAAAGCTTTGATTGTTATGACGTGTTAAGCTTTCAGGTGAAAATTTTATATTTTAAAAACAATTGTTTCAGGCAACTATTTTGATAATCCAAAGACTTGCAATTTTCATACAATATAAGACATTTTTCATCATCTGTTGCCTCTGACCTCTTACCTTATTTTAATAATTATATATAAAAAAGCTTACATGTAAATCACATTCTCCAAGGCTAAATTAAATAGAAGAACACAAATATATTTTAATATGCTTAAAGTTTGGAAAATAAAAATCAGTTGTGCAAAATTTTATGTATGTCGATACATCAAACATGTATTTATTATACAGTAGAACCTCGATTATCTCGATTGGTCAAAAAATAAACAATAATTACGAATTTGCTGATATCCAATTGGCGAATTGAATCCACTGTTTGCGTACGTAATGGAATGCATTCTTAACATTTTGATCATTGAATTTGTTTTTATGCATCTGTTCAAATAGGTCCTCTGTAAAATATGGGTCAGTTATTATCCAAATTCGACTCGAATTGAATGTATATTTCTTGAAAAAATGTTCATGACTTAAATATTTATTTTTAAATATATACAAGAGATTTTTGAGGAGATAAATATTGGTCCTACACATTCTAAAGCTTTTCAGTGTTTAAATTTCTTCATGAAATAGTTTTTGAGTCAAGAAAAGTGAAATTTACGACAACCTAAAAGTATTCGCGATTTGGTAGCAACGTAAAGAAAACCTAGCTTTAAGCAAAAATCGATAATTGATTTTTTCAATAAAAAGTAATTTCATATATAACAAAAACAGTTATAATTCATACTGTATATACTTGTTTATTTTCCTGACAATTATGTTTTTATCCGGACTATCTTTATCTCCAATTAGTCAAGATAATCGAGGTTCTACTGTACTTGGTCTTGAATAAAACGACGATATACATAGTTTTTATATTCAAAAAAAAATCCGAAGATGATAGCATGTCGTGCTGTGATTTCTTATATTTTAACGATTTAAATTTTCCTTAGAATATTACAAAAATAAGTTACTTTGATTGCGAAAAATCAGTAGTCAAGTAAAAAAAACAGAAGGCAGCCTGCAATTGTGCTTTCGAGAAGACAGCAAGTTTTTACTTACTCTTTTTCAATTGAAAATGTGTATCGCAAACAAAACTCGTTTTATTTCATGTTTTGAAATGAATGAATATATCAAAGAAAAATTTGCATGTTATTAAGGCTCATCACGCGTAATAATAATTATTTCTGCTTTTCGTGTGATATATTATATTATGACACATGTTCGTCGCCAAATAAATATTCGTCGCGAAAAAAACTTACAAAATAGAATTTCAATAAGTGAATAAATATTTGAGTTTAATTAATGTTTTGTATATCCAATTTCAGTAAAAAAACATCAATCGACGTCACTGCTTGCAAAAAAAATCACTTTGTGAGTAATAATTCATTTATCAAAATTCATTCATATCATGTAAGCCACAATAAATTTTTGTAATAATACATTCGTTAATGCTTCTTCTTCTGGTATTTTACACATATATATATCTATACTAAGTTTTCGTAATGCCACTACTTATAACTTAAGGATAGTCATTATCAGTCTTTGTAAATGAAGGAATCTATCCAATTGGAATAAGGTACATGTAAAATCAGGTTCAGCATGAGAATTCAAACAAGGTTTATGGTAGATATTTTTTACTTCATCCTTTAATGAGGTTAATAATTGCATTTTTAACGTTCCTTGATTTGAATAAACTCATATTATAAACCTTAATTCAATTGAGTTATAAAAAAATGTTTTTGATTTTTAATTTATATATACTATGACTACACTTTTAGATGTGTTGTGTAATGTTATAAAGTACACGCGAATTTCCGCAAAAATACAATATACAGTTTGGGTGAATAATTAATTATGCAAAATGAAAATATTCGCCAAAAATTTGTAATAGCGCGATGTTAGCATATTTTCAATGAAGTATACTTTTAAAAATTAAATTACTTACCAAACAAATATTTAAAACGTGTATCGATCTGCAAATTTTAAATTTATTTGATTGGGGGTAGACGTTGTATGCGAAATTTAGGCGCTCTTTATTTTTATACCATATCCATTTGTTTGCACTTCCTTCATAATAATAACACCGTTATCGTGAAGATATGTGTACTCGGGAGAGTTTAAGGTAAACATAAACTGTCACCTTTTTCATATCTATTGAAAATATCCACAAGCCTCTGAAGGAAAATTTAAGCCAATCAAGTATTTTGTATATGACCCTCTAAAGCAGCGGTCATGGAACTTTTTTAACAATTACCCCAAAATATTTTTGCGTAAGTCGATATTACTAATTAACCCCTGATTTTAAAAAGGAGACAAACAATATAAATTTAAATTTAACACTTTTTATTGAATTAATTTACACGGAAAATAAGAATTCCTTATAACCCCCATTTTTTTTTTACCCCATTTTGGGTAATTAACCCCGGTTCCCCGACCACTGCTTTAAATAAAACAGTGGTTTTTCTCCTTCGGCATGTACAAATAGCCTTCATTGAAAAATTGACAAAACAATTGTTCTTTAAATATAACTAATTAAAATTTTATATTCGCCCTCTTATTGTATATGAGAGAACTGGTCTAACTATTGTTATATAAAAATTTAATATTAACATTTTCCTTACACTTCAAAACACTTTAATAATTCCACATGAACTTCAGAACACAATTCCATACATCAATTAAAAAAATTAATGAGTGAAAAATATCTCTTCAAAAGTTTTCCTCGTTAAATTAAAAAAATACTTATTAAGCTTCGTGTTACGATGTGATTATAACAGAGCAATGGCTTAATAACGTTATTTTTCGTTGATTATATTGTCTCTAAATCATGAATTAAAAAATTAACTGGAACCTAGTAATAGCCAGAATCATAATAACGTATTTTACTTTGCGTCGTTCAAAATACGAACGGCATTTACGACACTAAAATTATTTAAATTATTTAAATAGCTTGCGCTTTTGAATAAATTATTTGCATATTTATAAAATCTAAGTATGCCAGTAATAATACATCACTAGAGTAAGGTATCATTTGTTCCAACAGCTACAAACCGGTATGCCTTTTCGAAATTCCTTATATACAAATTGAAAATTCTGTATTTACAATTTTCTACGTACTAAATAAGACGACCACACAGAAAAATGAAAATAATTCGAAGAGATATTTAAAATAACTAATGTAAATTGTTCAAGTTGTTTTTATAGTAAATTTCAAACATTTGTAACACGCTGAATTTGTTTAAGAGAAATTATGTGCCTAGATACATCTCAAAATCATGTATAAAAAAGATTTTTACGTGGTAAATTTTGTAAATACCGTTGTTTCTTTTAAGACTTCTTTAAAAGTTAATTCAAATGGTAACTTATCACCTCAGTCATCTAGTTCTGTGGTTATCATATGCGGCCACCAAAGGATTTTGCTGCGGCCACCAACAGTTTTACAGTGTTTTTACAAATGAATTTGTAGAATTATTATCATTTTAAAATTGTTTGAATAAAGCTGACTTATCCAGCATTTACTCGAGCTTAAGTAAATGACCGTTGTAATGATAAAACATTTCATAAATTTTGGTCGAAGTTATACGTACACCCTGTCCTTTTTTTACGCGAATTCGATTATACGCGATTTTTTTGGACGTCACCGCTACATTCTTTTACGCGCTTCACTCGTTTTTACGTAATTTTTTCCCGAAAATTGATTTAAAGAAGACATTTATAAATGAAGCTAGGCATGAACGTTTCATTATTTTTTAAATAAAAAAATATTTGTATTTTTAAAACTTAATTTTGTAAGGCATTCTATTTTTTTAAATACACATACAATCGCCAAATGTTAACAAGTGTATCGGATATTATGCGAATTTATGTTTTAGGGTGTGTAAAGAAATATAATGCAATTGCGTGAAATCATTTTTTACGCGATTTTTTTACACGCCTTTTTCTGGAACCAATGTATCGCGAAAAAAAAACACTGGGTATATATAAAAAATTAACAACCGTTTTATTATTTTTTTAAATTTTACCTACAACTGTATATTATGAAACATGCGGCTACAGTGAAATTTCACGTGAGAACCACTGATCTAGTTGCTTAACACTTAACACTTATATTTTTAGTATTAGTAAAATCTCATATTCAATTACTAAAGTTATTTCAGGTATATATTTGGATACTACCCATAGAGTCTGTGTTTTCCTGTGTAATTCTTCTATTGTATAACAAATGTAAAGTTTTTATTGTGTGTCAGTTTTATACATGTGATAAAATGTCTGATGTTACCGAAAGGTGAAACCCGAGTCGTGACTGACATAACATATGGAATTATACAAAATTTTAACGATTAAAATTTGACAATAAAATTCAATCAAGCACCCTCAGTCGATGTTAATCGTAGATTAAAAAATGAATGATCATTTAATTCTTCGTATTACCATCATCGTGCATTTTTTAATAGAAATTGATTTCGTATATATACGCTATTGTCATTATATTTGAGTTTTAAATTCGTAATGCCAGCTTTTTTTTTACTTTATATAAAAAAACAAAGCAATTGTTATGCATGTTGGTACAGTCGGCTATGTTAAGTCTCTGCGGATAGAGAGAGCGGAAAATAAGTTATATGCCGTCACTGCATTAATGACGTCACGATCCAAATGTTCCGCAGTGGCGTAACATAGTGTTGAATGTATGTGTATGTGTAAACATACTATTATTCAAATAAAATTGTGTTTTTAAGGTCATATAGTACTGCAAAAGGTTAACGTATATTTGTGTTGAATTGCTATGGATAAAAAAAGATGCGTTGGTACTTCAAAAATTAAAAAAGGAACAACTTTGAAATATCGATGAAAAAATCGTTTTGTTTAAATTTTTGTATAAAATCCATAGAAATCAATGTTTTTATTGGTTTGAATTCTGTGATATCACACTTTATTTGATATGAAGTATTTCTTAAATTCATGAACTTTAATTGCCAAAAATATATCATACATACGCAGAGTTTTTCTTCTCAAAATAAAAATGAATGAGATCATAAACAGTGATTGAATATTTGAGCTTTTAAACCTCGAATCAAACATTAAAATCTTCTTTATACCTTTATACCATGAATGATGTTGGCCAGCGACACATTTTTTGCACAATTCCAACAAATGTGTATCTTTATGTAGTGTTGAATTGTTATGTTAGTTATGTTGAATATTTCTTGACATTATCTACTTGTTTATTGTCTTTTTATCTGTTTTTTTTATATTGTGTTGATTTTTGCTATAAATGCTCACCAATATTTCAAGATGTATATTTTTCAACAATTGTCAATTGACAACATTACATTGATTATCAACTATTTTTTTTTTTGATAGTTGAGTTAATTAATTAAAAAAAAAATATTTTCTGAATAGTATTATAGGTTACTTTTTATCATAAAAATACTTTCAATGTAGTATATTATTGAGAATATATTTTTGTTTTGATTTTCTACTGCAAAAAAAAATATTATTTTTTTTCAGTTTTATTTTCTTTTATGACTTGTGGAAGATTGTCAACTTTGAAAGTTTTGTCAGCTTATTATAGCATTTAATAAATATTACCGTTATTCATTTTTGTTTGCCTCCTAGGCTTATTGCTATCTTAAAGCATATAAGTACAACCATTGTGAGAATATGCAGTTGAAAAAATCACAATTTATAACAACTCAATTATGACCAAATTATGACTTAATAACTTCTTGTGGTATGTCAACAAAACATTGATTTTTAGACTCAATTATCATTAGTCCATTATTGATTACATCTCTTTTATTATCAGCCTCAGTAGCATTGTTCCTTGCACCACGATCCTTTCTACGTGCTCTGTCTAAATTCAAGAGTTGGACTAAATACAAGTCACGTGTATAGTAAATATATCTCTATAAAATTTTCCAACAGTGAAATTTATATTGAATAAACGCATCCGCCAATTTGGCGCGTGATTTTGGAACATTCAGTAACAGAAACTAGTATAAATGCACAAACGGCTAACGGATTTGGCGCAGTAGACAATAACCTTTCTGACTAACTTTATAATATATTTATCAACTCACCGAATATAACGCGGTTTAAGACTTATTTATTGCTTTAATAATGATGTACGTACTAGTTATGTCGTCGTGTAGATGAGAAGTTAACGTTCTTTTTCTTTAGAAACAGTTTTTAATGCTAACAAACAATAAGAATTATTAAATGAAAGCTTCATTTATGTTTTTTATTTTGATTTATATCTGACAGCATCGATGTCGGTGATAAGTTTATTTGGCTAAGTAATTTATATTTTCTAAATTTGTTATTTAATGTTAACATATGTTATATATTATACTTACCATCGCATGCCTACTTGAAATAAGTAGGTATTTCGATGTCTTAAATAACCCAATTATATTTTAATTATAGTTGATTTTTATTTCTTTTGTAATCCTTTCATGAAAAGCTCATTAAAAATATGTAGCGTATATAAAACTTATCACATGCAATTGAATGTTATTATTATCAAATCAATGTTATAAAAAAATATTTTGTTGTTATTTGTATCATAGCCTTAGACTCTGTTTATTGTGCGTTAGTTCTGTTGCATCTGTGTAATAGAATTTCTGAACATGCCAAAAGGCGAAACCAGGTTGTTAGGGACAAAAGTGGAATCGTACAAAGTTTCAATAAATCAAATTAATTTTGAAATTCCATCAATCATCCACATTCGATTCATTAATTATATTCATTGTGTTACTTAAACATTATTTGATGTTGTGCAAAGTTTTGAGTTACAAGACACAACTTTCTTGCGTCAATAAGCTTTTAATTAAATAGTGTTTTAAGAAGATTTTTAACCACATTTTTAATTAAAACTATCACAAAATATAATATAATACTTCTTGGGTATATGTTAACATTGACCATATCCGCATTACGAAATTTGGGGAATATGTTCCACGCACAATTTCTCTCCAACATTTTCTTTCCTCTTCAGTTTTCGATTGAAAAATATTTATGTTCCATTATCTTCTAAAAAGGTTTGCTATCACATGCCGACATACCATAAATATTTTAACGAAAAGCAGAGCCAGATTGAACAAATTTGCTGCATTTTTGAACATTTCTAGCCATAGAGAATAACATCTGGCGTTGACAGTTTACGAAAACCTTACAAAGTAATCAACCGGCAACATTACATGATTTGATTAAATGACACAAACAAGACCACGGTTCATATTATACATTTGATTCAAACAACAAATTTGATGATGAAATAAATAAAATAAATACCAATAAACAACTAACACAGATCATGCATACGTTGTGTAAACCGTGAATTAAGCCCTTGCTGCGGGATATGAATTGTAACAGACCGTTTAGAAAGTTTAAAAGGCGCGAAGAAAATTTTGACGACTAAATGTTGCACAACTACTTATTGTCATATGAATAACATCAGAATGTTTGGTCAACACTAAAATTACTGATTTTTTTTAAATAATTAAAACACATTTTACTACTACTTTCATAATAAATTTTATGATCAAAACCAGTTTCGCTCATCGCGAGTATTATCAATTGCGGCTGTGGAGTTGTTAAAAAAACACAACTCCGACCTCCGACAAAAAAAAGTTTAATTTTTTTACTGTTTTTTCTTATCTCTTCTATTTATGTGCATTGAATAAAAAACCAACTAACTAAACTGGAAAATAGTAAGAAAATCACATCATTCATGTTATAGAGATAGATAAAAATATATGTTCAAACATGGTCAACGAATACTTGAGTTGGCGGCAATGCTCTAACGGTCAATGTTGAATCTTTTATGATTTCTGGAGATCGCTGGAATTGCCATTTTAACATTTAAATTATATGTCCTTTTTTACATTTTTTCCAATGCATCGTAAGATTTATTTTTAAATTTTAAAATAGAGTCTCCTTTGGCTGCTATATTGGGACACAAACAAAGATGATTTATTTTTTAAAACAAAGATGATTTATTTTTTCTTTTTCATATAGATTTTTTTCAAATCGTCTCATTGAAAAAGTAGTCAGAATCACTCGTTTTTCACGACCCCCTAGCCCTATTTGTTATCAACTAATTTTATTGTGAGCATCATCAAATGATTAGTTAATTATTCGCGCGATAAGTAAAACCTATTTCGATCATAGAATATATTGTGAAAATAGTATTAAAATGTTTTTTTGTTATATAAAATATAATGCTTTTCCATCAAGAAGTGGCAGTTAAAACTTTAAAATAAATACTGATATTCCATTACTAGTCATCTTATGTTGCAATTAAAATCGTTTTATATTCTCAAAAGCTCAGCTTATACAAAAGAAACAAAATTGGTAATGTTTTAAAAACAGTATTTGAATTCATATCATGAACTCAAACCCATCTGATCTCTACAGATCGTCCTATTGGACCAAAGAGACTAATAGATATGAACCGTAAGATAGAGCTTTCAAGCTACATGCGACCAATTCTCGCGCTTTTCAGTAAAGCTTACAGTATTTGTCATCTACCTTTTTGATGATTCTAAGCTTTTTTTTCTTTAATAATGTTATTTATAATTTCCTCCGATAACAATAGCTGCCAGCAATGTGTCTCTCCCGTAGCCGTGCAAAACAAACTCGTACAGACTAAGTCGACGTGTGAATAGCTGATACGTTATAATGCAGCAGTTTAATAGCCCGCAGCATACGACAAAACTTAATTTCCTTGATAGACTTTATTTTATGAACAACTTGGTTACATACTTGTTCGCAAATAAGCCTGAAATCAAATTATTGTATACGATATTCCGCTTTGCCTAAACGGAAATTGGGTCATCGGCGTTGTGATATGAAACAATGCCTGAAGTTTTCATTGAAAACTGCTTGAATATATATTTATAATTTATTTTTAAACCATCGTTCAGATGTTTTTAACTGTAAAACGGAAATACATCATTTTTTGATAAACAATTAATTGATTTAAAAAAAAAACAGTTTTGAAAACGTTGTAGAAATTGTAAATCTCTTTGAAAAATATGTTCATCATTAATTTTAAATAAAAAAAAACACATTTTTTAGTACTTATTTCTACAATGTAATTGTTGATCAGGACCAGTTTCACTCATAGCGGGCATTATTAACTGATCATCAGCCTTTCCACCAAGAAGTGACGGTTAACACCTTAAAAGTTCATCATTAACGTGAAACTAAAAGAGACACTTTTTTTTACTTGTTGAGGAACAACTTGAAACTATTTTAACTTAGCATGAAATCATAATAATTGTTTGTTTTGTATTTTTAAACAAAAACGGATCTTACATGGCAATTCTTCCGACAACAGAACATCAATTTGTTTTGCTAGGTTGTATTAATATCATATTAATGAAAAAAAAACATTATACAATAAAAGTTGCTTTTTTTTTACATAAATATTAAAATAAAAAAAAAACATAATGTTCACTGCTGAATATGTCTTTAGGCAATTATATGTTACATTTTCATTAGATTCAGCGGTAACTGAGTAGAAATTTCATAACTTTGTTTTAACAATGTTTGTGTTACTAAATTAGGTAAGATTTTAGTTTGAAGGTGCAAAACACGTGTTACTTAACAAATCAAAAAATAATTTCATGAAGTATAATTTTAGGTATATTTTAAAATACGTTTACCTGTAATAAATGAGATTTCAAATTTTATTAAGTAAGCGTGGTAAAGGGTAAGCAATAATAATACTGGATGTACATTTAGAAACGAACTCAATGTAAATTAATTAAAAAATGGTGGCGATCCTTGCTTGATTCGTAACATACTGAACTAATACAATTTACTAAATAGATTTTAAAGAATTTTAATCAAATTATCTGTTAAAAAAAAAGCCCATATATGTTTAGCTATACCATAAACGATATGAAATAATCTTTCATCATATCATATCATCGGTATCATATTTGATACAAAATACCATATTCATAAGATTCCTGATAGATCGAAAAAATTGCATCGCATTTTATCCGCATACAAATCAGGTCAAAAGTAAAATTGAAACCTATCTATTTACGGGGATACAGGTTGGTTGAAAAACGGAAAACCCGGGAGACGGTCCCAGCCAGATGTTATTAAAATATTTACCGGGAGCCGTAAACGCTCATGCATACACTCCCACCCACTTCTCAAGTCCACAATGTTTATAATTAAAATTCCATTCCGGGTACGTACTCGCAAACTCCCAAATGATTAACTTTCTCAAACTTTGTTCGCGAAATTAATCTCATATTATGTTTGAGAGGCGTTATCCTACCTGGTCGTTAACGTATGGATATGTTTACTGCCAGTAAGCTGAAAATGATAGTGGAAATCTAGAAAAAATAGCGATCATTGGTTTTTAAAATTGACGAATATATTTATTTGAATAATTTTTTTACAAACACAACGTTATTTAATACATCTTGATACGACGGGTTTGTGGTAAATTTATCAATGACTTTTTTGGTGTTCATGGTCTCAAATCCTAATAGAAACAGTTTCCATATCATTCATCCATAACAGTGATCAACATAAGTTTTTTTTTTTGTGATCTAAATTAGGAGTATATATATATATATATACTACTCATTCGAGGAAAACAGCATTTTTTTTAATGGAATTATAAATCTTTAATAACAAAATTGGTTTTATCTATCTTATCTATTAATTATCTATCTATATATTTAATAACAAAAAAAGATTATCGATTGAAAACTTTAACATTTCTACTACAAATTTGACCTTTTATTTCACCAAACAGATGAATTGAATACGTTAACAGTTTCGCATTCATATTTTTTGAATATTTGTATTTAAGATACACCTTACGATCTCTTTGCTAACTCTATAATAGTTCCTATAAAAAAGAAGTCATTTCATCCCAACTGATGGTTCATTTTTGATACAGTATCTGAACCCAGTTAATTTATGAGAACTGATTTTTTATAGATAAGATAAATGAATAAAAATTTATACATTGCAGTCAGCCAAGAATCAAATTAAAATAATGACATAACATTTGTAATCTAATAAATTGAACGCACAAAAGCGTCGACTACTCGGCTTAAAAATGTAGTTCTAATAAACTTAAATTTATGGTAAAAAAAAAACTTCATTAAAGGTATGTTTAATATTAAAAAAGTTATCTGATTGTTTCGTTCATTTGATTTTTTAAAAGTAAAATGAGCTTTAGATGACTGTTTGAGATCGACTGGTACTTCTTCATAATAATCCAATGTACAGGTAAATATTGTACGCGCTTGTATAAAACCAAATTAACTCGACTGGGAAGCGTACAATATGGTTTGTGCTATTCAAAAAATATGTTTTCTATCGTGTGGTTATCAAAATAAAAAAAAACGAACTTGTGAACCCGGAAAAATTATCCTTAAAGGTGAGAAAATCTATCGTAATAATCCTGGACCGTAATGAAAGAAATCTGTTCGAACTTATTCGCAACTTCAAAACTTGTATCGATATATATATTATATATATATATGTATTTTTAGATATACGGTTCAATGAAATAACTCATGTAAACTAGTACTAGATATGGTTTAATGGAGAAATAGCTAATGAAGAATCATTTATGCACCGTTTTTCGACTGCTTGTCATTAAAGTATTCAAACAAGTTTTTGGTTAGATTTTATTTATTTTTATTACGAAGATCATTATGTTTAATATTAGACAAGAAAGTTGATTGACCTTTCTTTCATATAACAAAATAGCACATTTTTCACATTGCTTTGCTTTTATTATTTGTCCGTACATAATATACATCTTGCAGAATAAAATGATATAAATTTATAGTTTTAGACAATCCTATTCAAATATATCTAAATCTAATATCTAGGAACGACTCCTTCCAATCTTTTAGAAAAAGTTTGATTATAAAACGTTGATACGATGACTGCTTTTGTAAAACAAAATAACAAAATAACAAAATAAAACAAATTCATTCATAAAAATTGAACCATAAATAATCAAATAGTTGATCCGAAAATGATAAAAACAATAATACTGTTGACTATTATATGTTATCGAATCAATTCCATAAATTGCTTCAATTTATGATACACGATAATATTGGTAACAAGAGTCATTCAAAAAATAATTTGATTGATAGTGAATGATTGGGGTTATTATCAGGAATATGTCCAAAGCTTTTATATGATACGCCTTCACTGAAATTATTCGGTTAAAATGACCCTTTCCACAGTCATTCATCATTTGAATAACTCTGACATAATGACATAAACATCGTAAGACGTATATTGACTTCTACAAAAAATTTTGACTCCAAGAGACCACTTGTAATCGCATTAGAATATCTTCGATGTCATTCTTTTTGCACACATTGTTGACTTGGATTTTGAATTCCTTTACTAGGAACTTTTTTGGGACGGGAATAAATTTTCGTGTTTTTCCTAGAAAATAATATTTCTACTAAAATAATTCACAATTTTAATCCGATATTACACATTTAAATTTTTTATAAATAAATATAATAATGACTTGCCATGGAAACTTAATTACTTGAAAATCAAATTAAAGAACTACATAACACAAGAATTGTACTATAGGGATATTAATACAATATATAAATAGCATATTTGGAAATAAAACATTACGTAAGTCGGACTCTTTTTTGCTATTCGAAATTCAATTATTTAAAAAGAAAATTATTTTGTAATAAGCATTAATTTATATATACATTTACTTTTTTAAAGAACCCGTGTAATTTTTTATCTGAAGGTTTTCGTAATTGCATTTTCTATACCCTAAATGTACATTGATGTAAAAAAATATTCACAATTTGTTGAAAGTGTTCCATATAAGCTAATCAAAATATACATTCAGCAGATAGGTAGGTATTGATTTTAAAATGACGACTGAATAAGTGAGCGCTTCTTCGTGTATTTTTTCGATTATAATTTTTGTATTGCTTCTTGAGCGAATTTAAATGTAATTTTACAATCAATGCATTATGGTAATTATTTTTATGAATTTTAACCACATATTTACAAAAAAAGTCTTGTACTCAACACTATTTTATTAAAAAATATTGTTTAAAACCAGTGTATTTATAATATCAACCATGTTGGTTCTGTAAATAATTGGTCAATGTTGTAGGGCTTTCTTCTACCGAGGTGTAATGATACAGTTTTGAATCCTACATTGAATGCTGATGGGTAATGAGTGAGTGGTAATTAAAAAAATTAAAAAACAATAGCTTACAACTATGTTTAATAAAATTTCGATTATTTTAGTAGTTTTTGTTACATGGTGTTTGTTAATTAATTCTTAAAAGTACTTTTATACATTGATTTTAAGATTAATTTGTATCTAAAAGCATTTTTTTTTTTTTTTACCTTCTTTATCTCTTCACCTATATATCAAAACATTAACATTGATTTTTATGTTATGATAAGGTTACTAATCGTTTTAATCGATGTGTGCTCTCTTAATATTGACAGCTTAACAACTATATCGATATAATACACTTAGATAAATATATGTAAGTTTTCTTGTGACCTGATGACTAGTAAAAATTGTAGAGAAAAAAGTTTATTAATTAAAAACATAAAGTTATGTTCAAATGGTATTCTTAATGGAGATATTTTTATAATATAAAAAGTATATTCGATATAAACTTCGATAGAACTTTCAAGATATTAAAAATTTATTGCTAAACGAAGTTCATTGAATCCTTAAATAAATATTGAATTAAAATATTTTAATATTGTATCGACATGTAACATATACATTACCTTGTCAAACATAAAAAGTACACCTTCACAATGGATATAATGAAAGCTAAGTCTTATTATATATATATTACAGATTATTATAAAATGAAAACAAAATGAAGCTTACTTCGAACAAATTATCTAAGTTTTGTATTGATTATCACTATTTAAATGTAAAGCATAATATATTATTTTGATATTTTATCAATCGTTGATTTTGGAAGTATTTCCACAATTTTACACTGCAAGCGGTTTCACTCGTCGTGAGCATTACAAACTGACGAGTTCATAGTCAGTTGAATGATTCGTAATGAGTGGAATTAGTCCCGATAATTATATTGTAAAATTTATGAAATACTATTATAAACTGATATCTACAGAGAATAAGTAATTTTTAGAATATTTCAAGTAGATATGTAGAGTTCACAATATTCATGTTGTTACAAATGACATTTGTAGACTTAAAAATCCAGCACTCGCATCAATAAAATCTTCATATGCGACGGTCTTTGACTGTTTGAAAAAAAAACAGAGCTCGATCAAATTAAACCCACACACATATGGAAAAAAATGAAAAAAACATCGTAGTCAAATTGGGAATATTTCAAAGTTAATGGGCAATTTGGATTCCATGTCGTATTTCCTTATTTAAGATAAATTTTCGGCTTTTTGTGAGCCCGCGCTGCTATATGTTTGATGTAGATACGTTGTTCTGTAGCGTTCGTTATTCATTGGATCATATTACGTTGCTTAATTGTGGGTAATTGCATACGACGTAAATAATCAACTAAATTATACCGGTTTTCAACAGTGCTAGGAGGTCCCACCACATTTCATTTATCAACGAATAGAGAACTAAAACAAAAACATTTGTTATTTTTTTAAATCTTTTATTGAACAATGAAAACACTTAGCGTTTAGGACGAGACTTTATTTATAGTTGTTTTTTTTTTTAATAACTTTATTTACCCTACGATGCATAGTTAAGCAAATTTGTTACAAATGAAACGCACCTCACGCATTTTGAAATAAATCCTTCTGAAAAGGTTTATTTGTATTTGAAAAGTTGTTTGATTGATATATAGTTAAACGTGTAGAATATTTTTTATGATACAGTTAAATTTCTATTTTGTTTTTTTTTAAACACATTGTACAACATATCAATGAAATGCAAAAATATTTTTTGTCATTTACCTGCCGGATTCATCGAAAAAAATAAATTCAGTTTTCCATTATAATTGAATAAAATATGCAATTTAATGTGTCACGGCATGTATGTTAAAAAACATATTTGAAAATTGTTATTGTAAAACAATTTATTATCTTCAAAACTATAACTTTATCAATGAAATAAGTAAAAGAATACCTGGAAACTCAATATAAAAGCGAATTGTTAAAACTTTGTACAATTCCACATGTGTTGTCACTAACAACCCGGGTTTCGCCTTTTATTATTTTCAGGCATTCCATTACACGGATGCAACAGAATTCAAAGTCGTTAGTGATAAAACATGTGAATCGTACAAATCTTAAAACGTTTGCAGAATACTTCTATATAATTTCTTCTTATTTTCACATTATTCAAATGCATTATTGTCAATTGAATGATAATTTGATAACTAATTATTATTAATAATATTTACTGATCAAAATAATGAAAATTAGATGTTGATATTAAGAAATAAATATTTTTTTATAATTTCCTTGCTGTATCACACAGTAAATTGATTCAATACAAATATTTCCCAAAATTTAAGCTTTAAATCATATATCAAGCGATTAAATTGTTTCAAAGGTCATACCATTTTATTCAAATATGTTTTTTTATGAATGTTACATTTGACTAACAATAAAGTATTTTGCTTTTAATCTGCAACTTTTGTGGAGAATAAGAATTGGTAGGCAGGATCGATTGTGACATAACGTCCTTTCAGTACTAAGACAGATGAGTGAAATTTCAAAGTGATTATCACACACTACTTTTTAAGCTTTATTAAACAATAAAAAGAAAATTATAACAGCATACATGTAAAACTTCTTTGAAAATTGCATAACTTTAGCTTTCTAGAATGTTTTAACGTTATAATACTAAGAAAAATTTACAAACAACGTTTCAATAATATTAAATATGTTCATAACAAAACTAAGTGATTTTACTTTAAATATTATTATAGTCTACCAAAAAAGAAAGTCAATTTATGTAAAATGAAATATAAATTTTCTGGCAATGATTTTTGACATTTATTTTTATTTTTGTTAAGTTGACATTGGCTCTTTATCGGCAAAAAGTATTGTTTTTCTTACGTAAAGTGTTTTAAGTTTCTCAGTTATCATACAACATGAAAGCTTGTGTTATAGAAATTATAACTCATAGCTAGACAACATAGTTATTTTAAATTGTATGACTTCACCCATCTTTAAAGTAATGATTTCTGTAGTAGGAAATTCAATTTGCTTTAATCAGTTATCTGCCAACTACACGCAGATGCAGTGGACTTTGAATCGCTGTTCACGCCAAATATTTTTAACGCTGGACACAAATACATTCACTGCAATGGACAAAATAGCAACAAAAGGTTTGCAATTGACATTTTCGACACTTTCAATTCAAAAATGCAAGTACTTTTTAAGCGTTCCACTAAATAATACTTACAAAGTAAATTTTTACATGTATTGTTATATTTATATTTTAATTGTATTGACCTGTTGTTGACATGTTGGCTGTTGACAATTTAATTTTATTCAACGTATGTTTATTTATATCAATCGAATTTATATTTATTTTTTAATAATTAATAATACTGAGATCGTTTGGTTTCGAAACAAAAAAATGGTATACATTAAACCAAATTCTGAAAGCTCAATCAACATAATCGACTACATCAAATTTTTTCATTATAACACTTTTTTATATTATATTTTTATTTTTGCCAACCGTTCGCAATCATTTGTCTTCAGAATTTTTAATGTATGACAAATTTTTGTAATAGAAACTGACAGCATAGTAATGAATTATTTTTATCTTAATTAAATAACTACTAGCATCATAGATCGTACTTCATTCAGAATATTCAAAAGCACTATTTTTATATGAAGCATAAAATGTTAAATATAATATATAGGCAGCTACAGACTCTAATAAGGTATTAAAAATCGTCAATAACAATTCTTATTGTAAATTATAAGACTATATTCTCACGTTTTAAACATTTTAACGAATTGAAAAGTAAAAGATTTTTTTTCTAAAATTTGTTTTAAAAAGGATTTTAAAATGACTTTTTGTGTCTCAACTGTTTCAAACTTCGACATTAGCTTTCAAGACAATTGATTATTAAGTATTTAACGCAACGAAAATTATATTAATGTGAATTATCATCAAAATAAAGTACTGGGTTTTGGAAAGTGTCACTCAAGTTTATTAAAATTATAAAACGAGATCAAATTTAATGTTTCAGTTTAAAAATCACTACATTATAATATTTATTCGATTTATTAATGTTTAAAAGCAAAGTGAAACTGACGTAAAGGGTTGCGTGAATTTATACTTGTTGTTATATGACAGCCCAAATAAGTATTCATACAGAATGATAAGCACATGGTATATTTGAAACATTTTGAAACAGCACATTACTGGTCTCTAGATACGTCTATTACTCATTTTTAACAAGTTAATGTTAATAAGAATAAGCTTATTTTACAACATAAGATACTTCTACATCGTTCATCATCTGTTAAAGCTCTCGTAGCGCTCTCCCCAATTATCGAAGACTTGGTCATCTTCCACATTTAAAACGTAATAGAGGAAACGCGAATGGTATTGACATTTAAATAATGATACTTCACAATTAATAAATAAATTGCAAAGCGAACATATAAATCGATGAAATGTACGATTTCTAACAAAACTATCTTCTTTAATTTGTTAACTGTCAATTCTTGGTCGATAGGCAAGATATTTTAAATAATTAAAATACATTTTCTAGTACTTATTTCCGCAATATAATATTATGATCAGAACCGGTTTTGCTTATTGAATTTTTTAAATGTAATTTATCATAAAATTGCTGTTGTATTTTATATTTGATCGATATTTACTTTATAGCTATTAATCGAAGAACTAATTTTACGAATGACATTTACAAGTGTAGACAAAATTAAACACTTATTCTGTTTAAGTATATTTTATACAGTAAATTTTCTGACAAAATATTTTAATAAAAAATTATTTAAAAAAACATTATTTTCCAATGTCTTTCAATTAAATAAAATTTGAATATAGTTCAATGCATAGTACATTCTTTTCAACATTAGCATTTAATTGAATGAATCGGCATTTACTTGGTAGAACTCTATTATAACACGGTGGAAAAATAGCAATATATTTTAGTTCTACAAATTTTTTATAAGATATAGTTGATAGATATTTCGGCTCTCGCCGTTGTCAGGTAGTTATGATCTTATAAAAAAAATGTAGAACTAAAATATATTGCTATTTTTTTACCGTGTTATTGGGATTTAAGTCAAAAACTATACGACTAGGAATAAACAAGAAGAAATCTTATCGTTTTCTATCTACGTCTTACTTTCATAGCCTCATAAGTTATATAAAGGTTAAATCATAATAAAACAAAATGTTTTCGTATATATACATGTAATATGGATCCATCCAGGATTTCAGTACACGGTCGCGATCACAAACATTGTCCGAGACAAGTGTCCAATATTCCCCCAAGTTCCTCAGCTAATATGTTCATCTTTCTAGTTATCTTTGAAAGTAAGACACCGGCTATTTGTAACCCATTAATTTTTCTTGTTAAAAACCTGTCATCATGATCCCTCGGACAATACTTTCATTTTTTATATTATAATAAGGTTGTTACACAAAAATCAGTTTTTTACATCGTGTTATTCTACTCAAGAATCCGGAGATTATGTTAGATTTTACAGCAGTCATTTATAATGTCGATAACTGAGGCGTATATTCTTCGACAACTTAAATTTAATATTACCTAAATATTTATTACATTTTTAAGATTCTCTTTAGTATATTATATATGAGTTCGTTAACACTTTCGAGTATGTGACCGCGTGATGTAGCACTTTTACTATTATATATACTGTTTTAAGAAGCACAGTTACTTTTAAATCGCGTAATCTCTCTCTTCTTTACATTTAATCGGTAAAAATGCGATTTCGCTGAGCAAAACACGTTACAAAAAAGCCACAACGTTTGATATTAGAAAAAAAAGTCATTCAAGATCGATTTGAAAAGAAATGACACATTGCCAACCCATAGACAACGATTCCATTATTTAATGTTTTTTTTTAATTTGATATTTGTTCTTCCAGAAATTGAACCCAGACCCAGTAGAGAGCTACAGTACAGCTTTTACCGTTTGACCACATGACAAATATAATGTATTTTTTTAATTAACAATATATATATATATTTGTCATCACATAAGTAATGTAACAAATTGTTTACAATTACACTGTTTACGATAATGTCATGCCCATTAGCATATTTACACATGATATTTATTCAAAGAAAATACACCCATTATTATTAACAACCACCTAATCACACTCAATATGTTAAATTAAATGTTTGAGTGAAATTTATGGTTCACCTCGTTACCAAGAATTGGATAAGAATTTTTTATTTTCGAGCAGAATTGGTCTTACATAAAATAATACATTTCAAATCAAATCAATCTAAAAACATCGACTTGAGTCGTATTATGTAAATGCCAATTAGAGACTTAATATATGCCTATAAATAATCGATAGCTTTTAGTATAATTTTAATATTTTAACCATAATATCAAAGATAAATCTTTATATAATAATGACATGCGTGATCCTTTTCTAGGTATTTTATTTTTGATTATCAGTTTGGGACAAATTGCTCCAATTCAGTGTCAACAATCAATTACTATTAGTTTGTATCAAAAAACTATTACTCAAAAAAGCGGTCGTTAAGGATAATTGGATTCATTCAATTTGGGGGCATTCAAAACCGACCGGCTCTCAGAAAATCTTTTTAAATCCAGACCGCGATTAAAAATATTCAAATTCTTTTTATAAATATGCATTAGGAATAAGAAAAAGTATATATTTTTATCGAGAAACAGATCAACGTATAGCTACGTAAGAACAGCAGGGGTTTTCAACGTAGGTATAACTTCAAGCAGTAAATTATTATATATTTTTTAATATTTCTGGATTACTAGTCTTATTCAAAAAATAGTTTAATCAACTTAAATATCATAATAATACAAAAGTAACCTTTAATTTTTATGCATTAAATATGTAAATGTTTCTTAAACGAATGAATTAAAAAATTTAAAGGATGGAAAAATAATTTAATTAGTTGATTTATAAGAAGACATGTCATTTTCATAAGACGACAAGCAATATAATTTAAAACTTCAATTCATTTATTTATCAGCAAATTTAATTTTACGTATTTCAAAGTTTTATATGATTAAGGCTAGAATTAAGCCTTCCGTCATATGTTATTAATAATTTTCAATTTAAAAGCAACTAATACATATAATGCTTATTCATGTAATATAGTTTTTTTGAGCAACGCATTACGAAAGCAATGAAAAACAATCGTAAATCTTAACGTGGTTTCATAATCAGTTCCGACTTAGCAACATCTGCCCTCGAAGCAGTGGGTTTATTTTTCAATTCAAAATTTCTCACACAATAATACACCTCTCAATATCAGATAAATATTTGAAGGGTTATTTTGTGCTTTGGGCGAAGCTATTCATTTGCATAATTCTTATTAATTTTTTATTGGTACTGGACAATTAGGGTGTTAGTTATACACTTGAGTTATTATCTAACCAAAAAAATATGCATACGTTCCACTCGTTATATTAAGCGCTTTCACGTACTTACATCATATTGTATTGAAATTTAGTCTCGAAAACAATTTAAAAAAAAAATGTCATTCAAACTAAGTGTCAAGTTCTAGCATAAGATTTATTTATAAAGCGTTACTGAACTCTGTTTTCAAAAAATCGGAAATATTAAAATTGCACAACCAATCAAAATAATTGAAGCAAATGTTACCGCAACTCTTTATTTGTTTATATATAGTGAATACTTCATCAAAAAAAAATAAGACACAAGGAGGTTTACAAAAAAATTGATTCTTACATAAATGACGATGCGGAAGGAAAATATACATAAAGACAATTCGCATCAGGGGAAATCACTATTTTTTAAATGCAGAGGTCAGAAGGTTTTGTACCATCTGTGCTACATGTGGTTATTTGCTTGTTGCTAGGGATATCATGGTTGACAGCATGCATTGAATAAATAATCTATACTTCTCGAAGCTTTCTAGTTTATTTAACATCGGTCATTATTGCTGAAATATACATCGGTGGCTTGTCAAGATATTTTTAGCAATAATTAGAAAAAAAACAGGAAGACTTCATTAATAATACAATACGAAGTCTCCTAAATGTCTATCTATTACGCTTTTGTTATATTTTTTACGGTTTCGAATTCATTGTATTTGAGTGACAATTGAGCTATAGTATTACTTTGACAGCTTCATAGTATTGTATGTTGCTGACGGTTTCTAAATCCAAGACACGGTAAAGGATGCTGCTAAAAAAATACCACGGTTCGTTGTCAATTTCTTCCATTCTTTTACGTATAGTCGATGTCATTTTAAAATGTTTTACGGAATTAGCATATATTTAGATTGACACCGATTAAAAATGACTGTGTGATATAATTTCTTTGTTTTGTACAAGAACATGTAGAAACAATCTTATTAGAGCAAACTTGAAGTTTCAAGTTTAATTTAAATAGACATCGATATACTTTTTTACAAAAATAGGTGTCACTGCATCGAAGATTTTGCATTGACGTAAGGGATTAATGTACATAGACTTGTTAGAAATTATTTTTAAAAAAATCATTGTAACATAAATACGTAATTACTACAAATCATAAAAGCTTCAGATTAAAATAATATCAGGTTTTTCGGCAAAACAATTTATCTTTATTACAGTCATAAAGATTTCGGATAACCCCAATCGGACCAAATTGAATTGTTTTAGTTCCCAGAAGCGTGACCCGTATTAAAAACGAAATAATAATAACATCGATATCGAGAATAATTATAATTACCAAAAGCTTTCCATAGACAATAAAATAAAACAATCGATGTTTTAATAGGCCAATAAAAGTGTTTTTCGTAACGCTTTTGTTTTCTTCACAATAGACCGCCGCGTCAAAGCTCTCGCAGTCGCTCGTAGAAAGCTTTTCAAACTGTTTGCCATGCCAATATTCCATTATTTTTTTCTAGGAAAAGTATATTTTATAGACATAAAATTATGACATCCAATTCGTTTAAACGATCTATCACTGATATAATTAAGTAAGAAACAATTTAAAAAATATCTTTTTGTTTTGAAAAAAAAATACAAATTTACCTTTTGTATATTAAAAAATAATTTTGATTTAATAAAAGCTTAACTAAAAATTATACTTATGATAAATCGGTGTCACTGTATTTGGGTCAACATTGAGCTTGAATAAATCGTTAGTCATTCAATGTATTTTTCTATTCTCCTCAATAGTGTAAATTATAAAATGTCTTTTATGTGATTCGTGAAGTCTCATATATCAAATGTGAGCTACGATTTAAATACTCTCTTTACTTTAATATTGAATTCATAAAATAAATAGAAGTTTTTACAATTAATTTATCTTATTGTATTCTATACGAGAAGGATTTAATGAATATTTGCATACTAGTGTTTTCGATGACGCAAAGTCTACGTTTGCTAATTTCACAAAGACAACCTTCTTATCATGTATCGTTAGAGAAATATATTAATTTTTTTCTTGTATCTACATTTGAAGGCATGATTTTTGATATTTTAATTTCTTAATACTCGTTAAATAAAGATATGTTAATTTACTGAAAAGCACACTGTTTTTGCAGAATAATTTACTTTGAAAAACTTCATTAAAAAATTTAATTAATACTGAAAAAAATATTAAAATGATATAAGTTTTTTTGTATGCCAAATACTTTTGGAGGACGTATATTTTTAATATCCTAACTAGTTTCCATAAAACTTTTATGATCAAATAGCAACATACTTTTTAATATTAAACGTTTTGCAGAAACTTAAGATTGCGAGTCTTTTCTGGGTGTAATATTATAAGTTGTGCATAGTCTATCGATTAAACTTTGGAACTATTGGTTTGCTTGTGGTGTTTAGTTTATAATAAGCTCGGCTATAACGCGATATACATCTTAATTGGGTGTTCTTCACCCCTTCTTATAATGGCGTTATAAGATTATCTTGGCTGCAACCCGCAAGTGGTTTATTTTAATTAATTACAAACTTTTGAGGCTTACGGAATAGTAGTTGTTTTTGTGATGGTTTTAATAAGAATTACGTCATATTAGCAAAATTAATAAAGAGTGACTCATGAATATACTTACTATACTAAATATATTATATATTCTTATATTTTTTCAATTTTTTTCAGCCTAGTCACGGCCTCTTTTAACTAACATATTGCAGATATAGGCAAAATAAAAAGAAAACCATAAAATAACACTACATCTGGAGAATCATCCAATTTGGTTTGATTATCTGAACTCAATTGCTTTGTTAATAAAATAATTTTATCGTTCCACCTTAAGTAAAAAATAAACTTTCCTTATGTTTTGTTGAATGACAGAGAAATATTCAAAATATTAACAATCAATTAAAATTTTTAACAGTGTTTCTCATTATCACACTACACGTTAAATTTTAACGCGAAAAGCTTTTTAAGAAAGAACTACTAAATAATAAGTGTTTATAAATCAAGTACCTTAAATTAAAGCAAAAAAAATATTTAGAAAAAAAATTCTAAATGTATTTTTTCAACCAGTTGATGGCCTAAAACGTGTTATTAAGGTAGTTTTACTATCATTGATAGATTTAATTTACATTTTCGATACAATCCAGAATATATGCCACTACACTTACATGCCAACATGTTGGTATTTTAAAATACAAATTCAGGATGTATATCGATCGGGACATGTACAAATACCACTGATTGATTAAGCTAACATATTATAACGTAATAAAAGATTAACATTCACTGTTTGGCAATACTACAGGCACAAAATATGATTTACATGTTTGTCAGTTTCACGTGATTTTAAGTGGTTCTCATTTTATATTTATTTTTATTTTCTATAATGACAAGGCAGGCTTTCTGGCTTTTCCATGAAATAGCATTATGTACTATTTTTATATTCGTGCAAAGCTTATAATATAGAAATAATAAAAGCATTTCACATTCCATTTACTTCAACGGCCTTTACAAAAATGTCACCAAAACACATTTCGCAATGACATGACTTTCAAAGTCAAATGTAAGGATAAGGGCAAAACCTCAAATGTCTCGAAATTTCAACGATTTTACCAAGAATATGAAATAACAATACAATGCGGTGACAAAATGTAATTCGAGCGAGTTCTTTAGAATGTACACGTCAAATAAATCTGTGCAAACGCTCCTTTATCAATCATTTACACAAATCCACTTGATTGATCTGGGTCTACATGATCTTGACACTTCCTCAACTTGAGCGAGTACTTATTTAGATAGAACAAGACAAGCTGAATCCAGAGTAAACCATATCATAGTAAATATTATATTTGCAACACCATTTCCTTCGTGTAGGATTTAGGTCACTCAATTGTGGAGTCACTAACTTGAATTTCAAATCAGCTTCCATTGATTCCTTCATTTTTATTAGAAGTGATTTATTATTAAAAACAAGAATGGTCAATTTTATTTCATTCAACTAAACAAATTTACTACAAGATACATTTTTAGTACACAATAGAACTTAAATTATCCGACCATCTGTAGCTTAAACATAATAAAACAAAAACTTTTTTCTTCAAAAAACGAATCAACAGTTGGAAAAAAAATTTAGTTATAAAAATATCGTCGTTGAACCATTCATTGTAAAATTTAAAAAAGTTACTTTAGAAGAACGTGTTTATAAGTATTTCATAATTCATTTTTTATTAATATACATTTAAGATTCCACAACAGATATTGAAAAAAACGTTCTCTACTAGTAAAAGTTTACGTCTAAAATATAAAACATCAATCCACGATACATTATAAGCTATTTTTCGACCATCACTCGTGTTTATATGTGGCTAAGAGTTTATAAGTGGTTCCAGATAATGGACGAGTGTAGATTTGATAAGACATGACACACATAATTGTGTCACCTTACAAAGCAATGAATAATTTGCACGACAGCATTTTTTTAATATTTTTCTTGTCAATACAATTACTTGACTTTTTTATTTTATTTATTAATTATGTACTTATATTTTTTGTTTGTTTCCGTCAAGAACATAAAAAAATGTCACGATTCAATTCAATAGAGCGACCGTTATATTGAAGAATATACAATACATAACATTCCTCATGGTCAAGGACATATGACCATACTTTTTTATTATTTTTTGCTCACGTATTTTAAATCGTTAAATAAACTTATCATTTCGGATACGATAGTTTACTTTTCAAATTGGATATAAATAGCGGGTAATGGATATTGTTGAAACCGTTATACACGTCTAAGTATTCAAAAAATAATCATTTATATCGTAAATTATTTTCATTATTTGACAGTGTTAAAATCTTTACTATGGGAACCGTTTTTATTTTTTAATATAAAAAAATGCGTAGTTTTTATTACGTATCACTGTAAACAATAAATATATTATAAATAAATCAGCTACTTGGTAAATTTTTCGGTTTGAGAAGCACTGGAAAATATTTATAGTTGTTAAATGTAATAGAATTATAATGTTAGAGACAGTAATCAAGTCTAATGATAAAATATTATTATCTCCAATGTAAGATACTTGAAATGAACGGACAACGAGCAAACTAATCTTATTATAAAAAAATATGTCTCTCGTATAAAACAACAAAGTGAGTAACGAAAGCTCCGTTTTAAGACGTTTGAGCTTTATTTTTAATTATAACGCCATTAGTGGCTTACGAGAATTTTTATAACGCGAACGAGTTAATTTTCACTTCACAGCCTTATCCTTAAATTAAATAAAAGCGTTAGGAAAGTGGCGCAGTAGTGAAATTGTTGTTATCACGAATGGCTTATAATAAAATTGATTTTTAAGTGGAAACATGTGTATTTTAAATGAAAAAAATACATATGTACATGATATCGATTACTATAGTAGTCGAATGTTTATATTATTGCTAGAGGTGGATATTACTTATTTGTGTTATCTTGTGGTTTTTACGGTAAAAAAAAACAAATGCTCTGATAGACTATGGCAAAAATTATGGATTATTGATTTTTAATGAATTCGTCTTTTACGTTAAAGAATCGAAAATGCCTCTTCTTATGATTTTAAAGAGTTAAAATACCTTTTTTAACTTATACGTAGTGATAGATATATTTTTTACACACGGTGAAAAAAATCAATGTATTATATTTTAGTTCTACGTTACTCTACTATTCTAGTTATACATTGCTATTTTTTCGCCGTGTTATAATGGAGTTATACCGAGTAAATGCTAATTCAATCAATGTATTTTTTAACAAATCTATTTTTTTTACTGCTATATGAATTAATATTTTTTTTATTCAGTATTAAAATGATTTATTCTTTAAACATAACCTTCTATTGTAGAAAGTAACGTCGTAAGTAATTTGATAATAAACTCATATATGCTACATCCGATGAGGCATAGAGTAGTCAGGTGAAGATAAGTTTGGTGAATACGAAAGCTATTATAAAGTTTCGTGAAACGGTTAATCTATTTTTTGCCTACTCAATTCAGCAATTTTTGTGCAGATTTTTGCCTATGGAAATTTTTACTGGGTACATTTCGGATTTTGTTATTTTTTTAGGTAATTCTGAGAGTTAGATTAATTTTTTTAGATTATTCACAAGAGAAAAAACATAATTTTATGTCCCAATCTCCCAAGTTAAAGTAGTACTCGTCCCAAAAATATGTAACACGAATTTCTGAACGATTTTACGGAGTAAACCTCTTTCAAAAAATTATCTCAAAAGTATGTTACAACAATTATTCTAGTTTTAACATTTATCACATACAAGAAATCTTTTGGCGATTCAAAAAAAATGATTGGTAAAAATACTTCCTCATCCTATCCAATATTAAAGTTTCAACAATTCAAATAAAAGTTCCATGAGCTTTGAAGCTAAGAAACATACTTTAAATTAACGATATATTTGATACTAGTTGGAGATGTTAAAAATTACCACTTATTTTTAATGACAGATACCGTATCAATCAATTTTAGTCTTCAAATGTAAACTTAACATTAATATGTATTATTTCTTCATAAAACTTCAAACAGAACACACAAAAATCAAAACATTTGTCACAGTTTCTTAAATTTAATGCCCACCATAATTTATCAACCCACTTTGTATACAATTTATTTGAATATTTAGCAACTATTATATATACATATATAGTTGATACGCACTTTCAAAGTGTTTAGTATACTTTGAAAAATTCAATGTTTCAACAATCAATCATTTAAAACAAGACATCTCGATAAAAAAGTAAATATTCTTCACAGCATAAATTTATTCACAGACTAGTTAAGTATTTAATATCATTCATTTTATGAAGGCTTTCGTTGTAGTTCTTTTGTTACGAAGAGTAAGCGGACCGATTGTATTATTAAAAAAAATAATTTACTCCTATTTTTCTGTTTAATTCACCCAACAACTTTAACAGTTGTTCTTTAGTACTTTTTTTAAAGTTCCATGTGTGATACTGGCCCACGATTTAACGGAACATTAAGCTTCACAATTAGTCATCAATATACCACGGATTTTTCTTAAAATATCTGACGATCACAGTTACTGGGAGATACTTGCTTATTATGAAGTTTTTTTTTATTTGTCCTCCGATTTCGTTTATGCATTTTATTTACTCACTGAAGTGACACAATCACGATCCTTAAAATGCGATGAACATTGGTAAACTACAATATCTCTCCTTTCCTAATATGACCCTACCCGAAGGAGAGTAAATGACAACCAGCTGTATAAAACAAACTCTGTTTAAATGATTTTATATGACATACTATGGTTAAAAGTAAGAGCGGATATAATAAACGAATATTTGTATAATTTACTATATCGTATGAAGGTGCTTGTTTGAATGTTATTATTGTTAATATTAAATTTGAATTGTTGAAACTTTGTACGATTTCACATGCTTTATCACTTACGACTCAGGTTTCGCCTTTTGGTATCTTCAAGCATTCTATAACACGAATGCAACAGGCTGATTGAGTCAGTTCTGTGTGGCAAAACATTTGGAATCGTACAGAGTTTCGACAATTCAGATTTGAATATGTCAATATTGTATTTTACAGAGAAATGTGCCCTCAGAATAATTGAAATTAAACTGTTGACAAACAAATTTGCTAATTGTATTACAGTACTTATAGTAAAAGTATTCTATTGATGAAATCTGTCTTTGTGTATTCTTATGAAAAGCGGTTTTTTTCTATAAAATTAGTATAAAAATCATACGGATAATATTCAAATTCAATTAGTCATAGAACTAAAACAAAATATAATATAAGTTACCACATTTGAAACTGAATGAACAAATGAGTAATATCATTTTCGATTTTCTTAATGATCATGCAATTGGAGGGGGTCGTAAAGCTGTTCAATAGTTTATTTATGTTTTTTAATACGCGGTTACGAGCAAAGGGTCAAAGTGACCCTTAAAAAGACTTCATCCGTTAAGTGTTTCCATTGTTACAGCCCAGTTAAATGTTTTGATCGAACTGACGTATCTTTATTAATAATCAAAATATATTTTGTATAGAAGATTAACAAAACAATTAAATAATGAAAGCAAATTTAATCCGAATTCTTCCCAAATCGTAAAAAAACCGTAACTGCTAAATCGGTTAAAAATTTCAACGTTAAAATATTTTTTCAATTATCTGTGAGCCCCATCTTTTAACAATATAGCAACAATTTTGTCGCTTTTTTATTATGTTAAATCGTACGACTGTTTGTTAGGTTTATTTGATTATCTAATTCAAAACATTTACGTAAATTTTTAACATGACTTTATGAAGAGACACATCATATAAAGAGGTACTAAATCATGTATATGCATTTGAGGCTTCTTAGGTACCACTAATGGATAATTTGAACAAACATGTTAATTAACAAAAACTTTGAAGCTACATCATATTTAATACAAAACCAAATAAATGTTTTCATGATAATATCAATTAATTGAATTAATATTTTTTCCGACTTTGCCTTTCTTTCAAAATATCAAAAAATTATTTAATTTAAAAAAAATTTCCTATAGCATATTTATTAAGTTTATTAAAAAAAATCCATTGTTGTGTAATTAATTGTTTTATACCTTGAGTAATAAAAAGAAAAACTACAGTAGAACTCGAGCTGTTCAAATAATAACATTTTACACAATTCATTTTACAAGAAACCCGAAAAATGAGTAAAAAAATACGACATACTTTACGTGTGACCTAAGAGTAATTATTAACAACGAAAAAAATATTTATTCATAACGGAAAACATTCTTTGTTCAATAAATATGGCTGTAATGTTGTTTGAAAAATGATTCTTGCTAGGTTTCTCTCCTCTGTGTTACTTGCCAAACTTCTCTACTTACCAAATATTATTCGTTGATGACAATAAAAAATTATCGAAGTAAATTGTGGTGTAAATACATAATAATCTTTTGAAAATCAAACAATGTTATTTTCACAAAAGATTGGGTTCACTATTATGAAAAAGTTTGAATTTTTGAGTGTTTAAGTAACCAACCATAATTGGGCAATAAAGATTTCCGACGCTTGACACACATTCAATAGCAAGAACTCGGTATTCCATAATGGAAAAATTATGTTAAAAATTAATAATACATGTATTCTGTAGCTTTTACGTCTATTACAGGAAATGGTTTCGAGCACTTACTCTTCTCTTCTCAAATTACCTTATAGAATAAAACTTGATCATTTTATAGGTGACAACTATTACTTGACTGATCTGAAATAAAAAATTAATCTCTCAAAAAGTTCCATTTGTCCTTAACTGTTTAATTGCTAAGTATTTCATTTCATTTAAGTATATTTTGTATGATTACCTCAAAAATATTTTCCCTTAATTATTATTATTCGATTAATATTTTCTAAAAATTTAATTATATTAAATTGTAATGCTCGCGAGGTGTGGAAAAAGTCTTGGTCGGTCTAAATAATGTTTTCTTTATTTTACAATAAATTAATAATTCTTTGATTCTCTTAATTTAACATCAAGAAGTGTTTTGCATTGACAAATTTTGTTCATTAACTGCTTTATAGTTATAAAAAATCAAAATCTCAAAAATGGTTCATCCTGCAAAATATATGTGAACAAATCCGGCGACTTTTACGATCATTTATAAAAGGGCAACAAATATACATATCGACACGGTAAACATTTATGGAACAATAAGTATATAAAAAAGCTAAAAAATCTTCGAAGCTTTGATGTCAAAATAACTGACTCTAAGATGGCTGTTGAGATACTGCTAAAAAGGACGTACATAAAAAATTTCTATCGAGAATTTAAACTTTAGTAGAACAATTAGTAAAAAAATATACGATAATAAAATTCAAAACAACGAAAAGACGACACGATTGCAAGCCAAATATATATAAAGAAAATGACTATGGAACAATACAAAGCTAAAACCGATACATTTAATAACTCACAAGCTGTTGAGTTGTATATTACGAGTCTCTTTTGTAAGCATTTAAATGCAGTATTTATGACCAAAGTGTTGAACTTTCGATTATACCATGTTCGTTGTGGGTACCTTCCTGTTAAGATTTCGCAGTAAAGATACTGGATATGTAATTTAAATCGTGGTTTTAATGTCTTCCGACATGCAAATTACTATCGTTTCCTCGCCATTACTTAAATGGCGTGCAGGAGAAAAAATTCTGCGCCCTTGAACTACGAGCGCCTAGAAAAATATCACTTCCAGTATCTTTAAATTGATTACTTTAAGCCAAGTCAATATTTTGATATAATTTAATTAGTTTAAAAATAAATACTCATACAAACATGCATAAATTAAAATATTTTCCATTCGCAAGCTAATAATCCGTTATCTTCTTCACGATAAAATTAGGACCAATAAAAAGAATCATACATAGTAACATGCTGACGCAGATATCAATACTATTGTCAAACAAAATGTCTGGATATATAATTGAAAACTTGAAGACAATTTCTACTCTTAGCTTTTAGTAACAGCCTGCTAATGGTAATGCTTCTCGGAATAATAAGAGGAATTTTTTCTTTGCTTCGAAAGTCAAAATGTTCACCAAAATATAAGTGACCTCAGACAGATTTTATTTCTTAAAGTTTAGAATGTTAATATTAATTTTTGTATTTTTTTGAATACCGATAAAATAACTAAACAAATTTACTTATAATTTGTTTCGTATTTTTATATCAGATTAAATTGAATTTCGATTTATTTGACAATCAATAAGCCAATCTGACAAAATGAAAGTAGCCCATGTGAAAACAACGAAATATTAATGAATCACAGTATACTAAAATAATACACTAAAAAAGGTTTTTAAATCTTGTTGAGACGCCACTGTTACTTTGCACACAGCTACGCATTGCAATATCAAATTTGTAATAACTTATGTTGTTGGACATAAAATGTACGTAAGAACTAATAAAAATTGTACAATAAATTGTGAGCAAAAGTAGTGTATTTCGTTAATTAATGCAGTTTGTGGTGAAAATATCAATAGTTAGTATGAAACTTTCTTAAAATTAACTTTTCGTTTGTTCGTTACATTAGACTAATTAGTAAAGCTCTTTATTATAAAGAATGTTCACTTCACTTCTACAAAATTCATAATTTTTTGTGAATTCTTTGTATATATTACCGAATATATCCATAACTTTTCACATCAAATTAGTTTAATAAACTCAGTTTACCATATAATATAACATATATATATATAACATTATTTTAACTATATTTTTAACCAACGGGCTGCCAATAGCGTCTTTAAACGCGCACATTTTCCGTAAACGAAACGCATCACATAACGCGTTGTATTAAATGGGATTTTACTAACATAAATCAATTATTTTTGACATATAAACACATACGTTGATCACACGACATCTGTAGGGAATATTGTGACGTACTCAGAATCGAAACAGAATTCGTTTTTTCTACTTAAAACGTAAAATAAAAAAAGGCTTTTTTTAAATTTATTAATAAAACTCGCGGTGTGCAAGGTACAATCATACATACACTTACCGGCAGTTAAAATGTTAAATACGCGAATCAAAAATGTGACTGTACATTAATACAGTTTTAACGATTGCTGAATGTTTTTTCAACACCGATCACATGCAGTCGGGTCATGGATTTGAATTTCAGACATTTTTTTCTGTTCCTAATGCGTTATAAAAGTCGACCATAAATGATCGAATCCATCAGCACAGCAATTATAAAAAACGAAATTTTCATCACATACATAATATATGTATATATTTGCGTTTTATTTGCAATTACGCAACACCGATAAATGTCTTGCAAAACAATAATATTTTCCCAGCGGATTTTGTTTTTTTTTCAAAACTTATTCTAGCCATTTTTCTAAAAGGTTTTGTTTTAAGGAAAGAGTTATGTCACACGTTTTTTCAATAAAACGTGTTTAAAAGTATTTGAATGGTCTCCGTCATTTTTTCTCTCCTAAGCCAACAAATTCGACAAAACCAAACTTTTATCCGATTTTCTTTTACCATATTTTGAAAAAATCTTCTATTTAAATTTTCTCTTGATAAAATATTATTTTTTCGTATTGTTGAGTAACTTACCAAATATTTTATTTTTTAATAGAAATGAGAATCTAACCAATAAATTATTACGGTTAATCAATGTGATATATAATGACACAGTGAAAAAATAGCAATGTATTTTAGTTCTACAAAATTATGTTTAACAAATATAGTTGATAGCTATTTCGGCTCACGCCATCGTCAGAACTAGTTCTGACGATGGTGTGAATAATTTTTTAGAACTAAAATACATTGCTATTTTTTCACCGTGTTATAATGGAGTTCTACCAAGTGAATGCCAATTCAATGAATAATATATAATGTTTATTATTATTTTTGTTAATGTTAAATTAATGCGCTCTGAAAAAAGATGATATGTTTTTTTATTTTTTGGTAAATTATTTTTGAAGGCAGTGACGACACGAGTATATAATTTGAAAGCTAAGCAGAATGCTTTTGTTACCACCGTTTTCTGGTGTCGGATCGGTGGGGGGAAATTCAACACGTTTAAGCGGAAATCGTTTGATACATTTATAGATCAGTCAATGTAAATATTATCTAATGTTTCAACTCTTGGATACTGTAACTTAACTGAGACAATCTCTCAGTTAATGAATTTATATTATGACACATATAATACTATAATTTTTTTATCCCATAAAAACTCCTTTGTTGATTATGGTGTGGTACCAAATAGTACGGACTTAATGGTCTCACAGTGGTACAAAAATAATATAGAGTAAGAGATAACAGATCAATTGAATATCTCGAGCTTACAATTTTTTCTATAATTTGGTTCTACCTTAGCACTTATAGCACGCATAATATGTTAAGTTTCATTTTCAGGAAATGATTTATTTCGGCGACGTTCGCATATAAAAACTTCGTACCGAATTCAAAATAAAATGTCTCATAATGTTTTTATTTATCTGTGTTGACAAAACGTGCCTTTAAGAAGTTATCTGATTTCCCTAATGCTAAAAAATAACAATAAGAAAATAAGCTAACTCCATTAAAAAAAAAAACATTATTCGCACGAAAGAGCCGACATCTTGCAGCTAACGTTTTATTGTTGCTTTCTTTTGTAAAACAAAAGAAGGCAAACGGAGTCGCAGGAAATAAAATTATAAATTGTAATGCATAAAAAAGGCAGTGTCAAGTGAAAATTTACGTAAACAGTGAGTTTTGTAAAACGGCCGTTATGGAGCGTGTACTTGTCGAATAAGATATGTTTTCGCTTGCGGACAAAACGATTTTTTTTTTTTGCTAAACGGGCAAATCTGGTGAATAACTTGGGAGTTAAAAAAAACAGTGGCAGTCATTTATTTCAATGAATTTTAATGGCAAAATTAAAAGGAACACTAATTTTTGTAACTAAATTTATCATCAAAAGTATAGTTGTGTATTCGTTGCTCTAACAAATCATTTTTGTAGGATGCAATTTAATTAATTCAGGATATTTTTTCTATGTGACGTATCCACTGTTTCTTAATATTTTTTATTTTTCATTGACAAAATTTTATATTAAATAGTTTCCTCTTAATAAGTAGCTCTCTAACAATTTTTCTGTTAATTATTCAATTAAAGAATTTTCAAGTATGTTATATTATATTTATCACTCAAATCCTAGTCGGATAACTGATCATTGTGTAACTCAAATATAAAATAATTAACTATTTCACACCATATATCATATTTAATACTTTCGATACATTTAAAATGCACATAACCCTGGACTACATGGTCTTAAAAACAACATATAACATATTTCAAGTCATAGAATTAAGAAATTCAATTTTATTTTTTGAACAAAAAAGGTCTGGAAACAAATGCAAAAGCTAGGTCAGCAACCTGTGAAATTCAAACTTTGAAATTTTACAAATGCGATAATTATCAACCCTGACCATGGGTTAATTATATTTAAGCATGAAGTAAAACATTTGAGCTTTTTTATTTTTTGCCGCTGAAATTGACAAGAGCTCCAAATATTTTTTCTGATTAAATAGTCCTGATTTAATAATGTGGATTAAATTCTTGCTTATGTTCACAATAAAATTTTGATTGAGAGTAAAATAGTTTCTTTTCAAGCATTGATTGTTAATCAAATTATGTGTTTGTATCTTTGCTCAGAGGGGTTGACAACCTTATTTCTTGTCACTTCATTATTTCTATCCGAAAGAAAATATCGATCGACATGTTTAAGAATAACTTTCACTTTCTAATCAATTTTCATTCCCTTGGTAAAACTCTTCTGTTATTTGATTTCAGAAAAAAATATTTTATATAAATGAATTTATTATAATAATATAATATAATAATAATGAATATATATAGAACTTTTTCGAAACCATGCTATCAATTAATACTTTTTTTATCAATTTATGTTCTGTCCCCCGTCACTCTATTTGCATTCTCTCATGATGTCCCGCGTCCCGTAGCAAATCCTCCGCTAGTGCTATCTTATTTATGGCCATAAGTGGTCTTTCAAGGCAACAGGGTCGATCCGGTTAACACAAAAGAGACATACATGATTCATATTTGCTTGAGGCATCCCAAGAAAATGTCCAAACTAAGCCATCATTGATTTTTTTGGACATAACAAATAACCGGTAAGTCGATTTCATTATCTTAATATTTCTGACGGAAAAAAAAACAATTGTACATCTTATATTTACCGTATCTGTTAATAGTTCACTACGAAGTAACCCTATCTTTCATACAGTGCTATGATTCGCAACCGTTTAGCAGTGGTACAGCCCGAGTACGAGCGAGAGTCCCAGACTTTCGAAATTTACTTGTAAATAGCTCCAAGTTTTTTCTCAATCAGTTTGTAAGCTTTAAATGCAGATTGCCATATTTTCAATTACTAAAAAATAAATAATCTTTAATTTAATATATTATAAAATTTTTCATATTTTTTATTTGTTTTATCTTGACAACTTCAATATTTTATCGTATTATATGTACATACGTCTAATTAAAATATATAAAAACTTTCACACCAAATATTATTTCAACCAACAAAACGTTGCGGGCCAGTTTTGCCGAAAAACAAAAAGATTAATGTGAAGCATGCCCTTGTTAATACAAATATTTTTCAACGTTGCCCGCTTGTTTACGTTGTGACCCTGCCCACCACGGCACGCCATTGTACACATTTGCTTAGGATATTTTTGCCCCGTGTCATCAAATTTACCAATCGGACCCTACACTCATTTATATATAAATTGGCCCGGCGTATTTTATTTCATTTATTTCGTACATCGTTTCGCCTTACATTCTGTTTGGCCGTGTGTCGGTTTTATTAGAAAATTTGATAAGTTTTCCAAAATTCAGTGGTTATATTGTGTGTGTTTTATATTTTGTATTATGGAAATAAGTCATTTGGGAATTGTTATATTGTCAGCGATTTTAGCCACCGGCAATGCTCAGAAGGGTTTGTACAATTTAAAATACCCTATGTTAACTATTCACGTGTATTTTATTATCAACCGATAAATAATCACACATTTGTTTTGCTGCAATTCAGTTGCGAAACTAAATAATTTTGTTTTCAAACAGTGCTTAAAGTCATAATGTCTTCATTTACAACTGAATAAAATGATATTTATAGAATAAAAACGGATATAAATTCAAATGTCATATTCAGATGTCAACATATTCCAACAATACTTTTTTATGATATGTCTGAAAAATATATAAAACATAATGAATGATTTATAATATAATAGAAGCTGTAATAAAACAAATCAGGTTCCAAAATAAGCATAATAATTATAATTTATGATAACGACTGAAGGTGCTTGATGGAATTTCAATATCAAATTTTAGTTGTCACAACTTTGTACGATTACATGTTTAGTCACTAAAGACCCGGGTTTCGCCATTCGGCATCTTCAGACATTCCAATACACGGATGCAACAGAACTGAACCCTGGACGTTAGGGACAAAACATGTGGAATCGTAAAAAGTTTTAACAATTCAAATTTGAATAATATAAAACAGCAAAATATATGAAGAAATAAAAACTTGCTACGATTTATTCATAAAAATGACTAATTGAAACAAAGCAACATTAAACTATCTCAATTAAGATGCATAGCTAATATTTATAGCACTATCTAGTTGATGAAAATTGTTTACAATTTTATGAAACTTCTAAAAGCGCATAATTTATCGAAGCATTTTTGCTACGAATAACTTTTTACGGAATGACTTTGTTTTTGCCAGAGCTTTCTCAAACGGTGTTCTATATTGAAAGCTATACATCATAAATCAAAAAAAATGATTTTCGAGTTTACGTCTTCTGCCAATATACCGAAGACATAGTTTTTAATAAATATATAAAACTTTGTCAATTTACTACTTTGCTTGGATTTTTAGTATCTAACATTAAAGAATGCATCGCGGTATTCAGTTTCTAAATGTCTCATACGTATACCATTTTGAGCTAACACATCGCAATTACTATTTTATAAGAAATATGTTTATTATGAGACAAAAAAGAGTTGACTTAAAAAGTGAATGTTTGATTAATAATCGTTCTAGTATCAATTAAGAAACAATTATCATTATCAATTAACGAATATCAATTAAGAAGCTAACTTTATTTTTGAACATTTTTTTACTCAATTTCAACATATATATATATCTAGTAGTGATTTAACAATTTTTGTAAAATTTTGAATGGAAATTAAATGATAAAAAAAAATTACTCACCTCTTAATCATGCAATTGAATCTTAATACTCAGCAGTCCGTCACCTAAAAATAAAATCATTTTAACACGAGGACTTAAACTACAATAATTCACCTTTCATTTATTCAAATGACGTAATGTATTTCACCTCTAATCTCTTCAATTTGGTTGTCGTGCAAAATAGCTGAAGATAGACAAATTTTGCTTTTCAAAAGATGGCAGGTAACATTGAGTATGACATTATCTTTCAAGTCTACAGTTTAAATATAACTTTCTTTTTATGAAAGAAACTTTTTTCCTGTAATAAAACCTTCTTCAAATGGATAAAATGACTGACATTTTTATCAACATTAAAAAGATTTTTTCTTTCAAAAATAAGTATTGATTTAGTTTTTTACTAAACAACATCATACAGAAGCACTGTGCTGTGTTCGCATTTGGCAAATGCATGCCGCTCTTCGAATGCACCATTTGACACAGGGTGAATCGTCCGCGTGGTTTTTACGAATTGGGTCACAACAGCATGCAATCTCGTATTTTTTTTGCACTTTTCATGTTTTGAATCGTGAGATAATATTTACCTCCGTTTACGAATGAATGCCTACCATTTACAGACGGATTTACAAGCTCCTGTATTTATTTACGTTTAGCTCGAATGCCCCTTATGCAACAGCCGTATCTCGTTAAAACCCATATATTCACCTCGATGCACTGATACTTGAGTGAATGTTTAAATGGAATTAAGTTCTACTTGCAATAAGCATGTTAAATTCATCGAATTTCTATTGAAAATTTTCACATTGACTTTCAGATTTAAGAGTTACAGATTATATGTAATTGTATGATAATTTCTTTTCAAATTCATTTTTCACACTAACTTTGACAAATAAGTTGAATCTTGATACTTATCACTTACGACCAGGGTTTCGTCTTTTGACATCTTCGGGCGTTCTATCACAGGAATGCAACATAACTGAACAGTCATAGCTTTTTTTGAATAATAAAAAAACATTTTTTTGTACTTTTTTCCCCACAATATATTTTACGATCAAGACCGGTTTCGCTCATCACGAGCATTTTTATCTCAGCAATTATTTTCAGTTGAAAATACTCGTGATGAGCGAAATTGGTGTTGGTCATAAAATATAATTTAAAAAATAACTACGGAGAAATGTGTTTTTATTATTTAAAATATCATGCCTTTCCAACAAGAAGTGACAGTTAGCACCTAAAAAGTGAGAATCAGAGCTGTCATTTCTGTTGCATCCGTGTGATAGAATGCCTTAAAATGCATAAAGGTGAAACATGCCTAAGAAATGACAAAACATGTGGAATTGTTCAAGGTTTCAATGATTAAAATTTGATATTGAAATTCCATCACACACCTTCAGTCGATATCATAGATAATTAAGTGACAAAACTGCCACTTTTAATTCTGTACACTGATTCGAAAAATATCATCTCCTTGCATTTCCACGTATAATTCTGTATTGAGATGACATAGGCTTAATATTTTCATTTAAATAATCAAATACATTCTTATATATATATATATATGATTTGCTTTATATTTTGTTGAGAAAATTTTGTTTTTCTAATTTCAGGAATTTACTGTGTTGATCCGCATACTGGCTTATATTATCCAGTCAACAGTACTTGGCCTTCTTCTACGTTTTGTGGAACTTACACGTGTAATGCAAAACTCATCTCCAAAGACAACACTACCCAAGAGTTCGACAGCATCCCTTTCCTTGAAAGCACAATCCAAAACGAGGACAATTACGGAAAAAATTATGAAGTCGGGATATCTTTTGAAGACTTGGAAGACGAACCAAAAGAAGATTCAGGAGAAAATGTCCAAGATGAAAACAACGACTTCTCAAAAACTATTGAAAACGTACTACAAGCAAGTAAAGAATTGACTGAAATCAGCGGAGAAATTCACGATATAGCTAAACACGTCAGATTATATAAAGCTGCAAATGATTTATTGAAATCTTTAAAAAAGACAGAAAATGTTGATAGGTTATCTACAGAAGATACAGAAAAATTATTAGAAGCATTAACTAACAGTGTGGTCAAGAATGAAAGCGATTTATATAAAGAAGATGGGCTGGATACTGCAGACACACTTAATATTTATCACAACATGAATCATAAAGATTCAACATCGAGTTCGAATATTGCGAAAAGCTCAAAAAAATCTATGGCAAGCTTAAATGAACCTTTTTACGATGTTGACTCTATCTCACCGTACTTTTCATATTATCCTAGTTACTTTTATTCGTCACCGCTTTATCAGTCACCATATTTAAATGATCTAAGCCAACCAGTTAATACGTACGTATCTAATGAAAGTTCTGATGATAATGATATCAACGCGAGCAATCTAAATGAAAATTATCAAATGCCAAACACTGCACAACAAAATGTTGAAAAAAATAACCATCATTCGCTTCATCATCCGTTCCCAAGCATTTACAGTCATTATTCTGATCAAAATATTAATTTCCCGACTACAGGAAGGTTTTTCCCTGGATATAATATACCGATAACTCCAATTCAGAAAAAGTATTTGCCTAAGTATTCAAAAATTAATTCACAACATAATTTAGTTAACAAATACAACAGGAATGAAAATCATAATACTGATAATCATGATTATAATTCTCATTTTAATTACGTCAATAATCATCATCATCATCATCACGGTATTGAAAAGACTGAAAGATATCATCATGAAAAGTCGACTTATGAAAATATGCAAAAGCATAAAACTTCGTACAATAATTTTGAACGCGATGTAAATGACACACCTTATCAATATTATCCATTTAACTACGAAGGTCCAAATCATAAAGCGAAAGACATCAAATCAAATATCGCTTATTATTACTATGATCCCATGAAAAATGAATATACAATGAACATACCTAGAAATTACTCGGACTATGAAAGTTATTATAAAGACTTTATGCAAAAACATCCAAATATTGCTTCACCATCAAACGGAAATTCAAACATAATGACTCTTGAAGAGTATTATAAAAAATACTACAGTAACGAACAAAAAGGATTATTAGAAAATAGTGTTAACGGAGAAGATAGTCGACAAACTCCAACGCCTATACGAGAAGTACCAAAGAAACCTGAAGGTAAAATTCACCCAATGGAATATACTCCAAATGTTGGACAAGGAATATTCGGAAAGAAATATTTAAGTCACCCAACGATGATGCCTACTGAATATTTAAAACTATCAGAATCAAAAGATACTACCAGTTCAGACGATCGTAAAATCCTACAGTCTAACAAAAACAAAATGTTGAATTCACGTGGGGATGAAAATGACGAATACAAAATGACAGATAGTCCAATTCAGTGGAAATCAGGAAACAGTAACAATAAAGATTTCAAATTGAGAGTATCATCGAAATCTGCGGACAGCTCTGAAGAAACATCAACGGAATACGAAACAGACAACGATGCATTTCTGGGTACATATTTAGGCAGTAAAATCATTAAGCCAGGTCGTCTTTTGAATTTAAATCCATTTACGACACTCAAGTCCAAACAAGGACTTAGGCGTATTTCGAAAAGGTCATTGAATTATAGTCTTAGTGAGAAGGATACTAAGAATGGACGCAGAAAATGGAGGTCTTATATCACTGTGCAAGGGTGAGAGGTTATTTTAAAGTATAATTAAATAAGTTTCGTGTTTAAATTAGACGCAATGAATTCTTTTCTCGCCTAGAGGGTGTATTTTAAAATAAGATGCTATCTATTATTTGCATTTGAATATACATTTAAAAGTAAATTAAGTTCCGATAGTTCCTTATTATATTACAGGTAAATAAATACAGTGGTACAGTTATATTAAGTCATTTTTGTGACTCAAAACTACGTGGAATCTTAATTGAATATATCAGCTTAATCATTCTCATGAAAATTCATTGTTTACTAAAATCTCAATTTTCTTTTCATGTGAAGTGTAAAAACGGAAATTTAACGTGACATTTTTAGTCATTTGATAATACAATAAATTTACCAGGAAAACTTTATAAACTATCGATATAATTTTCAACCCATTTCTTCTCCGTTATCAACTATATTGACTCAATAAAACATCTCAATATTGATTGTTTTTTTTTGAGAAGCCACAAATCCGCTCTTTAACGGAATGGTTTGTTAAGATGGAGGTAATGTTTTTTATTTGTATGAAGGAATATATTCTTATGCTTACATTAAACTGTCTTTTAATAAAAGATCTTTCACTAACATATATAATTAATCAAATCGTCTCAATGCTGTTCTATAAATATGTAACTTATTAAACAACAACATTACATTCTATTCTAATAAAAACATATGATAAAACGTTATATTATCGTAATAAAGAAGTGTACAAAACAAAAAAAAAAATATTGTTTGAAACGTGTATTTTTTTCAATTTAGCATATTTTTTTCATAGTTTCTTTATTTTGTCTTAGATATAATATTTTTGGTAATATTTTCAATTGTTACTTTATATTTATTGTTTCATCTTCCAGATGTCCAGAGTCACTAGAGCCAGGATATTTCAGAAGTGGTGATGCAACTAAAAATTATCCCTACTGCTGCCCACAAAAAATACCAAATTAGTAAATTTACTAAATAACTCTAACATTAAGTTGTATTTAATTACTTGTGATACATTTTTAAATCTTTTTTAAGAACTTAAGCTGTAAGTTATTTATTATATGTTTAATGGTTTATCAATCACATAGATTTTAGGTGTCAAAGAATAATAATTAATGGATTTTTTAACAAATTCAAAAAGTATGCTTCTTTAATTTAAAGATGAGATGCCATTGCTTTTTAATTTGTACAAGAGTTTAAATTCTCTGAAAATATTTGTTTTATATCCAATCAAATTTTAGAATGATGTTTTATAAATAGTTATAGTGGTTTGAAAATTACAAAGTTCTTTTTTTATAAATATTATTGCTTTATGTTAAGTTTTTGTATCCTAATGTTATCATAAAAAATAAAAAGATACTCAAAATAGAATCGTTTTAATTATTAATTAAAAATAATTCAGTCACATCATATCGTATATTTTTTTGATTTGGATGATCGTGTTTGGGTGTTTTGATAATTCAAGGGCCAGGTCGTATATTAAAACACGGAAAGATTTACTTATTGTTTTGATAAATTAGTCTAATCTTATTATTGGATACATCGATACTAAAAATATTTTATTTTTTTAATATTAAAAAAAACAAGTTTTTTACTGAAAACAGATACATTTTCCATATTCAAATAAATACAGAAAAAACTTGAGCGGAACGCTTTATTAAGGAAGCTTTTAAAATATAATTTATACAGCGAAGCATTCATTTCATTTAGTAAAGTGAAGTCGAAATTGTATCCTGTTTCGAGAAACGCAAATTCAATTGTTAAAAATAATGATATCATTGAAGAAAACTTCGAATATCTGTTTCAGTAAAACGAATCAAATCGAAACACGTTGAAAACGACAACGAAGTAATGTTGAGTAAATTAATCGCCGTTGAAAAGAAAATATTTCCCTTCAAGTGCATAAGATAAGGTAAATTTATCCCTTATAAATTTCACTAATTGCAATTATTTAAAACCGAAACCGCCTCGCATTAAGCGGGAGAGTCCTAAAAGTATAAAATTAAAAAAGGAGAATTATTCAAGGAACATTATTGCTAGGCTTAGCGGTCGGGATTCCTTATCGGCGCAGTAAAAATAAATTTATGTAGTTTTTAATTCAAAAATGTCGGAAAAGATCGCCGATTCTGGGTGTTATGAAAAGAATAAGAGCATTTTGGAAATAACATAAGTTTTATGTTTCAACGTAAAATTTGACAAATCCTGTTACCCTTTTGTGAGATAAAATGAAGCTATGCCACGTATCATGTTTGCAATAAGGTAATAATTAATTATCTAGCTAAAACCAAAATGTTACAACCGAATAACATATATTTCACATTATTCGTGTATTATACACGAAGACTTTCATAATATTGTAAGCAAACAGAGAAACCATTCGTATATTTCAAAAAAAAATTTTTTTTTACATCCATCTGTCTTCTATACGTTTGTCGAATAATTTTCAATTATTGTTTAATCTTATTCTGAATATTGCATACCCGTTTCAGAGTTTCAGTATTATATAATATAGTTGATCAAAATTAATAATTAAATTAAAGCGTCTCCTGGATATTTCAAAGATGACAATATTTCATTCAAGATATATAACTTAACAAGCAAATTAATTGCATCTCCTTTCAATTAAAAGAAATTTACTGCAACAAAGTGAACATATCAACATCTTTTCTATCGACTTTTTTCTAAAAAGAGACTACTATGGTACACAGTACAGAGTTATTTAACCTAATTATAAGCATACGATATTTTAAAATGTATAATTATTCACCGTTTATTAACGAGATAAAAATTTAGTTATTCATATTTAAAACAAGTTGATAATAATCAATCAATCAACAAATCATACAAAATATATTGATGGCTTTAAAGTAAATTAAACAATTCTCTTCGCGTTTAACACGTAGATTACATTTTCGTGATCTATTTCCATTGTAACACGATTAATAAATTCAAAATGTGTAATTTGTCAGTTTTACTACGGAAATATTAAATCTATAATCAAAACGTCATGTATTTAAATACGTCTGAAAATAATAGGTAATTTAAGCTTTACTGAAAAAAAACAATATTATTTTGATCTAGGCGAAAAACCCTGTAAGGTTAACATCAAATTTTTATTATGTCTATTCTCTTTGAGCTTTAAGCAATATTGAGTGGCTTTTCAAAGCTGTCTTGAGATTTATACAAATCAAAATATTTTATGACTTAGCTTCCGCAGATAATAATTAAGTTAGTCTTAAATCCAAAAAAAAAATTGCCATCGTAATTAATTTGTAAAAAACCGTTTTCAATTAAAATTTAGAATTTCTTCTGCTGTTTTGATATTAAAAAAATAATAATAAACACGCTTTTCACAACCCCTGATTAAATAATACTATTTTTTGAAAAGCTTTTATCAAACAGTTGGAATGCTTTTAATAAAACTGTTGAAAATACAGTTTCACTTTAATTCATGGTAAGTACTAAAAAGGCATATCTGGAATACCAAAAATACATTCCGTTTTAAACGAACGGTGTAACGCTTTTAGATTATTTGGACACTCCTATGATTGAAAATATTCAACATATGAACGCTAAGTAATATTATATTATCAAAAGTTTTTTGAAAACATATGATTAATTTTTATTCAAATTACGGGATGTTATTTCGCAATCGATTCAGAATAAAAAAATATTTGATATGTAATTCCAAGCATTTGATCGATGTTTTTTGTATGAGCAGAGTGCACCTGTCGGAATCCGTCCCTTTTATCCAAAAGGTGTTTTTTTTCAGCTAACGCGTTTCTAACAATCCCGGTATGGCAATAAATTAAACGAAGCCACTGATAAGGTAAAGCCGCGCTCTGCATTACCGACGACACCCATTTACAAAGGACCTCGGTTTTAAAAAGTTATTATGTGCCGCTGTATTAAAAATGAATTTGGATTTTGATATTCATCAGCTGTGGTGCTCGTTGGGAGATTCACAGGTGAATTAAATTATTCATGTTTTTTTGTGGATTTCATTCGAGGAATAATTACACTTTTTAAAATGTGAAAAACAAAATTATTTTAAAAATTTCAAAAATTATCTAGATTTATACAATTGATTTGATAGTAATGTTATGGTTGGTTTCATAGAAGAGATTTCGACTTCGGTTGGTTTTTTTTATCTTATAGTTTGATTATTTGATTTTGCTCAAATACATGGATGTCTGTATTGTTTAAACTCGCCCCACTAATTCACTATTTAACCTTCTCACTTCTGATTTGAAAATTGCATAATGTTGATAATTGACATTTCAAAATATAAGACAGTTGAAAAGGTCAAAACTTTAATATAAATACAAATTTTATGATAAGTTTGGCTCTCACAAAAAATAGTGAAATTTTGTTAATATGTGTATATTGACATATTTTTTATATGACTCGGCAGGAAAAGGTCAAGATGAGAAGTAGCCAAAGCGATTAGCCAACCATTTATCCTGCTCTAGCACGATTCATATACCCTTCGTCTCTTTAGAAAGAGAAAATTGAGCAACTGGGCAAAATCATCTCTCGTTAATCAACTTATGTTGAGAAACGCTCCATAAAAAATGTATATACCATTAAATATTTAGTGACATTCGACTACTGAAATAAAAAGAGACATCCTTTAATCAAATAGGTTATCCTTCCCAAATTATTAAAAAAATATGTAATAAGACATCACTTCGTTGACTTACTTATTCCAAAAACTCTTGGCGCATAAGATCACAAATAAAATTCAATGGCAATAATCTTTAAGATTTAATTGGCAATTATCCAACACAACATTCATAAAATAATGTTTTGTATCGAACGTCATTCCATGAAATAAATATAAGTCAAAAATTTTAAAAGAAAAACAGTCAAAGATCAAATTTGAATCGTTGAAACTTTCTACGACTCCACATGTTTTGGCACTAACGGCCCGGGATTCGCCTTTCGGTAAGTTCAGACATTTTATCATATGAATGCAACAAAACTAGCACACAATACATAGTTTACGTCGGTTTCATTTTTATACAGCAGGAATCAATTTAAAAGTTAAAACAAAGACCCAATGACTAGTTTCTCTTGTATATAATCGATGCAAACTGTTTATTCTGTGGCAGTTCTCCTGCATCTTAGTGAAAGAATGCTTGAAGATGCCGAAGGGCGAAATTCTGGTCGTCAGTGACAAAACACTTAGAATCGTATAAAGTTTCAACAATTCAAATTTGATATTGAAATCCCATCAAGCACCTATAGTCGATATCATAAATTGGATAAAACACATATTTATGGCGGTAACTGCCACTTTTCGGTGGAAAGGTTATACATATAAACACAAAAATTACAATATTTAGTAGTATAATTTTTTTATATTAATTGGATTGATATCGCTCATCGCCAGCATTATTAACTGATTAAAGAGCATCATTGAATAATGCTCAAGTAAATTGTGTAAAACAGATATTTTTGACAACTTCGAAACTGAGAATTCGTAATATAATAATGAGGACTAGATTCGATTCTCATCCAGAAATAAAATCATAATATAAAATCCATAATTAGTGCTAACGGAATTGTTTTATTTATGTATGACACATTTACTTATTTACTACATTTTCACGCGCACATAGATTTCAAATATATATTTAAATTTATTTGTTGCATAATATTACACCTAACTATTGTAAGCTTTTATGTTTTATCTGCTTAGTAAATATAATGCTTAATTTCTAAATGTTTCATGATAAAGATTATATTATGTCTACCACGTGTCAGTATTCTCTTAAAATTTAATATAAAAGCTGTATTGCTAAACTTTTTACCAAACTATTACATAATATTGTACAAAACAAACATCTTGCTTATATGAAAACAGTTTTGAATAGCTGGGACATTTAATACGCTACGTTAGGATGGTTTCGCAGGTACGTTCTAGATATAGTACGCCTACCTTACTCGGCGGAGACCTTTCAGCTAATGTGGCAATGCCTGAATTTAGCTACCAGCGGTAACTGGAAACTAAAGCCTACATTAGAAGCCTTTTGAAAGTGGTTAAGATCGATATTAATTTAATAATATCAAATCTAAATCTCACTCGCTAAATTATACACGTACTACTAATTTACAACGTAATATAATCCTCTAATATTCATATATACTGATAGTCTATCCATTACATAGCAGACATCAATTTCAGTTTGACTACTAATCTTGATAATTTGAAAAATCTTGTATATAAATTTATTTTGCTCGGTGCCTTATTTTATATAAAGTCATTATTTGATCATCTGTAAAGAAAATATATTCTTCTTCTTCTTCCTTCCATTCTTGCGCTAAAACAAGGGGTAAAATTTAGACACTTCAATTATTTATCAGCTTGGAGGACCATCCTTCATATAATGAAAACATCCATATAAAATTTATATTGAAAAATGATTACTTTATGATCAAGACTGACATTCTTCAACGTCATTTATTTTAGATAATGAATTTATGGAGAGGCAATATTAAAAATTACAAAAAACAATTATGATCAAATAGCACCTAATATAACTTTTCTGTAATTAAATTTTTTTCATTTTATTAGTGTTTTTTTTATGAGTTTTTATATATTTTTTTATCTCAAATTATGTTTTATAGTATATGTGCTTTTCAATAGAGATAACTCAACACACAAATAATTTAAGCTGAGTGTTTTTGCCAGATCAACAGATGATGTACTTTATTGATTGAATTGGCATTCACTTGGTAGAACTTCATTATAACACGGTGAAAAAAATAGCAATGTATTTAAGTTCTACAAAATTATTTTTTAAAAAAATAGTTGATAATGACTAATATATTATCGTCCCCATTAGTTCAACCTATTCCCGGGGGGTGGTCTGATTTGCTACCGTAAAGACCACTTCCGTGCCACATGTAAACTTATTGCCATAGCCGCCTTTGTTTCATTTAAAAAATTTGAATTTTTTTTTATTGTGAGAAAGCAACAAGCGAGGCCGTTAAAACAGGAGAGAAGATGTATTGTGTACCTTTTCTACACAGCTATATATAGATAAGCAAATATTAGTTTAAGCATAGTTCTAACGATGGCGTGAGCCGAAATAGCTATCAACTATTTGTTTTAAAAAAATATTTTTTAGAACTAATTAGCATTGCTATTTTTTTCACCGTGCGACGATATACTTTTTTTGATAGATAATATAATAGGTTGTCGATAACACGCTTTTTTAAAGTCGCATTATTCTGATATCTTGTTTTTATGCGCTTCAAATCAAGTGAGTTATTCGTGGAAAAGAATTTCCCCTGAATATAAATGAACTCTATTGCAAGGCCATGGCGTGTTTTACACTCATATACGACGCAAAATCTCTTTTATGCATGCGATATGTTAATATCATACGAAATAAAACATAAAAATTGACGCATTTTGAATTATGAATGCATTGAAAGTCGTTAGTGTAAGTTGAAATATTCTTTACACGTCTTTTATGCAATAAAAACTTAATGAAATCACTGAAAATGCATTAAATATGATAACGCTACTGTGCGGTTTGTAGAAACAAACGTTTCCTAAGAAAGTTGCATGATGGTATTGCTTTGATTAGATCTGTAAATTTTATTTGTGTTAGCGTATTTTAGATATTTCAATAATTCTATGTATTCTACTTAATCGTCCTAAGTGTATACAAAAAGACAAAATGTCATATTGTTTAGTACGCCAATAAAGCGTTCTAAGTCGTTCTAAGTCAGTAGCTTAAAAAATACAGAAAAAAAAAACAAAAAAAAGTAAAATATATTTAAATTCATTTAATACCAAAAATTTCTGTCCGTCATATGTAATTTCAGTAATAATTAAATTTTTTGAAAAATATTATTTAACAAAATGATTAGAATATTATCTTTTAATCTATTGTCATTATCAAACCATTTTGTTTTTAAAATGTTGAAAAAGGTTCTATTAGTTAAAAGGAAAACCAGTCCTGATCAATAAAAAATGTGAGGTTAGTAGTATTTTGGTGTTTGTTTAAAAAAAATATTTTTTAAATATGGTAAAGTACGCAAAAAGCCATCTTTTACGTTTAAGCTTTGTCGAAATTTAATTGTTATTAATGTGCAGATATAAATTGCCACTTGAAAAACTATATTTTTGGTTCAATTAAAACACTATTTATCGATCACACGCTTTCTGAGCTCACTGTTTTTTCGTTTATTTTTTGAGTGTTTGAGTACTTAACTGTAGAGTTAGTCTATGTGTGCTTTATGAATAAAATTTTCCTAACGTGTCAGATACGTGGAAGATACAAAAGTTTTTTTAATAACCAAACACTTTCGAAGCGTAGGTTGTTGACAAACTTTTTGTTTTGAATTTTCGTATACGTTCGCTATGAAGATAAACAAAACGGTTTTTTTAGTTTCTCTTCTCTATGAAGTAAAATTATTGTGACCTATAAACATTAATCCAGCAGTTCCTAAAACACTCACTATTTTGCAACGTATTTAGACTCTTAACTAAAGTAGAAAAAGGATATTAAAATTGTATATATTATATATTTATTAAAATCATTTGTCGTTTTAAGAACATTTCAAGTTAACACAATAATATATTTTAGTGATACAAAACTAGAAAAAATATTATAACAAGCCTATAGTAACAAATCACTACAAATGAACAGTAATTTTGCAGACAATAGCGGTTATACTTTCACGTCGAAAGAAAAATGAAAAAAAAAACTCTTATATTCGTCCGGTTCTATAGACAAGCTTTCATCGCACTTTTTCGTCCTGGCTGGTTCGTTGGAAGTGTCTCCGTTTATGAATATTTTTTAATAGAATTTTGCTTATTGGTAATGAAAACTTTTGACTCATTTGTTTTATCACCCTATCTCTCAATCCTTACCCTGGTCGAAAAATCGTCGGGCAATAACTTTTTTTAAAATTCTTGATAAGAATTTTTTATGTTTTAGATCCGGAGACAGTATGAAACCAAAAATATATAATGAATAAGATATGACTTGTTACAACTTTGTACGATTCCACATGTTCTGTCACTAACGACCCGGGTTTCGCCTTTTGACATCTTCAGGCATTCTGTCACACGGTGAAAGGCGAAACCCGGGTCGTTAATAACAAAACATGTGGAATCATACAAAGTTATAAGAATTCAAATTTGATATTGAAATTCCATCAAGTACGTTCTGTTGATATCATAAATTATATAATGAATAAATATAAATTTTTTTTTCCCAACTGTCAGCCTTCTGTAAGCTTCTTATTTCATGTATTTATCATTTTCTTTGAGAAGCCTTCTTCAAAAATTTAGTTTATAAATTTAAAGTTTTCTCAAACTGAAGATAACAAGCTATATTTTTTTACACAACATGTTTTCAGAAGTAATTAATTGTATATATGCCGATAATTTAAGTAAATAAATCGATAACAAAACGTTTATCAATGGCATAGTTTCTCATCGCTGGATTACTTCGTGACTGAAACTACCAAACAATAATACCTGTCTCTAAAAGGGTTCCATACAATAAAATTTAATGTCCGCGCAAGTTAACGGTTGCATTGTCAGCGGGAAGAGCCTTCGAGTGGAGCTTTTTTACTGTGCCAAGATTTAAATGTCGCTTTATTGAGCCTTTTATCAAAATCAAAACGAGCTTTCTTTGAATTTGGTGACAAATCTTTTATTCACACGCCTGTCTTCCACAATTACTCGCTCTGTGTACGTTTAACAATCAGTTGTATTTTCTTTTCTTATGAAATAAGGTTTATCTGGAGCTTTTTTCGACGACCCTAAGCACGAATACATTCTCACGTAATTTATCCAGGCCCACTTCCATATTATATTAAAATGAAAATTTTAAAGAATAAGATATACTGATGAATCATTTTAGCACATTACAATAATTTATAGCGCGAATTTGCTTTAGCTACATTATAAAAATTACCAGTTGTTTTTTACATGGAGATTGAAGGGTCAAAGTTTAGTAAAACTATATCACTAAAACTATTCACTCCTACTTTTTTCACTCTATATGCTCTCAGTATAGAGCTTATAGCAATATATTGTTTTTTTATTTAACTTGCTATTCAGTTTCTCAGCATTTCTTTTTCGAAGTAAGTAATGATAAAGGAATATGAATAAAAAAATGTTTACTGTCATTTCAATTTTGAGAGTCTTATTTTTGTAGGAGGGAATTAAATTATTATTTACATTTATGATCTTCAATATTGTTCCAAACTATCTATCAGAAGTCAAACATGCGAACACTTCATTGATGCAAACGATGTCGACCGCACGAATTTGATTTAGTATTTTTACAAGGCAAAAAGCAAAAATCGGTACACATACCTTAAATTTATAAATAACTTAACTATTTATCCCATAATTGTGATACTGGAACTAATGATAAAACTCACACACATAGATATATATTAATATTATTTTAAACTTGAATCTTAACTTTACTATTAAAAACATTATGCATTTAAAATTTGATTGACTCTAGTCTTATTTATATCCACTAAATACAATTTGATTCACTTAAACTGAATTGTTCAATATGATAACATTTTCTATGAAAATAAGAACACACTTTTTTAATATTTCCATATCGAACAGCATTGTTGTGACTGATTTTTCTGGCATATAATCAACTCTATGTAAAAACGGTGTAATATCACGTTAAAAACTATTCAGTCAAATATTGTAATCTTAATGAATGTGACTAACACAAGAACTATTTTAAATAAGAGAAACTAAGAGGATCGTGCCGAATTTAAAGGTTAATATATATTTTAAGATAAATTAATGGAAATAGTATTTCCAATCACTGTCCTAAATTTTTTTAATTATCAAATTATTTGATAGCTTTATAGTTTCTTCGTTTAATATAGCTGATGCTATAAATTTTATATAGCGTTACGAAGATAAATTTTGCTTACCGCATTAACGATGTTTTATTAAAATATCGGCTGGTACATTGTTGTAGAGTTTATCAAACAAGACATTTGGAACATTTAACAATAACGAACGAGAGTGTTTGGTAGAATTTCAATATCAAATTCAAACCATCAAAACTATGCAAATTTCCACATGTTATGTCACGTACAACCCAGGTTTCACTTTTCGGAATCTTGATACATTCTATCACACAGATTCAATAAAACTGACTTGAAATTTGAATTGAGTATATTTTTAACAAAACCAATACTCTTTAGTAGTGCAAAAGTTTTGATTGAAAAACTGAATTGCAAAACGAAATATTTATATAATTTTATTCTTTTAACAGACTTTGTCTATCTTTTAGATAGTTTTGGACGTAACTGCTATATCACGATTAAAGGTATTTTCTCAAAATATTTATATTCCAACCGTTTCAAAAATAAATTATGTATAATTATTGAATCTAAAATTCAATTCAAAAATTAATTTCAAAATACTCAATGAAAAAAAATATAGTTTAATATTTTGCTTGGCAATTTGTGTGTTCTCAATAGTCAGGAAAAAAGATAAACACTATCATATTAGGTAAAACTCGGTTTATAAATCCTACAGTGACGATTTAGCACCCCTTCAATTCAATTCAACGTTGTTAAGACTCATTGGATTAACATATTGAAATACTGAGCATAACTCTTGCAAATTGAAAGTGGATTTTACATTCGATGACGTAACCGCCAGAACATTTCCGAAACGTCATTAAGAATTTTGACTAATTGCTGTATGTTTGATTAATTTGTACTGAATAAGTTCAGATAGCATTTGCTGTAGACGTCCATGATTGATGTACGACGTGCGGGGGGCCTAGTAAAGCACATATTGCAAAAGCCACAATCCGAGTGCGATAGATTTGTGGGCAAAATATACATCCTCTCGGTCCGTATATATCATAAAGGATACTGAATATATTTGATATTGTTTGGATTTTATTTATAATTTAGGATTTTTCCTGGAAACGTTATGAATAACGTCACTGACAAATTCAAAAACAATCGAAAAAAAACAGAACCGTCAGATCTGTTGCATCCGTGTGATAGAATGCCTGAAGATGTCAAAAGGCAAAACCCGGACCGGTAGTGACAAAACATGTGGAATCGTACAAAGTTTCAACAGTTAAATCGATTATAAATCATTTAGTGAAAGTATATTATTTAAACGCTAATTATATAGGTACAATAAAACCTCGATATAAAGGGATAAAAATCCGGTCAAATGTAAAAAGAATAAAAACGTCCCGTTAATATTATACATGCTTAAATTTGAGTGTCCCCGCATGTAAATAATTTTTAGAGACGATGATAATGACTTTATACGTGTAGCAAATTGAGATATATCGTGCATATCAGACATATACGTCGAAATCAAACAGTAACGTAACTTAGACAAGACAATTAAATAGAGTTTTATTTGTGTATTGTATTTTTTATCTAAATACAATGTATTTTCAAAAAACACCTTTTGATTAATATTAAAACTATATTTATACAATGGATTTTTGGGTCTAACGGACACACTCTCCCCCGATAGGTCCGTTATATTGATGTATTACTGTAACACAAACATTAATTAATCACTTCATTTAGTATTTGTAATTAAAAAACATAAAATAAAAAAAAAGTCAATGTTCTACAATGTTGTGATTTAACATTAGAATTAGGAACAGATTTCAAACAAAAGATATGTGAACCTTATATATTTACGAAATGCTTTTTGCAAATGGATTTTTTTTAATCTTGGACACCAATGTCCGATTAAAATTGGTGTCGTGCATATGTTCCGGTCACCCGTGTCCGGTCGGGATACAAGTGGCTAGTGTCAATTTAAGAATTTAACCCAATCGCATCTAGATCGGAAACGAAAGAACGTCCAAGCGTGTTGGTCATTTCGCCAGGTAAATACTTATAGATCCAAAAAACTAATGTTTTTGGATTCTTTGTCATCTCATATAATAAAAGTAGTGTGTATGGCCCCTCACAATTAAAATCTTACACTTATACCAAAGAGTGGCTACTGTTACATACATATTCCAAAAGTCTTTAGCCTTTCAGGCACTAAGTAGGAAGAAATTAATGTAATTAATTTTCAATTGTCAATAATTATGAACAATAAATACTTTTAATAGTCCGTTTTAAGATCAATTAAAAATCTACACATGTATTAATAAATATTTAATTAAATATATTTTTGGATATATATTAATTAAATGAATAAATTTCAATCTCGTTAAAACTACATTTAACGTAGAATGAAATAGTCGATAAAATAATTTGCTTAATTGGCAATTATTTTATGTATGATAATCTAAAATCAATTAATTACAAATATACTAAGAATCTACGGTTAGCAATTTTTTAATTATCCTAAATATTTGAACATTCATTTGAAAAAAAAATATTTTTTAAGAATTTGTCAGAATCCATAAAACTGTAGCTTTTATAATCACCATATATGTTATTATGTAAAAAGTATTTTCTGAAGGCAATAACGAAAGAAATTCTTGTTGATAAAAATTCTGTGTTGTGGAATGTACATCAATATAAACTGTACTAATTTGTAACAATAATAATTGTCTGAAAAATTCCTACAGGATAAACTTCGCGTTTTTTTTTTGTATAAATAAAGCGCGCCGAACATGATTTACATCAGTTGAACAAAACTTGTTGCACACGGAACGTGCTACGCCAAATAAAGTGTCGAGTAATTTTACATATTTCGTTTTATATATAAATGTAAAAATGAGTGGATATAGTGGTTATATTGGCATACCATAGCATTTAAAAAATATAATATAATACACCCAGTCCTTTTTTACGCGAATTCGATTATACGCGATTTTTTTTGGATGGCACGGTTACATTTTTTTACGCGCTTCACTCGTTTTTACGCGATTTTTTCCCCAAATATGAAGAAATTTATATATGATGCACGTTTCATTATTTTTTAAAATAAGAAAAATGTGTATTTTTAAACTTAATCTTGATTTATGCAAAATTCAATACTTTCGTTCAAAAAATCGCAAACGATTACATTTTGCAACCGAGAGTGACAGCAGCAAAAAATTCATGTAAGTGAATAAAATTATATTTTTAGTCTTATTTTATTTTTATAAGCAATAAAGACATGAAAATATATATTTTTTTTTGCACGAATTTTAAAGAGCAAATTTTGGTTTTTCATACGTTTCCGGTACTTTTTTACGCAATATTTTAATTTTTGGAACCAATTTATCAAATTTTTTGAAAGTTGTGATTTTTTACGTGCCTTTTTTTACGCGCCTTTTTCTGGAACCAATGTATCGCGTAAAAAAAGGATTGGGTGTATTCATTTTCTTAAAATGGTAATAGCGAAAGAAAAACAATTTCTAATTTTAGCAACCTCTTGGTATACTTTTAAATTAACCTTTTTTATTATCATTATTGGTTATTATTAATATACAATAATCAAATATTTCATTGACCTTGAGACAGATTACTTTGTAAAGGACAGAAAACCTTTTTCTGCAAAAAAGGTTGTAAATTTACAAATTGTGTACGTTTAAGTATACAAATTCTCACAAATTTTCCGAGAAATCCTTGAATAGTAAAACCTTTACCGACAGTGAAAATATGTAAGGAATACGAAATAATAAACATGCTTCATAATAAATTTACCAAAATAATGCTTATTAATTTGAAATACCACAAGTTTTGTATTCTTAAAACGTAGAAAAGACGTAAATAAGGAATATTAATTCCTACCACTAGGCCTAATTTAAGAGTTTCAAAACAATAATTTGTTAATTACTCACTTGAAAATCATCCTGTTTAACCGAAAACGTGTTTTCATATTAACCTGTATATATAATATTATAGTATTCTATAGAAATCCTTAAGATGGAAAGTTAATCGCCAGTTTGCCATCACTTGTTTAGTCACGTATTTTTTTTTTAAATACACCATAAGGCAAAATCCTGATTTACGCGACGAGCTTTTGAGTAATGTATGTTAGCCGTAGAAGCTTGTAAAATTCACCAACAGATGGCCGTAATTTATCCTGGATTACAACCTGCCTCCATTGCACCAATTTGTAATGTTGATCGTGTTAAAAACCCGTATCTACACGTATACGAATATAAATTACTTACAAACAGGAGAGCAGGTAAAAATTTGTTGTGTATTTCTGAAAAAACAAACTGTTAACTTTCCAACCTAAGGTAATTATTTGAAAACAGCTTTTCGAAAATATTTTTATTACATAAAAAAACTTTTTAATCCATTTTTGTGAGATATTTAGTGTCACAAATAACCACCAAATTAAAATTAAATCAATGTGATGATAATCATTATCTAACTTAATAACATTATATAGCTTTGGCCTGTCAGTTCTGTTGCATCCGTGTGACAGAACGCCTGAAGATGCCGAAAGGCGAAACCCTTTTTCCCTCTAATAATAATTATAGTTTTAAATGATCAAACCAAATTATTCTATTTATCCATTAAGTACGCATGAAAATGCTAAAAAATGAAATACAAGCAAAATTTGATATTTTTTTAATCCTTATTACCCCAATATATATTTTTTGATCAGGATCGGTTCTCTAATCGCGAGCATTATCAACTGATAACAGAGGGTAGCAGATATACAAAACCATGGGTTAAAGAAATATGTGTGATTTCCTGTAAATTGTTTCTTAGTTCTTGAACCCATTTTTTTGCATATGTACCAGCTACCTTTAACTCAAATATTTTGTATAAATAGACTTGTTTGTAAAGTGTGTTTTATCACTTTATAACGGTTGCAATGAGCGAAACGAGTCCTGATTAAAAAAAATATAGTGTAGAAATAAGTACTAAAAATCTATTTTTCTTATTTAAAATATCATGTCTTACCATCAAAAAGTGACTTTCTAAACAATTTTGAATATACAGGTAACTTTCTACAAGGTACTATTATACTTCAAATCTATAGTTATTTTAAAAATGTTATATTCTACAAGCTTAAATCTGAAATTCTCTGTTAAAATATCGTTAACTTACTCGAACAACACTCCTTAATCAAAACTATGAAGCTTTCGGAATACGCTAAAAGCATTCAAAAATTGCTGCTTTTATGGGCTTTTTAGTATCAAATTTTTATCGTTTGGGAGGCAGTTTGATTGTTTTATGTTCTTCATCTTTGCTTTGAACGATTTGAAATAAAATTCTGCATTAAACTGCATTTAAAATTCCAATTTAGATACAATTTAAAAGTGATTAAAAAGTATTCAGATGAGAAATGGTTTTATGAGAGTTTAATTCTTACTTTCCCAAGAATTTACTTTTAATACTTAAAAGCTGTCAATAATAACAAGAGAGCTATATTAAATTATAAAAAAATATGGTCTTAGATAAAAATAATAACAAACGAAAGATATAAATAAAATAGTTCAACTACCATGCTCTATAGATATTTGAATTTATCGAAACATTATCACAAAAATCTACCATGTGTTTATGTTAACTCTTAGAACTCAATAAATACTCTAGTAAATAGTGAAACGATTTCGTTAAGCCTTAAAAGTGTATGTAACTTAACTCAATACATTACCCAGTTTTCAACTTTTAACAAGTAAAAGATTACAGTGGTTGTTTTAAGTTTATTGTAAAAGAAATTAATTGGAGTTTTTTTGTATGAGAGCATCCACACACAAATCGATACCATATTTTTTTACACGGTTGACACGTTGACACGGTATTTTTTATCTTTATTATTAAGCCAAAATATTTTTTTAGAGAGGAAGGATCGGAGAAATGTTCATGGGTAAGGGATAACATATCGCTCTCGCTATGCCATTCAAAGATCGATAAGAAGTCTTATAGGTATCCATTATTTGAATACAATTTAGCAAATGAATTGAAAACTGTTTTTGAAAATTTTTTTTGTAAATATTCCAGTCTTTAAATACCGGAAGGTGATATAAAAATACACAACCACAAAAAACAACCAAATTCACATATGAAATTGGATCCTTATCATTTTCAATCAAATGAAGATTTTACTTGAATAAAAATGTTCATAAAATATGTTATTTAGAATGAAAATAAACTTTGAGACACGACACGCTATTAGAAAGAAGTTTATTCATATTATTGTACTAAAAATATTGTTTTACATGGTCCACACGTAACCATCTGACACTCTATTGACTAATCCACAGGGCTATTCCAATATAATAACATCACAATTCCGAGAATAAAATGCTCGAATTACAAGTAACTCGAGTTCAAAAAATGCATGCAAAGCTATTTTTTATTGTAATGCGACCTCAAACTTTCTTGGTAATAATTGTCTATTTAGAAATTTTCTCTCTTGTATTGTGCCCACCCAAAGCCTTGATGACTTATGCCTAATGGCATTTGGTATACAGGTATGTGGGACTGGTCATACAATGGCAGAGACTCTTAGAGAATAAATCGACTTTAAATAAACAATAAAGAGGTTACAGAACACGTAGATTCGTGATAAACTCCACGGAAAGAATGTCATACATGACCCAATGATCTATGATTCTCAAAATGTGTTAACAGTTAGTCTGTAACTCTACTGTTATTTAACATATATTTATGAATAACTGAAATATTCAATCGAATAAAAAAATATCTTTCGACTGACACATTGTAACAATCTACTTTATTAGCACTTTATTAAATATGAGACAGAAATTTTGAATTTTTACTGAAAATATGGCATGTACAACAAACAGTGTTGGATATTTTTATTACAGTACTAGTCAATAGTGTTTTTTATTAAAAAATGTAACCATTGAAAATAGTTATATAAAACAGTTTTGAACGCAAAATAAAAGATAGCTTACAAAGAAAATTGGCACCAATATGTATTAAAATAATGGATGAATTTGCTTCTCAAATCCACATAAGCTTATATGTTACATACAGTAATAATGTTTTCTAGTCATGGATATTTAGATAGGTTTGAGAAAAAATATATTCTCAGATAATAATCATAGTTTATTTTGATTTTTCCGTACTTCTAGATAAATATCTTAACTGTAGCTATACAAAATTTTAATTTATCAATTTTAATTAAATAACTAATAGCTTACAGTCGATATTCTTGGTGGAAAGTTTTGTGCTTATAAAGTTTAACCTAAATGCTAAACATTCATTATTTTGAAACATTCTCTTGCAATATTGCGCCTTTTTCCTACTATCAAAATATTGAATAAAATAGTTCTGCGATTTAATTAAAAAAAAATATTTTTGGAGATATTTTTGAAAATGAATTACTACTACTCTATTTTTAGAACTAATCTCTTAATTCGATATGTCTTTTTCTAAACATATACACGTGACAATATATTACGAAAAGGAGTCATACACATTTAATATTTGACAACCGTAGGAAGTTGTGCATCACAGATGGTTAGTTAAGTTACGGTCAGTCTGGCTATTTCAAAACGAAGTATTCTTTGATTTTGTAATCGACTAACAAGATAGGACTTAACTTAAACCAGAAGCTGTTATAATGCACTTAATTGGTTTGGTCATGTTTTAATAATACTTTCACGCATAAGTCAAAACGAAAAAGATCATTTGAACAGATTTATGGCGCTTAATATTATGTTACTAATTTACAATCTGCCATTTAGGGCGTTGTGAGTTATTATTTGTTTTTGTGTGACTTAAACCGCTTGATTTAGCATTTTGAATAAAATAACGATAATTCTTGAATCGTATTAATTATTTATTCCGTAGAGAAATTATCACTCGTTTGTGATGCTCAATTTCAAGCCATTATTCTGTTATCGAAGAACATTTTAAATCAAATATTTTTTTATTGCTTGACAGGAATACGTGTACAGTAGTCAACAATTAACCGTTTATATTTTACTGAAATCACCATCGTTTTTAAATGATTAGAATATGTTAAAGACATTTCTTAGATACGATAAAATATTAGTAGTGAAATGCATTCTTTTTTACCAATTCTTCATATGAACTAATTTATCAATGAAAAAAGTCTTCCAGAACGTATTCCATTCTTTTTTTAAATTTATTTACACTTTTCAAAAAAAGTCGGTTTTTGCATATAAATAGCATTCTTATGTTTAGGAGAACCAAAATATTTGTTGCGACTTATCAAAAACCACTCAACTATAATTTAAAAAAAGCCTTTGGTCTACAACTGTTTGTTCTAATAACTACATAATCATTTGAATAATTTTAAATTTGAAGAGTTATATCATTGTAAAAATGTAATTTCAAGCAGATTTTTTGTGTAAGGTTTTGACCGTTTTAAGCTTTTTAAAGATATAAATAATTGAGATTTTTATGCAAGATACGACGTATAAATTTGATACAAAACGCTTTCTGTGATATTATTGTTTTTTTATATTTATATAATAAAACTAATATTTTTTGCTTCTGAGTGATTCAAATATTTACTTACTTTGGATAAACAAAATACTCATTTCTTGATTCGAGCTATTTGTTAGGTTGACATTTTTACGAAAACTTTTATCTCCATAATCTGTTTTCTTCCTGTTGTAAAACTTAAAGTTTGTTAAATATAATTTATATAAATTATTTATAAAATATATAAGTTAGCATTTCTTTACAATACAAGAATAGTTTCAAACATAATTAATTGTTAGCCACTTAAAATAAATTAACTCTTCTTGATAAATAGTTTTGAGTTATATAATATTATTCCTAGGCTATAACAGGACACAAAATAATATCAAAAACTCACTGGTTTGTAACTGGCCTTCATTTAAAATAACGTTGAGTAAGTTTTGTTTTCAGACATAACAAAACACAATTTGTTTATTAGTTTTATAAGTCAACTTGTAATAGTTGTTTATCGTGAATATTAAGAAAATTACTGGAAAGTTGATAAATGGAAACGTTTTGTTATTTTTGAAACTATAAGTTTAACACTAACAGTGTTAATGTACGATCAAGCGAAATATTTTTGTAGCAAATGGGAAAACTTATTGCTTCCGCTTAGCAATCACGATAAGGATATTCAGTTGGACGTTCACCAAGCATGTAATTAATATTTTTAATATGAGGAATTGAGGAAAAACGTATATTTATCAATTAAAATCGTAAGATACTAAAAGATAATTAGATATAATTGAGAGGTAAAATTTATATTATTATATATTTTGATGAACTTCTAACTCATGATTAACTTTGAACTGTTACAACTTTGTATGATTTCACATGTTTTGTCACTAACGACCCGGGTTTCGCCTTTCGGCATCTTCAGGCATTCTATCACACGGATGCAACAGAACTGACCCGTACTCGAACGGAATCGTACAAAGTTGTAACAATTCGAATTTGATATTGAAATTCCATCAAGCACCTTCAGTCGATATCATAAATCATGATTTACTTTTTATGCATTTTTTTTTAAATATAAGTTTTTTCCGTTACACAAGATAGCAACCAAATTTGATCATTCTCTGCCTTTTTTAAGAAAATTAAAAACAATATATTATTTATCTACACTAAGATTTGTTGAAGTAATCTGTATTCGGTAAAAAGAAATCAATTAGATTCACATTAAAAATCAATACGGCACAGTATTTATCTTAAGCTCATTGCTTTAATCCAAAACGATCAAGATATGCAATATAATAGTTTCAATGGATTTTTTTGTATAAATAGACTTGTTTGTAAATTGTCAGTTGAAAATGCCCGCGATGAACGAAACCGGTCCTGATCAAAAAATATATTGTGGAAATGAGTACTAAAAATGTGTTTTTATTATTTAAAATATCATGCCTTTCCATCAAGAATTGACAGTTAACACCTTAAATGTGATAAAAGTTTCGATGGAAATTTTTATGTTAAGTATCAAAATGCTTGACAACAAAGTGGTCTCTTTTTATATTCATTCAATAGATTCATAATATGTATAATAAGCTTTTTTGTCAAATAATTCTGAATACTTTTTATTCTGATTTTACTTTGGGACTTAATTCATCGTTTATTTCAGATTCTAATTTATAAATTTAGTGGAATTTGCTGCTCTTGATTTTCGACATATTTAAAAATGAATATAATATAACAATACAGCACGACCGAATCTATTCTTTCGTTGCAGGAAGAAAAAAATCTTAAGCTCGCTTCGTTTATTTATTTCTCATACATTAATCACGGCAGAAACTTTTTAAATGTTAAACAAGCCTTTGTGAGTTTTGTACGAAGCTTTTTAAACAACTTTTTTACTCGCTTTTTCTTACGATTCTTGTCTCGTGAGAGTTTTCTCTGCCGATATTATGTATTCTCAGTGTAAGAAATATTATTTTGAGTAATTTTAAAAAGCAAAAATATACAATAAATATTCTAGGAATTCCTTGTTCGAAGAAAATAATATTATGCATACATTGCTGTCTCACGAGCATGTCTTTACTATTAAAAAGTACTCGGACTATGTCGTGATTTGATCTTGTAATATTTTTTAACTTGAATTAACTAAGTTAGCTTTCGAAAGCTTGCTTGAGAACGCTTAAAAATAACATGATTGTGTTTTAATAACATATAAAGTTTATACCATCTACCTTAAATGTTCATTATTTTATTTCTCAGTTATCTAACTGATACAAAATCCCATATGAAGATAAAGTGTTGAACATTCACACTGGTAAGAACGTAGTCTAATAACGATAGGTGAAATTAGAGCTGGAAAATGTCTGATCTTTTTTATTGCGACTGGGTGGAATTTAAATTGAATCTCACAGCACCGTTTATTTAACTCCTTGATTCCTAGTCGTACGATAGAAAACTTTAGTTACAGTATTCTATAATACATTACATCGTATTGATATGAGATCTCTGTGGAATAAATTCAAGGCGAGGTAATACGTTTCAACTTTGACTGTTCTTATGATAATAAGGTAATAATGAATAATATATTTCACATATAACACAATAATATCTACTTTGATATATATTTTACAACAGAATTACTATTTTTACGGAGGTATTGTCATAAGTATATCCTGTAGAAAATGACTTGCAATCTCATCATTCGATGTGCAGATTATTGAACCTGATATGTGTAATTATCAATTAAAAGTATTTAGCGATACAAAATTTAATATACAATTATCGAAAGCCATATCAACTTTGGCCTAAGTCAAAACTATGACTAAACTAAATCCAGGGTTATTTTTTTACACCGCTTAAGAAGATATATACAATACTGAGAATTGACTAATTTATATCAGGTTTAAATATAAGGTATCTTCGTCTATAAGAACTGGTCATATAAAATCAACTAACAATTATGCACTGTTATGCTTAAGTAGTAATACATATTAGACGTGAAAATAAATTCATTTAAACTTAGTAATTACGGGTGATTAAATGAAATCCTTGTTTAAGCAGTGGCGATGAGTTGATAGTGTCTGATCACTGAAGGTTTATAACCTTAATGATATCATTTTTATATATTGAAAACACATTTCCACAAATTAAATGATGATCAGAACCGGTTTCGCTCGGCGCGAACTTTATCAAATGATAATACTAAAAATACTTAAAACAACAAAAAAATATTGCATCCTACTTATTTCCACATTATATTTATGATCAGGACTGGCTTCACTCATCGCAAGCATTATCAACTGACTTGCGAAACCGGTTCTAATCATAAAAGATGTTTTTGAAACAGTACTATAAAATATCTTTTTATTTTTTTTGATATCACGATTTTCCATGAACAAGTAACCGTTAATACCTTAAAAGGGATCGATTATATATACACCATAAATTTTTACTTATGACAGATAAACAGAATTTTTACTAAAAAAATGTAGTTTTGATCTCTAAGAAATATATTAATATTGGCATTTATTTGGAAGAAATCCAATATAACACAGTGAAAGCCCCGCGTTAGTAAAATCTTGTTTATTTATAATATAAAGATATCAATTAGATATCCTCAACTGATATTCTGAATTAATAAAAATGTACGTTTTTCTATAAAGGCTTCATGGTTGCCCATATTTATAAAAGAACATTTTTCGGTTTAATTAAATACTATTCTACGGCTTATTCCATCATTTGCATCCGGGTACAGCGTCTATACTGTTAAAGCGCTAATTCAACATTCCAGAATAACACACGTACCGTAAGTCTAATATAATTTAACACGCAAGCAAGAATAGGAATTAATTCATAGTCTCTGACATAAAGTATTTGTTTGTCATTAGCGATGACGTGAGGATGAATGACTGGGTGTAAGAATGAAAAGCGAGATTAAGAGTTGAGATGGCTGGGAAGAAATAGTGGCTTAAGTCCCGCGCATCCCGCTAAAGAGGCTTAGCCTCACTTTTGTAGTTAGAGCTTTAAGTTAAAACGTCCTAAATTTGTAATTTCTTCAGCCTGTGCTTTTATCTGTACGGTGACATTCTAATACGTTTGTCACTTCACATTTACAACGCAGTAGTATTCATATGTTTTATTTAAAATACACAAAGAATGATAAAGCAGCAAGACATTTTTAGGTTTTTTTTTAATAATTTTGATTTAAGTATCGTATTGATTGAATTGACAATTTTTGGTAGAACTACAGAATAACACGGTGGAAAAATAGCACTTTATTTTAGTTCTAGAAAATACATTGCTATATTTTTATTTTATTCATTCATTTAATATTCTAAATAGCCTTAAAATATTCGATCATTTTATAGGAATTATAAAAAAATTCAAACATATTGATTGGATTGGCATTCACTTGATAGAAATCCATTATAACGCGGTGAAAAAATAGCAATATATTTTTGTTCTACAAATTTTCATAAGATAAAGTTGATAGCTGTTTCGGCTCACGCCATCGTTAGAACTATGTTAATTATGTTAGTAATCTATTTCTCAAAAAGAATTTGTAGACCTAAAATACATTGCTATTTTTTCACCGTGTTTCAATTCAAAGATATAAGTAACTTAGATATTCTCCCACCCAACTGAGGAAGCTATCGCCATTAGTAAGCAGTTGTCTAATTGTAACCTTATATTTTAACCACTTCTCTCTTCGATGGTTGAACAATTAACTAAACAGCAGTTTTCGCTGAAAACTCATTTGTAGATTTCTGCAACAAGACGCATTAGAAGCAAATTTTGTTTAAAAGTGACTGTTTTCGATATTTACATTTTTTTCTACGCTTTAACTATATTTTTATAGCCGATCAAAATAGTTCTGATTTTAGTGCTTTGAAACATACCCACACAATATAATATATTATAACGCACTAATTTTGGTTTTAATAAATAAGGGATAGGTTTATTTATTTTATGATAAAACACCCTATTCAGCAGAGAAATACTACCGCTTCACGTCATTAAGCTCTGCCGTAGTAGATAAAGAACAAATAATTTATAACCTTCATCTACTACATTAAGACACTTAAGGTTACAAATAATTTCATACACCAGTTGTCAAAAAATGGAACAGGTGAACGTAGTCTAAATTCTAGCAGATACACACTCTAACACTCTCATTTTATCTGTCTACGCATCGTTAGTAAAAACCATATTCGTTATGTACTACAGACATGGAAATTAAAAAAAAATATTCTGTCAATTTATCATAAAATAACGAGCAATGGTACATCTTTAATGCTAGAATAAAACCGTTTTTGCTGAGTAAGTTAGCAAACATCGGTGACCACGTATTTAAACAAAAGTAAGAGAAAAAAAACATTTCATCATATTTCCTTTGAATGATAGGAATTCCAGAGCAGAACCTGTTTGAATACGTCACACAAACTACCTTGAGATCATAGATCAAGACTCTTTGGCACATTTAATGTCATAGACCAACATCTCAATTTACTGAGACCTACCATCGGTTAAAAAAGTTAACACTTGATGCACTGTTATCACTAAGCTATCGTCATTATCAGTGCAGCAAGGTAATTTACCCCACGTGTATAAGCCTGTAACGGATTTGTTATTTTAGACAAGCAAAGCACTGTATGGCTCTCAGATTTATCTCATATGCATTTTTTATATTACAAAATGGACAGATACTAACGGATTTCATAAAAGATCATTTGTTTTTGTAATGATTCGAGTAGATTAAAACAAGTAAAATAAATATTTATTTTTAACTTTTCAATTACCATACGGCGATTTAAAAAAAGATGATAATATTTAAGGACTGTGCAATTTATACAGTATAATACAGCAAAAAATATGATGTTTTCTTACAACTATGTTCGCTTCATTTGAAGAACTTTTCTTGACTGTGTATGATTAATTTCAACAGGAAAACAGGACAAAAGTTGTCTATATTGAATCATTTCCGGAAAAAATATTGGCCAAGCAAATTACTCATATGCGTTTCTAGGAATAAAAAGGCTTTTACATTTTTTCTCATGAAGGATCTCTAGATAAAATTAAATTTAGATTTAAATGGGTTGATATTTAGGCCTAGTAATCACATTAAAATTGAATATTTTAAATAATAAAAGCACATTTTAAGTACTTATTTCCTCAAAATATTTTTTGATCAGGACCAGTTTCTCCCATCACGAGCATTATCAACTGATAATACTCAGTTGATCAGTTAAATCAGTTGATAGTGCTCGCAATGAGCGAAACCGGTGCTGATCAAAAAAAATATTGTGGAAATAAGTACTAAAAAAATGTGTTTTTATTATATAAAATATCATGCCGTTCAGAAGTGTCAATTAACACCTTAAAAGTATTTAATGAAAGATTATGATGAATGTTTGACTCTTAGCAAATGGATTGTCATGACAACGAGGGAGAAATATGTTTTTAAATTAAGTATTTTTTTATATTAAAATGAAATCCAAAAATAAAAAAAAATATTCTAGATTTTTGCCATGCGCTTCTCATGGTTTTTTCCATATGAGTCGGTTTGTCAAACAATATACAATTGATATAGTAAAATTGAATAGTCGATTTTTGACGTGCAATAGCACATCAATAGATAAATTAAAAAAAAACTTTATGTAGATATTTTAATTTGCATGCAGTTTCACGAAATTCAACGTAAAATAATTATTGATACCATAATTACATCTCATTCGTTTTGCAAAACAGCCAAACTCAATTAACTAATACTGACTTGTTAAAATTGTATTTTATCCGTTTTGTCGACCAGTCAAATTCAATTAACGAACCTGTTGCCCCGATCCGTCCCCTTGAAACATTTCTAATGTGTGCGCATTTTAATCTCGTAGAGGCATTTGTACCCTCATTCTTCTGCGGCTTGTGTGGCTAGAATGCATATTTTATAAGGCTAATGTCGAGATTCGGTTAGAAGCCCAGTGTGTAAACAGTTTAATTGAAAAGTTGGATAAATATTAACGTCCGGGCACGCTCTGTGTTTGGTGTACCGACAAACTGGCCAGGTTTTTATTTAATATTTTTTTTAATTATCTACTCTATTTCAACTAAGCTTTTATAAATTATTAAATTCACTCGGAGAGAGTCGTAACGTAATAAATCTCCATACATTATACCATATGTTGAACTCGCTCAAACTTTAGCATTCTTTTAGGTTAATTTTCAAACGTACCACGTTCAATATTTTTATCATTCGAAATAAAACAAAATTAGAAACTATAGACGTTTAAATTCAAATGGCATATCTGTCGGAATCATTGGGATGCGTGGCAACATTACATCTCCTCCTTTGAATTTTCCATTTAAAATTGTAGCTTCAATAATTCATCATTTTTCTTACTGAAAACCTGGTACCGTTGCAAGGTCGTGAGTAATTTATGTTTCGGAGGAGAATGATAGGGACGTCAATTTTCAATGCTAAAACATGAGGCGGCATGCCTGACAAATCAAGTGAATTCAAGAATTCTGTTGGATAATTGATGGCTTCGTCTTGATCCATTATAGTATCGATGGAGTTATAGGTTATCACTTCTCCTGGTATGTCATTTAGTATGCTGAAATTGATTGCATTGATATCTTTGTTTTTGGCTGCTAATATAGCATGTGCACTGAGCCATTGATGACTTTTATGATTGTGTCCAATATTTGGAAAAACTTTGTGAACCAATTCATCTATGGTTGCGGTTATTTTACAGAAATTTGCTGGCAATCTGATACATTGTGTAGATTCCTCTATTACCATTTTCCCATTTCCTATATCCAACAATTGTTTTACGAAACGTTCAATGGATGCATCATGTTGTAGTTGTACACGCATATTGGTCTTCAAAGTGAATCTATGTACGCATCTTCATAAAACGGATGATTTGAGACATGTATTAAGTTCATCAGCCACTGTTGAATGTGATGTAACAGGTAGAGTTTGTCGAAAATCACCAGATAATAAAATGAGTGCGCCACCGAAAAGTTGCTCATTTCCTCTCAAATCTTTTAGTGTGCAATGAAGTGCTTCCGATGATTTTTTGTGTGCCATAGTACATTCATCGCATACAATGATTTTACATGATGTAAGTAGTTTGCTTGTTTTAGAATTTTTGTTGATATTGCATGTTGGTTTCTCAATTATTTACATATTCAATGGCAGTTTCAGTGCTGAATGCGCTGTTCGGCCCATTCCAAAAGAGTTGCTGCAATTCCAGATGATGCGATTGCTAGTGCAATGTTTTTTCGTGTGATATCGCTTCCTTTGTTGACATATTTACAAATGTATTTGATGGATTTCACTAAATTACAATACTCGACGTTGATGTGTGCTTTGTACGTTTTCGAGAGAAGCTGTTAATATGGTACAATCCAACGATTATCAACTTCAACCTCATTGTTTCGTCCTATTCTTTCGTGTTTGAGTTGTACTCTGACCTAATCCTTTTCGTTTGGGTGCCATAATTGATTTCACAGTGAATGTTAGTTACATTTTGAAATTCACTTTTGAAAAAAAAAAATGATATATTGAATAAATTCTTTTTATATCACACACGATTTTTACGTAATATTTATTGCAATTCATTCTGTCGTGCGACATAAAACCAAAACAAAAAAGTCGGTAAAAAGTAGAACATTGAAATACTTTTTTCCAAAATCGAACTTTGTTTCAAAATATTCAGTACCTTACGTAAGTACCTACAGATGAGTGAATGTGACAGATTTGCGTCGTTCTTGTTTTTGGCGTTGCTATGGATACAATGTGTCATAAATGGCCATTTTGTATTACAATAATCTTGTATGAAAACATGTTTTTCGTAAATATTCAATTAATTTTTGTAATCAAATCAAATTCTGAGTATCCTATCTTTTGCCCGGTAGTCTAAGCAATAATTCGACAAAGTTTTATCGCAATTGAATTAATGGTAGGAGTTTATAAAGCACAGACAGACAGACATTCATTTATATATATAAAGATTAAGAAAGATGTGGTTTTATTACAATAGCGTATTTTCAAAATACAACCCGATTTAAGCTAAGAATATATGAAGCTAACAAATTCTTTTTTTTTCCAGTTGATAATGCTCACAATTAGCGAAGTCAATTCTGATCGTATACTAAAAGTAATTTTATTTTTTTTTTTCAACAATTACAAATGAAAACTTATGTAACCAAAAATTGGTCAAAGTTGTGTTGTATCAACGTCACGAATAATTAGTCTATAGTGTTTCTACTGCTATTATTTTAAAGTTAAAAACAATTCAATATAGATCATTTTGCTGGTTATTTCCTTTCCCATATGATCATTTGAATTATTCCCGCTCTGCACAATTAAATGAATGTTGATGGTCATATATAGACGAATTATCAACATTTCATATGTAATGAACGTGAACAAACAAAGCCCGTCTGGAGTTATAACAATTATTTGCACCCATGTCTTAGCAATGTTACCTGCTATGGTAGCAGGAAACTTAATTCTGGCTCCGTAATTGTGAGACCTGCTAATTCAGCGTTGAAGACAGAGCTATTGAATCAAGGCCCAATAAAGTCCTACACCAGTTTCAAACGTGATTTTTCAAACATTTTTTTGAATAAATTGCACACAACTAAAAATGTCATATTTACAAATATGATTTCAGTAGTAACACTATAATTACGTGTATCATTTTAACTAAGAACTCTTGCACCAGTTTAACATGTAATATCTACGATAAAAATAATGCTTTATAATTAAAATGAAGTTCATTGACATATATTCAATTGAATTCTATTGAAAACATATTTGTGGTCAAAAACAATAACGTTGTTTTATATAAAAGTGATCATTTTGAATGCATGTACAATTATATACATTACTTATTGGAAACATTCAAATAGTCTATAAGAATCTAATACGTGGATGTTTGATTTTACTATACACTCTTCACTAATTATTAAGTTCTTATCCAAAGTAAGGATGTCTGTGACTTTTTCATTGCTCTATGCCTAACCCACTTGAGCTTAAAAACTCTGCGTCGAAAAAGTTATTTATTACGCTCATAAATCATTCATATTTTGAGAGTCGGTGTCCGAAAAAGTGCTTTCAGAATATATTTTTTTTATATAAAACTGTCATTATCAATTGAACATTACTAGTTACTTTTGTAATTTTACGCTTAGTTGCCATGTATATCATTTCAATGGTATGTTAACACCTTATAAAAAAAATGTACAGTTGAGTAATTTCACAAACAGTTTGAAACAACCTTTTCATATTCCGTAACATTTAATTATCCCTGTTTATAATGGTTTGTGTTTCGAACCATTTTACCGACATGACAACTCTAGAGACTTCCTTAAAGATAGACGAGCAAAGGAAGAGATTTCGTTTGGTTTATGTATCATAATAATAACGATAGGATGTGGCGAGACAACTAAGATACAATTGTATTGCAAGCTTTATATGAAACTTTCTCAAAGTGAACGTGCTTTTAAAATTAGACTTTTAACAGGTGTGCTATTTTATCGCTTATTAACAGTACATCAAATAATTATATTAAGACTTCGTTACTTATCTCTGAATGAAAACTTTGTTTATCTCCTATAACAATTTGTGATCTGAATAAATGTTTATTCAGAAATTAACGGTGTCGCAGATTTTCATTTTGAAATTTAGTCCAGGTAATAATTTTGTACTAATTTTACATATGTAGATATACACCAAACTTCTTGATTTTTTATGGTTTTCGATTTTAGGTGCTCCGTATCAGTTTACTTCTAAGTTCATACAGCTGCTCACGAACATAATTTGTTTACAATGTAAAAATAGAAAATCAACGATAATTTGCATATTGCCTTATTCTATGTTAGTTAATGAAAAACGAAAACATCTTGGATTTTTTAAACCCAAAAACCAAGATAAAATGTTAATATGTTGTTGGAGAATACGAGTTGCAGAACACTGCAATAACCAATAGAATAATCAGAACACTAATACGACTAAAAAGAGTTAAAAATCATGTGTAAATGAGCCAATTATTATTGATCAATAAAAGCTAATTGGTTTCATATTAATAATGAATATATCGACAGGACAAATCAGCTAACAATAATTTAACCGTAATTAAATTTGTAGCATTAATTTATAAGTAAAATGTGGTAAATTTGAATTGTTACAACTGTCAGTTCTGTTGCATCCGTGTGATAGAATGCCTGAAGTTCCGAAAGGTGAAACCCGGGTCGTTAGTGACAAAACATGTAAAATCGTAAAAATTTGTAACAATTCAAATTTGGTATTGAAATTCCATTAAGCATCTTCAGTTGATATCATAAATTATAAAAATTGATAGTTAAATTATCAAGTATCACAATAAAGTGAAGTTAACCGGTACGAAGATTTTACAATTATTATGTCAAAAAAACTTTTCAAAAGTTCACCTACAGAAAACCGATATAGTGTGTCGAATAACTAATGATTATTCAGATCACTAATGTCCATTTCCAATAGCTCATGCTTAAATTGTCTATCTCCTAAGTTTTAATTAACCAGAACCGTATCCCTCGGAGTTTTAATCCTACATTTATATGGGCTTATACGGGCGGCTCGAGATTATCGTTGAGTTTGTTAGGATTACAAGTGCGTATCTTCTTCAACGTGCGACAGTGTTTTTCTGTGTTTACGTTGGCTTTGTTTGACTTACATATACATAAAGTAATTTCCGTAGTTCTGACTAACGCAAACCAATAACAAAGTACAGTATAACAATATCGTAGTAGAAACAAAAAAAAATGTGTAGCTTAATTCAAACCTAAATATGACTTTCGACCAAACAGCACCTCGTGGCTTTTGTAATTATCTGCTCGTGCTGAAAAGTATGTAAATCATCGTACAATTTGCACGTATAATTTATATACCTCCATTATATTAATAGTGGCGCTTAATATTAACTTGCTTTTATCATAAGTTAATTTACATAATTTTATTTTAATACATATTATTTGAATATATAAAAACATTTTTGTATCGTGTAAAAGGGCATATTTTAACTTATACACTTTTCTAGTTTCAACGACATTAATGAAAAGTTTATAATTGGAAATAAAAACGATTAGCTTTTGGAGCGTTCTAAAAAAAACAACATATAAATGGTGTGTAAAACTTATTAATTTACTTAACTTAATTTTTTTAACTTTACTTTACTTAATTATATAATGTCTAAAAATTGTCTTAGAAACACAAAAAAAAAAACTAGAAATGACATAAGCACATCAATATCGTCAACTTACTACGCATAGATAACGATAGGATATTTAGTTATATAGTACTTTGAGTTAATCTGGCATAACAATGTGAAGACAAACTATATCAGACCTAGAAATATTGCTTTTCTTTGGTTTACACAACCCAAATAATTTCCGGCTTTGAATTGATGCTGGGTCTTAGGTTATTTTTATTCAACTTGATATCTGGCAAAACAGAGATAAGTTATCCTGCTCGTTTTCGATGCGACTTATCTAGCGTTCCTCTCACTTAGTGTCTAGATTAATATTAAAAATTCCTAATTGCACACGTTTTTACTGCTAATTTACATTTATATAATATGCAATATAACGTAAATTAATATAAAGTAATGATACACTATGCTTCATAATGCTGAATCTAAATCGACAAACATTTCAAAAATATAATAAAGTACATCATTAATTTTTCCAGATATTTTAATTGGTCCGTCAAAATTTACACGCGCAGAAAGTCAGCTAAACTACTTAAAAAAAAAGTGACCAACTTAGTTGGATGTAAAAAAAATATAAAAACTTTACAAGTGGGTGGTTTATTTACTAACTCGAAAGTTTTGCAAGTCCTTACTAGATGTAACGAGTAAATTATGTTACAGAAGCAGTTTTAGTTGTCCCAAATTAGTTCATTAACTCTTACACGCGCCAACACTTAGTATAGAAACCCTGCTTGTTCTAACTGACTACTCAGTGGTGGACTTAAAACATTTTTGCATTGGAATATTTAAAAATAATATCACACAAATAAAATCACAATGATTGTTTTTGAGTCATGTTTTCTTATAAGTATTATATACAATATGATCTGGAAATAATCATTTTTAAAGAATAGGAACGATTCAACATATGATGTATAAAATATTTAATTAAAGAATGCATTATAAATAAACTTAGACTATTTAAAAAGGTTATGCGCTATATTTGTACTTAACTTTAAAAAAAGATATTTGAAATAATAAAAACACATTTCAAAGTACTTTTTTCCACACTGTATTTTTGATCAGGAACGGTTTCGCTCATAGCGAGGATTAGTTGATAATGCTCGCGATGAGCGAAACCGGTCCTGATCAAAAAATATGTTCAGTCAGTTCTGTTGTATCCATGTGATGGAATACCTGAAGATGCCGAAGGGCGAAACCCGGGCCGTTTGTGACAAAACATGCGGAATCGTACAAAATTACAACAATTCAAATTTAATATTGAAATACTATCAAGCACCTTCAGTCAGTATCATAAATTATAAAAAATGTATTGTTGAAATAAGTACCAAAAAATGTGTTTTCATTACTTAAAATATCATGCCTTTCCATCAAGAATTGAGAGTTGACACCTTAAAAGTGAAAAAAAGATATGCTTTGTATTATATGTAATGTCAATGGATTTATAGCCAAAAAGATTTTTAAACTTTAATCTTCAAAAAACTTTCTTACTCCCTGAGAGTGTGGTACATACATTTATATTGAAATATGTTTTTATTCTTTTAGGTGGATTCGTCATGACAGCTCAGGCGGTCTTGTACCTACAACTTACGTGCGAAGCTTTCGCGGTACGCCACTGACACAATACAACCTACAAAGCTCCCACTGTCATATTCCTGAATACATACCCTGACAGAGCACAAAACTATTCACACTGACGTCCATTGTATCTGGAGTAATTATTTTATTACTTTATTAGGCAATTACACGACTATTTTATCCGAAACGCTAGAGTCTTAAACTTTTTATTTGACTTCTGTGAAACACTCTTTGTTAGCTGAATGTTTTACGTATAATTACTTAGTTCCATTCTGTAACATAAACCTGACAAGTTACAGCGATCAACCAAACTACAATTTTTATTATATATATATTTATGATTGAATCAATATCGCTTTTACATATATTACACACATAAAATATTTTTTTTTGTCATTAGATATTCTTTGCTGAAATAAATAAATGCTGTATTAAATTGAAAGGGAAATTGTTTGAACGATTATATAGTAAAAAATGAAGAATACACATAAGGAATTAAATTTCATTGTGAAATATCCTATACTAATAAAGGTATGGGATATTCCAAAAGTTGGAGAGCAATACACCCAGTCCTTTTTTTACGCGATACATTGGATCCAGAAAAAAAATTTATATCGCGTAAAAAAGTATCAGAAACGTCTGAAAAACCAAAATTTGCATTTTAAAATTCGTGCAAAAAAATTATATATTTTCATGTCTTTATTGCTTACAAAAATATAATGAGACTATAAAAATATTACTTTATTCGCTTATATGTATTATTCGCTGCTGTCACTCTCGGTTGCGAAATGTAATCGTTTGTAATGTTTTAAACGAAAGTATTGAATTTGGCATAAATCAAGTTTAAGTTTTGTAACCAAAATTATTTATTTTAAAAAATAATGAAATCATGTATTAATTTCTTCAAATTTGGGGAAAAATCGCGTACAATCGAGTGAAGCGCGTAAAAAAATGTAACCGTGCCGTCCAAAAAAATCGCGTATAATCGAATTCGCGTAAAAAAAAATCGCGTAAAAAAAGGACTGGGTGTATACATATTATTCAAAATTTTATTTCTTACATAAATCAATACATATTTTTTTTTAATTATAAAAATACAACGCTTAGTACTATTATATTTTCATTATTTTATATTATTTAGATCAGTACTGGCTTCACTCATCGCGAGCATTATTGATACAAATTAAAACAATATTTTTTATGATTTTTATTAAGCTAAAATTTACCAGGTGTATAAAACTAAAGATTAAAGAATTGAGAAAATAATTATCAGGTAATCATACAACATATAATCACAAAATATGAATACTCAAGATGATTTAAATAGTTTCTGATTTAAAAAATATAAAATTTTAAATTTTTTACTAAATATTGTGTTTTTACTATTTTTATTGTATATAATATATTTTCACCGAGAAGTGATTTAACACACTCAAACAGAAAATTCATTGCTAGTCTTTTTTTATTCATCTGAATTATATCATATAATATTCTCTTAACTAAATATAAAAACCAACGAAATAACAAAAAAACCAAAGGAGCATGTTGTTATGGACAAAGAATTCAAATTGTCAAGTTTATAATCGATTGATTTTTTGTCTTGTCCTTATTGGAACAAATGGATCGGCATTTCCCATAAAAACCACTTGTACAAATTTTAAGCTTGCGATAGACAAATACGTTACATATTTTTTATGATCGAGTAAAATATTACGGTCAACAATTTTTACAATAAAAAACAGCCCCCTTGAATGGTGTCCGACAAGAGGTGTTCCGCACACCTGAATCGTCTGTTGACCGATTGCATCAATCACTGGTTCTCAATTCATAACCGGTAATATAGTGGCAAAAACTTAAAAATTTTATAGTAAATACAGCTGTTTGAGATTTATTAGATGAGGTTAAAAATGTATAAATGGAGACGATTTAGTAAGTGTACTGGAACTAGATAATGCCTATAAAATTTTGTTCGCATAGTATGATATAAGACATTAAAGATTATTTTAAATTATAAAAACACATTTTTTTAGCACTTATTTGTACAACAAATTTTATGATCAGGACCGGTCTCGCTCATCGTGAGCATAATCAACTCAGTTGAAATAAGTACGTAAAAATGTGTTTTTATTATTTAAAATATCATGCCTTTCCATTAAAAAGTGACAGTGAACACCTTAAAAGAAGTTTTTGAAAGTTCGACTTATAGCAAATGAATGGTCAATCATTAAAATGAAGTTCAAAAATAAAAATGTTATTTTAGATTTTAAGAATGGATTGATTGAATTGGCATTTGGCGTTCTGACGATAGGCGAGCCGAAATAACTATAATCAACTATATCTTATAAAGAAAAAATTGTAGAACTAAAATACATTGCTATTTTTAGAATTCACTACTCATGGTTTTTTCAAATTTGAAATTTCAAAACGTGATTTTAATTTACTAAAAAAAGATGAAACTTCGAAATATAATCACATAGTGAATAACAAAGGTGATTTTACAAATGAACATTTTTTGTCTTTTGGCCAAATAAACCACTTTTTCATTAATATTTTTCTAAGCGAATATACAACATTAACAGCTTATGAATTCATATTTTGATATTCATTCAAATACAGGGTGGTCCTGTTATTTTCGTAACATCGCTTTGTGGATGTTTAGTTTTGTTGATTCTGTGAACGATGCGCACACAAAGCTCAGGTAGGCATAGATATGTGAACCTCAGACGCCCACTTTTTTTCAAACAATGCCAAATATTTCGAAATTGTTACGCAATCAAGTTGTATGATATTTAATATTTAGTACACCGTGAAATTTAATACAGCAATAAAAACAAAAGAGAGAAATTGTGACATGTAGTATAATTTTAGAATCACAAATGTAAAACTATGTAAAGGCATATAAAATGTAACTTGGGTTTCTAGCTTTCAAAAAATGGGCAAGGCTTATTAAATTTTTCGTATTTTATTTAATAAAACCTTTCCTTGAAAAATTAACATAATGCGACCAATTTTTGTTATTTTAAAATCACATTACATAGATAAGTCATTCGAGACCAACCAGATATCTGTCTGATAGTGACGATAAATTAACTTTTTTAAAGTAAATATATATTTATATATATTGTTTTCAAGTTGAAGACAAGTAGCTATAATATTTACGTTAAGTCTATTGCTTGTAATCAGGTGTGTTATTTGATTTTTACTCGCTAGTTAAATCTGTAATAACCACAAAAAATCAAATAACAATTGTAGTTTTCATATGTTATAATAAAACGCGTGTTTCTAAAAAAATATTGTCAAAAAATCAAAAAATTAAATATCGTTTATATAAACATTTTTTTGTATTCCGTAGCTTTTTTAAACATTTGTATGTAAATATTTAGCACAAATCAAAACGTTCCATAGCAACACTTTTGAGGGCAAAAAAAGGGTCGCCATAGTGACGCAATAAAAACCATAAAGAACATCAAATTCCGAAGATATTATTGTTCCCAATTTTAAATATATATTGTTGTGTTCTTTTGTGTTTTACAAGACTGAGAAAATTGTCATCGTATTTCATAATTTTATAGCCGCTCAAAAGACCGTTTAAAAATATGAACGTTCATCATTTTTTTTAAGTTCCTCTGAGTTCTAAGAAATAGAATCGATTTTAAACTACTGATACAAAGCTTAAAACATGCGATGAGGATTTTTATCTTGCTGGCTTGCCTGTTAAGTAAAGACTACGATAGAATGAAAAAAATTGTTTCAGATTTTTTGTCTGAAATATTTTTTCAATTTTTGGCTTGTTCATTCATTCAACTAAAAGAATTCATTTGATCAATACACTATTTTTGTCGGAAACCAATGGCATTATATAATGATAACTTATTACTTTCTCATAATTTGATAAATATTTTAAATTTGAGAGTATATATATGAATAGTATATGTTTCCGAGTTGATTTATTTATTTCTAAATTCATTATGCTTTTATAAAATCTGCTACAATAGAGAAATACAAATTTACCACCAGTTGTATATTAAAACATGTTTCCAATATTTTTTTTTTCACCCTCTCTGTCTCTAGAAGGCAAAAAAGGTTGACTGCTTTCATATCAATTCTCATTTTGATATCAACCGCTAAAATGTTACTAGAAAATTACGATCCAATTCAACACAATGTATGCAGTTCCGATATTTGTTGTTAAAGACAAACAATGAAGTCTTAATACATATTAAGACTTCATTGTTTAGTACATATTTAATTTATGAGAATTTCAAAAAGTTTCCAACTAAGATTATTGTCATTAATAATAACGAATGATTTAAGTCTTTTTCCTGGCGTATAAAATTTTAAATATCAAGATATTTGTTGAAATCACAAAATATATTTTTTTCAATATAAATAAAATTCATTAAATTTTAACACACTAAATGATTTCTTTCTATTGACTAAGCAATTCATTTCTTTTTCATACTAAAAAAACAATAGCCGCCAAATCAATTTAATATACAAAAAATACTAAATATATACTATAATACAACCCTGGAAACGACCATCCCAAAGAATCCACATAAAAAATGATTCGATGGGAAAGGAAACATCTAAAAACAATTTATTAACTCTTGGTTAACACCCATTTGACGTTCGACTTAAAAAAGCGAAGAAGAAATCTCTCATACAATGGAAAGAGCCGTGTTCTTTTTTCACTCGTTGATGTCTCTTTCTGTCTTTCTTATTTGCATTTAAAATACTTGTAATACTTTCCATCATAAACCATTTAAATAGAGTCAAATACCAAGAGGGTGTTCCGAAGGATAAAATATTTTATATTAACGTAATTTATTTTTTCAAGTGTTAAATTTCGTCAACTTTTTCAATAAAAAAAATCACATTTAAAAAAAAGAACTTTTTCAACTGATGAGCAATATTACAGAACAATCATATTTATAAAATATTATAAATAATCAATAGTAATATATCAATTATACATTTTCACGATAAGTGCCACGTTCTTTTATTCGTCAATATGGTGAGTTAAAATTTAATTGTGTTTGATTTCATTTTATTATTATACTATTATTTCAGCAAAAATTAAAAGGTAAATAAAGACTTAATTACTTGGATCCTTTCTCGGTATTGATGTATAGTAAAATCGGCACGATATATTTTTTTTTTGTATTGCAGCTCATAAAATTTTAGCCAGCAAAATAAAAGCCGTTTAATATGACTTTTGTTGATTATTTTATGACTAGACCAATAATTTAGAATACATTTTATAATAATTAACAAGAATAATTTAAGCAACCTTAATTATACTTATACTAAAATAAGCTTATTTCGTAGGTCGCTTGTCAAAACATAAAAAAATCATCTCTTCACAGACACCCGGTATGTTTAAAATGGTCAAATTACGAAAACGAGAAAAATATACACGCATGCATTTTCTGTCGAAACTTTCGTGGGAAATTTTCCACACAATGGCAACATAAACAAATAAGTAATACTGACTTGCAGTTAACCACTAAAAAACCAGTCATGTCAATAAATATTATACAATCTTAGGATGCTTGAACATTTAATTATATATGGAAAGAAAGTTACCTCAATTTTTTTGTTAGATAAATAAATTTATCATAGTGTAGAAATATTTTGGTGTTGTAAATTGCCTTTTTCATTACATATAAATAATTTTGATTAGACATAAGTACAGTATACGGCTAACTTTCGCAAGTTTGAGAATCAAAAATTGTCCCCATTTTGGATTGGCAGGAATATTGTTGGGATCATTTTTTTGGGTAAAATTTTCGTGTGGAAATAATTTTCAATTGACATTGAAATAAAATGATGTCTTCTAAAAACCATTTTTGGCTTACTGGTCGGCTAGTGTAAGCGAGAAATTACCTGTTCCAAAAAAAATATTTTGACGTAATTGAATTGACAACCGGAATTCGCAAACCAAATCCTGATGAAATTATCCATACGAGCCCATATTCTGATTCACATTGAAAACAGATGGAGTTGAAAAAACAAATATCTTGGGGTGATTTATACATTCAACCCTTATATAGGAAACAAAGTGTTTTAATTATCATTTTGAAAATGATGTTAATACATTTATTCAATGAGCCCTTTCAAGTGCGAAATCTTATTCACAAAGGCATCTCAAAGCGCCTCATTACAATTAATACCCATAGTTGGTGTTAAAACGATTAACTAAGTAATTCTAAGTTATTAAGTTATTATACCTACATCATAGCGCTTATTATCTGTGGAACACTTCGATGCGCGCCACACTGGATGGGCAAAAAGCTTCGACAAAAAGCTCTCGATTACAAGACTCCGCCAAACTTAGCTTATTGTAATATGCTGTCTATTTACCAGATTGGATGTACGGCTATTACAGTAATTTTGTTATTAATAACTGTAATGGAAACTATACAAGTCATTAATTTATTAATCCATTCTGCAGAGATCTATTATCATAAATAAGTAAAATTCACATGAAATTGTTTTGCTATATTGAAAAATAAACTATATATATTATAAGCATAAATATAATACTAATTGGATTGTATGTTTTTTCGTGATACATGCATTTTTCAATGCTCTAAAATTCTTCATTAAAATACATACAAAGAAAATTTTCATATTACATTTGAGTACTTAATTATTCTGTTTCTTCTTCTGCTATTAAAGATCTTGCTTACTTAACTCATTTGTGGAAAATGTAAATCATAACTTTTTCGAAATATGCGATTCAATTATGTTGGCACTTGATTGTTAAGACTTCGTTATATAATTATATGGTAAAATAAAAACGATTAGTTTTTGAGAAAAATAACATAGTATTCAATTATTAGTTTGATATAGTTTTGCCTTTATAACAACTTTACTAGTTCGGACAATGTTGTCATACTTTTCTACAATTACTATGTTTATTTTGTGGCCTGATTTGTTTTATTACAACTTCTATTATAATTCATCCATAAATGTTTTCTATATATTTCAAACACATCATAAAAAAGTACAAGCTTTACACTTCTTTCTTTTAAAATGTGATAAATGATTATGATGAAGTAATTGTTATTTCAATAACGATAATTAAGTAAAGGAACGCCGTTTCGTTTTTAAATAATGAGTTCGTTTTTATCTAGTTCTTGACTATATATATATATATATATATATATATGTATCAATTAATTTGTGTGAATAGAAAAATATCGCTGGTAATATCAGTCATACATTCCATCAACTATAATAATTAATCATCTGGCAATATAAAGGTTTCCTTATATTATTATAATATATCAAATTTAATCATAAGGTTCGTGAGGCATCGCTCATCACTCTGGAGTGAGTTAATAGCCCTCAGAGAACATAGAACCTTCCCAAAGAAGGCTTTAATACGCAATCGATAGCCAATCGACGTCAATTTCGTGATTAATTGCAAATGTTTGGGATTAACTGCTTAGCCTACTGCAGGAAATGTAAACATGCGGATTAAGAGCTGCAGGAAGCGTCACTTTGTATTATATGATAGAGTTAGAGATTTATTCGAATTTGTTAGTGATCATCTGAAATAATCTATAACATAATAAAATAACATTCTTACAAAAAGTTCGTTCGTATTCGAATATTTTAAAAATTTTAATTCAATGTATGGCATATTTGTTATTAGATTGCATAAATCTACTTATTTTGTTTCGAAAGGTTAAAATTTTTTATCTTCTTCACTACGCTCAAACAAACTTTTTTTAATATAATATTATAGCTTAGCTATTAGAAAAAAATGAACAATTATAAAATGACAAACTGTTTACGAATCTTAAGCCCGACGTATTGTATTCACTGCTTGCCTTCGTTTTTTGATTTTTGAGTATTTAATTTCTTGTGTAAATGAATAATGCACATTGTCATTTTTTTATTGTATGATATCGTTCTTTAAGTGTTTATCATGTTCTTTTTTAAATAAATCAATAAATGAGTATAAAAATACAATTATTGTTCTTTTTGTATTATAAATATAACTTCTTGATTTACATTCAACAGGAACAACACAAACATCGTTGTGAGTTAACATTTTCACATTTCTTTATTCACAAAAATAAGCTTACACAAGGTTTGGCAATTTAACTTTCGGAAAAAATAATTAATATCGTAGGCTGCTTAAAAAATATTTGTAATATACTAGTTTTTTTGCCATACAAAAAATTGAATTGATTCACATCAAACAGTACGTAATATTTTGATAAAACGACTGAGTATTTTTATACAACCTTGGTTTATATTTTATATATAGGTTCCCTCTATGTATGCAAGTTTATGGAAAAAAACCAAGTTACCATATAGTACGTCGTGAAACATCAGCTGCACATATGTATGTATTACCATGGGCAAAAATTCACCTAGCAGTAAAATTAATATTCCCATGAATAATACCATTGTGTGGAACGAATATTTAATAAATTTCTTGGATCAATCCATCGTCAACGAAAATAGTTATCGCCAATTCTTATATTTATCTGTGTGTATTAGCTTACCCATCAAAGTACTTACTTAGTGCATTAAGCATATTTAGTTTTAATCGGATGCATCTGAATATTTGTTTCCTTGACTCACTCTTTCAATGTAGTTTCAAAGGTTGGCAATAACTATTTCGAGCGTACGTAGTGGCATAATAGATTTTTCCGTCGAGAAACATGCGTATTTGCTTAATGGTTGTATCACCTTATCAGCTATTTGAAGAAAACATTAACGCGTTTGTAATTATAGTCGTATTTGGTATGATGAGCAAACGATTATGGACAACTGTGGGAATAAAGGAAAAACGACAGGATAAACACAAAATATTGCGACACATAATATATATCACGAATAAAGTAAAGCTCAACATGGAAAACCTAGGTTAAATAAAAGAATAACTACGTTAATTAAAAAAAAAAACTAATTTTCTCATGCGTATAGCAACCAAATTGTCAATCTCATTGCTTCGGTTGGAGACGTCGGGTGTGATTCAACAGAAGGACAGTTTCATAAATTATTTTTTTACAACGATTTATGGATTTGTGCTCGAAAGCTCGTTTGAAACTGTTTTTCCATATCTAATCGTGATCTAGCCTTATTAAGTTCCATTTTTTTTTTTCAAAAAAAGTATTTATTTGATTTTAAAAAAATGTCAAAAAAGAAATGGAATATTTATGTTAATTAGTTGACGAGTTTATGTCACATTGTCTCAACCACAACGTAGTAATTGACTAAAATAATTACAAAAATCGACTGAGGATGCTTGGTGAATTTGAATTGTGGCAATTCTTTTTTTATGCAATTCCACACGTTCCACACGAAAACACAGAATCTAAGCTTAGAGGCCAAATTTGCTATATATTTGTTTATTTAACTCTAATAACTATTAATTTAATTATACTAACTTTCTTTACACATGTATTATTAATGAGTTTTTGATTAAATTTTTCTACAATAAAAAATAAGCAACTATGTTTAATATGGTCAATTTTATTGCATCTATATGATAGAAAGCCTGAAAATGCCGAAAATAGAAGCCTGGGTTGAAAGTGATAAAATATGTAGGATCTTACAAAGTATAGACAATCTGAATTCTATCATTTTTATAGTAAAATAAATTGAGAATTTAGATATTTGATTGATTGAATGCTGATTAATATGTAACTTATACTATAATTTTTATTGCACCCTGCAAAGATATTAATACAGTTTCCAGCATATTGGCTTTATTAATTTTATCTTTAAATTCATTAAACTCAAGAAAAAAGTTATATCGTGTTAAGAAAATTGAAGTGGAAAGAAATACTTTTCACGAACGTAATTTTCATTTTCAGAACTTCAAAAGTTTTGAAGATATACACCCAGTCCTCTTTTTACGCGATTTTTTTTACGCGAATTCGATTATACGCGATTATTTGGACGGCACCGTTCACTCGTTTTTACGCGATTTTTTCCCCAAATTTGTTTTACAGAAGAAATTTATATATGATGCTAGGCATGTACATTTCATTATTTTTTTAAATAAAAAAATATATGTATTTTTACAACTTAATTTTGTAAAGTATTCCATTTTTTTAAATACACATACAATTGCCAAATGTTGACAAGTGTATCGGATATTATGCGAATTTTGTTTTAGGGTGTGTAAAGAAATATAATGGAATTGCGTAAAATCATGGGATGTATGTAAACTTGTTTAAACACAATTAATTTATTAAATTCGTTGAATAGCACCTTTCTCGGCCTCTAATAATTCATATAAGTGTATATAAGATCATAAAACATATAATTTTTTTTTTGCACGAATTTCAAAGAGCAAATTTTGGTTTTTCATACGTTTCTGGTACTTTTTACGCGATACTTTAATTTTTGGAACCAATTTATCAAATTATATGAAAGTTATGATTTTTTTACGCGATTTTTTTTACACGCCTTTTTCTCGAACCAATGTATCGCGTAAAAAAAGGATTGGGTGTAATGAACATTCATATCTGAAATTTCTTGTGAACCTAGATATCATAATTAGATACAAAATTGAGTGACACTTTTATATATAAGTATTTTCCGTGGGTCAATTTCACAAGTTTTTAAATAGAAATACTGGTTGATATACACTTATATGAAGATATTGGCGTTAAAGTAGATAAATTTGAGTTTTGTTTTCACCCTTTTTATATTCTGATTTATTTAACCTAATAACACAAAAACTATCGAAGAAAAACACGCCTTCAATTAAGAGTGATAAACGCCAATTCTAACATTTTGTTTCCGCAGAAATAAAGTCATAAAAACAAACCGTGAAGGCCTAACGTATACAACAGAATTTTTGTTTATTCACCCCATTTTAAAAGTTCAAGAACAAACAGTTGTATATTCACGTATATAACAAAACCCAAGTATTATTGTTTTACTTTGAGTTATATATGTGAGCAAATGTTGTGCTTAGGCAAAAGATGTTACCCGCAAGATAAAGAAGGAAATATAGTGAAAATGCGGATATTTAAGAAAATCCGCTCAAGACAGCCGACCGGATGTTAGCCACATTAAAAGCAAATACATACACACTAGCGCATTGTTGACCTACTAACCGAAGAATGGAAAATTATTGTGTTGTTATAGCCGGGGTTGTACTAATTTGCCAACTTAAGAAAGCATACGTGAGAGCTTTAAGGGTGCAGTTATTATTTCACAGAAAAAAGTTTCTTATACAGCATTTGTTCCATCATGCTGAATGCTAAGCCAATCAGCAGGCCAGTTCTTCTTCATATAAAATACATAAGTATATACATATATGTGGTTCTATATTGAATTGAGTTGTATTTAAAACAATTATTTATATAAAAATGAATTTGAAAGTATAATATTCAAACCAAAAAACATGTTGTTAAAACGTTTAGTCTTCACTGGTCAGTATTTATATATGTAAATAGTTGACATTAAAACATTCAGTATTTATGTGAAATATTTGGCAGTAATTATCAAACCAAGCCCAGATACTAAAAAAACATTATTATTTTAACGTTTGTTGAAATAATTACTTTCCATTTGCTAGAAAATATAGTATGGACATGAGAATAATTATCTTTAATACAGAAAGACTGCCGTGAAATTTAAAAAAATCATTTTATATTTATAATGTAAACTTAAAATTTTGTTAAATAACATTTATTTATATATTTGATTTAAAATATAATGAAATCCCCTGAGTATTTTTATCAATGTATAATATTAAGCACTCAATGAAAATGTAAATTAGTAAATAATATTTAAGTAAATTAGATCAATTTAGTAAGCTGTAGAACTTTATTATGATGTAAAAAATAGCAATTTTTGCACGGATTTTATTCTTTATCTTTTATATAATATAACAGTTTTTTACTCGTTTTTATATGTTTTACTATTTTTTTTCTTTTATGATAACATAAACTCATTTTATGACTGAAAAAATCGAACAGAATTGCACGTACCTAATTATAATAAAAAGTACAGCCTCATAGCTATTATACATTTCACGAGACAAATTTTATGCATAACAACACCATAATGTTGTATTTCAGGAGCTGTTTTTTTAATGACTGGTTGTTATTAGAGATTGGAAGAAAATGAAGATTGAGTCAACGTCAACTACAAGAGCTTTTTAGCAAAACATACTGTTTTTACTCAGTTTTAAAAAAATAATAGAATTTTTGTTAACACATTGTAATGTTTATAAAACCCGATATTTAGTACGTTACACAATCAATCCAACTAACTGCAGTTACCAACAAAATACATTTTATTGAAACCATTTTAAAAATAAAGTAACAATAGTAGAACCTTCTTAAAAAGGCATAAAAAACATTGTTTTTAGTCAACACCAAATGTCTGTGATTAAGATACAAAAATAATTAAATAAAAATAGATAAATCATAGCTGAACTAATTCATAAACTGAAAAATATTTCTATAAAGTCTAAGTATTTAACACAATTCATTTAATTTTCAATATTTCTCAACGAGAATACTTTATACTCATACCGTTTGAATCCCTGTCTACGGCACTTTGAATTGGCGTAGTTGTACAATAGTTTTTGTGTGCTATTATAATGGAGGATCAACACGCGATTCGAACAACCCTCATTTGCCATAGATTAACAAACAGTTTTTTGCAAGTATACAAGCATTTTGAAATCCGCCAACGAAAATAATTTGGAAAAGCTCTTATGTCGACTTATGGTCAGACAATTAGGAATTGATCCCTTATTTGGCACTCGGTGATAATATATTAAAAATAAGATTTTTTGATAATAATTAGTTAATAATTTAAATTTAAAAAAGTTTGTAGCTAAGATAGTAAGAAGAGCTTATACTTAACGAGGTGTAAAAAGTGGATTCCTATTCCAAAATTCTCAAAAATGACCACACAAAATTGAAAGTTAAAGCTCTGTCAACCACCATATGTTTCCCGGAATTCAACCCGGAATTCGCCCTTCTCTCCATACATCAATGGCAATAAGACGATTCTTTTTAATTACACATTACTATTTAATAATAGAAAAGTTTAATTTCGTAATAGGTTTATTCATATATTAAGATGTTATACTTTTTTTTGCTTTATTTATTTAATGTATAAATTGTTTCCTGGGCATCATTTAGTATAAATCCGCTAAATAGATACCCGAAGATGTAGAGAAAGGAAAAACCCGGGTCGTGAATGATAAAATAACACCAACACATTATTTTATTTTTTGTAATTTTTTTTTTTTGAAAAATACACAACTTACTAAAAAGAAAATTTTAATCATAGATATGTAGAACTATTTTAAGACCTCTTAAATATTATATATTGTACAAACATTTACTTTTTTGATGTTCTGACCATCTAAAATCTTATATGTATATTTTCGAGTAATTATAAAATATTATACGTATTGAACTCAACATAAAAAAAATAGTTGAGCATTAAAATAGTTCATTCAACCAACAACTATTAAGTTTTAATATTTTTTTTCTGATTTAATTACTTATATTATTACAGCCTATATGAAAACTGTTAGTACCATAAATTCATAAAATTATTATAAATTATCTTCAGTAATATCCTGTAAAACTTATATTTTAATATTATATAAATTTAACATAAGATGATTTCAAAAATATTTTACCTCATTGTTAGCTTGTTTTCCAGTATATTTCAATTTACTTCCTTAATAATTCACAGAAATTTTAATATATAGCAAAATTAAGCTTTCATACACGTAATAAATTATTACTGTATAATGTACTCGAATAAAGAACATATTTAAATGTCATAAATAAATTGTAGAAAGAAACTAAAATATTCATTTTAAAAATGTTCTTGTAATAACTTATTATGAGTTAATTATGTCTTTATTTGAATTGCTCATGTAATGAAAAATATGTTGGGAAAAAAACTGTTGTTTTAGAAATATTGTTGTTATGGAAGTTATTAACTTTACGGTTTCTATCAAACATTAATAAGTGAATGATTTTTGAAAGTCTTTTAAATAAATATTTAATTTAAAATGGTGTGTGTGGCCAGCAATGAATTTATTTGACCATCTACTGGAGAGTCGTAGAAAATGGCTTAGGCACGTTTTAAGTATGCCGCATTGAAGTGCAACACTACAATGTTGAGGTCGTCACTGCAAAAATTGAACTAAAAATTAGACGCCCTGAATATCTAGAAAGCTCATTCACCAAATAGGACGAAGTTAGTAATAATTAAAAGTTTGGATACTTATTGAGACGTTACGACGTTTGACTACATAAATATTGTAAAAAATCATGTTTTGTTTCTAACGTTATATGTTGAAATTACTGTATGTCTATTTTTTGTAATTATCTTCATTAAAAAATGTCGTTTTGTTATATAAATTATTAACATTACAGTTTCTACCAAACATTAACAAGTGAACGATTTTTGAAAGGCTCTTAAATAAATATTTAATTGAAAACGGTGTGTGATAGCGTAAATAAAAAAGCGAATAAAAGAAAAGAATGATTAAATTATGACAAAAACTATTCCTTTTATTTTATGAACAATGGTTCCTTTTTCGAAAATTTACACAGGCAGGTGTGCAAATTTTTTAGCAATAATATTTGAGAAACCAAGGGTCAGACAAAGGCAGGCATTCCGACTGAGAACACTCCGCGCCGTTGTCCGCCCTTTGCTAATGAAGACCGTTCATTAATCACCCGAATAGGTGTTGCCACATCTTGATAAACCTCCCCTTTAAGCGGAAAAGCCCTGAAAATTGTTAGCGCCTCGGATGGGGCTTACTTATGACAGATTATACCACGCAAAAATTCGGAACCATAATAATATATTGTGTTAAAAGCTCTGGCCTCCGTGACAAGCTCGCCGTATGTTTTCTTCATTAAAGTGTGTGTACAAAATTACCTTCATAGGAAGCTCATGCATACTTTCATCAGAGCTATATAGACATTTATAGGTAAACAGTATATTTTGAAAAAAAAATGATCTTACGCCTACTCATATTTTCAATAATATTTTGACAAATAAAAATAATTATTTCAAAGTGTTTCAATAGTAATACACAAGCGTGTGGTTTCAAAAGATTTTAAAATAAATCACATTTTAAATAATAAAATCACATTTTTTAGTACTTATTTCGACAATATATTTTTTGATCAGGACCGGTTTCGCTCGTCACGTTTCGATCAAACTGATCCTGATCAAAAAAAATATTGTGGAAAAAATACAAAAAAAAGTGTGACAATTGACACTTAAAAAGTAAATCACATTTATTGTTAAAAAAAAAATCAAAAATCCTGATTCATTCCTTAAATATAATTCTTTGATACCAGACACCCAATATTAAACTGTATATAAAAAACATTTTTTGACTTTTTCTTAATAAAATTTCGTACAATTACATAAAAATTTTGTACATAAATAAAAAAACGCATTTTAAATTTATATTAGTCTACGCATGCTCTTTTGTATTATATTAACTGCGAAAAGATATTTACTGTAATTTCTAAAGCGTAAAGCGAAACATGATTTGAACGTGGGTTCAGAGGTTAAAACAACATAATGCAATTAAGTAAAATAAACGTTTTGACAAGTTCTATTTGTTATCTCTTCATCTGCTTCAAAGTTCCAATTGATATTGTTCATGTACGTGCTCTCAATTTTCTTTGAATTTAAATACAAATTGAATTTGACAAATTCACCGTACTACGTTTGATTTTTTCAAAAAAATAATATGCCGATCTGAATTTCAAATAGCCGCTTTGATTTGATATTCAATATTCATTTTATTTTTTGACCAACGACGTCAAAAAAATTAACTATAATTTGAATCAAAATGGTCATTGGGCACTATTAATAGTCGGTCGCTTAAAAAAAATCAAAAATATGCTAAACGAATAAAATCAGATTGTCAATAATTATATCTGAAAATAATCCCATCAAATGCGTACTCAATAAAAACTAACCAAGATTATGTATGGCAAAAACTGTATATATTTTATAATTTTCCTATACTCCTTCCAACTTAGTTGCAGTAACTGTCTATGGATTACAATTAAGTTTATATCAACAGAAAGTTTCTATGAGTAAATTATCTGTTCTCTAGTTGGTTTTTTTTATTTTTGTAAAGAAAAAACTAAACGTATTGTTTAAACAGGAATAGTAGTTAACTAATCACTCTCGTTACGCGTTGTTGATCGAAAATTTCAGGTATCAAAAATATCCATGCCTTTGAAGAGAAATTCATAAAACTACACGAACTATTGTAGAATTGGAGCCAGTGAGTTCCATAACGGAAACCAATAACATTGACCACAGTTTGGCAGGCTCGTTTTCATTAGCTTTATAAGCTTCATTTAGTTCGCCAATATTTTTTTTTGCCATTAAATTAAAATTGTCGGCCGAAAATGGTGGTTTTTGCATAAACTCCTTTTTACGCCTCATTTATCAAAATGTTCAAACAGTATTATATATGTATCTGTTTAATATTCAAAACAAAACGAGCAAATTTATGTTATTTATTCCAACAAGAGTTCATTGATTTATATGATCCAACCCAAAGCTCATTAGGTAAAGCTTTATCTTAGTGATAGTATTACGGCTAAAGTTCCACCAGGGTCCAAATAAAATTATTTTTTCAATATAACATTTGATATCTTGAAAATGGGATTTCCACTCTAACGTAAACAAATTCTTAACTAATGAAACTCATATAATTTGTAAATTTCAACTATGGGTATTATAATCGGCTAGTAATATAAAACTTTAAAAAATAAACGATTTTTATGGAATAGAATTTATTTCTCCTTATAAGCTTAATAATCATGCTCAACAATGTCTATTCCTGTATTGTACAAAAATCCTATTACAAGAACAAGTTTTTGAGATTAAAATCAATGAATTATTACGATAGACAAATTAGTTGATAATAAAAATTTATAATTCCAAAGATTGACTGGCATCGGTCACTCAAAATTTATATCCAACGCGTGGCTTTGTGATAGACTTGATTATTCACGCATCTCGTTCCAAATTGTCATAGATTGGCAACCTTTTCTTGAAGCACCGTCTTATATTTTAACAAGATAACTGAATAAAATCTTGGCATTTAAGTAACGAGTGTGCAAAGCTCTTAATTATTTACTACACATTTTTATTTGAGCTCACAGCTGATAAACAATTTACATCGTTTATATATAAATATAAAAGTTAAATTTAAATGAATGTATACCACAAGACTAATAGCTTAATATATATATTTAAAATATATTATTACAATAATATATTTAAAAACACATTATATAATACTTATTTCCACAATATAATTTTGATCACAACCGTCTTCGTTCATCGCGAGCATTATCAACTAATCCTCATTCAAAACCGGTCCCAATCAAAAAATACATTGGGAAAATAAGTACCAAAAATGTGTTTTCAATACATAAAATATCGTGTATTTCTATCAAGAAGTGTCAATTAACACTCTTAACGATACGTACGTATATGCTCAATTCAAATATTTAAATGTGAATTGATTTTAATAAAAATACCGATTTGATGATTATTAAATATATAAAAAGAGTCTTGGTGTTAGAATTGCTTATCAGAATCAATTAAAAATGAAAGGCACTGTTTAGCTATGTAATGTCTGTAACATTAATAACTAAAATTTTAATTTTAATTATCAAGCTTCCGCCAGTTTACGAGCAATGAAATTTATTACGACTTTTATCAAAGAAAGACTTTCAACACATTTCAGATGCATGATTAGGCAGACAGCTGAGAGACTTGGACCTTCAGAACTATCAAACTGTGTGACATAATTAATGAGACTCAAAATTAATTTATGTAATTAAGAGCATCATATAACGGACTTTTGATACATCGGATTTATTATGTAATATATATAATGGAAAATATTGAAGGAACATCATTTCATCGGTATTTATGCTTAAATTCATAGACCACAAACAATTTTTGCATGTGCTTTACGCGTTATCAATTAGCACAAATCTTCACCCGTTTTATAAATTTTTAATGTGACATTTTGAAACGTCTTTTTACAAATATATTATATCGTTTTTTCTTTTAAACGGACTGCCTCCCAAATCAGCTTTATCGATAATTTAATGAAAGCTTTGGGGAATATATATATATTCTCTCTATATTTGCGAATAATTTTTGAATTATTGAATCATGCTTAAAATTGTACGTTTCGTTGATAATTTAAAAGAAAAATGCGTAGAATTCTGAACACACTTCAATCTATGAAGTGAATTCTAGAAAATAATAAATAATGTGTGTTTTTCTTACAACAAACTTTATCATTCTTTGTAGCGGCTTTGTTGCCATATCAAAAATCCTTTTCAAAAATATACAATGGCATAGATACAAGTCTATTTCTGAATTTTATAATATCAAAAGCTATATATTTACTAAGTTTTTAGTATAAAATAAATTATTGAGAATCAGATAAACATCTGGAAAAAGTTGATAAAAAATATTAAAAATATTATAAAGATTTTTGCAAATTAATATAATAAAGCCACAAGAAACCTTTTTTGAGTAAATTATATTGTCTTTTAATTCCAATGTGTTTATTTTAAATAAAAATGTCTCATCGCTTTATTAAATTATTTTTGGGGATAGAAACAATTTATTTTGAGAACTTTTAGACGCTTAATCTCATAAAAGAAATCAGTTATCTATACATCAGAATCCGATCTACCCACGTCTTATCTCTTTTAAGGACAGATCGTTCAAAAACTATTAAGTTACCTACTGATAATAAACATGGCTTAACGGATTAACAAAGCTATTTCATGTGAAACAAACTATATATTCTATAAATAAAACTGATAAAAAATACTTTTAACATTTAATATCTGAACTTTCAGTTTTCGTGCAAAAGTGACTTTTTGTATATGTTTTTATTTTTGGTTGGTTTTATGAAACTCTATTATCAGTGAAACAAAAATTATAGAAGTTTTTAAAAAAATATCATACATCAACTTAAAAATGCTTTATAAAGTTTATCGATTGAATTGGCATTCACTTGGTAGAACTCCATTATAACACGGTGAAAAAATAGCAATGTATTTTAGTTCTATAAAATTATTTTTAACAAATATAGTTGATAGCTATTTCGGCTCACGCCATCGTCAGAACTACTATACTTCTGACGATGGCGTGAGCCGAAATAGCTATCAACTATATTTGTTAAAAATAATTTTGTAGAACTAAAATACATTGCTATTTTTTCACCGTGCTTTCACAGTCTTCACAAACCTTTATACGATGAAAGTCTACGTGTGAAACTATTTGAAGTTGTTTAATTTCTCGTGAAATTGTTCCATTATCATTGAATACAAAAAGCTTGGAATTGGACATATTAAAATATTTATGTTTTTTTAACGTAAAAAAGTAAGATATATCCATAAAATGTGTTGGGTAGTTATTTATTCACCATGCAATTGAACTTTTGTGTATATTATTGTAGTTATAGTTACTCAATAAATTTAGAAGTATTAAGATTGACTAATTAAAACAGTAATTTGTTTTCACAAGCGAATTTTTTTTTCAAAATTGTGTCTTTTGATAGATTTTCTCTTACTTATTTTCTCTACGTTTAAGCAAATATTGCCAAAGTTATCAAAATAATGTAAAGCAATGTACCATAAAAAAAACTTTTAGCCGCATCGGCAAATCAGAAGATCTTACGAGCTGATTGGCAATGAACCAATTATTCAACAGACAAAGTAATATTGGATCTTCATTGAATACAGGAAACTTGCATAGTTTGATCACATTTTCCGCAATAAGAAATACGAGTCATCTCAACTCACCGTTCAAGGAAATTAAAGGGGTGCAAAAGGATAGTTGAAAACATAGTTCGTTAGATTGTATATTATAAGATGCTGTTCTTAGAATTACAACATCTTTGGTCATCAACCACTATATAGCGATATCAAAAGAAATATAAACAAATTGTGATGTAAGCTGAACGTAAAGTTTCAAGCAAAACTAAATTCGCTCAAAGTTCATTCAATTATTTTAAAAAAGAGAACATTTATTTAACTAGATAAAAAAATGTCAAAAAATTTTCTGCCATTAATAAAATATTTCATAATACAGTAAGTAATTATTTCTTAGTTATATATTTTATTTTATTAAGATGGATGACTCTCAGTTTTTTATTTTATTCATTTCATGAAATTATTCGTTTTAAGCAAAATTATTTCATACAATAAATATGTTAGATTGTTATCGTCTTAATCTAACTTCATCCATCTGCTAAGAAATAAAAACTTGAGCTATTCATAGAATATTGATTATTATAATTATATCTCAAAAACCATATACAATTCCTAAGCTATGAAAAATCTTACAAGAAAGTTTGAAAAGAACGTTAAACTCGCACTAAAAATTTAATCAATGAATAAACATAATATTTTCAATTACTTTGTGTTGTAAGAAAAATTAACGCATTTTTTCAGTATAATGTAAACTGGGGTAAAACTTGTAAGACAGTGCACCAATGTTTCTGTAAAAAATATCTTGGCATTTTGTAGCAAGACCATAATAAAAAATGAGAATTAGGACGAAAATAATTTAAACCTAGGCAACACTGATGGAAATTACGTGTTTTTTGTTCGTCTAAAAAAGGTTACGAAAGAAAGTCGCGTGCCTCTTTGTTACCAACGAGAATATATTAATTAAGATAGCGCTGAAGATACTAAGTATAATTTTCTTTCATACTAAGAATTTTAAGTAAATTACAATGAGTTTAATTAAGTATTATTTACTGTTTATATTCTGCGACAAAGCTTTAAAATAATATCACGAAAAGAGAAATGTTTCTTGCTATAATTTTCAAATTAGACTGTTTAATATTTTGAGTACCGATTTCATGTATTAAATATAGATAACGGCAAAAACCATTTTTCCAAAAAATGTGTATGTATCTCAAATTACGCCATGTAAAACAATCGATAAAATTATTCGATTTTAAAAACATTTTTTCATTTATTGAATAGGCATTATGTCACAGTTTTATTTCTTTCAATGCTTCTCTGAATTGCTATTTTTCCTTCAAAATCATTCACAACAAATCAAATAATTTTAAGCTTCCGTAATTTAAGAGTGCGTGAGTTTTTCTAATACAATTATATATTTTTGGTTTTACCAGCGAGTATTTTTTCGATAAAACATTCGGATTCAACTAAAACAATTTTAGCTGAAACTGTGGTCACTCATTATTACGAAATCATTCAAATGTCACAAAATATGACGCTTCTGTGCAAGGTGAGAGAAATTGCTCTAAAATGAGAGTAAAAGCTTCTAATTAATAGTATGTCTTCTGAACGAGCTTTCGTGTCTTAAGTTTCGACTAAAGTACAATCTCTGTCTGAATATAACCGATTGCAACTCTTGAGTAATTTATTATGACAGGTATTTTGAAATTTTATTTTTAAAACCAACTCTGGTACATAAAAAAAATCTTTGAAATGAAAATATGGTGCTGGAAAGGTAATCAATGTCGTTTATTTGAAAAAACGGTAAATATAAATAATGAAGAACTATTGTCATAATCTTTTATTTGTATGGTTTTTTTGAGTTTGATGTAATTTGAGCTCTGAAAGCAATAAGATATTTAAATTAACTTTTACTATTCAATTTTGTATCAAGTTTTACCGTTCAACCATGTTTTACCAATATCTTTTAGTATTTTCTTACGAAAAATCAGCTAAAATATCAGGATCTAAGTGTTGGTAAAATCTGGTTTTTAATCTTTTATTACGGCCACAAATAATTTGCATACATAATACATAAACGAATCTAAAATATTCTCTACTTTAAGAGTGTGGAATTTTAATTACTAAGCTCAGCATAGAACAATTGCATCTTCTGTGTGTGTTACGCATTTCTCGAAAGAATTTCTGCAGTGAAAACGAGGGCGTTCTTTTGGATTGAAAAATTGCCGGTTATCTGTTAACTTTGTGTAAATGTTGAAATAAATTTCATTCGAATCAAAACTAGATAACTCTATTTAAAATATTGACTGTGGAAGGGCTCTTGATTGAACTACAATTTTAATTTTTAATCGTTCAGATTATGTATGTTACACTTTACATAATTTTTTCGATTGTCATAATATATAAACCATATAAAATCCTTAATTTTAAGTGCATAGAAGTGCACATGTAAATTTTATACGGGGTGTTTACTGAGAAAGTTTACAATTTACCATTTTAGTGAATACAAAGTTTGACAGTGAAAGTATTTGAAGAGAAAAGTTAATGCCAAAAAATTAGAAAAAGTTGAGTAACTAAAAAAAAATATTTAACATTTCATTTTGTTTCGTGAACTTTCCCTGTGAACACGTTGTATATAATAGTATTGATTCCGTTTGTTTCAAAAAAAGTTACTTCAATTGTGAAAAATCGCAATGTATAATTTTATATCGTTTGCTTAAAGTGCTTAGGTAGTCACAAAAGATTTTTTTTGAAACTCAGAACACTCTTGGTAAAATAAAGTGCCAATTTTTATTGAACATGAATATTCAATCGTATTATTTTTATTCAAGTATTTTAGTTCAAAACATGATGCAAATTACATAAATTACAATAAGTTAGCTTTATTATTCAACTAAGTAAATTTGAGTAGTTCATATAACCAAAATTAAATGATTAATGCCTTGGTAATTTTATACGATATATTAAGGAAATACATCTTTTTAATAGTGACAGAAGTCATTCATGAAAAAACCGTGATAATTTATGATTTCAGCGGCAAAGAACCATACATTTGTATTTTTACAAACAAAACTATTTCCCAATATTACAAAACTGACAATTTCAATTAATAAAGGAACATAAAAATGAGTTAAATATGGACGATGCCAATTTGAACTAAATATATCAAAATATTCCAAATGTTGAATCCAAGCACTTGAAATATCATTCATATTTTCATTAACAATCTTTCTAAACTTTTGGTCCAATACATTTTTATCAAAAAAATATAATTTTTTGAACATTATTTATTTTTTCACTAGGTCATCGATTAAACAACTTTTATTTCATAGAAAGTAAAATATGTTTACAATGGGAAAATTACCGGCAATATAAAACAAGAAATTTTTCCAAAGATATATACAAACGAGCTTATAAAAACTAGAGAATATTGATATTCTGTGATAATAAATATTTAATAATAATTATAATTTCAACTTACCTATTATAAATTTAACAAAAATCAGTAAGCAAGTATTTTAACAACTGCACAGAACACTTTTATAAGCCGGAATAATCACTTAGCACTATTTATTAATTGAAATCACCGTTATCAATTAAGTAAATTATCTTTTAATTATAATTTTAACAATATACCACAATTTCACGGTATTAGTATTCGAAAATAATTAGTTGTCTAATTTGTAACTTTACTAATTAGGTTATTAATTTCGGAATTTCCAATTAGATTACACGAATTAACTATTTAACACTTATCTAATAAAAAACAGTATTTGGTAAAATAATAATAAAAAATAAATCATATATTTTAAAATTATTTAAATAATTATTTTTTTCTGTTTAAATAATAAGTCAATATAATTATAGTGTCGCTTTTTTACATAATTTTATTTGAGAAAAGATGAAATGTCATTTTTTACTACGTACTTTCTAAATTTTGTTTACGTAAAACTGCCGAGAACCAACTTGAAAACTGTTCAGCGAGAAAATTCACACAGACGACCTTCCGACGAGACGGATACTGTCAGAATGATTTTAGGCGCATGGCAGTACAAAATACAAGTCGTCCCATCTCACTTCGAATGTTGCGACCCAACACGGCAGTAAGGGATGAAAATATTTTAGCAGCCCCATACGGTGGCGAGGGTTCACACTAAGGGACGGTCGTTGGAAATTTTCATATTTTGAAAAAGGAATCCTGCGAAAAAATTAAGCTCTTCAAAAAGAACCAACGGCTATACAGTTAGCATTTAATTTGAAGAATGCAAAATTACATTTTTCCGTTAACTTTTAAAATCATGTATTTGTTATTATTTCTCTAACTGTGATAAATCCGCAATGCGGTTATCACTCGTATAACCTCATTGCAGATATTTTATATCGAATATTGTGAAATAATCATCATTTATTTTTATATAGTTTATGTTTATAATAAGGCCTAATGCTCGATATATTATTTTGTATTTGGCGATAATAAAATAAGACATGTCATGGCATTTTTTTCCGCTCCTAATTATCTAAAATTACCAGTAGATTTGAAATTGAATTGCATTTGCTAATAAAATAACATTTTAGATTCAGTGAAGTGAATATTTAAAAAAAGTAATATTTTCAAACATATGTTTCAACGAAAACAGTCCTTGCATTCGACGTTTAACTTATTAATACATCTTAATTTTGAGTATTTTTTTCATTTCTTATGGTTTATTTATTAAATAGAGTTGGACATTATTCACAAACCAGAATACCACTCCGATTCGCTTTGATCAATTTCGATCTATGGTTTCAAAATTTTAACTTTACTTTTTATTGATAGAAAAAACAAATATCTCAAATAATAAAAAATACCTAATTCATGATATCGACTGAAGGTGCTTAATGGAATTTCAATATCAAATTAAAATTGTTAAAACTTTGTACTATTTTACACGTTTTGTCACTAACGACACGGATTTCGCTTTTCGGCATCTTCTGAAGAAGCCGTTTCTGTTGCGTGTAATAGAGTATGAAGATGCCAAAAGGCTAAATCCGGCTCGATAGTGACAAAACATGTGTCGTACTAAGTTTTAACAAGTGCAAAAATGGCATAGTTCTTTTTTTTAGATAAAAGTAATTGATTTAGTGATTAATTTGTGACAAATTATTAGAACTCTATTATATCACAATGAAATAATAGCGATGTACTTTAGTTTTAAAAAGTTTATTAGGTTTATAGCTGTTAGCTATTTCGGCTTGTGCCCTCATCAGAACAATAGTGTAACAGATTTTTCATTATGTTAAATAAATCAAAATTTCACCCGACTGAGAGTTAATAGTATTTTTACATGTATTCATTAATGGTGAATAGGTTTATTTTTCAATGTCTTTTTCTTCATTTTGCAATATTTAATTGTTTGCTGTAAAGCAGATACTTCAAATTTCCTTAAAACTATGGATATTGAAACGTTTTCTAAATTGAAATATGTAGAAAAATTATTAAAATTAAATAAAAAAAATATCTTTCGTGTGGATTCAGTAATAAGGACTAACAATTTTACAAATTCTTGAAGAATTATTACGAAGCACGAAAACTTATGAGCCCTTTCTGACCCATTAAAACCCGGAAAATATAAATTTCATTTAACCCATTGTTTGGCGTAACCTTCCGTTGATAAAATCGTTTAAACTCGTGAAATTACATTTAAAATTGGACCTACGGCAGTATTATAATTCCGTGTAATCATTTAAAAAGCTAACAGCTAATTTCGTACACGGAAAAAATGTTTCAGTTAATGATTTTAAATAACACGACATTTCCTCATTAAGTTTGGCGTGTGTAGAATGCTAACCAAAATATTTAGTCATCAAATGTCATAAATTATTGTTATAGAACCACTTCCAGATTAAGGTATCGTAGATTATTTTTAACTTATCCTAATAATTTACATCTGATGAAATCATAAAAGTACGAAATTGAAATATACTGTTGTTTCATTCGATGTATTTGTACGATTACGCGTGACTAACGTTTCGCCAATTTAATTAAGGTATCATTTAATATTGTAAATATTATTTGAATACAAATTAATCTTTGATACTTGTGTCCGAGGTTCCAAATAATTATTTACATTAACGTTGCTGTATTTAAATCCTTTCCATATACGAGCAAATCGATATATTGACTGTGGAACTTTATAAAATATATATTTATATGTACATAAGTGTTTGTAATTTCTTAATGTATTGCTATATTAAAGATTAAAATGTTTGAAACTTTCAAAATATCGTCTTTCAACCTACGCAAAAGCTTTTGGACTACTATAGGCACATGACAACACATCTGAAAAGTTTTTTAACCATTACAAAAACTCTTTTGAAACTGCCAACCATATCATATTTAAGAATGACATTTTCCATACCGGTAACCGTCCATAAACTAAATTTGATTTCGGATTAAACTTTACACTGAATGGTTTTTATAAGTGCTCACTTATTTTGATTACTTTGAATCTAATCAATAACTATTTGATATTTTAAATAGGTACCTAAATACCACCTTTGCAAAACTGTGACACTTGAATATTTAATGACATTTTGTAAACCATCGATTTTTCATAAACAAAATTAGTTGCGTAGCGAGAGTAGTAGAGTTTTATTAGTTCACTTCGTTTGAGTGGAATTGCAATGCATTCCCGTAATTGCTAGTATAAATTAAAATAAAATACGTTACAGTTTTGTAACCTTTTAATTTTTTTATAATAACGAGTCCAACGATCTGAGTTTCACGTTTTGACATCTCCATACAAAATTAGCAAAATTTTGAAGATATCAAAAGGCTGTACTTAGGTTCTTATTGAAAAGAGCTAATGGAAGTTTGATCGGTTGAAACTTCGTGCGATTCCGCACGTTTTGTCGCTCAGGACCCACGCTTTACCTTTTGACATTTTCAAGCTTTCTATCACACGGGTGTAATAAACCTTACCCAAAAAATAGTTTGCTATGATTATATACAAAAAGAGTTATATTGAAAATATACGAACCCTAAGAAAAGGATTTAAACATATAACCAATGCAAAATGCATTTGCAACTTTAAGCCAGTTTTATTGCGATCGAGAGATAAAATGGCTGAAGATGCCAAAATGCGAAACCTGGGTTGTTAGTGACAAAAATTTTAATTCAACAAAGTTTCACGAATTCAAATTTAATATTGAAATTCCATTAAGCATTATTCCATTAGTTGTCACCGTAAACTTTTAAAAGTGTTTAAAATTGAAACGATTCAATTTAACACGGTGAAAAAATTTATTATTAAAGGTTATTTGTTATCAGATGATTATGGTAAATCTTGAATATTTTAATACATTCTCTCATACGAAACTATTCATTTTTTATGGGTCAATCTAGGGAGAATATTATTTAATATCACAGGTAGTTAATAAATTTAAGCAATTGAAAAACGCATAGTTATTTGTTGTTAGCATTAAATTTAAATGAATGTATTTTAGTTCTACAAAATTATTTTTAACAAATATAGTTGATAGCTATTTCGGCTCACGCCATCGTCAGAACTATCTCTACTAGTAGTCTACTAGAACTAGTTCTGACGATGGCGTGAGCCGAAATAGCTATCAACTATATTTGTTAAAAATAATTTTGTAGAACTAAAATACATTGCTATTTTTTCACCATGTTATAATGGAGTTCTACCAAGTGAATGCCAAGTCAATCAATAAATACGATTCAATTTAGTTCAGTTAGCTAAAAAACTTTATTCGTCTTCTTTGCATTTTTCATCAAGAATGAAATAAGTAAATCAAAATGTTAATGATTAACAAGTTACATTGATTAACTGAATTTCGATTCGACTTATGAATTCTATAATATTATATGGTGGTTCAGCGATCAATTTTGTTGGCTTTCGTTACGAATCTAACGGTTTCGAGTCTCATAACCACAGGTTTTTTTCGATCAGTTTATAGATTTCTACATGAATGGGTTCTTGTGATTTATATAATAAAACTTTACCGATTCGCTTAAAAAAACAGATCGTTTTAGAGCAATACGCTCACAGCTAGTCCTATTCTGTTCCTATCCTTTGAAACCATCTTCTCTTGGTGTAACAAACGATTTTCTTTGAAAAACTCACGATGAGATGTCTCCATTAAGAGAGAGTATTTTCCGCACTGAGAGTGGATTTAGTAGGATAAAGCTCGCGTTTTGATCATTTAAATTATACTATCAAATATTTCAAGCTTAAGAAACAAAAGAATCGAATATTTCTTCATAAAAAATGTTTGTTTATTTTTATATTTTAATGATAACTTCACACCCAGCATACGTTTTCAAGTAAAACAGTAAAAGATTTTTAAATGCTTTCCAATATAATATTATCGTCCCAATTGAATTTAAGGCAAAATGGAGTTATTCAGCTTTTAAAATTCATGATTTGTCAACTTGCCGAAAAGATGGTCGATAGTATTTTTGTTAAAAACTTTTCACATTTTTTAAGAAGTAAATATACCTTATTATCAATTTATTCAGTATTTTATTTTCTTCAAATATCCATGTTTCAAAATTTACTTTCTTATATTTCAAATTGTATCGAAAATAATTTATTTTTTACTCACAAAAAAGTCATTTTCAAATAAAAAAAAATTGTATTTAATTGGTACATATTTTGATTTTACCAAATCGTGCTCGGTTTTTATTATTCTTAGCATTGGTACACTATGTACCATAAATAAAGCAATGAATTTTTACTGCAAAAATCTATAAAACATCCAATTCATTGTATATATCGTCGCTTTATATCATACATTTATAATTGAATACGATATATGCAAATATCATCTGATGAAATTTAAAGAATCCGAAACATAACGTAACTAAAAAACTCATTTTTCTGTCTTTTAACACCTTATGTCACAAAAATGATTGTTTATCCTATAGAGAGGTGCTAACACTATTCAATGAAAATTCTAGGAATTTTAATATAAAAATACCAGTGCATCAGAACTGGTATTACAGAAGTGGCATGCGTTCGGGAAGATTTTTTACTTGACCCATTAATACGTGCATGGTGTAAGACTATTCAAAAAAAATAGTTTTACATTAAATATTGACTAATTTATTCAGTGACTTTTTCAATTCATCAAAAAAATTTCAATTTCAATTTGGATTCACTGTTTGAATTCAAAATATGAGACAACTTAATAAAACAGAATCAAAAAGTCAAATACAACTACATATTTTAATCAAAAATGACAACTATTAAATATATGACATCATTTTATTTTAAGATTTGGTGAAAAATATTTACTTGACGGTAGCACAAAAATTTTCTTCTCCAATATTTGTGAGAAGTGAAAAAGTAAAAGAAAAAATAGTTAAAAGAGATGACTAAAAAGATGATCATATGCATTAAATATTATATTAATGATAAATGAAATTTCTTATCTTATGAAACAGTCGCTTTATAATTTTGAATTCATGCTTGGAACAATTATTTCATTAAGTCATATTGGAGGTTATTGAGAATTTTAAATTCAAAAAAGGTTTCATAAGAAATTTTAATAAACAAATATTGATTGTAACATTTTTTAAAAATACTTCTATCATTGATATGTAAAAAAATATTTATATCCGATTTTCAATTTTAAATAAATGTATTGTTTATCCATTGATAAAAATGTATTATATTCATTAAAAAAACACAATTGTACAAATATTTTTCTAGCATAATTTTTGTTATCAATCATATTAATTTAATCGAATGAATATGTTAATCATCTGCTATTGAAGTGTTAACATTTTTTTCCTCAAATTGAATTTTCAACGAGGAATTTTTTGCTGTTCGAAATGGTTCAGCATTCTTCAATATTTCCTTTACATCAAAAAACTATCACTGACACGTCATTTATTTTTTGAAGATGAGCTTTGTCTATATTACGTATATATTAACAAAATTTGAACTAAAATTGCAGAGTAATATTTTTGATTCATTTAGTAATAATATTGCTATTTTTTTTAAGAATAACTGATAACTGAGACGTGTTTATTTTCTTTCAGAATTTTTAGACTTATGCTATCTTCATACATCAATTTGTAGTATAGGAATTTATTATTATTTTGTGTAAATATGCTGACAACAATGCGCCATGAATTTGGCAAATATATTAATGACAATTAATATTATAGATAAAAACAAAAAACAATACAATGGAAAGCATTTTTTCAAATTAACAAACTGTAGCTATTATCCATTAAGTATTAAACATTAACGATTTTTACACTTGGTGGGTGAAGAGAAAGGGTAGACACACTTCAAATATACTCAATTCGTTCTTTTAAAGTTATGAATACGTTCATTAAAAATAAGCCCCACCAATTCACAAGCTCTTTATTCAACTTCTGCTTCTGCTTTAAAGCGTTAAAACTCTCAATAGATTTTTTATTTCAAAAAATCATTTTATTAAATTTTGGTTTTCGATAGAACTGCTCTATTTAGTCAGTATTTTCATATAAAATCCAATCCATACAAACATACGTCCCCTATAATAAAAATCAAAGTATGCAACTTTCTTTTCATATATTTGAACTAATAACTATATAACCTAGTATGGTGAAGTTCTAAAAGCAATGACCACTGGAATATGATTTGTCTATAGAACGATTACTTGAATAGCACACTAGGTTAGTTTTAATAATAATTTAAGTTTTCAACGAGTATTTATCATGCAGTCAAAGTGATTCAAAATATTAACTGCTGATCGATTGTTGATGTTTTTATTTCTAGATTTTAGGTTAACAGCAAGTGTTTGATATGGGTTTTCTTCTTCTAAATTATATCACCAATACATATCGAAAACGGTAAAAATGACTTGCATAAAACAAATTTTATTTCACAGAAGGTATTAGCTCTTATTTGATGTATTTGTATTAGTTCAAAACAAATATCGTACAGTTACCAAGTTGTTCATTGACCATTTAATGTTTTTAGATGTTCATTATTTATTAAAGGTAGTCAGCATGAACGGTATGTAAAGTTTACGTATAAACCTCGATTGGAGTGATTTTATTTCAATCAAAATGGATAATAAAACAAAAAATGTGGCGCAAAGCTTATCTGGTGTAACCCTTTAAATTCTCCAAATGACAAAAAGTTGTATAAAACACTTAAAAATCAATTCTCTCAAAATCACTCGATCGCCTCTTTTCAAAACCATCCATCGCTCAAACCAAAGAATTAGTTTTTTATCGATAACGCTAAATAATATGCAATCTCTAATATTCGGTCTTATTGTAATAATATTTAACCGATAAAAATTCTAATAAATTAAACATTTTCTAAGCTTATAAATGTGGAATCTGGATTAATAACCAACGAAAAATATGACGTTTACGATACAAAGTTTTTAGTACTAAAACATAAATGACGTTTGCTACAGAATTCGCCCCGCTCATACGTAGCATACATATCTGTTCAAGACGTTTCTTGTGATATAACAATGTTATGCGTATATTTCAGTAGTTTGCTGGGACTTTTTCCAGCGCAGGTTCCCATGACTTACCTGCGTACACTTTTAAATAAGGCACGACAAAACACACATCGTCTTATTTCTTGAATAACACCGAAATATTTAAAAAGCAATTTAATCATTTCAATAAGTTACAACGATGCCATGATTAATGGATCAAACAGCTAATTAGACTTCGCATATGTTTCAATAATATTTAAGAGACGAGTTACTTTTACCTGACTACTGAAATGAGCGTACAAATTTTGAAGCTATGTGTCTTTTTAAAATAACACTTTTATGAGAAAACTACAATTAATATCAATCTGACATAGCTCATGTCATGTTAAATTGAATGAAATGTTTGAAAAATATATACGAGTCAATTTAAAACTATCTTTTTTCACAAGTGTAGAAATCTTCAAATTTAGTTAATGTATTTAATATGGGACATGAATTATTTCTGCAAGATTTTATGAACATAGTTAATACATATTTCGACGCCAATCTATCGACTTATTTTTGTGAATTATTGTGAAAATAATTACTATCTTTTGACTTAAAAGCTCTTAATTCTAATCTAGGGTAATATTTATCAACATAACATCCCAAAAACATATTTAATGGCAAAATGTAATACCTCGCTGTATTTAAAACACTTTATTTTCTATCAAGCCGAACATGTAATTGGCCACTTTTTAAATATTACAATTTTAATTTGAATTGTTGAATCTTTGTATGATACCACATGTTTTAAAATAAAGTCGTGCAAAGTTTCAGCAATTCAAACTAGACTTAATTAAAATTTTTAAAAGAACGTGTTTTCTTGAAATTTCTTTCAAAGTTCATTTTTCTTCATTATTGAATTTACTCGATATTGTAAACAATAGCTTCAACAACAACAAAAAACTGTTTTTATACTGACAATTGAGTACAGAGTAATTGAGTTTCACATAAATTGTACCAATGGTTAGATGTCAAAATATGTTTCAACTTTATTACCTGTCATCTACACATATTATTTTGCATTGGGGGTTCTGAAAGACGACTCGTGACGTCATAGCACACGCACGATCTATCTAGACTTACACTAAAAATATTCGTTCGCGTTCCGGCAGTAATCCTAGCACTTAAATGGTTTTTAAAAGCGATTAAGATGCGTTCGGCGATTAAGAGAACCCCTTCCTCAATTAAGTCAGCCGCCTGAGAGACGGTCGGCCTCACTGCCCTTCCGCGCGCGAAGGGTTAAATGAAGCGGAACTCGATAGAAATAAAAGAAACATGACATGGTTAAGGGAAATATTTCAATTTATTTTACCGCCGTTGCCGAGGGATCACCGCCCTTTACCGCCTGTTGATATAGAAACAGATAGTCTTTTGATTTCGATTAATAAATATATTATTTATAAAAACACTTACATAAACACCCCCCCCCCCCGCTCCATTTATATTTTTAATTAGATTATAAAATATATAGTATCACTAACGAGCGTTTATTTTCACTTTTATATAATATTTGAATATGCTTGTTTGCTATTTCGAAATACACCTACAATACTGTTATTCCAAGATTATTTACTCCTCTTCAATCTAATATATTTGGTACCTCTAGAGTCATTCTAGATTCCTTAATTTGTCTTCTTTATTTATTTAGTAAATAAGTGCTACAAATATTACAAATTATAATTGTATTCCTTTTGCAACGTCAAAAATATTTTTAAAAATTAATAAAATAAGTAATTCGAGAAAATATGTACTCTGTAGATAACTAACTACCAATAGTGCTATGATTCAATTGAATCAGCCACGATTAAAAAGAGCTAGGAATGCTTTTACGCGTGCTGGGGCATCCGTTACACATTCTCATGACCGCTTTTTTGTACCTAATTAGAAGCTACTTCCATTTCTTAACTCCGGGCCACTATCGGAATATAATCACCACACTTGAAATTTTCTTCACAAATATCGAATTCCGATATATATTGTTAAGCTTTCCTTAGTTTCCGTGAAGTGCCATGACTCTCAACCATAAAATATCACAATCAGTATACGATTTTAATAAGTTGAATTCGAGTCAAGAGAACAATCGCACTAAATTGAAGGTCGCAACATCGATTCCGTGTCGAATTTGTAATATCTCCAGATCAACTCGAGGATAAAAGACTTAATAATAATCACGGCATGACTACTCGAATAATAATTAAAACTTTTTTCGCTAGTCTCTGAAATATATGTTATAAACACCGAAAAATATTACGCATTAACGGAATCCGAAAATAATTTACGCCATGAAAGAATTAATCAAATTTGAATTGTTACAACTTTGTACGATTCCACATGTTTTGTCACTAACGACCCGGCTTTCGCCCTTCGACATCTTCAGGCATTTCATCACACGGACGCAACAGAACTGACATGGAAACCGAAGGGCGAAACCCGGGTCGTTAGTGACAAAACATGTGGAATCGTACAAAGTTGTAATAATTCAAATTTGATATTGAAATACCATCAAGCACCTTCAGTTGATATCATAAATAAACGAATTAATCGTTAAAATATGGATTTGATAATTTCAAAATATAATACATGATATTCTTATTTTTATTTTCGAGAAATATTTTTAAGATTTCCATTTTTTAATTCCTGGAAATATTAAACTTAATTATCAAATCAATCTACCTTTAAAACATTTTTAAAATAAATCATTTCGTGGGAATCACAATATATGTTAAATACGCCATTTACCATAAAATGTCTGGATTATTAAAGACCAATTTATCACATATTGACGTATCAAATTTTATTTCAATATAATGATATAGTTAACATTTTTTATCCAAACACTCACCATTTCAAATAATTGCCAGATTGGTGCTAAACGGTCGATTTGTTAATAAATTTTTAATGATCAAAAATACAAAATAATTTACCAACAGCTGTTAGATCTCTTGGAAAATAAGCTTTTGATTTACTTTGTGAATGTAAAATATTGACATACCATACAATAAGTTTTCTTTAACAGCTTGGCGAAAGCTGTTTTAACAGACAATAATTTTCACTTCTATTGTTTTATTTTTATTTAAATACAGCGGTACCCTGATTTATCGTTCTCGTATTCTCCGCTTTCATACATGTATTGTTTTTTTTAATAACCCCACACTGAAGCTCATAAGAGCAATTTTGAAAAGTTCCACATTCATCCTTTCTCTATCTATTGTTTCCCTTGATTTATCAGTTAAATATCACATATATTAAGACAAACGATAGCTTTTGTCACACCTCCCTTAGTAACTCAATAATTTATATTATATAATCGTATGAATAAGAGAATTTTAAAACAATATCAGATGCCTTTGAAGTAATTTAAGTCCGATTGAAAAATGAAAGCAAAGCAGCTTCCAAAAGCTTGAATCCATCATCAGTGCAACGGAATATGCAAAACACCTTTAAATGTTAATTAACAACAAGATTAATTATACAGTTTCACATTAATTTATTAAATATCAAATGTTTTTAGCATAATGTAATACAAATAGTAGTAGAGCAAATTGACATGAATATTGTCATATGTACATTTTAAGATTTAAATTGCTTTCGAGTACGCCAAGTTTTCAGTAAAACTTTTATGCATAGTCATTGCATCATTTTTTCAGTACAATTTTTCCCTAGCGCTTTATAAAATAATGAATACAAAACATTAAAAGTTCTACCATCAAAATGACTACCGCAAACATCATTTCATATTTCCGATACACGACTGTTGGACACTAAATAATTCTATACGGACATATTCCAAAAAAGCTCTCTGCTTTTAAGATTTTTGGTCGGGTACGGAAATAACTTCGGGTTACCCGGTTAGTCCAGTCGATACTCGGCGACAGAACGGAGCCTTCCAGAAAGTATTGTACAACCTTTTTAATTACATAAATATAATAGTACATTTTTCAATTTTATTCTATTGCTATTGCTGACACTGATTGCGAAAGTTTTGCTTGCATGGGTGAAATTTTCAAACATTTTAATCTTGAAATATTTGCAGGATACCTGAATTGTGTTCGTGAGAATTGAAACCAGCAGAAGTGAGAAGAAGATGACTTCACAACCACGAAAAAAAAGCATAAAGACCATCTGGAACATTGACCGTTTGACCTCTTCTCTAATGATAATTATAAAAAAGATTGGCAACAATAGAAAAACCCCTTTATGACTCGTTCAATACGACAGCCATACCATTAATACACAAAAAGAATATTTGTATGTGGATGTACACATAACTACAATACATGCGAAGTTCCACGGGAACATATCTTAACTCAAAAACACTTAAAACGAAACGGTATCGTTTAACATCAGGATATGGCACTAAGAAAAAGACAGGACAACATCTTGAAGATATTTTGAATACAAGGTTGCTAAACTGAAAAACCTATTTTAGCCTGTTTTTGTGTAGCGCTAGTTAACAATGTGAAAACACGTAACGCGTATACAAATTATCATAATTTAACAGTTATTATTTATAAGCTCATTGAAAATTGATTATACTGTTACGACAGAATAAGCCATCTGTTACCTTACCATGAAAGTTTTGTACAGTAATATATATATTATAGTTAGTTAAATATTGGTTAGTATACTATACTAGTTTCACTTTCCTCCTGAGTAACTAACTATTTATATATGTTCAGTTAACGTAATGAATAATGATAATTTTAAAAAAGAGTTTTAATTTTATAACGATTTCAAGCCAGTAAAATATTTTATCACACTTTCAAAATTACCGTTTCCAGAAAAGCTCGCAAGCCAAAGATCTCTTCCCACTAAAGTTGGCAGCATATTCTTATTCAATATATAACTTTACACTATCTAAAGACTGGAGCTATGAAATTTAATCAAAATATTAATTTTCTTTGTTTTAAACATTATCATTAAAACTGAAAAAAACGTTTTTTTATTAACGGCGTATACGTGTTATAGGACGTTTTATTAATATCGTGTCTTTTTATTTATTTATTAAGTCTCGTGAGTATTTTAATGTTTTTATATATATTGATTCAGTCGTGTAATTTCAGTTTTGTTACCCATACAACATTTTTATTTGACTCAACTCACTGTAGTATCAAGTCACACATTTTATCTTAATTAGAATCACATATAATATGCAATAATATTAAAATTGTATCTTCACGCATGTCTTTTGATGTTTTACCCTGTGAGCTTTTGACCGTTTACGGATTTTCAACATTATTTCCTGAAATTTGTTTTGAATCAACAGACATAAATGATAACGAAATAAATGCTTTATTTTATAATTCATATCATTTTAATTTTAAGGAAAGAATTTTTGATTGCTTAGTGAGTAAAAGAGCTTATTATAGAATCACTAGTTTTACATTGCATAACTTGAAGTATATGCAAGTTAAATACCTTTCTTTATATCGATCACCCTGCAATTGTTTGGCTGCAGTTTTTAAGAAAGCTCGCTAAAATATCTAAAAAGCTCTCGATATAACCTTACACAATAAAAATAGGATTAATCGTTGTTATTATTGAATAAAATCTAAATTTCAAAATCAGTTTGACTTCACCCTTTTACTTGAATACTCAAAGATTTCAAAGCCGTTAACGCGAAACTGATTTGTAAGCAGTATAACTAATGGAAACGTACAAAAATTTTACTACACAAAATAGAACAATCAATAATATTTAATGAATTTATTCTAAGCTTTTCAAAATTAAAATACATAGAATTCCTCAAGCTGTATCTGTATAAAACATAGGTATCTATTTGTTTCTAGTACCAAGACATACTCAAGATTTTCGTGGGCACTATGTAAGCACTGACCGAATTTTTATAGATTATTTATATTTAATACTGTATAGAAAATAATTATCAATGTCAATTTATCTGAGCTCTTAATTTAATTTTAGATAAAACTTATATCATGAATAAATTATTCATTTCTGTAACATAATTCGATATTTTTTAATGAAGAAATTAGTAGGTTTCACTTCTATATTACAACGAGGGTGTTAAAGCGATGAAGTTTTGTTCATTTTTCATGTGTGTATAAGCTACTCCATCATATTCGCTGACAAGTTTACAAGAGAGCCAATTTGTTCGACAAAACCCGGTTACTTGGAAACATGCACTTTTGTTATTTTATTTTCTGATATTTCAAAGCATGAAATAATGTCCCCTCGGGACACAAAACTATCCGATTGCGCACCGGTTCTGGATGATACATTACTGACATACATTTTATTGAAAGCAGAAATCTTCTTTTCATTATTAGTCTGTAATTGAAAATGATAATCGGTGTTTTGTACTTTTATCATCAATAATACTTTGAGATCGAAAAACCGGGATCGCTAAATCTGAGACTGTAGTATTTTTTTTATTGTTTCAATAATAATATTACACCAATTTTTCAGTTATATCAACATAACCTGAAAGCTTGTTTTCATCATTAATACTCATTTACATTTAATAGTTCTGTGCATAACCTGCTTCAATTGTATCGAACGAATACTGAGTAGTATAACTTTTGTAGCCTTATTTTAAATCCTGTCTAAGAATACTGAAACTAAATTTATTAAAGAGTTTAACGTGTGTATACACCCGATGTCTCGTAATGTGTTCGCTAATATAGATAACTTTCTTTGGTTTCGAGAACTTGACTCAATAAAATTCATTCCAATTGATAATAGTTTTTTTAAAAACGTAGCATTTCCATTCATATTTCTGCTAGTCTACACTTATAACTTGGCCGCCGGCAATAGTCGGAACCGAACTAGTCCATCTAAGACCTGGAAATCCCAAACTTAGCTCACGAGTGTCATGAAAGTTGTGCATAATTATAAGGTGTGGATTTTTTTGACGCCTAAAAATATTCTGCCATCTAACTCATGCCGAAAAACGGATCGTAGTGTGAACGATTAGCAATCCTTGATTCCTGTCTTAGTTATGTCAACGTTTAAAGTGTTGCGCCACGAGAAACGAGGCTTGTTTTGTAAGTTGTTCGCATAAAAATAATTAGGATACTATAAGGTTGTGATTGGGACCGGATAAGGATTTCATTGAAAACGACAAGTGCTTCAAAAGCAGTTTTTGATTGTCCCTGAACCTGTTCTAGAACAATAGTTCTCATGTGCGGCCACCAGAGGATTTTGCCGCGACCACCAACAGTTTTAAAGTAAATATTGATATTTCAAAAAATGTGTTTTTACGAATGAATTTTTTAAATTAATATTATTTTTAAATTGATTGAATAAGCCTGACATATTCAGCATTTAGTCGAGTTTAAGTAAAGGACCGTTTTAATATTAAAACTTTCCAAAATTTTTGGTCGAAGTTATACGTTCATCATGAATCAAGTCAACATAAAGAATTAACAACAATTGCTTCATTAATTTTGTCAATTTTACCTACAACTGGATATAGTGAAAGATCATTCAGCGTAATGCTCTATATAAAAAATAAATATCGAACTATTTTTATCACATTTGGTGCGGCCTCGAGACATTTCCATAGGATAGCTGATATTTATAATGCGGTCATAGTAAAATTTCACGTGAGAGCTACTGTTCTTGAAGCCCTATAGCAATGCAAGTCTCAAACAATTATTATGGCAACATTAATAATGTGACACTAACGCCCTCTTTAAAAAGACAACTTTTAATGGTACAATTCATATCACCATTACTATTGCTTATATAGTGTAGGCAAGAGACTATGGCTTCTTTTAGTGTTAGTAACAACGTATTCATTTAAAATATAACTGAATGCTATTTTGTTTTCAAACAATATATTTACTTCTCATCGTAGAAAACCGTTTGCTTAAGTCTATCTAGGCTAACGTAATTTCATTATAATTTATAATTGACAGTATCTGCTCAATTGCGTTTACGAGGTCTACCATCGCAATACAGAGCGATAGACACAGACTATTTGAAGCGTCTACTGATATTATTTTATTTTTACGTCCAAATTTTTGGCCGCTCTTTGCGAATTTGTAATGCACGGCATGAAACTGAATTCGGAGACTTTGTATTATTTAATTGTCGCAATGCATGGTGCCAGAAATAATTGTGTCAAAAATGCACGAGCAGCGGGCAAAAGCACCACTATGCGACTTCTTTTATTACGTTTCCATGGCAATAAACAATTACTTGCAAATTTATTGCCGGGCAGATTTTTGAACCCCGTTTTTATTGCTACGTAATAATTTTATTGCCTACTTATACAGCGTGATTCAAACAACAATTTTCATAATTTATTTGTTTGCACTGAAAACAATTGTAGCTCAGTACGTGACGACCGAATCTTTATCATCGCGTTGTACCCGCACCACTAAATTATTTCATTACAAAGAGCTTTATCTCCAAAACGGACTAAATAAACTTATTTTTTGTAAATATTGAAAAAAATCTTTTTTTACATTTCCAGTTGTTCTCAAAAAGAAGTCGCTAATTATTTTCATTCGCATTTAATGCCTGGCTTGTATAAAATTTTTTAGTAAAAACTCAGTTTATCTACTTCGCCTCTTTGACTATTATATTACAACAGATAACATGTTAAATTGAGATTCGATAAGGGATCAATTAAAAAAACGTATTTTTAATTGGAAAGTATTCAGAATTGCAACAAATAGTCTCATTTTAGCATTTATTTCTGATCAAAACTAAATCAATATATTTAAAAAAAAAATACACATATTTTTTAGAGTTAACATGGTGAAAATATAGCAATGTATTTCAGTTCTACAAAAATTTAAAAGTATATAGTAAAAAACTATTTCTGCTTACGTCATTTTTTCACAGTGGTATAATGGAGTTCTACCGAGTAAATGCAAATTCATTCAATAATTTATAAGTTACAAATACAAAAATTATTAGTAATGTATACACTGTTGTGTGGCTGTCGTGAAAATTTATATTTTTTGCCTAGAATACTTGCCTCTCAGTGTTGCTACTTACGAAATTACCGTGCATCAATATAATTTCCATTACCCATAATTGTACGCTAGTGCACATTCTCTTTGGTTACTTATCCTGACATCTGTGATTTTATCATGCCAACTTTAACTACTTTGGAATCATTTTGTTGACGGTTTTTGTTATAGTGACACGAAATCAATTATTATTTAACATCAAACCTGTGATTTTATTATTAGCATTAAAATAATATTATCATTTTTGTATCAATCTTGATATTTTTGCTTGAGACAAAAAAATATATGTAAAAGATTGGACTAAAGCTTACATGAATGGATATTAGAATTATACCTTCAATAAATTATAATAAGTAACTCCATCTGTTTTCTACTATTCTACACTAGGTACTACTAAATATATGAATTTGCAATTTTGAAAAAATCTACTATTAATTGCATAAAAAATTTCACCATATTATTATATATTGTTAATAATTTTAAATATTTAAAAATAATCATAATCTGATGATATATTTTCGAAAACTATGTTTTTTTCTTAACTGAAAAATAAATAGGAAAATTCTTCCTGAATTAGTTTAAAATTAAAGCTTTAAAAATAAAACACTTTTTTGATGATTTTTTTTTCCAAGTGCAAACCCATTGAAAGACATGGACAGACTGCAGCAAACAGTTTGAGTCCATATATCACTGGATATGAATAATCTTTCGTTTACCATGAAATATCACTTATTATTTTAACATTATATAAATTATGATATCGACTGAAAGTGCTTAATGGAATTTCAATATCAAATTTGAATTGTTGTAATTTTGTAATCTAACTGTTTATTTTATGTCAGTTCTGTTGCATCTGTGTGATGGAATACCTGAAGATGCCGAAGGGCGAAACCCGGGTCATTTGTGACAAAACATGTGGACTTGTACAAAATTACAACAATTCAAGCTTAACATTATATGATAAAACATTCTTCTATTCAGAGATTCTCCTTTTATGAATTATAGTTGATTAATTTACTATGGTAAATTTCTAAAACAATGATAATTCATTCAACAAGCAACACTAGAGATTACTATTTGATAGTTTGAAAAATTATTGTCACATTTCAAAATCACTATTGTAAACTTATATATAATATTTTAAAAATAACAACAACCATTAATCAAATGTTAATAAATAATATTTACACATAAATTTATCAGAGTCGAATCATAAAAAATGTGCTTTTGTGAGTGTTATAGATTTAGTATAATATATTTTTTTATAAATACTTAGTTGACACAAAGAGTAACGTAATTTATTAGATTGTTTATTACCATTATTTTTTTACTTTAGTGCTTGTTATTGTTGAAAATGTCTACGATAAAGTGGACAAGGCATCTCAGAACACCCCTCTCTCCAAATTCACCGATAATCAAGTATTTTACTCCTTCAAAACCACCTCCTGTCAAAAATACGGAATTTTTGGAACCAATATTTAAGTTGAATCTTTTGACAGTATCTGCAGAAGCGTAAGTATTAATTAGATGCTAACGGCTTATTTATTATCATAATTTGAATGTTTTTATTTGTTTATATACAATAAAAAATATATTTATAATATACATTAACCAATTGTTAGCGAAAAATGTTTGGTTTTTCTAAGAGTTGTACTAGTAATGTCTTTGTAACTAAAATACACAATATAGAATTGATAGTAGTTATTTTGTTATTCTACTTGGTGTGTTACTAAATGTAACACGTGATAAGATTTCACATTCTTCAATAATCAAAAATAATTTGCAAAAAATTATCGCTGTAACTTATTTCAAACTCCCAGCAACAAGTAGCACATTTATTAATATTTTATAATTATGTTTATGATTTTTAAATGCAAGAAAGTGGTGTGTGGGAATCAACATTGTAAATTATGCTGGTGGTGTGGTCTGAAAGGTTGCTTACTATCGATTTGTTCAAAAGCTGCAAATTACACGTCTTGCTAAGGTCTTCAAAAGGCATATATCTATTGCAGCTTTAATTAAACTACTTTTCAATCATGCCGCTTCATATTGTTTAAAGATATGTGCACGCTAAAACTATTTGTTCCAAAAAATTATACTTTCAAAGCATATCTGTATATGATAGAGCACATAATTAATCAATTTAAATAAACACGGTGAAAAACATTGCAATGTATTTTAGTTCTACAAAATTATTTTTTAAAAATATATTTGATAGCTATTTCGACTCACCCATCGTCTCATCGGCCATATAAATTCAAACTCAGCACCTAAGTGTTTGCATCTTTGTAGGAAGGGTCGCAGAATGATGGCATTGGAACAGCTGGAAATCAATAGACATCAACTATCACAATGGATTCTTAACGAACAAACTAAGATATGTCGGTCACCACTGCTTAACCCTCTGCGGGGTGCTTCTTGGTTTCTGTAATTGACCATTTCCGTGCCATATGTAGACTTATTGATATAGCCGCCTTTTAGCTTCATTTACAATTTTTAGTTTTATTGCGAGCAAAAAACAAGCTAGGTCATTAAAACAGTAATATAAATATGTAAATATATAAAATAAAAAATATCATCAAATCACGGTATACTGGCAGAAGCATTTAGGTCAAACATTTAAAAAAAAACAGATAAATAAATTTCAAAATGATTTTTTCTATGAAAAAACAAGCTTTGTCATTCCATATATTTAATGTTTAATATAAAAAAGCAATAATGCGATTCAATTCAAAGTTATTCAAGGCTAAAAGCTATTTATAATTTTAACTTCTTTTTAAATTTAAGCAATTATCAATCATATGATGTAGTTATTATACGAAGGTATAAATAAGAAATAATTTATGATATCGACTGAAGGTACTTGATGGAGCTTCAATATCAAATTTGAATTGTTGCAACTTTGTACGATTCCACATGTCTTGTCACAAACGACCCGGGTTTCGCCCTTCAGCATCTTCAGGTATTCCATCACACGGATGCAACAGAACTGACTAACTGTCTGACTGTCAGTTCTGTTGCATCCGTGTGATGGAATTCCTGAAAATAAGAAATGTTAAAATTTTGTGATAATTGATATATGGCAATGATTTAACGACATCTGCTTCGATACTGACCAAGTATTATGAGATGATATAATATTAATTTTCAGATTGTAATGTCAATAACTCTACAAACTTCTGTTTATAATTAATGGAGACACATTGTAAAGGTTACTACATTTTTTCAATGGCTTTTTCAGATTCAAGCAACGGGAACATTTCAAAAAGTATCGTTACTATCACCAATCACCTTCCACACCGCTGTACAAAAAATGTCAGTCAATTAAAAAAAGACTTATATTCGATGATGACTCTGATGTACAAGAAAAGTTCAATTTACATGTCAAATCAAGCACCCAGGATCATTTAAAAAAAGAAGAGGCAGCACAACATAAAAGCAATAGAACAGTACCAATTATTCCAAAAATTACAGTCACCCATCCAGGCGCATGTCATACTCCATATATACATAATAACGTTTCAATTCTTGGAAAGAAAGATGTCAATATTTCACCAAATACTCAGTCAATATTTGCAGTCCTATCACCATTAAAAAATCTAAAAGTTCTTGGCCGTGGGACAATTGGAGTTGTTATGGCAGCTGAATTTAAAGGTATAAAAATATATAACTTTGACGAATAAGATGACTGTTTTTACATTAATATTATTTATACTCTTTTTATGAAAGCTATGAACAATTATTATGTTTGCAAATATGTAGTAAAGATATACAGTATAGAATTAAAAATATAGTACGGTGAAAAAATAGAAATGTATTTTAGTTCTACAAAACTACAGTTTGTAGAACTAAAATACATTGCTATTTTTTCACCGTTTTATAATAGAGTTCTACCAAGTGAATGCCAATCAATCAATAAAAATATAGTATTAATTTATAAAACTCCATCATAATATTTATGACTGCTTCAAAATACATTTCTGATCCCAACTTATTTAAGACTTTAATATGTTTTATATTTAAAAATTAACTTCACGGCAGTCTGTTGAATTATTTTTTTTTAGCTATAAAAACTATTCTTATATTAACAGATGGCAAGACAAAAGCTATAGGGATATACAATTAAGCTCTCGGTTGTTCTAATTACAGTATTTTTTTTAGCTTTGGATGCAATTCACAGAATGTTGTATAGAAGCGTACTAGATATATTGAATTGTGTGAAAATTAATACATAACCAAAAAAACATATTTTTGTTATATACACACAAAACGCAAATCTTACCTGACTTAAATTAAGCTCACCTTCTTTTTGAGTCTAAACAGGATAGGTAATATAATGAACTTTCATCATTTTTAAATAATATTTATGTTTGTTTTTTTTTTTAGAAGAAAAGTTAGCGCTTAAAGTTGTTGTTAACAAAGGACGAAATCTGTTAAAATTTGGTGAACAGTATGTAATTGGCTTGCGCCATCCAAACATAGTTGAATTTAGGTACAATATCATTATGAAAAGAAAACTAAACATTGACTATTACATTGTATATATGCAATATCATCAACAAGCACGAACTCTTAAGAATATTGTAGAAGCCGATACTCGCCCTTTGCCACCAAGACTTATACTGCGGTGAGTAAATATTCATAACTGTGATGAATTGGTTCACCAGGCTAACAAACTCTTCCTTTACCCTTTTAACACCCTATAATTTTAACATAAAATTACAAAAAATAGAGTTACAGTGGAACCTCGATCAACCGTTCTCGCATAATACGTTTTCCCGGATGGAACGCTTATTTTTTATAGTCCCGTCAAACTCCCATAAGAACAATGTTAAATAATCCCGCATTAACCGTTTCTCGATTCCCCGATTTCCTCGATAAACCGTCAAAATATTTTGGTCCCGTCACAAATATTATCCCGATTGTCCGTTTTTATTGCATATTTCTCCGTACCTCGGCAAGCAAGTTTGACACAGCCGAGTGCAGGTGTTATGTCTAGACACGCTGGAATCAGCTGTACATGTTAGACATAACACATTGGACGCATGTGCTATTTTTTGAGTTGAAATCCACCACACGCGTATTATTGTTTATGATGCAAATGTATATTTGTTTAAAATTCATGGTAATAATGATTCCTGTACATACAAACTCTTAGTCACAAGTTTAGTAACAAGTCTTTGTTCCGATTAAAGTGCCAAATAACAAAGAAGCAAACGAACATAAAGGACTTTTTTTAAAAATAAACTTTATATACAGTATGTATAATACAAGTAACTAATAAATAAATATGTTTTACGATTTTACTTGTTTATTATTATTTGAAGCTTTCTCGCATTAATTGTTTCCCGTAATTACCGTTATTTTTTCAGGGTCCCTTGGAAAACGTAAAATCGAAGTTTCACTGTATACAGAAATTTACTGACCATGAATGTACATATACATATTTTTTTGTGTGTTTAATAATTATAAATCTAACATCTAATACCAAAACAGGGTAATAAGAAAATCTATATTGCTTTATCAAAAATTTATAGCATGAGCTTGAAAAAGTCAATCTGCTACTAAATAAGTAAAACAACTAAAAAGAAACAATTTTTTCAGTTACGCTGTCGATATTTGCCGTGCATTGTACTACCTACACCACAATTTGATTCTCCATCTAGATGTGAATCCCAAATGTGTTTTAGTTTGTCTTGATGGAACTTCCAAATTATTTGACTTCACAACGGCAGTACACACCAAAGATCCAAAAGCAAGCAATTTTCAGGTGAATACAATTAAATTGTTTCAGTATCATCTAATTTTCTCTTAGCTCTTTCACTACAAGTAAATTATTCAAAATCTTTTTCAACATTTGGTAAAATAACAAACACTCTTATGGCAAAACCAAATACGCACTAAAACTACGATCATACATTGATCCCTTAGTTTGAGATCCCTCAATCACAAATTAATAACAAAAAAAATTTTGAACCACTTGATTCATTCTATAACTCTTAATGTCATTTCATTATTTTTTGTATTGTTCTAGGTGAAATTTCAAAATTAAATCAATATCGCCTCATAATAAGATACATTTCTTTGCCTCTAAGGAATCCTAGATTCGATACGAGATTTCAGGGCCGCATATAAAAAATGCTTAACTATCAATAAAATGGAGCTTAATTCTGACTTATCTACATTGTTTACTTTATGATTACTTGCTTAATGTGCTAGAAACTTTTTTTTATCTTCTTCGTAATCCAATTTATATTGAAATAATTACACATGTCTTAGATTTTTTTTAAGCTGAAATAAAACAAAATTGAATAAAGATTACATTCTACCAGTTTAAATAAAGCACAAATAACTAATTCCATACCTAGGAATACACTCTTCACGATGATTGTGAAACCATAGTGGATAGTGGTTGTTATTACATTGTATAGCCTATAAAATATTTAAAAACATGTTTCAGTTTTTCGGGGCCGCCAGATACAAAGCTCCTGAAATCATCGTACGAAATAAAGCTCTGCCAGAGTCAGACATTTACTCCTTCGCCATTACAATGTGGCAGCTTCTTTACAGGACCACGCCATATGGAAAAGCAATTCAGGAAGACTATCTGATGTATGCTGTCGTTCAAGACGGTCTGAGACCAAATTCCACCAATTATTTTGATAATAATAAATTTTATGAGCATTATAAAAACATATACTCTAAATGCTGGAATCATAAACCCTCAGACAGACTTACTGCCAAAGACATATACGAAAAATTAAATTCATTAAAGAAATTTGTTTGAGTTATTTGCTGTAAAATTAATGTTGATCATTACTTTATAATTTTTACCTTACTGACATTTATAAAATTAATTTATCATATTTTATTATTTGTAAATAAACTAATTCCTACACTGTAAATTTACTCCTTTGTTAACACATATTTACTCCCAATGCTGAGCGTATGGCCTCCACATAAAGGAATCTAGACAAAACTTTTTTATAAGAACTACTTGAAATTCTGACCTCTCTTTTGGTCAGAGGAGTGATAGAAAAGGTATAATTATCAAAAGACTCCAAGTTTTTTGGATCGATAAGGTGGGACAGATTGTTCAACATCACAAGCACACATGCCTTTAAATAGGAATATATACCTACAATAAAAAATAGGTTTTCATACTTGAACTCAATCCCATGAGAGCCGTAATGGAAACCAACGACATTGATCTCTGCATACAAAACCCGTCAATCACTGCCTGGTAGACAACATAACTCACGTCTGATAATATAACTCTTATGATATATTCTGCTTAGAGTTTTGTTTCAAAGAAGGAGTTTTCTCTAAAAAATAAAATCCGAATGTTCAGCTGACCAAACCAACAATTGTGCGGCATAATTTTACTATTTATGGAAACATGTGATTTGATAAAAAGGTTAACGAACCCGTTAAATTACTGACAGTCATAACGTGATAATGGGTATTACACAAAAATTTGATTTACATAGAACTGATTAGGCAGATTTAAATATTTTGTGCAAATTTTGGGTAAAAAATCAAAAATATTAAATATGAGATGCTCTTCTTATATTCATCAGTCAAGTACATAGGTCAGCTGACATAATCAGGATTTCATTTTTGGATTTGTAAATGCCTGTGATAGTGAAATCAGTTAATGTTTGAGCACAGCTGTTCAATCATTTTATTAGGGGTCGAATCCCAGTACACAGTTTCATAAATTGATTTTTCAGTCATTAATTTCTGTATCAATATTTGTAATAAGAATACGTAGTGAGGAAGAGCTAATAATGAGTGAAAATTAATTTCTTCTGCTCTCACTGTGGACCATATTTTCAACAGAAGTTTTTCTGTAAGAATTGCTTGTTGTTCAGTTGCTTAACCTTCATTTTTAAAAGAGTAGAAATAGAAAGAATTTTTCTATGGATTTGACTGGTGGTTAGCATATCCATTTAAAATAGTCTGTATGCCAATTAAATTCTCGCTAAATAGGCTTAGAATCTTAGTCAGTAACATCTATCACATGTTTTTTTTTTACAATTAAAAATATGTTGTGTTCAATATATGTTGGTAAAAACTACACAGCTAGAACAAATATAACGGCAAAATCATTTGGATGGATTTAGATCTGCTTTATTCAATCTGGGAATTGGAGAGTACGGTATATAATCATACAGTCTTGGTTTATTAAGACAATAAATATTGCATACTTTTTTCATAACCATAAAAAATAAAATGGCAGAATTATAAGAAACTACTTTTTATTATTTAAAATATCACATACATAGTAAGACACAATGCAACACTTCCTTTGAAGCATTATCCTTTGGCTGTATAACAGCGTTTATCTCAATACAGAATAAAATAAAACAAGTTTTTACAACAATATAAATTAAAATCACATTGTTTCATACTCAATATAGCAGAAGACAAAGCCATCTATAAAGAATTTATAGAAACTCCAAAAATTTTCCATCACCTTCGAACTAAAAATATAGATGTAGTTAAATGCGAATAAATTAATATTCAACAGGTGAAAGAATGCATATTTATATTGTATTTGGTGTATTTATTAATAAATATGTACTTAAAAATTACCAATTTGAGATAATTATTATAATAGACAAATTACCAAGAAGATTCATTATTTAAAGGAAAAGTTTTTTTTCAATGACATTTTAATTGTGAGCACAAATTAAAAATTAAACTTTATATCAAAGTTAAACCTGTATATATAAAAAAGTATCATTTTCATTCAAACAATTTAAATACAATTAAGTTGAATAAAAAAGTTTATCATAAAGTAATATAAAGTAATAAATATACAATTATTTTGCTCTATCATCAAAATGTAGAATACTGATATGCTCATTTCACATTGTAAATTATTAAAACTAAATCTATCAATAATATACCATAATTTTCAACTCAAATTGGTGGGTATACATTTAAATGTATATTATTTGTGCTTAGAAATAACAAATATCTAAATTATCAAAATATCTTTAAATATTTAGTTCCTCATTCTTCATCTGATTTACTCTTAAAATGATAAATATAACTTTATTTTAATAGCCATAAAAGACACAACTAACAGTAATCAACAAAGAGAAAAAAGCAAACTTTTGTAAGTAAAAAATAATAAACAGCATGTACTGAAATAAAAGATATCCAGATTTAAATGTAAAAAATAAGTAAATCAGGTGTTTTGAGTAGCCTAGAATCATTACTGACATTCTGCAATGATTTTTTGTACAAATGTATGCATTTAGAATTGTTTGGCATATTTAACTAAAAGTTGATAGAAATGCAAAATGTGAGTTTTGATTCTAGTTAACTCATTTTTTTATTTGATGTATTTCTTCCATGATTAATGTTTTACATCTGTCATTAAATCCACAACACTAATTTCAAAGAATTTATTTGCTCTTATAATCAGAAACTCAATGAACATAAATACTTCAAAACACTATGTCTACAGTAATAATACTCTGATTTCTAAAATATCGATACAAAAGTAATTATAACTATTTTTTTAATAAAATTATATAATGTTTCTTATATCATTTACTCAACTATTCTTTTATTTAAAAAACATATTTAGAATAGTAAATTGAAACATGCTATCTTTACATCAACATAAAAATATTTGATTTAAGATTTAAGTTAAACATTTAATTATTTATACATATAATTTTTCACCAGTTTTTTTCCAATAATCCTGTGCACGGAAAACCAGCTATAGAAAATGATCATATAAACGTGCTATACTCTATAAATTAATATCTAGTCAATTTTTACTGTTTTATATTTATTAAGACGCAACATATTATCAAGAATTATTTACTAAAAGAGATGTATTTATTAGATTTCGATTTTTCAAAGAAACTGCCGGTCTCCCAGATTCCAACATATGAAAACCTCACGGCATTAAAGTTTTAACAATTCAATGGTTAACAAAAGTTTTCAATCAATCAAATTTTTAGGAGGCTATCTAAAATTGTTTTTCATTTACCCTGTAAAATAATGTGTAGTAATACTTTAGGCCTTAATAAACTGACCACTCCATTAAATCTTTAGCTTAATTCTCTGTCTAAAAACTACTTAACATAACTATTTGGCCGTTTAAGAAGACTATATTAAGCCACATTGCGCCCAATATTCTAGCATACTATGAAAAAATTCTTAAGATGCTTAATATTGAAACCATAGCCAACAAAGGAAGACTATAGCAGATGGCCACAGACCCGTTGGGCTGCCCCTCGAAGTAAACGAGTGGCCACCAATGAGTGATAGAAATAACAGGAGCCTGGTTTTTATCTTTGGCATTTTCAGGTATTGATAGATCATCATCAGGAGTGTAGTCGCCACACTGGGGGAAATTTTTGGGTACTGGTGGAAAATCGGAATGTTCACCTACTTTAAAAACAAGTGACATCCCAATTTCTGCATGGAATTCTATGTGACAGTGGAATAGCCAATAACCTGTAATAATCAAAATAAGCAATGAGCATTTCAATATTTATCAATTCAAAAGAAAGGAGCTGAGAACTTCTGAGACATAAAATTTGTGATATCTGTTTTTCATTATGAGATATAACTTACCAGGGTTATCCGCTAACCATCTGATAATAGTATAACCTCCATCCGGGACAGTAACAGTATCTTTGAGTGGAGCTTTTGAAAGCTTTCTGTGAATCTTTCCCTCGGCATCTAACTTTTTGATATCGTCCACAGTGATGTTCTTTGCGAGTCTTTCCATACCGACAACTCTAAATGCATAACCATGTAGATGGAATGGATGGTTTGCGTCAAATGCCATACCTGAAAAGAAGGTTTATATTATTCAAAGGATAACAATTTCCCATTTTTCATTTCTTTCGCTCCTTAAATGTATTTTGTAAAATCACAAATACATTTCGCTGATTTTGTCAAATGAAAAAACATTATTTTTTCAAACTAGATTGAAATCTGCCATAATACTTCTATAACTATAATTTATGATATCAACTAAAGGTGCTTGATGGAATTTCAATATCAAATTTGAATTGTTTCAACTTTCTATGATTCCACATGTTTTGTCACTAAAGACCCGGGTTTCGCCTTTCGGCATCTTCAGGCATTCTATCACATGGATGCAACAGAACCGACGTAAAATAAACAGTTAGCATCGTTTAGATATTAAAGTTATTAATTACAGGAAAACACTTTTTTTACTTTCAACTTCACTTAATTATCATTTATTTGTTTTGAATAATTTGGTTGTGCCTTTGCTTCAATCCAATAATTACATTATCAAATCAACCATTTTGCTGAAATCTTGGTTTTTAAAAGTCATCAATAATAATCATTTTTTTGGGAATTACTGATAAAATACAAAATGTCATAAATCAACAAAATTGTGTAAATCTGCTTAGCTTAAATATATTATACACAAAGATAACTTACTTTGTAAGCATACACAAAAAAAAATAACGGACATACGTATAAAAATAAACATGAATTCATTCAACATACCTTCATCAACCATGATAAGTTCAACTACAGAGCCCAGAGGAACATTCACTATATGTGAACATTCGCAGTAGTCCTGATCGCATCCTGTTACAGTGGATTCGTTGCAGAAATGCTTCTCAGGATCAATCCTCGACCTCCCGGGTAAAAGCGCAAATGATGGCATCTTCATGCTTATGTGATTCAGTTGAGGTGTGAAAAGGCGAGAACTGTTTTTCTGAACTGGAGAGAAAATAGAAACACTTTTTAAGCTCATAAGCAATAAAATTATGAGTGTGTGATGACTGTTAATTTTTTAGAATATTTCTTTTCAAATCCGGTCCACAAAATTGTTATCAAATAACGGCTGGATAAATATTTTTGTAATAAATTTTAGCATTTTCATTTTATCATTGTGTAGCATTTAAAATTTGTTACTTTAGCATCTATTTTTTATGAGCTATAAATAGTATAGCATAGTAAAATTTTAATGATTTTTGTAGATTTTTGAAGTGATACAAACCTGAAAATTATTGAGAAAATATATGAAGAAGAAATACTACTCAGTTAAACATGGAAAATGGCTTCTTGCGTCTAATGATTATTTTAATATATTATAGTATGCAATCAGTTACAAGGAAAAACATTTAATTTTAACGTCTATTATTTTTGAATGATAACATTTTATTAGTTTTTCTAGGGCAATAAATTCCAAAAAAAAACCTCATACCTACAGTTGCCCTGAATCAAATTAAGAAGACTCCAATTCCTATGAAAAGTTTGAAGTTTAATAAATTCAAATGAGATTTTCTGTAATATACATTTTAAAAATACAATATCAATTGATATGGCTGCTCTGGTTTATTCAGAAAAATACATAAAGTGTCTTAAAGCACTTAACTGGTATATGTTATAACCTATCTACCAATAAGAGTTTCTTACCTTGGAAATATCCATAATGTGGATATTTATGGAAATGTACATTATCCTTTGTGTAGAAGTCATAAGCAATATAATACTGCATGTCAGCTACCGGTTTCAAGCTTATATCATCTGGATCTAGAGATATCAATTCAGGAATGCTCATTGTCATATTATGCCCAGTTCCAGTGTTCAAAGCGTTCACTTGCTGTAAATAAAAATATAACATTAATGCCTGTGCTACGTAAATAATTTGATTATTTTTTATATAATTTTGTCTAAATGTCAACCATATAAACTGTCTTACATCAAGATAAAATATTCTTCAAGTACTGTTTGTTGTACAGTTTTGCAACCTCTCATTTTTGTATTGACTATGAATAAGGCTACAACAGGACTGGTGTTAAGGTATTTACTCATACTACCACACTCACACCACAAAGAATCATGCCTATGAACACAAATTCAGATAGAATATACCGTCCATATTAGGAATTAAAGTTGTCAACACACCAACTGAAGATAACACCAATTACCCACTGCTATATATAACAGCTCATATGATATAACCAGAAGTATGGCTAATTGTTTTTCACAGTTGAAGTGTGAGATAAATTTGGAATTGGAAGCTTATTGAATGACTCCACAGCTTGTTCCTCTACAATTTCTATGAATCAATTGACCAGACCTTTTGAATAAATATACTAATCATAATTATGTAAACATTTTACAATATATATTGAATTTTTTTTTTCTTTCTTACCAATCCTTCTCTGTGTGACTCTTCCCAAGAGGGGTCACCTTCTGGTTCTTGCTCCATAGCGCCTTCATAATGTAGCACTGCCACTTGCCGAGCTTTAGTAAATCTCTCATCACAGTCCATCAAGCCTCTGAATCGAATCCAATAGTTGTCAATTTCCTGATCTGCGTTCACTATAAAATCGAAACGCTCTCCTGCGTATGTCACTAAAGACACAGCTAAGAAAAATAAAAATAATATATATGTATTAGATAAAGGTATATTCAATGAATGAATGAGAAACCTTATAATAGTGAATGTAACTAATAGATAATAAAAGCATCATTAATCTCAGAAAAACCTTTCAGATTATAATATCTATGGTAATTCACCTTCAACTGGCTCGAAATCATTTCCATCACTGCTGATAACTGTAATCGTATGATTATCTATGCTCATCTCTATGGGACAGTTCAAGAACTCAGCGTTTATAACTCGGAATCTATAACGATAACCCTGAAATCAAAAATATATTCATTTCCATCACTCTATTATAACAGCAAGACTGTGGGCATTATATCATGTTCTTATTGAATAAAACAAAATTAAATGACTGATCATTTACCTGTTCGACATTAAATACAGAAGCTGGCATATAGAATGGTTCTTGCCTCCAGAATTTCTGAAATCTTCCTCTGCCGTTGACAAGAAGTGATGGAGGTTTATTAGAGCCGTTGCTGTGGTGGTGAGAGGTGAACGCAGATATTCCTAGTTCATGAGTCCAATCCATTACAATCATTATGTGCTCGGATCTAAAATAAGTTAATTGAAATTATTACAAAAAAAAAAAAAACATTTTTTTTATTTAGTTCATTGAAATAAACGCATTGGATCATATACAGGCATTCTGAATTTTGATGTATAATGAAAAATATTCAATAAAACTGATTAAGCTTAAAAATAGCTGTACATTTAATAATTAAAAAAAAAAAGCATGATACGTCTTCCGAAACATTTTAACAAAGATTATTCTGCAAAAATTTCTTGTTATCAACTCCTATTTTTACAAAGAGTATTAAGATTAGAAGGCATGAGATCGGAGTGGTTGTTAGCTAACTGCTCTTAATATGTCTCATGTTTTAAGACCAGATGAGTAAAATAAAAAATTAGACATCATAAACATTCATGCCTTCAAATAGAAATGATAGTTTTATTGAAAATAATACTGTTTGTTTTGTGACTTTACCTTGTGATATCCAACATAGAAATCAATGACTTTAACCACCGTACCATGGATCCGACATATTATTTTATACTGTAATTATATGACTTCTTTATTAGAAAATATGTAAGACATAAATTTCTCCAACCTGTCATAATCGTACATCTGCTCATCTTTCTCTTCCTTAGGTTCCCTTACAACAAAGGCTCCGAGAGCTCCATCTGCCCTCTGCATGCCAGCGTGAGAGTGCCAAAAATGAGTACCAGAATGCACAGCATTCACCACATATCTAAATGAGCTGGCGGCGCTTACTGCACATTGAGTTACAAGCGGTGCTCCATCCATGTATGGCGTACCGCGCTGGTGGTGACCATGCCAGTGGATAGTGGTACCCTCTGACATTAGTGAATTGTACAAATCAACAACCACTGTATCTCCAAGGCAAACCTGAGAAAAAATAAAATTAGATATATGTAAAGTAATCATCAAATTGTGTAGAACAGTTTGATGCTACATATTGAATGTATTTATTTCTAAAGGAAATCACTAATCCTTCAAAAAAAAATTTTACTTGAACTACCGTTAAATCAAATACGAATCAGAAGCAAAATTAGTATACTTTAAGGTTGAGAGAAAAGATTCTGATTTCAAGACAGTGACATCTGTGAATAATGTAACTCTAGCTTTGCAATGTATTGAGACTATTGAAGAAATCTTTTTAATGGGAAATGGTTGATAATATAGTATTAAAACATAAGCTCTAAATAAATTAACAAGTTTTTAAAGATCCTTTTTGATTTCATCGATTTTACAAATTTTTGGACTTAAAGTTTTAAGAAATATTTTCACAATAAGATGTTGCTATTTCAAAATTTTGACTTTTTATTTATTATTAACCTATTCACAGCTGAGCCGTATAAAGAATATTCCAAAACCGAAAATTTTAAAAATAATATCAGCAGTATTGGTGGTACAAAGTTAGGTTCATTACTTATATTATCTATTCAACTGCAGCATTGACTATGTTAACTTTCTCATATATATTATATAAGAATATACTATCAACACATTGCAGTACGCCATTTCAATTGTTGACATGTAAGCAATCAATAAGTTAAAGATGAGTGAAATAGTATTTTTTTAAAAAAACCTATTATATAAACTAAATCTGCATTGTTTTTCTAAGATTTTATCAATTATTAACGTTCTTTTTATAAGAAAAAACATTCAACAATTTCCTGATTGATAGATATCGCTATCTCAAAATCGGAGCCTTTTTAATAAATTTTAATTATACCTTAACTTCCTCGTTGTCCAGAAAACTTCCTTATTAAATAAAATTTCAATAAAGTTCAAAAGAAGTGTCTATGGTAGGTCATTCTAATTATAATTATTGGCTCAGAAATGCACATAGTAATGACTTTCCGCATGCACCGTTTACACAAATAAATGCATTTCAATAAAACTTAGTTTGTTTAGTGTCGAGAAGAACAAGAATCGACGTTTGTGTTTAACATACAATACATTCAACACGTTCGTTCAATGCCGATGGAGCGCATTTAATGAATGAAAATATACATATAACAATGTGTAATTAAAACAAAATGTTTTTAGCACGCAGTGTTGTAACGATAATTAAAAAAATAATTAGTTGCAATAACAGTAAGAAAATAACGCTACAAACTAAATTGATCGAGAAAAATAGCTTATCTTTTTGTGATCAGTTAACACCTGAGACCGCTGTAATGTTATAGCGATTCTGAATAAAGCTAAACTTTGATTCTACAAATATCGGATTTAACGAACAAAATTTTTATTTGAAATAAATGTAAACACAGAATGAACTTATAAAATCCAACAGTTTGACAAGTTCAAATTTTCTGTGTTTGATAAGCATGGAAATTTTCAGTTTCAACGCAAACTAACATATTATTTCGTTTATTATATACATCACTATCTACACCTTGATATTAAATTTGAATTCTTACAACTTTGTATGATTCCACATGTTTTGTCACTAGCGACCCGGGTTTCGACTTTCGGCATCTTCAGGCATTCTGTTGCATCCGTGTGATAGAATTCCTGAAGATGCCGAAAGGCGAAACCCGGGCCGTTAGTGACAAAACATGTGGAATCGTACAAAGTTGTAAGAATTCAAATTTGATTTTAAAATTCCATTACGCACCTCAGTCGATATCATCATTTACCTTGATATTATTTGCGTTGTAATCTTGGATATGAAAATTGTTTTTTGTATTGAAAATATATATTATCATCAGCCGGGGTCGATCCACTGCTGGATGAAGGCCTCCCCCTGCTTTCTCTTTCAGGGGGGTTGTTTGGACATAGCACACCACGCTGCCCAGGCGGGTTGGTGTGCGGTTTTCTGTCTGGGTTTTCCTTCCCATAGCCAAGAGAATACGGCACGCGGTTTTCCCTAGCGGTCACCCATCCAAAAAACACTATCCGCGTCCAATGCTGCTTAACTTCGGTGATCGGACGAGAACCGGTGCTTTCAACGTGGTATGGTCGTTGGCATTGAAAGTATATATATATATAAGATTAAATAAAAAAAGGAAACAATTGTTACCTTTTCAAAAATCAAAAGTTCAAATTGGTAGTCTCATATATGAGTATACTATTAAATGTAATAGACCACGTGCATTTATTCTTATTCTTGATGCATTCTCATTGGCAAATGCGAACGTCTTGTAATATTGTAAGCCACCCTTACCTCAACGGCAGGCCCTGGCATCTTCCTGTTGACAACCGTCAACGGTCTGCCAACGCCGTCAGCAGGAATACAGTCAAGTCTTTCACAGTCAGTGACGTTGTGAGGACAGTCGAAGCAGGCCTTACTCATCGCTTGGTACCATTCCATATCGAATTTATATCGGCAAACCATCGGCTTGTCTCTTTCGCAGGTCCTGTAGCACGGATGATCAGCTCCGTCTGGGGGTTCTCCGTCATAGTCGTCCTCGTCGTCGGCTATTGTTGTCAGATCCTCAGGTGGTATAGTCCAGAATGATGATTGCGTCGTTGAGTCGGGATCTTCAGGCGATAATGTTGTTTGAACTTCGACTAAGTAAGCATCTGAAAAAAATATTTTATTACATTAATCATGCTTTTAATGTTACTTACTTTAAAAGCATCCCTACTCCTAATATGGATAATATAACCAGTTAATGTAAGTGCAACAAGAACTAAGTACTTGGTTCTCAATTATTCAATATGTCGCTTTAAAGGGGAAAATGTTATAAAGATCTGACGTAAAAATGTTTTACATCTTTTCAAATATTTTATGTTACACAAATTCAACTGAGTCTCGTACCAAAATAATTGAATTTGAATTACCAAAGCAATTCGCATGTTCAAATTCAAATTCAGAAATATTTATAACAATACGCAGTTCTTTGATATATTTTAAGTATTACGTAGTTATTTAAAAAATGTAACAGATGTTAACACAATGCGACAACAATGTGTGTTACAGTTAAAATCAGTCACAAAAATGTCATTAGCTTACCTAACAAAATATAAAATATTTTGATTTTTTTATAAATTATTATACCAAATATGTAAAACTATATAAGCTTTTATTAACTAACACGTTTATTATACACGGCATAAAAAAAGATATACATATTAATATGTTCTTTATAAGATGCAATTGTCACTGGATTAGGTTTATACAATTTTCCAGCGAAATGTTCTTTATGACAATATGATTCTGTCCAATCTCAAAATTATTTTTCTTCGTAAAGAGATTTGATGGTTCATTGTTTTCTCTTTAACGTTGTTATTGAGGTAAGTATTTAAATCCTATTTATAACTTGACTTACTGCTATTCGTAACGGAGATAAAGCTCGTCAAAATAAATGCGTAGCAAGCCAGCGAACGCACGTTCGATGCCATGGTCGTCAAGTCCCTGAAACAAAATGGAAGAATAAATTTACAATATGTAAAATTTGTATTATATCTTTGTTTTATTTATATCATATCAAATAATCCAATCTTGATAATAAATAATTTATGCCAATAATATTAGCAATTCGAACTAGATTTGAGATAAGAATTTTTGAATATAACAAGGCCGCCTTATGTGCCGGTAAAAAAGTGCAAGATTCGGGAAACAATAATTAATTGCAGTTATTTTTAAAAAATCCACATACTTGATAAGGCCATACATAATTTTTTAAGAAGGTCACAGGTTACCTTACCCTGAAAAAACGACTGTACTTTATCAACACGACAGGCTAATCAAAGCAACGAAGCAACTCTGAATATTTAAACCATATTTAGTAGTGTGGATTTTAACCAAAACGAATCCGACCACATTCCAATACAAAAATTAGCTCTTACACGAAAGTTTTTGAGAAATAATCAGTCGTCTTAACAGTTAGATGATACCAATCAAAAAGCTAAGATATATTTTTGCGTAGAAAAATAAAAAAAAAAGAGTGGAGAAAATTATTTATCCGCATGTATCCACCATATTCATTACTGATTCTACACGCCATCTATGCGTTAATATAACATGGGACTATAAAACAAAATTCTTCTTGCAAAAATGGCAACATTTAGGTTTAAACTTTATATATTAATAGTTTTCTAAGCGTCCGTTGCAAAGCGCTACAATGGCTAATATTGTATTTCAATAAATTCTCCCTTATCACAGTACTGCATAATATTGTAAAATACAATGATATATCCCTTAATATAACAATATTTATGATAACTATAATATACGTTGGCAGTCGATTGGTCAACCCCATTGGCCTCGCTTGCAATCCATCCTCACGGGTTCGAATCAACCCCGGTATGTAGAGTTTAACCCCTTGAATACCGCTCATTTAAATAGCTAATATTATTTTTTATCGTGTATTTTTTAGAACTATCATAGAATTTGAGGTTTTTTACTTATATATTGATAATTGGTATAGTTTTTTTCCCCGGATCTCAATTAAAATTGTATACTTCTCAAAAAATATCAGGGTTGACACAATATTAAATACGATTTACTATTATTTTTTGTATTCTTTTTTAATTTTAAATCTTATCAAATTATTTTTTTGTACTTAACTAAAAATCTTATTATAATTTGACACGCTCGTCATAAATCACGACTATAATGTGGAACCTTCTTTTCTCTAAATCTCCGTCTTCCGCCTTTGCGATAAGCTTAGACATAGATTTTTTAAGTGAATCTAATATTTTTAATTTATTATACTCGCTCTACGCAGACGTCAATGTGCATATACACCATTATACAACAAAAAATATTAGAATATTTTATAAATGATTTTTGAAATATCACGGATACTTGTCTCCGCTTGGGAATCAAGAGGTTAAAAAAAAAATTTCAATCTCTTAAGAGTCGCCTATACTAAACTGAACAAAAAAAATACTGTTTGAGTAACTAAATAGAAAAAAAAATCGCAAAACAATTATATTGTAAGATTCAGTATCAGTCCATCCATATGCGTCACACTGAGAGCAGACATGGTTAATAATACGTAAAAATTTAGAAATATATACATTTTATAACAATTATCGTTTCACTGAAGAAACAATTAAATTACTCTTTACTTAATTACTATTATATTATCATCTCTCTGACGTCACAATATCGAAGGTTGTTTATAGGTAAATAAGAAGTAAATTAATCAGATGCGGTACACGTGATTTAACCACTAAATAGGATATTACGGTTCGCGAATATCCGCCACTCTAATAGATAAGACTATGAATGATTTGCGCGACTTTCTCAACACCAAATGGTATACAGTGCGATTCGTGTAACAGAAATAGAAAACCAAGAAATCAAAGAGAAGTATAATTTTTAAGGCTTTATTAATTTGAGATTTCTCGTTATAAAAATCTTATATATATAATATATATTTTAGTAAGCAACGTATTATCGTTAAGGCATCGAATCCCGGAACATTTTTATAAGCCCTAAGTTTCTAGATTTATCATTTTTATTACAAGATAATGTCATTTATCAAATCATGTTTCAAAACATGGGTGTATAAATTGTGACATATTTTTATACAACACGCTTTCTATATCAAGGTTTAAGGGAAAAGAATTATTAAAATGAAATGACTTGAATAATTCTACCACAATTAATGACTCGGAAAGCAGATTCAGTGAAGTAGCCACATGTTTAATATTAAAAACAATAAATGACGGCTTTGTATTGGCTAATTAAATTTAGTTTTGTTTTATTGATAATGATCCTATAATGGAAAGGAATTCAAACTTCAAGAAGGTATTACAAAATATTTTGGAACCTCTTGAGGAAATGCATAGATTATACGCTAAAAGCAAACAATCGCTTATTAACGATTTTTTAAGTTCAGAGTCCTCCGATGATGAAAACTCACAACCGATCTTGAAAAAAAGTTTTATATTCATTACAGCTATAAAAAACTTTTACTATAAAAAAAGCATTTCTTAATTGTTAAAGTAAGAAGCATTTTTATTATTACCTCCATAGCATATTTATGGTAAGTTAGTTACAACTTTTAATTAGAAAATATTGAACTTAAGCCGTGACAATCTTTAAAAAAATGGGACGTTTGCGACAGTATGATAAGATAAATTTTAATCGGTTTTTCTAGCGTCGGAAGTGTGGTATGATATCCGGTCACTATTGAACAAATATGAACATAATCAAAATCGCGCATTTGCAAATCTGTGGTTTTGCGGTTGATATTCTTTTAAAGATTACACCAACGATGTCTTCTTGTTTGTTTCTTTAATGCAGTGGTTGCCCAAATATATACTTCTACCATATACTCAAAAAAGCTATCCTCCGTTAGCTTATAAAATAATACTCGTGAATTTTAAATGACTTCAGTATCTTCCAAATTTAATATAGTATAAATATGAAGCACTTTGTAATTAAACGGTTAACCTATGTGAACTATTTTTTAATTAGTACGCGCCACTAACTTTAGCAACCTTGGCTAATTGGCTTTAAATTATGACTATGTTAAACGTTAGTAAAAATTGGTGTTTAAAATATATGTTGAGAGACACAAAAAAATAATCTTTATAAAATTCATATAACTATCTGTTGATAAAAATAATAATGAAAAGGCGATTTATGTTTTCATTTTTACGTTTTTGAAATGAGAAATAGATCTTTTATCATTTTTTATTATACGCCTTAATTTTAAGGTAGAAAGATTCTACAACTGCTGTACTGAAAAGTAAAATTAATCAATTAGTGTTCCCATAAATTTGTATTAAATTAAAGCTTTACTAAAATTCCCAATATTAATACTGAATCGTCAGTTCTGTTGCATCCGTATGATAGAATGCCTGAATCTGCCGAAAGGTGAAACCCGGGTCGTTAGTGACAAATAATGTGGAATCGTACAATTTTGTAACAATTCAAATTTGATAATCAATAAGTTAAAAGTATATCCAGCGTATATTGAAATAAAATAATAAGATTTAAATCTCGTCAATACATACATACATTACTTATATACTGACTATTCCTTCAAATTTAACTTTTTAAATTTTCAACTATTGTATTTAAAAAATTAAAAACTATTTAACAGATTTCAATTAGGCATTTACTATGACTGGAAAATGTGTAAATTAACTTATAAAGATATAAAGCTACGGACGGGCATTTTTTTCTGTTCTACGAGGAAAATTGTAGCCTAGACAGCTTAATAGCTTTCTTAACACGATAGATCCGAGGTTCCCAATCTGGGGGGTCGCCAACTTATACGGTCAACTAAAAATATTTATTTTTTTGTATGCTTTTGGATTGTATTGAGGGTCGCTGGTCACATGGATTTTATGAAAAGGGGTCGCCACCCGAAAAGGTTGGGAACCTATGCGCTAGATTGTCCAAATAAAACCATAAAAATTATCTTCTTTTACGTTTGATGCAACAAGCTCAAAATGCTACGGGAGGGTTCGTAAATCCACATTTTAGTTTTCATGCATGAAAAATTACATGACATCCCTGATTGTCATATAAATGTATATAACATACAATAATTAGAGAATACAAACACATAATATATATCCCTAACAGGTATTATGAGCATTGTCATAATAATTGACATTTTTATTGGAAATTTCAACGGAAGTGCTCATTATTGTCATATTTTTACATTTGTTCAAAGATAAAATTATGAATAATTTCTGATTAAATTTTAAATGCACTAACTACAGATAGTCGAATTATGATAAAATTTTATCATTTGCTGTGAAAGCAAAGTACCGATTCGATGTAATCCTACATTATCTCAACGCGAAGTTAATTATTACCACGCTGTAGCGTACAGCATAAAAACATAACCTTACTAAAATGGCAAATAGCAACCTATTCATACCAAATCAGATGATTGAAAATGGTAAATAGAATTAACTCGTAGAAGTTTACTGCAAATCGAGCAAATCATCCATTTTATAAAATCTTGTTTGTGATTTAAAATTTTATTTGTTATTATTTATTGCTTTGAATTTAAAATAGTTCAGCCTTGTCGTTAAATGATACAATTCAAATATCATAAAAATGCTTAGAGAATTTATTTTTTACGTAACCTTTACATACCACGAGCTTGTAACGGTCGACTTTAAAAAAATTTCATGTAAAATATATATTACCTATTTTATTCAAACGAAAATTTATTTCTTTAAGGTTATGTCTTATATATCCACTTTTTCTAATGCAGAATCGTAACTAAAATGCTTTTATAACACAATTTTCGTATTAATTTTTTTGTATTTAGATATTCTACGTAACGTTTTTGTAATACACGATTCAATTTTAGTTTCATGTAAAAATAAACTATTTTTATTCTGACTAATCGATCTGAGAAACACTACAAAATTTGGAAATTGATTTCACTAGAATTTGAATATAGAAGTAGAAGAACACAATGGCCGAGCAATTCCTTTTTGAATATTTTTCGTGGATTCGACTTACTAAAATATGAACAGTAAAAATGTTACCCTAAATATTCACCTAGATTCCTTTTCTGGGATACATCATATGTAAGAAAACAAACGGGAAAAATTACAATAATTTAAGGCTAGATGGAATTCATTTTCAATAAAGTATATAAACAATTACAAATAAACTGTTAAATTAACCATATATCCCATTTAAATAAACATATATCTATATAAATAAACATACGTAAGAGTTTAGTAGACCGTACAGACCGGAAGTTGCATATTGGACTATCATAATACATACTAATTCGAGACACACTTTTTGGACATTGAAAATTTTGTGTCAAGGTGTAGAAAGTATTGCATTATCACTTCCTTTGCAAAAAAAAAACAATTTACATAATAAGACAATATTTTTTATCTAAAAATAAAAGCAAATTGCTATTATGCAATATGTTCCAACACGTTATATCAAACCGTTCTATAATTATCATAGCGTTTTGCCACTTTCAGTTATTTGTATACATCCGTTAAATTGTAGTTCTAGAGCAATGGCTCTTAAACAGAGGTGCGAGAGAAGCCTCTAACTATGAAAATTATCTTTACATTATTTGAAAGCTATTAGAATTTTATGCCATCGACCATATATTTCTTTGTTTGAGCATTGCTTCACAAATATTATAATGAACAAGCAACGACAGCCAAGAACTTAATAATAAATTTATTAATTTATATTGTTTTGTAATTGATATACAAAATGTACATTTTTTTAAATAAACAATGTATTTCGCAAAAAACGTATTTTTCTAAAATCGAAACACATTTTCAATGGTGTGCGGAGACCTATCTTCAGATTCAAAGGGGTGCGGCTCACTTAAAATGTTAAGAAACACTAATTTAGAGTCATTTTAAATTTTGTCAACCATGTCCTCTCTTTAAACAAAGCGTGTTGAAAAATAATGGAATATACTTTTAATTTAACATGTAGTCCACATTTGAAGAATGTAACAAAACATATCTTTCATATTCGAGGGTAAGGTACAACGTAATATTTTTCTGGGTTCGAGTAATGAAAAATTTTAAAGCATGCGTTTTGGTGGAAAAAATCTCAATTTTTAATTTAGAATGATATTAATTAATAATATAAGCGATATAATTAAGAGATTCAAAAAAATTCAAAACAAAGAGAAATTTCCATGTAGATTTAATAGTTTAGTACGTCATATATACAAAGGCATGAGCAAAAAACCGTGTAAACCCGATAACTACTGTAATAAACTGTGAAATGTTGTACTATTAACTAAGGTGTATTAATTTTTATTTTAATAAAAACTCATTTTAAGCACTTTATTCCAAATTTTATGTTTTTAACATTTTGACCGGTTCGCTCATCGCGAGCATTATCAATTTATACAATACAAATTATATGAACGAGACTTTTTTAATATAAAAATCAACAGTTTTGTAAAACAAACGGTTTTAGAACTGAGGAAAAAAATTAAGGTAATCATACAATATATATTTTACTAAATGAAGTAAAGTAAAATATGAAATCATATAAAATGTTAACAACATCTTTATAGGATCAATTTATTTGTAATACTTTACTTCATTTTGATATATATTGTATGATTATTTAAAATATAATGCCTTCCCAATAACAAGTGACAGTTAGCACACTGAAAGAAAATATTTTACTTCAAATAAAATATGCATTTCCAAGACACTGCTAATTAGCATAACTGGTGCGGTATGTATATTAAATTGGTTAGCAATCATTTTTTATTTCATAATATTTATATTGCCTAATAAATATTCAGCAATCGATTTGCAATACAACTACGATAATTTAAAGCTATATAAATAATTTTTGGGTTGCATTGTTTTTTATTATTTACCAAAATAATCTTCTTTAAAAAAACACTTTTGTTTTGTAGCAGTGTAACAACATAACCTGTGTATTGTTACAATGTAAATTTAATCACAGCATATTTTTCTTTCGGAAAATGGAAACAAAATGAGTCACTCCTCGCTTATATTAGGATAGCGGAAAGAAATGAGAAGTCATTGGAAAGTCGGCTGGAAAGATTTTAAAATATGTCAAACATAAATTTTAGCCATATGGACATTTGAAAGTATTCAATTGTATACTTGAACCAGAAATGTTGCAATGGAGTAGGAAAAACCTTCAACAGCAATGTGTGTCATCGAGATATATGATTGTTCGAGGTAGGCATAAGCTAGCCTGTTCTTTATCGTTACTGAATCATTTAATAGGGAATATAAATATGGTCAGATATTCATATATTATGTAAAATGGTTAATATAAGCGTAACGATAATTTATGATATCGACTGATGGTGCTTGATGGAATTTCAATATCAAAGTTGAATTGTTACAGCTTTGTACGATTTTACATGTTTTGTCACTAAGGACCTGAGTTTCGCCTTTCGGCATCTTCAGCCATTTTATCACACGGATGCGACATAACTGAAGATGCTGAAAGGCGAAACCTGGGTCGTTAGTAACAAAACATGTGGAATCGTTCAAAGTTGTAACAATTCATTTTTGATATAGTTAATTTTACTGTTTAATAATGCATTGACAAATATCGCAGCTGTTAATTGAATACAAAAATAAATATGCTTATACGAAACAAATATTCTTACCTTTTAATTAATGTAGTATTACTCAATTGAAATATCAGTAATATTGTGAAATTATTCCACACGTATTATTTGAAATGTGTTTATTGTATGAAGAACAACACTACATTTAATAAATTTCTCAATTGTTCCAAGTTAAATAACATATCCTTCCTCTTTGACTATATTCGCGCCATATCCCTGTGACTCACGTATTATTGCTTGACAGTAAAATATACCATATATGTAAAACATCAAAACATTCCTACGTATTTTGTTTTGACAAATGTGATTAGGTATCAGGGAAAAACCACTAAATTTACCTTAATTAAAAACTGGTTTCGATGATCATTACAAAGATGAAATCTTCTTTTACGGGGAATCCGTGCAACGTGTAAATATAATGTAAGGAAATCGATGAAGTATTTTTGATATTACATCATGTAATTCATTGAATAAGTCATGTTTTACTGAAAATTGGCACTTTTAATGCTTTACTATTAACACATCGTGTTTTTGTGACATATTTTATGCCATTCAATCTCCATGTGGGAGGCATATTAAAATAATAATAAAAAACAGATTACTTCATGAGAAACGGTGGTTTTGAGTTGCTGAAATTATTTTTTGTAAAAGGTAAAACAATGTATATGGTATTATATGACAAAACGACCAGGATTAAACACTTTGGTGTATTTTTGTCTCGTTTTTTAGTGGTAAGGACTGACTTAGTTTCGATTTTCGAATACATGATACAAAAAAGATTACTTTACTTTGATAAAAATCAACACTTAAAACCCTGTAGTACTGAAGTCACGATTACTAGAAAACTTATGCTCTTGATAATTTTATCTCATCGCAAGCATTATCAATGATCAGTTGGAATCTCCTATTAAGAGATTGTATTTATATCATATTTAAATTATTTTAGTTCAATTGAATGTATATTGTTTGACTTTCTGTATTTTAGTTTCTTAGTACTTGAACCTTTGGTTTTGTATTCCTGCTTACTACCAACTCAAGATTTTTGTATAAATAGGCACATTTATAATTTATTTCCAATCAGTCAATAATGCTCGCGGTGAGTGAAATCGGTCTTGATTATTACAATTATTAAACGTATTTAAAATATCACGCCTTTTCATCAAAAAGTGACAGTTGACACCTTAAAAGTGACTCTTTTTAATTGTGATTATAACAGTCTAGCAATCTAACTATCGTTAATTATCAAGCTTTTGAATCCAAAAGTATAAATCTATAAAAAAAAAAACTAACGCCCATCCGGGTATGATATACTAGACTTCACAAGTATATTAAACAAATTCTCTCCAAATCTCTTAGCTATAGAACCGATTATGCGCCAATTAAAATATCATCGGCTTAACATAGCATAATTTAGTTAATCTTTTGTGTTCATGGGATAGTTAAAACTGAATATTGTAACTAACAGAATAAAAATATTATTCAATCGCTGATGTTGAAATTTTTTAACTGTGTTGAAATATATTTAAGTGAATGAAAAATATGCCTTGTTATTCTTACAGAGATCCAGAATCATGTAAACATGAAATCCGGGAAAAATTACCTATCTTTTGTCAGAATTAAGCCAACTATATGCGAACATTTTTTTATAACAATTTGGCCTATTTTATTGTATTGAAATTTATCAAAGGTATTGTTTTATACTAACTAATATATTTACAGAAATAAAACGAATTCTCATATTGAACATATTAGTATTCATATAATAACATAAACAACGATTTATCATTTTAAGATAACGTTATATGTACTAGACATTTAAATAATATACAATTAAAATTGGGGAGAAAGACATTTAGTTCCTTAGTAAAAATTATCGCTTTAGAACTATGACACACGGTGGTTTAATAAGGAGTTTAACATAATGAACGCTATATCTCGAAAGCTTAGTAGTTGTCATTTTTTTTAACCCGATGGTTGCCACAGATGAGACATGTCGCTAGTAATTTTGATAGTGTGTGCGACTAGGAACGACAACGCTATCTGACAATGAAATTTGAAACTTGTTAAATTAGAGAATAAACCAGGACTGTGGAATTGGATTTAAAGTTGGAGTCGTGAAAAATGAGCGATTACTTTTTCGATTAGACGATTTTGAAGAATTTCTCAATGGACAATTTGCCGAGATTGATTGGTTTATTTTTAATTTAATCCACATAAACAGTTAATGTATCGTTGGTCGATGTTCGAGTAGGAGTGGTGTATTTTTAACGACTCCATAGCCTTGAAATAAACTCGAAAAATTGATGCGGGATATAATATTTTGTAAGAAATATATAATTTCTTTCTAACACATCAAAAAAGATGTTTATTTGACCAAAATATTCGGCCTGATTAGTATTGCGGCGTGATTTATTTGCGGCTACAAAAAGGTTAAATATCTGGATCCTTGTTAAGCGGAAGTGATTACCTTTCTAGGAAGACTTTTCAAGGCCATTCATTTTCGTAAAAATAATGTATATATATATATATATATATACCCGGACGGAAGTACTATTGAAGCTACAATACCACAAAAATATGATCAATCGTCACAATCGTTTCACCTCACAGGTTGCAAATAAAAAAGATTTTATTAATCACAAATGAGTATACAAACTTTAGCATAAATATATATAATATTTCAGTTGTTTTTTTTCCAAAAGACGAATAAAAAATTCAGCATTTTTGTTTATAAGGCAACAAAAAAAAGTTTATTGCTTGCAAATCAAATAATGAAAAGTTAATCGCTTCATTTTCCTTTGATGATAAATTACATTTTTTGAGGAATTTGTGTTTTAATTAAAAGAAAGGATTGTTTATTTGAGATTGAATATATTAAGGAGGTGTGTAATTTCATGTTACGTAAAATAATTAATAAGTGGTGAAATTTATTGCACGGTGTTTTTAGCCGAATAACTACTGATTTCTTACAAAATTCAAAACGAATAATTAAATAGGAGTAACGAGTGTTATGTATCAAAAAATAGTACAAAAACTTTTTTTCCCAGAAGAAGCTAATGACAAATTGATTGGTTAATATTTCTTTAGTTTTAAGTATTTTTTTAATCGCATTTTCCATGTCACTTTTGAGTGCATCGGAAAAGAAAAAATCTTTGTAACTATGAATAGAAAAAGATTGAAAAATCAACATTACATAGACTTCTATGTTGGGAAATTCTAACCCATTACCGCGTCAAAACTAGGAGCAAAAAAATCGTTTAGAAATAGCATAAATACGTAAAATTGATTAGAACTTTTTTGATATAGTGAATATTGTTATTATTTTATTTAATGTTTCATAAATTTCTTATCATTTTTGCAATGGGAAGGATTTGTGGCCAAAAAACATCATCTTACATTTTGCAGAACGATAACAATAATCTATATCATATATTCAATGACACAAAACCGAAATTTTACCACAATAACTATAAAATCCTTACAGCAGCCTTGGTCAAAGTAAGGTTCACCACGTGATAACTATCGCCTACTAGTGTCTAATAGAAAGAGTATTATTGGATCAAATTCTTTGAAATACCGATATCTTAAATATAAATATTATGCTACAAAAGATATATTTATTTACCCGTGATGTGACAATAGGTTTTAATACAATATTAATCAAAACTTCAAGGATATTACCAGTCTGAGATCATGAAAGAATTCTGGAAGAATTGATCGCAATCCACTTTCAATTTATTTTAGTAGTTGAACAAATTTATCTTCAACGTTAGATTATAAAATTTAAATGAAATCTGGATTTAAAATAAGATTTTTTTGTGTATTATTCGTTTGATTGGGATCGCAAAAGTTTTCATATAAACACATCCTTAACCCTAGTGATTTGATATTTTCTGTAGTATTCCATTCATGCTGCATAACTGGGATGAGATAAACCTCTATTATATATTAGTATAAAGGTAAATAAACCCTCAGGTGTAAAGGCTTTTGCCCTCAAAAGTATGAGGACAGCCGAAATGCATTTTTTCTAAACCGATACATATAAATAACAAATATTCCAACACAGACTTGTATCTACTTTTACTAACTCTTTGTTATATCACTTTTAAGGTGTTAACTGTCCCTTCTTGATGGAAAGGCATGATATTTTAAATAATAAAAACACATTTTTTTAGTACTTATTTCCACAATATATTTTTTGATCAGGACCGGTTTCGCTCATCGCGAGCATTATCAACCGATCGAAAGAAAAAAAAACTTTGTTATATAGTAGTAATCCTTCGGCTATTTCGTAGCTTAATGGTTACCAACTGTTTGGGAAGAAGATCTTTTTCAAGTATTAAAAGAATATAAAAACGATTTTAAAAGCATGGTGTCTCATGAGAGTTTGTCCGCTTTGTTCATTTCGTGCATTAGAAGTGACAAACCTAGGCAAATGGATATTGGATTTATAAAAGTCGTAAACCACTTTGGTGTGATAAAATATTCGCCCATCCAATTTTCTAATATTCCTAATATTTTAATTTAGCCCTGACCTAAATTAGCCTATGGCTTCACTACATTTAATTAAGACTCTACATATATTCATATATATGTGAAATATAAACTATCTTTTGTTTGGCAACCAATTCTGATACTCATTTTATTGTTTATTACACAAAAGTTCCATTTTGTTCGATTACTGATTGTATCTTTCTCAGGATGCATAAAGATTAAAATACTATATAAGTCTACAACAGGACTAGCAGTTAGCCTATCGCTTTCATTACACAGTGATAGGGGTGTTTAAGTATGTGAAAATTAAATACTCACAAAATCATTACGTACGATTAAAACATCAATCAATAAAATTGTACGTACTGTTATTTGAGCCACATCACAACTGAAGCCAAAACAATAACCACTTGATTTCAGAACCATTTGTAAGATATGTTTGTTGATTGCTATTTCGGCTTACCGTCATCAGAACTCTGATTAAATTCAATTCAAGCTCATCTTTTTATATTGTTTTATTAGGAATTAAATAAGCACAACTAGTAATAATTTTATATGGTCATTAAAATAAATGAACTGCAATTAATTTATTGCGTGAAATAAATTGTAATGGTTAAAACAGGGGAAATAAGTTGATATAAGTTTTGTTATCAAAAATATTTTTCAATATGCCTAATATACACTAACTTGCGCATCAAATATAACCACACAATTAAAACATCAATACACAATAAATTAAACATATTGTTTAAAGTTCATTTGCTTTTGTAATATAATTGTGTCATTAAATTATCACAATTTTACAGCAAATTAGGAATTCGAATTTAATTACAGCCATAAACACAGTAAGATTTCTTTGCTAGGTAGGTACTATCGGAGCCGAGATGACCAAAGAAGCATAAACAATACATAAGCAATAAATAAGATTTTAAAAAAACGCCTGGTTTTTAACTGAAAGAACATAATTTGAACTTGAAAACTAGAACTCACGGTTAATAAACTCGGGCTTCATACAAAGTTTTATTTACGAGATTGTTATATTTTATTATTAATTTAAAGTAGGAATAAATAATATATGTTAATTTAAACGGCATGGTAATCTTTAACCTAAGACGAAAACACATTTTTTTTTATTCCAAATATGTACAGAATTACTTTTAAGGTGTTAACTATCACTTCATGGCGGAAAAGCATGATTTTTTTTTAAAATGATAATTTCAAACACACTTCCAGAATATATTGTATAATCAGGACCGATTTCGCTTATCGCGAACATTATCAACTAATGATCAATATCATCAGTTGATAATGTTCCTGAAAACGGTCCTGATCATAAAATACGTTGTGGAAAAAGTAGTTTAAATGTGCTTTTATTATTTAAAATATATGGAATTACCGGTGTATTTTTTCACTGTGTTTAATGGCTACCAAGCAAATGCCAATTAAAATAATAAATAGAATTAAATATTTTAATATCTGTAAGCATTGTTTCCCAATGTGTTGTGCGCATACTGGGAGATGGAAAGAGTTTGTCGGGAACTTCTCGTTGATAATAATGAATATTATTACATGTAACTTTTATTTATACTTATTGTGAAAAAAATTTTTTTTTCGCTTATTATAATTTTGTTTATGTACTTAAAGAGGAATAAGATTTACTTTTATTATTATTAAAGTATATGCGAATTTTTGACAGGGGTACGCGATACTACGAAAATTATAGAAGGGTAGACAGGTAGAATATTTTTTATGTGGATGGATATTTTTAATTTTATACCTTCTAAAATTTTTATTTAATTATCTGACACTACTCAATTTTTATTTATTATTATTTATTTTTTTGACCCAAGTAATTTAACTGAGATCAAATTCATATGACGAAGAAGTGTGAGACTTTTTTGGTTTGAAATAAAACATCATACACAGTTTTTCATTGCTCTAGTAAACGCATATAAAATATATTTAACATCAATATGTAGACACTACGTCGCTGATGACCTGTGTTTTGTTTTTCAGTATTTACATATGGTTAAGTACACGAATGAACTCTTTCTGACAAATATTTTAAATATTACATTGCAAAAAATTCGATAAAAGGCGACATTACCTAATAAAATAACCTAAGTCATTCGACGATATCATACAGTATTATATTGTATCTATTCGTGTTTTAATATAATTGACTCAAATAATTATCTTCTTAGTTTCGCCACTCACTAGTGTAATGTAATAACTACAGAATGCAATTAACGAGTCTTATTAATTTCGTGAATTAAATACGGTATTAAAATAAATGGAAAAATCTTATACTCACGTATACTTCTGTCTCGGTTTAGTGAATGCAGTTAGCTAAGATCAGATCGTAAAAGATAACAAGTGAAAACTTCGTAGCACTCAAATATCTCAGTAAAATAAATTAACAATTGCTTAAAAAGATATATCTACAACCGAAAAAAAATCAAAGTATTAAATGATTTTTTCACTATATTTTAGACTCTGTATTAGATAATCGATCATCCTTTTATCACTGAATTAATCTTTATGAATATGACAAATTATAAGTCAAGTATAAAATATTTATTCATTGATATATTTTAAACCAAAAAAAAAAACAAAACACTGTATTAAATAAGCGTTTATGGATCTAAATAAAATACAGTTATTAAATCACAATTTCGCTTTAATAATCACGAAGCGTTTGTCTTTTTAACGAGTATTTTTCCACGTAGAAATTTATTAAATATCTTCTTTATTAACAAAAAAAAGAAATAAATAATTTCTGTTTGGTTCACTTAAATAATTATTTTTAATATTTTCTAATTTAACACTTTCAAATCAATATTCAATGTATCAGAATAATTTATTAAGCACTCTGTACAATTAACCGATCGATGTTTTGCCGTAAAATTTAAAGGATACGGCAGTATGAGCAATTCGTTACCATGCGTCTAAGCGACCGGCTCGCGAATTTCTAACTAAAGAATGAATGAGGCAGTCTTTCTTGTATGAAAATTTTATATACGGATTGTCTTGTTTTTAACTCTCAACAGGTGAGTCTGATTGTTATTCTTATTATTATTATGTCCGACCACGTCTAGCATCATCTTGAGTATCGACCTCAGGTAAACTAATCACGTGACCAACTATTGAGGTTTCAACAAATAAATAAGCAACATAAATATCCATAAAATCAATAAATAATACAAGTTTATTTTCAGTTTCAGATTTGTATGCAAATAAATATTATGTAAATTATACAGCTTACCATCATTCTATATGTAAAACATATTTATAATACATTTTGCATATATCTCACTATTTCTTAATTTCATTTACTTTGGAATATTTTCATTATGGGTTGTTTTCATAGCCCAAAAGTAAATAATTAATATCTATTCAAAAACGGTACACCTAAGCCTCGTATAACACGATTTTATACAACACGGTTTTACACAATACGGATGTATAAATTGTGACATATTTATATACAGCATACTTTTTATAAACACGGCTTAATGGAACAATATAATTAAAATGAAATGTTCAATGAATCCACCACATTTAATGACTCGGAAAGCTGTTGCAGCGAAGTAGCTACATGTTTCATATTAAAACAAAAAATGACGGCTCTGAATTGGCTTACTAAAATTAGTTTTTTTTATTGATAATGATCCTTCAATGGAAAGGAGTTCAAAAGGAAATGCGTAAAGATTATATGCTAAAAGCAGACAATCGCTTATTAACGAATTTTTTAAATTCAGAGTCCTCCGATGATGAAAACTCTTAACCGATTTGACAAAAAATTAAAAATATAGAATTCTAAGTGAAAGCGATGATAAATGAATGCTATATTATGTTATTAAGGTTTCATGTAATTTGTTTATTTAAAAAAATAAAGTACATAATTATATAAACTATCGTCGATTTTTTCTTTTTTTTTGGAACACAAGCCTTAATTTTGTTTGAACTTCAAACCTTGTATAACACGGATTTGTATTACACGAGGTTTATTGGAACTATATAACCGTGTTATACGAGACCCAGGTGTATTTTGCTTAATCCGAAAAAAGGTTTTTTTATTTATATAAAATATAAAACAACATACGCATTGTGATAATCATTTTCGAATACCATTAATTGTACATTGACTTTAATATAAAATCAACTATTTGCATCGACAACTTTTTGAGCATAGCTTTTTCTTGCAAGTATTTTTAATAAAATTTAGGATGAATTTTGGCAAATTAGTCGTTACTTACCACCAACTTCATAGTGAAATAAGTTTTTTTTTACTGTTAGCCACATTTTTTATAGATAACTACAGATAGTATTATTATGTTAATACTTAAAAACAACATATTTACCCAACCTAAAATCAAAATATCCAGGAAATTAAAACCTCACATATAAATGACTTCAAAATGTAATTATTTGTGTTAATAATTGATTTATTGAAATTGTTTTTATGAAGTATGAAGTAGTATAAAGGAACTAAACTTATTAATCAGTTATCTTTACATCCTAAATTGAAAAAGGTGTTATAATAATTTTCAAGCCCATTCGAAAAACTTATTAAGCAAACTTATCTCAATAAAAAATGTATACAATATATATATATATATATATATATATACACAATAATTTTATGAAAGGTGCACCACGATTGTATATTTTCTTACCGTTACGCCATTCAACCTTCCATATAAATTAGTCTAAACGTCTGATGGCGCCTTAATAAAAAATATCTGCTCAAAAGGTTGCACAAGAAATGTTCTTAAATTGATACGTATATGCAACTGATACTGAATATTATTAAAGAAGGACAGGTGAGATTTTATAATACGCTACACGGTTCGACCAATGGTACTGCTGATCATATATTGTAGAGGGACGAAGCTCCAACTATATTATAGTATTTATTTTATTGATTAATTTTAATAATTCCAAATAGTGGAAATAGAAATTTATTTCAGGATAAGTAATGAATATAAATGAGTTCTGTATCAGTGGCGAGAATCGAGCAGGTGTAAAAGTCCTAGGATCTCAGACCTTTTCGTTTTAGTGATATTCTTCATAACGTACTTTTTCGTTTTTATTAATGCATATCGATAACACAGTTTCTTCCAAAAGTGAATGCATTGTTTAATTCAACAATAACATAATTCTATAATGAAAAAAATAATTAGTGTCACTGTTCTTAGTTTATTTTTACTTACTACTCGTAGCTTTTTGCGAGTCAGTTTTCGAATTAAGATTTATATACAAAAACTAGTGATTAGTTAATCATATTGCTTTGTCCGCCTTTTTAGGATCGGATGAGTAAGGAAGAACGTCACAAACACTCTGACTGAAAAAATGTATGTAATCGGACTGTAATCTGTCAGAACTGAACCGGAAATCAACATCGTGGACCATTGTACAACGGACCTAACAATTTTCATAATATTAAGCCACAATGGAGATTTTTCTTGACGACGACTTGATTCTTTTTGCCCCGCGAAAATAAGGGCTTAATGCGCAAATATACTATAATATATGCTTGAAGTTACCTCCGCTTTGGTCGTCTTACCATTGTATTTTTATGAGAGGAGGGAATGTAAATATCAAATACATCAATGACGAACATACATCGATGTTTAAAATCATCCGTTCAGCATCATCGAAAAGAAATCAAGTAAATGGTATAGACATCCATGAACACTACGAACCATTTTTTAAATATACTTAGGTAGATTTTCATACATGTGTCGCGCAAAAACGTACTTCGGTGGATTGCACGTAATTAGCACTTGAAAAATATTCAAAATCTATAAATTTTCTCAGAACTTTGTATCGTAGTATTTCCAACTTGAAGTTTTTTGCTAGAATAAAGACAATGATATCACTATCGCGATACTGATCACTTATATACTAATCTCTTTTGCCTGCCCTAAATCTAAATAAAAGATAGATGTAGCAAATGACTCTTGACAATAAACTCTTGTTAAACACTTTAAGTTGAAACAGCCCATCAGATGCATATTAAATTATACATCGTTTGAAAACAAAATGGAAACAGAAATAGAAATTCAGAATCGCTTACGAATGTAGACCCAAAAACCCAATTTTGACGATGACATGGCTATAGTATAAAAATATTTCTAAGCATAATTATGTAATTTAGATTAGAAGAAAACTGTGTCCATTTTTTATAAAGAATAAAATATGACTATTTACTAACAGCTGCCGACCACTGACCAATAAAAAACTGTTATACGTATGTATACAAAATAATAATGAAATTTAAATATAATTGAGTGTTGACCGAATGCTGATTGACAGTCGTAATTCAATTTGGATATCTTTAAAACATTAACAAAAAATGGTTTCTTCTTTTTCAAAAGTATTTTCTTAGCTTTAGAAAGATTTTAATGACTTTTTTAAATCAATTCGATAAATTTTCACGTCTGTTCGCTGTATAACATATCGAAAATTTTCTACGCATTAATTATAGTGAAGTAAAATACCTACATTTGTCGAAATATTCGAGAATTTTTCGAGATTACATGATATTAAGTGTTTTTGATTGTGATAAAAATTAGGAGTGCATTTCACACAATAAAAGTAATAAATCATATCAAACTTTGACTATATATAACTCGCTTGAGCGGAATTGATCTTTATCGAAAATAAACCATCCTAAAAATATTTTATATTCTTAAAAGAAAATTGTTAAAATATCTCAAAAGAATAAGATTATTATTATAAAATATTCGTTGCAAGAACTATGAGTTTATAGTTTTAAAAATTCACTACCTACGTTAAGCTACCGCAATCGTAATTGGCATAATTAAATTTATGTTTTCAGACCCAACGTGGGGTACAGCAGGACACTCTGTAGAAATCAGCTTAATTCCGTTTATTTTGGGAAGCAAATTTTCTTATCATATTAGATACACATTATAATATTTTAGGCGTCGAAAGTCTAAAATATTCAAATAGAAAATATAAAAAAATTACCTGATTACACGAAAATTTTCCATAATATAATACAGCCAAACACTCGCCAGCGGTCAAGTAGAATATAATATTTTTCTAGAAGAGTTTACTTAGAGATCCTATAAAATATAAATATTTGAAAACATGATTTTCTGAGTGCCTATTTACTTCCCACTTGTGAGATAATTCAGGAGTGTCGTATTGTTTAACTACTTAACATTTCAAGAAATAACAAATATAAATACTAAACTATGTTCTGAAAAAAGATTATGTCACGTAAGCTTTATGTTTTGAAAAAATCCGCTATGGAATTTGATGATTATTCCCTTTGGTAATGTTTTAAAACAAACTAATGCTTCTACAATAGAACAATCAATATGGGTGGACTGGCCTCCGTGGTAATTGCGTTGAAAATCGATTATCAATCGTTTCTTTGGTCATGTCCGCTCTCTGTGTTAAGAAAATGGTCACCAAACATCACTTCCAATATTCAAAGCCATGTCAATACCTCTTACTCACACCAGTAGTCAATAGCGATCTTCTGAATCTAAAGAGTGTTCTTGCAGTTGGAAAAAGAGAAAAACAGATTTCGTACTACATGTTAGGGAATTAGGGAGGAAATCAGAATCTGCATGCGTCTATAATGGGTAAGATGAAGAAAAACAGGTCAATAGGTTCAACGTATTTTCTGCCTCAAGTACTATTCATTGAAACATTGTTCTCTTTCGTTTGTTTTTTCACTCGTGATTCCGGTTTCACCTTTCGGCATCTTAAAGCATTATATAATACCGATACAATAGAACTGATGTCGGTTCATCAATGCATCATAAAGTGAATCAATTTTTGATTGAATTGGCATTTACTTGGTAGAACTCCATTGTAACACGGTGAAAAAATAGCAATGTATTTTAGTTCTACAAAAATTTTATAAGATATTTTTGATAGCTTTTTCGGCTCACGCCATTGTCAGAACTATGTTCAAACGTATATTTACTTATCTATAAATAGCCAACGACTATACCAGCTAACGACTATACCACGTTGAAATTTATTTATTTTATTTATTTATTACAACTATACGGTACAAAACTTACAAATTATCAATTCAATGCTTTTGCACCGTAACATGTTAACATATTTAAATATAAGAATATAAAAATTCAACAAATACACTATAAAACAATCAATAAGGATTGCAAAAAAAGAAAGTCAATCAAGTAAGCTCATGAAATGTCTACTTTAACTGAAAAAATAGCATTCGTCTGAGCTCACTTTCGTCCACATGAAATATGTCAACATCCTAAGCAATACTGTTGAACATTGTTAATGCTCTTACCATTGGCAGACTAGTTCTACACTTTGGAAGAACAAACAAATTATGTACACGATTTCTTAAAAAACAATCCGGAACATACAAAGCACCGGTTCTCGTCCGATCACCGAAGTTAAGCAGCATTGGACGCGAATAGTGCTTGGATGGGTGACCGCTCGTGAACACCGCGTGCCGTAATCTCTTGGCTATGGAAAGGAAAACCTAGACAGAAAACCGCACACCAACCCGCCTGGGCAGCGTGGTGTGCTATGTCCAAACAACCCCCCTGAAGGAGAAAGCAGGGGGAGGCCTTCATCTAGCAGTGGATCGACCCCGGCTGATGATGATGATGATGAAATAGCTGTGTAGAAAAGGTACACAATACATCTTCTCTTCTGTTTTAACAACCTAGCTTATATCCTGCTAGAAATAAAACTAAAATTTAAATTTAAATGAAACTAAATCTTCGAAGGTCGTAAGATGACGGCTTTGGAACAGTTGGAAATTAAGAGATATCAATTGTCACACGAAATTTTAAACGAATTGACAGATATTAGTCTTTCGCCGCTTCTCAGACCATTGCGGGGGGGGTAATGCATTTCTGTAATAAATCATCTCCGGCCAATGTTTAATCTTATTGTAATTGCCGCCTGTTAAATTTCATTTGAAATAAAATTTTAGTTTTATTTCTAGCAGGATATAAGCTACAATAGATTGTTAAAACAGAAGATAAGATGTATTTTTTTACTATTTCTACACAGCTATATATATATAGATTAGTAAACGTACGTTAAAATATAGTTCTGACGATAGAGTAAGCCGACATAGCTATCAATAATATCTTGTAAAAAAATTTGTAGAAGTAAAATACATTGCTATTTTTTCACCGTGTGTGAATCAATTATAACGCACAATGTAGTAAAATGCCTGGAGATGCTGAATGGCGAAACCCGGATCCTGAAAAATTCAAATTCTCTCAATTAAATGCTTTTAAAATTGCAAATAATATATTTTTTTTATTTTTTGTCATCAGCATTACTCTATAAAAGATCGGCAGACCAATGTTACTATATTTTACTGAACACCTCTAAATGTTTTGAATTGATAATATATGATATTATTAATTCATAACATTTAAAGTGAGTGTGAATTTTTAAAAATGTCGCATTCTAGTTTCAATTCTCATTAAGAAATAACAAACTTTTACGACATAATAAGCATTAAACCAGTTTACTTATATAATTATTTGATCCACGTTATTCCGATAATACTTAAATAATCATTAATTATTTTCACCTCGCGCTTCATGCTGAAATTGTTCGTAAATGTAGTCATTGATTTTGCCAATTATTTATGTGCATAAATACGTTGGCCGTAAATTTTACACATTTGATTGTCTATTTAAATTTCAAAATTACACTAACTTTCAATTCATTTGTTCTGTGACTGCATTATAAATAACTTCTCAATTTATAATGCGAATTATTTTAGCTTATATTTGGCACACCTATCGCGAATTATTACTCTAAGCGATATTGGAAATAAATTAATGACGTAATTAAGATAAAAGCTTGTGTTTTACGCTATGGATATTAATAAAAATATTTACAGGTACTAAAGTCTTGCACGGGTCGAAGTTTGGTAACTTGCCCATTCCGAATACAGTTCTTTCAGGCCAAATGCCAGGCTAAATAAATTAGCCACCCAAACTCAACCCTAAACATTGATCTTGCAAATAGTAAAATTTTCTGGAGTTAAAAATTCAATATGATTTTCTCTAATCCTTGTATTAACAAATCTTTTTTATTTTTAACGAGCCAATTTTGGATTGATTTACTGATGGTTGTTCATAATTTAAACAGGATCCGAATTATTTTTCTGTGAAATAAATTCCATACCCAAATCCAATCTGGGCCAAATTCACAATTTTCTTTATCCGTCCAAGCTCTGTTCGTGAGTTCGGATACATAAATAAGTACCGAAAGTGGAAAACGGCAAAAAAAATGTTTCAAGAAATCTTCTTAATAAATATAAAAGTGATTTATATTTATCTACTATGGAGTATGTATCGGTGTTTATTCACTTGGTTACGCGACCAATGATACGTCAATGAGTCGATTTTATCTAAAAAGAATTGGTCTTTCTGAATTTGCATCTATTTCATTCCACTTTACATCCGGTACCAAAAAACGGTATTCAGTGACAAGCTACTCTTGAACTATTAGTCATTTCTTAATTGTGAATAAATTTATTACATAGTGGCTGCAAATAATCGTAGTTTATAAATCTTTATAAAAAATCCAAATGCTAAAAATAAAGAATTCAAGAAGATTCGGAGTTATTTGAAACTTGCAAAAAAATATAGTTTCTATAAAAGGACAATGACTTTTATAATGTTACCATTTCAAAGCGTGTACAATGTGTATTGTTCATTCAAAAATGAGCCGTGTAAAAATTAAAGTAAGCACATATAATATAATATTACTTACTGATATTATTTTTGGCATGTATAATACAATGTCGACACAGTGTTAAAAATGCTCAATTAAGCCTTAGCTCCCTCCGTCATATTTGACCGTGACAACCCAAAATTAATTCTCAAATAATGCCATATTTTCTTAAATTATCGAAACTAAATTAAATATTGCACAGCTTTTGACCGAGCCGTAAAATTTGCATCACAAATGACGTCTATACACACGGTTGCATCACGGTTTTGTTGTGTTATTGACTTTAAGAAGTAAGACAGGATTTCTTTTCTCGGAAACATTTCGTTATCCGTCCAAACACATATCAGTATTAGATATAACGTGGACTCTTCAAAACAATACTGAATAGATTTCGCCTCAAGCAAAACAACTTTCGTACTTGATATTCTATGAGCCAATCAATCAAAATCTAAATAAGAATCTCATGCTGCTTTTATTATTTTGTGTTTCGAATTTCGAACAATACATCACGTGACTTTGATGGGCTGTCGTATCATAAACAAACAATTGTTGTCTTTGATGAGAAAATGGTTCCGTTTCACATTTTTTTATCTCTAAAGCATTTGGATTGATAATCTTATTTATATTATATAAATAATTCCAGCGGAAGTGTTGAATCAAAACTTAATTAATCAGGAAAGTAGTTTTTTTATGTAACCTAGTATTTTAAAAAAACTAGACTTGTAGTTTTTTATAATTAATTTCATAAAATAGTTACTCACTTTCGCTCAATTCAATATAATGGAGTAACAAAAAAAATCAAAAGTTTTTTGATGATTATTACATGAAATAATAAAAAATCCTGTGTGAGTTTTTTTATTATACAAAAAACAAATACAGAAATAAAAGACATTAAAGAGGTAAACCTATAATTTATTGAATATGCATAGCACTGAATGCCTCAGTTTAAATTATGGTTTTTACAGCGCATTATTCAATGCAAAAATTAATAAGATATTTTACATTTGAGGATCTAAAATATACTCAAGGAAAGTGGTTGTCATATGAAATTTTACTGTGGCCGCATTATAAGCATCAGCTATCCTATGGAAATGACTCGTGGCCGCACCAAAAGTGATAAAAATAGTTTCAATATTTATTTTTTATATAGTGCATTACACTGAATAATCTTTCACAATATACAGTTGTAGGTAAAATCGACAAAAATAATAAAGCAATTGTTGTTTATATTGACTTCATTCATGGTCAACGTATTGTATAACTTTCGAACAAAATTTTTGAATATTTTAATTATTAAAATGGTCCTTTACTTATAAAAAAGTAATAATTTTGCAAATTAATATGTAAAAATACACTTTTTTTAATATCAATATTTACTGTAAAACTGTTGGTGGCCGCAGCAAAATCCACTGGTGGCCGCACATGAGAACCACTGGTCTATAGCGACTTCTTTTCTTGAAGGCATATGGATACTATCCGTGGCTTTATCCAACTGATTTTTTTAGGTATGCTGACTTTTAAGAGTTTGAAAAATCGAAAAGAAATGTATCTAACCACATATTTCTTTCGACTAATTCGAGGCCAAAATAAGAATTCTGCCATCCTTAATAATATCAATTTGTGTATTCCGGATATTTTTTTAAGAAATCGTGGACATAATTTGTTTGTTCTTCCAAAGTGTAGAACCAGTCTGCCAATGGGAATGCCAATGGTGAGAGCATTAACAATTTTCAACAGTATTGCTTCGGATGTTGACATATTTCATGTGGACGAAAGTGAGTTCAGACTAATGCTATTTTTTCAGTTAAAGTAGATATTTCATGAGCTTACTTGGTTGACTTTTTTTTGCAATCCTTGTTGATTGTTTTGTTGTGTATTTTGAATTCCCAATACTTTATGTTTAAATATGTTAACGTTGCAAAACCAATGAATTTAAAATTTGTAAGTTTTGTACCGTGTAGCTATAAATAAATAAATACATAAATAAAATCCTGAGAAAAACATTAAAAATATTAGAAATATTCTCGCCCGAGATAAATATTAACCATTTTACCAAGCTTTGAACTAAGTATGACAAATGAAACTCTTGCTTTTATAATAAGATTTCAGAAACGTTGTTGTGAATCTTATGTATTCCGTACATATAATTTTTAATGCGGTATAAAATGAAAAAAATACAATACCTACGTATGCTATTTGAAACATCGCGAAGCTTTTTCCGCAAATACGATTATGCATGACGTGTTTGGGCAGTCCCAACGAACGTGATTAACGAATTTGTGATTTTCATTCATAAACCGTCACACGAATACCTTATATTAAGCTGACAGCTCAGAAACATTATTTTTTGCGATACTCAAAATCGTGAGATGTTTTTTTAGAATAGTTATTCGCAAGGAAGCATCCAGTGTGTTTTCTATACAACATAAACATAAGAATCTCGGGTCAGTTATTTAAATAAAACCTGATTTGGTATGAAAAAAGCTTAGTTCCTTATGTTTGTGGTCACTCAGTAAAATTTCGCGTTTGACTAATCGACCGAAATTAATAATTTAACGATAAACATTTAGTTCAGTGGTGATTAAAAGCTGCACTGCGTACCAAATATGGCAAACATTATTTCAAGTGTATTTTTTTGAGTGGTGTAAATGAAAACTGTATCCTGCTTTGAGAGCATTTTTTAACATATTATGCGTCGATCTCAAGAAACTTTTTGAAGCCTTTTGACATTAATTAATTTGCGCAATTTTATTAGCAATTGTAATAAATATTTGTAGTTTTGAATTGTCATATAAAATAGATAAATTTGGCAATTGACTTGACATGGTGCGTACCACTGATCTAAACAGTGATGTAATTAGATTTAATAGCCGCGGGCAAATTAGTGATATCGAAAGACATAAGTAAACACAAAGTGCAATATTTGTGGTCACATTATTTATGTCATTGCATAACGCTTTTTTATAATACTCCATAATGTGTGAAAATAATCCATACACATGTCACAAAAAATTTAGCCCCATTCTTCTAGTTGATATGAAAGTGAACAATTACACTATTTTTTTTAGACAAAACGCGTATTGAACAATTTTAATACAAGATACTATTCAACAATATAATTCAATTTAAATAAACATATCACATTATTTTTAATTATTCTCACTATTGTTTTTAATTAATAACAGTTTTTTGATATCACATTAGACATATTAAGAATAATTAATAGTTTTGTTTTTCTTTTATGAACTGTCAGTTTTTGGAATAAATCAAAACATTTTGTTTTATTGGCAAAACCCGTTATAAGAAATCTAGATCTGTGGAATATTTTCAAAAAAACCATGTATTTATTTTTTATATTTAATAACGATATATCTCAAATCAATTGTAATACATTTTCTGATTCATTGAAAAACATTTTTTATCGTAACAAATCCATTTAATATATATTGCTTTTGATTTTTTAAATGGGAATCATTTTATTATTAAATATAATTTCAGGATGATTGATTTAGATGCGACTGGAAAAGGAAATGGAATGTCACAAAAGTAACGTCACGTATTTTAAAGAATTTTTATAAATCTCAACGATTTAAATTCATTCATATATGAAATGATTATTTGACATTAATTAAAGTTGGAGAGATTTAACTGTTGGCGAGGAAAAGAAAGATATAGAAACCAACATGGTACATTTTAAGGGCTTTGATCAATTTGTGCTTCATTTTTTTATGATGATGTTTATGGTTGCTCACTCCTGATATACGATAGCATAAAAACCCATTATTTTAAAACCTGCCAAAGTATTGGCATCGCGTTCATACATTTCTCTATGTATACAAAGTCACAAAGTATCAATACTATGATTATGAAGTAAAATTCAACATCTAAAAAATATTTAAAAAATAACGAATAATACTTCCAAATATGTACACCATAATCCTAAAAATGTCATCATAAAATTTAAATTGTAAAATAATCAGCTTTTGCTGTCAATTAATTATTACTAATAACATAATGATATGCAAATATTCTCGTAATGAACAGAGACAAAAACACGTAATTACAATTGGATTAAGACATTTTGTGAATGTTTACATACCACTCAGTGTTTGTTTCATTTTTAAAAATCTGCTCACGAGGAAACCGTGGTAATCAAAAACCGAGCTTGGTCTATATTCATTAATAAGATAAGGAAAGTATTCAAAATCTGGTTTACTGCAGATGTTTTTAGAAAACCTGGAAAAAATATAATCTTTATGTTGAGTATGATTTCACACAATAATAAATTATTAATTTTACTGAATAATAAATATTTATTTGTAAAACAAAATTGTTTTTTTTTTTTAATTAATGAAACTGTATTCACATATTTTCGAAAATTACGTTGGGATCATTGGGTTATTGGTATGATCTTTGCTTTAACAATCAAGTGGGTCTGAGTTCAAATTCCTGTCAAAGTAAAGACAAATAATATTTTCATTTTGTTCAATTCAAATTTGAAGTCTTGGGCGTGAATGTTTGTAATGTCGCTTCTCTTCAAATTATTCTCGAGTGATGATCTCTTCAAAAATTCTTTTTTGACATTTTGACACAAATATATATATTTGGTTGCTAATATATATATATATATCACTTTTAAAGTGTTACCTGTCACTTCTTGATGGAAAGGCATGATATTTTCAATAATAAAAACACGTTTTTTTAGTACTTACTTCCACAATATATTTTTTGGTCAGGACTAGAAACCGGTCCTGGTCAAAAAATATATTGTGTAAATAAGTACTAAAAATCTGTTTTTATTATTTAAAAAAAAATATTATATTAAGTCCTCTTGTATATATGCGATTCAAACTGTTTGCTGACTGTCAGGTCTATTGCATACGTGTGATAAAATGCTTTAAGACGGCGAAAGACAACATATTAGTCATGAGTGATAATATAATAATGTTTACATATTTTTATTTGAATGACTACTGAATTAGTTGATGTTTAGATAAAAATATATTTAAAAAACATCAAATTTACCTCACAATTTTGTTACCGTTAAAATATGTAAAGTTACCCAAAAACGTCAATTATGAGTTCAGTACGACCATTCTAAGAAATGTGAATCAAGAATTTCGTTATGACGCAAGCAAATTTAATTATTTCTCCTATTTTAAAAATCTTGTTTTATTGGGTAGCCTCGCACGAATAAATAGTTTATATTTTACAAAATTAAAAACTTTATTTTTATTGTTCTAATAAACTCCAGTAGTAGTCATTTTAATTAAAATCTACACGGTTTTTACAATAAATAAACAATATAACTTTTATGGTTTGACAGAGGTCAAAGTTTAATTTGACCTTCATACGACTTAATTTTTTGATTACATACATTAAACTACAATGCGTGGTCCGATAACGAACAGCTCATACTTCGAGCAAAATTTTTGTGTTCGGACAACGAACACGTATTTGGATAACGAACTAAACTAATTGTAAAGCTTATCGACGTTTTACATTCGACAGACTTTTGAAAACGGCGCGCTTTTGACTCAGTCCGTGATATGATAAATCGATGATATGTTAAAGAAACGGTTCGGATTGTGAACATAGTATTGGAACGAATTATTTTCGTTAACCGATCACCTACTGTATATGAGAAAATGTGTTTTACATATAATATATCCTGTATTCAGATAGTCACTTAAAAATGAAGGAATGTATTTTATTGTTTGAATTGGCATTCACTTGGTAGAACTCCATTATAACACGGTGAATTGTATTTGTATACGTATATACATATGTATTTTATTTCTATAAAATTATTTTTAAAAAATATAGTTGATAGTTATTTCGGCTCACGCCAATATTTTGAAAGTCTCTGAAAGCTAGAATATAATTTATTGTTTTGATGTATCTAACACATCATGACTCGCCAACTTATACATATGATAAAAATCAAAAATTTATGAAATATTTCACTTGACAGATCATAGTAAGTCATCTCAACAATTTGAAGTATTTAACATATCAGGTATTGACATGACGCATTTCTCGCAATTTAAAAGACGCACACTTAACATACAACATTTTGACATCATGTGGATCTCGATTTGGTGAGTCCAGTCGAATATATCAGAGCTCCTCAATCTTTTTACACCTGCGAGCCAGTAAAAAGGAAATAGTTTTCGCGGATCACTAATACTGAAATAAAAATTAGTTTTTATGTAATATTGTTTTAATTTTACATTGTGACATATGGATATAACTATAAATAAAAAATATGCATATAACAGACTGATGCTATTAAATTTTTTAAAAAATGCGGTTGTTTTTTTTCCTACAAATAATTGCGAAACCGGCTGTTGTACCTTTTCTAATATATTTGATATTCTTGGCTAGAGTGCTGTCTCTTACAGTTATTATTAGCTTTCTTGTTGTGTCATCATCCCACTAATTATTATTATATAACCATAATTAAAAATGCAACTAAGTGTGCGGGTGAAAAAATACCTATATACCCGGGACCGAGCTGCGAACCACCGGTTGGAGAACACTGATATAGATAGCTCAATTTGTCAAAAAACGAACACATCATAATAGTAGTGTTTTTACATTGTAGCCAAAATGGATTCATACGGTTAAAAAATAGCAATGTATTTATTTTAGTTCTACATTTTTATTTATATGATATAGTTGATAGCTATTTCGGCTCACGCCATCGTCAGAACTACAATGATATTTTTTCACCGTGTTATAATGGAGTTCATCAAGTTAATGCCAATTCAATCAATAAAAATGAATAACATTTGCAACAGGTTTCGCTTGCTGTTTGAATGTTTGTATATATAAAATATTACTTATATGCCGATATAAAATTTTACCATTGGGAAAAAGGCGTAAATATAACTTTTGATACAACTCTTATCCCAATATCTTCTCATGTAGTAAAGGTTACATGACTCACTAGCAATCTACACAACAAATTAAAAATTCATAGTTACATATTATTTATGTCATACAATAGTCATTATTTAATTATATAAATACCAGTAAAGCATAACCTGTGCATCCTATTACGTGTCCTATTACTAAACTATCTAAAAATTCTCACATAACCGGTAGAAATCATGTTAATTAATTCTCGGAGAAATAAAATACTCACCTGTTAATGATCTTGGCATTGGCAATCGATTAACCGAAGAAAATGTGCTTTACGAATTAAATTTTTGAAATAAATCATCGATGTTCACAGAAATATTTCATTTCCGATACGTTGCATAACTAACCGAGGTTTCTATAAAAATTTTAAAGGAATTTTATTGAGAGCAAAACACTATACAATGGATTTAACAGTGAACAATTTGAGATTAAAATTATTGTTTCTACTCATGCATTGAAAATAATTGATAAAAAATATGAAAAATATAAACTTTTTTATTTTTATTGCAATGGATTTATTAAGGCTACGTTTATTCAATTTTATTTCTTTACGTGTCCTTAATAAATAAATCAAACATAATTCTCATTTTTTAATATTAACACATTACGGTCCGCACATTTTAGCTAAATAACTATACTGAAATAGTTTTTTCCTAGACTTTAGATCTCGTGTATATTCTTCATCCATCTATTGACATATTTTAAAAGTCAAATTAAAATTCATATAATTTTTTGGTAGTATAGCAGCACGTATTCAAAGATGCCACATTGGCGTTTCCAGACCATAACGTTTGTCTCGAAAATGACGCCAATGTGACGGTCGCGGACCGTAAAGTGTTAAATTAAATCACACTTAGGTATTTTTGAGATAAATATTTTCAAAATTTACATATTTTAAATATGTATGTACAATATATTAAATTTATGAAAATTTTAACCTTACCTCGGATATTTAGCGTTTAAAAAAACTTCGCTTTAAGGGAGAACACTATACGGGGAATGCCGAAATGTTATAGGGTGTATCACTATAGGGGGGCTTACTTTGTGTTATAGAATTATTTTTAATAAAATTCAACGTCATTACACGGAACTCGGGCATATTATTATGTCATTGAACATTGAGAATTAATCACGTATATTTAACATGCAATAAAACTAAAAACAAAATATTGACGCAGGTCATTAAGAATAAATGACAGCATGCATGTCCAAAATACTTAAACACAAGGAGGCATTATCTGAAACCAGTAGCAAAAACAGAGTGGGATTTCCGAACCATCCAAAAATCACGCGTCAGTGCTATTCTTATAAACGAATGATAATAATGAAGTATTCAGGTCTGGTGTTTCCCAATATAAACAAAACATAACATGTTGGCAATAGAAATACGCTCTGACCAACCAATAAAAAATAAATATATTTCCGAGAATTGCCGTAATTCTATTTTAATTTATCTCCAGAGAGAGCACACCTATTATTGTAACATAGTTGGTAAACTTAACCTTCTGACTGCGAATGTCTCAACCGTTGTGACGGCTAATTGCAGTGTGTTTCATATTTTAAAATATAAGAAATCGAAAGAAAAAGAATGAAAACTTTCATGTAAAAAGTAATCTTTGGTTGAAAGCCCGATGATCTTTACAAGTTTGTTTAACACCAACACTACTGAATTTATTTTTAAAATATTTAGTGTTGAAACATCATTTGTGTCCTTCAGAACGTAATGGGTTAAATTAATACATTACATGTTTTATTCGTGAGACGAATTAAATTATACAATCACTAAAAGAAGAACTTTTTACAAACTGACTACTAACGTCTCAGTTGTTTAGAAATCTGAGTACATAGTTCGATTGTTAAAATACAATATAATATATTCAGTTTTTTAAGTTCATCATCATAATTTATTGATTAAACTGGCATTTAATTGGTAGAAATTCATTATAACACGGTAAAAAAATAGCAATGTATTTTATTTCTACAAAATTTATAAGATATATAATTGATAACTGAAGCGTGAGTCGAAATATCTATTAACTTATATACTTTTAAAAATTTGTAGAACTTAAATACATTGCTATTTTTCGCCGTGGCATTATTATAATATGAATTTATAATATGGTTGATAGTTATTTTGATATCACGTCATTACCAGACCATCAGTATTTATATGTATTTTGCATAGATTTGTTGATATTATATTACCTTTATAACGGGAAATAACTGCACTAGTAATCAATTATAAGCAAGAGCGATACATTTCGCGCCCTTAGTAATCAATCATGCAGATGAATCTTCGTCAATTGTTCTTATTTTAAATGTCAGCAATCCGACTTCTAAAATAATAACCGGTTTTCTCACAACTTCAACGCAACATAAAGCTACGTAAAATCGAAACAACAAAATTACGCACGCGTGCCATGAATATCTAAATTGACTGACACACTTAAATAAAATACACGCACTCTTACGCATGTGACGTCATAATTGTCACGTCACCTGTCGTGGCCGTGAATTGAGTTACATGCAGAATTTAATTGGCAGTTCATTATCCAAAACAATGCCATTGTACGATTAAATTTGCAGTAATTTTTTAGACGTTTATTACTTAACTCAGTCCACAAAGTGAATTTTAATAACGAGCTATTTATTCTCAGGGGTGGGCTGAAGGCAGGGTTGGCAGGCGTCCCATAATAAACTTAATTGTCACGGGTATTCAAAAACCGATTTCCGCAATGCCATATACCCAATTAAACCAAATTTGAATACGTAAATAATTTATATCTGAGCAGACTCGTGCAAGCTTTTTAATGAGTGCATCCTGAAAAATAAGCGAAACATCCATACCTCGGAAGTAAACGACTACGAGTCCACAATAATGAGAAATGAGATAATAAATAATTTAATTAATACAATAATATACCAAAGTATTGACCGAACGCTATAACAGTGCGCCTGGAAATGCGGCGGATGATGAAACAAAATATGAAGCCCCTGGATAAAGCGAATGAACAGACCGCAAAAATGACAAGTAAGTATCCACGGTATTTATGGACATTGAAACCTATTGTAGATAAATATTTGTTTGTAAAAAGTATTTGTTGAATAATAGAGAATTAAAAATTTTCTATCTCTAACAATTTTTGTGTCAGATCGGAAATGCACACAGCGCTACGTTTCCACGCGCATAAGTAACGTGGTCGATCTATAGTGTTGATGATTACACGGTGAAAAAATAGCAATGTATTTTAGTTCCACAAAATTATTTTTAACAAATATAGTTGATAGCTATTTCGCCTCACACCATCGTCAGAACTATACGCAGGATAGTTCTGACGATGGCTTGAGGCGAAATAGCTATCAACAATATTTGTTAAAAATAATTTTGTGGAACTAAAATACATTGCTATTTTTTCACCGTGTTATAATGGAGTTCTACCAAGTGAATGCCAATTCAATCAATAAAATGTTTATGATTACTTTATAAATAATAAAAAATAGGTGCAAGATCCATATATTTTTTTCATGGTAAAGAAGAAAATTGTTAGATATGACAAGAATTTCATATTTTTATCTTGTATGTGTGTGTTTCTCAGGTACCTACTACTGCAGTACTATTGTTCAAAAATATTATCAAATTAAAACCATAAAATCATTTACATAATACAGAATAATACTGAAATAAAAATTAACATTTTTATGCATATTCTGTGAGTATGGATATATTTACAAATATTATGTATGACTAATATGTATAATAATATATATTTTTCCATCTTTCTTTTTTACGTTCAGCTTTCCCAACAAGTGATTTTGTAAATCTTAAAACACTTATTGTAAAATATAATAACACCTTAATAAAAAATTAAGTCCTTCAGTTTTCGGAAAATTACGAAAACTTTTACTAAGCAATTCATGTGTAGTTTTACTCGTCACACAAGCATTTCAACAACATTTATTTAATTTACCTGTGCGTATAGATTTTTATCCAGATGAATGGAAATATAATTTATTTTTTCATTTCTTATTAAACAATAATTATCTAATCGGAGAATTTAAGAACAGAATGAGAAGGAGGTATTATCTTAAAATCAGTGTCTTCTTTACACAGTGTCATTTTCCTTACCATCGCCTTGACCACCACCACTTGAAGTTCCGTGTTGAGTCATTCACTGTAGATGACTGCGGTTATCTCTTGAAGGATGTCGCCTAACAATGATGCATATTCAAAAATTAGCATCTTGAGTTGACCGGATCTGTATTGCCGACATTGAAAAAACAGAAGTAAACAGAAGAAAAAACAAAAAACAGAAGAGTGGTATAGAAATGTATCAGTGTGGAATATTTTATTTTACCACGTATCTACTTGTTTTTAGATCTGATAATCGGAGTGTGGGTGAATTGGTTATAACTAATGTCACTTTTACTATATTTAAGCACTTCGGATTGAATTATATTGACACTAGATCATCAGAGTTAGTTCTGATGAAGGCGTAAACCGAAATAGCTATCAATTATATATCTTATACATTTTTTAGGTCCAAAATATGTTGCTATTTTTTCATCGTGTTATAATAGAGTTCTACCAAGTAAATTTCAATTCAATCAATGAATTATATTGCTTTGAAGTCAAGTAAAATATTATGAAAATATTTAATAAATTTTGAATGGATGACGTGTCACATTATGAATGGATATAACATTTACATCCATGTATGGACACATAGATTAATTTGCAAAACATGGCCATATTTTTTTCAGGAAATCAATCAATTTATAATAATGCACTTTAAATATTATTTCACAATATTATTTACGAATGATATTATTTAAAAAATATATGTACTTCATCTTGGTTGGCGTTAATGATGTAAACAAACACACCAAATGAACTAAGCAATCTTGCATCACATTTAAAAGATTCTTTTCTCCTGATAAGTCAGTTTTAGATATAAGTATTTTTTATTAAGTTCTGTGACGTTATTAGGCTTTTTAATTTACAATGCATATAACTTACGTTTGATAATTATTGTTTCAATATGATCAAAAATATTTTACCGTAGATATCCGAACGTATCATAAACAACCCTACGTCGCACGACCAGCCCTCATTCAGTTAACAAAACAATCTGAGTTAGTTTCGTGAAAGCAGAAACTGTGTTCATAATATGCTACAGGAAATATAGTTTTATTCTCTCAATTAAATAATTGAAATGCTACACGCGAGTTTATTGCAACTGGATTATGAGCCAAAGTTTGGCGACCCCAGGACAATGATACGATGCATCTAATAGGTTGATTAGTTGCCCGCATGTCTACCGCGTATAGCAGCTGCATCTGCAAATCAAGAATTTGCAATTTTGTGCACACAAATGCACGTGTGGAGCATTAAACGACAATAATCGAAAAACCCCAACCGCATACTATCAACACATATATTATAAATAATAAAATCACATTTTTTAGTACTTATTTCCACAATATATTTTTTGATCAGGACCGGTTTCAGTTGATAATGCTCGCGATGAGCGAAACCGGTCCTGATCAAAAAATATATTGTGGAAATAAGTACTAAAAAATGTTTTTTTATTATTTAAAATATCATGCCTTTCCATCAAGAAGTGACAGTTGACACCTTAAAAGTGACATATATTATATGTTACACGGTGAAAAAAAATAGCTATGTATTTTAGTTCAACAAAATTATATTTTTAAATATAGTTGATAGCTATTTCGGCTCACAACATCGTCAGAACTATGCTTAACCTAACATTTGCTTATCTATATATAGCTGTGTAGAAAAGGTACACAATACATCTTCTCTTGCGAGAAAGAAACAAGCTAGGCCGTTAAAACAGGAGTTATAATGGAGTTCTACCAAGTGAATGCCAATTCAATCAATATATTATATGTACATTTCGAATTGCAAAATATAATAATGTATACAAATATAATTATTTTTAAGTTTACTCGACACCACGTGCACGCGTGTTTGAAAGGTGCTACAATCGTGACTTGCAAAAATAACGGAAAATTTTCATTCGGCACACCTCTGCAATATTCATTAATTTATTACTAACAATAAGAAACAAACAATTTAAATAATACATCTTACAATGTAATTAATACACGTATAATCTTTAAAACGAAGAGTTTCCTCAATATTAATTAGTGGATTTTGTATATAAGATGTATACTCCGTACTAAATTTTCAAAGAACATCTTAATGAACAATTTGCCGGATCGGTTGGTTGATTTAGAATTCAATACACATAGATAAGAAAGGTAGGAAAAAAACTGATAAAAAACTACTTTTTGTCGAAGTCGTTATTTTTTAACGACTTCACAGACCAGGTCAACACAATGTGTATATAGGAATCGCAATATCGAGCATTTTCCCCGTGCCGAAATACTTAAGGAAATCGTCAATTCAGATATAATTATAATATCTTATTTAAAATTCTTTAGTTTTCAAAATACATAACCACAGACAAACAAAAACTGTGCCAAATATTTAAGGAATTTATTATAACGCCTTGATTTTGTGAACGTATTTATTTTTTTAATGATTAAGAACTATTTTTGAAGTTGCGATATTATTAACATGCTTATTAAAGTGAACATTATTCCAGACAATAGCCGCTCGATTCTCTCACCCTGAGAGATACGATACTTTGTTTCCTTTACACGTACGTTATGTTGGTAGCTCTTTACTTAAACTGCTGTATTTATATTGTATTTGTTCACTGCTGTTAGACGATATATCTTGGCTTAAATTAAAACGTCTATTATTAATGGAAGAGATTGGATCATTTATCTACCGAGGGGCGGTTTTGTATCCTGTCAAGATTTCACCATATTAAAATTTTGTTGAATATCAAATTCAATCTAATTGTCAACAACCTAACAAAATTAATACAATCAAACTGATTTTCGTTATTTGAACAATAAATATAAAGCCGCTTAAGCTTCAAACTGATTAATGACAATATTTATAACGATAACTTGGAATTTTCTTTTAAGCCAGAATTCACGTCTTTAGTCCTTCAAATGCCTTGAGTTGGCGAGACCTAAAGTGAAAGCAATTTCTTTACAACATCAAAACCTAATACATACAACATTCTTGGTTGATAATTTTTGACAATATTTCATGCCTCAATGTTTCATTATGATTCCAACGTCTTTTGTATGCTTAAAATATTGATTTATTTAACATTCATATTTGGCTGGATATTGGGTGTTAAGCGGTCATTTTATAAGGCCAGTCTACCGTGCACGGGTGTACAGAGCAGGTTAAAGCGCGTGCAGTATTCAGAGGGTTAATTTTTACTTGGTCGGATAAAAGTTTAAGTTTTAATAACACATTTTTTCATCGGGCTGTGGATCTTAGAGCAAAGCGTTTACGTAGAGTAGGTCTTGTCGCCACCGAAACAAACAAAATCCTGACGAATTAATATCACATACTAATAGACAGGTGAAATCAAATGTTGAATATTAAAAATAAGAATTCAATCTGATTACTCATCAAAATTAATATAAAAAATAGCCATACGAAAAAATGTAATAAATAGGCACAACAATCATTGACATTAAAACAATGCTATTGACCTACCAATACAGATTTTGTCCGTCAAATACAATAAAATTAAATCAAGTGAACAATTATTACGAGGCCGAAAAAACAAATATTTTTATGTTAATCAATTTGTTTAGTTTTTCCTGTCATTATAGAGCTGATTCGATGCAAGAACGGTGGCGTAAAAGTCAGTAGAGCACGCGGCTCAGCGACGCGCGACACGTGCAAAATATTTACAATAGATAAGAAAGATAATGCATTGGTAACAATATTGCTAAAAATAAACTTAATCTTTTCTTCACGTCTGAAGTAAATCCATATTTATTCTTTAGATTACAAAATGGTATAATTTTATTGGACAACCGGATACACATAATACTGCCAAAATTGGCAATTAATGCCAAAAAATCGTTTTATTTTTGCCAAACGATTGCGATACCAAATATAGAAAATCATAGATTTTTACGTTTATTTCATTTTCTTGTATCTTCTTAATATTTTAATTTGTATATTCTTCCACTCTAAGTTTTTTTAAATAGTATTTACGATGTCTAGAACAATTTACTATATCTAATTATATTCAACAAAAAAATATTGAACTGGTAACATATTTCCATACAAAAATAAAAATACATTCTATCGGATTCGCATATTTTAACACTGAGTCCATTTGAACAGGTTTCGAATAAATATCACTGTACACATAAAACGGTTGTAGATGCTTCTATGCACTTATAACAGTAATCTACATTTCATAGAGTTCAGTCGTTAATAACTGTCGACACGTAAATCAATCATTTTCTCAGTTATACTTATTGAGTACATACATTATATTTTGCCAATAAATTTCTACAAACATTATGAATATCAAAATGCCAAAATAATTGGTAATAGAGAACATTCATATTTATGTGATAAAATAGAATCTTGGAATAACAAAAATTCTTATGTTATAGGTCTTGAAAAGGAAATTATATAATTTAAATGTACATTTTATACAGTCAAGAGACGTTATACGGAATCAAAAGATCACTACTATTCATTTTGCTAAATCAAATACTTTTTATTATAATACACCCTGAGTTTTAAAGTAATTTCAAATTTAAGCCTTCTAAATTAAAAATCATTTCATCCAGTAGGATTATTTTCAAAAAGCTTCACTTAATAAACTTAATAATTGATAAACTTTTTCTACCCAAAACTAAAATCGAATTTGCGTGGATATAAATTAAATAAAAATAGTTGAATTTTCGTCATTAGAACTTTACGAACAGTAATGTGAAATATTTGTACAGATATCTTAGATTATAATGTTTTATAGGTTCATGGGCTTTTACGGTTTACCCAACTTGTGACTTGTAACCACTAACTGGAACGCGGTGTCCAAGAAAAACTCTTACATATTTTGTTTCAATTAAAAATACTTTTTTCACTTCATCAATTTGCACATTAAAGAATTGCCACAACTTTTTTTATGATTTTGATTTTTTCTACGATGCGGTTTTTTCTGATATTTTATTAATTGCAAGATACACAAACTTCGCATAATACTGATGTTTTCAATAATATAATATGAATTGTTAAAATTGCTGAACTAATTTTAATTGTTTGAGCCTGTTGATTTTAAAAAAAGGTTACAATCTACTGCTCCAGACGTGCATTACAACGTAATATATAGAGCCTGCACTTGCATTATGCATCTCTACTTAAAACGATCAAACCATTTAATAATGATTCATATTTTGCCCTACAAAATATTAAACTACCGTTATATATTAGGTGTACTTTTTAGAGACACAATTTTTTAAATTACAAATAATGATAAATATTGCGTCATTCATAGAATAAGCAAACAAAATATTTAAAAAAAAACAAGTTTAGTCACCATACATTAAAAGATTAAAGAAGGAATAAAGATTATCTGCCATATGGATTATATCGTTAATTAAGACAGGTTTGCACAACACTCGGCCCATGATAGCTAGTATTCGATACATACACAACGATGCGGGTCGTGAAACAAACGGTTATTTACAATCAAGTTCAGCAATAAATATGTGAATTTAAGACAAGACTTTTAAAATAATTTTCGAAAAATCTACCGATACTTGGCTATATTATTACTTCATTTGCAGCTGATTTAACAATATTAGCTCCAAATTTAAACATAGTTTACTTGTCAGAAATTGCTTCAAAAATGAAGAGTGCAAAATGTATATTTTCTATTGAGAACCTATAAAAATCATTAATAATTTCTTGTAAAAAAAAGAGTCAAATATTCCATTAATTTTTCGTCTTTCCCTTTATTATGTTATAATATCAAAATAGTGATTGAATTGGCATTTATTTGGTATAACTCCATTATAACACGGTAAAAAAATAGCGATGTATTTCAGTACTACATTTTTTTTATAAAATATAGTTTATAGCTATTCAGGCTAACACCATAGCCAGAACATTATAAGCATAGTTCAGACGATAGCGCGAGCTGAAATAGCTATCAACTATATCTGATAAAAAAAAATTGTCAATCTCAAATACATTGCTATTTTTTCACCGCGTCATAAAATTAAAGCTCCTTTTGCTAGTTTAGATATTTTATTAATAATTTTTTTTTTGTCCAGAATGTGGCACAAACTCTTCAATGAATGTGGCACAAAATTACCAAAATGTTGTACACCCATGATTTAAAGTGTAAAGTAGTGCAGCTATACATACTGTAAATATATTGATGTGAACATGCTTCAAAATAAGACGTCTCATTAAAAAATGTTACATAAATCACCAATTTGCTAAACGTTGACCTGCGGCGTGACATGAATCGCAAATAATCATTTCTGGGCCCAGACAAATTGATTCTGCAACCAAAGTTTTTTTTAATCATTAAAACCTATGTGTCTACGTATTATGACAACATAATAAAGTTCATACCCAGTGGCATTACTTGGTGGAGGAGAGAATAAAAATAATAAGACTATTCTTGTTTTTTTTTATTATTTTATTGCCGCCGTGTTTTTGTCTGAACTTTGATACAGTGTTGCGTCACTGTTTCCAGTCCATTACAGATTGAATATCAAACCAGTGGTGTTACATCGATTTCGGGGCCGTACACAAAAATACTTGACAATAATGATTTGATGGCTGCGACGGCCAAGATTATAAGAATGCATTAGTGACTTCAAGCGAAGAAATTAATCACTAGCAACCTTGTGATCTGGCCACAGAAAAGCAACGAAGCAAAAACTCTTATAAGGCTGGTTTCACGAAGATCATGAAAATTATGATTGAATTAAATTATCTTTAATGTATGTAATTATGCATGTATATATGATGTACATTTTTGAGCTTTACGTGGTCTATCTAGTTTTTAATAATAGCTGCTTGCGAATCAGGATATTCCAATATCTTTCTAATTTAATTTAAATTATATTTTATTTATGATATCGACTAAAGGTGCTTGATGGAATTTCAATATCAAATTTGAATTGTTACACGTCACATCAGTTCTGTTGCATCCGTGTGATAGAATGCCTGAAGATGCCGAAAGGTGAAACCCGAGTCGTTAGTGACAAAACGTGTGGAATCGTACAAAGTTGTAACAATTCAAATTAAAATTATATTATTTATCTAAAAATAAAATTTTATCTGATCAGAGTATTTTTGTATATTTAACAACTGGGTGAGCAAAAATTTCATTCATCGTCGCAATATATTATCTTGAATGAATATATTTTATTAATCAAAAAAATACAATAATACTCACTCTTTGACTAGAAGACAGTAATATAAATAATATACATGATGAAACTCAAACATTATACTAATCGAATATTCTCTAATGTTAGTTTTTATGTTACATAGATTTTTTTAACCGGATATTTGTTATTTTTGTTTGTAATAGGCACTCTACTATAACATTCTGGGTGCGTGTCTGAGTAAAATAAATACTTATTCCTTATTTTATCAGATACCTGCACACGGTGACGTTGGCAAGTAATTTGCAAAAAAAATAATCCAGCCATTTACCATGTAAAAAATGACACGCCACTGGAAATATATTATATAAACATATAAACTCTACGTCATTTATGTTTCATTGTTTTATATAACTCGGTCACATGAACCAAATAAAGCGTTTATAATAAATTATAAATACTAATTGATGAAATGTTTGACTAAAAAAATAATTGCGTTGTGTAACATTGAGTTTAAAAAAATCGGCGAATAATTGATGTTTTCTACATGTGTCACACAAATTAAAATCGTAAGAATTTATTATGTCTTACATAATCGCACAGATAACTTGCTAGAGATCCTTCAGTCAGTCCGTCTGCAGTTAAAAAGATAGATTAATGATTATTTTAAAGTTCTCAGAGCCTACTAATGGAAGAACGTAATCTACAGTACACTGTCAATCTCCATGTCTTAAAAATAAACCCGAAATAACCAGTAAAAAGTATTATCGAATCATTTCATAGCTATCATGAAAATCTAACATTTCTACCACTCTTTTTTCATAACTAACATAAACGCAATTGCAATAAAAAGAATTAAAGACAGACATATTATAGATATCATCTGTACTATTTAAAATCATCGATCATGCATGGTCCATAAGTATACCCGCATATATAGTTAAAAAATATAGTTCCACGTGACTCTACTCAAGCCATAAGAGCGAGAAGTAGATTTATTTTTATACACAATCAACTTCAGAAATCATGTTAATTTGTCCAAAAAATATGATGATCATAACAATCAATAGTTTTTTGGCACAAATATTTTTCTTAGTATTGCTTATTTTTATCATTAAATAACAACGTTATTTTTTATATGAAGAAAATACCCGATATACATTTGGCAATTAATGCGTTTATACCATTGTAATCTAACCTAGACTTTAATGCTCTAAATTTCTTAAAAACTAAAAAGTAATATAAGAATAATTCTAGCTCTTAACATGGAAATGAATATCCGATGACTATATTATATTACAATAATTAAAATAAAATTTTAATAATAAATCATATTTTTTTTAAATATTATGATAATAACTGTCCTTCAAAGCGATAATTAAAAAATATTTTTCAATCAATGGAAAATCATTTTTTTCACAGCCAAACAAAATGTTGTTGTCAAAGTTTTGATGCATTTAAAATAAAACCTATCAAATACATGCTAATCAATATGTAAATAGTAGGTATTTATTTGCTTTATCTATTCAAAATCTGCAGATCGAACCGATGAAAAAATATTTAAACAATCAGATAATCAACAATGGTTGTTACACCGAAAGTAAAAGCAAGGTTGTCCCATAAAATAAAAACACATATTAAGAAACTATTATTACAAACTGATTAACACAGTATCAAAAAATGTTCTCGAAATCCAAAATATATGTATATATTTTTTTTACCATTTGAAATTCACATTTAATCAGTAGTACTTAGTACCTAAGTACTGAATATTTCTCCCGATGGATATTTGTTTGGAAAACGATTTTTTTTTTTTGATAAAGCACACTCCTAACATGTAGCATATGAAATCTTAAAAAGGCAAACAAATCTCATATGTTAACAAATCTCGATAACGAAATCTAATAATACACGTAGATTATAGTTTTATTTACTTTTACAAACTTTATACGTCACTTTTCATACGTACTAGATGTCGTTATACTGCATTTAAATGTATACCTGTATTCGATGGTGTTTAACCAAATTTGATTGAATCTATCATACATTTATTACAACTTGGCACCTTATAGACTATTAAACCGGATACTTGAAAAGTATTTGCATTATAAGTATAAAGTTCACAGACACTATATACACGGTGTTCATTTGATAATTATTTGATATCACAAAGTCGGGGTGTGAAAGTTATATTTTCCAGGCGAGAAAAATTATAAAGCTTAATCTACACTAACACGGTGAAAAAAATAGCAATGTATCTTAGTTCTGCAAGATTTTATAGAACTAAAATACATTGTTATTCCTTTCAGCGTGTTTTAATGGAGTTACCACGTGAATTCCAATTCAATCAATTAATCTACACTACCTAAAAATGTATAATAGTACGTTTTTTACGAATACATGATCATTCTTACATTATTTTCCAGTTACATATATTTACTTACACAAAAACATTTTCATATTGTTGATTAAGATTTTCAGAAGTATAGTATAATTCGAATATTAATTTACTATAAATTTTAGTTTGTTATGTTTCATTGTCTACCAAAATTCCTCGTACAGCGTGCACGGAACGACTAATCAACACGAAAATGCGGAAATTATTAAATTTTCATTACCATTCAAGAGTTTTAGTATATTACGAACAGGTATTTATATAATATCAGAGTCTATTTAATGATTCACCGTATAAATAGTTGAATACAAATTATATAAGCTTTATATGGAACATAATTATATAATAATCATACCACAAAGGACTCTGGTTATTTTTCAAACCTCTAAGAATCATGGTCGAATTGTCGATTTTCCACCGAGGATTCGTTTCTTCTTATAAGTCTCGATATACAAAAACAAAAATCATCAGTAAACAGGAATATAAGCTTAAAACAACAATAATCTTTCGATTGGCCTATAAACCAAATCAAACGTTAAAGTAAAAAGGATATTAAAAAATAAATATGTAGTATAAAACAGTTGAAATTTATTTTATCATAAATGTTTTAAGCCGTCTCATACTTAATAATGATGAACTATTAATTAAGCTATTTGCATTGCGGCCGTAAAAATAAGGAACTATTTTATCTATAACACCATAAAAAGCGCGATATAGATTTGAATTTTAATAGGCATGTGATTTTTTTTACTATTTTATCACAAACAACGTATTTTGCAGTATAATTGTTTTTATAAACAATAATACATAACTACTCGTATCCGGATGATCGATCTTTTCATCATATTCATTTTCTTTGATCGATTGATCGATTCTAGATTTATATTTACAGACATTCATATAATATATACCAGTGACATCTTCGCTATTTTCCACACACCTCTTACCTGGAACTGAAAACGGTGCTAAAAGAGACACCTTAACTAATAACCACTTCTTAAAAAAATTGTCACTAATTTGAAACAGTTACATTAACATTCTATGAATATGTTTTTCACGTCTCAAAAGAGTGAAACTATCATATTTTAGGAGTCATTTTAACAATATTATATTCGAAAAAAGTATTTCATCTTTTTTAGTATATAAATAATAAGCCCAAGGATCAAACATTACAAATATTATATAAGCCATCACCCCCGGATGAAGTGTACAGCGCTCATATCAAATTTTAATAATGTATCTTTTATTTGTATATTATTTTCATTGTCGTTTATAAATATGCACCATCGCTTTTATTCCCATATGTATAAGTGACTAGACACTAATATAATCCAGGTAGTTAAATCTGAGCGGTACGCTTTTTGTGTTTTCTTTATATTTTTTATTTTATATAGGAAGCTCTTTATTTAAATTTCGGTATTTGTGTCTACTTTTCTCACTGTGCAAATGTAAAGGAATCAAATTCATACCGTTCAGGTCTGGGCTCTATTCCCAAGAAAAATACCACTGAAAAATATTACAATGTTAAAATATACAGTTGTTGTTTTTTATGTAAACAGAAAGAGTGAAGATTAATAAATTAAAAATACAACCACTTTTGGTATGAATTTCTGAAGTAGAACGATATCAACACGAGGAGAAAAGAAAATTCGGCTATGCGATAATTTTAAATAGTATGGTTTGATCAACATATTTATTAATTTTCTATAATTTATTGAGTCTAGGGAATGAAAATAATTCTTTATTTAATTACTGACTTTACTCACAGACGACTTCACGTGTAATTGGAAGTTTTGTGTGCTTCAATACGTGAAAGAGTATCAGTTTATTGAGGTGATATATTTTCAATGGAGATTATGATTCATACATATATATTTTTTAATTCGTTACATTTCCCATTTTATGCATCGACTCTTATACTGTCATAAGTTGTAGAAGCAATGTAAAATTTATAGACGCATAAAATTTTACTACATGGCTGATTAAACACCTCATCTTTTACTACTTGCCTGTTTCATGTATTGACATTTGACATTGAATACATTGCATTCATAGTTAATGATAATAAAATACATTATTAATCATTTATTGTTATGCGGCTGTCTAATATACATGTGAAGACTATATGAGTACTGGAATCACTAAAATTTTTAATAAATAAACTTAATTAAACAAAAATTATGATACTTAATGTATCCTGGTAGATAACTATATAATCATGAGAAATCAACACAAGGTTCTCCAAAATGAATTTTAAAGTTTTCAATAATCACATAGAATTTTGTAGAACAATATACCTATATTATCTTTATCTACTTAGTAATTTTTTATTTAAATTAATAACTTTATTTTTTTCAAAAATATAAATAAACGAATTGAAAATTTAAAAAATAATCGCCAAAGGATTGAAGTTAAAGCATGTATTATATCTCAGATAATACTTCGTAATTCGTCTGTTGGTCTATATCGGCCATTCTCATGTACGGTCTCCTAAAAATTTTGTTGCGGCCACCAGAAGCTTCTAAGATAATGTTAATATTTTTGTTTCAACAACATTCGTACAGGTGCGGCCACGAGGCATTTCCAGATTGCTGCTGATGTATATTATGCGACCACAAAACAATTTTACGTGAGAATTATTGGTTCATAATGAACCCTTTATTGGTTTATAGGAAGCCCGTCGGTGATATATTTATATATATGAGTGGTACTAAATGATATTATAATATATTTTTTATTCCTTTATTCTTCAATATTAGTATTTGGTTACAGTCATCCTAGAAAGACTGTTCTGATTAAAACCCGTTTCCCTTTTATGGTGGACTCTTATTTGAATGCCTTATTGCGTACGTTTTAAAAAATAAACATTACCAATTCACACCTGGCTTACAGGACTGGATTCGAAATGCATAAATTAAAGTAACCAAGAAGATTATTTATGAAGCAAATCATTTATTAGCGTGACTAGTGAATTGTAAATCCGGGATCAAGAAAGGGTTAATTAATTTTAACGTCCTTTTTTGCTGCTTTGACGCTTGCATAATTTATTACTGTACTTTACTTCAATCTATGTTTTTGTATTAATATTAAGTGAGACATTCTGGGTAATTCCATATCCTATACGATAAGACACGAAAACAATCTGATCTTTACCTAGTACACGTCCTTGATGTTTTTTGAAGAATATTGGAGTATTTTACTATGCAATTCATTTCAAAGTATAAGGTATCTATCGAAAAATATGAAAATATCACATGTTGCAATACCTTTGAATAAAAATCCATATCTCTATTTTAAAAAACATGTAAAAGTTTCCATTTTGTGATCTGAATCGTGAGCCCCCATGAAATGAATCGTTGAAAGTTTTCCCCTCGGTTATAAAATCAAAGCTTACTTAATTTTTACTACAATTATCTTTATCACACCGGAACACCGAAATTCTAATAAAACGTATTTACACGTTTGAACAATGATAAAAACAATTATGTTACTAAGCGCTTTACAAATACAATAATTAAAAGTTTATTTTAGTTTATCATGAAATTAAACGATCTGGCTTTAAGGCATAACCGTCTATTTATTTGCTTTATTGTTTAATTTTATTTGCTCATTGAAGCCTTTTGCTTATAACAATCGTATGAACAATATGAATCGTGAAAAAAATAAGCCGTGAATTCACACAACTTTACGATATTTTCTTATTGTAGTCGACATTATATCAGTGTATAAAATTTTAATTCACTTGACTAATTATCGGCAGGTTTATTTGAGCGCCTAGTTAATTTTAAGCTATGTCCAAAGCTTAGAAGAGGATTTTTTTGCTAGAAAATATATGATTGCTGTCTCATTTATTATTATGATGACGTTTGACACTTTCTTCAGCAGAAGATAAAAAATAATGATTGTTATTGCGTCTCAGTTGAAAAATAATGAGCATAACATATTTGTAAATTTTCTATACAATCGGCAGAGCAACATTGTGGAAGCTCATTTAAAAAAAATAATTGATATCTTATTATTACATAGTGTATTTCGCTTCTTCGAGAATAATTTTCACATTTGCTACATCGTATTATTATTCATTTCTAAAGTAAACAGTGAATATAATCCTTAACTTTAAGATGAAGAGTAAGATGGAACTTTCGCCTTTTCACTAAACATGAAGAGGGCTAGAATTAGATAATAACAGTACTAATTATCATAAAAATACTAATTCATAATATACAATTCTTCATTTCACAACTACACAACTGCTTACCTTAGTAATGAATAAACTTATGATACAATTAGTCTAAATCTTCCCTAAATATCATATATTTATTATGTTGTTTCCATCATTAATTTTTTACATTGAGGCCATTTAATTAACGTTAATGTTTTCGTCTGGTCTATGCAAAAAAAAATATAGAATTTATTTCTCTTTAATAGTATCTACTTCCACAACAAAACAAATTCTATATTAATACAACTATTTTTGAGCAGCATAATGTAATATATTATTCTTGCGATATTTAAACAACACAATTTTCTATTACATAATTTGTAATAAACAACAAAAATTAATCTTAAATCCATCCATTCATGGTCTAACACCAAATATTTATTGCTAGATCAGTGATTGCGTGAAAATAACCAATGAATGCCACTTTTTATATTCTATCATAAAGGACAGTAGTTCTCGTTCAAAATTTTACTTTAACCACATAAATATCAGCGGTATTATTAAAATATCTCATGACCACACCATGTTTTTTACACATAATAAAAATAGCAGTAGCACTTACTAAAAAATACATGGACTTACAAGTTTATATTTAATAAAAGACATTATTTCGACATATGTATTGGCATTAATTTATTTAATAGGAATGCACTTGGAAATTGTTTTCAATAGCTTAATTAGTTTTTCCAATGCTGAGGGTCGCACATGAGAACTACTGATGTAAGACCGTGTCAATCGATTGCTCCAAATTAAAATGTGCATGGGGCTAAAGAAGCTAATTATAACATGTTCTGTTGTTCTTGTGCAATGTAAAACAAAATGGACAGTCATTGGTCATCTCAACAGAAGTTATTTGTAATACACAAGATCATTCATTGGCCATTCGACTTCAAGAGGAACAATCTTCTTTGATCAAGAGAGGCTGAGTAACTGAATTTAAACTGTGGTCGATAAATCGATCTATGACAATATTTTATTTTGAGAACATTTCTTCATATACGATTAAAGAAGTATACGATCATACATATGTGTATATACAATATATATATATTGCAATAAAACATGATGTCATATAGCAACGCATTAGAATCTTTGTCATTTTATGTAAATTTTGTATTATTTCGTGATTTGGTATAACAAAAATGTCACAGAGATAACTTATAATAAAAGTAATAATTTCTGGCTTTACGCGTGGAACTAATTTGCAAAAAAACAAGTCATTGAATAATGTAATAAACTTATATTTATACGTGACGATATTACTGATTAATCATAAAATATAAGAATACCTTCTTGCTTAATCTTGCATTCAAAATATGTCTCATATAAGACAAACAAATCCATGACCTATTATATGATATGACTGTCAACACAATGTATCAAATTATTGATATCATTATATATGTTTAAATTGTTGCAAGTCTATACTTAGTGATGTATAAGTGAAGTGTATACAAACATTTACACGCTTTATACCCTCTGACATACATATATGTATAGAAATAGCGTTCTCAGCGGTCGCCAACTTTTGGACTGCGAGCAAATTTAGTTTTTCCCAGAACTATTGCGCTATTGTCATTTGAGTCAAGAATCCATCAAAACCAAATATTTTTCAATTTATTTAATAAAAATATATTTTTTTAATTTCTTCATGAAAATTAGTTTTAATTATAATTAAAGGTTATTACATACAACATATCTAGGCCGCGTTAATAAAACATGTAAATAATCTACGTAATTGAAAATTATGAATTAAGTGGTCCATGACCATCAAAAAGTTGGCAACTACTACTTACTGCATTTCATTTTTTTCGTTTAGTTCATTTAACGTTTTCCAATCCGTAATGCGGTATCGTGAGGGTATTTAATAGATATAAATTAAGGAATACGGTATCGCATTGGGTATGTGTTTCTTTATGACGGCGCTGATAGCATTTGCGTTACTAGAATACGGAAGTTTTTGCAAAATTCTTAATTACCATATAAGCATTATTCAAAAAATTAATACCACAAAAACTCATTTAGTTTTCTGTACTGAATTTAAAATATAATAAAATACCGACTGCCTCAGAAATACAAATTCATAATACCTAAAAACAAAATTTCAACATGTTTGCGAGCAATTCGAAGAAACATTTATTAATACATACTTCAAAAGTTTGTAATAACACGTTCAAAAATTTCACAATCAACAGCGCAATATAAATGCATTATGTAAAATATTTTTTTACGTTTTTTAGGCTTGGCGTTACAATCAAAATTCATCGACTAGTAAAAATGTTTGCGATATGCGTCTCCGATCTTGATAATCATATTAAAAAAAAATAGCACTAAAATATTGAGTCTCATTTATAGTATGCCTCTTGTTGATCAATGATCACTTATCACTGTCAAAAAAATTAAGGAAATTAAATGACCATTTATTATTCATTTATTCAGATTCAAATAACATAGAATAATTATGTTATATTCTATATTATTATAGGCAGCTAAAACACTGGGAATTCCACTCCAAGCGCAAATCACTCATGTAGTTATTGTAAGTAGCAGGAAATTGGGAATTTCGTTCGAGTCGAAGACCTTCCTACGACTGGTAGAAAAAAGCTTTAAAAGAATAGATTTAGAATCAATATTTACGTTATAAATAATATTATTATTTGTGATATTAAAAAGTCTGGATATATTTTTTAAAGGGGCGAAACCAATTTCAGAACAATCAACACTATTGGTTCAATTTTATAATACATATCTTTTTAAACGATGCCTTTTCACGCAACACGTCGATCTATTATAGTTCATTGAACTAAGAATATGTCTGAGTTTACTATGAATAGAAAAATAGCCTTGATGATAAAAATTATAGCTTTGCTAACAGATTACTCAAGAAGTTACGTATACAAATCGTACTAGACTAAGGGTCAAGATATATTACGAACAATCTCAAACTATGATGTTATCTAAAAAAACGGTAAGTTTATTACAGAAACAAGTTGATCGTTTTCTTTGTAAATTTAATATAAACTATATTACAAAATACTCTTAGGCTATGTCCATGTATTTATAATATAAGAACATAATAGATAGCCGCACGTTTTGACAATAAGTATGTTATAAAAGACAGCGGTTTACCGAACAAGTAAAATAAAAAAATCAACCATATAAATTCCCATTGTGGACTATATGGACTTCTAGTGAGTGAGTGGACTTTTTTTTAGTATATTTTTACGGAATGTTAGGAATATACTGATCATTCTCACTGAGCGCGTTTATATCCCCCTAACTGTTAACATCTCAAATGTTGTGACAGCTAATTGCAGTGTTTTAATAGATGATACTGAAAAAAATACGAGTGTCAATAGTGTAAAGCTTGCTTTTCTATTGTATATGGCGTTAACTTACATTGCATATATTCTTAGTGACACAGTTACCACGCTGTAAATTGCTAATAACGGATATGATAACCTTCCCACGACAGTGTCTATGTTAATAATGTTAGTTTGGTAAGTATCTGACATCGTTTTCTTCATTTATTGTCTTCATAACCAGATAATATCTACATCAAATCGCACCCTGAGTAAAATACAGTCTTAAGTTTGAATCTGTAATTCTGAATAAGACTGCTAATAGTGATATATGAAATAATAACAACACGAAAAATAAAAACGACGTCATCTTTTTGTATACAATAAATTAATCTATCCGTATATTTATTTACTTTTTTTGTGTTTCAGAAATTACTGGACGCCCCTGACCAACCATTTATTCGCATACTTTTGACCAGCAATACAATTTATAATTATTAAATGCATTCCTGAAATATTTAAGTGTAAATTATATTGATTATAAAAATTTCCATTCGTTAATCTTGCTAATGAGTATTTATGATTGTTTCTACTCTAAATGATTTTTGTTTTATTTTCATTATATTATTACATTATTTTGATTCTAAAATATTACGAAGAGGGCGTTAATATTATATTTAAAAACTAATTTATTTTCACTAAAGACTAACTTTCCTTTTCTTTTCCTAAATTTAGTTCATTTGAATGTAAATATATCGTGTGATTGCTTGGTAAAGTGTTTTGTTAAAAAAAAACACCACTCCGACTCTAATTTTTGTCAACAATATAACTAGAATATACTGAAAAACATAATCGAAGAAATTGACTTTCATAATCGCAGAAAAAAATGGGAAAAACAGACGACATATTGTATCAATTATATTCGAATACAATTAATCACTTTAAGATGACATTTTATACAATAAATCACGTCACAAAATGTGTTTTTTCTTTGAACATATTGCAACATTAAATATTAAAAAAAAATGATTCAGCATTGTTGGTGTTAACCAAAAAGGCATAGAGATTATAAGGAAAAACAGGCAATATTTTAATTCAAATATTAGCTTGTTCACGACAGTTGTTACACATTTTTTTGTACTATATACTTACAAACTGAGTGCTGAATTGTAGATAAGAGAGCCATAGCCGACGAAGGGGGCGAATGTGAATTTAGGATTTGAAAAATCAGATTTTGAGACTATTTTGTTATACAGGTTATCTTCGACTTACGACCGAGATACGTTCCTGGTCGTAAGCCGAATTGGTCGTAATTCAAATTTCATACTAAAATTGTATTTACTTATATAATCTATTAAAATAAAATAGGTTTATTTATTTATATATTTTATTGTTAAATTTATACTTATTTATTAATACAAAATAAAATATTTACTTAATAACAATAAATACATTAATATTTAAAATCTTTCGTCATCTGTACTTTAATAAATACAATCCATTGGCTGATCATCAGCAGTGGAAGAAGAAGCAGTAGTAGTCTTTTTAAAAAAAATATCGTATTAGTTTTTTGTTGTTTTTTCCCTGTATAGCAGCGTAATGCAATTTTTAAAAAAGTGCTATTTTTTGGTCGTAAGTCGAACCGTCGTAAGTCAAGGACTACCTGTACTGCCTACTTTGTATTAAAAATGTTATCATGACATCATATTTCAACTATATAATTATAATAAAAAATATAGTTTTTTTGTCACAAAATTTAATTATCAAAGTTTTTCTTAACATTGTGATTTGTGATATTTTAGCTTTTTGTCATTTATTTTTAACATATACCCCACGAATTGATACATTGTCAAACTCACTCGAGCAACAATATAATGTGGTATATGTATATCCACTCAGTAAACTTAATATATTAATATCAAGATTTTATTTATTTTTATATGTTATTCATACCTGATTAATATGATGCACATTCTTTAAAAGTTTTCAATTTCATATGAAACAAAACTATAGTCCTGAATTATAATTTGACAACGCGCAGTAGTCTCCACCCAGTCTAAAAATATGCACTAATTAAGACGTGCTGCAAATAAATGACCCTTAATCATTGGTTTGCACCCGATTCTCGTTTGTAAAAATTGTGACTAGAATATTAAATGGTGTGGAAAATTCCCAAGCCGGTATTGAAGAAAAAACATATGCTTCCACGCAGTCTACATGAAAAAATTGGCGTAATTAAGCCACGATGCAAATAAATGACCCTCAATCATTGCTTTGCGTTTGGACATCGTTTGTAAAAGTGGCTACTGAAAAAATCATCACTTAAAATATAAGAAAACATTTATTAGACAAAATGTGCCTAAAAATACCAGAATATAGACATTCATAAATGAAATACGCATATCTAAAATATATGTAGTAAAACAATATACGAAACAACCGCGATGACTGTTATGCAATTCGATTAACAGTTGATAATTATAGGTTAGGAATAAATTTTTTAATTTACTAACTGCCTTCGCTTGACTCGCTCTTTTTCAGAACGGTATAGATCAGTGGTTCTCACGTGAAATTTCACTGTGCCCGTATTATAAACATAAACTGTCCTATGGAAATGTCTCGTGGCCGCACCAAATGTGATAAAAAATTTGTCTCGATATTATTTTTTTTAAATGCATTACACTGAATGATCGTTCACAGTATACAGTTGTCGATAAAATCGTCAAAATTAATAAAATAATTGTTGTTAATTCTTTATATGGACTTGATTCATGGTCAACGTATAACTCCGAGCAACATTTTTGAAAAGTATTATTATCAAAACGGTCCTTTACTTAAACTTGACGAAATTCTGGATAATTCAGGTTTATTCAAATTAAAAAACACCTTTCTTTTAATATCAATATCCAAAATATAACAAAATCCTCTGGTGTCCGCACATAAGAACCACTGGTATAGAGTGTGAAGTAAGTTTTTAAAGATTTCGAACATTTATATACCATTCACATCAAAAATGTCTAGCCATAATATTGTTTGAGAAATATCACAAAAATCGCGCATTCAGATTTGTTTACATAAAATAATTTTAAAATCAAAGATAATTCGGCTGCTTGAATGAGCGTCAAAGTAGAATTTAAAGTATAAATTTTAGCTACTTGATTACGACAACTAGCGGCAAAATCCATTTAATTAAATATAAACCAATAAGGTAAAGTTTTGAAAAGTCAATCTTGTAAAAGAAGGTTCTCATGTTTTTACATGTTGGAATTTTTCAAATATAATACACCAGTTTAAAAGTTTGGATTTACTCTCTCAACTAATTTTTTGTTACCGAAGCTAACTAAGAAGCTGGCCAATGTCAAAGTATGTGGTCTGTAGCCAGAATCAGAAATTCAATGTAATTATTTTTTTAATATGGATTTAAAACTGGAATACAGATAAATGTGTAGCATGTTTTGAAATAAAAGGCGATGAAAACGCTATTGACAGTTTAAATAAATTGTGTTAATTTCTGGACGCAAGGGCTCATCGTTTGAGTGTTTTTGTGTAACAGACAGATTTTGTTTTAAAACGGCCCGACCCGTCGAAGCAGTCTGCTTCATTAATTGCTGAATAGACTTGATATAAGAGACATGACAGCATATTAAGCTGACACTCGACAGTCATAAAAAAAGTAATTTTGAACACTCTAATTAAAGTGAGCATTAAATAAAGCAAACTCTTTAGCCGGTCTCACTTATAAATTTAGATTTTAATAATTCATTGCTTTTCCAGGAGAGTTTTACGACTTTTGCAAAACTCCCATCGGTGTTATTTTCAAGTACAACGCTTGCAATTCAATTGGTTCGACAATATTTTAATAAAGAATAATTTCAGTTACAATAATAACTCGGAGAAACTTAGTATCAAGGTTTTAAAAGATAGAGTAGTTAAAAATTAATTAACTATAAAACACTGAAATGTACAGTGGAACCGCCAATTACACTTCTTCAAATTACGCGTTGGCTTGAAATATTCGCCGCCCCAAAAAAACCCCAATTGCACGATCGCTTGGCTGTGCACACACAGCCAGACGGCCGTATGTGCGGTCATTCAGTCAAATGCTAGCTAGCATCTGTGTATTCAACACCTGCCAAGCTATACACGCACAGTCTGTTTCCAGAATTTTCGATCAATATGTTTGGTAACTAAATATTTCGTCTATTTAAATATTTTTTGCAAAACTAAGAATGATCATAGTTTTGCATTTTTCGCGGAAAAAAATATAATCCCTAATTTTGTATGAGATTCACTCCCCCAATTACACTACCCCAAATTACATGGTCCCAACTTTAGAGTAAATAGGACTTTAAAACTGTATAAAACGGTTAACCTATTACACGATTTCGATATAACACAACGTACTCGTACAATATCACCAACTATTAAGTCAGTTTATAAAAGTTAGAAAGAATTGCTAGTAGTAAAAAGTAATGTCGAAAATCAATAGTGTTAAATTATTCATATTTTTGCGATGATTTCTCTTGTTACTTACAAAAAATCGGATTTTTTATTCTTATTCAATTTAGTGCTTTGTATAGGCAACTAAGATTTTTTTCGAGATTTTTCTTGCTTTGACGCATAAAAAGCAAGAATTAAAAACAAATGAAAATACTTCATTGACTTTTCCCATTTTATTTCATTAGCAAGTCGCTGGAGGAACATCAAAGTGTGATCATCTCTGTTTTTTTAAATACTTCTAATAACAGTATCATATCAGCCAACCTACTTTCAATAAAACATAATAAATATTTCCCAGAATGAGTCACTTTATTAATGTCATTATTTCAATTGCACATTTATTTTAAATTCGTCATACACTTCAATCAGAAGTGAGGTCTTCCCCTAAATTCACATTGCCGCTAAATTATTTTTAATGATAGCCTTCACCTGAATATGATTTTTTTTCTTATTTATTTTGCCTTGATACTGAAGATCAAATGCCATGGTTTACTGTGACAATGCAATTGACAATATTTAAGCGCTGCAATTCCCAATGAAATGAATTGGGTAACTACTTTTTTTTTTTGCTGACGCATAAAGAAGAATTTTCTCCTACTTGAAAAGTCTCAAAAATGGTGCTCAAAATCCTTGTAGTCAATGTATGATATTTACTTTATTTGTCCACTCTAACTGGTAAGATTGAAGTTCAAGAGCATTAACCACTCAGCTAGGATACCGCTAATAATATATGCACTTATACCAATTGGTAAAGTAAATACAAAAATAACCACTATAATATATAAGCTTTCAAAATCAAATAAGAGATGGGAGTACCACGTATCACCATTTCTGCTACACTCATACTCTATCCCTATTATCGCCTAATATGTGCAAATGCAATGTTGAGATGTTTGTTATAAACAAATATGTTAAATGGCAAAGGCTGAAAAAGAAAATTAACCTTGTGGAAACTCTCAGTTGAATAATTTTTTATGTTTATTTTAAGTGTGATCACAGTTTTTTTGTTATAGCAAGTTTTTTTTCATATATAGCATTGACCAGTGTTTTTGGACCTAGGCCTTTAATACAATATATGTCACTGGAATTTGTTACGTTGCTTAACTGTCAAGAATACAAATCATCGGTTTGAATATTACATTTGTTATTTGTTTGTGTGTAAAATTTTTGATATTGATGTAAAATGTCTTAGTACAAAGTAGGCTTAGTGAATCAATTGTTTGGACTCAAGAAATTTTAATTATACCCTCACAGTAAAAGAGGCTTATAAGAAAGTTTTTAGCCTTCTTTACTAGTGGACATATGAATGTTATCCATGGCTTTATTTGACTGACTTTCATTTAAGCACGATCAAGCTTAATATTTTGAAAACTAGAAAAGAAATATAATTTACCACATATTTCTTTCGATTTATACGAGGCCAAAATGAGAATTCTCCCACCATTGATAAAATAAAATTGTATGTTTGAGATATTTTTTTGAGAAGTTGTAGACATGAATTGTTTGTTGAGTAGTGTAGAACCAGCCTGCCAATGGGGATGCTGATTGTAAAAAGAATTTTCAACAGTATTGCTTCGAATGTCAACATATTCCACACGGGCTTAGAATGAGCTTGCTCGATTGATTTTCTTATTGTTCTTTTTTTTTAAATTCCAATGTAACCTTTTATCAATTAATAATTTAATTTTTAGTGTATGTGTACCAAATAAATTTAATAAGGATTATTTCAGCAGCAAGCTAATTACTTATAATGTCCCTTGTTCTACTTTCTCCTTGTATAATACATCACCTATAACAATAATTTATTCCACACACTGTCGATTTCAACAATTATTCAAAATCGTCCAAAGGTCGCCATCGATCATATTAACATTATTGTTTCATAGTTAAAGAATGCTACATTAGGCACGATTCCCAGAAAATTATGCCAACACACTTGGAAAGAACGTGATATTTTCAAAATTTGCATTCTAGAGGTCACCTAGAAAAATCAATTCCAATAACCAATAAGCAAAATAACTTATTTGTATTTTGACCCCCTGTTGTGAGCTTCATTGATTATATTGTAAATATTTTCGCTTCATTCAATTTGGATATTTGCCCTGGAACTTTTACAGCCATATATTAGACAAGACAAGAGTTTGTTTATTTAATGAATTGTATTTATCAAAAAAACCTGAATGAATAACTGCAACTTAATTGTTCAGCTTCTCATATTCGGAAGAGGTCAAGTAATAGCGATAATGCTGACTAGTATTTCTCTGAGCCTACATTGATACCGTTGGACACAAGTCAGTAAATCGATTGAAAAATGAATGCAAGAAGATATCTATCTATTCGGAGACTCGTACTCGTAGAAGTAACTACGTGCGCTCAAAATCTTAAGTCTTTTAGTTCCAGAAAAAAAATTAAAATAGGTAGTAAGTGAAAAGAGAACTTTTATATTTAATATATGAGTACAGTTAATTTTCTGTGTGAGTCCACTGTAATAGTAATAAAATAACGGATAGACACAATAAAACCCGTTTTATTTTTGACGAGTGTATTTATGAATTTAATGCAAATAAAACACAATTCTCAGTCAATATTTGTTATAAAGAGTCTTTAGTTATTTTAATGTTATCTAAAGTATTTATTCAAAAATTTAAACAAGATATTATGTGTTTTATCTTATTCTGTATTCGTCACCGACCACAACAGAATATTTGTAGGGTGTTAAAAATACACATAGTTTGAATTCGCTTGGATTACCCAACATACACGTTTACTAAATAATGTACCTTATACATGTGCGTGCAATATATACATGAAGCAGGTTTAATTATCATATATTTTTGTCTTATTAAATGGGATGTATTTTATTGATTAATGAATATAATCTACATATTTCATTTTTATTCGTTTTTTAAACATACAATGTTGTCAACCGCACCACTGATAGAATACATACATGCATAATACTCGTCCAATGTGTAAATAAGGTTTTTTTACAATTTGATTACTAGATAGTAACAAAAACATACTAGGAGTAACAGGAAAATATTTCTCCATAAATTAAATAAATATTTTCCGACAGATAAACAATATAAAATATTAACTAAAAAATATAGCAGTGTCCCTCAACTATTGTCATAAAAAAGTCTTCTGCCGTGTTTTGAGATGATTTTTATATAAAAATGCATGTTTTTGCTCGAAATATATAAATTCATGAGGGAATTTTTTAAGAGAAGTTGTTTAGCTAAAATAATAACTGTCTCGGGCTTTGAATCAGTCACTCAATATCCAAATTTATAGTCCCGACGATGGCGTGAGCTGAAATGGCTATAAACTATATCTGAAAATTAATTTGTAGAACAAAAATGCATTGCTATTTTTTCACCGTGTTATAATGGAATTCTACCAAGTAAATGATAATTTAATCAATACGTATTCAGAATGGTTGGAAAAAGAAGAATAAAGACCGAACAGGGTAGATATGTAAAGGCATGAAAATGGGGCAAACGTGTATAGCTTTTACATTCGACCTAACCCCAACACAGTGTACCAAAATAATGACTTGATCAACTGAATGAAAGCTTGAATTGAAAAATTAAGAGTTTTTTAAATCAGAGGATATTTTTTACGGGTAAATATCACGACAATAAACTCTTGTAAAAGCAAACAACGTCTTCCCATCACACGTATAAGTCTTTATTTTGTAAGTTCGACTTTCGAAACTATTTATTTTATAATATAATACCCATCGTGCTGAAATTTTCATTGCAGACTAATATATAAGTTAAAAACCTTTTTTAAAAGTGTATGTTATTCATTCCGTTATCTATAAAAAAAATAATTTAATTGTCGTTCATATACATAAATTTTATTTTGTAGTGAAAAAATCTTGATTTAGAATCATTGAAAGGATATAAAGATAAGGAAGATTGCGTTGAGCAAATAGATAACATTTGAAATTCATAAATATCATTTAAAAAAACGTCAGCTTGTCGCATTGAACATGAAAATTATCATGTTACAAAAAAAATATGGTTACTGTTTATTCCGTGGAATATATCAAAAATTAAAGATATTGGCATTCACGTGTATTATATTTTCGTTAAGGGCTATGCGATTTCGTAATTCTGTAATTATAAAATCTGCAATGAATTCAAAAATGTATTTTTTACGACTAAGCGCAGTTGCAATTTAACTAGTGGCTGTATTGACATTTACTCTACAATTTTCTCTTTTTTATCATACTGCATAATAAAAAGTTGAAAATATATAAAATTCAAAAAAAAACTATAAGATAAAGCCACTATGTCAATAATTCTTATGGAGCTGAGAGTTTTCCTATTGTATTATTTTAAATTCAAGTTCAAGAATAAAAGGCATCATTGATGTTCAAAGGTAAAAAGGTCTCATATCCTTGACGTCTATCGTATTGGTGATTATTTTCCTTATTACTAGGGTCAGCATGGTCTCCAGCAGTCATGTGGATTCAAAATATCTGATGTTTATTAAATTAAATCTTGCCACCCTATCAGGCTGGATGAGAACGAAATCATTCAAGAGGGCTTCGAAAGTACTATTACATTTAGTACGGGGACTGTTGAAGTTTGACTAATGTGACCATTTATTTTTGCCATCAAAATGGGACACCTACCAAGTTTTACGTAATAGTATGTATATTCAAGAAAACACGTATTTTTTCATAGTTTTTATCTATTAACAAAAAGAAAAGGAATGTTGATAAAGAAAATAAGAGAAATAAATAATATATATAAGAAAAAAAAATATGTTGTTTTGCATTTATAACTGGGTATGCTTTTAAATAAGAATGGAATTCTTGGCAGGATTTTTTAAAATTTATTTTTACTAACAACATCCCTTTAAGTACTTCGATTTGTAATTGTGTTTTTTCTGTCATCCATTACTTATTCATCTGCACCACTGTCGATTTTTTGCACTTTTTTTTTTAATTGTTACCGTGTGTTGACCTCTTTTTGAAAACGGGACATTTCGACGTCCCGAAGCTGTACTTGGGGACAACGGGACAGGCTACCTAAAAACGGGACGGTACCGTTCAAAACGGGACGTATGGTCACTTTTAGTATGACTGTAAAGTCTCGTCATAGTCTTTAAGATTTCGAATTGATGCATTCGAGTGATCGACCGTGAAGTTGTACAATAGAATTTCTTTGACAGCTTTACAATATTACCCTAAATTGTTTCCAGATTCAAGGCGCAGTAGAGGATATTGTTAGAAACATACCATTGATAATTTTTAGCCTTTTTTATGTAATATAATCTGCAACGTTGTGAAATATTTTAATATTAGCGCGTTTGCATATCCCCAAAGGAAAGCTGTGTGTTATCTATCATTGGACATAAGTCTCGAAACAACGAAAGCTTAGTATTTTTATAATTTCTTAGTGTCGGTCAAAATGTCATACTCTTTCATAGAAGTGTCTAAGGTATATTTTATAATCAATAGATCTACGTATTGTGTGCTAAAAGTAACGGATGGAGTAATGTATCCACTCCAATCCTAAAAACACTAAGCGAACGACTAGCTCCGTCTTAGGTTCATCCTTCCACTTTAACTCATTTTAAATAAAAGAAGCCTAGCATCTAACTAACGTCCTGATTTTTCCTCAACCTCATTTAAAGATTCACATTCAATATCCTCGATATAAATAGTGGACATGGAGGTTAAATAATAAAATTTATAGGTGAATAATTTATATGGGGAAAAAATATAACTTTTTCGGAGTTTTCATATTGTCTATTGTAAAATTTAATTAAATCTTGTGCAAAATGTTTACAATGGTTTATTGAAGTTTTTGATAATATTGTCTATTACTAAAACCTTATGCAACTCATCGTATGTTTCTATGCAATAACTTCTCTGTAATCTTGGTTTCTGGTAAAATCATACAATGTCAGAAAAACAAACGTGTACCTATAACAGGCAAAAGATAGCAATATTGCTTTTTTCAGGTGACATTTTATTGGCTGTCGAGACAAATAAATAACAATAAAAATTACGCCGAGATATTTCTGCCAGGTATGTATCCAGAGATTACTGAACGGAATAATGTAATCATTTAGATTTGGCATTCATACTTTAAAAAAATAATCAAACTAAAACTATTTTTTCCGTTCTTATTTTGAAATTAATAAATACATCTTTTGAATGCGTAATTCGAAGAAAATTATAACCTCCAATTTCAAAAAATAATACTTGAAATTTTCACATTATTTATAGCTATATAGATTATTGATCAATACTTCATATCAATCAAGCAATCTGATTCTGATCTTTGCTTTATGTCGCAGTTACCCAAACAATCAATCAATCAGTCCGATTACGATCGATTAGTTAGATCTGAATCAATTGTTGAAAAGCCTCGTACTAAATTTTTCAATTGTTTTCAGGCTGCATCAGGTTTTTTTATATAATAAATCAATACTTGTACATAACTATATATATATAATATATATACGATGGATCGTCAAATAACAGTATATATAGTTGATGTAAAATTTTTCTCTACAGTCTGTATATATTGTACTAGTTTATGGAGTTTTCTGCCTATTACCTTACTTTTATTACATAATACGTGTTATAAAAAAAATTTATAGTCAATAAAATAACTAAATTTCTACTAAACTCAAATATTTTAATCAGGTTTTTGTTGTTGAATATTTTTTATGAAATTCTAATCCACCTCTGCATTTTTGCACACGCCAAATTAGTTAATCACCACTCAAGAATAAACACAACTTGGAAAGATATGGTTTTTAATTGTTATAAATTACATATAATGACTTACCGTCTCCCTCTTGTTTTTCGTTTCTTGAACTCCAGTGCACTTAAAATTTTATTTAATCCTAATAGAGCGGAACGTATTATATTATTATCACAGCTCAAAAATATGTATTAAAACAATTCAACAATATTATGTACAAATCAAGCGAGTAGCGAAATAAATTATTATTAATATCGATATTGGTAATCAACAAAACACAACAAATATTAATTGCAAATTTAAACTAGCGTTTAAATCTGGAATATTGAAAAGCGCATTTTCTTTCTGAAGATCATTTTCTTCCGAGTAAAAGGACCCACTTTATTCAAACAATAAACCGGCTTATTTTGTTGATTTTGTCAAACACTTTTGTTCTTTCGTAACACATTAATAAATTACAATATTATTGAACATGAAATGATTTTTTATTATTTTTAATGACTTTTATTGTGTACGCGTCGCGATGATATATTTAAAAAAATTAACGTAGCAAAGTAAATGCCACGTAAATTCGATTAAGCATGGAAATCAAATCATTCGCTCGATTATTTTATCCACAATGCTGCCAACATCCCATTTGACTTCGAAACGAATGCTTAGATCGCCTGAAGATCCACAGTGTTCCCGCCAACTGTGGAACTGGAAATGAACGAGTTGCCAATTTCGTATTATAATAAAATTGTCATGTGTTCACATTACGTCGCAGGGGTAATTCAAATATAATTAATCATTATCATTTTTCAAAGTGTGGCTAAATTTATTGCGATGATTTGCCGCTGTTCTAATCTCATCCCTATCAGTGTCGGTTAAACAAACTTTGTGTTAGATAAGAAATTCTTACTAACTTAAAGTCGTTATTTTTGTCATTGATCTTGACCGCATCTTTTTATAGCTATCTTGTCATATAAAACAAGAAGATATAAACCTTTGTCATGTTTGAATTATTTTAACCAGATGACAATTCATTTAGAGTCGTATTTCGAAATAATATTATATAAATTAAAATTCAATTAACATTTTTATAATTTGACCCTGATCTTTATCTAGTTAACAAGCGCGCGTGTAAGATCGTTAATCCTTTTGTCTTCTTATATAATATAAAATATTGAGGATAAATTGTATTTGACCTTGAAACTTTGTTCGCTTTGTAGAAAATATGCTATAAGAGAGACCGCTGTACGAAAAACTGTCACACTCGTTATAGGAAAATCCACTATATAAATACCTGTATGTAATGATTATCCCATTTTGCAATAGGTAGCTCAAATTTCAAAGTGGAAATTTTATATAAAAATAGAAGTATTTTTGTTTGATAACTGAATATATTTATATCCACGAGCACGAATTCTGTTGATTTTCAACATTTTAAATCTCTTGAAGAAATAGTATACCTAAATTTTGACTTTGAGAGAAATTCTAGAAAAAAAGACGAATGCGGAAAACGATGAATTCGAGAACGATAGACCGCGATCCCACCACAGAAATAGTAAACCAACCTATCTTTAAGCTCAACCTTACCATATATTAATAATAGGGTTAAGATACTCTATACGGACTTTACATGAAAATACGACGTATTTCAACCGCAAAAAGATGTCAATCCCTTTTATGATATTATCTAAATATTTAAAATATATATATTACTTTTAATTCACCGAAATCATGATATCGCGGGTTCCATGCGAAATCAGAATAGAAAGATCAATACAAATATAATATATTAAAGCTATAAAAATTTGCAGCTCAGACAACGTTTTATACAGTTTTTGTAAAAAACTTTTGTTGAGATACTTTTGTATATGCTCCAAATTGTGAATGTGCGTGAAATAAAAACACCTCTATATTATTTATTTATTTTCATATTTAATATAAATATGTGAACAGCTTAATTCTGAACTTCCCTTGTCTAAAAGGTCTAAAGCTTAACAGCGTACTATAGTCGATGATGTCGAATACCTATATTTTTAATTGCGAATTTTAATTTGAACATACAAATATTCCAATAAAATAATTAAATACTTTCCAACTGTAAAATCAAATACACCGTGGCACTGTAATCATAATTAATAAGGACACGAAAGTCTTTCGTTTATGATTTCTGAGTATAAAAATTAATCAGCAAATAAACACATAGGAATTTTTATAGCAATAAAACATTGCTTCATTTATTAATAGTAATTATTCTGTCTCCTACGACGTCAGTATAGGTTTTTATTTTAATTAACTATGTCATCTTCTATCATGGCGATGAACTTGCAACCTAAATATTAATTTTTCCAGCACACTTAAATGCAAGTGGAATATTAACATCAACGTAAATGAAAGAAATAGTCCCAATTAGTACACTTTAATAAGTTGGCATTCCAAATTTTTATGTGATTTTCTTGAATTTTTACGGTCCTTTTCAATCAATAGTCATTAATGTTTTATGCTTACGGATTTTCCAATGTCATATACTATACATACCACGACCCATAGGCCTAAAGGGTTTCCGCGGGAAAATTAACTAACCCAATGTGACTTCATTCATTCAAATATATTTTTTTCACACAATATTATTCTCCCTCTTCATACTAACTTTTTTATTTTTAAATTCATAGTAATCATAGCTTAAAGTGCCAACATAGCAATAATTATAAAAACTAATGGTTTTTTCCTATTCAATTTTGTATAGAGAATAACTAGACTCAATCGATCTTTTCGCATATACTAAATATTAAATACTTTTACTGTGATAATTGTCAATTTTGATGGAAAGGATTTTTATGATTTTTTGTACTAAGCCCAAGCTTTTTTTACAACGATCAGAACTGATTTTACTCGTCACAAGCATCTTAGAACTATAATACTTAGTTAATGACCACAAACTGGTCCTTAAAAATGGATAAACATTTTTTTAAATAATTATAAACTCTTTCCTATTCTTCTATTTTTCCTGTTCTATATCCGATATTGATTGATAAATTGTAATTCGTACAATTGTAATCAGTGGCGAACTGACCATACATATTGTGTTGCCCAACAGCAAGCAGGTCCCACCATATGTTAAAAAATATAGGCCATCAGTAAAATTGTATGGGGACAAATTCAATTTTGCGCTGGGTGTGTAAATGTGTTCCTGCTCTGACGCCCTGGCAACCAAAAAATTTAGACCTACTTTGACACTTATTGTAATGCTAATTATGCTTTGTAGATATATCAATATTCTTCATAACTTCTTTGTTTTTCATGTAATATAATGACAACTAACGTTATCAGTTACTTGTCGTGGTGTACTTATGATTTAATTAAATTGGCGCCGAATTAAAACAGATAAAAACAAAATACTGTAAAATGTGTTGTTGCTTAGAAAATCACTAATCGATTTAAAACCTTTCTTCAGTGGCGCACCGTGAGACTCTAGTTTGCAACCCGAAATATGTATTTGATCTTGAAATTCAAAAGTCAAAAGGGATTTTATGTACATGTGTATGATATAATATTTAATATACATACATTCATATCATTTTATTATAACTACGATATCAACAGAAGTTGCTTGATGAAATTTAATCGTTCATGCCGTTATTAATCCGGGTTGCCTCTTTTGGCTACTTCATTTATACTTTACTAAGGTTCGTCTCTTGTCAATTCGAGTGCACCCGAATACTAGATTTTGTAAATATGCCGAAAGGCGAAACCCGAATCGTGAGTAACAAAACGTGTAGAAATGTAGCTACTTATACTCAATACGTACTGAGTATATAGAATTTAATTTCAATTGATTTGTTTTAACCCAATTAAAAATTTAATTCTGATCATTAACACAGTCTTCTGTATTAAATGTTTTTCTGTGCATATTATTTGTATTGAAACATATTGTTTCAAAACTTTCACTGTCATCTAACGGCAGATTACAAAAGTAAAATATTAAAAAAATATATGAATCTTTTTTCCACCGATACAGATAATTTATATGAAGTCAGTTATAAAACGCACATAAGCTTAAGTTGTAATTTTGTTATTTTTTAAGTTTTGATAATACTTGATACTTTTATTTGCATTATTGAATTTAATCCTATATTAGATTTTATTTTTTCTTATGATTTTCTTCTTTATTTTTCGAAAATATTTTAATTATGAAACATAAAATTCTAGATATATATTTATAAATAAGTAAAAACCAACATAATGTATTTGCTTAAAAAAATTACACCAATAAAAAAAGCTATAAAAAAACAGTTCTGGCAGCACTAGAATCATAAACAATATAATGATACTAGTTTCGGGATCACTGCCGCGCTTACTTTTAAAATTTTCAATTTAGTACATTATAAAAACCTCGTTTCTCTGCGTTTGAATGGGGGTAAGTGATTTACAATTTCATAAATTTGTTCGTCGTTAATTGATACAAAGAATTTTATATGATTTTCGGCGACATACTATACTGGAATAACATAATTATACTCTCATACGCCGCCGTCAACTATACGCTGAGACGTACCGTATGTATGCCGGTATGTATAAGTACCATAAGAAAAAATGGCCTAGGTAAACGTCAGAGCTGTCTGAACGTATTTTCATTAAATGGCCTTCAGTGACTTGTGTAGATTAAGGAATGCATTCAAAGGAACGGAAAACGATTATGAACAGGTAATACACGCAAATATTCATTAATTTTACGAAATACATCTCGATTCGACGATCTTTTGAAAATATTTGTGTCATGTCACTTTGACCTACAAGTTGTAGGCGTTTTATTTTCGAGTGCCAGGTTTTAAGTTTTCTTTTTATAAACTTAGTGTAAATAAGAATGTTTGTTTCCCGTTCAAGATTTAACGATTCAGCTCGCCTTGCATTACTATTTTCGTATTGCATTTTCTATTATTTTCCAATGTTTATTATTGGCAATTTTAGAGACAGATGTCACAATTTTTACAACGTTTACTGCGGAAATTGCACAAATTAAAGTAGGCTCGACTAATAATATCACTATATTCAATGCAAATCGATACTTTTCTTAATAATCATATTTTTTACATATCAAGTTAAACATATTGGAATGGTAAATTTCAGGTGTTTTAAATGCATGGTTGCATTAAATTATTTCATGTGATTGCATAGACGTTGTGTGTAATATCATGACAACATATGGTGTCATATGATTCTTTACACAATAAGCGAATTTTCATAGAAATTTTTCTACCCGTATTTAATTGTAAATCAATTTTTTGTCATTCTTAACATGTATCCACATGTTTTCTTTCTTTTCTAAAACAATATTTTTTTAATTCCAATTTTATAATTGGATTTTTTCTTAAATACAAGTCATATGTGAACACATTTCTTGTATCACAATTGTGATTTTTATCTAATACTAATTTCTCAACCGTTATTGAAAATACCCACAAAACTCTTGATCGGAACTGAATCCACAGGTCACAGCCTTATCTGCAAAATCTCATGCAGTTCACAGCTGATGGCTAGCTTCAATTTAATAATGTTTTCTTTTTATCACAATTTCTATTACATGGTTGGATTCAATAAATTGAAGATATTCAGTATATTTTTTCACAGAATTTAAAAAATCTGAAAGCATTATTTTTGAATGATACATGTTGATATAACAATGTTTTAACATCATATTTAATAGTGTATGTGATTAGTAGCTAACGTTACTTATATGAAATGTGTCATTGTGCTATATGATAAAGATATCGATTAAGTATAAAACTCTCCGTCTTATTCATTTGTTCAAGTATAAAAAAAGTGGTGTAATCTATTTCAATTATTCAATGAAATAACTATAATTTGTACAAACAGGCTGTAAAGTTATGTTATGCAAGAAGCTAAATCAATGTTTAACCCTCTATAGAACAGTGGTAAATATACATACCACTTTCAATACAGGTCTCTATTCTCCGTCCTATAAAGGGTTAAATCACTTCTAGATGCTGGTGTAAAAGAAAACTGGTACACTATTTACTATTACAATATTATAGACAAGAGAAAAGATTTGCTTATTGTGATTTTTTTTGCTACATGTGTAATGAATAAATTTCCCACCACACGACTTTGTTTGCTAAATTGCATATTTATTTTATTGCTGTGCTTGTAATGAACAGTCATGCTTTGGTAGAGTTTGTTGATTGAACTTAATTTCATATTTATGTAATGTAAACATGTCTACTAATGTCTAGTCGGACCTATTGTTTGTTTCCAGCATGACCACAGTGACAGCAACAGCCTTCCGATGGCTGAAAACTCAATGGTACACGACATCATTACCAAAATTCTGGATGATCCATCGTCCACCGATTGTGAAGATTATCCAAATTCGTAAGCCGCCCGTTACTTTGTTTTTTATTATGATAACTTTTGATTTGTTAGCCCCTTAAATATGGACACACATTTTTTTCTATCTCTAGGTAAAAACGTTTTGAAAATGACGATGTGTGATATAGTAATAATGATAAACACAATCACATTCTAATAGCTACAGTTAAATTTTTCGGCAGTCAACAAAAAAATAAGTATGCGTGTAAAATACTTCTGTCGTATGATAACAAACTTCAATTATAAATATGTTTCATCCAGCCGCCTGAAATATGCATGTACAATGGTGAAATCTTTGATATTTGAAATTACTTCTCAAAATGCTTATTTCAGTCAATAATTTCCACTTTGTTAATTATAAAGAATACTAGTACCCATAAAAAAATTATGACTATGTACAGGAAAACAATACAAAAGAGTTCTAAAAACACGATTGCTCTGCTCTTGCTACAGTGGAAAGGCTTAGAAATCTTATTTTTTAAGTAAATTGTTACTTCTGATATAATTATTCATCATAGAATGTGTGTTTTCTTTTTCAGCCCGCAAACACATTTTCTTTATAATGATAGAGTGGCGGACACCGGAGGGGGCTCTTCGATTCTGAGACCCTCGATACCAAACGACCAATATCGACAGTTCTCTCAGCAGGACAGTCAAAACTTCAATAACTTCAATAAGTTTCCATCGGAAATTAATGGCTTCCAATTTAACCAGGAGTATTCTAACCAGGAAAGAAACGATTGGAATTCTTCAAGCTTTCTGCAAAACCCTGCTAAAGATATACGATCCAACATGACAAATTACAACAATCAGTCGAATTCTGATTATATGAATAGCAAACCCCTCGATTTCTACGGGCAGAATGGAGACATTTTTAACAATGATATTAATAATTTAAATTGCTTTGATTTAAATGCCACCGATATGATGGATTTCAGCAATGATGCCCTATCCCAAGCCAACTTGAATCTTTTAAGGTTGGCCACTCAGGAAATACGGCTTAACAATAATAATTTTAATACCAGCAATAAAATGTTTCCTGATAATAATTTATCACCCGCTAAACCCGATTATGGTAGCAATTATCCGAGGGTAAACTCTTATCTTGATATGAATCAGATGCCCGCACAAAACCAGCATCAAATGAGTGATACAGAGATGCTGTACAACTTGCAAAAGCAAAACGTATGTCCGCCGCACAACTCTAATTTAGATAGAAATCTGGTGACACCTCTTTTGGATATGGCTGATATTCAAACAAACTACAGCAACAATTGGAACACTAATTCTAGAAGATTTGATGGAATAAATCCGTTGGCTCTAAATTTAGATATGGATTCTAACAATGACATGCTTTTAAACAAGAGCTTGTTACCAGATCAGTCCGGCAATTCAACTCAGGGTGTTCCCCCAAATTACATAAATAAATTGGATAGTAGAGTTCCATATCAAAATCCCTCGTACGCCAACGATTTGATGAATTTCACTGAGCGACAAAATCAACAGCAAAGTAAAAATGATCTGAATGAAATATCTCAACGGCTCAACGAAGACATTTTGAGGCAAACGAGTGGCAGAATGAACACTCCCTACAGAGCCATCAGTAAAGTGAGCCAGTTTGATTTCTCGCCAAAAATTAATCACGAAAATGTTTACCCTCCGGCTGTGCGAGATATGAATGGTTATAAAAACAATCCGATGATGAATTTGGGGCACGCGCATCGCAACCTCAACAATCAGCCTTTCCTTAAACAAAACATGCTGCAGGAGTTCGCCGAAGCTCAAAAATATTACAACAATGAAAGAATTTTGAATCATTTACCTAGGGATCATCCAGGTATGGGAAGAAACCTCGACCGTATGAATTTCATCCCGAATCCAAAGTGCGTACATCCATTGGAGATGGCTATGATGCAGAAAGATTTTAATGACAGCTTTCAATTTGGCATGAATGCCGCTGGCTTCCCGCATTTCATGGGTCTGGATGATATGCGGATGAATGGTATGGGAATGCCGCCGATGGGAATACCTCCGCAGGCCTTGGGCGGAATCTTTCCCCCTCCCTTTTTGGATATGTTGCCTCCGATGCAAATGCGAAACTTCAGGTTTATATATATTTTCTTTTTTTTATGTTTAAGTTTACTTTACAATGTTTATTCATTTTATTATTGTGCCCCTTCTTGATTTCAATGTTAAGTCATTCTCTTGAAATATATGAAAAAAATTAGCATTGAAATGTTAACATTTCATATATTATTTATTTATGCAGAAAATTAGCTGACTGATTTTATTCATACAGTAGCAAAATACTTCAATTATATTTCAGAAAAAAATTCTTCTGTCATTGATTATTAGATTTATTATTTTAGCTATCATTTACTACAATTCTAAATTAATACGTATAATTTATGATAACGACTGAAGGTGCTTGATGAAATTTCAATTTCAAATTTGAATTATTAATTATTATTATTGAATTAATTTGAACAATTCAAATTTAATACATATAAGTTACCGTCAAATGCTCGGTATATTTAACCCATCGGCGCGACAGTTTTTCATACAAACAAAATCTGTCCGAATTGCTATTTTTCAAAATGTTCTCTTACCACATAGAGCTATAAATACACCAATAAAAAATAATTGGGTTGACTTTTATGGAAGCTAGATGCATTAGGAATGTTTCACAACATTAAAAAACACAAAGAAATGTCATATGCTGTCACAATCACCTTAACAAATATATCCCTAACAAATAACTAACTCGTAAATTGCCATTACCGTGACATAAGGAGGCAACCAATCAAACTCAAATGAACAAGGGCCATTAGTCACGTGTCATGGAGTGTCAAATTGCAATGCCTCGATATTGTGGCAAAGTTCAGTGCGAAGTTAGACGCGAGCTTAGCACGCAGTTTCAAACTGATTTGGCGGGATCGGAATAAATTTGAAGGGTTCGAAAAATCGATGTTTTAAGCATTTAAACCTATTACTTTTGACAATTTTATGGAGGTGGTAGTATCAGGACGAATTGGGCGATATTTTAAAACCAAAATCAGTCCTATATGCAAAAGATTGCCTGAGTACCGACTTTTGAATGTTCGCATCCCAACGTCTGGGGCGCTCGCGCACAGGCCTTGCATATTGCCGTCCCATACATTGGGGCGTTAGCGTGGAAGAGATTAATACTCAATTCATCATCATCAATCATAATTTATACAAAACATACTTTTGTATCCCACATAAAAAATGCAATATTGCTAATAGGTTAGAAGTATAAACATATCTTGGAAAAATACATTATAGTAAATATATACAACTATTCACAGTAATCGCTTGTATTCTGAACACAGACTCCACAACAACCACACTTAATAAAATATTTTAAATTGTATCTCATAAGCCTAAATTTCAACATGACAAATATATAAGCATATGAATTCTTTATTTTTTATTAATATTTGTTTTTTTGAGAAATTTGTTCTTCCTCGTAAAATCATACCAATTTGCTGAAGCATTTTTTTGCTATCAATTGATTAATTAATAAATTTATACATCAAACTGACGTTGATTGGATTGAACTCTATTGTAATAGTATAAAAATATGACTTAGTATTAATGACAATGTGTTTAATGTTGATTTTCACAATATCGATACTTTGAATCAGTGACCAACAAAAGTCAAATGTTACAGGCGCTCTCAGGCCTCTGCAATTCTTCATGCTCGTCTTGAAGTTTGCTATGAACAGTGGCGCCAACTCGAGAGAGAGAGAAAGAAGACAGAGGCAGACTTAGCTCGATCTTTCCCTGGAAAAATGGTGTCTTCCGTTAATAGTATTCCTGTTCCACGACTGCCGCCTTATCCATCCAGAGTTGATAGACTCACTGTTGACATGCTTCGAGAACATACAAAGGTTATTTAAACATCCCGTTTACATTTCATTCAATCAAATTACAAATCTTTTATTAACAGAAATATTCCCTACAGTGTTCTGTGAACTGTTTGCAATCAAATCAAATAATCAATAATATATACTCCCTTTACTAAAAAGTTTTAAGTCGAGCAAAATATTTCATTCTGAACAGATCTTGCAACATTTTTAGCCTTATATATTTCATTGTTATCTTATTTTTAGGTGCTTACTCTTATGGCGAAAATGGCCACACTCAGAGCAGGAGCAATGAAGAAAGAAGCGTCCCCCAAGATTGAAGAGAAGAAACAAGCCACTGTCAAGGTAGAAGAAAAATCTACAGAAAAAATAAAGCAATCGGATGGTGAACCACAATCGATGATTGTCACTAGAATCTTGAAAAACAACGATAGAAACTCAACATCAACTTCAAAAACTATCGGAGGCACTGCTCAAGGAAGCGGGTCCAACAATACTGAAGCTGCCAGCCCAGAAATGAAGAGTCCCGTTACAGTCTTGAAAAGAGGTGAAATACTCACACCTTCCAATAAAAGTGTAGAGAGTGAACCGGCCGATTTGAATGTTGAAACTAACGCACCTGAATCTAAGACAGAAGATCGCGGAGAAGACGAAGAGAGTATAACTGAACTGTGAGTATAAAACCTAATTTATTTTAACCATCCCAACCCATATGGTCCTGTTATGAATGATCAATGTTTCTACCTTTTGTTTTTTAAAAGAGGTAAAAGAAGAATCGAGTGATAATCTAAGTAAAATTGACGTGACTGTTATGACAGTGAATTTTTAAATATTTCCTGTGTCTGACAATAATGCAAATGGAGGCCACACACTGACGCTTTCTATAACCTTGCTGAACCGAATAAAGGATTTTTTAACAGTAAATACATCAAAAAATAATTCAATGGTGTTAGTGTCAAATTTACGCAGATTCAAAATTGAGAAGTCAATTCAAAACCGAAACATCTAAGTGAGTAAGCTCTAGTAAATCTCTGTCCTGTGAAACCTGAGACACACTGAATTCCATACAACTCAAACTGTTCAGTTCACACTTTATTCTGTATGTGTATTTTTTTCCAATGTATTATCTGACTTTATTGTTTCAGTGTTGCTAAGATAAGTGTGGCCACCCACACCGAGATTGAGGCTGCTATGTTTGCTTGGAGATCTGCGGTCAGTCAAGTCCAAAATGCGCGCCGCCAAGAGTTGCAGCATCAAAAAGAAGATGAACTGCGTATGAATTTTTTCATTTCTTCAAATATTTTTATTTTTATGTACATTTTGATGTAACATTATTATGCTAAAAGAAAAAATTATCACTGATAGTGCCATTTGCAATGTTGCTTTTAAGATACAATGGGAGTTTTAATGTAAAAAGTAACTTCAGTTGTCATCGTCAATGGTTTCGTATACAAGTCTCTTGGTCTCAAATCTCAATATGAACAGTTTTCAATCAATTTATGGATTTCTATTCTAAAGAACGGATGTATGTGATGTCTGAATTCCATCCCATTCATCAGACCCTAAAAACAGCGAACAATTGTTTAACTATTAGTCCTGTCCTAACCATTTATCTATATATATTTTTAAGAGAGTAAGAATAGAAGTATCTTTAGTAAGAGGCTATATATCCTCATTGGGAGCAGACATCATTTCTGAAAGGAAAAGACGTATGATTGTGCATGTAATCTTACTGAACAAACTACTTTTTGTAAGAAATTTATGTAATTTTTTTTTTTTTCAGTAATAACATCTCTTGCAGAAAGTGTCAAACTTTTATCTGAGTGCGCGAGGAAAGCACGACTAGCCATGTGGTGTGATCTCACATTGACGGTTGCCATGGCTGCGGAAACGGTAAAATAAACCATATTTTTTTGTTACCCTATGAAAAAAAATTTACCCTTTTCACTGATTCAAGTCACAGTATTTACATCTATTTTCAATCATTGTATGGGTTCCTGTTTGAAGGTATCTGTAAAGACGGAGTCTAAAAATTTTCTTCCCACCCATCTGATCTTGAGAACCAGGTATATCGAGAGCAATTAACTAACCCCTGGTCCCATCCTTGCCCTATCTCTACCAACCGACTGAATAACAAACTGTACTTATTGAAAAACTTATGTTTCAATGCCTCCATAAAGAGGCAGTATGCTACATTGAAGTTAACATGGATTTAAAAAAATGCTAATTTAGATCATGGTGGAAAAACAAGTATTTTCAAATATGAGATATGTTTAAATTGATTATGTGCGACAATAATTCATTGTGGACACCTTAGATATGGCTGTTTTTGCATATAAATATTATTCATGGCCAAAGTAAAAAATAACAGTTAATTACTCACTCAAATGATTTCAAATTGCATGAATCAAAGATAGAAAAAAAAAATTTAACTATGTTTGTTGAATGTTGTTTGTTGACCTCAAATTTTGTATGATTTTCCACAAATCAGGTTATCTTTTTGTTACAGCCTGCTGAGCCAATCACTGTGGAAGTACCAAAACCAGAAAAGGTGAAAAAAGTGGAACACGTTAAGAAACCCGAACAAGTTAAGAAGCCAGAAGAAACCACAAAAGTGAATGTGGAAACCCCAGAAAGTACAAAGCAAGTGACCGTCAAAACAGCCACGCCTGCCTCATCTCCGATCAAGGAAACTTCTCCGCACGCGACTCCACTGACGACTGCTCCTAGCAACCCTCCACCCAAATCTAACGGAATGAGCTACAGTAGAAATTTCAGGAACAACCGTAATGGAATGCAGTATAACCACAATGACCGTAATTCGTCGGTAAAAATAACTAACAACCATTGCAATGTAGATAGCTTCCAAGGTAAGTGTGATGGAAACAATGCCGCCGGCAGACCATTTTCCAAAATGGCGCATCATCCCAATCACAACAACAATTATGTAACCGCCTCCCCTATCAAATAAATTATGCAATATCATCGGATACTGGGAATTTTATAAAATATTAACAAAAGCCTCTCGGCGATTATTCATTGTTAGCCTAAAGTGATAGGCGTGTCATGCAAAATAAGTTTAGCCTACTTTAATATGTGAAATAAAAATTTGATTGCAAGATTGTTTGCAGTCGTTTTTGTGTCCACACTCGTGATCAGATTATGATTTTGAAGTGTCGTCTGTTTTGAAAAGCGCGGCTCGTCTGTCTCCGCAGGTGTAGACCTATGGGAATAGAAAAATTTTTGTCGCGGAAAATGGCCATCTGACATTTAGGGTGGAAGTTTTTATTCTCATATTGTCAATAATTGAGGCTGCGTAACAGAATTATTATTATTTATTTAATATTAAACGTTCAAGTGTAGGGTAATAAGTAATGTCTGCAATAAACAGTTTGCAGTCGAGACACAAGTTTCAAGCCTGTGGTCGTCGTCTGAGCGGAGAGTGTTGCTCCGAGATGTTACCTTATCAAAATGTCCATGACTGGATTGTTCCGGAAAGAACCTTTTCAGAATGTGATAAAAATGTGTATTTCCTTATAACTTACCATCGTTTCAGATCGATGACTTTTTAGAATGTTAAGTGAATGAAAAAATCATTCAAAAAATATTATATTCGTGTACAAGCATTGCCATTCTGTCAGTCTTGTTTTATTTGGTTGATTATCATCTAAATACTATTTGCACACATTCTGACCGCTTTCATTGTGCAATAAATAGCTTTTGAAAGAATCCATTTCCGATGCAAAAGATCTGTATTTATAATAAAATTATAACATATATATTTATATACAGTTCTGTCACTAAAAAACATGTTAACACAAAATTTTCAGTTATTGACAACTGAATCATTAACGTATCTGCTAACAACACTTTATATAGTATTAAACCTTTTAAAGGAATTAAATCTCAAAGATGTTGTAGATAGATTTGACATTGGCAAGTGTCGGTGCATGTTTTTAGAAGCAAACTCTCAGTGTATTTATTGTTGTACTTCACAATAGCGTAATCGCTATTGACAGAGCTTTATAAATTAATATTATTATTATTATTATTAATACAAAATATATTATATTGTTTTTTCTTATGATGTTTATATTAAGAGGCCATGTCCTCTTATTATGTTTTTATTTTGTATTATAGCTTAGAACGCTCCCCATTGATGTATCGTACACATGTTCAGAAAAGCTCGCCAATTTACAGGTTTTAAATCAATCTATTTTAAAGCTACCGCGAAGTACCTTTACGAGAATTATCCCATTTTTTTAAATATTGTTTGTTATACAAAAAAAAAAAACACCAAACCTATTGTGGTCCAACGATTAATACCTACTTAGCAAACACTTAGATTTGATTTGTGTTAGATTTACTTCCTTCTGTAGAATTGTTAGATATTTATTATGGTGATCTGTTTAAACGAGTGGAGTAATGATCGATAGCTAACCAATATATATCCGTCTGAAAATACCTGATAGTGTTATGACACAAGAAACATGATATGATATGTACGTTAAGGAAAATTTCATGGAAAAAATAGGATTCAATATAGATGAAATTAGAAACACTAAATCGATACTGCAATTGTTTTAAAACCATTTAGATCCCTCTATTCGCTCGTTTTTTGCTGTATTATGAATTTATTATTTTGTGATTCTGCATTCTTAAAATTCACAGCTAAATTTAAATATGGATTGTTTGACTATTATGATCTGCAGAGATTTTTTTTTACCTGCTATAGGGGAAAAAATATTCTGAAAATCTCTAGAACAAACAATTTTTTTAAATATTGTACTCATTTTCATAAATATTACAGTTTTTTTGACAAATATTTTAAAATAAATGTGCATTTGCTAAAAAAATTTCTTCATCAACTTCTCTAATAATAAAAATAGTGTTATACTCTGACTTCTGTAATTGGAATATGCCACTGTTAATTCTTATGAGTATTTTATAATTCTACTTTAATTTGAGAGAATTTTTTGTTTTTTAGATAACAGATCGAGTAATACGGAATATAAAATACATTGATTATCATTTTTATGCAGTCACAATTTTCTGTTTAAAATTCACTGATCGTTTATTTAAATGGGGAGCTTATGACTACTGGTACGTTTTTTTCTTCTTTTACTTTGTCTTTTTAATTAAAACAATAATTACTCTTCTCTTAACCGGATTATTAATAATACGAACCTATGAAGATCCCTTAGTCCCGCTAGTAGAAGTTTAGTAATCAATGTTAAGTGTCTATATAATAAGAAATGTTTATCTACTTAATGTTTTTAATAAAATACCTTATTGTAGTAATTACATATTGTGGATCTGTATGCTGTTTATGCATTGGAATAAATGGACAAATAGGACGGAGTGTGAAACGGGTGGCACTTTCTCAGACTACTGAACTGTCACCGTGGTGATATTTATTTCAAACATTGCCTAGATATCCGTAGATATCCACTAATTCACCCACAAAGGATAAGTTTTTATGGAAATTTTAAATAATCACTTATAGTATTTGATAACGATAGCATGTTTGTAAATGTTAATTTTATTTATTTAAATACCTTGAGGAATAATAAATATTTTTTTTCAGTATTACACTCATGACTTTCATCCCATTGTGAAATAGCTAGCTATGTAACATTTTTAATCTTCATTGAGCACAAGTTTTTTAAACATGAGTATTGGGTTGAATATATCAATTATTGAATCTTCCTTGGTCATTCAGAATTCTGTAGATTGTGAGCCGTCTTTGATGCCAGCATAATAACGTCCAAAATCTTATACTGAGACCAGTCTATACTTTTATTTTTTCTTCTTCCAATTGCTATAACCATACGTCAGTATAACTTTTTCAATTTACTTCCCTGGCCATGAAATCTCTTAGGTGGATAGAATTGAGAAGAGTAGCGAGAGTTGTAATTTTAGACCCGCCATATATTTCAGAGAAAGAGGGAATTTTCGGAGCTAGCTTGTCCAGTGACTCCATTTTATTGCCTGATAGTATTACAAGACCACATTTAATCTCATATCCTCAAATTTATGAGAAGCACTTTGTCTTCTGCGTATTATCTTTGTAAATAAAGACCAATCACTCTATGAAAGTTTAGCCAAATCGTTAGTGACAAAGTATAAGCCTTTTTACAGAAATATCTAGTTTGGTCGGTTCATCCGGTCGAAAACTACATAGTGAATAATAAATTAATTATATATTCTAAATTTCATTGGGTACGAATACGAATAATAAATAAACGTGTAAGTTTTAATAATATTATGATAAATGTCTGATTTATAACAGCGTAAATGTTGCCCCTAACGCTTTATTTTAAATATCCTCTAAATAACGACAACATTTATGGCTTGTAGATTCCATCGGTATGGTAAAAATGTTTGATCAAATCTATTTTGTATAATAAATTCCATACGTTACTCTCCTATATGTTATTTTTTTAATCATATGATCATTAATTAATTTTGCACATAAACAGGAGATCTGAATTATGCAAATATTTTTCTTAAATATAGTTTGAATATTCATGTGTAAGTTAACAAGTATCAAATGGTTTCATGATCGTCAGTCAATCAAGTGTGTGTTATACCTCGTTCCGCACTTGAATTTCACTTGTTAACTTTTGACTAGCGTATGCGAAAACTGAATCTAGTTTGGATTCTTCATCATCCTTCAACGTCATTCAAGACTATCTTTGAATACAATATTAGTAAATTAACATAATTTTTTTCACAGACATTTTGATGCAATCGTCGCACTAATACGTTACAAAAATATATGCTTACATAATGTTCAATTAGCTAAAACATGGCTAAATTGATATCGCAAGCTAAGAATGTATTAATGATTAGTAAACTTTGTATTCAACATTAACATTAGCTCCAGGCTTAGAGTTTTATACAATTATATTGCTTTCTTAATTTCCTTAAGCTTTTTTTAAATCTTGCATATAAAACAATTTTAGCATATCTTTATACAAGTCACTTTTTATGCTTATCTATGAAAGGTCTGCAACAATTCAGTTAAATATTCCCATAGGAACTCGTCTATCCGTTCAAAGTTAAAACCGTCTCAGATGTAAAGTGTGAAACTAATTATTTCTGTATAATTAGTGAATTGTATGATGTGTATTCGTAAATTATAGTCATTTGTGTTACAGAGCTTATGCTAATTGACACCAAGAAGTAGATTCTTTTTTTTTTAATAATTATCGAGTGATAAACATTTACATTATTGTATTTTATGATATTTATAATCGGTATGGAGAACACCACTTAGATAGTATAAATAATTGTTGTTTGAGTGTTGCCTCACATTGATAGTTTAAAATATTACCCCCGAAGGTTACTTCTCTGGTTTGAAAATATTGTAATATTTATATGTGCATGCTATTTGCGTTTTTAATTTCTGAATAGCTTCATCGTTTTGAACATATCTTAGTTTATCTTGAATCTAAAATCGATTGAAAAGTTTTGACGCTTTCTGGGCTGTCATTTTTTCTATTGTTTTAGAATATTGTAAATCTTTGGATGGAATGTAGACAATGTAACAAAAACTGTGATAAAAATGGCTTAAAAAAAATACTTAATATACTAGAGGAGTTGCGGTAAAATATTCAAAAACGTAGAAAACTAACAGTACTCTAAGCAGTAATAGGACTTTGTGTCAAATTTTATTTTGAATGGCAGAAATAAAGCAGCGAGTAGATGCTTGCAATATTGCATTGTAATTCTTTTCAATCAACAAATTCTAATCGATGTTCAATGATACTCTTTACTTACGTGAACAAAAAAAATCATGTACACAATATTCTCCGTAAGATTATACTCCAACTCTGTTTGATATTAATCGTTTTGTCGAAATTTACAAGGAGAATGTTTAATGATCTTCAATTTTGTAGCTCATTGAGAATCTGTTATAACTATCGACTCATTAGAATTGCCAGTATTATTACAATTTCTGTTTAGATCATCATTAATGCACAAACATTGGACAAGCTGTTGAGGATGCTTGAATCGATTTTTTTCAGAAACTTCTTTACATTTTTGATAATGCATTTTATTTTTTGTGCCTTTAATTTATTGTATATTATCACCGTCGTCACAGTAATTCACAATATATAATTTTAAAAAAATTGCAAAAAAATAATCAGTATTTATTTAAGTGTCTCTAAATGTCGTACAAGCCAAATGTTTTTTATAATATGATGGATTAACCACCAATAACATAGTGAAACTCCTGCTAGATTGTACTTCCACTCACAGTAAAACGAAGAAAATTTGAATTAAATTTTCTCTCCCGGTTACAATACGAATTGTAGTCACTATATCCTTAGAAATATATCGTATAGCAAATATTTTTCAACTTCTTCCCGATATTATCTGTGTATTTATATCTAACTAAATGTCTAATCATACAAATTTAATGCTAAATGTATCTCTGCCCCTTAATTAGTTGAGGCATTTAGTTTTCTGTAATTTATGTGCCAAATTCGGCAGACGGCGTTTTTTATAGTTCCAAAATTAGATAAATTCCCGATTGTCTCTCGTTTCTCCACTCAAATACTTCATTTGAATGATCTATGATATTTCATAATGTGACAATAATACTTTAATGATTTGGGTTGTTTACTGCGAATGCCGCTTGATTTTATAGATTGGCATATATTTGTTTGAAAGCATTCCTTGTGCTTGCGAGATTAGGAAATATTTCCATTTCAAAATCAATTGTTGGAATTGAAAAATGTAGTAATGCCTGAAATTGTACTATCTTCTGTGTAAAAATTACTGAATACTAAACGATGAGCATTTTATCAATTAATCTACATAAATTAGTAGGCAGGTCGGTCTAATTTTCAAATTAGAGCTGTGGAGTCATTGAACATTGAGTTCTTCCGTCAAAAATCCAACTTTGAAATATATTGCTTATGTCATTATTTGAATGAAATATAATAAATAACATATACAATTTAAAAATAAATAAAGTCCTCCACAGTTCTGAGTAATATATCTCTACATACCGATCGTGGTCATCATAGGATTCCACCAAAATGATGATAATTAATCAACATATCCTCTGCTAATGATGCTCATCTCGGAATAGCAATAAAATATTTCTTCAGTGTGAATTGTTAGATTCTGGATGATTTTGAAAGCAATGTCACAAATTGTCGATGTTAACAGTAAATGTGATTTCGTCAATGTCTCAAAAACTTCATTCCCCTATAGTTAGAGAAAAAACACCCCGCTTTTATTGTGTATAGGCTTGAAAACTATGTAAACATAGTAGATATATACATATAACAAATTTATTATTTTTCTGGCAATCTCATTTTATCAATGTTAGAAGTGATAGCTTTATTAAGATATTTAAATAGGTGACAATCTCTAAATGTATGTGCTATAAATGTTGACCAATTTTGTAATATAATAATACTTATCACTATGCTATAAAATAGCTAGAGCCTAAATGTTTCATCTTTAATATGTATGTGTACAAGATTCGGATTTGACGTGAATTCAATACCCATATGTGTGGAATTAATTGATACGGAATCCACTTTTTGACTACTATGTTGATTAATTTAGTAATCAAAAAAACGTCACAATGATTAAACTTAAAAGCTTAGATGATTTGGATTTAAAAAAGACAGTAATGATCTTCCGTTGTGCTATGATGTAAATCTTATTGTAAACATTTTTTCTACTGTCATGAATGAACTATTAAAAAAAAAGTTTACTCCTACCCTTGTAATAAAAATTTTCATTATTGCAATATTAATTAGGTTCATGATTTTCAAAATATATTAGTTTGACACTGTTAAAGAATTAAAGAATTCCTGAATTGCAAATCTTTTAATACAATTTTTTTTAAGTTTGCTGCCAATGACTAAAGCATCTTCCTTTTTTGGCAATATCACAGAAGTATTCCAGCGGTCATTCATATCTGTATCAATTTTGACCACACATATGGATGCGCATATTCCTGAGAGTCCTGTATTAAATGACTAATATAATGATAAATTTACCCTGCTTCTCCGTCCTAAAATGTTATTAATGGACAAAACATGTTTTCTACCTAAAAATTCATTTCTAAAAGTCAAAAATAGATGTTGTCTATGTGTTATTTTCTCTATTACTCTTAAGATATTAAAAAAAGTCTAACTAGTTTAAAATAGCCATCTGTTTTAATCTGTACAACAAAATGGCCGTTAAGTGTTAAAAATGTAATGGTGATGCTCATCATTGTTGTAAAACAAGATATATTATATTTCTTATTTATTTATATTTGTATGATAGTGTTTTAGGCTCATAATAATATTGCATTTCAAAAATGGTTTGTCGCTGCAAATTATTTCTCTTTCTCTACGGCTTGTTTGTAATTATTGTTTTCGTCCACTCCGCCGGTGGAACTGTTGTTATTTTAGTTTGCTAGAAACGATTTTTATTTGTTTTGAATTAATGATAATAATAATAATATTTAAATGTTGTCTTCGAAAGAACACACATAACATATCTCAAATTCTTTAAATATAGTTATGCAGCCAGTACGAATTTAATAAATGTCTATGGCCAAAAAATATTTAAAGATTTAAGCTTGTTTGGACATTTTAAATTAAAAATATATCTTTTGCATATTTTGAGATATGTGCCATCATCACTTTCAATGGCGGCCCAACTCCCGGGAAGTATCCTGAGTTTAAAAATAAAAGGACTGTTAAAAAAACATTTCTGAAAATGTTAAGTTTTGAATATTATTCATAGATTGAGTTTTTTTTTATAACGATATTACCTTTCTATGAAAAAGTGCATAGAAATTTTTATGACTCATTATTCACCTTCCACACCCTCATTGATTAGCATACGAGTTGTTTGGTGCAGGTCTATTTATATTTATATTATGTACTAATTCTTAGTCTTATTAAAAGCTTGCTTTTGAGCTTAATAAAATTATTCTTGAATGTCGCAGAAAGAGAGATTATGTGTACTGAAATATCATAAATGAATACCGCTTACTGGAAAAATCCAATAATTCTCAGTCACAAACCAATTTCAATATGAATTTAGCAACACAAGAAAATTAAGTCCTCGACGTCAGTAAACTTACGTTAAGATACAAAGAGTATGTCCGATTGTAAGATTGCGATGCTGTAATTGAAGTTTTGTTCACAAAATTTATCCCGCTCTCTGTCTTTTTGTAACATAACTGCAGTCCAAATTTACTGATAATGTAAAGGTTATTAAAATTTTACCGATACGCTCGTCTGCGTAGTAAATTACTCATTGGGTCCAATATAAAACGAACTTAAAAGTCTCCTCTGCACTGCAAATACCTGCTTATTATAATTATTACCTTATTTATTATAATTCCTATTAAACTTAACTTTGGTAATTAGGTTATGGAAAAGTGAAACTATCGAAGCTGCTAGCTACTAAAAAGAAATGAATTTAGTCCAATGAATTGATTGTTGTATAAATCATAAATATATGAACAGAAAGCTGCACGCTTTTTTGAACTGAATTGATTATTTTCGAAAGCGTTTATTTCTTATATAAAGACTCGCATGAAATTATAGCCTTTTGCATAACCGTAAGAAATATTTGCTATTTCATATAGAAAGTAATTAACTTGGTAAATTAACGAGACTCTTGTTAACATTCACAAATCTGGATTGCTAAATGTCAGTCGAGGAAAGCTTGACTGTAATTAATTTATTACACCCAATATGTTACGAGCTTCTTTCATCTTAGTCAACGATTTAAGTAATGGAAACTGTAGCAATAGCTCATTTTTGGAGTATTTCAATAACGGTAAGTATAGTTTACTTACCTAGATTATACATGTGAGTATAAAATTGCGTGATACACTAATTTAAATGAGAAATTTATATGTAGTAAGTTCTGAAACTCTAATACTCATACTGAATACTTAGTTACCATTAATATTGTTGTCTAAACATATTGTCCGGCTGTCGACTGAATCTTTCACTTTGGGCGGTGTCACGATATCACCCCGTGAAGAATCTGAACGCTTTGGAACATTTTTGAAATATAAATGTCTTTATTATCAAACGAGTATATATCACATAGCCATAAAATTATCCCAATAAGCTAATGTCTCTAGGTTATCAGACTCCTTTTAAAAAAATATCTAAATGTGCTAATTAGCTATCCGTTAGTTAATCGTGCCGAATGTCTATTACAGTGAATGTGCCCAGTCTTGTAATAATTATAAAAATTTTGTCACCTCTTATTTTTCTTTTCATATTATAAATGGACCAGACTCGCGCTTAGATCTCGCAGCAGGAGAATCTAAATCATTAGGCGTGACCGCTCTAGTGTATAATGAAATGCCACTACGACAATGTATAGTTATCCTATTTTTTACTCGATGTTCTTGTCACTATGGCTATATTGAAATGTATTCATAATCCACAGTCTTGCGATTGCTCATTCGAAAATATTGCAGCTGCAGCTGATAAAGTGTTGTAAATCACAGTCCATCTGCAAACTGAATATGGTGATTAATGTCAGGTGACTCGAGGTTGATTTACACATTATGTAAAGGAGATCACAGGAGGTCACGCTTGTAATATCTGTAGCCATATTACAATCACATTGTCACTGACTGTTGACATAGAAAATTAAATATTTTTGTGGTATAAAGGCCAAAAATAATAATACAAATTTCTTAAGTATTTTTGCAGTAATTATGTAGTCGATAGACTCAAAAGATAGAACCAAAAACCTGACTTTTTGAATAGTAAATTACTTCTAATGAAAACTAACATAATATATGCATAAAAATTCTAGATATAAACAATAAACAAACAGAATATTTGATCTCCAATTTCATACGTATAATGTGGTATCTAAAATTTCGTCAATTTGTGGAGTATTCTAAAAACATCCCTATTCAGAAATTAACATAGCCATTATATTATATTTTCAACCGGATGTCAATACTGGAAATTTTTAAGTGTGCAAATGATGTTTGAACATAATCTAATATTGTCAGTATGAATTGAAATCCCTTACTATAAAAAATATAGGGAACGGTTTGTTTTCGAATGAGCAACTTCGCAAAAGACAATTATTGTGTACTGTTATTCTTATGATGGGTAGAATTTTCTCTCGTATTACTAAGACTTAGAAGTTTGGCATTGTTATCAATTTTTATTAATAATATAATACTTAATAAACTTAAGTAAACCCGACGGGTGCGATGAACTGCATCTGAGGTGGCATTGGTGAAATCATCAATGCCGAAGATGAGTCAATATCAGATTTTACCTAATAAATGTTGATTGATATTTCCTGTGGTGATTTAATAATATATATATTCATAAAATAAATAATAATAACTAGATAATTATAAGTAAAACATGAAAAATTAGTTAGGTTCTTGCTAGAAAAAAAAACAAACAGGATAAAAAGTATTTAGATAGTCATTTGGCCCTGTGGCCTGGCGGAATTGTGCACAGTTGTGAGTAAAAAAAAAACAAAATGTTGCAGATTGTGTGGTTTGCTGTTTTAGGAACTGTTTGTTGTAGCTATTTTTCGTACCCCACAAGTCTGTTTAAAAAGCAGCTTTAAATTTTTCTGATATGTGATTTTGCAATTCTGTTCATTTGCTTTGTGTTTACGTTCATTATGTTTAACGTTTTACTCAACCGGTCTTTTGCTATGTTGCAAAAAAAATTTGGTAGCTGAATTGATTTTTAAAGTACAGTAAAACCTCAATATAACGGAGTAATGTGGATGAGTGGATTTGTGTAAGCTTAAAGTCTGTTATATAATTATTTATTCACAACTGTTGTGAAATAACGGTAATGTTTGATTACCGGCATGCCTTTTTTGGTTTTTGCTTTAAAAGAAAAATCAAATTCTGCTGTTATTATAATCAACTTTTATTTAAAGTATCATTATCTGACAAACAGTCCATAAATGTTGTTAGATCGTGAAGATGCAATCTTATCAGTGATAATTTCGTTTTGAAGCATGCTGTTTCTTCTTCCTCTCTACCTTATCTCCCTAGCTAATTATTTTTTGTCCGTTTGTACATATATTTTAAGGATAAGATTATGACAAACTAATTGAATGGACTAATAAATGCGTCGATTCACCCAAAGTAAATAAATTTAACTGCATTGCAGCTATGTGAATCAGAAGCCAGCGTTGCAAACTTCAGCCAACTAGCGGAATGCCACTGTGACTTGAATTTTTATGCGAGTGGTTTGATGTGATTGTCATGCACAAATCATTGTTTTCTATGGGGCTACACACTTGAATTTAAACATGTATTATATAGACAGAACGTTTTTGGCAATTTTCACATTTGACTGTAAATTTTGTCTGTTCTATGCTGGTTTTACTGTATTATCAAATGCTCAAATAATAAATGAATTATTTTACTGTGAAGAAAATTTTAGATAAACTTTTTGTAAATATTAATGCATTTTTATTCGCAATCGAAATTTGGTTTCTGTATTTAAGTAAAATGAGCCATTCGCTCAAAAATCTTTGATTCGTAACTAAAAGTAATTGCATACTGGAATCGTGTTAAATATTGCCAAGTGAAACTAAACGGTGAACTAACTAAGGTAAAACACAAATTACTGTGGATTGCCAGTATTGAATTGAAAATAAAAAAAGACTGATAATCTGTGCCATCTGTGAATCAAAAAAGAAAATTATTGTAATGCATGATTGAAAGCAGATTATATTCGGCTCGGTCACGGTGACAATTTATTTCATTTACGGCAGACTTGTCGGGCTAGAATGATACTATTGAATCTTTTAATTTTGAAAAGTATCTCTTTGTTAAATAGCTAGAAGACTTTGTTGAATTTTATAGAACGTATTGGGTGGTATGTGACTTATGCAGTATTGTAGGAAATCAGTTCAATTATTGCTTTGTTTTTCTCAAGTTTATGTTTAAGTGGAAGGTTTTGTGCTAAAATAATTTACCTTAATTAGTCGTTAAGATGTTAACTCAACGATAGTCAACTATAGATAGACATTTATTATGTATTGATTTAATTTCGAGTCAGATAAGTAAAGTTTTACTGATAATTCGCAGGCATACCGCACTGATGACTCGCCCGCTTGGCTTGCGGTCGCATGTATTCAAATCCCTTACCGCTAGGCAAAGAGGTGTCGACTGTGCAGTATTTCATTGCCGTGTGCCGTGTAAAACTGCCAATGACGGAAAGCATTATTTCAATCTGTTTAATGTTTCCCGCTTTATTTAATATTTGCTAAAAAATAAAATATATAATGCATTTTTAAGAGAAGAATATCTCTTGCCTGCCATTATCATACCTTTCACATTATTTTTTCCGACAGTCAAATCAAAAATGTTGGGGTTTATTATTATTGAATTAAAATTTATAAAAAAATGTCTTTAATTAATTATAAGAAAAAATGCAATAAGTTATCTAACCATTGATCCTTTCAATGTACTATGCTTGTATGAAATACTAGAAGTTTTTTTCACTATTTATTCATTGAACCGTAGAAAATTAATATTCTTATACGTTAATTTATCAAATGTACTTAGCATAGAGAATTTCGTATACGATCCCCTATTACTAACTGTGTATTCGTATCATTGAATTATGCCAAATGTATTGATGTAGTTCTTACAATGTATTGTTTTACATCATTGGAATTGACTTCGAGGATATTTTCAATTATCGAACAATTGAGCAGCTTCAGAAGAGATGTTCATACCAAATTATGGGGCTATGAAGTCATCTAGTGAGTTTCACAATTAGATAAATTTGGAACAGCACATTATAATTCTTAGTACCCAAAAATGCCAAAAATTAACAAAATACAGTCTATTAAATTTTGTAGTATGTACCTCAAAGTAAATCCATTGATGCTTTTATAAACATGGATATTAAACGCAATATCATCTTAAAAAATAAATTAATATTCATTTGTGATTATTGTGTGAAGGATATTATTTGTCATTGTCATCATAAAAATAATAAAACCGCCATAGTTCAATGAATAAAATTACTTTTTGATTAGTGTTTTTTTTGCCAATACAATGTATCATTATTATTATACTAAGAGCTTTCCTACTTCTGTGCATTTAGGTGAGTTTGTTTTCTAATTAATATTAATATAAAAATCGGTGACATGATTTGTATTTAAAGGAATACTGAAAAAGTCTTCTATTACTTTGTTATTAGCATTTATTCACTTAATACAATATTATGAAAAATAATGTGGTGCTATAAAATATTTTTGCTTTAATGGTACAGTTTTCAGTTTGAAATATTAAAATGAAAAATATTGAATAATTGCAGATTAACATGCTTTTGTTCTATATCCAATATGTTATGCAGTCACACTTCAGTATTACCAATATTGCAGAACAATGTTTTTATTCACTCGCAAATATGGATGGCTAATTCAGTTTCATTCTTATCCAAACTTCTTTCACTGTTTAGTCATATTGGTTGCTTTCTAAAGAAATTCTGTTAACTGTCTGGTCAATCTGCAGTATGTCCGATTCTCATTTTGCTGTGGATACGTTTCAAAGACTATAGTGAAAAAAAAAGACATGAAAATGTTAAATGGTTTTTTTTTTACTTAAAATCTGATATTCTTGAACTCTGAAATAAATCAAATTTATTCGTTACTTATTTATAATTTTTTTCAACAAGTTACTCATAGTAAAAAAGTAATAAATGTAAATAGTTTTCAATTTAAATTTATTTTCATATAGAGAAATAATTTATTAAATATTTTAAATTTTTTGATGAATGTATACATTCATACTAATGTTAAACTGTGTTAAAGCAAAAATAATAATAAATACTCAATCATGTTATTTTAAAAACATGCAAAAAGAGGATCGGCCATTTGGTTGTTTGAAGTTTTCTACAGAAAAACATATCCGTCATTTCAATTTTCATGCAAGTGATTCTAGCATTAAATGCTAGTCACTATTTATAACATCAATATATGATTACTTATTTTTTAAATGCCAATTCTGTTCATTCAGTAACAAGCTTACCATGTAATTAAAATATATATTTTTTGTAAAACCCATTCTTTTTTCCGAGTATTGTATTACATTTAACTTTAACATTTTGTATATAGATCATTAAACCGCAATATTGCTATCATAAGCTGTACAGGTAACACTGAGTTTACAAACATTATTTAAAACTTTAATGAATTTTAATTTATGGAAAATGGTTACAAAAAATAACATTGTATTGTTAGAAGTTCATGAATTCACAATATGAAAAAGGAGACTGAGCTAAAATTGTAAACTCAGTGTTGCCTGTATTAACTAATAAAAACATTGAAATGGCATATGGCAGTTTAGTGTCTCATTATCTCGGAACCCAGTTCCTGTAAAACTTAAAATCGTCATGTTCCTGAATATTTTAATTAGTCTAGTTGTAAATTCTAAAGAATTTTATGGAATTGTGTATCTGAAAAAATGAACTCGAACTTCAGACTTGGAGAAATCATAATTTTCAAATGGTGAATTATTATATATTTTTTGCTAATGAAATGTAAAAATCTATGAATTATTCAATATCTATTCATATACCAAAATGGTTTACTGGACCACCCTAAAAATTTATGTCGCTTGCAAAAAAAGCATGCTGATATTCTGAACTTCTTGTATTATTACCATATCAATATGAAATATGTATATGTAAGTTAAGAATGGATTGATAACGCAAAAAGCGTTCGGCTTAGATTCTACTGTCACAATATATTTAGTTTTCAAAAAATATGCATTTATTTTATTTCAAAGCAGTTTAGAATCTTTTCAGTGCAATCTGTTCTTTAACTTGCCGTGTATGCGACAGCTAGCCGAATATTGATGCAAATAATCTAAAATGAATTTAAAAGAATACAATATTGTTCTAATTTCAATAAGCAAATGTCTTTGATAATCGATGATTAAATGTCTTAGGAACAAGTACAATAAAATACACCAATGTTCAAAACATATTTCTATAATAACAGATAAATTATTTGCTATCGTTGTATTTAATTATTTTTTTACTTATGCGGATGCTTACTGCGAGATAGATTATTATTTTATTACGCACAGTCAAGTAAATTGTCTCTTTTTATAACCAGTACAAAATTTGTTCAATTCACTCATGTTATTATGCTGTGCACTAACATAAAAAAATTATTGTTGTTCACTTTAAAAATTTGAACTAACCCTATTTTACAATAATATCTATTCTGATTATGACAAACATTAAGATTCGTGGTAAAAAAATAAATTTTTAATAATCTACCAAATTTTCACTGTCATTAGAGTATAATATAAAACTGTGTTGTGATTAATTTTATTTGGGTACATACCTTTAATAATTATTCTACTTATATAACAGCTATATTGAAATTTCGTTTCTATGTGCGCAATTTAATTTCATTTAGTTTAAAAATATTGTGAGGCCATTCTTGTAACATGTTTTGCTGGATTAATATTTGTCATTTATTTTTAAACACATGATTGTTGTCAACTGGTTTTTAAATGAAAACAAAACTATGTCAATAAATAATCTGAACCTAATCAGCATTATTGCCAAATAATAATGAAATATTCCCCAACAAAACATGTTAAAGGTGTTTTCCCCTTAATACTTCTAGGGAAAACTTTAAGAACTGAAAACATCCAGTATTATTGATAAAACAAAATGGCGTCTATAAAACAATGTTATTACTTAGAAATTGTTTGGTTAGGTTTTCTGTATACTTTTGAAAATGTATTGGTAAAATGAAAGCAAGTTGAACGATAAAATGTTTTTTTTATTTTATTTTACACCACTGTTACCTCTGTGAGCTAGCTGAAACATTTATTGAGAGTAATAGATATCAAAACAAAAGGTTCAATTTATTTGTCGGTTTAACCTGTGCAACCTTTGGATTTAGGTTATAGTTATTTTGAGTATCTTAACTATTTCCCTGCTGTGCTGAGCAAAGCATAGTCCAACGCTATACGCATTGTTGGTGTTTATCAAAATATAAATTTGATCTCACTAAAATTATCGGGAAAACTGCGATGGGATGTCCTCAAGGCTCAGTTCTCAGACCACTACTTTGGAATATAATATTTGATGACCCGTCCTTACCGTTGCAACCAGGGAAAGCAATCATAATCAACGATAAACATAAGATGTCAACTTGGAAGGTTATAGCGTCCGTATATAGGAACGGGCATGAACAGTATTTATTGAAAAAAAAAGGATCAATTGTGAATATTACACAAAATTATTAGTGTGCTTAAAAAATAAAATGATGAAAAAATTGCTGTAATAAAAACATTGGTATAATTGTACGAATTACACTTCCGCATCCGCCACATTCTCCAGAATTTGCTCCAAGCGAATATTACCTGTTCACAAATCTCAAAACAATGCTCACCAAAAGAAATATGGCTGAAATGAGAAGGTGATCGCCGAAACTGGAGCATATTTTTGAAGGGTTAGACTAATCGTTTTATAAGAAATGCAAAGACATGTTAGAAAAGCATTGGAATGAATGAATATATCACTCTATGACACAGAGACTATATTAATGAATATAGATAAATTTCGCCTAAAAGATGTTTTAGTAGTCATCCTACGAACCCATTGAGTAATGTGTTATACATATTTTTAAATCCATGTTTGCTCCCATTGTAGAGCATTTGGTCGCCTAACGAAGGTATCTCAACAGATGTTTTTCAACAAGAATCCATGTTACTCACTTATAACTCACAGGGTAGGTATAGAGAAGTTTATTAAAAGAATCATAGAGACCAGAACTTTTTCAAAACATGTGAATAAAGTCACAAAATAATAGGTTTTCAGGAGCACTTAAATAGTGTAAATTATATTCTTTATGGAACTTGAACCAGCGCCTCTAAATTTATCCAGGATTGAAATAAAACAACAGCTTGGATTTAAAAATGGTAACATGAATATATTTTTACATACCTACATAATAATAAATACATAAAATCATAAATACAATACAGTATGTTCTTCATATGCCATCTTCTTTGGTCTGCATATAAACAGTAATTCAACAGGAAATTATTCAGTACCTCATTATATTATAGTGCCTTACAAATAATTTAAAAGTCCGTAACAAGAGTTCAAATAACAAAAATTGCATCCATGCTACTGCATTGATGACGTATCAATTAAACAATAAACCTTCTCTATTTATTGAGACATTTCGTTGGAACAACAGAAGAATTATCATTTTGCAAAAACATTTTTTATTTTTGCATTAAAAATTATATTGGGATCTAAAAAAACATCTCTATTTTGAATTCTATTTTTCAGATTCCGTGGGCGACATAAAAGTGTGTGAACTCTGAATTCAATATGCTTTTACATGTGCTAATATAGCATAAGATATGGCAAAAGTAGTGGATATTTTTTAGATTACTATGTTTTTTCGCATTGCCAAGATTTAATACCGATTTGATTGCTACAAATTTGGCTTCACAGTAATTCTCCAATATGCCAAATGTATTGTCTGTCTCAACTCAAGGAGAAAACTTATCACAAAAGTATATCTTTAAGATTTGAAAAAATACAATGATTTTTTTAAAATGAAATTGACTTCAATTGACCAGTATTTTTCAAACTTAACTTCTACATTCACCATATATTATTGACACATCCTTGTTTTGCAAGGTATCATAAATACGCCTTAATTTGCCAAACCTCTTTTGTAAAAACATTTGCATTCAAATGTTGCGTTATTTCACTTAATTCAGTAATTATAAACATTGCAAATTTGTTTTTAGGAGTAGTCATATAGAATTGGTCTGGTGTTCATACAGATCAAATTCTTAATTAGATGCGTACACATTTCACAATTTAGAGGAAACATTTATTTATAATGGACAATGAATTGAGATTTATTGAAAAAATATTGCTGTGTCAATAAATATACATCATAAATGATATGACTTATGATAAATCTAATAGAAGTTATTGTCAAATGAGTAGGATGTCAAATAAATTAAAAAAAGTTTACTGTTTTCTTATTAGATATTAATCACCTACTTCAAATGTCATAATGAAATCAATTTGTACACATTACATATACCTGTGCATTGATTGATACCCACGTCATATCGGAGCTAAAGTTTATCCTGAATTAAAATTACTACAGCTCTTTTTAATACATTCTAAGTTAGCCACAATGTATCTTCAAATACAATATTCGCAAACCTTAAATTTAATATGCCACTATTTTAGGGATTTTTTAGTTTCCTACGTTACTTAATATCCTATCATACAGTCTGTGAAACAATATTGTCACTCTACTAAGAAATATTTTACTCATTGCACATTGTTATCAATTCTCCAACAACCAATGGTAACCAATTATTATTTATTTTAATATTTACAAATATTTTATTGCCACCGTTTCGTTTTTAATGTAATAAATAAAATACACTTCTTCAAGGTAACCCAAAATAATATATATAATAAATGTCATCTTAATTGTTACTGACATAGTGGTAACATAGAATTATTTATTTATTCACAATTTAAAATTTCTATTGTACACAACTCGTGTCCTTTGATACATTAACAAATCATAAAATATTTAGACTAACAATCTTGTAATTGTTTTGTTGTATCTGAAATATAATAAAGTAAATGCATTTTCTTATATTCATTTTGATTTCCATATAGTTATTATTTACCTCTTTTCCCTAATTTCCTCATCCATCTATAATATGTTGAAGATTTGAGCATGAGCAATTTGGAAAATCAAAAATCTTTGAGGTTCAAAGATAAAATTACAACCGGGTTTCATAGCACCGTCTTGTAGAAAATACAATACTTCATTACAATACCTAAACCGATAATGAAAACTATAACGCCACATCTCTATATTTAGTTAAATCATCAGATTCGTTTCCCATCGACGTTTTACTCGAGCCATACTTGCTATCTATGTACTGTCTTCTATAAATCAAACTATCCGGGCCGTACACCATTGGGCCATAAAAAACATAATCTCTAGAGACAGACAGATTAAACGGATCATTCTTAATATGATCCAGCGACCTTCCTGGAGGTAGTAAATTGTTTCCGTACGAAGAAAACATATTTTTATTATTCACTTCGTGCAGCTGCTGAAGTTCTACCAACGATCCGGATCTTGCCGGAATATTCTTTCTACATCTTCGATCTAAGCTTCTCGTATAATGCGGGAAGACATAATTAGGAGGGATGTTTTGTATCATCGGATGGTGATGCGGCTGCATAGGTTGAGATATCTCTTCGTCTGGAGGCTGCCAATACTTTGACATTTTCCCAGAGAAGTCTTGAGGTGCTTTCTTTATAAATTCGTCTCTCAAGTCGGGCATCGAATGGGCAAACTTATCTACGGACATAAAAATCATTTAGTTTAATAATTAATAAGTAACCAAAATTTACCAAAACCTTTATAACAAAGACAAAAAACATTTTATTCACCAAGCTTAAGTAAAGATAAAAAAATTAAAAACGTTTTAGTGCACTCTAGCATTGAACATTCTCCATCTTCTTTTCTTGTTTAATCTCTACAACTGGGAGGAAATCCGGAATGGATAAAATTGAGTTTTACTTTTTACTAAAATTCAAAATGAGAAACCTAGTAATAATAAAAATAATGTTGGGTTTGTCATCATTATTATGTGATTATATAACTGAATGGCCAGCATTCTGCTCAGTTACATGTATGTTATAAATCTCAGTATGGATTCTTCAGTGAATTGACTTAAAAATTTGTGTTTTTTCATGCTTTGATTTGCCCTACCCGAAAAATGAGGCAAGGTAAGAGTACTACGGTATTCTAGTTCTGTCTTTATCCCATTCTCGTATTCTTACTTTATAGAAAAAAAGTTAGGTTGAGCAACTGAATAACGAGCAGTTTTTGTAGAATAGCTTCTGTTGAGATGGCTTCATTAGTCCACAGTGGGAATAAACAGTATAAAAAAAATTATATAATAAAAACACATTTTATAATATAATACTTATTTCCAAAATATATTTTATGATAAAGGCCAGTTTCTGAACTTAGTCATCAGTTGATAATACTCACAATAAGCGAAAACTGTCCTGATCATAAAATATTTTGCGGAAATAATTAGTAAACAAATGTGTATTGTTACAACTTTGTACCTTTCCACATGTTTTGTCACTAACGACCCGGGTTTCGCCTTTCGGCATCTTCAGGTATTCTATCACATGGATGCAACAGAACTGTCAGTTAGTTTGTACAAAGTTGTAACAATTCAAATATGATATTGAAATTCCATCAAGCACCTTCAGTCGATATCATAAATTATAAAAAAATGTGTTTTTATTATTTTAAATACCATGCCTTTCCATCGAGAAGTGGCAGTTAGCACCTTAAAAGTGAGTGTCTTCTAAATTTAAAAGAACATTAAAATTTACAACACCTCGAATGCTTGAATATATTATAATTTTTAAATCATAAAATGAAATTTACTCTTGCACTAAGATTCCATTATGCGGCATTAATCAAATTATATTAGTGATATTAAAGTTTAACTAATAATTAATACTTATTATGCCAGATATTAAAATTGCATAACATATTGAATGACTTCTATCGGTGTGTGAGATCAGATAAAATGTGGCTTCGAGCACAAAATAAATTAACAACCACAGACACACCTCGGCAAGACTGTATTTGATGAACCTATAATGTGGGATCTTTACAAGATTATGCAAAGCATGACTGCATAATAAATTATGATACTGATTCATTATGCTTACACCTAACTGCAAACTAACTTCTATGCCTTTTGGCTGATTAGAATATTTAATTTCAGTTAACAGAAACTAAAAATCTCTGAACTCAAATAAATTCAAACCGGTTTTCAATATTTTTTTTATTCAATATAGAATTCTTATAATGTCATGGAAAAAATAGATATGTAATATAGTTCTACAAAATTATTATTTTTTAAGATAAAGTTGATAGCTATTTCGGCTCACGCCATCGTAAGAACTATGCTTAAATGAACATTTGCTTATCTATATATAGTTAAGTAATGGGGATCGACATATATTAGTTTGTTCGTTAAAAATCCTTTGCGATAGTTATACTTTTATATTTAGTTATATATTTACATCTAATGATTTCATTAGAATGCTTTCGACATTAATAATAAGATATTTTAGTTTTAAAAGAGTACAGAGAATTTTTAATTATGTTACATGTATAATAAGAGAATCTCAAATAAAAATGCGACTCTGTTTTGTTATCCGGTAGACTGGACCTTCAAATTATATTGCATCACTGATCAGACATTTTTGGGATTACTAGGCAAGATATGCCTTGAATCTAACATAAATAAATAATAAGCAAAATGTGTATATAATATTCTGACTGTTAAAAATGTTTTTTCAATAATGATGTTTGATTCAATAGATCTGGTAATTCTTGTCAAACTGGTTAAAGTAGATATGCTAAAGCATGGCATCCAGAGAGTTAAACAAAATTATAATTCATATGTTCATATGCTTTCGCAGCTATAATCTACTTGAGTAGGATAAAATATAAAAGAAAAGAATTAAAAATACTGTGTAGTATGTGATGGGATCAATCAACATTTTAAATGAACTACAAATTTCATTCATAATCATTTAGATCTTCTAAAGATAAAACTTGTAAGGGCTTTGAAATTTCAAGTAAACAGCTTTAACGCGACACAGTGTCTTCTTAAGATTACATTCGTAGAAAAAAAAACCAAATCTTTCCAACCAAATAAAGGCCAATTTATTTATAAAATAAAATCTAGTCTTGCCGAATAATAATTATTTTGCAAACACTGCTTGGTAAAATAAAGCCTTGACTATTTTATTCATGTTATCACAAAAAAAGCATTACATTTCAACTGTCAAATAATATGCGGTAGCTGTATCATTGAAACTTAAAACAGTAGTTGTTGTTGTTGTAAGTTTCCATGATCGGGGTCATTAAAATTCACAGGAGAGAGAAAAATATTTAGTTTATCAAATATGTTTATAGATTTGGACAAAAAGGAAAATATTTTTCAGTTTTAGGCAAATGCTCATCAAACGCTGCAATAATATTGGAGATTTCAGGTACAAATCTGAGGCTACAACAATAGTCACAAGATGGCATTTAAAAATATTTTTTTTAAGGCAATATTTATTTACTTTATGTTTCTACTACTTATATCATTATGAGGAAACACTTCAAAATAAATTTGTATAAACTATAAATAATTTATTACATAAGTTTCATGAAATAGCTTACTCTGTTCTCGTATCATTCCATAATTAGTATAGGCATACAATGATGGTGCATCAACGACGACTGCTCCAGGGACAAATGAACTTGCGTTGAACTCACTCTCTGTCAGTGAATGCTGCAAGTTGTTTACTATCTTTGATGTCCTGAAAACAGTTCACATATTTTTTTTTATTTGTCATATTTTAACAAGTCTTAAAAAACAAATATAGTGCTGATAATTGCAACGCAATTTCACCTTTCAGTGTCACTGACTTTTTCAACATTATACCTGAATGTCATCTTGTTACCAAATAGTTCTTCCCTAGAATTTAACAAATACCTAAAATCTTATATATCATAAGTGTAATATATTATGTGTGATTCTAAGCACTTATTTACATTTTAACGCGGTGAAAAAATATCAATGTATATTAGTTCTACAAAATTGCTGTTCTCACAAGGAACTGCTTGTGATTGATTATTTGGCAAAAAATATTACTCAATCACTTCACAAATTAATAAATAATAAAATGTGATATTAGTTACCCGTTCAACTCTTGAATCATTATCTGGACTTCAATAATTTTGGCTGCATAATATGACTGGATAATCACTATTCCTATCACGATTGCTAATAACCTGATTAGGTAGAAAATTAGTTCTGTCATCCCATATATGGACTGCAATCCCTGGAACAATGAGATTACTGTTAACATTCTACAAGATATAGCCGTAAATCAACATTACATGTCGGTTTTACAAAGTCAAACCAATCAATGTAACAACATTTAATATACAAAATCATTAAGTTTATTATAAGACATACAGTTAAAAAATTGAATGTAAATCTGCAGTCCCAACCAATTCCACTTTCATCTGTAAAGCCTCTTAAGGTAAAGCGAATTTTTGGCTAACAGAAAAAGATTTTGTATGTCAAATAAACAAAATTTACCCAGAGATTTCTTCTAATAAATTTATTGCTTTCACACTACATAAACTTTTCTGTCACATCAGTTCTATTGCATGCGTGTGATAGAATACCTAATGATCCCAATAGGAGAAACCCGGGTCGTGTGTGATGAAATATATGGCAATTTACAAAAATTCAACCATTCAAACTAATTCTTTCAAGAACCGTCAGTCGATACATTAATAGTGTACCTAGTCACATCGTGTTTATAACTTTTTTTTTTATTTATCGAATAAAATCAAAAAGTAATCAATTTTCATTTTTGGAAATAAAATAAAATTTATTGATAGTTCTTGATATAAATTAAATTTATATGCCATTTCTGTCACTAAAGGAATATTTTCAGCTCCTGTTTTTGTTAGTAAAAATACAATATTTTTCAACCATAATGGACCGATTATTGAGATGTCAACTAATAAAAGAAAACCGTTTATGATGAAAAAAAGACGACATATGGCATTTTTGTCAATTGATCAAGTCCCAGAATTTCTAATAATCATTTGACATATCATCGAAAAGTGATTTTGTCAAACTCAACCGAGATCTACTATTATTATAAAGACGCTCAAGTTGTAATTTGTGTAATATTAAATTGAAAAATCATCTCTAATTGACTTTAGCAAGATTTGAAAAATAGTCTTCAGTGATATAAATCATCATATTCATTTACACGCCAAACATACCTACTAGGAGGTGTCCACAATAATTTCACAATATTGCTTATAATTTCTCCATAATATTGCAAAAAAATGAAAGGACACCTGTTTAAAATTTGCATATTTGGAACTTAAGCGTCTTGTAAAACAAGAGCTCTCAAATAGTGGAGAATTTCTCCCAGGAATGGAAAAGATTACAAGCACATGTAATACTGCTAATAATAATTGAACAGTTTCCAAATACTGACTTTACACAATTATCATCGTATCTTCACACTAAAAAGATTTATAGCTGTTACAAAATAGCTAATTCTCAAAAAACAAGAGAAACGACAGATGTAGAATATGGTTTATGTGAAATTTAATTATTAAGAATTAATTATTTACCCAGTGCCCAATACTCATGTAAAAGACAAAACAGCATTCTGGTATGAGTATCAAGATGATGGCAATCAACCAGCCTAAGATGCAGCGTAAATTATTCTGAAATTAAAGAAAAAAATAATAATCAACAAGTACTTATTATCTAATTTAAATTTCCGTGGGTCCTCGACGTTAGACCAACAACCACATGATGGAGATTAACGGTTGCATTATACATCACACTTCCAGTAATATAAAAGCACCTTCAAATGATTACCAAGCATGACAAAATACTTAATTGTGCTTTACACTACAATATTTGATGAGTTAGATTCTACTTGGTCACTATAATTGTATTGTTAAGTCAAAGTAACCAACCTGTCCAACCGTGAGCGAGTCTTGCTTGAATAGCTCTTTTCATTCATTGTCTATCTTGTTTTTTTGCATACTACGAATCTGCCCTATTATAGTCAACCAAATGAGCTTGAAGAACTTGGCAATGAAGTTGAGTTATGATCAATATATGATAAATAGAAAAATCATTCTTCATCAAAGAGGATGTGATGTCACACAAAATCTGCCACATTTGAAGTTTTCGTGAATATTTGCTTTCTTTTTGAATTGAATTCATTCTCCCATTGAGTCTTCTTGACAATATCATTAGGTATTGTTTTGAATCATTCAAAATTACTTGTTAATTGTTTTTGCAAATTACGTAAACACGATCAATGCTATTAGTATTTATACTCTAAACAATGACATCGTCATTGGCAACTTGGTTGAATGATTTAAAAAATTTAAGTTTCACGATATCACAAAACAGATTTTAAAATTTCTCCTCTCAGTGATTCTAAATCAGTGAAAAGAATTGAGAAGCCCTGATTACTAATTGAGGAACTACAATATTTTATCTTTTTAATTACAACACGTTGACATCTAGCATTTTCTTTGCAAGTAATAAACAGCACTCTGGTGGCAAACGGCTATAACTACAGTTATGTCACTTTTAAAATTTTCTTCCACCATATTTTCCAAATTGTACATTCTTTGATGTCGCAATATATTTAAGTTGCAATTTTGTTGGTTACAAAGTTGTGAAAACATACTTGTCAGACTGGTTTCGGAACACTATTTTTTCTGTAATGTAAATAACAGTTATAGCCATTAGCCATCATATTACCGATCAATGAACGCGAAAAAAATATTTTTACATTCAACACCGTAAGTACGTGGCCCTTGTCTAGAGCCTAACCTAAGCTAACAGTTAATTTCATATAATATATATTTAATGGTTGTGAAAGTTAAAAAAACGTTTCTCTAAATACGTAGCAAGTAGTCCCTGGCGAATGTTAAAAATTTGGTACCTGATTATCAATTAGTATATATAACGAAAAGTTTAAGAATCCCTGACTCATAAGCGGACTTGTATTTAAAATAATTATCCTTACCGTTGCCAGGCCATGTATGAGGACGGCCGTGGCGGCCATGACGCCGAAATAGCACACGGCTAGGAGATAAGCAGCTGCCGGCAATCCGACCTCTGACTCCAGAATCCATAGCAATTCGTAAGCGAACGCTATCGTGTAGGAAATCTGTAAGAATAATTCAATTCATTGTGTCATTGTTTTTATTAGACAGCTGGGCACTTGTTTATTACTTGCAGGTATCTGTTGTGAATTTGGAGATTATTATAACGAAATAATTGGCCGGGGTTTTTTTTACAATACAGTGACGTATTGAGGAGTATATAGTTGAGGCCAGCCATAAAAAAATTCTCACCCTTAGAAGAGCCCTTAACTTATTGACTGCTAAGTTCTCAATTGTTGATACAACTCAATGTTTTTTTGTTGTTTTTTGATCACTTGATAATGCTCGCGATGAACGAAACTGATCATAAAATGTATTGTGGAAATATAACTAAAAATGTGTTTTTATTGCTAAAAATATTATGCCTTTCCATCGAGAAATGACAGATAACACCTTAAAAGTGGTCATTTTTTGTGTTCAAATATAACCTGGTTTATCCTGATTATCGCAATAAGTTTGTTCAACAACGAGTGTTTTTTTTCAAATGTTTTTTACTCAGCTTAACATGTTATCATATTAAGTATAATCATTTTTTCTTCGTACCATGTATTTGAAACATTGCTGATAATATGTGTACTTCAAAATTATTATATATTATATATATATTACTATTTTTACGAACACACGAACATTTTTTTAATGTACAGTTTTCTAGAAAATGTAATCAGAGGGATAGAAACTTTTCATTACATTTCTAATCAAATTCATTTGAGTATTAAGTACACATGAATAACAAAAATCTTCATAATATAATTCGTGTCGTTTCGTTACTTACATCACAAATCAGGGCTTGCAATAAAAATCATGAAGAGTAATTAAAATCAATTCACGTGACTATTTGCGACGCTCCAATCCAGCCCTGCAAATAGGAACCCAAACAGTGCTGAAATTGTGGGAAATATTCTTGATTAAGATCTTTCTCGTGGACAGGTAAAGAACCAGTTACGCAATGCCAAACAATTACAAGTGTGAATTGTTCTTATGGCGGATAAGAAATAATTGGTTTTATTCAGTGACGTCAATTGCAATTGTTAAACCGATTAAGCAGTATATAAAACAAAATGATTGTATCATTTTATTTCCTAGTTTGATTGTATTAATAAAGAAACACAAATATAAATAAAAATAAAATAAATGATATTTGACATGTATGCCATAATTATAATGGATAATTCAAGCTATGTTCAAGTATAACAATTTATGTCGCACCCTTTTTTATTTTCTGTCGTGTCCTCATTTCTTATGTACCGTGGTACAGTATTTCAATGCACTAATGGCATTAAAAATGCTAAAAATAAAACAAATATGAACGGCGATTATATGACGAAAATATTGCCAGTGCAATAGATGAGCCATCAATAATATTAATATTTTAGAGTTGACTTTACTAAATATTAACATATGGGTGAAAAATTGACAGCGACACATTTACTATGAAGGCTTTCGTATATTGATGCTTTAATCGATTTATAGATTTTATTGAAAGACAAAGCTATTGGCGATGTTTTTTTACTCCTTATTTTAATTCATATTTAATGACAAAAATTTACCTGAGAAATAGTGACATGTCCATTCAAATGGTTATTTTATTTTAACACGTTAATTTCGGTGTGCACAAATTTGTGCGTTTCGGAAACCTTCTAATACCGCGGTGTACATTTTTGTACATTAAGCTTTATATATAAAAAATAAAAGATGTGTTAAGCTGCATACTTCTTTTATGTTTCCTTTGCCCTGTAGCGGGATAGTGTAATTAAAATACAAAAATATTATCAATTTTTCACTGAATTAAAACATGGCTTTAAATAGATTGAGTAATCAACGCGGACTGTGGGAAAAATATACCCGTAAACTATGTGTTAAGAGATATCAGAACACTGAACTTGAATTGTTATAACTTTGTAAATTTCTACATGCTTTGTCAAACACGACCCGGGTTTCGCCTTTCGAAATCTTCAAGCATTTTATAAACTGTTTACTGACCGTCAGTTCTATCGCACTCATGCGATAGAACGTCTGAAGATGAACATCTGGAAATGTACAAAGTTTCAACAGATCAAATTTGATATTATTCCATAAAGCTCAGTCGATATTGTAAATTGTTTCACAATATCTTTGAATGCATATTTTTTAAATTAAATCGTAGTATGCGGTTCAGTTAGCCTGTTTTACAGACGCCACTGCTGGAATAATTCAGATTACAAAATAAGCGAAACGAAAGAAAAACAAACATTACAACTACGACTGCCGAAAATGTGACAGACTCTCTTAGAAACTGTTGAAATGTATTATTTTTAATTTTTAAGCGACAAAAGTGAGTTTTGTTGTAATTATTTATATATTTCCGATTTCTACTTCCACCGCAAGAGATACAAAAAAGAAAAATAATGGATCACCACTACGACTTAGCCGTGGTCTATAATATTATATTTTAGGTGCTAAAAAATACAAGATAGGCAAAACCGAATATAATTATACATGTTCAATTACGCATGTCATGTATTTAGCGAGGAATTAAGGAAAATCTTTTGGATATGACAATAAGTATGCAAATAATCAAAAAGTGTTTATAGCAAATCCTCTTTATAATTTTTACTAAATATATAACCAGCCCCCTACAGAGTGGTAAGTACAGAGTAATTCCAACAACTCGACTCCAACTGAAAAGGTTTTCCTATGTATGTGTATTAAAATAAAGATCCAATTTTTTCATAGTATAGGCATAAAGACTCGTATTTAGGAATTAAGTCTAAGCGGAAAATAGGCACTCTATAGATACTTGAGTTGACAGCAAAGCTGTAACGGTCAATGCCTAATATTTTATTATTTCTGATTTACTACTGCTATTATAACATTTAAATTTTAGTTTCGGTCAAATTTTCTCCACTATTTTCAATGCATCGCAAAATTCATTTTTTAATTTTTAAATAGTCTCCTTCGTGTACTACATTGAGACTCAAACGAGAACGATTTATTTCCTCTCGTTCGTTGAGATATTTTTCAAAACCGTTTAATAGAAGAAGTAGACTGAGTCGCTCGTTTTAAACGACTCCGCAGCCCTGATGAAAAAACTTTCTACGATGGGAAATTATCGGCTTTCCACATTGAAAATTGTAGCCTTTTGGATAATAATTTGCCGGCATATGTATATTTTTTAGTTTTGCTAATTGAACTCTTTTGAATGCAGTCTTTTATTACACCAAAATGCATACAGTATTCCTATGTAAGTCCTATTTGGTTGCACTGTCAAAAGCACGAAACTTATATGGACACAAAATGTTAAGAGTTGTTTTGGACCTTTAGCCATTGCGGGCTTCCTGGTTTTGAAATTATTGGCAGCCGTTTACTAACACTATAAACAGTAATTTAAAGCCAAACCAAGTTCAAATAGAAAATAATTCTTGATAGTTATATGTTAAAACCAATTCAATATGAAGTGAATTCAAAAAACTACTCGCTATTTAATTTTAAAAGAGTAAGTAAATAAAACTTTATTGTATAATAGCTTCTTTTTAACACCAGAAATATGATTATTATTAGCTTTACAATTAATAAATATTCAGTATTTATATAGTATGCACAAAACTGTGATGAAAGTAATGTATGTGCTAGGCAAAAAAGACATACAGTTTGTATATCTAGTATGGGAAAATTTCTACTGAATCTTATGAAATCAGACTGGCGGAAAGCCATGATAAAGAATGGCTACGAGGTCAGCCTGTTGACCGCAATCGTCGTTTTGGCTACCCCTGATTTATACTCATATACCCAGGAGTATTCTGTGATATCATCAGCAAAAAATGAATTAGCATATAATAACATCAATGCAGTGAAGCCAGTTGAAATGAAATTTCTTAATTTTAACATTATTGTGCCAGATAGTTCAAACTGATTAGAACCGTCTTTAATCATACTTATTTTTTTCGTGTTAGGCACATAGTAGACAAAGAAACTTAATTTAAAAGAGAATATGGAATAATTCTAAGGAATCATATAAAATATTAGCGGCAAATATTGATAAACGTATACTGGTCAATCAATGCATAACAGTTAAACCGGTAAAATGCCAGCAATTCGGTTTCGGTACTTAACGGAAAATTGGTTTATTAACCGGTAATTATCCAGTTTCTAAACTCGATTGAATACTTAGCAAATAGTGCTCTAACGTCTTTATGAAATACAATATAAAGTGTATAATATATGATATATAATATACATATGAAATCGAGAATTGAAATCAATAACGGAGAATAAAATGTAATGTATATAATAATAACATCATTTTTACAGCCAAAATAATTCGCCACTAAGCTCTGTATCGTGATAATAAATATAAATTAATTTCGAAAAAATAATTTATAATCATTAAATGAAAACAATTGTTTAAAAATTGCACAGTGAAGATGAAAAAAATATTCGAAAATTCTGATATTTTTTTATTTAAGAAAATATTGGTAAAAACGATAAACATCGTATATTCAAGATACAAACACAACTATTATTTCTATAAATAATACTGTGCATATCCAATTTCAAATAAATTGGACGAGATTATAAATATTTTTATCATATTCATTCATTTTCTTTACCGGTACTTAAAACCGTTTTACAGTAATACAAAACGACCGTAAATCGTAGCCCTTAAAGTTGTGATAATGATTCGTTTATGAAATAATGAAGTTTTTCAAAAAAAGAATTGACTTTAACCTCCAACATCAATCGCTTTTCAAAATACACGTTACTTTTATAAAAACTTTCATTCCTAAAAATACTTCTTCAGATAACGGGTCCTCAACGCCCAAAAACATTAACACTTAATGCATATTTTGTATAGTCAGTCATAATAATTAATATGCCTGCTACCATAATTGTAAAATTATTATGCTACATATATATTTAAAAGGCAACATTCCTTAAAAGTTAACACCACTTCCGCAATCCGCACTTGCAATATCTACTTCGGTTTTAATTGGACAAGTATAATGTTAAAATAACACTTATAAACTCTATGTGGTTGCATGCATACATTACTGTACTGTTACTAGTGACCGAGCTAACCGTATTTTTTTCTAGGACAAGTTTTAAAAGGACAACCAGGAAACAAGTGTCCTCCCATGGACGGTCAACCAGTCAAAAACGAGTATCAACAAATTTCAATCACTTTTACAACCCTAGCTATCAAGCTTGCTCTCACTAGCTATCATTTATCGAAGGAGACCAAAGTGGAATGCTAATATTTATACGATGCAGTAAAATAATGGTTTTTACGACACTTTTACTACATATATAAAGCACGTCAACCGAAGTTGTTTTACACGAACTGACTTTATATAATCGCTCAATCTATCTATTTAGGGAGGGTTAGGATAGACCAGTGGTCGGCAAAGTGCGGCTCCGGAGCCGCATGTGGCTCTTTGGCTCCTTAAGTGCGGCTCTGGCACAAATATCCACGGAACGCGAAATAATATTTTCATTAAAAAAAAACTACATCTTATTTTGATAAATTATAATTCTTCTATAAATCGAGAACATGTATAATTTTTTCTTTAAGTTAAAGGATAGATAGGTAATTAAAATTGTATATAGTTGTAAAAATACGTAACGAACATCGAGTTTAATTTTATTAGTTTTCGTAAATGTAAACACAAACATTGAACAAGCTTCCGGCTGAAATTGTTCGTATGTTTTCGGCGTACTCCGGTGTGATACAAAGGCACCACAAGCTTTTTCTAAAGTAGTGGGGGTACAAATTGGCATCACAGACCAGCAGTTGCAGTGTGAACAGTTTTGTCTTATCTACCGTGTCTGCCGTTGTCCTGTCTTATTAAAAAGTTGTTGTATTTTTCAATCTAGCTGCACATCTTACAGGTATTTTCATACGATTTTATTACACTTGCTATCTATGTTTGTGGTTCCGGTACAAAATTTGTAATCGATGTAATATTTTTATAGGCACCCCTATTAACATGGCTATCAAAAAAAAGCAAAGAAAATCGGAAGATGAAAACCGCGAATTTAAAGATGAGTGGACCGAGAATTTTGCGTTTATTCAAAACTTGAATGGACTTCCTACATGTCTTATTTGTAAGGAGAAATTCGCGCATAACAAGAAGGCAAATTTAGTGAGACACTTTACAAGAAAGCACGCGTAATTTAGCACTAAATATCCTACCGGTGATGCAAGGAAGAAAGCAGTTGAGGAACTTCAGAAGAGTCAAGAGTCGTCAACCTCTGTGTTTAATAACCGGATGCAATCTTCCAGCAATATTAATATGGCAAGTTTTGTTTTTAGCCAAGAGATTTTTAAGAAAGGGAAACCGTGCACAGACGGCGAATACATAAAAAAATGGTTTTATAAATGCATCCGAAGAGCTATTTCAGGATTTTAAGAACAAAGCAGATATTCTGAAAAGAATTAAAGAGTTATCATTGTCTGCCAAAAACATCAAAAATAGAACAATTAAAATGTGTTCGAATATAACCACCCAGCATATCGAAGATCTGAAATTGGTTTCCGCTTTGTCAATAGCAGTTGACGAGTCTTGTGACATAAATGATACAGCGCAAGTGCCACTTTTTGTAAGATTTATGTCTCATTCAGGCCCCAAAAACGAACTTTTAGGATTATTACCACTCAAAGGTCAGACGCGTGGAGAAGATATCGCAAATGCTGTAATTAAGTGTATGGATAAACATCATATTCCCCTCGATAAAATTGTGTCGATTTCAACAGATGGGGCCAAAAGTATGACTGGCGTAAGAAAAGGGTTTGTTGCTATTTTGAAAGAAAAAATTAATCACGAGATACTTGTTTACCATTGTATCATTCACCAAAAAGCGCTTTGTGCACAAACATTTCCGGATGAAATTTGTAAGGTTATGGAATTAGTGATTACCGTTATCAACTTCATTTTAGCTAAAGCTCTTAATCATCGCCAATTCAAAGATTTTTTATTTGAAATGGAGAGTGAGTACGCTAATCTTCTGCTTCATAACAAGGTACGTTGGTTATCAAGAGGGAACATTTTAAAACGTTTCACGTCCCTTTTTCCGGAAATTAAAGCATTTCTCCTTGAGAAGGGCGTTCACTACACCAGAACTAACAGACGATCGGTGGATTCAAATTTATTTCATGGTAGACGTTACGTCTCATCTATCATCACCAGCTTTATCGTAAACTATAAGGGAAAGGAAACTTAATTTTTTCAATGTTAGAATAAGTAATAACATTCCAAAACAAATTATCCATTTTTGCTCAGGATTTTGAAATGGAAACATTGTTTCACTTTCCGAGCCTGCTGAAGCTTCGCCAAGAAAATAATTTCTGTATTGATAAACACCATTTTAAAACAAAAATTTTAAATATGAGAGAAGCATTTCTCAGCAGGTTTCAGGAATTTAAAAACAGCAGGGCAACTTTAGCCTTTGTCAAAAATCCTCTTAATGCTAAGATAACCGAGTTGAAATTTTCTCTTTTTGAAATTGACATTGGTAATTTTGAAATGCAATTGCTGGAATTAAAACACAAGATGTGGCGCTCTAAATTCGAACGTCTTTGTGTTGAATTGGAAATATTGGAGAAGAAAAAATATGATAATATTAGTTCACAACACAAGTGGTCTGCTTTGAATGACCTGGAGAAGGAAGACATGATCATTTTTAACGCTTGGAATAGTATTCCTGACTTACGATCGGCTGAAAAAGCTCGCGTTTGATGTTCTTTCCCTTTCCGGTTCTACATATACATGCGAACAATCTTTTTCAAGCATGAACATCATCAAGAGTAAACTGAGAAGTCGTCTTATTGATGAGAACTTGGAGTCATGCCTAAAATTAAAAACAACAACATACAAACCCGACTTACTCAAACTTTCCAAGGAGATGCAAGCACATTGTTCGCATTAATAAATATTTATTAAGTATTGAATTTAGTTTTATTTAGTGTACTACTTATAAAGTTTTTTAATATGAAAAAAGCAGTAAAAACAAATTGATTAAGTTTATCTCATATGATTAATTTGAAGAAAAATTTTAATACATTTTCCAATCATTAATTTGCCTTTGAATGAATCAATTATCAAAGAAAACGTAAAGAAAATCATTTGCATATCCATATTAATAAGTCAAAACGTTTTTTTTTTTTGTATGTTTTTTTGCATGTATGTCCTTTGTGTATTGCTATATTAAGGATAGAAAATGTTTGAAACTTTCAAAATATTTTCTTTACACCCTCGCGAAGGTTTCTGGATTACTAAAATCACATGACAACGCATGCGAAAAGTTTCTTGACCATTACAAAAACTCTTCTGAAGCTGTCAATCACGTCACATTTTAAAAAATGTTCATAAAAAAATTTGATTTTGGAATAAACTTTTCACTTAATGAAAACTTTTTTTCAAAAAGTACTCACCCGATACGATTGAATTGATTGAATCTGATCAAGAACTATTGGTATTTAAATGGTACCTAGGTACCTACACCTTTGCAAAACTTTCAAAATTTGAGGTTATGAACTTCTAATGACATTTTGCAAACCATCGATTGTAGCGAGTAGTACAGTTTTAGAAGTTCACTTTGTTTGAGTGGCATTGCAACGCACGCTTGGTACTCGCTAGTTATGTCGCTTTATATAATATATAGCTTCTCTCCACACTATTTTGTTTTCCATAATAATATATTGCTCTAATATATTTACAATAAATTGACAGTACTGTTGTATTTTTACATGACTATCCCGATTACCAATTGTGTGGACGCCTGCAAATTCTTGCATAAAATTAAGTGAACGAGTTAAGTTCAGTAACGGTTTTTATATTGCACGTGATAACAATAAAACATTGCCATCCGTGTTGTATTGGTTGACAAGTATTTGAATCGAATTTGATGATTTGTTTCTTCACTGAATATTTACAATCTAATATATGTTATAAAATATTCTCAGTTTGAATTTAAATCAAAATACGAACCTTATTATAAATGGTTCATTAAAGATTTGAGATAAACATTTTTGAAAAGCATTTCTGTGATCGTCCTTTGATTTATAACTGAAAGATAACATGTGTCAATGAAAAATTTGCGGAAATTTATTTTTAAAGGCGTCATCGTCGCCATCCGGCGGAAAAAGAAGTCACTAGTGCATAACGAGAATTCGTCAATTTCTGGTGAACGTCTGATACCAAGGTTTGGCACTTTTTCACATTATCTCGACACTGCAATGATTAGTTATTTACTGGATGAAGGCCGTCCCATTTTGCTGCTTCGAAGATAAACGACGCATTTAAAAAGTGCCGGCACCATTAATTGTTAACTTCCTTCTAGTTTTTCGGCAATCGGTATCGCTAATAGCCAAACTAAAAAGTTTGGTTATGTCTGAAATGTTCTTAATAACATTCTAATCAGACTTATATAATATAATATAAATGATCTTTATGTGATGTTAGACTAGTAATTGGTTCGATCTAGTTTTTATAACGGTCTACTCATGAATTGGAAACCTAACATCAACATACCCAAATGAAGTCAGTGGTACACTTCACAGAGGTATTCGGTAACACACTCTTTATTCCACATTATATACTCTACATAAATATACATATAATCTAGTTTTGTTTTGCCTTGGATTAGAAAATAACTAATGAAAATGAAAGATCAAAATAAAAATCACTTAATCAAATTATTAAAATAACGACTATTCAAAATGAAGTCTTAACTCAAATAACATGTCATAACATTTAGATAAACTCTTTTTATATGTAAATGCTTGTTTATACTCTTCACTGCGACTCTTCCAAAATAATTGCTTATAATCATATGTGGATTGGAAATATCTATTTTTATTGAATTTGCTTATGTTACAATTAATAGATGCAAGTGACACATTATATGACTACACATCCACTTGTGTAGCTATGAACAGTTGGATTTTAATGTTCGTGTACAAAATTAATTACATTTTATTAATACTTAATTCTTGCACACTCTGAACTTAATTCTTTCACAGCGACACACTGGTGGTCGTTAGCTTAAGACAATCCAGAAGCTCCATTTTATCCATTAAAACAAATCTCTCAGCATTAAATACATTCATCCGCAAACATGTTATTTTTTCATAATAAATATAATATTTTTATTATACTGTATATTTGCCACTGTCCAGTGCGATCTATTTTAAATTATCTCAAACATTTGTATGGTAGACTATACATTATTATTTCTTTTTAAGAACATTCGCTTTTAGCAGCAAGACTTTATGATTAATATTTTATTACAGATATATTTATTTGTCATTTCTTATAAATCTTTTTTTTTATAATATCATTACGCATGTAAAGAAGAAGAAGTACAAATTAAACCTATATTCTACACTCATATTGCGCGATCCTTTTTTCAAATATATTAGTGCCCTGACACTAATAGAGGCGGGTCAGTAACACTCCCTTTACACCGAACGCTTCCCTACTTGTTTTAATCTGCTTAATTATCGGGATAGTAAATCATTATTAGTTACAATCTAGTTACGCTAACTTCTTGCGATGGAAATTTCCGTTGTCACGTAACTGCTTCATGTGTAACGATATGGCTACATTATAAACATGCTAAAGAGCGAATACTATAATCATTATTTTCTACTTAAATGTGTTAGCATGTCTGATTAGGCAATATTAGCTGTTTGGACGAATAAATTTGAAAAAAGAACCGTCAATGTCAATACGTCATTTCATGCGATTTGACAATCTAATAGCAGCCATCTTGAATTTTCCATAGCAAATATATTATCTAAAAAACTGCACACTTATTATTAGATCAATGAAGCTTAATATAAGAAATTATGAAGAAAAATATTAATTTGAAATGATTCTAATTCTTTAATATATATTTTGAAATATTTTAACCGAAACATACTTCAGCCTTTTGATGGCACTGATGCGTTTTGATGCAAACCTATTATCTATGCGTTGTCAAGTTGATGGGTTTAACAGCCTGGCTCAATTCATGTCAGTCAATAAAGACATCCTGTTCATGATGGCTGTTTGTTTCTATTGTAGATACAATAGGCGTCCATGACTCGAGTCGATGTCTCGCGATGTGAGAATAAGTGCATACCCAATTTCACTACATGACTCGTTTAACGCTAAGTAGGTATACCTACATTGGAAACAATTTAAAAAATACTAATAAAAACATTAAGTCAATCAACTTTAACGCTTTCAATAGCAAAACTAGCATACCAGTATCGATTAAAGTTATATTTGTGTAAATATCAATATAATTATTGGTTCGAATTCTTAAAATTCTGTACGACCAAAACTCAGTTCTGTTGAATCCATGTGATAGAATGCCTGAAGATGCCGAAAGACGAAACTGTTAGTGACAAAACATGTGGAATCGTACAGTTTTCAGAATTCAAATTTGATATTGAAATTCCATCAAGCCCCTTCCGTTTATATCTTAAAATTATAATTATTAGTGTATTCGAGCCATTAGATAATCTAATTTCATATCACTTTTAAGGTGTTAACTGTCACTTCTTGATGGAAAGGCATTATATTTTAAATAATAAAAACACATTTTTTTAGTACTTATTTCCACAATATATTTTTTCATCAGGACCGGTTTCGCTCATCGCGAGCATTATCAACTGAATCATCAGAAGATATCATCAGTTGATAATGCTCGCGATGAGCGAAACCGGTCCTGATCAAAAAATATATTGTGGAAATAAGTACTAAAAAAATGTGTTTTTATTATTTAAAAAAATAATTTCATATCGCCCAATAACTGCTTTCTAGTATTTTTAATTGTAGGAAGATACCTCACTAGCCGAAGCTTTGACTGTTAGCAGTAACTCCTCGTAAGCAACATATAAAACTATCGTATCTTTAAGAGCACGCTAAGCAATATAAAAAAGCTTTTTAATTTGATTTCAAAAATCTCTTTAATGGTAAAGATCCAGATCATTTAAACATTTTTGTGCAAAGGAAGCATTCTCCGTTATGAAAAAATATTTAATCTTTACCTATTATTTAGATTTGGCAATATCAAATTATGATATCTTGACAGATACTGATTGGAATAAGATATCTTTCGGCGTAATGTTGTGACCCTGAGTATTTAGATACGCCATTTTGAATGAATAAAAATAATTCACATTTTATCCGATATAAATGCCTAATTTTATAACATATAATTATATGATAGTATAGATTAAATAATGACCATAACAGGTATTGTTTCACAACAACAAAAGCAAATTCTTCTCTGTTTGACCCTAAAACATAATTTACTACCTTTAAGAAAATGGCGATTCGTTTGACGAAATCGGCTTGATAGACATAACCTTGAAAGAACTGATGATAAATTGTTTGAGAAACGATATTCTATACCACGTGAAAAAAAATGAAAGTTGATAGATATTTTACGGCCTCTGTGCAAACGATACTATTGTTAACGCCTTGTGAATGATTGATTATCTGAAATGCTGTTCACTTGATAATAAGGCGTGAGAGCTAAGTTCTATTTAATGTTTATCATCAACAAACTAATAAAAACTGCAAAGTAATAAACAACAAGACTAGTTACATCATCATAAACAAAATTTCCCAAAGACTTTTATCTTGGTATTACTGACATGTGTTTTTTCTATTTTAATAAACTAGTGGTAGATAATAAAAATCCATAGAATATTTTAAAACTAAAATAACGAGTGATTCCTTCGGAAAAAATAGCCATTGCTACCCTTTAAACTATGGACTATTTCACAGAGAAGGCATAAAAAAAGATATAATTATAACTTAAAATAAATAAAGCTTTACACATTGAAGTTATATAAGAAAATTAGTCAATGAATGTTTTTTTTTTTTTTTTATTATTTTATATACATTTAACTTTTTGACTTTGTTTTTTTTGTTGAGACGTTTAATGGTTGCGTGTTCATAGTTTATGCTTAAAAATATAAGTGTCAAAACGTTCATATTCAAGCCAATTGTTGTGTTTAAATATAGTCTGAAATATCCTGATAACCTCTTTAAAATTGTTTATTATTCAATCATTTTTTCAAATCGTCAAAGTAATAGACAATCAACGTTCTGCAAGAAAACGGACCACGATTTCAAACTCTAGTAACTAAGGCTATGTTAGTACACCCATCCCTCGCTTAACACGGTTTCAGTTTCGGTGAAAAAAAATATGTTTCGACGTTTTGTAGATGTGCACACAGCTGTGCGAAATTCTAAGAATGACGGTAAGGGTATACCGGGAATAGAACTGCCCATTTCAAACAACAAATACTACCTGAAATATATTATATATACAACACAACAAACATTTAGTCTCTCGTTGCCCACCGTTTTTATCACTCGCTGAATCCTGACGGCTGATAAAATAATTACTGCTTATAATTTCACAACTATTCAAGATATATTTTCTTATTTCTAATACATATTTTTATTATTTGTATAATGCAGATTAAATAATATAAAGACATAAAACTTTAGACCCATAATGTCAAAACCGAAGTTTAGTAGAAAAATAATTTCTCTGGAGACAAAAGTATAAGTTTTGGATCGCCTTAAAGATGGACAGAGTACGACTGATATTGCAAAAAAATTAAGTCTGAACTGAATAATATATTTTATCCATATCATTATATGTCAATAAATTTTAATAAGTTCCACATATCTGTTTTTTTCTCTAAAAATCTCTAAAAAAAACCTATCCCCTCTATTTCATAAATTTGTTAGTCTCGCTCAACACGATTTCGCTTAGCACGGCGATCTAGCAGAACCCATCTTCCGTGTTAAGCGAGGGATGGGTATATAATCAAAATTGATGGTCTCAAAATTCTTGAGAGGCATACGAAAATGAGAATTTTCACATAGTAAAAATTGCCATCATTACCAGTAACGAGCCAATAAGCCCAAACACTTTTTAATGCAAGTCATGCAAATTTGTTGCATGCTTCAGTATTTTACTGTCATGCGGTCATTATTTGATCAAAGGACAGACACAGTGGCGTGAGAATCAAACCCGTGACCTTCTGGATATCGGTGGACAATGTTAGCTTATAACAGTAGATCAGATTATCAATCACATAACAATTATTATTACAGTCAACAATAACAATGATATTATTTTTGAATAAGAAGTGATTCAATGCATTATTTTTTTTTTACCATAATTGTTAACCCGTTTCCTATTGAACCATATAAAAGATATTCCAAAACTGAATATTTCAAGAAATAATTCAGTATTATAGTTGTCAACCAAACTGACGAAGATTATCAACCTGTATATATTGTTTATGATATCGATTGAAAGCGCTTGATGGATGAATTTCAACATCAAATTTAATTTTTTTAAACTTTGTACGATTTTACATGTTTTGTCACTAACGACCCGAGTTTCGCCTTTCAGCATCTTCAGACATTATATCACACGGATACAACAAAACTGACTATCGTCGTACAAAGTTTAAACAATTCCATTTATATATTCTATATATATGAGTTTTTTTTTAAGTTTTTACAATGTTAACTATCTTATATTTTTACGTGTCAACACACTATCAACACACTATCAACACACTATCAACACACTGCTCTAAGTTTAAGTAAACTCAGTTTAGTAGGTGTTTTGAGTATTTCATTTTTTATCAAAATTATACAAAATTTAAATCAGTTATAAGTATAAATAAAACACAATTAGTATTATCTATACATATTAAAATCAATGGACATACGTATGTCTGTTTGTCCTTTATGCATTAATACACCATTCATCCGATCGATATGAAAGTTTACGAATTTCTTAAGCACCAGGCAAAGGCTTTTGGTATAGAACAAAAAAATCTTTGTAAATACTTTCTAGCCTATATTAATACTATTTACATTATCAACAATAAAATTGATTGTTATTATAACGAGTTTTCTTGAATTTTCTTACTCTTAGATCGCAGCAATGTACGACAGGTCAGCTAGTTTTACATAAAAAAAAATATAGTTCGGTTTCAATAACCACGTAACAATGTTTACAACAACCAATTGTCTTCATTTTATAAATATAATATTTGTATAACTAAGTATAAGATCTATTCAATATGTACTGCGTTTATCGTACAGGAATTATTGTATGTCGTATGTATTATCTAATGGTATTTGAAACGGATAATGTAACTGGAAAATTCTACGAAATGTATTTGCTAACCAACGAAGGATGTTAGCACATTTCATCTGGTATTTTCGAACAAGTTAGCTTGCCAATTATTATTATTAAATTGTCGTTTTTGCTTACTAGAACATAGACAGCCACCACGCCAGAGGCTGCGAATACGCTGCAGCAAAAGAACCTCCGGACAGCTGGCTTCATTTTGCAAACGAATCCGTTCCAATTTGCGACCAATTCACCATTTTCCACGCACAGCTCCATCTCGCCAAATGGACGGCACTTCACTCACTAATTCCACCATTTTAAAAGATGTTTCGATTTGAATTTGGAACTAATCGGCCATTACACGTAAATATTCCTCTGTCAAATTTCACAACTTCATTAACATGGACTGAATCGATTTGAGGTGATTATCTACAGATTTAAATCCGAACAGCTTCTGTCAAATTTCTCTTTCGTTTACTTTCTATAAAAATAGTTGAAATTCGTAACAAAGTCTTTATAAAATGATATTTAGAATTTTTGAGGAAATCATAAATGACTAATTTTACTTCATTTGACTAACGAAAATTGTACTTGTTGTCGTTTTCAATATAGTTTAAATTCACATTATGTGTGATAAATATTGCATTTAAATGATGAAAACATATGTGCAACAGAACAATCAACACGTGAGGAAATCATCCATGTTTTACAATTGATAATTATTGTACTTCAAGCCTTGCGTTAATTACTAATTTGATTGTCTTAGAATATACACCAAAGAACAATGTTAGGAAAATTTAAACGTTTACTTCCGGAGGGCCTTTACCATTACCGGCATATGCACCCTCTAGTTACGCTACTGCAAGCATGTATTTCCGTACCATCTTCATTTGATTCAAAAACCTAGCTTTGCTGTTAGCAACGCAATTGTTGAAATACTAGTGCAAAGATATCGATCAAAATATTTCCCTTGCATTATTGATTTGACTTAATTAAAACTGACTTGTATTTAAATGACTTCCATTTAGATTATTTAAGATTTGAAAACAAACACATTTATAAAACGTACACATTTGCAACATTTACTTATATGTAAATATTAATTTTATAAGCCCGAAGAAATATATTTACGCGGCAATGTATGTGTATGTCTAGAAAAAATATATTTAAAAACAATAACTATGTGTCATCACTCGATAATTAAAATGACCTTAACCACAGTAAAAAAAATATTTAAAAATTTTCACAAACTTTCGCTCTTCCTTTTTTTGAACACAATTGTCACAGAACAACACTTTTGATGTATGTTCTATCAATTATATTCTACCTTATTATTGACATCTATCCACTGATATCAAAATGCACATTCTATTTTTCACATTTCAACACGGTAGTTTTTGCGTTTATTAACTCACAAATAAACAATATTTTCAGCTGGTAACACTAAATTACAGTTGCAACTTACACAAAGTTTCAGTTTTCATGCGGAACCGATGTTATTGCGTTGTTTTTTAATTGATTTGTCGTAAAATAAGGAAGGTTTGTCGTAATTAAATGGATGATTTCACGGCCCGAAGCCGAATTAACGTTGTGCACGGAGGTTGACTCTAAAGTAAAACCATGAGATCACTTTATGAGTAACAACGTAAGAAGGCAGTATTAAGGTGGGAGTAACTTGGACTGGTGCTTCTAAAAGTGTGACAATGTTCCTCAGCAGAGCCTTCAGATAACAAGCTCGTGAAAAATATCACGTACATTACTATATATAATACATACAATACTATCCTTTTTTAGTTTTTATTTTAAGAGAGACAATCAAACAGTAAAAGATTGTAAACATTTTTGATTGACAACATTTTTTAGATTCGTAAATATTGTCATCATGAAAAACATAGTTATATTAAAACAGTAAAACAAATTTGTGTGGTACTGGCATAAAATTTTACATAATACTCAGGACTGATTTTTAGTCCCATATCTAGGGGAGGGCGAATGTCGCATATATTAAAAGTGATAAAAATATTTTTCCTGAAAGCGGCAGAAAGATAAATAAGGGGGGACTGCTGATTTCATTTTGGGATTCATATCCTGAATTTGAAAAAACCTTATTAACCCTAATGAAACTCAGACAATTATTTATCATTAGTTTTTAATTCTAGCGATGTTATGATCTTCGTTAAATTATGATAATGGTGATAGTAAATACGTGTGCAATTTTTAAAATATTATTATGTAAATACATCTCCTAAGTTGTGGCTAATTCAATCAATGAAAATGTGTGTGTATTATATATAATGGTCAGCTAAATTTTCTTGCCATTTTTTGTTTGGAAAATTTGTTCAATTTTAAAATTAAACTTTACTACCTAAAATTATTCAATTAGTCAATATTTGATACCTAAGTATGGAGCAAATATATATTGACACCATTTGTCAATCATAACCTTCTGACAATCTGATTCTTTACGAAGTGATGCGTCCATTGGTGCAATAATTGTTATTGATTTGTAGAGTCGCTGATGTCAAAACGATTTACAAAGCCGGCCCATCGACGGCAGCTAATCGAGATGTGATGAATGTAATATAAAATGAAATGTAAAATTCTTGATAACAATCCGTCCATTACTAAAATAAAAGACTGAAATCAACGAATGGAAGTCAATGACATAAATTCATCATTTAATCACATGAGAATTTAAAATTGTTATTCTAATGCTTTTGATATTTAAGAATATTTTTTATATTTTAAATAATAATAGTTTCACATAATTGATAAAAAATTCTTAATGATAACGACATTTTATTTATAGTCATCTTGTTTTTGCTGAAATTTGGGATATCCAAGCTTTAAGTTTCTTTCAGCAAAATTAATCACATCTTTTGAGCCAAAATATATTTTTCAAATAACGTATATCACGTATCGACACAATGTTGTTGCGTAGTATAAAGTATTATAAAAAAATCATTTGTTGCGGAGTCGAAAGTGTCGGATAATATTATAGTTTGAGAAGCTGTGCGCACGAGGTATCGAAACGAGGCACTTCGACATTGCACAATTCGTATTCTTAGAGACACCTTGCCACCACGTTCATAGCACAATAATTTGATAAATACACACCTTCCCGTATAAATGTAGTACAAAAAAATGAAAAAAAACATATGTTGACAATAAATCGTATAGATGCAATAAAAGCGTAGTTAGGTTTTAACTCTTATTGGTGATATAAAAAAATATTTCATTTCCTAAAAATCATAGAAATGGAATCACCTATACGTCTCGAAATTGATCTGTTAAAACTATGTTGGAAGAATCGTGTTCGTGTTGAAAAGGGCCAGTATTTATATTATTTACATACGATTTCCATTAAATGGTATGCGAATTATTTATTACTCCTCACATATTATCAAGCAACTCGAAAACTTTGCACGGTTAAAGAAATTTATGCAATTAAATTTAAAATACTGTCGTAAATATATTTAGCCATAAACGCGATGGAGTATATCGCTTCTGTTTTGATAAAAAAAAAACAAAGCTAGTGGTTTATTTACATCACAACAACTAAAAAAACAAACCAATTAAATATATCTTCTGCTTTATATTATATTAATAATGCGGCCTCACTCGCATGATATACCATCAACAAACATTTGGGTATAATTATCTATTTGAAGAACTATTGGTATAAAAACACAATGTGTATCAATAAACCATCCACAGCGCCACAACTGAAAACACCAAATTTTCTTTGGGCGTATGTATGTAAATATTTGTTGGTTAGTCTTTTAATATCATTGCCACTTCTTACATGGATTGTATCTGATGATTATTTAAGACCATGATTTCATTACAAAAACACGTTGCATTCTAAATTATTTGAAAAGTATTAGCGAGAAAATAAGATTCTTCCTTGAGATGATATTGGTCAAATTTTGAGCAGAGTTTTCGGTTTTTGAAAATTCGTCAAGTGAAAAGTAATGTGGCCAGATTTTGTTCGTTGGCTGATAATACAGTCAATAGAGTAAGAATATGATTGTAGGACAATGCATTATCAAAGTTTAAAAGGCTTTGGTCATTTGAAACATTTGCCATCGAAGTATTATTTTAGTCATGTTTAGTTATTGAAGACACCTATCCGGTCAACGTCCATTTGCACGACATCCAATACAAGGTTTTTATACAATGATTATGACAGCCCGCTGTCTTGGTCTCCTAGCTTGATAAACTGCAATATCTATCTAACAACAAACACATAAAGATTAAAAAAACCTAACATAAATGATGGTAAAATGTGAATTCTAGGGGTGTGATATAAGGTGTCGATAAATTATAAATTTATCTTAGAATTTCTATTTAGTTGACCGAATTGACAGAACTTGAATTTTATCTTTTATATCATTAAGACTATAATTTTGAATGTCTCATACGTAGGGTTATTTTGGCGGCATTATCATATACTAAACATATTCAGCCAAAAATTTGAACAGAAGTTCTTAATCTATTATATTGCCTACGCGCTTAAATACTTCCATTTATATTTTTAACATAACTACTAAATTGTACTTTTAATTGCAAATTCATTTGAACATCAGAATGGCGGTAAACAAATTAAGTATATCTCAAAACTTGTGCACTCGGCTATTAATATTATGCAAATAATTTGATAGCCGATTAACGGGAAAGAATGTAGTAGGTATGCATTAAAAAATACGGTATACCTTAGTTAACAACATCATTTGATTATTTTTCCAGATTATATTAATAAAAAAGTTATTTTTTAAAATAACTTTTTATTGTGGTTAAAATAAGTATAACTCATTAGTACTTCGTATGAAAGAATAGAGAATCTTTAAAATGAATCATTCCATTGAAAGCGAAATGAGCCAACTGTAAATTTGAGAGAAAACAAGTTTCACACAGATTACTCTTGCAAGAGAGAGAAACGTTCAGTGGATAACAACTTTTTTACGCCGACACATTGTGTAATATACTATTACACCGGTTATTTTCTTCATAATAAAAAGCATCGATAATCCAAACGTATAAAAGAAATTAATCTCCTTGAAATATTTCTTTCTTAACTACTTAACTACGGTATATTTTTTACAAAATTTTCTCAATTATCACAAGATTTTTGGGCCATCATAGTACCCACTAAACTGCGGCCAAATGTCAATATTCTAAGCCCTATTCTAGGCAGTACTCTGTTAAGTCCGTGGTCATGGAGAGTAATTAAAACTGAATTGGCCACGTGCTGCAGATGTTTCTGGAGAACCTCAACTCTATGTGCCTTCCACCAACTTCTTCCAACCGTCTTATGCATACCATATACTTGCATAACTGAAAGATACTAGCTAATTGTCGGAGGAATTAAAGTACATATAAACGGGTAACAAAGAATCAATGCTCCAAATTTTATTTTCAATTACTCTTGATTTTTTTTACCTGTTATGTATCGCTGCCAAATTAATTAAATATTGAATGCGTAACCATTGCGAAAGTTGATAGTAAGTATAATCAATTTACGGCAATTTTCGAGCACTTATTTGTCACTAGTGTATCACAGCAGTTACTGATTCAATCTACAAACTTGAATTTGGTGTGTACAATTATTGTATTACATTTTTTACCTATAGACTAGTATTTCCATATAAATCGAGTTTGTTTAAAAGTGTGGCGAGTCGATTTGATTATTTATTTATTTCAATTAGATAGTTAAGATCAATCAATAAACTCTACGTAGCGCCTCTTTTTCTTAATTTTCGGGTTAATGAATAGTATTAAATTAAAAAATTAATCATAAAACATATTATCAATAATTGATGAAAATAATAGTAGCAAGAATTCGCAAAAAATAACGAATTTCAGATATCGATTGAGAGCCCTTGGTGGAATTGAATATGTATTATTCCGAATCTTTAGTCACTCACGATAAAGATTTCGCCTTTCGGTATCTTCAGACATTATAGCCCATGCAAAGGCACTCAAACTAACAGCAAATAGTCATTTAAATATAACACGAATTCAAAAGAAATATAGATATTAAGGCTATTAAGATATTAAGCTTAAATTATAACTGAATTAATTTTATGAAGTACTTATTTCATAATGGTGACGATGAACCTTAATTTAAAAAATAACCAATTCTGCCGGCCATGAAATATGGAACGATGCACAAGTATAGGAACGTATGTGAGTGTGTGTGTGTGCTGTGCGTAAAAAATATTCACACTAACACATATTTTCACCAATAATAAAATAATAAATATTAATACTGATTAATACGTAGTACAATATTATTGCTTAACAAGAAAATGAATACTAAAAATTATTGAATGCTTGCATTATTTATTAGCTCATTTGTCAATCATTCCTTTTTCGTAAGCCTTGCTTTTAATTTAATAAGACGAATTCTTGTAAATTGCCATTGTTCTTAATGATGCTCGCAGTATTTCTGCTATGTTTACATATTGCGACAAACAATGAGCCAAGCCTCGATTATACAAACAAAAATGTACCCACTCATATTTGGAAACGCAGGATATTACAAAGATGGTCGGTGATACGTCGTGACAGCTTTTTGAATTTGGAATGCCGCCATATTTGTAGAAAAGGCGGGAATTGTTGAATCCTTATTGTTTTTTTTTTACTAATATGGCTGTCATGCATAGCTATCATATGACGACGTGAATGAATTTTAAAATTATTGTCATTTTTGACAGTTCAGTGCGCTATATTGCATTTAATGAAGTTATTATGTTTGTGTGTGACTGTTATTTTTTTACTGAAAAGGGTACGCTTAGAAAGTTAACTTGTATATGGTCAAATTTCTAGGGGAAAAAATGATCCACTGATGAAGTCTAAATAGCTAATACTATATTATTTAAACTGTCGTTATAGGGATATATCTATTGTATAGGACCATTTCCAAAGCGGTTATATTAAAACGAGGTAATATGCATTTAAAAATTTCATTTTGAAAAGGAATTCATGCAAAATCGTAGAACAATATTGAATATATAACCACGATTCATAGTTAAGCTAGGTACTAATGTAAACTCTACCATTGCGCAATGCAATACCTTATTGCTAATCGAAATGATATTTTGTATTTGTTCTATGAAAATTTATAATGTTGGTACCTTACATAACTATTATCAAAATTCAGGAAGAATAGTAGAGTTTAAGCCTAGAAGCATCATAACAATCACTATACTATGTATGATAAAACTTTTAAAAAATGGTCATAAAATCAAGATAAAAACTTACATAACAGCGTTGACTGTCGACATCATTGCATTTTCACAAATTGTCTAGAAACAGCAGTGAAAATAGCTGCAACTAACACCAAACATTATTAAACAACCACCAAGTTGAAAAAAAAGAGATTTTTAAAAGAAATTTATCGGCCTGGAGGTGGGCATAATGAAGCCAAACATCACTGCCGAAGTTCTATTAATGTCAAGCCCAAATATGACAATAGGACTGCATAAAACTTAAATTTTATATTCTCAACAAGGGCAAAATTAAAAACTCCAAATAATAAGATACGATAAATGTCTAACTTGAAAATTTTATTCCATTAAACATTTTCGATTTATATTATTTGTCATAATTATACACAATTTAAAGTAAATATTAACCCACATCATATATACTTTGTATTCTACCTACACATATAAGTAATATTATGGTGTCAGTTATAAAATAATTATTGAATATCATTAACCCGCATGAGCACCATCATAATTTTTCAGAGATTAATGGTATTATTTAGCTCGTAAATACATTTCAAGATTGCAACAAATTCATCGACGCCTTTATGATTATTTGACGTTTACTAACGATGCACACAACTCGACGGCAGCTATAATAAAACACAATTTTATTATTACTATCATTTTAAGACAATTTTCGCCCCTCCTTAAGATTGGAAAATTCTGACAATATGAGAAACCTGCCAGTAGAGTAATTGTATTTAACAAAACTTATTTTCATTTTTTTAATCTTGAAAAGAAGGCAATGACATAAGGACCTAATACACTATCTTAAAAATATCAATTGGTTGAATGCATATATTGAAATTGATCAAGTACACCCAGTCCTTTTTTTACACGATACATTGGTTCCAGAAAAAGGCGTGTAAAAAAAATCGCGTAAAAAATCACAACTTTCATATAATTTGATAAATTGGTTCCAAAAATTAAAATATCGCGTAAAAAAGTACCAGAAACGTATGAAAAACCAAAATTTGCTCTTTATAATGCGTGCCAAAAAAATATATATATTTTCATGTCTTTATTGCTTATAAAAATATAATGAGACTATAAAAATATAATTTTTTTCACTTATATGAATTACTCGCTGCTGTCACTCTCGTTTGCGAAAAGTAATCGTTTTTTGAACGAAAGTATTGAATTTTGCATAAAGTTTAAGTTTTGTAAACAAAATTAAGTTTTAAAAATACACATATTTTTAATTTAAAAAAATAATGAATCGTACGTGCCTAGCATCATATATAAATTTCTTCAAATTTAGGGAAAAAATCGCGTAAAAACGAGTGAAGCGCGTAAAAAAACGTAACCGTGCCGTCCAAAAAATCGCGTATAATCGAATTCGCGTAAAAAAAAAGGACTGGATGTATTCCACATTTAAAAATTACTTTTTATGAAATCCATAGGGATATAGTTATAAAGTTAAAAAAATATGAACGTTTATATTTATTTTCAATAGATACACATAATATTCATGTAAAAATAAAATGAACTCTTTTCGTTAAGCTTTCGTAAATATTTTGCGATTTTGTGACTTATTACGCCATTGAATAAAAATATATTACTTTGATATGTATGATATTGACTGAAGGTGCTTGGTGGAGTTCCAATATTTATTGGTCAGTCTTTTTTCTTTGTAATTAATTCCTCTTGTATATAACAAATTCAAACTGTGTGATGTGTGCCATTTCTGTTACATACGTGCGATAGAATACCTTAAGATGCTGTAAAACAAAACCCGGGTCGTTATTGACAAAACATGAAGAACCGTAAAAAGTTTCAATAATTAAAATTGCATTTAGTTTGTGATAAGGGCGTGGCAATAACATAATTGAGAAATGAATATCGAATCTGATGATTACAATGATACTCAAAACTAAAACATATCTGAAATACAGTCGAACTGTATTGCAACGAAAACACTTCGTTAATAATAAAAATATTTTATTTAGCAATCTTCATTTTTTATTTTCATCTATTTGAAGCGCCGCCGAATTGTTTGAAGCACTCAATATTTAAGCAAAGCCCACGATGAAATCATTTACTTAAGAAATACCTTATGAATATCTTACGACATTAGAAAAACGTTCCTTGGTGATATAACAAATAGCGTTACTGTAATCATTATCCACACCTGCCGTGCCTTCATTTTTTAATAGACAAACGTTCTTTTTAGATTTTTGAAACGTATAGAATAAAAATGCCCAAAAACTTTCTTAGTATTGTAAGAAAATATCGACGTTGAAAATCAAATTTCTCGATCAAAGGACGCGTTGGTTTTGCTAGACTCTTGCTTATGCCATGGAAGTTTCGATATATTTAGTATTAGAACTATATTTATGTGAATCTTCACTAATTCACTAAATATATACAATACAAATATTGAAAGCATTTGGTGAATGATGACCTTAATGACAATTACCTAATTATAACCAGAATTCTTTAAAGATTGCCAATACTAATGAATGTCTAATACCACTGACACTAAACCGTAACGGCGAATGGAAGCGGTGTTTGCATGCGGACTGGTATTTTTTTAGATAGATTAAATCAATATATATTATGGCGAAAACATGAATTCAATGACCGTTTAGGAAAGGTTTTAGTCTTGACTGTAAGTATTATACATCCAGGATTTTCTTCTAAAACTTGTCGCTTTTGTGTATTTTTTTGAAAGGGTGGTCTATCATGTGAAAACACAGCTCCAGTACTTAACATTTTAAATCAACAATGTCGTTTCTTTAATTTAATTTTCTTCCCCATATGGATGGAATATGGATTCACGAATAATTTCGAAAAAATTATTAACTTAACAACATGTAAAAAATGTGTGGTTGTCGTGCATGACAGAAGTGAAACATTAGAAGCTAGAAACTTTCATGTCTTTCTTATAGAAATAACCTCCCAATGTCAAAAAGACTTAGTAGCAGTGTTCTAACATAGTGGTCTTCAACCTTTGTCGACTCACAGGACACTTAGAATTATAAGCTTTATCGGAAACCCCATATGTAAAAAAAATATCTTAAAATTATATTCAAAGTAGATCAATATGTCATAGTTATGTTATGTAAAGACGTCAAATCTCTTGATAAGTTGTTCCCTCTCCTTCATTGGCAACATCTGATTAGGCGTTACTACTCTAATGAAATTACTTAGTACATTTTTTTTGATTCACGAATTTTAATTTTGACTCGTAGAACCCCCAGATTACGCGTTACACAGTTTGAAGACCACTGCCATAGCATATAGCGTATATAAATCAAAATTGTCTCACAAGTGAAGGCAATAAAACTTATCATTTCGATTTAACTCGTCATTAGACGATAAGTGCCCCTTAAACGAGCACCTAACTTAATATACTTACTAAACACCGGTAGAAGACATTTGCCTTTCGATAATTCGAATTATTGGATTAACATTGTTTCTATCTACCACACATAAAGACAAGCTCTTCATATTATTTAAAAAAACCTTTTGTCTAAATAATTTTATATATTTTATAATAAAAATCAAAGATTCCGTTCTTCACATTACATAAGATAATGTTGCCATATATGAGCACATAAATAAGTGAATACTTTTCACACAACTGCCAGAAAAATTTCGAGGTGTATCATAGGTGTTTCGAATAAAACGAAAATACCCGATAATTATTTTACAGACAATAGGTGGAAATAACTACGACGTGTTTCACACCCACAACACAGGGAATGTCAAACTTTCATCGGTTCGATCCTAAGCTTGTGAAAATGTTCTTAAAAGTATGTAGCATAATACATCATAGAGTTGGCAATGATGATTATCCAATATTTTTTGTGCGGCTTAGTTTTGTCAATTATCAATCATATTGCATCCCGTTGTATCTTTAAAAATATGTAAATAGAATACCTTATGTGTCTCGCAGGAGTCTTTGGGTTACAGAATGAGAGTAAAAAAATATTGTTCTTTTATAAATATCAAATAATCTCACATTCGTAAACACAATGGTAAATAAATCGGTTACTGTTATAATTGATTGAAACAAACGCAATTATACATTATCGTTCACGTATTACTATCATAAACCTTTCTTCAATTCAAAACATATATGTGATATCTGTGTACGTTAATTTTGTTTCGATTTATTTCACTCTAATCACATCATAATTACGTTGGAAAAAAACTGGATGTTTTTGGATAAAACTAAAATATCTCAATTAACATATTTGTCCTCAAGGTATACAAAATGTATCATTAGCCTCGAACAACGATCTTATAAAACTTTTGGTAAGCTAGAAATACGATTAAAATCATCCATAGTATTTTTTTAACTGGGTACGATGATATTTTGCAAGTTGTTCCCAACAAAGCGAATATTTTTTTTGTATGTCATAGTTACTTAATAAAGGCAATAAAATAATTATGTTTTCATTCTCTCCTGTAACGTTTATAGTTGTGGATTGTTTTGTGCTTAAGGCAACAGGTGGGGAATCTGTGACTTTATACGCCTGAATTTGTATAATATTACTAGCGTGGACCCTGCATGCGTTGCAATTCCATTCAAAAAAAAGAAACCGCGACTTTATGGAAGCAACACCTCGGGAGCCTCTCGCCTTCCAATTGGATAAGTCGGACTTGAGGCGAGGTCGGAGCCAATTAGAAGCGATAAGCTTAGGTTATGTTTTTCTTACCTAAATTTGACATTGGTGGCCGTATGTGTTTTTATTTATTGGAGTGCTTTTGGATACACAATGTTTTTCGTTTTTCTATCTGGTGCGTACACAAATAAAATAGAAGGTTTTCCAACACGTGAGCAGGCCACATACAGTTGTCCATGTGAGAAGCATGGATTTTCTAAATTTAGTCCACACACTTGTAACGACTGTCCTTGTGCCTTATTGATGGTCATTGCAAAGGCGACTCGCGCTGGAAACTGCAGACGTTTAAATTCAAATGGCATATCTGTCGGAATCATTGGGATGCGTGGCAACATTACATCTTCTCCTTTGAATTTTCCATTTAAAATTGTAGCTTCAATAATTCATCATTTTTCTTACTGAAAGCCTGGTACCGTTGCAAAGTCGTGATGGATTTATGTTTCGGAGAAGAATGATAGGGACGCCAATTTTCAATGCTAAAACATGCGGCGGCATGCCTAGCAAATCAAGTGAATTCAAGAAATCTGTTGGATAATTGACGGCTTCGTCCTGATTCGTTATAGTATCGATGGACTTAAACGTTGTCGCTTCCCCTGGTATTTCATTTAGTATGCTGAAATTAATTGCATTGACATCTTTATTTTTGGCTGCTTATATAGCATGTGCACTGAGTCAATGATGACTTTTATGATTGTGTGCAAAATTTGGAAAAACTTTGTGAATCAATTCGTCTATGGTTATGGTTATTTTACAGAAATTCGCTGGCAATGTGATACATTGTGTGGATTCCTCTATTGCCATTTTCCCATTTCCTATATCTAACAATTGTTTTGAGACATGCATTAAGTTCATCAGCCACTGTTGAACGTGATATAACAGGTAGAGTTTGTCGAAAATCACCAGACAATAAAATGAGTGCGCCATTGAAAAGTTGTTCATTTCCTCTCAAATCTTTTAGTGTGCGATGAAATACTTCCAATGCTTTTTTGTGTGCCGTAGTACATTCATCCCATACAATGATTTTACATGATGTGAGTTGTTTGCCCGTTTTAGAATTTTTGTTGATATTGCATGTTGGTGCCTCAATTATTTGCTATTCAATGGCAATTTCAGTGCTGAATGCGCTTTTCGGCCACCATCCAAAAGAGTTGCTGCAATTCCAGATAATGCGATTGCTAGTGCAATGTTTTTTCGTGATCGTGTGGCTGCCAAAATGAGTGAAATGAGGAAAGTTTTACCTGTGCCTCCGGGTGCATCTAGGAAATAAATCCACCACTTTGTGTTGTAATTGCACCCATAATTGTGTCATACACTAACGTTGATCTGGAACCAATTTCAGAAGATTCCTTTGAACGAATTTACCCAATTCATCGACATCAAAGTGTGTTTCTCGTTGGAAATCACGATCACGTCAGTCGTTTTTATATCGATTCAGCGCAGCCATTCCCAATTGTACCAATGATTTGGTAGCGATTACTAAGCATATGTCCTCAATCAATAGCAGTGCCTCGTTATACACGTTTGGTGTGAATTAAGCTACGTAAAATATCTTCACTCATGTGGTCTTTGTATTTTTCCCAAAGATCATTTGGATTGGATGGGAAGCACGTTGTTAATATTACTGAAAATAACGCACATATTTGTTGTGGGTGAGCAGTATTCGATGAATCAGCGAGCAAGTGTCCCAATGTGCATCGTTTTCTAGAAGATTTAATTTGAGGCAAGCTTCACGATAAGTGACACATATTCGACCGTTTACTGTTCTCAATTATTGGAAGGATGTCGGTCCACGTATGTTGATTAACAGTAATCATAAGTAAAAGCATTCTGCATTATTTGAGTAAACAGTGTACAGACGGCCTAATGCGTCGGTTGAATATACATTGTAATGTCCTTCAACTGCTTTACCTTGTTTGCGACGTTGAATTTTTTTCTGATGCATTCCATCTGTAGAATGTTGGCACATCAGAGTAAGGTAGCGTCTTTGCAAACATCCCTACACAATAAGAAAAATGCAGTTAACGTTGTTGGCTGTGGTGACAATGCTCTTACACGTGCATTTTCTGTTGTGAAGTGCACTCGCTGTGCACTTTTTTTTTATGTTGAACTGCCAAATGAGTAACTGTTGGATGCCGTTCATGTATTGGAAATGATAAAATGCGCCATATTGCTTCATTGCTACTAATGTAGCGTCCCAGTTGATATTGGTTGATTTCATCGATAGATGCAGTTGAATTTCCCACTCCAAAAACCGCCATGTCGCTTCCTTTGTTGACATATTTACAAATGTAATTGATGGATTTCACTGAATTGCAATACTCGACATTGATGTGTGCTTTGTACGTTTTCGAGAGAAGCTGTGAATACGGTACAATCCAACGATTATCAAGTTCAACCTCATTGTTTCGCCTTTTTCTTTCGTGCTTGAGTTGTACTCTGACCTATTGCTTTTCGTTTGGGTGGCATAATTGATTTCACAGTGAATGTTACGTTTTGAAATTCACTTTTGAAAAATAAAAAAAATGATTGACATAATACTATCCGAAGTCGACCAGAAATTGGATTTTCAAAATTAATTCTTTTTATATCACACACGATTTATACGTAATATTTATTTCAATTCGTTCTGTCATGCGACATAAAACTAAAACAGAACAGTCGGTAAAAAATAGAACATTGAAATACTTTTTTCTAAAATCGAACTTTGTTTCTAAATATTCAGTACCTTACGTAAGTACCTACAGGTGAGTGAATGTGACAGATTTGCGTCGTTCTTGTTTTCGGCGTTGATATGGATACAATGTGTCATAAATGGCCATTCTGTATTTCAATAGTCTTGTATGAAAACATACGTTTTTCGTAAATATTCAATTAATTTTTGTAATCAAATCAAATTCTGAGTATCCTATCTTTTGCCCGGTAGTCTAAGCAATAATTCGACAAAGTTTTATCGCAATCGGATTAAAGGTGTAGGAGTTAATTAAGGACAGACAGACAGACATTCATTTTTATATATATATTGTAGATATCAGTTACAAAACTATATTCACACACATTAAGTTATATATAGTTAATCAAAGTTTCTTTAATGCAATTTTTTAGTAAAGGTTTTCCACTCCTGTTCATGAGTATATCGTTGATTTATTATAAAATAATATTTAAATTAACCGCAAAATCTCCAGTGACGGTGACATCTATTAATGAATTTAGTTGGCTTATGATTTTTCCTATCAATATTATTGCAAAGAATATAATTCTTTCTGTCCAACTGCATGTTATATTGAAAGCAGTAGATAATTAATTAATATTAATGTTTAAGTTTCCTTTGTAAAGTTTTATCATGATAAATTAAAAAAAATATTAAATCATTCATTTATATAATAGTAAGGGTAAGCAATCTTTATGAGGTTGAGAGCTACTTGTAATTTGAATTTTCAAGATGATCGACTTCCAGTCAGAACCGTTTATGAAATTTTGTTAATGTTTTTTTTGTCTTTTAAATATATATATATATGTGTGTATTTTTTAAAATTCAAATATCGTATGATATTTTCGTATTTGTTTACTAAATTCGTTTATTTTAAATGTGAAAATTATAAAAAATCCAATGTTCCTAATCGTAGTTTGAATCAACTAAACTTTGCTTTGCGATCGACCGCTTGCCCACTCTCGCTTTATATATATTTATATAGGAAAGATGAAAAATATTGATTCATTATTTATATTTTTATATACTTTTATTATTCATTATAGTAGGGTATTCTCAAAAAGTTCTGCATAACTAATAACAATTATCACACGTCACTTATGCAAACGTGACTCGCATTTTATCATATTTATCTTAACACTTAAATTTAAACTTTTAAACGAAAAAGATTAGGTACTCCTATCAATCATGCGATAGGAAAATTTTAGATTCTACGATTTCTTTTTGCAGTGTAGTAGGTAATAATAGCTGTTCACTCAAATAATTTCATTTTCCAATTGTCAGTTATCTTTCTTAATGAGTGGGACTAGTTATTACAGTTAATTTTATTCGTGGATAACATATTTATATTATTTTTTCATAACGAAATCCATATAAAAAAAACTTATAGTTCTCAGTAGTCCTTGTTAGTGAGAAGGGTCGGTCAATCTGTTTTGTAAACTAAGCACATTAGAGCATCTGAAATATTTCATATTACTATTCATAGACAATAAAATTATTTAAATGTCAATATTGCGTTTCTATAAATCTTGATTGTAATTACGTAAATGGGTATTTATTTTACAAATAATCTTTAAGAAACAAACTAAGTTGAAAAATATCAATGGTAAAAGGTTTTAAAGAAAAAATAATCCTGCTTATGAGAATGTTTTTAATTTACGAATAGTTTACATTATTATAGCTATATTTTGTGGTGTTAACTGTATGAAGGCAACATTCTAAATTGACTTATCTTATCCTTCTGCACATTAAGCACGGAAAAACCGTGATGTAGAAATTCGCTATGCCATGTTTTTGCCGTTACTTATCTGTCAATATGAATTATCCTTTTTTCCTACAACATAAAAATTTTCCGCACACCTCTGCTTCGCTCGATTCTGGGGCTGCCAGACTACAAAAAATTTCTTTATTATAGGATTATTTCTATATGTAAATGAAAATACAAACACTATGAAACATGTATATTATTGTATATATGTATTAATCTGCATTACATGGATGGTATTAAATAATTTTGAAAACATTATACAATATGTGATGATGAAAACTAATAAAACGCTTGTAGGGCTGACAAAATATAATTTTGATAACAAGACTACGATTTCTATGATTTCTGTAATAATATGTTTGTGCGAAAAAAAATCTCTTGAAACGAGCATCGAAAAACTTTACAAAACCTTTACACGACGTGCGTTGACTTAGCAGTTTTCAAAAAATTCTAAGTCAATATTTAAAAAATATGTATCATTCTCTTCTTCATAATCTTACCGTATTTTATAATTTGGAATATCAACTAAGAGTGTTTGGTGCTTTTTCAATATCAAACTTGAATTATTTGAAACTATGTGGAATTCTATATTTCCTAGCTCCTAGCTTTGTGGTCTGTTTTTTTTGTAATTTTTCATGTATATAAGCAATACGAACTATTACCATTTTTTTGATTTTATTGCATTCATGTGATAGAAATCCTGAAGATGCCAAAATGTGAAAACCGGGTTGCAAGAGACAAAACACAGGGAATCGTACCGCAATACTTTAATTTTATTGTAGAAATAGCACTGTATGAAACATGTTTTTATTATTTGAAATATCATAACTTTATACCAAGAAGTATCAGTTAACACCTTTGAAGTGGCCAATCTTTTCTTATTTTCGACCGCCTTTTTAAATTAATTCACCTTTTGAAAAGCATTTTGGTACATGAGGAATAAATAGTAAAGTTTTAATTAAAATCTTACATTTTTAAGAACAACTGAAGAAAATTTCTTTTATTAAGTAAATTGTGCAAACTGTTGTTAGGAAAAATTATTTTAGGCATGGCAACATAAAGTGATGCAAAATTCGATGACGTGGAGACTTTTACGAGTGTTGTTTTTGACAGCACATTTAACGTATGCCTGTGATATGTTTTGTGAAACCTACGAAAAAAAGGATTCCAATAAATAATCTTGTTTATTTCGTTTGAGTTCATGTTTCATAAAGTATGTTTATTTGTATAACCAAATATATAATTAAACATCTAATACCTCATTCTTTTCATCTACTTTAAAAAATAATAAATAAATTCAAAATGGTTTCCCATATGAGAACAATCGATTTATTTGCAGAGTTTAGAATATTCTGATATTTTTTTTTTATATAAAAACAATTTTCATGGAAGTAAATTTATATTATGGTGTCGATAATAAATTTCCTTTTTAGCCTGTAATACTTAAGTAGTTAGTCGCTGTAATGGTATTCTATATCAGTATCATATCTTTTAAGGTGTTAACTGTCACTTCTTGATGAAAAGGAATGATATTTAAAATAATAAAAACACATTTTTTAGTACTTATTTCCACAATATATTTGAGGTATAATATATTGTGGAAATAAGTACTAAAAAATGTGTTTTTATTATTTAAAATTGAAGTATCATATCTGATCACGGCAACGGTCGGAAAGAAATATAATTTTACAATTCAAGAAATATTTTATTATCGTGATATAAACCCGCATGAAAAAAAATCTAAATATTTTGGTTATTCAATAACGCATAAAATATCCGAAGAACCTACAATAAATAGAAAATTAGCGCCGCAAGTAACGCCTACCGCACGAAGATAATTTTCTCAATTGACTAAAGCTTGTACTACACGGCAAATTATCCTGATACTTTTATTATATATAATTGATATGAATATACACCACAGCGTATTATTGTATGATGTATAATATAATAATTGAGTCGAGGACTCAGTCGAATGAAAATTTCACGTCCAATTTTTCCAGATAAAATTTTAAGCGATACTTAATATGTTTGATTTCATATGGTTTTCCCATTTCACTGATTTCTACAGTTTTTTTACATATATATTATTCATAAAGATGTTTCACAACGGTCCACTTAACATTTTAGAATATACTTCCCAAAAGACAAGGATAGATTTCAGCAGTCTGAAAATTGGGGTTCAAAATTCCAACACCTGCTCGTTCCATAATAAATATTGGAAAAAATATATATTTCTATTTTCATATGATTCATATATTTAACATCTGCGTGTATTGATTTTTTTTTTAATCATTAAGATTTCCAAATATCGCAATATGTAAAATTTCAATATAAATTTAATCAGAATGATTCTCATATGAAAAATATCTTCGGCACCATGTGTAACTATCGTAGTAGTCCAACTTTATAATCACTTCCGCGTCGAATATAAACAAGGACCCAAGGCCGCGTAATGACAGTTGTGAGAAAATTTCTCGGGTTAGTAGTTGACGGCAAGTGTAATATTCGAATATTTCAAGTCCAGATAACATGTAAATATATCGATAATTTATTTTCATTTCCATTACAGGATATATTTGATTTTATTTACCTTCACTGGTTATTTTCATCAAATATATTCATATCGTGATATTAGTAAACATTTATAAACGCAATACAGCAATAATAAATAACATATACTATTATAAAGCTCATGAGATAAATATATTCACACACATTCATCGTATATCATGATCACTATACACATGTAAATTATAAATAACGTAGCGGTAATTTGGTATCAATATTCGGTTTTGCTAGATGATATAAATATATACATATAAGTACAAATCATATATGATTGTAAAGCAATAATACTGTTACATTGTGACGTTTGATAACAAACCATTTAACTATTGCGATTTTTACTTCAAGGGTACACAAAAACCTGGCTTTTCTTTCTGTTTAGAAGCCTAGTAGAATTATCTATGAGGTCATAGATACTATATATATTTCAATTAGATAGAATATAATAAAACTAAATAATTTGGTAGTTTTCGAATCATTTAAATGTAACATGAAACCAGAAAAAAATTATCAGTAATATTTTGATAATATTCAGTATGAAGCTCATAGATAATACACTACACATACCAGAGAATTTCTGTATAAATATAAATATTCAAAAATCTACTCAATATTCTAATTCACTGTTACTCTCTAAACAAAACTAATTTTGTAAAATTGTTTGACTAAAATTTTTGTAATTCAATCCATTTTGTGAATGTGTAAATATATATTTATATGTGAAATATTTTGTAGTGTTTAAAGATGGCTAATATTGGAGAACTTCTCGAAATCTCGTCAGTATTGACTGTTGACTATCTCAGTCAAAAACTTTCCGAGTGGTTCGGAATAGATATCACTTACACTGGACATGAGGTATGCATTTTATATTCATTTGGAATTCATGCCTGTATTTACACTGAAATATTTTTTCACAAATCAGATTTAAAAAGTAAAATTTTTCCCATAAGGTAACCTTAGAAACACCACGTTATTTTTAAAGAACGATAAAAATAATTGCAATTTTAAGGTTGGTATTTGTCTGTTGACTATTTCATTAAATAATGTTATGATTTTCTAGTTTGGTGATGGCACTGGCAAGGGTGATTCCTATCTTAGTGATGTATATCGTACCACGTTTAAAGGTTTGATTGCTTCACCTAAACCAGGAGAAAATCCCAATGTTGCAGTCAAAACATTTCTTAAGGCATTTCCTAAAAACATTGCCAGGCGACACACTTTTCGATCCAGTGACTTTTTTAGGAATGAAATTAACTTCTATGAAATTATTTTACCGAGACTAATGGAGTTCCAGGCTACAAAAAAGATGACTAGCCCTTTTAATCACTGCCCTAAAATTTTCGCTTCGTCTACAAACGGTATTAGTGATTTCCTCGCTTTGGAAGACATGTCTATTTATGACTTCGGCAGTGCTGTTCGGCAAGAGGAAATTGACTATTCTCATTGCCAAATAATTCTTGAATCATTTGCCAAATTCCACGCCCTGTCATTTGCATTTAAAGATCAACATCCAGAAGAATATGAAAAATTTGTGGAAAAGGTCCCAGAAGTATATTACGCTCCCGAGCATTGGAATTGGTACAAGGGGTTTTGGAAAAGTTTGTGCGCAGTCGCCTTAGATGCTGTTGAAAAAGAACTTCCAAATAGTAAATATTTACAAAAAATCAAAGAATTTGCCACTGATGAAACTTTTATCAAGATGTCAGCGGCTACTAGTGCTCATGGCAAATCAGCTGTCATTAGCCATGGAGATTCATGGACACCAAATTTTTTATTCAAGTATAAAAAAGGAACCACCACTCCTGTCGCAGCAAAAATGATTGATTTTCAGCTGTGCAGATCCGCATCACCAGTGTTAGATATATCCTTCTTTATCTACACTTGCTCATCTGAAAAAATGAGGGCAGAGAATTATGACAACATTTTAAAATATTATTATGATACTCTCGCTAATCAGATCAGAGAAATGGGAAGTGATCCGGATTCTGTTTACTCTTGGGATGAGTTTATGGCGGAGATTAAGAAGTACTCATATTTTGGACTCGGTTTCAGCATGGAGTCAATACCTGTTACCATTCTTGAACCAGAAGATGCCTTTGACATGGAAGCTATTCAGGTAAAAAACCAATTTTTATGAAAGAATAACATATTATTTAATTGTTAATTCTGCTTTGTCGAGAACATTATTTTTTAAAATTTAAATTTGTTATGAATAAAAAGAAATTTATCTTATTACATACAAGTTTTAACTGCATCGAGCACTTACTGATTGATTGTTTATTGTATCTATCTCATTAGATAAGATAATATAACTAAAGAAAGGTGATTTCACAGAAACACTTTTGAGTTGTGAATATTAATTGAATATTAAATCGTTATATATAAAAAAAGAAGATTTATTAGTTCTTGTATATTTAAAAATTTAAATGCCAATATTTTAAGATGCACGCTTACAGTGAAAGACTTTGGTAAAACTTTTTATTCTGAGAAAACAAATAAACACTGGTGTTAGGTGTGTACCATGATTACTGACATGAAATAAACACTACCATGAATAAATATACCATTGATAAACTGCAAGAATTTCAGTATATATTTTTGTCAGATCATAATGAGGATGGGTCAATACATGCTAAATACTGAGAGATATTAAAATTAAGGAGTGTCTTCTCCAAATAGTGTATCATAATGTATCAAGTCAACTAAAATGTAGATTGTGGAATGAGGAAAATACTAAGTAGATTTAAATAGATAGACCAAGAAATATGGAAATATACATAAATTATTTCATCTCTATTGTCGTTATATCTATCCAGTGACGAGTCAAACAATTGTATTTATTATCTTTAATCTTGTCAGAACAATGAAATTTTACAGATTTTTGTTTTTTTTTTATAGGGAACCGACACATTCAGAATTGAAGAAGTTTGGATTTTAGGTCCAATCAAATCCCAAGCGGGAAGACAAAGGCTCGCTGCACTCGTTGCACATGCTGTTGATAATGAATATATATAAAAAAATATGTAGCAAGGAAATTATATTAGACAATAAAACAAGGGATGTTATTCATATCACGAAATTTATAAATAATATTAAGTATTAAAATAACATGGTTCAAATATGATAGTTTATTCTTGCCAACTGTATGATTCGTATTTATTCATCAATTGACAAATATTTTAAGAAAAACTGAAGTGACGCTAGGAATTGAATCAGCATTTTAGGTGTTATACAATATTAGTTTTTGATGAGTTTATGAAACTTGTGTGATATATTTTACAGTGATATTAATTTTAGTATTATTCCTTTTGTGCTCATATAACATTCATCTTACAAACACATTTTTATTATTTGAGTTTTTGAAACACAGCTTTACAATTTATCTTACAAAATAAATAAACTTTGCCGTCTAGAATAATTTACTGCTACCAGTATGTTTTTGTAGATGGAATTGTTGTTTTGCAGTGATTCCAGCTTCCTCGTGTCATATTGTTTATTTTTGATGTATGAGTCACTAAATGTTTTGGCAATACATTGAATTCAAATATTAATTAAGGTTACACTTTGTTTTACATGATACTAGAGCAATTTTGTAGAAATTTTTTGTCTTCAATGAATAAATTTTAATAAAAAGAAATGTTAGTTTTTTAACTGGTGTTAACATTTTATTGTAACAAATTAATATTTTCATGCTACACCGCCCTCTGTTGAAGTTACCAATTAAGTGTTTAATAAGATTACATAATCGTTGAAATTGTATATATTACATTCTAGCCAGTTATCCGGAAATAGAACCAAGTTTGCTTATTAACCAAATAAAAAATCATTTACACAACATTCAGATAGAAAATTCTTTCCATTGGTTATCAAATTTTATTATATCCATAGCTGATGAAATAGAAATGGGTATTGTATTTACCCATTTGATTTTTTTTCAAAGCGGCTTGTTTTATATCTAATAAATAGTTTATTTTCTTACTTATTGGCAGTTTTTTTGTAGAAAGGTCTGATTATACTGTTACATGGTTGGCCTATATTAACCCATTCTTACTGACCCCAGTAAAGGACATTCCAACACAAACTATTTCAAAAATTAAATTAGCGGGATAAATTGGGATATTTTTAATACAGAAGTTTATATACAAATGATTAGGCACTTTTGATTATAATTTTGAACTATTAACACACTGCGATCATCTGCCTCAACAGCTGGGATGTTAATAGCTAGTGGATTAAGATTGTTTAAGGAACAAGACAAAATGGCATATTATGAAATACTACATGACATGGCAATTACCAGAACGGCGCAAAAAAAAACAGGACATTGTAGTAAAACTTGCAAGATTTTTATGATACATATTTATTTGTTGTTAACAAAAATACAAATACATTTTCAAAACAATAACTAATGTGATGGTTTATTTTATACTACATACATCATATAAACGCCTCAATAAATTACATATCATTTTTCAAATTTATGTCTCTCTTGTTGATAGGAATGACATGGGTCATCATAGTTTCACCATTTTGTGATTGTGATTAGATTTTAAAGATTATGTGATCATATATTTGACACCATTCATCATATCTTAAACACATGTTAGAATTTTGCATATTAGATTCAATGTCTTTTGACAAATGTGACAAAAGTGTGGTTTATGAGCTCTATAGATTTAATACCAGAATGTTTTTGCCGGAACTCTATTTTCTTCAATAACCATTTCTTCCATAATTTCCATTTCAAATGTTTTTAGAGCTGGACTGAATGTGACCTAAAATTTTTTTAAATAATCTTATTTCAATAGACAAAAAATAATACAGTATAATTTGATTATAAGGGCACAATTCAATAAATCTCAGCGAGGATGGATGATTTTATGTAGAATGTAAATTTGTTTTAGGCTCATATTTTAATTGCGAAAACCATTTAACTAGTTGTATTTTAATCATTTTTTGATGAGCCTTTGGAATCATCTATACATGTAAAAAAAGAAATAGCTTAATTTAAAATCAAATTGGTATTACTAATTGATTTTTTTAAGTAACAGGCTCAGGTCAGGAAGGTTTACTACTTCGTTGGTCATTTTGGTAAATATAATTTTAACTTTTAAGGTGTTAACTGTCACTTCTTGATGGAAAGGCATGATATTTTAAATAATAAAAACACATTTTTTTAGTACTTATTTCCACAATATATATTTTTTTTGATCAGGACCGGTTTCGCTTACAATTACACAATTACAATTATGTTTACAATTGTATTAAATCTTAATAAGTGATTGTGAACATTTAATTTTTATAGTAATTTACTTTATTTGGATCAATATTGTATGATTTTATGTAAATTGTTTCCTAGTTCTTGTACCCATGGTTTTGTACACCTGCTACCTTTAACTCAACTTAATTTTTTGTTTTGTATAAATAGACTTGTTTGTAAATTGTATTCTATCAGTTGATAATGCTCGCGATGAGCGAAACCGGTCCTGATCAAAAAAAATATATATTGTGGAAATAAGTACTAAAAAAATGTGTTTTTATTATTTAAAATAATTTTAACTGATGAATATTTTGAAGAATTACTATTGCCAAGAACAGGTGACATAGACTTTGTCACTCATTGTATTTTTTTATGAAAAATATGGTTATCATAAGCAGCCATAGTGATATTTTCAGCTGATGTTCTGGTTTGCTGTGCCCTGGGCTTATGTTTATCTGCTACATCAATCCTCTCAGATTCATCCAGTAAATGATAGTAGGTTTTGACAGTGCATTATTTTTTACCAAAATTTCACATAAATTTCTAATTGTCATAATAATTGATGATTGACTTTGATAAAATGTTATACAAATAAAACGCGTCGGTGGTTTATCCTATGAACTGTCAAAACTCATGTATACCAAAATTGCAACCAAACAAAATGATAAACCTCCCCAGCAAACACTTGTACAATATTGAGAGATATCAATTTTCGAGTACGAATTATTTTATCCCCTGAAGGCGTGTTAAATACAAAATAATTTTCAAAACTCTTTTCATTTAATGAAGATAGCGAAAACCAACCTTTCCTACTGTTGCTGCTGTGGTATCTTTTTGTTTATTTTCAAGGTACATTGAGGGAGTTTTATAGTCCTTTGTTTGTTCAGCTTGTTTAGGTGTTGGAATAACACGATTAGTAGCTGTCGATACTCGAACCTAATAGGAAATGAAAACAAAATCCATAAGCCTCGATAAAAACCAATTCTTTTCCTTTTTTTCATAAGCATATTCACTTTTGATGGGCCTTGCTTATCAAAACAGAATTTATTATACAAAAATTCTTGTTATTCAGTCGTTTGAACTGTCTTATATGGGAAGGATACCAGGGAGGGGATAAGACAGGACTTGTAGTTAGCTAATTTAATCTATAGACATCTATATATCGATTGAAATGTCTATTCATGATAATATCTGTACTGGGATTTGACACAGTGGATACCGCAATCGAAGGCAACAGTATTGGATTACTTGACTTCCAGCCCAACGAAGCTTTTCGTACCATTTTACATAATATCAATATGTTATTACACATCAAATTAAAGTATCAAAACATACCATATATATTTCTATACGCCAAAAACCTTGTATTTATTAAAATATTTCCTTATATAAGACAGTTATCCATTGACATCTCAATTTTCCTTTGCTTTTCTTTTTGCCACAGGTCTGATTGAAACGATCTAATTGATTGTGCATTGTATTAATTGTTAGCTTTAGTTTTCTATTAGTTTAGGTTCTATTATATTTATAGACAATTCTATGACTGACTACTGTGAAACTGCAACCCAAGATCTTCTGTATTTTAACTTATATTGATTGAATCTACAATAACCATGTTATAGTTTGGAACCTTACAATAAACTACAAATATAGATGCTTGAAAAGTGTTTTGATCAAAATTGTGAAGTTATAACATCCCATATAAAGTTAAATAATAGGGTACATTTTTAAATCTCACCCTTTCTCCTGACTCTGAAAAGCGCCATTCAATCTCTGTTGGTTTGAGGGTCTCAGGATCAACAAGTTTAACCTGATGAGTGACTAATAATGGACTTTCAGATTTTACGACTACACCTGGAAAATTCTTTTCTCGCCCCATCTGAAAATGATTTCATCAGTATAAATGATTGTATTCTCTTCATCTTATCTTTTAGAAAAAATAATCAGATGATTATTAAAGTTTACTATAATTGAATTGAGAACTTATCTTATAATATTTCCATATTTTTTTATATACAAGTTTTTCTTTCAAAAATAATGTTACACAGTACTTATTATACTTTTATATAATATACTATTATATATATTTATATACTAATAGTTATAAAATAAATAATACAAATCAATCAATGATCTAAGCTTACAGTTCGAAGGTGGGTATTCAGCCCTTCAACTATGACCCAGTTTCTCTCTTGTATAACTTGTGTAACTGTACCTTGTTTGCCTTTATCTTTTCCGACCATTATTTCAACCCTGTCACCTCTGTAAATATTAAAACAAATACATAAAATATGTTGATTTTTTACCTTTATGGATATTTATCATCCAAAGACGAATAAAACTCTTTTACCTACATTTTACTAAGCCTTTCCTTGTTTATTTTACTATATGAAAACAAAATATCAAGTGAACTTCAGACAATGGTCAAAACGAAAAGGTTTTCAAACCAGATATAATACAAAAAAAAACTCTGTTGTAATGCACACAGCTCAGAGGAAACACTGTATAAGAGGCATGTTTACTAATTTTTTGAATGCAGACAGAGTTACGGAAATTCTTAAGCTGAATATGAAAAATAGCTTAACTTACTTGAAAAATGACCATTCTCCAACAGGTTCCAGAAACACTTTCTTAGTTCTCATACCAGGCTGATTTTGTCGCCTGAATTGAAAGGTCCATGGCCTGTTTGTTGTGAACCGGTAGTTCTTTCGAGCCACCTCTCGTTTAAGATATTGAGGTCCACATGGGGTCTTCCAATAAACCTAAAAAAAAATCACTCATAAATAGTAATTTCTAATACTGAATTATATATACTCAGTTAATAATATGAATAATATTTGATACTAAATAAGATTTTTTTTCATTGTTTTCACAATTCATCTAGATTCCTCAAATTTAAATTCTAGATCAGATCTATTGTATCATATGTAAGATGTGTGAGCATGGGAAATAGTGTAAGCCGATTTTAAAAATGGATATCATTATTTTTAGATATGTATTTATTTTTTCAAATAATAAACGTAATATGAAAACGAAAAATCACTGAAAGGTGTATATTAGGGTATAGTAGGGTATAATTATGTAAAGATAATGACAATCAAATTAAAATCACCTGCCTGACAAGCCATAACTGACAATACAAACACTATTGCTGATTGATTCACTGTGGATTTCATTTGCAATAATAAAACAAAAAATATATACATAGATAATAAGAGCCAAAAGGTATTTTCTACACTAATTATATTCTTCATTGCTGAGAGAATGTAAATGCATATACAACGCTATTATTTTATCACATTTTTTCAAAATAAAATTCTTGGGTTAAATTAGCGGTGAAGTAATTTATCGATATTTAAATTAATTACCTGTTCAAGACTTCTTTTGATGTATGAATCAGGAAAATTGGAAAACTTTTGGGTCAATTCACCCACTCTTTTTGCTAAATACGAGAAAATTCTCATCTTTGTACGCTATCATAAAAACTCAACTGACTTATTATTAACCTAAAATTTCTGAAAAATCTGTCAGAACAGCAGAGCATAGATATACGTAATGTAGTAATATCAATAGACTATTGACTACTTTTTTCTTATGTAATAAAAATTAATATTCATATTTTGTTCAAACTATAAAGGCTTCACGAATTTTGTCCCCCAATAATATTAAAATTCTATTTATTCGAATACAAGATTAAATACAAATTGGCATCACTGTTTTTGTGTGTGTTTTATGCAAATCTATATGAAAATAATACAAAATATTTTTATTAACCTTTAGAAATATGTAAGGTTAAAATGAAAATGTAATCTTTATTATCACATTTGTACAATTCATAAATTGTTTTTGCTGCCTAAGCTTTGTAAGATTCTTTATAAAATAATGGAATCAAAAATGTACATGTCGGTTTTTATCTTTTTTATTAATGTTTACTCAAAGCTTTAAAATACAAAAAAATTATACCATACAGCGTAAATAAGTATAAGAACTATATTTTTTGAAATTGATTAAATTGTAACGTAATCATTTTGCAGATTTATGTGAATATTGTACTGGTTTTAGTAAATAAATATTAATTGCTATAAATTAATCTGTTACACAATTACTCCGTTTCATTTTGTAACGACAATAAAATCGAATATGTTAAATGTCATCAATCGATTTTTAAGTTCTCTATTACATATTTTAGCTTAAATGTAATCGATTTTTTATTATGTGACGTCAATTAGTACTCATTTCCAACTATTTTTCTTTTTAACTTGCTATATGGTTAATGAGTTTATGAAATTATAAGAAATTCGTAGACAATAAAAACAGCTGATAGTGACAAAAATTGACGATAGGGCGCAGCACGGCGTCACGTGAATTTTAATGGCGCTGGTCTGGGAGTGATCCCGTGTTGTCTTGTGATTTTTCTGAAATACTCTATTTTGGGTATAAGTGTTTATACTGTGACGTTTTACTTCAGTATGTAAGTTCATGTTTTGAATATTCCAATGAAATCTGTTCACAATGCCACAGATCAATTGGTGTGTTATTAAAAAATTTCTGTCAAATTTAGCCCCTTTTAATATAGGGCTTTCTGAAACGCAGGGGATGAAAAGTAGACGATTTCGCCCTTTTCTTCGGGTTCATAGTCCCTTATTGATTTATTTTGTGCACGTTGAAAGGGTATTACTATTATAGCCTGAACATATGCGATTATCTTTCAATCTATTAAAATTTGTTCACCATCAGTGAATTCCTGTCTTTGATCTGTTTATTTAGTTCATCGATTTTCGTTAAGGGCTGATGATTACCGAAGTTCTTATTTTATTTTAGTAGTTCTGGCAATCGACTCCAATTGAAGATATATCACCTGTATTTCAGTATTCGTTGTTATCAGCTTTAGAGAAATTAATAGAAAAATATTTTAATTTGAAATAATACTGGATATTTTCTCGAGTTTCAAATTCAGTTTTCAAGTGCGAAAGACAACGGTATTTATTTTCTACCAAACTATTATTTTTAAGTGATATATAATATTTCAATCAAATGCTTTTGACCAATTAAATTATTTAATATTTTATATAATAGGACACATAAATAATTTTTCATACTGTCTTCTATTGTGACAGTATAAAAGTATTTAAAATCATCCTGCCAATTTTTTAAATTAGGTACGAACTCAGAAAATTACGATTGATTTTTTTTTTTTGTTATTTATCCATCATCATGATCATATTGAATGAAGTCTCCAGATTGTTTCAGGTTTGTCTGTCATTCTTGAAAATGTCAGGTTGTAATCTTAGATTGCATCTTTACTCCTAAATGAGGAACATTTTTAAAAACTAGAGGTTTGTCCCCATTAGGCAGTTTTCAATATTCCTGTTAAAAGATTATATTGTATGGAATTTTTACTAGTTGGATATGCTTCTTTAGAAAATGGCCTAAATTGATATATGGACTAGTTGAGTAGGTATACTATATCTTGTGGAATCCAAAATATAGCATAATTATTTAAATTTCATATTATTTCACTACAAAATTGTGATTAAAAATAGTAATAAATTTTAGACTTGGGCTTTTCTTGAAATGATATTGAGTTGCACTTAAAAAGACTTGTAACGACCGGTTGCGAAAGTCAAAAACATATTTGAATATTAATGATTTGTTTTCTGTTTTCAGCAGATAAATTATCAAGATGACTGAATATTGGCTGATCAGCGCTCCCGGGGACAAGACGTGTCAGCAGACCTTTGACACTCTCAACAATGTCTCTTCCAAACAGAACAACCTTAGCGTCAACTACAAGTTCCAAATACCCGATCTTAAGGTACAGTGAATACTCACCACCAATTAAAAATGTTTCTTTGAAAACTTAGACAATGTGTTCCTATTGTGAAAAAACATCTAAACTTGGGTATAAAGTACACAAGAACAGTTATTACAGTGAAGATTACACGATCATTAACTGATTGTAAACTATTAGTTTGATTGATACATGATGAAACTGCATAAGAGTAAGTAACATTTGACAATCATAATATTTGTTTCAGGTCGGCACCCTTGATCAATTGGTTGGCCTTTCAGATGATCTGGGAAAACTCGATGGATTTGTTGAAGGCGTGACCAGAAAAGTTGCCCAGTATTTGGGAGAGGTTAGTTATTTGTATTTTTTTCTTTTATTTGGAAATCAAATGTAATATTTAATGTTTTCCTTCGTTATCACAATTTTACTATAATGTAATACAAACATTTACCCCATGCAGGGTTCAGCTAAATCTCAAATATAAAATTTGTTATTGTAAAATATAATTAAGTTTTATTTCTATATTTTTTTTAGGTTCTTGAAGATCAACGTGACAAACTTCTCGAGAATCTTATGGCCAACAACAGTAAGTTGATTGACAAATCTATTTTTGTGACTTTAATATACTAACCATTGTTACTGTTCGATTTTAACAATTATTTAATGTATTTTCATCACACTAACAAAACTTTAAACTTTTCAAACAACCGCACTAGAATATTATTTGATGCTCAATTTTTATTTTTAAACTTAAGCTTTCATGAAAAATTATCGAAGAATTCATTTGATTTAATATTTTTATAGTTTTGATTATTTCATTTAATAGTTTTGATATTTAAAATTATCAGAAATTATATTGGAACATCTTATTTTGCATATTTAACTCTAATTGATTTCAGCAACAGTTCAATAGTTTATTTATTTTGTTGTTCTATTGATGAGGCCGTTGAGGTGAATGCTTAGAAAGATTTCTATTATATCAAAATTGACTTAGAATTTTTACATAATTCACGTTATTCTTACATAAACTTTTTGTAGATTTTTTTAGATTAGATTTATTGGACACAAATTTGTCATCGAGGAATGTTCATTTTTAAATTAGTTCCATACTATCATAATTCAGTTTGATGTTAGATTTTATTAGTTTAGATATTAGACCATAATAGTGAATGATTTTTCTTCAATACCTGCCTGTGAACCAATTACTAATGGAAGAGACTCATATTCCAATCTCTTTTTTTTAAGATATATTTGTTAGTTCCATGATGAATATCTTGAAGCCTAAGAGATACAGTTTTATCAAAAAAATAATAAGCAAATACATTTGATTTTGTTGTTAAGTATAGACACAAAAAGTGCACTGAATATTATTTACATATAGACAAGACATATGTACATTCTGTAACTTTGAAGAAAAAATGTAAATCAATCGAGAATCACTGTTAAAAATTGGTTTCATTCCTTGGATGAAATAATGTTATTAGCTAAATATAACTTAAAATTAATTTTAACCATAGTATGATTTTTCACTAACCTCTGTTATTTGCGAAAATAATGTCAAATGTTTGGTACATTTGACAATATGAAAGTTTTTTTGTCTCCAAAGGTTAGAAAATGGTTGAATAAAGGAAATTAAATTTGATGAATGTTATGAAATATGAATAGCCTTTGAAATGTAAATATATTACAAATCTATTATTGCTAAATATTGGACAATTGAATGAAATCCATAGGGTTGTATCGAAAAATTCTTGATTGCCGACGATCTTTCTTACACCGAGCATCTTCAGTTAACAGAATCAACTTCCTCATCCTTTGATTTAGAGCCCTGTGGTTTATTTTCTTTTGCATTGTTAAATAGTATATGTATAAATATATTTTTTGTCTTTTGATTGTTACTGCACATATCTTTAGTCTTAATATTATGATTTGCAAAAAGGCTTGCTTTGCTTTCGACCGCCACAATGCATCGAAAGTGTTTACATTGTATTACTTTAGATTACACTCACTTTTGAAAAAGTTGTGACGTGTCATGATGTGTATTGCATGAGGAAATGTCACTGCCCTAGTTTTAGCGTTTGATTTATGTAAAAAGCAGGATATCTATCGAAGTATCTACTGCCCAATTTTTGATGTAAAATTTTTCATGGAACACATCAATTTTTTTCATGTATTTATGAATTTATGTATGTAGAGGTGCTGTGAAAAAAAAATCACATAATATATAGTTATGAAAAAATGTAAAGGCTTCTAATCCTATTTTATTGAAAATGTTTGAAATGGTTATTAGTTTCTTAGAAATCATATATTGCACTACATGGTGAATTGGCAACATTTTTTAAAATGGAATTTAATGGCTGCCAAATTGATTTTTTTTAAGTCCTTGTCACATTAGTCCAGCAAAATTCAATAGTGGGTTAGGTGAATTATTATTCCATATTTAGGTCATAATAAAAAAAAATATTGCTTTTCTGTTGTGTAATGATGCTTGGTAATGTGTTCAAAAAATTCAGATTGTGAACTTTTATCCTGATTGAGTTTCCATTGACCAAGTTTAAACAATTCAGTATACAATAAATATTCATAAAAAACTGCTGGTACTTTCAGAAATCTGGAAATTTACATTTAACTCTCTTACTTAGATGAGGAGCGACAGTCCTAAGAGTATTTCGTAAATCATACATTTATTTTGAAATCCATAAAAAATTAATTCTATTTGATAAAGTGGAATAATGAAACATTTGAGAATCTTTTAAATGTGAATGTTTGCAGCTTTTATTATTTAAAAAATAGAATTCTATACATGAAGTATCAAAGTTCAGAAATATTCAATTGTTTTGGAAAAGTACAGACCAGGTTTTGTATATATGTATATAACCAGCCTATATGTTCCCTGGCATATTTTTGTGAATTAATTCATATCAGCTGGCAATTCTAATGTATTTGTATCTAATGAAGAAACGACGGAAGTTGCAGATTACTACTACTACTGAAGAATTCTTAAAACATACACAATTATTTGCATACATAACCACATTGCCAGTGAAAAAAAAAAAGATCTCAAGAATTTTCAGGGAATTCGGAAATAGAAAATGAAATATATAATTCCAGACATACAAATATCCTGAGAAAATAGGATTGCGATTCTCAAAAATTGAAAAAAAAAACAAGGAACAACAACCTCTGCGCAAGGATTGAGAAAGAATTTTTAAAGGATTATCAGAATATTTATACCTTTATTAAGCAACTATAAAAATAGCTTACCATTTAAGATAAGAGACTGTGACTCAGAATTTGTGGAGAACACTTGTGCATGTCCAAGGTGCCTCACCACAATGTAAACTTTTTATGTTTTTATTTGGGAATCATGTAACTTCCATCGAAATTCTACAAATATGTTAGCAAACAGTTATGTATTGACCGGGCAGACTCGATTCGTTTTTGCCCTGTTCAACACTCGAGTTGTATCATCGTCCTGTCTAAGTCAATTGATCAAACAGTGCATTAATCACATTGATTCGTTGCTAAATTAGCTTATGATCAGCAATCACGTGTGCTGTAAAGTTTCTTAAGAACCAATGTTAGAAAATAGAATTTCAGTTTGTTCGTGTGGAATTAATTTCAATGTGTTTCAGTTAAATATATGTGCAATACAATTGTATCTTGGCAGTGTTAACAAAGAGTTAGCACTGATATATGCTTTAATGCAATAAAAAAGTTTAGTTTAGGCCTTCTTACACAGCTTTGATTCTGTGTAAATGGTTCATCAAATTTACAATTTCCTATTGTTTATAATCTAATATTCTTCAAGTTTTGTCAATACTCACTGATTCACATGAGCTGTAGTATTATTTAATACCAATTTATGTCACTGATCTAGAGTAAACTCTTAATTCTTGGTGGGAATTTACTATATTTCATCAGGCAAAACCAGTCCCGATGCATATTAGTGGTGGGGAAGTAGTATAAAATAAATGGTTTGTGGTACATTTTTTGCCATAAGTATTAATTGAATACTTTTACACTTTCGAAAAATCAAAAAAATGCTTTTGTGGGCCTTTAGGAAAAGTAATGAATATAAAGTTTTACAAATACTTTCTCTAAAATGATATATGGAAATAATAAAATAATTTGACATAATGCTATAAAAATATAGCCGTTGAAGAATAAAACAAAATAATTTATATATATGTTTGCATTGGAATTGGAGAGTGAGCATTTAAAGGCTTAAATAATGGGCAAACCTCGCGAATATAGGAAATTTGTTTATAAAAAATGGTTAATTTTACTATTTGGATGTCAGTGTTATAGGCAAACAATAATATGGTTTGTGTATGTAAACTGTTCAGTACCTTATTGGTCATTATTAAAAATTAACAGAATAGCCGATATATTATGTTTAGTATACTTATTTTGTAAGATATAATGTATAATTTTATATTTGCTTTTCATTTGTATTGATGTCCCCTAGTTGGTTTGCCTTTTATTTATGTTTTTTTTGTTGTCAAATTATTATTAATTTATCCACAGCTTTTTTTTTTTAAATTCTTATTCACATTATCTTTGTATTTTTTTACAATGGCTTTTTCTTTAATTTTGATTCTCCTTTTCCTAAATACCTGCAGATGCTGGGTCTAAGCAGAATAAATTTGAACATCAAATCGCCTATCAAATTTTTATGAATTATTCAATTAGGGATGAAAATGAAAATGAAATGCACAGTTATGGGTTAATTATGTTGTAGGAGTAAGAGTAAGCAGTAATTACTTGCTGGTTTAAGGTTAAATTATTGTTATCAATATTTTTCCAGTAAAGAAATATACATTTCTTTTAATTACCAACAACGTTAAATGTCATCATGGACAAAAATATACAATCAAAATACTGAATACCAACCGGAATTATGGGTTAAAAAAATTAATACATATTAGAATGAAGTCTACAATAAATTTAAGATGTTTTAAATCCTCATATGGTTTAAATCTCTTTTAATGTGTCTCTTGGTGTGCTGAGACAGTGTTCAAAACGTTCAACAAGGTTAATCTATTGACGAGAAAGCTTGACATACAATAATAATAATATTTGATGTTTATTAACTTTTATTTGATTAATATAAGTGTATGTCAGTAGATTGGCTTAAGACTTTTAAGGATTGTCTGCGCTCTGACAGATAATGCCGTAGGATTACAAGGTTTTAAACATTATTTAAGTTTGATAATATAAAATTTAAAGTAGTTTTTACATAGAAAAAGTATTATTATACCAGTTTATAATTTTTTCAAAAGTTTAATTTGCATATTTGGATATGGAAAGAATAATATGCTTAGATAATAATAGTTAGTCAGATGAAAGTTTCTTGAATATATTTCTTAGAAATATTATGGTTTGTCAATTCTCAATAGTGAGATACACATTTAAATTTGCTACATGTAAATCTCTATATCATATCTGATGCCAACTGTCACAGGAAATATCATTTTAATGGGCATTTTATAATATTCATAATTCCTCTTGAATGGTGATAAGCAGCCGATGATCTTAAAACACCTGAAGAAGCTGCAGCGCTTCCGGTAAATACACCGCGACGGTGTTCGTCTATTGAAACCGAACTGACGGCAACTATGGCCCATTCATCAAAAAGACGCACAAAAAGCTGACGAAGACGCTTGTGTTGCGGCGGCGCTTCCAGCAGCTCCGACTGGCAAGAGGAGGCCACCACCACAGCCGGACTCTCCAGATCGGTGACCCCTCCCAGCGATTCCGCCTTCGGCAGTCAGGCTTTGACCGGCTGCGACAGAGATACGGAACGATACTGCGGCGCCGAATGCGATCGCAAAAATGCGGATAGATACTGTGGGCCCGATTGTCAGATGAAAAGCTTAAATCAACCGCACAACAGAGATTCTTCGCCTGGAAGTAGCGGGCGAGGATCGCCACAGCATTGGCCGGAAGATAATAATTTGCTCCTGATGCCTTCTCCCCTCGAACCAGGTTGTTATGCTTTGCGCATCGCATCTTCAATGTATCTTTTTGGGATTTCTCTTTTACATTGCCTTATCCTACTCAGATGCAAATGAACTTATGCGAATTTACCAAATCATATACGTATTTTCTGTTGAAGAAGTATTAATGTATCATTATTCTCTGGTTGGTTTGGGTGATTTAAAAATAAACCAAATTTATATGCATCCAGCTGATAGCTATTTATATATCGATATTTAAAATCTGTTCATATTAAATGATACACAGAACTTATTATAAAAAGTGGTCGGATACTGAACATTCAAGCCATGAATTTGTAATTTGAAGAGAAATCCACTCAAAGAGAGTGTTGTGTTTTGTTCAAACTATGTAGTGCAATATTTCAATTCTTTTGAACTGCACTGCCTTAAACCGTTCATGTCTTCTGATGAGACTGTATATTTTACCAAATGTATTTCTACGTCTACCTGTATGAGCTTTTTTTTTTACAATTCTTGCAGTATGATTTCATTGCTTTGTGGACTTTTAATGTCCTTTAATGAAAATTTCATTTTTTTACTCCCCTGTGTCGCTTATACAATAAATAAAATCGGCATCATTTGTTTGTATACATTTATAGTAATATAAATTATTAGTGTTATATGCCAGCCCTGCACATTTTTTTGTTTTCTCAAATAGGTCTATGCACATTTGTAACACATAAACATTTTGTTGGTTTTTTTTAAGCTGAATACCTGTATGAAATTATTCATAAAAAGGAATAAGTAAAAACATTAAATATTTCAATTAAATTAAATGGCTTAATGTATTTTTTATAATTTATGATTACATTGACTTGTCTTTTATTTTGTCTTAAACTACTGAGGTACAAAAAGATTTTTTTTTAAAGGATTTATTAGTTTGCTAAAATTATGCATGTCTTATGTTATTTTTGTTGCAGTTTAAATAATTCTTTGTATATTATTAATGCATGCTTAGTTGTTGTACATGCACGATGAAGTCTGATTTGTTAACTAAGATATATTTAAGAATTCAAACATTTTGTTTATGTCGGTGAAATCCGTGTAATAACTTTTACAGAAGAATAAAATAAAATTTCTTCCAGTTATCATCTATACTGGTTAAATTGATATAAATCAATTACATCTTGTATAATATTTTTTTTGAATAATTATTATCTTTCAGTTTTCAAGTCTCATTTTAAAATTTTTTGAGTACAAGACTAAATTATGTTTGAATAAATAGAGAGTGATTAAAACATATTTAATAGTAACCTCATAAATATTGATCTGAATACACAAGCAATCTAAAACTTGTTTTTCCACATCTATACAATATTTATATGGTGATGAATAGTTCTTGACACAAAATGTACATTTTGAATTTTGTGGCTTATCAAATTAAATACTCATTGAGTAGGTGTTAGTATTCAAAAGTGTTTTTACTGAAATATTATTTGTATTAACCGATGTTGCTTGTGCTGTGCAGGTGATCTACCTTCGTATATCACCCGTTTTCAATGGGACATGGCAAAGTATCCCATCAAGCAGAGCCTGAGGAATATTGCTGACATTATAAGTAAACAGGTAAATCTATCACAGTTCAATGGGTTTATATGTCATAAAAATTTATGCTAATTTCGCATACTTTTGTGAGTGAAAGAGTGAAACACAAGTTAAAGATTTTTTTTTATCTCAATCAACAATTTATTCTAATTATCGGAATATTTTAATCCAAATGTTATAATGTTTTTGAATATAATAGTTGTCTATTCTCTAAAAAAAATGATAATAAAAAAAGTCCGAACATTCATTCAACATTTGAACATTTCAAATTGATTTAATTGTTTTTTTTTAAGGTGTTAACTGTCACTTATTGATGGAAAGGCATAATATTTTAAATAATAAAAGCACATTTTTTTAGTACTTATTTCCACAATATATTTTTTAATTAGGACTGGTTTTGCTCATCGCGAGCATCAACAACTGATCAAAATATATATTGTGGAAATAAGTACTAAAAAATGTGTTTTTATTATTAAAAAAAAAAAAAATTGGTTTAATTGCTTTATTAACTTCAATGTTAAGTTTTTAACAATTAAATTTGTTTGCTAATTCTTTGCTGTGCAGTCCTAGGTGGTCTAAGTTACATTGTTGTTTTTTTTTTAAGATTACTTATAAGAATTCAATTAAAAAATTGTTTTTAACTACATCATTTCTCAAAATGGAGCATATATAGAGTTCTAATTGCTTAAATGATTTAATGCCTATTTTTTTTTAAGGTTGGTCAAATTGACGCTGATTTGAAGACCAAGTCTTCTGCTTACAACAATCTGAAAGGAAATCTGCAAAATTTGGAGAAGAAGCAAACGTAAGATGAAATTTTCTTTCGCATATTTAAGCTTAAACATTTTGTAGGCCACAGTGACAAAAGCCGTGAAAAGCCCACATTGAAAAATACTGTTATAATATATTATATATTATATTCAATAGTCTAGATATTTATTTGCCTTGACTTAAACAAATAAGATTACTGGTCTATTAAAACAGGGTTTTTTAAACATTAAATATTGTAATGTATCTATTGAGGGATATCTAGGTTATTTGATGGCAATTATTGTCTTCTTAATCCTTTGCACTCGAATGCCGCCATAGAGGTGGCATTGTAAGTTTATCGTATTACTCGGATGCCGCCGCAGTGGCGGCATGTTTATAAAGTCATTTTTTGTATACTTTTAACATTTTTTATTGGTCGATTTCAAGTAGATCACAATAATAGATCTTTGGGGAGTCATTTTCTAATAAAAAATCATAGCCAAAGATAGTCAGCTCTCGTAATATCAATAATTGTTGTCATCGAAATGCATGGTGGATTCCGAGTGCGTACTTCAACTGTTCCTACAGAAGACCGTCTTGCAGATAAATTACATATATTACGTCCAGGGCCTAAGAAGGATTGTGCAGTATGTTCAAATAGAAAAATTTCTGGCGGGAGATCGGAAACACGGCTGTTTTGCGAGACCTGCGTAAATAAGCCAGGATTACATGTTGGCGATTGCTTTGTGAAATACCATAAAATGAAGAATTACAATTAAAATAAAAATATGTTCATTATATTCACTATGTCTATTTTACAGAAAAAATTTAAAAAAATATTTTTTTTTAATTTTATACATATTTTTTTTATTATATTATATCATATTAGTTTGATTCATGTAGCGAATGCGATTTTCGCAAAAAATAACGCGTTGAGTTGCTGGTAGGCACATACGAAAAAATGCTCGAGTGCAAAAGGTTAAACAGGTATCTTGATTTAATGATAATGGGTACTATTACATAGTCTGGACAGGTTCTGTGAGAAACTATTTCTGTATCTCTTCAAAAATTACGTTTAATTTAAAAAATAGCGGCAGGCATATGAACTCCAAATTAAAAAGCACTGATATATATTGTACAAATAAGTTTGATAGAGATTATTAAATTGCTTTACTCTTGTTTTTACATTGCACATTTTTTAATTTCAGTGGAAGTCTTCTCACCCGTAATCTGTCTGATTTGGTGAGGAAAGAACACTTCATTCTGGACAGTGAATACCTCACTACTCTTTTGGTTGTTGTTGCCAAGTAAGTTCAAATAGATTTCATATATTCATTTATTTAAATTATCTGCTGCAGGAATTCTTTTTTATTGTATGTAGGTTCTGTAATGTTTATAACTTTCTTTATCTTCAGGATTCAAATACCGGACTGGAATGCCAATTATGAAAAGGTGACAGATATGATTGTGCCCCGTTCGACTCAGCTGGTGCATCAGGATGCCGATTTTGGACTCTTCACTGTCACTCTTTTCAAGAAGGTAAATCTCATACTTTTACAAATCAATTTTATTATGATCACTTTTTCTATTACACCAGTAATTGTTTAGAGATAATTTTTAAGAATGCGAGTTGGATGATGTGTATTACTGATTACTGAATATTTTTTTAGGTGGTAGAAGAATTCAAGCATCACGCCCGCGAACGCAAGTTTGTTGTCCGTGATTTTATCTACAACGAAGAAGAGATGGCTGCTGGCAAAAATGAAATCACAAAACTTGTCACCGACAAAAAGAAACAGTTTGTGAGTGTGCATTTAAATTTGTATGTCAGCTTTGTAAAATAACTGTTTTAAATTGGATAATTGCCTCATACAGCTATTTATATATTATTGCTAATACACATCAAACTTTTTAAATGATTGTAAGTTGATTAATAAAAGGAATACCACGATGAGCATCATTTGTAATGTATATGCTTGAAAGATACTTTATGTCTTTTAAAAGATAGAGCGTAAAGTTATTCATCATTTGAATTTTTAAAACTTGAAAATGATAAAATTGATCCTAACAATAAATGTACGGCTTGACAGCTATAAAAATACATATGTCATGAAATACCCTATTATGATATAAATATATGTTTTTGGTTTTTCATTGTGTTGAATTTTTGTTTTCATATTATAGGGTCCTTTGGTGAGATGGTTAAAGGTGAACTTCTCTGAATGCTTCTGCGCTTGGATACACGTCAAGGCTCTTCGTGTTTTCGTTGAGTCTGTCCTAAGGTGGGTGTATTGATTTTGTTCTCCTTGTCAGCATATTGAATTTAAATTGGATTTATTAAATAATTACAATTTCTTTTTAATTGTGTTAATTAAGGTATGGATTACCTGTGAACTTCCAAGCAATGTTGATGTTGCCGAGCAAGAAATCTTCCAAACGCCTAAGAGACGTGCTGCAGCAGCTTTACCAACACCTTGACGCTTCCGCACACCACGGGGGGCACTCTGCACAGGATGTAAGTCACCACTTTATTAGGCATTACTGATCCTTCTATGCTACTAATTTGACAAATATAATAATGAGTTTTCTATCAATTTTAAGAGTATAACTTGAATAATTATACAAAATTACATAGAGTGTAACAGGAATCGCCACTGTCGCAATTCTCTATGGACAAAAAGGAGCCACTTTCACCCCATTTATCATATCTCTGAAGGGAAATTCACTACTTAAGATGGTTACATGACAGCTTTTTTACATTTAGTTTAAAATTTATGCAATTTTTTCCTATACTATGTCGTGAATACGTTTATCTATTTTGTCAAAACACTGATGAAGTTTCTTTTATTTCAGAATGTGGATATTGCCGGATTAGGTTTCGGGCAAGCGGACTACTACCCTTATGTCTATTACAAGCTCAACGTTGACATGATTGACAACAAGGTGTAACTTTATCACAAGTAGCGTTCAAAACCACAAATTGTCTACTTTAAGTCATCGCATTCAACAGTAAAGCTATATCTACATCAGATCTAAAAACCTTTTTTATAAATCAACCAATCTATTATAAATATTTCATCTGAAGTTTATTTTGAGCTTTTTTTGTTGAAAATCTTCAATTGTATTAAATCTTTATTTCTCGGTACAGTCTGATGTAATATCTATTGTGTTGAAGTGAAGACTTGGTTGGCAAAATATTTTGTTTTTAGTACATTGTTAAATATTGTATATTGATTAATTACGTGAGGAGAATTGATAAGTATTTTAAATGATAGTATCATATTGTGTAATTATTTCTTTTCCGAGCTGGTGCTTTTCGAAGGCAGTGAAGTAACAGATGTTATATTACATTAAAGAAATCATTACTCAATTATTCTTCAAGTGACTACAAACCGTAAACTTAATTTTAACTGTCTGAAATATTTAATAAGTCCTGTCAATTTTTTTTTGACAAATTCTAAAAATCACATCCATCAAATCGACATCACAGGTTAAAGAGTTTATTTGTAGCAATTTGAAAGTAATATTTTGTTGTGACTTTTTAATGTGGTGTAAATTTATATTTTACAAAGTGCAATGAAATTGCTTATAATTTTTTCTCAAAAAGCCTATTGTATATTTATATATATTTTTTCAAATTTAATTATGTATAAAATCCCTATTATAATTATGATTTAATAGACATGTATCCTTTGAGGTGTGAAGCAATGTTTCCATTGCGTTTTAAATAGATTATTCGCAATCGGGGGGCTAATAATATATCTTTACTTTCATGGCAATATACCCTGTAATGTAATGCTTTAAAAAATATTCACATACTAAAATCTAAATTTTGATTACATAGAAATAAACTTTTTAAACATTCTACAATAGATTTTTATTTCAATTACCATTCTAGAGTTTCATAGAATAACGCGTGGAATTTTTTTTCTTCTGTTTTTGTTTGAATGTTCATTCCCTGATATTTTAGATTTTGAATTGTCGATAGTCTATTTTTAATACATAAAAACAAATAAAATATTTGTTTATTTTTGGTAAATTTTGTCTATTGAGCGTGATATCTTTTGAATGTTTTCAATTTTTTATGATTCGCCTCATGTAACTTCTTGAATCTGAAAATTTTAACCGGCTTGTTTCTACATTTATATAATTTCAGAATCGAAAGCTTAATAAAAGCAGTGTATATTTATATATACATGAATATATATATTTATTGTAGAGTAATTTTCATGTCAGCTTTTGATATTACAAGCAGCTCTTTGCACACTTTATTTAAATTGTTAAATAAAAACTTAAAATACGCATACTTTTAATCCATATTACCATTTATTTATTGAATATTTAAATAAATCATCAATTTTATGTTTTTGTTGTGTTGATAAAATCCTATAATTATTAATTTAAAACTCACTGACAATAACTTTTTGGTCACATTTAAATAGTAATTATATATATATTATATACCATAAAAATAGTGCTGCTGACATAAATCTACTATTTATTATTACAAAAATAAAAAAATATTAAACATTCTCTCATACGAAAAAAAAGCAATCATCAATGATACCCTTTGATGTGACTCGAGACTTCAGTCTCTGTCATTAAAGAATATTTTACTCGCAATGAGCAATTTCGAATATTTCCGATCCAAATCAGTCTACTGGAAATTATGTTCCTTTTAATAAATAGGAGATTTGATTTTTATTATACCGTGAGCAGATTAAGTATAATTGTGTTCATGTTATGCACAAAATGTTTGCAGTAGCAAAAATTCTTTTTAATAATTGTCTGCTTCTTTTTCAAGTTGGCATTATTTTTATGGCACTGTTTAATAGAGTTAAATGTTACTTACGCGAGATGTCTAAAGAGTATTTTTGTCAGATGAATATAAAATAACTTGTAAGGTAATGTTAACTTTCTCATCATGTGACGCTTAGGAGTTTGCTATTGTTCAGGGCCATCCGCTAGATTAAAAATGCATGAGTTATGTATGTTGGAAAACTGTACATTATATTATTAAACGTTATGGAAAAATATGTAAATAAAAACATTCCTCGTTAAAACATTGTGTAGTGTTATAATAAAGATTATCAAATCTAAATGTGTTTCTTACTCTAGTAAAATAATGCAGATTAAATTACCTCTTACTTGTTATCCTATCCCTGCCTAGCCACCAATGCTATTAATCTTTAAAGCATTAACCATACTGAATAATATGTGAAAACATCGCTATTAATTTAAGTTCTTAATTATTAAATCATTGATAGTGATATGTAGTGGTGGCTCATCTTTAGAAGCTTTGTCCCATGAGTAGATTAAATAAAATCAGAAACTGGACTTAGATGGAGTGATTTCCAAGGTTATTTCCCATGTGATTCTCCCAAACCCAAATGTTAGCAGAAAAGATGGAATGAAAGTCTTAATTGAAATACTAAATAGTACTAAATGGAAAAAAAGCAACATAAAATTTAATATAATTTGTACTATTTTAACTACTCAAGTATTTTACTATACTTTATCGCATTGAACTTCTCTGAGTTTATTAAGAATTATTATGAAATTATTTCTTATATATAAAGTATTTATACATAAAAATCGGCTAAAAAAATGGATTTCGGCAGGTTTTCAGCTTGTATGTCTGGGACATATGTAATATTGGCAATGACACCTCTGTTTCCAAAACATAACTAAAATAGGTACTACTTCCACCAATGCACCTAGGTGCCAGTATAATTGGAGTTGCTCAAGATTATTATTATAATATTGTTATTTTCATACATTCCTAAATTATCAGTGCTAAATTAAGACAATGGCTTTAATCCTTTTTCCTTTATCTCAAAATTACGACACAATTGATAACAGGCGATACAAAAAATGGGCTATCATTTATCAGTCAGATAAACATTGTAGATTACTCAATAATGTTTCTGAATAATAAAATGCTTTATTGCATTTGGCAAAATCATCTCTATGATTAATTCTGAAATGAAAATCACAAATATATGTAGTGTTTCATAGCTATTTTAATCTCAAGCAAGATAGAAAATCCCCCATATTGTTCTATAGTGTTGAATTTTTTATGATAGATAATCAAAAATTTTATCAGTGTAAATTGAACGGTTTAAAGAACAGGCATTGTTTCATTTTTGCAATTCATTAACAACATGGTGAATTATTTTATTACACTGGAAAATTTTTAAAAAGTAAAATACCATTGATCCGCTAAAATAAGTATTTTTTTTCAATGTAACTGCACATGGTCAATAAAAAAATCGTTTAGTGTAGTAAAAAAGTGATAATAATTCAAAATGAGTGATGCTACTACATATTTTGTTTCGATGGCAGTTGTCTTTCTCATCATCATTGGATTGATGTATTTATGTAATGGTCTCAGAGTTTTATCACCACATAATCGTAAGTAATGGTTACCAATTTTTGTGTTTTGTGTGTTAACTGTCCTACCAATAACTTTCTGAGAAATATGCAAAAAAACATTTTTTTACAATGGAATATTTGTAAAAATATGTAATGCGTATGTGATTAACACAGTGGTTCTAAATCGGGGGTTCCCTCCCCCCCAGGAGTGCGGGAAGGTAATTCTGGGGGTGTTGGGAGAAGCCTCTAACAATATAAATTATTTTTGTGATATTTGAAAGGTATTTGAATTTTCGATGTAATCAGATAATTTTTTCTTTCCTTAAAAACTGAATATTTGACTGTGAACACCCCCCCTCCTTACGCTCTACCTGAGTCTACTATTGTTTGTGTACATTACCAAGCCAGTGGACTAATTCAAATAGAATTTGAACAATTGGAATTAAAAAATTTCTCGTATACATAGTTAGAATGTTATCCACAGCTGGTGATGGAAGTATTGCAATCACTTAATTAACTAAATAAATTATAACTAAATTGCGATGTAGTCAATTCTTATTTTCACGGGAAAAAGCTTCATCTTTTATATATTGATGATATTTCAAATGAATGATAACTTTCTGTCAAAACCCTTTAAAATAATTTTTGCAACACCAATGTTCCTACGGATGATCAGTGAGTGGACGGTAAGTTTATTTACTATTACAAGTAGAGTAATTTCATAAAAAATCTCTAATAATAACCAAAAATATTGTGATGTAACATTTACTATTTCTGGTGATAGTGATAGATGTCTGTGTTATATCACAGTAACAAGATTAGACTTCTCAGCTCAGATAATTGTACTTGTACAAAAGAATCTCAAAGGATCAAGAAATGTATTTAATTGATTTAATAGTAGCTTTTAATTAAAAAAATTATATTGATAAAACAAAATAATAATTATAAATAATCAAATAGTATTTTAATTACAAATTTTGTAGAACTAAATTACATTGTAATTTTTTTATCATGTAATGAAAATAGTATTATCAGGTTTTAACGCCATAAATATTGTTATTTTACTGTGCTTTGGAATCTTTATTATAATTGCATGTTATTACGCACATTGTGGAGATGCCACTACAAGTAAATTAAGTTAAGAAAGTATTAAGTGGTATAAAACAGTAAACAAAAAAGGTTTGCTTTTTTGTCAAAAAATAGCTCAGATTTGTTGTATATACTTTGCTTAATAGGTAAGGAATAAAAGGGTTACATATTACATGCATATTATTTGTGAATTCTCACTGAACATTTAGAACAAGCTCCGCCTTTCAAAAAATCACATATATCAGAATTTTGGACTAACATTGAACAGGTTACACGAAAATTTAAACACAAATGAATTTTAATACTTTGGCCTATGGAATTCTCCCAATATGTGAGGTGGGCTTATATATATTGGTCTTCTAGAACTCAACCGGTTAAAAAATTAATATCAATTGCACATTTTCAAATAATTTTTTTGTTCGTCTAGTTTCTCGATTTCGAAATAATATAATGCTAGGACGTTGTCTAATGAAAAATATAGAAATCAAATGCATTATAGAATGGAAATAAAAATATTTTTTCATTGAAATCTAGATACAAAAAAAAAACTATCAATTTAATTTAAGGATTTGTAAGGATAATCATCTTTAAAATGTTTGCATGTTACATAAATTGTTATATTAATATGTTTCGACTGTTTTGAAACAAGCTTCACAGTTTTAACGATTAAAGATCAATTTTAACAAAGTTACTACTAAATCCAACAAATATAGTCAACTATTTTAAGAATTTAAATAATGCTTTGTTAATAATTAAAAGAAAAAAACTCTCAAGAAGGAAGGTCGAGGTAAACGAAGGGATTTAAGAAAAAACTAATGCATTGTTTGTTCTTACTTATCTATAATATTCGACAGAAGTCTCCGCTCTATGTTTTTCAATAATGTATTGCAAATATTCGTGATATTAAAATCTATTTTCATTATAATTTTGGATGTTGATTGAGTTTTTCTTCTTTTTTTTTCTTTTATACATTGGAATTGTACATATGTGCAACAGACTTTAAAAATTATTAGTACAGCTTAAATATTATTAAAAGATTTGCCTGTTAGGATGTCTGCATATGTTTTAAAAATTTTGCTCACTACATGAGCTATAAATATTAATTCAATCAATTTAATAATGATTACTGTTGAACAGATGAGAAAGAAATCTTTTGTAGAGTAGGATTCATTTTTCATAGCTTGAAACGTATCATTATAAAATTAGTAAAAATTTTAATAGTCAATATACTACTTATGTGATAATAAATGATATTTGATTTTTGCATCCATGATTTTCAGGTATTAAGACTCGCGTAGTTGGGCGAACTGTGCACCCCTCAATATTTGTGATGCAGCGAGCACCAAATCTTGCAAACAATTCTGCAAGGAACAATAATGAAGCCCATAGAATAGATATTCCAACCGTTTTCGTGGAAACACCTCAAATACATGGAAACACTCCACCTCCCACATATTTGGAGTCGAATGGATCACCAAGTGCACCAGGTAATTTGTTAATGTTAGACCAAGGTTGTACTGATGTATGTCAAAAAAAATTGTTTTGGTATACTTGATCTGTTTGGTTCTTTTTTCTCATTTCAATCAAATAGGCTTAATAATTTTTTATGTTATAGTTGACAAACACATTTTTTTCACCGTGTTATAATGGAGTTCTACGAAGTGAATGCCAATTCAATCAATACATATCAAAAGTTATAACTAAAAGATTTAGACCGATAGCAACAGTAATAATTTATGATATCGACTGAAGGTGGTGCTTGATGGAACTTCAATATTAAATTTGAGTTGTTGCAACCATATGTCTTATCACAAACGACCTGGGTTTCGCCGTTCGGCATCTTCAGGTATTCCATCGCACGGATGCAACAGAACATCAGTTCTGAACTGACGTTCTGTTGCATCCGTGCGATGGAATACCTGAAGATGCCGAAGGGCGAAGCCCGGGTCTTTTATTGATAAGACATATGGAATCGTACAAAGTTGCAACAATTCAAATTTAGCAACAGTAATGATTAAAAAAAAAAGATATGATTATTCAGATGACACTGTACATTTAACCAAAACATAAATGCACTTAGAGATCAAATTTAATCAAATGACAAAGTTTTTTTTGTAAATATTTGAGAAAATTTTTCATGTAAAGTAACAGACATATCCAAGGAAAATATGAAAAAACTTCACTCCAATGTAATCTAATTATGTTTTCCCCTTTTTCTAGCATTTTGCCCACCTCCATCATACTCAGAAGCTACCAGAACTAACGCTTACTAACAATTCTTCGAGAAAATCAGGACTGTTTTGAAGAAAAATATTACACAAACATCACAATAAGCTGGATAATATTTAATTTGAATTGTTAAAACTTTGTATGATTCCAGAAGTTTTGTCAAGTACTTTGTTACTTGCCAACTTAAAATAAATAGGTCAGTGGTTCTTAACCTTGTTGGAGACACTGACCCCCACCAGGTTCATATGCGTATTCACCGAACCCTTCTTAATTGCAAGCGGAGCATGTCATCACGAATCATATCAGTCGGGTGTGTGTCTTGACCTCCACCGAACCCCTGAGACTGACTCACCGAACCCCTGGGGTTCAATCGAACCCAGGTTAGGAACCACTGAAATAGGTATTTCCAAGTCAAAAAAAAAAACCCCGAATTACATTTTAATAACAGCTGATTATTATTTGTTGTAAAATCCTTTCATGATTGACTCATTAACACTATATATTGTTAAGAAAACTTATCACATGCAATTGTGTGTTATTATTATTAGCTCAATATTATTGAAATTAATTTTAGTTGTCATTTAGTTCTTGCAGACCCCAAGTCTGTCTTTTTCCTCTAATTAACTTCTTTGGTATATAAACTATGATAAATGTTTATTGTGTGTCAGTTCTGTTGCATTCGTGTGATGGAATGCCCGAAGATGCCGAAAGGTGAAACCCGGGTTATTAGTGACAAAGTATGTGGAATCGCTTAAAGTTTTTACAATTAAAATTTGATATTGAAATTCTATCAAGCAACTTCAGACGATATCATAAATTGGATAATATTAAGTGTTACCCTTTGTATATTACAATATGGTGAAAAATATACATTGGTAACAAGTTCTACTTACAAAATATATGAGACTTAGTCTGAATGTAGGTATAGCAATTTTCCGAATCAATTTGTTTATAATGTACAAAAATATTTGATATTTATCACTGGTGTTCAACTCTTACAATTACATGGAAATTGTTGGTACAACCTTACCAGGATCACTAAAATGTCCTGAATTATTCAAGAAAAAAAATATTCATGTATTTGTTTTATATTTCCTTTGAAATATAAAATTATTGGATTTTTACTTTTCAAAGTATTCGTCCTGATTTGAAACAATAATCTGCTGATATGTTTCCTCGTTCTGTTCATATTATAGATAAAAAAATAGTCTCAGAATGTGATGATTTTTAACGAATGATTACTTTATGTGTACACCAGTTGCATTTTTGTAAATAATTACTTTATATATATTAAATATAATTAATATAGTAAAAAGTTGACTTTTAAAATTAAATTTAAATAAATTATACAAAATAACATGAAATTATTATGTTTGAGATTATTATTGAGAGTTTTGAGATTATGTATATATATTATATTCAATTTATGTATTTTTTTTAATTAAACATACCGAGATTATTTTTCTATGTGTATTTTTTACATTTATTGTTATATGCTATTACTAAAAAAATAAAATCAAAAGATACAAATATTATAGTATATGTTCGCCAATCAGGAATGTCTTTAAAGTGTTAACGAACATTTCTTGATTGAAAGGCATTATATTTGAAATAATAAAAACTGATTTTTTGCCCATGTCGTAATAAATAAATAAAAATAAAATACATTGCGGAAATAGTACCAAATGATCTGTTATTTTATCTTCATATACAGAAGATTAGATTTAAATTCGATCTTATATAAATATTTGTATTTAAGACATAAAAATAAATTTAAATAATGGTGAATGGCAATTAATATTTTTTTTTACATCAGCAAAGAATAACGACTATATGTCAGGCTACAAAACGACAGGATCACTAATTTTATAATCCGATTCCCACATCAAATTTGTATTTGTTTCTATTAAAATTTTAATAATTATAATTTTCTACCTCAAATCTTTGATATTTAAAGCGTACTACATATTTCGCAAACTGGTTATGATAATCAATATTGTTCACATGGTATTTTCTGTTTAAGTGATTAAAATTCAAAATAAAAAAAAATAAGAGATCAAGAATCTATGTCAAAAACTAAACAGGAAAAAAGTCGATTTGGTAATTTTCAACCTGAAGTTTGTAGACCGGTAAGTAATTTCTGCACAGACCACCGGTTGAAGAACGCTACTCTATACGACATATATGTATACTGAATAATACTTAAAAAACAATGTTTACAGGTTAAATGATAATTGACGCTAATCTATTGCTAAATTAATAATGGCAATATTAACAACCAAATGTAGGGTTACCAGATGGAAAAACGAACAGAGGACGAATATTACTGTTGAATTAAAATAGAAAAGTCAAACTTACTAGTAGAATCTTTCGATTATTTAAAAGCATTTTAGCAATTTTAATACTTACAATGTTATAAAAATCATGACTTCAAACATTGTTTATTTTAATGGGAATATAATACATTATCTTTTTACAATTTTAAGGGAGGAATGGCTCGTTTTTTTATGTGGTATGAATATATACACCAATAGTTTATTGCTATCATTTGTGTCTATATAGAAAAACAGATGAAATGGATTTTTGGTTGTACGGAGCTTAGTGATATTAGCTTGGAAAATCGTATTACATTTGAAATAGAGCACCTTAGCAATATTTTTTAATCTCATTGTAAAACCTGCTTTTTTTGATATCATGTGGTAACCCTAATCGAAAGGTGATAATTATATTGCGCGTTTTCGCGGAAATATTATTTTATTAAAGGATTTCTAATATGTGAATCACGCTTTTATTTAAACTGACTAAATGTTAAATAAATAATGATCGTTTCTCATTTATTTTCATTCGATATGTGTTAATCAGGTGTGTAATAAAAAAGTGCAGTATGAAAATAAATGAGTTGTGAAGCCGTTTCATATAAAAGTATTTGCTTGAGCAAAGTTTTTGTTTCTGTTAGATTCGAAAATTGTTGTTAACATATTTTGTTTTTATTTAAGAGCTTAAAGTTAACGTTTCGCTTAAATATAAATAAAAATAAAACAGATCCTATCAACATAAAAAGGTTTTAAATATATGATAGGGAGAAACTTTTATTACATCATATAATAAACGTTATACATTAAACGGTCTTATGGGCTAATAGACTAAAACATTTGCGAAATTTTGCACTCCAACATTGGAAGATTCTTCAGAACTAAGCAACATGCCTCTGATCTATTCAGCAGAACAGGTTTTGTGAAGGTATTTTCCTGATAAATGTGAGTGTAGAATAATAGTTTTTATTATTTAACAAGCATAAAAACTAAATAATTCATGTAAATAAACCAACAGAAAGTTAATTTGGATTATCAAAGCTTTTAACTACCACATTAAATATATATTTTTAATGAACTTAAAACTTTTTTATAACCCAAATCATTTTGCTTACCTAAAAAAAAATAAGGGAAATTGTTCATAATAAAAGGATTTATTCTCTATTGTTAAATAGAGAGAATATTTTACCAATAATATTTATTTTTAAGTACGGGAAAATTTGCTATTATTACCTTTAAATGTCAAAATATTCCAGCTAGTAAAATTCCAAGACTAGTAAAATTATTCATAATTATTTGACATAAAATACTTTTATAAATGAACGTAGATATTTCATCGTACTAATTGTGAGAAATTTATTGAATATTTAGTTCGAAAACGAATGTTATATTCGAACAAAATAATAATTCTCTTTGTTAGACTACACCACTTCAATCTTTTATAAAATTAATACTTGAAAATAATAATATCATTTTAAGAAGAAAAAACAAGACGATTTTTCTCGGTCAAGTGACCATTTAATAGTTGTTAGGTAAAGAAGTCTCGGTTCGATTCCTTCGGTGCCCTCGCTCCTGCTTCTAACACCTGCAAGATACGATTAACTGATTGAAGGTCAGTTCAGAGTCATAGAAAACATTAAAATTAAATGCAATGAATATGGGAAAAAAACAAATATCTCAGCTAACAAACAATGAAGTATTACGTAACTTAATATCGTCATTTAGTGAATTAATGTATAATAATATTTTTTTTTGCCAAGCGTTAAGATTTTACTTGGCTACATGGTCTGATTTCGTAGCACAAAATATAAATTAATTTGCTTAATAATTAATGTGTTTTTTCGAAGCATTTGTTTTTCATTTCCGACATTTAGATCCAGCGATTAGTAGAATTCAGTTTTTAGCATTATTCAAGCCCTATTATTATATCCATTTCGGTGACAAAACCACTCAGCAACTAAAAATAATAGGAGAAAAACAAAAGACGTTGAACATAACATTTATTTTATGTGAACCTAATTCAAAAATATAATAGATAAGTCAACAATATTTTATTTTTATTCTGTTCTGTTTTGAAATTTGATATAGAAATTCCACCAAGCACCCTTAGTTGATAATTTAAATTATTTTGTATTTTTTGACTGTATTGTTTTATCTATTTTCCGGTTATTCTTATATGTAAACTAAATATTTCGATCGAATATATTTGGGTATTTTTTAACTATTTGAACTATATTCGAATATTGGGATGTATTCGTAAATTTTTTTATGAAATAAATAATAAAAATTTCATAGACAAAAATCAATACCCCATGTAGTTTAGGTTCATCAAATAAATGGCGGCCATGTCTAATGCGAAATAAATAATTATCATATCTTTTGTCTTTTATTAATATAGTTTTAAGCAATTGAAATTTTTGTACAATTTTTGTTATACGGATACTGTTTTCAATATTCGAATGGCTAGTATTTGCTATTCGCTATTCTAATAGCTGATATTGACAAATAGTCGGCATTTATAATCTAAACCCTCTGCGAGTAATTAACAGTTTATGTAGCTCCACTAAAAGTTAATGATATGGACATTGGTAGATGATATGATTTTTTATTTTTAATTATTCGTTAATCGTAGTTGAATGTTAAAGGTCTGTTTAAACTCCCTATAATTAATTGATTACTCAATAGATGGCATTCAATTTCGAAAACGGGTATAGCGATTAGATATTTTACTTTATAGCATCTTTACATAAATGAAATAATTATAATTGACTCAAATTGATAGGTTATTTTACTCGTGCTTTAAAAAAATATTATAAAGGTGTTAAATTATTGTAACGCATTAGAATTTATTATGATTGTTGGCATTTTTTCCCGCTGTCAATACACCCGGCCAATCAGACGATGGTAATTATTTTTACGCATGCGTAGAAGACATGCGATGTAGAAAGTTTATATTATACCGGTCATGCGCAGTATACTAGCGACATCCGTGGTGTTAGTTCGTATTTAATTGGAGAGTGATACGAAAATTCAAAACCAAAACATTGCGCAGTATTCGACCGGAAAGTTTACGTGAAAACAAACACGTAATATTTAACTTATTCATTGTGGTTTTGAAATATAAACGAGTGGATCTGTGATAGGTTTGAATAGTTTTTGAGTGAATTAAATGCATAAGCATTTGCTGAATTAAATTAATTTGACACTAGATATTGCTTTGGATTGACGTCAGTGAAATAGAAGATTTGAAATTTCTTGATAATAGTGATAATTAATTAGGTGCGTATTCGGTACAGATCTATATGATTTGAATCAATTAATTGTTAGTGTGATTGTGAAATACTTGTTGGAGAAAATAAAGGAATAACCAAACACACGGTGTAATATATTAAGAAAACAAAGGTATTAATAAAATGTATTTAACTTTTTATATTAACATATATGATTTTTCATGATTATAAATTCAATTGCCCGAGGGAGGTTTAACAAAATTTGATGCTTTGCGACATACTGCAACTCTATTTAAATATTATGCAATATTCCCTAAAATGAGCTAATTTAAATGAATATGTATTATTTTACAAATAATATGAACAAATTTTATATTAAGTATAATAAAAACCATTTTTTTAAATAAATCACTAATATATTTTGAGCTTAAATCGAATATTGAAATTTAATTGAAACATATATGATTGAAATAAGCTCAGCGAAAAAGCTTTTTAAAAGTTATTATAATATAAAACCAAACAGTAAATATGCTAGGATTTTACTCCTAGAAAATTTGTTAATGATACTGTGAAAAAACTACTATGAAATGTCAAATTACATTTCTTATAACATAATTTAGGACGAATTTCTACAGTGTTTTGCATAATTTACAGATTTTTGATTAAATGGCATCGTTTTTAGCGGCATTACGTAAATTTTCAAGGAGAAAAATCTTTGCACGTTATTAATCATATTAATGAAAAAAACATTATTGAATTATTTAATATTGTTAAATATTATAACACATAATAAATCATACATTTATCTTTAGTTACACAAAAAAAATATTTATATATCGTAACGTTTCGGTGTACCATAGTTATTTAAAATAAAAATAACCCTTTCCTTGTAGTTATCACATGATGCACTTACGGAATAAAAAACACCGTGACCAAATTATTTTATAATGCATTCAAAACTCTTTGAATAATTGATTTTTTACTATACATAAAACATAAAATCCATTTATGTAACTAATCTCTAGATTTAATTGTATTCATTCATTTTGCTTTCAAATGATCCATTATATATATTAAATGTTCATTCAACCAATCTACCGCGTGAATCTACAGAGAGACGTACATACATGTTCATATTAATTTATCCACTGGAAATCGGAATATACGTTCATAAGTTGCTTTATGAATTCAAAAAACAAGATAAGATTTTCAAATTACGCAGAAAATAACAAATATTCCCTATTCATCTTCAATTAGTGTGTTTAATTCTATTATATATTACACGAAAATTTGTGTTTGGTATAATAACAGAGTTTGGTATAAAAAAGAACTTACTAGATTTTATCTGAAATACGGAGTTCATTTGTTTCAATGTTGGTTATATAAAATTAAGAATTATTTTTATTATTTTAATGACGTAAAAGTCTTGATTATGTTGAATTTCTCGACACATTGAATAATTATTCGATGCCAAGTTATAATATTTGGCTCCGAATAACACGATTCCATGGTTCCCAAAAACGATGGGTAATAAAATTCGTGTTACACGAAGCTAAAAAAAACCGCGCGTAAAAATATGGATGTTTAATAGTATCTTTACAACAATACAGCTTACAAAATTATTATTGAAACTTTTAGAATGTTGAGATCTTTAAAAACATGACTACAACGTAGAAGCGAGTCTAGTTTTAACTTCTTCCTATCCTATGATATAGTATATCCTATGATATAGTCTACGTATAGAAAATTTACTTTTGTTTTTTAAGGTCATGTTGTATAAAAATATCTCGCGTGTTCTAGAAAAATTGTTTTATAAGGGGTCCGTGTACTAAACGTATATTTATATAGCTCGTAATTGTGATGAAGTGAATGGAAGCATAATAGCGTTAATCGCCCAATGAGCTCGGATCCAACGTGCGAAATTCGTGTCTAATCTAAAGGTTTTTAAGATAAATAAATGGTGCGAAATATTTCATATATGCCAAGAATTTATTTGCATTTATCTCTTTTAGGTGTTTTATTCATATGCGATAATGCAACGCAAGTTTTTGATAAATATTTACACGTATACGTATTTTTTCAATCTTATTAACTTCAACAAGAAAATCATGAACCTACATTTTATTAATATATAATATTGAATATATATTATTATTTTTTATTTCTGGTAATGGCAATACATGTAATGTACATTGATGCTTTACCTGCTTTGAGATAGCTCTTAAAGGGATCACTATAAATAATTTAAAGTTACAAAGAATGATGTCACTGTTCTGGAATAAACCATAATATTTCTTGGAATTGCACTATTATTTTGTATTTAAACAAGTTTAAGCCTGCGTTTAGCTTTTCGTTACAAGCTGCCACAAGAATTTTGAAATAGGGGTGTGTGATATCGAGATGCATTCAGGGCTGTCGCTAAGAATCGACAAAGTGAAGTCGTTGATTGAATAAAAAAGGTGCGAGATCCAAATACTTTTTTTCTTTCATCGACAATTAACACAAAGCTTGCGTGCTCATTTAATTAGTAAAGGTAATAGCGTGATTAAATATTTTTTCGCTTCAGTAAAATAAATTTGCTTTACTCATTCCCTGCGTTGTTATTAACAGTGTAGATTGCTGTGGGCGTGTTACTAAGAGGGAAAATCAGTTACATCTGTAAACAATTAAAATTTATAGTTTATAACTCTATTGGACTTCAGTAAACCGAGTTTTGTGGTTCAAATAATGAAAGTCGGATGAAAATATTAACGTATTGATTAGTGAATATTTGATCGTTTTATGGATTTGTTGTAAAACGTCATGAATGTATATTTTTTACATCTTCGTAGCCACATTTATAGCATATTGAAAGAGAGCATAGAGAGAATATTTTACAAGGACATGGAACATTCATTTGGGATCCATATTGTACCCATATTAGAATCGGGCAGTTTCAATACAACTAATCTTTATATATAAATATATTATTTTTGAATTGTGACAACTTATTACGATTCCACACGTTATGTCTATAACGACCCGGGTTTCGCCTTTCGGCATCTTCAGGCTTGCTGTACCCTTTACGTGAGATCGGTTCAATCAATCGGCTATCTCATGACGTAAATTCTTATCACTAGATGTTTGATAGTAGGTATCTCTATATGAAAAAAACCATTTATGTTTTGATTTTAGTTGATTAATATTTGTTTTAAAACAATTTCAATAATGACTTATTAACGAGATCGTTAGTGAAAATTATCACAGGCAATTGTGTTAATTATTATTAGATAAATATTATTAAATTTGCTTTAGCTGCCATTTACTGCTTGCCTTGAGGTGCGTGTTTTCCTGTGATTAATAACTTTGGTATATAGACGATGCTAACTGTTTATTTTATGTCAGTTCTGTTGCATCCGTGTGATAGAATGTCTGTAGATGCCGAAAGGCGAAACCCGGGTTGTTAGTGACAATACATGTGGAATCGTACAAAGTTGTAATAATTCGTATTTGATATAGAAATTCTATCAAGCACCTTCAGTAGATATCATAAATTACATATTTTTTTAAATGAGCCTCGTTACGTTATTTCAGTATTGGATACAATCCAATTAAAGTACAATATGTTATGAAGCTTGGATGCTATATGATTTCGTAGAAAAAATGGGGTATATTTTTTTCTATTCTTCAACCCTATTAACAGAGTACGTTGATCGTTATGAATGACAAAGCACCTTTACAAATGATGGCACCGCAAATTTCCTGGAATTTATAAAACGTGTCGAAGCCTGCAGAAGTAAGATCCACGAGTCTTTCATTCACAAAATATAGTCATGCGTCATCATACACGTCCAACATCACAAGGTTTACCATTCTTGCAAAACCCATCAATAAAATGTAAATAAATATAGTGATAAAATATATTTGTATAGTGTATTAAGAGGTAATTCAATTTCGTCAATAGTTGTGAAACTTTTTCATGATGAATCATTAATTAAACGATCGGAGATCCGATGAAAATGACGTCGTTGAGGACCCGTTGGGGGTAAATTTTTTTGTGATAATATTAAAATATTAAATTTAAACAAAACAATCAAGACTAAAACGTATAGACCAGGAGAGCTCTACCTTTTTTGCTCATTTCCCTTTTTCATCGTTGTATAATGACAAAGGTTCTATGTTGAATTTGTTTGTACACGAATCATATCGATGATATTGAGTCATAATAAATATTTAATAAGAATGAAATCATCTTTAATTAGGACGAAAAATATATTTTGAAAAGAATATCTTTCTATCAAATAAATAAAATCAAGTAATTGAGAACATATATTTTTGGAATATTTGCTTTCAGTATTCGTAAGGAGTTTTTGATAAATATTTTCTTTGGTTAAGTTTGAGTTTAAGTATGAATATTTATTAAGACATTTGGCATATATATTACTTAGATATAATGTACAATATTTAGGAAAGAGATATTATTAAGTCTTCACTCCTCCTAGCAAAAGAAATATTTTGTCTTTTTGTTCTACAATTTTTTTAAGATATAGTTAATAGCTATTTCGGCTCACGCCATCGTCAGAACTATACTTAAACGAACATATGCTTATCTAGATATAGCTGTGTAGAAAAGGTACAAAATACATCTTCTCTCCTGTTTAACGAACTAGCTTGTTTCTTGCTCTCAATAAAACTATTTTTTTTAAATTGTAAATGAAACTTAAAAGGCGGCTGAATCAATAAGTTTACATATGGCACGGAAATTGTCTATTATGGAAACAAAATAGCCCCTTGTAGTGGGTTGAGCAATGGCGACCGACATAATATTGTATCTCGGTCGCCATCGAAGTAGAACTAAAATAAATTGCTATTTTTTCACCTTGCTATAATGAAGTTCTACCAAGTGAATGCCAATTTAATCAATCAAAAAATATTTGGTATTCTGAGACCCCTATTCGAAAACTTTCAATAAGATAAATTAATAGTTTTTAGTAAAAGAATTAATTACAAAATTATAAGGTTATTGATCTGACTTCAAGGTTGAAAGCTATTTTTATTATCGTAATAATGAGCTGCGGTAATATACCTGATATGAAAAACACGTAAAATTCATTGTAGACTTATTAGATTAGACGAACCTTCACACGCCCGATCAATGACATGTAATGTTGTTGAACCTAATCGTCGTAAATTATCGGTGCCCTTAAGGTATATAGACAGCGATTTCCTTATTCTTACGAAAGAAATTCTATTAGAGTAATCAACAGATGAACTCAAATTAAAAACGAATAAATCTTAAGACAGTAGGTATATTATTTAATATGCATGCAAATAATAAAAATTAACAAGTAGTTCGCGGGCTTTTCCATATTTTTTTATTCAGAGATCTGTAATTTTAATCCAGTTTACCAATTATACACAACACCAATTATCACAAAGGATTCTTAACGAACAAACTAACATAATAGTATCGCCACTTGTCCAGCCGTTGTACAAAGGGATGGTCTGATTTACTTCCAGAAGGATCACTTCCGTCCCACATATAATCTTATTGTCATAAACACCTATTGTTTCATTTAGAATTTTGAAAAATTAGTGTCATTGTGTTAAAGTAACAAGCTAGGCCGTTGGAACAGGAGGGAGGATGTGTTGTGTGCCTTTTGTGCACAGCTATATATAGATAGAAAATGTTAGTTTAAGCATAGCTCTGACGATGGCGTGAGCCGAAATAGCTATCAACTATATTTGTTAAAAATAATTTTGTAGAACTAAAATACATTGCTCACCGTTTTATAATTTTACCAAGTGAATCAATTCAATCAATAAATTGTACACCACTTAAATGATCTATGACATCTATGTGTTGTCTTTAGAAATTATCTAGATTATTTGTTTGAGCTTTTGAATGCACAATTCTAGAATCTTTTTTCAAATGTACAACGACATAATCTTTCACAGTGTTGTAAATATTGCGTACAAGATTGTTAAATATATTTCAAAGAGATTGGTTAATACTATATTTTCCTCAATGTATGACTAAAAATATATTTTTTTACAAAACTTGTGTGAGTGTGTTACAAAAATATTTTAATTTCAAACGAAGACCGCTAGATCAGATCTATTATCAGATGCAAATCAAAGTTGCAATGAAGCAATTTATTTTATTGCATTCGATGGACTTGTTTTTAATAAACAAAAGATTTCAGTGGCAGGGAATCGTATTCCGTATTAATTTTTAACAATTTGTGTGTTCCGGATAGTTTTTTAAGAAATCGTGTACATAATTTGTTTGTTCTTCCAAAGTGTAGAACCAGTCTGCCAATGGGAATGCCAATGGTAAGGGCATTAACAATGTTCAACAGTATTGCTTCGGATGTTGACGTATTTCATGCGGACGAAAGTGAGTTCAGACGATTGCTATTTTTTCAGTTAAAGTAGACATTTCGTGAGCTTACATGGTTGACTTTTTTCTTGCAATTCTTATTGATCGTTTTACAGTGTATTTGTTGAATTTTTATATTTAAATATGTTAATATGTTACGGTGCAAAAGCAATGAATTGATAATTTGTAAGTTTTGTACCGTGTAGTTGTAATAAATAAATAAATAAATAATAAATAAGAACAATAAAGAGAAAATGGAGGTGAATGCCGTAATAGAGGAGATATTTATTAAAAATGTACATCATATTTAATTTTTATCGCCATTTTTCACGAAAAACCATGTAACAGCTTCTGAGATAGTCAAAATAAAATGCAATGAATAGTAAAATAATACCATTTATACTTATAGCACATCAAATGCTAAAAGTGTGACGGGTGTCATTATGGTGTTTACGACACAAATGTTGTTTAACCGCTTGAATACCAAGTGGATGTACGACGCCATTCCCAATAAATTTAAAAATAGTTCTGACGATGGAGTGAGCCGAAATAGCTATGAACTATATTTGTTAAAAATAATTTTGTAGAACTAAAATACATTGCTATTTTTTCACCGTGTTATAATGGAGTTCTACCAAGTGAATGCCAATGAAATCAATAAAAAACATTTATATTACATTCCAAAATATATTAAATGAATGACAAACTTAATCGTATCGCGTTATAATCGTGATTTATGAAGAGCGTGTCAACATCATTAGTGTACGAGACGAAATTAATATTTTTATTTAGATTTAAATAGTATTATTAATTAAATAATTCAGTTTAGTAACATTTATAAGAGACACACACACAGACAAAAAGCAAAAAAAGGTAGTTACGCCAACCATACTTTTTGAGAAATCTCACAATTTTCAATTGAAACCTGAAAAATCGATTTAACAATTAGTAATATATAAGTAATAATACGTTTGAAAAAATAAGAATTTTTTGAATGTATCTGAAAAGTATGTGGTATACAAAAACAGCAGCTATTTAAAATATGTGTGTGGTATTCAAGCGGTTAATGTATGAGTCTGGAATAATTTCAATCGCGTAAAATTTAAAATATATTTTCCTCATTATATCTCATATATAAATGATACGAACTTCAAAGTAAATAACTTTAAGACTTAAAATATAAAATAATCGATATTCAAAAATATCGAACGTATTTCAAATGTTTTTGGAATAAATTCCATGTCATTTTTTAAGAGTGTTAACTTTTATTTCTATAGGTATAAGTTATATGCATAGAAATAAAAGTTAACACTCTTGTATAGTATGTATCATATGTATCATATGTTCAAATGTATCATATAACTGTTATGAGACAATATAGGTTTTTGATATTTTCGACCACGAAAAACTGTACATAATGATAATTCAAATGACCAAATTTTTCATTTACACCCATTGCACTTTACAAGGCTATAAAACACGTTTTGTCGTACGCAATTAGCTCAATTTTATTGATAAGCCGTTTTTTACGATTAAAACTTATTAAAAAGACACTTCGGATCATATTTCATTTTTTTAATCTTGAAATATCATTCAAGCTTTGATTATTAACAATGAATTGTTTATTGTAAAAGATTTCATTTATTTACTTACGCTATATTGATTAAGTAATTGATTGCAAGTCTTATTTGGCTGAAAATAAGAAACATTTTTGTTTAAATGATTGATAAGTGACTAAGTTAAAACTCGTACATTTTAGAACCGATAAATATCGTTGGTTTATACTGAAACAGCAGATGATATCGCCGAATGTTCAGTATCGTCTTGTGGATATGTATTTGAAGGATATTGATGTATGATTTCTTAAGACTTCCTTCCATCCATTCCACTATATTTTTACTGTGGCCAAAGTGCTATTGGATAAAAAGTAGTTCCCGGAGAAGACTGTTTAAATAACCTTCGTTATTCATACATAAGTTTCTTATAAGGAATGGGCATATATTTATACAAATACCGGAGTAGTGTGTGGTGGTAAAAATTACTTTGTTAATGACTACTGTGAAACCTTGTGGTTTATACAGATTCTCAAATAATGTAACATAATTTACCAATCTGTCATATTATAAGTCAATATTCAATAATTTCATATGACACTAAGATGCTATCAAGTAAATGAAAGCGATGAATGTTTACATAATAAATGAGTTGCTCTCAACATGTGTTTCGCGAAACACTGAAGTTCGTCAGTATTAAACCGTTTTAAGATCTGTACTTTTTATCAATTACTTTTAATGGGGGGCTTGAGGAAACTTCTGATTTTTTGATAACAATAATTTCGGTGTTTCATGCTTTAACAAGTACATCAGAAAATTTAAGTGAGTTTAATGAATATAAACCAAAACAGTGTTTTATTATTTACATAAAAATATGCATTGAGCTAAAAATCGTGATAGAAGTCAATTGAATTTTTATCTTTAAATGACCACTTAAATTCTTGAGGTGTCATTTAATTTTTTATATGATTTATTTTAATAAAATGGTCGTTATGCCAATGTTCATAGTAATTGAAATAGAAAAAAACATGCTGATTAATTCGGGCATATTTTTAACACTATTTATATTATGAGTTACTCAACATCATCTGTATGACTGACATTGATCAAGGTTAAATGATGTCATAAAAAACCACGTCCAAGATAACATACTTAGAAATCAAAAAAAATATATTATGGTTGAAATTGACTTTGCTGGGACTTGAATCAATAGATTAAAGGTTTTACCGATATACCGCAGAAGCTTAGCTATGATTTCATTTAACTGCTTTCCGTATTACCTATGATCGATTCCTACTACACAACAACATTTTATTGATATTGTTATAAATATTTGACTATTTTTATTGTCTTTATATACATGCAGTATTAATACAATAATCTACTGTAAATCAGTTTATTTAAAATTCAAATTAATATATTTTTGGTACAGTTCGTTGTGTTTTAAACAAAATTATCAATGTGTAGAGGTTCCATGATTAAATATATTGAGAGCCGCTGTATATGTGTTATTCAGAAGATGATCTAATCTCAGTAATTATTGAGAAGCTCAAATGGCCAAATTAAACCCGTTCCGCATGAGAAACGTTTCGGCTTATGTAAATAATATTAAAAAAGGTTACAGGTGAGTGCGTTTTCAAAATTATTTGTAATTACATATTTAATCATTATTGAAAGTGACGGAGAACAACAGGTTAAACTATTTTAGTTTGTTTTCTGCATGTTGGATATTGTAATAATGAATATTAAAAAAATATCTCATTAGTAAATAATTTATTTAAATGCAATTATGGTTTGTACACGACAGTATTTAATTAATATTTTTTGAGTAACAACTGCTAACACACTGCGCTCAACTGTCTTTAAAGTTGATACATCAGCACTCAATGGGTTAATGCGCCTTTTTCCAAATTATTTTTTTTAATGAAATTATTTTTTTTACGTTTTGTTACTTTGATTGGAAATATCACTTTTAAACATATTTTTTATAAAATATTTATTCAATAGATAAATTCTAAAAGAGCTCCACAAAGAGGCTATGTATACATATTAAAAAGCATATTAATAAAATAATAAAAACCACTAATGTTTATTTTATTGCATTTTATAAGTACAGTGGAAACTCTAATTACACAAATTCGAATTACGCGTTGGCTTGAAATATTCGTCGCCCCAAAAATCCCCCAAGTGCACGATCGCTTGGCTACACACACACAGCCAGATAGCCGTCTGTGTGGTGCATACAGTCAAATGTCGGCTAGCGTCTGTGTATTCAACACCTGCCAAGCTATACACGCACAACTGGGCGACTGTCTGTGGTGAAGGATTTTGCGATTGCTATGCATTGTATCAACCTACCTATCATCATACTTAGTAAGTAAATATATGAGATTCACTCTCCCAATTACACTACTCCAAATTAGGCGTTCCCGACTTTACTGTAAATGGGGGTTTTACTGTCATATCGCTTAATGCTCAAATTGAGAAAAGAGTTGTGAAGGTTATTTTTATCTTATACTTTACTGACCAGCTACTATGATTTGATGGTAAATTGAGCAGATTATCTTACTTTAAAATTTGCGGCGTGATCTAAAGATCGAATAGATTTCAGAAATCTTTTCATTCTCTTAAGAACACGCCACCAACTCTTGTGTAGTTACTCCTTAGAAATATACGGGAAATAAATACTACATACTAGTACTGTTGTATAGTAAAAAAAATAACGAATTGAAAAGCAATGGTGCGTAAATGGGAGCAAGTCAAAAAAAATATTTTTGTTAAATATGCGCATTTGCCTAGATGCAACTTTTGATATCTTTCGTGTGAAATGGTTTTTATATAATATTTGACTTGAACATACAAATACTGGATATATAGCGAATTATGCCCGTAGACAATAGAAACGGCATTATGATTTATTCAATATAATGTATTCACTACATAAATTTGAAGTAGTATTAATATGTTTGGCGAGTCTTAAAATGCCACTTAGCAATGCCATTATCAATATTCAAGATCATTGTATTTTCTTCCTCTTTCCTGATAATGTCATGACTTGGCAAACAATCAAATTAGCATCAAAAGTTGACCATCACTTCTTGTTGTTAATTTGAATATTGTTTATCTACCGGTAAAGTTCAAACTCGTTTCAGATGCGATTTAAACGAATGACGATTCTTTTTCACGCTTTATTGTTTTTGCATTTGTTGATTGATTTAAACCAATTTGTTTTTCTTCGAATAAGTGAATGTTTGACCTATTCTTCACGCCATTGTCTAAAGGCGGCAGTGACGCGTTACAAAACGACTTTAATATGCATCGTGTGTTTTAAGAAGACGAATATCTTCGTTTATGTTATAATATATTCAGTGAACCTAGCATTGATGCGAACGTCAAGTCTTGGACAAACTAATACACTTATTCTTCCTTTTTTCTAATGTTATAAGTAAACCCTTATCGTTTCCATTAGTCTCTTCTATTCTACATCATATCAGTTGATAATTCTCACGATTAGTGAAACCGGTCCTGATTATAAAATATATTGTGGAAATAAAACAAAAAAAATGTTTTGATTATTTAAAAAGCTCCATCTTCCATTAGAATTTTTCGTACGTACTGTCACTCATTCATGCGTGATATATATCCGGAGTCACCGTTGAGATTTAGCAAATGTGATAATAGACAGGTTTACGATTTTGCGCGCGATCGGGATGTTTGTATGCTTTATAACGAGAAATAGCGTACTTATCGTTCTAGTTTTTAGGCGAGTTGTTGTTTTGATTAAGGGGTAGTCAGCGCTTGTATACCTACCGCTCACTTTTGTATATTATTTAGTAACCACCGATCATTAATGATGAGCTATACAGAAGGGAAATATTATATTTTAAGTCCTTGCTAGTCCACTAGTGGGCGTTAGGGACCAGGGTTACTACTACTGTTTTAAAGGATGACCGCTATTCGATCGCTTGCTATTAATGTCTATTAATAATTTGGACCCCTGTTTTTTTCTAGCTACGTATATTTGTCTTCTAAAATTTTTTGTTGAATGAATATATAAAATTTCACAAATTCATAAAATTTTCTATTCGTTGATCAAATGTTTTAATTGAGTGTGGTAAATACTTATGAATCTCACTTTATGACACTTAAAAATTCTCGAATAGTCATTTACATATTCAAAAAAAAAATAGCATTATGTGAAAGTTCCGCAAGAAACTATTTTTAAACATAGATTGCATTCAATAATTGAACATCTGTCATTTGGAGACATCGATTTTCTGTGCATGACATCTATTGGTGTTAATTTTTGTTAAGTTAGTGGCAATATTTTTTACAATCGTGATTATTTTAAGTTGCGATTTTTACAATGTAACATCATGAATAAATTAAAAGGCATAAGTGAACTAATCTTCTTTTTCTTATTACTTGATAAAATAAATAAAGCCTTATTATTTATCATATTATTATTATAAATATTTTATTATTTGTTTTGTTACATTGCATATGGTTATTTATAGACGTTGTTGTGTCACGGTTGGAAAAAACTGTTCTAAAAATATATAAGCTCTCAAAGTATTGATTGATAAGATAATGGAAACTTTATAATAAACACAAACATACCTATTTTCTACTTTTATTTATGTTATTGCTATGAACTAATCAAATATTGTAATATTTCACCAACAATCTTTAAAAGAATTCAACACAATCTATAAATATAATACATGCATAATCAAACAATTTCGTCACTAAACGTATCTTTTTTAGTCCAATATGAATTTTGACAACTTTCTATTTTTGGTCACTTTTCTATTCTGTCATGTTCCGTTTTAAGGTGTTTACTGTCACTTCTTGATGGAACGGCATGATAATTTAAATATAATACTTCAGTTGACAAAGCTCACAATGAGTGAAACCGGTCCTGATCATGAAATGTATTGTGTAAATAGTACTAAAAGTTGAGTTTTTAATAGTTAAAATGTTCCGTTTTGTTATTGAACCCTCAATTGTTCAACAAATTAGATTTTATCATCACGTCACACATTATTGACTGCATAATATTCATAAATTTAACTGGAATCTTATCGATTTTATGTATGACATAGGAATTCCCAAAAAATAATGTAAACGGTTCGAATTACGTTGATAAAGAATTTTTTATGACGTTAGATTGAAAATTTCGATAGCCATCAGTTATTTGACTTCTCAATTATATTCTTTATATGATTTATACGCAAAAATGTATGGTATATCTACACAGAAAGCTTGATATTGTTACAAAGAGCAGCAAAAACATGATTTCCGACACCTAGTTACTGCCATTTGCCATGCAACTAAAGGATATTGACATTTAATAATAACAATTTTTCAATATCAAATGCTCACGAATAAAAGCAAATAGGATCTAATATCTACGTTATCAAATTGATAAAATTATCTCATATTACCCCTTCACATGAGATGAGTAGGTTTGATTAGATGAGACTTAATATCTGTAGGTACCGTATAATGTGGCATATTTTTATATCAGATGGATGGGTACTTTATCTATCTATGAATCTTACACGAGTAGGATTATAATTCTTATCAATAACAAAAAAGTGTTCAGATGATTGAATTATTGATAACGTATCAATGCTATCCTTATTACTATTATCATTAAGATGTGTGAAAGATAGATAAATACTCGTAAAGTATGTTTGTTTTGTAAGATAGTTTCTTTGGTCGTTGATTGCTTTTTTCAATATCAGAATTGTTTGATAAATGATACTTCTGGTTTATTCCGTTGCTTAGGTATGTCGCGACTCCACGTCGCATAGAAATTTTTGATGAGTTATTTCAATAGAAAGGAATGGAATTGAAAGAAGTGTTTTTACTATCACATTAAAGTTGGGGAAAATTTATATTTTTAAGTTGTTTTTTCTTTGGAATTTAGTTACAATATTATTATTGGTTTAGTTTGCTACTATTTTATTCTTAAAATGCGAATTTTTGTGAACTTTAATTGCGAATAAAAAATAACGTGAACATTTCAAATTTGCGATAATTTGATGATATAGTTATAAAGAACCATATATTGTTATGGTAAATATTGTGTATTAATATAACATTATATCGACGTCGTAATACACAAAATAAATAAATCCTTCAGAGCTCATAACATGATATTTTAGGAATACAAATATTTTTGGGTGTAAGGGTATCTGAAGTTTCGGTGTTTTTCAAATTCCACAACTCGAGACACAGCTATTGAAATGTCCTGAGAATTCTCGAGATTTTAGACTTAGTATTATTTTTCGTTTGAATCATAGAAAAAATGTAAAAAAAAGAGAATTATATTATTTATGAAGGAAGGATTTATACGTACGTAGTATTGAATATATATAAAATACATGTCAAATGACAATTTTACATTTGCGTGGCAAAATAAGGGTTTAAAATACCAATGTATTTAAAGATTGGTGAGATATAGCCGATTTATAATTTTTGCTGTAAATATTTCTGCAATAGAAAATGTTCACTCACGCTCTATTGATGCTTTCGATTCTACGAAACAAGATTATATTTTATAAAATTTGGGTTAGTATTTTTGAAATCCTTGGGAATCGAAAAAGCGATTTTTTTTTAAATTTTCGAGACTAAATTCTCAGGTCGTTTTGATGCAGACTACTAGGTGTAAAGGATATTATTGAAATGAAAAAATGCATTTTGTCTAAAAGTGGATTTGGTTTTTCTCAATATTTACATTCGTGTCAATAATTGGTTTCCCTGATTCACAACTATGATATTTTGTCTTTTTTTTATTCTTAATTTAATAACATATGATCTGCATTTTTGTAAGCGATGTTAAGTGGAGTTTTGTATTGAAAACGAAACGTTTTGCACATTTTCTTTATGAATTCTGTTTCAATGAAATTTATTGATAATAAATTCTGTCTCATTTATTCAAAAATACCTGTGAAATATTCTTGTATTATTTACCCCACACATAAAATCCGCATAAATATTTTCATCATATCATTGAATTAAAATGTATGTTATTAAATATTTAAGCAAACCGTATTTATTCATGTAACGATTTATTACGTATTTATTTGGTAGGCAAGGTTTAAGCGGAAAATTGGATCGAGATTCCTTCCTGGCAAAAGTATTTTTATTTTGCATTTTTTACATAATTGGTAGGTACCTCAATAATAGCATCACGGACAAATACAATTGCTCTTCAATTAAATTATGGTTACGTATAAAAAATAGCGATCACGAAAACGGTATTTGTATAAAATTATTTATTCATAATAGCAATGACGGTATCATCGTAACGATATAATATATATTTTTTTTAATTTGTGATATATGTACTTATGTATATTATTGCGCACCTCTATTTGATAACTCTTAATATAGAAATAAATATTTATGTATGTCAACACAAAGAAAACCAAACATTTCAAAATGTCATTCAACTGTCAAATGATAAAATAAGTATACAACATTCAAGAACAATCTAAATATTTAAAAATTATCTAACTGAAAAAAGTAAGTTAGCAAATTTAAAATATCTGCAAGGCATGTTCATTCCATGATTTCATGTGTTTTTTGTACTGAAATATTCATAACTGAAAATATGAAATCATACTTGAAAGCTTTTAAGCTTTATATCTGTGAAAAATTTGGAATCGGAAAATTTACTATAGTACAAAAATGACTATTATTCTATATTTTTTGCAATTTTCAATTCAAGCTTATGTGATGAAAATACCAAAGATGTTAAGATTGAAAATATTATGAATGTTCACAGGCATTGAATTGATTTTTTTTTAAATTTCATATTACGCTCAATATAATTAAAATTATTTTTAAATAAAGCACTTTCATTTCTCGGATAATCACTGATATGGAGCCCAACACACATCAGTTGAATCTTTAAAATGATATTTTCAAAAGGAAAGTAATTCTTGTAAGATTACTCTATTTTTAAGTTTTCCCGTAATATTAAATATACAATCTATTACGGTCTACATATAAATTGTCAAATGTCGTAATCTATAAACTTCTTCAATACTTTAATCCCTAAATCGAATATGTCAAATCCTTAAAACCTAAACTAAACTGGAAATACAATCCGTTGTATTTGTCGATTTATCTGAGTCATATTTTATAGGTGTTTTTTATCGCTCCCTATTTTAATAAGAATATAAAATTTTAACAAGCCGACCGATTCCTCATAACTTTGACCAAAATTCGTCATTATATAACAGATATATTCGTATTAATAATACATTTGAAACGAAAAAAGGTCCGTTAACATTTTAAGATAATAGAATAAGATTCAATGGACGCCTTTTTGCTATGGGATAGGCAAGTATAACATAAAACATTATGAAAGTTGTTGTTGTTGTAGAAAAATGATAAGTGGCAGTAGTAGTAAAGTTTTACAATGTAAATGCATAGAAACTTTTGACTAATAAGTAACAGAACATCATTTGAGTAAAAATACATCATCAAATTAATTTTGTTTTGTTGTATTATATATGCTGGCTTGGCTCTTAGTCACTCGTATGTCAAGTTTTACGGTGGTAAGTGTCAAAGAAAAAGTAGGTTTTTCCGTCTGTGTGAATTTATCTATCCCCTTGAATAAAGGAATATATCTCGCTGTGTTGTTGTTTCTAACCTGTAATCTCGACCGCCAGACAACAATCTATGATTGTTTACCTAGCATGTTGTCCAAGATAACTAGAATGTGTGTGCGTATGATTTATGATAAGGTTACTTGATAAATCATTCGTGATTTAATGCGTTGTTTGTATTCATTTATTTGTGTATGAAATTACTTGAAGTTTCGCAAAAAGGCGTCGAAACCGAGCAGACGAGTCGCTTTCAATTTGGAAATGACTACAGACCCGTATTTTGAGATTATAATTTCGACGATGCTAGCATTTAGTTTTTTTACAAGTTTTTATTTTAGCATTTGTGAGACGTAAAAAAAATATATTTTTAGCATCTATTCGTATGACGTTGACTTAAAAAATGGACTTTTTTTTCATATACGTGTTTTAAGCTCTCTGAGCCCCGCTGTGTATATTCTCACACTGTATTATTGGTGTTAAGCAAACATATAGTGATTATCAAGATGGACATTCTATATTTTAATACGAAAATTGGCTCAAACATAACACTTTTAACACTTTACCGTTGACTGCTAACGTCTCAACCGCTAAGATGGTTGATTGCAATGTGTTGATAGTTAATATTATAAAATATATAAAGGTTTTACTTGTGTAAATATTCAATAAACTGAAAATCTCTTTAAGTTTATTGAATATTTACACTACTGAATCAATTTTTGAAATATCCCGTGTTGGAATATTCTAAATGTAGCTCTGCAGGATACGGGTAAACACTGTCATACATTTGATTAAAAAATTTTAACATACTTAGTTAAAAGTTAGAGAGTCGTCAAAATGTTAAAAATCTGGCGATACAATTCAAAAAACTGTATAATCGCCATAAAACTATACCGAAATACACAAACGTTAAAAAAAATTAATACCACAAACAAATTTATATAATATTCACGAACATTTCCAAGAAATTTTTCTTGTATGTAAACGTTTTTATTGTAATGTTTATGTTCTGTGGTGTAGTAGTTCACGTCCTTGGCCTCCGTTATGGATCTCACGGGTTTGAGACCCAGTACTAGCAGGAATATTTCCTAATCGATTTATCGATTCTGTTTGAAAGCATAAGTGGTATCTACAAATTTCATCGCACCCATCCGATCCGAAAAAACGGGACAAAATGAGAACGGTTTTCTTATCACATACCTCGGCTACGTTCTATTCATTATATTCATAATCTCTTTATAAAAGAGAGTTAGAGAACCTAAGTAAAAAACAATTCTCGAAGAATAATCCTCCTCTGTTAAAAATATCTCCATTAGAAGGCCAAATGCTTCACATTATGACATGAATTGAAAAAAAAATGTATTAATTAATATTTTTCCTCATAAATTGATTCATTGATTCAATGAATGTTTCGAATTACTATTTTGCGCAAATCAATGAGTCAGTTGAGATAAGTGATTGATTCGAAGAATTTATCTTGATTGTCAGCACAGAAAAACGAATTAAGATTAAAATTATTGGAGGTCGGTAAACATCCACCAAACAGTGGCCCGCGTAGCTCCATATCGTGTCATTATTTTTCATTGACTTATCTTTCAATAGCGATGTAATTAAATTACGATGTTAGGTATAAAATGACTTGAGCAATATTGAAGGCCAAATGAGTATAAAAATCGTGAGTGCTCAAATTCTGATGAGGAGGGTACAAAGTGAGTCACAATTGCGAATCGAACATTTGAACGAATTGTTTTAATCGAGTGTGTTAATTCATTAGGATCATTACGTCTTGAAATCAATAGATTCTCCACGAGTCATTTGATTTTTTATTGGAATTCGTCGATCAGTCTGTTTCGTGATGATTCTACAATATATAATATATTTATTGAGGCGAACGAGTAACGATTGTTCACTAAAAACATATTTTGTTAGAAATCTTTGGTTTGTATACGATGTATGTCTAAGACGAAATAATTTAGACTTTTCCATATTATGAGTATAAAAATCGACTAGAAAATTTCAAGAACGCTAAACAAATCTATTAAAACCGTGTGACTGACATTGTTCGTTATTCAAATGAAATTTAAATTGATATGAAATTCATTCAGTTTCTTTTATTAAATTTTACATTATATTATCGTTGAATCAATTAAAAATGTTACATTTCAATGGCTAGAATTTTCTCAAGGTTTTTTTATTCATCCTAAATTGGATTATCGCTTCGTTAGTTTCTTATTAGATTCAAAAATGGATTCGAGTTTTATTTTCATTATTTATTTGACAAATATAATCATTCAATATCAAATAATTTTGAAAAACAACTAAATGTTATTTTAAATAATAAAAACACATTTTTTTAGTACTTATTTCCACAATATATTTTTTGATCAGGACCGGTTTCGCTCATCGCGTGCATTATCAACTGATGCTCGCGATGCTGATGAATGCTCGCGATGAGCGAAACCGGTCCTGATCAAAAAATATATTGTGGAAATAAGTACTAAAAAAATGTGTTTTTATTATTTAAAATATCATGCCTTTCCATCAAGAAGTGACAGTTAACACCTTAAAAGTGATTAATATTATTTCTAAAATTGATTCAATCTGATAATGACATATTTCTTTTCATAACATTTAAATTAAAAGTAAAGAGTAATGTCTTGTAGATTAAGCAATAAAATATGTGGTGTATTTTGTATTATATATATAAATGTATTCATATTGGAGCTTAATTTTCAGTTAGTACGCTTTTCTTTTAGCGCACTAATAATCACTGAGCAAATTTTTGGTTTCAAAATTCAATTTGAATCAGTTACGAGACACATTATTTCCAAAAATGAGTTTAGTATCTATCCATCTTCAGAATACCTAAAGAAACAAATGCAATACGAAAATTGCCTATGTGTGTACACTATTAAAGCATTTTTAATGCATGAAAAATTTACGAGTCTATGTTAGAAAAAGTGGATTTAATCAAAATTCTTAAAGATAAAAGCCTTAAAGAATGAAACCATTCTTTTATTTGAATACAAGAGTTAATGCCTTACGTAAAACATACATGAAAAATTTTACAAGACAAAATACTTTTCACTCTTTTGGAACAATTATTAAAGTGTGGCTTATAATGTTTTCGAAACAGAGCAATCAATTTTGACAAAGGAAAAAGTATACAATGTATTTATATAATTTATGATATTGACTGAAAGTGCTTGATGGAATTTCAATATCCAATTTGAATTGTTACAACTTTGTGCGATTCCACATGGTTTGTCACTAACGACCCGGGTTTCGCCTTTCGGCATCTTAAGGTACTCCATCACACGGATGCAACAGAACTGATAACTGACCCGGGTCGTTAATGTAATAATATTTAACACAATTGCCTGTGACAATTTTCATTAACGATTAATCTTGATTAACAGGATAGAGTGATTGTACAAAGTTGTATCAATTCAAATTTGACAATGTATTTAGTTTCACAAAAATTTTAACAATATATTCGCCATAATATTTCCACAAAATTTCTTATAAGTATCAAACGCTTTAGCTTTTTTTTTATTTTACTTCCAGAACAATCTTTAAGTGATGATTTGAGGTATTATAGAAGCCTACTTCACCTCAAACCACCTGAGATGTTGACTTCCTCTATGCTATGCGAAACCCATCGCAAATATGTGCAAATGCTGCCAATCGTAAGTAATTTTGTTGATTTTAATTAAAGATATGCTTATTCACAACATTATTAGAACGTTGCTAGTCACCTAGCTCGCATTTGCTAAATGTGTAATTGCCACATAAAACACGATCGACCAAGCTTGTTCAATTTCACATATTTATTATTTAAAAGTGTAAAAATGCATTGACCGACAACTTAATATTTGTCTAAAAATCCAACGTCAGTATTAAAAATATGTACAACAGGAACTTCCCTTTCTAGGAAGGAACTGGGTAAATTAGGGTAGTAATATTTAAAATCTACTCGCTTCTATGGATTTGAGAGGTTTTATTCGTTTACATTCAGAGCAAATAAAAAATTATAGCTCACAAATGCACAATCATTGTAATTGATTTTTTTGTGAGTAAAGTATAAGCTCTAAAGCACTTTATTTTAAATTAATTTCAATTTAAATGCGTAAAATTCTGTCACCTCTGAATACAGCCATATTGTGATGCAATCGGCAAAGCTCTAGGACGGTGACACGATTTGTAAGAAAGCAAGGAACTTTTGTTCACTTCATGGTTACCATATATTATGTTTTTTGCTAGCAGAGGGTGACAATATCCAAAGAGATAACACAATAACATTTTAAAACTTAATTCTATCAAAAAAATTGTTCTTTTCTCTGAGTAAATTTTCAATAGATTGGGCGGTAACTTTGTGAAAGCTCATTTCTAAATAAAATAAAATTGATTTCACTATCGCTACATACACAATATCTGTGACTACAATGATAATATAGGTGTGTTTTTTATGAGTTTCTTGACATACTGTCATTGTTATACGGCTTAGTTTATTCGGTTCATAAATATTTAAATTAACTTTTGCTTCTTGTTGAGGTGAGTAAGTTGTTTCTGCTTTGGAGCGGATATCCGAAAACTCGCAAGGTGAAGAAACAAGGCGGGTATGAAGTAGTAATTAAATTCAGAAAATTACCCGGAGTGAAAAATATTTTGGAATATTTCACAACATACTTTTATATGTCAATACTGGGAGGCTAAAAAATCAATTGTTCAACAGTTTTTAAATCGAAATGTTTCTTCAGTTTTTTTTTAATCACTGAACAACTTGAGATGAAAATAAATCATGATAAAAAAGGTTTTTTCGCTTTTATTTTGAAGGTAGTTGAACCCGGTAACATCTAATTACTCGAGTAAATCTATTTTTGCTATACCATAGTGCTAATATTTATAAATAATAAAGCAAACTTTACATTAGGTATCTATTCGACATTTTTTTACATGATCATCACCTATTCTTATCGAGTAATCGTAATTGTCTCACACCATCGACTGTATATCCAAGAGATTGATTCTAAATTTCGTTTTCTTATCCGGTTCTGATCAAATTGAGACAAATGTGAAATGTATATGACAAATTAACCATTCGAGCGGCCGTACAGTTTTGTAGCCGCACACAGTCCGTAAACAATCACTCACATAACGTTGAAACACTGCTGTAACAGTTTGTCTGCGCGTTAGATTTTGAATTATTTGTCCATCTTTCTATTTGTTTTTTGAAGTTAATAAATTTAAAAAACATTTGAAGTTATATCTTATAGTTGACAACGGTCCCAATATTTTGAAGTTTTTATATCACTAGAGGTAAAAAAGTCACTTGACATCAACTTGAGGAGAAAAGACATTTTAAAATTTAAACTATGTTGAATTTGAATCCAGATATATCGCTTACGCTAAGCTTTCACCATTAAATAAAAGAGGCCGACATCATTCATTCGTTATTTGAATTTTTATCTCGTGTTCATATAGAATTGGTCCTCTGTTCCAAATACTATGTATTGTTTTGTTGCGAAGTGCTTTGGATTAAAACAATAAATATTTTTCATATATGGAGTAATAATAAAGGACACATGTTGATTTCAATAGTACGATATTGCGTTTTGTTTTGAATCAGATCGAAAAATCTCTCGTAAATTGTTAATCTTTTTTTATCAAGCTTACCTACTTATGTGCGCAATCGATAAAGTCAAAGATTTATAGGTTTGATAAACATTTTCTTTGAAATTAAACATAAAGGAAGATTAATTGTAAGTACTAAAACAAGTTCATTCAATGAGAATGGTTAAAAGTTTTAATATTTTAATACTGAATGAGCATGTATTTATATCGATACTTTCTTTAAACATATGTCTTAACATGGCTTGATCTTAAAAATCTTTGTGAGAGGGCAATAATTACTTCCTAGTGATTTGGATATTACCTGATGAGGCAGCTGTAGACAGGGCTGGCTGTAGGTGTGTTCAGCTGAGCTCGGTCTCGTGTTTCGTACCTTCTCCCACGCTAAAAAAACTTTTTATAATAGCGCAAATCTTCACCCGTTTATAAAACACAGAAGTCAAAATCACTCTCTTATATTTATTTTTTTATTCCTTGATGACTTATTGCAATGTTTTGATTATGTTTATAGTAAGTTATTAAGAAGTTTATTACACCAGTTGTAATTTTTTTTAATATCACTCTCGGTAATATTTCAAATTTTAATTAAAATAGCTTTATAAATGAAAACGTATCATATATTACCTGACAAAACAATTCGAATTGAATTGGTTTTAGGAATTGAAATGTTACGTTGAGATAATTTTAGATAATTTTTAATTTCGTTTAGATAATTTTTATTTTCGTCAGTTCTGTTGCACCCGTGTGATAGAATGCCTGAAGATGCCAAAAGGCGAAACCCGGATCGTTAGTGACAAACCGCATGGAATCGTACAAAGATGTAATAATTCAAATTCGATATTGAAATTCCATCAACCACCTTCAGTCAATATCATAAAACATTTTTAATTAAAAATACACAAAATTAAAACAAGAGAGCTCTGATTTACGAGGAAATATAATCATTTAAAATGATATCATCAGTCAGAAGCTTGCTTTTTTTTATCTGGCTTCAAATTTCTTTTGCTTATTTTATCTTATTCAGTGATCATATATGAATTTATTTTTACCTGGTAAGGTAAGGAACGCTTAATACAGTTAATTACATTAGATTGATCCATGTCAAATCACAATTTGTGGAGCATATGGTCTCCCAATGGAGGTACATCAACAGATTTTTTCTGCGAGAACTGCTTGTTACTCAGTTGTTCAAACTTTTATTATTAGAAGGTTTAGGGATAGGATATGACTAGTAGTAAGCTAGTTGTTCTCGCTGCGGACAGTTTTTTAGGATCGGTTGGGTGGAAGAAAATTTAAAGGCACCAGCTATGCCTTCGGACATAATCGAATTTAAAAAAATGCTGTTTCTACTGAGATTCGTGAAATTGCGAGATCCTTCGCAGAAACCAATGATGTTGACCACTGCACCGCGGCCTCGACAAAGACAATACGAAGAGACTTTTAATATAAAATATAATAAACTTTTTTTGTGTTCTCGTAATATTTGAAAAAAGGCTCTAAAAAGTTCACGCCAGCCCTGTGTACAGGTTTCGTACTGACGATACTTTGTGAAAGGCGTTAATATCGGTGATTTGTCAGAAGTTCTTGCAGGTTATTCCAAATGTATTTTGTCGATGCTTATAAATCTGAATGATTAGAAAAATAGCGGTTCTTGCAGTGTCGTCAGCAACATAAAATTTTCATACGTTATGATATGCACGTACCATAATTTATTGATGCGGTGAGGCATTTCATGCAAAACCAGTGTTTCCCAAGTTCACTACTCACGGATCTTACTTTTACAACTAGGCCGACTGAAAAGTTTCCGAATTCGATACAGCGACATCTATCAAAGATAAAAATTACCAAATGATTTTTTTACTAACTACCAAGAAATTGATAATGTTTCGATAAACATATTGTTTGATATTTACGTTGATTACGGAATATAGGACCTTATATTACTAAGTATTTTACTGATTTTACTATAGCGGCAGTTAGGGCGATATATGCCAGCTTAAACTGCGACCATTTTTTGATTAAGAGCGTAGCGTGAATTATTAGCTAACCACGAATACTGTCATACCTATTCACGTGTCCTCCTATTGCCCAAGTGTCGGAGTTGTCATTTTATTTAAAAAAATCGATATAGAAACTAAAGCATTTTTTTCGGAAAAATAGCAATGAATTTTAGTACTACAAATCTATTTTTAAGGTATAGTTGATAGCTATTTCGGCTCATGCCATCCTCAGAACTATGCTCAAATGAAAATTTGCTTATCTATATATAGCTGTATAGAAAAGGTACACAATACATCTTCTCTCTTGTTTGAACGACCTAGCTTGTTTCTTGCTCGCAATAAAACTAAAAAAATTCAAAAATTGTCAATGAAACTAAAAAGGTGGCTATATCAATAAGTTTACATATGGCATGGAAATGGTCTATTACGTAAACAAAACAGCTCCCTGTAGTGGGTTGAGCAATGGCGACCGACATGTATAAGTTTGTTCGTTAAAAACCCTTTGTGATAGTTGATATGTATTGATTTCCAGCTGTTCTAAAGCCATCATCTTGCGACCTTTATTACAAAGATGCAAACACTTTTTCACGCTGAGTTTGAATTTATATTGTTTGCTTCATATATAAAGTGATTAGTAAACTGTAACTGCAATAAAATTTGAAATTTACAATCCAAACTGTTGCTATGGATAGTAGGATAATATTTACACGAACTTAACGATTTTTAACGATAAATCTTTGTGACATTTGTATGACTGATGGCGCCTAAACGACAGGTCAACTGTCATAACAATAATTTACACATCGTTTCAGACGTAACCTTCAGCTGTCAATAAATTTACGCTCATTGATTGCTGCTGAATAAAGAAGTGTTACTATATAATAGTGCTTATAATTTTCATCATTTTGATGCAAGAAATTAAACTTTTATGACACCAAACGATGAAGAATCATTAATATTTTTCATGCACATTCCCGAGAAAGATGACTTGGCTACCACTCAACTCGAGACGCACATGAAGGCCTTCCTTTCTCCATAAATCTTATTATTTATCTTATAGTGCAGCTTTATGATACATATTATGTTTTAATTCAGGTGAACAAAAATTATTTCGTATTTTGGAGCTACAGACGGAGTAGTGTGTAAAACTAATTAAAGAACATCATGGTTGTAATATGCATTTACGAGTATTTAAATTTTTTAATTACTCTTTATCATAAGATACGCAATAAAACTTTTAAGTTTATTAGGTTTTTTTTGTTATTTCAGACTTATTTGTCTAACTTTATTAATAAAAACTGTTAAATATTATTTGTACATACTCCGATTGTAGAAATAATCTAATTTTTGGCCTGTTATGCATAGGCAACTGTACAAAAAAAATTACTGCATAAATATCCAATAGTTTACATAAAATAATAAATTGAAAGTGTAGAGAGAACTACTAGTCATTTTCTAGCTGCATCTTTATTTTCTTATCTTTTCTATAAGAATGGATTGAGTGGCTAGTTTTCAGCTAGTTCATATAAAATCAAGCTATTTTTATCACTCTCTTAGAATTTATGATATCGACTGAAGGTGCTTGATGGAATTTCAATATCGAATTTGAATTGTTACAACTTTGTATGATTCCACATGCTTTGTCACTAACGACCCGGGTCAGTTGTCAGTTCTGTTGCATCCGTGTGATAGAATGCCTGAAGATGCCGAAAGGTGAAATCCGGTACGTTAGTGACAAAACATGTGGAATCGTACAAAGTTGTAACAATACAAATTTACTCTATTAGAAGTCCTAGAATGCTGAAAACGGCAAAAAAACAATTCTAAAAATTGTTTGAGAATACGCGTTGATTAAAAAAAAGCTCGTTATAGCTGGGATTCTATTTTTGTGCGAACGTTATATCCAAGTTTGAATATTTTATGGAATTTATACCATAAATGGTGGTTTGAATTGTAAACAAGTGGCTCGAGCAATTTGCCAGCGGTGACCCATTCGCTTTTACAAAATAACCGTAATTGGAAATAATTACCCCGGTTGATACAGATCCATAATTTTATCATTAAGTACTTTGTGCGGGACCTTGTGATACGGCGAAATGATCATAGTATTAACTCATTAACGGCCCGATGATATTTTTATTGACTTGTATTTTTTTTTAAATTGGCAGTTTTTTATGAAGCGTATTTAATGGGCGACTAAAAAAAATCCAGTGGTACAAAACGAAACAACTGCGATCACGCAAGCCGAAAAAATTAAAAATTTATTAATTCTCGCTGAATATTTTTATTTAAATAATAAAAATATATTTTATTTCTTATTTTCACAAATTCATATATTCTATGATCAACTAACTGATAATTCTAGTAATAAGCGAAACCAATTCTGATCATAAAATATATTGTAGAAATAATTACTAAATAATGTGTTTTTACTATTTAAAATATCATGCCTCTCCTTTAAGAAGTGACAGTTAACACATGAAAAGAATAAAAAAAATGTTTAATTTTGTCTCATATAATTTTTTATTGTTTAAAAATTTAAGGAAACTGTTTTCAACTACATACTAATGTTTCACAACTTTTTTATTCGATATTTTTTTTAACATCGCACGTCATGAACACATTATGCTCAAGACCAACAATAAAAATTGAAGAATTCTAAATTTGAATTTAAAAAATACAGGAACCATTTGATTGACAGGTTCAAGTTCTTCATGATTGACAAAATGGCCATGCACTTAAGCAAACTAAGACAACACCATTAGTCAGATCTGTGAGAATTGTTTTCTTAGAGTTAGTTCGATGCTCTTTTCCTTACGATTTCCAAAAAGCGGTTGAGGACTAATTTGTAAAAGTACTAATAACTAATTCTGTTGAGAAAAGCTCTTCAGTAGTAGTGGTTATAGTTTTAGAAAATCTTTATTAAACAATGTTTTCGATAGGTTGCATTGAAATTTGAAAATAATATATAGATTTTATAAAGGATCTATCCTCTACGTTGGATGGAAGTGGATATACAATAGTTAGCTTACTGACTGCTAACATCTAATCTGTTTAAACGGTTGATTGTCAGTTAATACTAGAAAAAGATTAAAGTCACACGATGAAAAAATACCTATGTATTTTAGTTACAATTTTTTAAAAGATATACTTGATAGCTATTTCGGCTCACGCCATCGTCAGAACTATGCTTAAAAAATTGAAATTTTGCGAAAATTTGATCATCTTCTCTCCTGTTTTAACATCCTAGCTTGTTTCTTGCTAGCAATAAAACTAAAAAAAAATTATAATATATGGCACGGAAATGGTCTATTACGGAAACGAAACAGCCCCCCGCAGTGGATTGAGCAATGGCGACCGACATATATTACTTTGTATCAATAAAGATTAAAGTGCTAAAAAATATCTTTGAGCTAATTGTTGTATCAAACTTTAGAATGATCTTTGCTGATAATTTTTAAAAGCTTGCTTATGTACACCAAAACTGCTGAATAAATTATTGAGCTATTCGTGTTTGAATATGTTCCACAGGCCTCACTACTGAACTAGTCGATGTATTTTTTATCAATACCTTTGATAGTCGATAGGTTGCGTTGCATTTGAAAGTGTTTAACCTGTTAACTGGGTATGACGAGATATTTCGTCATATTCGGGTTTTATTTTTCCCCTCTTTTGTTGACAAAAGTTCTGCACATGGCGAACTATGAAACGTTTCATCAAGTGTTAACTATGGAACTGACGACGTACTTCGTCAGTGCTATGTTTACAATGTGCATGACGAAATAATCCGTAATCCTATAGATTTAATTACCAGTTGCACATACGCACTTTTAAGATACACAAAACTAAATTACCCGGTTAAGAGGTTAAATTATAAATTGTAATGCTATTCGCAGTCATATGACCACATATGATTTTAGCGATTTAATCGCGTGCAGGCCAAATGATTTTTCCTATTTTTATTACCCGGTTTACCTTTGACGAGTTTGCAATTTTATCAATCGATATAATTTATTGACACACATAAAAGGAAGTCATAAATTTCGATAGCGCTATAAATTTATTGGATTTATAAACGAGCGTTGAGTGCATGTCACATTGTCACATGTCAATATCTATTAAATTTATCGACAGTTGTTTTATTTTTACATAATATTTATAAATAATCGATTTTTATTATGTCAAATGAGTCATTTACGGCTGTTTTTCAATCGATTAAGACAGAACTATACCTGATCGTACAAATAAAACTAGACGGATAAAACCGCACACGGAAAAAGCCGTGCACGAACAAAAGCAGTACATCCAAAAACATTAAAAAAACTATATATATAACCTAAAAATGACGTATGAAATTGTATTATTTCTTTTTAACCGTTACGTTAAAAGACGCCGAGTAAAACGGTTAATAGCCAAGTGAGAGATTTATTTCTTTTAGAGGCCACAATTTTTTCACATAAAAATACAATATTACGTATTTTTATCGCTAGCATAAATTTATTCTGAATTATGATCATAATCAAATAATGATAAAAGATCATCACACTATATTTTGAAATGATAAACATAATATATTGATTGCTAAAGGCTTTTTTATTTAAATTGAAAAAATAATGTGTGAAATAATAAAAGGTGCATAAATTTAACTATATGTGTATTATCGATGTGACGATTTGATATCATTCATCATCATCATCATCATCAGCCGAGGTCGATCCACTGCTGTATGAAAGCCTCCCCCTGCTTTCTCTTTCAGGGGGGTTGTTTGGACATAGCGCACCACGCTGCCCAGGCGGGTTGGTGTGCGTCATCATTCATAGCTTCAAGCAATTATTTTAATGTTCAATTTATTGATATGCTCATAAATGCTACAGAAAGATTTATTTTAACGCTTAATATTTGAGCATTAATATCTGGGTTTGAAAGGAAAAGGGCAAAAATATTAACTTGGCATTTTTCTCAGCGGCGTTGATTCGAACGATCCCTCTGTGTGTATTTTTTATAGATGATTGAATCGGCAAAGCCTAATTATTATATATTATATACAAAACACGTAAAATTACATTTTAGAAAAAAAAAAAAAAAACAATGTGAAATTACTTTGATGAGTGAAAAATTCTCGCAAGTGTTGTATTACATTTTTTTTTTGTTAATAACACAGGTATAATAGTGTAAGAAGTAGTGATGCATTTATGATAATAAATTCAAAAAATAATATTAAGTTAACTCGAAAGACGTCCCTGGAAAACAGGGTGGGAATTAGGATTTCGTTATATAAATCATAAATAAATATCTTGATTCATATTAAGATTGAGCTGTTGATAATTTCAGATGCCTTGAATCGCTCTACTGGAACTGTTGCGAAGAGCGATTCTGCTACGATGAAACGATTGCTTACCTTGCAGACAATGGGCCGTCATCGGCGTGGGACGAGAAGTGTTATACCAATGGGTATGACAATGGAGTTATTAACGACAATATGGGGTACCCTCCCGTGACAAGGCAACCTGAAGGCAGAGGCGTGTTGGTAGAGGTTCCCATCTTAAGTCCAAACATATATGAGGTAATTAAATCATTAAAAATACTTTTAAATAATAAATCATGCAAAATTATGAAAAGAATTAATCAAGTCAGTTCGACCGACAATTGGACCCGCTGATCATACCAACAATTTTCCACATTACTACTTTCTTCCAAAAAATATTGGTGGAAAAACTGTGTAACAGTTCTTACCTTCATTAGATGGCAATATGTTCCACATTGGGAGTGGATAAGATTTTTTTTTTAAAGTGCATAGCAACCACGTCTTCAGAAACTGCTCTTAAGATATTTGAGACAAGTAAGGACTAAATACATAGCGAGCTGTGGGGGTTAAGACATTGAGTACTCTTTGAAGATAGAGATTTATAGTTGACAACAACTTTTCATGTAAATTTTATAATGACCAATAATCTTTTTTTTTTTTAATGATAAAAACACATTTTATAGTACTTATTTTCACAACATATTTTATGAGCAAAACCGGTCTTGATCATATAATAATTGTGAAAATTGGTACAAAAAATATGTTTTTATTTTTTTTTAATATTATTCATGCCTTTCCATCAAGAAGAAGTGACAGTAAGCACCTTAAAGGTGACGAACAATCATATTTATACCATTTTTATCTACTTAAATTTGAGAATATATATTCACATACTCGCTCAATATATTCTCGATCATTATGTGGTAAAATAAAACTATGTTGACATTTGACCTACTTGTTTGACGCTGTTAGTCGGTAAATGAAAAATTGACAGCGTGGTAGAAAATAACTATAGAAATCAAATTATATTTCAGTTCAGGCTTGATCATCCACAGCGACTGATAATACTTAAAAAAAAATAGCAATGGTTGAGTAATAATGTATTTTAAAGACTTAAATTATCTTAAATTAGTTATTTTGTATGCAGACACACCTGCACGTAATACATATTATTAAACATTGAGAAACTCTGCCCAAGGGCATTGTCTCGAATGACTTTGCAATGATCTCTGTGCATTTTAAAATATTCTGTAGTACATAATACATAAGAAGTCAATGGTAATCAAACTCATTTAACAATTCAACCAAAATATTACAAAAGTTATTTTGTGGTAATTTACAAAATATGTATTTTTGATTGAAATTATTAACAGTTGAATAAATTCTCATTTTATTTCTAAAATAATTAAACATACAGTGAAGTATTTTTTTATCGATATTATAAACTCGTTTTGCCTTAAGTAATAATAAATTTAAAAATAGTATATAATTCATTCGGTTGTTTAAAGATTGTGAAATATTTTTCTTAGCTAATTTAATATCACAATCTTGTGAACTATGGCTCTAGCAAATTTTTGTTTAATATATAATGTATATTACATTGAAAGTGAAATTTCCTTCCTGTATTAAATTATAACTCTAACTATTAGTGTTTAAATGTAAACCACTGTTCGTCTCTAAAATCTTCAATTTATAATATAAAACATAATTTTATACATAATTCATCGACATAGTTAGCGAATTTTCATTTAAATGTCCTGATTTATGTAAATATTTAAAAATCTACATACATGCCTTTTTTTGCTATGCTATGGTAATTAAAAAATGTACTCAAATATTTCACATAACATCTTATTGTTCCTACTCTTTTGCATGACTGGCAACATTTTTTCATCAAAATTTTTATTCCTTAATTATTGATATAGTATTAAACTCAACCCACATTGATAATTGTGATGTAATTAGTGTCTTTTATGACATGGGTAATATTAACGGTATTGTCATGCCATATCTATCACTTCAACATTACATTCAAGCATAGGATTTTAAATTGAAGCAGAAATTAAAACAATAGACCATAAGCCAAATAATGTGTTTTGAGATAAAGGGGCTTACACTTTTCAATCTTATCTGGTTAAAAATAATTGACACTAAATGTCTAGCTATATAATTTTGTATTTACTTTAATCTTTTGTAAATGTGAATCTATTAATATTTATTACTGTACCAAAAAACTGAGTTTTGAGCCCATGTTGTAGAGACTATTTATTGAAATAAAAGTGTTCTATAAATGAAGGATATTTAAATATAAAGAAGTAAAAATCCTTTATTTTACAATAACAATAACAAAAATAATAATACAATGTTAATAAATATTATTACCATTCTTGTTATGGTGGTTGGGGTTGTCTTTCATTTTGGGTTGTGCACAAAACAAATTTAACATTGTGAAACAAAATGTCAGCAACCTGCAAATGTCATTGACACTTCAAGAAAATAATGTTCTACCTATGAAAGGAATGATCATATCGAATCTATATATATACATTCTTCGCAAAAAGGGTTTATAGTAATCATCGGCCTTTGTTGATCTTGAATTCTATAGAATTACTTTAGAATATTTATTTTATCCATTGATTAATATTCTCAAAGGTTTGCTTATTCAAAATTGTATCATATATATATTTTGATAAAAAGTACATATGCAGATTATATTTTTATGAAATGGTAATCAAATTTTATTCTCCCCCTTGTTGCTATTATTATTCCTAGAGACACACATTTTGTCAAGTCAAGATAATAGATTATGTAAAAAGAGACTTGAATGTTATAATTTTTGAAAATTTCATTTACAGGTGTTTGCCAAATCGATGATCTTCACAAATGACTCAGTCTTCAATAAATTTGATAATGAAGATTCCGTTGATGGCCACAAAAATTCAAATGGGTATTACACTGGATCGGTTGGAAAAGTTGTGTCATTTGAAGATAACAACAATACTAAAAATGTTGATCTGAACAAAGAAAACGAAGATGAAAAATTACCGGACTTTTATATCATGTTCCAGGATGAAATATTTACTGACCATAAAATGACCAAAATAGAAGAAGAAGAGGAAGATGACAGCAGTGGACCAAAATCTCCAACATCGCCCGAAGACTTTGGAATATCTATGAAAAGCTTAGAAAAAATTGAGCCAAAGAGACAAGAAAGTGTTCCAGATTTTGCTGCACGCCTTGCAGATCCCAAAGTATTACTAAAAGCTGAAAGTCTTAAAAGCATAATAAGAGTGCCAAGTGAGAATAGTGCAAAGCATTTACCGAGAGCCAAGAGTGCACTTTATCTTCCGAGAACGGACAGCTCCAAGAGTATCACTAGAAATAATTCACGTCACGATATCAAGAGAGTCGACAGCATGAAAAATATTGACCGAATAAAAAATATTTCCCGACAAGACTTAACAAGAGTGGACAGTATGAAGAATTTGGATGCCAATATCAAAAATGTTCTAGCTCGTTTGCCTCAACGAAGTGCGTCATTCCTCTCAATACCGCATTATGACAATATTCCTGACCAACCGAGAAAGTCCCAAAGCCAAGACGTCTTCGCTATTTCATCTGCAGAACTAGATGCAAAGATAAGAGGAGAGCCCTACCTTCTGAGTCGCGGAATAGACACCCCTGTTATCAAGGGTGGCAAATTTCCATTATTTTATGCTGAAACACCAGAGATCGGTGCATACAAAGCCGAAACGAGCCTACAAAGTATTGTTACAACACCAGAAGTGATACATACAGAGATCGATTTCAGCATGCCTAGATATTTCGGGAAATCAAAAAATATTGCTGCAGTGGCTAATATTGAACCGGGTGTTCACTCCAGCAGGTCAATGCCTGATCTTCATTTACCCGACGGAGTTTCTAAGCGGTTGGCTAAATTCAAAACTAAGTTGGCACCTCTCATTATTAAAAGACACGATAGCACTCACGAAGGATCCAGTCATCATTAGATAAAATACCTGATGATCTTATATGACCCATAGCTAGCTCTTACAACCTGTTACTACTAGACTTTCAATAAGCATTGCATAGATGTGATTATATATATATATATTATGTACATACTCAATACTACTGGCAATAGTGGAAAACCCCTAATCCTATAATGCCTTAATTAATGATATTATATTTAAATACTTCCCAAGGCTCCCTAGTGACATTAAAACTACAGAAACAGTAGTTTGAATGATTTAAACAAAACTATGATTAAATTCATTTCTCTCTGAACACATTATCAGAAATAAAGGTTAACTTAATAAAAAAATGGCAGATAATATTGAAGTTAAAGAACATCAGTTACTAGCACTGTGTGATGTGCATTTTCGGCTACTGTTTATTCTAGCATCTATGGGCCAATCAATCCTATTAATATCCATCCTAACCAATTTATAATTATACTGAAATTAATTATTCACTAAGTAATAATAACAAAAAATATTCTGACTTGTTTTGTGAAAATCTTATATAGTATTAACTTTGAGGCCAGCATAGCCTGTAGAGTATAGTGCATATGGTAAACATGTGTTTTTCCTGGTAGCAATATGCTCTGGACTAGTTTTGGTTGGTTCATTGTTTTGGTAGTACATACATAATGTGCGATTATGTGATTGTCTCTATTTTATTGTTTTTAGCCTATTTTGTTAGCAAAAATAAATATTTGCTTCCGGCCCCATCTGTTTCTGTTGCCAACAGCCGCCACTGCACAATATGTATAATTAAAGAAATTTTTATTCCTACTGCTTACAGCAAAGTTTTACCATTAGGATTAAATAATAGGCAACTTTTTAGGTTCATATGTTGTATGTTACTGCGCCCATTCGATATTTACAATTACAATAATACTTTGTATAGAAATTCTTAATGTATGCTAGTATAATTATGTAATTATTACAAGCTTAGGTATTTTATGAGTGATACTAGTAATTCGGATTTACAACCGTAGTATTAACATTTTTTTTATGATGCGATATATCAATGTGATCAAATAGGTAAGTAAAATATGAAACAAATAAAACAATCAAATGTCAGTTTTGGAGATAAGAATATATATTTTAAGCTCAGTAAGAAATGAAAAAATAAATATTTAATCAATTTCATTGTAAATTAAATAATAAATTCATACTAAATTTAATAAAATATCTGACAGAGACATCTGTTAAATTTTCACGTAAGACTTGATGTACATATAATATGATGTGTTAATATTTTTTTTTTTGTTTATTTGAAGATAACAAATATTGATTAAGGAAAAGAATCAAATGAAAAATGGATGACATGGATTTATTAACACTTTTCTAATACAATGTTTTCCTACCAGTGTGCTTGCTGTAAAGATTTCTAAATAAATACGAAATTACTACTTTAAGTGTAATATATTTCTTTGACATAAAATATTTGTATTTTGAAAATTATATAAGTATTTCTGTGTAAAATTACGTGAAAAACAAATAGGATACGGTTAACGTTACCTTTTAATTTCTCGGAATATGCTTCCAACCGTTTTTGTCCTTTTTACATATGATGACAGTACAATGGTGTTAAGATTGTTAAGATCCTTTGTTGAAAAATCGGTGTAGTAATAATACTTCCAAGAAACAAATGATATCAAATTTTCTTCTACTATTTATCAGCATTTTTTGTTAGTCATAATTATACCATTTAGATTTATCGATTAATTACTTAAGAAATTAGCATGGAAAATAAGCAATAGACCTCACAAACAAATGATTACTTCTCAACATAATGATAATGTATGGATTACATTCCCCTTCATTGCACATTATTTATAATTAAAAACAGTATTCATTATCATAAATTTACATTTATAATTTTATTTATGAAATTTGTTATTTTATTGTTTTAAGCTGTATTTAAATAAAATGTGTAAAATTATGTAGATACTGTATATTTGTGTATTAATTGTATCTAATTCAAAGATTGCTGTATGTAATGTACCTAGGGATACATTTATTGTATTTAATAAAAATTCACAGTATTTTGTTGAAATGATCTTTTATTTATTGTTACGTTTTTAATTATTTTAAAAAGCCTCTTTGGTAGAAAAAGATTTAAATTTACTTCATGACCTTGGAAATTCAAACTGATATTTTCACTCACTTCATTTATAATGATTATTTAATTATCATACTGTTTCCAGAATTCAACAACAATATGTCATTTTCTGAATCGGTAACTGTAATTGCCAGCATAAATTTATTGTTGCAAATAATCAATGCCCATATTACACCATGATCTATTGAATGAAAGACTAAGTTTTATGTTTCATATGCATTCATTTTAGCCCCAGGACAGAAGACCTGGTGCGTTATAAGTTCACGATAAAACTTAAATGGTAGGTTATTTTCTTTCTATACATAAATTGATAAAAGAAAGTTTAATGTCCAATATTTTTAAGTGCATGTGCAGTAGAATGAAGTGTACCTAAATCGTAAAAAAGGATTGGGTGTGTAGATGTATCTAATGATGATGAAAAATTGCTAAATGAGGTGTTTTAGAATGTCATTTATATTTTTTCCTGAAAAGATAAAGATAGAGGTAGTATAGAGGTAGTAAAAGAAAAATTATTCATGATTTAAAAGAATTAAAATACTCATTGGGTTTTTATTTGACTAATATATCCATTATTTAACAATGATTATGTAGCTATAAGCTAGAATATTAAATATTTAAAAATAAAATATTCACATTTCACTAGGTATTCAAAAAAAAAAAATGTTAATAATTATTACACATTCTCGAATATATATTTTTTACAATATTACCAACATAATTTAATATAATTCTTTCATTTTTAATTTCTAACAGAATAGGTCCCAAAACCTATGCAATAACAATAGCAAACTTAAATTCAGTGTGGTACTTAAAATAACGCATAATATTTTTAATCAAATATAAATATTGTATATTATGGAATAACACACAAAACTTATCGGAATTATTGGAAAAGATATCTTTCGACAACTGCAATTGACACCTGAATCTCAGATGATGTCGTTAAATCTATTCATTTCTTCATTGTGAAAATCAACTTGATATCAACCAAATTTTGTAAAAAAAAGTTGAATTTTAGCCTCAAATGAAAAATCATCAAATGCTGTTTTATGTGTCATGGTTGAAAGCTAAATAATGGTATCCTCTCACTTTTAAAGATAGTAGTTGTAGCAGCATACTGTGGTGGTGAACTTCACTATTGACACGAGTGTAATGGTCTATAAAGCATAACAGTTTTCATGTATTTTTGCATTCAAATTTTGACAACAAAAACTTTTTTCTAAAAAAATTCTTTTAAAAAAAACAACATTAATTCATTATTTAGCTTTTGAAACAAACTTGACATAAATTTTTGTTTTCTCCCGATTTACCCCTAAATATATTTTTTATTAAAATCAGTATGAAATTGATATGATTTCCTTTTTCTTTAGGATCATAAATTTATTATATGATAGTTCTGGAAAACTGTATGGTTGTAGCGTGCCTTTTTTCCATATTCATACTCCACTTCTCAAAAGATTAAGAATGACAGTGAAAAACAATACAAGTACAATGGAGTAAATAACATTTTGGTTTATAAAATCTTTAAAAATAAATGCAATGATTAATATATAAGAATGTTAAAGAATGTGAAAGAGCATATAGAAGAAAATACTATGCATATAACATATGGTAGAATATATATTTTATGAAATAAAGATAGATTATAATCATAATTATTTTGAAATCTTTACCGCTTTTGCATTAAAAGTCTATATTTAGCAGTGTCGTACAAAACAAAAACATAGATAAAATGTTTTTTATTTTTACTGATTACTTTTATTCTAAAAACACCTAACACACCGATTTGGAGATTCTATTATTCGGATTATACTATTAAGTATGAGATTTTTAAATATTATACAAAAAACAATGTTCGCCTATAAGAAGAATTATTACGCTCTATCAAAATGTTGACAATCAGAGATAAATTATTAAAAACTTTATTTAAAATAAATACACCAAAATACATCAAACAAATTAGAGCCTAGATTATATTGTTTTAAATTTTGGTTTAAATTAAATAAAGGGCTGCCATGAGAACAGAGGAGAGAAAAATAACATCGTTACATATGTTATTTATTTTAAAAAGTTTTTTTCACTTAAACAAGATTGGTCAACATATTAAATTATTAAAGCGGAAAAACATTATGTGACTTGAAAATGAATGTTTCATTTTAACTGGCTCAGTAATGTAAAAACCTTTTTTGATAATATTCATGTATGACATTATATGGTAACATACATGAATGTTAAATAGCATGTAAATGTAAAATTTACGGATTTTTTTTCTATTTAAATGTACTTGAAATCAAGACCTATAATTCATTTATCAATATAAAGTTTTTTTTAAAGTTATGTGTGTAAATATATAATCACGCACCTTCATCATCTGTAACCAATATATGATGGTAAAATAATAATATATTTATTAACAACTGAATTGAATAAGATAAGGGAATTTATTGACAATTTTAAATCTGTCAGTTAAAACTTTTGTAAAGAATGACATTTGGGAATAAAAAAATGGCTAGAATTATGAGATGTTATTAATTCACTATAAGCACCTAAATATTGATCAGGAAAATTGTTTTAGATTGCTTATTAGAGTGACTTGCACATAATAAAAATTATTTTAAATAATGAGACTCTTATGAAATTATAAAAAACAATTAGCTTGCTTAAGAATGATTGAAATTGGTTTTCTGACTTTTTATATTATTTTATAGCTCAGTAGGGTACAAATCATATTAACACACAGGAGTGGGGGCACAATTATTCTGCTTAGCAATACTTCATACATAAAATACGTATTTTCTTATAAATGCAATGCTTTGACTTCATACAAAGCAAATATATATAAATAAAAATAATTTCATGAAACATTACACAGCTGTGTAGCAAAATTTTTATTCATCGTATGTAGCTATAATTTTGACAAATATTTGTTTCTTAGCAAATCTGAATTTTCATAAAAATCTTTTATAGTTTATTATCAGTTATTAAAATAAAAATTGGAAAATAAAAATTGTAAACAAAATGAATTTTATAGATTTGTATTGACAAAGTGACCTTTTAAGAGTATTAATAACTTAGTAAGCTGAACTGATCATTCATTTTAATTAAATCTTCAGCTGTAAGAGACATTTATAACTGATTATATGAAAAAAATATAATCGATACAATATTATTATATATTACAAAAGGATTTTTGTTAAAAATAGCTCTTGACTACTGATATAAAAATTTTGCTATTTTTTTTGATCAAACCAGTTTGATTGCAGCTCCAGCGAGTAAATAGGTCACAGCAAAACATTGAATACTCGTTGCAAATAGAAGATAAGCGTAAAAATACGCTTAACAGGAATATAGCCCCTACCTCCTGAATGTATTAATAATTTTTGAAATATATTACATGAACTGCACATCACTGTATTTTACAAGTTGTGTGTTTTTTTGGTACACAGCACACTAAAAAAAGTATTTTGAATAAAATACATTTTACAAAGTCAATTCACTGTATATTTTATATTATGTTTGATACTGACATCTGAAAACTTTGCACATTCGCTTATGTAATTAAGAAGTATACTGCACTCAAAAAATAATTATGATGACCGAGAGCTCTGTTTTTACGACTAAAAAAATACGATGATTAGTTGTATTGAGAAGAAGTTAACAGTGGAGTCAGGTAACAAGTCTAAAACAAAATGTACATCTAGCGGATGTAGTATATATCGCACTAGACTACTTTCCAGCAATGCATGTGTAAGGATATGTTGATGTTTTTGTTAAAGGTGATAGAGAACCGAGAAACATATCCCAAATGCAATTTTATTTTCTAAAGTGTTGCATTTCTTCTGTAATGTGTAACAATACAGTGTTAAGCAGTTAACAGATTAAGATGTCTATATTTTATGCAAGTAAATATACTTTAGTTATATTTCATTCATAAATGAATGAAGAGTTTTAACAGATAATTCATTCGACAATCAAATCATGAACATTAAGCTAATGTAATTTTATGATAATATTCAACTGTTTGATAAGTGCAAAAACAATTAATTATATTAAATAAACATCTATCCATTCATTGTTTACGACTAGAATCGCTAAGATATCAAAATAAATTTACACTTAAAATTTGAAAATAACAGTGATAATAATAATAATTACTGGGCGGGAACTCCGCCGAATCTAATTCATATATTTTAGAATCATTTACACCATAATACAAATTTATCACTTTTAAATTTGGCGTTACAACAACAAAAGGTTTTAACTATATGATTTTTTCCTATTAAACACCGAATAAAAAAATGTTAATTCTCTAACCTATTCACATGGTGAAGTAGGGTATTAAAGTATGTAAGCGTGACATATAAATATACATTTAATTATAATTAATGTTTGTATGAAACATTTTTTTTAAATCTAAGCTGTCCTCTCGAGCTTAATTGAAAAAATATATGAGCTATAATTTAGATAGGAAACAGTGCAAAGTAAATAATTTTAAACTGTTTTAAGTTGATTATGTTAAAAAAAAATAACATGAACATTACTGTTAGATAAATTATTTGCTTTGGAATTTTATGGTAATTCAATATGATGTCAAAACTCTGAATGTGAATGAAAAATAATCTTGTTGACATTTTCCAAAATTATGTAAACACTTCTTATTGATGTAATAATTGAAGAATCATTACATAATAGAAATATACATAAATATTTTTTTGTGACTGTTGATTGGGAAGATGGCTTTCATTTTGATTCTGTAATAGTTTCCATTTTTACTATAACCGCACTTTTCCTTTTATTGCTCATAGACATTATTCAAGAAGTCACAACAATGATATACAATTGAATCGTTCAAGACATTATCAACGGGATCACATCAAAACACTGGCAAAAATTATTATCACTTACTTAATCGCCGATTGAAAAATATGTCAACATAATAAAAGCAATAAGGTTTGCTTGCTTCTATTTTAATATGTCTATGGCACACATGAACTGTCAAATACAAAATAACAGACAGCAACATTTTTCTATATATTATATCCACAAAGTGTGAACTTTTTGTGTATATGCGTAGTCTACTGCTCACTTTTACATTCATCCAAGAAAAAATCTGGATGGCTTTGTAGATTATAAGCTATACATACTTCTTTTATGCACTTGTTTTGTGAGTCAAATTTCACTTGCTACACATAAATAGTTCTTGCGTTTACCGCACTAGCTTATGGCGAGCAACCTTTACGGAAACTTTTCCTTGGGCGCTCTTGAGAGCTGCCGCAGCCTCTTCACTTGTGGATTCCTTCAAGTTCTGCCCGCTGACTGATATCACGATGTCACCCTTTTGGAGTCTCCCATCAACTTCGGCTGCACCACCGTGGACCTGGTAAAAAATTAAAAATTATTACCTGGTGCAATTAGCACTATCAATAAAAAAACCTTATAGCATTACGTAGAGACATGGACATCTAAAGTTTTTAGTTAGCTTCAACAAAAGCGAACAAAGAATTGAGTACACTCACAAACAACTAAAAAAAACTCATAAATAGTACCTAATTGTTAGAAAATTTCACGGTAGTGACATTTAAACAGCAATGAATTATTTGATCCACTATAGTGACTTTAGAGAGAAAATCATTTTTTGACAAAGAAAGTAGAAGACAAGAGTTATAACTATGGAACAAAAGTTACGGAACTGTAAGTGAAAGTAAGGATTATATTAATAGAGTATTTTTACCAAGTCAGATATGTAGACTCCTGGAGGAGGTTTCTTTGCCATAACAGCAAGTCCAAGACCTTTTCCTGGCTTCTTCACTAATTCAACTTCAATCTCTGTAAATGCAGGTGTCTCTGACCGAAGAACAGTCATTTTCATCTGTAATCATTATACAGTAACTATGGTTATTCAGTAATGCAAAAAGTGAATAAATTGTTAGATAAACTTGATTCATTGTGATCCTTTATTTTATTTAAAAACTAGCACAAAATAACCTATTGAATTCAAACAAGATTCACCCACCTTAGGAACAGTTTGTTTAATAATTGATAGGGCTTTCTCGTGTTTCATCTCTGGAGTGATTTTGACACCATTGCAGTCCAGAATCTGATCTCCAGGTTTTAAGCGACCATCTTTAGCCGCCTTTCCATCAGGATACACTTCTAGGACCACCATGCCTCCCTGAGAATTAAAAAATAATAATGAAGAATATGAATTAATATTCATAAATTTTCTTTTGTTTAGATAACAACTATGATGTGATTTTTGTAGGATCGATATGAAAATTTTAATATAAGAGCCTAAAAAAATGAAACATGTTTTGTACTAGCTCTAAAATAATGCACTTTATTATCGCTAATTATATTAAATGTGCAAGTATGGGGGACTTAATTGAACTAAAAATATTTTTATTACATTGATATCCTAATAAAAAGTAAAACATGACTTTATTTACTGGGAAAAAAATAATTGTCAAAAATTACAGGACTGGATTTGGGTGATATAATTTTATATGGCTATTTTTTTAAAATATATTTAATTAAACAAAAATTTCATTGCTTACGGTAAGCAATGTGTCCTGCCCACCAACTACATTAATTCCTAACGGCTTGCTTTCAGTATTTATATCTATGAGATTATCTTTCCCGGCAACAATAGCAGCTGTAGATGGGTCAGCCACAGGTTCGGCTGAAAAAAGAAAATTTGAAGTGGACTTTGAATGTTAAACATTTTCATTAACCAATACTTTGTGAGGTTGTAAACATTGTACAGTCATTGAAATATATGTCATATTCATTCAATCATTCTAACATATTGGCATAAGTGAAAAAAATTCATTAGGTCTGACAGTTTTTCCTGGTCATAAATACTTAATGGTAGCACATAAATCGTGATGTCTGTTGGATCGCAATTAGATGTTTGATTTTGTCGTCATTGGGTTTGCATAGTGGTCACAAGTCAATACATAAATTATTATATTATAATATATATTTTTTTCGTTTTTTTTATTTTATCATAATTAATTATTTTTTGAGAAGAAAGAATCAGTTTCATTCTTCAAAGAAAATGAACTGAAATTTGAAAGTCATAGATGATCTAATATTAATTCTAATAAACGTCATATATTGTATTAAATGGAAAATTATAGTATAATTCATTTTTTTTTAAATCGATTACTGAACATGCTGCCAGTGCTGTTTTTTTGAAATATATAAATATGTTTTCTGGACATGTAGCTGAGAGTGAGAAGTTAACGTCGTCTTATTCAAATTTATGTCGATTTTGATGTCCACAGCTTCGAGCCTCAGTAAAGAAGATTTCGGAATTGGCTTAATCAGTCATTTTATGGATCATTGTTCGAAGGTATATATGTCCAAAATTAAATTCGAGGTGTAGCGAGTGGGATAATCTAACCATTAGTGCTTTCTTTATTTGTTTACCATCTCAAAAAAAAAGTTCTGCAACTGAATAACAACATTTACTGATTGAATTGGCATTCACTTGGTAGAATTCCATTATAACACGGTGAAAAAACTAGCAATGTATTTTAGTTCTACAAAATTATTTTTGAAAAACATAGTTGATAGCTATTTCGGCTCACGCCATCGTCAGAAGTATCTTCTGACGTCTATAATTCTAACGATGGCGTGAGCCGAGATAGCTATTAAACTATATTTTTTAAAAATAATTTTGAAGAACTAAAATACATTGCTATTTTTTTCACCGTGTGAATAGCAACACGTCTTGTAGAGTCAGAATTTGGTTATTTAAGCTTCTTTCGGAGTTCATATTCTCCATATGAAGAGATATTGTGGTATAAGCCCATACGAGGAAGGGTAGCTGGAAATAGATCTGAAAAAATAATTAATATCGTCAGCATACCTTTAGCAGGGGATGCGAGAGACAATTTACCAGCGGGGGTGTTCGGTCTGGATACGTGCATGCCCCCTGGTGTGGCAGCTCCGCTCTTGAGAGCCCCCGGGGTTGGCGCCCGCGCCGCTCCCGGGGTCACGGGCCCGATTCCTGGAGGCGGCCCCGTGACCGCGGGCGCGTTTTCGTCCTTCTTGTTGGGATTGCATACTGTCAGGACCACAACTCCTTCAGTTTTTTTCAGCATAGAAGCAGCCTGAAGAAAAATCTCTTTAGGTTAGGCTACACATTAAGAGAGATATGATAATTTAATGATTTACGTTGTTTTGGCGACGATTGTTTTTGTGTATAGCATACACTATCAAACTCACAAAAAATCCGCGTAAAAAACATAATAAAAATATTAAATCAAAGTTGAAGAACCACACAAAAAAGTATATATGTTTAAAAAGCATTCGCAATTACAAGTCGTTGTCTTTTATATTTTTATGTATGTGTATTTTTGTTCTCATTTGTAGTAAAATCTTTGATTTTTAATACGATATTTTACGGTCATAAATTACTTATGTAAAGTAAGGTAAAGAAGAATAAAAGAAACATTAGCATTTGAATAAAATAAATCACGCCACCGTAAAATTTATCTAAAAAAATAATCTGAAAACGAATTATTTTCAGTGTCTTCACTAATCAAAGTCGGTGGTTTTGTTTTTCATTATAAAATATGGAATTAAAAATTTTCACAACACTTTTAATGACATAATAAATCAGCCATTTTTATGTCAATGTCAGCATATTACAACTGGAAAAATATTTATAAAAGTTAGTGAAAGATATTTTTCCGTCATGTGAATTAGTCACCAATTTAACTTTGTTGAATATGTTAACAAGAAAATTACGATAAAATGTTTTCATAATGGCAAATTCTAATTAGCAAATTGAAAAAGTTAACCTTACCTTTAAATTTTACGACATTCAAGTTCAATGTGATGAAAGAGCTGTTAATATTGGATAATAAATTTGTTTTGTTTATTTGATATTTAATTATTCATGCTCTTTTGAGAATATATTTCTTTTTTTTGCCAGAGTCGGCATTAGGGATTATAATGCCCAAAAAAAAATTATTAAAATTATTTAGTAAACAATCAGAAGTGTATTAAAACACAATTGATTATTTTTTTAGCAAAAAAAAAAAATGTAAATAAATGAAATTAGTTCGTACTTACAGCGTCATAATTGGACCCTAGAAGTGTATCCTTATTCACTGCCAGGATCATATCACCAATTGCCAGCCCTGCCTGTAAAGTATTAAATGTATATTGATGGATTATTTTAATTTATCGAGTAGTAAAATGAAGAATGCACTTTGAAATCAATCAAGTTGGGCATTTACGATTCGATGATTAAAAAATGTCAAGATTACTTAAAACGATAAATAAATATATTTTGCAAAAACAAATCATAAGTATAATTTTTTACAAAATGTTTCAATTTAAATATTATAGTTCGTCAGTAAAGCGCAAAGCTTAGTTAACTGATATTTCGTAAATTGTATAGGAAAGCCATTTTAAGATTTTACTTTTCGATGTTTTTATAAATTAACGTCGAATCAAAAACAAGTTAACTAGTTCTGCACCTGGATTTTAGTTTTCCATATATTTCGTAAAAAACTTACAATAAAGTGTAGGTATAATAATAATTCAAAATAGTATTGATATTATTGAAATGCCACCGAAATGCCGAAAGTAAATAATCAACATTCTTTAGAAGGAATATTAAATCACTATTAAAACAAAGTTGTTTTTCTGAATTTGTCAATATGCGAGAGAGCCACATAAAGAAAACTGAATGCATGAAAAAATTGTGATTTTATTCAGCGCGATTTTGAAGTGAAGCATTAGTTATCATAATCCTACCCTGCCAAGTTATTGTACTTAAAAAAACAATACAGCAGTGTTGACGTTAAACAAACATATGTAAGCATTGTCAGGACAAATTGGGCTATATGTTAAAATGAAAATTGACTTGTACCCGAAACTTTTAACACGTACTCATATCTTTGAGTTTCAAGTGTGAACACACTTCAATCTGTCGTCTCATCAATAAGATCATTAGCAATCAGTGGATTTACGATAAATAAAAACCAATAAAGCGATACATTCATTAAAAAAAAATCATAAATTTATTCAATCGATTTAAAAAATAGCAGGAAACATTGTTGTACAGATTTTCTCCTACTCTATATTCGAAAATCAACTAATTGTCCAAAAGCTACAAAAAATAAACCTAGAACATCGACGTTTGCCATAATATGAAATTAAAATTTGCGCTATTTTATTCAGGAGTGGAATTATAAGAGAGTAGGCTTTCTTGATGATAAATGTATCAATAACATTAGAAGTACAGTGTTTCCCAACATGAAAGTGCACACTAATAGGGTAGAGGCTTTAAATATTAAGTAAACCGGAAAAGAGTCTCGTTTTTTAAAGAAAAACATAGGAAAAAGTCTTCGATTGCTATTGCGATTTCAAAATAAGATTATTTTATCACATTGAAATTTTTAGTCCTCTATTCAATAATCTATTTATTTAAAAAAAAAAAAACCAATTACCTACATATTGATTTAACCATCTAACTGTTAACGTTGAGACTGTTGACAAGACAGATATAATAGTGTTACAGTGTTAAAAATTGCGAGTATAGGTTAATTTTTGAGTAGAAATATAACCTGATTTGTTATGATGATTTCCGTAGTCTGTTTATATACAACAATACTGAAATAATTGGTGTTGAAAAATTTTCTAGGCGTATGTTATATAGTTCAATATAATGTAACAATGTGAATTAAGTTTTTTTTACGGCAAAATATGAAAACGTCTGGTGTTGTGGTATCGAGATGTTAAAAAGATTGATAGCCAGTGACCTAGATTACCTGCTCGCATTGGAAGAATTGAGAGGTAAGATTATAAGGGTTTATTAGTAAAAGTCGAACCTGTTCAGCCGCACTGCCTTCCTGGATATCCGATATGAATATTCCTTGCCCGACCTCCGCATGCCTTCCCTCGATGATCATTATCCCGAGGCTCTGGCTACCCTGAAAATTATTACATCCAATATCCTGTTACATACGAAGCAATATCGAAAAATAAAATTTCATTTCACAATGTATTGGAATTTTATTTTGATTAACTATATTTATTGCTGGGCGTGCTTTTTACGGTGGTTAAGAATGAGTGAAAAGATTCAGATTTCAATGGAGCGAAATCTATTAATGAGAGAAAAAAGGTTATAGATTTTTTAAGCTATGAAAAAACAGTTCAAAGTGGAAGGTTTTGATAATCTATCTCTTTTTATTTCTGTTCATTGTTGTTTTCAAAATAAAATATATGAATTTGTTTCTGATGAATTATTTTTTAAGTGTATATTAGATCATATTGTACAAATCCGTCACTGGCGTTCTATGCAATAGAAGTTAGTACAATATTGTATTAAGAATGCATTAAGGCTTAAAAATTGTGACGAGTTAGAAAAATGTTATATAGATAAATGCCTTTGTATCGATTTCGTACGTTTTCAAATCGTTACATATCTTAATTAAATTTGATTTGAGAGATAATCAAGAATATTAGATTAAAATTGTTTTATGATTAAAATAAAATTTCGCATATTCTGTTTTTTGACTGTTTTTATTTAAATATCGGTTTGAAAAAACCGACTTTGCGGCATTAAATACAATATTCACAAAATTTTGTATACAAGATTTTTTTACTAAGGGAAACTTGCACGTCAATCCAATCATGACCGAAAATTTTTCACTAATGATATCAGAAGACATTTTTATTTTTCTGAATCAAATATTTTGTCTTTGATATAAAATATTGACATAACAGTTTGAAAATTTGCCAAGTATTTTTTCTGTTCATTTAAAAAAAATCTATTTCTGTTATACGAAATAATATATCATACTGATAGTGACCTATTAATTATGCCGCTGGTGTTAAGTGATTTGTGACTTACCTTCTTAATGGTGACAATTCTGACATTTTTGTAGGATGAATACCGATTTTCGTCAGTCTGAAAAAAAAAGAAACATAAAAATTTATATCGGTTGACAGTGTATATAGAAAATTAAAAAGAATAATCAGTTTTTATACGTAACAATGGTAAAAATGATGAATATAGAATTTTTATATATTTATCGATTTACCGGGAGGTAATCCAATATTTATTCTAAATATTGTATGTTTACACTAACTTTTCTGCGACATAAATAAAATATCAATTAACCCAAAATCTTCACTGCGGCACTGTACTTTTTTTGTATTTATTCTAAAGACTGATGAAACATGTAATGTAAAATTATCATAAACTAACATACGAGTATAAACATCTAACAAACAGTTGTCAAAAATAAATTGTCAATAATATGTTGGTAATCACAATTCACAATATTGCGAGGGGGGGTCTGCCAACTGGCAAAATCAAGGTGATTTTGTTATCTCTAGTTCCTGTCAGCTTTTGAACTCTGGGCCGATGTAGATAAACTCTGGCTAACCCAGCAAACGACAACATTTTTTTTCTATACTATTTTTTAAATAATTCTTTTTTATTTTTAATTAACACTGTTCACCAATTAGTATATGTGACAACAAATCATAATTATGCTTGGTGGAGTTTTAATATCAAATTTGAATTGTTTATATTGCGTCACTTGATGTTCAATACTTATCGTTAGTTACATTCCAATAACAGCTGATTATTATTTGTTGTAAAATTATTTCATGAATGACTCGTTAACAGTTACCATCGTTAATAAAACTTATCACAGGTAATTGTGTTAATTATTATTAGATCAATATTATTGAAATTTATTTGAGCTGTCATTTAGTATGTGTCTTGGGGTCTGTGTAAATCCTTGTGTGTCAATTCTGTTGCATCCGTGTGATAGAATGCCTAAAGATGCCGAAAGGCGAAACTCGGCCGTTAGTGACAAGCCTCGTGGAATCGTACAAAGTTTAACAATTCAAATTTAACTTTGGTTCAGTTTGAATTTGAAATTTATGGGTTTTAGTTTACGTTGGAAGTGTTTAGATCTTTTATGTCGAACTGTATGACATGTTTTTTTTGTGGGTTTTTTGTTGATTTCATAGTTTTTCACTGCAAGTAGGAATACCATGAAATAGCAGTTAATGATTGTTTTAAAAGACGACGATTTGAACACATTAAATAAATTTGGTTTGATTTATAATTGATTATACTGAAGTAAATAAGTAGGGATATATAATAATACCTTTACTTGTTATGATTTTTAAATATTATTTAATACCATATAGAAGTAAATAAATATATTAAAATTTGAATTGTACAATTATTTGTGTATATAAACATACATTTATTATATTAATATACAAACTACCGATGGGAAATACCGTATAATAAATAAACCGTGAAAAAACTAGAAATTTAAAATAACTCAACAACGGACCATTCGGTTAAGTCAATCGAAGAAAAATCAACAAGTGAATTAATTATATAAAATGTGACCAAGTGATATTGTTTTACAAATCATATGAATAAAAAATTGATATATGTTTTTTTTCGGTGGTTGTCGAACCCTTCGTCAGGCGGTGTTATCATTTTCAAAACAGTCAACATTTGCAAAGCTCTCTACAGAATCGAGAGCATGGCAGTTTTTGTTTCGGCGATGACTAAATATTTGACCAAAACCAAACTATAATATAATATAAATGCTGATAGCTCGCGTATAACAATCGTGTATTCAAATATTGTTTCACGAATATATTCATTATTTTTCCACGGCCTTGTATTGAGACGTTCAAATGAAAACACGTTGAGACTAGAAATCAACCTTAAAAAATAAAGAAAGGTCATTTTCAGATCGTATGAGAAAGATGTTAACATTTTCTCCGTGTCAAAAAAAACACAAAACATTACAATTCTAAACTTTGTTTATTCGTAATAATTTGAATTTTGGTGTATGGTATTCATAACAATGATGTATCGCAGAAGTAAAACAACTTTGAAATTAAAAATAAAATTTTAAATTCTGAATTCGTAAATTTTATTTAGTATTGCAAGTGGTTTAAATTTTTTTTGGCTTAATAATTGTAGTATTGTAATAATTAAGTATCAATAGTAAATATTTACTTAGCAGAACTCTGTGTAATCATGTAAAAATTAAAAATTATTTAGCACTAAAAGGTTATTGAAAATTATTTTCGGCCTTAGCCATTTTATGATTGTATTAAAATGAAGTTAGTTTGTATACTATATCAGAAGAGATAGAAAATATATAGTTAAACTTATCCTAGCATCATGAATTTTTTTTATAAATGAATATGATATATTTATGTATGAAAATGTCGTCATTCAGTTGATATTATGAGAATGAGCGCAACCGGTCCTGAAAATTAATTTATTAGATTATGAAAATATTAAGAAGAATGTGTTTTTATTACTTATAATAAGATGCGTTTATATCAAGAAGTGACAATGAAAACATAAAAAGATTTTTTGAGAAAATCAATAAACTTAAATAAAAACTTTTGTTTTTATAACGGTTTAAGTAAAAGTTATGAATTATTTATGATATCGACTGAAGTGCTTGATGGAATTTTAATATCAAATTTGAATTGTTACAACTGTGTACGATTCCACGTGTTCAACATCAGTTCTGTTGCATCCGTGTGATAGAATACCTGAAGATGCCGAATGGCGAAACCCTGGTTGTTAGTGACAAAACACATGGAATCGTACAAAGTTGAAACAATTCAATTTTTATGAATAATTGTTTTTTCCAATCGTCGTTGCAATCTGTGTGACGCTATTTTATAAAATAGAATTAAAGAATTTCGTTTAGTTCAACGTGATAAATAATGTTATGACTTTAAATTTGTCTAACAAAATTATATGAATTTTGATTGTCTGGTGGAAAAATTACACATATTTTTTAAAAATGTTGATCGTAAAATGGATATTCATTGTGTATGTAGTGACGATGTTACTATTTGAGAATCGAATAAAGACATGTGCATGTTACATGTAGGAAATTGGTCATATAATATAATTTTATCTATTTTAGCAACTATTAAAAAAACAGTACTTCAACAGTAGTTTGAAGCTGAAATTTCTAGCATTAAAAGCATATTTTATAATTAGCGTATTGAATGAGTATATGACTTTATCTAGTAACTCATTTAGCGTTATAGTTTGAGAACCACCGTTGTGAAGATTGATCAATGAGCAAAATTATATTTTTTTGCCTCTAAGCAAAGTTTTCGACAGTAAAATTTATTTTGTCCTGTTTTTATACTCGTAACTTTTAAAATAAATTATTGCGTGTTTATTTATTATTTTATACAAAACAGTAACGTTAACTTACTTTTCTCTGGTAAAACCAGGATCCAGTTCTTCTCAACATGCTGCCTCCTCTTCTCTTCATTAGCACCATTTTATGATTTAATTTTTGAGTGACATAAGCTTCTTTCAAATACAAAATTAGCAATATTAAGGGAATTTTTAGATACTATGTCATAAAAACTTTAGTAAGCTGCATCGTAATGAAAATAAGATATCTTACATTCTTAAACTATCGCTATCAAAACTAGATTTAACCGTCACTTCTTGGTGGAAAGGCGTGATATTTTAAATAACAACACATTTTTCATAATAATTTCCATAAATTATTTGACCATCAGGACCGGTCTCGCTCATCGCGAGCATTATCAACTGATGAACAGTTTATAATCATCAAAAGTGATCACCAGTTCATAATGCTCGGGTTGAGCAAAATCGGTTCTGATCATCAAATATATTGTGGAAATGGGATTAAAAAATGTGTGGTTATTATTAAAAAAAAATAATGCTGAACATATTCTTTCGAAGAAAAATAATAGCATGTCTGTAGAGTGATAAAGTGTCCCTCGTACCAAAAAAGTAATATGTCCAATGTATTAGAAATGGAATTAATTATCTACCCAAAACAGTGAATGATAAGCGAGTTTAATGATGTCTAAAAACTGTTATTTTCGTAAGCATTCCAGATGATGAAGAAGAAAATTAAAATGCGAGAGAGAAGCAAATTTTATAAAAATACGGAATTACTTACATTATTCACGCTTAGACAAGCGATTTTTAAATGTATGATTTTCGTGACTGCTCTTGCGAAGATCATTTTGACTTCTTCTATTGTTCCCTCAGTTACACTATCAACATCATCAAGAACTCGCAACTTATCTCACTACTCCGAGTCCATAGTTTGCAATGACTTCGTCATAATAACACCAAATGCACACGGATATTGTAATATTTGCTCATAGCGCCGCGGTCAACGCACATAACTGTCATTCAATCATATATAATGCTGTGATATCTGCATACCTAAAGAAAATTTAGATCGAACGCTAAAATTATGTTTTTAAAACAAAACGCTATAAAAACAAAGTATTACAAAGTGAAATTTTGATACGTGTGCCAAGGTAAAAAATGCATCCAATCTGTTCATGTTACGAGTGTGACCTTGACATTAGTCACAGATTGTTTTCAAAATGGCGAACGGCGTAATCTTACTTCGATGTATTTCAAATCATTAAATTGATAGTCGATATAAGCATTCAGATAGTTTTTTGTATTATTTCAAAAGATGTTTTTTTGAATTTCTTATGAAACATCTGCGGAATAACAAGTCAACTGTTTGTCGACCGTTTATCAACTTCTTCAAAAAATAGATGTCGAATGCTGTTATCAACTTCACACCTTTCAAGGAATCTTCTTAGTCATATTTTGAGGCACCCGATGAAAACAATTTTGATATTAAAAAAAAATACGAATCAAAAACACATACACTACCAGATTTTAAATAAAAAAAATGGTTGTAATGAGCGAAATCAGTTCAGAATATTTGAATTTTGAAACAAGAAAAATAGTTGTCATGTTTTCAAATAAGTGCTTTGTAAAAAGCAACTAAAAACCATCATTTAATTTTTCCTTCTTAATATACCAGGAATGTTTTGATTGGAACTCTGAATTTGTGTCACAGAGTCATATTTTATATTTTGACTATTTTATCGAATACTTCACTAAATTTGAAATGAAATAGTATGAAATTATTGTAGTTCTAAAAAGATTTGATTAACGAATACAAATCTTGAACACTTATTTCGGGTATTCAATTATCGAGCAATGGATTGAAACGAGAATATTCTGATCGCTAGACAGAGCTTTAACCGATATACCAGTATTAATCGGAGTCTGCAAATATGTGTTCATTCGAGAAATCTTCAATCTGACTTGAGTCAATTGAATTCATAAAAAACGACGTCTCGTGTTGGAAATAATGAATATTAATTACAATATTATTGAAATCGAGCTAGGTGAATAATTAAATTTTTGTAAAACGGTGACAGTCTCACAGAAATTTGAATATTCCGTCGATAACAAGAAATCGCAGCGATTAGAGCGACATGATATTTGCAACAACGAATAAGGATTAATTAAAAGCCAGTGCTACTCAATTTGACTGTTTTTATTTTAAAAGTTAATTTTTGTACATTAACATATGTTTTATCATTACTTTGTTATTACACGGATGAACTAGAAATGACAAATTAAAAATAATAATTAAAAAAGTTTAAGATTGATATGAAATTTTATAAAAAAACACTCAGTAAGAGTGAAGCAGAATTTAGCGTAAAAAAGTTATTACGTCGACAAAGTGCTTTGATGATTGCTGTTAGTTGTCATAAATTTGGGAATTGTAATTTTCGTTCTAACAGTTCATAATTTACCTCAATGGAAAATGTATTATTGTGCAAGACTTGCAGTACAATTAATTGGTTTTGTATTCGCTAAAAAACAATGATATTTAACGCGTTTACGTTAACGATAAAATGGTAAAGGCTATTTTTTACTATAAAGGAAGCCGTTAATTTTCTTTTGCGATTGAAAAACGTCGTTATAAAAAGCAAGAACAAAACACTTGAAAAAGCGTCCAATTTATTCTCAGTTCATCATGCAGTATAAACATTTCTTTCTCCTACATGTAGTTATGATGAAAAACATTGACAAACCTTATGAATATACTGCTATATCATCTCTGTCAAATGAATATTATCAATCTAACATGACGTATAATAATGATTGTACAACGTTGAAAAGCAAAAACCGATAATCCCAAAATTACTAAAAAGTCATTTCATACACTGTGTAATGACAGATATTTTTTAAAATAATATTTTTAACGACAAACAAAATCAAAGATTAATAGTTACAATCACATTGCGCAATGTCAAATTACATCTTGCAATAATAGGTTGATTGGCTACTAAAAACTAGCAATTTTTTTATTGGAAACTAAAATATGATAAAAAAAAAAACCGGTACATTTTTGAGTTTCAATACTAAAACGTCTTTCACCATTAAAATTGCAACGTGGCATATCACTTTTTCCTTTTAAACGCATCATATGTCCATAAAGCACCGCAAAGCCAATAGCCAAAGCAGATTCCTGCTTGAAAATGGCTGCCGCATTGAATTCGTATGATATTATTTATTAGTTATGCTAATAATATTTCATTTTTTTGTTGGCACCGAGGTATGCAACTTGTACAATAAGAAAACAAATTTCATTCAGATTCTAAATTTATACTTTACAGATGACGCAAAAAAAGGAACAATAAAAAAATATTGCAGACGAATTAGTCACCTTTGATTGTAATGGCACGCGATTGTCATCTTACAGTAACTGTTACTAAGATAACTGTTTTCTACATTATTACTTATTTGCTACGGAATAATTTTCCATTCGCTCGGATATTATAATTACCTCGATCGTGATCTCGGTGTAAAGTTTTTCACAGCACAGTAATCGTTGATAATTATGACAGTTCCAAATACTAATTATCTTGCCTATAACAAGTATCACGTGTTTGACAATATTTCTTCGATTAAAACATTGCTTACTATATCAGCAATCATAAATAATATTAGTAGAACATTGTGCCTTATTAGAAAGGCATTATATTTGATAAATAAAAATACAATGCTAACACAATTTAATATTTTTATAAACAGGAACGGTTTCGATCATTGCGAGCATTATCAACGAATGCTTAAGAATTGTAAGGTGATTCAGTAGATAATGTTAGCGATGAGAAAAACCGGTCTCGATAGTAAAAATATAAGAAGAATATGAAGAAGAAGCCATAAATACTGTGATTATTTAACTTCATTAAAATTATAATAGATTTGAGGAATAAAAAACAATGAAACAGTGTAAGTCAGTTTATTGTTGACAAACTAAAATATAGTAACTAAATGTTCGTTGGATTTTATTAAAGTTATTCAATGACAGAAAAATTATGTATGTTCCGTGATTTTGTAAAAATTATAATAAAATCAATAAAAAATAGTGATCATTAAGAAGTGTGAATTATATTCAGTCGAAAAACTTTTTTTTTTATATTATTTATATTTTATAAGCAAAAATGTCCAGCAGAGAATTATTTCAAGAATATGGCCTAGCGAGAAAGATTAGCTAATATTGAAAAAGCTTAAAAAAAAAACAAAAGTTGAAGCAATTTAGAAACAAATAGTTTTCGTAGAAAAACTAATGTTAATTCGAATAGAATGGCCGAAAAAAATGATATCGCTTAATTTTTATATTCAAATTTCATCGATTACGGTTGGTTAATATTTATTCATAAATAAGTTTATAATTTTTTCTGTTATTATTAATTTGTGAATTCTAACTTGTGGAAAGCAAATCTAGGTTAAGTCTCATTGTATAGAAATCGCGTTGCATCATTTAATTTTCAATAAACATGGTTATTTGACAATAAAGGCGTCATAATTTTCTTTCTTTATGAATATTCGTTTTTCTGGTCAACAAAATAAAATAATATTCCTAATGAACAAAAAGGTGTAAATAAATAAAATGATAATTTTTCTCAATTAAAATTTCAGTCATATAGCTTGAAAATATTTTGAGTGAGTAAATACTGAAAAAAATACTTAGTAGATTTATTAAAAAGTACGCAGATCTTATTATAAAATAAAATTTTATCAATTGACAAAATCAGCTATTATAAATAATAATGCATTCAATTTTGATTTATTGATTACGTGCAAAAAATAATGTAATTGTTGTTTTTTTTTGTGAAAGCCCTCAAAAATACACGCATGGATAAAATACCAACACTTCTACATATCACACATGTGTAGGTATTTTTGTTTATCGACTTAATAGTATCCGTTTATTTTGTGTATGTATGTATTTATGTGCATTCATAATAATATTACACCTCCCAGGTGGCGAGGTATTCCATACACAGAAAATAATTATTTTAACCTTCCCAAACTGTTTAGATAACGCGCGTTGTGAAGCTTAGTAAATGAAAAAACACGAATCGAAATATTATGAGTATCGCTAAGCTGACGAATCGAGAGATTTGGCCATATAACGGATTAGTTCAGCATCACACATTGTCAGAAATATGTTTATATAGGTAGTTGTTTAAATAATAAAATAATCCATTATATTCTAACAGAAAAAGACACTAAAATATAATATCAGCGTAATTATTTAAACAAGCTTTTCTTGCTCAAATGTACAATATATGATAAATAGCTGATGTCAATGCACCATGCATTATATCAAATACACGGTGTTCACCGGGAAGTTTTACTATTTTGTTCGGATGCCATATTGGTAAACATTAATTTCAACATATTCATGTTCGTATTTGGCAGTTGTGAAGTATAGACGCAACAAATTTATTTTCAACATACGTGTTTTAATAATTGTGACACTGAAATTAGCAATTTAAAAGCTACGCAATCAGAAAATTCAGGACTATATAATTGCATTATTGACAAAAAAATGTTTTGTTGCTTCAAAATACTAATCGTTGCAGTGTGGTATATTCTTTACAATAATAATTGTTTACTCTCAGACATTTATGTCATCACAAAATATTGCTAGAATACGCAAATATTTTGTCGCAACGTTTTTTTTTACTGTAGATAGAACAAATAAATATATTTTTTAAATAATCTAGTATTTATAATGTGATTATTAAATGTAGGTATAGTTAGAAATAAAATTATGTTTCCCACTGTTTTATAAGCACTCGATTAGCACTATGAGTACGTTGCTTCATAAAATTGATTGGATTGACTGCGAACCAAAGAAATTAATTTTATTATTAGTTGATGGCGGATTTATTAGTATACATTGATAGATTCAGACACAGAATAAATAACGCGGTAAATCAAAGACACATATTCTCGATGACAATCTTAATAAAAACATTTTTATGTTAATCGAAACAAGAGATTACGGGTGTGTTTTAGGAATTAATGAATTATTCAGTAACCAGCGCAACAATTGCATTTTTTTTTGTAAAATTAAATACAGGATTACCAATATATTTTAATAGTAAAGTGATATGTTTGATTATTTTATTTTAACCAGGGCTCGAATTTGATCAAAGCGGCATTTTAGTTTGTTAAATGCGCTGAGAGAAGCGCTTCGTCACGTAAAAAATATAATTTCGACGAAATTCCCGTTCCGGTTCGTAAATTCTTAAAAACACAATGCTGATGAAAAAAATATCGATATTTTTAACATAAAACGTACGTTTTTTCTGGAAAATTTTACATTTGGATTTCTGTTAATGAGATATAATTTAGGAAATAGAAAGAAAATAATGCACGAGCTATCCGTGCATTAGTGTACATACATATTTTTAATATTGAAAAAAAAAATAATCGTATCTTCTAAAAACAAAATTTAATGATTTTAATATAAAAGATTTCACATGGTCAATATTAGAAAAAGTGTCTAAAATAAGTACTTCAAATTGAGTTAGTTTTCTGAATATATTGTATTTCTGAAACACAATTTGATTTGCATATTAAATAAATTTGTGATTTATTTTAATGTTCGTATATGAAAATTATTAAAAATTTTAATAGCAACGTATTTGTAATGTAAAAAGTGATAAAATATTTTTTCTTTTATTCATTTGGTAAACAAGAGAAAAGAAGCGGAAGCAAGATAAAAATCATCTCAATCAATCATCAAAATCCCTAGAGAAATTGCAGCACAGCTTACAAATTGTACGATTATATAATATAATACAATGAAAATATCTTATTTTCATTTTGAAAGAGTCGGCATTTTTATAGTATAATTTATGATATTAACTGAAGGTGCTTGATGAAACTTCAATATCAAATTTGAATTGTTACAGCTTTGTACGATTTCACATGTTTTGTCACTCACGACCCAGGTTTCGCCTTTCGGCATCTTCAGGCATTCTATCACGCGGATGCAACAGAACTGATGTTAAATAAACTTCATCAAATGAATCATGAAAATTTCATCACTAGATGTTTGATAGTAGGTATCTCTATATGAAAAGAAAAAAAAAACAATTTATATTTTGATATTTTAAATAATAAAAACACTTTTTTTAGTACTTATTTCCACAATATATGTTTTGATCAGGACCGGTTTGAACCGGTCCTGATCAAAAAATATATTGTGGAAATCAGTACTAAAAAAATGTGTTTTTATTATTTAAAATATCATGCCTTTCCATCAAGAAGTGACAGTTAACACCTTAAAAGTGATTATATTTTGATGTTGGTTGATTAATATTTATTGATAAACCCTTTAACGAAAAAGTCGTAACAATTCAAATTTGATTTTTATAGTAGTTTCAAATAAGACAGTATAACACTGCTCATTTATGCCTATATATAATATATATTTGAAAGAAAAATTGTTTTTTTTTTGTGCTGCAAGAATAATTCAAAATCTGTCACTAATAAAAAAATTCACCTCTTCTAAACTTCCATAGGACCAGTGCCGGTGGTTCGGTCAGAGGGCTGGACGCTTCCCACTAAGGACGCTTAAGAATATATAAGTGTCAGAGTGAAATATCATGCGGAAGGTTTTCGACCCTGTTTTTGAGGATGATATTTGGTAAGTTCGGCGAATAGCCTCATCAGTGAAACCGACATAGCAAGATTGGTTAACACTCAACAACTACGCTAGGCCAGAAATTTGGGTTGATTAAAAAATGTGAATATATTATTTTTGATTTTCACTGGTGTTTTAATCTCTACTTTTATAATTTTAGCGGTTTTTTTTATTTCATCCAATCTGCCAAAAAGTGAAATTAATAAAAAATGGAAACTGATTAATTTTTATACTAATATTGTAATATGATTAATTACTACCAAATTAAACTAATCAACGTATTTCATTGAGCTTAAGTTGAGCCACTATCGTCACAGATGGTCTACTGTTATGACAAAGGAAATCTGTCTTTCTTCTGTTTACCTAATATGGCTATGGTCTCTGTCAAGATTTATGTTTATTTTTATCAAATGTTCATAATAATTTTATGCTTTAAGGGTTTTCTTACATTCTACAGACGTATTATAAGCAATACGCCTAAAATCTTCTTACACTAAGCGTATATCCTACTATGATTGAGCTCGGCTTTTGAAATAGTATGTTGACGCTATACGTTTTTTTATCTTTTGTTTTGCTGCCAATTTTTGAAGAATCGAAACGCTGTATATCTACTCTATGTGACAAGAATGCCTAATCAAGGTTTTATGTCGATTATCATGTTGAATAAAGACTCCAAGTCAAATGTTAGATTTTTAATACTTAAAAGTCTACCGTTCCACATAAGTCTAAAAGTTTGTAAGTGTCTTCTTTTAGTCAAACCTAAATAAAAACTTATCTTAACGCAATACATTTATTATTGGTTGCGTGATGGCCTTTAAAAATTCAATAAATAAAAACTAAAAAAAAGTACATATATGAACACGAATTTAATCAAGTAGAAGCCTTAACAAGTCGACGAGGAGAACACAGCTGAATAGAAATTAAATAAAATGCGCTTTTAATTTAAAAATATACAAGAAAACTATATTCTAGAAAAAAGATATTATATATCAGTTTAATTAAGCCAAAACTATTCAACAATCACGTGAGATGGAAAGACGCGTGATGAAGATGACGGACCCCTGGTTAACGATGACTTCACAGGACCTATGACTGTTTGAAGTCAGTGATTGGCTTAGGAGAGTGGAGGACCGAGCGAAGTAGAGGAGAATAATTAAGAGGGCCAAGGTTCACCTCAGCTGTAGCGCCAGTTGTAGAGATATGAATCATTATAGCTTTACAATACTAAGTAGTTAGTATTGTTACCCACCTTTCATTTACTAATGGAAACAGATCGAGAAAAGTTAAACATGTTTCATGAAATGGAAATACAAAAAAAATGTTTATTTTGTTTTATACTAAATATTCTTTACTGCATAGCTGGTAAGCTAGGATTGATATGTATTATTCTGACCTCTTACGGCCGTTCCCAGTAACTTAAAACAAAAACATTTAAAAAAATATGCAAACAGCCTATTATGGTTTAAATCAAGGTTATTTAATATTGAGTATAATTAACGTCTAAAATAATTATGTGTAAATTTGACCAAGAAAAATGAATATTAATAATCTTCATTTACGAATAAGAATAGCCACTAGGTATATACATAATTGGCGACCAATTAAACACGTGCTTTGTTAAGGGCACGTGTGAGACCTGTCAAATTAATTACTTATAAATATTCAAGACGTAGTCAGTGCCGTGCGGGAGGAGATAAGTTCAAAGATTGAAAGGAGTAAATAATAAATGACAAACCGCAAGAACATAAAACACCAAGAAGCAAGACAGCGAGATAGAGGAAAGTTTTTTTATGGGAAACAATCATGTATTTCGTAATAAAATAATTGATTATATGCAGTCTGTGAGTATATATGTGACCGCTCAAAAATATTTTAGACTCGCGGTGTTATCGCAAATTATGTCGAATACAAATTGTGGAGTACATAATCTCCTTGTCATTCGGTTGCTCAATCGCTATTTTTTTTGAAGTATACGGATAGAAAAACAAGGCAAAAACAAGACTAGTTATCTAATTTTTAAGGTAAAGCAATATTTTAACTGTTCGTACTGAGATGCGAGCGCGTGATCTCCACAAATGAAGCCAACCTCGTTGACCACACTTTTAATTATACAAGAAAGATAATTTGGAATTACTATGATTATTGATGAATAAAATATTTGGATTTTAAGACAATCGAGATCAACTAAAAGAGATTGGATTTGACGAATATCAAAGCAATATCAAAGCAATATCAAATTTATTGGTAGGGTGGTAGTTGATCTCAGAACCATATGATATTGCGGCCATAAAAACCTCATGAAAAAGTTAGCTCCCAACTGAAATTCCACGCACCGCAAACATGTTTAAATAAAAACTGGATATATATAAAAATAAAGGTAAAAAAAATACACTTTTAAATGGACCATGGAATCAACTGATTTGTTGAATAAATAATTTGAAAATATTTTTGTCATATTTTTATGAATTTGGTTACTGCAGAAACTCCGGACCGGACGGATGTAAAGACCGTCGATGCAAGCAAACAATACGCATGAGTTTTTTTTAATTGACTGTTAATATTACGGCATGAATTCATTTAATTAGCACTAAAAATGATTAATTCAGTCACGTGTTGACCGATTATTCACATTACTATCGATTTACGTAGTTTTTTTAAAATTTTAAATTATGTTGTCTATTTTTACACTGATAATAACAATCAAGAATTCGGAAATCTTTCATACCATTATTATCGACTTTCAACGTGAATCAACCCTCGTCCGCTTTAATCCGTTGTGTCGAGGTTTTACTGCACTAAATATAGTTGTAGCTTGCACACTTATACACATTTAAAAAGGGCATTGACTCGCAATAAATTTCAAGTGATATGTATTCGTGAAGGTAAACCAAAACGAGGTCTTCTCGGAATGTCATACGGTCGATGAATCAACCTTCAGGGATAATTTCCAATTATATTCATTAGCATAAAATATCAATAAAACGCGTATATTTTGTGAATTAGCACAACCGTTCATAATACTATGATGTAAACGTTCAGTAGAAAATGATTGTTCGAGATGTTATGTGTGGTGCCAGGGTGTCGTTTACACGTAAATTTGTTTGTTACTTGTTCACTGATTCGAAATTAAATACTTGATATAAAGGGCTTATGCGGGCGAAGGAATATCCGTTAAAATGTTTAGGTTTTTATCAATCGGTTATATAAAAAAATCTGTTTGATAATTTTTAGACAATAAAAGTATTTTTTCCATATTTTAACGTCATTATAATTATATTAAGTATGCAGTATACGAACTATCGGTTCGAATGCATCCGTATACGAAAATGCACGATAATACCGAAAGACGAAATCTGGTCCGTATGAGACAAAACATGTACACAGTTTGAACGATTCAAATTTGATATTTAACTCCCATGAAGACACTAAGTTGAAATCTTTAAATTTAAAGTAGTCGAACAGAGATATTAAGCTAAAATGCGAGAAGAGCTTTTTCTAAGCATTCACATAGATCGAGATTCAAGTGTCGACAAAGTTCAATATCATTTTTTTAAATTTTAAGATAACATAAATATAATTGTTCGGTTGATCTTAAGAGATTATTTTTTTGAAAGGTTTTTATAATTCATTTAAATAATCATAACATTTTTTTTTGTGACGATTTTGATAAATATTATATATCAGTGTAGATATATCAAATAGCAGCAAATTTTATTCTGTAGTCGGTTTGCACACCTGAGTTTACAATACTGTTTATTATATCTGCATTGAGACGCTTGATTACATAGCACATGATTATATCTTTACACTGTATTGGTGTGTGTAAAAATGATGTAAACAATGGTATTCAAATATTCGGGTTATAAACTTTATATCCATAGCGTGCCGCCATGTTAGAAAAATGCCCACCAGAAAAAAACAAAAAAATAACAATTTTAAATAGAGAACAATGTGTTATTGATACAATTTCATTGCGACATCTACGGTGATGCTGATTACACTAGATCAGGGGTGGGGAATCTTTTCATTTCAAAAGGCCACATTCACTTATCTGATTCAACATAAGGTCGCTAAATTAGTAAATATGTGGCTAAATTAAGCGTTCATTAGTCAACATGCAATTAAAAAAAATCTTTTAGAAAAAAATACACATTTACAAATCTAATTTTTTATATTGTATATTGTTAAAAATTTTTTATACATATGTATGTATTTAAAGGAATCATATTATATTAAATATTATTTTTTGTTGAGATCTATTATTATCGCCGTTTCAATTTTGTTATTAATACATACATAATAAAGTACGCACATCATTAAAAATATTTGTTAATATTACAGCTTAACAATCTTTAATGGATAATTTGCTTCTTCTATTTGTTAGAAAAAATGACCATTTGGTTCGATTTGACTATATTTGCGTTTTATCAATCAAAAGGCCGCACTAGAATAGTTAAAAGGCCGCAGGTTCCCCACGCCTGCATTAGACTATTTCATTAACGAAAAAATAAATAAAAGAGAACAAAGCCATTACTAATTAACGTTAAAATGATTGAATTATTTTTTTATTTTGAATCCTGAAGATCGATTGTAGATATTCAATTTGAAAATAAAATAAATACTCAATTACGGGCTTAAACAAATACATTTTTTATACCTTTGTTGGATAATTAAGTGGTATATTAACAGCACATTTGTTTGATAATTGAGTGGTATATTGATCAATTCTAATTAATTATTATTCATATAATCGATTGTTATTTTTGTGTTTAAAGGTTGGCAAATTATTTCTTATTATTTGGGATGAAGAAATAAAGCTAAATCGATTATAAAAACATGCCTTGCATTTTTTTTTATATATTTCATTAAATGAGTGATCTTCTAACTTTTAATTTAATTGTAACTCCCGAGACTAGGAATATGAATGTAAAGCGTGGGTAATTTTAAAATATATGTTAGCTTTGCGATAAATTCACGAAGTTACTTTGTGTAAATTATTTTGAAATATTAAATGAAAACTGTTGTATAGATCATTTAGAAAAGAATATATTTATTTAAAGATGCTCATTAAAATGGTGTAACAAACAAACGTAGCTAGAGCACAATAGCGTATTAATTAATCGGAAACATGTCTAAGATGGACAACAATATATGTTGACATATTTTTTGATTTTTATATTAGATGTGATAAGATAGATAAACGCAAACGTAACTATGTATATGTATTTTAAATCTTAATTATATAATAACTATGCAAGCTTTATATATGCCCAAACAACTGAAATAAATTGATTTTCTTTTAATATGTAGATACTTTTTTGTGTTTGTACCAGTCGATTAGTCACATTCGGTCACAATACCCGTGAAATAAACATGTTATACTACAAATTTGGATTGTGGGCATTGACTTCAAAAGTGAAAAACTCAATGCCAGATCAATCATAGATAGAGAAGAAGAATTAAAAAAAAATGACAGAAGAATGAGACAATCATTCACAGACGATCAAATTGAAGACTAAATACAGTGAGTGTTTGCTATTCGGATTGATCGTTAACCGATCAACCATGTTTTACAGATAGAATTAATGGATTAGTAAGATCTTTTTAGTTCGTTATCCGAATATATGTTCGTTGTTCAAAAACACGCAAAAATCTTTTGTCAATTTGTTCGTTGTCCGATTTGTTCGCAATCCGAACTGCTCGTTAGCCGATCACCCACTGTATTTTGATTGATTATTAATAAATTCCATTTATTTAATTTTTCCAATATTAACTGAATTTCCATAGAAAGTATTATATAATTCGTATTGTGTTAGTTTAATGTAATGCTAACAATGATCAAAAAGGTCTTGTTATTTTTATTATACAATTGTAGAAATTCTACAAAATGTTATATTTTATTTATATGAACGCATATATTATGTATTTTGTATACGTTAATCGGTCACCCACTGCATATGTACGACTGATGTAATATCTTTAAACGATGATAGGCAGTGTAATAAAAAACTGGTTCGATAATATTCGGAGATTAACCGCAACAAAAAAGGAAAGTAATTGGCCAAATTATAGCACAAGATCAATTATTATACAATTCATAAATGGATCAAGGACAGTTGAAGTAATGATTGCTACTTATTGCTGCATCAGTAACAAGTGGGAAAGTATACAACAGTATTCTATATGTTATGAGATACATATAATATAAAACATTTTATTTTAATAAAAAATAATTTAAAGTTATGACAGCGTATCGTATACAAAATTCATAGTACAAAGTGTTCATATAAATAAAATACAACGTCTAGTAGTATGCCTACAATTTTAAGAAATAAATATTAAGACCTTTTTGATCATTGCGAGAATTATAAACTATTACAATACAAATTAAAAAAGACTGTCATTGTAAATTTAGTTACTGTTAGAAAAATTTAGACGATAAAATTTACTGATAATCAAACAAAATACAATGGGTTGTTGGTTAACGAATAGTTTGAACTGCGATAAAATTGGACAACGAACACTATCACAATTGAAATTTGTGTTCGGACAACGAACACATATTCGGATAACGAACTAAAACTAACTTTCTAATCCACTTATTCTATCTGTAAAATAAGGTTGATTGATCAGTTTACGAATAATTCGGATAGTGAACACAATCATGGGTTGTTAACCGATTACCCACTGTATATCTAAATCAACTTAAATATTTTATAAATAAATAAATTTAAGTTAAACATAATGCCTAGATAAAAGTAGCGATAAGTAACTTATGTGGTTCTTACACAAAACTCAGACAGTAAATATAAATACAATACTTTGTTGGTTAATACATATTTTATATTATATATATTTCGTTTTTCTATGCTTTGTTGCTATCATTGAAGCAATGTTTTTGGTATAGACGATTTTTTATACAAATTTTAAATGACATTTTACAAAGAATCCAGCTATCCAGTATACGTTTCATCATACAAAAAATAGCTTCACTGTCAATTCAGATAATCCGTTCATTTGACTGAAGATATTTTCCGCAAAATATCTTTTACCTTTGTTTATCTCTCTTCGATGTTTACTGATTTGAATGACAACAGTTTCGGCGACAAGTACCGCCTTTTTTTACAGTTGTGAATTTATGAATTCGAAGAGATTTACAAAAAAAAATTCAAACAGACACACAAGAAGATATTTTGAGTATTGGAAATAAAAGGCCTACAGATGTCTGTAACGCCGTAGGCATTTTATGATCGATAGAATCTTCTTCAATAAATTCTCTTCCACATCTCAGTAAAGTGTTATTTAATTTTGGTTTCACGCATATCACTTCAAGCCTTTCAATCATTCCACAATTTACGTGACTAGTTGAGCATAATATTATTACTAATTACCACAATTCGGTTGAGTTTTCGACTATTGTGGTTAAAAGTTATGTATTTTACAACCAGAGTTAAACGCAAGTGATAGCGAGTTGCAAGACAGTGAGTTTAAGCTGATTTTGTTAATAACCATTCAAAAATTATCATCGTAGATATTGTCTATCACTGAATAGTCAGTGATACTACTAAATACTAAAATATCTTAATAATAACAATGTACAAATTAATGAACCACTACAAGAATTTTCCACTTCGGAGACCACTTTATCCTTCGATACCCCCTTCGTGTATGGAAATTCACGCTCTAATTACGCTTACGTCTTACATATGGTTATTATTACAGTAATATGAACCTATCGTTTGTTAATTGGAACGCGCGAAATTCAAATATAACAATCACGTGATTGAATGATTCTTTTTTGAAAATTTTAACAGATACGTATCTGTCAAAATTTTGAAAAAAGAATAAGTCACCATTAGCATTCATATTTAAGGCGTATGTAGAGAAAATGAAATAACATCTTTTTTGGTGTGTTATTGAGTCGATTGTAGTATTTTGCGTACGCATTAGTTACATTGCAAAGTAAAATATCTATTTATGAAGCGGTATTTATAAAATGTCCTGTGGCTCATGTGTATCCGTTTATATCGGACAGACAGGTAGAAGTATATCCACTCGAGCTAAGGAACATGTAAGATCATTCAACAGTAAAAAAACAGATTCACAATTTGCTAATCACGTTATAAAGGAATCACATAATATAAATTCAAACTCAGCGCCTAAGTGTTTGTATCTTTGTAATAAAGGTCGCAAGATGACGGCTTTCGAACACCTAGAAATCAATAGATATCAACTATCACAAAGGATTCTTAACGAACAAATTAATATACAGCGATTGCCATTGCTAAACCCTCTACAGGGGGCCGTTTTGTTTCCAAGCAAGCAACAAGCAAGGTCGTTAAAACAGGAGAGAAGATGTATTGTGTACCTTTTCTACACAGCTATATATATATTATTGATAAACAATGTTCGTTTAAGCATAGTTTTCACGATGGCGTGAGGCGGAATAGCTATCAACTATATCCTAAAAAAATAATTTTGTATAACTAAAATACATTGCTATTTCTTTCACCGTGTTAAAATATCTATAGTTATTATTGACTGTTTTTTTTTTATTAGTGTCAAGAATGCAATTTTTATAATTGAATTTATTATGTCCGAATATTCAGTTCAAAGGTAATATACAAATTAGTCCAGAATGTATGGTATATTTTTAGGTAACCTTTAGTTTCGAGAGAGATTTTAAGCATGATTTGTTTATATGCGAATTCTAATAAGCTCGTGTCACTTGTATCAATGCCCGTATGAATACATATTGAATATGTATAATAAGTAAGATAAATTTTGGTGATGTTTGGTGTATTATCGGGTAAAGTAGGAAACCTTTTTATTATCTCAAATATCAAAATGTATATAAGATTAAGTTTTTGCTTGATTCATAAATATGGCTTGATATTACAACATTATTATATTTTTCTTAAAGTTTATATTGGAATAAAAAAAAAAAGTAACAACTTAATTATTCCGAAATATTTTCAACTTTTATTTTTATCAAATTTCATCAAGCACCTTCAGTCGATATCATAAATTTAATTTTTATATAATTTAATACTTAAGATTAGACGCACGAAATGTGGTCTTGTCTGGTGACAAATGTAAAGTAAAAAGATAATTTTTTTTTGCATTTTAACACGTTTTTTTTCATGTGCCGTTTCAAAGATAATATCAATTAAAATTAAATTGCTTATTTTATCAAACGATGTGATATGTGTTTAAAATATTTGGACATACGATCTTTTTGTATTTGAAAATTGTTAAGCGATAACGTTGAAATTTTTCTATCGTATTTTACAATTTGTTTACTTATGATGTTTCGCTTTGGAATTTGATTATTACAATTGTTCAATTGTAAATAATATTTATTTGTTTTGATATTCTCACATGCATTGGATTTTTACCACTAATGTATATGTATGTTAGGATTTAACCGTCTTGTTACAGCTGCATGCAACGTGCAGCTATATGCACAAGTGTCAAATTTTGTTCTCTATCAATAAACGACGGCAAATATATTATAATAAATGTTTTATTTATTTATTTGATTAAAAAGTCTCTACACCAAATTGCTCTCTCGAAAGAATTATTTCGCGTACAAAACATGAAAAGTAAAACTTAATGTGTATTTCGCGTTATATGATATGTATATCACGCGTGTTTTTTAATAGTTTCTATGCGAGTTTTTGATTGAAAAGGTTTTCATTTTTTTTTAAATAATTGTTTATTTTTGACACGGTGAAAAAATAGCAATGTATTATATTTTAATTCTACATTTTTTTTTATAAAATATAGTTGATGGCTATTTCAGCTCACGCCATCGTCAGAACTAGTGCCAGTCAGAATCAAAATATTTCTGACGATGTGTGAGCCGAAATACCTATCAGCTATATCTTATAAAACGATTTGTAGTATCGTGTTATAATGAAGTTCTACCAAATAAATGCTATTTCAATCTATAAGTTTATTTTTTAGTTGACGTAAAGTATTATTAATACGGAATGTGAATTTGATTTATGGTGAATTTGAATGTGGAAATCGATAACTTCAACAAAGTTGAAGTTGTTATGTCTGTTAGCTGAAAATTTTTGTCGGCAAATCAGTTCAACGCTTTTCGTATACATTTTAGAATAGACAAAAATTCAGAGAATTGTTGAAAGCATCATGAAATAGATTTTAATTTTAAAATTTCATTTCAATCCGTTGTTAACATATGCCAAAAACGTGTTCTTGGTATTTTTAAAACAAATATGATTGAACAAATGAACAAGTACATCTCTCCAAACAAAAAATGTGTTTATTAAAAAAAAAAAAAAACAATAAAAAAATGTTTTCTATCCACTCATATATATTATCATATGATAGCGACTCGCTCTGCGAGCATCATAAACACATGATAACAGCCGTAATGAGCAAAACCGGTCAAAATCTACCGTAAAATCGAATGGAGTATAATTAAAATTATATTTTTTGACTTTATTTTTCTAGGTACAATATTTCGTATATTTTTATTTATATTGCATATTTAGATAATCAGTTTATTATATGATATATAAAGTTATATTCTGCACAATAAACTTTAAATGACACATTTCACTCCACTATTTAATATATTAAACTTATAAACACTAAAAATGCAACATTTTTAATTGTCTGTAATATTAATTGCTGTTTTATCATAGTTTTATAGTAAAAAATGCTATTTTTAGTACTAAGGTCGTAGTCGATGATACATGATTGTTATATAAAAAAAAATATTCGTCAATTATAGAAACATTGATAACGTAAAAACACATGCAAAATTATGCATTGATTCCATGTTTTGTTACTAGCTTTGAAACGTGTTCCGACAGTTTAAAATTATTTCTAAAAATATGTTAGACATGTAGGTTTAGTTATCGAGTTCTTTGTACCTTAACAAAGTAATCAAATAAATTTGATATTGAAATCAATTTTCACCAAAAAACTTTAAATTTTTTATTTTTGATAGTTTCAGGGGTAGCAACACTAAATGAGAGTTGTCACGCCTTCCAAGTCCTTTTTAAACTTATGGATGCAGGTATAGAACATTGTTTTGAGTTCAACAACCTCGCATACTCTAAAGCTAATTATAATTCATTCCAATTATCATTTAAAAAAATGTAGTTTTATCTTGAAATTATATAATTAATTTAACGATTTAAGCGTTTTGCAGTGGTTATAATCAACATATCATGCACATTAATTACTGATTACTTACGTCTTCTACGAGAATCTTAATATTATAAACTACTTTTGTATTATATCGGCAGAAATAATTATTACGGAATTTTACTACGTCAGTAATAATAGCTTTTTCGAATACTCTATCTAAGTCAGGAATGGCGAACTTATGGCACATGCGCCACGAGAAAAAATAAAAGTGATTATAAAAAAAGTTTTAGAAACGGTACACACATTTTTGATTTAGTTTCTTTTTACATTATTTATAACTTTTCGATGTGTTAATGCTTTGTTTACAATAAAGTTATATAAACATTTGATGCATTTTTTTATTTCCATGGCATGTGGTAAGCGACGTAAAATTATAATAAATATAAAAATAATGCCACTTAGACTCAAAAAGGTTAGTCACTTGTGGATCTTGGTGATATACGAGAAATGATTTACGGTAACAGTATACATTGTGATTGAATGGCGTTATTGAGAATATTTTTCAAAGATTTTGTGTATTATAAAATTATTGGTTTAATAATTAAACCATATTTTGAAAGTAAATTTTCATTCTTATGCACTGATTAAGTCCGGGAAGTTCGTGTCATGTCGTGTAACCACAAAAATGGCTGTTTTTAGTTAAATATAGCATTAGAAACATTAAGTCATACTAAGCATAGCGTGTTAAAAAGTTGTAAGTACTTATATAACATTAAAAAAATCTTCTTTTAAATATATTTAAAAAAATGGAAATATTGTAAAAATAGAATTACTTTGATCAATTTGTTACATATTTTGTGTTTTAGCAATATAACTTTGATTCCATTTTTCTTAGTTTGTTTTTATTGTTACATGTTTTTGACACAAGCTTTTCGAAATTTAAGTATATATCAGTTCCAACAAAGGTACACAAAAAATATTATAATTTTCTAAAACATGAAGGCAGCGGTTCCCAACATATATGTTTCTACACCCCCTAAATATGCATATATATATATGTGTGTGTGTATATCCGCAGATTCTAACCCTTATTTTAAATTGACACAAAAGTAAAGATATGTTTTGAATAATAATAACTTTAAAACAAAAAAATAAGTAATGAAAACTTTTAAAAAATGGCAAGGTTTTGCTACATGATATGAAGTCAAATTTATTTGTAGATATTATGGGATTAAAATTGTTAATATTATTAAAACGTTTTGGGGCATCCCAGGAAACCACTGCGTTACGGAATGTTCTTTATTTTAACGTATATTTATCTCACATGTTTTCAATTTAATTTTGTGCATTTTATTGTGATGAATGCTTCTAAGATATCAACACAATACGTTTCAGTTAAAATGTAATATCCACCTTTGTAACACATAAAATGTACGTATTCAAAACAAGTTAAAACCGACATAAATTATTGATCATCCGTCAATATAAGCGGCACTGCGATTTACTAGACTTTGGCACATGTCAGTTTTAGACTTAAACCGCGGTTTAATGCACGCACTGTTTTATTTGGTCTGTTTCTCACACTGTTTATACGTTCAGGTATTGAATTTTGGACTTGTTCGTTTTTACCGGCTGTATCGATCCAACAGCTGACGAATTCGGACGATTAATCCGGAATTTGTCCGGAATTGAACCAACAACCTCCCGCCTCGCGACTGTTTTCAATACTAAAGCGTTTGACAACACTTCGCGAACGCACACCAACAAAAGATAAATAAACAAATACAGACACGAGAAAAAAATACATTCGCACCAATACACCGGTATTAATCTGCAACAAGTGTTTTTATGTATATTACAGTATAAGTTCAGTTACCTCAATTAAAATCATCTTAGCAAAAGATTTTCGGAAAACATACCTGAATACTAATTTCATACTGAACTTAAAGAAATAACATAAGTCCTATTCCAGTAGAAAAATGTTTTTTTTTTATATCTATAACATATTGACTGAAAGAATAATAATTGAGAGATACATAAATCAATTATTCATTTAGCATAAAAGCACTTTTTCCTGGATTTTTGAATATGAAATATTACTGCCGTTGCTTATATTTAGAAATATTGCACATTATTAGCGAAAGATGTAATGATATTATACTTCTCACAAATTATTTCGTGGAATGTCTAGATTTATATTTAGGGTCCGTTTTTTTTATTAGAAAATATCCTTTGTTTGAAATAATCTGAAACAGTCCTAAACAATAAATCAAATATAAAAAATCATTTCAAATTACAACTATCACCAATTTGAAAATGACATCACTAAAAAAAATATTCTTAAAAAAATAATGTGTTATACACCCAGTCCTTTTTTAACGCGATCAATGGTTCCAGAAAACGGCGCGTAAAAAAATCACAACTTTCATATAATTTGACAATTTGGTTCCAAAAATTGAAATATCGCGAGAAAATGTCCCAGAAACGTATGAAAAACTGCCGTCCAAAAAATCGCGTATAATCGAATTCGGGTAAAAAAAAATTCGCGTTAAAAAAGGACTGGGTGTACTTATATGCCTGTTGCTATTGTATTCAAAATGTAAGTTTTTTGATATGTGTATCAATATATCTCATAAAAACTTTAAATGTAACATGCATCAAACGGAAATAATATAAAAGATAATAATTCAATTTTAATTATTTTTAATAAGAAGGCGGGCAATTAGGGTGCAGCCTGAACTGCGATATTAAACTTAAATTGTGATAAGCACCTGCAGATAAAACGGTGTGGTGGAAATAGTTTGTAAAGGCCAGAGAGCGTAAACAATTTAATATGTTGATTTTCCACTCATAAATTAAGCAAAATAATTTGTAGTTATAAGGAAATAGTATCGGTCCATGACTCAATATTAGTATTAAGAAAAATTGTTTATCAGTTTAGAAGTAGCCAGAAATTTGTTTTTAAAATTCTTACCGCAGCTATCCATTTCCAATGCGTCAGATATATTCTTAAATTACTTGTTAGTATAACTCACGGGAGCTCTTAGTAGAAAAATGTTCCTTGGAAGATACACAACATCCAATTTACACCTCTTCGTAAACGAACAACTTATTCAACTGAAATTTTTTCATGTTTATGAATCATTTTAATTAATAACAGATACACGTTTTCATTATTAAAGATTATACTTTAATTATCCATTGTTGTAGACAGCATAGAAACAAATAACTCATATGAAATTGTATATTAAAAGGCTTACACATTTATTACAAATCATAGATTTTTTCTACTTAAGATAGTTAATATTACAAATTAAGGCGACGAAATCTTGAAATTATTATTCATAGTGCTTAAAATTCCTTTTCCCGTATATCTATCATTACTTATTCGATGAAAATATGGGTTGTAGATAATTTTAATATACACTTGGCTTTGAAATGTTGTAGAGATTACTTCTTTTTGATAATAAACATATTTTAATATTTTTTTCCATATTACAGTTTTGTCGTATAACAACTTAGTTTTCTCGAATAATAAAAGAGATATCTAAACATACAACTAAGAGTATTTCAGAAGCAAATTTTAGGAGGTATTCGAGTTTGACTGTAAATCATTTGTATTTATAAATATTGTCAAATGTCCGTGTTTTGCACATATAATTATACACATCCCACCAGAAAACATTGTAATATTCTACTACCAGATTCGTTATATTGATATATAAAAACAATGCTTATATATAACGAATTTTAAATATTACAACACTGCTTAGAAATTATTGTATATATATGTTGATTGATGTTGTCTGCCCACACATGGAATGCTACGTATATTAAATTAAACCAATGCAATTTTGATAAATCTGGTCAATATATTCCTTGTGCCCCTTTAAATTGAATGAAAAATAGCCTTATTTCTTTTGCAATCGTCGCTAGTATCTACGCACCAGATTTTTTTTCGTATTCTGGTCTTTGTGATAACTATGGAAAGTAGATTTGATATAAAATGATTTATTATTTTTTTAAATTAAATCATTAAATCAATTGCTTAGTTTTAAAAAGTAATCGGTTTTGGAGGCGATAGTATGTCAATAAATTTTAGGAGCGGGTCGAATATAGGCGCAAGAATATTTCCAACTTCGGTTTATGCCTTGCCAGGGTTTCGACTACTTGATTGCAGCATAGAACCGCTCGACGTCTAATTGTTGTCATTGCATGCATAGCCAAGAATACATAGGATGTGGTTAACACGTTTCGTATGCGATTATTTCATAATTTATAACTGCAAATAATAAAGTAATTGCCTGCCAGAGCTGAGATAAAATCACTAAAAATATGAATTTTGCTGGAAGAGCTGATAAAAAACGCCTGCGTGAATTTGGACGTAATTGAATTTGCTGCGAACGCAGATTCTTCCATACCCATACTGGATCAAAAATAGGTTTATCGCCTATATTTAATACAATTATTAATTATATGACATAGTGCGACACCTTTCTATGACAAATGGAAGTTCTATGTTCCACGAGAAGTATAACTGAAAACATATTGTTTTCTATTATCATATGTCTGTATTTAAAGAAGTAGGTATTTTACGATTCACACCTATAAACTAAATTCAATACAACTATTAAATGATACACTATTTTAATGTGTGTATATTTTTTTAATTTAGACAAGAAACTCTGTTACGTCACAATTGTGCAATTCTGAAATAAGTGAAATCGTACAATATAATAATGGTTTTTAATATTGAATAAGGTATACGATATCACACAAAAAGTGAGTTATTGTATATGCTTTGCGAAGATTGCTTTGTGATTGCATCACTGTCATTATTAATACTAGTTGATAGGAACAACAACAAAATAGTAAAAATTTTATGTGACCATATAAATTAAGAATTTTAAAGCTAAACGAATTTATAGTAAAATAAAATTTACCAGTGATTTATCTTGACATATAAACTTGAGTATGTTACAAGGACGCTTAAGTTAACTGAAACTGATTCTATAAATATATGATATTTTATTTGTTGATAATGCTCGCGATTAGAAAAAGCGGTTCCTGATCTTTGAAATTGTGGAAATAGTATTATACCAAATGTTCAAAAACAGACGACATCGGCATTGGAAAATGATTTCACTTATGTGTTGTATGTGAATATGTGTGGTTGTGTGTGCAGTTTCCACATGATCGATTTCACAGTGGATTGCTCAGCTCTGCAGCGACTAACTAACGTCATCAACAACAATAAAAAATTCAACACATAAATCTTCTAACACTTGAAAAACTTTGACACTAGCGCGACATATATAATATCTTAATGCTCCATCAATTTGATATAAAAAAAAAGTTTTTACAAATTAAATGTATTATAATACCTTTCTTCCAACAAGTGACGATTAACATATGAGAAGCCATTACAATTAAGACACTTACAGATATATGTAATTTGGGATGAATCTATAGTTGTATTTAAAAATGTTGTAATTCACAATTAACGCGTTAAAAAATTTCCATTCTATTCACGTCTTTGTAACACACCAGAAAATTCCAGATAAATTCTGTTTTAATCTGGATTTTTCAATTGATCAAGATAAAAATAATTCTCTTGGCTTTATACGAAGGTATACAACAATAATAATGCTATGTTGGTAAGTTGCCTAAATAGTTATTAATTACCAGAATTTAAATTAATATTATTATAAAAAAATCGATTGCATTTTTTTTCGTCACAATCAAATTTAACATTTTTTTATGTGAAGGTTTATATTATTTCGAAATTAAAAATAAATATTCCGTAATTATTAGAGAAAAAGTATTAATTTATTCTATGAAAAAATGATAAAGATTTTTAAATTGAGATTCTTTGAAGAAATATAATAATGTAAAAAAAGTGGCTTATGGATTATTCAATATTTTGAGAGTATTGAGTTGAAGTTTCTAAGAATATGATTTTTTTAACGAGAAACAATTATAGAGGAATTAGGAGTTCTAAGAGAACTTAAAAATCCTTTTTTTTTAAATAGACGAAACACGTGTCAAAATAAGAAACACAATACGTGGAATAATCAAAGCTATTTTAAATTGTGTATTAACTTTCACAAAATAACCACTGAATCCACTGAAAGTGCTATTATATGTGTTTGCACAAAAATCTACGAATCAATTTATTAATTTGTGCAGTGCCACCTGCCAATAGTCACTTGATGAAAAAAGTGGGCAATAGGCTTTGCATAAATTAATCGTTACAAAAAATAGGTATATATTATAAATGTTATTTTCCGAAAGATTTGTCTTCATAGAAGTTAATATTAAAGATTTCTTTATTTTCATCTTTCATGTTTCACGACTGACACTGAAAAATATACAATACTATTACTGCTAATTACTGATTTCATGAAGTTAACAGTTCAACAATGCGTTGGTCTCTCCACAAACCTATATTGAGTGTTCAAATATGACGGAAGTATTGAAAAAAATCATTTAACATTAAGGCTTTTTACCCTTGCAAAAAAGTAATTTAAAAATAATTGATGAAATAAGAACAGTTAAGCGTCGGTTCACTGTCAAGGCGACAATTAATTTAGTATTTTTTTGATTAGAAATATAAGAAGGAGTAAAGAGAAGTGTACAATTGATATAAGTAAGTAAGACTACATCTAAAATAATGTGATCATCTAACAATATTTTTATGAGCAGGTGCTTGTAAGTTTTGTTTCACAATCGACTCTCGGTCACGCGATAGTGTTTGTTTTACCAAGTGCCATATAGTCCTAATCGGGACTTTGCATTATCGCAATTAATATCACACACACAAACACAACGCTATTTAAAAATACATTGTTTTTACAACAAGTAGAATTTACGATTCGTGATATCTGTATTGAATTAATAGAGAATGAAAAACTTTAGATATTAATTAAAACAGAGGCATCTGTGTAATTATATTATTCAACAATTATATGTAATTAATTAACATAATCGATATAAATAAAATATATATAATCTTACTAACATTGCATTTGTTCTTGAAATAATTTTTACTAATCATTAAGAAACTTTTTGAACAGGGAAAGGCGAAAGTGGAGTGCGTATATTTCGTTTTTTCATTGATATTTTTTTTACTAAAAATCGATAAAATACTTGTTTTACCCACATTCATGTCATTAAGTTTCGCTTTATGATTCGAAAAACTTCTAAGTAGATTGTGTTGTTACATTGAATATCGTTTAATTACTTATTTATTGAATTATTATTATTTAAATACTTCTGAAGACTGTGAAAAGAAACAATGCTTTAAAAACAATGAGTCTCATTTCTCCGCCAGATTGATGTATTCTCATCAAAAAGCGTGGCGTTTAATTTTTCTCGAACATATAATTTATTTAGAGAATGTAGTCAATAAGCCGGGCACTGATATCCGTACAAGAGGCCTGCAAAGGCTTGACTTTGGTCACCGGGCCTCTACGTAACCCGGAAGACCGGATTCGAAGGGGTGAAAACAATTTCTACGCAATCTCGGGTTAAACTGGATCTAGCAATATATAAATAGGGTTTTTTAAAATAACTTCTAACAGTTATTATAAAAACCATAGAAAATCCTATATCATTGTAAATTCACGATAATTGGTCTTGCCATAGGCTAAGAAATATAAAATGTGTCGGGTTCGAGTGACAAGTCCGACAGTAAAAGTCGGGTTCTAGACGGTTCGGGCTTGAAAGAGTATGGTTCGGATCGGGTAATTTTGTTAAATTTCGGCCCCTGCAGGCCTCTAATACGTACTCTATATGTATCTATTATATTGGTAATACCACTTATCATTTTTTATATAACCTACATAATTTCAACCGTAAACATTACACTGTTAGCGAAATCTATGTACGATATCAAAATACATTTCAATAAAACGTCAAATTACTTATGATTATACAATGTCATAAATTGATAAGATATCTAACACATGATATACATAATTTCAACAGATGTCGCGTGCTTCCATTATTTATGAATATTTTTCAAAGAATTATTTTGTTTTTAATTATTTTTTGAATGTCAAAAAATACAAAAATAAAACGTTCTTTTTATTAATTCTACAATGCTTTAAAATTATGAACAACGTATTCACTTTAACGAAAAAAATCGGACTATAGTAATTTGGTGACTTCAAGATACATATAATAATATCTATAGAAAATGGCTATACTATTAATTAACCATTAAACTGCGGAGACTCGATTAATAGCTCAGCGATGTATCGTCTTATTGTATATATAATGTAATAATTTTTGAAGTGAGCTTATTATATCAAAAAAATAGTCTAAGCTAAATTAATAAAAAGGTGTGATTAAAATTGAAAGCTACAATAAATACGAACATTTTGTGATTTAGCTTAGTTCATGTGTTCAAATGTGTTCGGTATTGTTGGGTAGTTAATGATTTTCAATGTGGTATAAATTTGATGTATTTATTATAGATAAAAAAGTAACTATCTAATTGATCAATTGATAAGTTTATAGGTCTAATACAGACTGAAAATGATTCTAAAGGTAGTCACTTGTTAAATCGTTGACAATTTATACACCGTTTCAACCGAATACAAATGAACTCTTGAAAAGTCAAAGGCAATGAAGAATTTAGGTACTTTCACACAACGCTCATAAAAAGACACTAAGCATGAAAAAACCGTGAATTATTTTATTTTCCATGTAAGTTTTTGACTTAGATTATTTTATATTATAGTGTTTTCAGAAAACATAGTTTTATACAAATGTAGTTTGAATATATATTTTGTCCTTTCTTTACTTTTATCATATTAAAAGTCTAGGCTAGTTGGCATGAAGTAGATCTTTTTACTTTAAAAGTCATTGATTTACCCTGTAGTAATCAAATTAGATGTTGGTTCATATAGTAATTCTATATCCTAAGTCATTCAGAGACTTTGATTAAATCGAAATGATTCATTTTTAGAAGACACCTTCAAAATTGGTAATTTTGAGTGAGTATAAATTATTTTGAGTTATTTATACAGCGTGAGCTTAAATATATCTATTTAAAAAGCTTTATAAATAGATTGAATCCATTCACTGTACAGGTTTAATTAATATTAAGGGAGAAACACAACCTACGCGAATAAAGAATAGAATTGGAAGCTTTAGTATCTGGCTAAGGAAAGGCGATCATCTATTTTTGTTCAAGGTATAAATTACCTCAGAGGAAATTATATCACCTCTTAATCGTCTGGGAACGAGTGCCATAAAGAGGGAGTATTTTCAGGAAATGGGGGCAGTGCCAGCCGATGGACAATGCCGACGACGAAGCCACCCTCTCGAAAAAGGTTTAACCCCACGCTTGAAGTCAGTGGGTCGCGTCAAATATATGTATCATCGAAACACTTTTTCCATTCTATTTATAGAAGTTTGAAACGAGGGTGTCTGCCTGGCAGAACCTTACTTAGAACGGAATCAGAAATTATTTATGTATTTCGTATACGATACATATTTATTTAAATAGTTGTAAAAATAAATTTCTTTTATTTCATAAAAGGAAATAGCACATCACCACAGTGAAACGCATTTTATTTTAGAATGTCTCATAAATCGATGAGAAATATCACTAAAAAATATATATTAGAAAAAAATAGTCGCACACTTCTTCAATATTTTTTTCGTACTACACCCAGTCCTTTTTTTACGCGATACATTGGTTCCAGAAAAAGGCGCGTAAAAAAAATCGTGTAAAAAAATCACAACTTTCATATAATTTGATAAATTGGTTCCAAAAATTAAAATATCGCGTAAAAAAGTACCAGAAACGTATGAAAAACCAAAATTTGCTCTTTAAAATTTGTGCAAAAAAAATATGTATTTTCACGTCTTTATTGCTTATAAAAATATAATGAGACTATTAAAATATTTTTTTTTTTTCACTTATATGAATTATTCGCTGCTATCACTCTCGGCTGCGAAATGTATTCGTTTGTGATTTTTTGAACGAAAGAATTTTGCATTAATCAAGTTTAAGTTTTGTAAACAAAATTAAGTTTTAAAAATACACATATTTCTTTTATTTAAAAAATAATGAAAAGGAACATGCCTAGCATCATGTATAAATTTCTTCAAATTTGGGGAAAAAATCGCGTAAAAACGAGTGAAGCGCGTAAAAAAACGTAACCGTGCCGTCCAAAAAATCGCGTATAATCGAATTCGCGTAAAAAAAGAACTGGGTGTATATACATTATAATCAAAAAATATTCAGTCAGTCGTGTTAGTCGTGTCAGGCACATTAAAGAAATAATAAATGAAAGTAAATAAGTAGCTGTAAAACGAATGAAAAACAATTACTCACCTCATCCTCGAGAGAAACTGGAAAATGTGTCAGAGGTTTGACTGCGATGTCTTCTATAGCCTGACTTCTTCTAAAAAGAAAATTCAAAATGGCATAAATAACGCGATTTGCTTTAAAAAAACTAAAACTTTATCTCTTATCTTATTAAAACTGAAAAAAAAAATATATGCTAAGGTTATTTTCCGTATGTATTATTCAACCCATAATTTGTCTAATGTTTATTATTGCTATTTTGTACGACCTAATTAATTGTTTTAATTAACGGTTGTAATAAATTACTTGTTATGTTAGCATAACTGTTCAATGCATAATTGAATTATGTATTTTGCATATATAACAATTAGCTGTCCACATCTCACTAAATTTATGATCGTTTATTACACCATCTATTGAGAAATAAAATATTATAACTTCGAAATTCTCTCCCTTTGTTGAAATTGCAGAAACGATTACATAAATTGGTTCCGAAGTATTTAATACAAACTGATTTTCCTTATTTCTTTTTTGTAAATCAAGTGTATTTTAAAACCAGTTATCATCTCCATCGAGTATTTTTTGATGTTAGCTTACTATATAATTTTACTAGTATGGTTATCTTTGGCAACATATCTCTTCGATACAAAAATCAATTTCATAAAACATTTTATCTTTTGGTTAACAGCAAAAAATAACTAAAAACAAAGTTATCATTAATAAACCGATATATCATTATTTTATATATTCCACACATCGTCTTCTCTCTGGACAAAAAAAAATGAAACAAAACGTTGGTGTAAATACTCAAGATTTGATAAAATTATAGAATATGCTGATTGAATGCAAAAACCTCTTAATTAATATAGGATGAAATAGACTTTTTACAACTTAAAATGCAATATTTTGTATGCATTATTCACTGGTCTGGGTGATTTACATGATTTAAATGTTTTAAAAGACGATAGAGCTTGATTGAAATATAATTTTGGATATAAATATTTCAAAAAATGACATTTGATAGACAGAGAGTAAAATTATAATTGCAGAGTTGATGAAATCTCGAAAAATAGACAATATCAGTATAACGTTAAAAGCGCGCAATTTTGTAACGTTATAAAAAAAACTTTTTTACACACATTATATCTAATACTCAATATCACACTTCGTTTCGTAGGTATGAAAATATTAATCATCGATTCGCAAGGTATTTTGTACTTTGAAATCACACGAGATTAGTTCGACGACAATTTTTCAAGTCAATCGGAAACAAGATGTCAAATTTAAGATGAAAATCTTTGGTGAACTTGCCACGACTTGAATTCGGACTCATCTCTTTTTCAAGGCAATATTTTTTTTAAACTTTTATAAAATATAAATTATAATGACACGCCACTATTTTTACTCTCAATATTTGGAAAAGAATATGAGAAGTTTTTAAACATATAGACACAAATAATAGTTTAAAAGCGTGAAAAGAGATTGAAAAACCAAATATAATAATGGTGTACCTACTTTTAATAAATAGAATTACTGTGTATTTTCAGATATCGCATCCCAAAGTAACAACTTTTTTCAAAATAAAAATTATAATTTGAGAGTTGTAAGAAAAAAATTCGTTGAAGATTTACATAAGATTTTATATAACCACTAGAGGTAGTAAATTTGATCATTTTACAATATCTCAAATCTTTTATTCATTTACATTCTAATATATGACAAAATCACGTTTTTCTCGGCTTAACATTCCGTGAAAAATTTCTACAGATCGAAAGCGAACATGGTTGGTTTAGTTTATTGAATATTGGAAAGTTATTATTGATATTTTTGTATTATGATACTTAAATTAAATTCGATGCTATTTATACAATACGTATAACATTGAGAGCTTGATAAAAACTGAGGTAATTATTTTACACGTTTCTTTGGCTCAACAATGCTTATACAATACAAAGTCTGCGGGCTATTCGTATGTTAAATCCGCCGTCGGATGCCCGTAAATCTCTTTATCTGATACTAACCTGAGCAAGATGACTTTGAAGATGGGCCCAGCTAATCCTTTGATTATCGCCGACGCGTTCAAGTGACATCGCCCGTGAAGAACCACTCCGTTTACCTGGAAGAAAATCATTACAACATTATCGTTAGGTACCCTAGTTATATGCCCGAGGGTGCGTCCTTGATTTAGGGAGCATAGTTACACAATAACTTAAGGGTAAATAAAACAATGTAAATTTTTCTTACCGTGATCTTTTAGATAGCATGAAGAGAGAATTTACTGTTAAGAAAGAAACAAATGACTCTATTTCCTTGGCCCAATAAAGATATACACCAAACCGATATTTTATTTATGCTTAAGAAAACGAAAAAATTGAGAATAACTTCATAATTATTTTTAAAAAGTATATAATATAATTTATTGATTGAATTGGCATTCACTTGGTAGAACTCCATTATAACACGGTGAAAAAATAGCAATGTATTTAGTTCTACAAAATTATTTTTAACAAATATAGTTGACAGCTATTTCGGCTCACGCCATCGTCAGAACTATGCTTAAACTAACATTTGCTTATCTATATATAGCTGTGCAGAAAAGGTACACAACATCTCTTCTCTCCTTTTCCAATGGTATAGCTTGTTATTTAACAACAATGACACTAAGCTTTCAAAATTCCAAATGAAACAATAGGTGTCTATGACAATAAGATTATGTGTGTGGGACGGAAGTGGTCCTTCAGGCAGCAAATTAGACCACCCCTTTGTGCAACGGCTTGACAAGTGGCGATATTATTATGTTAGTTTGATCGTTAAGAATCCTTTGTGATAATTGGTGTCTATTGATCTCCAGCTGTTCCAAAGCCGTCATTCTTCGACCCTTACTACAAATTCAAACTCAGCTCCTAAATGTTTGCATCTTTGTAGTAAGGGTCGAAGAATGACGGCTTTGGAACAGCTGGAGATCAATAGACACCAATTATTTTTTAAACAAAATAAAACAAGTAGATTCCACCAGGTCTGATAATGGAGTGAAGGTAAAAAAATATACAACCAATATCCTATTATTATTGTAGATTTGAAATTTTTGGATGTTTTTGCCTTATTAAAATGTGTAATAGCATTATCCAATAAATGTCAACTCAATCAATTTATTATTAAAATAGTCAAAATTGAAAAAATCCTTCTTTCTTTTTATAGTATTACCAAATTTATAATTTAACGTACCTCTAATATTTCATCCCCAACTTTTACCCCGCCAGCCCTGTCGGCTGCACCACCCGGTCTAAGTCCGCAGACAAAGACGGCCATCCTGGATCGATCACGATGGCCGGCCAAGCTGAGACCAAGACCTCCACCCTGGCGTGGTCTTTCCAATTGTACGCAGACCACGGCGTGACCAAGACCCGAGTACTTCTTCTTAACCTTATCTGGAAGAAAAAATAGTATAGTTAAAATTAGTGTCTATTAGTACCAGTCGGCATGTTCAAGTAAATTAATGCGACGTTTTAATTCTTATCCACAAATTTCGTATGAATAATGGTAATTGTAAATTTTTCAGACCGGGAACTGTTTATGAAAAAAAAACATTAATAACAAATAACTAAAAAATAGTTATTTTAACTAAATTTATTGATTGAATTGGCATTCACTTGGTAGAACTCCATATAATACGGTGAAAAAATAGCAATGTATTTTAGTTCTACAATTTTTTTAAGATATATTGTAGTTGATAGCTATTTCGGCTCACGCCATCGTCAGAACTATGAAGAAAAAAAATTGTAGATCTAAAATACATTGCAGATTTTTCACCGTATATTTTACCTAAGCATAGTTTGACCCATATCATCCGAGAAAATAGAGATTGGTTAACTGAATTATTAACAATTTTCGTCAATCACTTAAAAAGTGTTGACTGTCACTCTTTGGTAGGGAAGCATAATATTTAAATAATAAAATACAATGTTAAGTATTGTATCCGTAATTTTACAATATATTTTTAAGATAATATCAGTTTCTTATATCGTATGTTCAATGGTATGATAGTTGATACTAGTCGCGATAAATGAAACCGATCCTGATTTAAAAAATATGAAAATGCATAAATAGCACCTAACATTCTGTTTTGTTATCAAAAAATAATGTAACTTTAAGGTTATAATAGTTATATTACAAATTTTATACGACAATTTTGTACATACAATATTTGTCACATATTTATTAGAACGGAAATTTTGTCTGATATAAAGGTCTTCAATGTATTAAGAACTAGATTCTGAAGAGATCTGTCGGTGGTTTATAAAATACAACCATTAAAAAAATTGTTATTACCTTTATTTAGAAATAAACATGTATGAAGTGATTATAGGTCCAAGTGAAAACTTATAGATTTATCTATCTATCTATATACGAAATGAACGGAAACTCTGTTCAATCGAGTCTTACTTTGAATTTGATTTCAAAAAGTTTTTCTTGGAAATGAACTAATAAAAGACCCAACGGAATAAATTGCCAATAAACGGTGGTAAGTAACCAAAAATCTCGATTCTTTTACATGAATAGAAAATTAAAATCGTTCCTGACTGAGTCCTGTGGGAGTTTCGACAAATTACAGCACCTATCATCAGCCAGCGCCCACGGTGTCCTAATCCCATTTATTAAATTAATCCATTCGATCTAATCAGAATATGGCTTTGGGACGTAGCGTGACAATGCCGTGCTCGGGGGAAATGTTCCCAACTAAGGGCATTAAAGTTTGACCTAGCATTAAATTTCTAACGACGGTTAGGGTGTGGGCAAATGAGTTTTTTAATATTTATAGCGGTTGAAATTGAAGCGTTGAATTTTCACTGATGTAAATAAATTGAAAAAGTACAAAGAAACTTTTCACTCAAAATAAGAACTGTCCACCGATTTTATATTTTATTATTTCACGGTTAATCAAATTAATGTGAAGGATAAGAAAAATTTTACGAATAATAGTCATTATAAATTTTAATATTTAAAAAAAATTAAGCATTTAATAAAATAACTTTTAAATACCTTTTCAGTAATACAAAATGCATCAATTTTATTTACAAAAAAGGAATATTATCAACACCCTACACAAAAGAAGGTAATATTTCTGTACTATTATACTGGAAATAGAATATTGTAAAAGTTAAAAATATTGTGTGGAGATAATACATAAGAAATACTCCCAACCAAAATGAATGTTAAATTTGAGTTATTGAAACTTTGTAAGATTCTACATACTTTGTCACTAACGATCAACTCTTGCCTTTCGGCATCTTCAAATATTCTTACATAGTTTTAAAAATTCAAATTTGATATTGAAATTTGAACAAATGCTAGGAATGTTCAGGTATTCTTAATTTTTTCATATTTTTACATCAAATGTAGTTTATTTTTCATGTTTCTTCACATTTCAAATCAAATCTTCTAAAGTCATTAAAATTAGATTTTTTTCATGTACGGCTTGGAATATGAATCTTTAGTAAAATAAAATGGCGAAAAAATATTAATTATTGTGATTGAACTACCCATAATAACCAATATCACAACGTATTTCCTCAGGGCACTAACATTCAATTTCTTATACCTGGTTATCTAACCAGAAAACCGCACGCAACACCCAAAGGATATAACAAACAAATACTAGTGCAAGCGACTACGTTCCCTAAAAGTTTCACTTGACCTTATGTGACATTTCTATAGTTGCGTAACAGTTTGTCTATGTTGATTATAGTTTCGTTTTTCAAGTCGGGAAAATTTACGGCAAAGGCTATTTGTTAGGGACGAAATATATCTGAAGTGATTTGGAAAGGAATTCAAATTTGAGACGACTGAATGAGACAGTCTTACGATATATTTTTCAAGTGAGAATGCGAAAGAAATATTTTATTCAGATGGTTTGTGTAAGTCTTCATTTCGAGGGTTTTGTAACATTGGTATGTGTGACTTAATTTTTACAGCATTTTGGAAAGCCTAGAAACGAAGGAAACTATACATTTGAATCCTAGACCATAATCACATGTTGTATGAAATCCTCGAAAGCTATATTTTGGGGTGAATTAAAATAGTAAAATTATGTGTATAATATGTACAGTATTTCCATAAAAAAATTATACGAACGTATTATCTTTCATTATTAGGTATTTGCATATATTTATTCTTTTTTAATCAATTTTGGATAAGACGTAAACATTCCATTCTAATTTATATTTTGTTCTTAACACTAAATATTCATATAAATATCATCCTATTCAAATGAAATCCATACTCAAATATGAATTGTTATAACGTTTTACGATTCCACATGTTTTGTGACTTATGACTCGGATCTCGCCTTTCGTTAGTTTTGTTGCATCCGTGTGATAGAATGCCTTAAGATGCCGAAAGGCGAAATCAGGGTCATTAGTGACAAAACGTGTGGAACCGTATATAGTTGTAACAATTGAAATTTGATATCGAAATTCCATCAAGCACCTTCAGTCGATATCATAAGTTAAAAGAAATCCGTACTGCTTAACCTACAAAATAAAAAAAACTCAAGATAAGCTATGACATCAGAACATTTGAAGGATAACATTAATCCACCTCATTATATGTGACCTATTTTTTCATTATCGGTTGATTACACTTTTATGAAGATATAATAAAAAGTCTAAAAATATATTGCACAAATACCGAGAAACGGATGGAAGATTTGCGAGGCGTGTCTAAAAAAACGATTATTTAAAGATAATAAAACAATGATGAAAAATTGTTTCAGCGGTCATTAAAAATTTATTACCGTCTACGGCGTAGCATCCACTTCGTAATCGCTACGCCGTAGATCGTAGAGGTCGAATGTCAAATTGAATACATTATCGTGCACAGCAGCACAGAGAAGTGTCTCTCAAATTGTTGCGTTGTATTACGTGAATGCTAAGATACAAAAATAAAAGAGCGAGAATTTCAAATTGCTTTAAAACTTAAATACTATGCAAGTGTCGAGTTTAACCTGCTTGCGACGATGTCAAAAGATACCAACTGCGATGATCTACGTAAACATCATATATTTCATGGTGCTCAAATACTGTAACTTGTTCATTTATTAAGCAAGTAATTGAATCAACCTATGGATATCAAATCTTCGCCATTTTGCTTTGAGAAATGTAAGACATATCAATATTGCTTAATTTTTAAGGTGTTTACTGACACTTATTGATAGATAAGCATGATATTTTGAATAATAAAATAAAAAATATTTATCAAGTATTTGAAATACTGTATAAATATGTGTTTTGGTAAGTTAAGATAGTCCTTCTGTCGAGCTTTTTCCTCTCCAGTGACGTAGAATAAAACTCTTTTTTTAAATTCATTTGTAGCACAAATTTATGAAAAGTTAGTTTAGTTTAGTTCTTATTATTGTAATTATAATATGCAAAAAGTTAGCAGGTCGATTTGCTGCGCCAAAAAAAATTATAACATAATATTTTTTATATTTATTGCATTTAAATATACATTTGATTTATTATTTTGATAATAAAAGATAAAAAAAAGAAGGATTTAGTTTTTGTGCAAATTTATAAAAGAACAGAGTATTCGAGTATTCAGTTGGTATGAAAATATGTTTATATCAATCGAGAGACAGTTGAAGATATAAATTAAAATGTATTTTACTTTTCTATAGCTCCAAAAATAAGGATTATTTCAAACAATCGAGTCGAAAGAGAATGTTTAAGCCTATAATAATACATTTAATAAAAAAGAAATCAGCTCGCCTATTCTGTTATAAAGCCAACGGTAGGTAATCACAAGTATTGATTATTTTATACTGCGATATTTACGGGATTTGTCGAATATTTCAAATGAGTGAGCTAGGTAATTTATTACTTTGAAAGGTTTTGCAAACAACTTTAAAAACCAGCGTTCTGTGTTTTGCGGCAAAACTAAACGTTCATTGTGGCAAATATGATTGGTCGTCGGGGCTCCACGTCTGTCCAAACGTCAGTTAATCTGACGAGCAGACACTCAACTAAAGCGCATGGCGAACTAAGACCAAGATATAGATCAACGAATTCGCTTTATTTAATCCATTACGTTGTCAGTTAGCATGAACGTTTTGACAAACCTGTACCGTTACAGAGTTCATCAAAATATATTTATATATGTGTATAATCTGACCCATACTCGAATAAGAATAGCTTTAATTGACTGTGTTTAAAACATATACAAAGACTTTCTGAAGAAAATCTTTCTGAGAAATGTATTCAAATCATACATTATTTACCGTGAAAACTCGAAAAAAAACTCGTTGTAATCAAAAGTAAGTAGAAAACGAATAGTTCATAGAGGAATAGTGTATTATATCTATTTTATGTCCTGTCACATGTACCGTACTTAATTTAACGCGAAACTTTTCAAATAGTCTTGGTTAATGTGATGTTGTCACAGACGTCTTTTCGTACATTTTTGAACATACTGTTTTTTTATCCTCAATTTGTTTTATCATACGAATGGTATTATGTTCGGTTCAAGACGTGTTTCACGCTTTCGTGAATAGTATTCATCTATAGACATCTATTTGTCGATATTTGAGTTAATCGTATACATGCATTAACATTGCGACTTTTTCAAAATAAATGACACAATTATGATAAAATCAAAGTTTTTATAACTCGGAAAAGACAAAGATAAAGAAAAAATTTAAAAATAGGATATTAATTAATTCATTAATGTATCTTTTAATATTGCTTTATAATATATTTTTTTAAATAAATTTAAAGCAATATTTTTCCGGCAATCTTTAGCTCTTTCAACAAGCGATAATAAATCTATAGATGCCTGTGAAAGAACAAGACACGTGTCACAATTAGTAACACAATACTCAGATTGATGATAATAATCAGATACTTAAGATTTTATATTAACATAAGCTCCAAGAAATCTACAGACAAAATTACCCTGAGTGTTCCTTTTTAATTATACCACGAATATTAAGATAACATTATCTTTTTGTTACAATAGTGCTGCAAGCCTTATTTTAGGTTTATATATATGGAATATAAATAGAGCATTTTTAAAAAAAAGTAGCTTATTTAAAAGTTTAAATTACTACTTACCGTTCTACTACTTTTAACACTTATAACAGTAAGACTAGAGTAGTGAAAAAATGAAAAGTGAAGTTATGATCCTCTATACTTTCTGTTAACTGGATTGGGTTTTGGCAAGAAAACGTTTCAGCAATCATTATCGTAGAATCGTCAGAAATATTTATGTTTTATAATAAATCTAAAAAAATCCCTTGACTACGAACAGTCTCATCTGTATTTTTTTCCATAAATATAAACACTTTTCTTAGAATTTTATTACACGAGAAAAAAAAATACTTTGACTAACAATGAAAAAACTGACATTGAATTGTTATCTTATGTGATAGGAAAAAACTCTTTTCATTCAACATTTTGGATCCAAACTATTTTTATGCAATGTTGTTTTTCTTTTATTTCAGCACAGGTGCTTAGATACGAATCAATCTATCATGATATAGTCGTCTATAGTTTTTTGGAAATAGCAAGAGATTTTTTCTTTCGTGTATTTCTGCCAGTCATAACAACGTTAAGCTCATTCGAAAACCAAACCATCCAGTAATTGTAGAGAGAAAATACAAAAATAAAAATGCCGCATACACACAAGGTGTTCCTGGAAGCGAGAAAAATGAAGAAAAGCAAAAGATGGAAGTGTTTTGTGAGGAATTGACTTAACCGGAGAAAAATAGGGCAAACGAAACACGAGAGACAATAGAAGCCTTATATTTTTATCATAGTTTCTGTGTCAAATAAATGCGGAAATTAAGTTATGTAGAAAAATGTAGAAAATCATTTTTCTATTCGTAAAATTGAGAATTTATATTCGAGTTATTGCTTCTTTGCACGAAAATCTTTCTTCTCAACAGGAATTCCATCCAATTGTTTATTTTTGTGAAAAATGGGACATAAGATTTTCAATCTTGTCTTAAATATTACCATTGCGCTAGAATGTGTGACCAAATTAAAAAAAATGAATTTCAATCGAATCAGTTAATGTGAGTAACTTTGTAAAAACTAAAAAAAAAATAAGAAAAACTTTGTCTTTATCAACGTTTACCACTTTTTGGTGTAAGTAATGAATAAAAATAAATTGCTATTTTTAGCATAATCATATGGATAGTTATTCTAGACTCTGGGATTACCCTCAGAAGGGCCTGAACTAGCTTAGTTGTTTTCTGTACTTTAGCAAAACAAGAGTAACGTTCCGTTATAACTATATTTTGAACTAATTATAATACACAAGGAATAAAGTATCCTTGACACCTTTTTAGAATGAAAGTTAACTAGTTCAAACTTTCGCATTTTCTGGAAACAAATGAAGATAGTTTCATTTTTAAGAACAATTGAAATCCATGATTGAATAATCTGCCAGTGCACGTCAGTGAAATGAATGTATTTATTTGTACCACAATCATTCTTAAACAAATGATGCCCAAATATTCAAATAAGATGTTGGTGGGACTATTTCAATGTGGGGTTTGTATAAATATAATTTAACCTATAGCTTAATTTTTTTAATAAGTAACAAAAAAAAAACAGTCTACTATGGAATGTGCATGATTAATAAATGCATTATGGTAAAGACGATAACGATTTTAACAATAAGCATTCTCATACTAATCATCACTTTGATTTGTGAAAAGTGCTGAAAAGCTTTTCTAGAGCTTTTCTGTACAGCATGCTATCATGTCAAGAGCACTCGGTTTCAAGATTGCTGATTTCTCAAACTTTTGACATCTTGACAGGATAATTTGCTACAACTCAAAAGCCGTACCGTATTTGGACTCTACGGTTGAAACAGAATTTACAAAAGATGTTATTCTATCCGTATACCGTTCATACGTATATCCACAGTTCAATCGCGTAGACTGAATGATCAATATTTTAGATGGACATATTGTTTCAATGTTTGATGTAAGCCTTGCAGAGTTGCAGCTTGTTCCTTATTATCGCAAATATATTTCAAGGTACACTTCACCACTTATATAAAAACTAATGGTTATTTTTATTTAAATTAGTAAACCATTGATAATTAAATAGTTTAATGCAAATGTATGTATGTGACACGGATTATCAGTCACCATACTACTGATGTGAAAATGAGTGTATTTAAGCTATTTTACGTGTTTTTAGAAGTATTTCAGTTAATGTAAGTGTTTTAAAAGTGATTGTGTCACAATCATTCATTAAAATCCCGTGGCAAGATACCAATAATTTATTATATTTAAGACACCTTAAAGACAAATATTTAAATATTTGAGTAGGCATTTTTGATCTCATCTATTTGTAGGTACATTTAAGTTTTATTAATAAAATTAAAGCCGATTTGAATTTATATGAAATTTGAATAATTAAAGCTTTGTACGATTCCACATGTTTTTTCAGTATCGAGCTGGGTTTTGCCTTTCGGAATCTTCAGAAATTCTATGACGCGGATGCAACAGAACTCACGAAATTAACGAAACGAACTGACCGGGTCGCTAGTCACAAAACATGTGGAATCGTACTAAGTTTTTAAAAATCAAATTTGATATTTAAATTCTATCAAACAACTTCAGTCGATAATATAAATGTACATGGTTTAAATGATTTGTATCAGAAACCCTATTTGTTTCATCGCAATCGTAAAGTAAAAAAAAGGACAATAAATGATAAAGAATAATGTCTTCAAAAAATGTACGAATAATAAACGGCCGAAAAATAATCGTAAACATCATGTAATAATATAATACTGTGACCAAAAAATAAAAATGTATTTCCTTTCTTTTTAGTATAGTACTTAATAGTTTGGGTTATGATTAAGGGTTTGAAAGATTAAATATTGTACTGATTATATGCAGTAAATTAACAATGATCGTGAATGAAAATAAGTAAAAAATATGTTTAAAATTTATAATAGAAAATTGACGTTAAACTCTCTTATTAAGAAAATAAATTCAAAGGTACCAAATTGCAATGTTTTCATATTCATCTGTTTTTGGTTTACAGCATTTATTTATCAGAAAAGATATCAAATGATAGAAAGCTTGAAGTTAATTAAGAGTCCAAGACTTGATTACTTTGCATGAAAAATGGCAACATAACCGAGGCAGTAAACCCTTGACACCCTTAGGTTGAGCGGGATGACTTTTGTATTTATTTGTTAAAATGGGTTTGATGTCAGAAGTGTTTTATTTAAAAGCGGGTCTAAATCAAACTATTTCCATTGTTGTTTATAGACGCTCTGTTAAACGTTAACCGAATTAGGTAAAAAATAATCATCGTCATATGAGAATCTTTGCACATTTTTATGGTTCGCTAATGTCGTCAATTTCATGACCATTTCAAGCGTGAAGTATCATAAAAATCACTCCAATATGTCCAGTGACAACAAGAAGTCGTATAAATAAACTTGTAAGGTAATCAATCCACCAAAATCTTACAATTACCGACCTAAATTGCAACGACCCTGTTTCGCTTTTCGGTATCTTCAGGCATTCTATCACACGGATGCAACAGAACTCACGAAATTAACGAAAGTTCGTCAGTAGTGACAAAACATGTGAAATCGTACAAAGTTGTAACAATTCAAATTTGATATTGAAATTCCATCAAGCACCTTCAGTCGATATCATGAATTGTTTATTTATGGTGATTTTCTTAGGAATAATCGATATAATTTTTTCTATTCTCAAAAAAAGATTTATCCTGAAAATGTTAATGGCTATCACTTATTTATAATTTTGTTTTTATTTTTATAATAAAAATACTATTTTGTCAGTTATGTTTTGTAAAATAACGTCAGACTTAAAAAAAAACAAATAAAACTCGTTAATTTCAGTATTTATCTTTGCAACGGAGTAAATAAAAAAATGTGATGATATCATTAACAGTTCATTAATGCTTTTTATTGTAATTAGTTATGACAGCGATTCAGTAAACAAAAGAAAACGTATGAGTGTGAAATATTATGATGAGAATAAACTACTTGCTTCGCTATCCAAACACATACCCAACCCGATGACTCTGAGTTTATTTTATGGTATCCAAAGTGTGCTTCATATAATGAAGAAGCATCATTGAGTATTTTCTATGTGAAGGTCGCCCTTCTCTTATTTTGTTTCCGATATCTGGAGAAGGTCCTCGTTCGGCACCGCTGATCATCGTTCATACACAAGTATTATTTAGTTTGGCAGATAAGTGGCCCAAGATCTATTAAGTTTACAAATAACCAAAGACCAGAGATATGAAACATTTTTTACTACAAAATATTTACAATCAGAGATATTTGTAAAATTTGAATTTATACAATTTTGTACGATTCCACATGTTTTGTCACTAACGACCCGGGTTTCACCTTTCGACATCTTCAGGTATTAGTTCTTTCATCAGCAATACAATTTTTCTTAATATTAATTTGAGAGCATGTTTAAGATTATTTTACTTCTTGTACATATGTATACATTGATTGCTTGAAAAAATCTCAAGTTTCTTTATTGTAAATTTTTAACTACAAAATATTTGGATGCAACAGAACTGACTTAGTCAGACCTAGTAGACCTGTCAGTTCTGTTGCATCTGTGTGATAGAATGCCTGAAGATGCCAAAAAGTGAAACCGTTAGTGAAAAAACATGTGGAATCGTACAAAGTTGTTAAAAATTAAATTTAATATTGAAATTCCATCAAGCACCTTTAGTCTATATCATAAATTATGACCAATCGTAACTAAAATCATTGACGGTCACTTACGAACTTAATACGTGGTCAGTAACTTTATTTTTTGTATGACTACGATGTTTATAATGAATGTTTTGAATTCATTACAAAAATTAATTAATAGAGGCCAGTTATTAAATTCAAACTTCATTCTTAACGATCAACTCAATCTTCCCAACTCCCCCTTGTTGTACCCTTTACGTGATATCGGTTCAATGAATCGACAATCTCATGACGATAATTCTTATGTCTCATCACTAGATGTTTGATATTAGGTATTCTTTCTTTCTTTTTTAATTAAAATATAATTTATTCTATCTTGCGCTTGACTCTAAAAAGTGTTAAATATTAATAGTAAGTTTAAACATAGTTCTGACGATGGTGCGAGCCGAAATAGCTCTCAATTATATCTTATAAAAAAATTCGAAGAACTAAAATACATTGCAATTTTTTCAGCGTGTTATAAGTTGTATCAAAAAAATGTCAATTCGATCAATATGTTTAATAGTTATTATAAAAGAACATCAAGAAGTTGTCTTAAAATAAAACGTATCCTTTAAGCCTTCAGTTCGCTAGCCAGAATCAGAACAGTTGTAAAGGTATATCAAATGAATTATGCGACTAGAAACAGAAAACAAGAAGAATAAAAGAATGAGTATATTACGTTCTTTTTACTGGTGACTAGTAAAAAACGTGAAATTTTTGTACATGGATCTATAGATCACTTAAACAAATGAAATATCACTGTTCCATTGGACTTGGTTGAATGTTTGTGAGTATTTATTAAATTACTTAACGTTTTCCATCACTGATTGAACCCAAAGTAGGTGGCGCCAGGGTTCGGCAGTTCCGTCGCGCGCAGAAAACTGCGATAAGCCGCGTCTTTCCGCTTCCGGATTCCATAGTACATATAGCCTTCGTCCTTGGCCTGAAGGCTTGCGATTCTACTATTGACTACTCTGTGAGAATACTTTGCTCCTACGCTACTTGTGTAACTCAGCTTACATATTTCCAATTACTTGTTTGATTGATCTATGATTGATTGATTATCAGTAAACTTAACCAGCAAAAATAGTGGAAAAAACGTTTTTTTTTTATACTAAAAAACAAGAGTTGACTCGCTTAAAATGCGTATTTTCGATTGATCTTAAAAATAATTGAACGTAGATTTCTTAATCAAATAACGAGATATTAATTTCTACAAATCAAACGAAATAAAAAAGAAAGTAAGAATATTGTTTTGATTCTGTTCCATGTTTTATTAAATTATTTCAGTGAAATCCAACTACTGGATTTGTTTTTTATCTAACTCTAAGGTGTATTTTTTCAATTCCGTTAATTCCAAATTACTATTATACTTTAGGATTACACATTCACGTTGAACTTTTTTGTGATTATCAGTTAGAAATACTTTTTATTCGTATATTATTATAATCTTTTCGAGACGTTGTTGAGCAGAGTAAGGGATTAAAATATCGGTTGAATATATTAAAACCAAGATTAAAGCATTACAAACTGAATACTGATGTTTCAAATATTAATATCGGTATTACAAACAATTTATAAATGGGCATAAAACTGTCAGATGGGACTAAAAATCACTTGATTACGGTGTTTCATATTGATACATTTTACGAAAAATAATATACCCATCCCTCGCTTAACACGGTTTCAGTTTCGGTGAAAAAAATATGTTTCGACGTTTCGTAGATGTGCACACAACATGCGAAATTCCAAGAATAACGGTAAGGGTACACCGGGAATAGAACTGCGCATTTCAAACAACAAAAAGTATCTGAAATATATAGACAATACATCAGGCATTTAGTCTCTCGTCCACCGTGTTTATCACTCGTTGAATCCTGACAGCTGATAAAATAATTACTGCTTATAATTTCACAACTATTCAAAGTATATTTTTCGTATGTCTTATACAGATTTTTATTATTTGTGTAATGAAGTTTAAATAATATAAAGACATATAAAATTTTAGACCCATAATGTCAAAAATTTCAAAAAAACCTATCCCCTCTATTTCATACATTTGCTAGTCTCGCTTAACACGATTTCGCTTAGCACGGTGATCTAGCAGAACCCGTATATTCCGTGTTAAGCGAGGGATGGCTGTACTTGTATTTTCGGCTGAATGGTCGGGCACCGTTTTGGCAGTTTTTATGGTTCCGAAATTTTGAGGGTAAATATTGTATTGAAACAAATATAGATATGTTGACATTTAATGGTGTAGTGTAAGCAGTTGGACGCTGTTTCAGAGACGTCTATTCTGTGTGAAGTAAGCTTTCTTCCTATTGAAACGCGTGGCTCGTTAAAATAACGACGTCAGTGGCGTCTTGAAGGGGCGTCGATATTCGAACTTTGGCTCGAGAGATATATCGAGACGATGTAAATTGGGGGGACACTAATGAAATGACTCGGTCAGAAAAAAGACAAATGATGGATTGTTAGCGAATATAAACAAAAGTGGCGTGGGAGAATTGAACGGTTCATTTCACCTAAAAGGATTCTTCTAAACATCATCGTTATGTAAGTGATTATTGTGAAAATAAGGGAAAATCGTTAGAAGAAGTCCATTTGAGATTAATATTATGTTAGTTGATTTATGTTAAATATACTCCTATTGTGGCTTATTGAATCTTTATAGAGAACATTTCTAGAACACTAACATTTATGAAGTATTTAGTTTTAATATATCCTTTACGCGGTTCAGCAGAGTAAGAGTTAAGTTAAGGGTTAAATTGAAAATATAAATGTTGACAAATAAATGATTATTATTAAATATGGATGAATTTAACTATATACATTCTTTATAGTTGACTTATGACACTTTCTTAACTGATCCGAATTTATCAAGCTTTTACACCGATCAATATTTGTTAGTCAAAAAGTTGAAGATGTCAAGAGTATAAATAAACTTTTAAATTATGTATAAATCGAAACAAGTATACAATACGGTCCGGTTTATTTCATACTTTTTTAAAACTTATTTCATTATTATAAGGTGAAATAGACCAATTCAGTCATAGCGTACGAATATGAAAATGTTCTTCCATTACGTAGAGCTGGTTCTAATCATAATATTGTATTTTAAATAATAAAAACACATTTTTTTAGTACTTATTTCCACAATATATTTTTTGATCAGGACCGGTTTCGATCAACTGATAATGCTCGCGATGAGCGAAACCGGTCCTGATCAAAAAATATATTGTGGAAATAAGTACTAAAAAAATGTGTTTTTATTATTTAAAATATAATGCCTTTCCATCAAGAAGTGACAGTTAACACCTTAAAAGTGATAATATTGTATATCGCATCATCGCAAAAAAACATCACAGGTTAAGAGATGAGATATTAATTATTTGTTGACATTGGCTTCCGTTTGGTGAAGGAAAAAATCATACAATAAAACAAAAAGGTGTAAATTTACTAGTGTTTCACACAATCTATATCTAATTGCCGAATGAACAAAAACATTTGTACAATTTAAGCTTTCAAGTAGTGAGTTGAAGATTTATAGTAAGGAAGTTTTTTTTCGTATATAGAATTTGATATTAAGAATCTAGCTACATTTTTATCAAAAGAATTGGTGTTCGTTATAATGTTTGAGGATTGAATAAAATTTATATTTTATGTTTAATATTATAATATCTTGTCGCCAAAATTTATGTTACGTAAATACCAAATGAGAGGTAGCGATGTAAATTTCTCGCAAAAGGCGTAATACTGCCGAGTAAAATAATATTATTTTTTATCTTTCAACATTGTTTGCCAACTCGTTTACGAAGGAAACATTTCCACATAGCTAGTTATAATAATCGTCGCAGACGTAAAAGACACACTTGGAAAAAAACCGCCATTTAAAAGTGCAAGAGTGGAACGGTTGAATGAGAAACAAAAGAAGTGGTGCGTATTTTGAAGGTATTTTTCGCTCGGTAAACATTTCGTTTTGACTTTTTCGTTTGTTTCACGCTTTGCGAGTTTTTAAGAGGTGAGCTAGCTGGTGTTCGTTCGCTCGTTGACTCTATTGTTGGAAAAGTTGGCTCGTTACTAACTTGTATAAACACCTGCCAGATGTTTATTTTATAAAGGGTTGTACTTAGCCAGTGGTTTGCAACTTTTTTGGTTTCGCGAACTGCTTTGATTGTTTCTACAGAGAAGAGATCAATAAAACTTTTTTTTTGTCTTAAAGTTTTAATTATAAGCAGCTTTTTGTTTCTGCTTTATTCAAGTCCTTAGGATATCATCACTTATGTGTGTAATTTAATTAAAGTTGTGCAATTTATGTCATATAATAATTTCGCGTAATTAATGTTGCCGGATTGATTGATAAGCTGTGAAATTTACAATTTGCTATTACACCCCTATTGTAATTCACACTGCGTCAAAAAGAGCAAATAATTGTTTTTTTCCGAACCATTTTTTGCTTATGCTATTTACCTGCGACGAACTTCTTACAACAAAATTTTTATTAAATATTTTATTTTATAATTTGTGACGAAAATATTTCTCACACAAATACTTGATATAATTTATGATGTCGACTGAAGGTACTTGATGGAATTTCAATATAAATTTGAATTGTTGAAACTTTATACTATTCTATATTTTTTATCACTAACGACCGGGTTTCGCCATTCGGTATCTTTAGGCATTTATCACTAGGATGCAACAATACTGATACATAATAAATAGTGTGATCGGTATATACAAAAGGAATGAATTACAAAGGTATGTTATAACACAGAACTAGGATAGGATCCAAACGTACAATTGAATGAACTTTGAATACTATTAATTTGATGATAATAACAATCACATATACTAGAATCAAATGTTTTAGTTGTAGGAATTTGATTATTTTATTTATAAAATAGTATAAATGGGTATTTGAAAGTGTCCAATAGATTATCTGACCACATCAATCATCACAATTTTTTTTATTTATTTTAAATGAAAGTTAGTGGAAGCTTGGTGCACATTCAAGATTTTCCCACAAAAACATCACATGTCTTATCTAAAATAATTACGCGAAAATCATGCAAAGCTTTCAAACATGAGTATTTCTCTGAGTGGTGAAATTTTTACTACATAAAAATATTTGTATGTTCACTATAGAAACGTACTATAAGATAAAGAACATTTCTAAAAACGAAACTATGTTAAGCAATTGATTTATTTCTGAGTTATATGGTTTCTCCTGTAGTGGAGAAAAAGAGTTTGAGAGTAAATATAAAAAAAACATTAAACACAATCTCTTAGAGATATTAATTTTTGTTGGAATAATCGCTAAGATAAATCAATGTTACAAAAAAAATAAACGAATAACGAGATATGTAATATTTTCCCCCATTTATCGAATAAGTACTATATTAAAAAAAACTGTTTATAAAACGGTTGTAATTACGACATCAAATGAATAAATTTGTACGACATCATTTCATCTATTATCCGTGAATAATTTTCTACTTAATCCTACGAATACATGGGAAATACATTCGCATTAATAATATTCATTAATATTGCTGAATTCTGCAATCAAATTGATGTCGTTACTTTTATTATTCATTACTTATACAAATTTATTCAAAATGGTTGTATCAACATTGCATAAAATTATCATAACATCCGAAATCTTCATTGGCCGGGCTTCAGGGATTTCCGTGAGATTCAAACCTTGACCTGATTCTCTGAGGCCGGAGCGAATGATGACCTAAATCCTGAGTCGTCCTTTGACCTTCATGGAAAATGGCAAGGATATACAAAATGAAACAAAGATGTGATTGAAAATACTTTGTTATTTCTATCTTAGTATTGATTGAATAAAATGAAATTTTAAAACTTTGGTGATTTTATAAAACAATCATTAAAGTTACTGAAAGCACTGAATTGGAAACGATATTTTAATTCGTTAATAGATTTTTGTTCAGAAGCATGGAAGATTGATTGAATAGTTAAAATGAGTTGTGTCTCGATAGATACCCTTGGTATATTCGATAATTTCACTTTTAAGTATACGTCAAGCCACTTTAGAGTCAGTTATTTAAAAAACAATTTTTTCCATACTTTCCATTAGGAAAGTGATGTGGTCTAAAACATATGACATAAACTAAAAATATAGTGATGCAATAACTTATGTGGATGAAAGATCCTTGGTGAAACTTCAATACCTCTTGCAAAGAGAATTGTTAAAAACAATATCCAAAACTGAAACAAGTTTAATATATCTCAGTATCATAAACAACGTTATGAGTCTCAGACGTAAAAGGCCTGATATCCACATTTTTACGAAAAGGAGGAGTGACTTGGACTGTTGAATTTATTTTCTTAAAAAAAAATGACAAAATAAAGTCGATATACAATAGAACGTCAGATGTCCAAAATGTTAGTTAGAGACGAATTGTAAGATGTCGTTGGAAATTTTAATACATATAAATAAGGTATTTAAAAAAAAAATTTGCAATAATTAATGCAATAAATATATCATACTTTATGATATCGACTGAGGCTGCTTGTTGGAATTTCAATTTCAATGTCAAATTTGAATTTTTTAAACTTTGTAAGATTCTACATGTTTTGTCACTAACGACCCGGGTTTCACCCTTCGGCATCTTCAGACATTCTATTACACATAATCATTTCAGTCTGTCAACTGTCAGTTCTGTTGTGATAGAATGCCTGAAGATGCTGAAAATCGAAACCTGGATCGCTAGTGACAATACATATCGAATCGTACAAAGCTTTAACAATTGAAATTAAGTATATCATAAATTAAAAAAAAAAAATTTGATAGAATAAGTCGACTAACTTTACTGATTCCTCGATACTAGGTAATTATTTAAATGTGAAATTAATCAAATTAATTTAATTATCATCAAATTACTAGTATTGAAATTTAATTCAGTTGGACGTTTGGATCCTAGCGTAAGTGTATGTTTTTCTTTTATAATTAATTTATCTTGTATATAACCGATCAAACTGTTTATTGTGTGTCAGTTATGTTGCATGTGACTGATGTTGAAGTGATATAATGCTTGAAGATGCCGAAAAGCGAAACCGGTCGTTAGCCATGTGGAATCGAACAAAGTTTCAAAAGTTTATCATTTGACTTATTAAGCTTTGAGTTTTATTAGTAAAAACATTGATATTTATTACATTCATTATTTTTTTATGATCTAATAGGAAGCTGTCATCAATGATTTGTGTATTGCTTTGGTATCAAATTTTATTGATGGATCATGAAAAGAAACTCAAAAAATGGCTGAATATATATCGCTATTTCGCGACAGTGGTATTTGGCGACATCACATACCAAGCCGTATCACAGTAGCAATAAAAGTTGCTAATATCATGCAATTTTTAAGCGTGGCATTTTATTTGCAATGTGAATGGCGTAAAATGTCGTGCATCAGAACACAGTAACGACTGTTTTACGATAAAGGTACACTGGTGTTTCGAGCGCATCAACTATGCCTCTTCAAAGGTATATTACCTTTTATCTTTTATTACCATAGTAAAAACCTATATATATATAAACTAATAAAGAAAATCTAAACTGTACAGTTGGTTGTGAAACTCCAATGAGCTAACAACAAATTTTATTCATTGTAAGACACTATCAAAATTCTTCCAGTCATGATATTGTTGTAATGACTTAAACACGTACACATAGGCCACATATAACACAGCTGTATACAACACTGATGTATAAATTGTGACATATTTTTATACAACACGTTTTATATAACACGGTTTAGGGAAAAAATATGATGAAATTTGAATTGTTACAACTTCGTACGATTCCAAATGTTTTGTCATTAACGACTCGGGTTTCGTCGTTCGGTATCTTCAGGCATTCTAACACACGGATGCAACAGAGCTGACCTAAGGCGAACCACGGGGTCGTTAGTGACAAAACATGTGGAATTGTACATATTTGTAACAATTCAATTTTGATATTGAATTTCCATCAAGCACCTTCAGACGATATTATGAAATATAATGATATGTTGAATGAACCTACCACAATCAATGACTCGGAAAGCAGTTATAGCGAAGTAGCTACATGTTTCACATTAAAAACAATAAATTAGGGCTTGGAATTGGCTAATAAATTATATTTCTTTATTGATAATGATCCTATAATGAAAAGGAGTTAGAAATTCAAGAAGGAATTACAAAATATTTTTGAACCTTATAAGTAAATACACAACAAACAAATATAAGTCGTCGCCGCTCCTCAGACCATTGCGAGGAGCCGTTGCCTACCCGTAATAAACAATAACAACCTTATCGTCCAATATTTAAGCTCATTGAAATTGCCGCATATTAAGTTTCATTTAAATTTTCGAAATTTTTAGTTTTATTGCTAGCAGGAAATAAGGTAGGTCGTTAAAGCGGAAGAGAAGATGCATTATGCACCTTTTCTACACAGCTATATATAAATAAGAAAATGTACCTTTTAACATAGTTCCAACGATGGCATGAACCGAAATAGCTATCAACTATATCTTGTAAAAAAATTGTAGGACTAAAATACATTGCTATTTTTTCACCGTGAAATACGTAAAAGTTATACGCTAAAAGCAGACAATCGCTTATTTACGAATGTTTTAAGGCTAAAACCGCAAAAAATTCTAGAGTCAACCGATGATGAAATCTCACAACCGATTTCGAAAAAGAGTAAAAAATACAGAATCTTATATAATAATGTATCTTTTTCGACCTCCGTTATTTAATGATCGATGTTTACCTAAGTGATCAGATCGATTTGGGCTTAAATGCTAGCAGGTCAATACAATAAACATTCAAATGATTTATATCATTTCACCTTGAGTTGATATCCAGTAATGGGATCACGTGTAACTTAAATACGTAAAATTATTTGTCGCGTTTTTTATTGCTGTCTTTTAAATATTTTTTTCCAGTAAATGATTTCTCTTTGACCGCATTAAGAAATATGTATTTCAGTCAACGTTTTGATGTTTTTTAATGTAATAAGGAATTTTCTCGCTTTTTCTCGAAGTTTATTTTTACTTTACAGCGATATACAGATAGAAGACATATGACGTAATCTATTTTGGTTGTGTATGTGAAATAATGTTTCCCGCGAGGACGGCTAAAACGTTTTCTGCTATTGACATGACCATTTGTTATGGGGGCGAATTGTAAGTTAGCTGTTTGGAATTTTACTTTGAATACTGTGGAAAACACCGCACACACCGATAATGGTTAAGCTAGCTCTAAAACAGTGATGCACAACTAGCTCGATTGTATCCCCAAATAATCTATTTTGCAATTGATCGAGCTCCACGGGCTAAAAATAAGTATTACTGATATTACGCATGTTACAGTTAAAGTGTGAATTTGTCCATTTCAGTCAGGTTAAATATACTCAAGCTAAAAAATAGCACTATAATTAGACAATGTGTACATAAACAACACAGGAGCCACAACATTCTTTACAGACTTTAAAATAGTATCCACTTATAATGTTGCTAATCACTCTCCAATTCTATATGCATATGTTTTAATGCCATCCGACAAATCTTACGTGATATCTGATTAACCTAACATAACATAGCCTGACATTATTTTTATGGTATTTATATTTTGCCTAACGTTTATCAGTGAATTAAAAATATTTTGGTTTATTGAAAAATTTACAAATCAAAACGTCAATTAACACCCCACGTCAAAATTTACAATTATAAACTTTCACGGGTTAAGTTTGACATAAATTTGCTAAATTTCAATATCAAATTTGGAGTGTTACAACTTTGTACGATTCCACATGTTTTGTCACTAAAGACCCGGGTTTTCCTTTCGGCATCTTCAGGTATTCTAGCACACAGATGCAACAGAACTTCTAGGTCTATTAGGTCTGACTAAGTCAGTTCTGTTGCATTTGAATATTTTGTAGTTAAAAATTTACAGTTAAGAAACTTGAGATTTTTTTCAAGCAATCAATGTTTATACAAGAAATAAAATACATATGAACACATTCTCAAATTTAAATTAAGGAAACTTCATTTTATTTCAACCTTTTATAATGAGACCACGAGATTATGAAGGATTCTAGCCCATCTATATAATATCATCTCGCAATGTATAGACATACTCCCTACTATTTAAGAATATACCAGATACTCAAACTCTTAGCTGATAACATATACTTTCTTCTGAAAAGCTTTGCATAAAGTACAGCTTTTTAACACACTTTTCGTAGAAAACTGATATTAAAATATTTTCCATTTCAAAAATAACTACATAATTGATTATATCTACGCTTCAGATATCGTGAGAAAATGTTTCCATCGCTTAAGACTAGATTTGGAGTAGATATCGAAAAAAATATTTCATCAGACGTCAGTAGGTTGTGTATCACTGCCTCACAGGTTGGGTGATTTATTCTATCGACTAGCTAACAGTATATACGTACATATATATGTTAGATATATATAGTATATGTATATTAGAAGAACATGGTTTTGGAGTGGTGAGAGAGGCAAAATTATGTCAATTGTATAATTTAGTCTGCTGTATCAGTGTAATTAGTTACGTTCTGGCAGACGAGTGCTTTATGCGGTTGCGGTTTTATCCTCGTCCGTTGCTCACGGGTCCAAATCTCCGAATGAACACTTTCATTAATTGATTTTTCAATGTATTATCATTCACTCTCGATCAAACTATGGAAATCAGACGTTGAGGGTATCACTAGCTAAAAAAACACATTTACTATATATTGTTAACATGCATAACGATAAACTGAAAAAGAAAAAAAGGATTAGAACATAACCCTAATATATTTTTTACTCTTCTATCATTTTTTCAAATGTATTGTTCAGCTGTTTAATTCCTAAAAGTGACCGTACAAAGTAACACAAAAATCTAATAGAGTATTTGCTTTCTTGTATCGATAGTTCAGTAATTTTGCTCATTTGCCGCATTATTTGAATTGATCGGGTTTGTGCAGAATTAATATGTTTTTGAATAAAAAACTTTGCATGTAAATTATTATGAAAATAATACAACGAAAAAGCTTTTTTTGTGCTTTCAAATGAAAAATCAATTTTTGAATTGTTACAATTTTGTACGATTCCACATGTTTTGTCACTAACAACCCGGGTTTCGCCTTTCGGCATCTTCAGGTAGGTCATTTCTGTTGCACCCGTTAACAATTCAAATTTGATATTGAAATTCCATCAAGCACCTTCAGTCGATATCATAAATAAGAAAAATCATTTATTGAGATAGCCTAGGAGGAGAAAATTGCGGTAAAATGATCTTTGTTTTTTGCCTGAACACAAATCATCGAAAGCTCTTTGTTTTTCTATTTCCGTTCGAATATGCCGTCAAGTGAATCGGAGCCGTACTTGTATGTAATTTTTTCTAAATATATCAAGCACTATACTAAAACTTTCTTGAGTAAAGGAGATATTAATAAGTTAATCTATAGAGTAAAATGGACAGATTTTACGTTACCATACATGCTATGTAGCGATTGTGATAAAATTATAATTAGATTCACTGCTTACGTTAGTAGTAAATAACCTTACCAGTTAGTTTAAAAATGATTAAATTTAGTCACATCTCGTAATACACCAAGTGAAATAACAAAGCTATCATTTCCAATGTATAACATATTAAAAAAGAACTTCCACAGAATTACCGCCAAATCCATCGAAAATACGTTATACTATGTTTGTTTATTAGACAAGTAAACTAATCCAAATAAAATATACATCACTGGTTAACCATTGTATAGCCAGCACATGTGTCATTGACAGTATCATTTCAAATAAGGGAGGCTACCAGGGGTGCACTCAACACTCACCCCCATCCCATATGCGTACATCTGTTGTTCTCTAAGTGAGATTAATTATTACGTACGTGTCGTAACCCGATAACACCTAACGTACAAATGGCGCCTTAAGTGTTCATAAAGTCACAATAGTTTGTACATTAAAAGTTTTATACACCTGTTCGTATAATACAATATTAATAATGATTAAACAAAATATAAAATGATTGAAATCAAATATCCGAGTAGTCAATACTCATTAGCGTTTATTTTTCTCAGTAACGGTGATTCACTTTTGTAGGCTTTTGACCTGTCTGTTCGCTTTTAAATATATTTCATAGATTTTTAAAAAGTATTAATTTTGAATAATAAAAAAAAAATTAGAACTTATTTCCACAATATATTTTTTGATCAAGACTGGCTTAGCTAATCGCAAGTATTATCATCTGATAGAATAAAATTTACAAGCAAGTCTATTTATAAAAAAAATTGAGTTAAAGGTAGCAGGTATCCAAAATCATGGATTAAAAAATTAATTTTAACAATTTACAGGAAATCATACAATATTAATAAAGATAAAGTAAATTGATTTAAAAGTAAATGTTTACGATCACTTGTTATTAATTTTCAAATAAAATTAAGGTAAATCAATAATCCATTTAAGAGCTCTGAACAATCATAAAAACACGGTGAATAAATAGCAATGAATTTTAGGTCTACAAAATTTTAAGAAATAGTTGACAGATATTTTGGCTTACGCCATCGTTAGAACTAGTAGCGCCATCGTAGAATTAAATTTTCTAGAACTAAAATTCATTGCTATATATTCACCATGTTATAATGGAGTTCTACCAAGTAAATGCCAATTCAATCAATAAAGCATAAAGAACTCATCATATCATGTTTTTCCATCAAGAAGTGACAGCTAACAGCTTAAAGGTATTAATTTCTCTTATCGATGTAAAAATGAAGAAAAACTGTTGATACTTTTCTTATTTTCATTTATTTATCTCTAAGTATTCCGGAAAAGACACGTTGGAACCATGAACTTCAATTGAGCTGCCTAATAAAAGGTTTTTAGTAATAACTTGTTAATATTATATTTTATTTAAATAAAAATCAAAGACAAAAGTGTTACTAGGATATAAAATTATATAATAAATGATTTCCGGTTAGATGTAACAATTTTGGACACCATAGAGAAAGTTATTCAGCCATTGTAGTAGCCAAACTATTTACACATAATTTATTAGAGGATTAAGATTTTGTTTAGATATGTATTCAAGATAAATATACACTACAGAAAAAATCCAATAAAACCGCTGATATTATAATTTACGCTTGAATAATAACAATAAAAAAATCTTGTCATCGTTTATTATATTCATTTGATTTATTTGTATATTTTTTTTTATTATATTCCATTCGCTCTTTCTTTTGTTTTTGTGAGCGTTCATTTTTGTTGGAGTTTTCGTTATTATTATTTAATTCAAATTACTTTTGTTTATTGAACGCTAACGTGCGGCTATTTAAAATGTCAAACTTTAATGCGGCCCTGTCTGTTTTCATATTGTACGAATGATTTATCTATTACGGTTGTAATACACATTTTAATATTATCTTGTTTTTGTTTCGAATTTTCCCATAGAATTGAAAATACCGAGGTAAAAAGGTTTATCAATACAAACAGGGAAATATATCGCTTTTAGATTATTACTGGTCGCGCTTTCGTTTCAGTCAACAATGTTCAACATTGTTGACTGAAAATGAAAATATTTTTTTGGATGTTATAGAAGTGTAGTATTTATATTATATGAAGGGTGTATTTTCAAAGAAAACTTATTTCACTATATAACAACACTGAGTAATCAAAAAACTATTTAAGTACCAATGTATTTTAGTTCTACAAAATTATTTTTTAAAATATAGTTATTACTGTTGAAAAAATGAAAAATCTGATTCATAATTCGCTAATCTCGTTATAAAGGAATCGCACAATATAAATTTAAGCTTAGCGCCTAAGTGTTTTCATCTTTGTAGTAAGGGTCGCAGGATGACGGCTTTGGAACAGCTGGAAATCGATAGACGTCAACTATCACAAAGGGTTCTTAACGAAAAAACTAAGATATGTCTATCACCATTGCTTAACCCTCTGCGGGGTGCTTCTTTGTTTCTGTAATGGACCATTTCCGTGCCATATGTAAACTAATTGATATAGCCGCCTTTTAAGTTTCATTTGCAATTTTTAGTTTTATTGCGAGAAACAAACTAGGTCGTTAAAACAGGAGAGAAGATGTATTGTGTACCTTTTCTACACAGCTATATATAGATAAACAAATGTCAGTTTAAGCAAAGTTCTGACGATGGCATGAGCTGAAATAGCTGTCAACTATGTTTAAAAAATAATTTTGTACAACTAAAATACATGCTATTTTTTCACCGTGCTATAATGGAGTTCTACCAAGTGAATGTCAATTCAATCAATATATTTAAGTATCAACTAAATCAGCGGGTGTCATTTAAAAAAAGGTTACCCTTTTTTGTATCAAATATTTAATAAACATTTGAAACAAGACAGTATAACATGTTTTAAGCCACATGAGTTTAATTAAATAAGTGAATCCCCTGAGATGTTCTCTGCGAGAAAATAACATCACAAATGCCAATCTGCTTTCAACTCTGACCCACATAATGCACTTGCTATATGACTACAGAGATGTTTATATAATATTGTATTATACATTCAAAAAACTAATTCGATTTATGTTTAAAATAAATTTAGTGAGTAGTAAATCTATGAATTTATTTTACATTACAGTAAATTTATGATACCTACTGAAGGTGCTTGATGGACTTTCAATATCAAATTTGAATTGATACAACTTTGTACGAGTCAACATGTTTTGTGACTAACAACTTGGGTTTCGCCTTTCGGCATCTTCAGGTGTTCTATCACACGGATGCAACAGAAAAAGTTAAAAATTGATTTATATTTGTTGTAAAGAATGACCCATTAACACGATCTTTAATGAAAATTATCACAGGCAATTGTGTTAATAATTATTAGATTAATATTATAACATTTGTTTTGGCTGCAATTTACTGCTTGTCTTGGGGTAAGTTTTTTCCTGTAATTAATTACTTTGGTATATAGACGGCGCTAACTGTTTATTTTACGTCAGTTCTGTTGCATCCGTGCGATAGAACGCCTGAAGATGCCGAAAAGCGAAACACGGGTCATTAGTGAAAAAAATATGGAATCATACAAAGTTGTAACAATTCCAATTTATTACAGTAAATGTCCGAAATAGTTAATATGTTAAGATTTTCATCACGTACGTAAACAGTGAACACAATTTGCCACGTATATATCAGCCAAGCTGTATTATTTTTGTTTATTTTTACCAATCCGGATAATCGAGGTTCTACTGTGTTTACAAAAATTTCTCTACGGTAAAAAAAAACTGACATTTCCAAATGTTATCACACCAAAGCTCAAATACTGAAATATATTAAGTTGTTTCACACAAATTTACTATTGGTACTGCAATAATTAGCTACACAGAAGGATTAATGTACAAAAGCAATGTTAGCGATAACTCAGTGGTGACCGCGCTTAACTCTGACCCGTTCTACATCTGTTTTCAGTGCCAGAGGAAGTTTTTCGTGGTGGTGGAAACTTTTAACAAGGTTAAACAAAGAGTGAAGCAGTAATGAGAGAAACCTGAGAAAAGGTTAGAGTGCAAGGTGTCCCAGTTTGAATGGTATGCTGGTAAAACAACCAGACGTACAGCCGAGGAGTTAAATTATTGTTTCCCGAAAAATAATATAATTAAATAATTTACTGTATAATTTTTATTATTATACAATTGCAATTTTAACCATGTATGATTCAATCAAATTTAACAGCAAATAATAAAACTTTGAAATAATTTTGTAATTTTTTAACCTTCCCGTTAAGTACATTTTTTGTATTTGTTTGTTGTAGAAATAGTTTTGGAATTTTTATAAATAAACCATCTGAATATGGTGCGAAGTTTCAATATTTTTTGAACATCAATCAAATTGATATTTCTAACGACGGTAGAAGCTAAAACAGCTATTAAAACCATTTATGAAAATTTTAATTGTTTTTTTATTTTTTTTTGAGTCTCTAATATATCATATGATTGTGTTTTTTTTTCGTAAAGAGTGTTTGTTTGGAAACTGATACATGACAAAAATTGGAATAAAATGTAATCACTTCTAAGGTATCAACCGTCACTAACGCGAACATAGTTCTCATTTCCACAATATATTTTATGATTAGGACCGTTTTCGCTCATCACGAGCATTATCATTTCTTAATAATGTTCGCTAGATAAAAATTCTTGCGATCAGAGAAACCGGTACTGATCATAAAATATATTTTGGAAATAAGTACAAAGAAATGTGTTTTTATTATGTAAAAAAATCAAATATTAAATTACTAGTAAACAAGATTGAATGTGAGTAAATTTCTCACGAGCTTAATCGAGAACCTTTTGATTGTACGGCAAAAATCTAAACAACATATTGTAATTATACTCTGTTTCATAGAACTATTTTGTCTGTTAAAGCGTTACTTTAAAGCGAAAAAAATACAACTCACTCCAATTTAAATATTTAAAGAGACAAAAGTTTTGTTTTAAAACGTACTCTTTTTTTCAATCCATTTTTTTAAGCTGCACTTATTGACGCATGTGCCATGAAAGAAATGACATTTTATTTTGATATGCATAGACTTTTATTGATGGTTAATTTCGGAAAGCAAATTTCGTATTATTGATGGTTATTTTTATCACTGTTTATAATATCGCTTTTCCTGAACAAGTAATGTTTTAAAAGTTAATTCAATTCAATTTATGTTTTGGGCATATTAGCAATGCGAGCTTTGCAGATGAATTCGCAAATTCAGCTAAGCCGCTAAATTAGTCCCAGTGGAAATACGATTATCATAAAGTGTAAGCTTATCACTATTATTTGTTTAAGTACGAGAGAGTTCTAGAACATGGAGAAATTCGTTGGTTCGAATCGCCACTGTGACCGGGAGAAACGGTATGGGGACGGTGACCTATATAGGAAACACGATTGGCACAAAATCCATAACACTGTCTAAATGTTCTATTCTGTGTTCTTATTATGGCCACAATAACTCTGTTCGGAATGGCATTGTTGGACGTAGGGATGAATGAATATACCGGACGAGTTTATCAATACCGGTATTACAAAAGAAGATATAAATGAAAATATATACTGCCTATTACACCGTTGAAAAAAATAAATGTATTAATTTGTGATTTCAAGCCATACATAGTTTTACAGCTGACATCAACATATAGATACGGAACTTCTATAGAATATGTCGAGACTTCGTAGAAAATTTCTGAGAAGACTTTGCACTGTAATATTTTCATGACCCTCTACACTCTTCTGCATATTTAAGTTTAAAAAAGCAGTGAGACATATTATCAAGCACAAGAATCTCAAAAATTATTATATTAAAACCTTCGAGAACCTCTTATCTTTGTATTTGATGTCCCCAGCACCAAGCAAATAACTGCCATCATTATGTACGCAGAGAGTACGAGGCTTTCTTCCGTTTTAGATTAATACCGTTAAATATCGTAACAATTAAAAAATATCTATTAAGAGCATAATGGCGAAAATATACAATATTTTTTACAAATTCAAATAATGAAACGACAACTTAGCGCGATACAAAATAATATAATCTTGTTATAATATTCACGAAATTATTGATTTTCATTAATTTTCATTAACTTTCATTAACTTTATCTTGGATCAAATGATGACTCTAAAGGAGTTTATTTATCAACTATTGATACATGAGTTGTCCCTAATCTTGATCGGACTTTCACAAAGATAAATCCTCGTTGTAGGAAATGTAACTTAGATCCAAATGCCTCTGAGACGAATATGTCTACAGTAATGTATTGTTATAAAAAAATACCGGTCGTAATATCGGGATCCCGCATCAGTTATACCAGTTTTGTCATCCCTGATTTGATGTTAGCGAGACGAGACCAATTATTATGCAATAAGGACGATGGGGTTTTATGGCTTTACTGAACGTAAAATAAACTGTTGGCGTATTTTACGGTTTTAATCGGCAGATAATTCTTCATTCTTTAAAAATACACATAATCTATATCTACCATATAGATCATTATTGAATGACATTGCCTTGTGTTATTGCTTTAAGCATATTTTGTGTACATGTATGTACAAAGTATATACTGCTCGATATTGTTATCGTAGATCTTCTCGTAAAATGTCTAATTACTATGGTAATTATTTTGATTGACTCGAGCTTTAAATGTTTTTTAATCAATTACTTACAATAAAACGATATATTGTCAAACATTAAAAGTGTCCGACGTCATTATTCGAGAAATTTCACTTAACATTTATCATCTTTATGAGTTAATACGAACATAATTTACTGAAAAAATATCTAACTACGATAAATAAAAATGTCAAATGATTGATTGAATTGTTTCTGAAATTTGCTGTCTTCAATTTTTTTTCCTTAGTATTAGCCGACGATATCAATAAATATTTTATTCAGAAAGTTTTCTCCGCTCAATACCATTATTTTTTGAAATTTGAATTTTTTAAACTTTGTACGATTCCACATGCATTGTCATTAACGACCCGGGTTTCGCCTTTTGGCATCTTCAGGAATTCTATCACACGAATGCAACAGAACAGAGGAGCCAGTTAGTCGCTTGTGACAAAACATATGGGATCGTACAATGTTTCAAAATCAAAATTTGATATTTAAATTCCATCAAGCACCTTCACTCGATATCATAAATTATACTATTAGTTTTATTCACTTAAAGTTTAAATCAACTATGCCTTCAAATATTATGTGATACTAAAAAACCTTTATTGTAACGTCATTCAAATTTTAACAAAAAGTTTGCCGACATCTGGTAGTTATAATATTCCAAAAATACAATATTGTTGAATGTTTTCAAATGATTGCCAGGAGTATCAAAAGAATAGCGATATATTAAAATAGTATATATATTAAACGTAAGCTAGTTTTATATGTATTAGTAAAAATGAAATCTTTTAGATAGTACTAAATAAGCATAACTTTACAATTAACCTTTCTCTTTTATGTGATCACATTTCCAATTATTCTTTTCATTGCATAGCCAAAGAAATGAAGATACAGTCTCATGCAGATGATAGCAAGGGTATCTGTACAAATTTTAATCATTTCCGTCAGTAATTTAAAGTGATAAATTTTGTAGAACACATTGTTACAGCGGGGCATTGAATTCAATCGTATACATTGACAAATAGAAGTTGTAGAACTAGGTTCCATTGTTACATTATCAACGCTTACAATAGCTACGAATGACTGTTACCAAAGTGTTATCGTTAAGTCAGTTCTGTTCCGCCTTCGTAGAACAACGAACAGATATGTATTATATTGCCATTGAGCAGGGTCGGATTTGACAATCTGAGTACATTTTGTCAAGGGCAAAGTATTGCTGTTTAATAGTGGTAAGGGAATATTTAGTGAAAATATCAAGGAAACATTATACTGTCTTTCATACGAGACTTATGTTAAGTGCGCATTTTAAAAGCACTGTGTCAACTCGAGCATTATACGACCTGTTCATTAGCAGCTGTATTAAAAGAAAACATAAAAATTAGATAAAGTTTTCTTCATTGCTTCTTTAACGACTTTGAAATTCGTGTTGTATTTTCTTGGCTCTACATTCTGATTAATTATGTAGCAAAGTCTTGACTAGAAGTCCTTTAGTTTTGCATTTGACTCGGACATATAAAACCACCTTGACGATCATTATTGTGTTGTTAATCTTTCAATATTGTTGTTGCAAATTGTAAAATATAATTTATTTATATTTATTGATGTTATTTGTTTGATAAAACAAAAAAAAGGAAAATGTTTTGAATGTATGTACTTAAAATTGTGTTTCAAAAAAAAAATTTAATAATAATACAATTCATAAATCAATAGAGGTATGTTACAACAAAAATATCATTTTATTTTCTCACGTTCTTTTTTGTTGCCGTTTTCATTGAAATTCAAAAATATTTATTGAATTTCAATACACATTTTAGAGTTATAACAATTATACAAAAGTAATACTAAAGCAGTTTTTTAAGTTCCGTAATAAGCATTGATATGTATACTATTTTTAGTTTAACAACTGTTAGCAAACTTCTATCAATCAAAATTTATATAATGAAATTTCGCCTCAAAATTCTGAATTCCCCTCTGCTACTGAAATACAGTGATTCCCAACAATCAAGCTGTCTCCGCAATAATTCATTCAAACGTTATCTGAAACAAGAAACAAATTGTATGCAAGCACATTTAGGTCAAATGCTTTTCAAATTCACATATTATTTTCTTTTCGATTGGTTCTTTCTACGTTCAAGGCATTCATTCCTGAAAGCACATTTCGTTGCATAATGTAATTCAAAGCGTGGACTTAGAAGAAATTATTCTTTTATCAAACAAATTTGTTTTGAAAATATATTTTCATTTAAATGATACCATCTTTGATTGAACGAAGATAAAATATTTCAAAAAAATAAATTTATGTTCCCATGACTTACGTAAAATAAAGAAGCACACACAGAAGGTGGGTGTATTAGCCAAGCATACGAAATATTTTTTTTTTGAAAATCATTTTATTTTATTCTTTTACAAGTATGAAAGTGCGTACTCATAAACGTACACACAAAGTGTTTATAAGTATACGACTCGATTTATACTCGCGATAAGCGAAACCGGTTCCGATAAGAATATTATGAAATTATGAAAATAACACCAGAAATTCTACTCAATTATTTAAATACAACACTTTTCCAATAAGGTGAGAAATTAACAGATGTTAAATAATTCGAGAATTATACTATGAATTTATAAGGTGGAAATTTTTGATTAGGCAAAAATCATTGCTTTATTTTAAATCATGTTCGCTAGTCAAAAAGGAAGTAGTTAATCAAATAAATCCTTTTGAAGGTCTAAATAATTTGAAATGAAAATTCTTAATTTAAAAATAAAACAAGTTTTTTTTCAAAACACCACGATACCCAAACGATAAATACTTGTATGTAGCAAAGTCATTCTTTAAAAGGTCTGGAAAGTTGCTCAAGATTAATAAAAATGTACATAATTTGTTTTTGGACTGGAAATACTTTCAAATACAAAAATTAGTGATGAGTGTTATGAGTGAACGTCATATAAAACGATAATTTATTAAATTGTGTGAAAAAACGATATTTTTAAATGAAAGAACTAAGCCCTTTGTGTAACATGAGTGATCTATTTTCATCAAAGCGTTTTCCTAAACAAATATTTACACATGGATAAAACTTAGTTCTTCATGAAAAACATTTCGCGAAAAATTTCCCTGAGCAAATTTTCATTGGATTTAGCGAGTTTTGTAACCAGATCTCTGAAAAGGGATAGCAAATATTAGTTCACTGCCAAGTCGTACAAAGATTTGATTTTTTTTTGTTAATATAATCTTAAGAAAACAATGTCAAGTTATTTTACAGTAGCAAAGCAGTTTTCGTTCACAAAGCATTGACCAGTCACCCCTTTACTCCCAAGCAATTTTGATATACATATGATTTTTTAAAAAAATAGTACAGATGACTAAATTACTTATATTAAAAAAATTATGATTGTAATAGAGTTTCTATCAAGAACTGAATAAAAAAACAATAATAACAAGTCAAAATATTTTGATTGTTTACTGATAAAACAGGAGAAAAAATACTGATTTGAAATATGTATGATTTGAAAAGTGTTGGACCAAATTCGATTTGTTTCCCCTATCACACAAAAATCTAACATCTAAATGTATACGAAAAGCTGTATAGGAACTGCAATTGAAGTATTTTTCAAAAGTGTTTTCCCTTATTGTGATTTTTTAGTCACTTTTTAAAAATAGCAAAAATATTTAAATTTATTGATTGAATTGGCATTCACTTGGTAGAACTCCATTATAACACGGTGAAAAAATAGCAATGTCAGAACTATTTAGTTCTGACGATGGCGTGAGCCGAAATAGCTATCAACTATATTTGTTAAAAATAATTTTGTAGAATTAAAATGCATTGCTATTTTTTCACCGTGTTAAAATATTTAAAGTTTATTTCATTCTTAAAGACTAGAAACAGTAAACGTAAAAAAAATTATTTATTGATTTCAGGAAGCCCTATGCACCATTTTTTAAACGGTATTATAAATTAAGTGCTTTATATTTCTATTGATATTTTGGCTATCTGAGAAATTCATTTTATTTTGTATATAAATTATTTTGTATTGCAATCTATAGTTTTAAAATATTTAAAATATTAAAATGTCTGTCGATATAAATATATAATAAGAAAAAATAAATGCATTGGAACCACTGATTTTTTTGAAGCTGAAAAAATTGTTAATCCATACTTACTCATGGTGCTTAAATTATGTTGATTAAAATATTTTTATAAAAAAATGTGTGAATAAATATTTATTCATTTGAATTTCGGTAAAGAAATGTGTGAGAGTTGTTAGATTCCAAATTTAAGAGAACCCTCTCAAATACATTGGCACATATTTACCTAGCTCATAATCCGCTTCCAAATCCTCAGCTATGGTCTCCATTGGCCTGCCAATCCAACCGTTGTGGAACGGTTGCACACGGACTCATTTACCATACCAAGTCCCGTACCTCGCGACCTTCTCATCCCAGATGCCAGCTAGTAGAGTAAAATACCCGAACTCTTCCGGAACCTCCCGGCGACTTGCGAAGCTCAATGTTACAAGGACAAATAATTTAATGGGTTGTCCTTGAGAAGGTGTGGCACTATGGAAAAATCATTTCCCTTCAATTTTTGAATTAATCGTACTTTTAATCTTTTTTTCCTCTCCTCCTTTTTGTGAAGTTTGTTTTATCTGCGTTACGCTTTATTCACATTCACTTTAAGGGTTTTATGTATAATATAATTAGGTTTTTCTGTTGCTAAAATTTTTTAAATTTATTTTAAGGGGGGCACTTTTGTGATGGTTCTTATTTTGTGTCAAAGATATATTTATTCTTACTTATTTAATTTTTAACACCACGTCTTACAATTAAATCACAGTTGGAATTTTATCTAGAATATAAAAGTTAAATTATTATTTTTTTCAGATACAATTTTATGATTATGATTTTTTATGATTTATTTATGTAATTGAACGAACAAATTATTATAAACAACATATTGATAAAGGAGGAACACTTTACTATACATGTGTTTAGTTCTCTCATCGTACATGAATTGTTTATTATGTCCATATTTCATAACAAATAAATATTGTTTGTACATATTCTACAATTAACCAAATGTCTTGTAAATCTTCTAATAAGTTATAAAAAATATATGAGTATTTTTTAAAACTTTAAATTTAATTAGTTGAGAATGCTCGCAACGACAATGAAAATATACAAAAAAAAAAAAAATACAATGTCGTTTTATAGGCATTATAAGTTTACATTCTATTTCTATACTAACGACTACCCGGCATGCCTTACATTACCAAATAAAGAAAGAAATTATTTGTGTTTTAGTTCTGTTCACTGAAGTGCTTTTGGATCCAAAATAAATTAGTTTTTCCGTCCGTACAAAAAAAAATCAGAAGTTTTTACGACGCGTGAGCAGACCACATAGAGCTATCCATGTGAGAAGCATATCCATATAGTCCAATGTTTGTTGATAGTGTTGAGGGATAAGTGAAACTAGTCCTGATTTCATGTTTGTATTAATTCAGAAACCTTTACAAGCATTTCCAAAACAACTTAATTCTTTTATAGCAATCGGATGTAAAAGTGAATGCTCGCAAAGAAGAAAACTGGTCAAGATCTTATGGTTGTTCTGATTTGAAAACTTTTGCGGGCGTGTTCACAACAACCAACTAAAGATTCATCTAAAAAAACATTAATTTTTAGATATATATTTATAGATGATTGCTAAAATTTTATTTGAATTGTATATTTATAATTTGATCCTTTGACTTAAAATTCCACTGTATTTTCATGGACGAGATTTTTTAAAATTTATTTCTTGAATATAATTTTTCCAATTAAAAGTTAAGGTATAATTGAAAAAGAAAAAATTGTAATGAAGTTCTTTTGAACAAAAAAGTGAAATATTTGTCACATCTCATGCCAAATTACAAAGCTAAAGGAAAAATAATTACAATAAAATATTCTATATATATATATATTATTTTTATAAAGAAAGGTTGTTCATAAGTCAAATGACAAGCCCCTTAAGACAAACTATGCATTTTACGGGTTTCGACAACGAATTTATAAGTTCTACAGGTACATTTATCAATTTCTCATTGAAATAATTGTTTTTTTACCGTAAGAAAATGATTTTTTACCGTTTGTTGACATCATTGAGTTAATTTAAATACTGCCAGTTAGTTATAGAGCTATCGATTTTTTCATATAAACTTATAATACAAGAGAATACCATCATGTTAAACGTTGATATCTCTAGCAGATATGGTTTTATCACAAATGCATCAAAAATTATATCCGATCGAATAGAAAATGGTCACGCGATTTAAATAATGACTATCAAATGGATGGATATATTATGACAGAAGTACATTTTTATTGCGATGGCTTCTCGAAGATAAGCAATTGTTAAAATAACAAATGAATCGATGTTTTTTGTTATAGCTAGGATATTCTACTATACGGTTGATGGCATTTAAAAATGGATTTTATAATTCGAATTCATTTGAATCTTTTGTTCATACAAATGTACATCATGTATCGTTCAATTTCAACATTTATTTTTACTTGAAAATAAAGCATAGATGAACAAAGATAACAATCATTTTCTGCAGATTTATTTTGTCAGTGATCGCCAAGCTATCTCCAACAAGATACTAAGGGTATTTTGAATAGCTTATATGTAATTATTTCAAAAAAGTATGAAATTCCTAAAATTTTTAATACCTTTGTTCATTTATAGAACCAAAAATCCATTTCTTTCAAAGCGTTCTGTATAAATGTATAACAAAAGAAGAGAATCACTTTTTATTTGTCGAATTTCCCCTTTACTCCATTAATATACTCGTGTCTAATGGATCCTTTTAATTATTTTTTTATCTATGGGATATGGTAAGCTCGCTGAGTTATTATTATTTTTAAATAACTTTCATTTTTTTGCAATTTGGACACCATCGTGTAAGGATATTAAAATATGTCGACGTTTACGCATAGTCCAGATATAATGCCAAAAAATCTATCAAACGAGTTTTAACACATATATTGATTGATAGGTAGAAAATTGTCATCTGAAAGTTATTATTTATAAATTAAAAAAATATTTTACTTATTTTTCTTGTAATTTCGCAATTATTAAATTGAGTTTTATCGGTATCTTCCTATAGGACAAAACAAAACAAAACAAAACCTAAGACCAGTAATAATGCCGAATATGTTTATTGATTGAATTGTCATTTACTTGGTAGAACTCCATTATATCACGGTGAAAAAATAGCAAGGTATTTTAGTTCTACAATTTTTTTTATGAAATATAGTTGATAGTTATTTCGGCTCACCCCATCGTCAGGACTATTAGTTCTGACGATGTCGTGCGCCGGAAAAGCTATCAACTATATCTTATATAAAAAAACGTAGAACTAAAATACATTGCCATTTTTTTACCGTGTCCGAATATGTTTTTTTTAATGTAATAAATCATCTTTAGAACATTATAGTAAACTAAAACTATAGTCATTTATTCAACATTAAGTTGATATTGAGAGACTTCATCTTGAAAGAAATTTATAAATTGAGTTTGTCTAGTGTTGACATCAGCTGTAATTATAAACATAATGAAGAAAGTAAATCCATTTTTTTCGTAGTTAAATACTTACTTAAAACTTGATCGATGGTAAAATTAGTGCCACTTCACTAATACCTTCACACTCTGTTGAAACTTAAGTGCCAATACTAATGTAAAGTGGATTTGAAGTGCTAAAATATTTCATGTCCGATATTTTCCATAAATTTGTTTAATATTATTTGAACTTTGATAATAACGACTTGGGAGAGGCTATTTCTGGAATTAGTCTGAGTAAACATTACCTACCGCTAAAAACGTTCTAAAATAGTACATTACGTGTTCACATTTCATTGGGGTTTGAATTGATAACTAATAAAAAAACTAATATTTTGACGACGTCAAAATTTTTCAAAAATAATAACCGAAATGCCCCATTCCAATGTCAGTAGTGAAAGACGCTTTAATTGTAAGTTTTTACGATCGTTTTTATATTACCATCCTATTGAATATCCAGTAAAAACGACAAAAATATTTAAACTTTCAAATTAAATGTTAATTATAATGAATATTACCGAAAAGATTATAAAAAAATACTCATTATATTTCATTTTCAATATTTCAATATTTTTTTGCGAGCTTTGCAAACCTTTTATTACAATATGGAATCATTTTTAAATAGTTAACTGTCATTTACCGTGAAATAAGAAGTAAGTAAGCATTATTTCCACAACTTAATTTTTTTTTAATTATAAAGAGTTTCGCTCATCGCGAGCAATACCAACTGATCATCGTCTGATTCAACAGTTGATAATGATCGCGTCGAGCAAAACCGGTCATGGCATTAAAAATATTATATTGTATAAAAAGTTTTTAATATTGCGTTGTTTATATTTATATATAAAAACGTTTATAAAATGACTTATAGTTATAGTTGACGAGCAACATTTTTTTTTGATTTTGACAAAACTTAAGCGTGGTCAGTTCTGTTGCATTCGTGTGATAGAGTGCCTGAAGATGCCGAAAGGCGAAACCCGGGTCGTAAGTGACAAAACATGTGAAATCGCACAAAGTTGTAACAGTTCAAAAAAAATAACACGGTGAAAAAAATAGCAATGTATATTAGTTCTACAAAACTATTTTTAAAAAATATAGTTGAAAGCATTAGATAGTTGATAGATTAAAAATAATTTTGTAGAACTGAAATACATGGCTATTTTTTTCACCGTGTTATAATGGAGTTCTACCAAGTGAATGCCAATTCAATCAATATATTCAAAAAAAAATGTTTATTTGTACCCATTCTATAACTATTGTAATGGGTACTGATGAACAAGAATGATCCTATTTTTTACAATAAAACGAACGTTTTACATATGTATGTCTGTCAAATAAATGACAATACAGTCGCACGCATAAGATCAGCAATTGAGTGTAAAAAAAAATTATATGTAGGTATCTATTCCACGCAATGAATACAACTTGACAGCCCTGGCAAGATGCGTGAAGAATTGAACACCAACTGGAAATATGTGATTGAAAATAGCCGAAATATTATTTATTATTTATAATTTGGACTGCTGATACATACATTGGCGTGTGTATAAAATATACATACATCTTTCGAAATCCACCAGCTGTACCGGTTCCATAGGGTGGCAGTGAAGAATATGTCAATTATAAATTATTCAAAAATATGAAATCGATTTATTTTTTTACGAGACTATTTTTACTCTACATTCTTCATGTCATGACGTCAATTGTTTGGTGTATCAGAAGCAATTGCCATACTCGAAAATTGGCTATCCTGTTTCAAAATTAAATATGAGGAAATTTAATTTTTACCGCCAAAAATATTATTAATTGACCAATTGAAATGTCAACGTATTTCACTACGTCTTTCTTTGTTCTCAAGTAAATTTTGTGAGAATTAAAATTTACTATTAATAACATGCGACGCTCTAGAATATCCTTTGTTAAATTAACAAGTATAGCGTTAAAGTCTAATTAAATAAAAATATTCTTCCCTAAGAAGTTTCAATGTTTTTTGGGTAAATATATAATTTGCTCAAAAAATAAGCTTTGTAAAATTCATTAGTAGAATCCAAAAATATGTTGAAATAAGCCCATTGCGTAGGCAACGCATATTTATTAATATAAATTAATTTAGGGTGCTTGATGGAATTCGAATATCATTACTTTGTTGCATTCGTGTAATAGAATGCCTGAAGGTGTCGGAAGGCGAAACCCGGGCTAGTATTAAAAATATGTAGAGTCGTTAAAAGTTTCAACAATTAAAATTTACCACTTTCATGGGTTAATTTTTACTTTTTAATGTCTTAACAAAAATATTTGCAGTATTCTATAAATTATATAAGCTTAATATCATACAACACTCTAGAATGGGTAATTTTCCTTCCAGGCAATGAAAGATGTTTTAATCGCGTAATTAGGTATTTATTAATAATAAATTAATAATTATGAGCCTTCTTAAAAATGCACTTAGAGGAAATAATGTCACCTTCGAGTGCTAACGTCGTTACTTCACAAACAACGAATTTTTGCAATAGCGTATACTGTTATGACGTCCATTTAATAATTCATTGAAAATCGTCAGAAAATACATAATATCAGTTTTGTATATGTGTGAATTTATTAAAAGGATATTATGGTACATTTGTGAAAATAAATTATAGACAATTTTGTTGATTCATATTATTATCACGATTGGTTTTGCTCATCACAAGTATTATCAACTTATACAATAGTAAGTAAAAGTAAATCATCGTGCAATATTTTCCTTCCAGTGATTTCCAAAATAACGATCTCGTCCATGAATTATGTCTGGACACTAAAGTGCTAGAGATGAACTTTTTTGTCTTGAAAATTAAATGCATGCAATTTTGCATGAGTTGACATTATTTGTGAAGGAATGATTGACCTATGTATAACTTATAATTATTGATAACTACATTTTTTGTGGAGTGGCACTAGGAATTGTAAACTAGCGATCAGCTACACATTTTTTATTTTGTCGTTATTTAGAATTTAATCCAATACAATTTGGCAATTAAAATCAATTTCGCTGATTGCTTTCTCGTCATTTTTTTGAATCGTTTGTGGGTATGTATGCCAGCGATATGTGATTATATCTCAACAATGATTAATTGGTTAAAACGTCAAACCTTTTACTGCAATAAAATTAAATAAAAAATATTTACTAAATCGCTTACTCTACAAATTTATTTGAAAGAAAATTTACGACTTATTTACGATCAGTACAGAAATTTTATAATCAAGAGATCGCGGTAAAGAGTTAAATAATTGAGACGTATTAAAATAAAACCGAATTTGATTTCTAGACCGTAAAGTTATTCAAAAATAGCTATGAACGAAGCAGAAGTAAAATTATTCAAATTCTTTCTGGAATAAAAAACACGAGGTGCTTAATCATTTGAGATTCTTTTAAATGTGCTAAAAAAATAGCTAACACTGCAGCTGTTTTATGTTTAATTGTTTTGTCTCAAATGTTGAGGAAATTTGCGTATATTTTAATAACAATAATATAATATATTTTATCAAATATAAAACATTCAAACCATTATCACTGATATTAACGTCTATATTTAAGAAAACGAGAAAAAAATGCTTTTATCTATATCAATTGTAATAATTAAATTAAAGAGGAGTTAAATGGTATGAAAAATATCAACTATATTTCATAAATGTAGTTTTTCAATATGTTTTATGTGGTTTTTTGATAAGCCAACGCCAATGTTGAATCAATTAATGGCTTCTTAGTTTTGATTTAATGAATATAACTAATGGATCGTCAACTAGTCTTCATCAAAATCTCAATCATTACTCATTGAAAAAATTTATAAGATAATGTAATTGAATAGATACATTTAAGTCGTTGACCGTCAAGCGTTGGCAGAAGAGTGTTTTAAAAATAAACATAATTTTCCCAGAAAAAAACCAAACGAATATAAATCCAATAAATTGGTACTATCATATTCCACGTTAAGAATATTGAACATTTTTCTTTCTTAATTAATAAAAACACAATGTTAAATACTGTAAGCTGATAATATTCGTGATGAGCGAAAACAGTCCTGATCATAACATTGTGGAAATTGTAATAAATATGTATTATTATTAAAATATAATGCCCTTCTCTTTTTTAAGAAGTGATAGTTAATACCCAAAAGTTTTAACATATTTTTCATATGAAAAATGCTGGAATGTGAAGGACTCAAATTTTAGCTGAGATTGAATAAAAATATTTACAAATTGAGGTAAATTGAAATTTATTTTTACTTATACTCAAATTCTTTTTATAAAATAGCTCACCGCGCAATTTGAGTCAATTGTTTTACATTTCTTCGAGAAATTATTTTATCGATCCTCTGACTATATTCATATTAAAGATATTTTTAAATTGCTGAAAAAAAAATTGAAAGTGTGCTCGACAGCGCACAAATAGTTTTGGTTACACGTGGCACTTATGACTATGGTAAAAATTTGATTTATCTGCTAAACATAAGTCCCTCGCCTATAATTTAATCAAGTGTAAAAATGTTACGAATGAATTATACTATCATAAAAAGGTTAGTCATAACGTTTTGGAAGCTTAAAGCTTACGTCTGAAATACAGTAGCAATTTTAAAGCATATTTTTCAGAGCCGATTTCCTTAAAAAACTTTCACATACATTACCTTTGTAAAATGATAAAAAAATCTTTCCCTATCTTAAAGCTATATACATATATGGTGGAGAAGCTTTAGCACCATTTTGACCTATATATTGTTTAAGATAACTTTGTACATAATATTATGTACTGGCAAACCATCTCAACTCTTCTGAAGTAGGGTAACCATATTCTTATGATTAATACTCATTTAGATATTTAATGACAGCTTAAAATTGCAGAAAAATGATAAATAATATTAACGAATGAGAAGATGAATTTAAAGTTATTTAGCTGAAGGCGATTTTTTTTCATTTTGAATTTCACCTCTTAACATTTGAGGTCAGTGCCAAACAACGTTCAAACATATTTTAAATCACGTGAAATGCTCTCTGGACAATTTCATGTTTCGTATTTAATTATACATAAAATCAATTGCATTAATATATGAAATACCTTTCTCATTTATAGAGATTAGTGGTTTTTTTTTTCAAAAATGTTTATTTCTGATAGATTAGCTGTAGTTTATCCGTAAAACAATATACACTCCGTATGTTTATCGAAACCATTACATGCTCAGAGTGTTTGAAAGATAACTTAAGAGTCAAGTATTTTTTTAAAGCAGAACATAACTCAACAAGACTCTTATAAAAGGTATATATTTTTTGTTCACTTCTATTGTCTATTGTTAAATATTACATAACATTTATTGTTATCGAATTTTCAAGAAGTTGTTGTTCGTACTTGTTCTAATTGGTATAAATATTAAAATTAATAATATACATTTATATATGTATGAAATAGAAATCTGAATTCGTAACATTATTCTGTTACACGGGTAATGTATAATAGTTAATCATAAGCGACTAAATTTCAATACAATAGAACATTACTAATCGTTAAGATAATGGCTGGTTTCCACTTGTCTAAAAATGATTGTCACTCCAGTTGATTCCAGTCACAAAACTCGAGTGGAGCACAACTCAGAGGCAGACACTTTCAAGTTGAGTAACTCAATTTATTTTGCTAAACACAGTCTTGAGCTTTTGCGAACACAGTTTAACATAATAATATCTAGTAGAGTATGGCAACACAGATAATTCACTTGTGAATTTGTATCAAAGTAAAAACGAATATTTATAAATATTTTGTTTAGATGTATCGTACATCTGTGCCTCTGACATGAATTGTTTAACTAATATCATATTGGGTCATACATTTCAAAAGTTTTGTAGTTCCAATTATTATTTATTTCATATGTGGAATTTAAATTTACGACTTTTAAATATATTTATTAATTTTTTTGTAACTGATTCCTTATCATATTTTTTAGATCTGATACGAATAAAAAGATTAGTATTGGACAATATAGAACCAATGATCTTAGATTTCTATGTTTTTAAATGTGTAAAATTTTAAAAACAATACTGTTATTGATTCCTCTCAATAAACATAACCTCATTTTTCTATCATGCATTTTCGATCATTGAAGATATTCCTCGTTATCGTTTACGCTACAACACATCTTATATATAATAAAATAAATATGATAATTACGGTGGAAAATGGTACCTAAAATTGATGGATGAACGAAATGTGTTTTTAAAACGTTCGAAATTGACATATTTAAAACAAATGAATATCATTTTTTTATTCAAACATGTTATATTCAATTGGTCTGCCATTTTGTTTACAAATCGGCGTCAGTTTGACAGCTGAATAAATCAGAATGTATTATAGATTCAATTTTTGAATGTGGAATATTGTTTTGTTAGGTGAAATTTACTTCCAATGAAAGATATTTTTACGATTTAATGTTATATATTATGTACAACAAAAAACAATCTAGGATGTGATATACATGAATTGGTGTAATGCCGTACTAAGAAATTCTCGTGTACATTTACGAACACAATAGATGGCATGCGTGTTCATAAAAGTTTTGAAAAACTGCTCCGTTCTAGCAGTATATTGTTCTCGAGCTGTATTCTCTGTGTCATGGGGAAAGATTTCCTACGGGATGTGCTGGAGAATTTTCGGTAATTAAAGTCGCCCCCATGCCACCTTTACCGGTAATTAATACTACCCCCCTCGCTTCTAACTTTTCTTGGCCGCAGATGAGTTTACCGGTTAATTTTCACTGATACAGAATGTATCGGAAAACGGTAGCTTAACACCTAACCGTTTTAATTAATGAAAAATAAAAGCACTCCAACGAGGGAACTGTTAGGTTAAATTTATTATTACATAAAATTTATACGTAGTCTTTAATTTTAACAAATTTAAATATATGTTTATAGCAATATCCGATCCCAATGATGAGCATATGAAATTTTTCTACAGAAGTTTTACTATGGTAAGTCCTCAAACTCTTTTTGAGAATAGGTTAATATGAAAAGATAACATATAAAACTAGAAAAATACTAGTAGTTAGTTTCATGCATCAAATTTAGATTCAGTTGAGTCGGGTTATTTGTATACATCATAAACATACATTCCTTGGAATATTATTGGTCCACAAATCAATTAACACACATGGAGTTGTTCGTACAAGGGTTCGGACCTGAGGAAAATGTCGTCGAAGAAAACGAAGTTTACTATTCAAAAAGGGTCGCGGAAAATATGAAAGCGTTGTAAAGGGCAATCTCTCGATCAGAGAAACCGGTCCCGATCAAAAAATGTATCGTGGGAATAAGTACTAAGAAATGTGTTTTTATTATTTTAAGTACGCAATTATTTGAATAATAACTTACACTATTCGTAGTTATCTTGGTGTTGTCAATTTATGGATTTATGTTTTAAGGTATGAGTGATTGTGATATTTTAAAATTGCTTCTCGCCCACTCATCCTATCCTAAGTAAAGCGGCACAGTGAGAGCGATTAGTCAAGTACTAATACTGTATTGGCCTTAACCATCTAATGACACTTTTTTAGAAAGAAAGAGGTAAATAAACAGAGTAAAAGTCAGTTCTATTTGAAAAAATAAATATTGTTAAGATACCTCCGTTTTGACTCATTGAGGGCAGACATCGATGAAAAAATAGTTATATATAGAGCGTGTGGCAACCCTAGATTTGTGGTGTAAATAAGACATTCTGCATCGATACGCTTAGTTTTTGGCATAAGAATAAACGAATTGTATTTTCAATTACAACCGGATGCCACACACTAAAGACCGATAACCGCGGCCATGTTTATAGTGATCGGTAGATATGATAAACAAAATAATAAAGCAAACTCGAATCTGAAAACCTCGTTAAAATCTGGTAGAGCATTGTGTTATGTCGTAAAATCAATTTTGTTTTTTTTTGTAGTCAGTGCTGAGGTAAGTATTTTTTTTTTATTTCAAGTAGGAAATAATATTTTTCAAACGCACATCTTGCAAAAATGTTCGACATTCTAACCACCGCTGCCGTCCTCTTCGGATTTAAATAGGATTATTATCGGATTTTAGTCGTTTACTAGAAAGTCGTAGTTGTAGATTTTAGCACGGTGAAAAAATAGCAATGTATTTTAGTTCTACAATTTTTTTTACGGTATAGTTATTAGCTATTTCAGCTCACGCCATCGTCAGAGCTATAGTTAGTGAATAGTTCTGACGATGGCGTGAGCCGAAATAGCTTTCAACTATATCTTATAAAAAAAGTTGTAGAACTAAAATACATTGCTATTTTTTCACCGTGTTACAATGGAGTTCTACCAAGTAAATGCCAATTCAATCAATAGTATGATTTTATATCATCATCATCAGCCGGGGTCGATCCGTTGCTGGATGAAGGCCTCCCCCTGTTTTTTTTTTTTTTCAGAGGGGTTGTTTGGACATAGCAACACCACGCTGCCCAGGCGGGTTGGTGTTCGGTTTTCTGTCTGGGTTTTCCTTCCCATAGCCAAGAGAACACAGCACGCGAATGATTTTATATAAAGGCCATATAAATCGGCTCTGTTATCTGGCGGTATCTGATATTTGTTTTATTTAGTTGCATTATCAAAAGAATAAAAAGTTATCATAAACACAAGTTTACTAATTAATTTACAAACGATGATAATTACTTGATTTAAAAAAGCAAAACAGTTTCTGTTAATATAAGTTCTACAAAGAGTTCATATACTGTGTAAATGGTAAAAAAAGACAATGAAATAAATCTAGTAATAAATTAATAGCTCTAACTCTAATATGTATTAACAAATAATTAAATCACATGCTGCTAAAAACATAGTTTGTCGACAGCGCTAAATTTTACAATAGCAATGCCCTAACACAATTCTTTATTTCTTTGAAAAAAAAGAGTTTAAGTAACTGACACAGTACTGACTTTAGTAACACACTATTTTCTTGTTAAAATTGAAGGCATAATAAGGAGTCAATTTCCTGCATATTGTAAGTGGACTGCATAAGTAAGCATATTTTAAATTTATAGTTACATTTCACGACCAATAATTATCCAACTGTTATGCACTAAAATGTGGTTTAAAATTGTTTTAAGAATTAAAATCTTCTCGCTTGTAATAGGTGCCAATATCAGTACTTGATGAAATTAACATAAATCGCAGTGACCAATTTAATCAACTTGAGTAATTCTATTTTATTGTTCGTATCTGAATATTTCTGAAATTAAATTTGAAAGCACCGGAGATAAACGTAAAAAGCCAAATCAAATATTAAATTAAAACAGGATTTTTAACAATCTCATATCAAAAATAATAATTTTCACTCATAGCAAATACTATAAAAATTTATAAATATATTTGAAATTTAGTAATCTTGGTTGACAATTACGATATGAAAATTCTAGATGGAAACATAATTTTTTTCTGAAAGATTAAAAATCAATTTATATAAGATATCTGAATAAATCTTATTGAATAAAAATGTGATTAAAAATTATGTTTGAATAATCTTCTTGTTAATAATTAGTTCACACATAATTATTTAATATGTAGTTTGCACAATAAAGCATGATGCTTTTGACAAACTCCATGTAGTGAAATACAGTGGTGCTCAAATATAAAATAATTTTCTATGCATTTAATGTCTTTACACTAAGAATTATCAGTAAAAAAAGCGAGAGTGAGTTTACTATTTTATTTAAATATTATAGGCATATATTTTTTCTTTTTTCTTTCGCCACTTAGTCGTAAACAGGACTGTATCACTTTTGAGGTGTTAGTTGTTATTTATTAAAATATATTAGTAGTTCTCTTTCGATAATAAATTTTATGACCAGAACCGGTTTTGCTCATCGCGAGCAATATCAATTGATATCGATCAGATATATTTTTGAAATAGCACTTAAAATATATTTTTATTATTTATAAGAAAATATAATGCCCTTCCATCAGAAAGTGACAGTGAACATCTTAAAAATGGTTATATTTTCACCGTTACATTTATTTATCATCTCTGTAGAGTATTTACCTTTATTCAAAAAAAAAAAAATCAAGATTAACTCGCACTTCAAAAAATTCATAAAATCAATATGCCACATTTTAGAATTTATTCACAAAATATGAAGCTAGGGTGTTAAAACAGAAGAGAAGATATATTATGTAGATGTACAGTTCTAATGACGAAATATAATAGCTATCAACATCTTATAAATTTTGTAGAACTTAAATACATTGCTATTTTTTCACCGTGTCGTAATAAATATATTTAATCATTGAAAACGCATATGAAGCCATGGTAGAAAATCAATTAAAATAAAAAACCTTTTTTTTCTCTCCAAATTCAGAAGTACTAGTTGCAAAAGGAACGGAATGAACTTTTATGAATAGTTTATGAGAATTGCGGTTCCTTCATTTGTAATACCTGATTTTGAGACACCAGTACCGTATGAGCCATGGCAAATGGTTACATAAATTATTAACATCATTACTGGAGTTAAATTGGTGCGGTTTTGACGGTATCCCCGCTGGGTATGGTATGAGGTACACTGCACACACAGGGTTAAAATTAACATACTATATTCATTAACCGCCATGCCAATATACAACCCAAAGGTTAAGAGAAAACAGATAGTAGTATATATTTTCAGAAATTTTATTAGCTGACACTTTAGAAATAAAAAAGGTTATTTTAATAATTTTTTGAGTTAATAATTATGAGGTATACAAAACCAGTGTTTTGAATACCATTTGTTTACCGCTCCATCTTTACACACCACACACACCTATTGGCTGTTGAGCATTAGTAGATCAGAATAAAATTGTTTTTTACAAGTGACTAACCCACATAAAATCTCGCTCTCTTTCTTTGAACATCGTTTTCATCAAACGTTCTGTGTAATCTACTTACAAAGATTCTTTGAAATCCTTTGATTGAATAAATTCATACGTGAATCACACCGCAGGGAGTACTGTAGATTAAAATAATTGACAGTCGATTCAAATAAGATTATTAAAATTCATTCAATATGCTCACATTTTTAAGCACACATATATGGAAATAAATGCTTAAAGCTTATTCAAAAGCCGTACTATTTTCATTTGAGATACATTTAAAAAAAAGATAAGAAATCTAACACCTATTCTTAAGAACACACAATCATATATTGTACAACTCGTCCAATTATGGTCTACGTTACTCCAGTGTGGACTTACTCTCACGGGAAACATATGAAGATACTTCAGATTGTTCAAAATAAGTCTTTGCGACGAATTTGGAATGCCCCATGGTACGTGCGCAACTCGCTGCTAGATAGAAACTTGAAAGTGCCTACAATTCGAGAGTTCGTTCGTGAAATTTAAAAAAAAAAATCACAGCGATATAGGCAAATATTATAATACTACGATTTCTTTTCTACATAATTATGGTGAGAGAGTACTTATTAATCGTTTAAAGTCGAGAGCGGTTTTGCTTCTCTATCTCTCAATCTCAAGTCTTAATCTCAAAATACAGAACTTCAGCATCTGAAAATGACTTTCCTAATTCATTTCATTATTTATTGCATATGCATACGCGTGTGACTGTAGTATATGGGGAGATAATTATTATTATAATGCGTATGGTGTCCATGTGAACCAGATACAATGTAGACTGCTCAGCTCTACAGCGACTTAAGTTTGTAAGTAGTAACACAACTATTATACAAAAAATAAATCTTTACATTAAAGATAAAGGAGACCAAAAGAGCTCCGATGCTAAATCGTCAAAGATCTTAGCGCTCCATCAATTTTATATCCCAAAAAACAAAATCTTTGAATAGAAATGAACGATTTTCAAAATTTTCCCGCTATTCTATGAATTTATGATAAGTTTAACCAACCTAATACCATATTAAATGAATCGGATAAATTTATATATCATTATTCAAATATATTTCTGAGTGGAGAATATTTGAATATGTGATATATTTTACAATGTTTGTTTGATCATAACTCATTCATCAAATATTATACGCAGAGAATCCCATTCTGACGTTTCCCTTTCTCAAACAGTTTGATTGATTTGTGAAAAAAACGCCAACCGAACTATTAAAACATGCAGCTATTTTAGGAGATAGATCAATGTAACATAAAACCATTCATTGAAGTATATTTGTAGATGTTGAATTTTGTTAAAATATAAAAATATTCCTTCCAAACGAAAGCCAAGTGAGGTTTTCAGATAGTTGAATAGTCACTTCTTAATGGAAAGGCATGATATTTTAATTAATAACAACACATTTTTGGTACTTTTTCTACAATATATTTTATAATCAGAACCGGTTTTTGTCACCGCGAGCTCATTAGTTGATAATGCTCTTGAGATTTATCTCATTGCGAATGAAATATAATGGAAATAGTTGTAAAAAAGTGTATTTTTAGGATTTAAACTAGTCAAATTGTCTTTTCACTTGTGGTTAGAAATGTATTCACTGTTAGATAATCAATTTTTCTTGACCAGAGATTTTTTGAATATTGTTTTGTAAAATAAGTAGAAAATTTTTGCGAAACTTTACACCGTCTAATTTAAAATGATTGAAATATTCGTCATATGAACCTACTAGTTAGGTTACCCAATTTTGTTGTCATAAAATGAAAAAATGGAAGCATTTCATCCGTTTAAAGAATTGTCACTTCACCACAGCGATCTTTATATTTTTTAAAGTCTGGTTTTATAAATAATCAGTTGATAGACAATGTCTATTTATCCCATTTAGTACAATGAATAATCTAAAGGACATAATTTAAGAAGAAAATCGATAAAAAACAATATGTAATTATCATATGTTTTGACATATTTAAAACACTTACTCCAAGAATTATTTTGAATAAATTTATCATATTTTTCATTTTATAGCTAATATTATAAATAACATCATTAAATTATATTTTATAAAATTAAGCCAGAAAGTTTGAACATCCAAAATTTTGTTTTTGCTTACTTATTTTATCATTCATTTTATTTTTAAACATAAAATTAAATTAAGTAACCGGCTCGAAATGATACTAATTTTAACAAATGTTAAAACATTTGTAAGTAAAGCATTACAAGGAAAAATGGTACATCAGGTATATCAAACTCGATTTGCACTTTTTTTCTTAAGTTGAGAAAGAAGGTCGCATGTTTTTAAAGTCCAATAAATAAAACATAAAAGATTTAATATCAAATAAAAAATATTTCCTATTTAATTCTTAAAAACATCCATTTATAATGGTATTTTCAGTTTTACTGGTATCGTTATATAAAAAGAAAATTGCTATAATTGTGTTAAAAATGAGCTGTTAAATAAAAAAAAATCTATAAATGCTGGTTTGCTAATGTGGAGCTTTCTAAAGTTTTTATCACTCGTTTCAAAAAATATGTTTTCCCGAATCAAACCAATGAAGGTTTTTTTGGAAACAAATGCTTCTATATTAAGAACTTCTAAAATTATTCACTGTAATTGTTTCCCATTCAACATATGTTGCCGAGAAATCTCGGAAGGTAACCAGCTTAATTTTGAAGGGGCACGTGTTTGAAATGCTTGCTAAAAATAATATTTTTAACAAGAAATAATACAATTTTTTCCCGTATAAGAAGTCGAAAAAACGCAATCCTGATTAAAACATCTGAAACTAACGACCCATATGCCTTTCGTAATTCTGTTATGGTCTAGCGAAATTGGACTATTTATAAGCCCACACTACACAACATGTACGCAATAAAAATAAAATATTTTGTATTTTTATAACTATTTTATGTATGGCTTTTGAAAACATAATAGAGCATTAAATCAGTGAATTTTTCGGAGTTTGCATTTGAACTTTTGTGATAAAATAGAGAACGAACAGGCGAATCTTGACCATACGAAATTGATATTTCATTTATTTCTCAATAAAATTGCATAGATTTGTGAAATGACTGGATAATGGGAAAACAAAGTAAACACAAGCCAAAAAGACAATTGCTTACAAATTGATAGCTTGGTAAAATTGCGTATTGATATATGTTCCAGCGTGTTGAAATAAAAAATTTTAAAACCAGACATATTGAATAATTTTCAAAGCATCTAAAAGCTATCTAAGCATAATACCAATCATTGTTATCGATGAAATTTGTTGCACAAAAAAGCTCTAGGATCATTTCACATTTGATAAAAATAATATCCTGATCCTGTTAATATCCTCAATATTTCTGTTTAGAGTAAAATTAAAGCTTTTAATATTTATAATTAAAGAACATTAAGAAGTTGCTCTAATTTAAAACGTATCCATTAACACGGTGAAAAAAAGCAATGTATTTTAGTTCTACAAACTTTTTTTATAAGATAAAGTTGATCTATCAGAATTATGTGTATTTAGTAATGACGATGGCGTGAGCCGAAATAGCCATCAACTATATCTTTAAAAATTGTAGAGCTAAAATATATTGCTATTTTTTCACTGTGTTACAATGGAGCTCTACCAAGTAAATGCCAATTCAATCAAAAAATTAAAGTTATAGTTTTAAAGAAAAATTAATTTACCAAGAATAGTGCATAAATATTTCAAAAAAATATGAATAACGATTTTATTTATATCATAATTTTAAATCTAGAGAAAATATTGAAAAATCTGAGTATTTTTTTTGGTACAATTATTAACAGTTTAATTTATTTTTCAAATGTCTGGATATGAAGTATATTTACTTTTTTTTTATTTATAGGAGAACCGCTTCTTTAAATCAATCAACTACCTAGGTAGCATTAGTGAAAAAATTTATAGGGAAATTAAAAATTCAGTAAACGTAGCTTTCAAGGTCAACAATAATTTAGGCAGACATCTTAATAATAGTAAAGATAAAATTAATCAACTTGACAGAAGCGGTATGTATAAAATGTCCTGTGGCTCATGTTTATCCGTTTACATCGGACAAACAGGTAGTAGTATATCTACTCGAGCTAAGGAACATATACGATCATTCAACAGTAAAAAAAACAGATTCACTATTCGCTAATCACGTTATAAAGGAATCTCATAATATAAATTCAAACTGAGAACCTAAGTGTTTGCATCTTTGCAGTAAGGGTCGTAGGATGACCGCTTTGGAGCAGCTGGAAATCAATAGACATCAACTATCACAAAGGATTCTTAACGAACAAACTAATATATTGCTTAGCCCATTGATTAAACCGCTCCACGGGGGGAAGGGGTCTGATTTGCTTCCGTAATAGACCATTTCCGAGTCACATGTAAACTTATTGTCATAGCCGCATTTTTTAGTTTCATTTACAATTTTTGAAAAATTTAGTTTTATTGCGAGAAAGAAACAAGCTAGGCCGTTAAAACAGGAGAGAAGATGTATTGTGTACCTTTTCTACACAGCTATATATAGATAAGCATAGATCTGACGATGGCGTGAGCCGAAATAGCTATCAACTATATTTGTTAAAATAATTTTGTAGAACTAAAATACATTGCTATTTTATTTACCGTGTTATAATGGAGTTCTACCAAGTCAATGCCAATTCAATCAATATATTTACTGTGTTAAAGTAAATTTAGTTACTATTATTATGCAGCCTATTCGTTTTGCTATGTAAATATGCATCGCAAAATAAAATTTCAAAGTAATCACTTACCTAACCGAACAGTCTAACATGGCCTATTGAAATTCCATCTCATTTTAATGGATATGGCTACCAAATAGGGTCCGTCAAAATTAACGATGCATGGTTGGCGTGAATAAAAAGCCGGATAAACACGAAAAAAAAAAACCCGGAAATAAACAACAAAAACACTCCGGACTTTCCCATTTCTCTCTCACACAAGTGAAAAGGGATTTTTTCTTTTTTTTGTTTGCGTTTCTCAGACATTGATTCATTATTCTTTTGTATACTACGACTAGTAGGTGTGTATGTTGAACCATTGTATATATAATTTCGCAGTGGTGGTTAAAATTCTGGATTGGAGCGATTATTTGTCATTGTGAAATTGCATGTGTTGAAACAGTGCTGAAAACATATTTGTTGTCATTTATCGTACTTTTGCGCCAGTTATAGTAAAATCGTGAATGAGTGAGAAATAAATATTTTTCATTTGTGAATGAATTCATGTAAACATGCAAAAACGCTAATGAAAACTTAACATTTTCAATGCGCATTCACAGAAAACGTGTTAAACGTAAAGTGTCGTCAAACATGAGTTTTAATTAAACTATTATTTATTATCATGTAATATTGCATGCCTAACCAGGGGAATATTTCTAGAATACAACAAGTTAACCAATTATATTAAAATATTCTAGTTTATTATAAATCATATTTTTCAGAAAAAAGAAACATCTGATTTACATAACTGGTCAGCTGAAAGCTTTCTCCTTTCTTTTGAAGGAATATACAAACAATATCAGTACAGTACGATCAGTGAAAATTTATTCTTTGGTCGTTGAACGCTGTATATTCGCAGAATTGATTAGTTTATAAATGTAAATATTAAAGGTACGAATGTTGGGGATGTTAAAACTCCCAAACAATAAGATCCCGAAAACGGGATGTAGCGAGAATGATAAGCCCACATCTAATCCGATCCAAGTTCTGTATTTTTATCTGTTTTCTTTTTAAAAGAATTACTCATTTTTTTATAAACTCCATAATGAGAACGGATACGATTGTATTTTAACAATTTCCTGTACTATCTAAAGCCATTGTCATTATTAAAAAAAATAAAAAAAAATATTATAATTGGCTGCTTTTATAAACTGGCTAATACAGTAAATATGCATACGGTTGGTAGTACCACAGTATTGCCATGATTATAAATATATTTAAAATTTGAATTGTTGAAACCTTTTAAAAATCCATATGTTTTGTCACTGATGACTAAAGATTCGCCTTACGGGGTTCACGGTTACGGTGTTCAGACATTATTTCATACTGATGCAATAGAACTGCAGTACAATAAATATTTATTATAGTTTGCATCGGTTTTATACAGGAGGAATTACACAAACCTGAATGTTATTCGTATATATATATATATATTTCAAACTATTGTTACGTCGTTTATTTGTACACGGTGTAATGGTAAGGTACCTTTTTTGCGAACATTTGTTTATGTTAAAACTATCTTATTACAGCGTTTTTTATGCGACTGTTTTGCATCGCGCATATACTACACGTAAAAAAGGGTCGAGTCTATTTAAAAATTTTAATCTCATAAAACTGATCTATCAGCGGGCACAAAGAAAACTGTAAAACCTTACCGAGTTAACCAATCGAATCAAACTTAAATTATGATAATAAGATAATTGTTAGTTTTTTAATAAAATGCATCACATTTCACACTGACAGACCTTCCTATGAGGTTATTTATCACAGCTTAAGAGTGTCGCTAGGTCAGCCCTCTGACGCTAAAAGGGTTAATAATATATTGCCATACGAATTTATTAACCTGAATCTATTTCCGTTTGACATACTAACTTGAAGATTCAATATGTTCCCATATCACACGAAAATGCAAATGTATAATTAGTAACTAAGCATTCAAAGCTTCGCCGTATAATGGATCGCGAGTAACAGTGATTGACTTATGAATGCCAATTGACAAAATTATATTATTCCAAATTCTCGAACTAATTCATACATATGTATGTATTTTAACTCAAATATTCTCATTATGTGTACTTAAGTAATTAGACTATTCACAAAGTATCTATAACAGTCATTTGACTTAATTATTCAAAACGAGTCTTCAATATATTTATACCCTTATCTTTTCTGTCGTTCACAAAAGAATAAATCGTTTGAAACGTATTGAATACATAATTGTCAATTAATATAAGTCATCGTAGCCTGATAAAGTTTCGAATTATTTTAGGCAAAAGTCAAGGTTTCAAAATGTCACATCATTACACCCAATCAAATGTTATAAAAGTATTTATGTTGAGTATTGATCTTTATTTGGATAAAATATAACTATAATAATTATTTATCAATGTAAAACTATAATATCTCTTCAATGAATACATTGACGGCACTTTAAGTTCAACTATATATCATTACGATTCACATTTATACTTTGATTAGTGAATAAATGAATGAACTAAAATGTATATAAAATAAATGCCTAACAGAAATGATATTATGGCTTAGGTTATGCTACGTTAGTTAAGATTTGTCAGATGTTCGTAAAACACGTGAACAGAGCTGTGTGTATTGATTTGCTGACAACACTTTTAGTGCAAGCGTGATTATTTTTAAGTTTCGTAAAAAATTTAAATCCAAATATTTAGTTAATATAAACAACAGCTAGTTAAAATGTACAATGTCTCTTTCGTGTATACCGTATCTCGCAAAAATGGAAAATTTATTAATTGACAAGTGAATTTATACACCGTGTAATATTTATTCAAATATACCAAATACAACAAAATATATGGACAAATTTAAATTACTATTTAATAATCATTTATACGTGTCATTAAGAGTGTTTGGTTAAGTTTTAATTTAAAAAAAATAATCATGTTTTTACATCGAATAAATCATATTAATGTTATATGCGATGGAGCCGCCTTATCACGAGTCCAAGTAAATGAGCGAATTCGACAAGACGTTATTTATGCGTTCAAATACGTGTGCCAATAATAGCGTCGTTAGTGTAACAAAATGAAAATTCGAAAGTCAACGAAGCGTTAACCAAATCCGTGAAAGACATTTGTGAAACCAATTAAAATCGATTACTTAGGGAACGCTGTATTAAAAAAAGTTAACCGTTAAAATGCCGCTCACGATTCTATATTGTTTTCGCAGACATCATTGGTAATTTATATCTCCCAGTCAAATTCTTTCGAGCTACAAAACACGAGCGAAAACTATACGACAAATAAGCTTTCAACAGAAAACCCCATGGGCTGAAATTAGAAACTCTGAACTGTGACTGGAGGGGAATTCTAGAACCTTTTGTTATTTCGAATTCCAGGAAAAAATATTCGAGAACCATGGCAATATTGTTTATAAAGACGTTGTGACCATTAAATATAGTTTTGTATTATATTTGTATGGTAACTGAATTCATCTTAACAAGATTTTTGGTAAATTGTAAAATTTAATTACTTATATTCTATAATTTATGATACCGACTGAAGGTGCTTGATGGAATTTCAATATCAAATTTGAATTTTTATAACTTTGTACGATTCCACATGACTACCGACTGAAATTTTCCAGTTCTGTTGCATTTGTGTGATAGAATGCCTGAAGATGCCGAAAGGCGAAGCCCCGGTCGTTAGTGACAAACATGTGGAATTGTACAAAGTTGTAACAATTCAAAAAATTTACTTCCATTCTGTTCAAATACACTTTTGTATTAATTTACACCAACAAGTATTTTTTTAAGTAATTACCCTTTAAAATAAATTAATATAGTTAAATATAATTAAACCATATTTAAATATATAATTAAACCATAATATATATAGAACTATCTATAGTTCTGACGATGGCGTGAGCCGAAATAGTTATCAACTATATTTGTTAAAAATAATTTTGTAGAACTAAAATACATTGCTATTTTTTCACCGTGTTATAATGGAGTTCTACCAAGTGAATGCGAATTCAATCAATATATATATGTATGTACAAAAAAACCTTATAAAAAAGTATATTATGAACGTGCTTTAACAATCAACATTTAAATGCAAGTCTTAATTTTATCGAGTAGCAAGCAATCGTCGATATTTCTGAAAACTTTTAATAATTTTGCAAAAGTTCTTGTTTTTAAATTTTCTCGTCGATGTATAAAACAGCCAACAATTTTCGAGGACTTTTTTGTAATATCAACTTTTCAAATGTCGTCTTAAGATAACGAATATAAAATAAAAACAGGGAATAAATTGACTGGATAAAAATGCGATGAAAGCAAGCCCTTGGTATTTGCAATATCCCGATCATATAATCGGATAAAAAATATGAAGATATCTCGAGCATAAACACTCATTACTTTACCGTAACACTAAGCGCAAAATAGAATTACAGTTCGACTGAGTTTTTTAAGGAAGACATAATATGTTAAAAAAAACAGAACATTCTTATTAGCCAAGATAACATGTTATCGCAATATTTCATAATTGTTACAAGCTGTCTAATTTATGGGAGTTATTTATGAAAATTTTGAATTTTCTAGGCTTATATCTAATGTCCAAGTAAGTGATGTAGCATTGCATACTAAACCAATTATGTCTGAGCGATTTGTTTATTCGACTGAGTGCATCTGCATCAAAATTACTTAATAATGTAAGATGTGCCTAGTTTCAATAAATTTATTGCAATAATATCATGTAAATCATATTGTTGTAAAGGCATTGATTAATTTTAATAGTCTATTAAACATTGGTATTTCAAAAAATACATATTACAATTTATTTCGTACTTTTTGAGCGGAGTATCATTTTTCTTTTGCCAATGCCACTCGTTTTTATTTTGTGATCGTAGTTGTCAAAGTGAGGTATGTGTAATGGAAGACCTCAACGAAAGTATTATAGTTAAACGTCTACTGTACTGTTATTCAGTAACTTAACTTCCATTTTTAAAGAGGCAAAGAATGAAATGATAAAGCATCAAAATGTCAAATAAATAACTATTTATTTATTTTTTGTTTCACTTTCTCGAGAAGAACAAAACCATTCCTTTTGGACACACTTTCATAAAACTAATATGTTAAGTTTATTGATTGAATTGGCATTCACTTGGTAGAACTCCATTATAACACGGTGGAGAAATAGCAATATATTTATTTTAGTTCTACAATTTATTTTTTATAAGATATAGTTGATAACTATTTCAGCTCACGCCATCGTCAGAATTATGCTTAAATGAACATTCGCTCATCCATATATAGTTGTATAGAAAAGGTACAGATTACATCTTTTCTCCTGTTTCAATGACCTAGCTTGTTTCTTGCTCGCAATAAAACTAAAAAATTTCAAAAATTGTAAATGAAACTAAAAAGCGATCGAGCGGCTATATCAATAAGTTTAAATATGGCACGGAAATGGTCTATTACCGAAATAAAACAGCCAGTTAATATGTTAAGGTTTCTTCCCAGGAAATGTTGTCTGTAACTCTACGCTCGACTAAATAAGTAATACAATAAAATTATGATGTGCGAAGAATTGCTGGCCGGTATTATTCAGGCTTTATGTTCCCAATGTTTCCAACTTTGTATGATCCATTAATCTTTATCACGCCTCCGTCCTTTTCTAATGGCACTCGATCGGGAGATATCCGAATTAGCATATTGTTTAAGGGCGTATAATATTTGGGACACGCTATGGTTCTGTGAACAATAGATTTTTCAAAGAATTTCATGATTTATTATATTTTTTTGATAGCGACTACGCTGAAAGTAAAGTTAAACGATTCTTTCGAAGAGTTATTTAGCATTGGATATTTTCGTGCTAAAAAAGCTACTTCTGAAGTTAGGGATGTATACCATCTGGTTGTCAAAGTCAGATCTACCAGTTTCTGCTAATATAGGGACAGTTGTCGAAACTTGTGGATCTGTTGTCATCATTGAAAAGGTATTCGATACTTTTGAAAAACGTATGTATGGTGTTCTTTGAAGAATTAAGTATGCTTAATTTTACTGAAAATATTTTTTAAAACGATTACTTATGATAGAATATTGATGTTTCATGCAAAATTATCCTAAAAGACCTCGAAATCGAACAATAATACCGTTTTAGCCATATTTTTGTGTCTCTGAAATTGAGGTGTGTCTTGTAATCGGTGGCGTTGTACTATCGCTGTAAAACTCCAAAGTCGTCATGAATCAATCAATAATTGAATATGATTGTCAACTTATTGGATGAAAATCTTGTGACTGTATTGGAATATTCTTTCATAAAATATTGCACCACTACTAATAACACAAATCAAAGTTTCACAAGCTTCAACGAAATATTAAGCTTACGTTTTATGTTAAATAAAATTGGGTAGTTTATTTTAGAAAATAGTATATTAGCACTAGTTTTCACTTTAATATAATTTGGGAAGCATGGTCGATGTAAACACTGAATCGAAAGATTTTTTCAATTATTTTTATTTGGATAGTATGAATTTGTATAAACAAGTTATAAATATTTTTTAAAGTTCATGAATAAAGATACGTTTTATAATAGGTGACTATCTCTATTTTGACAAAAATTGCATTACTCATCACATAAAGAAAGACGCCAATTGATTTGTAAAGAATATTGAAATACTATAAATTAAAAAGAAATGTTTGTTGATGTCATAAAAACCTCGCTATAAGGTGTCTAAACGGTTGAGACGTTAGCAGTTAGTGAGTGTCTATATATAAGTACATATTTACAAACACTAAACTTGTGAGTGACACTGGGTACGTAACTGAAAAATGAAACCTGTCCGCATACGTTTGTCCGCAATGCGCAGATGCTCGCGCGGATAAAATTTACATTGGTCTACACTTCCGCATTACCAAAAAATATTTTCGTACGGATGATATAGAGTTACAATGGAGTATATTTATAACAAAGCGGTAAAAGTTTGAGCGAAATGATTTGAAGGTCATTCGTTTAACCCCTATTTTCAGAGATCACAAGAATAGTATTATATGTGTATTATATTTTCAAAGTATTATGACAAGAGAGATAGATGACTTTGGACACAAATAATAAAAAACAATTCTGTCTCCATTTTTAAACATAAAGATCAATAATTTTTATGTTCATCGCGATCGAAACGTCAATTGAATTTAATGAGATCAAATTGTGAAAACAATTCTAAAATTGGTTTTTTATTTATTTATTGACATAAAAATTACAAATATGTTGATCGGTTTTCGAAAAACATTGTCGTTGTCGCAGTAAAAATATTAATTCAAGAAAAATTACCACTCGGATATAAGAACTGTGTCTTCATACCACATATCGGGTTAGACCAAAAATGCCTTTCTAAAAGTATTTTACCACATATGCTTGTGAAATATTGTCATTTAATGTAAACACGAAAACGACAAAACAAAATTACTTTAAAAATAAATTTAAATATTTAATATAAACAAAGAACAATTTAATTTAGCTTATAATATTTGTCGTGTTATTTTCATTATAATACTGACAAGTTAAAATGTTCTTTAACTTCGTAAGCCTTTAACATAAAGAAAATTTTATTTACAAAGCATGAAGTAGGTACATAAAAGTCTTTTCAAAATTTTTCTTATGAATTACACCCCAGTTATATTCGGACTTTCAAAACGTCAGAGTTTTTTTTATTTTGTCAAAATAAGCAGACAAATGTTTTGAATTTTTTTGTATACGCAAAAGAAATGCGGTGTAAAGAAAGTTATTTTTATTTTTCTTTTACTCAGGTATTAGAAAAACTTATTTTTGCATAATATATCAAAATTTAATCATTCAAAATGCCTGATGTCTTGACGATAATATGTTAGTAATTGATTATATTAAATTCCGAATGTAATAATATTTTCAATGAGTTGTAATAATATACAAGTTTCGAAACCTTATTTACTTTAATTTAGAAAGAATGACGTATGGTATAAGGAGCAATGTTAAGTGTATTTTTTATAAATGTTTGATTAAATTTTGAAATTGCAAAAAAATATTTTTAATCAGAATTATATAATATTTGTGCGTAATAAGCATCTTGATAAATATTAATATCCATGCTATAATGAAAAAGGACTGTACAATATTGAGTATACCGAAAAGAAATACAAAATATATGTATGTAGATCAATTGAGTAAATGTCTATTTGTCTGTTTAAATGTGAAAACATAATAAATAAAAATAACTCTCGAAAAAAACACTTTGTTTTTATAACATTCTGTATACAAATTAATTATTTATTATATATTATTTTCCTGCGCATATTTTAGCGAAGTATTGGTCTTATTTTGATAACTGAAGTATTTGATTTAATCGTGCGTTTTTCAGAAAACCCTTTTCAAATACTTATTGTGGGTGTTCAGTAAGAGAAAGATTTATTATTTATCGTAATAATTCTGAGATGTTGAGTTTTTTTAGAAATTGTTGCTTTTGACAACTATGACAAGTTGAAATAATGTCTTGACAATTTTCCTGATTAATATTTCACAACCCTTTCGAAGGATACACATCATCTCATATTTAATATTTGGAACATCGTTCTATTGTTTCATTTTAACTTACGCTCAAATTTTAGAGTAAGTGTTTCAAAATGTGACAGAACGGACAATCGTAAATTAATAATTTATTAATAACTGACGTACATTAAACTTTCTTAATTACTTTGTGTGACACTTATCCTTTATCAGTAGATAAGAGTGTATTTTAAAGCTTGTTTATAAATTATTACATAAGTCGATTATTTCCTTTCCGAAATTTTTGAAGAGCTCTAAGTGTAAATTAAATACACCATTTCAACAAATTTGTACAATTCGTCGTCGAAAGTTTTTAACCTTAAATTAACAATCATTCAAATGAGACTGGTTTTAAAGTTAATACATGACATGTATTAACTTTACAATAAAATATAAAAGTCACCGAATGAAAGAAAATTATAGGTTATTTTAGTTTTAGTTTATCTTTAATTATCCATGATTTCGGCAAATATAACTAAGGCTAATTTGATATTGGATTAATTATGCATGTTTGATGTAGTTCTGTTATAAACAATTTTTGGCCGACTTCACTATTAAATCTAATCAAAATTTCAAAAACTGTCGCCGAAAACATCTTTTAAAAAGAAAGTTACTTAAAATATAAAAGTTAAAGTTCAATTGCTCTTCAAGCTTATTCAAAACGTCCTCATCCTTTTGTTTCTTTAAAATTCACAGGCAATATTTGCAAGGAGTCGTCTTTGAGTTACTTCGTAAAAAGATTTTTAGTAGATCAGATTTCATCAAGTACCCGTACAAAAATAAACGTAAAGAAATATTTTGTATCTACGACATAAATAATTTTTGAAAATACAGGCATATTTAAGCTGGGCTAATATCGCACCAGGATTTTCATTTTCCATAATAAAATTTTCGATAGAATAATGAGATAAATTAAGCTCAGTTAGTTTGCTTCGATGACGAACACACCATGGGCTTAAAGCTCTCATTCCTTTGAGTGCATCCCCTTTTGAACCCTTTGTATTTGTTTGGAGGCGAGTAGGGTCAACGAAAATCGTTTTTGAGGACCAAGCCGACGAATAATAGCATGGCGGCGAACCCTATTTTATTTTTAATTTTGGAATATTAATTTGATAATTATTTTAGTCGTAAATGTCAAAATAACGACTGGTACTAAGTAAATTACAAAGTATGCATATCAATAACTTAGTTAATTACGATGTATTTTTTTTATATCCTTACATCAAACGAAATAAACTCAGCGTTGCTTTAATTACATTTTTCAGATTTTCTGGTTTAAGAAGTCAACTATGGCTTCCATTCGCTTGAAATGCAGAACTAAAGGTTTTATGAATTGATATGTGGAATTTTATTCGAAGAAATAACAGTTTGAAATTCTCTCACAAAAATACAATTATAAAAACGCAGCATAGAAGGAACGGTTAGCAAAATAAAAAACACTTTTTTAAGTATACATTTATTTTCTTGCTATCTCTAAAAAAATGCTTGGGTGACCAAATACCAAGCAATTCTCGTTGCACTGCTCCAATAATAGTAAGACAATCATTAAAGATTCGAATGCTCTACATTGATAGGGGACGAATTAGGTATTTTCCAGAAAAGGAGGAAAATATTACTGTATTATACAATTACGTATTGTACAATTGTATAAAATTTATTTTATAATATAAATATGCACTTTATTTTTCAGACTTCAAAATAATGTATAGACGAAGTATTGAATTAAAAATGAAAAAAATAAATAACATGTCAGTTTGCTTTGATCTCACGCCGACTTTTTAAATATGATAATGCATCTAATAAAACTTGAAAAAAAAGAGTCATTTTTATATTATATTGATAAAACAAATCGCAAATTAATGTAAATATGCAATTTCAGCAAAAATTTATTCATAACAACGATTTTTAAATGTATTGTATTATTAATAAGAATGATGTTTCATAGAGCGTGTGATTTATCTGGTATTCGGATCTTACATTTTGATATTTTCTGATGTTCAGATATTCCAAAAAGTATTCGAATATTATTTGGTAATCATAAAATTGAATATCTGAGTTGAAAAATAAAAAATGATACTGTTATACGTTTTGTAATACTCATAACATGTACTGGAGACAATTGTGTGCAAAAAAAGTAATCCATCTTGACATGAAGGAGTAATTAATATATTATATAATACATCGCAAAGAAAAATATTTTGTTCAAATATTTGGATACTGTAAGGTTCGAATATTTGGAATTACAAGATGCAATATGTAGGACTGATAACTGATTCAAACTGAAACACATAAATCGCTGGGTTTAGGAGTAAAATAATTGGAGTTTTTTTATTTACAAAAATAAACTCAATGACATTAGTTAATTTTGTTTTTGTTTGTCAATTTTTGATTTTGAATATATCAATGACTTGATATATTATTTATTATATGGCACAAAATACAATCGAAGTTTTATGTAATAATAAACTAAAAAAAATGCATTTCATGCTGAAGACGTATCTTCTTTCCCAAATAAAATTCAACGCAAATATAGAGAGCACGCGGGAAATCGTTGAAGCTTTCGAATAAAAAAATAAATTGCTTCTGATAGAATAATAATAACAATCCACCAAATATAGCGAAAAAGTTATTCTGAAAGCTCGTCTTTATAAATAGTATACCGATATTAACGCCAAGGTAATTCAGCATCACCCCGAAAGCTCAGAGGAAACTTTTCACATCGGCTATTAAGCCTGATTTATAGCTTTTTTATAGCTAGCGAGCTGTAAAATACCTCACTTGGTATAGCCCCGAAGCAGTTGCACTAAACGCCGTGCTATGGACGTTTAGCTCAATATATTATAAGAAAAGCATGTAAGTAAAGCGAATTATGGATGGCTTCGCAAATCGAGATTTAAGTGCTGGGCTGTAACATAAATAAGTTCGGCTGTATTTATTGTTTATTATATATAAAAATGCTTAAATGTACTATAACAATTAGAAGTATTTTATTTTCATTGTAAGAAAAAACTTAGTTATAACAGAGATTTTTTAAAATTTAAACAATGGAACTTCAGTTAGATCATCCAACTATGGTTTATAAAGACGATGTCTTAATTGTGATTTATTCGACATTAACAGATTGACAGCAATAGTATGTTATATATACAATATTATATATTGGGTTAATCTATTTCTGATGCTTATTAATACCCCATTTTAAATTGTATCCGATCTTTGTTTTTTTTTAGGTTGATTTGTTTATATGGCATTATAATCACTATGATGGGGAATACGATTCAGTGAACATTGGAATACTTGAACTTTAATATTGAATCGATACTTTTTATCAATATTTTAAGTTCAAAGAGTCATAAAGATCTTCTATAAAGTTTCAATATAATGATTAAGATAAATATAATAGGTTCATTGACATCAATAATGAAGTATCATAGATAAGCAACTTATGTTTTATACAATTTGAATGTAGAAACTTTGTGTGTTTCCATATGTTTTATTACTCACGCTTCGGGTTTCACCTTTTGACATCTTCAGACCTTACATCACACGGATGTAATAAAAATTCTATCAAGCACCATCAATCGATATTGAAGAAGCGGTGTCGTATATATAATAATATGTTTTCTGATTTATTTATTTTATTATAATATACAACACCTTTCCACCAAGAAGTGGTAGTTAAAACATTTAATGATATTCAGTCGTAATATGATTTTGGTGAATAAACGTTTAATTTAAATGGTTTTTAATATTTATAAAATATTCATTGTCTCAATAAATCAAACGTTTTGATAATACGTGATTAATATTGAGATCTATTGAAAAGAACTTATAAGTAGCCAGCTGTCTAATCTATCATTTGAGAAAATCTAAATTTGAAAATATTTCGCAATCTCGCACAATTTTACAAAAAAATAAGGTTATAATGATTCCGAAACTATTAAATTGATTCATAAAATAAACTAGCCTGAATAATTGCTTACTGTTTCTCACTCGGATTCAGAAATCAAATAACACACTTACATATTATAATAAGATACACATACTTAAGAAGATAATCCATGTTACGTTTACTATACAATAATCCGCGATATAACAAATTGCGAATTAACAGTAATAAAGATCTTTTATTTCACGCTTGGTTAAATAATTCGACATTGTAAAAAAACGATAACAAATCCTGCAATTTTTAGCATTTTTGTACCAGAAAAATGAAGTAGTTTAAAATATTATAATTTTGTAATGTTAAATTTGTTGATTGAAATGGCATTCACTTGGTAGAACTCCATTATAACACGGTGAAAAAATAGCAATGTATTTTAGTTCTACAAATTATTTTTAACAAATATAGTTGATAGCTATTTCGGCTCACGCCATCGTCAGAACTAAAAATATCAAAAAATATCGAAATAGCTATCAACTATATTTGTTAAAAATAATTTTGTAGAACTAAAATACATTGCTATTTTTTCACCGTGTTAAATTTGTCGTGAGCATAGACATCCACTGATGAAAAGGTGTATATAAATATATATATTAAAAGGTAGCCTGTAATTTTTTATGAGATAGTTAATTTGATGTGAGAGATTTATTAGGTCTTATGGAGTAATTTTTATCCACCAATTTGATCAGTAAAACAGGAGAAAAGTGTAAGATTTGTAGCTAAATACCCGTTTTTTGATTAAGTCAATCATCATATCCGAACATTGGAGGATGCGTGAAAAAATGCTTGTGTATGATGTTGAATTAGTAGTCAATTTATTCCACGTTGAAATGAATGAAATAAGAAAAATCATTGTGATATTTTTTATTTCATTCATTGCTAATGGAACGCATCGGTCCAAAAATAAAAATAACAGCAAATATGTTTATCTTAAAATCACTCTCGATTTCTGAACAAATAAATCAGTTTGATTAATAGAATTTGCCCGGATTGTTTATCCAAGCAGGAGTTTCAAAGGGCCGTGACACAGAAAAAAAGGTTTACAAACCGTAACGGAGCGCCAAAAGATAAAATAATTTAGCTCATTTTTTGCGCGAGAGAAAACGAAATAACGGTTCATAAATAAAATTTGTAGCAGATTATTAGAATAAAATAATAAAATATATTGACAGAATCGATGAACTTCTTAGATGACATATTTTTTTTCAATTTAGTTATTTTCCAGTGGCTCTGAACCTTTTTTGTTGGTAATAAATAAATACCCTTCTGTTGAAATCTATTGTTGAAATCTTTATATGTCAAGTCAGTGACTTAATGGTCAACGTTGCTTACTTTGGTAACTGTACTCTCGGATTGAATTCTCAGTAAGGATAGTTTCTCATATTTATTTATAATATATATTATAAATGGATTTCTATATAATATCTACAAAAATCTTTTTTCTCCTGCAGGAGTACTAAATAACGAAACCAAAACACATTTCTTACGACTTTGCTTAACTGGACTTCAACACTGTTATGTAATTAGAAACCTTTAGGTGAAAAAGAATTTAATCAACTTAATATCAAGCTGTTGTTGGATACGATTACGGAGCAGGATACGATTGAAATGACATATTATTTTGTTGGAGGTCAGTAAATGTGAATATTTGTTTTTTAAGCAATGAAGTGGGACTTATAGAGAAAAAACGAATATCAACGTGAAAAATTAGTACGTTACTAGTTCAAAGTAGTGATTTAAACAGTTTATAATAACAGAATATTTTTGATTATCATAAAGTTTCATTTATACTTTATAGTTACAGATATAGTTGTGTGTTACAAAACTGTGTAATAAAAAACGATAGATATGATGGAAACTATTTTCAAAAGTTTGACATTTACTGAAAAACTATTTTTTTATTTTTCATTTTTCTTATACATATATGTCGAATTAATTTATAATATCAAAGAAATTGTCGAAAAGTTGAAAAAGTGATTTTAAAAGAAAGCTCTAATAGCGCCTTTAGACAATATTATTATGAACGTGTTTCACCATAAAAAAATATAAAACAATCAAAATTAAAAATATTTTTTACCATATACCAGTAACTCAAAACGTCATGTAAGTTATTTTAAACATTAACAAAAGTAAAACATATTTACTTAAATTTAGAATCGTTACCAATCTGACTTTATTATTTAAATTAAATTTATTTAAATATCATACAATTTATATATAAATCATAAAACATCATAATCGTATTATTTTATTTTGGTACTTTATTATACTTACATGGTCAAATTTAATTGTATTGAAAATTGACAGTATTACGAATGATACCATTATATAAAAACTCGATATTTAAAATTCGATTAACACCAAAACTGCACTAAATATTTACGATCAAACTCACAATAATTCGAATATCGAACCAAAAATTTTACGAAACTTTTCAAAAAATACATATATAATGTACACAATTAAACGAATACACTACACAAAAGCGTATAAATTAAAGTCTGAACTTCGAATTTTAAATAATTATTCGCATTTAATTGGAGTGCTGCCGTTCATAATCCGAAAATTTGAATTTAGAAAGCGCGCCGAACGTCAAAATTATAATTCAAATGTCACTGTTTTCCCGTATGAACGGATTTTCACTCCGAAAATGTTAGCGGAGCGCGAAAACTTTCCTCCGGACACGACATGCCCCTCCCAAGGCAGGGACCGCACTGACTCTATTCTTCCACTTCCAGTGACGAAACAGCTCCAGTAGGGAAATGTACAGGGTGACATAAAAAGATACAATGTTTCAGGATTTTTCCTATTTGGTTTTTCCAACGAAGCATAAAGGTTTTAGAACGAAAATCCTGGTCGTATTACTTCGGTAATTATAAATAAATATTTTCAGAGGTAAAAGAAAAGTCATCCTCAGTAGTCTAGTGTAACGTATATAAAGTAATAGAAATAACTTATACTGAGCTTAAAATAATAAAATAAAATTACAACATTTTGAAACACGTATATTCTTTTTTTTCTCTCGTAATTTTGTTGAAAATTTTTCTAATGTCAATGATATTATTAATAACTACCGAAAACCGAATATAATGTGGAAAATAATATTTATAATAACAGAATTAATAGATCTCTAGATGCTCTTTAAAAAAACTCCATGAACTTATTTCATTTTAACATGGTGAAAAAATAGCAATGTATTTTAGTTCTACAATTTTTTTTATAAGATATAGGTGATTTTGATAGGCTATTTTGGCTCACGCCATCGTCAGAACTATTTTTAAGTACTATATATCCATATGTTTTTACTATTATCAGCTGTCGTACATTATAAAAAATGGAAGTTTATTTATTACATCTTTAAATAAAAATAACCTCAGATTTTCCTATGTATTATTTTAAAAATGTACACATATATTATATATTCTGTGAAAAACAATTACGTCGTTTCAGCTTTTACGCCATACTGTATTCAGTTCTTCTATATAATGTGGGTACTTTATGCTATATCTCTAAACCGGGTCATGAAAACAGCAGAATTCTTTTACAGTAAGTACCAACGCTTTATTGATCATTAAAAATGTTGAATTGCTACCATAACAATTATATATAATCCAATTGAAACGCCATTGCTATTATCATTTTTTTCAAAAGTTTCATTCTTGATTTAAAATTAGTTAAGATTTTGAATGAACACTAAGAAGTTACTTATTGTCATATAATGTAGATCTCACACTAGTGTAGACATTATGTATAAAGTTTTCTATACTTAATTTGCTCTAAATGCGCAGCCTATAGCCTCTTACCTGTGGTATATCGACCGATGACTTTTTGTATGTTATTCAATAGTTCAACATGGTGGAAAAGAGATAGAACAAGAGTATGAGTTAATTAATCGCCGTCCTGTTGGCTTAATAAGTTAAAGTGGTTTTGAATTTTTTTGCATTTTGACCATTCATGCATTTGCATCGGAATCCGTAAACAAATTAAAATATAAATTTATGAAGTTGCCCGTACTGGTAAATGATACCGTACCCAACGCAAATGAAGCCAGTGACGTTCACCATGAATGTAAAAGCAGGATTTAATTTAAATAAAATAACGTTTCGGTAAAAAAAGAAATGTATTTTTTACAAACCAATACGTCGATAAAACAATGTACTCCGCAAATACGGTATATTTAGTTATAATGAGATATTATTTTCTAAAAACACAAAAAAATTGTTAAAATGTTACATAAGACAGATACTCTTTATGAAGTATTAGTATTACGAGAATGAAGCGTTTGATGACCAATTGTGTGTCAACTTGATTTTTCAGAAAAGGGGGTGAAAAATATTCTGGACGATGGTTTTAGACATGGTTCTGAATTAAAATATTTGAACAACGTTTATGTTATTCTGAAACCTGGAAACAAAGGAAAAATCCTACTAGCAAACTCAAGTTAAAGCAGAATTTGATCGTTGCACCCAGTTTTAATTGTGTATACATTTTAAAATGAGGTTCTCTGTTCATTCGTTTTAATATTATAAAATAATTAATATTTCAATATAAATCTAACAATTATTAAAAAGCAAACTAAATTACGTCTCGGTGAAAGAGGTTTTGTTTTCGCATGACGTCCTAGCTACTTTTATTACATTACTGGCTAATAACCAGTGTTTGAAATATTTCTCACTTCAATGCGTTGGAAGTTTTTTGGTAGTGGTGAGTTATAAGAAAATGGTTTTTTAAAATAAATATAATAAGTTCATCGACAATTGCTCTTTAGATAAAAATGCTTTACATTATATTTTACATTATGTTTTACAAAAATAAAATATTTATTTTATCCTCATAAAATACATATATTCGTCTCTTTCGATTAACACATAAATTCAATGCACTCATCTCCCTCGCTTCGATTAAATTGGGTTGAATTTTCCGCGTGACGTACGATGATTCCCTAATCGCATGTGCTTATTCTACATGGTGGTTGAAAATTTTATTCTTTTTAGGCGTATTGAAAAGAATGAATTAGATATATTGAAAATAATAAGCGTAGACGTACCAAAAATTGATGCAATATTTTATTAGATTTAATTTATACTCTGAATATAATAGATTTTTTTGCTTGAAAAATGTATTATGCCATAATATTTTTTTAAATCTCTGTGGTCTATTGGCGAGGGCCTTACATAAAAAATTAAATGCGAATACGCTTATGTTCAATTATATACAATATTGAATAAAGCTTCTTTATAAATATGACTAATAAAAATAACATTTAAAGTTTAAATCCATCCATTTTTGGGGCTTTGTAGATCATTCGTAATCTATTATATATAGACGGCTCTCAAACGGTTAGTCAATAATTTTGTGATTATAAGATTTATTTATCATATTATTGAGGTTTTCGCTTCCTGTTTACAATTATAAATTATTAAATCATCAAGATGAGAAAACCAAATATAATCATTTAAGTGCTTTGCTAAAAGGCTAATTTTTTTTTTTAAGTAGTGACGGTTTTCAGTTCATTTCCATTTTAATGAGACCAAATTCACGTGATCGGCGTGGTAAATTTGGAACTTTTACACATTTACATATTTCACGAAATTGTCAATAAGCCGGTTCTGTGTGAAAATTTAAAATACGAACTTACTTTTTTCACGGGGTAGAAATTTGAACCACGTGAGGTTTTTTAAATTTACATCATTTTTAACTACCAACTCCCTTCTACGTGTAATGCAGACAAAAAAGTATCACACAAAAATTAAAAAAAAAAAGTTTTAGATTTTTTTTTATTATTTATTTTAAATTGTTTTCATACCTAGAATATTTTACAATATCAACTGGAAAATTGAAGCAATACTTCGCATAGCATATTGATATCAATTTATTTTGATTTCATTACGCCTTACGATTGTTAGACTGACACACTATACAGCTTTTATTGGTTTAGATCAGGCGTGGGAACGTGCGGCTTTTTGGCTATTCTTGTACGGCCTTTTGACTGATGCCATTTTTTAAAAATAAATCGGAATAATTTTTAATAAATACACATTTAAATTATTCAGTATATTTTCTTTAATCAAAAATTTAAACGTACGCTTGGAAAAAGAACGTAATAAACTCAATTTTGTAGTGACAATATACAATATGATAAATAAGATGTGTTGGTATGTATTTCTTCTTAAAAGATTTTTTTAAATTGTGTCTTGACTAATTTAAATTGTAAGTTAAAATATTTTGTTTATAGGGGGAGGGACCCCCAGTCTAGATTTACAAGGATTATAAAAATATGCTAATGAAAAAAAGCGTTATTTTGGGGTTAGAAATCATTTTGACTTTAGTAATCATGCCAATTTTTATTCACATTTTTTTCACAAAAATTTTAGGGGTTGCTACATTAAACAACCTAAGATTTTTGACGTAAAATGAAACATAAACATTTAACAATTGTTTTAATATATCATTAGTTTATATAAACAAGAGCTTCCTTAAACTTTTAATGATATGACCAACCCTCGAAATCTGAAAAACGTAAACCACGTTCCCTCAAATAAATATGTTAAAAATGAAAATTTTTGAGGCCCCCGGTTTGGGAAGCACTGACTGAAGACCATTATTTTTAACAAGTGGTTGTATGTGATTTCTTTAGAGAAAAAAGAATCATTCATTAGGATTTTTCCATTTTTTGTAAAGTTTATCTACTCTCTAATAATGTAGCAATAAGTAGATGGCAACGTTTTGCAGTTCTATATATGGAGTATACACTTTTACCATGATGGTTATCACAAATATGTTTCAAAATAATTTTTCAGGCACAGTTCCGAAATCTCATTCCGTTATCATTACCCAAGAATATAAAAAAAAAACATGTTCTATTTTTGAATCGTTTTGCATATGTATTATTCAACTGTATTTTTGTTTTATCGCCTTCTTTATGTTGCCATACTACAAAAATTGGTAGCTATTAAAAATGGAACAATGATTTTTGCTATAGAAAAGAGGTGAGTGTTTTGCTAGCCACTAATTTAAACATGTATAATTTGTTGTACAAGAATTAAAGATTTTTATTAGTATATATAATGGGCCTTAATCAATTTATTCTACGTTTATTTTGAATTAAAGTTAAATTCATCGTTTTATAGCTTCATATGCACAAGAATCGGTTTCAAACAGCAAATAGGTATTTCCAATAATAATTCATATTAAATCTATTTTATTCACTATTTCGGAAACACATTTTAATGGCTTGGTCAATTAAAGTAATGCAATGGCTAAATTTCTTTAAATCTTTTTTTATGAATTCAAGAAAACGTAAATTAATTATTTCATGTAATTAATAATTCATACATAACAAAAGCGTATAATAAAAAAATAAAAGAGTTTTAAAGATTTCTTTTTAATGTTCAATAAACCGATAAAATTTGACTACATAGCTGTCAGAAACAAATTTATCCCTGATCAAAATATTACATAACATAATCGAACGATGTAAAAAAAATCTCTTATGAGCCCATATAGTTGTAGATAAATGTGGAATTTCCGATGCTTGAATCCAATCATTCCAAACATATATAATACTTGATTGCAGTTTTAGCTTACTTAAGATGTATGTTTTTTTCACAAGCTCTAGATAATTTTGCAATAACTTTCAATTCGTTTTTACATGAATCCTATATTTATTTGATAGTTTAGCGGAAACTAAAAAAACTGACACCATTCATACCGAATAATTTATCTAAATTAATGAATTAAATTTCAAAGATTATTTGATGATAAATGAAATATAACAATATCAGCTCTGACCTATATGATATATTTTATAAAATGTGTATATCACTACCTACTCAAGAATTTGTACATTTTTTTTACATATTAAAAGCTGTTTTATATCAAAAAATTGAAAGTAAAATTTGAATTGAATAAAATATGTTTTTTCTTTTGTTGAGAATACAACACCCAAAAACTTAATTTTACTCTATATTTTTAAACGATGGAATTTTTGCTTGATCAAATTCTATTTTTCATTCATATTTTACGCATAAGTGTTTCAACTAATACTTTATTTATTGATAAAATACAAACTTGTAGTGAAAAATTCACTAAACTTGTTATTTGTACCTACTATAGAAACTAAAAATTCACTTTATAACATGTTTTATTAAAAAAGAAAGAATAAGATATTCAAATTACCGACAATACGTTTATCATATGGAAAAAGCCTAATATTGCGTATTTATTTTCAAAATTTTCGAATTGTGTTGATAAACTGATATATTATATTATCTAAGCGGATATTTCCACAATCCACAAAGCGGACAATCCATATTAGCCAAATTCACAAACGTTTATAATTATATAATTATTGCTGGAAAACACAATAAAACAATAGGAGAAAAAATTTTAAAAAAGGAATACACTTACTCGCAGTGTACCCAAAAGAATCTTCCTCTTCTTTATCGGCTTCTTTCTCCTCTTTGGTACGTTTCACGTTTCCAGCACTGGCTCTATCAATCTGCGAATGAAAATTTTTGCGTTACTAGTGATTCTCAATATTGATTTTAATCCTGCATTAATTTTTGCCCTGCGGAGATGAGTTTTAGTAAAGGGTTTGTAAAGATTAATTGTATTGAAAATCTTATATATTGGTCTCAAATTCAAAACAAAAAACGTGTAAAAATACACTTTATTCAATATTAAACTATAGAACACTGTATCATTCATATATATTTCAATTAATCACTACTGTCCATAATGTTGGTAAAAATATTTGTTTTAATAAGCTTCGCTATTTTTGGCCGTGATTCAGTTAAATAAATATTAATTTCATTCTTATCGAACTTTTTTTGAGTGCCTTGAATTTTCTGCAATACACATAAAAATAATCAAATTACTTCCCGAAGTCAAAGAAATAATGATGTACAAATGTTAAAAAGAACGGTGCCATAAAAAATTGGTTGTAAGGAAAGGATAAAAACACATTTTTTTGTACTTATTTCCACAATGTATTTTTCGATCAGGACCGGTTTCGCTCAACACGAGCATTATCAACTGAATGAATGAACTGAAACTATCATCTGTTGATAATGCTCGCGATAAGCGAAACCGGTCCTGATCAACAAATATATTGTGGAAATAAGTACTAAAAAATGTGTTTTTATTATTTAAAATATCATGCCTTTCCATCAAGAGTTGACAGTTAACACCTTAAAAGTAATGAAACAAATTTAGTTTTTTATTTTTACCTCGACCCCTTTTTCAGTGCACGTCCTCCCTTCCAAGTCTCGCCTGTCTTCTTCCTCGTCATCATCACTGTCTTCGTCGTCAGAGTAAACCACCTTTTCTTTCTTTTCAACAGGAGTAGGAGCTGGTTCCGGGATAGGTGGAGCCGCGGCCTTGACGGGAGTTTCAGCTTTGATACTCTTCGATGGTGTTTGGAGGGGTTTATCATCAGGCGATTCAATTCCATCGCTGTCAGGTGCCGTAATCTATAGGCAAAACACAAAAAAATATACGTTACATTAGTTATCAAAATCTTTGAGGAAATATTGAGTTAATAAATATGAAATGTAAAATAATCCTTCATTTTAATGGATACTATACCCTATAATATAATAAATTGATTTTTACGGAAGGTTGTGAGTATAGAGAGAAAAACTATAAATTTGATATATTAACAGCTGTTTTGGCTTTCATTTTGATGCATGATCGACACGGCATTATATTCTTATCAACGATATTTGAAATGAGAACAATTTTTCAAGTTATCTGCTGGATTCATAAATTAAATGACCACTGGTTTTTTTAATAAATTTCTTTTAAATACATAAATGTTTTGAAATTTATCAGTGATTACATATTATATACACGTGTATACATGAAAACCGATGAATTATGTAACTTTTCCCCGAATGTAATCTTTGTAATGTTTTCATGCATTTTGGTGGTAATAGATGAATGATATTATTTTATTTTTATTTTTAAATACAGGGTGTTCTACGGGAAAATTTACTACTTTAGTAGAGCTTTATCTTAATTGAAAAGAATATGATTTATTGAATGTTGGAAGATAATGAAAGCTAAATTTCCAACTAGATGACCCTTATCAAATGTGGCTGGATTGTGTTTTTCTTCAAAAATGTTGCGTTTCATTTAATCAACTGTTTTTGGTATGTTGGCTTAAATCGTGCTCTATAAAAATACACGAAAAAAATTTTAGGCTGTAAAATCCGGCAACCGTGGGGGCTTATTGATATCACACTTTTTAAAAATATGCTGTGAAAATAGATTTCTTATATATTTTACTGTAACATTAACGTGATCGTCTAGTGGTTAGGACCCCACGTTGTGTAACATTAACTGAATACAAAGTTGCACCGCTTTGCTGGAATGACATATAAACAAATCGAAAAGGTTATCAATCATGCAAAAATAAGGTTTTCACGTAAATTTTCACACAACTTTCTTATAGTTACAATAATTGACGATTGACCTTTACAAAATATTTATACGATTAAAACCAGCTAGATTATCGAATATTTTTCCATAATAAATTTGCTACGCCTTTCATTTATAACTGCCGAAATTCATATTTACAAAAATGGTGACCTAACATTGTGGTGAGCTTTTTCGGTAAACACACTATAGATTAAATGTACAAAAAATATCACAGTACCTATTTTTATGTAATAAAATGTATAAGATCTTACTGTGTAAAGTTTTAAAACCCCAAATAAACAATTGAATATATTAAAAACAAAGTTATTGAAAATACAGTAACGCCATCTACATCAACTGAAAAAATACCACTTCTATATTAAAAGTCCGATTCACGAAAGATCAATGCGAAAATCGTCGGATAAGAACTCCATTACCGTATGTAATGTAGTCTTTTCATCAATGTACTGTTCAAAACTATCAAAGCATGTCCAAACATGACCAAATCTCATATTAACCAAATGTTCGCGCATTAAAAAAATCCGTTGTTTGTTTAATAATCGAAGGCAGGAATGGATCGCGGAGGTATGTTAACCTATCGTTACTATTTGATCGAAGTAATAGGTTTTTGGGTGTATTTTTTCCATGTAGACTTAATCGTTTTTACAAGCTCAAAAAAGCTATATAAAATAACACATTGAATAATCAGACTGATTATATGTATCTACTTTTGAAGATGGCGTGTTGACCAAATAGCAACCAATAAAATTAAATAATCATTAGTTATTTTGCGATAAAGAAGAGATAAATATATTTATGAAATTTGAATTGTTACAACGTTGGACGACTCCACATGTTTTATTAATAACGACCCGGGTTTCGTTTTTCGGCATCTTCAGGCATTCTATCATACGAATTGTTGAAACCTTGTCAGTACCGTTGCACCCGTGTGACAGGAGGTGAAACCCATGTCGTTAGTGACAAAACATGTGGAATTGTACCAAGAATTGAAATTCTATCAAGCACCTTCAGTCGATATTATAAATTATATTATATATGTATGATATATAAAAATACCTCCCAACGATGTGATCCTTATATCGATTTTGATATGAGAGCGAGTATTTAGCCACTAAACTAGACTTAACCTTTATTTAATCCAAATTCATTTCGAAAATGGTTTTTTGAGAAATTGAGCAACAAGCATTTCTCGTTCCGCTGACGTACTTTACTAAAAATATATATTCTTTACATTTGGAGAATACACAAGATAAAATATATATAAACATTATAATTCTTATGAAATTGTATCGGTATCGATAATGAAGTTCTTTTCAATTGAAATAAGCGAATCAAAGCTATTCTATATTGAATTAAAAAATGTTTTTATATTGCTTATATCCTTTTTCTGCTTAATCCATGTGAATTGCGCCAATTCAATAACTTTTAAAGCTGCTGGAAAGTCCACTTAATTTTAAAATTAAAATATTTTGGCATAATATTGAGCAAATATGTTCTTTATTGAAACAAATAAATTGGTATGAAAAGCACTGTTATATGCAATTATCCTTAAATTATAAGATCAGTTTGGCCGCATATGTTTAAATAATCACTTTGAAAATGTTAACAGTCACTTCTTGGTGGAATGGCATTTTATCTAAATAATATAACACAATGATAATGCTTAAAAATTCCTCGTTATTCTTAACGAAACTCCTACAAAATTATTACATAGTATGTAGTATATAATATATATTATAATTGGAGTTGAAAGCGTAGAATCGCGGGATAAACATTCTTACATTAGACCGTCAGGAGATAACTCGCGTAAAACTACGAACCTCCTTAATCATTCATATCTGGATATTCATGGAGTCGTGAAACATGCCAAGCGGAAATTCAAAGCCTTCAACACAGCCTCCAATGAGAAGGCAGGCTTACGAGGGTAATGGATATAAATGGTATGCGACAAATTTCGTTGCGAACCGGAAGTACGGAAAGAAAATCCGCTTGATAAATAGACGCAGTTTCACGCATCGCAAAAAAATGTTTTCTTTCACAAGTATTATTCAACTGATAATAGCTGATCGATGATATTTTTTATACACATGCAAATAAACAAAACAAAAATATCATTGTAATTTCACTATTTACTACGTATTATTGTGTTAAAGATTATATATCTCATATTTTTATAATCTTTTCCTACATATGTGATAAAATTATATTTGGAAATACTTTTTCTATAATTTATAATAAAGCTTATTCAACAGAAGCTTTTTTTGCAAGAACTGCTGTCACTTAGTTGTACAAGCTTTCTATATCCGAAAAGAATAGGAATCGGAAATGACAAAAAAAAACATAATCCTTTTTGCGTGGCCCCACCTCAAGGATCACATGGGTGTCAGAGAAAAAATATTTGAAAATAACAGACCTTCATGATTTACAAAGCGATATTGTTCGCTTTAATTAATATAAAACATGATTTGATTTTTTTACAATAAATTACAGTCGTATGTTTAAAGCAAGCAGCTGATAAGAAATTATTGCAAGATAAATCAAAGCATTTATAAATTAATATATTAAGCATTTTTATTATGTTTAACGTTTCTTCTATGACGTTTTCAATTAACATATATTAATGTCTAGATTCCATTAATGAGTTGCTTCATATTTCTTATATTAACTTATTTGTAAGTTAAAAAAGGGTAAAGCATTTGTTTTTATTTGATGTGTTCTTTAAATAACGAACCTTGTTTTAAAATTATAATAAAACATTCTTGATCTTATCATTGTTTATCGTTAAATAAATTTCACCAATTTTTAGCATGGATGTGAAAAAACAAAAAAGTCTGTAGTTAGTTATGCATAGAAAAATATAGTTTCACGTCAACGTATACTGGTTGAAAAAGTTTCATAAGGTCAATAATAAAAAAATCGTTTTAGTGCCAAAATTTCTTAAATTTTGAGATATAATGTAATAAAACTTTTGTTCTATGCCTTAAAAACAACGACACAAAAGCACTTGAATTTCAATTCGAAAATATTTATTTTAAAAATTCAAAAAAACTTCCATAAAAATTATAGTGATACTTTGGTTTCGTATACTAGAACACTTGTTTATACATTGTCTTAACAGCAAAATCTTGTGAAATTGTAATAATATCTCATAGTTCTATCTTCATTATTTTTGTGTTAAATTTTTTATTAGAAAACTACAGAAAAATATTTTGGAAACGCTTTTGTATGACTTTTATAGAGTTATGTATGGTGAATGTAAGAAGGCTGTGTGTCGTAACTATTATTAATATTGAAGTGATAATTACATACTTACTATGAGCCGATTTAAGCTTCGTAACTGAAAAGCTTTAGGAAGTTTGAGCATGGAAAACGTATTGAGTTTTTTGAATTCTTTTAAATTGTCATTATTACAAAACGATAACTTATTTATTTAAAGCTGCCATATAAAAGACGAAGTAGTATTACACGTGAAAGGTAGTCATAAATATGAATTTTGTATTTTGCCGCAAATTAATATTGTCTAGTTAAATCAGTTCAAAAGTTTTAAATTAAATTATATATACTTTTATGAACTGTGACAATGACGTATAAAATGTAATATTCATACATATCTAGGTATATATAATATCAAGTACTTTTTTACTGTTTTTTTTTTCTTGTGAGGTTAATACTGTTTCAAGATATATATATCGCAAAATACCACCCATGGCTTCAATATATTTTTATTTATGACATGTTTATTATTATACAAAAAAAGACGTCATGCTTATTCAATAATACAACATTAAAATACAAAATAAATAGTATTCTTCCACTTAAGCAAAACTTTTTAAAGGTTTCGTTCAGCGAAGTAAAATCATCTAATTTATGATATCGACTGAAGGTGCTTGATGGGATTTCAATATCAAATTTGAATTGTTACAGCTTTGTAAGGTTCCACATGTTTTGTCACTAACAACCCGGGTTTCGCCTTTCGGCATCTTCAGTCATTCTATCACACGGATTCTTAGTCAGTTCTGTTGCATCCGTGTGATAGAATGACTGAAGATGCCGAAAGGCGAAACCCGGGTCGTTAATGACAAAGCATGTGAAATCGTACAAAGTTGTAACAATTCAAATTTAAAATCATCTATCTTATTTGCATACAACATATACTGATAATAATGGACATTAACTCGGGATGTTGTTTCCTTACCTCAAAATCTGGATTCTTAGGCGGTACAGGCGCCTTATTCTTCTTAATGCTTGGAGACGGCGACGGTGGAAGCACTTTGGTCGGCGCTGTCACTTTAGCCGGTGTGCTGGCACCCACTAAATGACTAGGAGTTACCATCACAGTTGGACTTGGAGATATTTTTGCACTCGGACCTGCTTTGGCGGGACTTGGTCCAGCTTTCGAAGGGCTCGGAGTTGGCTTGGATGGACTCGGAGTCATTTTACCGGGCGGGCTACCGCTGATCGTGTCGGTTGAACTGGTTACCATTTTTTGACTGTCCATGTCGCTTGAATCCGTATTCTGCGGATGAAGATAATTCAACTATAAAACACTCTACAGTTTTACTTTTTCCAAAGAAAACAGCCAGCTTGAGTTCTATAATTAAGTCAGTTCTAACACGGTGAAAAAATAGCAATCTATTTTATAAGATATAGTTGAAAATTATTTCGGCTCATGCCATCGTCAAAACTATGTTTTAAGGAAATATTTGCTTATCTATAAATAGCTGTGTAGAAAAGGTACACAATACATCTTCTCTCCTTTTTTAGCGCCCTAGCTTGTTTCCTGCTAGCAATAAAACTGAAAAAAATGTAAATGAAACTAAATAGGCGGCTATATTAATGAGCTTACATATTGCACAGATATGGTTTATTGGATGGGGATGGCTTATTACGGAAAAGAATTAGCCCCTCGCAGTGGTCTGAGGAGCGGCGACATACTTATATTAGTTTTTTCGTTAAGAATTTTGTGTGATAATTGATATCTATTGATTTCCAGTTGTTCCAAAGTCGTCACCTTTATTAAAAAAATGTAAACACGTCGGCGTTGAGTTCAAATTTACATTATGCGAATCTCTCATATTTCTCGCAATTCTCGATAGCATAGTTCTGACGTTGGCATGAGCCGAAATAGCTATCAACTAAATCTTAAAAAAAAGTTGTAGAACTTAAATACATTGCTATTTTTTCACCGCGTTATAATGGAGTTCTACCAAGTAAATGCCAATTCAATCAATAAGTCAGTTCTTTTCATCGAAACATTTTTAACTGAATAGCTGAACTTTATAATATAGTTTCAATAATCAGATGTAATGAGTTTAACACGCAGAAAAAAAAGCAATGTATTTTAGTTCAACAAAATTCTTGTCAATTCAAAATGAAGCTATGTGAAACAAAAATACATAGCTATTTTTTTTCAGCGTGTTGTAATAGAGTTCTACTAATTAAATGTCAATTCAATCTGTAATGTGTTTATTATGATGAGATTTTTTTATTTTTCTCTTTTAATGTATGAGTTTATATAAAATAATTAATTTATTAAAATAATTTCGCATTCAAATATACGCAATATTCGATTGAAACTTAGTGGAAATTCATTTTACATTAATATAATTTTTTTTCGATTAGATATGTCACTTGTTATATATAATAACCAATTTATAAATAATAGACAATTATTTCAAAAATTAAAAATAAATATCAAAATTATTGTCAATTTAAAATGAAAAACTAAGATACGTTGCTATTTTTTCAGCGTGTTATAATAGAGTTCTAATAAGTAAATGCCAATTCAATCAGTAGTGTCTTTACAATAAATGTTGATTTTTTTATTGTATTTTGAAGTTTATGGATTTAAAATGGCAATTAATACATTTTGACATGTTTGTATCAAAAGAAATCTCTAAAAGCCTTTACACATGTTTTCATCGGGTTTTATCATGTTGCATTTATGATTTCTAAAGAAAGGCGGAACAAAAAATAATTTATTGTGATACCAATAATTCTGCGGTTTCGTGATATCAATACAGAATATTTCGGGTTAAGAAAAACAGGTGGGATTTCGGCATTTCAATCTCCAGTTGTGACAAAGAAAATAAAAACAAATATTTATGTAGGCTCGTGCTCAGGATTGGTTATATCAATAATTTACCAAAATAATGTCGTTGGTCATACACTAAAAGACCAATTTAAGGAACTTAAACAGTAAAAACGCACAAACACCATTTTTAAAAATTGTTTCATAAAAGAAATAAGCTTATCGTTTTGAAATTAAAATTGAGACAAATTGTAATTACTTTTAAGGTTTAAATTGTAAAATGTAAAGAGGAAGACAATTGATTCTATATTATCGATTGAATTGACATTTACTTGGTAGAACTCCATTATAACACGGTGAAAAAATAGCAATGTATTTTAGTTCTACAATTTTTTTTATAAGATATAGTTGATAGCTTTTTCGGCTCACGCCATCGTCAGAACTATTTTATTACAGATTATGGCAGAACTAAGGATTTTGTATTAATTTCACATTAAAAATAGAGATCAATATCGCTATTCAATTAAATCGATAAAAAATTTAATGTTTGAGTTTTTATAAAATAATTACAGGTTTGCATATAAATACAAGTAATATTCCATTGAAACGTTGTGGAAACTCATTTTACATTAATTTTAATTACTTGTAATATATTATAATAAATATATACATAAATGACAAGCATATAAATTTCGTTGAATTATTTTGACAAATTCGAATTTGGACCGCCAAAAAATCCTTTACTTTGCCTGAATGATGAATTTCCTTTAGCAAATAAGGCCAAATGAAGGGTTATGTTTGCTAAATTACTTATTTAAGGATTAACCCGTATACTGTCGCAGTCGTTTGGTATCTTGTTCAATATTTTGACCAAAACACTGTTCTTTAAGAACCCTTTATTTTTACACAGATCAGAGTTGTTTTCGGCTTGCCAGAGAATTATTTTGCAAGACTTGGAAACATTGTTCGTCAGGATGAAGCATTCTTGTAAAACATATTTCTAAGACTAGTATGTTAAGTTAAGTAATCAGAGCGTGCGATCTGATATGGTAGAGCTATCAGGTTAAGGAAGCTTGACTGTATCCTTCCCAAGACTGATAAAAGATATAGTGACATTAATCCACTTTGTAGTGTTTCAGAGATACGAATTTTAGACGGAAGGGTAGTTACAATAAGTTCGATCGCCAATATTTTTAACCGAGCTTTTAAAAAAATCGATGATTATTTAAATTTCATTAAATAAAATTTGGCATTGTTACATTATTTGCAGCCGTTATGGTAATTATTATAAGTTTCTACTGAACGAATTTCTTTTCCTTCGTGCATATATAATATTTATATTACAAATGTCTTTTTAAAAAAGCTGTAAGTGTGATTAACTTACCCATGGTAGTAAACTTTGCACCATAAAGTTGACAGGATTTCCAGCTGCTCTTATGATCTGAACAGCTCTCTCGTGAGATGCAGTCCTTACATCTACTCCGTCAACTTCCAGGATTCTATCACCAGTCTGCAATAAAAAATGTACAGTGAGTCTTTTTTAGGAAATCTTAATAAATATGTCATACTGAATTTTTAAACTAAATAAAAACAGGACATTTATTGAATTTTTCAGCTTAATTTGATTTTGGAAAAGTATTATATATTTTTTTGTCAATATTATCAATTTTAATTACCCTTAATTGACCGCAGAGCCCCGCTGGACTCCCAGGAACAACATTTTTGATGAAGATTCCAGATATTATCACGTCACAGCTAGCTGTATCTCCAGAACTTCCCGAGTTTGTTATGTCCACCTATAAAAAAGAAAGAGTGAAAATATATCTGAAAAACATCTATAAATATTATAGATGATCGACGGTTATGAAATGAATAATAAGCTATTATTGATTTAATTGGAATTCACTTGGTAGAACTCCATTATAATACGGTAAAAAAATAGCAATGTATTTTAGTTCTATAAAATATATTTTTTAAATATAGTTGATAGCTATTTCGGCTCACGCTAGTTCTGACGATGGCATTGGGATGGATGGGACACATTGCTATTTTTTTTCACCGTGTAATAAGCAATTATATTTCTTGATTTACCTGGATGTTCAAAAAACCATTTTTTATTTAAGCTTTGCCAAAAAATTAAGACAATCTAAATATGCGATCTATCGAATGCATGATCGTGATAACAATGCTTCTATATTTGCTTTAAAAATGACAAAATTATGTATAATATCAAAATATGTGCTAAATTTGAAAAAAAAACGATAGTATATATTGAAAAATGTACCACAATGATAATTCATAAGATGGATGCCGATATACTAAAGATTATATTTAAGCCAATACTTTTCGGTTGGTCATACCTTACCGAGCCGTATATGAAATGGATGAGTGAATACAAGTGTTATGCTATATTATGTTGATAATATTGTGTACAAAATATTAAAATGCTTGAGTTATTGAAAAAAATACCTTTCCACCAACAATGCTGATGCCCAATGAAGTATTTGGTTCCCTGGTGACTGCTACGGCTCTCGACTGTCCCCAGTGCTTGTCAACCGAAGTCGTAGGAGACTTGGAACGTCCACGACCCACAGTTGGGGAGCCAGAGTACTTATCCCTTGATACTGTCATCGCGGGTACTGGCGAACTAAAAAGAGTAGATACACTTATAGAACTATCACTGAAAATATAATTTAGTTGCTAAATTATATATTTTATAATATGTTTATGATATGTTTAAATTCAATTGATAGGGGGTGTGACACATGTTTATAATATTAGCTGCTCAGTACTGCCCTCTTGGGGATCATTGGGCATAAATAAAAAAAATATTTTGCCTGTAGCCATAACCCGATACAAATTCATTTTAGTTTAAAATCTATATGAATTTTATAAATATAAAATCATTATTTAAAAATCGTAAGTTTATGAAGGACTTTATCATTACATCTATCCCTCGATTTACACGGTAGATTTGTTCCTGAGAAAAAAGTGTAAATTGAAGTTGTATATTTTTTAAACGTAAAACCGTGTAAGTCAAAAAGTACACAAAAAACGCATAATTTGGTTGCTATCTTCTATACGTGGTGAAATATATATCACGAAATATGAATTTAACAATAAATGCAATGTTTTATCAAAGAAGCATATTATAAGAATAAAAAACAATAACATTCACATTGTATGCTATTTGAAAAATCGCTCTTAAAATAAATTCTACAAATGAAATAATGCAGCCCCTAGGGGTCGGCGTTCGGTCAGGTGTAACTTGATATTAATTGAGTTGATTGTAGGATATATTTCAATTAATATTATTACTAGAAATTCAATTATAATACCGGCATTTCAAATTGCTGAGCTTTTTAATTTCGAACAGTAAAAAAATATGGTAGGCGATTCAATTTCATGTAAGGAATTTCTATTCGATATTTGAAATGTTTATCTTCATTCTAAATTCTAATTAATTATTTCGTTGTGTCAGATGACATTTAAATTATCAACCTGATAAATTTAATTGTACGTAACGTAATTAATGACAAAAATGATTTTCAATGATTTGACACAAGCTTATGTATACTAAGCCTTAAGACATTTCTGTAATCACGGGATTGTACATTAGAACGGATATATTCAATTATTGATAAATGTTCTGAGACATAAATATCTGCGAATTTCTTCGCACCAATCCGGTACCAATGGCGGAGTTATCAGTATGATCTTTACTCTAGATTCTAGAACAAAAAAGTCACTTTTAACGTGTTAACACAACTGTGTCCTTGTTTTAAAGAAAAACATATTTACATGATAAAAACATAATATTTTTCGGTGACGAAGTGTGAAAAATATATTTTTTTATGTTTCGCGATATAATATTCTTACTTTTTTCTATTGTTATATGTGAGCAAAAAATATAATACCTGTCTTACGATATTGGCTAGGTTTAATACCAAAGTGATAAGCAGGTATAAAGAAATCACACATATCATTAATTTTGGCGTAAAAGTACCGATATTTTCAAATCAAGCTGTTAATGTTCAGTCACTAATGCTGAAAATAAAATAAATTGTGAATTTTTAACATTTAATCATTTAAAATTGAACATTGTTGACTAAATGAGTAAAGCACTTCGATAAATGAGCTTTGTCGATCAAAAGACTTGTATGTGTTCAAAAATCTCTTTTTAGAACCGGAAATAGGCCTTTTCTATGAAAGGCTCGTTAACACGCTCGAGTACACGCCGTTTCCGGTCGACGGGGCGCCATTTTCTATTTCCGGGCGACGCCGACGCCTGCAGCGGGTAACGGATAGCCACCGGCTGCTGCATCAAAGGACTAGCACCAGAGAAGCGAGACATTTAAACTCACTCAATTGGTCGCGGTGGAAGCTTAATCCTTGTTTATGTTTTCTTAATAACTGTTTTTAACATTTTTAAGCCACTGCCACAAACAACTCTATGTAGTGAGTATATATGTTATATACATAAAAATTTCGTAGTAAAATTTTCTAACAAAAGTATTTTAGGACAATTGTATGTTGGTCTGTTTTGATATTTATATTATTTTTGAAGATAATAAAAAAAAAAACACTGATGCTGATGAAAATACTTGTAGTTTTGGATTGGAGAGACAATTTAACCAAAAAATATGCTTATGGATAAAAAAATCAATCTATAAATAACATGATTTTGGGAACGAGGCAACGAGACGAAGAGAGAAACCAACATAAGTTTACTTTGGATTTAATAAAGAATTGATAATTATTCTGTCTCCTTCGAGTAGTCAAAAAATATTTTTTATCATGAAGTGGTGATATAAATTTCATAACGTATATAAATATGTGAAATAAAGACAATGTATGTAACTTTGACTGTCAATAAAGCGTGCGAGAGCGTTATTAAATGTACAGATGACATCACTATATTTCTTTACGTATGATAGATTGATGCTTTGTTACTAAGTCTATCTTAATATACATAATATATCTTCATTAATTTAATTTGTCTGTTTTAGAATTTTAGTAAACAGAATCCAAATCAGCACATAACATTGTTTTTTTTTATCAAATATGTACATTTTATCTTCTCAGTGAGCTTGGAAAATGAGTCACAGACATTACTATCAGTATAGAGAACTTCAAAAGGTACAAGCTTTATTTATTCAAGTAAATTTGATTTCAATATAGTATATCAAAAAAATTCCAGTCTAGGAATCGTATTTCAGATTAAATGTAGAATCCGTCAATATTTTTAAATATTACAAATAAATCACAATATTTTTACCTACTGTTAATTGAAATCAATGTTCTCGTCTATATTTCGTTTATATATTAATAAACTTCAATATTTTTACGCGGTTTTGAAGCTATACTGCTTATTTTTAATGAAAATATTGTAATTTAATTACTTTGGAATGGATTAAAATATTACATACTTTGACTTAATAAAGCTTTCAAATGTTAAGTAATTACACATTTTAATCACCGTTTAAATTTAATAATTAAAAGTTTAATTTAATTTATGTAATCAGTGATTAATCCATACGATGAGTGAAGACAGTCCTGATAATTATAATATAAAATTGAAGAAATGTTTCTTAACATTATGTATGATTTACTTAAATATTATGCCTTAAACGTAAAATTGATTTATAATTTATAAATATCATAACTTTTATATACTATCCAATATTTAAGTGCTGTAAGTTTTTTCAGTAATCGAAATTAACGCGGTGAAAAATAGCAATATATTTTAATTCTACAAAATTTATAAGGTATATAAATAGTTTGTAGTTATTTAGACTTACGCCCTCAATAAAACTATTTATATAAATAAATATCGTGGAACTAAAATATATGTTATAGCTATTTTTTCACTTTGTGTTATTGGAGTTCTACCAAGTATTTGCCAATTCAATCAATATTATCGAAATTAACTCAATGTTCTGCTGTATTTAGCTTGGGTTTATTATTTTTGTTTCGGTTTCGATAACATTAATGAATGATTCAGTTCCTTCATTTTGAACAATTATAGCGTAGAGAAGTTAGTTCATTTAGTTTGTTTATGTAAAATATTGAAAGCACAGTCGAATGTTAGGAAAAAATGCATTTGTGTCCAAACCATAAGTCTACTAGATATTTTGGCAACAGAAAAAAACATGTTGAATGAAATAAAGTTATAATTCATTTTATAAGCCGATATTATTTTAAAAAATCTTTATTTGTTAATACGTAAAAGGAGCTTAAATTATTTTTTTTAAAAATCCCTGCCCTCGCTATGCCACTGTACCCAAAACATTTACTATACGAAGGTATATGGCATCACGTAGAACGAATTTATCGTATGAATAGACCCCCAAGTATATTTTAAATAATTTTATAAAAAGCTTAAAACTTATTTAGTTCACTCTCTTTGGTGTTTTTACAAACGACTCGACAATACAATTTTGATATCTTTACGCATTAAAGTGCACAGATAAGCTGACAAAGAATAAAAAAATTTAGACAATATAATAATAAGACGAAAATCAACTTGCCCAGCCTTAAATCATTCAACTTTGACGTAATAATTGATGTAGTCATAGGTTCGTCTAAAATATGTATTGGTGATGTGATGTAGTGATGATATATATATTCCATGAATCATTTAAATGAAGGTTTCTATTCATTGTTAATTGTTGAAAAGTTTTCATTTATTCCTTCCAGCGTCTCAAGTTTATCAGAATTGTTTTAAATATAGGCATGGCACAAAGAACGAATTGTATGAAGTGATTTAAAAAAATATTGCGGTGATATTGTTATAAGACTGCACTTGGTCACAATCTTTTTTAGTCGTAACCAAATATTACATTTACAATAAGATCTATTGTTTACTTTGTATACTCTGTATGTTTTAATAATTTATGATATCGCCTGTAAGTGCTTGATGGAATTTCAATATCCAATTTGAATTGCTACAATCTTGTACGACTCCACATGTTTTGTCACTAACCACTCGGGATTCGTCTTTCGGCATCTTCAGGCATTCTATTACACAGATGCAACAGAACTGATAGCATGTATGCAACAGAGCTTTATTATTAGTCAAGGATTTATAATAACGTTGTTCCGAATTTACTTTGATATTGAAAATTACGGTATGAATACTCGTAATGAAGTAAAAATAAAAAGTTTTTGGAGGTACATTTATATATATATATATATGTTTTGGTGACTGCCGTCAGAACTATAACTAAGAAAAAAATATACTAAGATTTATATAAAATTATTTGAAGAGCTTAAAAATGTATTATCTCATTTGTTATAACGTTATAACTTTCATACATAATTTAATTATTTAATTAGTGATTTTTTTAAAAGTTGTTCGAAGAAGATATACATAAAAGATAATATTGATAAATCTTGATATATTCAAACTTATTAATTTTTCTTAGTTACGTAAGTATTTAAAATTGATTTATTATGTGCAGAGAAGTGAAATATATGATTAAGCTTTGTATGTTCTAGCAATAAGTGTTAAAAGTCGTTGATCCTTGGTTTTGATTTATCACAATAGATAGTATGAGTTGTGGATGAAGTTATTTGAATATATTATTAAAAAATAAATAAACAAAAAACAGAATAAAAAATATTTATCCTCTTTGTAATATTGTTCCGATACTATAATATAATATGATTTCGCATGTAAGCTCGCGTCAAAAGAACATCCTCGCAAAATCTTGAAAGTAAATACAGGATGTATTTATTTCAAACCACAGCAAAAGTATTATAAAAAGGTGCTTTGAATATTTACGACTAATCCAAAAAGAGGTGAGCATGGTCTCGTATTCGATCAAAGAAATTAATATACCCTTTGTATTGTGATAAAAATACTAAGCGAAGCCCGCTCTCGTGTTCTTTCAACCGAAAATTCAATCATTGCTATGATATAAAAAAAAATGTAGGCGCTAAGGCTGGTGTATTTACTATGTTTTAAAGACATTTACAATTAGCTTTCAAATATACCTAGATCAGGGGCTGCCAAACTTTTTTAGTTTCCGGTGGCCCTAAAATATCAGATTTTTTTTGTGGCGCTCCAAGCCAAAAAATTTGTTACTAACAGTTTTTCTTCGTTTACAATTCAAGAACTCATTGATAAATCTATACCTCTAATGTTGTCTACAATTTTGTTTAATAAATAGTCAAAACTCCTAACATTAAAGTGAAATTGGAAAACTTACCTTTTGAAAAGCAAATACTATTTTCTTTACAATAATATAAAATACACAATTTCAGTTGTCTCGATAATATCATATTGTAATTCTTAATAAGTGATTGTGAACATTTAATTTTTATACTAATTTACTTTATTTGTATCAATATTGTATGATTTTATGTAAATTGTTTCCTAGTTCTTGTACCCATGGTTTTGTACACCTGCTACCATTAACTCAAATTAATTTTTTGTTTTGTATAAATAGACTTGTTTGTAAATTGTATTCTATCAGTTGATAATGCTCGCGATGAGCGAAACCGGTCCTGATCAAAAAATATATTGTGGAAATAAGTACTAAAAAAATGTGTTTTTATTATTTAAAAAAAAGTAATAATATTTTGTAAAATAAAATTTTTACGGCACACAGTTTGAGTTACTCTGTCCTAGACAATAAATCATAGATTTTTAAATTTATGGAAATTTGGTCAAAAGATACAATGCATTCAATATCTGTAGCGGAGTGGTCAACGCACTTGGCGTTCGGAATTATTAAACATTGAATCAAACATTTCCACATTTATATACATTGTTTTTTGAATTTATCCGTGTTTTTGAATGCGACGTAGTTTTTCCCCTCCCGTTCTAAAAACGGAATCATAATGTGGCATCTGAGCTGATATAGTTTTACGAGAACTGGTTGTCATTCAACTGCTCAACCTTCATGTATGTAAAAGGGTTGTAATTGAAAAAAAGGCGTGGTAAGCAAATCACTTTTTCTAGGTTTTGAGTTTACTGAGTTCGTGAGAAGGTTTGAAAACATCGTAAAAAATATTTTTTTATAATATAATTTTTTAGCTCAATCAAAAATTCATTTTAATTTTTGAAAAAAAAATAGCATATTGCAAAAATAATGACGTGCTTCAATACAAATCAAATCGTTTTTAAATATGTATAATGCCTTTCTATTAAGAATAATTGAAAAAATTAAATGAATGCTTAAAAGTTAGGATGATTCGAGTCAGTGACCCTCACTGGGGTGAACGAAATATCAACAATGTTGACCACTTGGCTTCTCTTATTCAGCAATATCTACTCATGGAATTTTAGTAATTATAACAAAGACAGTTGCTAAATATGAAATATCCTTAAGCGATAAACAGTTGATATTCTAATTCAATTATCTGACACGTAAGCATGACACATGAAAACATATTATAGCTGTATTAAAATATACATTATTACCTCTAATTCCAAATTCTTACGATGCGGCACATCATCCCTTTAAATCCTTTGATTACAAGAACTTTTGGTGCACTCAAAGCACTGCTTTAGTGCTGTATTTAATATTTAATTAGTAGTTCGAATATAACCGGCAGCAACTTAAAAATTCACCTGTCTATCGCGTCAGCCTGACTGACGCACTGGCTAATAATTACATTATATTCAATTTGAAGGCAAAACTACTTAACTACAGAGTCGGAAGCAGACGTATAAAAACAAATAATGGTATAAAAAAAATATTTCATGTAATGAGTTACAATTTTTTAAACTCTATGTGACATATTAAAATGATTTTGACATTGGTGTTGACTTTAAAACCCTTTAATAAACTTTACTTAATGTTGCGGGAACAAAAATATTTAGTTAGTACTAAAATTTTAAACAATTTATAAAAAGAAACGATTGTTACTCACTAAAGGCTCATCAGAGATTTATTATAGAAAGAAGAAATATCACATGCAATGAATAATAAGGAAGAATGTGTCTACAGCTAAGATTTTAATCACGTATTATTCAAATTTTATAAAATGGATTTTATGTTTGATGGTCACTCGGACAATCTTCATGGAAACAAAAAATAGAGAATATACATATTTATACTTTTTGCTGCGTGCAGAAGATTGTGGGAATTAATTGCAATTGTATTTTTTGTATTCACTTATATTGTTTTATGTTAGTATGTCTCATTAGAAAGAAAGTTTGAGTAATTAACACAATATGCTTTCAATCGTTAGAACACGTTGGTGGATATATTTGTTTATGAAAGAAATCTTTATAAACTTTTGCATACAATCTTTTACACCAATCTATCCTGTTTCTGTTATAGAGTGAATTTTCGTTTTTATACGGGCAGTAAAAGTGAGGTTGAATGACTGAATTAAAATCAGTGGCTTAAAAAACAAGTTCTGTTGAAATGCTCAAATGTAAATTCACATTTTCCACATTTACATCCACTTAGACTAACTTAATAAACTTTACAGAGAAAATGATTTATTATTTCCATTAACATATTGGGTGTAGTGTGTTTTTATTTATTTTGTATTTAGAGTAGAGTAGAGAAGATATAAGACCACATAAGATTTTAGGCTATTAATATCATATTTTGGCACTCATTGGTCAATTTAAAAAAAAAAGCCTTAAATTTTGCAATCAATCTGCAGTGAAGTTAATTTTTCAATATATCGTTACATTATTGCTTTACGTTAAGCCCGCTAGTTGAAATGTATTATGTATTTGACCTTGAGTTAAACGAGTAAATAAAACATGTTCTAGCCAAAATAAACACAATTATTCTTGCAAGCAAAATTATTTTGACATTATGCTGTGGGTCGATAACAAATAAAAGTATAAACCAAGGTAAAAGTCAAGTCGATCAAACATCAAATTTGACCCGATCGAATATGTACGAATGAAATATTAAGAGTGCCGCCTAGTCCCGCCCCTGCAGTCCCATTTGTATTACTGTTGTACTGAAAGCGGTCAAAGAAGCCTCAAAGGTATAAGAACCCCCACCCTGTAACTTGTAAAGCGGTAACCAGGGCTGTACGTCCGTCAGATATAACCCCATAAGCCTGGGAAATTAGTCGAATACTAACATGAATTGAATAATGTATTATGGTTATATTATATGCGAAATGTGTGATTCCTTGAAAGGAATTAACATGTCCCGACTGAGTAATGTACTAATTGATAATACTGCAGAGGACTTTATTTAGCGAATAATGTATTTAATTGACAAAGTATTGAAAATTACTTCTTCTTTTACTTTTTTTGGATTGTATTATATATTTTTTTGAATCATTGTGAATGTAACAAATAAAGTTTTTGTAAAAAAAAGCATTATCAAGAATGATCGAAGCATTGTTCAGTTGAAGATGTGGAACGATGATCTTGCGATAAACGCCAAATACTGTATGTTCAATATAGTGTGTTGAAGACTTAGATAGATGTTGTTATGACAAAATTAAGTGTAGTCATTTCTATTATCACCATTCGTCTTCGCCTATTCACACTCTTATATTATGTTCCCCGTGTCACCAAATGAGCAAAACAGCTAGTTTATTCATATTTGTCAAACACAATTGATCCCATTTTAAGAGCTGTGAGACTAATAGATAAAATGAATATTTTTTTTTTAAATCCAAATTTTAAATAATACTCAAAATTGAAGCGCATTTAATTTATCGAAGAACGTTTTTAAACATAGAATTTTATTGCAATATATGTCGTTATAAAAATATGACAGATCGTATTCAAAACGTCAAATGTTATAATTTAAATATTCTAGCTGGACTTAATGCTTAGTTAGTAAAACACTCTGCATGGTCTGTAAAGAAAAACAGTAATGTTTGCGAATATATTGCAAAGTATCCATTTGGTAGAATTACATAAAAGGGCGCTTCTATAATGTACTAAATTCTGTATCTAATTAAACAATAAAACTATATACGTTAATAGCACGTCATACAAACTATTATTGTCCCATTATTGTTGCGATCATTTCTTTATTAAGAAATTAATTTGATAGTTGTGATTGGAAGCTTCCAAGGTAAACGATTTCATAGCCATAAAATCTTTACTGAGTAAAAAGGCAAATTTTTTAAAGTAATAAATTTAAATGAAACAGAAGATATTGAGAAAATTTAAATTTCTGCGCAAGTGAAAATAAATTTCTCATCAACCGATATGACATAATTTAAATTTAAAAGAGTACTTTTGTTGCGCAATTATTATTTTTACCGTAATCCTGCAACATAAAGATATACCCAGGGGTGATTTATGATGTAGAAATTCCAACAGCAACATGTCGGCATTCAAAGCCATTTCACTATTACAATTTAGTTAATCGATGTTCTTGTTTCAATAAAATATTTAATGACGAGTAGTAGAGACATTTAAAGAAAAAAGGAACTGAGATGTTTTATGTTTAAATAACTCAAACTCGTGGTTGAAAATTACATATTCGAAATTAGAAACAACATCTCTTGACCGTTTCAATTTTATTATGGTTTTTACAATTATTATACATATATATATATTATTGGCATCTATTATAAAACGAGTTATCAGAGTAAGGGTTAAAATACCAGATAGCTAACATTCACGTGCAATAAGAGTCCCCGAAGGTGAGTTACGATTCAATCCAATTTTTCCGTAGACAGCAATCCACTAATCGCTAGATTTTTTAGAGGAACTGATTCGTAAAACTTAAAAAAATACACGTATTAAGTAAATAATGCATTGTATGTTTTTTGCAATACGAATTATTTTGTAGCCACGTATTTGGATGTCGTTTCAATGGGATAGGAGTCAAAATTTAAATATCAAAATCAGAATTAATGACACGAAATATTTTTGAAACAAAATATATTTTCTGATATCTACAAATAAGTCTAGTCAGCTTACACTCGATGTATTTCAATTCAATCCAATTTGTATCTAATTTACTCTATGTTGATTTGATGAACCAAACTAAGGTTTATGTATAGTTATTATCCATGGATAACTTTAGCGTAACATAAACGATTTTTTATATTAAGACGACTTGATGAAATGAATGTATGAAGAAATCTGAAATAAGCTATCTATTTTTGTCTTTTACCCATTTTTTTTATGACAGTCAAAAACCACTTTTTGATTGTTAATACATTTACAAGGATGTTAGTAAATGTATAAAAAAAAATAAGAATACGTCCAATTGGACACGTTTAAAGTTAAAGTCGCATTTTGCGTCCATCAATTATTTCATAACTTTGTATTTTTTTCAATATCCAAGGTAGAGAGACGTTTTTCAATTTGAAAGCCAGCCTAAGGACGGAAGAAAATAATTTCGTAATGAATGGTTAAATAACTATTTTATCAAACCATTATATCATACGCAAACGAGAACCAAATATTTTTAATATGGATGTGAAATCCTATTTGAATTGAATATCTGTTTAATTTAATAAAACATCGCGATGTAAGTTATATCGAATATAGAATGATTATATGATACCCACCGGTTAAATTTGGAGCTAAAATAATCAATATATGACTTATATCTGTCAAACATTAACTCATACATAAGTGTCATGATTTTTTTATTATATCAGTGTATATGCAGTTTTTTAATTTTTAATAATCAATGCGCAAAATAGTCGGTTATGATAAAGTTATTGCCATTGAATCATCGATCGATGTATTCTGAATAATTAACCGGAAGTTAAAACGTTTGTATATAAATAATAAAAGTAATAACTACAGTTAATACACAAGACGAAATTTTATCAATTAAAATAAAAATATTACTTGATCAGTCTATAAATCAGTGTGTGTATGGTTTCTTTTTTTATATCCAATCAAATTTTCCGTGGTCGATGGATGGGGTATAATCGAATTGTAGCTAAGTATTTTTGTCTATTTACTTTTTGATCACGCGTGAAAATGATTATCTAACTATGTTACAAAAAATGTTTTTGTTATGTTGAATCTTTTTTGACTTACACACTTGAGGTTACTTTTACGTAAATAAAGTATTTGAAGGTCATTTTTCTTATAGTTTCATTTTACTAATAAATAGTGTATGTGCATTATTTTATTATAAAAAAATAATGTAATATTCTTGAATAATATTATGTGTGATATATATACATTGACGGAAATTAATTAATTAAAATAAGTTTACAGTGACATCTAGTGATGAGTTCGTATAATTAGTGATTTTATAATATAAATTTTAGTGAACTTTATAGGACACAAAACACATTTATCGATTAAACATGTATCTCATCAATATCATGAAATTAGGAGAATGGAAGGTGCCAAGTTTTTATTTTGAAAAGCTTAGAAACCTTTAAAGCTTTATGTAGTTAATGCATTATTTTATAGTACCCAGTTTTTCTGTTGCCCCAGATTACCCTATTCCCCTTTAAATTATTTGGTTTTCTTCACTTGTCCTTTACTGGCAGACTAACTCATCAATATTGAAAAAAATCTTTAAAATAAAACTTATAATATAACGTATAAAGACAGTATAAACAAATTACTTAAAAGAAGAAAAGTTCGTGTTGGAAATGCATTATAATACAATACATATAAATACAAAACAAAATTATTTAAATTCACCCAACTCAGTATTGCTTAACACAGATCGAATGCCATCTATATTGAGATTATATTGTTTTAAAGATAACAAACACTCCAAATGCATTAATTTATTGCGATATTCGATGGAAAAAAATATTTATGAATCACTTTTAAGGCGTTAACTGTCACTTCTTGATGGAAAGGCATGATATTTTAAATAATAAAAACACATTTTTTAGTTCTTATTTCCAAATGTCATCAAAATCAGTTGATAATGCTCGCGATGAGCGAAACCGGTCCTGATCAAAAAATATATTGTGGAAATAAGTACAAAAAATGTGTTTTTATTATTTAAAATATTTATGAATGGTAAAAGATATGTCATCTTACTAGCAACACCTAATGAAATATTTTGAGGGCATCAGAAACGTTTATAAATATTAGTCACGTTGCATTGAGTGGTCAACGTTATTGCCTTTGGTCGCCTTTTTCATCAGTTATATCCCAAAATTATTAAATAAACATATCAATGACGTTCTAGTACTTGTCTAGTTGGAAGTGAAATTTAACCTACCTTTTTGATAAGCATCTTTACAATAACTTAATCAAATTTATTTAAACACTGAATAATGTCAAATTTCAGAAAAAAATTTACTGACACAAATAAAAAAGTACTGGCCTTATTTTTTTGGATACCTGAATAATTCTTTCAGATATTAGAGAACCTTAAAATATACCTGCAGTTGGCCAAATCAGCAATTTTTTTGGCCAGATATTTAAAAAGTTTTCAATACCCGACGACTAGATTTCCTTAATGATGTTTTCAAATATTATTGTTATAAATAGTAACATTTGGGTTATTGTGAGTGAAACTGGACAAGTGATTAGTATTATGTCATTTATATCTTATATTTCTACAATGAGCACTCTTTGGCAATAATTAAAGGAGATAAGATTAAAATGCAACCAGAGAGGAGGGCAGTAAGTCCATGAAATCAGTGCAACCTATTATGACCCATTACATACTCATTAACTAAGCGAATTTTTATGGATTCCTTTGCAAGTCGACAATAGCATTACGGGCTTAAAGCCAGTACTTAAAATTTATTTACATACAACGCTACATGTTTAGATTATGTATGTTAATTGTAATATTCATACACATACATATAATATGTACATATTACCTCTCCCAACTTTGAGCATGTTTACTCCATCAATATTTCCATTTAAGATGGGGTAAAGAAACTGGAAAAAGACTACTTGTCATAAATGATGTTATGAATGAAAGTAAAAATAACAAACGCTAACGTCTTTGAGCACAAATCCATAATTAGTACAAAAATTCATGTGTGGATTCATGCTCATAGACCAAGCAATATTTATATTATCTTTAATAACATTTGATTTTTAAAAAGCATTAAATTTCAAATTTGATAAGCATACTATTTCCAAAACCTTCAACCATGGTATAAGTGTTATTGTATTCAAAAGAATCAATGTCTTTATTTTATTTATCCCAGTACCCATTCCCTATATATTCTGTAAAATGGAGTGTAGAGAGGTTGATTAGATGTCTTTAGACTCTTTCTAAGCCTTTTCCAAATTTTAGTTTTGCTTATGAAAAGTTCACATTAGAAGTCAACTTTTCTAGTAGTGCTTCATTAGTACATGCTCTTTACATTAGTATTGGAACATTTTTTTTGAATTGTAATTCTGCACTAATTTATGTTTTCATTAAAAAAAGTTATTCTCACACACTGCATGATACATTGAAAAACAATAAATTAAGAAATCAATTTGCCATAGAGAAATATTTTGGAAAATATCTATGGTACTCTCCGTTTTAGTTTCCATTTAGTGTCTCAAACAATTTATTGATAAAGCACCCAATCCAACTCAACAATAATATAAAATTGACAAATAAATAATGGTTTGACGACAAATGTAATAAATATATGTTTATCATTGGGATGAAAAAAATGTGCACAAGAGAGAAAAGAGTTGACGTGAATTTGTTAAATTTGTTAAAAATACCAATAAGATTAGTGTGACAAGTTGTCAATTAAAAATTGCTTGAAACAACAAGTATACAGTATTTTATAAATGTACATAACTGGAAGATATGTTTTAGTAAGGGATGACCATATGAAGTTTATTACATTTTTAAGAACTGATTAGGACTTACTAGTCAGTAGTATAAACACTACAGATATTTTAAGTCATAATCAAATAAATTTAATATATTCACATGAGAAGTAAGCTCACCTTTCCATTCTGCAGGGAAAAAACTTTAAAGGTCCTGCTGATTTTCTTCTGTCTTTTGGAACACCAGGAACTTCCAATAGATTCAAAGTATTTCCTTGTCCAGGTGGCGGCTTAACTTTGTAAGTGGCGTCTAGTAGTGCAGGAGCTGACCGACTACGATCTGGTAATCTCTTCGGTGGCTCCAACATTTCCCTAACCACTGCACAGAATTTACACTTGCTAGCTTCTGCATAATACGCTTGAGTAATTTCATATGCATAGTTCTCCAAAAAACACTGATGGCATCCCACGATGGGGAAGTTTATTTCTTGATCAGTTGATTCTTCACTTTGTTGCTTTCCTGCTAGAAACTCTTTTGATCTTAATATTCTTTGCTCTTTCTCTTTTTCTTTCTGTTTTGATTTTGCTTTTGCTTCTTCTTCCAGTTTTAATTGTCGTTTGTATTCCTCCAAACATTCCGCTTGGTCATTATAATATTCAACAACTCTTATTCTATGAACTTTTGATTTGGGCTTTGGCTCAACAATTTTTTCGGGTTGTTTGTGACTTATTTTCTTTGTTTCTTGTTTCGATTCTTTTACTTTCTTAACATTTTCGATAATGACATTATTATTGATAATATGAAGATCAGTCTTTTGAATTATGGTGGGGTACTTCTCCGGTTCGACTATTAATTCGATGATTTCATTCACTTCATTGCTGTTTAAATTTTGACTCATATTATCAACTATTGTGCTAGCTAGTTTTGGAAAATTTACATCTAATTCACTATGGTTTTTTGTATTTTCTAAAAGAGTCTCACATTTGATAGATTTCGAATCATTTCGACTTATTGGTTGAACATTGGTATTTAAGTTTGAATTGTCTTGTAATTTATGATTCTCACCGGACGATTTATCTATTTCACTTGCACCGACATTGTTGTTTATAATTGTATCATCGATTCTAATTGAAAGGGAATCGTCTTCTAAGCATGTATCATAACCGTCAGTCATGTCGTGGTCTATAAAAAGAAGACTATTCCCATAATACGCATTCCTAAAAGATTTATCACCGATTTCTTCATTTGGGTCTAAAACTATCTCGCTCGGAGTCACTATCCTTGAATCACAGTCTTTCCAACTTTCGTCACTTTTAACACTGTCTGGATTCATAACTTTCTCAGATTCTTTTGAAGATTCTTCGATGTCACCCTCTTTCCAATACTTATCGAAACTGATTCTTTCTAATCCTGTCGGCGTAACTGCAAAAACCATTTCATCAGATGTGGACAAATCTCGACTTTGGTCTTTTGAGAGACTTTTTCTCCTGACTATATCGGCCGGGCTCTTATCACTAAAGGAAGTATTATTTTTTGAACTATAATTAAAATTTTTAGTCTCAGAACAAAGCTTTGATAGATGATCATGGTCATCTTCGGTGATTGTCATATCTTCGTCATTTCCATCCAATGAATCATCGGATCGTCTGATATCAGAAAGTTTTACATCATCTCCATTATATTTCATATTATCACTGATAAGGTCTCTAACATTATAGAATTCATTACCGGCGTTATCTTTAGATATTCTCTCAAATCTGTTCTTCTCTCCGATAATATTGTTTGATTTGTGGTTGCTTTTACCATTTTTTAAGCCATTTACGACTGCTGGGTCATTGTTCATCTCTTCAAAACTAAAGTCTTCAAGATTGGACATGTCGTCTTCTCGTAATGATGGATCTTCCGGCTCCAAACAGATTTGTACAACTTCCAGGCATTCTTGGTACTCCTGAAGACATTCATGATAGGAATCAAATCCAGTATGGTCATCAGATGCTCCAGAGTTCACACATTCCTGCAATTTAAAATATCAAGAAATTTTCATTCACTTGCACAAAATTCTACAAAATCGATAAGAATAAAATTGAAAGGAATTAAATAGGATTTTGTCTTGGATTGAAAAGTGATTCATTGAAAATATTATGGATAAAAGGTAAAGAATGACACAGCAGTACTTCTAAAGAAGTATTTTTCATTTTATGTTTATGGGGAAATATTGATTTATAATTTTTAGTAAAATTAAGTGAATACCGAAAATAGTTATTATTGTTAAAATTGATCAAATGAATAAAAAAAGTTTATTTTAAAGACATATATTTCAACATTCTTTGACATTCAACATTTATAATATATTTTAGCAATGTACCACTTGTGTTACATAGTTGAAAAGCATAAGCATAATTTGACGGATATTTAATGGATGAAACATTTATGTAACTATGAGCATGAGTTGTCAATAAATGTTTTTTTTTAAAAAAGCTGATTAATTGGCTCAAATATGTGATAGTAAAGTATGCCACAAGGACTGACATTTATATTATAATTCAGCAACTGATTGACAGCTTAAATTAAGAAATTTAATTTAACAAAAACACTCCTTCATAAACTATCTGGTTTTGTGTAAAGTATTAACCTATTAAAAAAATCTGAGCTCATTATAGAATACTGAAATTTTGTCAACTGTTTCATTTAACTGAATAACCATTGCAAGTATTGAATTATAAGACAGAGGTCGTGGAAAAAGTTAAGAAAAAGGATCATATGTATTCACTTTGATAAAAACTGAAAGGACTTAACATTTACTAAACAAAAACTTCGAAATTGGCCTTGTTAAAGAAGATTTAATTAGTACAATCTAAAATAATTTTTAAGCATCAAAAGAGTGAAGTGATAGTTACCAAGATAAAGTTTGGCTTGGTTACGCTATCAATACATTTTCAAAAGTAAATTTTTCATTGTTTTTTTTAATAGCATACTTCTATGATATACCTTTATAAATATTTTCTAGAAATGCCTCATTGAATTTTTTGTGACTTGGATTAAATATTGAAGTCTCCATTTCACCTGAAGTATGGCAACACTCAAATAACCTAAAAATATTATGCTTTACAACCACCGTTTATTCAAGGCATCCTGCAAATTCTGTTACTAATATTTCAAAGCAGTTGCCTTGTACCTTTGTACTAGACCAGCAAATTACAGTATGACAAGTGCATTATATATATAACAGTTATTATAAATTGATATATCATCTTATATTAGTTTGAACATTGAGAGATAGAAGAAAATTAAAACTTAATCAATATGGCAACATCGATCAATTACATTTAATACCCTTATTAATATATAAGCAACATTTCACAACATTACATTTAATTGACATTTATTAATTTCTAACGATATGTATTTTCATTATATTATATATAAGCTATAACCCTGATGTCCTAGCATTTCTCTGACATTAAACACCATTCTATTTTCACAAGAAATGTAGAAATATTTAGGATAATAACATGTGAATCTGACAGCCTACAGAGGTTCTGATAGATGGCGTTGTCTACCATGCACGATAATAAATTAACAATTTTTATTATTCATGTATTGTAAAATGTAATTTTTTATTCAATGATAATGTTAGAAAAAGCCAGTGAAATAAAGAAGTGGTAAATTAAAGAAAACTTTCATTAAGAGATAATTGTATTCTTATTAAAAGATCTATCTATTTCATTAAAAGGATGTGAGATCAAATTATATCAGAGAAATATAAAAAAAAGTGGGAGAAATAGTGACATCTTTTGTTGAAATGGCATTGAAATAATTTGAAAATTAAAATTGTTGAAATTTATATTGTACATTTCCACATGTATTGTTACTTGCGACCTGGGTTTCGTCTTTCGGCGTTTTTGGGGATTCTGTCACATGGCTGCGGTAGAACTGAGGAAATTTCATATTACAATTTTGTCAAGCACCTTCAGTCAATATCATAAAAATAGTGCTACATAGACACATAGTGCAAAATACACAGTGAAGATTTAGTATAAATATTTGTGAGCGTCAATGCCAAAAATAAGGGTTGTTCATACAATATGATATATCTGGAAGGGTATAGCAGTAGACAAAAGGGGATTTTATAAAATGTGATATCACAATACTAATAATAATAGATTTGGTTCAGGATGTGTGAAATGGTTCAGAGTGACATCTAGGAACAGAACAAATATTTAATAACAATTTAAATGATAAAATTTAGTTTATTATTTTGGGCTCTTAGTTGGTTATAGCTAAATTTTATTCATCGGTTTTTAATTAAATACCAAAAGAAACAGAATACAATATGAATAATTATCAAAATTCTCCCTTTTTTTGCAATTTGACAAGACTTCAAATGTCAGAGTGTATATCTAAACAATATTTGCAACAAAAACCATATGAAAGATCCAAATTCAATATAAAGTGGCGAAGGTAGAAACCCTTATCTATTTGTTTAAAAAACTACTAGACTTTTACTTAATTGAGGTTTTTTTTAAATTTAATATGTTAGATTATATGAAAATTATAAATGTTTGTTAAAATAAGTATTTTATACATTTTCTATACATAGATGTCACTATAAGCCATTTGGACTCAATTCCAGTGGAAATTTTGGCGGATTGGTTAATAAATAAATAAAAAATAATTACTACAGATGGAGATAAAAATTGCATGATCTCATTTTTGGACTTCTTAAATGCAAACTAATTCTAATAGATTTCTAGTATATTTTATGCATAGAAAGATAAATTTGAATTTCAATTGTGTTCAAAGTTATGTCAACATTAGGCCTGAAAAGTCAAATCATGACATTTCTTATCATTTATTATGTATCACGTCATTTCATAGCATTTTAAATATACGTATGTTATATTAATACATACCAACCAACATCCAAAAATATTTTTTACTTAATATGAAATAATTCAATCACAATCATATTATAACTAATAAAACATTGCTTAAATTCCTTATTTTCAAGAAAATGATTATCAAATCATATTTATGTATATGTTTCAAATACTTGTTTATGATGGTGATCATCTAAACATTTTACAATTATAGAATCTCCTGAATGTGAAAAAAATTCAAGTATTAATTAATTTTCCTTATAATGAACATTTATATTGCAGTGACACCTGTTTAATGAGCCAGTAACAATCTCCTGGAGTATTAGCAATTTTTAAGCGACTTATTCATAGCTTTAGACTCAAATACAACAATGTCCAATATATTGATCTACAAGCACAAATGATCTAAATATTAATGACTTTCTGAGGCCAACATTATCAATGTCTTTCTAACCAAACTCTTTGGTTAGAAATTGGTAAAATTGTTGGTTTACCAAGAGATTCCATTTGAACATATCTGTTTATATAGAATCTTTATTTGATAATTCCATGAGATTTAAATACATGGAATGATTTCTCAATACAAAATGATTTCTCATGTCAGATTAACAGTTTAATTAATACACAATCCTTCTGAAATTCTTTAATGGATTTTGTAACTAAATTTTATATCGAAAAATGTGTCACAGTAACAATGAAATCTATGTCACCAGCACACAATTATTTATGGAATATTTCCACATAATGAGAATATCATTTTATTTTTATTAAGTAATTTTATAGATTACATAGTAAGCCATTTGTATATTTAAACATTGACAGTTTTAAAAGAAATGAAAACATATTTTTAGACACACTCATCTAAGCTTTGTTTAAATTCAATAAAATGAATATTTCCAAAGGGTAAAACATCGTCACACATGATATTCTCAAATTCAATTCATAATATGCAGGAATATAATGAATCAAAATGAACTTTGACATTTATTATTCATTCTTGATTTGGAATATAGATTCAGATTCTATATATCATGCACTTGAGTCTGCATTTCTTATTATCGAAATTGGAAAGCGAATTTACATGGATTGTTTTTTTTATTATAAAGACAAGCCTACATTTATTTCTGAATATAAAATAGTGATTAAAGATAAGCAAGTCTTGACTGAAAATCATCAAATGGGCCGATTCAGTTCTAGCTATGGTGGTTTTAATGCCAAGCTCTTTGTGCTATAAAGCAGATGCTAAGATCATCTTAAGGAAGTGACATTTAATGCCTAGAAAAAGAGAATAGACAATTGGGGCAATCAATCGCATCACATTTTCATTATACAGAAAACGAGTAAGTTTCAACTCAAAGAAACTTTTTTTTGTTAAGAGAAATTGACTTTCCAAACACTTGTATGTCACTAAGTCTTTGGTAGTATTTTAAAGATAAAAGAAGCTATAAATACACATCATATTTGTTATGCCACTAGATACTGCTGTAAAAAATTGACAGTTGGTAAAGTAGTGGTGAGAAATCCTTCTCTCTCTTTAGCTCTTCTGAGCAAGAGAGTCTAAAAATGGACCCCGGCAAAAGATTAAGATTACATCATGATTGCAAGAGGCATGTACTTGGAGACTTCATGTTTAGGAGCCTCAGAACAATTTATACGAAGCTCACACATTTTCAGTTTTTATTTATTTTAATTTTAAATGGAATTAATTATAACAACATTGCAAGCATTATTTTTGTTGAATAAATAATTCAAGCAATGCTTGTTAATCTATACTTCGACGTACTCAAATGCCTTCGATGTTCATAATGAGATATTTGCAATTAGAAGAAATATATTATAATCTTTTGACTGGTGATGATAATACTAGACATATGTGAGATAAATCTTCTATAAATTTTGTGATGCTCATTTGCTATCATAAAATAGTGTTTTAAAATTGCACCAGAGGTAAAATATTTTTTAAGATGTACTATCATGCTTGATATGCTTTTTTTTAGCATTTCCATAAAATGATTTGAATCTTTGACGAAGGATGCATCATTTTTTTCTGTCAAATTTGTTTACTTTGGCTGTATGCAAACACTTTACAGCAATCTCAATGCAACACAAATTGCCATTTTACTCAAGTATTAATTCAAGACAAATCTCTAAATGACTCATTAAATTTTTCAATAACAACAAATCTCTTTGGTATGGTGTCGTCTTTTCTTCCAGTATCATCATAAAGTTTTCTGATGTCATTCTGAAACCTCAGAAGAAGTTTATAGGTTTGTAGAAGTGCCTCGTAATGCTGAAACATAAACAATCATTATTACTGTTAGATTCTACCGACAATAATATAAAATATTATTGATGTATTTTTTTATTAAAATATTCTATTCTAGGCATGCTCAAGTATTGTTGTGACTATATTTATGTATTTCAAATATAAAATACCCATTGTTTGTTGTTTCAAATTATCATACTGTACTAGTGTTTTAGATGATTCACAACCCTTAAGAATTTCATGTCTCTCTTTTTTTGGTCAACAGGTGGACAAATATAATACTGGGTAGACAGATATGGATTTATGTTTTGGAGGTTTTTATGATTTGGTGTAATATTAAAAAACATAAAATAAAATTAGTCAACGGTTATTGTAAAAGATAGTGTATAGGTTTGTTTTTTCGATCTCTTGTCAATTTGTAATTGTTTGGTTGTGTGTATCATATTTGATATTAATTTTATTTTGATAATTACTTACTTAAGTATTTTTGAAAACATTAGAAAAAGTGATCATAATGAACAGCAAAATATTTTATATATATATATATATATATCATAATGTAAAACTAATCTCACTGAATCCTTGATACTATATTTCATAACAATGATTTTTTAAGAAATTTGCATTTTTAGAAAAAATCATTTCAAAAAGTTTGTGTTATTCAGGACCATTTTTGAAGAAAGATTTAGAATAAAGGTCTATCATGCATAATTGAAACAAAAATACTACCTATTGTACACTAAAGGGAATAAATACATTTTTAAATAACTCAAAATAAATGAAACATTGAAAGTAAATGGTCATTTTATTAAATTCCATTAAAATTAAATAAACAGGTATTTCTATAGAAGTTTGGTACTTAAAAATTGGGGTTTTCATGCAACAAACTGAATTTCTCGATTAATTTAGATTGTGTTTTGTAATTTATTTATTCCCTTTGAGTTTGGTATTTGAAATACTTGCAATTTTTCAAGTACCAGTCTGATGATAAGTCATCTTTATTTTCTAAACAGAAAAATCTACAAATATGTAAAGAAAAGTAAAAAAATCATTTGAAACTTACTGTTTATTTGAAACAAAATCATCGCCTTGAGTGTACAATACGTCAGTCGACATCATAGATAACTTCCATAAACGTTATAACACGGAGGGTTTTAATTAACACCCATACAAAATAATAAATAATATAAAGAAAAAAGTCTAATATAACGGCATCTGTTTCACACGAATAAAAGTTTTTGTTTTATAATATCATTAAGAGAGGTCAGTGTTATAAAATAAGTATAATTGTTCTGTTAAAACAGAATAATCGGTGAATTTGTTATTGGTACGTGAAATATAATAAAAATATTGATAAAAAGAGTCAATGATATACCAAATTATAATTATACTAGTATATTTTTACTATTTTATAGACAGCTACTTTACGAATTGGATAAATCTTTTGGGTCTTCTTACACTATATAAAAATAATATTAGATATAATCTGATTTTATATGTTGCTATGGAAATTTTTGATGGTTTTGTTACTTAAAGCTCCTTTAAATGAAATATAACTAAGATCTTTTCTTTTTAATATCAAAGAGAAATTGATATATGATAAGTAAATATGCTATACAGCATGTTTTTCTTTTTCTACCTGAAAAAATATCAAATGCTGCTAAAGAGAGAGAGTTTGTTGCCATATTTAAGAAATTCCATTTACTGTACAGGGTGACATATTCACATTCTTTTTTTGCATTAATTGTCAATTACGCTGATTCAAATGTATGATCATTCAACATTTTCCTATTCATAATTCCATTCACTTCTCTAATTCATAAGCAGTATTTAGTAAATTTTCAGATAGAAAAGAAAAGATGTTTAATAAAAATTATTCAAGTATTAGCTCATATTGTTTATAAAAATGATTTAGTATAATCAATTATGTCACATGTATTAAATTTTATTTTCTTATTTCTATTTTTATTGATTTTTTTATGATATACTGGGTGGGTATTTTGGATGTGATTGGAAATTCAGTGTTTATTAGTATACATATCTTTGGATGTTGCTTTTATGTGAAGTATAAAATTTCATTCATTTAGTGATATTTATGAATCAAAATTTATTTACCTGGCTACTTAAGCTGTCATTCCGTTTACATTTGTCTCCGCTTCCCAGTGAACTAGATGGCAGTGGTTTAGCTACTCCAATTCTGACGATTCCTGATAACATATAAAAGTGATGACTTAATTTCCCAAATTGTTTTAACAATCAAAAGTTTATATAATTTTTTATGTCTGTGCTCATTATACGTTATAATAATGTTCTAATGACTTGGTAATAGTGTTCTAAATGCTGAAAGCATTGTGTAATAATATAGCTTATCTTAAGCTTATGAGATTTTAGTGTCATAAGTAAAATCAAACACATACTTTATTTTTGATGGATTTGGCAGTTACTTTGTGGAAGCTCGCGTTTTATTTCAAATTGAAATTGATATCACGGTAGAATCAACCAAGTGGAGGTTTTTACTATATTTTGTATACCTACCTAAGGCTTTTTTATAATCCAATACTGAACAAATGTTTACTTTATTATTTCACTAAGTAACTAATAAGTTGCTATAAATAAAGCATTGGTTTTAGACATGACAGCAATTGTTTTATCATATTATTCAATATTTTTTTTTATCTGTAACAAGCATCAGTCAGTGAAATAATAAAGTAAACATTTGTTCAGTGTTGGATTATAAAAAAAGCCTTAGGCAGGTATACAAAATATAGTAAAAACATCCACTTGGTTGATTCTACCGTGGTATCAATTTCAATTTGAAATAAAAAGCGAGCTTTCACAAAGCAACTGCAAAATCCATCAAAAATAAAGTTAACAACAAAGATGCAAGAATTTCTCATAAGACACCATATAACTCAAGAAGAGTTTTATTATTTTAGGATGATGAAATGTAATATAAACAAAGTAATGATAATTTATTTTATATCGCCGCTAAACAAACCCTTAGGTGCAGCTTTCAAAGCCTGGACAGCTTGTGCAAGTGATGCTGAAGCTAGCTCTGTCCCGTTGACAGATAGAAGTCTGTCACCAGGTCGTAGTCGACCACCTCTTGCTGCAGCTCCTCCCGAGACAACGGAACGAACTACTATCACTGTGCCACGTGGTTCAACAGGATCCTGTAATAATATACAAAAAAAATGATATTGTATATGATAAAATATATTGAAACAGAGTGATATCTTCGCTTCTACAATACATATTCTATATTTTTTCTGTTTTTTTCATCCTTTATATAACTAATGTGTACTATTTATTGTGTGTCAGTTCTATTGCATTCGTGTGATAGAATGCCTGAAGATATCGACTTGTGAGTGATAAAGTATGAGCGAATGTACAATGTTTCAACAATGCAAACGTTGTATGTTCTCCTATTTGATTGAAATATAATAATATAACGATTAGAATGATTTCCACAGTGGGATAGTTTTCGAGTTTCAACTTTTATCTATTTGGTGCACTCAATTTTAACAAACAATCTATAAGTCTTCAATTAATGTGTACTTTTTTTATTTATTTGAGACAACATTTCGAGAAAATAATTGATTCTACTTTTATCAGATTGTTGTGCTTAGGTTTATTTAAAAAAATTATGTTTATTTAAACATTACACAAACATTTGAAAATGAAATATGTATTTAAAGTTGTCCACCTGGTAATCCAAAATGGAGAATCCAAGACCCCTGTCTCCCTTCACCAGCTCAATGTATTCTGGATGATCACTCCACATTGCCAAACCACTCATAGGTTCCAAAGATCTTGATCTGCTTTTTAATGAAGGATTCGCTGAAAGATCAGATAAAGTATTATTTGCTTAGTGAATATATTTCTGAATAAAATAGAACTAAGAAAGTACAAACAACAAAAATCTTTAGATGAAGTATGTTTTTAATAATATCTGTGTGAAGTCTTGGTTAAAATCATTTTGATAACAGGGTTTCTAAATAATGACAGAATATTGTGTTCGACATGTTGTCACGTGATATATGATTGTTTAATTATTGTGTTAATAAATGAAGTTTTAATATTGAATTAACTTTCACTTCTTGGTGGAAAGGCATTATATTCAATCAATAAAAACATAATATTAAGTACTAACACGGTGAAAAAAATAGCAATGTATTTTAGTCAGACATATGCTTAAACTAACATTTGCTTATCTATATATACCTGTGTAGAAAAGGTACACAATACATCTTCTCTCCTGTTTTAACAAACTAGCTTGTTTCCTGTTCGCAATAAAACTAACAAGTTTACATGTGGCACGGAAATGGTCCATTACAGAAACAGAGATGCATCAGTCAGAGGAGTCAATAATGGTGACGGACATATATTAGTTTGTTCGTTAAGAATCCTTTGTGATAGTTGATGTCTATTGATTTCCAGCTGTTCCAAAGCCGTCATCCTGCGACCCTTACTACAAAGATGCAAACACTGAGGCGCTGAGTTTGAATTAATTTTGTAGAACTAAAATACATTGCATTACAGGCATTATATTTAAAAAATAAAAACACAATATTAAGTACTGTTTCCATAACTGTTTGAGATCAGAACAGTTTTGCTCATCGCGAGTATTATCTAATAATCAGTTGTGTTAACTTAAGCATTATGCTTAAAAAATTTAAAAATTATTCCAAGTGGGAATTATAGATAGATATCTGTTATGTTTAAAATTAATTCTTGCTAACTAATATACCCTATTTTATAAAAATAGGGTTTATCGAGAGTATTTAGCCAACTACTAATCTTCTCTTAATTTTATCCTTCATTATTCTTTCTGAAAAGAAAGATAGACCTACAAACATATGATCAGGTCCCGTTGAAATTCTCTATGAGGAGAGGTTATGATCCATGTAGAATGATAATTGAATGAAAATATAAATATTTATTTATATTTATATTTTTATGAGCATGTCTAATATATATTTCATACCAATATTAGTTGGTGTAACTGTGGCATTTGTGCTGCATAATGATGCTATTGAACTCTCCGATTTGGCTTTGATCATCCTCTCTGGAGGTGGAAGGAGGTTTTGGAGACTTCCTCCAAGAATATTCTGGAAAAAATAAATTAAAACGTTCCATAAAATCAAACCATCAAAATATTATTTTTAATCATGATACACTTCTTAATATTAATTTATGAATTACAAATAGCCATCATAATTTTTCACATTTATGGTGTACTTTTGAAATTTAACACGGTATAATGTTATAATATCTTCCACAATACAAAAAAAGACGATTTGTCTTTTCATAATTATACTACATTTAAAAAATATTTTATTCCAGACAGTTGTACAGTGGTCATTTTTTACTATACACAGCTATGTGAACTAAAAAAAAAAGGATTTCTGGCGTGTAATCTAGTGAAAAAAGAACAAAAAGAGAAAGTGATTGATAATAGCTTAAAAAACCTTTTATTGGAGTTAATATAGTTAACATTGGAATCAAAGACTCAAAAATATATGTAAGATTGAATAAAAATGAAGTAAGCATTATAAAAATTGAGTTAACAATATTTATTTAATGCACGGGTAACAAAAAATCCTAGAGGAAATAGACTAAAAAAAGTTGCTGAAGAAATGTAAAAACAGCTTAGTTATAGATTCTAGTAGTTTCATAAAATCACTATCAGGAAAAGAAGTGTTCATAACTATACGGAATTATAGAACTCCATGTTTCTAGATGAGCTGTAACGCCATTTAGAAGGAAAAGAAAAATATAAAAATTGAAAGAAAAAATTATAATCGATAAAACAATTTATTCGAATGAAAAAAACTTTTTTTGATTAATGCGATTGTATGAAAACTTAAGAGATATTAAAAGAAAAATACCATTTATCTCAAATAGGAAATTTTTGTATCGAAGATTGCTTTAATTTTATTTTGTGCATTATGAAATATAATAATTTGGACTGAATTTTTTTCAAGATTGTTTTTTCAATTCAATTATCAAATTAATTGTAAAATCGACTGTTTCATAACATTTCCATAAAAATACAATGTTGTATTTTAAAGGAAATATTTATCTTAATGTAATGTTTACAATAAAACATTGGTATCTTACAGATGAATCATTTTTCTATAGAAACGTCTAACATCAAAGCTTTATTTCTTTAAGATGAAAAGCTCTCAAGAATAAAAGAGTTTTCTCACAAAGAATAGAATAAGCTTTTGCGCTCATGTGTAGGTTGTATTTACAGGTACAACTTTTCTTTTATGAATAAAATCCCAGCTTGAGAAAACAATTGTTTTTTTTCTTTTACCTACTAAAACAAAAGACGTCTTTTTACGAAACGTATTCAACAAAAAATCGTTGTAAGATTTCAAGTACAATGATTTTTTAAAATGTAGTTAATTAACTGGTTTAATATATCTTATAAATTTAAATCTCCAATGAGAGAACTCTGAAGTATAAATCCAAAAGAACAACTTAACAGTGGAGTTATTTTCATAAACTATTTAAAATAATTTCATAGAAAAATGTACGTACTCTAGCTGCAAACGCTGCCTTATGTTGTGCTGTATCAATCAAAGGTCGACGCGCAGGTGCTCTTGCGCATACTAGGCAAACTTCCGCTGGAAGTTGCTTAAGCGCGCGAACAACCTCCAAATGGTGTAGCCCCAAAAGCCTTCTACCGTTCACCTGAAAAAAAATAGTGCAGTAAAAACAGATTTTAGACAAAGATTTCAGTATTAAATAAGAGTTGGTATAAAAATTAAACAAATTTTTGACGGAAAATTCATACCTCGAGAAGTTCATCTCCAGCCTTCAACGCTCCACTTCTTCCAACCGGTCCATCCTGAAGAAGCGATCTGATGTAGTGATGAGGCCTTACTTCCCTTCCTCCTTGAACTTCCACAGTCCCTTCGAGAGATATTCCAAGTCCACCTCCAGGTTCCTTCATCATTCTACCGACCTGTAGAAATACATTTTTTTATTTATTTAGTATGAATCATTTCAAGATAAAACTGCGCATATGTGTATAACATAACACATATTATATTAAATACATTTGAGTAAGGAGTTGAGTTGTCGAGTTTTTAACTATCACTTCTAGATGAAAAGGCATGATATTTAAATAGTAACATCAAACTTTTTAGTAACTATTTCCAAAATATATTATTTGATCAGGACCGGTTTCACTCATCGCGAGCATTATCAATTGACTCGGGTCCCATTACGTAATCTCTATGCCTGTTATATCGAAAAAAATTATCTCACTCGTCCGATACTAAAAGATTAAAAGTTAAAGAAATATTAGTTAACTGTGAGGTTTTCCTGATTCTATTGCTCTTTTTTATTCTCATATAAATCTCAAATAAATTACGATTATTTTAGAAAACTTTCTTCACGTAATCTAACAATTTTATAATATAATGACTGTTTTCGCTCATTGAGAGCATTATCTAATGACTTTGTTCAACTCTAAATGATAATGTTCGCAATAAACGAAAACAGTGATTATACTATAAAATATTACTCAAAAATTACTTTAATATTTTTATATTATACCTTTCTACCAACAAGTAAGAAAGAACGCATTACAAGTGATTATTTTTTCACATATTAAATACATCAAATTTAGGACATATTTTTGCGTAAATTTTGACTACTTTTTAATTTACACCAACGCTATCATGGTAAGCACCACCGCGTTACATCGGAGATAACTGTATGATCATAGTAGACTCAGGAACAAAACGAAGACACGAACACTTTAGCAAACTTGAAGAGTTTTGCGCTCAAAGTCAAAGTGGGAAACTTGGAAGCAAATATACGTTTTAATATTTAATATTTATCGGTTCGCAAAAGTTTTAACCGAGCCAGTAACACTCTGAAATATCGATAAGTTCAATCGGAAAGTACTTTCAAACTTCCACTCTGTTGTCGCAGGGACGTCGCGCGTATTTTAAATATCGACTCACTGGGGTAAAGTAAAAGCCTCAATCATTATTATTTCACGAGAGTGAAGGCTCCGCGGGGGATGTTTTTGTAAGCAGTGACGGATTTACCTGTTGGCGTAATCGATGGGCGCCGGGCGTCACGTTTCAAGGGGTAAATCGGTTTGGGTAGCGTACAAACAATATTAACCACGTTGCGACCTTATTTTAAAGAAAGACCCTGAAAAGTGCCAGCGAATATTAAATAAGATTTTTTTTAAATTAATGTTGGAAGTAAATACGTAGCCACGAATATCGTTCATTATGGGAATATGGTGAATGCAAATAATTTAAATACACATACGACCTTCGAATAATATAATAAATATTTTACTAATACACGATGAAAAAATAAAGAAATGTATTTTAGTTCTACAATTTTTTTTATAAGGTATAGTTTATAGCTATTTCGGCTCACCATCGTCAGAATTATGTTTAAACGAACATTTGCTTATCTCTACATAGCTGTGCAGAAAAGGCACACAACACATCCTCTCTCCAGTTCCAATGACCTAGATTATTTGCTTAAACATTGGACGGAAATTGTTTATTGGATGCGGATGGTTAATTACGGAAAAGAATTAGCTTCTCGCAATGGTCTGAGGAGCGGCGACTCTTTTACTATCACTTAACACAAACAAATGTGATAATAGGTCGAATCTACTACAATTTTCTTGTATTTTTGATCAAAGTCAATGTTAAATTATCTTTCAAATATAATTTAGTAATTTATAATTATTCTTTTCAAAAAAATATTTAATGACCACGTTTTCGTCTTTTATTTTTTCAGGGGAATTTTAAAAACGAGGGTTGCTGTTGTTTATTAACACTCCATGCCTTCTTACCTCTCTCCTTGACCCATTATTTCATACATTTATTTGGTTTTAAGCTCTGTTTATAATATAATATATTACAAAACATCAGACTCATATTATAGAAGTTCTGACGAAATAACTATCCATCACCAGAAATAACAATTTATTGACTTCCTGATATATATCTGAAGTATTATGAGTAAATAGGGTTACGTCTAGTGGTGAATCTCAATTAAGCGACACACTTCTTATCAAGAGGGAAGCTATAAGTGTCATTGAGAAGATATTATATAATGACAACACTTTGCATTTAAATTTGATAAAAGACTGAAAAAGATATTGTTTCTCTCAAACCGTACGCCAATGTAAATATAAAGTTAGAATCATTCCTAAAACCACAACAAATTAAAACTTTTTTTTGTTGTTTTATAATTGCCTTTTCCTTAGTGTGATTTTTAAATTTTATCATAAAAAAATCACACATTTCTTTACTGTAATTTAACAATTCAAAATTCACGTATATAATATACGGAGAAAAAGTGGGTAAAGTTTAATTATGAATTTGTCATAACGTTATTGTAATATTAACCTCTCAATCGCTTGAAAACTGCATGTGTGTAACTTAGATGTTGGAAATTTCCCATTTAGGTGTAGCGCTGAGATAACAAGTTGATTACTCTCAACTTTTGATTCGTTTTAAATGATCAACTTACTCTCGTATCACACAAAGGTTAGTTTGAATTACCCTCTGTGATTGCTTTGTTTTCTCACTCGGACTGCTGTAGTCATTTTTACATCACCATGCCAATGTGGGAAGGAATGTTTCGTAAAGATCCTTAAATTAAATTTCCATGTAGTCAATTGACGTTAGTTTATTTAAATTAGATTCTAACAAACGGCGCAAGTTTTTAAATACGTTTTAGTAATATTCAGACAGTTAAAAGGTAAGCGAAAATACTTTTTATTATGTCAATACCTAATCATAGTTTTCTCCTAATTTGGGCCACGTATTAAGTAAAACTTTTTTTCAAATTTATATATAAATGAATCAATCCATCTATTAACAGTTTTTGTGAAATAAATGTATTCACAAGAGACTTTTATTTATTTGCCTTAATTCCCATTGGACGAATGGTGTGGCCCGTGGCGGCCCTTAATCCATCACTGTCTATATCGTCCTCCGTCACAATTCGCCCAAAATAGACGTTGCCTAATGAAAACATCAATAGTTGAGCTCAAATCCTTATGGCTACATTAGGGCCATCGTATTAAACATATCTGTATTTTTATAATTCAACTATTATTGATTTGTGACGTCTTTTAAAGATTACTTGCGGCTGATATGGCCTTTAGCCAGTTAACGAATTATCATTTTTGATAGAACGAATATAAAAAAAAAACTTTACCTATAGCGACGGTATAATACACCTATCCCTCGCTTAACACGATACTCGCTTAACACGGTTTCAGTTTCGGTGAAAAAAAAACATGTTTCGACGTTTCGTAGATGTGCACACAGCTATGCGAAATTCTAAGAATAACGGTAAGGGTATACCGGTCATAGAACTGCGCACGAAAAATAGTACCTGAAATATAAAGATATACATCAGACATTCAGTCTCTCGTTGTCCACCGTGTTTATCACTCGTTGAATCCTGATAGCTGATAAAATAATTACTGCTTATAATTTCACAACTGTTCAAGGTATATTGTTCTCATTGATTGAATTGGCATTCACTTGGTAGAACTCCATTATAACACGGTGAGAAAATAGCAATGTATTTTAGTTCTACAAAATTATTTTTAACAAATATAGTTGATAGCTATTTCGGCTCACGCCATCGTCAGAACTATCTATAGTTTTATTCTCATTCATTTCTAATACATACTTTTATTATTTGTATAATAAAATTTAAATAATATAAAAATATATAAAATTTTAAGCCCATAATATCAAAACCAAAATTTAGTAGAAAAATAATTTATTTGGAGAAAAAAATACAGTAAGTATCTACCAGTTTTGGTAGTAAAACAACATCCTTTGAAGTAAGTTAAAAATGCTCTACACTAGGAACGGATATGATTAATAAAAATCACTTATTGTCATTTTTTGGTATTATATTGGTATACTTAATTGATAACTTTTTAAAAATACACAATAAAAAAACTTTTAGCATACTTAAACTTAAAAAAGAAAAAAAAACCATTTATATTTTAGTGTTACTTGATTAATATTTGTTAAAAAAACCCTTTCAAGAATGACTAATCAACAAGATCGTTAATGAAAGTTATCACAGGAAATTGTGTTCATTATTATTAGATTAATATTACTAAATTTGTTTTATCTGCAATTTACTGCTTGCCTTGGGGTAAGTGTTTTCCTGTAATTTATAACTTTGGTATATATACGAAGCAAACTGTTCATTTTACGTCAGTTCTGTTGCATTCGTGTGATAGAATGTCTGAAGATGCCGAAAGGCGAATCCCGGGTCGTTAGTGACAAAACATGTGGAATCGTACAAAGTTGTAACAATTCAAATTTGATATCGAAATTCCATCAAACACCTTCAGTCGATATCATAAATTAATCTATAGCATAATTTAATATTTTAAGAAAATATTATTTATTGAAGAAATCAGCAACTTTGGCTTAAATTATCTTTTATCTACACAAATTTCACCCGTATCTGTCATATTAAAAAAAATCGTTTTTCTATATCTGATACTGAAATTTAGCCAACGAACTAACGAATGATGTTAATTTTATTTTGTACCAAGATTAAGTTTTTTTTTTTACAAAAATTATCCCATCATTTGTTTTCATTTTGGTAGGAACGTTCCGTATGATAGACATATCCTTAGTTAAAAAAATACTTTTAGTGGTAGAACCCTGTTAGTTCTGAAGTAATCTTAAAAGATTACTGTATTCATTCTTGCGTTTTTCTAGTTGTAATAATAAACAGACAGATTCTTCTTCTGTTTCTATAATCCTCTAATGTTATTATATGTGTTTTATGCGTCTATATTATACGATAAATTTTGTTAAAATATCTACACAGTGAATTCATACATCGATAACCCACACGCACAAATAATCGAAAGATTATAGCATTAAGTATATTATTAGGTAAAATTCAATTATGTCCGTATTTGCCAGCCCTACTTGCAAACAAATTTATCGCTTTTTCTCTATAACTACTTTACAATAGAAGATCCTTTCCGTAGCTTTACAGTACAATCCTTTTAAGAGAAAAAGGTTTTTTCTGTTTCGGCCGTAATCAAATGTTTTTTTTACGCGGGTTAACAATGCGATGTCCTTAAAAAAGCAAATAGAAATATAAAGGGAAGAAAAAAACTATTTTCTTCGTATTATATGCACATTAATGGATGATTCTAAGAAGTTCCTCGTTATCCATTATTTGTATTTACGCAGACTGAAAAGGGTAACATGACGTAGAAGAGTTTGAATAGGAAAATATATGGAAACGTTTGATAATTACGTCCAATTTCAAAGTATATTTATTGTACTTAGTTTTATTTTTCAGTGAGTAAAAGAAAAATATACAAGGTTATGATTAAGAAAGAAACAGTTATTTTGAGAATAAAAGTATATCGACTGTACTGAAGACGATTGGGAAAAGATTGGATGGCCCAAACCGGAGACCTGAAACTTTTTTAAGTTAAAGCTTATAAGTTAATAAGTTAATGCTTATAAGTTAATAAGATAAAACTTTCATTCAAATAAAAAAAAAGTTTCACTAATAAAATATTTTCTTAGTTATTTCCACTCCTAATGTGGTACATTTGGACTAATAACAAAAATAAAATTAATGCATATTATTCTTTGAGGACTGATTGCTACATAATAATACAAACTTTTCTTCGTGGCGAAAAAAGAGAAGGGTGTATTTAAAAAAGGGACAGTTGTCAGTTATTAGTTTTATCTTATTTTACGGTGAAAAAATAGCAATGTATTTTAGTTCTACAATTTTTTTTATAAGATAGTTCTCGTTCGTAGTTCTGACGATGGCATGAGCCGAAATAGCTATCAACTATATTTTATAAAAAAAGAAATTTGAAGAACTAAAATACATTGCTATTTTATCACCGTGTTGTTATGAAGTTCTATGAAGTTAATGCCAATTCAATCCATACAATCTTATTTGATTACAAACAAGTAAGTAAAGTTTTCTAATATAAAAGGATTTTTACCTCGTTTGGTTATGAAACGGACAGAGAAACACAATTGGTTCGATTTTAGAATAAAGAAATGACTATAACAAACACTTTATTGATTGAATCTATTTCTCTATACTCACCACAATGTCAACGTCCTTGTAATCCCCTTCGGGCTGTAGCGACAGAATCTCCCGCCACTTGTCCTGAATTGCTCGAAGAGTCGCAACACCACCGCCTTCTCGCCCCCCGATGACTATCTCCACGTCTTCTAATTCTGCCGCAACAGCAAATCCTGACGGGGTGATTCCTGAACAGATGCTGACGCTGTATGCCGTCACGGGGGAACCAGGGATTGCTCGGGATTCAGGCTCTGGTTCAATAATTGAAGATTCTTCGTACTATAAAAAAAATCAACGTAAATAAAATGAAGGATCTTTTATGGTGAAGGTAAATGATGATTTTATATTGCGGTGGTATCAATCGAAGGCAAGTAATAGTAAATTGAGACAACAAAGTGGAACGTTATGAAATTAGAAAAGTTGTCATCAGTTATGGTAATATTGTTACCGAAAAACTGATAAATCAATTATTGGTGATTTTTGTATTTCTTAAAAAATCTCACTTGAATTTTGAAAATGTCTCAATTGATTCAACTATTCCTAATATTCTAGTTGTCTTTTTTGTCTTTATAATACGATTTGGTGTTCGCTATGCTCTACTGCGAATAATTATACCATAGCAATCAAATGAATGTGGCATAGAATACCAGCAAAATCAATGTGAAAAAAAAATCTTTTAATTGATTCAAGCGATTAAAAAAATGGAGTCCATGTTTTGTAATTATAAAAAATAAAATAAATGCATCAGGAATTTAGATTTTTTCTTTTGATTTAATGTATTCAGTTCAACTTCATATTTTCTTTAACTAGACATTCATTCAAAGAAATATCTTCGAGCTGCCATCTTTATTTTGTAAATTTAACAAACTATTATTTAAAACACATTTATTATTTAAAATATCATGGCTTCTCCCCAAGTGATAGTTAACACCTTGAAAGTAAAAAAAAAGAGAAATTATTATGGCTTAGCATTTATTGTTTTAACAATAACCTATTGGTTTTCAATTTCAAACAAAAGCGCATATTGGATAAGTAAAAATTGTAAGAATAAGCTATTTATTTGTGTTTTTTATCGGTTACCATGGTGGCCGTGCATCTTGGAAGCGACGTAACGGACGGAGAAGGCGGGTCGATGGGCTTATTGTGACCTTGGGCTTTGATGGCGAGCTGTAGTCTCTCGTATCTTGGACCTCTAAGGAACCTCTCCAATTTTAGTTTCACTACGGCTCCCGTGCATCTTAGAATCTCCACTGCCTGGTGATTGCTCACCTCATGAAGAGGTTTATCGTCCACCTGAATGCACAGGTCTTGTTTACATAAGGTAAAATACAATACGATTATCAACAACAAATTAATTTATGTGCTCAATTTTATGTAGATTCCACTGAAAGACTTGTTTTATTGAATCATTTTGTTTTGCTTAACCATTTTTCTAGTATTCTAGCACCCGTGTGATAGAATGCCTGAATTTTCGAAAGGCGAGACCCGGATCGTTGGTAACAAAACATATAGAAACGTACAAATTTTCAGCTAATCAAATTTGAATATAACATTTTATTTAGTTAATACAATTAATTTGGAATGAACGTTTATTGCTAAAACAACTACAATATAAAATTAGTTCGGCGATACAATAACAGAGTGAAAAATCAAAGCAAGAGAAGTTGCATTGATTTTAACGTTTTATGTTATATGTATCGATAAAAGATATTTCAAATACGATAAAAATGCTACGCATTTTATTGTTTATCTTTTCTGTTTTGCCAATGTATTGTTTTTACACCTGGTCTTTTCTGTTGGATTTACCATATTACTGTGTGTTGTATATGATATATTATGTCTTATTTAAAACAAGAATTCGCAAAAAAATATTATATAATATATAAATATATAACTAAACGGTAAATATATTATAAGTATAAACAAAAATGTTCGATTACTTAATTATAAAGTGGCTTACTTCGACAATTCTATCATTGATCTGTATCTTGTTACACAAATCTGCAGAGCTTCCTGTACTGATGCTTTTGACAAAAATTCCCGATAATTCTTCTGAAAAATAAAAATTAAAGGAATGAGATACATATAGTGGTAACACTGTTAAAGATTAGGGTACAAAAAGAAAAGAGATTGATATTAATTGTAATGAAAATAAATTCATGCGACAGTCAATATCAGTTCATTTTTGCTTAAGAGTATTAAAAAGCTGAATGCAGTTCAACTGTTGAGTCATATTTATTCATATTGTAAGTAAGAATTTTGCTGTTTCAGGTATTTTAGGGGAGAAATTTGTATTTTTTTTGTAGTAAAAATGTATTTTCTCAGTTAGAGCATAATATATGGAATTAATTTCCACAGAAGTCGTTGAACGAAAACTTTTCATTCGCTCAACTTTTTCAAATTCTTTTTGTTTCAGATGTAGTAAAGATGGAAAGATTAAAGACCAGAACAGGACTTAAAGTTAAATAGTCGCTTTCAAAACATTTCGTTTAAGGTACAGGTGAATGAAAGAGGAGGGGTTAAATGAGGTATTTGGGTCTTCGAACACAAATCAATTTACATAAACTGTACGCACTGCCTCTCGTACCTTTTAGCATAGCAACTGAAGTAACAGCGTCGAAATATTCGATAGTCTAATTATGCAACTAAAGACTTTTTACAATAAACGTCGAAGATTGTAAAGGTTTGATAATAGGAATCGGGTTTATATTAATGGAAAGATAAAGAATAAAGACTGGCCGTTTTTAATTACTAATCAGACGTACTCAACTAGCGGTTTCTTTGCGTATACTTTTTTAAACATTTTTTTTTAAATAATAATTTACCTCAGTATTAAACATCATATATAATTTTAATAAGCTCCTTTACATGTTTGGGTTTATTTTTTAAATAATTATCATGGATGACTTAATTATATCACAGTCTGCGTAACAAAGCGAACACAAGTGGGTTGACTAAAAAAATGTTGAGTATTACTGCTATAGATGCCCTTTGTAAAAAGTTAATAAGAAAGCAAAAAAAAATCGAACATCTAATAATAAAAATTCGTTGTGTAGTGGTGACAAATGTTGTTCTTAATATGCGTACCGAAAGCTTTTTCTAACAAAACGTTTTAAACTTGAAAGAAAATTTAAAAATGAATAATAAATACAATTACTAAATTGATATTCTTGTAGCATAAAATATAATTAATATTCATGAAACATAAATAAATGAAACGATATTCGTTTAAAATTTATCATTGATTAAAAGCCTCAAAAGTGTGACTAAAAATAAATCAAATGTTATCAAAACAATAAAAAAAAAAAACAAAAAGAAGGAAAACCTCATATCACTTCGCAAAAGTTTTATCTGAGCACTCGGAAATGAAATTTCGCATTAAGAATATCCTGAATATAATAAAATGTTACAACAGCAAATAAAATGATTGCTTAATCTTATTTTGCATTAATACGAAACGTTATTATCCCCTGATCAAAAATGTGGAAAAGTTTGCATAAACTTTTTGACAGTTGACAGTTTGGCGTATTATTTTGCATGAACCAAATAAATCTAGTGACAGTGTTGAGATTACAATTTCAACTTTGTCTATTTATTTTGTGATTAACTCGTTTTCCGTTTTAAAATTTCTACGCTTATAATACAGAAAAATGCTATTTTGTATTCATTGCATATTTTCTGTGTGAAGATTCTGAATACTACATCTGTGCATTATTAACTTAATTGACTTAGTGTTACACCACATCCAATCGTTTGAGTAAACTGATTTCTCTTTTTAAAAGCTTTTAACAATCTTTGTAGTTCATTCAGAAAAAAATGTTTTATTACTGATACTGAAAAATTTGCTTACAGCTAAAACTTAAATATTAAATTTCGTTTTATTATATGTACAATAAACCTATGAAAAAAGATTAGAAATATGCCTCAAAATACATCAACATTTTTATGTCAAAATTCTTTCCTATCTGATTCTAAAAGTTAAAAAAAAAATAGAGAGAGAGAACATTAGCCAGGTAACCTTTCTTAAATTAACGTCTATAACTAAGTCATTTCTTCGGTGCATACTTCCCTCTGTTTACAAAAAAAAATATCGGTTTTTGATACTCTAGATAGAATTGTTGGATTGGTCACTGATGAATTAACCAATGTTCAGTAATATATGGGATACCTACAATATGCTTAAAAGAAAAGCACACATTTAACTTATAAATTATTTATGTCGGGATCTTAGTAATTCTTGCACAGTTATACCAAAAGGTCCGACAGAAAAACAGGAAAAAACGTTGCTTCACATTGCCAGAGGACATGGAAAAAAAATAACAAACTTGTGACTATTTTCAAACGCTTCAAATAATTCATTTCTTCAATATTTTGAAGGCTTATCGAAGCCCTGAACATTTTGTAATATCCGACCAAAAAAGTTGAAAAGCATAGAAAAAACCCTTTTTCTCATCAAACTGAATACGCCAAGGCGCGGGATTATTCTTCTTATAAAAATGTTATGTTCCAAAAACGCGTGACAAATATCCGGTAGGATTTTTTACATTACATAAATTGTGCCCAATTTATAAAAACGTAGATTCTATTTGAATAATAAACTGCATACATGGCTTAAATATTTCGTATCTTAATCAGGTTTATATACATTATGTTTAAATGTATAGCCATTTAGTTTGACTATATAAATATTTATCGAGTAGATTTAAAAGACGGTTCAGTTTTTTCGGTTGAAGATACGTGGTATTCAAAGGCTTATAAAAATATACAAAATGTACTATAGTTAAAGAAATAAATGTCACCGTTCAAAGAAAGCTCAACACTTCATGACATTATCTAAGTTGGGTTAAACCTTTTTTAAAGGTCATCTATAATTGAAAAACAATGTTTCGATTCAGTCATTTTATTTATAATTGTCGTATAAAAAAATGTGAAGTTAGTACTGATTTTAAGGCAGTTTAAAACAAGCCCAATTGTTTTAGTTAGTTTTATGCAAAGAAAAGTTTAATTTAATATTATTAAAAACTGCCGTTTTTATAATAGAGTTGTGTTACTGTTGACGTATTTCAAATAATATTTTTATTTCTTTTGGGTTAAACCATAAATATTTTTCGCATAATATGAACGCTTGTAAAAAAATGGAGATATATATATTATTTCCAAAACTGATATTAAATTAACTAATCCTAAAACAACGACATGGTTGGATGAGAAAAAAAATCATTTTTAAAATAAAGCAAGTGGTGAAAAGTGGTGGAAAAAAGTGGTAAAATGGTTTTTATTCACGAGTTATATTTACCGGAAAGCAAAAATAAATTAAAAAATTTCAAACTAAATGATTTATTTTACTTGGCGAGCGTTTGTAATTGATGAGAAAATGTCACGATATTGAAACATTTATAGAACGACAAAGCTTTGTAAAATAAATAAAAATAAAATTTTGATTATTGAGTATTTAAAAGTTTTACGTTTGACATCAAGCGCAATTAATTAGTTCTTTGTTGTTTAGACACAATGTAACGTTACGTAGTGATGACAAGTACTTTGTCATATAGACTGCACGATATTCTGCTAAATACAGACTGGCCAGAAAGTTTCTATAAGCTGTGGGTTTTTACGCTTACTAAAAACTTCATTCAAAAAATTTATGGCTCACGAAGCTGTATGAATTATTTATTTATTTTTAAATTAAGCTTTAGTTGGTCAAAATATTATATTATTAATACAGGTTTATACTCACTGAATTGTCAGCTCAATATTATCTTATTCCACAGTGCCCCGGAAAAGCTTTCATATTACTCTACGCGATAAGCCCCGGAGCCTAAAGCACACAGCTAGATATATGCTTTTATTTTTCTTTCTTCATTCCACGCGAGAGCCTTAATAAGACAAAGCCTACCGGAAGCGCCTCCGTAGATGTGTGTCAGGCATCCAACACGTTTATATTTTATAAATAGTTTCCATTTCAAAGAGTTTGTTTTTGCGTGTTTTCATTAGTAAAAAATACACAAGAAATTTAGAAAATACACCAAACTTAAGTGTCTTTTGAGATAATGCGTTGCATTATAATGAATTAGCCTTGTAAATACTAACATTGCGTGGTAAAAGATAAAGTACATTATTTTAATTAAGCTATTTTGTTTTACCAGAATATATGTAATACATTAAAAAAAACACATTGAAAACCCCATAAACACCATAAACGAAAACAAAACAAAAACCCAGTGCATTGCATTAGTACTTCAGGTATTTGAAATAGGATTTATTTTAGCCGATATTGAATGTAGTAGGTTTCATGGAGAAAATATTATTGTGGCTCTATTGTACACTTCTTTTAAACCATGCATATTCACACTGTAGATCATATGGACTTCTTATGAAGGTGTATCAACATAAGTTTTTCTACAAGAACGGCTTTTTGTTCTAACCTTTATGGCTGAAAATAAAACGATATGATAAAAACAGGATTAGTGGATAGCTAATTGGCTTCGTTGAGCCTCGTTTTAACTATTGGATAGGTGGAATAATTTATCAGAAATCGTGGAAATTTGTGCTTTCATACAGAAATCAATAAATCAATGGAAGACATTTTTTGAAATTGTTGGTTATAGAATTCGTAAGAAGTATGTAGTTCAAGTGAGAATAGGTTAAGTCGACGCGACGCATAAATGTTCCATGTAATATAAAACATGTACTCGGAATATAATATATCGTCGCCTCACTGGTAAAATTTGGCACGTAACAAAATATGAGGTACTACAGCAAATGAAAATTTGAACAAGTAGCTTAAAGCCTCCAGGCTAAACATTTAATATGACATTGATAATTGATATAACTAAATGTGGATGAATTTATCTCAACCAGATACAAATTGTGCCAGAGTTACTAAAAACTTTTTTGGCAGTAAATTTCTGTTTTTACTAAACATATATAATGTAACTTACGAAATATTCCAGTTAGAGAATTGATATCCAAAAATCTGTGCTCATTAGTAAATTCATAAAAAAATGACTGGAAAATATTTACATAATTATGTTAATAGAATTTTAAACAAATATTTTTTTTTCTTGTGTAGTAATCTCGATATTTTACGATGGGATAATATTTTTATATTAAGTGAAATCTTTGAACGAGACGTTAAATAATTACATATAACGTTATCAACTGTCCAATAAAATTATATTTAGATGGCGGTTTAAGCGATTTCTTTTCGTTTATGTTAAATATCATTTTAAAAGTAAAGAAATCATTACGTTAACGACATTTTTGTTAGGTTTTTTATGTTACTAAATTTTGATGGCAAATATTATTTGTAACAAGGAATGAGAAAGAAAGCTTTCGTTTGCATATTTACATAATCGTGTGATAATAAATAACAATTTTGAAGTATTTGATATGAATATTGAATCGATTGAAAAGCGAGTGCGCATTTATCAGTAGTCATACAACAGAAAACATAAATTGATGTCAGTTCATACACAAACATACCGTAGTATCATCATCATCATCATCATCAGCCGGGGTCGATCCACTGCTGGATGAAGGCCTCCTCCTGTTTTTTTTTTTTTCAGGGGGGGTTTGGACATAGCAACACCACGCTGCCCAGGCGGGTTGGTGTTCGGTTTTCTGTCTGGGTTTTCCTTCCCATAGCCAAGAGAACACGGCACGCGGTGTTCCCGAGCGGTCACCCATCCAAGCACTATCTGCGCTCAATGTTTCTTAACTTCGGTGATCGCACGAGAGCCGGTGCTTTCAACGTGGTATGGTCGTTGGCATACCGTAGTATAACAGCTACTTAAGTTGAATATTTGATATCATATTTGCTTTGATTACTGTAATATGAATAGCGGTGTCAACCAAAGCCGCTTAGAGTAAGATAAAATATGGATATCGGAAATTTATCCAACACTCTTTGATATCAAATAACTCCTCGTACCGGATGAAGCAGAGAAAACACCGGATATACAATACAATATCGCAATTATATATAAGTTGGGCCGGTCGATGTATGGAACTCATCATTCTAATTCTATTGTGCATAGAAATAAATCACTAAATTTTCATGCGTAAGGTCGAGTGAAAATATTTGAATAGTGATTTTTTGTAATGAAATCCATTAAAATCCAGAATATAATTCCACTTTCAAATATATAAAAAATTTAAATAATACAAAAGACATTTCGTTTACTCTGCAGTGATTTACTACTAGTTTGAAGCGCCTTAATAAACGATTAATACAAATTGCACAATAAATTTAAAAAAAAACAACTGCATTTTGCAATATTAAATGAGTGTAGGAGTTAGATCTTTAATGCTTCACGAAGGTAAAAATATTTTGAATAAAATTGTTCAACAGTATAAATCAGATATAGTAACAACGTCGTGCTTAACGATGGTCTATAATTTTTTTTGTGATGCAATAATTTTTCCCAAAATACAGGTATATGAAAAATATTTTACCACTCACTAAAAGAAAATTTTTGATTTTTAATGATGTAATATTTCACATACCCTCTTCGCATACATATCCAGCTACGGTTATTCCCAAACCATAGACATCTTTTCCAAGTTGAACGCTGAATGTTTCCACTTCTGGCTGGTTGAAGTTCTGATTTGGAGCTGGTCTTAAGGCTGCATCCAAGGGCAGGAGAGGAGCTGCAGGAGGTCCGCCAGCTGGGGACACCTTCACAGGCTTTGGGATCGCTGCGGGACCTACGGCCACTGGGTTTCGAACAATATCTACGATACTGATGGGCTGTGAATAAAAATAAAATCAAATATATACAAAATCTTTCAATTTATCAAAAGCCAATTCAAACATAGACAATTCATGCTAGTTAAATAAGTAAGTGATCGTGTGGCTTCAATTCTTACACGAGATTCCGCAAAACCTTCCATAAAGTGTATGGACACATATCCAATTCCTGTCTACGATGGCGGATAGACTGATTCAGGTCTTCCTCTACGCAACGCTCTACAGCAGCAATGATTTCTTCTGTACGCACTGTACAACGTCTCTGTGGATGCGTATTATCATTTAGAGTAAACGTAGTGCGAAAACGTTCCATAGTTAATCGAATTATTGCTCTGATGGATGATTATGTTGACCGTAAAATGGACGTAGTGCGCGATACGTATTTTGAACAGAACCATGATTTTTAAAACAATTTTTCACAATTTGGAAGCGTTGTTTAGACTTCAATCTATTCATGTAAAAATGCCAAACCAATTTAATCATAAATCATTTAACAGCTGACAAAATGGCCGCCAATTAAAAATTTTTTACCAACATAAAGTTCTATACATCTAAAAAAACACCCTATATAACACCCTAATATGGCAAAATACTAATGATAATCATTAGTATTTTGCCATAATCAAATTATTTTTAATGTGTTATTTTTAAAATTCTAAAAAATTTTGACCACACCACCATTTGAAATATTTTTGACAGCTTATTAATAAAAGAACGAACAGTTTCTTTTGCGTCACATGTAAAACGCTATCAAAACGATGAGGGATGTTAAAAATAAGCATAAGGCAATTATCAAGGTTCAATGAATTTTTTGTTGTGCATCGGAACATGTAACGATTTGCTAAATGTTTTAAAAAACTGAACAAAGTATTTGACATGAATAGCAATCATTGTAGAGGAAATGGTCAGCGTAAACGTGCACATGAACAACATTTCAAATGTTGAATTGAAAAAAATATTATACATATGATAAATATATTGTATATTATCATTTTTTCCATACGAAAATGATAACATGCAGCATAATACCCATTTCAAAAAACGATTTCGAGTGAGGTTATAATCATTATTTATTATAATAGAAAACCGTTAGGAAAACTTTTCCGGTATTAAAGTACACGGGAGTAACTATTCTGAGTGCTCTGCCAGCAGCAAATCATTCAAGCCGCGACCTCTTGAAGGATTCAAATATAATATTATTCCTTGACCCTCCCTTCCCGATGGACGAAACGGAAAGGCATTTCAATTTTACAAGCTATAATAGGAAAACCCCTTTTCTACCGCGTCCCTGCCCTGAGTCCAATTAACACTCCAAACTTACACGAGTCACCAAATTTTACGATGATATATGAATTGGTAATGGAAAAAATCACGTAAATCAATATCTGCAAAACTTTTTTTTGTATCTGATGATTTTTAAAATTTTATTTACACAACACAATTTATTTATACAAAGGTAGACTTAAAAATCTGCAAATATACACAACAATTGATTCAAGAACTAAGTAAATAATTTATAGGTACACGATATTTAAAAATTTAGTGAAAGAGATTCCATAAAACATAAAATTTTATGAATTGATTTATTTTAATTTATAATTAATCAGTTTGATAATACTCGCAATTAGTGATATCGATCTTGATCTTTGATCATTTTTTCAATGTGGTTAAAATTGTTAAAAAGAAAAATATCTTGCAATTTGATCGTATTAATATAAAAATGTTTGATTTAAAAATATTCTAAATGTGTGATTATTTCATACATACGTCGAGAAACCTAGAAAATGATTTATATTCACTTTTTCCATAGATTATATTGTATATAACTAGTTGATACTATAACAAGATTGGCTGGGTTTCCATTTTTTATAGGAAAACGTAATAAATACATTATAAACCGAAAAATATTCTATTTAAACGTAAAAACATCTAATTTAGTTGAGTAATCGACGTCGTATTTATTGGTCGCATTTTCCACCCTATATGTTTCGAGCACGTGCATAATGATAAATATATTTTTGAATTTGTGTGAGATTTTTTAATGAATATGTAAATTATTTATGTTCAATATTTATACCGATAATACTAAAATCTAAAAGTGGTACATTACCATTTTACAACGCCAGTCGACAACTCACATTCACTTAAGCTTTCTGGTAAGTACAATATTGTAAAATATTCTCTTAACGTTATTATTGAGTAGAGATTAAAAATTATCCGCCAAATATACGTAAAATTTTCATAATAATGTAGATCCATAAACACTGAATCCCTCGAAAAGATTGAAACAACTGATTTCAGTATTTTCAAAGCACGAGTAACGATAATGCGATATTATTTTACGTGATTAAAAAATGCTGGCTAAGCAAAAACGTTCTTTTTTTGCATATTTCGATAATATTTTTTTTACCTCTCAAGTATTTTACGACCTAGAAATACCTTCAGAAATTCATTAAAATTTGCTGATAAAATTAAATTTATTATTAATTGCCATCGCCGAGAAATTGGATTTGTTTAAAAAAGCATCATTTTAAATTTCTGTCTAATTTTAATATTAAAAAAAGTAATTTTGGACATTGTAAATTTTAAGTGAAAAATGATTGAGTTTTAAAAATAATATTATATTTAACAATACATAGGTGGTTTTCTTTTGAAATTTTAGCGTATTTTATTTACTGTGAAAACTTACTAAAATTTTAGTTTTTTTCTTAAATTATTATCACTGTCTTATAAAATAAACAATTGTTGAGATTGATAGAGACTGATATATAAAAATAGTTATTTTCAAAATAAAGATGAATCGTTCATCTTCTCTTTACGTTTGACAACTATTCGCGAATACCAGTTAACAAACATAACTTTCAATATAATAAAAATGCTATGAAAGTAGCCCATTAGAGTCCACAATGGAATCGGTCTTCTGTAGTCCTTTGTTAGCGCGCGATAACTTTGGAATTAAATAATGCTTAGTAAGGGACGACAATGCTTTGAAGAATTTCGCTTATGCTGTGTTTAATCGCCTATGCAACGTGTGATTTTTTTGTGCCCAACTCTCATTGTTGAAAAATACCTTCGGTCGCTAATATTACATTTTAATGGCTCGGTAAAAACCTTAGTCACACGCAATCTATTGCAAAAAATATTTTTCTCTCTGGACGAAGTAACAAATATGCCCTTGTGATTTTTTTTACTCAATAAATCTAGAAGATAATTCGCGAAAAATCTTGTACAAACAAAATGAAAATGGCGTAACAAGCTGTTAAACTTTTTTGCCGCTTCGATAAGCAAGTTAAAAGGAAATATGTGGTAATATTTCTATTGATAATACAAGTATCGACTCTAATCCTTTTGCTTTTTTCAAAAACCATCAAAGAAAAAAGAAATAATTGTTGGGCAAACCACAAAGATGGAATTAACAACAAAAGCTAAATCATGTTCAAAATAAACTAATTATCAACTGTTGTGTTATAAATGATAATGACTTATAATTGATACCTGTCAAAGCAGCTATAAGATTTTAAGGATTCGAATGTATTAATTTTCTTGAAAGTGTTAAAATGCCATTTAACTATTTATTATTTATTTAATCCTCCCAATTAAGCATTTATATTTATAGAATAAATAAAAATTTCATAACAAATGCACAGTTTTTCCGTGTATTAAACACTTATAATCAATAATTTAAGTCAATATGATAGTTTTTCCTCAAAAAAGGACACATTTGTTATGAAATTGTGAAAGTTTTCTGCAGAAGAAATTGACGTCCGATAAGACAATTACGATTATTTATACTGGGCAAACACAGGATATATCTTTTTATATACATATGCGTTACTGGAGAATGTGCACTGAATTTTGACATCTATAAACGTACAAAACGATTTGGGTCCATATTTATACTTTTAAGGTGTTAACTGTCACTTCTTGATGGAAAGGCATGATATTTTAAATAATAAAAACACATTTTTTTAGTACTTATTTCCACAATATATTTTTTGATCAGGACCGGTTTCGCTCATCGCGAGCATTATCAACTGATAGAATACAATTTACAAACAAGTCTATTTATACAAAACAAAAAATTAATTTGAGTTAAAGGTAGCAGGTATACAAAACCATGGGTTCAAGAACTAGGAAACAATTTACATAAAATCATACAATATTGATACAAATAAAGTAAATTAGTATAAAAATTAAATGTTCACAATCACTTATTAAGAATTACAATTATGGTATTTACCCTTACCCGAATAATATTTACTTTTTGTGATTGACAATTAAAGAAAGAATTTTACCCTTCACACTTAATATAAAAAAGTAATGAATAATTATTTTATGTCTATCTTCCAAAAAAAGTTGTTTTTTTTTTTTATCTTATACCGTATTACTTTCTTCAAAGATAACATGTAATTATATAAATGATAAAAAATTCTTCAAACAGCGGCAGAAAAACATACTTGGTATTTTTATGCTAGATGTTTCATATTAAATATACTGACATGAAATTACAAGTAAAAATAATAACCATCCGATGGCGGCACAAATATCAAAGAGACAGCCCACTAAACAGAAAATGCAAATCCATTTTCCGGTTGTGAATGGAAAAAGCTCCGAGCATTTCCATATTATTTGCGATCGCATTTTCAGATATGCTACTTCCCCTAGAAAGGACTTTCTCCAATATGTATTATTACTTTGAACACATACATGCATAGATGAAACTGAAGCAGTGTATAGCTCAAATATGCAAGCAAATAATATATACTCTTGTCAATCTGATATGATTTTTTTTATTTGTTAATTATTTGATTTTATATCTACCATCTATAATATATAAATTTATTGATTGAATTGGCATTCACTTGGCAGAGGTACAGCTGAGAGAGATAAAAGCTGGAAATTAATTGATATAAACTATCACAAAGGATTCTTAACGAAGAAACTAATATATGTCGATCGCCATTGCTTAACCCTCTACGGGGGGCTGTTTTGTTTCCGTAATAGATCATTTCCGTGCCATATGCAAACTTATTGACATAGCCGTCTTTTTACTTTCATTTACAATTTTTAGTTTTATTGCGAGCAAGAAACAAGCTAGATCATTAAAACAGGAGAGAAGATGTATTGTGCACTTTTTGTACACAGCTATATAAAGATAAGCACATATAAATAGATAAAAAAAAAAGTAAGTGTTTGCATCTTTGTAGTAAGAGTCGCAGGATGACGGCTTTGGAACAACTGGAAATCAATAGATATCAACTATCACAAAGGATTCTTAACGAACAAACTAATATATGCCGGTCCCCATTATTTTATCCTCTAGGGGTGTTTCTTTGTTTCTGTAATGGACCATTTCCGTGTCATATGTGAACCTATTGATATAGCCGCCTTTTTAGTTTCATTTACAATTGTTAGCTTTATTGCGAGCAAGAAACAAGCTAGGTCATTAAAAAAGGAGAGAAGATGTATTGTGTATCTTTTTTACACAGCTATATATAGATAAGCAAATGATCGTTAAAGTATCGTTCTGACGATAGCGTGAGCCGAAATAGTTATAAACTATATCTTAAAAAAAATATTTTGTAGAACTGAAATACATTGCTATTTTTTTCACCGCGTTAAACTGTTAAACACGTTCATTATGGAATCTTTTTTTATTCAGAAAATGCCATATTCCATTTTTGTTTTAGAAACAAAGCCAGATAACCTGTAAAATCTTTTTGATAGAGATGGTTATAGAATGTTAATAATAGTATTGGGTAGGTGGTGTTAATTTAAATGTCACAGACATCTATTTGTCTGATTCTTCTCAAACATTTAGTTCTGTCATAAGAGCATGTGAATACCATTAATGAAACAAATGACGTTGATCACTCGATCACAGTCTCACCAATACGTCGTGGTTAAATAGTTTCCGATTACAAAGGAACTGTGTACAAAAGACAGAGATCAAATGATCCAGTACTGTCAAATATCTAGAACTCACTTTAGACAGTAGACTTAAATTCATTGAGAGCACCATGGGTAAAAAAATGTCAAACTTATGGTGCCAAAGCAAGAATAAAGTCACATTTTACGTGTTATTTCTTTATGGGAGGGCATGATATTTTAAATTCTAAAAAAAAAATTTCAACTATTTTCACAACATATTTTATGATCATAACCGGTTTCGCTCATTGCGAGCTTTATCAATTTAACTTTAAGCTTAATGCGAGAAAAAATGATGCTACAAATAAATTAAAGCATACGAGATGAAGGAAACTTGAAGAACTCTGATAATTAAGTGTCATAAATCATAACGATCCATATTATTTGAATAGTCATATAATATTTTTTTTTATTATTCAAGATATAAAAAGAGACTGATTATAAAAGTAACGATTTTAATTTGTTTTAAAAATATTTCAGTTTTAATATAACGCTTTAAAAAACCCATATCGTAGTATTGTTAGGAATTCAATAACTCTGATATTACTTAATGTCAGTTATTTGCTAGCGTGTTAATATTATATAATATATTTCCACCCGCTTCTTACTATACGAATCCGTTACTTGTGTCTGATGCACACAATACTGCTACAAGTCGTATCTTTTATATCTACAGTACGTACACGAAACGTTACTTTACCGAGTCCAGTTTTTACAGCTTTCCGTTTATATCAAATCGCCGTTTTCGATCGCTGCTTTTCTATCGGGTTGTCATTTTCACGTAATCGCGCGAACTTTACTCTCGTTCATAGTATTCGTTCTTTTTAAAAGACTTTCAAACGAGCGCTGTTTATGGCGGAAACTTTATATTTTTCTCAACGATAAAAAGCTACGTCACACGTTTTCTCAAAATAAAGGTTATCAACACTAGAATGAAAAGCTGTGTGGATCTTCAAAAGCTTCAAATTATATTGATAACGAAATTGTAAAGTGAATAATTTTATAAATAAAGAATATCGCATTACTGATAAAGTTAGGCTAACTTTGACTTTTGAAATACACATATGTGAAAGCTTTTTAATTTCTACAATATTTGAATAACCGTCTATTGTGGAACATATAAATTTCCTATAGATAAATTTCAACAGTGGGTGTTTAATTATAGTGTCATACGTTGTGTTTTCACTGTCAAATGAAGGGACAGGAAAATATGAAGGCATCAAAAAACCCACGCCTAGATAAAAAAAAACTGAATTTGTTGGAAAAATTAGCTTATGAAAGTATTTATTGTCGACAAATGACGTAATAGCGTTCTATGTCATCATCATCATTATCAGCCGGGGTCTATCCACTGCTGGATGAAGGCCTCCCCCTGTTTTTTTTTTTTTTTTTTTCAGGGGGGGTTTTGGACATAGCAACACCACGCTGCCCAGGCGGGTTGGTGTTCGGTTTTCTGTCTGGGTTTTCCTTCCCATGCGTTCTATGTAATTTTACATATTAAAATAAATATTTTTTTTATCCTTTTTTGTGTTCATTCGAGGTTTGTAGAACCAGTGGAAAAAATCGATTTGAAAACGATTCAGAAATACGATGAAAAGCATTTTTAAACGTTAGGCTATACACAACATTGCAACTATTACCAATACTCCGCGGTATGTTCGCAGCATTCTCTGCGGAGACTTAAATCAGAAAACAGTTGACTATATAAATAAGCTGTTCAAGAAGTGTTTTTAGTTTCATGGCTTAACATACGAATGCATCAATCAAAATCCTCAAAGACTCTTGCAAGTCTTCATAAAAAGACCTAGTACAGTATTACTTTTGAAAATCCCTGGATTTTTATATTGTTTAGTCTCACTATCAAAATACGTTGATTTATTTTGGTAAGCATAACAAATCTCAAATAAATAGAAACATTTTAGTCTATTATATCCCCAGGACTAATCAAACAACCGCCAATATCATGGATGAAAGGATACGAGACCTTTTGACTTTTGACCTCTGCCTTTCAATAATATTTATTACACTTACTGAAGAGCAAATACTAATACAAAAAAAAATTTCAATTGATGAAAGACCCTTTGCCTTAATTAATTCTCTCCTTTGGTTTAACTAGATGAAGCGCGAATCTTTCGTTTGAAAAAATGGAATGTTAAATTTAAATCTCAAATTCTCTAAAACTAACTACATCTATGTCAAGTAATGTAACAATACAAAGGTAGTAAAGAATGAAACATGAGAGAAAAATAGGTTCGCTTTTTATAGGCCTTTCATTTTACAGTGGAAAACAAAAAAAAAAAAACAAACAGCCCTCAGCTCAACAACGGTGCATGTTGCCAGCAGGTAAATGTACTATTCTTTCATTTCAGTTGCATGGAGTATTGACACAAAATTTCATTCGAATTTATTCATGCCACCCAGCTTGCAACGACGTTTCGTGTAGGTCATATATAACGGGATGGAAGTTTATTTATTTAACATTTTAACTAGATTCAGCGTTGTTCTGGTAAAAGCTCAAAATAAAAGCTATTTCTAAGTAAAATTTTCGAATCGAATATTTGGTATTATTGTAGCTTTATAATAGTGTTATGTTGTCTGTGACAAAAGACTTCATATCCTTTATTAAAATTATCTTTTAATCATTAAATATTAACACAAGGTGAAAAAAAATTACAACTGTGCATAATTATTTAGTACATCAATCATACAAAATTCAATAAAAATCTGTTGTGGATGCTTAATTCGAATTCCATTCCCATCATATGTAAAATAACGAAGAATCACAGCTAAAATGTTTGTACAAGACCTGGAAAGTTGATCAATTACTCATTCACTTTTGCTGAAACATAGGAACTAAAAGAATGATCTCAAAAGACTAGTGTAATAATTCATCTATTTAACCTTCCTCGTCACTTTTATAGATCGAATTGATAGTATAAAATATAAACTTTATAAAAACAACGTGAATAAGTGTTCATTTTGAGATCGAAATCCGTGAAAATTCGTGTGCAACCTCAATCGAAGAAAAGGGACATAAATGGGTTTAACCACTTAGCTAAAGGGCTGAAAAAGTAATTGGAAAACTTTTGGTATAAATTATGACAAAATATTTATCCAATCATTTTTATTCCAACAAATTTCACTGAGTTCTTTATAATTTTTGAGCAAATATCATCATCGCTGTACAATGAAGCAACGTTAAAAAATAAAATCTTTTAAAATATTAATGCACATAAATCTATTTCTGCTATGAAATTCAAATTAAAACATGCTGTGCTTTTCTGCACACTTTGGTTAAGCGACAGTTTTAGCTTCAAAGGGTTTTTTTATGCTATTCGGGTGATACGGCTTAAAAATGGAATGTTTTCATATAAATAAAGCACGAATTTTTTGACAGAGCGAAATGATATATACAGGTTGTTTACCGTGAAGGTTAACAATCATTAATTCAATTGTAGCATTCGCTGTATATGAACTTGAGCTGTATAGTTGAAGTAAAATGTTAATTAAACCTAAAGCATCCACTTTTGGTGTCAAAAGTTAACAATAATGTTATTGTAACGTTATCTATTAACAGTAAAAGTAAAGTTTCCGCCAGATATTTTCACATAACAAAGTTATAGGTATTGATAATGCCGTATGACCCGTCTTTTTTAAACTCAACATTGTATTCATACAAATATATTTAAGAGCTATATTTTAGTCTTGGGACAGATATTTTAATAATCAAATCTGTGATAAATCATTCCTATTCAAAAACTGCTGCTGAAACAATATAAAAATTCATCATGTTTCACACTGAGCTTGGAAATGAAAAAATACATTTTGATTGATAAGCATATTTTCGATCACTCTACCACGTGGCTTTTTAACATGTTGAAAACGCGCTTGAAATGTCCACATCCTTCCTATTGGACGATTTGGCGAGAGATTTTTATGCCCGCCAGTAAATTTTTTACGGCTTTTCCTGCATTGTCTTATTTACGATACCCGCCCGTAGGTTTAATGGAAAACGTATGTTAGTAAATGCGATGTAAAATACTTTTAAAAAACTGCCCCTTTACATATACATTATGGCGTGATGGAACGTTTTTATACAAGGTGTATTTTCTACGTAAGTGTATGATCAGAATATCGTTAGTCTACGGTAAGCACTTTATTTACAGGACAGAGAGCATATATATATATACATACTTACTGTATAATAACTTAAAGAAATAAACAAAATAAACAACAGACATTCATCTATACTCGAAATAATTTACTAAAAGAAACTGTTTTAAGTCGAAAAACATATAAGTTGAACCGAAAAATCAACAAGCATGCCAACATAAAGTTATTTCCAAGAAACTGAAAACTGAAAATATCTTTTTCCTGTAATGCAAATTGAAATTGAAGACAATGATAAACAAAATGCTTTATTATTTGATAAAGTAATAAAGATACTAAAAGGAAATTTTCCTTTGTTCGTTATGCCATAGTGATTCATGGTTGCGCAAAAGAAGAAACATCGATTTATCTAGGAGTCATGTAAAAAAAACTATTGATTATTATAAAAAATAAAAACTGTATTCGAAAAACCAGATCTGGTGGAAAATAAATATCTTTTTTAATTTAAATTAACAGTATTGAACAATTCTTTAATATAGATAACCTTAACAATTTTGATATTTCATTCATAATTAATCGGTTTTTCGTTTTGAAATCTATGAATGAATTCTTTTTGTATCGATATTTATTTAATATGTACATTTTCTAAAAAATATAAACTTTGAAACAACACACGCATTATTTCGAAGCCACGAAAGCTTCTTTTGTGAATTCTCTAGCTTCCGTTTTTTGAACTGTTTGCTACCATAAAACATTTTTCGTTTGGTATTATGGCGCAAAAACTTTTGGCAAGCCCGCATCACGAATATCATAAAGATTACCACACAGTTCGCGAATTACACGAAAATGTAATAAGTAGGTAATGAAGAATATATTTCATGCTACGAAGAGTCATTTAGGTATCAATTCTATGTAATTATGTAACGAAAAAACAGTTCCATATAATGAATCTACGATTTTTTCAATGACAGTCTTGTAGGCACTGTTTTTTGAAAGATTCCATAGTATCACTTTATGTGAACACACATGCTTATCAATTTGTAAACTACTCTTGCGTTAATATTTTTATTTTTTAATGATAAACGAAATGGAAAATGTCATATATGGAAAAAAATGGATTTAGAGACTACTTTTAGATTACTAGAGCCTTTTTTATGTAAGTAAATCCGGCGCTTTTGAGGAATTTTAATTACTACAGTTATATTCAATTTTGCTTAAACCTAAGTTTTTAAGTAGTATTCAGTGAAATTAACTGCATTTGAAGTGTGATTACAAAAAACTGAAATAAGCAACATTGGAAATAGTATATATATTGGTCGATTATATATTTATAAGTGTATTTCTTAACAATTATTATTTATATATAGTGGAAAAAATAAACATGAATATATTGATTGAATTGGCATTCACTTGGTAGAACTCCATTATAACACGGTGAAAAAATAGCAATGTATTTTAGTTCTACAAAATTATTTTTAACAAATATAGTTGATAGCTATTTCGGCTCACGCCATCGTCAGAACTATGCTTAAACTAACATTCGCTTATCTATATATAGCTGTGCAGAAAAGGCACACAACACATCTCTCTCCTGTTCCAACGGCCTAGCTTGTTACTTTAACACAATGACACTAAATGTTCAAAATTCTAAATGAAACAATAGGTGTCTATGACAATGAGATTATATGTGGGACGGAAGTGGTCCTTATGGAAGCAAATCAGACCACCCCTTTGTACAACGGCTGGACAAGTGGCGATACTATTATGTTAGTTTGTTCGTTAATAATCCTTTGTGATAATTGGTGTCTATTGATTTCCAGCTGTTCCAAAGCCGTCATTCTCCGACCCTTACTACAAAGATGCAAAAATTTAGGGGCTGAGTTTGAATTTATATTATGTGATTCATTAATAACGTGACTAGCGAATTGTGAATCTGTTTTTTTTACTGTTGAATGATTTTACATGTTCCTTGGCTCGAGTAGACCTGTCTGTTCGATGTAAATGGATAAACATGAGCCACACGACATTTTATAAATACCGCTTCTGTCCAGTTTATTGATTTTATCTTTACTATTTTTAAGATGTGTGCCTTAGTTATTGTTTACCTTGAAAGCTACGTTTATTGAGTTTTTAATCTCTCGATGATTTTTTTCGCTAATGCTACCTAGGTAGTTAATTGATTTATAGAAGCGGTTATCTTGTATTGGGTTCGGGTAAATGAGGTTTCTAGCTAGACTTAGTTGTTTTTTATATAATATATTATTTATCGTCGTTATCTCATAACCATTATTACGGACTATGCATTTTATAGTCTGTAGTTCTTTGTCGTAATCTGCCTGACTCATAGGTACAAGTATAGGTATAAGGCGCAAGCTTATGATTTCATGAGTGGAGGGACTTTGCGTGAATTGTGGTATCACAAAAAGTGTGTCTGTTTTTATCTCTGCTAATGTTTAAGTCCAGGAAATTGATGGAGTTGTCTACCTCTATCTCTAGTGTGAATTCAATATTACCATGTATAGAGTTAGCTTTCTGTAGAAATTTATCTAATTGTCTATCCGTGCCTTGCCAACAAATCAAGATATCGTCTACAAATAATTTTTTAGAACTAAAATACATTGCTATTTTTTCACCGTGTTAAACATGAGTAGTCTAAAAACATTCAATATTTTACTATTTTTTATTTCAAACTTTTATTTAGATGCACAATTTTGTCAGTTTGGGATTTGAAAAAAATCATGGACAAAATAGTTTAACGCTGAATTACGCCATCAAAAACTTTTGCCAAATTACATAGTATCATATATTGTTAGAGATATTTGCTTTAGCTTCACTAGCAGAAAATATACCAACAATGTACTCATAAAATCTTTTTCTTGTGGGTCAAAGCACTGAGCACTGATACTATCCAACATATATGAGGGCACACTCGCTTCAAAGATCTGTTTAAATATTCATTAGCGAATGAAAGTGGAAAAGTTGGCAAACCCACTTCAGACATAATTCTTTGTTTTCTTATTTTCCTATTTTCTTCTGGTTTCCATTGCGGTTGGCAAAAAATCATTATTTGCTATACGCATCGAATCTTTAAGCAGACTATCAATGCTTCTTTACATGCAAACATATTGTTAACTAGACAGTGAAATATAGATAATGCAATTATATTCATGCCACACAAGTTCTATTTAAAACAGTACAATAAAAACCGATTAAATGGTCCTGTCGGTCGCCTGATTAAGTGATAAAAACTCCTTCCAACATAGCGATCAAAGAACGCAATTTATTAGTCATGACAATGTCAATATAAAATAATGACCGTTTTAAATATAATACATCGAATCTCGAATATCTTTTTTTTACCTTGAGTTGATATCAAACGAAATTAATATTTTCCATAAATTTTATTTTACGTTATTAAAAGACGTCAATTTATACAGCGTCTTGACTTATAACATAATAGTACACACCTATTTCTTTAGTATTACTATCTTCAGTAAAAAAAGTTTTATTTATGTTTGATACAATTATTATAAAAATTTCCACATTGTCACAAACAAAATAAATTCATATATCGGCTTTAATATTAAGAAAACTGTCATAGTTCGATTCACAGTGTGATGAGTTCAAAAAAGCAATTATTATCTGAAAGAGGCAAGCACCATACCGGAAGACTAAGCGCCAGCAAGAAGGATGAACTTTTTGTTCAACTTCAATGCGAAAAGCGCTCTGTCTTATGATAAATTTAGACGGGTGGAAGAATCTTGTGAATTTTGCAAAAGATACCAATCACATTAATATTTCAACATGAAAAATAGTTACCAGCATATATTTGGTTTCATTATTGATTGAATTTTAAGTGAGTCATGCATGAGCTTATAACCAAGTTATTCAATAAAAAATTTGTCAATAGTCAGAACTATCTAAAAATCATTTAATTAAAATTATTTAATTAAAACATGTCAATAGTAGCGACATCTATTTATTACCCTACGAATTTATTGAGTGTTTTTTTGATAGGTTTAAGTACAATTTTTCCTTCGCTATAATCCTTTCATTAGCCTACCTTTTCGCCTCTTTGCCTTGTGTAAGAGTTAGAGTGTAAAAGTGAAGGAGTTGGCTAAACGAATTTTAACTAGTTTTCAGAACACAACTTTTTTTGAAATGTTCCATTAAGATTTAATATGCTTCGCAATGGAAGTCTTCTACGAGATAAAAATAAAAATTATTTCTCTTCGAGCAAGACTGTGAGTGCCGATTTTGAATTGTTTATACATATAATATTATTGATTAAATTTACTGATATTCGGAGAAGTTTTTTTCCAATTTAGTGTTCAATTATATATTCCATTTTTATCAAAGCATTTGTTTACACATTTAAAAAAAATTAAGTGTGACATTTAAAAAATTATATTTTACTTTTAGTAAAATACACTTTCATTTTTTTTAAAGCGACTGGATGACAACACAATTTATATGTATAATAAAATAAATAACACAAATTAAAAAATGGTAAAATTTACCTATTTTTTCTTTTGACGGTTTATGTTTTTATAAGTGTCAAGTTGTTTATAAATTAAAATAAAAACGAATATTGTAATACGTATGGTCGTCAGACTATCAAAAAAATTCATATTCTTGTGTCTACATAAACAAACATAAGTAAAAAAACATGTAGCTATTCTAGGCCAAACAAATTCGCGGATAGCGATACTCTTCCCAACAATAACATTTTCGGGAATACAATAAATCTAGGAAAACAAGAAAAACTTTTTATATTAGCATATGAATTGAATAAGGCTATCCGAAAAATTTTTAATTTACCACAATAAGGACGAGAGCCAAGTTTTCCAGAAAGGCTTTCATTTATAAAGAAAATATTTTGAAGAAAATTCCACTTTATTTTGCTGATTTTCCAAAATTATTATCACAATATACATAAATATGCACAATACTTTATTTTCCCCGTGGCCCAAAAACTTTCTTCAAAAAAAATCTTCTTTTTGGTTTTAAAAGCTTGAGAAATATCAGCTTGTGATATGCTTATCGTATGGAAAATAAGCTTTTGAGTGCATTTAATGTGTATCAAGCAAAAACTGATTTTTATGTGTCCTATAAGAAAACTTTTACAGCTAAAAATACTAAATACCCTACGTCTCCGAATTTAAGGTACATGGTTTTACCTATTTCCAAATATAATGAAATTTTATATAAATTATTTTTAGTGACAATTGAAAGATTGTATACAATTTTTTTACAATAAATCTTTCAGTCACTTTTGATTTTGATTTTACGCGATGTTTTGAATGACACCGTTACTTTACTTACCCGATTTACTCGTTATTACGCGATTTGTTTTCGAAAAAGACGTTGCAAGCAAAATTCAACACTTTCATTAAAAAAAAAAATATTAGAAAACAGCGACGGCGGCGAATAACTCCTATAAATGAAAACACGTGTATACATACGTATCTATTTCTCATTTTATTTTATAATTAATAAAGAAATTAAATTTTATATGAAAAACATACTTTTTGGAAACAATTTATAAAATTATATAAAAGTAAAACATTTAACACGTTTTTTCAACAACGCGCCGCTTTCGCTTACCAATATATATCGCATAAAAACAAAATATAGTTAAATAGTGAAAAAATCAAGGGGCGAAGAATATGATCGATTCCGATTTTCATTTTGAAAACTTAAGAAGTTACATCTTGACTTCACCATGTAAATTATTTATAGATTTATATACAACACGTATGTCAAAAAAGCATTAAATAACTATATAAATATTACACATATGTATATATAGGAAAAACTAAAAGGCAACTAAACTATTGTAGATAAGGCAACTATATTGTTCATATATTAAGTAACTCCAAAAAAAATTATGGGTTTTCTTCCGATTATATGAGAACGAAAAATATTTAAGTAGCTGGTGTTAGTGTTCTTCCTTATTAAATTTTCATATGATGTATTATACGATATGAAGATTTTGATGTTGGCCGGATGTTAAACGGAATTTATTGCAGGCATTCAGCGGATATTAAGTGAATTATTCAGGTCAAGCTATAAATTTACCACTATTATAGCAAGGCGTATTGTGGTTTTGGTGGCTAGACCTATAAAGCATCGTTTTAACATTCGAGTAGCACTCAGCTCGATTCATAGAATGGAAGTACTTAATTACAGTATTGGAGGTAGTAGTCCTGCGTTAGTAACAATATAGGCTAGATACAATTTTGTTAACCACGGATCTATGGATTTTTGGCCGATCCGTGAATGGCACTCATTTTTACAAACCTATATATATATATATATATATATATATGAAAAATGTTATTTAAGAGATATTGTCTCTTTAGGATAATTCCATAAAAGATCAAAAAAAATTTGGATGTTCATTTTTAATATTAAAATCAAATTAATACATTTGTTATTCTAGTACGTTTTGTTATTAGATGTGGCACGTGTTTAGTTTACTTAAAAAAACTTGAAGCATAATAAATAGATGGTTATTTATTACCTAGGTAAAAAAATGATTTTACTTCTTTTTAAAAATATAAATTAAGAGTGAGATGGGACTGTTTATTTCTTACTGGACATAAGTATGAATTAAGACACTATATTTAGCAACATTACGTATGACAAATTACCAAATAGAACATAGATGTGACCATCTCAAAGGATATTAATTTAATAGTGATATGAGTGATATTAATTCAAATTTTATTTACTAATAATCGATTTCTGTTAATGTTTTTAATGATTTTTAAAAACTCTTTACTCTTCACTTTGCTTTGAGTATTATTTACTAGTTGAAATGATTAGTAATAGATCACATGATATAACAAAAGTATTGAAAATAATTTAAAATTAGCATTCATTGGCTTAAATTTAAAACGTTCATCACTATTAGATCGATGATAAGTATCTTGGTAAAGGCAATCTATATATAAAAATTCACTTGACAAATGACATGGCGTCATCTTCATATCTGAGAAAAATAAAACGTAATTAATTAACGATTGACGACAAATACTCATCCCTTAGCTTTAAAGGTAATGAAATATTGTCGGAGCTTTTTAATTCTTATTAATGCAAAAATACCTGTTCGATTTTCTTTATCATAAAAACTAAGCAGAGAAAACGATTTGATGTTAATTCAGCGCGTCTTGTATACAAAGAAAATAAATACTATAGCCACGGTTATAGACCCGTCACTTTCTTGAATGTGTTGCAATAAGTACTTTTATTCAAAAGGTATTCGAAGGAGAAAAATATGGATTTATAAACCTTATTACAGCTTCAATTCAATTCACTCAGAGTTAAATTGAAACAATATAACTTTTAACAACCGAAATATCAAAAAACATGAATTAAGGTTTCAGATTTTTTTTTGCCCTAGAAATTCTTGAATTGAATATTTCCAATTGGTTCAGTGGTAACCTTGTATCAATTTTTAATATTAAATTAAATGTTTTCATGAAAATTTAATGTTATAAGTTATCATTTTTGAGTAAAGTAGAATTTAAATTATATCACTTTTAATATCGAATCACTTAATTTTACTTTGAGTGAGTACGCAAAATCTAAAATGAAAAAAGTTTTCCAAACTGTGAGATATTATTAGATGAGAGAGAATTATGTTTTCCTGATGAAAAAAGCTGGCAATTGAAAAGAAAAAGCTGTCAAATATGAAAACAAATTTTGATTTGCGAAGAGGGCAAACGAAGAAGTGGGTGGGGTGGTATTGTTCGGAAGAGAAAGTTTTGTCTTCGCTTTGAACGAATCTTGAGATTTGGTGGTTTGATCTTAAACTTTATTGTATCAAAAAGTGCTGATTCTACGCTTCTTCGCGATTTCATTTCTGGCATATTTTTTGTATATAATATCAGAGAATAAAAAACTGCGTTAAAAACATCGAAAACTTTCGTGCAATGTAGTATACATATTTATTTTAAAAAACTTAAAAACAATATGCACACTATGCTATATTTAAAAACACTAAATCATTTATACGTGACAATGGGACAGAAAACTTTCGTAAATCTGTGAAGCTTGAAAGTGCTTTTATTATGATACAATTATACTTTTTTTGATCGAAGTAATTGAATAATTTTAATCAATTAATTTTTGATATTGAATGAAGCTGCTTGATAGAATTTCAATATCAAATTTGAATTGTTATAATTTTATACGATTCCACATGTTTTGTCACTAACAACCCGAGTTTCGCCTTTCATCATCTTCAGGCATTCTAACACACGGATGCAACAGAATTGACAAACTGTCAACCCGGGTGAGACAAGTGACAAAACATGTGGAAGCGTACAAAGTTGAAACAATTCTAATTTCACTAATTTTAAATTGATTATTTTCTTATTTTATTTTCTGATCGAACACCATTTAGATTATAAAAGCATCTTGGATTTTTCGTGTAGTGTTGACAAAAAATAATCAGACACATAAATTTTATTACTCAATAATTCCATTATATTTACTTTGTTTCTGAGCTTTTGGCTGAACGCAGTTACACAACAACTCCATAACGACCCTTGCAAATCCCATAAATATTGAAACATAGAAACTGGTGCCTGGTTTTGACATAAATAATCTACATTACGTTGTACAAGCGCCCTTAAAATATCATCAGGAGTTTGTTTACAGAATGTTTCTTTTGTATGATAATATGCTCCCATGAATTTGTTAGACAAAATGCAAATATTTAAGACCGTTCATTATTTCAACGTATTTATTTTTTCTAATGGATTAAGTTGATTGTCAATTCAATGCATAATTCTACTTTTCAGAGGCTTTTTAGAGTAAAATTGTCAGTACAGCTACTAGCGTACTGGTTATTTTTACCATTTTTTTAAATATGTAGTTACATACGATAGAACAAGTTGATATTTACAATGTATTTTAGTTCTACAAAATTAGCTTATTTGGCTTTCACTCTCATAGGAAATATTTTGTTTTTTTTCTATTTTTATTTGATTTGTCAAATATAAATAATGACATGTTAGAGAGTAGGAAAGCTATAAAATGTCTATCAAATCACAAAAACTGATGCCGAATATTTAAAAACGAATGTTAATTCCCATTAAGCCATGATCTTCTACTAGAGAAGCCAAACACCGTTTTAATTCGCATTTAAGTGGCTTAAAATATCACAATATTTGTAAAATGTGGTATAAAAGTGTTGATTTCTAGAACAATGAATTTTAAGTGTTATTTATTGGCTCATCGGTTTTGATTATAAAATGTATAAAAAGTACTAGAAGTACGTTTTTATCATAAAAAATATTATGCTTTTTTTTTTTTTTTTTAATAATAAAAACACATTTTTTAGTACTTATTTCCACAATATATTTTTTGATCAGGACCGGTTTCGCTCATCGCGAGCATCAGTTGATAATGCTCGCGATGAGCGAAACCGGTCCTGATCAAAAAATATATTGTGGAAATAAGTACTAAAAAATGTGTTTTTATTATTTAAAATAACATGCCTTTCCATCAAGAAGTGACAGTTAACACCTTAAAAGTGATTATGCTTTTCCATTACGTGATAGTAAACACCTAAGATGCATGTCATTTTTATGAATTATTATTCGTCTCTATAGTATATGCTTACTCTATCGGATTTCTTATGAATTAAAATAAGATTATTTTTTACAGTTACTTCCATTTTTTTATAAAATTCCACACAACTTCGTTCAATTGTGATAGGGAGCTTTGAATAAATATTTTTTTTTGTGGTAAAAGAAGTTGTTAAAAGGTTTCGATAACATCAATAGAAACTGCTTATGGATACGGTTATCAATAATCATTAAAAAAATATAGTTAAATGGCTTGAAACTATACAGTATTTTCAAAATAAGCACAAATGATATTACTGTCACATCAGAATTGCGGGTTTTCGCGGCCGCGCAGCAGTTCAACTATTTCCTAGCACTCGCTTCTTTATACATAAAATATTTTTTACATATGTGACACGTGAATTTTTTTAAAGTAAAATAAAGGAAATTAACTGTTTTATAAAAATGCAAGTGAGTAAATAATGATAATCGCAATCCTTTTACGTAATAAAGATACACTATGTTCTATAATGTCCAGGTACGAATCATTAATATCGGCAAAAACATGAAATCTATTAACTATTCCGCGCTCGGAACATCTTGTCTTAGGGAAAATATGGGTAATTTATTTAAAACAGATTTCTAAGAATTGGGAATGTAATTTCACTGTAATATAAAAAAAAATCTTAAAAGTTGAAACGTCCGTGTGACATCATAACGGTAAAAATACTTAATTGTGAGACTCGTGGTATGTACGTTTCGGCAGTAAATATAATGAAACAAAAAGCACACATCTTTCCACCCTTACGCTACCTTCATATAAATAGCATAACCGTTATATTAGCCCCAAGGGCATTAGAGTGCTTATTTAAGATGCATTAGATTAACCTAGAGATTCTTGAGAGTTGTAAATTTAAAGCAAACAAAATATTAAGGATGCAAGAAGATATGGTGCTTACATTCAAGGAGCAGCATACATTTCTTACCGTAATACATCGCGCGAAAAAACCCTCAATTCTTTATTAAACAGATATCCGAAACCTTGACGAAAAGAATAACGCAAAAGAGAGCAAGAAGAAGAATAAGAAAAATGTCAGAGAGGTGCCAGATGTTCTTTGTTTACGACCATCGTAAACTTCCTCTTTGAACCTACTTCCTACAATAGCTGTTGTAAACATTTTGAAAGGTCGTTAAAAATAACAATAATTTAAATATTGTTGCAGTGCCTGTTTTTTGATGCATGACATCCAAGCTGAGGCGAAATGAAATGTTTTATTATACAAATTCCAAATTTATTTTTGGGAAAAGTGCTTTCAGTGCAAAAGGAGTAACTTATATATTAGTATAAATACTAAATACAAATATTTTAAGCGATATTTATATCTCCTATACCATCTGAATCGATTTTTTAAAATTTATTGCGTAATATAAAGTTTCACTTAAACAATTCACATCGATGTGATAATACAAGCAAGCTTTTACAGATTCTATACTAAATGGATAGCGGCCATACAATTGACATATAGGGAAGCCCTTAAAGCTTTTGTTTTTTTATTATTATTATTATTATTATTAACTATTTTAATTATTAATTAATCATTTATTCGTTATTAAAGCACTTTTAAAATTCAAAAATAAATTTGGAATTTGTATAATAAAACATTTCATTTCGCCTCAGCTTGGATGTCATGCATCAAAAAACAGGCACTGCAACAATATTTAAATTATTGTTATTTTTAACGACCTTTCAAAATGTTTACAACAGCTATTGTAGGAAGTAGGTTCAAAGAGGAAGTTTACGATGGTCGTAAACAAAGAACATCTGGCACCTCTCTGACATTTTTCTTATTCTTCTTCTTGCTCTCTTTTGCGTTATTCTTTTCGTCAAGGTTTCGGATATCTGTTTAATAAAGAATTGAGGGTTTTTTCGCGCGATGTATTACGGTAAGAAATGTATGCTGCTCCTTGAATGTAAGCACCATATCTTCTTGCATCCTTAATATTTTGTTTGCTTTAAATTTACAACTCTCAAGAATCTCTAGGATAATCTAATGCATCTTAAATAAGCACTCGAATGCCCTTGGGGCTAATATAACGGTTATGCTATTTATATGAAGGTAGCGTAAGGGTGGAAAGATGTGTGCTTTTTGTTTCATTATATTTACTGCCGAAACGTACATACCACGAGTCTCACAATTAAGTATTTTTACCGTTATGATGTCACACGGACGTTTCAACTTTTAAGATTTTTTTTTATATTACAGTGAAATTACATTCCCAATTCTTAGAAATCTGTTTTAAATAAATTACCCATATTTTCCCTAAGACAAGATGTTCCGAGCGCGGAATAGTTAATAGATTTCATGTTTTTGCCGATATTAATGATTCGTACCTGGACATTATAGAACATAGTGTATCTTTATTACGTAAAAGGATTGCGATTATCATTATTTACTCACTTGCATTTTTATAAAACAGTTAATTTCCTTTATTTTACTTTAAAAAAATTCACGTGTCACATATGTAAAAAATATTCAATATATTTTATGTATAAAGAAGAGAGTGCTAGGAAATAGTTGAACTGCTGCGCGGCCGCGAAAACGCGCAATTCTGATGTGACAGTAATATCATTTGTGCTTATTTTGAAAATACTGTATTGTTTCAAGCCATTAAACTATATTTTTTAAAGATTATTGATAACCGTATCCTTAAGCAGTTTCTATTGATGTTATCGAAACCTTTTAACAACTTCTTTTACCACAAAAAAAAATATTTATTCAAAGCTCCCTATCACAATTGAACGAAGTTGTGTGGAATTTTATAAAAAAATGGAAGTAACTGTAAAAAATAATCTTATTTTAATTCATAAGAAATCCGATAGAGTAAGCATATACTATAGAGACGAATAATAATCCATAAAAATGATATGCATCTAAGGTGTTTACTATCACGTAATGGAAAAGCATAATATTTTTAATGATAAAAACGTACTTCTAGTACTGTTTATACATTATTGTATAATTCTCGTATCAAAAAAAAAAGAAATTCGAGAAGAGAAAATACAGAAACACGGTGAACAAATAGCAATGTATTTTAGTTCTACAAAATACATGGCTATTTTTTCACCGTGTTTTAATGGAGTTCTACCAAGTGAATGCCAATTCAATCAATAAAATACAGAAAGGCTTAAATTATTTTTGCCTACGGCCTCTGAGAGGCCTAATTCTGAATGAGCAATATGGTTGAGGTCTAACATTTCTTATATCGTTTTATTAAAAAAATATTTAGCAAAACATATCATTGTATATAATATAAATACATATATAATGCTTAGCTTGGATTGAAACCGCTTTTTTCTTGATAAATAATTAAATAAATTACAACATTTTAATTGTTAGAACTTTAAACGATTCTACAAGTTTTGTCACTAACAACCCGGGTTTCACCGTTCGGTATCTTCAAGCATTCTATCACACGGACACAGCAAAACACAATCACCTGTGGTCATTTTTATTGATGATTAATCTTGTTAATGAGTCATTCTTGAAATGGTTTTACAACACATAATAATCAACTATCACTAAAATATAATTAAGATTTTTTTTAAATACCAAGAAATGATAACTGTTTATCGTACGTCGGTTCTGTTGCATCCGCGTGATATAATGCCTGAGGTTGTCGAAAGGCGAAACCCGGGTCGTCAGTGAAAAAACATGTGGAGTCGTAAAAAGTTGTAACAATTCAAATTTGATATTGAAATTCCATCAAGCACCTTCAGTCGATATCATAAATTATTTAATAAATTATACCTTAATAGACTAATATATTCATATTTTTCGAATTTAATTTCCAATTGTACTACAATTTGAGATTTTTAAAAATATAATATTAAATTCTATAACTGATTTAAAAACTGTATTTCATTCAATTAGGAGCTAGCCACAGATCAATAATAAAAATCAATATCAAAAAACGAAAAAAAAAATTTTTATCTGGTAATATAGTGCACGATAAAAAAACACTTTTGGCACGTGTTCCGTAAGTTGGTAGTCGATGTTCTAGTCTTAGCTTTCTAACAACACAAGAATGCTTCTTTGGTAAGCGCGAGAGCTTAAAGCGCGCATACGGTTCGTAAGCATAATAAAAAAAATCTATGTACCAACTCAAAGTTTACATTGTTACACCTCACAATGCTTTTGTCTTTGTTGAAAAATATCTCTTAAATATTAAAGAATTATATAAATAATCATAATTAAGGCAAAATTTTCATATTGGGGGAAAAATATTTTATAAGTGTATAACTGTTAATTAACCTTGTTCAAAGTGAGTTGAAACAGTTTTTCGAACCGAATATGTTACAATTTATGACTGAAGTATATAAGATTTATTGTATTTAAATATATTAAAAGGAATAAAATGAGTAAAATTAAAAAAAAATTAATAAATGATAGTTCTTTAATACGACTAGAATGGAAACTTTTGTATCATTTATATAACTCTATTTTGCAACCTCTAGATGACATCTTCAGAAAAAGTTATTTCCTTAGTCATCACTTCATTTTAACTTTATATCTTAACGTGATACTTTCTCATAACAGTATTTTTCTCATCTAAAGGACGGCACTAGAATATTTTGTGCAGCGTAATATTAACTTAATTCAAATGTAAGCAATACACCAAGGTTCTTAAGAAAGCACACATATTATATTTTTGTTTACTCGATGTTATTCAAATATGGGTCTTGACAATATCCAACATTGTTTAATTAAATGGAGCAAGGAGCTTTTCTTTTTTAACGACGATACATATTAAGTATTATCATTTAACTGACATTATTTCGATAACTTGACATTAGTGTGTCAAAGTTATACAAAATTATAAGTTTATTTAAAAATATATACGATTATCCATGTTAACTGTTTTTATTCCCGTCTGTGATAGTAGTACGCTCTTAACAATAAATTGAAATGAGACCCTTTTTAAGCACTTAGCGCTCTAAGGTCGAAGAGAAAAAAAGCTCAGTATATTAAACCACGAAGCTTCGAAGTAATCTTGCAAAAGAAGGAGAAAAATGTTGCAAGTCTCGCCTTGGTCCATTTGTCAACGAAATGAGAATGGCGAAAAAGAAACTTTAAAATCCACTAGGATTTTTTCACAATTTCGTAAAGTGCTTTTGTTTATTTATTTTTTGTGCAGTTCTTTTCTTTCTACTCAGCCATTTGCCCGTGAAATATGGCATGTACATATATTTAATATAGTTATCGACAGTACTATACATCTAAGAACAAATACATCACAAACTGAAAGCATTTTTTAAAATATACCATATACAGTTCAAATTCAATCATTAGTGACACGATTTTAATATTTCTAAATAAATCCAGAAATTTTCATAAGACACAAAGTACAATTTATGTTATTAAAAAATATTGAAAGAAAAGTCTTCGAAATTTTTAAGAGATATATTATGTCGTTTGTATTTTCATTCATCTGACATGTGGATAGTATGTCAAAGTTTTGAAAACTTTTTCAATTCTCCCGTGTGTCAAAATGGAGAATGTTTCTCAAATAAGTTTTGATTATTTAATAATACAAAGTCAAATAAACTGACGCATAAAATATGAAGATGTCTCTTTTGACAAATACATCAATGTCAATTTTGAAGTTTTGCGAAACATTTTCTTTTGCTTAATAGATTACGTATGAATTAGTGAGTATAAAATATGACTGTCTGAAGATATCTTTGTTTTTAATAAATTACTGAATCTTTTTAAGTTGTAGAAGAAAATAAAGAATTCCTTTCACGATCATTGAAAACAAGCTTCAATGATGTCACATATATATATCTTTTCTTAATTATTAAAATCCATTTCTATTGAATATTCACGTAAAAGGTGTTATTTATCAGACCTTGATGGAAAGGCATGACATTTTGGATAATTAAAATTTAGTATAAGTACTATTTTCACAATATATTTTATGAGCGAAACCGGCCCAGATGATAAAACATATTGTGAAAATAGTACTGAAACATTTGTTTTTATTATTTAAAAAAAAGTATCGACTATTGCTTCATTTGTCAATATTAAATATTTGCTTAATGTATGCCGTAACGACATCAACTTCAGCTGTAATCTGATGTTTTGTTAATTAAAAAGTCAGAAAAACCATTTCTGTTTTTTGCAGTTTCACAGATTATTATTTTTTTCGGATAGAATTTTGAACAGGTGAAAAAAGCATTATTGATTCTTTTAGTGTTTGCCTATTTGACCATAGATTCTCGACTCGACTCTATTCGATTGATATTTTACAAAGCAAATTAAATAAGTGATTTATTCACCATATTATTTATAACTGAAATTTGTAGCTCTTATTCCAAGTGTTATTTATAAGTAATAGATAATATAAAATGCGACATCTGATACACTTAATAGAAGTATTTTTTGGATTTAAATGTCTATATATATAATTTATGATATCGACTGAAGGTGCTTGATGGAACTTCAATATTAAATTTGAATTGTTGCAACTTTGTACGATTCCATATAACTTATCACAAGCGACCCGGGTTTCGCCCTTCGGCATCTTCAGGTATTCCATCGCACGGATGCAACAGAACTGACGTAAAACAAATAGTTAGCATCGTATATATAATATATTAAAATCATTATTAACAGGAATCTACTTACCAAAAGGCAAGCAAAAGATTGCAGCTGAAAAGAATGTAATAATATTAATCCAATAATAATTACCTATAACAACTTTCATTTCATTAGCAAGATCGTGGAAGTATGGAATCGTACAAAGTTGCAACAATTCAAATTGTCTATATATATATATGTGTGTGTGTATGTGTTGAAGCTAAAGCTCTAAATCCACACTAGACATTTACTTTAGTATTCTTGGACCAAAACTGAAGGGCAATTTGACGCTGTAGGGCTGATTTTTATTGGAATATATTTAATTTGGACACATACACATACTTTGATATGATGACGAAAGTTCGTTTAATTTTTTTTTAATATTTAAAATAATTCAAAAAAGTATTTGCAGTGTTTTTCTTTTGTAGAATGAACGTTCAAAATGTTCCCCAAATGTATTTGAACGTACATTATTATTAATTTAAAGACACACATGTTTGAAATTTTGCAAAAATTTTAAAGTATAATTGCTAAGTTGAATGTAAAATAATTCATTTACTAGCGAGAAATTGATTGAAAAAAAGTAGATGAAGTGTTTAAAACAACTTTAAATTCATATTAAATATTTTTTTATACACAGTTGCTACCTGCGCTGAAATTGATAGTTAAAATACTAAAATTGATAAAAATACATACACAAAATACGTGTCTTTGGTAAAATATAATATAATGAACAACTCAATGCTTGCAAAATATTTTGACGCACACTTAATACAAAAAAAAAAAAATTTATACAATGCAATGTAAAAAACAAGTAAACATTTTCATGATCTATAGAGACACAAGATTATTTCATCGCCAAAAATAAACCGCTTTCATGACAGCGTGCAGAAAAACAAAGGCTCTAACATGACGGTGTCATATTCCCTCATTCACTCAGAGACGACAGGTGGGTACCAGTCTGATGGGTTATATTTCATATTGCCCCGAGTAAATATGGGCGGAGGGCGGCGATTTAGTCTTTTTTTAGTAAACAATCGGGTGGGAGTAATGGATGTTCTGTAGAAAGCAACGGTAGAATAGACATGTTATTTCTTTGCGCTATAGGTTCTGTATTACTTTTTATGAACATTATATCACAATGTATCTTATAAGTCTGGAAATTATATTCTTCGCTGTGTATTTGAAATATAATATGACTTGTTTTTTTTTGTATTTATTCCTATAATGGTTTAAATACTGCTTCAACTGAATTGGACAAATTGTTACTTTTGCTTCATTGCCTTCAACAAATTTTTGTAATTGAAAAAAATAGACTACATTATTTCACATTCATATTATGAGCCAAACATTATTATACACACCTTGACCTGCTGAAGATGTTTAGAGCTATGTGGATCTATCCCGTAACAGAATTCTTGATAACTTAATGTACGAATTTGAAATATTACGATTTAAAACCTTAATAGTCGTCAAAGTTATTAAAAGCACATTTTTTACTTTTATGGATAAAAATTAATGATAGAAATCTCAAGATTGTTTTTTTTGGTCTGAAATTTTATCTATTTATATATGATCCGAAATTTCAAGGACTACTGGCTTTCCAATGATTAAATTGGTTATGTTAGTGAAGAGTTAAAGTCATAGTATATGAAAATATAAAGATTTATGGATGTGTATTCAAAAGAAGTGAATTATTTGTAAAAATCTAGCTCATACTGAGTCTTGAGAATCAATAATGTAACTGCTGTAAGATTTCATGGATGATTGTTTCTTTGACCACTACGATGCGTGAATTTGAAGAACTCCGTGACGACAAATAATTAATTAAAAAATCTCATTTCAACGCTTTATAGTCATAATAAATGCTCCACATTACCAATAAAAACAAATTAAACGTATGTACGCGTATTTGTATAGTCGAAGCCTTCTACCTAAAGCGTTTTAATGACAAATTTCACGCGACGTATAGTTTTATGCATCGTTGCCAAATCCAACAAAAGCGATGTGAGGTTGAAGGTAAGTTAGAACGGCGTCTAATTTTGGATTGTTTACGCCAACGTGTGTGTTCAGAGCGTCAACATTGATGCTGGAAACAATATTACCTGGAAATATGTTATTATAATGCATTAAGGCTGATTGTTTTAACAATACAGAATTACGTATTCATATGCTCTTTTCAGGCATTGCTTGACATGTTTAATATTAATCAAAATAATAAAAAAGACAAGTTCTTGTAATAAATAAACAATAAATAAAAATGATTTTGTAGAACTAAAATACATTGCTATTTTTTCCACCGTGTAGTAAATAAACACTTTATTGCTGTAAAATAATTATTTAAAATTCATGATAACTGCAACGCACGAACATCTTTAGAGTAGAATAGATATTAAAAAAGCATCTAAGATTACAATAAGATTGAAAATTCTTTTGATTAAAAAAATAAAAAACATTATTTAATAAGTAATTAAGTCTTTGATTGCTATTTGAAACGTTGAAAGCAGCAAAAGTTGGTGGATGTTATGCAAATGGTTGAAAACATTTGAAAGCCATCAGCAACACAGGCGTCTGCTTTAAGTAATCAACATTTTAATTTCAACTTTTGAATAATTGAGAGCATTGATTTTTCAATCAATTAATTAATCTGCATTCCAAAGTATGGATGTTTATAATTTTCTTTTCAAATGTCCAATCTAAAATCAAAGATATAGATTGTACTTCTTAACTATTTTGTTCTATCCTAGTCTCACTTTTTTACTTCTTTTTACAATAAATTGGTCGTGAACGACTGTTAAGACGCCGCATTGGGAGTAAAAAATATTTTTAAGTAATAAATACCAAAAGACTTTCCATTATATTAAACATTTACATTTGGGTTTATTACCAGGCAAAAGAGCTTTTGTAGAGTTTACCTTCGAAGAGAACCTAGAGAAGTATTTACCTTCGTTTTACCTTTATCTTCGACCAAAATTATTCGACATAAGCAAAGAAAGCATTATCAAACATCCTAACGTCTCGCTATTCAATTGACGTGGTAATATTTCTATATATATATAAATTTTGAAGCATCTGTTATTAAAAGCTTCACATTCCATTTGATTAATCTGAGTCATAATTATTCGAAAGCTTTGAAGTATTGTCTTCAAACAAGCTGCATCAGCTTCATAAGTCAAATCCTCGCCTGAGATGAATTTATTATTGTAATATGTGAAATTTCAAGCGTCAATTATTGGCGTATATATCATAGCGCAAATGTTCTGAATATCAAAGCGACATAACAATATACAAGGTGTTCCCATTACGTCTTGACACATTAACGATCTAACATCTGCCTTTATGTTTTTTACAAAGGCGTGCTTAATTATGATGGTTTAATTATGACTAAGAAATGCTTACTGGAAAACTATTTAATTAAATAATATTCTTACAAACAAGCATATTTTAAATTTCTTTTCAAGATGAACGAATTGATTATTTATTTTTGAAGGCGTTAGTTTGCTTTCCAATTAAGTATTTATTAAAAGAAAATTATGCACAAAGCTATACAAATTAATTACAATTTCCACAAGCCTTTCGCCAGATAACTCGACGATATTTAATTAATAATAGAATGCAAATCATAATTTAAAATAACAATGTCAATTTAAATTTATTAGTTAGCAAGTAAACGACATCAAATTTAAAATTATATATATGAGTATTTTTTAATGAATGTTATAATTTCTTCCTCAGTCATTTATAATGAGTAGTTTGCCACTCGCGCACAAAAAGCTTTACCTCTCTAGGTCGTCACCGACTGTTTAGGGAACCGTCTATTATTGTATAGAATTCACATGACTTTTAATTGCAAAAGTTGTTCATGTAATGGAGTTTTCCTTTGCTCGTAGCAGTAGAAACGGCTGGTATTTTCCAAACCACAACAATGAGCGTACATAAACCTCCCCATATACATACAATATTTAGATTTCGCTAATGAAAATATTCTTCGATGTCTTAGGACTTCACATGAATAAACAAACATTGATTTTGCACTACAACTAGCATAACAAATATTTAAAATATTATACATAAATATCATTTTTTATATGTAAGAACCAATTAAGGTTTAAACGACTTGTTTGTTCTTTTCCGAAAACTGTTTTTTTCTATAAGTTAATTTTAGAGTTACAAAAGTATTTTCCAATGACGTAGCAAATGTTATCAACATTTTTCCCCAAGCCTTAAAGTTTTTGGAAATAATTCTCTAAAATTTTTAGCATACTTTTAAGTATACAGAAAATCATTTCTCCGGATAAACAAAAAATCCGATGAGGTAAAAAATTGGGAATTCTTTTATTAGTCTACGGGGCCGGACGCTCCAATGGCTGGACCAACTTGCAATGTTTTTTTTTTTCATGTCTCAAATGGTACTTCTACTTTATTCAAATTCCAGTCTTATAGAGTCACATTTTAATATACTTGGCAGCGAAACCACCATGTTCTGTATTAAATTGGCTAATCTAGTGGCTTGGATTCAAGACAGCAAAAGATACAAGAGTTTTATTTCAATATCCCATGTTCGTTAGGAAATAAGAAGTAGGTCAGGTTACTTCCAAGAGATGTGTAACATCGTCTTTTTCAGATTCACAATATTAGCATCATACTTGTTAATATTTGCAATAAAGCCTTGTAATGATGCTATCTCGTGAAAACCAAGCCAAAAGGTGGCATTCCAGAACCTCCATTCGTCCGAAAGTTTGATAGAGCAGTTAAAATGATGTGTAAACGCAAAAATTGAATTCGAAAAAAGTATTTTTAATTTAATACACATTAAATAAATAATCCCATAACTTCAAAATAACTAATTTTAGACTATATTAATTGGGGGAAAAACTTAACCTCATAGTAAAACGTTTCTTGAACCACGATTTTTTCGTGTATCAGATTGTTTTTTAATATCTTTGTATGTCGAACAGATTTGTGAAACAAACCTTTATCTATCCTTAAAATAAATCGTTTTCGTCACTGCTTTATTCAATACGCTGTTTAATATGTTCTCCCTTGTAAAATAATTTATGTCTACATTTTGTTTATTTTGTGTGAAACATATTGTGTTTATGCAAGCGAAAAAACATCAAACTTATTGCACTCGAAAGTTGAAGGCTTACATATTTATAACACATGATATTATATAAGAGTTTATATTATCATCTTTGTATTTTAATATTGCATGATTTAACACTTAGAAGTGAAACGCCTTTCATTCTTACTTTGTCAAATACATATGTATACATTTAAATTCACAAAAAACAGTGGTGACAAAAGTTTTATAAATTATTTTTATTTTTAGAGCTGATCAAAGTGTGTTATAGATGACGCCGCTTAAGCGAATGGTTTATATATAATATTTCGAAGGGTCAGAAAAAGTTTACACTTTTGTTTCTATACACGTTTACACTTTGTTTTTATACACGTTTATGATCACAGGATTAGGACTCTAACGAAAATTTTGCCTGAAAAGATTGTTCTTTTTAACTGGATTAAATTATAATATTAGGATGATAGTGTATTTCTTTACAATAATGGTTGGAAGCTTATACAAGGACTTATATGCTTTTTAAAAATATTCCAAAAGTGATTGTTAACTAAACTGCTAAACTCTGAAATATACTGTCATAATAAAGGGCTTTTTTAGTTTTTCAGTAGTTTTAAAGTCAAATAGATTAAAATGCACATCGTTAACCAATATTTTTTGCAAGGGTCGTCTACTTAAAAAAGAATTATTGATCCTTCTACAATACAAAAATATACGTGTATCAAAATCATTAAAGCTCAAACAACCTAGTATTGGATACAAAATTTCGACTAGAAATTTGAATACATTTATAGAGCATCGTGATAATAGATGAATGGGTCAATACCGTTTTTTTCGGTATTAAATATTCACGATAAGCGAAAAGTGTTGAATTTTATTAAAATTTTCAATGGATAAACTTTTTCATTAGATTAAAATATTTCATTAAAAAACTTTTTTTTAGAAATTTAGAATCTTAAGGCGAAATATTCCATCTATTTATAGACAAGGGGTATTTTATTATTTAAAAAACATTTATTATAATTTCTAAGTGAAAGTTTCATTTTCAAAATTAGTATTTTTTATAGAAACAGCTGTGATACCAGTGTTGTAATTTTTACTCCTGGCCCTTGTTGAATGTTGAATTTTTTTAAGTCGAAATGTATTGAAAGATTCAATTTTTAATATTAAAGCATCGGAAAAATGATAGATGCAACGTGGGAGAAATAATAATATTTATTTAAAGAAGATTTATACCTCCACAACTAATAAATAGCATTTTTTTGTTGTAATATCTTATTACACATTGAAAACAGTCAAAACTGAAAGCCATATATAGAAAAAATATTTTTTTATCATACTGTTAATCTTATGGAAAGGGGTGTCGTTTAGAAAAACAAATAACAAACTAATCTCATCTTGGCAGCAATTAACGCGGTTTTTATAGCGCAGATTGAGTAACACAAAAAGCTTCTCGCAAATTAATTTTCCCGCCGAAAGCGTTGCTGAGGCAACTGAAAGCTTTAAGCTCTTGCGATCCGATATCCATTTGCTAACGACACTTGTCTTATTTTACCCGTCAATAAATCTGGCGACATATTTCAAGAAAAAATAAGACGTCTGAGGCTTGCCAGTTTTTAAATAAACACGTTTATAACATTGTCTATGATATTGAGTTTTAAATGCATAATAAGTACAATTCAAGCGTAATGACTTCCAATTGATTGATGGATTGAACTCATTGAAGTTATCTCAATACAAGTTATCCCTCAGTTATAAAGGGTTATTAAATCTCTACTTATACCAGAATGAGAAACAATATAAATGTGGTACTGGTGTAGGGTGTATGGTTACTTAATATCTCTCGCTACGTTTACTCTTAAGATAATATTATACGTCACAATTCTATATTGGTAATTATCAAAGATACTCGATAATTCATAGCTGTTTATCATAAAATTATATAAATAATTTTGAAACTATAAGATTGTTTTGTTTTTATACCAGTTTTGATGTTGTAGAAGTGTGATTTCACAAATTAAAAATACATATATGAAACCTAAAAAAATGTACGTATTTGGAAATGTGTTTGTATTTTTGTAAAGATAATTTTTTTTAAATTCAAAGAAAAATATTTGCTGTAATATTTTTCGATGGTTTTAAACAATACAATAATTAAATTTATTCAACGTTAAACTGCAATTATCACATTATACAATGCACGATGAAATATATTTAATTTGTTACACGAATTCAAATAACTTAGCTTTCAGTCCGCTGGGTTCTAAAGAGCTTTAAAAATTCCAAAGCTCTTGCCACAGAGCAAAAACGTTTTGAAGATCACAATAAAAATAATTACTGTGGGCTTAACCCAGTCTGTTTATTTTGTGGAACTGGAATCATGTTCAAGGAACGCGCATTTAAATGACTTTTTTTATATCCTTCAGGTATTTTTATGACGGAAATAAAAGTACCAAGTATTTTTCATGGTGTGAATTACGCCACAATAACCAGTTCATTATAGTATTAAAGCAAATCATTAATAAAATTCAATCATTGCTATAGAAGAACTATCGTTTATATATATATATATATTACTTTTTTTGTTGCAAGTTCTCTCCTTCAGCCATAATTGAATACTTCAAATATTATTCGCTTTTACATGTTTTGTCACTATCAACCAAGTTGTTGTCTTATGACATTTCCATACCTTCAATATATTGAAATAATCCATACAGACAACCGATGGTGTGCTTATGATAATTGTATCACAATGTGAGACAATAAAAAGATATGAAATCATTCAAAATAAAGTGCTGTAAATTTGTATAGTTTCAACATAAATATACCATAAAACTGAACCATATTTTGCAAAATTTCGTTTTATTTTTTTGATTTCTTTTGGGGGTTTCCTTATCATTTTACAAAAATTAATAATTTTATCACACGGCTAAAAAATAGCTATGTATATTAGATCTACAATTTTTTTTATAAAATGTTGCGGTTCATCATATTTGCTTATCATTAAAAAATACACAATCAATAAATGTTATCGTAACTTCGTTTTCGATACTAAACTATTGTTTTTGAAAATACCATTTAAAAGTGAATTCGTGCAATTTCTTAAACATCGTGAAATTGAATCGACACATTTATTTGATAATAGAAACAAATTTTCATGAAATTAAAAATTTCAAAGAATTCCCGAAGTTTGACTTTAAATAATAATAAGTTAACACTATACTATAATAAAAAAACTTTGACTTTCCATAAAGAATTCATCAAAAAGCGATATAAAAGTATATTTTACATGGCTTGTTAACTATATAAATATCCCGGTAGCCACTATAGCGTGTTTTCGGAAGATAATTGCTGTTGGAGGATTGTCCACTTTGCACTAAACGCGATATTGTTCGGTTCCCTTTATGCGAGAGGATGGCGTTACAAAATCGGTTTCGATGGGTAAATACCACAAAATTGCTTTCAGGTTTCATTAGAGATTTTAAGCTCGGCATACACTAAAAACTTCTTGTTGAAATTGATTAAATTTATTTCAAATAGTTTGTTGATATTATTTTGACAAATAAAAGCCACAACTTTAATGAAATTTTTTATCTCGTAACAAAAATATTTCACATGGGTTAACACACCCACAATTGACAATTCTCAATTTGAATCATATTAGGAAAAAATCCACATATTTAAAGCTCTATGTAAAGATTTTTGAAGCATGATATATATATTTCTCACTGTTTTTATAATGTGATGAAATATTAAATCGACAAAGTGTCTACGTAAACGTTTGTTTTTAAGATTAATTAGGATGGTGGAGTATAAACGTTTTGATAAACAAAACCAAGAAAAGCATTTGTAAAAGGTAATCGATTATGTAAAATTATAAACTATGTCATTCTTAATTTATAATAAATAGTTCAGATAATTTAGCGATTTTTCTTTCTGCATTATTTTGATATGACTTTGATGGATTTTATTATCAATCCAAGAGTGATTTTAACTGAATATAATTAAAGTAAACATTTTGATAAATCTCATCAATTGTGGTACTTCAGTATAGCATTGCTGTAATCATTGTTGAAGTTTCTGCGTCTTATCTGGTTGAAATAAAAAGTAAATTCATACTCTCAGTGTGTATACTATCAAAAAGACAGTGCTATTCTTCGGGAAGACATTCATTTAATTAAACAAATATGTACTTGCATTTCATAGAGCGGAGACCAATTTTGCATGTGTAAGCACGTAGCAGCTCAAGTCAGTTCACTCTACTCGCATTCCAATACAAAATATACAAATTATATTCGACAGAGTGTTGTCTACATCAAATTTCTTGTTTAAGACGATTAAATGATTATTTATTAATAATACATTTTGTAAAAACATCAACGCATTATATACTTGATAATTAATAAAATACTTTTATTTATTAAAAGCACAACTTAAGCACTATTTTAGACAAAATTTTAATATGATATATTCAGGTATTCTAGTATACAGATGCATTCAAAGTGAGAGTTAGTAAATACTGTACCTATGTGCTAGAATAAAGATGGCAAAACGCTGGTTGCTAGTAACAAAAATATGAAAACGGAATAAGTGAACGATTAAAATGATATATTTAAAATTAATCAGATACATTCATATCTTAAATTATTCCCAAACTGTTTTATCACTTATTTCCGACTTAAAAAAAATATTGGTTATATATTAAAATTCCTTGAATTACTCAAAGAAATCTGACGTGCTGATAAATAATGAGATGAACATATTAAATAATTATTTCTTTTTGCGTATCACAATTAGACGTTTCAAACGTATTTTTTATTCACAACTGTCTTGCGTCCTAAAAAATCCTTGAATGTAAAGCTCAATAATTTTTGAATCATTGTTCATGTGACTTCGTTCCATGCTATCGATCGCGTCGCTGGTCTAATCAGGTTATCTTGTCGTATCCTGCGGCGCCTTAAGGACATCTTAAAACCTCTGAAAGCTCTGGCCAGATTTCAAGTAAGCTTTCGCAGAGCTTTCAAGATAACTGTACAGACAGACTATCTACAATATACAACAGATTATAACATAATACAGCCTCTGTAGTTAAACTGAATTAATGATATTAATAACTCTGTTATGTGCGTATTCTTACTTTGTGATTGCCAGACCACTACAGAATAATGTGATAAAATAATTTACTATAACTCTATAAATAGGTTTTATTCTCATCGTATATTTATTTCAGTGGGTAGTTCGAAATCTAAGAATGGATGAAAGTAGCGAAGTAATGCCATAAATAAATAATTACCTTCGTGTTGTTATTAATGTACGAAACAAAAAGAAAATCTACAGCGGTTAACGAAAAAATCACCACGATATTTAAGCCAATAAGAAAATATTCAAAAAAAATCTTTTGTTTATTTTTATTGACTGTATACCATTTGGGCTAAAGAAGAATAATTGTTTTTTGTTCAGAAACTAAACCTTTTTTTGGTTAGGTTAAAAAGATAGATATTCATTGATAATAATCATTTGATACCTGATCTTAACGACGTACTTTTTTTAAAACCAGGTGGATGAAAAATAATAAAATTTTAAGTTGTAAAAATTTGATTTTTTGAAAATTTGCACGATTCCACATGTTTTTTCACTAAAAGCCCGGGTTTTGTCTTTCGACAAATTCAAGCCTTTAGTCGATATCATAAATAAATAATTAGAAAATCTATGATACTTGTATGAAACTGGTCATACATTCAGCCTAGGAAATTAAAAACAAATAAGACGACGATAAACAAATTACTCGTCTTTCGTGGTTCCATGTAAAAAGGTACATAGTAAAAAATAAACCTCTTATTGACAAAGATTGACCTCCAAAGTTTTTGTAAAGTTAAACGGAAACAATGTTTCGCTTAATAAAGATTCAAAAAAAATCATTACAGCGTCATTCGGGAGTCGTTATGCATAACGTAATCAAATAAATCCGTATTGTTTTGAATGAAAAATAAAATTATTCGGCGGAATAGAAAAATTATTGATCTGAATGGAAAATTACTGTTAATGACACGAGTAGAAGAAACGAAAATTTACTGCGATAAATGTTATTTTTGAGATACATTTAAGAAATTGATTAATTATATTTTTTAAGAGATTGTTGATTTTGGTTGTCAGTTTCTGACTTATTTTATTTAACCGTGGGTAAAAATTTTATTTTCATATTCCATGCCATCTCTCATCCAAACTTTGTATTACGTAAGATGTTGGCACATAAATGCTTTAAGTGTGAAAAGGCAGTGAGGAAAGCACGACACGAATACCAATTGCGAGTGGCTTAAAAACTAAGATTATCGTTTTTTTTAAGTTTTCAAAGGCATTGACGGCTATGAATAAATTGGTAACGTACATTTATTTTCGATGCATGAATATTTTTAATATAGTGCTAGGATTTTTTATCTCCAATCTGACGAAATTTAATGAGAAAATAATCATATGCTAGGGCCACATTTCTATCTGCAATCTATCTTATAAAGATTGAGCTTTCATGGAAAAAGCCATTTTGAAATCAGTTCTTGCTCCATGCGGTCCGTAAAAGAAATGTTGTTGGTTAAAAAAATATATAAGACTTTCACATCATTTAAAATGTTTTATAATCAATTTATAGTTTATTGATTAAATTTGTTGAAATCACGTTATAAAGGAATCACATAATATAAATTCAAATAAAGCTAGGTCGTTAAAACAGGAGAGAAGATGTATTGTGTACCATTTATACACAGCTATATATAGATAAGCAAGTGTTAGTTTAAGCATAGTTCTGACGATGGTGAGCCGAAATAGCTATCAACTATATTTAAAAAAATAATTTTGTAGAACTAAAATACATTGCTATTTTTTTCACCGTGTAATTCATAGTTTGTTTAAAATAACAATGATTTAAAGACGACAGAAATGGAAACAAAAGACAACAAAAAACAATTGAAATGATTTATTATTCCTGATGTTATTTGTGTCTGATAAGATGATAATAATAAGTCATAGAAGTAAATGAAACCCAAAATAATATTGAAGCAAAAACGGTTTACAGGATGTGAAATAAATCTTCAGAGTGGGCTGTGCAGCTAAGCGGCTTAAATTTGACGTGTGCTTCCCATTATACTACTTACCCTAAACATAGTACTCGCTAATGAATAGCAAATAATTAACACTTTCTATTGACAGAGAGAATATTTGAGGTTATATTCAAACGAGGATTACATCCGCCATTATAAGGGTAGCTTATTACTTAAGAAGACCCATTTGTTTCTCAAAGTTGTTAGATCGTATGATAAATTTAATAATAATTAATAACCATTATTTTCATATGTGGTCAAACAAAATGTAGAATTATTAAAATCATAGACATTCATTGCAGATAATTTCATATTCATACAATTACTTTTACCATAAAAAATTGAGATCATTTGCTGACGTTTGAAATAATATCGTTAAAAAAAATATTCGTACGTTATCATATTTTATTTATTTGACAAAGCACCTGCTATTTAAAAAAATATGAGATTATTAAATCGAAAAATTAAATTTACTGGCAATATTTTTTTTTCTAAGTTTGAGTGTATATATATTTTTTAATGCCCGAAGATGTCCCTTTTTTATATCAACTTGATAGAGTGTTGAGATCTATGACGCGTTAGCATCAGAGTTTTCATTCACCTCTTATATATTGATATATTTGTTTTGTAAATTTTAATCGACGTTAGTCGCTTCAGAGCTGAGCACATACAGTGTATCCGGCTCCACCGTAATTTCGGTTCACGTGAACACCACGTGTATTATAATTTTATGTAAACTCCCACTTAGATTATAATATAAAAATATATACCCAGTTTAAGCTACTGCCTTAATATATGATAAACATATGTTTTAATGTTAAATATATGAGGTGAGCTTAAATAATGTTATTACAAATCAAGATACTAATAGATAATTTCACATAAGTTATATACGTGTCAATTTGGTTCGTTGTAGTCATTTGTAGGAAACTGTGAAAAATAGCAATGTATTTTAATTCTACATTTTTTTACGGTATACAGTTGATAGCTATTTTGGGTTACGTAATGCGTGCGATATTTTTTCTAGACTCCACGTGTATCACGGATAGGGATCAACGGCTTTTGATTATTGAATTAATAACCAGATTCATATTGAAGTCTCGAAAAGTTTTAAAACATCATTTCTGATTAAATATTTACGATTGCCTCCAATAAGTACTTGAAATGTTTTGGTACTCACTTATGTAAGCGCTGAGAGTAGCGAAGTTCATCTTATTGATTTTATATTCGACAGTATAATACATAATAAAAATACCTACCCCGAATGGGGGCTGAATGCTCTAGATGAAAAATTTCCAGGAAATATGTTTTATTCCAGACAAAACTTTTGCTCAATCCGAAACAAGGAAGGTCGTAAAATGATCATAATATACCCGCGTTATATTGCCGTAATAGATACAGCAAATATCTTTGCTCTGAGAAATAGTATTTACAATAAAACGATATGATGTGGGTTTATAAGATCATACTGACCACCTTATGATTTTTTATTAATATTTTCGAAATTATATTATCATTACGAAATCTTTCATATATTATACGAATGTGTTTAATCCACAGTGCAATTAAACCAAAACAATCACATATTAAAATAGAATCTCTAGACTGGATACCCTCAGCAATTGGCCGCATTTCCAAGGCTCTTAAAATAATTCTTATATTACTGGTTCAAGATAAAAGTATTTAGAAAATGAATCGCCTACGGAAGTAAGAGGCTCAGTGAAAAATGTTATTTTTTTCACCTTAGCCGTTGGAACATTCGTAATCAATATCATCGAAATTTAGCTTGGATTTATATTATATTAAGATCAATAATATATTTTTATTTTTTGATTATTGAATATTATTATAAATATTAAAGCTATGCTTTTTTTTGTTAATCTAGTTAATGATGAATATTTATTTTTGGCTACTTAATAATATACAACGACAAAGCTTACGCAATAATAAAATGTATCGCCTGATTTATGTAATATAAATTTATTTGATGTTATTTTCACATTTTCCATGTTTTTTTTTCTCATTTTCTATTTAAAAATGGAGATTGTAATTACTTCTGTCATCGGCTTTTTGATTAATGCGCCTATCGTTTATTTTGAGTAGATTTTTAATGGTGTAATTTAAATATTAAGTACGTTCATTTAAATTTTTAATTTCGTTATATAAATTTAAACTTTTTTTTCAAAGCGATAAATTACCACTTCCAACTCCAACTGTGACTGCCAAATTTATAACTGAACAGAAAAAAATATGTTGTATAAACCTTATATCTCAAAATTTGTGCAAAATTAAATATTTTTAAATTCCTGCTGAAAATAAAGATTATTTTATTAATTGAATGTGCATTCACTTGGTAGAACTCCATTATAACACGGCGAAAAAAATAGCAATGTATTTAAGTTCTACAAAACTATATATTAATATACTGTTGATGCTATTTCGGCTCACGCCATCGTCAGAACTATGCTTAAACTAACATGTGCTTATATATATATAGCTGTATAGAAAAAGTGCACAATGCATCGTCTCTCCTATTTTAACGACCTAGCTTGTTTCCTGCTCGCAATAAAACTAACAATTGTAAATGAAACTAAAAAGATGGCCATATGAATAAGTTCACATATGACACGGAAATGGTACATTACAGAAACAAAGAAACACCCCTAGAGGATTCAATAATGGTGACCGGCATATATTAGTTTGTTCGTTAAGAATCCTTTGTGATAGTTGATATCTATTGATTTCCAGCTGTTCCAAAGCCGTCATCCTGCGACTCTTACTACAAAGATGCAAACACTTACTTTATTTATTATCTATTATTTATTTTATTTGCCAACGACCATACCACGTTGTTAACACCGGCTCTCGTGCGATCACCGAAGTTAAGCAACATTGGGCGCGGATAGTGCTTGGATGGGTGACCGCTCGGGAACACCGAGTGCCGTGTTCTCTTGGCTATGGGAAGGAAAACCCAGACAGAAAACCGAACACCAACCCGCCTGGGCAGCGTGGTGTTGCTATGTCCAAACCCCCCCTGGAAAAAAAAAAAAAAAACCAGGGGGAGGCCTTCATCCAGCAGTGGATCGACCCCGGCTGATGATGATGATGATGATTTATTTTATTTATTATTTTTTACTTATGTTATTTATTATTGTTTTTAAAAGGCCTCTTTTTGTACTCATCCAACCGAGTGGATGGATGTTAACCTGATGTATTCGAGTTTGTTACAACTTTCCCCTATTTATAATTCAATCCAGCACCCCTTGATATTAATTCATTTCACTTGTCAGAGAGAAGGGAAAAAGTGTATTGTTGAAAAGTTTCGCAAAAACTTTCCTCTGAAAGTTTTGAGTGTTTCAAACGGGTGAAGTAAAATATACAAAATCACTACAATGTCTTCTTTGTGAGCTCTTTGCTTTTTGTTAAAAGTACTAATGCGTCATTTAAAATAATTAAACATTCTCAATGATTTTTTGTTATGTTTAATTTTTCAGTGCGAGAATATTTTGTTCACGTGTTTTTTGGCTACGATCCACGTGATTGTGTGATCCATCTTTTTGAGCAATTATCATTTCAAATCGGGTTAATTAAGTGTTAATTTTACAAAGTGGTTATTTTTTTAAATACGTATTTTGATTTGCATTTATGATGTCAGTTGTAAGACTTTTTGTTTCAGAATCAGACAATTTGTACGTTAAGTTAAAACGCGCATTCTATAGATTATTGAGTATATACGGTTTGCATACATTTATGTTCGTAATAACAAGTGCAATCTTGCAAATTTTTTACGATCTTTTTTTATAGACTTTAGAGAACAAAACCATAAAAATTATAATGATGTTAAAATTTTTATTTACAATTTAAATGCTTAAAATATATTTTTAAATAAAATCTTACTATTAATCGCATGTAAAATTATTACATGCAGAAAAGCTTTGTGGCTTTCATGTGGTCCGCAGGTTGATGATGCCTAATCTAACCCTAGCACAATATCAGTTATTTGTGAAAGTTTAACCTGACTAATCAAAAAAATGATTTTGTCATCCTTGATTTGTCGTAAGTCTATATTAATTAACTGAATGCATTGCCCAGCATGTAGCAAACATTACAAATATTTAGATTATTTCTGTAGTCGATCGCGTGTTTGTGTAAGTGTTGTTTAATATTTTAAGTTTACTTCTTAAGGTATATACTATATTGTAAAGTAAACAAATCTGCGATTTACCCTTTAAGGCGTCTTCAAGGATTATGGTATCCTTATAATCATGATTACAAGGCGCTATTTACCTTGCAAAGTTTTATACTTTACCACTAAGCCGCTTCTCTCAGAGGATAACTAGGTTAGTTAAACAACGATAAATTTAGCTTAGTATGTGAAATTGTATGTATATAAATGAAATATACGATAATACTGGTCGAATAAAAGAAATAAACAGAAATCATTTTTACCTCCAACATAGTTTATTGTAAATATTTTTTTATAAGTTTATGTTGATTTATAAAAAGTGTATAATTACTTCATTGATATTTTTTAAGCAATCCTATTTATTTAAAGAAAAAAAACTTTTATTTTATAAAAAATAATTTTCTATCTCAGCCAGCAAAATTTGTCGTTTTTATCTTTTGTTACATTACTTAATTATATTTACGCATCAAAAAACATTTTCAGTTTCGAAATTTTACCTTTATTCTAATTTACTTATTTGGTATAAATATTTGATTACGATACTTTGTTAGCTGAAAAATGAAGAAGAAAAATACCTGTATTCGAATAACAATAAACTTTATTTTCAAAGAACTGATGTGTTTTTTATTTAAGATATTCTGCGATATACATAAAATATATCTTATATTTTTCATCAATACTTTTGATACCTAATTTTCTTTTGGGAATAAATTCAGATATAGTGGAAAATAATTTTCCATCGTAACATTCTTTAGAATACTAAAGCGTGGCCTTCGCAGCTGATCTAAAAATCGGTCTAAAAAGGCGTTTATTACCTTTTTGGGCTTTGTAAGTTTAACTAGTTTAGTGGTAACGCGTACTTATATGCTATGGAATTGTACAAAGTTGTAACAATTCAAATTTATTTTATAAAATAAATACACGACAGTTATGATATATCAAGGGAAATTGATAATTAAAAAGTATCACTTTGCATTGATAAAAAAACATTCTTTTCGACACAATTAAAAATGTATACAATGGAAACCAGTCATTTGAAATTCTTTGTTGAAATTGCGTTCCTTTTTCAAAAACTTTAACTTATTAGACATATATGTCAACCAACGTATTTTTAACAGTATTTCAAAATAAATTTTTATTCTGAAATATGATTTTTGTTCAGTTACTCGACATCTATCTCTCACACATAGTAAAGATGTAAATAGTGCGTTAAAACAGAAGAATTAATAAGTTCCTCACTATTATTAAGTTCTGTTTTCAATAATTTGGAGGAAATATTAGCATCAAAAGCATTAATTGATATCTCAGTATAAACCCATAAATCGATTAAAAAACTAATTCAATGACTCTTCTTACGAAAATTCTGGCCCAAAAATAGCGTGATAGAATAGAATCAAAGAGTGTGTCAACCGTTAGAGAAAATTAATGGCAAAAGTTCTAAATTTTTGATCTTAAATATATATTATACAGTCCAAATTTATATGATATTAATCAGTCCAATTTTATAAAGAAAGATTTTTGGTTTTATATTTTTCAATGCATGAAATTATTACATTTCCTCTGCCACCGTAGCAAAATATGTATCTTGTTTTAGAACGACAACTCAATCTTCCATTTATTGTTTTGAATCGCGGTCCATAAAATCTACAGCCACCTTCTCCGAGTCAATGCCTACGCTACTATATATGTTTTCGTAGCATTGGCTCTACGCCGTTCTATAAGTGATGGCTACGCAGTCCCGTCGCTGTCTAGGCCATTATATAACCGATAGGCGTACGTATCTGTTTTCCAGAGATTTTGGGTCATTCTTTTTTACCTTGAATAATTTGACGGAAATTCATCTAATTCAGGCGTTTGTCGGTGTCATCCTTTATAACATTAAATGGTTTAAAAAATAACACTCAATTCATATGAGTCGTTATATAGGCAATTATTTGTTATACGGTGAAAAAATAGCAATGTAACAAAAATATTTTGTAGACCTAAAATACATTGCTATTTTTTTCGCCTTGTTATAATGGAGTTCTAGAAAGTGAATGCCAATTCAATCAATAAAACAATATTATTTAACGGTGTTTATTGAATGTTATTTATCATTTTAAATTATTTTTACTTAACGCTAAGTTATTAAATAAAAAATATTTGTGTCTAGTAAAAACAATTTGAATCCTTTAAATACGTGCATAAAAATTTAAAAAAAAAAAAATCTCAAATAAACTTACCAATAGTTCTAAGTCTACGCCACCCGTTCCCCTGTGATATACGTAACGGTCTTCGTAGCGGTCTACGAGAGGAGGTTCCGGCGGAGGAGGTGCTACGCATTCAGCGTATCCGCTTTCCACCAAGTGCCTGTCAAGCTCGTCTGGGTCCCCGAGTACTCGTGTCGGCACTATTGGCGCGTTGCTGGCGCCGAGAGACTGCAACCGAAAGGCATTTGTCAAAAGTCGTATAGCTCTCGTGCATGCTATCAAATAGGGTATTCAATAACCGAAGGTTACAGTAAAATATATAAATATTTTTTTTAAATAATCTAACATGAAAATTAATTGATAGAGTTTATCCGCTGCAGAATAATTATTAAATTTTATAGACTCATTCTGCAGCACTGTAACTGTATACTTTTAAATAACAAAGAGTCTACTTACTGGAGAATGAAATCAACCTACTTCGTTAAATAAAACTATTCTTCGGATATATAATCTTGTATTTTAACTTTAAGGATAAAGTTCATTGTGAAACACTATACTGGTACATTTTTTACCTTACCACTTTACTGATACATTTGAAATCATAAGTGATCATGCTTATATACACAGATAAATGTTTTATGTCATGTATGTTTCTTATGTTCAAGAGACTTGACCATTCTACCGCAAGCCAAGCAAATGGTGACTAAATATTTTATTCAAAGTCCTTTATTATTTTTTTACTATAAAGTCTTTCACCGTAAAATATTGCATTACTTCAACTGAACTTCAATTGGACATTTGTACATTTATTTACATAAAATGTAGCCTAACAAATATCGTTAAGAGAGTCATTATAATAATGTGATGTGTTCGTTAAAATAATTAATATTTTTCAATCATTTTACTAAAGTAAGTATTTCCTCCTTAATTTTGTTTGTATCAATACATTCTACCACTATCATCCTTAAATTTTATTTTACACTTTTAAAAAATTAACAACGAAAGAAAATAAATTTTTATTATCACTGTTTTGTTTGATGATTTTTTGGGAATAAACTATTTTCCACATAGAAAAGCTAGTTGTTTCTATTTTTTAAATTAACATTGTTATTATAAGGTTTGACAATATATGAATTGGAGATTGCAAATATTTAATGATGCTTAGTATTTAGACGATTTTTTTTAAATATATGAAACAATTATACCGTTTATATATAAGTGAAACATATGCGTAGTGGATATTTAAAAATAATAATATTTTTTTTGTAAAAATCAAAAAATATTGCAAAATCAGCTGCATCAGGTTTTATTCAGCAATTTTCGTCGAAACCATTTTAAGTAAAACGTATAATTAAAATGTAGGATAGATCGAATGTTGCTGTTTTTCCTATATCATTGCCAAATAAGTGATTACCCTGGAATGGATTTCATTTTCCGCAAACAGCCATTTAATATTATTCCTTCGACATCACAACATAATAACGTTTGACGACGGCCAATAAAATCGCAAACCAAACTTTTAATTGGTTCTTCCCCTTTCGCATCCTGGCCACAGCTAAACTTTTACTGTAGAGCTTTTATGCTACGTGTGCTTTTTCCAGGATTATAAAAAGGGGTACTCCACATTTAAATCGATATTAGAAAAATTATTCCTTATTTAACGATTAATAATAAATTTAGACCCACTCTATATGATCACTGAATATGCGTCATCGTCTATTGGCATTTGGTAAAACATTTTTTTTTTTTGCATAGTTACAACTTTGTACGATTCCACATGTTTTATCACTAACGACCGGGTAACTGACTAGTCAGTTCTGTGGCATCCGTGTGAAAGAATACCTGAAGATGCTGAAAGGCGAAATCCGGGTCGTTAGTGACAAAACATGTGGAATCGTACAATGTAGGAATTGAAATTTGATGTTTATATTGCATCAAGCACCTTCAGTCGAAATCAGAAATTATGTAATTTTTTTTCGATTATATTTATCGACTATTCAACTATTAATTATAAAATATAATAAATATTTTTCTCGATTTACTTCAAAGATATTTTAGGTCCACCAAGAGGCTTAGAAAAGAAATACATCTTAAATTGTTACGTAGTATCTTCAATCAAAAATCCACCATTATAGAACTATTGAATGAAAAACACCAAAGACAGTCAAAAGATTCTCTTTTCTTTCTGATTCGTACAAAAAATAATTTCGTTTTATTGACGTATTTTTTATAACTTCGAACTATAGGTATATGAATAGTCTAAAATATTTTTCATTAGATACAATTAATGCATCCTCGACACTTTTAATATTATTTTATTATTTTTAACGACGGTATTATCATGGTGTTAGCAAAGTATTCGTAATATTATTTTTTATTAAAATCGTTACACAATTCTCTTTAATATTATATAATTTAAAAGCTTTAAGGTTACTTAATAGCATGTACAATCAATAACGATCGAACATTTTGTGATAAAATAAAATCAACACGTCTAAAACCATTAGAAAAATGACGTCTAAAATCATAAACTGTATTGTTTTTCTTTGTCAAATAAAATGCAACCAATAATAAATAAAAACAAAACAACGTGGACAAATCATTTATTGCAGTTTTCTTGCTGCAGTATGCTTCTAATAAGTTGACGATCGCTCGCCAAGGGGCATCTGATGTTATCCCATTACAAGCAGGGGATTATGACACATGTTTACCACAAGTTAAAAGTAGTTTAATATTACAAAGCCATCTCTATAGCAGCTTTTTATTTGCTTGGTGTTGTTTTTATCTAATATCAATATAATATGCAAGCTTTTTAACATTGTGATCATTAAAATAGAAACAATTAAAATATGTTTATATATATGTACTATAACTATATTTAAAATAATTATTTCTCAATTTGAAGATCACGATTTCTCTATTGAGGTACTATTTTTACCACATATTTCCTCTATATCATTCCGAAATAATTAGTCTTGAAGATTTACAATAGAAAAGAAATGTATCTAAGCTTTTTTCGTGAAATAGGATAGGAAAAAATATTTAAAAATTAAAGGTCAACAGTCATACCTTGAAATAAATATTTGTGAATTCACAGTGCGACACAACATGATTTAACAGAACTATGAAATAATAAATGCATTATTTCAATATTAACATTTGGTCATGGTGATTGGCCATTGATTAACAATCTTTGCAATAAAAAGTCTTTAAATTTGAATCACTTAGAACCTTTCGATATGAAAAAGTATAGAATGACACATATTCGTTTTTTGACAGAATTAAAGGATTGAAAGCACTAGATTTTTTGTGTTAACGTTATTATGATGTTATTTTAGTGTAAGTTTATTTGAATGTTGAATCTATTGCCACATCAACAAAATGTACAATCAATAATTTCAAGAAGTTGAAAATTTTTTAAATCACCGTGGAATATTTTAGACTTGCTGTATACAGCTAAAACTAGCCATGTGATAAAATAAAAAAATAACTGTTAAAAACAAGTTTTCAGCCATCTTTACAATAAAATAATAGAACATCATGTTTCATCAAAAATTGAAGACATTTTCGGGTTAAGAAAAACATTTAGGCTTGGGGCAGTTTCAGGGATATTAAAAATTGGACCCGAACCGGAGAAATCTGGCCAGAAAGAGCCGAGTTCGGGCCGGGTAATTTTATCAAATTTCGGCTCGAGCAGACCATGTATTTAAAACAACACATAGAAATTAAAGACATCTCTGTTTTTTTCAATTAAAAGAAGTACGTATGATAGATATATTTATATATGTATTTTTTAAAAATAATATAGAAAGTATAGCATGAATGTAAACGAAAGATTTACTGTGTTTCGGTTACTACATTAGAAGGTATATTTCAATTAAGTTTTTCTAGACCATGGATTTAAAATAACACATAGAAATTAAAGACATCTCTGTTTATCAATTAAAAGAAGTACGTATGATAGATATATTTATATATGTATTTTTAAAAAATAATATAGAAAGTATAGCATGAATGTAAATGAAAGATTTACTGTGTTTCGGTTACTACATTAGAAGATATATTTCAATTAAGTTTTTCTACAAAAACGCACCTTATCAAAACAAAATCCTTGAAAGACAAACTACCCTCTTATGAGTCTGCGACCCTGATAAAAATAATGATAAAGAAAAACCCGAAAAGTATCCAATCTCAATTTTAAAGCAATTTCGGGACTGCGGCTTATGAAGCCCTCCACATCTCATTTATCCTTCGCAAATCTCTCGGGTCTTATCTCTTTTCCCTTTGACACAATCAGTGATCCAAATAATAATCAGATAAAAAAACATATCCCGAAGATTCGAGTGCCTGGGCCGAAAATTTTTGATGACGTCATAAAAGACAGTATAAAACATTTTATCTACGTTGGTAAACCAATTGTTGTGATGTTCATAATAGAACGTGAGGATTTTTTTACGAAAATATATTTGGTTGCAGTTAGGGATTCCAACTTTTCATCATTTTCAACTATCTGGATATCGAATAGTAAAACTGAAACTATCCGGACAGTTTCAGTTAAAAAGGAGTTCTTTTGTAATATAAGTCATTTATTCAGATTTTTAAAAAAATAAGAGAGTATTAAGGGTTTTATGTCCTGCTATTGAATATACTCGTTCCGTTGTTGCTGATGTTGGTTTTATTGTTAGAAGTGTTTTAAACAACACATCCAACTTTTCTGTCCTTTTTTTAAATTGATCTAAGTATTCAAAATATTTTTTCATATTGTTTGTATTGTCATCAGTTTCCGCGAGAGATAAAATAGAATTACGCATTTCATGTTGCAATTCGGAAGTCGAAAAAGGGAGAGGTATTATTTCTGCATCAGTGTCCTAAGAGATTTCATCATTACTAGATAACAAATTTGGGTGAATTTTCTTAATAATATTATAATACTTTGTGCTAAAGAAATGTCCTCTCTGTCTATTTATTTGAGTATCGAAAATTTTCTCTAAAATATTTCTTTAAAAATTATAACGAATACTATCCAAATATTGCCCAAATATCCGTATATCGAATAGTTAAAAAGGGCCGGATATATGCGGATATCCGAGTTGGAATCCCTAGTTGCAGTACGCCTAGCTGTGTTTGTGGATTATTTTTGTTTTAATTATAATATTTCTACTTGCACTGTGGAGCATTATATATTAAATCGTACGTGAGAATTTTGGACAAAAATATTCAAACAAAAAATATTTATTTCACTTTCTTCTTTGTAAGACAAAACGATATGCTTAGAACAACAGAATTTCTAAGTATGGGTCATTTTTTATTATCCGGTGCAGTGGGCTAAATGATCAAATTGTTACAAGCCTTTCACTAAATCATTAATTAGGTGGTCAGTAATTTTTACTTTTGTAAACAGAGTATTGTAAAATCGCAATGATGCTTCTAACGTCAATTGTTGGTGTTATATTACAAATAAAAAATATTGTTATATTTTTACTTAAAAACAAATTATTTTTTATATATATAACAAAAAAAGGCTCTTAAATTAGATATCGATTTCTAGACCTTTTTATATTTAGAAACCTACTAACTTTAAATTGAATTGAAATAGTCTTTGGTGGTTTTCTGTTTGAAATGAAAGATTTTTTTACTATCAGAACAATTTTCGTCGCATTTCTCTTAGACAGTATTAATAAAAAGTTTAAATAATAAAAAGGTGGACAATCTACATGTGCATTACTTTGCTTGGATACCGTATGTATTATATAATATTTATTCATATGTGCTTCCCCATATATAATATTATATTAAGTTCGTACACATTAAAAAAGCACTTACACATATGGAATTTTACATTCATTATTTCCATGGATTTGATATACTTTTTAAGAAATACTACCCTAGCTTTATCGATATTTACTGAAATTCTGAGAAAAAGTTAAAAAGAGCCTTTAGAAAGAAGATTGGCAAAAAATAAATGTTTCTCTTTTTTCTGACAAATAAAATGAATATGTATTTTTATACTTTTCCGTTTTGTTTGTCGCGGAATAATCACGTTCTTTTTTTAATATGACATTTTTCCGATATATTCAAAGCCTCGTTAAATCGCCTCGCTGAGTTGTCTTTTATTGTATGTCATTATTCCTCCAATTATACCGCCAAATCTTCATTTTATTTTCTAAAGTCGAACGGTTATTTTAAGTATCCATTATCGCCAGATTTCGCCAAAAATTATAATGTTTTTGTCTAAGGACATCAATTCAAAATGGCTCATAACGATTCAACAAAATGGCCGCAATGTTGATACCTCGCATTATTATTTAACCGCACGAATTCCGCGCGCGAAACGATTGCCGCTTTAATAGTTTTTTAATGCCGCTCCATAAAAATGCCAGTGGGGTCGGTAACGTACAACAAAACAAAAATGAATTCTACATTAATTTAAAACAGATAATCAAAATATTTCAATTAATACTGCCTACACTTGTCACAAATTCAAGTATACTGAGAAAGTAATTTCTTAATCGATTTATATTTACTTAATTGATAGTATAGAACTAGCGTCGAAAAGATTAATTGATAAGTTCATGTGTTTGTGAGTGGGAAGCGGCTTAAGTTTGAAATTAATGTAAAAGGTTTGCCTTTAGCGTAATGCAGTGCTGAGAAAAGTTAATTTTCATATTTGATACTGAAAGCAAATTTATTTTTAAATTACTAGCAACCAATCTGTTATATGACTTCCGTATATTATAATTGTATTATATATAGAATATTATATTTGAAACATAAAATACGAGAAATCATCTTGTAGCGATTTTTTATACCTTGATGTTATAGTTGCCATTTGTTCACCACAGACAAAAGTCTTGTGACGTTTAACGTATCCTTTAATACAGATGCGCTTTCATAAAAGTTTATAAGAGTATTTCAGGAGCAATCGTATCAATGATTTGACCACAATTAAAAACCTTCATTTAAAATTTTAAATGATATCCTCACTTTATTAATGACACCACACATGTATTGACTTACTAACTGAAAGGATTTTAACTTTTGAGACGACTGACAGCAGTGTATTGATACGTATGTTTTCAGAGTACAAATTTCATGTACCAGCTGTTTGTAAGTTAAAATATAGCCTGATTTTATCAATACTCTAATAATCTTTGGTAAGTTTCTCAAAAATCAATTCATAGTGAATTTACAGTTAAATTATTCGTTGGTGGAATATTTCTTGCCAGCTTATACAAAGATGGGTTGTACACACTAGAGTCCATAGTCTCTACATCAATATGCATTATAATCATAGCGTTGATTATTGCGATAGTCTAAATATGGTAATTAAATGGATCAGTCAAGTTTACAGATCCCTGCTCTAAAACTGCTTTTAATATTAATTGTTTGTAAAGGTAAAAAATTAGTCGTTTAGTTGCACGTTTTTATCACCAGATATTTGAAAATCAATAAGTCACCAAAACTGTATTAAACATTGTTGATTTTTGTTAGTAATGCTTGGCGGAGTGTAATTTACCCGAGTGCCGTCACTGTGTTGATGGTATCAGAAAATGGCTTGTCATTTTAAGGGGGTATCAAAATTGAGATTGTGTCTGATGTTTAATGAAGACTGATGTCACTTCAGCGACGTTAATATGGAGTCAGTTCTTCAACCATGATGACGTATACCAAAAATGGAGAACAAATCACGATATCTTATTAGAGTACGAAAAAAAGTATATAATTTATGTCAAAAGCTTTAACCTGCCACAGCTTTAGAGATTCAATATTAATCAAATATATAATACCATATCAGTTTTCTTAAAGCAAACACCTATAAGTCTAAGTTATATTAAAATTTAGCAAAATATAGAAAAAATAAATAATTAATATAATGTGACACGATGTGTAATCTACAACACCTGATAGAAGCATAAAAATATTTAGAACTCTTCTACATAATGTCACGTAAACTATACTAACAGATTTTGCTGTCAGATAGTATTAATGAGATGAGGATTGAAATTTTTTATAATATTACATTATTACATAGATCATACAATTAAATTACGTGTACTTAAATATGATGAAGAATAAAGATAATATTTTTTAAGAATTTGAGTCCTAGACGTGGTTTTCTCAAGAGAATTAGTTCAAACATTTTTTTTAAAGATTTGGTAATTAAGAGCAAAACTCGTGGCTAATTAATCGCTTTCCTTAGACCTGAGGACTGATAGCTTGGAAATATTTTTTTGCATAATATACATGCCTTCTAACACACTTTTAAGGGATGATTGAAAATTCAATTTAGTCGACTTTTCATATAAGATTTCCAGTCGATGTACACCTTCATTGAGGTTAATGACAATGACTTCTCTTGGCAAACGGACAAATACAATTCCGTTGTGGTTTTGTTCGTTCTAGCAATATATGAAAGAAAGTTTTACTTTGTTAATAATTTTGCATATGTTCTTCCATAATAATTCAATTAATTATGAATTAATTTATTATATCGATTGAAGGTGCTTGATGGAATTTCAATATCAGCCAGTTATGTTGCATACGTGTGATGTAATGCCTGAAGATGTCGTAGGGCGAAACCCGGGTCATTAGTGACAAAACATGTGGAATCGTACAAAGTTTTAACAATTCAAATTATGAATTAAATTATTATTTTAAAGGAATATTGATTTTGAAACGTGATTTGTTTATCATCATCTTTTTGATAACGTAATATGTAGTTTTATTCAACTATTTAAAAGCCGGAAAAAATAGCATGTTGAAATTCTTAAGTTATTTTTCTTCTTCTAACTGCATAAATTAATTCTTAAGTTGCGTTGAATAAATAAAATGGATTTGTATTGCGATGATATAGATGTATATAAATCACTAAAATATGACATCGTAAAATAAGTCTTACAATATATCAGCACTTAGCAGCTTCAATTTCATGTGTTTTATTGAGTGAAATAATAATGTAAATTTTGACCTACCCTTAAATCTGGAGTCGATTCAGCTGGCCTGGCAACCAAAAGGCGTACTCGCACGCCACACTGCCTGAGAACCGCTGCAGCTTGTTCGCAGCCAAGTCCTCGCATGCTGACGTCACCAATTCGAAGAATGTGATCACCACTCTGGAGACGGCCATCCTATAAAAATAACAGCATTTAGTTTTATTTAACTTTGACGTTTTTGTGGTCTAGTCCCCAAATTCTTAACATAGGCTTCGGTCCATAGATCATTGATGATATGAAAATATGATACATGATGAGAAAACATTTTATGCAACGTTGACCACATAGCGACTTAAGACTTTGTTCACAGTTGAAGATCACAATCTATTTTTGACGAAATGAAACAAGTTAACTACGCATATTTCAATGTAATTTTTATTATTTCGAAAGTTAACATTTTTTTTTTGATATCAATTTTATGGAGCGTTAAGATCTATGACGCGTTAGCATAAGAGCTTTTCAGGTCTCCTTCATCTCTTATATACAGATTTTTTTTTATAATTGTTGTGTCTTTGCTGAAAACTTTGCTGACAAAAGCAAGGTCGCTGATACGCACTTTAGGTTGCTAATATATCTTATTCAAAACAAAGCGGCTGGTTTTCAAACTGAGTACTATAATTTATTTAAATACGATATCAATCAAAGTATTTTTCGTTTTTATTTGCTGAAAGCTAAAGCCTTTGCATAATATTATCTTGACACTTTATTCGTAAATTACATTGTCTTTAATCTGTTTTCACTATGATTCTAAGAAATTGACTGATGTCATTCGATATAAGCATTTTTCATTTATATTAATCACTTCAGAATTGCACGTCTAATATTACATGTATAATATTTTACTTCACTTGCAAGTATTTTATATAATTAGTTGTAAAATAATTTTCTTAGCAATAGAACCGCTTATTTCGAATTCATGGTAATAACCAGCTCAAAATTTAAATAGTTAAAACATTGTACGATTTCGCCTATTTTGTCAGTAACGACTTGGGTTTCGCCTTTAGTCATCTCCAGGCATTCTGTCACACGGATGTAACAAAACACCATAATGATATTGAAATTTCATATAGCACTCTCATTCGATGTCATAAATCATATCTTTTTTATTTTATCAATTGACAATGCTCGCGTTGAGAAAAACCGGTTCTGATTTCAATAACATAGAATTGTGGAAAAAATACTTAACATTTTGTAGTATTATTTCAATTATATCATGTAACTTAAGCCAGATATTTTTAAATAATGATTTACAGGTATTGAAAATGGTATAAAAATATATCAAAACATCGGTGTATCAAATTTATCAAAAATATCTAAAACAAAGAATTTTTAAATATTAATAACTCAAAGATTTCAACTCGATGTCTTAATTATAACAGTTCATTAATAAATTCAGCTGGAGAATCCTTATTAATCCTTAACCAGCTCCTGGTTAGATGATATATATAATATCATTTCGACTTTTTCAGATGTAAAAATTAAAAATTAAAATATGAGATATGATTTAAATATAACACAGTAAAAAATACAAGTAACTAGATAGAAAAGGCTCTCAATTTTTTTTTCATTTTTATTTGAATCAGCTACAACCAATCGTCGTGAAAAAACACAAATTTTACACGTTGAGAACGCAACGAACACGATAAAAATAATTTTTAACGTAAATTCTGAACTAAATCCCTGGGAAATGTTTCATTTAATAATTATTTTGTTTCATATCTCAGTGCAAATCTGCGCGATATAATAACGTGGAAAATTTATTTTCCACAGTTGTTTACGCAGAATGATCTCATACACATTGCAGTGAAGCCTTATTTTATTTACGATATCAGAATTAATGTTCCTTGGAGGAAAAACACGTGCCATAATATACAAGGGTAGAAAAAAATAAACACTCTAGTCATTTCGACTATGATAGATACAATCATACATGATGAGTGATTTCTTAAATTAAATATATATATATAAGATAGAAATATTTAAGTCCAATTCCTACTATTCAAAAAAGTGTAATCTTTCAAGACATGCCGTTCAGATGAGTTCTACTTTTGTCACCAGTTGAGATAATATACAAGTCTCTTAAATTATATGTGCTATTTACTTTACTGTCATATTTTGAGAATCAATAAATATATTACACGGTGAAAAACTAGTTGTGTGTTTAAGTTCTACAAAATTTTATAAGATATAGTTGATAGCTATTTCGGCTCACGCCATTGTCGGAACAATGTTTAAACGTACATTTGCTTATATATATATAGCTGTGTAGAAAGTGTACACAATACACCTTCTCTTCTGTTTTAACGACCCAGTTTATTTCCTGCTTGCAATAAAACTAAACAATTTTAAAATGTAAATGAAACTAAGCAGGCAGCAATTTCAATGAGCTTTAATATTGGACGGAATGGTTGTTATGGTTTGTAGCGGGTAAGCAATATTGTGTACCTTTTTTATACATATAGTAAATATTTCTGACGAAGGCGTGAGCCGAAATAGCTGTCAACTATATCTTATAAAATTTTGTAGAACTAAAATACACTGCTATTTTTTCACCATATTATAATAGAGTTCCATCAAATAAATGCCAATTCAATCAATAAAATTAATTTATTGTTTTCTTGATGCTTAATTTACTGCATAATCTTACTATGTATTATAATTCTGTTAATAACAATGCATAAAAGAAAATATGAAACTTCAAGTGACGATTTAAATGAATATATATTTTTTAATACACTAGCTCAACTTTCGTGAATCCTACTATACAAAAATGAATTGGTATAAACAGCTCTCTTAAGACCACCCTTGGAATAAAATTGTTTTTTATGCAATACTTAGTTTTGTGGAAAGTACGTAGATTGCAGAAAATTGTCATATCACATAAAAAGAATATGCAAACAAAAACAAAATAGAATTTCAGAAGTTATTATAACACTCCTTGAATTCTTTTATTTTTCATTTCATTTTATACTAAGCGGAAGAATAAAAAAGGGATATGTAATGAAAGATTATTGCGTCGTAAAGAAACCCATACAAGTACGGACTTTCTCGTACGGAAAAGAAAGGTTAAATGTTTTATCATGAATTTAACTTTTATTTTACCTATACAAGTATATTGATAAACATTTATGGTATCTTTTTCATTATATTCCTTAAAAACAGGACATTTTATCACTGCACATTTTTAGTTAAGAAAAATATTACCTTGCATTTATTTACTTTTTAGGTTTGAACTGTCACTTTTTGATGGCAAGGCATGATATTTTTAATAATAAAAACACATTTTTAGTACTTATTTCCGCAATATATTTTGTGATTGTGACCGGTATTGCTCTGATGATAATGCAGTATATTAGTTGATAATAATGCTCGAAATGATCGAAACTAGCCCTGATCATTAAATATATTGTAGAGGTAAGTACTAAAGAATTGTACTTGTTCATATAAAAACTGTAAGAAAGTCTACGCAAAACGAAGAGGATACAAAAAGTAGCATGGTGACATCACCCAAATTCTTAAGATGCATTATAAGTCTTTACCATCTAACCAATTGTTTTTAATACCCTCATAATTTTTTTTATTATAATCGGATTTCATTATAATATAAAATTAACACAAAAATATGTTTGATTTCCAAGTAATGTTACCAGGTGTGACAATCATTTGAGAAGTGCATTCGGAACAGTTCTTCAATGTGGCTTTTGTTTATAAGATTACTGATACACTATAAATTGTAAATAGATTTTTTTATTTTGGTTTAGTACAATTTAGTGCCGTTTACTTGGGTTAGTAATTAAGTTTAATGAGTGGGGTCAGGAAACGTTTTTGTAAAGGTTAATAAAAAGAATTTTCCATCGACTGTTATTTAAATTGATAATAAATTCTTTTATTTCACATGAAACGTATGTTATATATAATATCTTTGGACAGGTTTAACATGTATTCATAGTGTGTATAATAAAAAGCATTTTCTTTTTTACAAATTTCAACTAAAAACTTTCATGTGATGAGAACTTGTGACTTATAGCTCAAATAAAAAATGATGCCTGCATATTTTAGATAGGATAATAAATTTAAGTGAAATTGTTAAGCTTTTATTAATGAAAAATTATTAAGAAAACTTTCTTATATTCATATTATTTATCATTGAAACCTATCAGTCTTCATTAATTACACTACTATTTAATCGTTGATTACCACAGGTGACTGGACTAACTGAAGCAATGCTTTGTTAATAAGGTTATCTATTTTCATACCACGATAGTCAATAGACTATAAAGCGATATCAATTATTATTGGTATGGTAATATGATGTCCTTTACATCCGGGTAACATCTCCATGAGAAGTAAAAGCTTCAGAGTCCAGTCAATTGTACAAAAGCTTATGAAATCGCACTCTTTATTGAATTTACGACATAAGCTTTCATCTTTGTTTGCGTAGTGACCGGTAGTGCTTTTCAAATATCAATAATTTTAAGTTCAGAGTAGTTGATATTATTGGTTCTATTAAAAACTGGATTGGCTTGAAAACTCAAAACATTTTTCAGGTACCAACAAATATACGTACATCTCACCAAAGTAAGATTTACGTCTTTACGTATTAAGTATGCAATTTATATTTAATCTACTGATATAATATAACAACAATTATGTAATTAATTATTTCATAAAATAATTTGATACTTACAAGACTGGTAACATAGTGTTATCTATATATCACTTTTAAGGTGTTAACTGTCACTTCTTGATGGAAAGGAATTATATTTTAAATAATAAAAACACATTTTTTTAGTACTTATTTCCACAATATAATTTTTTTTGATCAGGACCGGTTTCGCTCATCGCGAGCATTATCAAATAATAGAATACAATTTACAAACAAGTCTATTTATACAAAACAAAAAATTTATTTGAGTTAATGGTAGCAGGTGTACAAAACCATGGGTACAAGAACTAGGAAACAATTTACATAAAATCATACAATATTGATACAAATAAAGTAAATTAGTATAAAAATTAAATGTTCACAATCACTTATTAAGAATTACAATTACAATTATGGTAAATCAATAATCCATTAGGAGCTCTAAACAATCAATAAGGAAGTAAGGAGTGGGAAATTTTTAATGACGAAAATAACCCACAATCACTACTTAATGGAACAAAATAAATTAATACATGAGAAGTCGATTAAAGATGAATCGATGAGATGGGAAGATATGGTCAGTCAGGGGCGTTCCAATATTTTCTATTATTCTATATTAATCTAATTAGATTAATAAATATATATTTCAAATAAATATTTTTTTTTTTTTGAAAAATGATATTGCCTCCTTTTACTTATTTTTTTTACAGAAAACACAATCACTACTGTGGGTTATTTTCGTCATTAAAAATTTCCCACTCCTTACTTCCTTATTGATTGTTTAGAGCTCCTAATGGATTATTGATTTATCATAATTGTAATTGTAATTCTTAATAAGTGATTGTGAACATTTAATTTTTATACTAATTTACTTTATTTGTATCAATATTGTATGATTTTATGTAAATTGTTTCCTAGTTCTTGTACCCATGGTTTTGTACACCTGTTACCATTAACTCAAATAATTTTTTTGTTTTGTATAAATAGACTTGTTTTTAAATTGTATTCTATCAGTTGATAATGCTCGCGATGAGCGAAACCGGTCCTGATCAAAAAAAAAATATATTGTGGAAATAAGTACTAAAAAAATGTGTTTTTATTATTAAAAAAAAAAAAATATCTATATATAATGAAACTTTTACTTTTGCTCAAATACTTGGAATCATTCCATTATTCGTCCTTCTCGTGAGTTGTTAGTTGTCAATTATAACAGTCACTACGACCAATATGATTTTGAAATAGTTACGAACTTATGGCTAAAATCCGATTCAAAATCAAGTTAACAATCAATTGTTGCAAAGATTGCAAATGACGCTGATAAAGTTTGATTATATGTGAATCGATCCGCAAATAATATGAAAAGTACGTCGTATAACTTGTTAGAATATTAGCGGCAAAGATTGGAAATACTAGTCGAAGATACGCTCGAAAGTTTCCCGTCGGCAAGAATAATGTGATTCTAAACCATTATGAATATATTACCATAGTTATATCGTTTATAACGATGTTCTTAAAAAAGCTGGTTTGTAACAGGCAGTAATATTTTGTGTGCTTAAAGTATTTTGGGTCAATATTCTCAAGAAATACATTCGTTTTTTATATTTACTGTAGCGTAAATTTGAAGAATACCTAGTTTTACTACAAAAAAAGATTTTTTTTTAAATGAGATTTATTGAACGTATAGTAACTGTTAATTTATTTTTTTGCTATACAGTGCTTAAATTTCCTATACACAAGTTGCTGTAATCCCTAAAAGTTCTGACGTCGACTCATCCTAGAATTTAATAATACATTAAATTTATATACGAAAATAAATAGTCAAATAATAATTAATATTTTTTTTATTTGAATTGTGACTCATACTGTTCCTCTCTAAATGTGCATTATTCTGAATATAATGCTGTTATTAAAATTTTTAATACAAACGAAAAAAATATTCGCACTAATTGAAATGAATTGAAGCATTTAATACCATACAAAATTTTTGCTTCATATTTTGGTATCATGCATTTACGTCACGTTGTATATCAGATTGATAATTTTTTTAATAGAAAATTAATAAATAGTGTTTAATTTTATGTTGCTAACATATTTATTATATGTTTGTTCATCTACTCTGATACCAACCGTAATTTGATGAATGTGATTCAATATAAGTGTAACTTGAATATTGTTAAATTTTCAATGAAAGAGCGGGGAAAATAGAAAATTTCAGAGTCATGCGGTAAAGTTTTTCAGAAACCTTGCCGCAGTGAAAGCCTTAATTATGTCGTGAAAACTTTATGTCATTGCACAGCAGAATCGAAACAAGTAATATGATTCAAAGCCACCTTGTAATAAATACTTTTTCGTCAAAGTTTTCCTCAGCTGAATAGTTTTTGTACGAAGATTTAATAAAGATTTATAATATAATGTTTTTAAAGTTTTGCATTAACTCCTGAGGCTAATTAGAAAGGCTTTAGTAAGTTTTAAGATAAAGAATTTTTTATTTAAGCAGCAATATGTATATACCTAGACTTGAAGTAGTAGTTTTGAATAATTTTATTATAAGATAACTAAATAATTCATTCTAATTGATTAACAAGATTATAATAGGTTTTTTTAAGTATCTATAAATAAAAAAAAACTGTATGAGAATATTTTGATGCCATTTTAAAATTTACTGTTATCATTTCAGTGTGATAGAGTCACAATCAAAAATATCTGATAATATTTGTGAAATTAATTCGTAATAATAGTTGTGTATCCCCTTATATATAAACTCAAATTTTCAAATAGAACTACATTTTTAAATAACTTTTGAGGTAATAAATTAGTTAAAGCCTTCAACTTACAATACAGAATTGGCTTTCTGAATTGAAATATATTTGATAAAGCCCTACAAGTGGAATGCTTATGCCTGTTATTATAAAAAACACTGCACAGTGAAATATTTCGTTTTCTATTTTTTTTTATATTTTAGTTATGTAAAGTACATATGAATGTTAAGCACAAATATTGCATAATGAATGGTAAAACTACTTGCATCAAAGAAAACTTATTTGATTTAATATGTGCGTATTCAATTTCATTTACATATTATGTAATGTAAAAAGAGGGATACACCGGGTGGAATACCATTTTTATCATTTTTTTGTTGTTTGAAACGAGCTTTCTTAAAGTTAAAATTGAATTGATTGAAAAATACTTTTATTATATATGAAAGTTATTAAATACCACGCCATCGTTTGAATAAGACAAAAGAGGCTTTTTAGACAGACGAAATATTTATTATGATCCAATTCGTGTGTGGTATGTAATATTTTCAACTTTCCATATTTAAGCCAATTTGAATGATAAAATATTTTATCGACTATTAATCAGTGTTCTTAAAATATCCTGAGAATGTTGCATTGTTTGGTACGTTTGTTTTTGGTTTTTCACGAATTATCATATAATAGAAGTACTTCCCAAAAATATTACGTAATTCATTGAAAATACGATCCGAGCTCTATTAAAATGTACAAATTGTGTCATATTTTAATTGATTCGTTTATTTATATACATTGTTTCAAGAATATAAACATTCATCTTGTGCAAATTTAACATCCTCCTGCGGAACAATATTGTTGCTGATTCAGTAGGCAAATAACATTTACTAACAAATCCAATTAATTACATTTACTGCTCCCAAACGTGAAATTATATCCCTAACGTCACTGCCATTATAAATTAGCTTTATTGTCATATCATGATGTTCTTTGAGTTATAACAGCATTATTTCAGCTTTTACTTCGGAACGACACGACACGAAGTGTTTCAGATTTTTTTTTAAAACAATTATGATGATTATAAACAAAAAAAATACAATTGGTCAATCGTTGACCTTAATAATAATAATATTCTCAACCATTGATTGAATTGGCATTCACTTGGTAGAACTCTATTATAAAACGTTAAAAAAAATAGCAATGTATTTTAGTTCTAAAATTAACTAATACTAAAATCCATTGCTATTTTTTTCACCATGTTAATATCCATACACATAAAAATAGTAACTGTTTCACTAAGCTACAAATTTCATTATGTAAACGAAAATATTGTTTTATAATAATTTATACAAAAGAAATATGGCATTGTTGATGTACACATCATCATCTCATTTGTTTTGATTTATGATTTTATGTATTTATATATTTGTATTATGGATACACATTACAGAAATCACATTTTTTTCATTCCAGTATTTTATTTCTACAAACAACATATGTCACATTTCGTTAGTTTTGTTTTAGTCAACTCTCATCCTCGTAAAACATGTTTACATCAAGAGCGATAAAGTTGAAACTTTTTGAAGCTTTTTCAATTTGAAATATTGTTCTAAGCTTTTGAAGAAGATTCAATTCATTTAAACTACTTCTCAAATAATGCAAGGAATATAAAACTTAATACTATCAATAACGGCGAATATATCTTAAGTTAATATATATATATATATATATATAGCCGATTACATTCTTTTTCAGGCATTCACAATATTTAGCTTGTTGGATAAACAATAGTTAAAATATAGTAGCATTCATATACTAAATGACATCAAATACAGAAATCTCAAAAAATCGTCATAAAGCTTCTACAATTATACTTGGCTCTGAAACGTTGTACATTTTTATATAATCAAAATTGTAGTGCTCAAGAATGTTCTGTTTGTACGCAATATAAATTCCAACACATTTGATCTTGTAATTTTTGACATTTGAAATTGATGACATTTAAAAACCATAATAATTAAATTTTTTCTGTAAATGTAAGCGTAAATATCTTAAGCTGGTGGAATTCGAAATATATGTCTATTTATGAAATAGCAAAAGAATAACATCTGTGATTTTCTTGTAAAAAATAAAATATTTTATTTATCAATTTTGAAATCGAGTTTGTTCAACTTTTCATATTCTACTATGTTACCATGCTACCAGATTGGAAACGGAGGCAATCATACAAGAAAACAACTTGCGAAAAAAGTGTCGAATCATCAGCGAATAAAAAGAGTATAGTATTTTAATATGATTTGTTTTGTCATTTACAAAAGAAAGAGTATTTTTTTTGCTGTACACTCATGTTAAATAAGCTACTACGATTTCCATTGATAATTTCTATTTGAACAGATATTTATTCTCTTGTCGTTGGAATAAGTTTGTGCTTAAATTATCCAGATGGCAGTGGCTTCAATTATTTGCCAAAAAAAAAATGATTCAATACTATTTTGTTAATATAATGTAATACTTTTTATTTCTTGTATAAAAAAATCGTTTTCGTAATACCATTATTTCCGTTAATAAATTCAAGAATATTTAATATCCCTCCGATTCGAAACTGAATTAAATAAAAATTATTAATTAACTTCCTTTCCTTTAGTCGTTAAAGTCTCACCCCATGGAAAAGTTTATCCAGTTAACGGTTAATGATTACATAAATCTATTGCGTTTTGAATAAAACTCCTTTAACCTACCATCCCCAACCATATCCGCGAAGAAATTCTTAAGAACGCTGTTGCCTTGCGATGATTAATACGGAATCAATTAACTTTAAGGCGGGCGTTGCTAAGCAGGCGGAAAAATATGAAAAAATATTACTCGTAATTTATGTTAGTACTCAAATACTCCTAAAGAATCATTTTAAATGAACGCTTTCATCGTTCTTACGTTTTTTGATTAGTCATTAAGGATTAATTAACGCTGTTTAAATTAATGAGGAAAGATTCGTTCAGCTTTCTGCTCTTGGCTTATTATCATTGATCATCAATCTATCGACTTGTCTTAAGTAAACGAACAAATTTTAATCAAAATATTGCAATTCCTTACTTAAAAATCATTCATTATTGCATGTAAAATTATTCATATGTCTTCTTAGACAAGTTTTTATTCTACAATTCTTACACAAAAGTAAAACATAACAAAAGTAAAGAAAATTTATTAATACAGCGATATCTTACAGCTCTACCGTTGTTCTGACGAGGAGAGCGAAATATAACTATCCGAAACTGCTTTTCATAAGCAGGTCAATAAAGTTCTATAACACTTTTTTTATATATCCTTTTAATTGTTGTGGATTGAATTTCACCTCACCCACAATTTTTTTTTTGAAATACGCATGTATAAAATACTTTGGTAGCTAAAATATTATACTTACGAAGAGTGGTCGATCTTAACCTTTTTAAAAAACTTTTCATTCAATGATTTCCATCTATTTCATATTATCATGTGATATGAATGTGTTTTGGTCTCTGCTGTAAGTATCTATACCAGTGGTTCTCATGTGCAGCCACCAGAGGATTTTGGTGCGACCACCAACAGTTTTATAGTAAATATTGATTTTGAAAAAAATGTGTTTTTACAAATGAATTTGTACAATAATTATTATTTTAAAATTGATTGAATAAACCTGACTTATTACCAGCATATAGTCGAGTTTAAGTAAAGGACCTTTTTAATAATAAAACTGTTCAACAATTTTAGTCGAAGTTATACGTTGACCATAAATCAAGTCAATATAAAGAATTAACAACAATTGCTGAACAACTGTATATTGTGAAAGATCATTCAGTGTAATAAATTATATAAAAAAAAAATATTGAAACTATTTTTAACACATTTGATGCGGCCACGAGACATTTCCATAGGACAGCTAATGTTTATAATGTGGCCGCAGTGAAATTTCACGTGAGAACCACCGATATATACACAAATTTAAATAAAAGTTTAGCTGATATAATATTTTTCATTTTAAAGAAAAATTGCGGCAAACTTAGACAGTTTATCAAGATCTTTTTTTAGTAACTGAAACCAAGTGTAGTGATTATAGTCTTATGTTTTGCAAAAGTAAATCAAATAAATACATCAATGGCTTACCCTGTCGGCAACCCCTCCAGGTAGTATGGTCTTGACAACCACTCCGGTGCTGCGGCCTCCGATGATGCCAAAAGCGAGACCGCTCCCGTCATTTTCTAGCTCGATCACCTCCACTTGGGCCCAGTCACTATTCACCTATAAATAATTATTAATTATTAATAATATTCACATTAGGAGCTTAAAAAGCTCCCTTCACTCAAATGACATCAGATCTATGCAGGTCTAACTTATTCTTCAATATTCTATGCATTTCCCCGCTCTACATATGTTGTTTTCTACTCTATTTAATTCAATAATTTTATTTTGTATTAAATTGTATTGATGTCAAAATTATGTGTGAAACATATTAATTCTTGAAAGACTTTTTGAAAAATACATTTAATTTGCAAATCTTAAAACATTCCGTCTTAACTAAATTAAAGAAGAAATGAGGCTTAGAAAGGACTTTGAAAATGATAAAAGAAAAACTATGGACACGGTGAAAAATTAGCAATGTATTTTAGTTCTAATTTTTTTTTATGAGATATAGTTGATATTTATTTCGGCTCACACCATCGTCACAACTATAAATAGACAGTTCTGACGATGGCGTGAGCCGAAATAACTATCAACTATATTTTATAAAAAATTTGTAGAACTAAATACCTTGCTATTTTTCACCGTGTGAAAATGGAGTTCTACCAAGTAAATGCCAATTCAATCAATAAAAACTATACAAAAACAATACAATTAGGTCAACATGTTACGTTGAAAAGAAAATATGTAGATAGGGATTGTGAAATCGTTTCTAGATAAAAATAGTCATCAAACATGAAGATGTAATAAAAGATTATCTTTTTTTTTTCATGTCATATTACTGAATAATGTTAATTAATGACAAATTACTACAAAATTCCATCATAGTGTAAAACTATCATTAAAGTATATTGCCCGGTATTTAGTGCATCGCGTGTCCCGTTCATGACAGTTTGAATGATTACAACGGCCCAAGACCATAGTCTACGGCGTAGTCTCAAATGCGAACCTACAAGAGTCGTTTATCAAAATAAATATAAAAAAAAACCAACACAAGTTATTCCCAGCACGAAGGCGGGAGGAGCGTTTAATTCCTCTCCGAGGAATACCCGGCCAAGTTTCCACTGATATTGTTTCGTTATTAATGGTGTGTCCGCAACGAGAAACTTTCAGCGGGAAAAAAATCTATAAGAAAAACTCGGAGATGTCCCCACACTGTACTGCGGAAACGTGCCAAAGAATCGAAAAGATCCGATGCCAAGATTGGAAAGAAAGTAAAAGAGATTGATAAAGCCAGTGTTGTCATGCAGCTGAACCTCGTCAATGTTGTCAATGTGCTTCATCATTATTCGTTTTTATTTCCGGAGAGAGCTGAAAATATTGCTCTACCTAAATAACGTCAATAGCTTTACGCCATCAGGCACTTCAAAAATATTGACGGATAAAAAAAAATATTAGGTAATCCCGGAATCAATGTCGTTTTTTACAATAAACAAATCAAAACAAATTTGATTTTTTAAATTATTTTTTTTAAGCTAAGTAATTACCAGTGTTGTCTATGACTTTTTCCCATTTATTTTCAAGATCTGAAATTTCTTTCTCGTAGAAGGTCTTTGGTTTATATTATGGTGTTTGGTATTAGGTCGGTATTATATTTCATCGATCAGAGCTGGATTTTCTCCTCGCAAATATTTTCAAAAAATAAATTCGTACGTCATTACTATTGGACATTGCTTGCGATAAACGACATTGGTGCTGAACCATTTGGATCAGTTAACTTTTTAAGCTTATTTCTTTTTATCTACAATTATCAGTTATCACTTCAAGGTGGTATAATGAGTACATTGAGTAGACAATGTCATGTTAACAAACAGGCGTTTTGTCGAGCAATTAATTTCGTTATCGTCGTTTACTTTGTTAGATGGCTAGAAAGTTAAACCAGACACTTAAATAAATTATTGGCTGGAATTTCTTCATTACCTTCCACACATGCAATCTAAGAACGCTGTATAGCGAGAGTGATAAGCTAGTTTTGCCTTAACCCATTTATTTGGTAACCAATTTCCACAAGTTGCGAAAGATAAACTTACTTTGGAATGTTATATTAATGCTATATATATATTCCACTATGATGTGTGAAAGAAATATAATCTCAGCTTTTTTTATGTTCAATAAAACAACGGCAAGAGTTTTATAAGTTAAGTTTTTTAAGAGTTTTAGGGAAACTTTACTGATTTAACACACATTAAAATAGCTATTTTTGATATATGATCAAATTATTTTCAATGGGCTAATTTTCCCTTTATGAAATGATATATTTATATCAGAATCTTTCGTAATCACATTTAATTTGCTGATATTTTTCAAAAATATTCTCACTCTCAGAGCAACAAACTAAAAGTTGAATAGAATATGCGGCCAGTATTAAAAACATATGATACCAAAAGGACATTAATAGGTTAAAAGAGTTCAATGCAAAACAAAAGAAAGTGGCTACTGAAAACGAAACCCTGGTATCTATTCGTGCTAGTTTTCGTGTAGATTGCTTAATGGCTTCTACCGGAAACCCATTTTCAGATGGGAAATTCGTAAAAAGATATGTGCTATTAAGTATCAATGAAATTTGACCCGCTATTCATCTCAATCATTTTAATTGTTGCAATTAATTTAATTTATTATCTCATAAATTTTTCTATGGATATTAAAGTAAAAAAAAATGACACTACAGTTAACTTTCTAGATGTGTCTATATTTCCATGGTTTTAATGTTATATAAACCTCCGTATGATCTTTAGCCCGAATCTCAAAATAGCTAAATAAAAAGTATGTTTTTCATTATCTTTACTATTTCCGCGACGCTAAGTGTTTTCAATTCTATTAATAAGTCTTACAATGATATTAATTTGTCAAGCAAAATTACCCTTACCGTTTATTTGCAAAACTCCGTTGCTATTATATTATAAATTGAATACAAATATACCGACTTATACAATTTAGATTTTCTGTTAACCATTAATTGTAAATAATTGAATAATTATTTTACTGGATATTACCGAGCATAAGCATTAATTATGACAAGACCGTTATTATTATAATATATATTGCGCAGTTGTTTGAGTTTTAGAAACTTTTAACATCTGGGTCCACCGCGAGCTTAGGAGAGGTGTCGACACATTTAAAGCTTCATAGTCAGCTTTTGTGCCTTATTATCATTTAGCATGGTAAGAAAAGAAAATAAAATTTTAAATAACTTCGGTTTCAAATATATACTACGTTCGATGCTGTATACTTTAATGGGTAATATGATCAATTAAACGTGTTTTGTTTTGCAGGTTTACATAAAGAATTCGCAGTAATTGATTCGTTAATTATTAAACCAATCTTTTCCGTCAATTTATCTTTTAAAAGCCACATTTACTTAGACGCTTTTTTTCTGTTTTGTAGTCATCGCGAATTTCAATGACAACAGACATACCAAAATTCTTCAGTCTCTCTTTTTCGAATTCAATAAAACATAAAATTAAGGCTTTGACACAACTTGAAGCTATACAATCCTCCTTCCACGCCTCGATATTACGGTACGATAGGAGAGATTTGAAACATCACAGTTGTTTATACCTTCGAATATAAATTAAAAAATTGATTTATGAAAATATTCGAATTGAAGTTCATATCCGTAAATACAGCAATCAAAGTTGGCAACAAAACAGCATCTATAATAATTAGTCACAGATTCCTGTGTATTCGAAGTCAATTCCGATTGCTATGAATTTTTATGAATGCCTAAATTCTACACGAAATTTCAAAGATTTCAAAAACATATTGCAACTCTTTATATATCAATTTCGTAAGAGAAAGTTATTAATTTATGATATCGACTGAAGGTGCTTGATGGACTTCAATATCAAATTTGAATTGTTACAACTTTGTACAATTCCACATGTTTTGTCACTTACGACCCGGGTTTCGCCTTTCGGCATCTTCAAGCATTCTATCACACGTTTCAGTTACAATTTACTGCTTTAGTAGGGTAAGTGTTTTCCTGTTATTAATAACTTTTGTATATAGACGATGCTAACTATTTATTTTACGTCAGTTCTGTTGCATCCGTGTGATAGAATGCCTAAAGATGCCGAACGGCGAAACCCGGGTTGCTAGTGACAAAACATGTGGAATCGTACAAAGTTGTAACAATTCAAATTAGATAGTCATTAATTATTTACTATTTTTTATGTGTAACGTTTATTTCTTACTAATTTTTTTTATAAAAGAAATTATTTTTGTACAATAAACTAAATACAATACTTAAAGAATGGTTAGTTTAAGAAAGCTGCTCTACAAAATAATTGTGATCAGATAATTTTCATTCTATAAACTCAAGCTGCGGTCAGCCGCAAATGGCTCCCTAGGCTAACGTTGCGCTGCGCATATTTTTTTAAATATTGAGGGAGAAAAAATAACTGTGAAATTGAATCAATCAAAGTGCTGTCGAGCATCTTTTTTCAATTTGACTTTGTATTTTATATTCAGCATTGTTTCTTCAACAGGATCGATTTCAAGTAATTGTCATTTTATCAAATCAACCTTTTTATACAAAATTGTTAAATGACTAAAGTGACTGAATAATTTTAGTACCGTCATAAATTGATTTGATGTATCATTTTTAAAGGTGCATTTATTTTCATAAGAACCTGTAAAAGTTTCTAATTTTAGAATTGATTCTAGCTAGCTTTTTTATATACTTGTACCTTGTACCCATACATAGTAAAGAATTATTCGCCCATAATAGCACCTTTAATTTGCCAAAAGTATGATGTTTCATAAATCTGGTATCACACAAGAAATTCGTATACTGAAATCCCTAGTTAGCCTTCACTGATATACATCTTTCCTATTTGTGTGCTTTGTGAGATTTTTTATCAAAAAAGCAGTAAATCAAGGAAACGTAATGGAATGATAGCTATTTAAAAAAGGTTTTATTCTAAAGTATTTGTGAAACATTCCTATCGAAAATACTAGTTTCATTTCTATAATTGAAAACCCTGTAGCTAGTGGGTTAAATGGAGGCCGATTTAGAGAGGGTTGAAACAAAAAAAGGTGACAAGGCCACACGCACCATTCATTGAGAAAAACTACCTCGTTTATTTCCGGTCGGGAAATTTCGTGAAAAATTCCCCTAAAATTTTGAAATTTTTTCTCGCTCACGTCCCGCTTCTGGGGTCATACTTTTATGTTCAACTCTTAAAACAGCTTGGCTACGGTTTTATTATTTTGTAAGCTGTTAAAATATAAATATTATTTTATGCTTTTTTTAAATATTTCAGTCACGTAAGTGTGTTAAGCATTCCTTTGTTAGAATGAAAAATCAATTTTTATTTTACATTTTTAAAAATTTCATAGCATAAAAAAACAAGCCACGGGATCGTCATTTCTGCTTCTCAGAATTAAATAAATAGCTTTTAAGGTGTTAACTGTCACTTCTTGATGGAAAGGCATTATATTTTAAATAATAAAAACACATTTTTTAGTACTTATTTCCACAATATATTTTTTGATCAGGACCAGTTTCGCCATCGCTACCGGTCCTGATCAAGAAATATATTGTGGAAATAAGTACTAAAATGTGTTTTTGCTTAATCTTTTGAAATAAATTATTAGTTTCTTGGAAAGTTTTGCCCATATATGCTTTATCGCCAAAAAGTTTGCTAAGCACAACGTAGTGAAAGTAATGAATTCAACGTAATTTAGTTCACTTAATAAATTGTATGACCAATCAATAACGACATGGCAGATATCACTACATGCTATATTTATGCATGTGCTTTTAGATACCGCTATATAATATAAGCCAAAGCTACCAATTTTTGTAGTAATAGGCATATGAAATACTCTCTAGAAATCTGTTTATAACTCCAGTAAGAGAGACTAATAGTTTTTATTTAAATTTGACTTTGGCATACAGTTAAATAATGCATAGAGAAGTAAAAATTAATTCCCATATACATAAAGGAAACTGTATTAGATAATAAGAACGAGACAGATTTATCTCGATAATCATTTTCTGACGATGGTCACTGCTGAAAAAGCTAAGAACTTTGTTTGATTATTATTATTTGATATATTCAACCCGACGCTCAAATAAGTATAATATTTAAAACAACATTTAATATATGATTTCAATAAATATTGTTAATTTAATATTTTTAAATTAAATCAAACTCATATCTCACATTGATTAACACAATGGTTGTATAATGAAATAGCTATTTTGTTATTCCAGCAATAAAGCTACCAAAGTTATTCCATAGCTGTCAGTTGCAAGTTCCCACAAGTCCATTATGAAAACGATTAATAAATGCATTCAGCGTTTCAAGCTCGTTGTTACGAAATTGCAACATTTACTTCAATACTTTAAAAGCTCTATTAGTTAAGCTCCATTTCATGTGAATAATTTATTACTCTTCGAAACATTGCGACGCTTAAAATGCAATAAACTTAGAAAATTTAATGACGACGTCTCCATCAATTAAACGAAAAGGTTTGCTATATTTAGAAATTTTTATTCAATATCTATTTTTCATTGACTTAAAAACATTTAAAAAATGAAACAATATCGATCCAAATTAAGATTTTCATTCAAATGAAAAAAATTATGCAATGAAAAGTTTTCTATAAAGTTAATTATTGTTCGAGAAAAATAAGGAAAAGCACGTTTTCAAAAAAATTATTGTATTATTTTGAAAAGTATAGAACTAAAATCAAATGGAAAGCTTTGTTTTCCGTTACAATTTATGTAACGTTAGAGTTAAACAATATTTGTGTCAGACAACTATTTTACCATCTATTGGAAAACTTTTGAAAATTCTAACTTTGATGATTTAATAAGTTGTGTTTAATTGATTTTAATTGAAACAACTCAAATAAATCATCGATAAGGAATATTATAGGCAAAACTTTATGTGTATACATAAGTAATTCATATTTAGCTAACGTTACTAATTCTTCTTATGTGCTTATTGGCAAATGTTTATGGAAACGTGATCCTATTGTAGATATATGAATTCATCGACCCTTTCAAAAAAGTAACCATTGACCGTGAGTAAAAGTCCTATAAGAACTTTCTTCAACAGATCCTTATAACATACGTTCATTAAAACTAAAACTCGAGTGTTATAAATAACTGAAAATATTTTACCAAAACGACCTTTTTTATTTTTTCAAACTAACCAATTTGATAAAACTAAGATAAAAATTATTGTATTCCTCAATAGATAGACAGTATAGTATTATTTATTAAACGCTCTACAAACGACCAACATACTCACAGTTTTATCAATTCAAATGACCGATATGTATATATATATATTTAAGTCAAAAAAGTAACCTCTTATAGTTCAGACTTAATTTTATTATTCAAAACGTTATAATATATATCAAAAATTGAAGGAGACTAGCACTCTTATCTAGTCGAAAGTATTGAATATCTAACTAGTACTATTTTTTCCAGTATTTCCATGGAAAGCTATATTCAAATTATGAAAATTGAAAATAACTCAGTAGACTTAAATAGAAGTAAGAATAAGAAGTGTATATTTCGCTTGAATTTTAGAAAACATTTTTGAGATGGATAAACACATAGATGCATAAATAATTTTTCTATGAAAGAGCTTAATTTTTTAATATGTTTTAATATTGTTTTTTGTTTCATACATTTTTATGCATTAACGTCATCTTATCTGTTTTATTTTAAAAAAAATTCACTCATCACGTCTTTCATTACACGAATATTTTTTCACATTTTATTTTAATAAATTAAAATTGAAAGCTCTTACGCTTACATATTTTGAAAACGGTAATATTTAATTAATTCCTTATTTAAAACCATAATCAAAGACGAACGAAATATATAATTTATAATCACATACTTTATTATGTGAAAAAATATCATAATTATTTAGAAAGCATGGCATGAAATATTTTTCCCCTCAACCCATCTCATATTAATATCGCTAATGGCTTTATTTAATAAGAACACGCTTGAGAACTTTCTTACGACAGATTAATTTTCTTTAGAATTTTATTTATATAATATAATACTTATGTAAAATAATATTTCTCAGAGACAAAAAACACTGGATACATAATAATCCTAGATTGTCATTTCGCAACACTTTTACTCATTTTTGTTTTGCGAACCATATTTTTTGCTTAATTAGTTATTGCTCATTGAAGTTATCTCGTATCTTTGTCATAGACCTTGACATATTTATGGCAATTTTGTTATAAAAATGGTTTTTCAATATAATAGAAAATAAAAACGCAAGGAAAGTTGAATTCTTTTAATAAAAATCTGAAACCTCTATAAATTGAATATGTTCATGGTTTTACAAATTATTTGGATTGGATGGAGTTGATTTCATGTAAATGTTACAAAAACATAAGTACTTCGCACACGTAATGTATATTTTGTTTCCAAATTTATCAAATAGTAAAATCTTCGCCAATTATTTGCATGCAGGTAGCATTGTGAGTACCGCGATTATAATGATTAACGAGTGGAGGGAAATTGAGTTTTTTTTAATGTATATTCGTTTCAAGAAGTATTAACCCATTTCTTGCTAAAGCCATATTCAGTATATTCCTACATGGAACATTTAAAATAATTTATCTCTGTTGATAATAAGCAAACTTACGGAGATTATCAAGATATATCATTTTGTTCAATATTCAAAAGCTCTAACACCAAAGCTTAAATACTGACGACACCCTTATATTATATACACAGATTGCAATCAGGTACTACAATATTTGAAAGTTGAGCAGTCAACGGGTTAAAGGTCAAATATGAAAGTCATTTGTTATTACCATAATTATATCGTTTTTATGGCCTGTTCCAATTGAACAATATCATAAAATATGAAATTTGGTGCGAAGTTCATGATTTTTACAATTTACCCATGTTTTTAAGGTACGAAAAAATGTACGTAGATTATTGCTAATGTATGGGGTATTAATTTTTTGAAATACGTTTGCTAGATATACAGAGGTAGGGAATCATGATAACATCTATACTATTAAGCGCGGCATATCGATTAAAAAAATAATAATTTCATTTCTTACAAAATAATTTCTTATATTCATCTTAATATTATAAAAATCCGATCTATTGATATAAAATGATCCTTACTGTGTTTGTTTGAATACGAAATAAAATGCATCTACACCCCCGTCAAAAGAAAAGTAGTTTCATTATGGTCATTTTGAAAGCCATATATAAATGCTAAAAGCAATTGATGAAACAATACATACGCTAGAATTCACTCCATTTTATAAAGACCTTAATGACAATAATCAAATCATGATATTACGTTTCATTTTTTTCAATACTAAAAACAAAATGTTCAGTACTATTTTCATAATATATATTTTTATTACCGGTCTCGTTTAAGTTAAAATTTTCGCTTAAATATTAGGTGGTAATATTCGCTATGAATAAAATTGATCCTGATATTAAAAATATAATATTTACTTGCATAAATAGTTCTAAATCTTTTGTTTTCATCATTTTAAAACATTTTTTGGTTATTGATATTTTTATTTGGGACGACAATTTTGTACAAGATAATATAATAAATATATAGGCGAAAATTATATGTGAATTATACGATGACCAAATAACTATTTGTTTATTTTTTTTGGTTACTAAAAGTTTACCGTTTTTGTATTAAATTGAATTATTTTTCCCCTCAAAACATTTTCTGTAAAAATAATAAATATACCTCATAATCTCTTGTGGTATAAATAAATAGTATAATAAATCCAATGAGAGAATAATTTACTGAATTAATGTATTCATTACTTGATACAATCAGCATCCTTCTAACCAGATAGTCTGACAGAAAAGAAGAAAAGTGTAGCTACGAGAATAATAATTCCATTGTCGCAAGGTCGGCATTAGAAAAGCGTGCTTGTAATAAATTTCCTTAAACAGATGCTAATGTAATAAATAACAAATTCGCGCCGTGAATACGCCCGTGCCTCCGTGCGCCTCTGTGCATGTACGCAGGGTCGCATTGAGACTATAAACACAAATTTTATTAAGTATTCATAATGTAATATCTACACAACCAAAACATGAACGTCTTATACAAGCTAGTTATTTAACATTGCTTATAGTTAAAAATTAAGAATGTGTTTTTTGTGGTTTTGTTAATAATAGAAATGATAATTTTTATTAACTCTACGATTTGTAATCATAGAAAAAGTTGTAAATTTATTTAACACGATACATTCGTTACAATTTTCGAAAATTTCTTTCTATTATATTTTGAGTACAAAAAAAAGAGAACACATGAAATATTTGTGGCGTGTTGGATGTTTCATAAAAGCTGCCCTTGTAACATACCTTCAAAAGTGAAAAAGCTTACATTTTTTAACTTTAACGCGGTACCAGATTTCAAAGACTTCTGTTTGAAAGTTCTTTATGAAAGAAGATCGTTAAACTGTCAAAATAAATGTATCATATATCTTCGTTTCTGCTCAATGTCTTGTTTTCTTTAGTAAATATGCATTAAAAAACTACGCCGTTCGATGTAAAGCAAAAATTTGAGATGATAATTAAATTTTCGTTCGCGGCCGAGCACGAATAATAATATTGACTTTAGACTAAAGAGCTTTTTATGATATTATTTATTTTGAGGAATTTAAGCTTGTTGGCATAACACGAAGGCAAAACGATAAAACTGGGGCTAATGTACAACTTTTTTTTCAAAATACAAAATATTGGTTTTTCAAAATCGAAAATGGACTAAAATCAAAATGTTAGTATAATTACATTTCCATTCCCTTGTTTTTTAAGATTTGCATTGATTAGTTCAAAATGTACATCTAAAATTAAGTTTAAAATATATTCATAAACGGATAATTTTATGAATGAATGAATGAATTCGAAAAAATCTTTAATATTGGTAGAATCATGTATGTACGTTATAAGACGTCAAAAAACAAACGGAGAAAAATACGATAATTTACGATATTCGATTATGGTAACGGTCTATTTATGGGTAACCATTTGATCATTGGCCATACTTAAAATCAATATTTTGACCATATCATATTATTTCATTGAATTGAAATTGGTTTCTTTTATTGGTCGATAAAACATATGGTATATAAAACCATAGCATATCTCAACAAATTTTCCGAATTAATGCCTTTATTGTATGGCATCACATTGAATAAAATGTTTCTAAATTCTATTTTTCCATCTGTTTTACTACAGCAGTCACGGAAATAATAAATTACGTACGGGACATAAATTTTAATTGGTAACTAGAGAGAGAATCGGCTATCTTGAGATGTATGCGGGTTCGATATACTTACTACACTTACTACAAATGGCAGCAATATAAATTTCACTTCACACGGGTTCCAAATCTTTTGTGTTCAGTCCACTTTAAAGACATTGTGAAAAAAATCCATATGATAAAATGAACTCTCTGAGTGATTTTTCAGGCGTATTAAGAATATTTATCATTATATACATATGAAAAAACAAAAAAAATTACAATGTTTTTAAATAGTAAAAAAATAATAAGATGCGGTTTCTCTCAATGCGAGAATTGTAAACTGATTATAATGCTCGCTCGATCAATATTATCATTAGTTAAAAATACTCACAATGAGTGAAACTAATCCTGATCATAAAATATATAATAAAAAATGTGTTTTGATTATTTAGGATATCATTTTTTCCATCAACATGTGACAGTTAAGTAATTACAATGTAGTACATAACAATTAAATAAATACCAACTTCCGTATTATGGAAAAGATTCTATTACACTTGTGGTGAAATGATTCAGAACGTAAATCTTTTTGAAGGTGTTAACTATCACTTCTTGATGAAAAGGCATGATATTTTAATAAATAGTAAAAAAATAATAATCTTTTCACAGTATGTTTTAAGACCATGATTGGTCTCGCTTATCGTGGACATAGTCAACTTACGTCTCTGCATAGTAAATATATAATATATTTTTAACTTCAAATTATGATATATATGTATATATATATATATGATGTTTTTTGACATCGAAGTAATCTAGAGTGACATTACTATAGTAAGCTGTTTTTTTTCTGTACTTTCGTTTTAAGGTAAAATTGATTGGATCGAAAGAAAGAAAAAAAACATTACTGACGTTCATGCATTTGGTTTCCACGAATATATAAGTAACCACATAAGGGTTCGAAGTTCAGGATGAAAGATCATGTTTAATGAAAGCTTAAAGCTTTTGACGGTGTTACTAGTTATATTCGGAGCGGAATTTAATATCAATAGATTAAAGAATGTGAAATAATATAGATAGCGTGAATTATTTGAATAAAAAAAATCTATCGTAATAATATTCTTTGTTCAGAATTTAATTCCGTATTAGAAAAAAAATATTGATCTTAAATTTTTCTCCAATATTTGTATTTAAATGTATATTTTTTTAATAATTGTAAGTTAAGTATCTTGTAACACTAATTTGTATTATATTACATAACAATACTTTAAATCTCATTTTCATTTTTCGATTATATTTTGAGCACCTCTGACAAACATCTCGCTTTGCTTTTGGAACGTTTCCTTCGAAAAAGGTCGATTGTATTGATTTTCCTTGGATATCGAATCTCCAATTAGTTGTTCATTTAATCATAAAGCTATTATCGTTTCTTAAGTCGTATTTCTGCAGGATCGTTAATTGGATAGTGCACTCATAATTACGTCCCTCCTATATAAATGAAAAAATAATTTACAGTAAGTTTAACGATATTAATTTCCTTATTAGTGTTGGTAAATTGCGTATATTTTTTTAGGATAATTTTAAAATGTGTAATAAAAATAACATTTTTATATGAATCATTTCCTGTTTATCTTTTTATATATTTTGTCGTGTGAAAAACACATTGAGTTAATAACAAATTTGCAGATGCAAATAAAAAGTCCATAATTTAAAAGCAAATGTTTTAAAAAAACAACCATTAAAAATTTCACATTCGAAAAATAACTCCAAATAAGTCAATTTAAGCATTTAATCCAAAATGAGACTTTAAAAACAAATAATTTATGGCCTGGTAGTAAAATGATAGCTTTTATGCTACTTTCACAATACACGAATATACATATTTAACAGTATATAACTTCAAACTTAAACTTTACAAATAGCTTTAAAGTTAAAATATGGCAGACATAACGGTAATACAACATAATACTAAGTCTTCCACTCCAGAGATCTAATAATTGTAAACCCAATGTTTAAAGAAGAGGTGGAAGAGTAGGGTATTTTAAATGCTCGGTCTTCTATAAGTAAGTCAAAATAATCTGCGGAGAAAAAAGTTTTCCGTGAGGAGCATCTCATTTTAAGTTTACTTCCAGAAAACTTTTTTCAAGAGTCTAATAAATTTTCAAAATGGGTCACGTAGGAAGCCTTCCGCACACATAGCCTTACGTTAAGTCTCTCTTTTTCCTATTTTAAGTTTTGCCACGCTTTGCAGAATGTTCAGATAAAAATAATGATGATTATTTCTGGTAAAAATAAAGTGTATTTATTTAAAAATACTCTGATTTACTATAGCTCACTAACACCAATAGTTTAACGACACTATTTGTCGAAAAAAAATCTGTTTTTAGCCATGATGGATTAAAAGGTTTTTCTGTGGAAAATACAGATTCCAAAATTTTTTGTAATTTCGTCAACCACTGGCAGAATTTTTATATGACCAATAGGTATGACTAAATATTGAAGGATTATTTAAATGTAGCCTAAAAATGATTAGTTTTTTATGAAATTAATAATTTTAAATGTAGAAATACTGGATATTTACAGATAAAACTTACTATTTTATTTTTGAATAAACTTATATAAAATGATGAATGTTTTATTGAATAGTAGGAACTACGTATGTATTTTCTGTTAAATACCTTCCCCTGTTGCCTGTTATTTAAAAAATATCACATTAACACACTTTTCAAAAGGTATTTCAGTATTTTCGCCACGATTTTTTTATTTATTTTTTCATGGGTTTCTGTTTTATCACCATAAATCTTGTTCTGAAAATATCTCGACAAAAAGTTAGGGGCTGAAAAATTTTGCAACTTCGAAAGCTATTTGAAATAACCATATTAAAAAAAGTTGTGGAAACAGATCATTCAGTAATTTCATTTTAACATTGGCTGTGTGTGACGTGGCACCGTCTTGTTGGAACCACATATTAATAAATACAAGCAAATATAAATCTTTAATATATACAACAACTTACCACCATGTTGCAGGTGGCCCTCTGGTCCTTTCGCACTCCTAATTATTATCAGCTGACTTTTCCAATGTCGTCCATTTTGTTTTCATTCACTTCCGGTGGCATACGTAATGGCCGCCCCGCCAGTCAATATGGCGGCGCGACTCCCATCGCGGTCTCTCGACATCCGGCGCAAAATCCCCGCTTATAAATGGCGGGAAACAGTTTTTATTGAGTTTTCTCCAACTGTAAGAAGAAAAATTTAATTCAATCAATAAAATGTCTTTCAAATATAAATATCTTTTCTATATTGTAGACATCATTCTAACATTTTTATATTTCAAACTTCAAAACATATTTTGTAACACAATTGTTATTCGGCTGTATAGAATTTTAATAATTATTTAAGATTTCGTATTTCTATACGAATATTTAAATACTTCCATCGTAAGCAAAAAATTGTCCAACAACAATATTTGTAATATATTAGATATTTTAGAGGATTTACAAGTATATTTACTTAGCAGTTTTAATGGTCAACAAAACTTCGAGTTTTTCACATACATTCTTAGTTTTATCGATAGTTAAAGCTGTCTAATGTATTGTATTTTCAATTTTTTTAAATATTCAGATGTTTATTCAAATATTTTTTTAGTTAAATAAATAAATGTGGTATAACAGTAGAGCTATAAGTATTCAATTTATCGATTATTAAAATCTAAAAAGTTTCGACGTTTTTTTAGAATATTTTTTTGTTTGATTTTGCAAGTTTAGTTATATATTTTTATATGTTATGTAAAATGAATAAAAATAACACGGTAAAAAAATAGCAATGTATTTTAGTTCTACAAAATTATTTTTAACAAATATAGTCTATAGCTATTTCGGCTCACGCCATCGTCGGAACTATGACTATAGCTATCAACTATATTTGTTAAAAATAATTTTGTAGAACTAAAATACATTGCTATTTTTTCACCGTGTTATAATGGAGTTCTACCAAGTGAATGCCAATTCAATCAATGAATAAAAATATGTATATGGATGTTTGAACATTGCCACTTCGTAATATACATCTACTTATTCCCACCGTGAAGCGTTAAAATATTTTTATTCAAGCAAACAGAGTAAAAATAAAAAATATTATCGTAATATTTATTCGTCTATGAAGAAGCTTGCTAATGAAATTTAAAACAATACGATACCACATGTCAGTATAGTTAATTAGCTTTCACTTTTAATCGCTTCATGTGTCGTAAAACATTGGGTTCTAGGACAAAAAGCAATTTAAATAAAATTAAGCTTTTTATCAAAAGTTGTGATTATTTTCATGACAGAAATATAAATGTTCCCTACCCCTCACCCTCTTCCTCATTTCTTACACAACGCAAAACAACTGCGTAGTCATTTAATATTTACGCCTAATTGGAGGAAATTATTTACTAAATTGAATACACCTTGAATATTTCTCACACTTATACATGAAAAAATAATATCCTCTCATTACGTTGCTTCTCACTCACTTCCACGGGTGGAATATATTATATTACTCCCAACGACTGCATAAAATAAAGCGTTAAAAATTTATTACAAAAATTTATTTTGTTCTATAAAAATCGTAAGATTGTTTTGATTACTAGCAGAATGTTCAAATAATATTTATGATTTGAATTGTTGCAACTGTACGATTCCATATGTCTTGTCACAAACGAACCGGGTTTCGCCCTTCGGCATCTTCAGGTATTCCATCGCAACATTTATGAACTTTTTTTGTCTTTTAAATAACGCCGAACTGATAACAAGATGAATTAATTTGTTGTGAATATTTTTTTGCTAGTCAAACAAGACTTATCATATCAAATTAATTACGGATTTAAAATTCATTTTTTCATATAATTTGATAAAGAAAACTTTTCTAACACGTTCAAATTTCAATATCTAGAATTAAAATATATTTCCATTTTTCCACCGTGTTATAATTATGCAGTTCTACCTATTAAATGCCAATTCAATCAACAAATTAATTTTTATAAAAACTGATTGCTTGGAAAAATACTTTGCTTACAACTTTACACTATATCAATTTGTTGATTTTGAAATAGACGAGTGAAACTTTTGTATTATGTAAGCTGAAAATTTTAGTGGAGTAAAATAAACTTTTCTAACTATTCTATAAGATGTTCAATATCAACTTGAAGAGAAAAAACATCACCAAAATTTATTTTAAAGATCCTAAATTGTTTTTTTTTTATTTGATATTAGATTTGCTGGGACTTGAGTCCAGGCTCAAACGAAAGCTACGGTTTCCAATATTTGACCGTAGAAGTAAGTATTCTTCATATATTGATTTTTTATTATACATCTGTCAACAAAATCTGCTCTTAAACAGTAGAGGATAATTATGTTAAGCTTTAGAATTTTAATCAAAGGTAAAATAAAATTGCGGGAAACATATATTTCTACTTACTTATTAGACAGTGTTTATATCACGACACTTTGGCTTTAGAGTATTTTTTGTTCACTCACGATATGAGGCAGATAGACTCATTATAAAGCATACTTTTAAAAGAAATTTTACAAGAATCAGTTCTTATTGCTAAAGCAAAAGAGAGATTGAGCAAATATTTTTTAAGCTAAATTTTGGAAAGGGCAGTGATATATGAGCATGAAAATTGTTCACTCTCTGCGCCAAGATTTTTTAGATAAAATTATTGCTTTTTATTGTAGTTCAAACTTTTATTTATTCAAAACGAAATTTAATAAAATATAAATTTTATTCTAAATAATAAAAACACTTTCATGAATCATCATTATCACCTCAAATATTAACTGATAATGATTTCAATGAGCAAAACCGATCCTGATCATTAAATATACTGTGGAAAAAAAGTACTACAAAATAATTTTGTATTATTCAAAATATCGTGCATTTCCTTCAAGAAGTGATAGTTAACACCATTGAAGTGGAAAATACACATAGTGTAAAATCTTTGAATATTGTAATGCAATTCATTATTCTCTCCGACAATATATTGATAATCTTAATCAGTATTTCCTTAACTTTATTTTGTCATGTTACGCTCCGCTAATTTTCTAAAAAAAATAATATTCGTCTTCCCTGCATAGACAATATTGTAAAAATGTCGAAAATTATTTTGTTTACGTTCCCCAAAAAGTATCTGTAGCCCTTTATCTGAGAAGCACGAATCTATATAAATAAAGCACAGTTGTTAAAACAGTTGTATTTGATCTTAAAAAATATAACATATTGGTATATTAATAAATTGGTTGATGTCGTGCAAATATTATATAAATTAGTGATTTTATAACTTATAGTTTACTTCACTTTACTATCATCTCATAAATAAAGCCAATCCTTTTCATAATAATTGATCCGAATTAATTAAAATATGCAACCAAGTATATCTATAATATGTAAGAGTAATGTAGACACATTGCATAATACCGTGTGCCTTTCAACGATGCACTACCCTGTCAAATACGTAATATCTTTGGAGCCCATACTTGCGATAAATACATCTACTTCAATCTGCGAGGGTAATTGAAGCCAGAATTGATCGTCTTTTCACCAGGTAGTTCTGTTTAACAGTGCTTGTTAAACGTGAAGCCACAAAAACATCTTATATTGTCATATGTTTTATCATTAGAATACATATGAAGTATTAAAGACATATATATTGTGCTTTCGCCGTTTTGCTGACTGATTTTGTATTATTTTGAATTCCTCAATAAAACATTCACTATTTTCTCACTTTTTTTGCGCCGTGTACTTTACAGTTTTTCTTGATTTGATACTGAAATGCTAACGCTTAAAAATATAAATAAATTCTCATAGTTATTATCAAAATAGAATTTTACAAAAATATGTAATATATATATAATAAATGTATAACCAATGAATTTTCAACAGAAGAAGTCATAACGATTTTTTTTTAAGAAAATAAGTAAATAAACACTAGCATAATATTTTTCTCATTCACGCTTTAACTATTTTAAGAATCAGATTGGTAGCTCTGAATTTTCTATATAATATTCAACTGTTCCTTTAAATACAATACCATACAGATATGGATTTAGAAATATACTAAGAAAACTGTCTGTCCTTAGATTCGAACCCTAAAGGATGAAAACAAAAGACTACTATATTTACGCATCCACTTCTGTCTATAAGCCATTTACTTATTACGATTTTATTGTAAGATGGTGACTTCAAATATTGGTAGATTTCTAAGGGGCTGCAACTGGAAAAAATATAATACAAAAGACTGCTTTATAATACTGACCAAAGTTTCTTCGTGAATGCGGATGTATTCGGCCATTTGTTTATTTGTACATGAATTATTAATATTTCCCGCTAAAACAGATTTATTATTCCGTACAAATTGTTACGAAATTTATTTAATTTCATAATTGAATGGAAAATATAATTTGGGATACCATAAATGTCAGAGCAATAAAAAGGGCGGTGGCTGTTGATGAAAGCTTTTATTAGGGAATAACAAATCTTTAATAGAAATTGTGGCTTTTTCAGAGAAAAAATAGGTAGATGATTTTTAGGGCTCTAATTGCTTTTCTCCTTTCAAAACAAATTGTATATAGTCGATAAATATTAACTAACTCTTTTTTAATACTTTTATGGGGAAGAAACAGTGTGCTATTTTTATAATACAGTAAAACATTTGCGACGAAAATATATTTGTGATATAATATCTTTCACAACTAAATTTTCTTTTATATTAGGCAAATTTTAGAACGTACGTATTCATGTTTAATTGGCTTTTAATTTATTTAAAAGAAACAGATACATGGCTAAAACGACTAACGTTTGATTTATCAAATTCGATTTGTCATTTTTGTTTTTAAAAGAAGATGGAAATAATAAGACAAGCATATATCATTATATGCTTCTACATTGTCATAATAATTAAAACCATCATTTTTGATTTCAAGCAATGATAATAATATTATAAGTGTTTCCCAGTTACAAAAAAGGAGTTCCGAAGATGTGTTAGCTCTAAATGATGTCTTAATTCAGGTTATCTTGTATTACAATCCATTTATTGTACCATTATAACTTTATTAATGAGAATTAGTAAAGTTTTGTATTTCAGTTATGTTGAAATTATTTAATTTCCAAACTTATATCTCTCGATAATACAAAATTAATTAACTCATTACAACATCACATTAGTAGAGAGGTGAAACAAATTCATCATAATTAAAAGTTTTAGCATATAGTCTTAAAAGTAAATCATTAAATATTAAGTCCTCTTATGATTTATAATGAATGAAACTACACGAAGAATATTTTAAGCGAATTCCAAACTCACGAAAAGTTTTGCTCAGAGTTCCGATTTAGATTTTATCTTTCGTGAGAAGATGCTTATCATTTATTGGAAAAGCTACACTTTATTAGTTGTAGCTAGTTAAACATAGTCAGATTCTGCAGATTCCTCTGTACCCTATGGTTTATTTGTTTTGAGAGTTTGAGTATAAAGTAAAGACGCTTGAACATCATAGAAGAGACTAAAATATCTGATGTTTAATAAAATTCATTTGACGTTACTTATTTAAGACGATTTTTTTATTTTTTGCTGTCTCTCTCATATATATTATATGTATAAATTTCAGTCATTGATTCGGATTTACATCGCGGACCAAGATCTCAATAGCATCAAGCAAATAACTGCCAATAATATAAACCTAAAAGACAGATACTTTCATCTCAATAAAGTTCAATAAACTTGAATATACTTGGTTTTGTAAATTATTTCCTCTCGATTATAGCAACACTTAGTTAGAACAGATCATACAAAAATTCTATCGCACTAATTCGACAAAGATTTAAATTTTCTTTCAAATTATTGTCGTCAGAAATTATTAAAAAATAAAACAAGATTATTAATATAAGAAAATTAACCAGAAACATTTCATTTTGTAAATTATTTTCTGGACTTTTTCGACACAACAAAAATCAACATTATTGTATTGCTAAGTTAATTGGAAAAGAGTTGCAACTAAATTTCATTTCAATTTAACTATTCCATACCAGTTATATATATAGCTTAACCCTACTTAATTGATACTTAATCAATTAAGCTTCATTGGTGCTTATACATTTTTTCACTATATCTTTTCTCGTTCGAATAACCCACATAAAAAAATAATGTTGCAGATATAAAATATAATTACGAAACCATATTGACTTATCACACAATATTATATTTTATAAAGTTAATATATTACGAATAAATCATATATAAATAGTATCACGCAACCCCTTTCTTTAGGTTGTGAGGGGTAAATTTAATGTAGTACAGCGGCAATATTATCTTCGCTAGGGTCAAACCACAGGCTGTGAATCAAACATACAAGGACAAACAATACATTGCGTGAAGTTCTTATAGGGTGGTGATAAAAGAGTTATTTATACGAAATAAAGATTTTCTTATGCTCTTGTATTCTCAAAATAAAAAAAATTCAATAGTATTTATAACAGTAAGAAAGCATTTGAGCATTAAAGAAAACTGAACTGAAACTCACCTGTAAAATATTATTTATTTAGAATTAATTACGAGGTATTAAAAATATTCACGCCATACTCAACATTTCTGCGTTTAATAAAGATTGATTATCAATATATTATATTCGGTGTAGTAAAAAGTTCTGACGTTTCTTTTTAATGAAACTCAAAGTGTTTTTTTTAGTATTTTTTTAAATTTTTATTTATAAAAAGTAATCTCCCTGTCTATCTATAACTTTCTGCTACCCATTAGACAAGTCTAAAATCCATTTAGTAAAAAACTCTACTGATTTGGAATTAAAATAGTCGGAAATAGCGTTTTTCACGTCATTATTTGTTTAAAATATTTTATCCCTAAAAGTTTTTTATATTGAACGGAATAAATGGTAGTCCGATTGTGCTAGATCTGGTAAATAAGGTGGATGCAATAAAGTTTTCCCACCCAACTCACGGATTTTTTCCCAGGTCATATTCACCACATGCGGTCGCGCGTTTTCGTTTTACAGTTTATCGTTGCGTCCATTCATCCTACCCGGCCTCTTTCTTGTCAAATCTGCACTTAATTTATTCAATAAGTCACAGTATATTTGTGCCGTCATAGTTTCACCATATTTTAACACTTAGTAATGAATTATTCCTTTGAAATCCCTCCAAACACAAAGTAAGAGTTTTTTTGGGTGTAAACCAGATCGAGGGGTCGGAATTGGTTGTTGTCGACGATTTAGATATTGTTTTTTCTTAGATATATTCGTATATAACACTCACTCTTAATCTCCGATAATCAGGTATAGAAAAAATGGTCGTAAAGTGTGTTTTTTTTGCAACAATTGGCACGCGCTTAGTCGCTGCGCCTTGTTCCGATCGCTTAACGCGTGTGGTACCCAAATTCCTACTTTTTGAATTTTTCTTAGCCTTTTCAGGTACTTTTGTGTTATGAACCATTTAGTAGCGACTATATTGGACAATTCCTTTTTTGTTAGCATAGGATTTTTTTCGATTTCAGCTTTCTGGGTGACTTCATCTACTGCATGAGGTCGTCCACTTCGAGGGTAATTTTCAATGCTTAAATTGCCAGATTTAAATTTTTTAAACCATCTCTGACATTTTGTAAACCATCTTTAACACGTCTCTATAACAGTCGCAAATGTTTTTAGTGGCGACGACTGCACTGTTATGGGCGTAACATTGAAAAAGCATGCAACCGCGCAGATATTCTTATGAAGGGCAAAGGTCGGTCATTCTTTTTGGGGCGAATGAACCCTTTTTTTCTATACGGAACGTAACTTGAGATGTCACATAACACGAAAAAAAATATTATGACCTTTCTTTCTATTCTTATTTAACCAAAGGCCCAAAGCCGACCGATTTTAAGACACGCGTTTGAAAAAAACGTCAAGACTTTTTAGTACACCTTATATTTTGTCTCAATATCGCAATTCATGCATGCATTCTAACAAACTTTGAAAATATTTATATTGTATGCTTTACTTTAATTATTATTTAACTTATTTTAATAAAGTTTAGCGTAGTGTAGGAAGCATATATAAATTAAGCAGCTTAAGAAAGTTTAGGTTATAACTACAACAGTTTTAACTAAAAATAAGTTTGTGACACTGTGACTGAATGAATCCTCTTTGAAAGGTATGGAGTCGTGTCGAGTGGTAGTGCAAGCGATTTTTGTCTTTTTTTGACACTTTCTTTGATCCTTTCTAATGTTATTGAATGACTTAATCACTATTGGATCTTGTAATGAATCTGTTATAATACTTTAAAGTGGTTTGTTTATTTCACAATGGTGCATATTATGAAATATTTATAATATAACCATAGATGTGTCACGTGAGAATCAATTCTTATGTGCGTGATATGACTGCAAATGACCGAACACTTTGAATAACACAGCAATACGTCATATATTATATTGTATAGTCAAAAGAGATCTATTATAGAATATATCACTATAAAAGAATACCACACGTATTCTGCCAGTGATTCTCAATCTATCGTAGATTTTTTTGGATACTATCAAAAAAATATATCACTTCTATTTGCATAATTGGATCCAAGTGAGAAGATGTCTTTACGTTCATCAAGATAGTCATTTAAAAAAATACGTTCAAAAACATTTCTTTTTTACTCATAAAAAATAATTTCCTATTAATCAATCATTGAATTTTATTCTTTGAATACAACTGTAGTGCTGATGTTTAATTGTATATTGTATTGTGTGAGTAAACTCATAACACTGGTGTAATAACGCACATAATGACTGGTGTAGTTAGATAGTTAGTTGATGTGGTGAAAAAAAGTCTTTTTACTTCATATTATGTAGCCGCCAAACACTGGGGTAATTATAATACCCCTGCTGTGGCTTAAGTCTTATATGGTAATCGAAATAATGCTTTCCACTCTTTCTCAATCATTTTTCACCAAGATTGTTACGTTTTTATTGAGAAGACATTTTTTAGGAAATACACACCCGAGCATGTAATTTCATCGACACAGTTGCCAACCGCTTCCCTAAGGAATAAATCGTCTAAAACCGACAGCTGAATTTACGAAACGTCAAGTCGTATCTGTTAAATCCACCTCGCTTGGTGAAACCGCTCGAGAAAACGTAAGAAGGGTGGGAAAATAGAGCAGGTTGTTGTATAGGAAGCTTTAAGGAACGTAAACATTTCTGTTTGAGCTCGCTAAAGTACGAAATCCACTTCCAGAGACATTGAAAGACGAATGTATGTTGTCAGGAGAGTTGATATTATTGTGATCGACTTACATGCACAGATATTTAAATGCCAAAACCGTTGAAATTTAGAGTGATAGCGATAATTATTGGCCCACCAAAATAAATTTCCCTTAACACTTTTTCCTAGAAGAAAACAGAAAGCTACTATTTTTTAACCAACGTTTTTTCATGACTAAAATTTTTAATAATTTTTTTCGAATATATGTACACTTACTTGGTATTTTTCGTAAATTAAATAATAAATTAAACTATTTAGCATTTCTCTTCTTTCTCTCTTTCTCTTTCAACTTCTCATATACAGCAACAATAAATATTACGATAGGTGTGAAAGTGTTAAACATAACTTTTTGAGTGTTATGAGAAAAATGAATCATGGCAATAAGCCTCGTATTTATGTACAGCTGGCGAGTTTTTCTAGCTGAAAAATGCCATTTATATACATGCAAAAACTTATCATTTAGCACATCGTAGCTTAACAACACATACACTGGACAATGTTTCTTCATTAAATTTAGTTGCTTTAAAATGATGTAATTAGTTACTTTTATATGATCGAATAAAAATTTATATGTTTAATATATTAGTTAGTTCGGAAAGAAATGACCATTTTTTGCGTCACTTTAACGTCAGTACACCCAGTCCTTTTTTTACGCGATACATTGGTTCCAGAAAAAGGCGCGTAAAAAAATGATTTCACGCAATTGCATTTTATTTCTTTACACACCCTAAAACATAAATTCGCATAATATCCGATACACTTGTCAACATTTGGCAATTGTATGTGTATTTAAAAAAATGGAATGGTATACAAAATCAAGTTTTAAAAATACACATTTTTTATTTAAAAAATAATGAAACGCCCATGCCTAGCATCGTAAATAAATGTCTTCTTTACAAAAATTTGGGGAAAAAATTGCGTAAAAACGAGTGAAGCGCGTAAAAAAATGTAGCGCTGCCGTCCAAAAAAATCGCGTATAATAGAATTCGCGTAAAAAAAGGACTGCCTGTATGTCAACGGTCGCTGTTGAGTTAGCACGTCGTGATTGGTATCGTATATTCTATAAACAAAGATTTTATCATTATTTTGGTGCATGGCAGATAATTTTCTACTGTTAAGCCTATCATGTTTTACCATGTCGAAGTATTCATTTCCAATATTTTGACATTTCAGTCAAAAAACAACGTGATTCGCGTTTGCTTCGGGAAAAAATATTATTTAGGGAAAATTTCATCGATATATGGTACGACATTCAGTTGGTGAAATATGTTAATGCCGCCGCACTTCAGACTAGACTAATGAAAATAAAATTGTTTGAAACGTTGGCATTTTAAAGCATACAATAGAAAACACTTCTTTGTTATGTAAAATTGGTATGAATATTCACCAAAAACATCGCCAAAAGAACGAGAATTCTTTACACACACGCAAATTAGTAAGGATCATATCTGGCGATTAAGGTTCTAATGAAAATTGTCGTATTTTCGGGAATGTTAGGCATGAAATTCATTACAATGTCGACAATTATTTGCTATAAGAAATCATAGATATAATTTGTTTCATGGAGAAAAAATAGCAATGTTTTTCAGCTCTACAAAATTTGTAAGAAATAACTTCACGAGAACTATTTTTAAATATAAATTTACTTATCTTTATATATATGTGTGTGGAAAAGATTCACAATACTTCTTCTCTTCCATTCTAACACGAAAATTTCACATTTTGCTAATAAATTTTCAAATCTGGCAAATTGATTATATGCATTTGAGGAATAAACGTAAATACTGAATCAGTATTCTACTGAGATGATTTATTAAAAAAGTGCATTAAGCTTCTGTTATAGTCTGAGAAGTGGTGATAGATTTATATTTGATTGTTTATTCAGTATGTTATTGGATAAAATAGGGATTTTATACCAACATATTATCCAATTATATATTGATATATATTTTTTACAACTAAAATACAATACTATTTTTCACCGCGTTATAATGAAGTTTAGTAATTGCCAATTCAATCAATATTCAATAATTTGTTTCGTCTGAAAATTCTCCGTGTCGAGTAAGCATTTTAAATATGATGTCTCTGGATAGAAAATTAACACTCTTCAACAATATTACTTCATATATTGACATGCTTTGTTCAGACACAAATGAATTTTGAGATTTGTTGTTTATTTTATTTTTCATAGCTTTAAGTTATTAAATTTTTTTCCTCTACATTTCAAATTATTATATTTCATGAAGAGAATGAGTCAAAGGTATTTTACTTCGTGTTATGAATAAATTTAAAAATTAATAAATTCAGAAGTATTGTTTTTCTACTTTTCTTGTCATTATCTATAAAAAAAATATCACACGGTAATTTTCATCAAAAACAAAAACAGTGAAAGCTAAAACTGTAATTTAGAGTATTTTTAAAGCTACTTAAAAAATGTGTTTAAGTTTTCCAAAAGTTTAAGCACAAAAAAGCTCACTCAAGAATAGACTCCAAGGATCAAGGCTTTTCTAGGAGAATAAATTAAAAAATACGTAAAAATAAAATTTATAAAATAGTGATTGAAAATGTGGTACAATGTCGGTAGCGGCAATAGTGAGTGTAAAATTCATTGAAACTCTTAGCACTTTTAGTATAAAAGAATTGAAAATAAAGCTATAAAACTTTCGAGAACCTTAACGTCTATACACTTAATCATAATCGAAGTCATTTTTCAACTTTGAAGCACACGCTTTGGTATAGTGGCTAAGCAAAGTATTTTCAATATGTTGAGGATTTTCCATTTATAAATATTTACAAGATTTAAATTTTTTTATTCTAAATATATAAACCTCTTTCAGCCGTATTCTCTTGGCTATGGGAAGGAAAACCCAGACAGAAAACCGCACACAAACCCGCCTGGGCAGCGTGTTGTGCTATGTCCAAACAACCCCCCTGAAAGAGAAAGCAGGGGGAGGCCTTCATCCAGCAGTGGATCGACCCCGGCTAATGATGATGATGATGATGATGAAACCTCTTTCATAAAACGGCTTGAGCTCAGAGTGTCTAGACTAAATCGGTGTTTAAAAATAAACATAAAACATCTTTTAAAATTTCTGCACACTTAAAATGCAAATACCTTTCTCTTCTCTCCGTTTTCTTTTGTTTTCTTTCTTTTTTTTAATTGCTATGCAACCGTAGAGCTTTTGTTTACTCCCCGCTTGTACGCACATTGGAAAAAGCTCCGTCTCAATGGAAGTAAGAAAACTCAACAGCTTTCAAAAAAAAAATACATATTGAATTCTACAAAATATTATTCAAGACAATGTTTACGAAGAAAGATTATATTAAATGGCAATATTCGCATATGATTGATAACTTTTTTTCAATATGCGTAAAAAACTACCATTAAACACTTAATTTGTCAATTCATTTATCATTAGTAACAGCACTATTTCAAAAAAATGAGTAGTTGTTGAATGATATTAAAATTGGAAAAAAGCGATTTGATTAATTATTCCTCTACCGTTTTGTGATTACAGAAATAAAATCACTTTAAGGATTGTAAGAATACATTTCTCTAGTTATTCACAATACAGTAAAGACAATACATTTCATTCGCATTCTTAAGTTTTTCTCTTGAAATCATTATCACAATCAGAACTGTTTTTTATGAATCTTGAAAATGTGCTCGCGTTGGAAAAATTCAATAAAATGTTAAATACTAGAAATATCGCCATACTCCCTCTTATGCGAATAATTAATGAACAGTATTAATCAGACATACATAACATAGGGAAAAAAAGGAAATTATTCCTAACTTTTGGCTATCAACTAACAGCATTGTAAATTTTGACAAGATCGGCCAGCAACATCATTGAATATAACCACAATTAATACCCCATCTAAACAAAAATCTACAAATCATCGAAACCAAATTTCAAGGGTCAATAAAAAGCTTCACGTCCAATGTTAAAAACTGGACTTAAATAGTTATTGGTCTCTAGTGAAATGGTTTGAGAATTGCATTATTATGTCACCTAAAAATCTACCTCAGCTAAAATAATATATAAGTCTAATATAACCATCGCTTAAAGTGCTCACGATTTTTAAACATGTGTTTTTGAATATGTTTTATTGTTTTAGATACTCTGAAAAATATATTGTTTCTTGAAATAATGTAAACAGGCATAATTGCACCAACAGCTGTCGAGGCCACAAAAATCCCGCTTGAATATACATTTAGATTGAAGAAATAATACATATTATTTATATTGCCTGCTATTCAGCAGCGGTCACGTTTACATTTTCTTTGTATATTTTTACAATACTTCAGTGGAAGAATTTTCAAGTGCGCGAACCAAAAAAAGTATCAACACAACTTATTGCCATCGTAGGAGATTTTACTTAAATAAATCTTATTCTACAACGAACGTCTAAGCCGCGTTTTGTTGATGTTTTTATGAATTGGATATCTTATATTTTATACCAGATCAAATCAATTTTCATCAAACATCCAATAATTATTTATAAATATAATATTCCAAGTGATCAAGAAAAAATTCCTAACTCTAAAAATTCCGTTTTGATATAGTCAATGTTTTGTGTTTAGATTATTCACAAAATAACTGGAAATTAATTAAAATATAATATTTTTTATTTCAATAATATCTTAGCATTATAACTAGTGATAAGGCACGATTCAATTATTAAAGCGATATTGTACTTGACCGAATATCTGATATAAAAAATTGATTTCGCTAGTCAAACAACCTCACGTTTCCTACTAAATGATTTCAAAACTTCTGTTTAACTATTGGTATGTATAGACAATAATTTTCATTTCTGACACGTGTGTCTTGACTATACTACTTATAAATATTTTAATATATGCTTTTGTGTATATTATCAATCAAAAACATCGTTGTGCAATATTATTTTCCTATGTAAAAGTATGTAATAATAAACAAAAAAATAAAATTAAGAGAATTTCATACATTTGATAAGCCTCTACGACAAATACAATGATGTCATAGATCGGATTTGGAATAACTATTTATTTTTATCAATCAGTTATGTCTCATATTAGTTTTGAAATTGTCTGAAATATAAAATTATGATAGAAAAACATTTTATTTTACTCCAACTTTTAAGATAATATATAAACTTTGATGAGTAAATTTAATAAAGATTTTCTTTGTTAAAACATTAAATTAAAGCGCTTAAAATGAAATCTTTACTATTACGTTTTAAAAATCATCATCGAATCGACGACATATTTAAAGTAATATATACATTGCTGTTTATGACTTTTGTATACATACATATATACGGAAACATACAAACAAGAATATTAATTTCACAATTAATTCTTAACCCTTTTTACCGTATTTTCTAAAAAACTTAAACCGAAATAAATTAATTTTGAATGATTGAAATATATTTTCTTATACGATTTGAGTGATTCGACCAGTGACTTAAGTCGTATGAATAATTCATTTGTTCATGTTAAGTATCAGGTATTAAATATTATTTGTTAATAGATTCCAAAATTACTCGCAGCACTAATCATCCAAATTTTCATACAATGTTCACGTATTCTCATTACAAAGGAAATTACTTCTCATTTGTATACAAGAACGTAATTTAATAGTTATGTCAAAACCAGATATAATATATATCCAACGCTATCTTAGTCAGTAAATTTATTAATACAATATAATATTGTATCCGCTTTATACGACATACGATTATTTATATTAAGTTTGAAGGCGATATATATCGTCCACAAAAACGTTTACAATACAACTTCGTTTCTTGTCAAATAACTTGGGCTTTACTCGACAAAAGAGTAATGGTAAGTACAACTGTTTAATAGATTCTCAAAGCTAATTATTGTAATGAGAAAGTTTACAAAAAAAATATGACCTTTTCAATTGAATTGAGTCATTATACTGTTGTGATAATTATTGTTTTTGATTGGTATCTTCGGAGCTTTTGAATTGTTTTAAAATATTCTGTGTTTGTATTGATAACTTGATAATTCTTTACACATTTTAAACTCTGTCGTAAACATTTGCTTGTAATAAAAATTATTTAAATCTTTGTTACGAGTTACGTCAAAAGGTTTGTGACTTTTAATTTTAGAGTTGCATTCCAGATTAATGTGAAAATTTCATTAGAATCCTGAAGAAAACAATGCCAATCTAACCAATCTGTGTTAATTTAATAGATATGCAAAGTATATCAAATATTGATAACGGAGAAATACTCTGATACTTATAAATTAATTTCTCATTTTGAGAGATGAGTGAATTAAAACATTATGCATCCGAAACTATGATAATTTCTTTTAAGACTTTTTTGAAAATTATAATTAGATTTCTTTTGACTTTGAGACTGTTTTTCAAAAATACATAAAAATACAATTATGGAAAGAATATTAAAAGTCCCCATCGTATTTTTAAGCGATTAAGTTTTGATTGATGGATCTAAAATGTAGACTAATGTGTTTTTTCTTTTATATTCTTCTTTTGTAAAAACAATTTTTGGGTGTAAAAATCACATTAACGTGTTATTCAATTTCCAACAAAATATTTAATGTTACAAATTCAAGTATTTTTATAACGTAAAATATTTAGCATAACATATTTACATATTTCTAAGTCCATACAGCTGCCATTTCAACAATGTTTTATAATGGTTACATACGCTTAGGATAAGTAACTAGTAAGGGTGCAGCTTTGAAATAAAAGGAAAATATGTAATTTACAGTAGCGACGTTTCGGTACGAAAATCCAAATTTTTAATTTTTCAATTTGAACACGGCAATCATCGAATAGCTGCTGTATTTCTTGACTCGGTATTCAATCACTGGATGATTTAACATACCCTTGCATCAAGTATTGCTACGGTTTCAAAAAATATAAACTTTAAATGTTGATTTATAAATATTTGAATAGGGGTTTTTTTAATCAAAATTTAACTCTTTTTAAATTCAGAAGTGAATTAAAAGAAATAAGTTCGACTCCCAAGAAATCCAATATTATCATTTTCCACTAGGTGGATAGGTGTTTCCGCGAAAAATCGTGACTGCTCGATGGAAATTTCTCCACTCACCACCTTAAAAGCCCCTCTAGAACTGAATTTTCTTTACCTCAGCATTTTTTAGTATTCGCTTTTAATGATATTCTCGATATCGTCGCTTTTGGTAAAGCTTTTTTCCCTTCTTCGTCGATAGGCATCTGAGAAAAAAAAATCGTAAGAAAACATACCATCCAGATGAATGGTTATTTATCGAGATTATTTTTCTTAATAAAAAAAGATAACCCTTTTTGGTTTACTCAAAATAATAAACTGCGTTTTTTGAAGTAATAAAAAGCGAAGATGGTTTTTTGCATCTTTTCATACCAAAAGAAACTTTAAAAATTTAATTTCAAAACAATAATACGCGCAAAAGTTTTCAAGCATCAGACAATTTAAATGAGTTTCAAGAATGTAGAATATGGATGACTTATAGAGCATTTACGCTTAAGTTATTTCTGAGAAAACTGACTGTCTCACTGGTTGTTGTAAAGATTCCAAAAAAATAAGACTTAAAAAATTATTTTCGATCAAACTGCACTCTACTTTTAGGGTGGAATATTTTTAAAATACTATTTCACCAATTGCCTGTACAGTATATATTGTTCGTAAACTGATTTGCTACGAAGGTCTTACAACTCGGTTACAATACTAACGATATCATTAGTAATGCTATCATGAACTAAATCATCTATTTCAACATTGATTAATGGTTAAAATGGGTTACTTTACCCCAAAAATTACATTAATATCTATTTCATTCTACCTTATCTACAGTAAGTAATCAATATATAATGTAGTTTTATTTCCAAATGGCATTAAGTGGACAGCATTTTACGCGATACAAATTGCAGAGTCAGTCGTGTAAATTTGGGCCACAAGGCTAAAACTAATTTGACGCTAGATTGCCGTGTCAAGTTGTCCTCTTCTGTCCCCTTTTCCATCTCTTTCTCTCTCCAATGAAACTAACAGGGGTGTACTGGAAAGGGAACCCTACAGAATCGATGGCACTTGTTTATAAAATAGAGTGGGATTAGACGTAATTATCCTGTAATTAATGACATTAATAGTCAATATTAACAAAGATGGTTCATATTAAAATTGTGATATTTTTAAGTCCAGTGAAAATGTTTTCCGTAACGATCAAATCGGCTTAGATTGACGTCTTGGGGTGAATAAAAAATAAAATTTCTTCATTAACTCAAACATTTCTCAAAACATTAGAGAAATTTTTGTTAGTAATATATTCAAATTGATTTTATTATTACCAATGAATTAAATAAAAAAAATACTACAATTGTTTTTATCACAAGACATGCTCAGTCAATTAATCAAATATCCTTATTTCAAGTTTAGGTATCAAATTAGTGCCATTCTACTGAATAATTGCATCTAATAATTAGTCCCACCAAATTGAAAAACTTCTGATAAAAAGCTTATGTTGTCTATAATATGGTTATGAAACGTTGGGATCTTGTGTAGATTCCATACTCAAAAAAGCTATAAATCGAACATGGTGAAAGTAAACTTATTTCATTCCTAATTATTATACATAATTTATTCTTGAAATCTTCTACAAAATAATAAAAGATTTCAATTACCGTTTCAAAAATATATATTTTTTATATTTACTTATTTCCTTACATAATTTCGAACATTAGAAGAACGTTTTCGCCTTATTCGATTTAAATTATTTCAAACTATTTGTGTTGCGGTGATAACTATCGCCTAAGTAAATATTTCTTGTTGAAAATAATTAACCAAGTTGGTGGTTCTTAGTATTATCAGATATAATTATGTTGGATTACCTGTTTTGATTGATTAAACCACGTCACGCTAATAATTTGATTATTTCAACTCCGTAAGTACTTAAGTTAATATTATAATGTAGGTTTTAAAATAATTAATTAACATAGTTAAATTATCAAAATGATGACTAATATGAGAGCTATAATAAAGTAGGCATTATTTGAGGCCAGTCTTTATTTCAATTAAACCGCAGTAATTTTTTTTTTGTAAAAACCAACTAATCTCACTCAGGTAATGTTTACAATAAACAAAGGTTTTTTTTAACTTTTAAATTTTGGTTGATGATGAAATTTATTCAAATAGAACTAGTTGGTTTACAGATAGAAAAGTCGGTATATGAGAAGTATTATTTCCACATACAACGAGTAAGTATATTTTACCACCAAATAGGTCTTCTACTTTTTATTGACAACATCTAGCGCACAACAACAATTGCTCCTTAGTCAGTATTAGTATAATTCTCTTAGAGAATGTTGGCACTATAAAACTGTTAAATTATACTGCGTAATGGGGCTAGCGTTAAGTACTCTAAATTAATTCAATTTATTTCATAACATTAAAAAAAACAGATATATTTGAATTCTGGTCAAATTTAAAGCATTTTTGAAAAAAAAAGTAATCATTCTTCAGGGAGTGAAAACTGTACAGGTATGCTTTCTTCACGCATAAACATCGTTCTGTGGTACTTATTGGAAAAAGACTTACTTAGAAAATTTTCTATTAGCTATAAAAATTCTCACATTTTTTAATTAAATGTTTGTTTCTTTATTTTTGAAGCTGTTTTTGTAAATTAAATTTCACTCAAACGTTTGTTATAAGTTGTTTAATTAGTAAGGCTGTGTTATATTCAAGTTAATAAAATGGTATTTTTAGTCAAACATCTAATCTTTTTAGAGGAGGATAAACAAAACTTCGTTTCAAAAAAATACCCAATCGAGCATGTTAAAAGAATTTCGTTTCTCAAACAATTCTTTTATGATCTTTTTACTATATTGACTTAATATGCTTGATGGAATTTAAATTGTTGAAACCATTTTTTTCATGTCTTGTCACACACGCCCCTTTAGAGGACGCAGCAGGCAGCCGATGCCGATAGACAAAACCCCGGAAATGACTAACAAAATAAGTGGACATGTACACATTTTCAACAATTGAAAAAATATAAATACTATGACAGCATTGACAAACCTAAGGCATTCGTACCAGGCGTTGCACAAGAACTTCAAAAAAAATCAATATTTATTCGATCTAAAAAAACAGCTTCTTTCGAATTGATATGATATTTATAAAAGTGAAATATTATTTTTAAGCATAAATTTTTTTTTCAATATACACAACAGAAAATATATTTAAAGAAATATGTTTCCAATAATAAGTTTCTAAAATTTTGCTTTGTTTTTTAATTGATATATAATGTTAAGAAATTTTTAGGACGCACGTGTAAAAATGGTTTACGAACACTGTAACAAAGCCCGATTCCGCGATTTTTGCGAAATTGGTTGTCTTAGTTTTATCGTTTCTATTAGGTATCAAAAATAATAAAATAAACACCACAACTCTGTGTAACTCTAAATAAAGATTTTTTAATATAATAAATGATATAATGGTTAAAAATAAAAAAAATCCTTCCCATATCGACTCTGTATATTTATATGAACTGCTTTTCCCTGTCTTTTTTTCCGGAGAAACTCCACCGCCTGAATAGAGGTCGCCACAATCAAGTGTTCCATACTGCCTATGAATCCAGAAGAAATGGCTTACAAAGGCTATACGGGTCCCCCTCACTGTGAAATCCATGAAGCTTTTTGATATCGAAGAATACAACAGAGAGAGATAAAACATGTTACACTTTGCAAGTATTAAGTGATATGATTTTTTGTATTCTTTAAACGCTAAAGTGCCCGCTATACAAACCCTTCTGTTCGTGTCAAAATGATATTGTACCATTTTTTTAGCATGGTGCATACTTGTACCATTTAGTCTAAAATGGCGTATTTATAAATAAATATAATTGATTAAAATACCTTATTTCAATTGGGATTGTTCAAACGTTCTATTAAATTAACTTTAAAATAATTCCTTGATAAACAAGTTATACGTAATCTTGATAAATATACAAGTATATAAAATAAACAAGTTATACATAACCTTGATAAATAAGTTATTAAATCAATAACGAGATCGAAAAACATTTTTAGATATGACAGAATTAAATTAGTATAATAACCAACCACATTAATATTATAGTTCTGTATAAACAATAACTTTAAGCGAGTAATTTTATATGTCACTGTGGTCGAGTGGTAAAAGCTTAACTTAACTGAACAGATGGGTTAGTTAGTTCAAGTATAAACAAAATAAATATTATAGAATTTCTTGGAGCAAATTTGAAATTTTAACATAGATGTGTTTGACGTCACTTCTCTGCGAATTGATCACCATCGATTTTTAACTACGATTCATTTATACAGCGTTTAATTTCAATAATTTGATAATTTCGATAGTTTTAATTTGAGGTAAATTGTCTGTAATTAATTCATAAAACGGCAATACAAGACTGCAATTTTTCACTAAACAATATTTAATCGTTAGTTTGTAGGAAAATAATTATCTTAAGCTAGGATTTTTTTTTATATTTAATATAAATTAACTAGACGTTAAACTGAAATTAGCTATTTATTTCAATGACTGACAATTCACATAAATTACTGTCAATTTCATATTAGAATTGTTACAACTTTGTTTTATCACTAACGATTCGGATGCAACAGAACCGACAATTGTAACTTTTGTAACAATTCAAATTTGATATTTTCAATTTAGTCACTGATTAAATTCACACTAAAAACGTTTATACTGACCGACTTGACATATTACTATGCTATCTGGTTGTTAGTTTGTTAACACAACATCCCCGTTACGAAAGGGGTGGTGGCTAGTTAGCCGCTATTACTATGTCCCTCTTTTTTACGATCAGATAGGTGGGAGGGAATTTTTAGACACCAAAAACACCCTTATTTTAAAAAGAATCAATAAATCAATTGAAAAAAAAACGCTTTTCCGACACGAAACTTACATCGCTAGTCATTGCATCATTACCCTGACATACAGCTCATATAAACACATTCAGTTTCTATAAAAATATATGTTTGTATACTTAATAGACTTTCATCAAAACCATTTTATCGACGATATGAGGAAACCTTATTGTATTTGACAAACATAAAATATACAAAACTTTTCATCAACTACGCAGTTTCAATTCATGAAAGGACACGATATTTATATAATAATTTATTTTATTTTTTATGTAAATTTAATGGCAAATATAAATAACAAAATACAACAGAGTAAAGCAATAATAATTGCGATATTGCGTGTTCGGTAAGGCAGGTGATATATTTTGAGCACACGTTTTATGAGTAATTACTGATGTGATCCATATATACTTCGTTCGTTTGGATTTGTCAAAGCTCAGTTGAAATTTTTAGAGCTTTGATAAAAAAAAATGTTACCGTTAAAAAATACAACATTTAACTTCGGTCAAAATATCATTTTTATATTTTATAACACAATGAATTGATCAGATTGAAAATATTCAGACGCTTCAAAGACTATAATTTGAAGTAATTTTTTTATGGCGCTTATCAAATTAAACAAGGGAAATAAAGCACGAAATTTCCATACACAACTTTCCGCTAACTGCCTATAGTGTTTTAAAAAAATTTTAAGCGCAGAAATATCTGATTCGTTTATTCGTTACAAAAAAAAATACTCGTTTACTATAATTCGAACGGAATGTAGATATTTTACTACCAATAGATATGGAGGTATGAGGATGGTATGAAAATCTGAATTTGTCAATACAATTAAACAAAAATTAATCGAAAAAAACATCACTTGTCAAAACAAAAATTTCGGGCTTAACTTAAAGTATCCAAGTTTATTTAACTTCCTTTTAATGTATCCAATTTAGAAAACTTTGTCTTAATATATTTTTAATAGTTTAATTTATTCTGAAGGCTATTAAAATGTTGAGAAATCTCAGTCAGAGAGGCCGCTAAGAAGATTTTAAATCAAGTGTTTAGACGCTGTAGGAATAGACAAAGCAACCTTAAAAATGATAAATTGAGCATGAAACTTGTGTGGTAACTTATGAGCTTTTTAAATGTCTAATACTAAACAACGGATATATGATGATAGTTCAGTTATAACCAGTTGTTGATCTTAGTGATCTGGAGTGAAACTTTAATCGCAGTTAATCTGTAAAAACTTATTGACTGAATTGGCATTTACTTGTTAGAACTTCGTTATAATACGGTGAAAAATACATTGCTATTTTTTACCGTGTCTCGAAAAACTTGTTTTCTTTTGACAAAAGTGTACTAAACAGACAACACTTTATTTAACAATAAATCAAATAATATAATCAGTTGCAAAAATCGTCCAGAGTTTGGACTTATAGTGGCAATAATGTATTTTGTATAAAAAGTTTAATAAGATCATTAAAAAATGTACTTTATTCCTTAAAATTAAATTTACGTCAATAATCTAACTCATCTAATCTAGAGTGGAGTATATGAAATACAAAGGTGAGGTTAATATTATTTAAAAATTATACGATAATCATAAATAATTAAGCCGATATCTTCCAAAGTTTTTATTTATTCTAGAATTTTAGATTTAGGATTCCGCATCCAGAATATTTTTAAAACTTTTTTTCTGTAGCCTATTTTATTAGCTTATATTAAAATCTAAAAATAGTTTTTGGTACTTTTGGCAATTGAACGTATCTCTAGTCGACGTTTAATGAATATGGAATAGATTTCTCGTCTACCTTGTCTTATATTCCAGTAAATATGATTATAATCTAGTTCATGCTTTGACACCTTTCACATGATATTGCTGACAAAGAGCTTCCAAGAAGTTGGAGAATGCAAGGCGAAAATGAAAGGTAAAATATGATATCATTCAACAAAAGTGTGAGGAACTTCATTGCCTAGAAATTTATTCACAGCAAAAATATGCGCTTAATAAAGCTTTTCATTTCGTTCTGTTCATTTGAAGAGTATCGTTATCAAAAAAAAATAGACTAAGATAATAATGATAAAACAGTTCAACAAAAAGCTGTCATAAATAATATACTATAACGAAGCATTTTTTAAATATATACGTATGTTTAATCGTTTACGAACGAAAAAATTCGAAGTGCATACATAGTCTTAAAAGTAAATATAATACGTGAAAAATAATTCAAACGTACATCGTTGTTCTCGAACAAAAACCTTCACTTCATAATTTTTATTACCAGAGTATTTTTGCTAGCATAATATTGAAATATGTTTATTATTCGCTCCTCGAAATTTAAGAACGTTTACTGCGCATTCCTTTTTGTTATCCTGCGTAAACTGCATTTTCTCTTCATTTCATAATTGACTTTTTTTATCAAGAAAGAAATGAAATATTTACATAGTACGCATGCATTTTTAAATACTTCTTCATATGCATGAATATTACATACATTCGGTAAAATAACAAAGCGACTCAAATGAACGAATCTTTTCGAAAAAGTCACCATTGTTGATTAAACTGCGATTGGCGAATCACCTTTTATCAACTCGTTTTTCATACTATATTTAGTCTCTGAGATTTTTATAATACCTATATGAAAAGCGTTGCAGAAAAAAATTCAATATCCTCTCAAAACTATTATGCAATACGTATAAAATAAAACCTATACACGAAGAGGTTGAGTTTATGATATAACATTACGTACAGTTTTTCATATTTCGTTGAACACTTTCGTTTTTTGATCGCTATAAAAAGGAAAAGATATACCTACATCCAATTGGTTCGGATGGACTCATAACTGACAGATCAAATAATCCCAATACTAAAAACAGCGTTAAGCTCTTTCAAACTAAAATGGGAGGTACGGTTTATCTTTACCGATTTGATTTTTTCAAAATAAAAATAGAAGTATATAGATACAAATATAAACGCCAAATTTCGTAGGTTCAACAACCTCTTTGTATGTTTTTGAGCTTGTACGACTTGTCGAATATAGGAGTAAAAACAAATCTGAACATTTTTTCATAAAATATGGTCCCAGTTGTTTCAGCGCACGTGTTTGAAAGCGGTTGATTATAATTGATTCGTTATTCTCGGAGGAAATTGAATTCTATTAGAAAATATATTATAATTGAATAAACTCGATAACGATACAAAAATATAATACATTGTCTTCAATGATATTTCTTTTGCTCCAGTTTGTTTGAGAATAAGTTAGGTTCGGTTTTTCAGAGTCATTTAAGGTAAGGATAACATTTTGGATCTAACAAGTATATATTACATTACTTTAAGCTTTGGCTAAACCCTATTTTTGGGATCCGAAATAACGGACATCGATTTCTTTGAACGCAAATCATAAAAATACTATAAATATCGAAAAAAACTTTAAACAAATCTGGGAGACACGGTGAAAAAATAGCAATGTATTTCAGTTCTACAAATATTTTATAAGATATAGTTAATAACGATTTCGGCCCACGCCATCGTCAGAACTATTGACGACGGCTTAAGCCAAAATAGCTATCAACTATATGTTATAAAAATTTTGTAGAACTAAAATACATTGCTATTTTTTCACCGTGTTATAATGGAGTTCCATCAAGTAAATGTCATTTACACAATGCAGACAAACTGCGAATATCAAAAAAGGTCAAGGTTCCATGAATGATAACTATGTTTTGATATTGTGAATTTTATCAATTATTTAATAAAAAATCAATTAATAATATTGTCGCGTTAATAGATGTCTCTCTAACAAAACTCAAGCATAATACTTCTTCCATAATTAGCATAATGGTAAAAAAAGCCAAATGAAGAGGTTTTATTTCATTTTAACTTAACAAACTTCTTAACCTTTCCAAGAGTATGGGGATACGTCATCAATTATTGTAATAATATATTCAAATGTTATGTGTCAATGGTTTGTGATCCCTGGATTATGCAACTAGTTTTATTACGATAAAACCCTAAAAACGTGAGTTGTATTTTTTTTACAATGATTTGTTTTAAAAAAATATTTAAAAAAACTCACTCCTCACAGCACAGTTAAAATTAATTAGTTACTCCTGGAAAGGTTAAAATCGTCAACATAGGATCATAAAAACGTCACTTGCCTCATATTATGAACAATAAACTGTTAAAAAAATCGATTTGTGTGTCAAAGAGTCTTATTTTGTATATTTATTCGAGTTAGAAGTTTAGGTACACGTCTGTCAGTAACAGAAAAAATCCTAGGTGTCAACGTCAACAAATAACAAATAAAAAACACATTTCCCAAAAACCAAAATGACACATTTTTGACAACGCGTGTAAAGTGACACTTTCCATGAATATATTTATTTCTTCATACATTACGTAGAGTAATTTTTGTGTGAGATGTGCTTGTCTGATATATTTGTAATATTAATAAATATTTTATTTCTCAGCAAGAGATCACGAGAAGAATTTTAATCAATCATCAACATGACAACCTGGTGAAGGCCTTGATTTTGTAAAGCCACTATCTTTACTTGATTCGTAATGTCAACATGTACACAAATCTACAATAGAAATATTTATCACGCCAAAATAATATTGATTCAACATTTTGTGGTGTAATCAATAAGGAAATATATTTTTTTAGCAATCAATTACTAACCAAAGATTGTTTGTATACTTTTTTATAAGTTATTTTAAACAAGCTCATTTAATATCGTCTTTATTCCGGCTACAAAAAAGCCCTTTTATATATACAAACTAATTTTGAGATGCTGCTGATTTGAGGTCGCCAATGAACTATTTCTTAAGTAATTCCTTTAGATGAGTTAAGTTGTAATCAATAAACAATATAAATAATAGAATTTTGACAATAACACATTGTGTGATATTTTACTCGACCAAAATTTTCAGTTTACATAATAAAAAAATTTCACTCGTCTATTTAAAAATCGACAAATTGATATAGTGTAAAGTTTTAAGCAAAGTATTTTTCCAAGCAATCAGTTGCTATTGAAATTAATTTATTGATTCAATTGGCATTCAATCGGTAGAACTCCATTATAACACGGAAGGATTCTTAACGAACCAGCTAATATATGTCGGTCACCATTATTGAATCCTCTGACTGGTGTCTCTTTGTTTCTGTAATGAACCATTTCCGTGCCATATGTAAGTTTCTTGATATAGCCGCCTTTTTAGTTTCATTTACAATTGTTAGTTTTATTGCGAATAGGAAACAAGCTAGGTCATTAAAACAGGAGAGAAGATGTATTGTGTACCTAAATTTCAACCGGAGAAATAACCGCCACTGTCTTAAAATTAAAAAGATAAAACTGCTTGGTACCGAGATCGAGTGGGACAAGTCGGTCAAATACTTGGGACTCACGCTCGACCATAAGCTGAATTTCAAAAAGCATACCGATGCAAAAATACGCCAGGTCTCCCAAATCACGGGTCGGTTATACCCGATGATAGGCAGAAGGAGCACACTTGCCTTAAAAAGCAAACTGCTCCTTTACACCGCGATATCCAGACCGATCATGACCTACGCGTGCCCAATATGGGGACACGTAGGAAAAGTTCGCACGGATAAATTGCAAATTGCGCAAAACAAGATATTGCGTACAATCGTGGACGCCCCGTGGTACGTCCGCGGTTCTATATTACACCGCGATCTTAAGATAGAGTCAATTCATGACCACGTCCAGCGACTGTCGACAAAGTTCTACAGCGACTGTGAAAATCACACAAACCCTACGATCAAATCATGCATAGAAGCGTTCGACATTGACGCCCCTTCCGACTACACAAGACCTCGTCATGTCTTAAAACTGAAACCTCCCTAGATCCTCTCCCTCCCACAACACAGATCACCACCCTCGCACATACCCACCTGTCTGGTGTCCGTCTACGGTTCCGGGCAGCAGGATGAGAAAGCAGTACCCCCTGGACCACAATACTTCGCCGCCGAGACCGTCATTTTATTTTCAATTTTTTTTTTTTTTTTGGATTGTATAGAATCATTGTATATTTTGTGTATTTTGGTTTATATAGAATCCATGTTTTTGTTACCTGGGCCCAAAAAGAGATCGAAAAAGCGTCACGCAAAAAATCTAGCCTGACGCTTTTAAAAAAAAAAAAAAATTTTTTAAGAGGATCCACAAAAAAATATAACAACACAAAACACCAGCGACGAAAGGGAAAGAAGGGCGTTAAACGCGCCCTTAATCCCCATTATAGTGTAAAACGATAGTAGTAGTAATTGTGTACCTTTTCTACACAGCTATATATAGATAAGCAAATGTTTGTTGTAGCATAGTTCTGACGATGGTGTGAGCCGAAATAGCCATCAACTATATTTAAAAAAATAATTTTGTACAACTAAAATACCTTGCTATTATTTTTACCGTGTTAAAATCAATTTAGATTTTAATTAAGATTCTAGGCAATATACGCATATTCTTTTATTTTACATAATTCGTATGGTGTGTGTCAGTTATTTCGTTCACTGAAATTTCAAAGATGTCGAAAGATGATATCTGGGTTGTTTATATCAAAGCACGAGGATGTATACGGAGCTTGAAAGATTCAAATTTAATATATTGTTGAAATTGTCCGTTAAGCGTTTTACCTTGTTAAACAAAATTAATTACTCAAGTCTCAAAACAAGCTTGATCACTTTACAAGTAAAAAGTGTTTTCAATGAAATATCGGACAAATAAATCAACTTTACTGAGGAAATTTACTAAGTCGCAGAATTTCAAATCAACAATCATTCAAGTCACATTAAATCTTTGTTCGCTTTCCTCCGAGGGGAAATGAAAAATAATTTATTTGTTGGAATAATGTATTGAAATGGCTCTCGGTCGCTTTTGGGGGAAAAACATGTTTTCCTCCAAATGGTACAATTGCTATGAATAAAACGCGCATTTCGAATAATAATATATGGGGAACCCAACATAATTCGAAATATATTTCCGTGATTCTTCTACGAAATATTCACTGCTTCATATATATATTGTTATATATTACATTTATTGTATCATGAAATTTGTATGAAGTCGACATTATCTAACATATATCAAACTGGAAAACCCATATACGCCTCAAAGAAAATTTTGCGCTTAGCTTAGTTGATTCCACGCTCAGTTTGTAGTGTTACTGTGAATCGCATACAAAAGTATTATACAAGGTGTTTGCCGGGAACGTTTACTACTTTGTCTAGTTGCCATTTTGGTAACCATAAATTTGACAAGTTCAATATATGAGAGACGTGAATAATGATGTGGCAAATTTGCTGTGAAGAAATATTCGATAATCTTTCAACCATTTCCTCAACGTAAATCATAAATTACATAAAATTTTCGATACAAATAATGTGTTATCTGCTTTCAAAATTTTCAAAGTTTTATAAATGTTTTTGAAGAAAGTGTCCCCGGAGCAAATAAAAACAAGCACAGACCACATCGTACAAAAACGTTAGCTGAAAATATTCCTTTTTTCCAAGAAAGCGTTCAAACAAATCCTTGACCTCAATTCGAAACCTTGGCTATAGAATTGAAACTATGACAACAGCTTTATGGGAAATTAAATAAGAAGATTTACATTTTTTTTTTCATTCAAAGCTCAATCGACAAAAGCAATTTTTACACAAGATATTTATATACAAAATAGTTAATTATATAATATATGTATATTAATAAGATGTTACATATGCTCATATGAAAATTCATAATGAATGATGAGAGTTATATCCATTTAAAAGGATGCGTTTACAATTAAAACTGACGGTTCTAGGTAGTAAAAATATATTCAAATTATTCTATAACATTTTTCATACATCTAAAGTAAAAGTGTGGTGTAGATAAATAATTGCTATTTACAGTTTTTATAATAAATGTGGCTCTATGGTTACTGTTGATAAAGAACTCTACTGTTTGGCATCAGAAAAGGACGCTTTGGGCTTGATTAACGCGTGGTTCCAACAAAATGGTGAAATTTTACATACAAGCAAGTTTACAATGTAACTAAGCTTTCCTGAGATAAATGAGTATTAAGTTTTCCCAACGAACACCTTGTACAAAAGAATTAATTTACACAATATGTTTATTTTTGGCCAAAATACTAAAAACATGAACCTCTTTGACTTCTGTTACTGTTTTAAGCGGCTAGGTTACCAGTTGGGTCAGTTTTATAATTGTATTTTCAATCGATTTATAGATTTGAATTGACATTCATCTAATCCCAAAACAGAGCATTGTAGCAAAAATATGCTCACTATTTTCTTCTAGTTCTTCTAAAACTCTATGTTCAATCGGAATCTAGTGAAAATTGTGATAACAGGATTTTCATAAATTTAACAGAAAAAAATGAGCCAGTAGTTTCTAATGATTATAATTGCCGATCACTCTTAAAAATTGACGGACTCTCTCTAGAACAACCGAAAGAGAAACTAGCCCCAATCAATCCTATTATAATATCACCTTACCAAGAATAAAAATCTAACTTTTTACGCACTTTGCAGTGTAATAATTAAATAATATCAAATTTGAATTGTTACAACTTTGTACGATTCCACATGTTTTGTCACTAACGACCCGGGTTTCATCTTTTGGTATCAACATGATTTGATGCAACAGAACTGAAGATTATGAACCTGAAGATGCCGAAAGGCGAAACCCGGGTCGTTAGTGACAAAGCATGTGGAATTTTACAATGTTGTAACAATTCAAATTTGATATTGAAATTCCATCAAGCACCTTCAGTCGATATCACAAATTAAATAAAATCGACTTATTAATAAAATACAATTTTAAAGTACAAATTCAGAGATAAATAAGACATCCTCAGATCCTCAAATATTTTTTTTGCTAGCAATTTCAATGCTCAATTTTTTGTTCAAAATTAAACAAAAAAATGTTACTTATTGTAATTATTTCCCCACTAATCCTTATTCAGGTGAAATGTTTGATTAAAACTTTAGTGGCTAACGGATAAATATTATTATACGGCTTATACCGTGTGCGAAATATTTACTCGTGATATAAAAACTTTCGACATCGTTTTATTGGCGTGCAAATTGAAAACACGCCATTGTTTTATTAAAGTCATAAAAATTTTGTTGATTTTTAGTTTCCGCGCAGTTTTTATTGTGCATAAAATTGGAAATCTCATTGCCATAACACCAATGTCAATAACTGTTTGCAATTCGAGAAAAATATACACTAGTTTATTTCAAAATAGCTTATTTTATTTCTATAAAATTAATTAAATAGTCGTATGACCATGAATATATTACGTTTTGCAATGTAGTAAATTTAAAAACTTTTTTGCTCAGAAAGCGTAGCGTCGAATGAATAAAAATTAAAAAAAAAATTGGTTAACTAATCGTTTTTACTTTACTTCATGTATTTTATCAGATGAATTGATGGTTAAATAAATAATCTTTAAAATATCAAAAATTCTGTATTAGTTGTAAAACAATTCGGAATTTTTATTGATTGACACAATAGTTCAATACCGAAAAATCGATAACACAGTCGGTAATTCCGGTCACACAATCAGCTGTGCAACTTTGACGCGTTTGTCACGATTGGTTGCACAAATAAATGACAGTTTAGTCCTATGATCTAGTAAATAATCCAAAAAACCACTGCCGCCCAACGGACGGCGCAACCAAGTTCCATTGTGTTTCCCATTTCTATACAATACAGAATATATGCTTGGCTTGCATTCAGTATTCGAATAAAAATCCTCCTAAGTAAGTTATTCTCAAATAGTATTTAGTATTTTTCTGATGAATACTTGAACGTAATAAATATTGACGGTCATATAATAGCTGTACAAAATATTTACTCTCTGGATGACACCAATCGGGAATATATTTATAAAAAAATGTGCGAACTAAAATATTTTCTTTATTTTTATAAAATGTCTTTCAACTAAGACAAAATTGACAGCTCACACCAGTCGAATGATTAATGATTACGGTCCCAAATGCATGAACACTAATATTCAAAATTTGAATTTATCCTCGCCTGGGTTGCCAGGTGAAAACAAAAGAATTCCCCTTAATATATTCAGACATTTTCCCAAAATAAACCTCCGCGCACACCGTAATATTAATATTTTATGGTTTAATCCAATTTTAAATAACGCAGTTAGGTGGTAAAATTTGTTACGAGAACACCTTTGGGAAGCAACATAATTATTTCGGAAATTATGGAACATGTGTTACTTCCTCCGGACTTCATACTTATAGACCAGGTGTGTGAGTTTTAACAAAACATAAATTTATGAACACAACGCTACGGTATAATATATGAGGACACTATATTATACAATATAAGGTAATGACACTATTCTTAAAAGTATTGAATATTTCAGTATGTCAAAGAAGAGATAGTTACATAGTTTTTCATCCAAGAGCTTTCGTCAGACAGATATTTTGTTTTCAAATCTCGTTACAATATATTTTTTCAAAACTTATCTTTTTTCAGAACAAAAGCAATACATTATAGTTTTTCAATGAATAAATATTCAAAAGGAAACGAAATTTCACAAGCTAACCACTTCTACAATACCTCCGTGGTTAGGTTAGAGGAAGCTTAAAAAAAGGACATCTATAACTTTGACGAAAAAAAATGATATAAAAGTATTCATACGGAAATTCAAAAGTTACTCTGCGCAACGGATTGTAAGAAAACCCAAGAGAATTTAAGTCTCAGCCACGAAACTTTTTATTTTTTCACAGGGCTCAAGATAGGCCTTAATACCTAGGCGTAAGAAGTTTTTCTCTTTATTAAAAATCACCCGTTCGAGGAATTTATATTAAATACAAAATTTAAAAAAACATATTCAATAACTCATTTTCTGAAAATGACTTCGATTTTTCAGTTATTTGTGAAACCGATTAAGACAAGATGGATTTTAAAATAATTTGTATTAAGCTTCGACTAATAGTCCGTGTTTTGTATTTCGACATCTTCAAGCTTTTAATTCTACATACATAATTGAAGTGACTTTAAATTTAAATGAATTAAATCGGTTATAAAATCAATTTATAATATATTAAAAATGTTACACTGATATAAATTAACGATTCAAAATTTTATTTTGAATCGTAAAAAATTCAATGTAGCAATAAGAATTAAAAGTTGAAAAATAATTGTATTACCAATATTCCAGAAAAAAATATTTTGATTAAATACCAATCGTCAACGATAGCCAAATGCTTTTAATTCTCGTTTCATTTTTATTGTATATATATAAATTCTTCATTAAAATCTTGTTGAAATTTTTATAATGCTTTTCACGTAATAAATATATCCCAAAAATGTTAAAATATATTACATCCAGTGAAAGAGTTTGGGATAAACCATTTTTCAGGGCCAAACTGCGTATTCACCAAATCCCTTTTCTTTACCCATCAAAGGTCTAACATTCAGAGATAGCCAACGGTATTTTCTATTCAGAAAATTGATTAAGTAATTGCAATTACTTAACGTTTTATATACTCATCAAACCAACCTAATGTTTTGTAGAAAATTTCGTTCTTATACCCTTATTTGTTAACGATCAAAAACAAAATAAATTTTAATCTTTTAAGCCGTTTTAAGGACCTCTGTTATTCGAAGCCCGATAGTTTTTAAAACTTAATAAAAGGCTTTAGGTTTTTGTTATTTGGAGGCAACTCGGATCGTAAAAAAACGGGGGGAAACAAATAATTAGCATATAAGCAAGCAAACGTGTTGTAAATAATACAAAGTGCTTTAACTTTGATCATGTAGGAATTACCAAGTATGTGCCACAGTTTATGACTGCGTTAAAGCGCATAGTTGACCGTTCAATATTATATATAAAACGTTGAAATAGCGTTGACTTCAACAGTAAATACACGAATAGTGACGACAAATTTTTATCTCGCTTATTCAAAATTCAGAACGAGTAGCAAAATTTTTATCTCTTACAAAACTTCTCAAACATTGGAACCATTCGAGTGTTTTTTCATCTTGTCATTCTAGGAAACAATTTTTTATAACATGTTATAAAATTTTTTTAAAGCTATTGTTTATACATTTACATATATTCAATACAAAATTATTCATTTTATATTCCTTCGTGACATACAAACTGTTCAATTGAAGCATGGTGCTTACATATTTATTGAAATCATATTTAAATTATTTTTTTTTTCTATATTGCTTACAATACATTAAAATTTTACTTGTTCAATTATCCCAATTCAAAATTTTTCATATCATGCTGATTTATTTTCTAAAAATTAGAATGTAGATATATTTTTTTATGGAAACTTAGATAGTCTGCAATGAAATAAATATGTTTTATCTACAATAATAGCACAATTACATAAAATCCGAAAGATTTTCTTTGGCGTTATGAGTGGAATATGTTCATTTCATTAAAGTTGGCCAAAAATTGTAAATGTGTAGCTTCTGTATCTTGAGCCAAGGGTTGGTGACATTTGGTCTAACTCAATCTGTCGCTCGTCAGTCAAAAAAGGCCGTTCCTTAATTTTCTCACATCCCTGAAAAGAAATAAACAAGCCGAAAATTTTTCATCAACAGAGTCTTTTAGGAATTTTGACATTCTGTCAGAAAACAGCTGGAATTGAGTTTTATCTTGAAAAAATGTACGATTTTGAAAATGAGTAAATTACGGTTTTATTGTCATATCGGACTTTGAAAGGATTTATCTTGCACACCCGTTTAAATTCAAACGTGTTTATTTTATTTTTTTAAAGAGGGAAATTACTTCTCGGTTTTACCAATTCTAATAATACTATTTTATTATACTTGCCAGAAGTAAATTCAAAACACCTCTCCATTTCTTCATTCTTGTATGTATCGATGTGACATCGTGACGTGTTATTGAATAACATCCATATAAGTAATTTGTTCTATTACATAAAGTAAATATTAATTAATAAACTTTACAAAGTCGTTATTTTGAAAAAATACTTAATAGTATAATTACTTCGCTTGTATTTAAAACTTTTGAGTATTCTCGTAGATATAAAATGTGGAGAATTAAAATTTTATATTTTACTCCAGTAAAGTAAAATATTATATATAATAATTATAATACATTTTTATCGTGTTTTTTTGTCTTCTTGTTATAACATGAAAAAAATATATATAAAATATATATATAAAAGAAAAAAATGTTTTAGTCGCCTTATAAACTGCTTAACAATTTTTTTTGTAAAATAATATATTATGAAAATATTTTTTTAAAAAATCACGCACTGTTTTAGCGTTTTAATTATAACTTGAAAAATAGCAAAACATCACAATATTTTTGTAGTTGGATATAAATCATTATATAATCTTTAGTTCATAACATTTAATGAACTTTATTTAATAACCTCTTTTTCAGTATTATTGAGGATCTTTAAAACATTAATAAAATTAAAAATATTTTCTATGCAGTTGAATATTTTTTTTAAATAATTGGATTTTATTTACAATTATCAAAAATACATTGTTTGTTTCAAGTTAAGGTGCCAAACGATTTTTTTTTCATTGTTATTGTTTTTTTTTCAGTGGCGAAAACGATTGTAATTTTATGATACTCACCAGATTTTCTAAATATTTTATAAAAAATCACTCCAACCACTCTAATTTTTAAAGAGCTTTCTTTTGTCTCTGATAAACTGTATTTTCACTGTCAAACATTTTCACTACTACACACACTATGTTCACGAATATTCGGCGCAGTCTGCACGCGACGTTAAAACTGTCAGTCAACGCCCAAGACGCTAGCATTCAAATAACAAGTGTTTATCAATAGTGGTTTATTTTTAAGCAATGTTTTTCTTTGACCATTTTCAACTGAATCCTTGAGCGCTTCGTATCTGCCGCGATGCATACGCAATAGCGTTCAACCGACGACTGGTCGTGTCGAAACAACGCGTCTGGGATCGCATTCCGTGCGCATGTGCGCGCTTTTCCGAGGCGTCCAATTTTCGCCTAGCCTCTGGGTAAGCCGTCATGAATGAAAAGCGGAGAAAACACGCGCACATCACATCGCCAGGCCGTGCCGTTTTAATTTTGGAAAACGTCGCGCGAACCTTTCCTTGCGAAGTGATGAGGATTTAAGGCTCCTGAAGTATTTCAGCCTTCAGCGTATATTATCATTTTGATTCCAAAGGCTTTGTTCGACGCGGAGGATTATCTTTGTAAGGAAATTATGGGCGGTGTTATTATACAGTACAGTGAGATTATTATTAAGAATATACATATTTATACATATTGAAACAGTATATTTTAAAGATATAACAGAATAACGCTTCCAAGCTTTATTGCTTTTCTAATTCAAAACGTGCAACTTTTAATTATTCCGTGAACAATTTCTTACTAATTCACATTATTAAAAAATCACAATAAATTACGAGCGAAGACAAAATAATATTATCGGTTTTCAAACGTTACAAACATTTTTTTTATCATGCATTAGATATTTTGCATATTCAGACGTTATTGAGGTTAAATTTGAATTGTTACAACTTTGTACGATTCCACATGTTTTGTCACTAACGACCCGGGTTTCGCCTTTCGGCATCTTCAGGCATTCTATCACACGGATGCAACAGAACTGATTCAACAACGAATCCCGGGTCGTTAGTGACAAAACATGTGATATCGTACAAAGCTGTAACAATTTAAATTTGATATCGAAATTCCATAAACCACCTTCAGTCGATATCATTAGTGTTAGATTTATAAAAAAGTGATTCAAAATCATTTTTATAGAAATTTCAACAAACATTAATAACAAGGAATATGTATGTCTAAAAACTTAAAACCTACAGCTTTTAAGTTGGTTTCTGTTGTTTTGTTATCGTATACCAGGAAAAGTTACGGTCATCTTGGCTAGGATTTGAAGTTAAGTCGTTTAGATAAGGCGGTTTGGCGTATAATATTAATAATATATAACGTGCATAATAATTCTATTAAATAGTGTCACATTTTAATTTTGCGTATATAGTACAAATAAACTGTAATGAAAGCCACTTATACATTTCCATATAAAACTATATTTTTTCGAGTATAATATTTTATTACCAGTGACACTAATAGCGCTTAAAATACCCTGCATTTTTTATTTTGGATATCTCCGAAAGAGTAATAACTCTTATGGTTAAAATAGTTTTTCGAAAAGTATTTTGCATATTTTCTTCATTAAACATACAGGTTTTTCGTGTACGTTTATATGGATAATATGAAATCGGAGCTTTTAAAAAAACTTTCATTTTAATCAGCCGAGAAAATTTTAAATCTTTTCCTCCAGAATCGCATTTAAATTTCAACAACTAATCTATCAATACTTTTTGAGCTTCCAAAGCTTTTACTACCGTGCAAGTTGTGTGCAGCTTACATATAACTGATACGAGTGGGAGGCCGAGCTTTATTTCAAACAATATGACATCATAGATTTTATTTTTTTATTATAGGTTGCTTTTTTGTACTTTAATTTGGCAAATATCTCGGGTGATAAACAGGCATTAAGAGATTTGTCCCGATACCGCTATTGTTTCTTAACATTGAGAGTTTTTCGTATTAATTATTAACGAAACAATACAATATAAACATCCATTTATAATTGATCAGATTGACTTATTTTGAAATTAAAATAATTGTTTCTAAGAATAATCATTTTTCTTGTAGTAAACGATTCAATGTAAACTCCATATTTTAAGTAATAAAAACACATTTTTTAGTACTTATTTCCACAATGTATTTTTTGATCAGGACCGGTTTCGATCATCGCGAGCATTATCAACTGATAGAATACAATTAAACAAGTCTATTTATACATAATATTTGAATTAAAGGTATACAATATCATGGGTTCAAGAAAAAGGTAACCGGTCCAGATCAAAAAATATATTATGAAAATAAGTACTCGAAATGTGTTTTTATTATTTAAAATGTCTTCCCTTTCCATGAAGAAGTGACAGTTAACACCTTAAAATTGATAAACTCCGTAATTTACTACAAAATTATTGGGGCGGCCAATATATTTCTTCTGACTAATTCGAGGCCAAAATGAGAATTCTGCCATCCTTAATAATATCAATTTGTATGTACCGGATATTTTTTTAAGAAGACATGGACATAACTGTTTGTCCTTCCAAAGTGTACAACCAGTCTGCCAATGGGGATGCCAACGGTAAGAGCATTAACAATGTTCAACAGTATTGCTTCGGATGTTGATATATTCCATGTGGACGAAAGTGAGTTCAGGCGAATACTATTTTTCAGTTAAAGTGGACGTTTCATGAGCTTACTTTGGTTGACTTTTTTGCAATCCTTGTTGATTGTTTTGCTGTATTTTTTAAATTTTACATTATTATTATTTATGTTAACGTTGCAAAAGCAATGAATTTGTAAATTTTGTACCGTATAATAATAAAAATATTTATATTTGCACATAATTTACCAAGCTTCTGTGGAAAGCACTCAATCTAATATTAAAACAATCGTAACTCAACGATGCATTGGCGACATTCATGGTGGTATGCTTTAGGGATGGCCAGGCTCGTTGCGGTCTAGTGGTCGCCCGATGGAGGTATTTGTCGTAAAAGTTGACAGCTAATTTTATTTGTGTTGGCAATAAAAGTTTACTCAATCCACCACTAACGACACAACGTTGTGTCATTTACGCAACCACATATACGTACAATATCTGTCAAAAAGTTCATCAGCTAAATCTAAGATTTCCATGAGAAAATATGTGTTTTTTTTTCTTTTTGGATCTTAGCCCACGTAATTAATGACTAATTATTTGAAAAAGTACATATACAATCAAATGTGCGTAAATATTAGCAATATAAAAATCATTGTCATTAAACCATTTTTTAAATATAGAGCAAACGTTAATTAATAAAGACATTTGACCGTTATCATAAGTTTAGCAAGTCACATTATGAGCTCTAAAATACCAGCCACCTTTGCTGAATCGATGAAAGATTGAAATTTAAGCATTATAAATGAAAATAATTTTGATTTCCTTTTACTATTTTTTTATGTATTTTCCTTTTGTTTGTGAAATGATGAAGAATATTTCATTCTGCCGTTATAACTATAATACTTAATGTAACAGTTGATTGTAACGTGGAAACAAACGACAACTGCCAACCCAAATCTTTTTTTCCAAAAAGCTTTTCGGTTAAAAATAAATTTTAATGCCATTCACTGAAAAACAAAACATATAAAATAATTCCATGTTTTTCGTGCGACCCGGCATGCCCTAACTATTAGCCGACCCATTTCAGGTCGTTGTAATAAAATTCTATAGTTTTTCAACGTGATGGAAAATTTTTTGTCTTTCCGGAACCCGTTGAACAAAAGGAAACCGGAAACAAAGGCGTCCATTTTTAGCGTGTATTTTTCAGAGATCTGTAACAATTTTTAACAATACAAAAATACGAAACAAGTTATATACGAATCAACTATCACATTTCACGTATCTTTGATTTCGTAACTTTATTTTAATGAGACATTTACGTAGGAAAATAAACGCAATTTTACTTTCGAATTTATATTATATATCGGTATATCAGTCTATCTGTCAACATATTTTACACAATTATGTTTTTCAAAATTACTTTTGTAAAATAATATTTTTTAAATAGAATTTCAACGGTTGTCAGTTAGTATTATATATTAAGTTTTAATAAAAAATTGTAACTTATTGAAAAACATGAAATAAAAAAATGATTTCACTTGGTTTTTTATTAAAAGTCATATGTATTATAATATATTTCATTTCCATGAGAAGTAACTTCTTGCTAACTCTTTATAATTTTCTAACGTATCTCCAGTCTTAGCATAATTTGAGTCTGACAGGCGGGGATACTTACCACTATACTACCGAGGAGTAATTTGAGTCTAATATCACATTTTGTATAGAACTTATTGAAATAATTTTAGCTAAGTTTAATTTTACGGTTTTACAAATGTGTGGTAAATCTATCGGCCAATAAAAGCTCGATTGGAGAATTGGAAATTTAAAAAATTAAAAGCTTGTTAACTTTTTTCGATTCTAATTTCAATACTGTTCAAAAAAATATAAGAATATCCCGGTTTAAAGTGACCAAATTATTGACAAAGTATAAAATTAATCTTCGTATGCTTATTTTGTCTTTGTATTGTATTCCGCCTTTTATTATTGTATCATTCCATAGCATTGAGCTTCATGAAACCTCGAAAACTAGCGAAAATTCTCGTATCGGCTTAGGTCAAACTAATATCTTATAATTATACCAAATTCATCGTCTGATTTCAAATACATTTCAAGACATCGATGTTTCGTCATCAAATTTACAAAATCACGTTGCATAAAAAAATGCAAGTATCTACAAATATATATTTAAAAAGAAATCTCTTAAAATTATTCATTCTTTATTTTATGCCAAAGAATAAAACAATCGGAAATGGAAAATTATATAAACTTATTCTTTAAAACATAATTATATATAACTATTGTCAATGTATAGTTTTGTTTTTGATATCAAACAGTCTATTTAATATGTTGCGTAGACTTTGTCAAGTATATCTAATTGATATTTTAAAGTTATATCATTGTAAAAAAAAATCGTTGTATCGACATTCATAAATGCCTAATAATCGTGTGTATTTTTACACCCCTATCGTTACATTTCAACACGATATAATTTCACACGTCAGTAGCGTGCATAAATTTTGATGCAAGGCATGCTATAGTGTTAAGAAATAAGTCAATCACTTTTTTTGTTTTATTCAGCTCTCTTTCTTAAAAAAATCATCAATAACTACGACATTGAATTAATTTTCATTTTTTATGATAAACTATTCATAAATAATATTCCTGGCACCATTTTACCAAACTGTACTATTTTATTATGTATTGTATTGTCAGCCTTTTGATAATGGCGTAATGTATTGAATATATTATGAAAATATATGAATAGGGCCATATAAATAAAAATCTGATTGAAAATTACTTATCTGACATATTGAAGTTGATAAACTCCTCGTAGGTGATGGCCGCCTCTAATTGAGTCCTCCTCGAGCACCGGCGCCGTGCCGCTCTCACAATTACTGCCATTTAAATTTAATTTGTTACAACTTTGTACGATTCCACATGTTTTGTCACTAACGACCCGGGTTTCGCCTTTCGGCATCTTTAGGCATTCTATCATACGGATGCAACAGAACTGGCCCTCAATTCGACTGTACTCAGTATTGATGCATCCGTGTGATAGAATGCCTGAAGATGCTGAAAAGCGAAACCCTGATCGTTAGTGACAATACATGTGGAATCGTACGGAGTTGTAACAATTCAAATTTGATATTGAAATTCCATCAAGCACCTTTAGTCGATATCATAAATGATTACTGCCATTTGTTCACTACTTACCGTTGACCTAAGCTAACGATGTATAACACTGATATCACAATCCAATGAAATTCTGTATTCAAAACTATAGGGTGCAAAATTTTACCGATGTTGTGTAGTCACATTTTGTGTTTTCAGAGAAATATTAATATGTGTAAATTGCTCCAAACTAAAAGGTTGCCTACATCTTCATTTCGTTAGAAAATCCCAGCTTCATACTAAGAGGCTGAACACAGACATGTCAAAAGCTTCAACAAAATAATATATTGTATGAAGATGTTTCACATTTCTGTAACATAGCATGTACACTTTTTACTGTGTGTGGAACACAATAGATATTTTGTTCGTTATATTATACAATACACCTGGCAACACTGGCATTGTTGTCGATTTTAAAAGCCAGACTACCATGCATATATTGAGAAAATATATTTATTGAAGATCAAAAGTGGGCGTGTAGAGAAAAAAAATATATATGTTGCTATGAGGTAAAAAACTCAATCATTTTTATAAACATGTAAAAGCGTCTTATACGTTCGAAAATACATATATTCAATTCTTTGAAGTCGCGTTCTCTATATCACAGAAGAAACATCTTTTAAAAAAATAATCGAGTATAATATTTTATTTTTTAAAAAAACTCAAATTACTAAGGGTAATACGTACATATCTGGTAATTAGTAAGTTTATGGTAATATTTCTGTACCTGCCTAATTTTGGTTGATATTCGTATGTTATCAATTTACGCCCATGGAATTCTGAAAGTACTCAATCCAAAATGTATTCCAAGAAATATGTCAAATTTTTTATCATATTTTATATGTCTTTTAGAATATAAAATTCCTGTTCATTATTTTTATACAATCCCAGTAAAAATATGAGATATTATAAATTGATTATTTCTTTGAATAAAAGCACAGTTTTATCAAAATATATTTTGACATAAATTTATCACGCTTTTAATTGCAAACAAAATCGTTTCTTGTATCTCTGGACAGGTCGTAACAGTGAGTGCATTTAAATGGATAACACTCAATATAAAAAAAAATCTCTTTCAAATTTCAAATTAAAAAAAAAAAAGCACATTAACAAAAGCCTGAATAATCGAATTTACTTACGACATTTTACAATATATAATAAATTTGCCGTGTGCATATTTACCTGTTTACTTAGCATTACGTAAAACAAAATTAAATATAATACGTAAATTCAGGTTTTAAAAAAAACGAGTTTATTTCAGAATTTATCCGTCTCTTGTTATAGGGTTGCAATTATACAAAATCACCTAAGATGAATGTTGGCACTCGTTTTTGTCTTTCAAGAATAACGCTATAACGAGCTATAATCATTTTTGCGTCGTGATTACATAAATAAGATGCTATTTAATGACTATCGTCGTCTTCGCCTAATGTTTGATGCTTTTTTTTAATGAGTTAATCAATGGCAATGCTTAGTTATCATAGCAAAGAATTTTCACTTGAAAAAAAAATGTCGCCACGGTGTCACAGAAACCCAAAGTAAATCTTATCTGTATGATTCTAGCTTACCCAAGAAAAAAATGAATCGATTGTGTTTAAAAAATACCATTTATTTATACGTTTCATATTCAGTTCAAGTTAAATGTTATTTCAATTATTATGGACTAGCTTGTCAGAGAATGCTTAATAAACCTATGTATTAAACGAATATTAGTAATCTCTATAGGAATTACAGGGGGAACAACTTATTTTGCTGAGTAACAGATGTCCCTGTAACAAACATTAAAATATTTTCCTTACCGGTAAGAAGTTCAGCAGTGAATAGTATCAGAGAATAGCAATGAATATTTTTGAAGGTCATAAATGAAAAATAAAATATTATATGTTAAATAAAAAAAATTATATTTATTTATTTATAAGTCTTCATTTATTACAATGATGATGAGTGTCCGCTAAGAACGAATTCGGCTATACAATATAATGTTATCATTAACACCATTTCGTTTTAAGATAATTAACAATAATTATCATTATTGATTTATTTTATTCATTTTAACCTTCTACAAACATTTTGAGGAATCATCTATACTATATTTTATAGTTTCTACAAAAAAACAAAAAAAACATCAAAAACAACAAGTCTAGAATATATTTATACAATATTATGGTTCTAGTATTTTTTTTAATTAGTTTTTGTATTGAATACATATTACTTAGACAAGTGGTAATGCAGATGTTGTGAAACATTGATTTTTTTATCTTTTATTTCATAAATCATTACATTCTTAAAAACTTTCTTGGCATACAAAATTTTTTTTTGTTGAAAATAAAAACATAAAAATTGTTCTTTTAAATTGGTTAAAATTTGAATTTCTATCAACTGACAAAACACAAAATATTCGTTGGAATTAAATTTATCTTTAATAAAAGTTGAATATAAAATGCATCTTTTACAGCAATGTTAAAACATAGTTATCAATTTTGTGATATTTGAATCAACCTTGTTTGATTGTTTGTGGTTGATAAAATTTGTGATATCATTTTTTTTAATTGAGGTTATATTTTTTCCTCAAGAAATGCGTACATTTTACAGATTGTATGATATAACATGAATTGGATATTCATTTATAAATCTCAGTAGGCTTCCACTTACAATTTTTACCAAACAAAGATGAATTTAAAAAAAATGTCCTTGAATCCTCAAAAGCCAGACAATTGCATTTTCTGTAAAAAAATGGTTTTGTCTCATAATATTTTCGTTTAAGAAAGAAAATATTGTAATGTTTCTACAGTTAACGAATTACCCTCAAGTAAATTAAAAATTTAATATCTAATCACTTGTCTTTATCATTCAAATGCTGTCCTCTAAGAAGTTATTTTGACATTAAGAACTTTAATATTTAATAGATAGCGTTCAAAATAATGCATGATTGAAAGAATTTTGCTCTATTAAAAAAATCTTGCATCACTATTTTTGATTTACAAGAGTGATAATTAACATTATTTCAGAAAATTTTCTCTGACATTCCTTCTCTATCTATGAAAAATATAATAGATCATACTACAGTTGTGCTCTCGACATAGTTATTAGAAGTGCAGGGCCAATAAAATTGGTATAAAATTAATGTTCCCTCTAAGAAATACTGAGCAGGCGAAGCCAACAAATGTGTAACACAATTCAACCTCAAATCAATATACCATATTCAAATACTTGTATTTGTGTAACATAGCCTGTTTATGGAAAAATAGCAATGTATTTTAGTTATAAAAAATACATTCCTATTTTTCACCATGTTGTAATGGAGTTCTGTCAAGTAAATGCCAATTAAATCTATATAATACATAGTCAACATTTTTATTAAATATACTTTTACAGTATATAAATACTTATAAGGTATATAAAAAAAAGTATTTAATAAAAGTAGTTAATTGGCTCATATTACGATTGAAAAAAAAATGCAATGCATAAGTATATTTCTCAGATATATTACCCCTTCCCTATTGGACTGCATAGAAAATATTTCAAAAATATTTCAAAAAATTATTCAGTTATGTTGGCGTTAAGCAAACTTGAAAATTATCAAGATTTATCACAGTATTTGGTAACGCAAAAATTAGTGTTCACATGAAAATTTCGAAACTGTTACTATAATTATCATAGATGTCAACTATTTCAACAGTTAAGACATTAGCAGTCGGTGGGTTAATTTTATTAGTTTCCCTGTAGTGTGAAAGAACACAAGATAGGTGACCACGGGCCCTAAAATTCTGAAAAAAGGACCGCTTAGAGGGAACATTGTAAAGGTTACAATATAACACGAATTTCTACAAAAATAACACGTAGTATAAGTAGATATAATAAAATACTATATATATATATCAGAATAATCTAATAAGTTAAACATTAAAATCATGGTTTGTCTACATAAATAGTTCAGGTATTAATAATATTTTTTTAAAAGAAATCGGCAGTACTAATTTGAACCAGTTTACGCAAATATAAACACAGTTTTTACATACCAATTCTACACCACAATATTGTAAATATTTTCCAGCAAGCCATTTTGCTCGTACATTTAATGGAAGCATTTATAGTACATGCCTATTACTATTATAAAATTGCGTCAAATTAATACACATATAATATTTTGTACAATTATTACTATCAAACTATATTTCTATGCTTAAACATATTTATTTGAAAATTAATGTAAAAACTTATCTATAAATCTGAATTGTTTGTAACGTAATGATAATAAAATGAATTTCACAAATTTGACAGGTATTTGTAATTATTATAGTTTTTTTGCTATTCATTGTTAGCTTGTAATGCACATTGCAATGTTCAAAATGCAAATACAATTATTACAGAAAGAATTCAAAAAAATGGCATTGTAATAAAACAAGTTGCATAACGTCATCATGCAAGAGAATGTGACGTAAGTGTAAATTAGTAAAATATTCAAAACGTTACTATAACTTGCCAGACATTTGGATTCAATCAAAAACTGTATATATTCCTTCCCCAATTTTGATTAAGTTTTTTAATACATCATACATGGTTATTTCGACTATGTATATTAAGTTGAATTTATTTTCTCTGCAAATTATTTGTTTGTTAAATTTTGTCAAATATTAGTTCTATACTTCTTGAAAAATGCACTTAATCACTTTCTCTTGTATAATGATTGTACATTTTGCGTAGTGTTTTTTCCCAGTTTAAATTCCTAAATATGAAATTATCATCTAGATTCTAGTATTTTTTGATAAGTTTAAATGTTTCTTTTCACATAACTATCAAACAGAAAGATATTATCACATTTCTTCCCATCACATAGATCTATTGTATGTATAATATATATTGAAAATTTACCATATTTTTTTAGTACTGTGAAAAATTCACAAATAGTTTTTGAGTATTTATTATTTCAACATAACCAAATTAAAACGATTTTGAGGAAAATTTTAAAAATAAATATTTTTAATATTGCTAAGCAAATCTGTGACTTTTATCATTTTGGTAAGTCAAAAACGTCATATAAAATAAATGCCATACACCCTTGACTGAAAAATGATAATATTTTATATTGAATGTAAAAGTATTGAATTATAAAATTTCAATTTGCTCAAGTTCTTTCATAATTTTCATTTTTACAATCAATCAAAAAAAAATCGTTTTTATGACAACCATATCAAAAAGTATCATTAACAATATGAGTCAGATAATGCTAGTCAAAGAAAAATTTCAACTATCCATAACTACAGGGTGTTAATAAGGAGTAGTAACATTTACTTCTCTACTAGAGTATAATATCTAAACTAAAAGTACAAAAAACACCGAATACACATAATATCAATACGTATAAAAAGATAAACATTTTTAGACGATAGACAAAACACCCTGTGTTGTACATTTTTTATTACAGTAAACATTAAAACCACTTTATATTCAAAAAGAAAGAGATGTTAACGGCTTCTTAGTTTTAGATGACTTAAGACTGGAAAGGTAAAATTGCTTTTCAAGAAATACTCACACCTGATAGGGCAACTGAGTTTAATTTTCATGAGTAGAAATAATGATAATAAAATAAACAATATCATTATATTTTAGGTTTATATATCTACATTAAAAAACAAATATTTGGGAGATAATTTACATAAAAAATCGATTTCAATTTATGCATTTGGTTATACTTATGGGGGCATCCATAAATGACTTGGTTTTTTTGACCATCTACCGTCATATGTTTTGCCCCTATCAAAATTATTGAGTATTTTTGAACAACCTATCCAAAAAACTTACATTGTAGTTCTTATATATTTTATTATACTTGCTACTCAAATGCTCTAGGCACAAATTAAAAGTACACCTTCTATCCATAAGGTAAGAAATAATTGAAAAATGTTTACTAAAAGTTATAAGGAATCCTATTGATACCATCATTTCTTTGCAAATAAACTTAAATAGTTTGGATCTAACTTTTTTAATGTCTGAAATGGCTTCATATCTTTATACAATGTAACCTTAATCCTTCACTGTTGAAGGAATAATAATAAAATGTATTTTGATTTTTACTCACTTTTTGAATGGAGTAAAGAAATCAATTACTACTTGAAAAGAATAGAAAAAATTCAAGATTAATTCAATGCCTTCACTGTTACTTGATTTTGTCATTCATTTAGGAAATTCCTAGTTGATTTTTGCTGTCTGTTCTTAATGACATATTTAGTGATTTTTTTAGATTTGTCATCAATTAAACAAAAATCTTTTGTATTTTATTTAAAAAATGCTCATCAGCTGATATTTCAATACTGTGGCAGAAACAAGGGCTGGCTCAATGTCAGATTGTAAATTTTACACTGATCAATGCAAGAAAATAATATATCAGAAAAAAAATCAGCCATATTTCTTAATTTACTACAGTATGACTTCAGGTATAGCACAACAAGGTTCCAGCGCAATCAATGACAGACATTGGATATCTCCAGTCGTTATTTTAAAGCAATACTCGAATTTCCAAGAGGCTTTTAAAGAATAATTGAATGGCACTATTTGAGGATAAATTTATAATTAAAATTATACCAGGTTATTTCTATAACAAAACAGATATTTTCATTTCACTTTTGTGAAGGGTCTTTCAATAGGGACACTTGAAATTTGTTAAAATGGAAATAAAACAAGTTGTATATGAGATATCAACTCTGTTATACACGAAATATATTTTATGGCAATTAGTATGAAATATAATGTCATTCAAATTTCCAACGAAGCTTTGCATGCTGACATATTTGGGAGGACCAATTTTCAATGACTGAATTTGTTAACTTTGTTGAACTTCGTGGGCATAAATTTTGTGCGGCTTATTCGAAAACATTGGCGATTAAAAATAGCCCCAAAGGAAGAAGTCTAAAGACTAAAATCGCAGGATCCCGGTGGCCAGTTCCATTCCTACAAAATCTGATGATGTGCACACATTGTTCAACCCTATAACCTTCCATGGTGATTTGTTAATTCTATTAAACAATTGATAACAAATTTGTGAGATGTCACAATAACAATATGGCTGCTATAACCTAACAAATTCCAAGCGTCTCTATTGAAAGACTCTTTTAGCATATAAATAATTTTAACAATAAATAATTGTAATAAATTTTCAATGCAAAGAAATAAAGGTGGGATGAATAAATAAAAAAGACAACATTTCAATACATTTTTTATATTTTCTATTATTTTTATAGATTCATATATATATTTTCTTTGTGTAATAGTAAATATTTTTTTATTTTTATACGGCACTAAAAAACAAAACAGGGTACTAATTACAAAAGAAAAAGAACAAAGACAATTTGCTATATAGGTACACATGTTCCATATAAATACATAATAGACGAGTTCTATGAAGTTTATTGTTCATAATGAAGCTCTACGTTGAAAGAAACTACATAGTAATTATTTTAGAATATGTACAACATACTAAGAATATAATTTCAATACAATAAAAAACATAATCAATAATTTTAGATTTTAATATCTATAGGTACACGTAAATAATTAAAATTATAAACATTTCCTTTAATGTTTTCGTTATCGTTTCACCGTGTACTGAATAATATTGATTTCAATATCTATAGCTTTATGGTATATAAATGAATTGCTCTGGCAAAAAACATTAAGTTTTGGTTCAATTTTTTTGTTTAAATATTCCTTTGATTCTTAAAACAGGCTCAGTTAGAAAGAATTTCATAATGTTAAACGATTTTGTTTCGATAATTTTTTAAATGTTTCTCAGGATTAAAAATAAAGTATTTTAATTAGGATGAATTAATGTTTGAGAAAAAAGATAATCTTTAAGTTGGTTTATGTGAACCATAACCACCTTAAACAGTAAACATTTAATGGAACAGTATTATAAAGGATGCCTCAAACTACAGACACAATTTATAAAATTTATTAACTGCACTTTATCAATTCCATAATTATTTTTAAAAATGATGCCATCATCTCAAATTTGTCACTCCTTTAAATTCAATATTTAATAGTATGTGATGCAAACATTAAAAAATAATTTAACAATACTAATGTTGTCAGATTTGTTTATTCTTAATGTTTTCTGCCAAGCAATGGTTTTAAATTTTCATTAAAATGTTCATTTAATTGATTTTGATTTCAATCAGATTTACATCTAATTAAAATCCAAAAGACTTTTATATATATCAAAAACAAAGTTTGAAGAATTTTGTTGATTTCTATGAGACATTTATGTAATTTCGTCAGTTAGGGTTCAATGGAGATAAATAATAGTTAAAACTGTATTAATCACAAGGACATGTCCTGAATATATTACTTGAGCTGCTGTAAAATTGAGGAATTGGTAAAAAAAAAATTCAAATTGATAAAAAAGACATAAATGTTAAATAATATTTTCATTTAATATAACTACAGTTTGTAGATATCATTTATGACGTAAGCTGCAATATATTAAGCAAAACACAAACAAGAAACAATTTTCGTTGACAGCGTATATCCATGCTGGACATGAATGCATTGATCAACATACACAAATGCTTTTAAGGTGTTAACTGTCACTTCTTGATGGAAAGGCATGATATTTTAAATAATAAAAACCAATTTTTTTAGTACTTATTTCCACAATATATTTTTTGATCAGGACCGGTTTCGCTCATCGCGAGCATTATCAACTGACAGAATACAATTTACAAACAAGTCTATTTATACAAAACAAAAAATTAATTTGAGTTAAAGGTAGCAGGTGTACAAAACCATGGGTTAAAGAACTAGGAAACAATTTACATAAAATCATACAATATTGATACAAATAAAGTAAATTAGTATTTATTACTAAAAACTACAAAATATATTGTGGAAATAAGTAAAAAAAATGTGTTTTTATTATTTAAAATACACAAATGCGTTCAATTTATTTTGTCTGATTTCAAAAGTTGCTTAAATACAAAAGAAATGATTGGAGTCTTGATATGTTCAGTTATTTGTAAGATGAATCATTAATAAGCCATGGTGCATACTTTTTGCAAGGAAAAATAAGATTGAGTTATCAATACGTCCATGCCATACACGGATATATATTCCAGATAAATGTTATGAATATTCTTCTTTTATTGTACTTGTCTATATAAAAAGCGTGGGAAGGATAGTAATGTCCACTACAGGCAGATGATATACTTAAAATTGTGTCTAAGTATACTTTCTCATTTGGAATATGATATGTACCCATAGTGTATAGTAAAGAGTAGGTTTTTCAATTTAGATTTGATACTGATTCACAATCATACTATAGTTTAAAATGAAAAATAACGGCTAAGTCGAGTGTAATACAGAAGTATCTGGATATTCTCTGTTTTAACAATAATAATACTTCCTTTATCTCAGATTAATGAAATTTGCAGCTACAATAACGGTAAAATATTCCATTTAACGCATAACCTAATGACATTTGAAATAGCGGAAAATAACAAAATTCTTCAAGTCTTCCAGTAAAAAAAATTATATGTTTTAAATTAACTAAATATCATTAACATATATCGAAGAAGAGTCACAGTGTAAAATAACACGGGGTTAATCATTATTCATGTCATTTATAAATATATTTTATAGCAACAATATAATAATAATTATCAATATTACATGTAGGATATGGCAATAAATACGTTTTACCTTACAATAGAAAAAGTCCATTTCATTTTTGGCTTTAAAGATTATTCAATAGCAACGCGCGAATTTACAACAGCGTTAAAACAGGCTTACAAATAACAATCAGGGCGTCTGATGGGAGATTCAAAGCAATATTCATTTATATGGAAAGTTATCAGGCAAGATTATGTCTCTCTATCAAAATAAATAAATGCATAAGATTCACAAAATAAATTTAAAACTTGTAATAACTTCGGAATCGGTGTAACAATAGTTAACTACTGGGTAAGGATTAAAGTCCAATTTATTTTACATCTCTATATATTACTTTGAGACAATGGAGAACTTTAAAAACAGTTGAACTCCAATTTATCCTTTTATTTTATATATAATTAATTTTACTGATTTAATTAATTTATGAATATTAGAAATCATAATAAATAAATGCGATTTGTGTATTGTTTGTAAGACTTTGATAGCTGCACATTCATCATGTAGCATTTTAGTGGAAATGTTAAATGTGATTTTGCACAATAACTTTGATTGAAAATCAACAAGAAAAACCACTTTATTTTTAATCATAGTTTACGTCGATGATTCAAGGAGTATCAACAAAACTTTGTGGGAATGTAATGCGATAAACGACACAAACACGACAGTATAATACAGTCACAAGTCAACAATCTTTTGGCTTATAATTTTTTGTTTATTTTCATTAGTGCTTTCCAAAATGATAGACCCACTGCGCAGTAATCCAATGTACATCTAATAAAATTACACAATTGAGAAATGAAAATATATAAATGAGTTTCTGAAAAAAGCAATTTGTAATTATAAGACAATTTCTATAGCCACCCTGATCGCGCGAGTATATAATATTATATTTACCATTAATAATAGACTTATTTTACCAATACCATTCATTTGAAATTCGATTATACATTACATGTCTTCTCCATAGACAATTATTCACAACACTAGAAAACAAAGACTAAAATAACATGAGTGACAAAACACACATTCAATTGAATCAGATTAGAGTTATGGATTTTTTCACCTTTATTCTCATCAGTCATGATAATTCCTTAGAGAATTTCTTGATAATTACAATGGCATATTACTTGAATATATTCAGCAGATGGTAATAAAATCAAGAGGTACTATATACTCACCATTGCTAGGTACAAGATTGACATGGTATATTATGATCAGAATCTCAATGACAATTCATGTCATATTTTTGTTATTTCACATAAATTGATAATTTTTATGTATATTTATTTTAGAATAGTGACAACCAATTTAATTTTGAATAGATACATTAATTGACTTGCATGGTTCTAAATTAATAACATTGTTGTATGCAACTGTGAATCACAAAAATTGTCCCAAGCATAAAATTGCATGCAACTACTGTTTTACAGTATTGGAATATGCAAAAATGAAAAAAAAAATATTATCAATGGAATATTATTATTCTTGATACCATTTTAGCAGACATGCATGAGATATTAAAAAATGAATTCGGTCCTTTTTTGAATAAACGGTCGCTTTCATAGATGTCTCTATCAGAAGCAATAAAAAATACCCATAAATCCAACATGATCAAATCAAAACTGCATTTTTTTCGACAAAACATTTATCACACAATAAATAATAATAATAATTAAAAAAAAAAAAACAAACAGAACATGAAATCATGTAATCAAAATACATATTTTCTATAAAATATGTGTTATAAAAATCAAAGATGAGCTGCACAGATCACAGAAAAAATAAATATAAAGCTACACAATTTAAAAAAAATCGAATATTTGAGATATTTGAGTAGCCAAAATAAATAAGTAAAAATTTACAAATGGGCATCAAAATTTATTAAAAATAATATTTTATTCAAATTTAAGTGATACCAACATAACCTGCTAAAATAAACAGTACCACCTATATTGGTTACAAATAATAAATTTCTATAAATACAATGATTTTAAAAATAAATGACAAAAAAAATTGTAAATTGATTATACTCAAAGTGTAATGATAGTGGTTAAAATAAATTTCAGATTCAGTTACAAAGATAAATATTCAAAACAGTCATATTTATAAGAATAAAAAAAATACGTATTTCAAAAATGAGTACGTACATACTTATAGATTAAAATTGTATTACATATTGACAGTCCAAATAATTGCATTATGGAATTGGCTAAATATTATAGCGTTGTCCAGATAAAAAATACCTTTTTAAAATTATATATAAATGTAGACTTGCAAGATGGAACTGTGAGTAAGGTATTAAAAAAAATTCTCATAAAAATTTATAGTAAATTTAGAGTAGCTTAACCAATAGAATGACACGACACAACAACCAATCAAATGACTAGTATAAAAAAGATACAACAATCAGAATATATGAATTACTACTAAGTGTATTAAAAAAAATAATTAAAAATAGTCAACAGCTATTTTTAAGAACAGTGTTAATGACCCTCCTTAATATTTGAATGGACAGAAATTCTTAGTCATCAATAAGTTAAATTTATTCTGAAAGAAATTTGTAACTCTAGATCCATCTAATTTGACAAATAGCATAGATAACTCAATCTGATCATATAGAAGAATGTCAGATATAAAGCAGAGAAATAAAAAAATATAACAAAGGATATCCCGATTACATTCAATTAACAAAGATAATAATATTTTCAAAGACCATAATGCAAGCCCACAAAAATACCACAACCTTCGTACACCCACCACTTTGGTAATGTTTTACTTTTATAATTATTCAATTTATTAATTATTTATTCATTATCATTTGTAACTAATTTATCCATTATCAATAAACTAAAATTTCTTCACAGTCAAACAAATGAATGTCCCACGGAACACACTAGTTATAATATCGAAAAAATCAGGTTAAAATCAAAGTTACATTGAGAAATATTCTAGAAATCTTGCAAATTTTACAGTAGCGTTTTGTACACTAATTAATAGTAAGTGATACTGCCTCTCAGATCAATTCATATCAGATTTTCACTAACATTTAAAATGTCATCTGTGTTAACACAGAAACATATAATTAAGTATTTCAATTTCAAGACCATCCCCTGAATATCTTATCATTTCCAACAGATTCATTGTTAACTTTGACCGAAAAATATCATTTTTTTCGTATCAAAGAATTTGATTAATTTTTTAATATGAGTTCCATTTCAAGATTACTTATATCGCTTTTGTTTCTTTATTCACAAATATCTGTATCGTCATTAACTTGACACATAATGGAATGACTACCCTGTATTGACACAAAAAAAGCATTTTCTTAACAGTCCACCAATAAAGAATCGATTGCCATTTTCAATGTATATTGAATAAATATGGGGCACTCCTGTAAATTCGTGAGTAACACGACAATATCTGACAATCAAAGCAAACACATAATAGACACGTATTTATAATTAATTTAAACGTTAATTTTAAATTGACTTACCAGAATATTTCTCAATGCATATAAAGTTTCCTCATTTAATAACCACAATAGTTATGAGAAAGTCAAGAATGTGTGTAAAACACACCGAATAAGATCGAAGAAATGTCTAGACACGATTAGGAAGAAAGTTGAATGATCACTTTTTATTCTTGAGAGAAACGTAAGTGGGATCTTTCTTCGACGGCTGCATTAAGCCGGTGCCGATATTGATGACATTATCTTCAATAGTCACCGATTTCTTTCGATCTTTCGACACACTGCTTCGAAATGAGGAGTTTAAAAGCAGAGGGAGATTCTTTCTGTCCTGTATCGGCGGAGGAAGCTGCGTCTGTTGAGGGTGAGGTACCTTTTGAATGCTGGCATACACCGGCACCAGCTTGGGATCGCAACCGGTGTTTTCTTGATAGTATGGCCTCGGAGGAATGAATGTGCGTTGGTTGGTAACGCAGATTTCTTCGTCTCATGTCTGCAATGCTGTATTTATCTCACGGTGGATGGTGGTCTGAAGCAAAATGAAAATTGAATGATAAATTAATCATATGTATTTTATGTCAGCCAAGTTTACAATTAAAGCAATACAATTTATTGGAGCACAGATATTCGTGTATGTTATTTTTTTGTAAAAATAATTTGTATGACTCTGATACGATTATTCCACGATGCTGCATGTGAAAACCAACAGAACTATTAAATAGAGAAAATTCTACTGGGTTTGTAATCGAGTGGTGGAAAATCGTCCTTTTTGTTAGAGCCCACAGGTTCAAATTCAGTTTGGAACACTGAAATTTTTCAGATCTATTGATTTACATTTAAAAGTATTATTATGCACAAACCTATCTGATCACAAAGCACAAGAATCGCGAGAGTGAATAGCTAATCACTAATTTTGACCAAGCTATATTTTTTTCAATACTCTCTCAGAAAGAGAGAAAGCTGAGGGACATTATAAAAGAAATCCTCGATGAGCAACCTTTGTGGAGCTTCCACTACTAGTCTATATGCTACTTGCTAGAATTATAATACACAGTCTTTAAAAAATTTCAATCATCCACCAATCTTAGAGTCAGATATCTATGGCACTTAACAACCATCCCGTATAACATTAGATAACTCACCAAGTCATGAAGCTGCTGAGCGAGTTGCGCATTGATGGTGAGCAGGACCTGTTTCTGATCATCATGCGCTGAAATTGAAAGGTTCAATTGACTCTGGGCTTTTTTCAGCTGCTGCGACAGGTCGGCATTTTCTTTCTGTAATGAGAAAATAAATTACTCCTTAACAGTTTTTTCACAAGAAAACATTCAAGTAACCGCAAAAAAAATTTCCTCGATTATTTCTTTTTAAATAAATCAATATATGAAAAGTTCCAACATAAATTTTGATCTATTTAATAAACAAATGACACCCATGTAAGTAACCCATGAAACTTACCATCAAATCTTCGCTTTTGGTGGATAATTCTGCTTCCAGGTCATTGACTCTAAGTCTGAGGATTGATATTTCTTTTCTCAATTCATCAGCAATATCTCCACCACCTGAAAAGGTATATCCAATCTTAAATTTTGTTATCATTTTTCAGATAGAAAAATTTGTTAAAAAGGCACTATCCTGTCTGCCATTGTCCATTGTCCGAGATATACTGTGCACTAAGTATAGTCTCGGGAGTGAAATTAAGAGTGCTACTGTTGTGATCCAAATTTTAGGAATCATACTACTGCTTAGCTCAGTCTGTGCTGAGAATCATTATTAAAATATACACCCCAAATACCAACTAACCATTATATAGTAAAATAATCATGTAGACTATGTGGACCTTATCACCACAGTGGTTTTTTTTCTACAAATTACAGATACAGATTATATCTCACACCATAAAAATGACTAATAGATTATTACTGGATACTAATAAAAATTAATTACTGATTGAATTGACATTTATTAAGTAGAACTCCATTATAACAAGAAGAAAAAATAGCAATGTATTTTATTTCTGAAGGTATATAGTTGATAGCTATTTTGGCTAATGCCTTGTTTCGGTCTGACGAAGGCATTAGCCAAAATAGCTATCAACTATACACCTTATAATTTTTGTAGAAATACATTGAAAAATAATTGGAAATTAGTGGAAAATCTCTGACTTGTTCGCATATACTGTGGTAGAGTGAAGAAATCATGTTGACTTAGATGCAATTATTGCAAATTATTATTACTATGGAAATCAGGTCTGTAATAATTTATAATTAACTATATATAATTGAAGGAACTTTCCAACAAGTTAACCAATGCAACATATAAGAATTGTATTGCAACATGTCAAAGTAAAGGAAAAAAAATAGAACTAGGGATGGTTAACGATTAAGTCGTCCAACTAATTTAATCTATATCAACAAAGATGGTTACATTAATTCCTTTTAGCATTACCTTTGGTGTTTTCCAAATTGTGATGGTAGTGAGCTTTGACCCTGGCGTTTTCCTCTTTATAACTGTGCAGCTGCCTCTTCCACTCCTCCACATTGGCAGTGGACTCTTGCAGCGCACTGGTCAACCGCAGGTTGTTGCTTTTCAGCGTTGACAATTCCACTTCCCACTTTTTGGCGTTGGCAGAACTAATGACAAAGAGAATAAAGGCATCATTTCTATGATGATAGTATACGCCCATATATTAAAAAAACAATCGAGTTTTCATAAACAACTCCTGAGACAACCATGGTTATCAATTGACACATAACAAGGAAAAAAAAGCATGTTATTGCTATAACGCTGTGGTACAGTTGTGTACATAATGCCGCCTGATTATATAACAAGTATAAAATAATGATCATAAACTTAACGTTTTTTAATGTGAAAAGATGATTTCACTCGATTTATTATAGCACAAATAAATGAATGTGATATTTACAATTGCATGTAACATAAAATTTTATAAATTGTTCGGACCAATAAAATGACTGGCCGCTGGTTGGCGACCACTGATTAAAAGACTTAAAGATGATAAAAATACATAAAAATGTTTTTTATTGCAAATGGAACATATTATGTGCTGAACTCCCAATGGAACATTAACAAATATGGATTTAATAATGACTGGTATTATATCTCATTTTCTCTTTTTTACACAGGGCCTATTTTTATTGTAGCAGAGTTTCGTTAAAAAACAAAGATGTATGTTTACTAAGCGATTTTATTTCAACAGTTTTGAATAGTGACTTAAACATAAAAACTGTGACTAGCGCACGTGTATAAATAAATGTAAAAATCTATAGATAAAAAAATAATATTTCTTTTATTTATAACCTACTTGAATGCAAAGCACAACGCTACACCTGCTCAAAATCTTCCATTCGCATACATAGTTGACAGGTAGCAAAATTATGTAAAAATTTTTAGATATCAACTGGAAAACATATGTATGAAAAAATCTATACAGTTTAAAAGAAATAAATTTCTTGCGAAAACAATGTTTTTTTATGTGTTAAAAAAAGTTAGATAATTGTGTAAACATATTTCTGAATTTGGCCCCGCAAAATTCTGAAAAAATACATACAAAAATTACGAAATTAAAACCGATAATGATAATTAAGCGTGAAACACGATTTTAGTAAATTGCAGGCGTAAAAAATAGGAATACAGTCGATGGACGCAAAGAGCCGCAGTCTTATCCGAGAGCGAAAATTGTGCTACATATTTCGTATCGCGTATAAAATCGAGAGTGATTTATTGCACCTGGAAGTGAAAATAGCAACACTGGAACAAATTTTATTGACCCGCTAGCTGCCTAGCCCGGTTGGTTTGTGTTTATCGAGACATTTTATATCGCCATATAGTTAATAAGGCATTTTTATTGTAAGCTTCACACAAGGCAATAAATGGCCGTAAAATATGTAACATATTTTTCATAAAATAGAACACGTTTTTGGTTGTACTTATTCCACAACTTTTATTATCAGCAACGCTACGACGGCGAGCGTTACTGGACCTGATCATTCGGTTTAATAATTATAAAAAAACTTTTATTTTGTATTGCTTGCGAAATAGTCACAGTTTCCTGCTTGTAAATTTCTGGTATGTAAAGTCTTTATATCGCTTTTCTGCATATATTATATATCAATTTAAAACTATGGTATCGTAACACCTATATGTTTTCAGCTCATACCTCAAAAACCTTAAAACTAAAACATGGTATATTTTAGTGTATAAATCCACTAAGTGATTTTTCGAAAAAGATAAAATAATTTTTCCAAGCAATCTGAAAAGATCGAATATCTTTCTTAAAATATAATAGAAATTAAGTTGGGCTCGTTTACTAGGGCGTACAAATACATATTATTACATGATGTTATATTACATATAAAAAAGCAAACCAATCTACACAAAAATGAACAAAAATAAACTAGATTCATTTTAGTAAAAAATCTATTATTATTTAGAACTTATAAAATGAATTTAGTGCGATTCTCAAACACAACGATTTCATGTGTGGAATTTATAATTAATAAAATATTCGGTACTATCTCGAAAAGTTTTGTATCGTAATTTAATATTAACTTTGATCGAAGTATAAGCCTCATGTTTAAAATTGAAGTATCTGTAAAAAATCTATAGTCATGGGGATAAAAATATAATAGACAGATTTAGCTACATTTTCGATATATGAGCGATTGATTACTTTTCTGAAAATTTATTTTCAAGCATCATTACAATTACTAACTGAATTTTTCCACTTAAACGTAGCAGTGTTCGCTTATTTGAAAAACATCATCGAAATAAATGTATCGCAAATACTCATCATGTATTGATTACAATTCATTTCTTAGTGAAAGAAATTAAGGTATAAGTTACTATTTAAAATTACTATAAAATGTTTATAAAAATTTCTAACACTATTTTTCACTCAAAATTAGATATACGCGAATCATTTAAGGATATTTAAAATCATAACCACCACGGCTATGGGCTTTCAGTCATTGCAAAGATAGGATTATATAGGATATGCCACCACCTGCCCGTATGAAATGTGATTTTCATTACGTTTGCATATAAAAATTAGAGCGAAAAATCGCTTAAATGCAAGACCTGCGTGTCTCTTCAAAAAAAAAGAGCATCTCTTCACAGGTATTGTAACGAATAAGCAACAACAGTCAAACCATTAATAAAAATAATATTGTTTTGTAATTCATACATAAAATGTACATTTTTTTATGTATTCAATGTATTAAGCAAAAAAATGTATTTTTCCAAATTAAAAAATCGAAACACATTTTTCATAGGAGTGCGGAGCCTATTTTCAGATTCAAATGGGTGCGTATCACTTGGAATGTCAAGAAACACTGCTGTAAGACAACAACAAAAGACGGGTAGTTTTTGAATGACTGCTTGTAACGTCTCACAAGCAATCGCTATGACTCGAATGCTAAGCAATAAAGTGTACTAAAGGATAAAATATCAATTAAGGCACATTGTAGATTGAATGCAACCAATTCAACGTACAAAAATGGGACTTTTAACAATATGAAATACAAAAAATAATTCTGTCATGATGTAAGTTATCTTCATAAAAGGGTTCCCCGGTTTAATAGAACTGGTAATGACTGGTGAACATATAATAGTCAACAGAATATTTTTTCTTTTCATAAATTGTAGCCAGAAGTACGATTTGTACAAGAATCGCATATATGCACATAAATTACGGTCACAGATGCATAGTTTAACAACACCCCGGTGTTAAAAAAATTACCAATGTTCATTTCTAATATAATAATTTGTATGTACACACATACTTCCAGGTATTACAATATTATTAAAAAAAGATTGAAGAAAAAACAGTAGTGAATTACTTAGGACCAAAAACTCACAAACATTACATTGAGAGTCAATGAAAAAAAAAGACGCAGTATTATTAAATTTCGACAAGAAAAATGTGCATTATGTAATTTATTATAGTTTGCAGTAAGGGCAGCATTTCTCGCTATAATTTTTTTTACGAGGTCTGGTTATCAGCCACTTTATCAATGTTCAATTTTTCCATGTGACAAATTCGGAAAACCTATTTTCAAAATCAATATCCCCAGCTAATGGAAACAAGTCCCGCATTATACCAACATGGCGGCGGTGGACATTTTAGTTTTTTGATCGTCGCAATATTTGTGATAAATGTTTTTTTAAGCTAAATATTTTACTTGGAAGCTTATAATTGCTAGTACACAAAATATTATGAAAACTCAGATTGACAAATCACTCGAGATCAACTCGAAAAGAAAAAAATAATGACACGTTAAAGATTTTTTTGCTGCCTTCTCAAGAGTCCAGATTGAGCTGAACGCTAGGGTAAAGCTAAACCTCTTAAAATACAGATGAATCGTTGTTAAAACATTAAAATATCACTGCTTAAAATTAGTTTTATGTTTTCTTTGTTTGATATATTAATATATTGAGACTTTCTATAAAAATACAAATATAAAAAAATAGTTTCCTAGCCAATAACTACGTTCGTTGCCATTGAAAGGGTTACACATTTATGATCACTTACCGCGTAGATTTCGTAAATTTCTACCGATGGACGGGGCAGTTAAAAACCGAGTTAGTGGTAAACATAAACAGTCTAACGTGGCCGGATTTAATATAAACCGTGAAATAATTTATATAGCGTAAAGTAAATATTAAACACTCTTATCTCAGTAATATTTCAAAGTCTGCAGACAGCCGACGTCGGTAGGAAAGCTGTTTTATATATATAACTTATAGAAGCATTTCATTACTCATTACAAATTGCATTTTTTTCAAGCACATTTCAGTGTTTGCCAAACAGTCGGACAAGGAAAATGTAACAATGGCTAGTACTTAAGTAATAATTGTCGTTTTTGGGTCAGATAAGTGAAAGATTTTATACAATGCATTAAATAAAAAATCAACTTCCAAATCGGTGTTGATTACAAAATAAACTTAGTGCAATATTGTCATAATCCATTTTTTAGTTTAATAATTTCACTCTGAAAATACGCCCTGCGATTTTTTTAAAAGTATTTATTCAAGCGACTATTTTGCAAAATAAGCTGACGGTAATTAAAGCTAGAACCTTGTGTCACTTATATGTTGAGAGTCACGTATTTTATGCATCTTGCCATAAGTGTAAAAAAAATGTTAAATTTCGTAACAGATATAATAATATGCATATACTTAAAGCTAAAATAAAAAAAAAAAATAATATTAATAATTTTTATTCTTAAATGTAAGGTTTTTAGTGAATATAATATAATTACTGCTACCGATCGTCGCACAAATCTCAAAAAAAAGAATCTGTAAAAATATGCTCCATGCTTAGTTGTAATAAATTTTAACTGGATATTTTTGTAATTTATGATATCGACTGAAGGTGCTTGATGGAACTTCAATATTAAATTTGAATTGTTGCAACTTTGTACGATTCCATATGTCTTATCACAAACGACCCGGGTTTCGCCGATTTTTTGGAACTGACAGTTCTGTTGCATCCGTGCGATGGAATACCTGAAGATGCCGAAGGGCGAAACCCGGGTCGTTTGTGATAAGACATATGGAATCGTACAAAGTTGCAACAATTCAAATTGGATATTTTTGTATTCATTGATTATATTTATTCATTTTCCATTATTTTTAAATGATTGTATTGTCTTTAAATTGTATATAAATTTTATTAATCGAAATTGTTTATTATTTGAAAGTAGTCTCTTAATAAAAATGCATGCTAAATTGACGCCAGAATTGAACATTTAAAATACCTTAATACGCTTGAATGCAAAATTTAAAAAAAAATACACAATATACGTGTATACTTATATGCCACGTGGATCTACAATAATAAATAATATTTAACTTCACAAAATGAGGCAGTATATCAAAGTAAATTAAGTACCAGGTAGTACCGATTACCGCAGTGAAGAACGCCTAACGCGTTTCGAATGAAAATATTCAATAAATTGGACTGACAGTAGTTGCTCGCTGGCGAGAAAGCGCTTGGTTTTGCTACCGAGACGTCTCGGTTCGAATGCCGGAAATGTCATGTCGCCTAGGCATTTTCAACAGAAAGCTATAGTATTTGTCACATATTTAATGCACGACAGGAGGCTGTCGTATACTTTCAAAAGCGGGATATTGGACGTTCAAATTCGTGCTACATATATACGAGCAAAATGAAAAGAGCGATAAGTCTAAAATTGAGTTAAAAAAATGTTCAATATGCGCCTACATTACACTGAAAAGGAATTAGCGTATTCGAATTATCAACTAAAAAATGTTTGTTTTATATAAATAAATTTCGTTCCGTTAGCAAATCAAATGTGAGTATCATTAACGTTTTACCGTTATATTTTTACAAATCCTTAAAATTTTAATTCCGGTATCATGTTTCCCGGATACCAGTTCTATAACATTCATGTGATAGAATGCCTGACGACGCCGAAAAGTGAAACCCGATGAGTGACCAAAACACGTGGAAACGTAAAATGTTTTAACAATTCTAATTTTATATAGAAAATTCATCAGGCACCCTCATTCGATATCGTAATATATAAAGCTCGAAATGAAGCGAATCTTGTTTTGGCTCATTCGAAAAGTGTCGACTTTGGACTGGATTATTCGTCTCGTTATATTATATTTGAAATAGTCTGAGACGAAATCATCACTGAGGGTGTGTCATAGAAATATTCAGTAAAATATAACCACGTTAATAATCAACACGGAGAATTGATAGTTTATTCAAACGGCCAGTCTTTCAAATTCATTATCAAACATTTCTAAAACCACAACGTCATAGTGATTTAAACGATTTCATACAACAACAAAAAAAAAACTCAAGTGCCGTCACACAATGTCTCCTTTAAAAAATATTAAAATATTGCACGCAATCGATCCCAATTCCACAAACAGCTTTTGTCAGCGAGCACGCATTTATTTCCCTTGGAAGCAAACGCAAAAAAATCAATTTGAAAGTCCATATACATAGTACAATGTTATCACGACTGTGCTATTTATTACATGGAAGGATTGAGACTACAAATAAAATCGAAAGCTATTTGCATACGCAAACCATGAAAATAATTAACCAGTTAACAATTCGGTAGTAATCTCATAAGAGCCTAACAAAGAGTAATGTGTATCGATTTGGTTAGCCGGTTTTCGCTCGATAGGTTTTTAATATAGAACACGTCACACGACCACAATTACGCTGAGAGCCCCTGGTCTTAATGATGATACAATCATTAGATTACACATCAACCAAACCTTCGTTAAAATCGCTCTAACGACGCAGAAGCCAATCAAACACAATCCCGATAAATACCCACTCACAATTTTCGACTCATTGATTGGCACATAAACTGTCCTCTTAGCGCCCTAACGACATATGGGCAATATAGTAGGCGATAAATTACTGAATGAATCCGTTCTCTCTCTCTCTCTCTCTCACACACACTCACTCTCACACTCGCTCTCACTCTCGCTCTCACACTCGCACTCACTCTCACTCTCGCTCTCACACTCGCTCTCACACTCGCTCTCACACTCGCACTCACACTCGCTCTCACACTCACTCTCGCTCTCACTCTCAGTCTCGCTCTCACTCTCAGTCTCGCTCTCACACTCACACTCACTCTCACACTCGCTCTCAGTCTCAGTCTTGCTCTCAGTCTCGCTCTCACACTCGCTCTCACTCTCAGTCTCGCTCTCGGTCTCAGTCTCGCTCTCACACTCGCTCTCACACTCGCACTCACTCTCGCTCTCGGTCTCAGTCTCGCTCTCACACTCAGTCTCACTCTCGCTCTCACTCTCAGTCTCGCTCTCAGTCTCGCTCTCACACTCGCACTCACTGTCACTCTCGCTCTCGGTCTCAGTCTCGCGCTCACACTCGCTCTCACTCTCGCACTCACTCTCGCTCTCACACTCGCACTCACTCTCGCTCTCACACTCGCTCTCACACTCGCTCTCACACTCGCTCTCGCACTCGCTCTCAGTCTCGCTCTCACAGTCGCACTCACTCTCACTCTCGCTCTCACACTCGCACTCACTCTCGCTCTCAGTCTCAGTCTCAGTCTCGCTCTCACTCTCGCACTCACTATCGCACTCACTCTCGCACTCACTATGCACTCGCTCTCAGCCTCTCACACTCGCCTCACTCTCCGCTCTCACTCGCTCTCACACTCGCTCTCACACTCGCACTCACTCTCGCTCTCACACTCGCACTCACTCTCACTCTCGCTCTCAGTCTCAGTCTCAGTCTCAGTCTCGCTCTCACTCTCGCACTCACTATCGCACTCACTCTCGCACTCACACTCGCACTCACTCTCGCTCTCACACTCAGTCTCAGTCTCGCTCTCAGTCTCGCTCTCACTCTCGCACTCACTCTCGCACTCACGCTCGCTCTCACACTCGGTCTCAGTCTCAGTCTCGCTCTCACACTCGCTCTCAGTCTCGCTCTTAGGCTCGCTCTCAGTCTCGCTCTCAGTCTCGCTCTCACACTCGCACTCACACTCGCTCTCACACTCTTACTCTTTCTCGCTCTCACACTCGCACTCACACTCACTCTCGGTCTCAGTCTCAGTCTCAGTCTCGCTCTCACACTCGCTCTCACACTCGCAATCACACTCTCTCTCACACTCGCACTCACTCTCGCTCTCACACTCGCACTCGCTCTCGCTCTCACACTCGCACTCACTCTCGCTCTCACACTCGCTTTCTCACTCTCTCTCACAATCGCACTCACTCTCGCTCTCAGTCTCGCTCTCACTCTCAGTCTCGCTCTCACACTCGCACTCACTCTCGCTCTCACTCTCGCTCTCACACTCGCACTCACTCTCGCTCTCGGTCTCAGTCTCAGTCTCGCTCTCACACTCAGTCTCAGTCTCGCTCTCACACTCGCACTCACTCTCGCACTCACTCTCGCTCTCACACTCGCTCTCGCTCTCACACTCGCACTCACTCTCGCACTCACTCTCGCTCTCACACTCGCTCTCGCTCTCACACTCGCACTCACTCTCGCACTCACACTCGCTCTCACACTCGCTCTCACACTCGCTCTCACACTCGCTCTCACACTCGCTCTCACACTAGCACTCACTCTCGCTCTCACTCTCGCTCTCACACTCGCTCTCACACTCGCACTCACTCTCGCTCTCACTCGCACTCACTCTCGCTCTCACACTCGCACTCGCTCTAACTCTCGCTCTAACTCTCGCACTCGCTCTAACTCTCGCTCTCACACTCATTTTTCGTTTTCCCTTGAAAATCGTAGAATCGAGGATTTACTGTGAAACGTATAAATTTAAATTGTATAGCATAAAAAAATTACACCGGTTACGAAAAATAGTGATTTATATATTATATATATGTCCCATTTTATTTCGTGTATCTATCATAGGGATAAAATAATAACGATAAAAATTGAACCTTTACGATATCCATTTAAATTGTATTAAAATATTTATAAAACATCAAGTTAACTACACGATATTAATTTAAACGTATGAAGCACAAAACATATACTAACTAAAACTATATACGTCAAATATTATATTTAAATGATTCAATTTGGACCCAAACTTCTGCGTGATATATTATGTCAACATGAATGAAGTCATGTGTTCGCGATAGATAAAACATTCCCAGAAAAGTAGGAGGAACGCGTATTTTCCGAGATACAATGATGGACGGTGGGTAGGTATCTTTTTATATAAATTGTATATGAAGTCGAAATGCTTTCGATCTAACTGTTTAGAGCTTTTTGTTTTATTTTATAACACTTCAATGCAACTTTTTAGCTCTTAACACATCCATATGCTACGACGCATTTCGCGTGTGTCGCCTTGCAATTTCAAACGTTCTAATTTACTGTATGGATGCTTATTAATTATTGTCCATCGTTAATACACATTTCAAAAATGCTAATTTAACGTTTACGCTATATGAAAAAAAAAGTGGTAGAATAAATGATCGACTAAATGATCTCTGCAATAAAACATGATATCGCTACTGTACATCTGACTGTTGAAAATCACACCGATTGATTACTCAGATTAAAATTAAACTATTCTAAGCTAAAAATTTTGCTGGTAAAAAAGGTACAATATGTTGGTTCGATATTTATAACACCAATACTTACCAAAACAGTACACTGAAAATAACAGCACTATAATATAATATATTATTGATGGTAGAATATTTCAATCATTTAACCTTTGGAAGAGTTTGTTGTTTTTTTTTACCATGCCTACTTCTAAAAGGAGGAGTAAACAGACGTTTGATGGAAAAAATATAAGATATAGAAAAATATAGCTGATTAGTCGTGAAGCAATATTATGTTGTTTCTCAACCGGTGGTCCATGGAGATTTTTGTACGAGTCGAAACAATCAAATTGTATGTTTATATTTTATGGATTTTTAAATTATATTTGTTGTAACTATCTAAAAAAATCAAATAAATAAATATTTATTATTTTATTCCAATGATGATAGTCCGCAAAACGTTATTGGTTTTTTTAGTGCTCTGCGAATGTAAAAAGGTTGAGAAACTATGCTCAACATCACTGGTTCTCGCGTAGAATTTTACTGTTTTCGCATTATTTACATCAGCGGTTCTATGAAAATATCTCAGTGGCCGCACCGGTACGAATTACTTTGAAAAAAAAACACATTTTTACATAAACTACGAAGTTGTTAGAGGCCGCACTTTAGAACATTGAGAACTGATTTGATTCAAAAGAATGATAATGCAACAAGGGTAATTTAAATATTACAAAAATTCCGTAACGTCATTGCGGGGAACCCCAAACAGCTCATGATGATGATGAAAATGTCGAAACGCATGGCTAAATTATATATTATATACAAATAAAGATTTAAACTTTCAAACTACATTAATCACGAACAAGATGAATTGGATCGAAACGCTGGTTACATAAAAAATATTCTGAGGTTTAATAAAAATTTTCTGTTTAAAAACAAATAAGGAAATACTCTTTCGGCAGGCAGGTACATCGATATTAATATGAAGAAATCGTGCGGTTATAGAAGCATATCGAATCTTATATAAATTTAAATTGCGTACAGAGTGCGTAAGAAGTTATAACATTGTTCACCGGAATACTGGGGCGGTTATTTCTAATAGAACATATATTACAGTTTAAGTATACACTTAGTAAATGATTGAATTTACTACGCCAATTTAAGCCGTAAGGTAACTTCAAAATGAAAAAAAGCAACATAATTATTGAATTCATTACATAAACTACCGTAATTTATTTTATTCGTAGAACTACATTTAATTGAGTAATATATTATATAACAATATTTAATTCTACATGAATTATACAAAAAAGTTGAAAACTACTTCTTACTATGGCGTGAAGTAGGTGAAATAGATATCAAATACATGATATTATTAATGTAAAACTGTAATAATACTGAAATAACAAATTATTGGTCTCGTTACTTTCTTACATTTATTTACTTTGTAGCTGATTGGAATGCGTTCTCGCGCGTTCGTATGGATACATATGTGGTCACTACGGATCGAATACCAAGAAGACACATAAATTGACTATTCAATCATTTTAAGGATATGTGTCCAAGGTTAATTATGATTTATTTAAATGATCTCTTACACTTATTCATATTTCGATTTCTCTTTTTCGGAAAGAATAAAAACAGAATTATTTAATCCGAAAAACTCCCAGAGTACCTTTAATCAATATTTTTTTTATTTCCAAAGATATATTTATACAAAACCGCCGAAATAAACAAAAATATAAGGTGAAACTTTTTTGGGAGGGGTTATATTAACATGGTCTCAACATTTCACGAGACAATGAGATAAAAATTTTCCGAATGAATAAATTCGTTTTAAAGCAATCGATCAGAATTGATCGTACAAATGTATATATATTCATTATGAGAGGATTTCAAAAAATTTATGAAATAATAATTAACGAAATTATCGTCACTTTCTGAACAGCCTGTATTTCACGATAACAGATTAAAAAAAAAAGATTCGAATGATTCCGTTGCATAAAAAAATCATATAAAATTACATTCCGATTCATTAAATTATCATTATTCTAAGCCTTTAAACACTTAAAACAGAGGTAAGAAAAAAGAGAGTGAGCGTAAAATTTCTAATCTAAATATATAATAACGTAAATTTAGATTTGCAATTCAGACATGAGAAGGCAATAATTTTATTAGTAAAATTGTGGCAGCTTATATTATAATATTGTATAATGACACATCATTATGAAATATAATATTTTATTTTTATACACCTATTTAAGCCAAATCTTCCGTATATCAATCAGATGGCAAGATCGGAAAAACATAATCTCACTTTCACACTAATAAATTAATGGGCATGGTAAGTATGTTATAAAGATCTTCCAACTAAGCTAGTCAAGTGATCGACGTGTCCTATGGGACTTTGCCGAGATTAAAAGCAGCGGTGACAAAAAGTTCACACTTCGCTGGATGGCTATTCTTAGCGAACGTGCTGACCATTCCCCTTCGATCACACCATTAAAAATAATTGATTGATGGTAAAGTTTTTCATATTTACAATTCTTATTGTAAGCCTTAATGTTAATGCTGTACGTCATGTGAAATCGTAGTATGTATACGCGCATTTGTGAAACTATTTATTGTATGTATAATGTAAAAAATGCATTTTAATCTTATTATGCATGTTACTATGAAACAGTAGCGTTACTTTGCGGTAGAGAATCATGGCATCTAAAAAATATTACATTAAAATTCGAAAAAAAATACGTGTATTTGGACATTTGATGTGAGGTGGTTTGACTTGGTGATAAATTTTGAGATTTTGAGACTGCGTCATATATATTGAATTTCAATGAAATATGTCAATAATATCAACCAACTTTGCCGAGTAATTAGTGAATTGGAGTTATGAATTAATTTTATTTAGTATTGAAAAAATAAACGGTATAAATCCTGGTGGTGCCACTTGTCAAGATTCCCCCACGCACAACAATATTGCTGTCAGCGCGACGTGTAGTATGCGCAAAAATAAACGTGCGAATTACAACAACAGTGTATCACGACAAATATACACCCAGTACTTTTTTTTTACGTATTCGATTATACGCGATTTTTTTGGACGGCACCGTTACATTTTTTTACGCGCTTCACTGGTTCTTACGCGATTTTTTCCCCAAATTTGTTTTAAAGAAGAAATTTATATATGATGCTAGGCATGTACGTTTCATTATCTCTTTAAACAAAAAAATATGTGTATTTTTTAAAACTTAATTTTGTTGAGCATTCCATTTTTTTAAATACACATACAATTGCCAAATGTTGACAAGTGTATCGGATACTATGCAAATTTATGTTTTAGGGTGTGTAAAGAAATCTAATTCAATTGCGTAAAATCATGGGATGTGTGTCCGCTCGTAAACTTGTTTAAACACAATGCATTTATTAAATTCGTTGAATGGCACTTTTCTCGGCCATAAATTTTGCCACTTTGAATTATTGTCAATTAAATGACCTCCAATAATATCCAAATATTTTAAATGATAAAAAATAAATGCGAACCGAAGATAAAAATATTACTCTTGAAGTAAAAAGCATTTAAACATAAAATAATTTACACTTGCATGAGTATTTGAAAAAGACAGTTTTAACTTGGTTTTCATACATATTCCGATATACAAGAGTCTGAGAAAAATTTTTGATTCATACAAAATTCAATACTTTCGTTCAAAAAATCGCAAACGATTACATTTCGCAACTGAGAGTGACAGCAGCGAATAATTCATATAAGTGAATAAAAAAATATTTTTATAGTCTCATTATATTTTACAACACATGAAAATACATAATTTTTTTGCACGAATTTTAAAAGGAAAATTTTGGTTTTTCATACGTTTCTGGGACTTTTTCACGCGATATTTTAATTTTTGGAACCAAATTGCCAAATTATATGAAAGTTGTGAATTTTTACGCGATTTTTTTTACGCACCGTTTTCTGGATTTGGATCTGGATTTCTATTGACGATCTATTGACTTGTTTCTTTTAGACATCAAAAAAACCGTAAGATTTTTCAATATGAACAATTACTGTTTTACAGATTTGATTGACGATATAATTGCCGAACAATAAGCTCACAGGAAACGATAGACAAAAAAAGTATTCATTTCATTGTTGTATATCGATTATAAAATTTATTTATTGCTGTATTTCATCCGTCATGTGGTGCGATTTTTCGGTGAATTGATTGCAATATAAAATTTGTTGAAAATATAAATAAAAAAAAACACATGAACGAAAACCGCGCAATCGTCGGTTAAACGAAATGATAAAACAATCAAAAAGATAAAATTACGAAACGTATACCCAGACTGTGACTGTACCAACTCGATACCGTTGATTTTTTCTTTTTATTATTGAACATCCGCGTATTAGAAATCGAAAACTGGTGCTAGCAAGGCTTTGCAGGAGATGATTAATGCCAGATTAGTTGTGTTGCATCAAGTAACATAGAGTAATGATAACATATTACAAAAGTGAGATATGGTAAACTAACGGCACGCGAGGCACAAAACGAGTAAAATCAAAACCAATAAAATTATTTCATTGTCAATATAATTCTACGGATTGATATAATAAATTATATCTTTGTCATTTTAACATTACAATTAAGTAATGAATGCTAGTTTTGACTTGTCCACAGGATGGTCAAATATTCTAATAATAAAAACTAATGAGGCGCGAACGCAAATGAAAACGCGTTATTATTACGATTCAGATTTTTAGCGGAGATCATTTTCTCATTTAATTTTATTTCGTTAGGTAAATTTCAGTGTATTTACAGTGATAAATACTACGTAAGTTTTAGTGTTCAGTGCATAGTTATTTCGGCTTTAAGCCATCGTCAGAACTAGATTTTTTTCTAATTAGAGTTAATGATAAATACTTTTGATAATATTAGCATTTGCTAATGGCCGATTGGCGTCAACTGTAAAGCAAGATATTTTCATTTCATTTACAAAAAAAATACTGTCAAAGCACGACTTTAAGTAGATAATGCCAGAACGGTGCATTTGATAAGAAGAAAGTATTAACACGATCCAAAAAAAAATACATCTCCTTAGATTAATATAACTTAAGACACCTGACCTTATATATTCCGGTAGATTTTTGTCGATTGATCAATGTGAAAGGTAAGAGAGACATGGGCGCTAGTCCAATATTATCAACTGTCATCAATAACTCGATCAAATAAGTCGATGCATTCTTTCGTATTAATTTTTTACCTTATCAATAACAAAAGAATAGCCGTCCTCTTATATCCGACATTCTGACTGAACCTGTTGCCCCCATAGTAATGCTTAAAGAAACTGTATTTTAAGATACAAAATTTCATCTCCCGTGACTTGAATCGGTGGTTCACTCTCACTGAAACTGCATTGAATATGCATCGTACATTTAGAGCATACAGGATCAATGTTTCTACTTATCACAATCACTTAGACAAATCTTTATTCTTTACATATTATATAACTCCTCACTCGTATTATATTGAATGTAAATTTAAATGAACATTAGTACTTGGGCGTGTTACGGTATGCGATTCCCATGTTCAAATTAAGGATTTTCAGATTTATGAACACTGCCATGAACACGCTTTGTAGTATCATAATTCAATCATACATATTAAAAAATAATTAAGAATATATAAAATTCAAAAATATATCATTAAATTTTTAATCATTAAGATTTCATATAGAATGTGCCAGTATGACTAAACATACAAGTCTTATAACAAAAAAAAATCTGCCAAAAACAGACAGTTAATATATGATATAAAGATTTCAGTTACTTTTTAGTTACAAAATAGACAATATAGACATTATTTTTTTCGAAAGTTTATTTATCTGTAACTTTTTCTTTTTTAATTCTAGAAAATCTTTTTCTTGTTTTCTGAATCGTTACTGATACATTTTATATTTTCCTAAAAAAAATCAATAAAAAAAGATGATATTCATTTATATGAATTGTGCTTTTATCAAGTAACATCATAAAAAATAATGTTTATTTTGCAGTTCACTTTCAATAAAAATACAAACACATTTACTTCTTTATAGTCGATAAACGATTATAAATTATATGAACCAATTGCACGATTCATACTACCGGAGCACTTTAATTCAGCTGCATAAATTTTCTAAGCAAAATAAGATAGCCGTATCAGATAATTGTAGCGAATTGGTGTGAAAGTTTTTTATTCTTTGCATAATGGTAAAAAACTTGTGGAACGGATATATTTAGCAACTAATTAATTATTATTTAGAATTAATGCAAAAAAGGGTAGCCATTGCGGCCGCGTTGCATAATAAGAATAAAAACAAACAGACAACTTGTTCGATTCTCACTACAATTGATAAAAAATAAAAATAAACGTATGAATTTAAGTAGGTTATGACTGAAGGAAAATAAACGGCTTTAATTTTTATAATACCGATCTTATGATGGGGCCGAGCATTTGTATTTTATAAAATGCCGGATATGTTTTTATGACATAATTAAACTAATTCTAGTGAGGTTTTAACTATTTCGGTTACCAATGCTATTCATAATAAAACTATTTTTTGTTTTCAATAAGAAAATTTCAATGACTATTTTTTATCTCCTTAAATAAACGCACAAATGAAGTAATTTAAATAGCCAAATAGGATTACGCTCGAAGAGATGAGGCATCAAAAATGAGCATCTACAAAAGGTTTCAATTGTATGAAAAAATCAATTTCCAATGAACAGAATTGTCTTCTTATCGATGAGCGATACTTTTTCCTTAGTCTAAGGCACCTGACTGCTAACGTCTGAGACAGCAGGTTGCAGTATTTTGACAGTATATACTAAACGATACTAAAATATCAAGTGTTGAAAAGTCGTATAAAAGCTGATTTTTATACTGAAATATAGCCTGATTTGTTCTGTCAGTTTATATAACTTTGCTGGAAGTCAACTTTTAAATTAATTTTAAAATTTTCAGTGTTTCAATATCCAATATGGGTTAAACTAAAACCAAATGCAATGTAAAAATTATTTTCACTGTCATATTTCTTTAATGTTTCGTGAATTCAAAGAGTGTACTGTTTTCATATCAACATCGTTTTAACATAGTCTACGACTCATGAAGGTATGTCAAATAACAAAAATCGAAATAAAAGAAACACGACATATTTGAACATTTTTTTTTCTAGCTACAATATGCGATATTGTTTCATATCAAATTATTTAATTGATAAAATAGTAATTAGCTTGAATTGAAAGCCACAGATGCCGTTAGTCTGTAATATTAAAGGAATTTAACATAATAATTTGGAGTTCGGAATTATATTTTCAAAATGAACTAAACGAAATATTATACAAGTAACGTTACTTTTATCGCATTTTATTTCTCTCTTTAAATAACTGTTGTTTCATATATTTTTTATTTAAAAAACGCAATACAAAAAACATCGGTAAGAGACACTGACTAGCTTTAACGAATGGAGATAATATCGACATTTGCACTTACCGCGTAACTAACACAGTATCGATATATGCACTTCCCGCGTAATACCCGAATCGATTCGATTTCGTATTTTCACACATCAAAATATCACATTAGTCAATTATAATTAAAAAATGAAAGTGTGCGCAATCAGATAATGAAAAATCCATAAAATCGCTTTCCAGCCAAAACTATCTAGACCAGTGGTTCTCATATGCGACCATCAACAGTTTTATATTAAATATTGATATTTAAAAAATATGTACTTTTACAAATGAATTTGTAAAATTATTATTATTTTAAAATTGATTGAATAAACCTGAGCAATCCAGCATTTAGTCGAGTTTTAATAAAAGACCGTTTTAATAATAAAACTGTTATATAAAGAATTAACAACAATTGCTTTATTAATTTTGTCGATTTCACATACAAGTGTATATTGTGAAAGATCATTCAGAGTGATGCAATATATAAAAAAATAAACATCGAAACTATTTTTATCACATTTGGTGCGGCCACAAGACATTTCCATAGGACAGCTGATGTTTATAATGCGGCCACAGTGAAATTTCACATGAGAGCCACTGATTTAGACTTAACATCGTGCGTCCCGAGTGGGCCGATACCACAACACGTAAGCGCGGTCTCAGTGTCTAATAGCGTTAATTGGCGATTACTGCATTCGAGCCGCTTTACAATCGAATCGACCGCATCATCCATCATCATCGCCGTACATTATTGCCAACAAGAAGTAAACACAGAGAATGACTTATGTAACGCACATGTAATTTTACAACAGTACAAACACAAAGCGCGTAGTAGTAAATTATGTGCTTTGTTAAAACCCGGACGCAGTTTTAACTACGCTCCACTTATACCTAAAAGTTCTTATTATTTATTAAAAATCATTACACCATTGATGAAGACGTTATGGAAGCAAATCTTCTCTAGTAAATATATAAGCGTGTCTATTACTTCCTTCTACATACTTAAGGCGCAACGTAAATCTTTTACGTAACCAATATCAATTTTTACATTTCACAAAATTATTTGATACATGTATTAATTTATCTACATGTATATCTATAAAACACAGTATAAAGGTGCCAAACAGAGACAAGGACATTAATATACATATATACATATATAATATATGTCAAAACGTGTATAATATTATAAGTGAGGTAATATTGGTCACAATAAATTAATACTGTTAGTATCGAATCGTTGAAACTTTGTACGATTTCACGTGTTTTGTTTTGTTTTGTCATGTCAGGTTTAACCTTTCGGCATCGTCAGGCATTCCGTTACATGGGTGCCCTACAATGCTGAAGAGCAAAACCCGAGTTGTAAGCGACAAAACATGTGAAATCAAATCGTATAAAGTTTCAACGACTCAAATTCAATATTGAAATACCATCGAGAACCTTCGCTCGATATAATAGATTAAAGCACCGTTAGGGTTACACAACAACGCAGCATCTCAGCAGAGCTTTTTTTTACGAGAACTGCTTGCTATTCAGTCGATGAACCATTTTTCTACGACAAGGTAAGGATAAACAAGTTGTAGGGAAATAGATAATTTCGGTACGGTCCAATATAGAAGCTTTATAAACCAATTGAAAAAATATATTTAACGCTTCTAAAACTAAGTAATTATAACCAAATGTGACAAGCGCTGAACTGCATTGAACCGACGGCTTGAAGACTAGCGGATGAAAAATATTCGATTTGTTTTTGGAAAACAGATTAATTGTCAGAATCAAACACATAAAAACTATGGAAAGGTTTCGGTAGATTAAGTAACAAACTGACACTGTTTTCCCCACGCAACACTAATGAGAAAAATAGCCAATACAAAAAACGACATAAAACTCAGATCAGCTCAAAATCTCCGTCACATATACAAAAAAAGTATTTCAGAGCGATTCGTGGAATAGAAGTAGTAATTTTTTCTCAAATACGCAGAAAGATAAGTTAAAATCACACATACAAATGTGGCGAGTGCCATTTTATTGTTTTGAAGACAATTGCAATCAATTATCTATGTACAAATTAATCTCACCCTTGTAACACATTGTCAGACGGAAAAAGATACAAATCTACCTATTCGTTAACATGTAAAATATCACTACTCAAAGATAACCAGAACTAAGACTTAATTAGTGTACAAAAAGCATGCTAGATTCTTGTATTGACTTAGATCTTAAACCCGACCTTCTACTGTTATCTCTCCGAAAAAAAGTGCAATACGTCGCCCAGGTAATCGAAATCCAACTATTATTGAGGTTGACACTTTTATATGAAGATAAATATGGACAAAAATTAAAGAGAAAAAATTGTGTATAAAGGAAGTAACATTAGAATGCCTGAAGATGCCGAAAGGTGACACCCACTGAGTGACAAAACATTTGGAATCGTACAACGTTTCAACAACTCAAATTTGATATTGAAATTCTATCAACCACCTTTAGTCGATATTATAAATTATTTCGATTTATATTCAAAGAAGAAATTTAAAAAAAATTCATTTCATCAAAACAAGACTAAGACTAAGCAAAATTTTTGTGTACTGCTAGTTAATAAGTTCGTGTAAAAATATTGTTTAATCTGTCCTGATAAATTTCAATTTTAAGGTATGTTTAATGGCAACACCACTGAACTATTTTTCGAAATTTCGGTGGATAAATATTCTTTTTGCAGGCAAGCAGCGAATGGCTCGTGAATTTAGAGATGCAATAAATTTTAAAAATATATTTTTTAGGCCTTAATAACAACATAATAAATAGTAGCATCGTCTACAAAGACACTTAATTTCAAAACACGTCGTTAATTAATAATACTTTATTGTTTTATAACTGGTAAAATGACGATAATTTACAATAAAAACAACCGTTTAACCGATCGTGACGGTAAATTGCAATCACTAATCTTTAAATCAAAACAAAAATGAATCGACGCGTAGTCGCACGAGGTGAAACATCAATATTGTAAGACTTGACGAAAAAAGATGAAACAAACATTCCTCGCATTGCGGTCAACGTTATTGTCTATTACAACATGTATTGTTATCTATTACCATGTTCGGTTACGGTACGACAATCGCTAAACATTTAAAAAAAAAAACTTTATTATGTTGCCAAAACTGCAGCTAACTGTCCTGGTCGGGCGCATCCGCATTAATTCGTTTGCCGCGCGAGATATTTCTCAAGTGCATGAAATCGCTTTATAATAATTTACTTAGTGGCACACTTAGAAATTGAAGATAAATAAAATCGCATTCCATGTCAAATCGGCGCATTTTTCTATCATTATTATACTGGTCAATTCATAAATTTTATCGCTTTTGCTAAGCGTGCAACAAAATTTTTCTTTTGGGACGTGTTGAAATTGTAATAATGGAAGGTGTAAGCTTTCACCGGGTAACTCGGAATGGTAAATGAGATTTTTGGCACTTGGATTCGATTACTCTGAACGATCATATCATCATATATTATAACGAAAACAAACGACTCGCGATTCAATTCTGACTGGATTCTTCACGAATCTTTTTTGTTGGATTGTTTAACGAAGCACTATAAGAAAGTAAATGCATATAAAATTGAGATGTATGTATTTTTATAGAGGCAATAATAATGTATTTATAGTAGGGTTTCATTTTTATTTCTTAAGCAATATATCACAATTGTCATAGACAACTAACAAAAACACAAATATGAAGCGCAATTAAGCAAAACGATAGCTTAATTAAAAATAATACATTCTCATAAAAAACATACACAAGTGGTGTGCGACCTTTTTAACATTGTAGATTTTTTCACGTCTCCAGAAATTTTAACGTTAGATCTCACTACGTATAGTAACATTGGTTTTACAGAAACCAATAACCCGATATTTTGGAAGTTTTTTCAATACCAAAACTTCGGTTTTTATATTAGAAATTATCCGTTTTAAAAACATAGTAAACTACTAACGTAAATTTAATTTAAATGAACGTAAACAATGTGTGCATTCTTTTGCCTTAACCCATTCTCTGCTGAGCCGTTTAAAGATAATCCAACACCTAGACTTCAAAAATTTATTGAATAATATTGGTTTGAAACAATCTTATTGAGTTTGCCAGGACAAATTAAGCAATGCATTAACTTAAAAAATAGCGAGAACAAGAAGGTTTAAACCACTGTTAATTCATATATTTTTGGGTATCAACTATAAACACCAGAAAAATCAGCCGTCTCAACAGTCGAGACGTTAGCAGTCAGAGGGTTAAAGTGGTAATTTTAAAAGACAAATTATGATTATTTATTTAAATTAATTTGTAATATTTATTGATACCAATATTGAACGATTTATTTTATTGTATATATTACGATACCAATTGGACGTAGTTATTGTTTTTTTACTGTTTATTAAAATAACCGCATTGTTATATTTGTCCGATATCACCTGACTTACCTGTAACGAAACTAACTGCAATACGACTATCGCACATTAAAACAGCTTTTTTTTGACTACTCCATGCCAAAAAATCTGAGCAAAATAAGAGACAGACGTGGTCAAAATACTGAAAAACACTGAATACAGAAAATCAGACGCATATTGTGACACGGATACGAAGCAGAAAAACAAAGCGAAATCAACCGAGTAGAAACACACGGGGACACCCCTCGTGGTTGGTCACACTAATTGATTGGGTATTGTCTGGTTGCACAACGCTTGCTGGATTCTCGATTAGATGCACCGCACGGCAACAATACCGGCAATTACTATGAACAAGATAGCAATCGGACTGATGATGTGTGGTCATCGTAACAAGAGCATTTTAAAGGAGCAAACGTGCACAGCTGTCTGAATATCGACACTGCACATTTTTTTCCAAACTATTGTTCAATGCATTATTAGCGAACGCCGTATACTCAATTAAAATTTAAGGAAACATATTTTCAGGACAATATTACGAACAATAGAACAAAAAATTCTGCATCTTCAAGTGGTGGTAAATATCATATATCGGCCAAATTTTTTTGATTTAGTACACAACTGAACCCAAAAAGATAGCCCAAGTCCTCGTCTCAATCGTTAAAAAACAGTATTTTATTTAAAATTATATTTGAACAGCTCTGTTGCATCTGTTTGACAGAATGCGAGAAGATGCCGGAATGTGAAACTCGGGTCGTTAGTGACAAAGTATGTGAAATCGTACAAAGTTTTAACAATCTTAGTATAACTTGATCCTTTTTATATTTTTTATTGCAACATAATGAATGACACATGTCAATTTTAGAAAAAGTTAATAAATACTGAAATAAACTCAAAATCATATTCTACTGACACACGTTTGTAATATTATACAAGTAAAATTTAAGGAAACAAGTCATATTTTCAGCCTAACAGAACAAACATTTCTGCATCTCTAACAAATTAAAATGGCACGACGAAAAAATTGCAATGCATTTTAGTTCTACAAAATTTATAAATATAGTTGGGGTAGCTAGCTGTAGGGGTGGGGGTGGTGCTATTCCATTTTTTTTTTTTACTTAAATAAAAAACACTGTATTTTTTATTTTGGAGCTGCTTAAGATATTTTCAGAATATATTCTTTATCACTTTCCAATCACATAACTATTAGTCGATTAATCTGAGTATATCACAATACGGGCGAGGTTGCATGTCTTTCGTCAATCCTCTGAAATATAATAAAACTGCGTCATTGCTGTTCCGATCACTATTGCATATAATAGATCTTCTATACTTTATCTTCTTGGATTGATCAATAACAATCGCTTTTTTGGTGGCGGAGTATATTTTTTCCATCGAACAACTTCATAAAACCTTTCTAACGAACGAAAAATTAGGTTCTCGGAATAAGATGAAGAGCTCATACAAAATATATTCTCAACGGTGAATTTTGCGTTCAAAGATGGCTACAGGTGTCTAAGCCATAAGCGAGGATAAAGACTTTAAGAGTCTCATGCATAAAGAAAGTTGAGAAATATCTGGTAATCTTTTCTTTTTAATATTGTTAGTGTGTTAACAGTTATAGGTTCCTACCTGGAACAATTCGTGATAACAGGATTCCGGATACGGTTATACTAGTACAACATATGAGGATTTAGACGAATTCGGATTAAGTTTTCACAGAACATATAATAACAACCAGGACTGTGGAATCGGAATCATTGTCGAAGTTGAAGTCGTGAAAAACGAGAGGCTCGACTACTTTTCCGATTAGACGACTTTGAAGAATATCCCAACGAAAATTTTCATATTCAATTTAACGCACATCAATAGAGGTAGGAAAAACCTGACAAAAATACGCTTTTTTTTAGTCGGATTCGTGTTTTTTAGCGACTTTACAGCCCTGATAACAACTGTCACGCCCGCCAAAGTAAATTCGTCAAATCGCATGCTTTCCTTAAAACATGTATCCAAATAAATTGAGAGTGTATTGCACAATATATTTAAATGGAAATCGAAAGAATACGTCGGACCGATAATTAAATTAATAGAAATCAGCCATAATTACTTCAGTATGATAATGAGAGCACTGAGAATAAAATGTACATTAAGATAAGACGATTTTTAAAATAACGCTTTCCCAAATCGATAGGTATAACGTATTTATTTTTAATTGAATAAGTGCTCATTTAGCGACAATATTTTTGAACAATACTCATGATAAATTTTGCACATGCGCCAGAAACAGATGACTGCGACGGTTTTAACTGATATTAACTAGACTTTCAATATAAGATAAAAGTGAAAGCAAATTTTAAAAAACAGAATCAAACAATGTGCATCAAAATTTAAGCGATCTGATTGTTCGTATGTGATGAAATAAGTCATTTGAAGGGTTTCTCTTTCAAGATGTTCATTAAAATTTCAACCGTATATAACACAGCTATTGTATAGCCGTGTATTTGACAGATATTCACGTTTGATGGATAAACTGTCAATTCTTGTATTATGTTATTATTAAAATTATCTAACCACATTAAAATCGACATTTATATATATTATACAATATCAGTACCGATTTCACTTAACGTGTAAATTATCAAAATAAGTAAAAATATAAAAAAAAACCTTTACGTCAAAACTATGGTTTCCAAAATAACAAACATCCATAGTAATCCACACTTATATCAGAATATCAGGACCGGTTTCTTTCATCGACTGAATTTCGGATCTGACTATGTATGTATGCAACCTGGTGGTTGATTATTTTTATTAATAAAAACAAGTTAACATATTTATAAAAAAGGCGATTACATACAATATTGTTATTTCGCGGGGCGACTAGTATGAGTTGAAGTGAGACACTATAATTGTTTTCATACTTATTATCTGAGAGCAATAGTCCAAAATAAACAGTGGCGCATATTTATAGCAGATTTGAATCGCATGTTCTATAAGCTTTTATTTTTAGTTTTAGTATCTTTAGCTTTTGCAAATGATGCAAACGATTTGCTATGTGATGGCGCTCAAAATCAAACGATTTTCCTTTACCTTCAGGATTTAAAAAAAAAATCATAAAGGTCTCAAGATCAATGAGAAAAATAAAAATGTGCCTACTTTCCAAAATACCACCCCATTAACAATTAAATATGAAACAGTAAATAGAATATAAGAAATTCATAAATATAAGTAAAAATAAATAATAAATTATAAGTCTAAAGATCTGGAAATTCACTTTTTTTGTTACAAAATTAACCGACCAAAATTTAAATAATTTCATACAGATATAAGTCCAGTCTCTATATGGAGCATGTAATCTCATAACGAAGGTATTTCAACAGGACTTTCCTATTAATTTTAAACGTTTTCGAAGTAACAATAGAAAGGGTAAGGTTAACACAGACTAGTGAATAGTTAACTAATTGCTACATCACACAACTACTGTGGACCCGAAAATTATCATAAAGATTTTTCACGTGTATAGTTAAATAGATATGTTCTATTTTTTTAGCAGCTCGTGTAAAATATATTTTAGAGAAATTTACGTTACGTGTGTACATATTAATACATACAATTTAATTTAAGATTTTTAGATCAAAGTGGTAACATTTGCTGATGTCTTATCTGTGCGCCATCATCACAAATAATACATGAAATTTATTATAATAACAAATCATATTATCGAATTCGCATGCCCCATACCGCCGAGTGAAAGGTATCCCTCTTCGGAAGACAGACCCCGCTATAAAAGAGCACATTTTCAAGAAGCCTGCATCAGTTCTCAACAATCAATTCCACAAGTGTAAGTGTGATTTTAAAAGAACAAAAAAAAGATGCAATCAAAACAAGTGAGTGAAAAAACTGTGATCAATTTTGTTTTTTTTTTCTTTTTTCAAATTTATCTTTTTCTGAATTCATTATTGGAAGTGTTCAACGGATTCTATTGTCAGATTCGAGTTTCCACTGGTTCAGAGGAACGGTCGAATAGCTTGATTGAACTCGAACACTTGATCGATTCATTATACATACAGTGTGATATAAGTATTAAAATAACTTGGGCACAATTTATTATCAATTGTATTAACAACGGTAGTGAGCATTACTATAATTGAAAATATCCGTTAAAAATCAGAACTGGACCCGTTAATATTAATACAATTATAAATTGTGGGAAAAAGTGTAATGAATGTTTTGAATTCGAAATAACAATCAATAAAATATTCATTATAAATACAACCAACCAACAAATATTTGGTTTTTTATGTCCAAATAATACTTACTTAAAAAAACAAATATTGTTAAATTTCTGAAAAATCAGGAATTACCGATTTAATATTTTTAATAAATATACGTTTGGTTGAGCAGAACAACCGGACCTGTAAATTGGTATAAACCAACCCGAGGGGTCGCGAAGGATTATTTCGGGGGTCACCAACTTATACGGGCAACAAAAAAAAAAAATGTGTGCTTTTTGATTGTTTGGGGGGTCGCGAGTCACATGGATTTTATGAAAAGGCGTCGCCAACCGAGAAAGTTTGGGAATCTATGGTATAAACGGGACAATCGTTTATTCATGTATTATTCTAGCAGGCCTTATTAATATGGCATAAACTACTTTTAAATAATTAAAATATAAGTTTATTCATGATTATTTATATATCCATGCTAAAAGTGCTATAACAACATATTTTTGGGATATCGTTGTTAGATATCCTTGAAAGCACGTAATTACTTTCAATATTTATTTTAAAAGAACCATTTATCAATTACAATTAATATAATAAATAAATCATGTCATCCACCTTTGCGTGTTATTAATTTATGATAAAATAAAAATTATATTTCATTGCATTCTTTAATGGGAGTAAAAATCTCATTCGTTATATTACAATGACAGTTGCATTCGATACGCATTAATTATTATGATAAAACATCTTCTGATTGCTGCAATATTCACGCGATATTCCTAACTGTCACAGCTTGTCAAGCGTCGACACAATAAGAAATCATAAAAACAAAAGAATATGTGCGTGTATATTTTTTGTTTTCAAAATTGGAACGATATAATTTTTGACATCTGATCTTTTGATAACAAAATATCACTTGTTTTTTTTTTAACGATATTGAGCATGCTTAATTGAATTTGAATCGTATTTCAAACACATACATACGTTATATTACTATCAATTAGAATAAATGAAGATGCCAAAAGGCGATACATTGATCGTTAGCGACAAAACATAGAATGTAAAAATAATAACTATTTAAATCTATTGGATCAACACATATTTAGTTTATGTACAATTTTCAGAATTTATACTTATTGTTAAAATGCATTTCAAAAATACTAAAAATTATAGATTTATGATTATCGACATATAGAGATTTACAGGTTATAATTTAAAAATGCGAAAATTCGAAAAAACCATGCGATAATATTAATGTTGCCCTCGTGTTTCAATCGTATTGAAGGATCCATCGAGTTTTGAATTTAATTGAAAGGAGGTTTAAAAACCCTAAATGCCGATCATCTTTTTTATGTAAACTGTATAATATATATTCAATTCAATTTATTATTGAATCCAAAGCGATTTTCTAAATGATTAATAGCACAAAAAAACAAGTATGTTGTAGTACGTAGTGAATGAACAAATTATATATCATCTCCGATAAAGGAATAATTTTTGTTATTGTCTAATAATTTTGAATTTGGAACATGTGTACATTTCAATAAAAAAGAACGTAGTCAAAATCGAACGTTCTAAGATTTCATAGACAATATTAGATTGCCAGTTATTATTCAAATAGAAAATTTTGAATATGGAACAGAGTCACAAAGAACATATTTCATTGCGGCAAACTACTCATATATAATTAACATTTATCTTATAAAAATAATAAATGATGGTAATATACAGTTGTTAAGAAGCGCTTATTTAAGCTATCATACATTCTAACTACGCGTAATTCCGAAAGATCACGCAACTATACGTTTTCATTTTATAGAATAGATTATTATACCCTTGGAGACGAAGTCAGTAATGCATTGTATATTATTGAATGTAACTTTCACTATTGGTATATTTATGGTGTGTTTACGGCCAACAACTAATACCAGCGCATAATTTTATTTCTATACGAGTGCAGATGCTGCACTAGCGACAATGTAGATTACGGCAGTTACGGAAATTAGTTTCAATGCTCAATGCAGTAGTCGAAAACTAGCGGCAGGAAAACCATAGAATAAAATACAAGTAATTTTATCTGCAAAAATGATAACTCATAAACATATAAATAAATCTTATTGCCTTACGTAAACAACGATAACTGTAGTTTTACAGTTTGGGATTTTATAAAATATCTTCATAAAAAATATTCATTACAAATTAATTCTCATATACACACATAAAAATTTCAAAATTTGAATGTTGCTTCGAAAAATTTCAAACAATAGAATCAATTCCTTTGGGATTATATATATATTCATAGTCACTTTTAAGGTGTTAACTGTCACTTCTTGATGGAAAGGCATGATATTTTAAATAATAAAAACACATTTTTAGTACTTATCTCCACATTATATTTTTTGATCAGGGCCGGTTTCGCTCATCGCGAGTTATTATTCACTGATAACTTGATCCTGTTAAAAAAACCAGTTGATAATGCTTGCGATGAGCGAAACCGGCCCTGATCAAAAAAACATTTTGTGGAAATAAGTACTAAAAAAATGTGTTTTTATTTTTTAATATATATATATAGATTTTATTGCGACACTGAATGAAGAATATATATTACTCTATCAAATCTATAAGTCTAAATATATCTAAAACGTTCGTACGTATATTTTGTTATATATATATTTAATCCAGAGTAATCAAATTTATAATTCTACAGACGGAAAAATTACAATAAAATGAATTCATAGTTTACCGCCCGAAACAAAATTAAAATAATATTAACATGAATATGAACCACTTAACGCTTGAGCAGATAAATTAATAAATACTTATTCAAATAGAACCGTGTGAATGTGATGCAACACTCGAAGAAAGTAAAACAGAGAATTATCATGATAGTTCCAGAGCACATGTAAAAACAATAAACGATTTCCTACACACGTTTATTGCAGAATAGAAATTGCGAGGCGGCGTGTATCGAGTGTTCTGCCGTGCACATTTCCGGTCGATATTTAACTCGATAATAAATTTATGCACGCAGACATCTTTTATCGAGAAATGGTAATGTTAATACCTTGTTTTATAATACAACTTACTGACTGCAACATGTAATAATGGTTTGCTAAAAAAGATACTAGCTACAATTTATTATATCGTCACAATAAACCAACCTGCATTATGAATTGAGCTGTGTATTAAGCTATTGTTGTTATTAATATGATATTCAAAAAGAAGTCATCGTAGAAAAGCGTCAATCGCGAATATTTATTTTGAGTAAATAAATGTGTCAATCATATTATAAACTTATTAATTTATAATTGAATGGAGTGTTCATTAGTAATTTTCATACAAATATTAATGCCTAAACTAGACCACGTATTTTGAATCACATTTTCAACAATAAATAGTACTTATCACCGTATCTTTAAACTTTGTACGATTCCACATGTTTTGTTACTAACGACCCGGGTTTCAACTTTCGACATCTTCGGGCATTCTATGACACGGATGCAACACAACTACAAGTAGTTTCGGTCAGAGTCGTACAAAGTTGTATCAATTCAAATTTGATATTGAAATTCTATCAAACACCTTCAGCCGATATCATACATTGTATCTTTAAACGTAAGATAAAATTCTGAGATGCCTTCGATTTTTCAATTGCTTTTTTTTTTGTATATGTGAAAGTTGATAATTTAAACTTTATGTACATGGAATGGACAGTTGACATCGTGTTTATCTGAAATAATTATTACTGTAACAGCAGACCGGAATATTCAGTAAATTGAAACACAGCCAGATGAAGTATGTATAAATTTGGTGGACAAATCCGTATTTAAAAAAGTCCGCCTCGAATTCTGCAGTAAGTATGCAGCAAAAAAATATCACGGAAGAAATAAGAACTCACATAAATCGCAATTCTCTGCATTTCGATAGAAACCGATGATTAAGAAAAATCATCTATCTTAAATAGCAATGATAAAAGACGACGATTGACGATTAAATTTTGGTTTTATTATAATCACAGTTATGTTTTTTTTGTATTCATTGCTTACTTAACATTATTTAAATTTGAATTGTTACAACTTTGTACGATTCCACATGTCTTGTCACTAACGACCATGGTTTCGACTTTCGGCATCTTCAGGCATTCTATCACACGGACGCAACATCAAAGGAATCGTACAAAGTTGTAGCAATTCAAATTTGATATTGAAATTCCATCAAGCACCTTCAGTCGATATCATAAACTATCATTATTTCTTTGAACGAGTGCAGTTATATTGCTAAAATGATACAATTTGATAACGTAGCCCTAGACTTTTTGTATCACAGCACATCAAATATTATGTATCAAAATTATGTTTGAATGTTATTGGTTTACTGTATTTTATTATTTACAGAGTATGACCTTGATGGTAGCCCTTTTCGGCCTTGCCATGGCCACAGTGGCAATGGCAGAATACGAGGAATACGGTGGCCACCATTACGACGCCGAAGAGCCTCTGGGATCTTACGAATACGAACAAGCAAAGGCTCTACATGAACACTCCGTCGCACACGATGATATCAGTCATGAAATCGACTACCACGTAAGCTAATAATGAGATATAATTAAAGTAAAACTAAGAGGGGTAAAAAAAATCTTTTAATGATTAAAAGGCCATGTTTAAAAAGATTATTGACGTATTGTTTTCTTCAACAGTCTCATCCCAAATACGCTTTTGACTACGCCGTTAAAGATCCCCATACCGGAGATCAGAAGGAACACTGGGAAACCCGCGACGGTGACAAAGTTAAGGGTTAGTAAAAATAAATAAAGTAATAGTTTATATATTGTATTAGATCACAGGAAAGCATATTAGATCTGAAACCCTTTAGAATACTGACTGTAAACAAAAACGAATTGCAAAGTATGTGTGTCGGGTAAGACAGAAAAATCAAGATTCGTTTCCTGTACGAAATAAAAATCTTCAATTCATGCAACATCATTTCCATAATCGATATTCATATCTAATGTCATGTTTAGTTTACTTAGTATGTGTTCCCGATTTATTAACTTTCGATTGCATTCGGAGAGTCTGAAACTCACAATTGTCTGTCAGAAACAAGTGCCAACTGCTCCACATGTGAATGCTGACAGTGATGGTTTACAGTTGCGAGTCATGGCACATTATCAAAGCGCAAGATAAGTATATACTTAAGTAAATATATACGGAAAATACAGGAGTACAAGGGTTTGACTTTGTAAGGAGCTCATGAGGTAAGAGAATAGAATATGTTGTGTGAATGCCCCAGGAATGCTAGAGCTCTGACTGCCCATTTACAAACTGGATAATTTGTCGCCCCAGAAAAACGCTGACGGCCATCCATATGATGTACCAGCAGTGGTATGCGAAGCCAAGATGCAGAAAAGTTGGTAAGGGACAAAATCTTCAACGATTTAAAAATATATTTGTCTACTCTAACTCTCAAAGAGTAAATAATTAATCCATATTATCCCCCAGGATCATACTCTCTCGTCGAATCTGATGGAACCAAGAGGATCGTAGAATACTCTTCAGACAAGCACAATGGATTCAACGCCGTTGTCCACAAGATCGGAACCCCCAAGGAACAGCCAGCCCAGCACGGTTCAGCTTACGCCCAGGAATACCATTCCTCAGAATATGAATCACCATCAGAGCATGAGAGCATTGGAGAACACCATTACGCATCGGGTGGATATTAACTGAACTGATTATAAAAACTATTTTTATTCTAGTGCTTTTGTATTGACAGCAACGTCTCTTCGGAAAAATATTAGGCTATTCTCAACAGGAGGATAGTTTTAATTCAGTGAATTTTATGTTAGATATTTTGAAAGCAAATGTCAATATTTTTTTTTAAGTATTTCCTAGTTGAGAAAAAATATTTTTAACAACATTTAAAAATCATGTCAGCCTGTTTACAAAATGCAGCATCATAATTACATAATAATTAGATGAGCCAAAACATTTCATTTAATTCAGATAGATAATTTATTAAAACTAATTCTATACAATTAAATATTGATCGTAATTCATTATGAAAGTAAAGCTTCCTAGATTAGAAAGTTTTTGATACCAATACCTGTTGTTCCTGTATTGAATATAAGAAAGATTCTTGCATTCAGATATATAATATCTAATACAAGAAATTATATAAATTATCATATAAGAAGTATCGAAGGGATTGTTAGTTTTCAGATATTTCTTAACTATATATCAAAAAAAAAATGATTTTTCTTTTGAGATCGTTTCAAGAAGATTCGAGGCTTATTGAAGATATAAAAATCAATTTTAATTCCCACATAACATTTCAGCTCATATTACAATGTTTACTCACAACAAATTTCTAATATAAAATAAGAGTAACAGTAATGGTTATGGAATTACATGTATCACAGATAATACTAAATGTTGCAACATTGTACATAAAAATAGACAAAAACGTAATGATTAAAGAATAGAGCAAAAAAAAAACTAACAATATGAAAATATCAAATATCCTTAAAGACGTTGTTAGCAATATATATTTTAATTATTAGTGAGCGATCTTATGTTTCAATGATACATAGACAATAAATGCAAAAAAAAATTGATGATAGCCATAATTAAAAGAAATAATCGAAATGTATACAAAATTTTTAAAGTTTAAACAATTACATGGCATCTAATGACAACTATTTTGAAACTGTCTTTGTATCATAAATTGACGCACTAAGCAATCTAATGTACCTGCTTTTTTTATTTTGTTTTAAGGCTTTCCTCGCGATGAATTATGTATTTTTAATAATTTTAATATACTATTTATTATCTGGTGTATTTTTATATCATATCGATGGCACAGTATCTGTACATTTTAGTATTAACAATATGTTAGAACAACTGAGACAATAAGAAATATAATAATTTATGTTAATTGTTCATCCCTGGCATGTCAAAATATTAACATTGGAAAGGGATAATGATAAAATATTTTTCGTAGACATGTCTTATATTTATCATTTAATAGGATGTATTCAGATTATACCATCGATAAAATGTTATTTCAAAATCAATGTTGAATATTAAAAAGCAAACAAAAGACCGACACTTTTGTAATTCACCAGAAAATTTGTGATAAAATTAACATTTCCATATAATTTCCACGGAGGATTAATTAATGAAGTCATTATTTTGAAGTAGCAATTTCGACATAAAAAAACATAGTTTATATTTTGAGTGGTATAATAAAAGTTATGGTGTTTTTTTATTATTTTTATTTTTGTTATGTGCAAATATATCATTCTGCACACTTTGTTTTTTTTGTGATATAATCAATGTATGATATATATTTTTTTTTTAAATAAATCAATATCAAATATGCCTTCTGAATTATAATTCCTCAAGCCCTACCATTGCTTATCGCAAAGAAGTTGTGAATGAGGCTACAAATCACCAAACGCATATTCATAATCCAAATATATGAGTGTATGTTTTCAATAGTTCATAGCCTACTCAATTGCAAAGAGGTACACAAAAATACAACAGCGGTTAGATATCAGTTAGTCCTTTTTAAACCTCACCCATCATCATTACTAATCATAGAGAAATAACTTAATAGTCCTTGTATCTACATTTTAAAAAATTTGTTGATTTTTTTACCTTCACATTTATATTTGCTACAAAACAAAATTATATTATATAAAAGAATCAAATATATCAAATACTCATTATCCCGATATAAAATATGAACTTGTAAAAATCATTTAATATTCGTGCATAAGACCAACTAACTAACATAAGCCACTAATGCGATGAACAATGGAGGGAGTCAATTTTGAAAAATAAATAATTAAAGATGATGATGAAATACAGTCTTCTTTCATAAGATGAAAACCTCAATGGTGGAGAAGTCGTAGACAATACAATGTATGTTAGATTAGCTCAAACCAAAATCAAAACTTATGACTATAAAAATTGCTCACCTCTGCGCCAGTGCCAGTTTCAATCGATCGTTCTCATATTTGAGCTGCTGTTGAATGTCCCCGCCTCCTTCGAGTTCCCCAACCAGTGGAGGTACTCCCTGCTGACTTTGGCTGCTTCCGCCCACACTAGGCAGAGCCGCCCGACCACTGCTCGAAGCTGATGTCCCCCGTTTGCTACCTCCTGTGTTCGCCAGACCCGAAGCCATGTGCTGAGGAGATTCATTTGCCGACTGCAAACAGATAAAATATTAATTGCCAATCCGAACATCACATTCAAATTAGCACTGGATATATTTTCAGTAACAAGAGAAAAGTCTGTTTATACTCTTATTTTAAAGTTACTTTAATTTATTAGTCAATCCTTTTTTAAATTGTTGCCTCGTAACATTACTGTATCTTCCTGATGTAGCCAATTATCACCTACCTCTCAAAGACAAGTGTTTAAGTCAAAAAAAAAACAAATTACTTACAAGATTATTTTTTGACATGAAAATATAACCAGATTTTTTCTACTATCACCACCTCCGCAACTTAGTTATATGATGCCAATGTAGAATAAAAGTCATGAAATCTTGGCCGTGGTTAACTTGTACCAAATTAATATCATGATTGTTGAACATTGGTATACCTCTTCAGCAAACACAAACAGTAAATTTTTTTATTTAAAAAGCATTTTCAGACAAGTCATTGAATATTAAATAAATTACCTAAGTGATCAAAGAATTGAAATACTTAATAACACAACCAGTGGAATTAGGATATTGATTATTGAATATGATATTAAGCATCCATGACATGAAGGCTTAATATTTGAAAATTGTTTATTTCATTAACACTTACTGAAAACTTTGCAGTAATTTAGCAATTTCTCTTAAAACCTTCATAGTTTTCCTCTCACCCAATTTATATTATAAGTTTTCTATGGGCAATGAACCTCCACATTTTTTCTGATTAGGTGCTGTTCATATAAATAGATTTCACTGTTTTCAAACAGTAAGCAATGCAAAATACCTGTAAACATTTTTGCAAAATTATTTAACAAAATAACAATGAAATTTTTCAATATTTTAATGATTGCTTTTATGCATGTTTGATTTAATTATTTTTAGTCATCAATAAAACTTTGTAATTGCTGAGTTTCTCGATTGAAGAATGCGTCTATATCTGCTTTTTAATATCACCAACTTATCAATGAGGAATAACCTGATACCTGTTTTATTGTAAAGATAGATAATTGAAAAATAATACAAAATAATGAATAGTAATAAACACGAAGCATGCTTTGTTAAGGACCTGTGAATGATCAGACCTAGACTTAATACCCTAAAGATTATTTTAATTGACTAGTATTAAACTTGGTATTAAATCTAAGTAAACAATATTTATATAATAAATTTTAAGTGCAGATATTGAATTGTAATGACTATAAAAAAATACATACAGTAGGACATTAATTCATCAATTTCTTTCAGTTTTATTGATGAAATTTATAATGCTCAGAATTGCAGTCTACAAGATTTTGTATTTTTCTCGGATTCTTTATCAGAAACCATCAGAAAAAATTGATAAACAATGAAGAAATCTCATTGAATATTTTTGGCTTTGTTCTGATAATCGATAGCCATCTTAATGCTATCAAATACTTGTAAAGAAAAGATAGACTAACATTCCACTGTGCACAAATAGACAATAAAAAAACTAAACCAAATGTCATAAAAATAACATAAATATGCTACATTATAATTTATAAATACATGAAATTGTGCATTTAAACATTAAAAAGGATTATGAAACGTTGACAATATCAAGCCACCGCAAATATAGATAATACAATATTACCAATATTTAACAGAGGTGGCAACCTTACAAACATAAGCTGGAATGAAAAAAAATACAGCCATAACATCGAATAAATAACAAAGAAAAGAGATGCATGGGCAGGTAAATGGTTTACGGTAAAAAAAAAATACAAAAATAACGATTCGAAAGCACACTCAATAAAATGCGAGAGTTTGTAAAAAGACCAGGGGGCTGCGGTGATTGACTGATATGATGTGATGTACCTGCAGAGTTGAGGAAACAGAGTGTGCTCTCTGATGAGTCATTTGTTCATCATTCTCCACCGACTTTGTCATCTACAAAACCAACAGAACAACTTTAGCTACTCGGAGATTTGAAACGACGAGTATGTATTCTGTATAAATAACTTCCAAAAAGTGCAATCTCCCAAAGCCTAAAATAAATCAGTTGGTGAAAATATAACCTCCTTTAGAAAGTTAGTCCCTTACACGTTTGAACTATACTTTCATATAGTTGACTTAAATCATTTTGAAGTATAAAGCTGTAAGCACACAGATAGCAAATAAAGCATTGTAGCAAATGTACATCAAACGAAACAAGATGATGAAATATAATATAATTTAGTTTTATAAATATTGTCAGTGATAAATCTGAATCAGATAAAATGGCGAATAATAATCAATACTATGGTATGAAAAAAAAGATGTTACTTTCAAATTTTAGCAAAGAATCTGCCATACTCCTCATGAAAAAATTACATCAGACCATGACGCAATGAGGTATTATAGCATACAACATTGCGTGTGGAAAGTGTTAAAAACACAGAAAATCAAATGTGAGAGTTTACACTTAAGAATAAATCTGATAAATAAATGGCAACATAAATTAAATAGGTTTATTTATGTAACCAATACCTATCATAGCACATCAGTTTTTTTAATTTAAAATGTGTTGCAATACTAAGGATATTGAGAAAGGCTCCTCTATAGCATAGTTTCAACTCGCAATCGTCATAGATTATTAGAAAACATTATCCTAGAGATGAAAGTATATTAAAAATCCACTAGCAAAAGACTATTTTTTAAAGTAACACAACTTCGATGTTTCTGTTTGTTTTGCAGATATCAATCATTATGATATTATTTTGTCTCAATTTTTCTGTGTCAGTCATTCTGCCTTCAAAGTATAACAATTCTTGAATTATGTGTTGAAGATAAACTCCATGATTGATGCCAAGATGAAAGTAATTTACCTGTGTTGGAGGCAATGACATAGCTCCATTGGGTGGCTCCAGCAGATGATCAGGTTCTGTGGCCGCTCGGTGGCTCAGAGGACTTGCATTGGCACTTGTTACCGGGGTCACGCCACACGATCCATTATTATGGGTACCTCCTGTCTTACCCTGACCCACTTGCTGTTGCTGAATAGCTTCTTTCACTTCCTGGAACTTCTCAATAAACTGAAAAATAAACCAGACCATAAATATCATTATATTGATTTAAAATCCGGTGTCTGTTTTTTGTGATATATTTTTGCTACACTTTAAAACATTTCTGTTTTTTTTTTCAATTTCTCGAACAAAAATTCGAATCACGGAATGGACAAATCACAATGCGTTGACTTTCCAACTGTTTTTTGGAATTATGCCTATAAAATGAAAAATCCTTGAATTTTTATTAACATTTCCACTCTTCACAAATCATTAAAACGGGAGAAGAGATAGAAAGAAAATAACTGCCTTACTACATGTTCTTTTCTTACTACACGCATATATTCTTTGAACATCACTGAAATAAAGAGATTTGATACAAAACGGTTTTTGACAAAATGCAATACAAGAGGTATGTCAGCTGCAAGCTGGGAATAGTTATTGTTCAAAAACAATGCATTTTCATATAAAACAATTTGTATAAATCTCTATTGATTGCTGCTAAGAGCTGGACCTTAGCATTCAGATGATTACACTTTTCTGCAGTTTGATTTTTATCAATCAGACATTTAAGAATTGAGCATTGGTGGTTGTAATACCTTTTTCCTCAAGTAGATCTTAAATGCGGAGCCAGAAACAATTTTTAAATGTGAAGTGATAATATAAAAACCACAAGACAGTGTATTAACATGATAATATCCATAAATAACCTATGCAACAGAAAAGGAAAAGTTAATTTCATCAGTCATTCACACAGTTCAAAGCATCTGAACTGTAGAGAAAAATAATGCTTTTATTAATGAATGACCTTAACAGCATAACGACCGGGGACTTGTATTTGAGTCCTTGAAGAACTTCCGTTGCGGGCCGCAGACTCATATATGCGTCCTACGTCATCCATTCCATTCCATTGAAAAATCATCTGATTGGAATCGGGTTTGATTTCAAATGTTAATGGGGTATGGTAGTATACACATTATTTAACAAAGATTAAATTATTATTTTCCTAAGCAATTTTGTAAAAATACCCCTAAAAAATTCATGTATGTTTTTTTCTGATGTGATCTTTCATAACACAATTTTACATTCTGGTTGAAGATTTTAATTTTAAATCGAGTCTGGTTTGTTTCTCTACTTAGCGAAGATATTCATTAGTCCAGTATACACTGATATGCATTTCGGGAGCCTTTTACAAATCGTAGTATTGGTGTTACACATTACCTTTGATTTATCGACTGAGCCACATGGAATTTTTATGGTGGTTATGAAATATTTAACGGGAAACATTTTTGACATTTTTAATGCTTATTTGATTTTATTATGACCTATTCAAACTCAGTGTGAGGGGTTCTCAATTTATTTTGACGAATTAACCCTTTGGATGCCACGACTTTTTGGTCGAATGTGCCAGAAATGCCACGATTCTGATATAAAAATTAGCATATAAAAATGTGTTCTAAAGTTTTTAAGCAGTGTGTACCTTTGTTTTGACAAAAATTTGTGTTCCAAATAATATGCACTGCACCAAATGCAATAATTTTTTAGTTTGACAGTTTTATGTTTTGTTTGACAGTTTTGTGGTGTCGTCGATCTTTGGCATTTTCAAATATATAATATATTTTTTTTAACTTTACATATAACATAAGCTTACTTTAAAATCTTAACCTTACAAAATATTATTTAAGGCTTGGATAATAACGGAAATAAAATAAGCAAACGCATATCTATAGAAATAGAATATATAATTTTAGAAAAACTTTGCGTCTATTTACAATAGAAAATCTTGATCATAAAAATTCTAATCCTTCAAAATGAATCACGAGAGTGAAACGGATACTAGTAATTATGATTCAGATACGAACTCGGAAGGAAGTGCTTTGATACGACCCCGACAGAGATGTCAAAGACTCATTAGTGAGAGTGATAGTTCTTAAGAAGAGCATTTTGATACGATAGCACATGATTTCGAGAAAGATTTTTCTGAAGTATTTTTAGATCATAATGCTGGCAACCAAGATTCTTTTGGGTTCATGGAAATATATACATTTAAAAAATGTTTTGAACCCCTGGAGCAATATGCAATGACACACTGTTTTGCCAAATATTTTGTCGCCATCACGAAGTTGGAGCTAGAGTTATTATTATTATTACCAAAATGCTGTAATAATGATGACAATAGGTAGAGCAGACTTCAACAGAGCATTTAAAATATGACTCATTTTTTTATTCTTTATGATGCAGAGCCGATCGGCTCTGACTATCCACATATATTGCAAAAGCCGATTAAATCGGCTCCTTGCAGCCAAAGGGTTAATTAAAAACATATTTTTCTGAAATATATTCTTTTATGTTACATTATTATTGCGAATAGGGGATATCATTCTGACGTCCCTTTTCTTATTTTTTTCCACAGTTGGACGAGTGTTTAATTTCATATTTTTTAAAGATTCCGGCAAACCTCCATTTTGTTACGCAAAATCCCGTTTTACGTAAAAATAAATCTTTAGCGAGTGATACACTGTTATAAAAATCATCTGCATAAATCCTGTGCCACTTGTCCATATATGGATTCAACACGCTCATTACAGTATATATTGTATGTACACTCGAATCAGAATCACTTTCGTCCGCGTCATCTTGTTCACAATCACTGGGAACCTCCGACAATGCATCCTCAAAATTTTCTAAATATGTTTCATCTCTTCCCTCAATTATGAGGTGATTAAAAATAAAAATATAAAAATTATAATCATAAATGATTAGCAAGAGAAAAGCAAATTTCGCGACGTTTTCACCGATAGTTCAGAGAAGACTGAATACAATTTACTTATATAGAAACACTTACAAGACACTATCCAGATGTATGATATTTACAAGACACTACCCTGATTTCTCAAAATGGCTGTAAAAATAATACAAAACAAACTAATGGGGGTGACAAAATCTGCAACTGGGATGACATGAGAATCTGGGCTTTTTAAACAGCGGGAATTTATAATATTATCTTCAATATATGTAGCATGATTTTATCTTCGTTCTTATATTTTACTTAGATATTATTGTGGGTATTTATATACCCTTATGGGCAGGCAATATAACTATGAGGATCGATATGAATTATTTGTATATATTAATTTTTATACGTACAAAAAGTACAGTATGGGAAAGAAAACCTTGTTTTTTTCCACTTCTTCAGCAAAACAAATATGATTTCAAGTAAAATAATTTATTTACAGCTAAATTCTTGAGAACATTGTACTTATTTTTCCATGGTTCACATCGTTCTAATTATCCGGCTTTCATCTTTCGCCATCTTCAGATTTGATATAAATCTATCGATGGGGTAAACACGAATTGAAATTGTATCATATATTTCCCATTAACTCATAATGAAAGTATACAAAATTTAGTATTATCCATGATCGTTTTTTTTTATATATAGGTACTTTATATTTAAAGAGTTTATCTAATGAGTTCTAATATATATGAACATAAAAGCAAAGAAAACAATGTGAAAAAGTAAATTTTGCATATTTAAAAAAAAACTTATAGTAAATTTAAGTTTTTTTCACTATATCACATGAGTACGCAACCCACAGGTGTAGAACCACTGCTCAAATGGCATTGATTTATGGGGTAAAGTATCTAGAAGCCAGCAAATCAAATTTGGTTAAGATATCTCTATTGGTTCACAAGTTATAGTGAATCTAGTAAAAGGACAGTTTTTGGGTGAATTTTTTGCAAAAATCGCCGGCCACCATGCGAAATTCGATAAAAAAACATGCGGTCATTAAGCTGTTAATACCAATTGAACTTATTGCGACCTTAGCTATTTATCTCCATTAATAATCAATTATATTGTGTTAATTACTCTCACTGTTGTCTGACATAGATCATCGTGAACTGTCAAAAATTAATGTAGCATAAGCATTTATATAGATGGAATAATAACAGAAGTATTAATATTTCAATAGCTAAGTAAAAGATATAATACAAACCTTTCCAAGTTCAGCTTCAGATGAGAAGCCAAGTCCGTAAACAGTGTTAGCTCTAAGATCGGACCACTGACCAAACTTCTGTGATGTTTTTGTGAAGGTCATGTTAGGGGTGATAGTGCTGTTTATGACAGCCTGAAAAATAATAGAAATATTGTTTATATTTTTGAACTTCGCTTATTTGTATTAAAAAAAATATTTCATACATACAAATCAATAGAATAACACATTTATCATTATAAATCTTACATTAAAATGAGTTCCATTGCATTTTATGTCTATCAAGTAAGTAATTTAAACAAAATTAAAAGTGCAACATTATGATTAGTTGAATTGTCAATATCTTTATCAACTTGGTTTGTTCTATAGTAATGATATAAGGCAACAGCTTTACCAACTGTATTATACACTGTACTCCCAATCATAATTTGACTAGCAGAAGATAACTATAAATCATTTATTAGTCAGGAATCTGAAAGTCTGAATTGTTGCTTTTCTTAAAATAATATAATATTATTACCTTGGATCCTTCCACACTGATAATGCGGTAGAGTGAGCGAGAAGAATCATAGAAGAAGGAGACAGAGACGGCAGTTGTGGAAGCGGACATCCACGACCGCTTCGTCTTAGGATCGATGTGGAAAACATGGGCTTTGCAGGTGAAGATCGGTTGTTCCCTAAAATAAAAAATTTATAAGAATAAAAAAACTGATTTTTTTTCAGTATTTTAACACCATTTTCATATGAATTTGTTAGATCATTCGTAAACATCTTTTGAAAACAGCTGCTATGAGATGATACAAACATAGGGTACAATTGAGTGTGTATATTGGTTATCTACAATATGTTGCTTTTATCTGGGTTCTGTAACTGAGAGGAATTGAAGTAATTTCTATAAATACAGTGATTTTACATTAATTTTCTTTTCTATCATAAGTATCTTTGGTTGAGATATTATTGGTTTGAATATCAAAATAGAAAGTTTCATAAAACAAAAACAGATGTCTGTGATATCTAGAATATCATCCATTCGTTTATTTCTGAAAACAAAATTTAGTGAGAGCGATTAGCTGACCACTTGTTCTTTTCTAACACGATTCTACTATCATTATACTCTCAAAAAAATAAATTTTGAATTACTAAGGGGGGGTTTACTGAACTTCAGTTAAATAAACTCCATTAGAAATCTATGTACTCAACATTGAATGTGAACCCTGCTACAGAAGGAAAATAATTTTTATCGCATAATTCATGATATTTGAAATATCTAATGTGAAACAGAATAAAATTCCACAACTCTTAATTTATCAACCCAATCTCCGGAAGATTAATCTTGCAGACTACGCACACTTATAACACATCGTAAATTTAAGTAAATGCAAAAGAATAACTGAACAATTTTATACAAAGAAATAGGCACGCTGAGAATACACAATGGTTTTATAGGATATCCTACAGCTGTCAAAACAGTGCTACCGAGTATAATAAATCTACACTGATCTAAATGACAGGAAAGGGGGTTATTATCAAAGGGGACAAAAACTAACTAACACTTGCTCTTGTAAGTTTAGAAGCTTAGAAGAAAATTTGAAAGCATGTTCCATAGTTTACCACTATGGAACACGCTTTCAAATTTTGATATTATTTGTCAATTAAATAGAAAGTTTAGTTCGAAATATAAGAATACTTCTGGAGGGGTGGACATAAAAAAAACTATACATAAACTACATCAAAATACAAATACATTAATGCAATACGTAATATGGGGAAAAAAGATTTCATCTATACACTAAACATTGTGAAACTTACTCAATAAAAAAAAAAAATAGCAATTAATTTAATTTCAAAAGGAATGATGACCTTAGATGAAATTGTTACCAAAGAGCTGAGTACTCATCATCTTATTCTAATAACCTAACCAACCCACTCGAGACATTCCTGAGGTAACAACATCAGTAAAAATTGCATTATTTTAGGTGTATCAAAAAATATTTCATAATTAACTTTTTTACAAGTGGGTAGATAGTATACTAATAATAATGTAATTTGTAGTGAAATCCACAAGGTTAGATGAGTTATTTTACATTCAAATTGCATTATGCTGAACACCTACCTAATATAAATATATGTACAATATAAGCCCAATCTTTGATTTTCCAGCATTTATCATTTTTTTTATCTCATAACCATTACTAACATTGCTAAGCAATCCCAGATTTCATCCATCGATCTTCAATCATCCCGCCATCTATTTTGAACTTTTTTCTGACATTTAAATATTATGAATTGGTCACAAATTTTACTTGGATTTGGCAGTTTTATTGAACACTAATTATCGCACTCTTGAGCATTTTATACATAACTTCATCTAACGACTATAGCTATCTCTTTAGTATAATAACTAAGTACTAACTAACTAATAACGCACCATCTTGTTGTAACTTTGCCTTCGCTACTCTTTGGTAGCATCTCTTATGTAGTAAATTAGTTTCACCACAAACTAAAAACCTCTAATGAATGAAATAAGTAAGAGAGCAGAAACAATTTTAGTTGCAAGAGAAAAACAAACATAATCAACAACAAAACACAAAATTACAACATAAAAAATATATGGAAATCAACAGGAAATTGTGTATTGTGATTAAACATTAATCAACAGCACAGCATGAAGTGTAGCATACGGAATGATTAATATTTCGAAAGTAACAAATTTGACAATGGGATCAACATTAGATTAGGATAGAGAAAGTATGAAATTTTCACTAAATAGTTTTTCCTTTTTATCCAAATTTGTATATATTTTTTAATTAATGCTCGGGATTCAAGATTCATACTGTCATTCTGTTAACAAAATAATATTTTTTTAGCTTCTAAGCTACAGAGGACATTTTCAAAACATTCATACAACACAATCTACTCAATATGACAGAAGCACTGGTCCAAAAAAAATAAAATCTACATTTGATTATAATTGAGAATAATGCAAGAATTATTATTTTTCGAAAATACTTAAATTATAAGTGAGAATTTTGTATAAATGTGAAATATGCTTGTCAAAAATTACCCTTCCACGAAATTAATACAATTAGTGAAAATTATTCCGGTACATTATTTCAAATAGAGGTGAGAAACATAATGTTTTAATTGGTATATCCTCATTTTAATCTCCCTATTGTGTCTGTCAGTGACCTTTAAAAACAATAAAACATCGCTGCAGATAGATATAAATTAACAGATCGTCGCACGCGCGGAACTCCCAGCAACTGTCAAAATCGCGTCGAAAATACCTCTAAAACGTCAAAAAAACACATGCAGCTTTCATTTTATGTCAGAAAAAACCGTGGCAAGCTGTTTATTGTGGAGGTGATAAAAAACAACGACGAAAATACGGCTACTGTCCATATTGTTTCGAAAAAACTTCAGCGTTTCCCCTCCCTAAAAATATAGACATCATAACCAATGTGGAAAATATGTCGTTTGTAGCGGGATTTCTAGGTATCTCTGGGCGTTAAGCGGTGGAAATATAATTTTCGACTGTTACTCACCCCATTGTTTCGTTTCCTGGTGTCATTTAATACACAATAACATACAATTTTAGCAATGTTTCATATTTTCTGCGAGAACTGTCACGCCAAGCGGTCACTGCTAGACTGAGCGCTACCAACTTAGCGGCGACAAATATTTTGGGCTGCCAGGTGAATTTTTGTAAATAATTAAAATGGCTAGAATTTTTTGATCAACATTTTATTGTAATATATATTTTATTAAAAATTGTACGATAACATTGTAACCGTATAAAATTTTAAGGGACATTTTTTCAGCTCGGTGAAAAACGTCGAGTAATAATATAATATTCATATTGTATTGTTTATACTATAGAAGGATATTGATCATTAAATATTAATTCCTACTAAAATTATTTATGGGGAGTGTTTTCTTATCTTCTTAGTAAGTTATGAATCATACATATTTTAAGCGTTTTTGAAATATCACTGGCGAAAACATATAAAAAGAAACTATTTTCTTCATATTGAAATTTATTGCATACTCAACCCATCGTTTTTCAAAAAAAGATTTTTCTACTTGATGATAGATGTCGGTAAAGCGTAGTAAGCTTTGGCTCATTTTTAGATGCCTAATATACTTAATAATGATTGATCGAATACCTTTTTTGAAAATACAAAATATAAATTTGTAACTTTTGTAGAGAGGTGAATCGCAGTTGAAATGATTTAAAGCAGATAGTCATGGACTTGAGATGATGTTGGCTATATCAACAAAATACATAGTAATTCGTAATTTTTTGTTTGCGAAATTATTTTTCAGTTAAGGCAGCAGAAAATAGTACAGAATACTACGCGATAAAGAAAATATTTAACAAGAAATAATCACTTAGTTTCTAACTATAGCTAAATCATAATGTATCATCACTTAAATACTGTTTTTTCAACTATTATAATGATTCAACTGTGTTCTCATTGACTCCATACGTGATTTGATATTGTTCTTGCGGGATACTGCCGGCACTGCCTCAGGATGCCAAAATGTCTCGTTTTCAGAACCGAAACAATTTCAAAAAACGAAATTGTTTATACACCTCCAGGTCATAACTAACTCATTTAAATTTTTGAATATATTTGATATTTGCTTGGCATTAATGCACCTCTAGAAAGGATATTTTCAAATATGAATAATTTGTGAATGAGTGCTACGTCACAGTTGCGAGTCAAAGTTCTCAGAGCAATTTTGATTACAAAAGTATATATTAAGAAATCATGTCGGGAACTTTATTATCATTTAAAAACAAAACCATACTAAAGCAGATTTATTCGTCGGAAAAATAAAATACCACACAAATAATTCGTATTCAGTAATTCGTTCTTTATATTTATACATAATTCCATCCTTATGATTTTATTTTTCAATAAGAAACATGTGTTTTAAAAAATACTACACCCCGAAGAAAACTTTTTTTGAATTTATTGTCTGTATATATACACTTTTATTTTTTATTTATTTCACATTAATTTAATAATGTGTTTTCTTCAAATAAATACTATTACATAAATATAAGAAAATTTACATATTTGAGGAATATAATAAACTCACGTTATGCATGCCGTACGTAAAAACACTTGATAACACTTAATATTTGATGCAGTAGGATTTTTTATGCTTTATTATGTTTCCTGCCTGCAACCAGAAAGCATTTCCGACAGCGGTAAAAGTTATATTTTGGTTTATATATTACAACAAAAGTGTATTTTAAGTTAAAATACCTTATTACTGATATTGTAAAGAAATTACATCCCAAAATATACTTCTGGGCTTGAAAATCCATTTTAGCTGATACTTTCCATTCGTTCTTTAAATGAAACCATAAGCAACATTTTGAAACAATTTTTGACATGTGTAGTGTATTTTCGATGCACAAATTGGTAAAGCATATTTTCATAAATGAAACTAAATTTTCACTTGAAATGTACGTTCGCTGTGAAATATAATATATACTAACCGGCCACGATATGAGAGCTTAGCGGTGATCCATACATTGATAAACAAAACTTAGTATCCAATTTCCGGTCATCCATTAATGAGATGTAACGTTTTTAATACATTTGAACACACAAACAATTATTTTTTTACCCATGCCATTCACAGATCAATTCAAACGAAAAATTCAAGGCGACCTAAGAAGTTTTAATTTTATTTACCTAATAATATAACGGTAGGTATATTCATAACACGTTACAAAATTATCGTACTGTACAGAGTGGAGACCTTCACCTAATTCGACACCCGGAAGATCGTTCATACCGGAAGAAGAAAAGCCCATAAACAAACAATGAATAGGCGCTTGTGGTTTAATCGGGCCATAAATCATGATTTTTTTATTTTCATATATCACGGTCAACGACCCTTTTCATGGTCACAGAAGCTGACAAGATGAAGGTAAACAATAGCTAAGTTCGTTGTATAATTAGCAGTTACATGCTAATTGTTACCAAGACCTTTACAAAACAACGAAATAAATAACGGATGAACTTTACAATTTATTATTTATGACAGTAGTAATTTATGTATAAGAAATAATGTACGAACTTTAATGATGTTAGGATAACCTTGGAAAGGTGTCCAATATTTTAATATTGATTAAATTTTTAGCTGCCTAAAATAATTGTATACAATGAATATTCTTTGAGAACAGAGGTGAGGAACCTACAGCCTTCTAGAACTTGAAATACGGCGGCTTAAATGAATATTTATTTTACAAAAAAATTTAATGGATTTTCACTGGGTTACCAGTCAACGAACAGTTCGGACTGCGAATAAATCGCACAACGATCGCATATTCGCATAACGAACTAAAACGATCATTAGAAAGAGCGTTTTAGCATAATAAAAATCTATGGTAAATCGATGATTCGGATAACGAACATAGTCTTGGAACAGATTATGTTCGCTAACCGATCACTTACAGTGTATATAAATATGATATTTATATAATGTTTTGTCAACAATTTTTCATCTTTACTAGTATACCACTACTAGATATAGTGTTACTAACGAGTGATAGATATTTACAATCGAATATTAGAATATATATGACAATTTTCTAATAGTTGAATATTCGAATGTTATACGATTTCCGATTCACCGGATTCCGAAATTTGAAAAAAACGTGTACGTTACATGGTAAATTTGTACATATTTGAAATTATTTATTTAAGTACCATAATACACACTTGAAACAAGTGCTATGAAGTTTGCACTGTTAAAAATAATTGATGTTAAGTTTTTAAATTATTCGAACATTTTAGAATAATACAATAAAATGACTTTGACAGAAAAACAGATTTTCGAAATAAGCTTTTACGTTGAGACTTCTCTCAATATTATCCTGTCAAATTATGCTTTAATGTAAAACATTAAAAGAACTTAAAAACAAAACTCTTTAGCTATTCTATTCACACCTTATATAAAATTAATAGATACCAAAATACGTCGCTTCGCAGACAGTTCTTTCCTTTAATTTAGGATGCACGAGGTTAAACATGACTAACCGATAACATTTCACAGGAAGACCTTCATTCTATCTGTGGATGAATATTGTTTTCCATAATGGGATATTAGATTGTTAATCGACCTCTCTTGATTAGTAAGGGCTCAAATACCACCAAATTTTAGCCTTGCATAAAGTTTGCACTTCTGAAGTTCAGTCATTGTGAGGAAATCGTGATCGGCGAAGATATTTTGTTATATATAAGAAATCTCGTTGCCATTATCATTGTTTTAATTAATTATAACAGTTGCTAATACTAATCAATTATTTTGTCCATTTTTGATGATTTTTTCGCATTGAAATATGTAATTTTCGTAGTAAATCGTGATAAACATAATTCATTTCTCAATGCCTAATTCCAACAGGTTCGAGCTTAAGAGAATACTGAATTAAAAATGTCTGACACTTGTTAACAATTATTTTATATTGTACAGTGCTTAAAGTTTATTCGAAATGGGAACGATTAGTTAATCGTTCCACATTTAAATACCGGAAAGAATGGGTTATTGCACTATATGGATACATGCATTGCCTTGATGAATTAGATTTTCAACTATAATATAATAAATATTTTTATTTTATTACCATTTTTTATGTTACAAAAATTACTTATGAAAGTAAAATAATTTCATCTAATAGAACGTATACTAGATAAAATTGTTTGCTTTTGTTTCAGTTTTCTTTTTTTCAAATTCATACATATGAAACAGTGTCTTCCGTACGCATAGGTGCTACACGTAACTGCCTATAACGGCAAACCTTAGAGAGAAACTTTTAGGTACTAATGGAATGAATTCAAATTTTTCAATATAACGTAAAAAATAAATTTAGAATAGGGTTGCAAAACATCTGGAGTCAGTCAATGGACGAAATGTATTATTACAAAGACCTCAACCGTCCTTTTGAAAAACAATTTCGATTAAATATTTTCAAAGGAAATAAAACATCGATGGTCAAATATTGACAACTTGTTTCAACTTTTTTATGCTTTGTTAGCATGGTGTCTTATATGTTAAATATTAATTTGAATCTTTAGAATGAATTTTTTATTTTCTTTTAACGGCCACGTTAAAAATAAGTCAAATTTCTACAACGAGTTGTCGATGTTAGATAATTGATATTTTAAACCGTTGTGCGTAAAATCTTTCACTTTGACAATTAACACATTATCGACACTGTATATTTTTCAATCGAAATCGGAAATTGAAGAAAGAAACATGTACTGAAAAATTTCCATTTCCGGATATAGAACAACACGGAATCTAAATCAATTGTATTTTTAATTGTTGTTAAATCACTATGTGAAATATTTATTACAGCTAATAATGATGTAAGCCCTTCACGGTTGACTGCTTGTCTACCGGCAGGTATTTAATATGCACTATAAAATGTTGCAAATACTATAATACTCGACGGGCAAGGATTTTCGCCATCACGGTTACTGTCATGGCCGAATTATGTACAATTTTATCATGCGAATATATTGAATACAGTTGAACGCGTGTATTTATTTAATAACCACTGCATGATCGTGGCATTCGCGAGGTTAACTCATAATGGCACATCGGCCCTTATTAATCGACATCCTAGGTCAAATGGGCATTGCGAATATATTAAGGTACGATGAGAATTAAATAGATATTAAACTAGAGATAGCATAATTACACGGCATTTGTTTACTTATTGTAACGTATACTGTAGAAGTGTCCAACTTTTTACCATTTTTGAGAAGACATATTTACAAATGAATTTCTATTTTTAATTTTAATTGTTACAAACTTTGTACGATTCCACACGTTTTGTCACTAAGGATCCGAGTTTCGCCTTTCGACATCTTTAGGCATTCCCGTTCGTCAATTCTGTTGCATCCGTGTGATGAATGCCTGAAGATGCCGAAAGGCGAAACCTGGTTCGTTAGTGACAAAACGTGTGGAATCGAACAAAATTATAACAATTCAAATTTGATATTGAAATTCCATCAAGCACCTTCAGTCGATATGGTAAACTTTCTTTTATATTGAAATAAATTATAAATTCAATACTCCTCATAGTAAGCACTGTATAAGACACGTTAGTAACATTTATTTATTACAATAAAATATTAATTGTATTTTTTAATTATTTTTTCAAATACTAGTATACTGCACAGTAACAACATTCAATCAACATATTTCGATAAATAAATTTACGAATTGCTAATGATCGAATCTTTTTTTTTTGATAACGTGCTTAAGAACACCAAAATCTTCATTCCATTCAAAAGTCCTTCATTTAATTATACTTTCGGTTGTGAAAATAGAAAGATTGGACAAAAATCAATTAAAATCTTCTCCTTTTGTTTCATTATGCTGATTGTATCAAATGTTCTAAAATTGAATTTGCGAATTTCTTGTCAAAAAAAATACATGTACTATTAAAGTGTCGATAAATAAAAAAATATTACTATCGATTGAATTTAGCATCACTGTCAATGTGTGATTTATTTTTTGTTACGAGACCCTATTAAATAAACTATATGTTTGATCTTCACTCCGTTTAATTTGAGAAACGCTGTACTGTTTATATTTTATATTACTATCATTGACATTCTAACCTTTTCCGGTCGCGAGTAACGCTTACTACAATTTCCTTGTATTTCACTGTCACTCATAAATTACATTATCGGTGCATTTGTGAACGTACTTTGCGTGACCATAAAACCACGGACCGTAAAAAAAGCATGACGCAAAATGTTTACGACCAGTTTTTTCTATTATCAATTCATTTCTTGAGACTGGAAAGAATTCTTTGCATTTTAAAGGAAGATTTTTTTACATATAATTATATGCAATCGGCTGTTTGGGTATGCTATCAATTACATATGTTTAATTAGGAAGTAATTTGAAATTATTGTAAGGAACAGTTTCGATGCTAATTGAAGAACAATATTGCACGAACTTCTTCGGAAGTCAAAGAGGTGGTTCATGTGAACGGTAAAATTTTCAATTCAATTTAATTTTGTTTGAACGAGTTTACGAGGCTACAAACGCACATAACGCACAAAAGAATACAAAAATTAATAGTTATCAGAAAAGCTTGAATTTTTTTGACCTACTTAAATTGCAATCACAAAGTCCCACGTAAATATCTTTACTCAATGTTTCCGAAATCAAAACTCAGAATAAATAAATAATCAAAGAATATAGAAAGGTCAGTTATGCTTTAAAACGTAACTAAACTTTCTTTAGCGTATAAATCACCCACAATTCTGTGCCATATGTAAACTTATTGATATAGCCGCCTTTTAATTTTCATTTACAATTTTTAGTTTTATTGCGAGCAAGAAACTAGCCAGGTCGTTAAAACAGGAGAGAAGATGTAGTGTGTAACTTTTCTACACAGCTATATCTATAGATAAGCAAATTTTCGTTTAAGCATAATTCTGACGATGGCGTGAGCCGAAATAACTATCAACTATATCTTAAAAAAATAATTTTGTATGAGTAAAATACATTGCTATTTTTTTCACCGTGTTATTAACTTTATCTTAAAACACCCAAGCAACCGCACTTTTCGCGCAGAAAAAACGCCTGTGACCGCACATTTTCCGATACTTTGCTATTTTTCGCGAAATTAGGAAATATGCTTATAACTTTTTACTCAGTTGAGTGAATTTAATAAAATAAGAAGTATTTTATAGAGTATTGTATAATATATGTAATTTTTAAATTAAAAAAATGGCTTTAAAATAAAATTATCAAGCCACAAATCCATGATTCAATTAAATTTTTTTCATAAAAATCAAAAAACAAAACTTTTAACACTCATATAAACCCATAAAGGAATGTCAAATTCTTTAGAAATTCTACACCATGTTACACATCATTGTGTGTTTATTATATGTGGAGTTTCCTAAACTGTTGATATGTTCATTTGTTTCTGTTATATTTTCATATCACTCGGTTGTCGGGAGTCTCGAAAAATAGACTCTAGCCGAATGCGGGCGTTTTTCGGCACAACTTAAGAGCCAAACGATATAATTTTTGAAATTTTCAAAGAAATTATGTGTGATATTTGATCATAATCGACTAAATAAAAAAAACAATCTGATTATGTCACAATTTCAGCATATTTCTAAGCCGAATATAAACATTTGTTTTTTAATTTTGTCAATTAGGTAAATGGCACTAAACATATTTTTAATTTGAAATATTTAAGATATTGCGGGTTCATGATATTGTTTAGTTTTAATTATATAATAAATAACAATATATAGTCGATATTCCTACAATTTCACAATCACTGGATCTCAAGTTGTAAATATTCAAGAAACATCTTTCACATATTTTTTTACATAATGAATGAAACCATTCTGTCTAATAACTCAAGAGTTTTATTGCTTTTGGTCAAAAATGGTCTCTGTTGGGTTGCCTCAACTAAACCATTCAACATAAGTCACTCAAAACCGAATGGTTATTGGCTATCGATATGTTGATAATCAATCATATACTATAGGTCCCTGTACCTTTACTATCATGATTTTGTGAAGATATTTTTAGGGATTACGTCTTATGCAATGATAACATATTCAAATAATAAAATACGAAACAGTCATCGACAAAAAATATTTATCGAGAGTTGTTACACTTCCGAGAATTAGGTTCTGTACCCTGTGGTAGGCGTTTACCATTCATCCGTCAGTGGTTTACGACAGGAACAGGAGGCACAATGAGATATGAAATATTTAATTACTAAAAAAACATGTTGAAAAATTTATTATTGTTCATTTTTATAAACATTTAAATATTATTTATCACTACAGGCTGCCTAATAATAATAATAAGTCAGGTGTAATAGAATATTATTACTAATGCCTAATCATGAGTAATAATATTCTATTACTAATTATAATCACTTAAATTTTATCAATAATGCTTTTTTGTAAAATTAGTAAACAACGAAAGTTTATTGCTGAGCTGTGATAAACGAAAAACTTAATTTGTTACAGTCCAATAGTAATTATAGGAAACTTTTGGAACTGGCAAATATTGTTTATTTCAAGGACGATTTGGAGCTATAAATTTCGGAGAAATAGAATGAAAGACACGTAGAACAATAAATAAAACAGTTCTAAGTCGTAAATTTAAAAAAAAATATCCACATGTGTCATGTGTTCGACCAGCAGACGTAAAGATGCAGCGCGAGACGAAATCCGCGCGAACGCGGGACCGCTCGTTAACCGATTGCGACAATTTCCGCGCGAACGCGGGATCGGTTGCTTGAGTGTTAATTATATTAGCAATCCGCTTGATTATTAATTGTTAAGCGAAATATCAAGCCGATGTGCAGATCAAGTCATTGATAGACATGAGCTTATTATTTTCGCCGCTAGATGCCAGTATCCCCCAAATTCAAAATATGCCGTCTCAATTTAAATTTATATTTGGATACATCAAAATAAAACTAGCGGTATATTATGAACGCCACGTTTAATTCACACTGACAACAAACAAGTAAGCAGTGAAAGTGTCTCAATTATATGCAGTTAGATCTGTAGGTATGTATTTATGATAGGTGCACGACCACGTGCGATGACCCTAAGAAAGTAACTACCGCAATGCATTATCTGCCTACAATTTTACTTCCGCGATATGGGTAGACTACCCACCTTGTATAGTTTCTTTACTATTAGAAATACTCTATAATACAGTATTACTCAAACCGTGGTCCGCAGATTGGTCCTGGTCGGTAGTTTGTCAGATATCGATCCGCAAAGAACACATAAGTAATGAATATTATTTATATTTAAAGCTAACCTTTTTGAACAAAATATGATTTTATATTAACTATAAAACAATCGTTAGTCGAGATTAACGGACTTTTATGCTAAACAATAATGTTTTGATCATTTTGTCGTCACTGTTATGTATACATACTTGTCTGATAATTAATTAATAAATAATAATACATCTGAAAATCAACAATTCAATTGCAATATTATTTATCATGTAATTCCATTGTTATTGATAAAATAATAAATAAAAACGTCAATTCAACTCAACGCTTTATTTGAATTTACGATATCTATTAAAATTGCTTGATAGTATTATAATATTTCAATATAAAATTTGGACTGTTGAAAATATGTTCAATTTCATAAATTTCGTCACTCACGACTCAGGTTTCGTCTTTTCGCATCTTCAAGCATCACACGGATGCAATACAACTGACAGACAGTGAACAGTTTGCATCGGTCAAATACAAGAGAAACTACGCAATAGAAATATAAACCATAAGGCTAAGAACTGTGAATTGTAAATATCTTAACTATTTTTAATCACTACTGATTTGATTGTAAAGACATTCAAATTCATTCAATTTTTCATTCACTTTTAAAGTTGTATTTACACTATCGATTAAAAATTGAGAGTGGTGGTGTTTCGTAGACATAACATTTTAATTTTGAGCATTTAATATTATATTTAAATTTATCAATATTACGTTATGTCACGTTCCCGTACTACACTAGACAGGAACACTTGTATTTTTATATTGGAATTCAATTAAACATAACATTCAATTATTATACAGTAAATGGAGATAGTTGGAATTGAAGTTTAATTCAAAAAGAAAGAGAAAAATAAATTATTAAATATGAAAATTTGGTTGTCATCTGCAAATTTGTAGCCTGTGATGATTATGTGATTTATAACCTCAAAAAATTATCTCATCGGACCGGTGCATGAAGGTTTGAAAAGCACAGCTCCACACATAATATAGAACCACGCACAACAGATTTGTGAGTAAACGAGTAATAGTTGTAAATTGTAAATCAAGTAGCAATAAAACAAAATATATAAATTGCATTATTTCTCATTTCATAAATGTGTACTTTGAATTTATAATTTGATACGGTATGTACGAAAAGGCTTATTAATGATTAGCGAGTTTCTCAGGAACCGATTTCACAATTTATATAAGAAGTTTCGTTCAGGGTGTAAATGAAAAACTATTAGCTATTACCTACACTAATTGCTGCAGCTACGTTTTATATATTATGTAATTTTCGACGGAATAAATATAAATTTTAATTACATTTTATCATAAAAATCTCTTACTGTAATCGCGATTAATTCTTTATAATTCTACTAATATTACATAAATAAGTTGAGAATTTTTCGTTGGGAATATATCTGAGACATCTCCAACAAGTCATCGAGTTTTATTCGGCAATTTTGTTTTTTTATTATTTTAACATGCCTTAAATTATACAAAACGCTAGTATTCTAGTAGATAATTGAAAATTAGTCTCGTATAGTTTTTCAAGGGCTATGAGTGTATATTATTACAAACGAATTTTTCTAATTATTTCCCGTACACACTGACGTTTGGCTGTAATTTTAATAACCAAAAAAAAAAAAAAAAAAAAAAAAAAACAGTCGACGCATAGCTGCTAGTGTGAATTTTATAAACATTTTCAACCGCTCGTTTTTGGATGTTCACTGAAATTGATGGTTACAAAAAAAGTGATTAAAAATCATTTATTTTTTTCGTTCGGAAAGTGAAAGGAAAAAATTTTGGGTTATAAAAGTAAGAGATATAGCCATATGCCAAAGAGAGGAATATTTGAGGCTTTGCAAGTCTGCAAGCCTGCAAATATTTACTTACAATCATTTAATAATTATCTTTATTCAAACCATAATCTAACATAATATAAAATAATATAAAAAAATAATTGTTTTTTTTTTCAAAAAATTAATCAATGCAATTTTCTTCAAATTATTCTTTCATTTGAACGTTTTCGAAGTTGATAATTAGATATTTGAGACTAATTATTTAATCTTTTAATACATAATATGAAAGCTTTTCATAAATAATCGAGGCTTTTTGTTCAAGTTCTTGGAGCCTCACAGGTTCATAAATTGTCCAATGTAAACATCATGATACAAATCTAATAATCGCTAAAACAAATGGTCCATAACAAATAAAATACTGCAGTTTTGTATAGCTAGCATTTGTATATCTATATATATATAAAAATGAATGTCTGTCTGTCTGTCTGTCCTTTATAAACTCCTACACCATTAATCCAATTGCGATAAAACTTTGTCGAATTATTGCTTAGACTACCGGGCAAAAGATAGGATACTCAGAATTTGTTTTGATTACAAAAATTAATTAAATATTTACGAAAAACATGTTTTCATACAAGACTATTGTAATACAGAATGGCCATTTATGACACATTGTATCCATAGCAACGCCGAAAACAAGAACGACGCAAATCTGTCACATTCACTCACCCAAACAAAGTATTTCAATGTTCTATTTATTACCGACTTTTTTGTTTTGGTTTTATGTCGCATGACAGAATGAATTGAAATAAATATTAAGTATAAATCGTGTGCGATATAGAAAGAATTTATTCAATATATCAATTTTTTATTTTTTTTATTTTTCAAAAGTGAATTTCAAAACGTAACATTCACTGTGAAATCAATTATGCCACCCAAAAAAAAAGGAATAGGTCAGAGTACAACTCAAGCACGAAAGAAAAGGGTGAAACAATGAGGTTGAAGTTGATAATCGTTGGATTGTGCCGTATTCACAGCTTCTCTCGAAAACGTACAAAGCACACATCAACGCCGAGTATTGTAATTCAGTGAAATCCATCAAATACATTTGTAAATATGTCTACAAAGGAAGCGATATGGCAGTTTTTGGAATGGGAAATTCAACTGCATCTATCGATGAAATCAACCAATATCAACTGGGATGCTACATTAGTAGCAATGAAGCAATACGGCGCATTTAATCATTTCCAATTCATGAACGGCATCCACCAGTTACTTATTTGGCAGTTCACCTTGAAAATGCACAGCGAGTGTACTTCACAACAGAAAATGCACGTGTAAGAGCATTGTCACCACAGCCAACAACGTTAACTGCATTTATCTTATTGTGTAGGGATGATATGTTTGCAAAGACGCTACCTTACTCTGAAGTGCCAACATTCTACAGATAGAATGCAAGGGAAAAAAATTCAACGTCGCAAACAAGGTAAAGCAGTTGAAGGACATTACAATGTATATTCAACCGACGCATTAGGCCGTCTGTACACTGTTCAACCAAATAATGCAGAATGCGTTTATTTGCGATTACTGTTAATCAACATACGTGGACCGCCATCCTTCCAAAAATTGAGAACAGTAAACGGTCGAATATGTTTCATTTATCGTGAACCTTGCCTCAAATTAAATCTTCTAGAAAACGATGCACATTGGGACACTTCACTCGCTGATTCATCGAATACTGCTGACCCACAACAAATACATGCGTTATTTGCAGTAATATTAACAATTTGCTTTTCATCCAATCCAAAAGATCTTTGGAAAAAATACAAAGGCTACATGAGTGAAGATATTTTACATAGTTTGCGTGAAACAATTCAAAATCCACACGTTCAATTCATACCAAACGTGTATAATGAGGCATTGATTGAGGACATATGTTTAGTAATCGCTAATAAATCATTGGTACAATTGGGAATGGCTGCGCTGAATCGATATGAAAACGACTGACGTCATCGTGATTTCCAACGAGAAACACGCTTTGATGTGGATGAATTGGGTAAATTTGTTCAAACGAATCTTCCGAAATTGGTTCCAGATCAACGTATAGTGTATGACACAATTATGGATGCAATTAAAAGTCAAAGTGGTAGATTTTATTTCACAGATGAACCCGGAGGCACAGGTAAAACCTTCCTCATTTCACTCATTTTGGCAGCCACACGATCACGAAAAAACATTGCACTAGCAATCGCATCATCTGGAATTGCAGCAAATCTTTTGGATGGTGGCCGAACAGCGCATTCAGCACTGAAACTGCCATTGAATATGCAAATAATTGAGACACCAACATGCAATATCAACAAAAAATCTTAAACGGGCAAACTACTCACATCATGTAAAATCATTGTATGGTACGAATGTACTATGGCATACAAAAAATCATTGGAAGCACTTCTTTTCTTCACAACTTTTCGATGGCGCACTCATTTTATTGTCTGGGGATTTTCGACAAACTCTACCTGTTATATCACATTCAACAGTGGCCGATGAACTTAATGTATGTTACAAATCATCCGTCTTATGACGATACGTACATAGATTCACTTTGAAGACCAATATGCGTGTACAACTACAACATGATGCATCCGCTGAACGTTTCGCAAAACAGTTGTTGTAATAGGAAATGGGAACATGGCAATAGAGGAATCCACACAATGTATCACATTGCCAGCGAATTTCTGTAAAATAACCGCAACCATAGACGAATTGATTCACAAAGTTTTTCCAAATATTACACACAATCATAAAAGTCATCAATGGCTTAGTGCACGTGCTATATTAACAGCCAAAAACAAGGATGACAATGCAATCAATTTCTGCATACTAAGTGTAAGGATACTATACCGAATCAAGACGAAGCCGTCAATTATCCAACAGAATTCTTGAATTCACTTGATTTGCCAGGCATGCCGCCGCATGTTTTAACATTGAAAATTGGCGTCCCCATCATTCATCTCCGAAACATAAATTCCTCACGACTTTGCAACGGTACCAGGCTTTCGGTAAGAAAAATGATGAATTATTGAAGCTACAATTTTAAATAGAAAATTCAAAGGAGAAGAAGCACTGTTGTCACGCATCCCAATGATTCCGACAGATATGCCATTTGAATTTAAACGTCCGTAGTTTCCAGTGCGAGTCGCCTTTGCAATGACCATCAATAAGGCACAAGGACAATTGTTACAAGTGTGTGGACTAAATTTAGAATATCCATGCTTCTCACATGAACAACTGTATGTGGCCTGCTCACGTGTTGGAAAACCTTCTGGCTTATTTGTGTACGCACCAGATAGAAAAAAAAAACATTGTGTATCCAAAAGCACTCCAATAAATAAAAACACATACGGCCGCCACTGTCAAATTTCGGTAAGAAAAACATAACCTAAGCTTATCGTTTCTAATTGGCTCCGGCTTCGCCTCAAGTCCGACTTAAACAATCGGAAGGCGAGAGGCTCCCGACGAGGCGATTCCATAAAGTCGCGGTTTCTTTTTTTTTTAGTGGCATTGCAACGCATGCAGGGTACACGCTAGTATAATATAAAAGACAGCATAGTAAAAATAAGTCAAAATGAAATAAATCAATACTAAATGCTACCGTATTTTTTAGCATTATGATTACCTTAACAGAAAAATTGCTGTACTCAGAATGAAAACTGTAAATTCACGAGTAGCATTTTTTGTAAAATAATAGCAGTAAAATTATTTTTAATATTTTTATCACGAATTTTGCTCAGTAGCAATCATGCAATAGAACCTTGATACAAACCAATAAAAACAAAACATTCATAGAGAATTCTTTTCCTACTCACTAATACAAATCTGACCTTAACTGTACATAACAATTGTACGTTATGTTTATGTTATCAGTATAATAGTAATAAAATGTTTTCGCTTAGATTCCTGATTTTAATTTTCATATCGTCTTCAAGGTGAGAGTAAAAATAGCAATTTTCAAAGGGTTTTTCGGGTGGATTACGCGTAATTTCCATGGATTAGGTTCATTTTAAATGTATGGCCGTACTTATACACCATTGAACGTTTTTACTATATTTGGTGTAAGGTTAAAACAAATAAACTACAAAACAAAAAAATAAGGATAGCAAAAAGCCAACCAAGCAAGCTCATGAAAAATCTACTATAATACATTAAAAATAGTATTCGCCTGAACTTACTTTTGATCACGTGGTATAAAAATGTCGACATCCGAAGCAATATTGTTGAACATTGTTAATGCTCTTACCATTGGCATCCCCATTAGCAGACTGGTTCTATACTTTATAAGAACAAACAATTCATGTCCAAGATTTCTTAAAAGAAGTGAAAAACAAATCGAATGGCTAAACCCGGATCGTTTATGATACAAAATGTGGAATCGTTAAAAATTTTATATTCAAAATTGAATTACCTTCAAACTCGTTCAGTTGATAATATAAATATGGATGAAGGGAAGATTGAAAAATATATAAGCAAATAGTTGTTAAGTATTTTAGGGAATATATGCTTTATATTCGAGTTTTAGTTATGGGATCCAATTGACCGATAAGGGCGGTGGACTGTTGAGAAAGTTAACAGATTCAGGTACCATGATGTATAATACATATCCTTAAATCACGAAGTAAAAGCTCATTATTCGCTTTGGAACAGCTGAATCCATATTTTATTAAGTGTTGAGAGTCTGCAAACGCAACTGTACACGATTAACATTTTTAAAAAAATTTAAGTGCTTCTTTACAGTTGCGAATCGTGGCACTTGAATATATTGAGCTATATGAGCGTATAATAGATACTTTAGTCGGATTTTGGGAGCGTGACAGCCGTCAAGAACTATTCGATGTATGAACTCAACTGAGCTGAAAGACTTCTTGATCTTATAAATAAACACTTTTGTGGTTACCCTCAGTACTACCTTTAATTTATTATTAAATATGATACATTAATGGTTGTATGAATTGTACCATCTTTAACACGGTGAAAAAATAGCAATGTATTTTAGTTCTACAAAATTATTTTTAACAAATATAGTTGATAGCTATTTCGGCTCACGCCATCGTCAGAACTATCTAATTATATATCTATCAGTCAGAACTATCTAATTATATATCTATCGTCAAAACTATCTAATTATATTAATATAACGATATAGTCCTGATGAAAATTAGAGTAATTCAAACAAGGATTATTGCATTGTTTTTGGTTGCTTTATTTACATATAAAATATATTTCAATAAGTGCACCAGCTGCGTGACACTGACCTCAGTTTCGGCGGTAAAATTTTGGACAGACTCCAAGTAAAAGTAAAAACACACATTGCATCGAGAAGGAAATTAGTTTTCTCAGCGCTTATTTCGTAACGTATTGTTGGCCATTTGCCCAACAATTTAGTACTAAATTGCAAATTAACACAAGATTTTCCAAGAAGGAAGTGATTGTTTTCAATGAGCATTTTTTCATACCGATAATATCTCCAGTACTTCAGTCTTCCGTGATAATTATCTTTGCTTGTCATTATTCTATTCCACTTACTATTGTGTTATGATGTTATGTTTATTTCTGTTATCAGGGACGCGGCAAGTGGGACTTTGGGGTGAGCAGAATGCTTTGTACCAAAGTGACAGAGGTCAAGTAATCATTAATATTAAATAACAAAAAAAACACAATTTTGTAATTGATTTTACATTAATTTCATTATAAAAAACGATCGGCAGGTGTCTCTATAGCTTTCTTGTCTACATTGAGCTTTTCAAAATATCCCTGGAGTAAATAGCCGGAATTAAAACGATTATTTGATCACACAACAACTGAAATATTTTTTCAAGAATTCACAGCTTTATTTGAAATTTGAGAAATTCTTGGAGTTAAAATTTACTCGTTTCTTCATATTTTTTTTTTTGTGCTGCAATCATAAGGTTCTCTATTAACGATAACAAGGACGTCGCATTTTATATAATAAAAGAAACTTTTTCGGGTGGCGACCCTTTTTCATAAAAATGTGACCCGCAACCCCCCCCCCCCATACAATCCAAAAGTATATGAAAAAAAAAATTTTTAGTTGACCATATAAGTTGGCGACCCCCTAAAAAACCCTTCGTGACCCCAAGGTTGGAAGCCTATGATTTAGTACTATTTCCAAAATTTATTCTTCCAATATCTGGACCGGTTATGTTCATCACGAGTATTATGGACTAATTTACTTCATCAATTGTTAAAACTAGCAATGAGCGAAACTGCTTCTGTTTACAATACAAAATCATGGAAATAATACTAAATTTTATGTTATTATTATTTAAATGCAGGGCTATTACACTCAGAAGTGACAGTTTAAAGTGAATTATACTTTATGTCATCATTCTGCATTTTGGCTCTGATGCTTTTTGTTTGATTGCACATATGTATACAAACATAAATATACATATATATATATCCATCCCCAAAAAAATATTATATACGGACTTAAAATTGATATACAAAGAAATATTATTCATAATCTATAATTGTACACATTTGACTTAAGTCAATATTTGATTATGATATCAAGTCAATATTTTTGGGCTTTTTGAGATAACATCACAAACACCCATTGGGTAGGGTGTTTGTGATGTCTTGAATTTCTTCGTCTAGGTTAGGTTAGATTTAGCATTCGTTTCTCTTATTCGCCATTTGCCAAGCTAAATTTATAATATATAAAAACTTTGGCACCAAACTATAAAAATACTTTAATTCTGTGTCAAAATAATGCTTTTTGTAAACTTGTTACTCACGAAAATTGTTGAAGCTTTCATTCATAACAAGTGACAAAATATAGCAAACTTAATTATTTTTAAATAAATTTTGTTATGCACTTGAGACGTAAGGAAAATTAATTGTTTTGTGTAGGTAACGATGATGAAAGAACGTAACAAAAATAAATATAAGTAGCCAGCAACATTGTTCATTCAACCTTATTTTCGTGTCAGACAGCGTAGTCAACATTGATAGATAATTACAGTTATAGAAAACCATGAAGAATAATATTATCAACGTTAAACTTTTTTAAAAACAGTTATATAAATATTTTTAATATTACGTATAAAAAAGTTGTTTAGGCAGTTTTATATCAGTGAATTGAGGAGTGTGGCTTAAACGGTTGATTAACCATGCTACGAGCAATTTAAACTGTATTTTATTTTCACAGACTGTGTCACAATAACGCCTATTAAAAAAAATGTATTAAGCTCTGTATATTCCTTTATGTCCAGTTGAAAATTTCCCCAATATAAAGAGAAAATCAAATATTCAAGAAAAATAGATACTCATATGATTTATTAAAATCTTTTGATTAAAATCAACTTGATTGCTTACGTATTATTTTTTTATTAATTAAAAACGAATTTCATCTGTGATAATTATATAACAGTCACAAATTAGCTTATGTTCTTTATCCTTTACCACCTCAACTCCTCAATTTAAAATTTCTATGTTTCGCAATTCTCTCTAATACAACCTTTCTTTTTCGGAGAGAGAAAAGATGGAAGGGTAGAGCTTTGACAGGTCTGGTAGTAAATTGATCTCTTTCGTTTCGTTCCTTGTTTAAGATCAGGCGGCTAAATAAAATTTAAATATCAAAAACCTCCATGCATTCGAGCACGAATGACTAAAAAGAGAATTTTTTCTATTATCTTGAAAAATTGTCATATATTCAATTCAAGGAATTTAGGATTAAAAAAACTGTTTCGTATGATCAAATTAGAAAAAAATAATATGTTATAATCTCTTCTTCAAATATATAATTAAAAAAAAACTATAAAGTTGTCAAGAGATTATGCAATCCCATAAAAAAATCAGATAATGTATTCAGACTTATTTTGTATGTAACTTAGAAAACATTGATACGTTACCCGAAAAACGCTGTACGGCACATTATAGGCTCTGCTGATTTGAATATGCAATATGTGTTTGGCGTGACGGGTTACTACTTTATTTTTGTATATCATTATGTCAGTAGATTTGAAATCAGTTTACCTAATGCTGATAAATCTTATATCTAATTTTGAGATACATATGTATGATAAATTACGCACATTTAGTGTGGTCATTAGTTCGAAATTCTACCACCTGGCGTAGCTGCGGGATGCTGAAATACGCCATCTTGTATAACGACGGTCCTGACAAATCATTAAAATTCTTACACTGTTGTTTGCTCTTTGGCTTACGTCTCAATTTCAAATAATTATCACGATTGAGTCTCAACACTGTATTTTAATTGGGCTCTCATCATCTACCAGTTGATAGCCACTGACATCAGCAGTGAAAGTAAAACATAAAAATAATTGGCCCACCTCTGTTTTATCAGTTTGTATGTGTGCGCGAATTGTTTCTGAACATGTGTACATATAAATCATTATCTGCGTGTATGGAAAATACACACCGATGAATTAATTTTGGCTTGCTCTGTATTCTTCGTATGTATTGGTAATGCTCAGTATAATAACTAATTACTATCTTAAAAATAAAGAAGCAGATTACTTTATTAGAAATACTTACATCACAGTTTGTGACGATTGTCAATTATCCGTTAATATTTCTGATATGGATGATCCTCCTATCAAATATAAACAAATATACTTTAGTCATAAAACAACCATTTTTTCCATATTCAATGTTAATGAGTAGGGCAACACTGAAATTTCTGCATCAGTGACATCTATTGATGAGAAATATCAATCACTATGATAACAATATATAATTATGTATATTTGTCATTTATCTGTGTGAGGGAGCTTGTCAAATGTTTTTGAAACCAGTCTTATTTCTCTCTGTTTACATACCGTTCGAATATCGTGTATTGAAGAGATGTTGATCGGTGTCATTTCTTCCTAATTTCAACAATATTATATTAATTAATTACAATATTATTCCGATTGATGAAATCCATTGCATTGCGTAGCATCCATTAATTTTTATTATATTCCACTAGTCCCAAATTTATTTCAGAAGACTTTTTGCATTATTAAACATTAGAAAATTTTAAACAAAATATTCATTTTAATCAAAACGCCTTCTTGCACACGAAAATTTTATTTAAGCTTCATATACATATTTAAAAATCTTATTTTTTTCATCCGATTTCTCTGTAAAGTTGGTCATTTTCTTAGTGTGATAAAGAAAAATAATTCAAGACTAATTTTTTGATGATATTGGATATTTTTACTAGAAAAAGTTTTCAATTCTGATAAAAGCAAAACAAAACATTGTATTTCCAATCAATCGTCAGAAATTTGCAATATGTTTTAGGAGGCCATCATTTCTAATTTTTAAAAGACATATTATATTTTCACGACATAATGAGTATGTCCCACATCCAATATCTTTGATTGATTAATGAGTTAAGTATTTACTTTTTACAAAAAAATGAAGGAATACATATCTTGACGTAATGTCGAACAATCGAAAATGTAATTGGATCAATACAATAAGAAATAGCATATAGGCAACTTATTCATTTGTATTTACGTCCTGATTATGAACAATTGAATTTATCTCGGACATGTGAAAAATAGTTTATTTGTATTTTTTAAATATAAATATGCAACAAATGCGATCATTATTTTGTGTTCCATTTATCAATTGTTGGGTGTTAAGCAGTGGTGGAAAACCACAAAAAAATACCGCAATATACACGCTTGCACAAAATAACTTTCTTTAATCAAGGCTTGTCATTTCTGCTACATTTGAAAGCCAGTTTTCTTTCAAATATCGTACAGAGTATAGAGTCTTAATTACAAATCTCAAAATAAGTGGATCTCATTAGATCTGTTCGATATTTTTTATCTATTAAAACTTTTTATAAAGCGAGTAATGATACAAAGAAGAGGTTGAGAAAGTTGGCAAATAACTAATAGCTATCTTTCAAAACCTCTAGTATTGCTGTTTTGATTGAAAATTGTAAATTGCAATTAAAATGTCATAAGACATGACAGATTCTTACAATATAATAAAAAATAGATTTTTTTATAAAATAATGTGTTAACTCGAAGTTCTACTCACGTGGGTATTGTGTAATACGGTTATATACATATTTGTTGATGACGAATTGTCAGAAAAAATAGCGTTAAATTAAATTTTAAGCAAAAAAAGATCTCAGATTTATATCTCGTAGATATGTTTTCTTCATAGTACATTCCAGAGAAAACATAAAAATTGATATCGTCCAAACCAGTGTTATCAAAATATGTGTACAGCATTTGGGCATGTATTAATAATTCATGTGAATTGTGTATAAGTGTCAGTATATATGTGTGCATGATTTATAATCGTGTGTGTTTATTATTTGTTGGTGTGCGTTAATTTTAGTGGGACAAGGTGAACAACCATTGAACATTTTGCGCGCGTCGAGACATTCGTTCATCCCGGGACAATCAGCCGGGACAGAGGTGCACAACCATGTAAGAAGATGGCAGAAGATAGCACCGAAAATGCTTTTAAAAGCGTTGTATTATGTTTCGATTGTGATGTTTGCTATGATATCTCGTTATTGATAAGAGGACCGGTTTTATAAGAAACGAAAACATGGTCAAAAACGGTTTTGACTTCTTTTTTGATTTTCTTTTTTTGCTTCCAAATTTTAAAACCAGGCAGCCAATGGTAACATTTTTTCGCTTTTAATCCTTTGATCAACTCACGTCTGAACTGTTTAGACGTCAGATTAAAGTGCATATTGATATTTGATAGTCAAAAACATAATATTGTTAACGGTGCTACAGTTTTTGTGTTCAAGTTAATTTCTGTGGTAAAATATACAACGCAATTTTTCCTCATAACCTCCAAAATATTCACTCAAACCAACACGTATTAACTATTTTTTGAAATATGCTTTGTTTTAATATCCTACACATGGTTCAGAAAGGAATGCATTAAGAATGATAATATAATACAATCGATTTTAATTAATTATTATATGTAAGAACGTGAAATTGGGCTTCGATATTATGGAAAGTGAAAATAATGTGAAAGATTATTGTTAACGATTAATTTTATTTACCGAATATTGTAACAAGTTTATAGATCTATAATATCATTAGAAATCAAATTACTAAGGTAAAGAACATACTTGTTATTTCAGTGTTCAGAATAAACGTTTTGTGGTAAACTGTTTTAAATTATGACAACAGAATATGAGTTGTTCGTTGTACAATTGAACTGAAACTCGCGATGGTTTTCGATCCCTTATTCAGACAAAATGTAAGCCAATAGGTACGTGGCAGAAATATTTGAGAAGCCCAATTTGATCGACTGATCTCCGTGCTAGGTTCACGACTTTTTATAATACAGAACCATTATTGTGTGAACACATTCAACACGAAAACAACATATTTTTCTTGTTCGAACACAAGCCAAGCAGATAATAAATGAATTCTAGCTATGACTCATTAAGTTTGGCATTAGATAATAATATAGCTTACATTTAACAAGATTGTTAACCAATGAACATGGAAACTTTATACATGGATTTGCAAGTGGATTGCAAAGGTCTTGGCTTTTTATTTCATTGATTACACCTTTCTAGTTATTCGAATAGATCCGTAATAAATTCATGGGAATCATTAGGTATATTTAGAGGTTGTTTACAAGCATTAAACTGTGTTTTTATATTACGTTATATAACATATTTTGTTAAATCATGTTTGTAAGCATACAAATTTTATATTCTATTCCAGCAATTGAATTCTACTAATGTACATTAAAATCGTTTTGTGAAACTATTCGAAATATTCAGCTGTAAAATTTACGAAATTTTGCCAAATAACTATTGATTGAAGAGAAATACTCAAGTATCTATCTTTTTATAGAACTCAACACTCAAGAAATACTGTTAACACTACAGTATTTATTTTTCAAAACATTTCCTTAGAAATCTTCTCAGACTTAGATTGCTAAAAATCTTGAGATCCTATTTAAAATATTGAATGAAAGTGCTTAATCGTATTTCAATATCAAATAAAAACAGTTTTTATTATTCAGTAAAATAAGGCCTTATAATACGTATGGACCACTTTAAAGAGGCGCGGCAGATTGTGAGTCATGATTGTACTCGCTGTTCGTTTAAACATAAAAGTGACTTTACGGTATCGAACTCGGTCATGTGTACTGCTGTACTCATAACAAATAATTTAAACTTTTTTATGGGTAGTATCTAGAAGGGAAAGGCATAAATAAAAAACATTGTAATTCTTTCATACAGGATTTTTTTTAGTACATAATTTTCAACCGTCGACGGAGCGGGTCAGATGTATTACAATATAACGTTTATTTAAATTTATACTTAAAAAACCACTTTGAATTTAAGCATACATTTTATAAAATGAAATTGGACATAAACTTCCATATTTAATAATTTATGATATCGACTGAAGGTGCTTGATGGAATTAGAGGCCAGTTATTAAATTCAAACTTCATTCTCAGTGATCAACTCAATCTTCCTAACTCCCCCTTGTTGTACCCTTTACGTGAGATCGTTTCAATGAATCGACGATCTCATAACGTAAATTCTTATGTTTCATCACTAGATGTTTGATAATAGGTATTATTTATATGAAAGGAAAAAAAAAATTATATGTTAATGTTACTTAATTGATATTTATTGAAAAACCCCTTTCAAGAATGACTTGAAAATTTGATTGATATTGAAGATTGATATTGTTAAATTTGTTTTAGCTGTAATTTGCTGCTTGCCCGGGGGCAAGTGTTTTTATGTAATTAATAACTTTAATATAATATATTGTATATAAAATGTTTATTTTACGTCAGTTCTGCAAATCCCGGGTCGTTAGTGATAAAACATGTGGAATCGTACAAAATTGTTAAAATTCAAATTCCATATTTTACTATTTCAAAGATTCAAAAATATTGTATACATATTTTAATCAAGTAACAAACTTATTATTTTTAGTGTAAGAGGAAAGCTTTTATCAGATGTCGGATTGTTTTTCTTGTGTCATAATATTGGTATGGAAGTAAGAATGATTTCTAAAACAGAAAAATTATCCTTCAAAAGCTTATCAGATATGAACCAAATCATATCAAATTGACGATATGTTGTAGTATGAAAGGAATAAGCTTTCGATGTGTGTATTCGAACCTGGGACCTTGTACCTTTACTGCATTGCCTTTTACCTCTGGGCCACGGGACTCGCCTTGAAGAGGCAACCTTCGCAAATAACAAAACGCAAATGGACACAGCGTGCTTTTTTTCATACAAAAATAATTATTATATATTATTTGAAGAAGTATAAAAAACGTCAAATTTAATTTTTTATTGTATCAAGAAATCATTGACATTTGTGTAGGTCCAATCAAAATAACGATTCAATAAGTTTTAGTTTAAAAAAAATAATAATCGAACGCATGTTTTCTTGCGTCATTGTAAACAATTTAATTCAATTCGTCAATTTTTAATGATCGCAGCGGGGATTTCATGGGCAGATGCACAGGCCATCGCACTGGACCGAGGAAAATAGCAATAAATTATGCATTTGCGAAAAAGAATACGAAGAAAACCGAAAAAATACAGTGATCTTTATAAAGGAACATCTCTGAGTTTTTACTAAAAACAAATATTGTTTATTGTCTGTGTTTTGTTTTTGTTTGCACAGGGTATTCCCAAATATCATGTTAAACATGTGAAATTGAAAACAAGTATAGAAAATTTAAGTATTATTTAAAATATTTTATAATTTATTGATAAGGAACGGTGTCACCCACTGTGAATATTATAAATCGTACGTTATTAATCATAATGAGTGAGCTACATTATTGATTGAATTGGCATTCACTTGGTAGAACTCCATTGTAACACGGTGAAAAAATAGCAATGTATTTTAGTTCTACAAAATTATTTTTAACAAATATAGTTGATAGCTATTTCGGCTCACGCCATCGTCAGAACTATGCTTAAACTAACATTTGTTTATCTATATATAGCTGTGCAGAAAAGGTACACAACATCTCCTCTCTCCTTTTCCAACCGCCTAGCTTTTTATTTAAACACAATGACACTAAATTTTCAAAATTATAAATGAAACAATAGGTGTCTATGACAATAAGATTATGTGTGGGACGGAAGTGGTCCTTCGGGGAGCAAATTAGACCACCCCTTTGTGCAACGGCTTGACAAGTGGCGATATTATTATGTTAGTTTGATCGTTAAGAATCCTTTGTGATAATTGGTGTCTATTGATCTCCAGCTGTTCCAAAGCCGTCATTCTTCGACCCTTACTACAAAGATGCAAACATTTAGGAGCTGAGTTTGAATTTACATTATGTGATTCATTAATAACGTGATTAGCGAATTGTGAATCTGTTTTTTTATTATTGAATGATCTTACATGTTCCTTAGCTCGAGTAGATATACTTCTACCTGTCTGTCCGATATAAACGGATAAACATGAGCCACAGGACATTTTATAAATACCGCTTCTGTCCAGTATATTGATTTTATCTTTACTATTTTTAAGATGTCTGCCTAAGTTATTGTTGACCTTGAAAGCTACGTTTATTGAGTTTTTAATCTCCCGATGAATTTTTTCGCTAATGCTACCTAGGTAGTTAATAGATTTATAGAAGCGGTTATCTTGTATTGGGTTCGGGTAAATGAGTTTTCTAGCTAGATTTAATTGTTTTTTATATAATAAATTATTTATCGTTGTTATCTCATAACCATTATTACGGGCTATGCATTTAATAGTTTGCAGTTCTTTGTCGTAATCTGCCTGGCTCATAGGTACAGTTACTAGCCTATGGACCATGGAGTTATAAGCCGCAAGCTTATGATTCCATGAGTGGAGGGACTTTGCGTGAATTGTGGTATCACAAAAGGTAGGTTTTCTAAAAATTTTAAAAGTGTGTCTGTTTTTTACTCTGCTAATAGTTAAGTCCAGGAAATTGATGGAGCTGTCTACCTCTATCTCTAGTGTGAATTTAATATTACTATGTATAGAGTTAGCTTTTTGTAGAAATTTATTTAGTTGTCTATCTGTGCCTTGCCAACAAATCAAGATATCGTCTACATAGCGGTAGTAATATACTAAATTATTTTTATCTAATTCAAGAAGTTTAGATTCGAAGTTGTCCATAAAAATTTCCGCAAGTAATGGGCTTAGAGGGCTGCCCATTGGCAACCCGTCATTTTGTTGGTAAAATGTTCCGTTGAATTTAAAGTAATTCGTTTCAATACACACTTGAATTAAAGAGTAAATCTCTTCAGATTCAAATGGATGTACCTTAGATTTTTCTAATATGTCATGTAGCGTTCCCAAGCATTCCTTAACAGGAATGTTAGTGAATAAACTAGTGACATCTAATGATATGAGTTTACTATTCGGGGGCAATTGTCTATTTTTGATTTTGTCTATTAAATCTATTGAGTTTTCTAAGCTATGTGTGTAGCTACATTATGTCATTTAAAGGTGAAAAAATAGCAATGTATTTTAGTTGTACTAAATTGTTGATAGCTATTTCGCCTACGCCATGAACAGAATTATACGAAGACGTAAGCCAGTAGTACCTTATAAATTTCGTAGAACTAAATTACATCGCTAATTTTTCACCATCAAAAAAGTTCTACCAAGAAAATGCCAATTCACTCAAGTCATGTTATTTATGATATCGAGTGAAGGTGCTTGATGGAAATTCAATATCGAATTTGAATTGTTACAACTTTGTACGATTCCACATGTTTTGTCACTAACGACCCGGCTTTCGCCTTTCGGCATATTCAGGCATTCTATCACACGGATGCAACAGGACTGACGTAATATAAACAGCATTGTCTACATACCAAAGTTATTAATTACAGGAAAACATTTACCCCAAGACAAGCAGTAAATAGAAGCTAAAACAAATTTAATAATATTAATCTAATAATAATTAACACAATTGCCAGTGATAATTTTCATTAACGATCTTGTTAATAAGCCATTCTTGAAAGGGTTTTACAACAAATATTAATCAACTAACATTGAAATATGAATGGCTTTTTTCAATTATAATATTTATTTTGATGACCGAAGACGAACCTAATCATTTTATTACGAAATTGTGCAAATTTTACAAAAATTTTATAATATTTATTTAAATAAAATGACGTCCTCTTAAAAAGTGACACGTGTCAACTTAAAAGTGTCCGCCTGTCAATTGATTAATTTATTGTTCAATAAATTCAATTGAAAACATATTTTTTCAACGTTCAGTAATTAAATTAATTATCTTTATTCGTTATTGTGATACTGTCCGGGATGAGCCTTGGCCGTCGCACCAAGTGTCAACCATTTAACTCGGTTCTCTATGATGCTGACGAAGTCATAGTGATATCCCACCCATTCAGTCATCAATTCGCGATCTTCCAAAGCTCCGGTGTTTTGTATTCATCCACTCGTCCATGCATAAAAAAAATATCAAGGCATTGATAAAAAATAATTTATGTGTATTATTGATTGAATTGGCATTTACTTGGTAGAGCTTCAAAATTACACGGTGAAAAATAGCGATGTATTTTAGTTCTAAAAAATCATAACAATCGTGATGATGGCGTCAGTCGAAATATCTATCAACTAGATACCTTATATATATATTGATAAGGAACGGTGTCACATATTGCGAACATTATCAAGTGATCTAGAATTTCAGTTGTTATTAATAATAATGAATGAGTTAAATTATGTCATTTAATGGTGAAAAAATAGCAATAAATTTTAGTTCTACAAAATTGTTGAGAGCTATTTCGGCGACGCCATCTTCAGATCTATACGAAGGCGTAAGCCAGTAATATCTTATAAATTTTGAAGAACTGAAGTACATTGCTATTTTTTCATCGTTCTACTGTGTATTAGTTCAAACTGACGAGATAATTTTTTATCTAAATTCTACATTATGTTTTAATTAATTCCAACTTTACCACCAACTGTATATTGCTTATCCATAGCTAAAATGGAAAACATACTAATTAAATGAAGGACGTTAAGCCCGTAAAACTTTTTAGTTGTCAAGTGTAAAAGTTACGCACCACACTGTCCAGTTTGTTGATTAATTAAAGATGACAAAATTTGTATACAAGTTTTCTAGCAAGGTTGACAATACACTAGCTCTTAGAAGAGAGTTAAGGTCACATACAGTGACGTACATAGATATGAGGAAAATAAATGCGTACGATTCCAAGATTTGAAATATACTTAATTAATCTTGCCTCGAACAAACTAAAACATCGTCAGAAATCATTTTCATTAGATAGTTAGGTTTTTTTTTTATTAATCTACAAATATATAAAAATATTTCAAGATACAGACATTTTAAGTGAATCAGGAAAAAGGTAAACGTAGAGTAATGTAAAATTCCCATGTCAAGCCGTTTTCTAGGATTTTGTAGTAAGAATCCAAATAAATTCAAATATTCCAGTCTTTCACTCGCTTTAGGCGATTTATGTATTATATATATATGATGATTTTTTAATGCCAGATATATAATATATACATTTAGTACTGCAAAAATAACTTTGTTTATTATAACCAAATCACTATCACTTTTTTTAAATAATTTAAATCGTTTGATGAAACATGGGAGGAAAATAGTTCTTATGTAAAAAAAAATTGAAAATGGTATTAAGAATATCAGCTGATAATACTTGCCATACTAAATATTGTGTCTTATTATTTTAAAACAATGCTTTTCCACTAAGAAGTGACAGTTAATATCTGAAAATTGGATATTACGTAAGGCTTAAACGAATATACATAATTGTCTATCGAATGGACTTTGTGGATCAAGCAAACCCCATCGAAGTTTTCTACATACTAATTTATTGAAATAATTTTATTAATAATATTAAATGACTTTTTCTGAAAAAATTGTCTTCAACTATTACTCATAACCTTTTTGTCATATATCAATTTTTATGTGTTGTATAAAAAGTGACCGTACGATTAATAAATATTTTTGTTAGCATGAATAAATATATGCTTAATAATTGTTGTAATTTTCCTATTATTCTCTATATTGTACGGCCATCTCATTGCTATGGTGACATCGTAACATACAACTGAAAGTGAGATTGCAGGGTCGTGGATATCAACTTTACATCTTCATTTGTATAAGTCGTACGAGGCAAAGCGTGTTCTAAAGACATTTTTTCAAACAAAATAAAAGCATTACATCCGATAAAATATTCATACAATAAACTTTGTTATTTTAAAAATCTAATTGGTGATTTCAATTGTCGCTATTTAGATACGAATTAAGTTATTAGCGCATCGCAAAAAATGTATCGAATCTTTATAAAATTGTGAAAGCGTTATGTTGCGACACAGCATTTGCAGATCGATCAATTAATGAATTTTCCGTTTATCAATTGATTTAATTAGTAAGTTTCTTTAATGTGATCCTCTTGTATAATAGCTTTCACACCTCATCTGTCATCTGATGTCATGACATAGGACATTATTTGGAGGATCAGAAAACATTATTGATCTGCTTAATTTAAAGAAACACAATTTGTTTCATTTTGCACTGTTTTTTAAAAAATCATGATGACGGTAACTACCATTTTCCGTGAAAAAAGTTAGTAGGACGACCTTCAGCTTGATGCCGGATAATTCTTCGTTGTCGTTCTTTATCTTATCAGAATGGATGTTGTAGCAATTAATTGCTAAATCCTTCGACGTTAGCTTTACTTGAAAAAACAAATGATATTTTTACATATTCATATTGGTAAACTACTGTATCATATACACAGGTACTGTAACCATATATTCACATCTATATTTTTTGATTGAATGGATATAGGACATCTTTATATGGTATGGATTTTCTTGAGTATTTGAGATAAGGTCAAACACCAAACGTCAAACTATTATTATAATTAATGCTATAATTATAAGAATATCAAAATATGTGGTGACCCCTCTCTAACAACAACTCTTTCCGACTAATTAATAAAAAGTAATACGGAAGTATTTAAAACAGTTGACAGTAAAATATTTTACATTTATATGTTAATTTCATCCTAATTAGGAAATAATATATTTAAGAATTTTACGCTTTTATTTGATGATGGAAAATTATTAGCATAAAAATGTTGTCGATATCATAATGTTACTATAGTATTTTTATTAAACTTTAGTAATGTACAATAATGAATGGTGTAAACAATTTAAGAGAAAATTCAAATGTATCGTGGACCGGTTTCTATCATCGCAAGCATACCGACCCTGATCATAAAGTATATCATGAAAATAGTACTAAAATGTTTTTTTATTATTCAAAAATATTATTTTTGATTATCAGTGTGGCAGAGCATATTTTTTTTATATCCTACTAACTTACAAACGCCAGTCTTTGCTTTGGTTATCTTGTAAAAGAATAAATTTGTAAATTCATGCCCTTTTCCTTTCACACACAGAATAGTAGCATGTAAAAATATTCTAATTTTCATGAATGGAATATGCTTTAAAAATTGTCCAATAATTTTTATGAACAATCGTAGCTATTGTAGTTCAAAGTTATAGAGTTTTATTCGATCACAAATATTGCACATATTACATAAAATAATGCATCAAAATCGAACTCGTAAATTTTATATATATTTTACGAATATTATAAGGAAATAAAACATTTATATACTATTTAAATGCGATATATTTGACGTATTCTTCACAAACTAGGTATGCACTTAATATTTAAATCCAGTGTTACCAGATTTGATAATTATTTTTCTTTTGAAGATTTCAATTATTACTGTATATTAGAACATAATACCTTAAATATCAAGGAATAGGCAAAAGGTAAACAAATACCTACGTATCTAAAATCGTATTAGGAGTTTTAACCTATGACATGTGCTCTGACGCGATCGGCGACTAATGCTCAACCAGTGTTTCTCAAGCTTACACATATTCAATAGCAAATATGTTCGACAAAAAGATCATAATGTGAGTAAAAAAAAAAGTTAAAATTACATTATACATAGAAAATTTTGGCGCCGTTTATTTATCTACTAAACTCCGAACAGATATAGGGAACTTATATAAGATTTGCATACTTCTAAAAATAAAATCATTTTTTATAATTACAGGAATGGGCAATGATAGTTAAATTATTCAGTTGCTCACACATTTGACCCTTATTTTCGAATTATTTTTAAAAAACATCATAACGATTAAACAACGTTATCGACCTTAAAATAAGGGCATTAATGTCCTTTATGATTAAACATCAAATTTTAAAAAAATGTCAGCATGGCTGTTAAACTACCTTTAGAAGATGGTCGAAGCAAGTCAGGCTATATTTTAATCTAAAAATTAGCATGAACACTAATTTTTCAAAGCTGTTAACACTGTCATATTTTTGCGTATCAAATTCACTAAACTGCAATCTACCGTCTGTAGAAAGACGTAAATTATCAGGGCTCGATGACATTAATCAGTCTCCGTTTATTAAAATATTTACATCGTTATCTTCCCTGCTTAATAATATACTCAGTGAGAAGTCAGTACATCAATAGTATGAAGCCGAAATATCGCATAATTCATTAAGTCCTTCAAAAGTTCATTTGTAATTAAACAATTAAAAAAGAAAAATTGATTATATGAAGAATTGACATGAAACTGCAAACGTGTTTTTCTATGTAAAGCGTTTTATATGGTTGGTAACTTTCTACAAAATACGACAAAAAATATTACCATTCAATCGTAATTATACAGATAAGAATACTGACTCACCCTACCTATTACTTTGAGTATGATATCACGCGCCCTAGTTTTAAAAATACTGCGTTACTAACAGAAATAATAATATGTCATACTATGTCTTGTCATTATTATGTACCTATGACATAACAAACTCTATCGATTCAGAATACAGTTTATGCTCGACACCAAAGAATAAGACGAGAACATTCACATTTCTTCTCTGTACACACTGTGCCCATACATGGCGCTTGGAATGGTATCGTTGGATAAACTGTAATTTTATTTCGCTAGAAGCCTGTCATGAGCAGTAATAAGTAGCAGTTTCGATTTTCGACTGTCAGAATCCAGTTAACAAAATCCCATTGGACAACCAGGGTTGGCACAATTGATAACATGCACTTTTTTATGATACTGAGACTATTGCAAGAATTAAAACATTTACGGATGTTTTCAATATTCAATCATCACACTGAACACAACTAAAATTTAAAAAACGCTCATTACATTAAAATCAAATGCCAATTTACTATAACATATGAAATAAACTGGTAGCAGATTACCACAAACACTAAGGACGCCAAAAATTAGTATATATGGAATTAAAATTCATTTAAAATATTATTCTAATAACATTACAAGAGGTTTTGTATCGTCAATTATTTTTGATAAAAATTAGAAAGTAATATTTTCATTTTGTGAGCATTCGCATAAATTTTGCGATGCTTTTTTCTATGTTTAGAAAAATTATGTCTTCCCATATACATATGAAAGCAAAACAGGGGTTGGTTTGTAAGCTTTTCATTCTTCGAATCGAAGAAAATTTATATAAATAATTATTAAGAAATTTTTCGAAAAAAAATCTGCTCTTCAGACAATATTTTCGTTAGTAACATTGGAGAAATCGCGATTATTATGTTATTGTAGAAGCTAAGTTGAAGTTATTAAGTTCTTTGGATATGGGAAGTAATGGAAATAAGGAGTGGAGAGTGCGCGAGGCTTAAGGTGACCTCTGCTGAGGCGAGGATTGTCGGAGATCTTGGTCATGCTGATGAAATAATAAGTGTGTCTACTGTATATGTATCATTTTCTTATCGTCCACTCCCACTTACGGTCGATACTTGCACCTACCTTCACTTTTCATTGAAATTCAACCTCGCCCAATCTTTCTCGATATATCGGTGATTTTTTTTAAATATTAACATTATTACGCCCATTATTTCAATATTAACTATTTCAGTGCCAGACTCGCTTCAACAAAGATGTTCATGTCACCCACCCATGAAAGAATACGTTAAAGAACTAATATTTCATTTCCTGCTTTTGTAGATATAAATTCAACAATAAATGTGTATCGTATTTGTTGTTATTCTGCGATTTGGTTGACACTTTTACTAAGGTTAAATATTTGTCCATGAGTCGAAATATTTTAACGGTTTTTTAGAGAACACAACTTTTTTCAAATTTATTTTTGACAATATTGATAAATTAATAAGACAAGCCAATATATTTATAGTAAATATAGCATAACATACTTCTTTTGACGGTCCTACGAAAATATTTTAAATAATAAGATAACTATATCTGAAAAGTTGATTATTTTAAGCCTCTGTATAGTAACAATGCATGAACCTCACGTTAAATATGTGAACTGTCACTTCATGGTACAATTTCATTATTATAAAATAAATATAAAATTTCTTTTTTTAGGTGTTCACTATCGCTTCTTGATAGAAAGACATGATATTTTTAATAATAAAACCAAATATTTTAGTACTTTATCCCACAATATATTTTTTTGATCCGGACCGGTTTTGTTCATCACGAATATTATCAATTGATAAAATTGGACTAATATTTCATCCAAATTAATATTTTAATGATCAAATAGCACAACCGTTTTCGAAACTATTACTTAAATAGCCGGAACCTGTATGTAAAATTTTCCAACCATTTTATGACTTAACTTTGAAATAGCATTTTATGGTTATAGGGGCAAAGAAAATAAAGTAAAAAAAAACTAACAAATGTGATTATCAATACATATACTATGGTTTTTTTTTTTTTTGACAAATTGAAATTGAGCAGAGCATCATTGTTTTTCAAATTTAAATATATACTCTCTCTGTTAGTTTTGCGGCATCGGAATGGTTGAGGTCCGATCACAGTCGTTTTGCGCAGGTTTGACCTGAATTCGTCTGTTTTTTTTACACACAAGAACGCGTTATATTTATTACACTGAGATAATACTGAGTGAATGTTTAAATGATCCCTTCGGGCTATCAACTGCAATGTTAGCCATATGCTACAGAGCAAGCGACGAAATACACGACATCAAGCGATAAGCTTTGAAAATATTGATTCAATATTTAATTAATAATATCAATAAAGAGATGATAACAAAATGTCGGTTACCCGAGCACACTGAACTCCGTTAGTATAAATTGTATATCTTAGCACACAAACGATGACATATATTATTGTATATGAAGATTATTAGAAAGATAAAAACGACTTCCGGTAATTTTGGTCTATTCTTCCACAATTTAAAAAATACTTGTGGAAAACGCTGTCGCACTTAGTAGCTCAATGAAATCATTTCAGGAAAAAGTCTTTTTAATACTTTTTTTAATGTGTACCTTACAATGACTTGAATGTAATTTATGATATCGACTGAAGGCGTTTGATGGAATTTCAATATCAAATTTAAATTGTTAAGACTTTGTTCGATTCCGCATGTTTTATCCCTAACAAACCGGGTTTCGCCTTTCGGCATCTTCAGATATTATACCACACGGATACAACAGAACTGACTGTCAGTTTGACTTGAATACAGTTGGTGAAGTAATAATGATATTTATTCAATTATCTTTGGTGGATTCTATGGTAAGTGCGAGAAACTTTGTTATTCTATTTGGTGTGTTAGTAAAAATGACACGTGTAACGTTTTTTAATAAACATTTTCAGACTTACAGTATCGTAACGTTATGAATTACTAAGGTAATCAGTAAATCTATCTTTCAAATCGAAAATAAAAAGTGGTTTGGGAACATTCATTTTTTACCAGAAGTGGAAAGAGCTTAAAATTATTTCAAAATAATCTATATTATTATTAAGGTACTTATTATTTTAAGCCAATTATTGAAAGTGTTATTAATGGTCGATTCGAACTCTCTCCCAATTTCAAATAAAAAGGGAATACTCACTCAGTCTTCATTTTTAGTTAAGATTTAGTTTTACTACGTACATTACTAAAAAATAACTTATGATGCGGCTAGTTTAAATATACTTTTTATAGAAGCGAAGAAACACAATTATCAATAGTTCTGACGAAGGCGTAGACTGAAATAGCTATCAACCTTACCTTGTAAATTTTGTAGAACTAAAATACATTACAATTTTTTCACCGTGTCAAAATTAACAATTTGAATTTATATTGTAATTAATCAATTGACAAGATGTTGCTAGTGGAATTCTGTAAGGTTTCATTTATATTTAAGATATTTTTTTACACGATTCTTCTAATTTAAGTAATTCGCTAATCAATTTTACCTTATCTTAATTCTAGTTCCGAAAGTAATAGTTCAAAGTTTAAATACGATCAGAATAGCGATAATTGTACAGCCGTGCCTAACAGCGATTAACATATAATTAATATAATACTATAGATTAAGAAAATATTGTTACAAAAGATATAGTTCGAATATTATCTAACTATATCGTCATTCCATTAATTGATATATCTCGATAATCGAGAGTTTGTTGCGTCTGTTATGAAAACCATAAAGCGCGCACATTTCAGCGGAGTGACCGTGCCTTTACATCGAAATATATTACTGCCCTGCTCGTGTAATGTCTTTACATTCGATTCTAGTCCACTCATACGTCGTAATTTTTAATACAACTATTCACATACACAGCAACATTTCCACACTCGCACACACCCTTACTACATTAATTCACCCACACAAATAAACAAATATCTTTTAATAAAAAAAATCTATTCGTGAAATGCAACGAGGATAAAAAAGTGTGATAATGAAATAACCTGTCATTTGATCTAATTGCATTTAAATATTTGTATTATCTGAAAGATCAAATGTGTTTAAAAAAATATTTATTGCTCTTACTATCTGCCCTTGAATAATTTCTTATAGTTAACTTCATGATGCAAGGTTCTATTGTAATGGTCGCTACATAAAAATATCATATTTTATATAGAAAAATGGACGATTTTGTTTTTATATTTGTGTAAATAATAAATAAGAAAGCGAAATGGGTGCATAAGAGAGTGATAAACTACCGTCTGGAACTATCTTACCTTTATCTTCTCTACACATATACATTATTCTCCATATTGCAGAAGAGATGTAATATAAAAAAATCGATTTTCGCCTATAAACTAAAAAAATAACTTGGTATTTTTTAGGAATCGGCGGATACTTATTAAACTAATTTTCAATTTAAAAATATTTAATAAATTTCCCACGTATTGTAATCAGCAAAAGCTTAATAGTAAACATCACAGTATTATTCAAACAAGAAACAGTAATACAGTGGAACCCCGATTAACCGTTCTCGTATACTACGTTTTCCCGGATAGATCGTTAATTTTTTACAGTCCCATAAATACCCATAAGAACAATGTTAAAAAATCCCAAATTAACCGTTCCGGATTTATCGATTTCTTCGATCTATCGTCTAAATATTATGGTCTCGTCTCAAATATTGTGTTTATTATACGGTTTTGTTAGATACATCTTTCTATTCAATACATTTTGTGAGTTTGAGGGCATTCAATTTTATATATTTACCAAAGCAATTAATGAAATATATAGTTCGCTCAAATGCTTAGCAAATTTTCTTTAACAAAGAATTTAACAAGAAGTTTAAAACGCTATTCGATTATTTCGATAAATAATATTTAATTAATATAACTTTTGTAAAACCCTCTTATATTTAGTAATTTTGTATTTACCATTTTTGGAAATTAAAGGACGGAGGGTCTTTGTTTTATTTTTGATTTTTTAAATTATAATTTTAGGATTTCACACATTTTTCGTTTGTTTTTTAGGGTCTCATGAAAAACGTGGAATCGAGGTTTCACTGTTACAGTATTATTTCTCATTCCTGCCCTTTCAATGCTCGATTAAAGTTCAACCAAAACACTTAATTTCTCGTATATATATGTTTGCTACAAAAATATAAATATATTACTCTTCGCATCGAATTTTTGGGTCGCATTTATTTGTATGCAGGATCGAACTGACTAAGTTATCAATCTTAATTATTATGAATATGAATTAAAACAAAACGAAAAACCGATTACTCTATATAGTATACCGGGTATCTAAAAACATAGCTGTCAGCGATAATGATTAATTAGTTCTTTCACTTCCATTATGGATCTAGAACAAAATGATATTTCAATTCAGATGCAGCTAATTAAGATTTCTTTTTGCTAAAAATGAATCCATTTGCATGCGTAATAGAATAATTATTATCTACCGACTCGTTAAAAGGTAACATCAAAATTATTTATTCCACCAATATGTAACACGCAACTAAGACATATTCAAATTTAACATAGCAGGTACATGGAAATATTCCGCGATAATTAAACATTTTACAAATACAAAAATAGTTTAGTGATTAAACGCACTTTAGGCTGACCGAACAGTTATACTTCAGGGAATTCGTTTTATTACGTTGCGTGGTTTAGGGTCATATTCCTAAATGAACAGTTTCAAGCATTAATTGACATTATCAATAAACTTATTTCTAACGTATCGATGCCTGGGATACTGTCGTCTCTTCTCAGCTGTCATAACGGATGGCGCGAAATATTTTTTTCTCAATTATTGCATTATTGATTGAATTAAATTTTGCCTGATTAAATTCAATTTTTATTCAGTGAGTATTTTTAATAACTGTTAATTTTCATGGTTTTCATAAAATCGATAGTTATCTTCATTTTGTGTGATATAATATATTTTAACTTTTAAAAAAAAAGTCAATAAAAAACAAAGATATGTACTTCATTGAATAGAAGGCAGGGCTATTTATTTCTTTCAACTATCAAGTGGAAAAATAAAATTTTAGCGGCAAATTTTTACAGCGATAAAATTGTTTATTTTATAAAATCTAGTCATTAGATTTTATTTTATTTTAGTACAACGGTTCCCAACCTATGGGTTGCGACTACAATCTGACCCTCGAACTATTTTCTGTGAATTAGCCAACCCAAGTAGGAAACAAAAAATATACTTACATATTATATAACGTGTGCTATCGCTTTTAACGATGTTTTCATATTGGAATGATATTACATTTAACTGCAAAATATCGTAACAATACGTTTGATTTATTTTTCTTCTCAGTTACTACGTACTATCTTTTTAGAATGCATTGAAGTCACAGCTTAAAAAATGTTGGGAACCTGAGGTACAGTGCATAGCAACCATTTTTTTCTTCTGAAACACTCCTGGCAATCATTGTGCTGCATATGGCGGCCGGCAAAAATTTTATTAGACCGTCAAAAAGAGAAATCGGGCTAACGTTTCTAATTAAAAATATTACATTTCAGAAGTCCCAAAGTCCCTAATACAGAATTTCAAATAATATGGTAAGATAGTAAAAGGTGTACATAAATATTTGCATGTGGTGTCAAGTGCGTAAACTTCATGTGGGATTCAATCTCATTGTTTGTTATGTCACAATAATTGATTACGGATAAAGTGAATCATTCTCTTGAAGACATTATAACATCATTTGGAATTGGGTCTCTAATGCATTCTGTAATAGATTGTAACAAGAATTGCGAACAGATGATTGGCTTACATACTAAACATAAAATTAGCATAAAATGCTTATAAATGCAACCATTGTCACCCAATACAAGTGAACGAATTTTGAACTGTAAAGTTGTTTATATTAGCAATTACTCAATAAATAACAGAGAACTTTCTTGATTTATTTATTTGAGCAATAAATAGAGATTTTTGCTTACGTAGAAAGGGGCTATTTATCAATATCATATTCAAATAACTAAGAACAGATTGAACCACAGGTGTATCAGATTATCACTGTAAAATGTTTTGGTTGTCAATAAAGACTACCCAGTCTATGTAAAATACTTTGTCAAAACTGTTTGTATCCAAACGTATGAATGTATTTCACAATCGTAGAACATGCAACTTAATACGAGAATAAGGCGTTAAGTTAGCGACTACCTTCTCGTCCTTTCTGTTAATACCACTCATCTTTCTTGAATTTCTTCCAACAGTAAGGTTGAACCTTTTGCGTAATGCCAATCCTTTTTTTATTTTAACATTGTCACTTTCGAATATAACAATATCTTATACATTATATTTAAATGATAAAACACAATGCTTTTTTTCTATTTTTATCATATTATATTCTCCAGAGGTGGAACGGTTTCTTTTAATAGTAACTGATTCATATTCATGAAAAGCGAAACCTGTTTTAATTAAGGAGAGTATGAAATTATGAAAATAGTACGAAATATTGTTGAAATATCATTCGATTCGATCCGATACCTCTAGTCGCATCGTCGCCAAGCAATATTACTCATGCGTCTTTTCCAGTATTGCATCATAGAAAAGCGCGGAATTAAATCGACCGTCGAAGCCTTAAAAGTGCTCTCTGATAGCTACTGGAAAAATCACCCCATACTGATGACTGGCAAGCATTTCCCATTTGTTTCTATCTTATGAATAATAAAATTACGTGATAAAATGTAAGTATTCCACGGCGCTTTTCAAATATTTTATTCCGGACCCCAGTTTCAAAATATATTATTGAGTAACTTTGTCCACGATCAGAATAAATCTATTAACAATTATATATAGATTTACGTGATTTTTAGTCGGAGAATTTAGTTATCAGTATTATATTTTACCAATATTTTTAAATCTATCACCATTATCTAACAACTAGTAGAAACATTCACGAAAAAATAATTTTGCTTGTCTACTATGTACAATCCAAGTCCATTTGCTTCATATTGAGATCGAATACGACGAGACATACTTTTCTAATAGGTTTATGAGACTATTGCTGTTAACGGTGATTGTATCGGAATTATTTATTATACGATATATGTAAAACCAGATCGGAGATTTTTCAAAAATAAAACCCATAATTAATATTGTTTAATGATTAAAAATTGACTTAGATCAAGAATGCTGCAGGCTTCTCACGCCCAGTAAAAAGGTTACTATTTATGTTTGCGACTAATTAATTGACTATTAAATCATACTTATTATATCTTTTAACTCAACACATCTTAAGTAAAATACATCAATTCATTCTAGGAAATCTCATTTTCCGATCAAATCAGTGCCGTAAGTCTGAAATAATATTGGAAGCATACGTAATTTTTTTATATATTTATAAACTATCTAAATATATTCAACTGTATGGTGTGAGAAGAAGGACACTTTATTATACATTTAAAAAAAAATATAAGGAGTAATTTATACTAACGACTGTATTTTCCAATGTTAGAATAAATAAATAAAAGCCAACTATTTTTTGGTTCATTGAAATATTTTGCACGGTACTTTGCTAAAGTTAGTTTTGATTTTTTGTTAATTGCTAACTACCTCGCTTGATTCCTCTATTTTGGAAGCTCTGTATTATGCAGTTGGTTTAAAACACGGCTTATGACCTGCCTGATATTGTGAGACACAGAATCAGATGTTTAATATCTCCTTTAATCAGCTTATGAGTTGAAACTTTCGAAATGTCAAATGAATAAGGTTGTTGTGTTTAAATTAAATGGCAATTTCAAACAATATTTTTAAAAAGTCGTTCATTGTCTTTGTTACAAGAATTACTCATAGGAATTATGTGACTGGCGAAAATTAACGAGATCCTATAATGGAATATAATATATCGGATACAATACAGCAAATACATAGATAAAGCCGGTTAAAATCATGTGTTAATAACGTCAGCATTTTCAGCGAATTTTAACTTTGCAGTAGTGACATTTCGGTAGCCAATATAATTCTTGTACTTTCTGTATTTCAGTTATACCAATAATAGTTGTTATATTATAATAAAATTCAATATATAATACATTTAGGTTAGGTTAGACTAATACAAACGCATCTCTAAAAAAACTTATTTTCCTCATGAGGCCAATCCTAATATATAATTAAGATTTTTTATAATACATTTTTAGAAAAGGCTACAATCAATTACAGTCTTTATTTTACTATACTACCAGTTTTATTTACATAACAAGCAAAACTCTCTCATCATTTGAGCATCGTTTTTATGAAGCATTTTTATAAAATTTAGACAGTATGAACTTTTTAAAGTAATATGTCGCTCCTTATGTGTAATAACATATTTATAAAAATTTGATACTTTTTGTAGAGTTTGTTTCTAAAATGTTTTTTACGAAAGTTCTTTGTTACTTTCAACCATTCCAGATTTATTTTATTAAAAGAATAGGAGTATAATGATAGGGTAATCCAGGGCAATTAGTTGGGTAAATAATTTGAACGCTCTCGGTTAACGGATCAATTAGGTATAAGTGAATTTCGGACTCACTAAATCAATTTAGATATCATTTTATAAGTATATTCATATTGGAATTTGATCTCGTGAATACCGTCAGCAGCCTTTACCACTCAACCGCAGACCACACAATTACCAAGTAGCACTGGGCCTTGCTAGAATTTAACAAAAAAACATGTTTTTCAGCAGGATTTCATAAAAAAATTAAATACGTTGACTTTTATAACGGCACATTTTTGACTTGTTTTGCAAGACACAGGTCAATACAATAAAAAGATACAGCATTGTAATCATTTCAATTTAATAGTGTTTTACTGCATATCTCGAACTATCAATATTATATTCATATATTTTAATGCGTTACACCACCTTGGAAAAGATCATATACAATAATTGTTATGTGGAAGGCGTTATATAGGATTGTTTCTTTTTATTACGAAAATGACCCCGTTTTTAAAATTTCTAAGAACAGTACGTTATTGACATCCGATAAAATTTAATATTTATTTCGTCCTAGAATGTTTATGTTAATCATTCATGATATCAATTGTAACGATATAAATTGATTGGCACTGTTCATGTGTTATTTATAATCGATAATTGCGCCGTGGCCTAGCTTGATATTTTACTTACGGATGTAAAAATACAATATTATATGAATATTTGGAACGGATTTAAATTATGTATATTCTATTAATATTTCGACTACGCATCCTACACTCTTTTTAACAATTAAAACAATTCATAAATTTTACCTCTTTTCACATCTCTTCAATGACAGTACTATAAAGGACTGAGATTTGAAGTTTTGCAGTGAGAGCTTTTTCCTATTAACAATATGATTAGGAGTTCGTTTCACAACAAAGTAAACATAAAATTAAGATTTCTTTAATTCAGTATTATTTTCGCGAAAATTTGTGATAACTCTTTTCTTAGTATGATCTGGAATACTCTCAAATGCTTATCATAAAATTTATCTTGAAATGTACCGAACAATTGCAATAACTGGAGTCAATACTTCATTTTAATTACTGTATATTATAAAATACGAGTCATTCAATATATTCTAATCAGTATCTTTTAGGTTTACTCGTGGTATCTTTCCTTTAAAAACAGAAGATAAGGCAATAGTTTATTTCACTTCTAAATTTTAGAACAGTGGTTCTCATTTTGCCGCTGCCATCAGCTTCATGGTAAATACAGATATTTAAGAATTGTAATTGAAGTGTTGTATAAATTTATTTTATACTGGTGCGGCTACGACACATATTCACAGTACCGCTGGTGTTAATGAGCCACAGTAAAATTTTATGTACGAACCATTGTTTTATAAATTCATTATTTGATGTTTTTTCTACTATATAAACAATTTTCATTGAACGCAGATATAATTTTGGTAATCAAAACCATATTTTCTTGGTAGAACATCATATAGTGAGGAAAAAATAACATAAGCAGCTTAGATGATAATGCCCGAGATAAGCGAAACCTGTTCTAATCACGATATATATTGTGGAAATAGTACTGAATGATGTGATTTTATTATTTAAAATGTCATGCCTTTTTGTCCACAATAAATAGTTAACACCTCCAAATTGAATAATAAAAGCTGCGTAAAAACTCGTGTGTGGTGACTTTGTTACTTTACTCCTGTACTAGATCGTTTCATCTTTTTATTCGTATTATCCACAAAATAAAAGTTGAGCGACTAAATAACGACGAATTCTCGCAGATTACTCGATGTTAATTATGTTAATGCTCAATTAAAATCCCATATATGTTTCACAATTAGACGCGGTCGTACTACTATCGACACACTGTGTAACAAAGTAACGTAGTCAAACAAAATTTCTGAAATTAGTTACAGCTGTATCAGGCGTGTGTCAATCTTATACATTACGCAATTATCTTCATAGAGTAAACATTTAAATTAATATAGTATAAATAATAAATAATCATTAATCATTATACACAATAATAAAACTCTATTATCCAATGGACTCAGGGTTGAATCAGGAAAAATAAGGTCTTGGTCAGTAAGTAACTTTGCCAGCAAGTTTTATTGTATGAAAATCTCAGTGTTAAAATAATATATGAACCAAGACGTAATCTTGACATTTTATACGTAAAAGGAAGTAGTCGCCATGTGTGGAACTGAAATTACCGGCATTGGTTGGTTTGTATGAATACAAAGCTATGTCGTGTAATCTTGTGCGTTACATAATTAATGGGAGGCATTAATTTTTACACTATGAATACATATGTTTTAACATGACAGTAAATTTAATATATCGTTTTGCATATCAGTTATTCATTCTCGTAGTACAAACTAGTTATCGAATTTTAAATTTAAATTGATTTTAGCCAAAAAAACATATGTCTGCCAAGCCTAGTGAAAAAACCGTAACGTCTAAACAATAACACTGTTCTATTGAGCGAGAGCTTTTCTTCAAATTAAATTTTATTTATTCAAATGATAATAAAACAACTTTTATAAAATAAGTGTATATTCCTTTGTTTAGTGCAATTATCGGAAAATTGATTGTAATATGAAATAATTAACATTCAAACAGTTAAAGTTTATAGTGACAGGTTAAAAAAGTATGTAGGGTTGTTTTTTTTAAGTTATGTTTTTATTTTAGTGTTATGAATGAGATTCTTTGGAATAATCTATATTGGTGGCTAGAAAGTTTTTCTTGCAAACAAAAATTCTATATGATTATGAAAAGCTTATGAACTATTATGTTTGCTGGATTGAATGACATCATTTTATATAAGACATAGTAATCTATAGTTAAATTATAAATTGAATATTGTGTATGTTAGAAATAAAAGCTATTCTTAATGATTAGACTTGAATAAAATATACGGAAAATATTTGAGTATAACTGGCAAAATCAATTACTCCACCTCTCCTTTGAATAAAGTTGAAAATATAATTTAATGAAGGGTATTTTTAGCTTTAGCTTTCATCGTCATATCTCCGTATACGATGTATGGAGAATATTGAGTTTTCTATTGGTAATTTAAAATTTTACCTCCTAGGATACGGTAAGCTTCCCAGACTGAATTTAAAAAAGCATGCGTTTAAAAACAAAAAAAAAAACACAATTTTTCTCTGTGTAATATATTCTTTAGAATATGCTATATTATTATTTTTTAATGGTTAACTATCACTTCCTGTTGGAAAAGTTATAGTTTTCATATTATTTAAATATACCTTAATATATTTACTATATATTAATTACTATAAGCAGGACCGATACCTTTTTTATTTAACATAATTTGAATTGTTGAAACTTTGTACGAATCCACATAATTCATCCAAACATTCAAGTTCAGTTGATGTCACTAATCGTAATTCTATTTATTTTAATATTTTTATCTTCATTTAATTTTTGTTGCGTACAAGAAAATTTTTAGTTTATAAAAGATCTGAAGCTCGTTTTTATTGGAAATTGATGGTGTATTTTACAATGTATTAGATTTAATTATATTCTTATATTTAAGCTGCTTAAAATATCTTAGAGGTTAAAGATGTCGAATAAGTGCTTTTTTATTCCGTATGATGTTGTTTTGCATATCATTCGTAGAAATGAAAATGTGTTAACAATAAAAATTAAAGAAGGCTATTTACACATCTTGAGTGCATACTTATATCGAATAGATTGATAATGCTCGCGCAACCTAATCTGTAAAATATTAAATTATGGAGATAGTAGGAGAGATTAAACTTTATTATTTTTAAATAATACCTTTTCACTATAAAGTGACAATAAATACATTAAAAGCCGCAAATATAATGTTAATAGAAAACAAATATATAATACAACAAAAACACATACTACTTAGAGTTTCTTGTATAACTTCGTCTCTAGGCAATATAATGGTAAATCGAACCGCTTTTCAAGTCGCGTTTCATCTGATGGTCGTTAACAATTAATTCAATTCAAAAAAATATATACATCCACTCTTTTTTATGCGATTTTGATTTTACACAAAACACATCGAATAACAGTCAGCAGCGGGAAACCACTAAAACAAGCATTCCCTTGCATATGTGCAGTTCAAATAAGAGACGTGCTGAAATTTCGTCTTCAGCCTTCGATAAACGACGAAATCAAAAAAACACGCTACTTCTTGACCTTGTTTGTACAAAAGAAAGAATTTACGTAACGCATACTACCGAGCATATTTCCTTATAATTTTCACATCCAAATGTCTAATAGAGATATCGAAGGAAAGCGCTCAATCGGATTTCAATACCATATTAAAAAAAGTTTAAAGTTCTTCACATCTTCTCTGTGACTCTCTGTTTTTTCAAGCATTTGAGTACACAAATGATCTCGAATTTTAAAGTTAATCCATCAATATTTTTCCGAGCTAAATGCTAATAATATTTCTTCGTTAATTTTATCTATACATAATGTTTACCGACTGTTCTTTTAAATTTGAACAAGGTGAATTAAAACTTCACGTTATTATATTTATATATGTACATAAAAATAACTTTTGATTTTAGAGTATATACAGATAGTCCTCGACTTACGACGGTTCGATTTACGATCATTCACACTTACGACAAAAAATTAGTATAAAATAAAATTCGTTCAAATTGAAAAAGTAATACAAATATTTGCAAAAATGGATTCGGACAAGTCAAGTCTTTTCATTTAATCTCACCGTATTAAACATATCAATTATATACAACAAAAACTGATAATCCTTTGTATGTATATTACCTGTTCGAATAATATATTCCATATTATCATATGCTTAAAGACATATATTACATGACTGATAGGCGAGTGTGGTATAAGTATATTGTTTTTTTTTCCTGTAAAAACTGGGTCAAGTGTAACTACACTCTTTGTATCATAGCGAATTCGTTTTGCGTACAACAAATACGTGATGTGTGACCAGAAAAAATCAGCAAAAATTACGACACGTTGAATATTGACAAACGGATGGTTTCATCTAAGAACGTTGGTAATTTTGATCCAAGGCATGTTGAAATGAGTGCTCTATATTTTTCACGAATACAAACTACTTTTAAAAAAAGCATAATGTCAATATGTAACTGCAAAAAACTATTTATTTTTAGGCAGCAATATAATATTTAATTTGTTTTTCTTTATTACTAAACGTATTAACGTATAAACGTTAAACGTATAAACGTATTATGAAAACGTGTTTCATCTCTTTGAAAATAGTATTCATACAAACTTACTAACTGGAACCTCGATCAACCGTTCTCGCATAATACGTTTTCCCGGCTGGAACGATTATTTTTTATAGTCTCGTCAAACTCACATAAGAACAATGTTAAATAATCCCGCATTGACCGTTTCCCGATTCCCCGATTCCCCGATTTCCTCGATAAACCGTCTAAATATTTTGGTCCCGTCACAAATATTATCCCGTTTGACCGTTTTTATTGCATATTTCTCCGTATCTCCGCAAGCAAGCTTGACACAGCCGAGTGCAGGTGTTATGTCTAGACACGTTGGAATCCACTGTACATGTTAGACGTAACGCGTTGGACGCATGTGCTATTTTTTGGGTTGAAATCCACCACACGCGTATTATTGTTTATGGTGCAAATACAAAAGTTGTTTAAAATTCATAGTAATAATGATTCTTGTACATACAAACTTTTAGTCACAAGTTTAGTGACTAGTCTTTGTTCCGATTAAAGTGCCAAATAACAAAGAAGCAAACGAACATAAAGGACTTTTTTTAAAAAATATATTTTATATACAGTATATACAAGTAACTAATAGATAAATATTTTTTACGATTTTACTTGTTTATTATTAAATGAAGCTTTCCCGCATTCAGCGTTTCCCGCATTTACCGTTATTTTTTCAGGGTCCCTTGGAAAACGTAAAATCGAGGTTTCACTGTATATTATAAAACTCTATATTTAGAAATATGTTGACTCTGGTAGTTTACTAATATTAGGGTTGAAAAAAAAGTGAAATATTATTTCAGATTAAAAATGAATTTCCACGAACGTATGGAAAAATAGTACACATACTAGGGATCAAACCATGGAATGACTTTTCTCGTGACAAATAAATCACATTTGGAAGAAATAATAAAAAGAAGATTTATGGTAGAATCACTGCTAGATATTGACTAGTGAAGAAAAAACAATTGAAATACAAAAAAATCTGAATTGAAATTGGCAATATACAAGACATGATATTTTGTTAAAAATTAATGTTCAAAAACGTGGTCAAAATATAACGTTACAACTATTAAATCTTATATTATTAACATTGTTTTCATGGCTAATACTTCTATAGATGCATCGTCGCTTCTAGAATGATCTCCAAAGCGAATCGTATTGTACTCGTATTGTTTACGTCAGTTACTAGTACATTTAGTGTTATAATTAGTTGTAAGTTATTCATGCATTTTAATTTTGTGTAGCATAAGTCCAGTAACTATTTTATTTAAACGCTGTGACATATCAATGGGCTAACTTTAACTACTCGTTTTATAGGTTCGTTTATTTAAAATCAAGCGACTTATGTGGTAAGATATAACTCTTTATCATAGAAATTTTGGAAGAATTGTAATTGTTATTGCATATTTACGAACAATCCTTTTAACAGCGAAAATGTATTATATCTTTTGCTTGAATTGTTAAATTTCTTTCAACGGGCCATCTTTGAAGGAAGTTCGTTATAAGGTGCAAACGTATGAATTGATATCTAACGAAATCTTGCATTCACCGTTCAATTCGCGCATATAATATCCGGAAGAAGGTTTGATTTTTTTTTTGAATACTTGATTTGTTTTTGGCCACACAATACTTGCCAGAAAATTGCTGCTCACAACTTATTTATTGCCTTGTGCAAAAATAAAGCACAGTTTACCGCATGAGACATTAAAAAATAATTTTAAATTACAGGTAACTCTTTTCATTCATATCGAATATAAAATAAGTGTAACAGCTACAAAAATAAGAAATGACATTTATGACGTCCTTGGTGGGACAGGTTGTGACTTTTGTGGCGTAGTCTTTGGTGTGCAGAAATAGGCCAACTGATTTTTTGTGCACTTATCATACGAGGTCGAGACATACGTAGGTTAACTTGCCACTTTTTACGACTTGTTAGGTACGTCTGGTGATAGTTAGCTATTAAATTTAACCCTCATTTGTGTGATAGTGCTATAATTGTTATGAATAACAAAGTGGGCATAAAAATCACAGACAATGCCATTACGGATTTGATTGATTTTAGCTAATTAACTGTTTTAAGCATGTCCGCTCTAAAGTGAACCGCTTAGAATACTAATGACTCCCGTACTGACCTGAGAATAACGTGATGTTTTTAACCTTAAATATTATTCTCTAAAAAGCACAACGTTATTAAAGTATATTTAATTTACCAAGAAAAAATAAATTAATGTACGTTTTTTTTATATAAAGCAAGCCATGTCTGGCGGTTTCAAGTAAAGTGCTGAATAATATAATTTATGTCATCGACTGACTGTGCTTAGTGGTATTTAAAAAAAATTTGAATTGATGGAAATTTTCACGATTTCATCAGTTATGTTGCATCCGTGAGAAATAATGCCTGTATAAAGCAAACCATGTCTGGCGGTTTCGAGTAAAGTGCTGATCGACATAATTTATGTCATCGACTGACGGTGCTTAATGGAATTACAATATCAAATACGAATTATTGAAAATTTCCACGACTTCTATAGTTATGTTGCAACCGTGTGACAGAATGCCTGAAGATACTGAAAGGCGAAACATGGAACGGTAAACAGTTTTAACAACTCATTTTTACTGATTAAAAGTTGACTGCTTAAATCAAATATTTATTTGCAATTTTATTATTTATGTCATAATGTATACATTAAAATTAAAATTTTGGCACATGTAATAAAATTCAAGATTTTATATTGCCAAAAATAAAAAAAAATGCATAATTTGATGATAAAGTAAAATTTTACTATTAATTGAAGGCATACTAAGTAAAACAGATATAAAAAAAAATGATTTCATGAGTTGAATACCGAGACACATCAAGCTGCGATCTCATTGAAATTACTTATGAAAGAAAATTTATTTTGAAGTTCATAATATCCGAAATATATGACGGAGTTTCAACTATTTTTTTTAACAATACATATTATTATTCACTTAGCGTAAGTCATAAGAAAGAATTGCACATCAAACTAACAGTCAATTTCTGAGAAGCATGATTCAGTGTTTACATTTTTCGGAAGGAAATCCTTGAGTTGTAGAGAGATACTAAAATACATAAGTGAGATATCAAATAGCGTATTAACCCACTGGCTATACTATTGTCAATATCATAAATTTGGTAAACATGTTTACAAAATAGTATTTATTAGATTCATTTAAGTACTATAAACGTTGACCTGCATCAATATAATGTTTATGATACATAATGTGTAATCATCATCAGCAGAAGCCGGTTTCAAGTCTATAAACAAATGTAGTTTTTTACTTATACGCAATTGATTCCCGTATATGTATCATATTTGCAATCTTTGCGACGTGTTGAATCAAGGAAACATATTTTATTTCTATAGTGATTTTTTGAATTTTGAATTGTTTTATTGGTGACAAAAAGACATGAATCATCCATATATTATAAAACATTATACATATTATTAGACGCCATTTTCTAACAATGAAAACGCAAAATATGTAATGATATTTTTTGTTTATTTATATGCATGATAGTATTGTCGGCTACTAAAATAAAAGATCCAATAATTTTTTTGTATAAAATAACATCCAGCTGGAAAAGCTATGCGGTTTGTGTAAGAAGTGGACTTATGAAAACAGTATTAAAACCAAGCTTAATCAGTACGTTTAATCACTATGTTGTTCGTTTATAATTGAATAATGAATGTTAAGAAAGTTCCACAGCGTCATTATCTACAAGCATCTTCATTATCTATATAAAAGTAACGAAAAAATAAATACATTGGGAATAAAGATTTAATTAAATTGGAAAAAAGCTCTCGTTATTCCGGCATTGATGCAATGTATAATACACCCATACCTCGCTATACAGCCGCTTTTTATACGACATTTCGCTATAACGGCCCTCTTCAAGTAAGGCACATTTTCGATTTACAGCCTAAAATTTTTCGCTATATCGTCAAAAAAAAAAACTAAAAACAGCTAACATCAAATAATTTGTCGAAAGGTTTTTCCTATTTCGAACAAGGAATAAACATCCTCCTTGAAAATGATACTGATGTCGAACGTAGCGCTAAAGTTTATCGAGGAATTAACTCAGCCATTAGCTGTTATAAATCACTGAAGAACGAAATAGACAAGAAGGCGAGACAAACAACGTTGGACAATTTTATTTAAGCCAGGCCCATCCTTACCAGTGAAAAATGATGACGACAGTGATCTGCAGGTTACTATTTCTTCATCGTCTTCAGATTAAAGCCATTTAAAAAATATATGTTTTTATACATGCACGTATTTTATGTAACATGAAGTTTTTTCATTTTTGTTTATAGATTATTGTAGGTTTTTGTAGTCTGTTATTATTTTATGTACAAATGTATGTATTATACTTGTTACGTAAATATTTTTGATTTAAATGAAATAAAAAAATAAAACGCATTTTGAATGATAAACCATGTTACATATTTAAACAATTTGGAACCGATCCCATCGAATTTGTATGAATTTGTATTAGAGTGATTGATTCCTTATACGGCTTTTCGCTTTGCGGCCAATTTTCGTCGAATTTATCTAGGCCGTAAAGCGAGGTATGAGTGTATAACTATAAAGTTACGTGGGCGACGCAACATTTATTATTTTCTATACGTAATTGTGCTAGTCCTAGATGCCGTTCTTTTCAACTTATTAAGTAATCATTCGAATTCATTGCAAAGAAATGAACCTTTTCGTTAAGGTTTGGCAAAAACAGAAACAATAAATAATTATTTTCAGTAACGTTTCGTTTAAAGTCCAATATGAATGAGATCATTGTAAAAAAATACCTGCGAAGCGGATTCAGCAATATATTTTATTGCGCGTTACATATGTGAGCAAAAAGAAAACTTATGTAATAGTATAAAGATAAAGCATAATATATGCTCAAGTCAGTGTGTTATTATACCTTGTAATTATAATTATTGCGAGTGATTATAAAACGTTAAGCAAAATGAAAACCGTGACACAAATATCACTATCAAAGTTGCTATTACTGCAAGTAGATCGATGATATGTAATGTTATTTATAACATTCTAAGTTTTACGATAGATAAATACAATAGCAATTTAATTCTATAAAGCACATAGTGTCAAACGATATAATTATTTTTAAGCTGATATGTTAGCTTTGACACTTTTGTTTATATTATATTCCATTCATCGTTATGATTGTATATGTAAATTATGTAAAAGCCCGCCGAATGCTTAATATCTCAACTAAGACATCTGAGTGCAGTGTGTTGATAGTTAATACTTAAAACACAGTGTATTTTTTTTTGTTTGAATTGTTGAAACATAGTACAATTCCACTTGTTCATTAAACATGTAGAATCGTACAATATTTCAACAATTCAAATTTTATTTTGAATCTCCAACAAGCACCTTTATTCGATATCATAAATTAGTTAATCGTTGTATTGAAATATTGTATAATCTGTGAAAAAAAAAATTAAAATCATTTTTTAATAATATTCGGTGTTGGAATATCATTTAAAAGGTAAAGAATTAATCTAAGATTTGGGTCGCAAATTGTGAGGGACAGGACAATTCTAGACAATATATTTATCACTCATAATGAATTTGTTGTCAACATGTATAGCCCATATATTTTAAGTAGTGCGCTTTGAAAATATGTTTTAAAAGAAATACAGAGAGATTCTGCGAATTATAAAAAAAAAATAATAGCCACATGGGTTAACAGTTTGCAAGAAAGTGCTAAACATGTTTGCGTAAATGCATTAGGAAATAGCATTGGTATTAGGATAAATAAAAAAATACATGTACAACATTACATTTATGATATTTATATAATATGAACTTTAAAAGGTTTTCAAATTATTTTCAGTCACAAAAGTCAGTCAAATGTAATGCGAAAGTGCCGAACGATTTTAGCTTTATAGCGATTTTAGTATATTACTAGATAAGAATGAGGGTCACCGAGATTTGATTTTTCAAATCAGTGTTTGTGAAATTTACAACTATTAAATATAAGCAGGTCGATCTTGCTTGCAAAATGAGAATACATTAAATTGATGATCAAATTAATTTTATTTTTTGAATATTAATAATAGGATTACATAATGAAAATAAATATATAATATATTAAAAAAAGTATCATGGTAAACGAGCTTCTCGTAACAACGCCTCAACTTTATTTAAAACAATAACCCAAGGATATAGCTTTTAAATATTTAGAATTGATTTATTGGAATTGCATGTATACATTCGAAATTCAAAAATAGGAAATCAGAATATAGAAAGGATATTTGCTGTTAGAAGTAATAACAATGACACTTTCCATGGTTGGCGAGTCATACATTTTTGACAGCTTGACCTAAATATTTTTTAATATCCGTTTTTGTGCAATTCGACATAGATTATGCATATCCTCTAAGATGGCGGATACTTTATTGAAATATATCTGACACACAATGCTTTTAAATTTTATGATCGAACATATACTCATAGATCACGCGTTTTCCTAAATTTTTGTCTACAATGTGATCGAATAAAATCGGTTATACCAAGCTATGAATCACATATAAAACATTACACATAAACATTATTTTAATAACCAAATAACATAACAATATTATTGATTGAAATGGCATATACTTGGTAGAACTGCTATTTTTTCACCGTGTTAACATAAAAATATAATGATATTTATTAAATGTTATATATAATGGCTGTTTATTATTGTAAATTTCTATGAATTAATAGAAATCTTCGAAAATTTATCACGAATTATTGTATATTTTGTAATAGTTTAAAATTTATTCTGAATAAATTGTTAAGAATATCTGATCTTACATGGTATGGCTAATAGGATGCCGAATAAAAAAGCTTGAATAATTCCTCTTATTTTAAAAATGTGTATGATTTTGAAAGCCTTACAAACTTTTTAATATAAGTGAAACGTCGGAAGGCTGCATTCAATAAACTTCAATTAGGTACTTAATTGTGTGTTTTTACTGGTGAAAATAATTAAAAATACCGGATTCGATAAGTATGCAATCGACGACCTAGTAACCCACAGATTTCCCTAGAAATAATAAAAACCGAAAGCAATACACAAGCAGACAATTTAAAAAAATCCATCATGTATATTTGACGTTTCTAGGACACCAAATCGCATTTCCGGATTTTATTGACGTAAGGAAAACCTCTTCTAAAATTAAATCAAGTAGTATAAAAAAAAAAAATATAAAGGATTAAACATGGCAGTCACGAATTCAAAAAATATGTATTATTAAATTTGCTCATCGAATGCATTTTAATTGAATATCGTGACAAAACATATGCCTTAAATTAATCAAACCTATGATTTTATGCAAATAAATAATTAATTATCTCATAAATAAACAAAAACGGGTAAAGTAAATAAAGATGTGCAAAAAAACAACTTGCCCCGAGTGAGGATCGAACTCACGACCTTAAGATTATGAGACTTACGCGCTGCCTACTGCGCTATCGAGGCCATTGCGAAACTGAAAAAAATATTGTATTAGAAGACTAAACAAGTATTTTAAGACAATGTAAAGATTTAAGTTTATAAGTCATTTTCTTTCAGAAAAAATGCTTTCTGTTCTCGAAACTAAAAAAAAAGCATTAACAAATTTTTTACAAGACATGAGATGAAAAATTATGTCTAGCCAGAGTATAAAGCAAGATAAAAGACCTTTCCTAAGACGATACTTCTTTTTCTTAAGACTTAAGAAATCAACTGTTATAAATTCAAGTCCTATGATGTTCCCTTTTTTCTTAAAGACGTATAATGTCTTATTTAATATATAATATAGCCATAAATAAGTCAACAAGCCTAATAGTTTTTAAGAATTCGCTATAGATAAATATCTTCAGCCATGCTGCATTCGTGTGACAGAATCCCTGAAGATGCCGAGAGAGGAAACCAAGGTCGTTAGTGTCAAAACATGTGCAATCGTAAAAAGTTTCAAGAATTCTAATTTTATACATATTATTGTCCTAGAATAATACGTAAACGAATACTACAAAACTAAAGTATATCATAAAAAAAGTAAAGGGGGCAAATATTTTTTGAAAACGTTTTAGTCTATTCTCACACTAGTCTAATAATAAAATGTATATGCTCATTTACTATAAATAAAAACACATTTACTTTTATTTTAAGAAAGCCGTTTATAATTTAAACGAGATGACAATGAAAAAATGGCCAGGAGAATGGCATCAACTTTTAAGTGTAAAAAAGCAATGTGTCACATTCATTTTAATACAGTTAACAATATTTTGAAAATCATTGATATATAAATTCATTTCTTCCTCTCATATCAATTTACGCCTTTCTTTGTTATGATTCTTTATTTTGATCACACAAATGTGCGGTTAACATATTTGTGCACAATGTAAAAATATCATTTTGAAAAATCGTCATTCGAGATATCAAAACGTTTATAAAAAAAAAATAACGATTATAATGTTAACACATTACATTTGTTAATCCTATCGCTGTTTTTATATAATCTTATACTGAAATCACAAAGAAAAAGTATTTTAATTAGTAGTAAGTGATAGAAATAAATTTAAAGTTAATACCACTACTCAATAAGATAATGACTAATTTGGTATATGTAAATGAATCTGTTAATACTCGTAAAAATAATTATTTGATACCAACTCATTTGGACTCATTTGAAAGATAAAGTTATCAAATGTAATAAATTTTAAACATATATTAATATATCATTTATTTCTCAGGAATTCATTCTGCAGTAGAAACACATCGATTATACATACTTTCCGTTATCTTAATTGAAAATAAATTGAATATTTGTTTTTGCCATCTATTAAATTATGTTGGTTTCAATGCAAAAACGATTGTCGGTCAAAAAATTTTAGACAAAAATTTCAAACTTTAATAAATAATAGAGGAAAGTATTGTTATATTTCGACAATGCACCATCGCATCCATTAATATTATAATGAAATCAGATTGACGGAATAATTTTTTTTTTATTTATAAAATTTCTTCCCTCTAATGCAACGTTTTTATGTAATTCCATTAATCGAAAACTTTTGATAAAAGATACAAATAATGAAACATCGGTTATCGGTTTACATAAGATAGACTATTGCTACATGGCAGCAGTGAGTTAAGACTTTCTGGATAAATCGACAATAAAACAATCATGTGACATACTTTTAAAAAGTCCATTGGTATTAATATTACAAATATTCACAAGATAAACAATAATTTTATTTTTCGCTAACTTTAAATATGTTAGTTAAATATATTCCTCGTATATGGCGGGATTTTATAACGCGGTTCATATTTCGGCGCTTTATGATCGTAGACAATATTATTTTTACCTTCCCATATAAACGTCTTCATCCTCACGTAATTTCTTAATCTATAGTAAGGAAAGGACGCTTTTTTATTATTATGTGTAAGAAAACTTAATTGTATAGCAAATAAATTTCAATCAAATTATACCAAAAAAATATTCGAGCATATTGAAATTTGTTAATAAATCAGTTAAAATATTTTACGTGGGACTTGATTGTATTATATAAATGCAGTGAAACCCCGTATTTTTCTTTTTTGGAAGGGATTGATTTAAAAAAAACTTAATTAGAGGGGAAACGTCGATTTAGGGCTAGGATTTTTTTATACATAATATAATCACATCGATTTAGTACATCTCTTTCGTTTTTATAAATCGATAAGAAAAGTTCGTCTTGTATGTTTTCAATGTTAGCAAAGATACTTTTAAGGCCCTCGGTATGCCTCATAGATTTTTTCTTTCAAATGTTAATTGCGGGAAATGAAGACGTAATAGCGCGTCCTATTCATTTCCTATGTTTAAAATGAACACAAATAGCAGGGAACATAAATTTCAGGTGCATAAAAATAGATTTTATCGTAGTATAAACTCAATGAATTCATCACAAGTTAAATATGGTGAATGAAGCCGTTTGTCACATGGAGTCGTGAAATATAGTGCTATAAACATTAATGAAAATAAGTCGGTACTTGGGTATATATAGAACGTTAAAATATGTGTAAAAATTATGGTAGAAAACAATAGAGAAAATATCAAGCTCATCAAAGGAAGCCATACGAAGGCAATATATGATTTTATTATTCACAAAATCTGCTTCAGTTTATTTCAGCTTAACGGTTTAGCATCACAACACAGGATGGAACTGGAAACGGACACTTATTATTTTTATAATTAAGTCTTGTATGTATCTTCTATACTCACAGCTGTTGCTATAACAATCAAAGATTTTTAAACAGTTTAATGATTCTCCACTAAAGACTAGTGATTTCTTTTTGCAAATCAATAAAAAAAACTCCCGTACTGTATTTACAGAATTGGTTGATCAGAATCAAACAATTTTTTTATAGTTTATGATATCTGCTGAAGGTGCTTGATGGAATTTTAATATCAAATTTGAATTGTCAAAACTTTATACGATTCCACATGTTTTGTCACTAACGACCGAGGTTTCACCGTTCGGCATCTTCTGGCATTCTATCACACAGTTGCTATATAACTAAGTATGTATTGAGCACCTACATATTCATTAAGTCTTTTTGTCAGGTGAACTCTGATTTTTTTTACTTGTACTTATTTTTTTCATTACTGTGTAAAATCAAAATAATATCTGTCCGTTTTCTCATATCCTACTATTTCAAAAACCTACATCAGTCGAAAAACAATTCTTAGAAAGCTAAAATATTCATTTTTGTAATTAAATTGTATTCATTTAGCATTCACAAACATTTATGATATCGATTGAAGGTGCTTGATGGAACTTCAAAATCAAATTTGAATTGTTACAACTTTGTACGATTCCACATGTTTTGTCACTAACGACCCGTCAGTGTCAGTTCTGTTGCATCCGTGTGATAGAATGCCTGAAAATGTCGAAAGGCGAAACCCGGGTCGTTAGTGACGAAACATGTGGAATCGTACAAAGTTGTAACATTTAAAATTTATCCACAAACTTGTTATCTTTTGGTAATAATGTGTTTCATTAAATTAGAGTCTGATAGAATTTTTAATATTTAACAATGACAACAATAATTTCAAAATACTATTTTAAGAAATAAATTTCAACCCGATCCGTCTCTGTTATCGCTAAGCTCCCAAAAAATCACTAGCTGACCATCGTAAGCCTTACTAAGTCTTTATAAAATTGACATTTCGCATATTCACCGCTGAGGAATGTCGTAGACCTAATCTCATTACATTTTCTTACACAATATTGTAAAATTGTGAACTTTTGCTTGTATTTGACAAGCCAAATAAAACAAATCCATGTGCTGATTGTATCATGCGGTTATTAAATAATAGCAGGATGTTGTGCGTTTCCCAGAATGTGGGTCGCGACACTCGCGACCCGGCACCGCACCACAATTCAATTCCTAGTAAAAAACTAAAGTAATTATCTCTTTTTCGAACCTGAAGTCTTTACTTCAGTGTGAAAACGACGTTGAATTTAAATTCTGTTTTATATAACATGTATGGCTTGTAAAATATAGGTGATGGACATGAATAAAAATCAATAACCAGGACAGAGGCTTTCTATTTTATATTGTAAAATATTGTTTTTTGAACATTGATTCAGCCAACCAATCAGTTATAAAAGCTTAGTGAAAATATTCGAATATGCTTTTTTGATTTACACGATACTTGATATATACGTGCATACAGTCTGATGTTTTTGCTGGCACTGAAAATTTACGTAAAAAAATATGTATGCTTGACGAGGACAATTTAGAAACCTTATTGTTAATGGTATGGTATTGACTACCCTGGCGAATCCAGCAGAATCAAGTAAAGATTATTTTCAAGCAATAAAGAAAATTTTAGAAAGAAGCAAAACTTGACTTAAGTCGAAACTGGCCTACCGGATATTGCATGTTTTTGAAAAAAACCGAAACTTAGCGAATGTTATTCAGATTACCGCGTTTTCTCAACAACAACAAAAAACTTTCGCACAGAATTGAACGCAATTTTAAGAACCCAACGTTTATATAAATATTGTTAAGTAATCACCTCTGATAAAATGTTTAAATCATGTATATAAATGATTTTGAATAATAAAAATTGCCTAATAAAAAGATGTGATGATTTTTGCTTCCACTATAATTAATGAATATTACTCCGTTACACCAATATCTTTTATTCTAAATTATTATTATGTGGCATTCAAATCATCTTTCTTGAAGAAATCATCAAGAAGAGAATCATTTTTTAACTCATCTAACCTATTTTGACCCGTTCACTAAATATTCTAATATTTTCATCTTGAATATTCAAAAAATAATTCAGTAATTTTGGTAGTAACAAAATTCACCATGACAATCTTACAAAAAAATACTTGTGTTTCATTACAATATTAAGCTTTTTTATCTGAATTTCAGCAATGTGAAATTAATCTCTCTTTAAAAAAATGAGTACAAACTTTCAACACACAAACAGACGTATCAACAGTTGAAATATAGACAGAGGGTATATATTTATGTACAATGTTGATATAAAAAATGTAATTTTAGTATCCAGTTATCAAAAATAATCACTACACAGCGATAAGTTTCTATAACAATTCATACAGGTGTGATTTCAAACTCTCGAATCCATATTTTGCTTTCTATTTTACTCCTTTGTTAACATTTAGTTAAGCCCCTTTGCTCTTTTTTCTTTGATCTTTGCATAGATATTCATAAAACGATTACAAAAAACGGCAATCATCGTTGTGAATAATTTATTATTCTGTGATTTTTATGTCTATCGGACACTTTATATGTATTTTAAATGCACAAAGAATTTGATATTTTCATTATATTAGTGTGATACAATTTAATGTTTTTTTTCGGTTATGGTATACAAATTCTTTAACACGATAAAAATTGGAATACTTCATTAATTAATCTGTTACCTTAATCAGTTTGTGATTCATTGATTAATAAATTCGCAAGATGCCGTTCCGGATGAAAAAGATTCACAAAATTATAACGGCACACGGTAAAACTGTTTTGTGAAGTGAAGTGAAATATTTGATTGAATGAATTTGTTCACCAACAGTTAATTAAATGATTTTAGACAATATATTGAAATGCTGATTTTTTATGACAATATTATTATATATATATTTACGGTTTTATGCCATATATTCTAAGAAGTATTTTCCAGCTTAAATACAAATGATAACCATAATGATGTTAACAAATTTCATGGTGTTTTTGGAGAATCTTTCCCAGGTAAAAATCGAAGAAGACGTGGATCTACTGTGTTTCGCGAATAGCAATCTAAAACGAATAATTTTGTAATGGGCCATTTATGTTCTTTGACAACTGTTCAATAAAACTGAAAAGACTTTCAAAGAATTAAAGTCGCTCGTGATGCACGCTCTAGTATTTCTTATACAATATATTATCTATTTTTAAAATTGCTGTAGAACTTTTTGCAGCTGGGATCGACAACCAAAGTCCATGGGCTCATTTGTGACATTAAAACATTCTTAGTTCCGTATTGTATGATGTATAATAAGATTTTTATCAAAAAAATGACAACACTGGATATTTTTACTTCGCAGAGAAGTCAAACATATCAATTAAAAATTCGTGATGCGATTCAATAAATGCACTCTTTAACACTCAAATGCAGCAGTATTACGATATATACTATACATTTGAAAAGAACGCGACCTCGAAAATAACACAAAATTTTTATTTAGAGAAAGATTGAACATAATTGTTTTGATTCACGATTAACTAATTATTTGTTTTAAATGTGCAGAGGACAAAAACAAATGGTAACAACTGCAGTATGAAACTCTGATATTTTTTTGAATCTTCTCAGTCATGTTATTTTATCAAAAAATATTGTTTGTTTATCTTTCTTATTACGTGTCATATTTCCAGAATATATTTATGACCAATACCGGTTTCGCTCGAAGTCGATAATGCTCACGGTTAGCGAAACCGGTCTTGATCATAAATACATTTTGTGATGTTATTGCTAATAATGTATTTTTATTATTTAAAATATAACGTACGATTATTATTTATCGGTTTTATTACCAAATTGTATAAGTTTTCTCGAATATAACAGAAATATTTACATTATCAACATATTGTTGATGAAGAAATGTTCACTTATAATTGTACGAAAACGGCTTAGTCATTTGAAATAAGATCGCGATGACGCCTATTAGTAAAAAGGTTGTCGACTACTTTTTACAACATCAAAATTGAAATTGTATTATTTACTGTAAGTAAGGAGACATATAAAAAACTTCGAAGTGTTTAAAAATCGAAGCTGACAGTGGACAAGATGTATTTTACAATCAGAATGCGACGGACTTTCTTTATGGTTTATTTGCCGGAACACTGAATTCGTGCATTGCATTTTTGCTTAGCAACTGGATACTCTTTTTTTACAATGTTTGAATGTTTTAATGTACTGCAGCTCGCCCGAGAAGATTTTGAACTCGAGTAAAAATGTTTCGACCAACATACAATATTTAGATAATAACTTGCTACAAATATTTTTTTTAGTTCATACAATTCGATAATACGCTGATTTTTTTTATACTAATTTTGCAATACTCATAAACTGCGAGTTGTCAATAATTTTACGGGCAACATTATTCGTATTATCAAATTAATTTATAAGATTAGTTATTTTGTGTAACATATATTTATATGTTTTTTATCAGAAAAGATAATTTTTATGAATATACATACTTATTTTCAGATATTCAAATAATACTTTTCACTGTCAAAGGAAATCCAAGCTTACTTAATTTATTGATTGAATTGGCATTCACTTGGTACAACTCCATTATAACACGGTGAAAAAATAGCAATGTATTTTAGTTCTACAAAATTATTTTTAACAAATATAGTTGATAGCTATTTCGGCTCACGCCATCGTCAGAACTATGCTTAAACTAACATTTGCTTATCTATATATAGCTGTGCAGAAAAGGTACACAACATCTCCTCTCTCCTTTTCCAACCGCCTAGCTTTTTATTTAAACACAATGACACTAAATTTTCGAAATTCTAAATGAAACAATAGGTGTCTATGACAATAAGATTATGTGTGGGACGGAAATGGTCCTTCAGGGAGCAAATTAGACCACCCCTTTGTGCAACGGCTTGACAAGTGGCGATATTATTATGTTAGTTTGATCGTTAAGAATCCTTTGTGATAATTGGTGTCTATTGATCTCCAGCTGTTCCAAAGCCGTCATTCTTCGACCCTTACTACAAAGATGCAAACATTTAGGAGCTGAGTTTGAATTTACATTATGTGATTCATTAATAACGTGATTAGCGAATTGTGAATCTGTTTTTTTATAATTGAATGATCTTCATGTTCCTTAGCTCGAGTAGATATACTTCTACCTGTCTGTCCGATATAAACGGATAAACATGAGCCACAGGACATTTTATAAATACCGCTTCTGTCCAGTTTATTGACTTAACGATCAAACTAACATAATAATATCGCCACTTGTCAAGCCGTTGCACAAAGGGGTGGTCTAATTTGCTCCCTGAAGGACCACTTCCGTCCCACACATAATCTTATTGTCATAGACACCTATTGTTTCATTTAGAATTTTGAAAATTTAGTGTCATTGTGTTTAAATAAAAAGCTAGGCCGTTGGAAAAGGAGAGAGGAGATGTTGTGTACCTTTTCTGCACAGCTATATATAGATAAGCAAATGTTAGTTTAAGCATAGTTCTGACGATGGCGTGAGCCGAAATAGCTATCAACTATATTTGTTAAAAATAATTTTGTAGAACTAAAATACATTGCTATTTTTTCACCGTGTTACTTAATTTAATTTAATGTTATCAAAATATTTTTACAACTATACCAACGAATCTGTCAGTTTTATAGTATCTGTGTGATAGAATGACTAATGAATCCGAAAGACAAAACTTGTGGAAATGTAGACAGTATCAACAATATTTTTAAATTGAAATTCCATCAAATACTTTCAATCTATATCACAAATTGACTCAATCTTAATCAAAATATGGATGATTATTAACACTGTAATTTTATTTCAAAATCAATGAAATTTATTCATTTTATTTAATATTTTAAGCAATTAAATGTGCTTTTTTATAATTTCTCTTTGAGATTTTAACCGTTTTCTGGTGCTTAAATTATTTGTACTCACTTGTTTATCTTTTAAAACTTCTCCATCTTTTAATCTCTTAAATTTAAATAATAAATTTTAATTTTCATCGAGGTTCAAATCAATAATATGAATAGTTAAAGTAAAATTTTGAATACCAAAGTTGTATGATTGAACATGAATCTATTTAAAATAACTGCTGAACTAATTTAACATTATATTACACACATAATTGCATGAAAATAAACGAGATACACGATCTAAAAATGAATTGTATAGATTGAAACACATTACTGCTTTATTAAAGCTATTAACTTAATAACTCGTATATTATTCGGCGTAATAAACCTTAAGAATATAGTAATTATTATGAACACATATTTTTTAACAGTTCAATTTACATCATAAGTTGTATTAATTATGTCTTACCAAGGTCCTTGTATGACCCTTAAGCAAGTCATTGACAGGAAAAAGGTTTTTTTTAACACTATGAAGATACAAGACGTATATTTTAGACTTGAGAACTGATAAAAAATATCGTTGACCTTAAGCTGTCTTAAGCGTACCTTAGTACGAAAAAACGTTCACCTTCGAAGATTGACCCTTATTCTTTCAAAAATATAATAAATATAGTCGATGTTTGAAATGTTTATAGTTTTGATTGACTGTATAATAAAGAAAATTAAATTCTATTAAACATTATATAATTATCGGATTATAAAAAGCTGTACACGTGGACAACTAATATAACAAAACCTTGATATTTTGGACTTAAATTTTTCGGTCAAATGTGAGTATCGCTCAGATTAAAAATTAAAACATAAACCTACTACTCACAAGCAATGCTTTGTAGATGCAATGACAGATTAATGCGTGTCGGCCAATGATTTGAGTTAAGCTAAACGCCTGACTCATCAAATCGTTGTCACACAGGAAAAATATAACTAGGCATAAATTCTTGGCATAAAATTAAAATTTTGCTCTATATGAACGTAAGAAAGCTACTTTTTAAATCATAACATACAAATAAGATAAAATATTTATTGATAAGAGGAAAATGTGAAATGAAAGTCGTAAATCATAAATTTGATATAATATAATAATAAACAATAGGAAATTAATTAATCAACGAAACAGCACTTTCCACTGGCGTTTTATACGACCATCGCGAAGCACAAGAAATGATTTATAAATAATAATTACATTACGTTCAAATCGATGACTATTTAACGATGCCAGTGAAAAGGTAACGCTTCAAATATATTAGATATTGAACGTAAAGTAAAAAATCATGTTTCATTTTAATACTACACTTTTTTCGTTGTTAACGTTACATTTTTCACAAATTATTTAACGTTTATCGAACAATTGTTTATTACAACAGTTATTGTGTTCTAAAAACCTGGTATTTTGGTACGTATAATAAATACACCACAAAAAAATCGCACTCGTCAGATGTACCATGGAAAAAGTTAAAACTATGCTCGTCTTGCGGCTAATTATTATTGTTAACTCTAGATATTTTTGCCCACTTTATTTCGAATTTTGAAAACAATAATTCATGAAAATATAATTATTATTTTTCACGGTAAAACCAGACGGCGCATTGTTAATCGTGCGACCGTGAAAGTTTTGAAGAACATTTTCATTCAGCCACTTTATTGCTTATTCAACTTATTGCCCCGGAGTTATAATTGAGGCCCACTGATCCAAATGAGTCTGTGCTTAAAAGATATATATTTCACTGCTCTATATATAAAAATAAATATTTTTTAAACTATCGTTCATTAAATTGAGAACCATATTTATTTTCAATTGTCTTCAAAAGTCTTGTCCTAAAAGTAATCAAGAGCATGTTGAAAACCTGGAAATTTACATGAAATCATTGTCTTTAGATTCAAACTGTAGCTGAAAGTTAATTTATGAAAATGGCCTAATTAGAATTTAAGCTCGAATCGTACGTACAATTGTTCGCAAATTTACAAATATTAATTCTATTAAATGTATTGGATCAAATTTTACAAAATACACCGATTAATCACTTCTCGATGAAAAGAAATATTTTCACAATGATTTAAAATAACTGAAGTGATAGTTTCACTCATCACGAGCATTACCAACTGATGGACGAACCCGGTTCTGATATTATATATTTTTAAATTGATTTAAGTACATTGTTTCATGAAAATTTATTCTTTCTATTCCTTTTACCGTCAAGATTCTTGGTGGAGGACGATATTATGCATATTATGATATAAGTTTTTAAATTTTACTTTGCTGATCTGAGTTGTAAAATTATTGAATAATTACCAAAATTTTAAATATTATAGATTACACATGTACGTTCATCTTGACCACTTTAAAGATTGTTGTTTTGTCATAATTTTTATTTGTCTATCTATGGCACTATTATATTTGTCTATCTATAATGAGGCATATTTTATTATATTTCAATAAAACATGCTTTCGGTTTTAATTTTATGCACAGCATGAATATTTTTAGTTTACTTGTGGTATACTTTGTTGATTGGACCATTTTTAAAATTGAAGACTCAATCAGTGAGATGTTGTTTTTAATTGCATATTACATGATTACTGAGCCACCGTTAAGCTTAGTGACTATGACTCCAATGTCTTGTGTTCAAATCCACATTGTTCTAAATATTCATACATTAAATCTACGCCCAATTTATTTTTTGATATTATATTTTTTGGTAGTCGTCCGTAGAATTAAACCTAATTATTCAAAAATAATATTTTGTTTATTTTTCAATGAAAGGTTGGTAATTTATGACACGCTCTGTCAAATCAAACTTGAATGAATAACGCTTAAGAAAAATATATATATATATAAAAACAGCATGTTGTATCTATTATTCAAAGAAGATTGTTATACAATCAAAAAATGATTTTATTCATAGTTTTATTTATCTATGATTTTTTTTCAAGAATAGATCTAAATTTTGCTAGTAAATTGTTCTAGGACTGGCCTAATATTTGTTAAAGTCATCGACCATTACACCAAATATTCTAATGGCAAACATATTTTATTATTCAAGTTCATATACCTTACAATGAGAAAAGAGCTGGTCAATTCCCGCTACAAGAACTATCATAAGCATTTCTTTATTGTGTGATATTGCTCCTGAGATACTCCCAACTGCAAAAAAAATTACAGAACGGCAGATTGTTCTGATAATGAAAAATATTAATCGTTAAAACAATAAATCGTGATATAAATATTTAGTTGTTACATAAATTTGGTATGTTTAACTCAAAAAATACCAGGGTTGTGAAGTCTTAGTTGAGTTTTTAAACGACTCCACAGCTCTAAAAAGCACACATAAAACTTTATTTAAAAATTTAATGAAAAAATATTTTATATAAACTAAATTCATTTTTAGGTGACTTGGTTTTTATTTAAGCGCTAACTCGCTATTTGTAGTAACCGCGGCCTAATTGTGGGTTAAACTTTTCGTGTCTGTTTTAACGTATCAGTAGGAATTTTGAGAATAATTTGATCACATTGAAAAAATGATTGATTTCAATAAATTACATCACGCAAATAAGTCACGTTTGGTAATGTGTGTTTTTATATAAAATATTATATTCACTAATTTTTTCCTACAGTTACAATTCAATCGTGCATGAATCTTTAATGGTAATAAGAATTATATATTACCTATATTGTATGTGACCTCAGTTTTTTTCAGTGAGGTTAAGCCTTTTCCATGTTTATAAAAGTCATCTATACCCAATATATACATTAATTCGATACAATTTTATGAAAGCAATTTCTGATACTGTTTTTAATAGGCTCGTTTTAATTATGTTTATGTATATGTATACAAAACCATGGGCTCAAGAACTAATAAGCTGTATGAATTTGTATTATATGATTTCCTATAAATTGTTTCTGAGTTCTTGAACCTGTGCTTTTGTATACTTGCTACATTTAATTCAAATATGTTGTATAAATAGACTTGTTTGTAAATTGTATTCTATCAGTCTATAATGCTCGCGACGAGCGAAACTGGTCATAAATACACAATATATAAAATATATAAAAATGCACAAATAAACAATACATTGCTGATGAAGTAGATTTTGACCCGAAAATGTAAAAAAGTTCACCGTCACTAGTTACCGTATTGCAGTCTAATAAAATGTGAAAGACGTAATAATATTCCAAGAACAAATTTAATTATAGAAAAAAGAAAATCAGTTTAATTATTTTGATATAATTATTTATACGTCTACATTAATGAAAACCAAATAAGCCAATGAGGATTTGAACCAAATAATCACAACTAACTATTAATAACGATTTTTATCTCGTACTTCATAATAATTAATCATTTGGCAACGATAATTATTCTTCAAAGTGTTCTTTCGGTCCAGCGCAGTAGAAAAAAATCAGCTAGCCAATGCACCTTTCTAAAAACGATCCAATGCCATTGAACTTTGCAATGGTCGGTTGGTTATTTATCAATCATAAATTTTCAGTTTTGGCACACTAACATTTCTCGACTCACCTGTCGGATGTGCTTAACATACGATTAAATATGAAATGATTATAACGTCATATTTCTCAACTATTGTTTGGTTCGAGTCGATGAAGTCTGTTCAAGTCTGCGTATTTTAAGCAATCTGTCGGATTAGCTTGCAATTTAACGCGCATATTAAAATTTTTAAGATTTATTGAGCTTTTTTGAAACCCGAAGGATACTATCACCTACATCTATGGTTAACAAATTGATGCTTAGTTATATGGTACTGGGGACATAAATTTATTTGATAAACACACAATACAAATATTAAAGGATTTTTAGAAATAGCATTAGGAATTACAAATATAACAAGAAAGTCAATAATGCAAGATCAAAGAAAATCTACTTCAATACGTAAAAAAATATTATTCGTCTAAATTCACACTCGCCTGCGTGGAATATTTCAACATCCAAAGTAATACTGTTAAACATTTTTTTTATATTTCCATTTGCATCTCCATTGGCAGGCATGCTCTACACTTTATAAGAATAAACATTTCATGTGTACTTATTCTAAAAAAATATATCTGGAACATGCAATTCGATATTATCAAGGATGACAGAATTCTCATTTTGGCTTTGTATAAGATGCGTGATGGCTGCATGTATTTCAATAAAATATAAACCATAAGGAAAATTTCTTGGTATATCGATTTAGCAATAGTTTTCTATTTATAGTGAAACAAATATTTTTCAAATGTTTTTTAAAGATTGATTTCTGTCTGTGGTTGTGTTTTTTTTTACTTAATACTATTAAATCACATATGACATATAAATTAGCCTTAAGGCGTGAGTACTGGAGATATGTCATTTGAATTAATCGACATCTAATAATCTAAAAGTGATCAAATCCGTACCAAACTAAAGTAGGAAGGTATGACTCAAATTTAGTTTGAGGTATTATTTAGACGTCATAAAATTTGATAAATTTAGAGCATTTTCAATTGAATACAGCTTGAGTTATAACAAACAGTGTTCTTATAGTTTTCCATATTTGCATTAACATAAACTCATTTGGCGGTTATCTCCAAGAGCAGTTTCAAAGAAATAGTTCCCAGGTAAACCGCACTTTTGCAAAAAACATATGAATAGTATATACGATATGACGTTCTCGTAAAACGCGTTTTATTTGTGTAAATAGTACTAAAAATGTGTTTTTATTATAATATTTAAAATAAAATAAAGTGTGGGATACAGTTCTATCTATCTGTCGTATCTTCCAGTTTACGCCAAGACACATTCAGTTGTTGATTGGATAACCTACTTAAAAATAATTTTATTTAATATTTAATTATAATTACGTACGTTTTTTTTTATCATTGTTTTGTATACTAGTAAAAATATGATTTAATCAATAGATAATTTTTGAGCCGTTACAATTTTGAAATCGACCGATACAAGATACCAAACTAAAACAAGGTTAAACGTGTAAACAAAACAGCGAAGATATGTAAAAAAAAAACAAGTTTTTTTCCGCATATAAAAACGTTTATTAGTACGATAAAAATATTGATTAGATCAGAATTCTTTTTATAATATTCCTTGAATTCATTGAAAGAGAAATGAAATTGGTTTGACAATTCGTTTAAAAATATCTATAAAGAAGCTTACTAATAACACCATATGTATATTAAAAAATATCCAAATAATTAATATAATATTAAATAAGCCGCCTGACACTGCATCCCATGTTGTTGTAAGCCACAGTCAAACTGAAAAGTAATTGAAATGCATCATTTCAATTACTTTTCAGCGTATGCCACTAAATGTTCCGTAACGCTACATTTGTGATGTTTTTTTGACAATGTATACTTTGCATTGTTGTTGTTAGTTAGCATAGATATTCATATATTATAATTGAATAAATGTTACAAATTTTAAACATATAATAAAAAAGTAAAACATATATATAAATATATTTATTTAAGATATAGACTGAAGGTGCTTGATGGAATTTCAATATTAAATTTGAATTGTTTCAATTTTGTACGATTCCACATGTTTTGTCACTAATGACCCGGGTTTCGCCTTTCGGCATCTTCAGGCATTCTATCACACGGATGTAATCAACAAGTGACAAAACATGTGGAATCGTACAAAATTGTAACAATTCAAATATATTTTATTGTTTAAAAATTACATATCGTTAATTGATTGAATTTGTATTTACTTTGTAGAACTCCATTATATCACAGTAAAAATATAGCAAAGTATTTAAGTTCTACAAAATTTATATGATATGTAGTTGATAGCTATTACGGCTGACACCTTCGTCAGAACTATGGTTAACTTTAAAAAAGCCTAAAATGGTTAAAGCTTCACAGTGATATAATCAAAAAACCTAAGCTTTTAAGACGAAAATAAATATATTTAATTGTGAGATTGCGCTATTTGTCTCCAGTTTTATATTTATTGGTACAAAAATACATTGCTTTCTGAAAGTGTCTTACATTTCTCTGCATAATGCTTAATGGGAGAAAGATTTTTACGAGAAAGAATGCAGTGCAGGCGTGACGTAGAGTAAAAGTTTATTGCCGTGTTCATTTGTTGGTGTAATCAGTTCAAATAAATAAATAATCAAAATTAATCACTACACTTTCAACGAAGTGTTTATTTTGACAGTTCGCATGATTTAAAAATCACCTGGAGAGGAAATCAAAATCTTTTTTTAAGTTTCTTGTTATAGAAATGTTATAAATAATGAAATCGCAAATACCTGAATCAATTTCTTTTGTTTGCTTTATCTGTTAATTTGTGTATAAGTTTACTTATCTAACATTCTTTCTTGGTATGTTGATTTAGTGAAAGGTAGTAGTTTCTATAATAAATAAATTAAATCTATATTTATTGATGCTTTGATTAATGACAACTGCCAATGCTGAGCGCTTAGACATTTTGTCGTCTTTGTGGTCGATCGATCAATGTGGTTGACTTTGATTACTTTCGTGATATATTTGAATTAAAAAGAGGAAAATATTATATTAAATATTTATATTTCAATAGATTTATGAATTTCTGTACAAAGGCTTGTGATGTGAAAAGTATCTATGCAACCATCCTATTTTTAAACAGGGTGTAGTGAGTTTTACACTATTTTTTATATCTGAATTCTTTTCAAAAAAGAGTTTCAATTGAACTATAAGCTATTCTATAATCACTTCTGAAGTTTAAATTGTCACTGCTTGTTTAAAAGGCATTGTATTTTAAATAATAACAAAAAATCGATCACAAATTGTTACTAAAAGTTTCTTACAATTTTATATACAGTATTCTTTCAACACGGTGAAAAAATAGCAATGTATTGTATTTTAGTTCTACAAAACTATTTTCTTCAAAATATAGTTGATAGCTATTTCGGCTCACCCCGTCGTCAGAACTATGCTTAAACTAACATTTGCTTATCTATATATAGCTGTGTAGAAAATGTACACAATATATCTTCTCTCCAGTTTTAACGACCTAGCTTGTTTCTTGCTCATAATAAAACTAAAAATTGTAAATAAAACTAAAAAGGCGGCTATATCAATAAGCTTACATATGGCACGGATATAGTCTATTAGAGAAACAAAGAAGCACCCCGCAAAGGGTTAAGCAATGGTGATAGACTTATCTTAGTTTGTTCGTTAAGCATCCTTTGTGACAGTTGATACCTATTGATTTCCAGCTGTTCCAAAGCCGTCATCCTGCGACCCTTACTACAATACAAAGATGCAAACACTTAGGCGCTGAGTTTGAAATTATATTATGTGATTCCTTTATAACTTGATTAGCGAATTGTGAATCTGTTGTTTTTACTGATGAATGATCCTTCATGTTCCTTAGCTCGATTTTTTTCTCACCTTGTTATAATGGAGTTCTACCAAGTGAATACCTCTTCAATCAATATATTCATTAATTATTATAGATACATATATAAAATAAATACCTGTAAACTATTTTCTCATTTGTAAAGTCTTAGATTTTGAATAATTGATAATCAATCCAAAAATGTGTACATAATAGACATGTTTTCAATTTGTATTATATCTATTGATAAATTGATAAAGCTCGCAATAAGCTTTACCAGTCCTGATCATAAAAATATTAAAATGAAGCAACAGTACTGAATAAATGTGTTTTTACTCCACAAAATACGATTCTATAATAGTCAAAAATACTTTTGTTAATAACAGTTCAAATGCAGTCCGATATTCCTAATCTAGTTATTTGAAACGTTCATCAAGGTATCTTTATAATTTCGATTAATTAATGTAACGTGAAATAAAAAATATCGACTTACCTTAAAAATATAATATTCAAATTTGTTTCTTACTTTATGTTAGACCTTTTATTTGACTAATTTAAGGTCAACTTCTGTGTTGTGAACAAATTGAATCAACGCGATATTCGATATCCAATCGTGTAATAAATATATCATTTTAATTAATTCTATTTTGTAACCAGGTGTCATATTTGTTTTGATAAGGGAGAATTAATTACACGTCGTTTTCAATGGATTAAAAAACGTGTAGGAAATTCGGGGATTTATTACATTACCATTTCCGTTCCAATTTTGGAGCATTGTTAACGTCTGTGATATTATATTTATGTGAACAAACGGTGTAATTTTTACATCTTTCTCAGATATTTCACAGATAACATGGAACACTGTTTCCCGAGTACAGAACCGAGTTACAAAACACATATCTGTGTTTGATTAACAATGTTTAGTGTGTAGGAAATCAATAATTAGTGATATTATAATATTTATTTAAAAATTAACATTTTGTGTTTTTTCGGTTGCGATATTTTCCGGTCGAAATTTTAGAAAAAAACATTGTTGTCATAATTTTTACGCGTGCTTATAGTGTTTAGCACATAAAAAAAATGTGGTTCTAACAGAAGGTAATATTCTCTACTCTTTATTTAGTCAAAATGAAATCTTATATAAGATATCGGCAGACAAAACATCATTTTGCAGCTTAAATCGTTTAATGTTTGTACACGTCATATAATTTTGCTACTTAAAACCTGGTCTTCATCTTCCCGTATTGTTAATCATTCAAGGGTTATTCTGGTTAACAGCACCAGTATATTTGTCAGTATTAAAACTAGTCGACAAGAAATGTAGTCTGTTTTGTGTGCATCTGTGTTTATATTTGAGTATAGGTACGAATACATAAATATAATACACATGAATCAGATTCAGTGTGAATTACTCAGCTCTGCAGCGAGTAACTACTTTTACTAACGGCACAAAAATAATGCAACATATAAATCAATATATATAAGATAGAGGAGACGTAAAGAACTGTGATGATATCGCGTGATAAATCTTAACGCTCGATCAATTAAATATCAAAAACAAAACCAAAATATTATCTTATATTATAAACTAATTTCCTTGTATCATATGCAATACTAACCGTTTACTTTCAGTACAATTTATTCGTCCACTTTAGTCTCTATATTAAAATGAACTAAATTTAAATGATTGAAATTCTGAATAAAATATTTTACTGGCTCATTCAACTGTCATCAACTCTTATCTTTGATTGAGATTGCGTGAACTATGATTGTGTGACTAATTTATTTGAATTTATGCTAGTAAGTAAATAATATATATAAATACTTAAATAATAACCGAAAGTAACTATGTACAATTGCTTTTGTTTGTGGTAGAATGTTCTTTTGCAATAGATAACATTCGCCATTAAAATACTGGCTTCCCATGGTAAAATTCAGAAGTAGATCAATAAAACATAAATTGCACGTATTTGTTATTCATTTATATATTACTTCATAAAATTATTGTATAGCAGTTAATAACAGAGTACAAATTTCTAAATCGCCTATATGTAAAATTTTAGGGCAACCGAATCTAGTTATTGTTAATATTACGATAATGAAACGATAGAATTTTAACTAGACAGTTATTAATTTGGACACGAGTGACACGACCCTTCAGGGGCATATTAAAAGATATTGTAATAAAATAATAAAATTTCAAATACTTCAGAGTGTAATAAAACCTTCATTTAACAGATTAATGAGGGCGAGGCAATGTTCTTTAAAGCCGAAAATCCGTTATGTGTAATGGTTAACAGTAGATTATTATTGGTAATATTAATGGTCAGAATTCATAAAATATATTTTGGAAATAATAACTAAAAAAATGTTTTTATTATTTAAAATATCATGCCTTTCCATCAAGAAGTTTCAGTTGACACATTAAAACTGTTAACATTTACTGTAAAATATATTTAAATACAACTACACTGAACGTTTGATTAACGCATAAAAATATTTATTTATTTTTTAAAATCCGCTTAATAATAAAAAAAAACTCTAAATATACACATATTCATGTTGATAAATTTAACTTAAAATATGAATATAAAATATTATCATATTTTTTGTAAGATACAATATCTTAAAAATACATACTTTTAAAGACGATTGAAAATATATTTTTTAATTTATTCATATGAATTTCATAAATAAACAGATATATGAATTTAACCAAATAGAAAATGACAAAACCAAACCCATTTTTCCTTTGTATTCCACCTTCATTTTGTACCCCATAAAACAGTTGTGTTAATTGGTTTAAACAATTGAAAGTGTCTCAGAGCAACCTTCCAAAAATTGAGAGTATATAATCTTACTTTCGAGAAATATTGTAATGTATTTCTGCAATATTATTAAACTGGCCTTTTTGCAACATAGGTCTTGCGTAATTCTTCCCTTTCATTATTTTTTGGCACATTTATTAATAGGCTCGTTGGAAATTTGGCTAGGTTGAAAGAACAGGGCAGTAGCGCCACCGTGCTCAGCTACGAAATGTTTTCTATTAACTAGAACTGTCATTATGTCTTTTTGTGCGTGTATGGAACAACTTTTGCTAGTTTTAAGCACGCATTGATGAGTTGAAATCTCCTAAGCGCCTTACAGATTCTACTTCTTTGAGCAAAGACAGTCTGTAGAAAAAACTGGGACTTAGCTGTATGATTGGGGTGTGAATATTCTTTTGAAAACAGGAGTTGGCAATGTGTAATAAGGTAGAAAATAAAACGGTTTAGGGGAGCATTCATTGAGGCGAGTAATGTCCACTTTCTACATTTCTTCCTACAGCTTACCTTTTCTTTGAATATATATTCTGAAAAAATAACTTTGCCGAGTGATCGTAAAGCGCTTTGTAAAAGTACAGTCTAAAAAATATTCTACGTTTAGAACGTTAACATTTTAAATTCAATGACATATTAATTAGGGAAAAAAAATACAATACTTATTTTATTTAATAATTATACCAATAATATTATCGAAGTAAATCAATACTTATTGAATGCGCCTCTTTATATTGAACAGCATTCATTCATTATAAATATTTTAAAGATATCATTGAACTTTTAAAAATGTAGGTTAACACGTTTAGTACATTTTGACAGTTGAAAAGTATTTCAATTTAAAATAAAAAATCAATTATCGAATTGAATCACAATACTAAGAATATTACAACGTCTTTATAAATCGATTCAATATCTTAAAGTGTTTTTTCCTTGGTATTAAAACAAATATTACTCAAAGCGATACATCATTTTGAGAAAATAGAAAAATAGATAGATATAAAATATAATATCACTTAATATTACAAAAGATAAAATATAATACTTATTCATCAAAAAATATAGCAAAACACGTGAAACAAACAATTTATTTTCCTTTGCTTTCGCAATATAAATGTTAGTTAAAATTTGACTATTTTTTTTACTGTATAAAACTAATTTTAAAAATACGTTCCAAGAGAAAATATGGTTTACCGATTCAGACAGTGAAAACGTTCTAAGCCTACCAACAATGATATCGTAATGTTGTCTGTGATTTCAATAAAAGCTCTCAAACGAAATGAAATATCACTGAAAAAATCTGTTATAATATATTTTTCTGTGAATAAGAATATTTCAATAAATTTAATATGATTAAAATGTATTCAGATGTGATTTCACTGAAACGTGTGTAAAAAGATATTTTTAACAGAAATTTAATATCGGTGTGACAAGTCTATAAAAGAAAATTTGAGGTGATAATTTGTGAAAATGTTTTATTTCTTTTTTTTAAGTGTACATCCTGTCGACTTGGCGTATGTTTAAGTCGTGAGTAGTTGAGTAAAGCCAGTAAATTGATTTATACTTTTAATATTAAAATCATTTAATTCATTTAAAAATAAAATCATTTCGTTCCTTGGTCTATGATTCACATTTTGTTTGTATTATCTGATTGAATCAGAGTACAAAAAATTTAAAGCATTGGCATTGAACCTGTTACCCTTCGTTTGGTAAGCAATTGCGCTACCAGTCTGCGTCACAGCATAATCCCAAATCGACTCTACCCACATCAGAGTGAGTTAACAAATCTAAAATATAATTTTTAATGATCGCTCATACGTGGCATATGATAACGTTATTCTAAGTTTCCGTGCTACATATAAGTCATAAGCATAACAGTTCCGCATTCAGTAGATATATGGCCTGAAATCGAGTCGTCGCACACAAGGCACTACAAAAAAATTGTGCGAAAAAAATACCACCTGATTTGGATGTGTTTGTATAAAATTAATCACACTCACCCGCGACATACAATCACAATTTCCATAAAAAATGTTTCTCACGTTAAAACCAAACAAATGTTTTACGTAATTTTTTTTCAAATTCGTAAATATCTTGAATCGTTAAATTCGATCTAAAATGTAAAATTCAGGATAAAGAAAGAATAATGCTAACTGAATTTGAGCAGTAATGTCATCTTTTTTCAGTTGAACTGTTGTTAGATGATTTATGAATTTTCATCCAAAGACATGACAAAAGCAATCATAGCAATAATCTTGTCGTTGTAGGCGTAACTTTTCCAAAATAAAAAAAAAGTTTGAGCGACTTATTTACGAACAGTTATTATTGAACAACTGCTGTTGAAATAATCTCTGTTGTGAGTCCATATACTCTAAACTGAGACAGAAAATGGGTGCAAAAAAACGTTTGATAGAACACTTAAAACCGGTAAACAAATACGATATTTATAGCAACGTCTGTCTCGTTCGAAAAAATCAGATGTCCCTGTAAGTTTTTCGAAAATATGTGTAATAAAACTGCATATTCTTTATAAATAATCAATTAGTATTGCATACGCTAATTAACATAACTTGATTTTATTTAAAAAAAAATAGTGGAATGATTACGTTTATCTCGTACATGTGTTTTTATTACATGTTATTCCACATTTTAATTAATATCGATATCACGTCTTAACCACCGGATCATAATAAAAATAAACGGGTTTTTTTAACTTTTTACTGAGGCCCTGATCGCCCAAAACAAATATTGAGAAATACTTTTCGATAGTCTCCTTGAAAAGGGCCGTCTATAAATATTTATTAAGAACAAATTAAATGAACACCAATAGGTTTTAAATTAACATAATTATTGACTCCATTCTAAGTCAAACGTTTTTAGATTACTATTATTCAATCATTATTTTATTCAATGTCGAAACTTTTACAACAATATGGACTGATAATAAATAGATATAATATATAATTGTTATCTATTGACCAAGTAAACGGTTATTTGAGCACTTTTGATGTATTGATTTTATGATTCGACCTCGCTCTTCAGAAGTAATGATTTTGTGACATATCTCAAATCAAATCTAACAGACATAACGTTAGATACGGCAATTAATTCCAAGGCAAGTTTATGTCTCAGATTAAGGTTAGTAATCTAACAAAATGTTTGTTAAAACACGCTGTAGCTCAGTCGTCATACAGATGCGCTTTTATACACAAAATTATAAAACATGAAGAAACATAAGCGTTTGAGTTATTGATTTTATAATGTATATTTGAAGCTTTTATATTATATTAGAGATAAAGAATCATCTGCTTAGTATATTTGGAGATATTAATTATGATCAATAAAAAACGTTTAATGAATCATATTCGCAAAAAAGATCGTTCTATATATGTATACTTATTTATATATATATCAAAATGCATTTTTTAACAAAATTATCATAGTACTTACGATAATACATTAAGAATAATTTATAATGAAGTGTGTATAATTGCATTGATCAAATGAGAATTTACTTTCGTAAGGATAAAAGGAAAAAATATTGATTTTAATTTAAAGTTTCATATTTGCGGCTTTGTTTTTTACTGTGCTTAACTCGACATAATGCATGTTGCATCGAATTCTTACAACTTTTCATAAGGAAGTAACTTTAATGGCATTTTAAGCAGTTGGTTAATTGCAGCCTTTCATTTAGAAGGGGACATTTAAAAATATCCAATTACATTCAGATCTGACTGTGTATCATCATAAAGTGAAAGTTTTTTTATCTTAACTTGTCAATTTTGCTATTGAACATCTATTATGCAACTTGGTAAAAAAAAAAGACTGATGAATAAAGACAACGAAAAGGTAAATTAAGCCCTATAATTTATTCCTTGAATTGCGGAAAATTTCGTCAGTCACAAATATTATCATATCAATCACAAACATAATATATTAAAGAGTATCTTAAATATTAAGATTCAATTTGTTAACTATAAATTCTGAGCCTAAATGAAAATTGAATACCTTTAAATATAACCAATTTTGACTGCCTGAGTCTTTGGAGATAAATATTGTAGACGAACGTGACAAAAATTCGATAAACATTTTTAAACGCTTGCATACTATACTATACTATACTTGTTTTCCATCATTGTAGTGAATAATGCCAATATACAAAAACTAATAATGTAAACAAAGAATTTGTAAGAGATTTTCAAAAAGAAATAACGTCATTAGTAATGAAGAATAGTGAAAATAGTTTGACTTAATTTTTGTTAATTGGCCAAGTCTTAATAAGCTTTCCCGCTTCTTCTAGCCGGTGGGATTCCGGTGTCATGAAAACTCATCGCTCATCTGATTTTATAAATTTATTTCAGTAGAAATAAAGAATGGTGGAAAACTATGGAGAAAATCAAAATGATTGCCAGGTGAAAAGAGTCCTGGAGATACTAGTTGATGGTTACAAATTCTATAAAAAGAACTGATGTGGTCAAATAAAATAAAACACGAACAGCGAGCGCGATCATGCCTCATATTCCGTCACGTTTAATTGACGGTGTGTGTTGCAATTCTGATATAATTGTTGAATATTTATTTTTATTTCATTTATTATATATCTAATGATATGAAACACCTAGTCTTATATATTTCTTCTTTATATAAATATTTTGTACGAACCATGTCAACGTAATTAGACTTGTTCAAACGCAAGCACCAAGCTTAATAAAAGTAATTTATCAATTTGTATATTTTTACTTAAAAATATCAAGAGAGCATTAGATTTTACATCAAACATGTGATCAATCATTTTTAATGTACTAGCTGGTAGTGGAAAGGCATTTCATTTAAAATAATAAAAACATAATTTAAATATTTGTCAAACACAGATTTTTTCAGTTGATAAAGCTCGTGGTCTTAATCATTAAACATATAATACAAAACTTTGGAAATCATACAAAATACATGTTTTAAAAAACAGCAAGTAAAAAAATTTTTGGACGAGTTAAAAGTTCAACGAGTGGCATCGTAAGAGATTTAGTATACTCAAACTATCTGCAAAAGTCATGCAATATTTATATGGTGAGAACACTGTGATATTATCGAAGCAGAAAATTCAGGATTGAATATTTTGAAAACAGACAGCGTGAGGTTGCTATCCAACAGCGATAATGGTGGATATAATAATATGAATGAGTATAAAATTTTGTTTTTATAACTATATTACACTAAGAAGTGTGGGAAATTAAATTATTTATGCAGTTACTCACGTAATACTAAACGATTACTTGATTTCGAGATGTGATAATGAAAAACACGTTGCGAGTTTTATTGAAACAGTGATTTAATTTTCCTCTTACGGCATATGATTAAAGCACATTTATAATCGATCTGTTGATCGGCTCTTTGAGTAATTGAGGTCTTCTTAATAGAATGATTCATTTTCTGCTATATAGCACATAAACTCTGTTCATGTTTAACGCTAAATATACCAAACAAAATATCATTTATCAATGATGCTCGTGAATTGTAAACAACATCAATATCGATTCTTTTGTCAACAGCACGACATGAATATTCAGTTTAAATAAGAAAAACTTACCCTATTTTTTTCAATTATTGTAGATAGTAATAAAGATGAATCATTCTTTTAAAAACAATGTTTAGTTGTATTAATTGAATATCACTGAAAACTTTAACTCTAATTGCCACTGCAAATATTACATCAAACCCTTCAATTTTATAGTAGAGAAATCATCTGATGTAACATTTCCATATATGTACAGTGAAACCTCGGTTTTACGTTTTCCAAGGGACCCTGAAAAAATAACGGTAAATGCGGGAAACGGTGAATGCGGGAAAGCTTCAAATAATAATAAACAAGTAAAATCGTAAAAAACATTTTCTTATTAGTTACTTGTACATACTGTATATAATTTTTTTTTTTTAAAAAAGTCCTTTATGTTAGTTTGCTTCTTTGTTATTTGGCACTTCAATCGGAACAAAGACTTGTTACTAAACTTGTGACTAAAAGTTTGTATGTACAGGAATCATTATTACTATGAATTTTAAACAACTGCAAATGTATTTCCACCATAAACAATAATACGCGTGTGGTACGTTACGTCTGACATGTACAGCGGATTCCAACGTGTCTAGACATAACACGTTCACTCGGCTGTGTCAAACTTGCTTGCCAAGATACGGAGAAATATGCAATACAAACGGTCAATCGGGATAATATTTGTGACGGGACCAAAATATTTAGACGGTTTATCGAGGAAATCGGGGAATCGGGAAACGGTCAATGCGGGATTATTTAACATTGTTCTTATGGGAGTTTGACGGGACTACAAAAAATAGGCGTTCCAGCCGGGAAAACGTATTATGCGAGAACGGTTGATCGAGGTTCCACTGTAATGTGGATTACATCCAAATGGAGGTATTGTAACAGATATTCTTTCAACGTTGACTGCTTGTTACTGAATCTTTATTTTGCGAAGAATATTTTCTTATCGAATATATAAAGGTTAAAATAGAACTATTAGATAGCTACCCATGAATTATCGGAATCCAATCTTTGTCTATCACTATATATGCCCATGCCTAAAGCAGAATCGATAAATCTAAAAAAAAAGAAAGATTGAACATGTGAACAACGAACCTGTGAAATGAGTAAAGTCGACCTCTAAGGTGGACTAAATATTTAAAAACTAGTATTCTTGTATAAATTACGAGTTAGCTTTGAAGATAGTTGCCATACTTATGACTAAATTATTACTTCAAAACATTCTATAGACAAAATAATAATAAAGAGTAAATAATGAAAAACCTAAAATTAATATAAAAAATAAGAAGCTTTACACTCGTACATCCATTATAAATAAATTTTGATATCAACTGAAAGTGCTTGATGGAATTTCAATAAACAAATTTGAATTGTTAAAAATTTGTACGATTCCACAAGTTATGTCACTAACGACCTGGGTTTTGCCATTCGGATCTTAAGGCATTAGATCACACGGATGCAACAAAACTGTCAGTTTAGTGCCGGGTCGTTAGTGACAAAACATGTGGAATCGTATAACGTTTTAACAATTCGAATTTAACATTATAAATAAATAAATTGATATATCGAGTGAAATTGTCGTCTATCTGTTAATTATTACATGTATAATTAAGCTCAAATTAACCAATGAACAGAATCAAAGTAAATATAAATAAAGTTACGTAAACTTGTATTTTTGAAAGATAAGCAATAGGAACTAGTTCAGAAGTGCATACCCCGTCTGGTATCAAAGCAGTTAAAAAAAACCCTTCCATTTATAAACTTTATAATAAAACCATCATTGGTAGATTTACAGCAGTGTTAGAAAACGCCCTTGACCAACAAATACTTATGTATGGACTTAGTTATTTACTGATTTAGTAGCATATGTTCAGACGATTTCTGATTAGTAACACGCAGCATGTTCGCAGCCATGTCCCTTTCGCTAATGATCGTAAGTGACCCTACAAAGAGTCATGGATATTTATCAATTTAAAGGTCACCGGGCTTATTGGTTAGCAGGATTCTAAGGTCGAATATATTTGGTATTACTTTTATGCCATGTATCATCATTTATAACAAGTCGTCGCCGACCCATTGATCAAATAAATCTTCTTTGTTTTCATTTAACTAAGAACCATTTTGATCTCACCATTCTTCATGTTATATATAACATGCGGACAAAGGTCGATTTTAATTCATTTAAGCCATACAATAATATTGTAAACCAACATGAAGAATTTAGTTATCTCGTTTAATGGTGAACTTCCCCAAAAGCTTGTAGCTTTCAAATCAAGGGTACCTTACTAAATATATTATTCATAACAATTGTTCTATACTATACATTAAATAAATATTTATTTTAATTCCCAAAAATTATTTTTTTCTTGTAAATAATCTATGTATTTTTTTTTCAACTTTTAATATTATTGATACGCGTTCGACATTGATAATGAGATATTTAAACGTTAAAGAGATTATATATAGAATATTGTATTTACTTTATATCTGACATACATTTTAAGTCGAATTGGAACATTTAAAATTTGTATGAATAGCCTTCATTTATTTTGTGTCGTATTGGATAATGGTACTCGCAATGAGCAAAACCAGCTATGATTTTTATTTAATATAATTGTGGAAACAGTAGTCTACATTGTATTTTATTTATTCAAATTAGAGCTGTATGCCAATTTTTTTATTACATTATTTTACATTTGATGTTTATTCTGAATGAAAGGTTGGCTTTATTTCTCTGAGATTTTGACCAAAAAAGTTTTTAAGTCTTTAAGTGATAGACAATTTTCTGGTTAATAGTGATGGAACTTATCGATTCAGTGTATAAATGCTAAGAAAATTTTAAATTTAACGATGAGATATTATAATTTGTAACATATAAAAACGTTAGAGATATTTGCTGTCATATTATGTATTTTCATATTTGACACATTCACGTATTTATTCGATGTTATCTCTTTGATTTAAAATTGTTCTTATCATTCTGTCAATCTTTCTGATGCAACCACAATGCAACTACAATATAGCTTGAGCTTTCGTGTAACTTTAGATGTTAAATAGCTTAATTGAAAGAAATACTAGCAGGGATATGCTGGAGTTCAAAATATAATACAAATAACGAATATCATGGTTTGTCTTCGACATTTGTATGTGAATCCTGTAATCTGACAATAATCTGCAATTTTAATTTAAAAACCAGTAGTTCTCATTTAAGATATTATTCGTAATAAAATATGTACGAGGTGACGTCCTGTGTTAGTTTAGAAATCGGTGCCAGGTAGCTAATAACCCGTCAATAAGCCTCGCCATATTATGCAATAAAATAATGCCGTTTTCAAACAAAATGTGTTGATAATATTATAATGATATTAATATTATCGATTAACATTACGCGCAGTATGTAACAATGACCTCTACGTATGTTTATTTTTAAACATAAATGCAACCGCATTGAATTATTGCAACAAGGTCGAAAATTACTTCACGACTATGTTTCAAATGTGTGTTAGTGATGTGACATTGTTTACAGACAGATGAAACGATGACATAAACTGAGACTGAAAAACATATTTTTTTATTAATAGTGGATGTTGTACGGTATGATATCTAACCTATCACGTAGTGATGTTGCGATGTGTATAAAATAAACATTGATTAATCTATTTTTATCGTAAATGTCATTGTGATACATAATATTTCCTATGTTAATATTTTGAGGAAAGTAAATACTTAGGTGAAGCAAGAATATTATATTAATAAAAAAGTTACGACTTTAATAAGAGTTGGATTTTAGTATAAATGGGCCTCATTTAAGTTTCAATTTTTGTTTACATATAGAAATTACTAATGAAAAATATATATATATATTTTTTTTTATTGTGTAAAAATTTTATTATTAATCAAATATCATAGAAAACGTAATTTTAAAATAATACATAACCAATTTTATTTTAGTATTTTTCGATTCAATTTTTTTAAAATTATGCTATACATTAAGAAAAATCATCTCTGAAACGTTTTGTAGTTAGATTATATATGTAATAATTTTTTTAAAGAAATAACAAGTCATATTTAAATATAACCGTGAACATTTTTTTTTTTTGAAAACAGTCATGTTTGTCGCAACTTTTAAATATTGTCATAAAATATTTAAATATAGCACTCTTTTTAATAGGGTATTTAAAAAGTGTTGTCGTAATTAAGTCGACTTCTTGATGCTCGTAATTATTAATAAGCCAGTTTGACTACATTTCATAATTTTTATTTGATTTTCCAATGTAACGTTGTTAAATAATATTAAAATATATGATTGTATTATATACATAGCAAAGTGATATCATAAATCAACCGGTGGTTGTTGAAATTTTATTTAATTTTGTTAAAGGTCGCAAAGTTAAAAGATGATGAAGGCCAAAATTTTTGTCATTTTAAAGATGCATCAAATTATTTTGTAACCTTAGTATTATTTTATTCTACAGCTTTGATTTTCTCATATTTAAACCTGCATAAATTTAATGGTATTATAAATTTTAGTTAATACCAATTTCAATCATCTCTAATAGTAATTCATAGTAGGGAAGGCGCGCACCTTAACGGTGGTTTTCGATTGACCAAGTCTGTGTCAATTTGTAACAAAAGAAGACATACTCAATAAATGAATTAAAATTGTTCAAAGACGTTGTTGCTTTATTACAACTGAATAATTTTTACTATCAATAGTTTATCTCTACTACTTATTTCCAAAAAGATTGATCAATCATTTAATTGTCAAAGATCTAACATTATGAAAATACTATTTTGTGATATTAGTTGGTAAGAGAAAATATCCATGTATTTAGATAAACGTAATTATATACATTAATTTGTTGACGTAATATATTTGATTTGGATGAAACATTATATTATCATTTTATTCCTGCCAACCTCGAAACTATTTATAATTTTTAGATGGCTACGTCTTCAAAAAGTTTAGTAACATTATTATAGAAGATGCAGTTTATAATCTAGTGATACAAAAACTGGCGGTTGGCGAAACAAAAAACAAAATTGTATTCATAAATTTATGAGTATATATAATATATATAAAATCACTTTTCAGGTGTGAGCACTTGTTATGAGAAAGATTATGTATTTAAATAACAAGCATGATTAATTTATTCAACTGAAGATAATTTCTGTGATGAGCGAAACCGGTTGTGATCTAAAATATATAAAATTGCATAAACAGTCTTACACATTGCGGTTTTATTATTTTTATTATAAAAAAGATACTTAATTCACATAAATCTTTCAATGTAATATTTAAAATAATTTAGGTTATTCTACGTGTGTTGCTAATTGTAACCCATGTTTCGCCCGGCATCTTCAGACTTATTATCGCAAAAAATGCTTGTGTGATAAAACAATAATCATTAAGTTTATGTTAGGTTCATGGTTTTTTTTTTTTTTTGAATTTGTGGTCCATGTTTATCAACTATTTTGGAAAGAACAAGAGTTATTTGGATAAAAAAGCTTTTGAAAAAAATAATTACGATGTATTGAATCGGTTTCGTTTTATAAGAGTATATCGTCTAAATGATAAACAGAAAATTCTTTCATAGATGTCACAGAGACAAAATGTTTTATAATTAGTAACAAAATCACATTTATATATATGTATTTATACGTATTTCCTTATTATTTAACCATTATCAAACTGTCTTATTCAAAATAAACAAGTTCTTACACTTTGGTCAAAGGCATAGAGAATAATAATCAATATTATTGAAATGGGTTTTTTATTGAAGAACAAGGAAATGATCTAGAATTTACCGGTTTTGATCAACATTGAAATACAGTTTTATAAATGTATGGTAGTATAAACATAACTCTATTATTTTTACTTTAAAAATATTACGCAAAATCTTAGTCAAGTTATTGAAAATCTTCAAGCTATAAGTCTATTTAGTGGACTTCGAAACCGATCCTTGATAAAATTATAGACCATCAAAAAATTGCACGACATCGCATGATATATAATACATAATAATTGTATTTCGAAATATCACCCTGCGTGCTGCGTTTATGACGAGAAAATTGCCGCCTGTCTTCTTGTAGACCTTTAACCCAGTTATTGGAAGGTTGCCTTTGAGAACCGGAAATATTTTCTTTATTTCTTGTTTATCGCATAATTACTATCAATCGATTAAGTCGATATCATACAAGACCTTAAATGTAAATCTGTTGCAAAACAGCGTGTTTTATATTATGAGGGTCAATGAAAACAGACCCATCCCAACATCAAATAACCATTGCATCATATTTGTAATGAGAAACTACCCTCCTAAATCACGTGACAGATCTTTTTTTATATTCATATTATTGATCCTGAAACAAGTAGATTATCTTTGGTACGATTGCATTTTAAAAGTAACTGCCTTAAGAGAATTAAGCAACCCAAAAGAAACTTATATTTTGTGATTTCAATGACTTCCATTAAATTTGAATATCTAAAGAGTAAAATATTTATGCTACTGCTTAAAATTTTATTGTGAAATAATCATTGCGTTCATAATTAAGACATCCTTATAATTTAAATGACAAAACAAAACTGGCCTACATAGAGCTCGTTTTAATGAATCATTTAATAAATGGAATAATTGAAACAAACTCTAATGTGATAATCAAGCTAATTAACAGTCAAATCGTTATGTAATCAACACTTTTCAATAAATAATTATTAATGAGGTATTATTAACATTTCTCACTTGATAAACATTAAATTAATAGCAGCATAAGAGATTTAATGTTCAAAAATAATATAGTGAACAGTTAACAGTTAGTCGACCTTCGTAAAATACTATTAAGCATCCGAAGTCATATATTATAAATATTAATATTTTCCCGGCTCCGCAGGTGGAGAGATAAAACGTTAAAACTATATTCATTATTTTACGATCAATAATATTCCATATTTTTTAATTCGTTTTATATCCCTTGTCCGCGATGTATTGCAGAATGTGAACGGAACTTAACTACTAACGTAAATGCTTTCTAACAATGCTTCTTTTTTATCATTGAAGTAAAACTTTTACTTCATTTCTACATCTTGATTAAGGATAATAAGCACTGAGGAATTCGATGCAATCATCAGGAAGAAAGCATGATTTTTTAACAGAAAATTAAGACAAAATTTTAAAAATAGTAGTTTTATTGATTTAATTTGATTTTAATTCAATGAACTCTATTCAATCAAAGCATAAATAACAAAGTATTTAGCTCTACGAAATTTTATAAATGTTTTTTGATAGCTATTTCGGCTTGCGCTATCGTCAGATGTGAGTATAAAGATACAGATAGAAGTGTAAATAAATGTATTTGAATTAAATGACAATTCGTAATAATATTAAATAGTTACTTGTAATGGTTAAATAGGAGAGAAAAATAAATGACCGCATAGTCAAACTGATAACATATTATAACCTTGATTTTATGTATTATTTTCTATTTTAAATAATAAAAACACATTTTTTTAGTACTTATTTCCACAATATATTTTTTGATCAGGACCGGTTTCGCTCATCGCGAGCATTATCAACTGATAGAATACCAGTTGTATCATCAATATCAGTTGATAATGCTCGCGATGAGCGAAACCGGTCCTGATCAAAAAATATATTGTGGAAATAAGTACTAAAAAAAAGTGTTTTTATTATTTAAAATATCATGCCTTTCCATCAAGAAGTGACAGTTAACACCTTAAAAGGTATTATTTTCTAATTGTTTGGGATTATTTGACCTAATACTTTTAATACAACAATTTTGATATACTAAGCGCGTGTCTGATCTAAAGTTGTTTGATTCAGTTTGCAGATGATTTTTATTTTGAGAAAACTTTACTGTGCCAAGAATGCGCATAATATCATATCTTATATTGAGCCAACACCTTTTATCATGTGTACATTTTATTCCGTATCAATTTCAATTTAAATCATATATACAAAAATGAATTATTCCATCACATCAGTAAAATTGAGTAATGCTGCATAAGTTAAGGAACACAGTTATTTTTATATAAATTCGACCTTACATATTTTACCATAAAGAACAATAATTTCATTTTAATCACAGTGACATTGGTAATCGTTTACAAACAGGCATTTGCCATTGGCAGCGAATTCTGATTGCAGTAAAGTGCATTGTTGAGTTGCAACAGTCAAGCGCATTTTAGAAAATCGTAAACCTTTCTCTGAACTTTGAAATATATCCAACATTTTTTAATAGTTTCGAAATAACACGATCCAAAAAAAAGGATCATTTTTTCTTTACGAATAATTTGTGTATATATATGATTACGTTGAAGACCTTTTGTTATTGAAAATAATTTAACACATTGGTCGCCAACAGATTTTACGTAAAATAGTGAAAACAATGATAATATGTTTCTAACTAGTATTTGATAGGATATGTCAGAATGCATTGTTTTTTTTTTAATTTTGATGATTGTTTTACTTGAATAATTGGTTTTTTTATGTACTGGTCTTTTTTGCCGGTCACCATTGTCCCCATGAAATAATCGATGCCGGTCACCGGTGACCCCCATGGCGATCAACGTGTTAAGTGTCTTTCAATATTTGCTCGTTGTCGCGTCAATTAGCGAAAAGCGACGGGCTACAAACTAGATAGATAAAAGCAAATTTTCATCAGAGGGCTATAACATCCGCATTTTTAAAAAAATAGCGATGATTAGCTATTATTGATGAATCTTTCATTTAAATTTTAAATTAGTTCTCTCATTACATTGAAATACATGCGATTGGGCTACCAACTTTACAAAATGTATGTAGAAATATATTGCTTGAATTGGCATTTACTTGGTAGAACTCCATTATATTATGGTGAAAAAAATATATTTTAGTTCTATAGAATTGATAGTTTTGACAATGGCGTAAGCCGAAATAGCTATCAACTATATCTTGTAAAATTTTGTAGAAATAAATACATTGCTATTTTTCACCATGTTATGTAGAAATATATAATTTGAAGTATAGATATTGGATTTTCGTTACATTTCTTTCAAAATTCTTTTAAGAATATCATTCTTTATTTTCACGTCAGCAAATTGCAATCCACGTACTTATAATCAAAAAGATGTATCTTTAAAAAATACGTAATTGAACAATGCGCACAAAACGAATATATTTAACGACAATTCGTATATTATATGTAACATATATCTATTCCATATGTACATATGACTGTATCGCAGCTGTAAAAGCTAACAGATAATTATTTAAATTTATTAAGTTATTTTATTATTAAGTTATTTTGAATGAAAAATTGTCACAGCTGCTATTAACGACAATGTTAAATTTGAAATAAAATTACACTTTTCTACTTTCAAATCAAGGTACAGATCTTTGAAACAACAATATATGCAAATAAACATGAAATATTACAGACAGCCTGCGTTATATTAATGCCTTAAAAGAAAGAGGGCACCAAGGCGACTTGTTTAAAGAAACTAAATTTGATCACGGGTGACTCAAGAAATGAAGTTTAAGAGCTTTAATTTGTAATTTAGGTAGAATTTCGAATAATTTTTAATTATTCTCGCACGAAGTTTGTTGTAATGTTTGAAAATTAAATGAAATTTCCTCGAATTGTTTTTTGTATACATATATCATTGCAATATAAACGCGTAACAATACACAAGTTGTCTGATTCATTTTGACATTTTTTTTTTGAAAATTTCCATTTATATATCACGTAGAGAAAAAAAAACTCGAGCAAAACAACATTTTATCCTTTTAATTTCGAGCAGACGATATCGGTCACTTTTTTTACTCTGAATAAATTTATATATCAATTTAAACTGGTAATTTTTTTATCGAAAGTTTTTTTTCTTTACGCAACGTGGATAATAATAGATTTCATTCAAGGATTTGTGATAAAATATACTATTGCATAAATATGTACAATCTTGCTAAAGTAATAATTGATAACGTTGACGGTGTTGGCACTCTCTGAAAGTGCGACGTGCTCTATGACGTGTACACGCTGCATCCGAGAGTTTTTTCACAGCGATAGAAACATCTAACGGCATTGGCCTCCAAGCGTCTAATTTAACCTTTTCTATTAGGTTAAATTGAGAAGCAAACACACATCGCTCACCTCTTGTTATTCAACTTTTGTTTTACGTAGATTTTATTGTTTCAGTAAAATTTCCCCAGTTTTCCTATAAAGCTTTCACTGCTTTTCGCGCTGACAATTCCGCAGTAAATTGTTATGATTTCTTTCTTTCTAATAACGTAATTGAGAGTAAAAGTATCTTTCAAATAGCAATTGGTAACGTGAGTTCTTCATAAGTATTTATGCATACTCTACCATTATTGAATGACTTTATGTTTCAGTTGAATATCGGATAAATGGTGCAAATAAATTGTTTATTCTTCTAAGGCTTATTACTAACTGGATAACGATCAATAATATTGCTTCAGATGTCAACATAAGTGATTTCAAAATAAATTGCTTACTCACAGTTCTTTCAAACTTGTCCTGTAGTTTTCCTTGCCATTGTTTTGTATATTTAATGTGTTTTTATTAAATAAAAAATTTCAATTAAATTGAAAATTTGTGAACTCTTAAACAAGACGATTGATTAAAAAATCTGCATGAAGCTTTTTCCACTAAGTTTTATTAGAAAATACCATTTAAAATGCTCGAACGAGTAAACTCAAAATACTGCAGTTTTATAAGATATTTGATACATTTTTTTCCTTACGTTTGTTATTTTGATATTTTTCATGAGTATTATGCGTACGTATACGTACATAAAATAAAATTGTACAAATACAATAAATGTTAAGGATCCATATCAATTTCTCAAAAGTGTGTCATTGAAGGTACAGACATAAAACCTTTTTATATGGTTTTACTTAATACATTACTAAAAAAATATTTGAACATAATACTATTTCAATGTAGGTCCATACCATCTTAACCTAGATTAAAGAACTAAACGTTTTAAATTTAGTACATATTAAGGGCGCATTAAACAAATAATTAGGGCGCAAGAAAATTACGTACATGGCAATGCATTTTAGCCCATCGGGCAAGTATTTACAGTTTTATTGTTTGATAGAGACAATATCGGTCTATACCAATATTTATATTGTTATTTTTGGCAAAATATTTATTTTTCTTGAATAATCTTGGTGAGGTTTCGACTATAATAAATCTATTCCCTAAATATCTACTGTTTACTTGTCAGCATGTTGCCATTAGCGACATTACGTGAGACAAGTTCATTATAGCAGAATTTAAATATTTAATGACCACTAAGTAGAAGTTTTATTGCGAAATGAACATTGTTTGACTTGTGACAGCCATTAAAAAAATAAAAAAACATAGTGGTCGATCTTGATCTTTCGCTGTGTCAATTTTATTCAGAGATGGCGACAGCAATATCGGATTTCCGGTCGCTATCAATTATATTGACTATATATATCAGCGGTTGGCAAAGTGTAAGGCCTCAAACCTTTATGAAGTGCATCAATTTATGGCTTACGATTCGAGAAAACAGAAGCAATCGAGTTTCTTCACTGTAGACAGAAGCATGAATGGTATACTTTGAAGAGTATTAACCCACTAACTGCTATCGTCTCAACTGTTGAGACTAATGACTCCAACGCGTTCGTCGTGGATGGGATGCCAATGGGAAGAGCATTAACAATGTTCAACGGTATTGATTCGGATGTTGACATATTCCATGTGGACGAAATTGAATTCAGGCGAATAGTATTTTTCAGTTAAAGTAGATGTTTCATGAGCTTACTTCGTTGACTTTTTTGCAATCTTCGTTGATTTTTTTGCTGTGTATTTGTTCAATTTCCAACACTTAATGTTCAAATATGTTAACGTTGCAAAAGCAATGAATTTATATCTTGTAAATTTTGTACCGTATAATTATAAAAAAAGAAATACTCAAAAATATTGCATTGCTAACAGAGCTGAAACTTTCATTTAAAAGCAAATTTTCATATTGAAGTATATCTCAATATTCGCTGTTGAAAGATTCTTGAAGTGGTTAAGCAAGGGGCGGGTCGATTGCAGCCTCTGTATAATATCTCATTATAAACAGGTTTCATTTATATTGTTTATATTTTGATTCGCTTTTAAATATTAAAAAAAAACAAATGATGTTGAATACTCTTCAAAAAATTCTGAACATGAATTAATAGTGAAAATAGTAAAAAAAGATTCAAAGCCGAAAAAAATGCCTTACGATGTCAGCCATCATCATGATCTGGTAAAGAATTTCGTATCTTAACAATGGCAAGAAAATATGAAAATTAAATAAAAGTATTGTTGAATGAAAATTGTAAGCTGACATTTGGTTAGCAGTATAATTTATTTGTACAAACTTTAAAAGACCTCTTTCATTACTTTCTTTATCAACAGCGGCACCCAGATTGAGATTTTCTGTTAATAAACCGCCCGTTGTAAATGTGTCATGGCCACGGCGCCCTCGCGGAGAGAAAAAAATCTCCGCGTGCAACTTTATAATAATAAAACATATTCACATTAAATTATATAAATAATAATACCATGCATGTATAAATAGCCAACAGATGGCGCCCTTCCAAGCGCAACCCGGAAACGGCCGCCATGATAAATGCAACATGACAATTCAGCGGATGTTAGAATTTCCCTCTAAAAGAAAATGTCCTCAAACGTCAGCTAACGTTGTTTTTAACACGTAATATTGATTTGCATTTCAATTCGCCCATGAACAACAACAATGTCTGATGTAATAACGATGCTTAAGAATATTACATTATTCATGAAATATTCAATATTGTTTATGGTAATAATTTACATAAAATCGATTATTCCTTTCGTGAAAGTTTTCACCTGTGCAAAATTATTATGGGAAATAAATTACTTGTTTTTTTGTTGCTGATTGGATATGTATTTCTATTACAGTTAATTTTCGCAAATAACAAAAACATTCACTGATAATATATCACAAATTATGTCACTTAAATTTCATCATTTTTAATGTACTGACTTAAAAATCAAATTTTCTGAGGGAAAATCCATTCAGGACAAAAAACGTTTATGGACCTCATATTTAAAATTGATTAGGGAATAAAACTTTTGTATTCTAATACTACATTCATCAATTATTTACAACAATTAATTATAGTAAACTATTTAATTGTTATCCAGCTACACTTATCAAATAAAATATATAAAACAAATAAATTTTTCGATTTGTCATGCCATCATACATAATTAGATTTAATACAATTTAAAAATTAACTTACATTTAAAAAAAACTCAAGAAAAATATTATCTATTTTTTTCATACTATTTTCTGTTAATTAGATTATTTATAAATATTATATGTACAATTAATGGGAATACAAACATGCATCTACAATGACGTGGACAGTGTATAAATTTATCAACACAGATTCGATAAACATTATACAATATAATTTTATTTTTATTATTTCAAATAAATAGCGTATATGACTTACGTATGTATTAAAAACATTTAAAAATATATATTAAACATTGGTGATCAACGACCACTGAAGGAATCAAGATTATATCAATAACCTAACTCTCAGGTCAACAAACTCTTAATGCAAAAGATTCGACAGCATTTATATATATACACCCAGCCCTTTTTTTACGCGATACATTGGTTCCAGAAAAAGGCACGTAAAAAAATCACAACTTTCATATAATTTGATAAATTGGTTCCAAAAATTAAAATATCGCGTAAAAAAGTACCAGAAACGTATGAAAAACCAAAATTTGCTGTTTAAAATTCGTGCAAAAAATATATATATTTTCATGTCTTTATTGCTTTTAAAAATATAATGAGACATATTATTTTATTCACTTATGTGAATTATTAGCTGCTGTCACTTTCGGTTGCGAAATGTAATCGTTTGCGATTTTTCGAACGAAAGTGTTGAATTTTGCATAACACAAGTTTAAGTTTTGTAAACAAAATTAACTTTTAAAAATACACATTTTTTTATTTTAAAAAATAATGAAACGTACATGCCTAGCGGCATATATAAATTTCTTCAAATTTGGGGAAACAAATTTGGGGAAAAAATTGCGTAAAAACGAGTGAAGCGCGTAAAAAAGGACTGGGTGTATATGTATTTACAATAACTGTTAGTTTAAGTTTATCGTGACAACACCACGTTTTCTTCATAAGCAAATTCGGTAAATATTTGTTTACGTATAAAACGTCAATGCTCGTTTTCTTAATTTAAAGTTTACAAAATAAATATACACTCCGTTTTAATTAGTTATTTTACTTCTTAATATACTCGTTATGTGATTCATAATTGTGAACGTTGTTTTCGCATATGTGTGAACTCAACAAAGTGTTATGTTCGCAATCAATTATGTTGGGGATTAACATCCACATACTCTAAATGTTTGTCGATACCTATCACCAAAAAAAACTCCTTTGTACGAGTAGCTCAGCGATTTTTAAAATAGTTGAAATAACATGCATTTATGCTCTAAAATATTAAAAATACGTTTAAATTCTTTAAATAAATCTTAAATAAACAAAGATTTAGAATTGCAGTATCTTCAAAGTTATTATATTTATAATTATTTAAAACTTTTATATAATAAAAATTTAGATTTTTTAGGTGCGTAAAATAACAGACATCTTATGATTTACATTTTTTGTTGTGTTTCATACGTAATATGTGATCTTTTGTTTAATATGACTTCACTACATGGTGGATTTTGATTTTTTACAACTTTTTATTTTACGAAATATATATTGCTAACAAATTTAGTTAATCACCATTTAAAGACATTAGTACCATAAATATAATTAATCAGCCCAAAAGTAATAGTGCGGAAATTTTTCACAGTATCCTAAATCGTTTATATAAAGCCACCTAAACTAGTGACGTTGAATTGTGACTCATGTGCCGTGGAACATTGTCAGTATTTACTAACTAATTGGCAAAAAATAATAAAAGTGCTACAGTGAAGTCTGCACGAATTAGAATATGATATTCATCATACGTAAGAATGATTCATATGATCATAAAATCTAATTATTAAGGATTACAATTTGCAGTGCAAAAATCATTTTAGAGGGGGCATTGTACCAAATCGATATGGACTACTAAATAGATAGAGATAGAGACCAGTGGCGTTCTGCTAAGTGCACATATGAGCATAAATCCAGATACTTAATAAAATCCATATATATCATCGTATTGCATCCCATTAAAATTCAGACAAAATTACGTACATACATGCATTTATTTTACAATATCAACTAAAGTAAATTTGAATTGTTGAAACATTGTGCATAATGAAAAATAAACAGGGCTCAATTACATTCAATATTTGTTTTGAACGAACAACTAAACTTTTTTCATTCTCATTCGTATGAGATTAGGTCAATGACTTTTACAAATTGAAAAAAAATAATTCTTGCATTACGTCACCAGAAATATAATATTTACCTAACGTAACCAATCAATTTGGAACAAATAAGTATATCTAATTATCGAATTACCCACAGGCATTTTAAGGGTAGGCCATTATTGTATAAACTTTTCATAATAAAATCATTACTTATATTGTATGTAAAATTGTTTTCATAATAATGATATCATTAATACAATATTTGACTCCTAAAAATATTTTCGTGTGTAATTAATCTTGTATTATATATAATGGATTAAAAATATTTATTCTGTGTCAGTTTTATTGCATTCGTGTGATAGAATGCTTGAAGTTACCGAAAGGCAAAACCCAGGTCGTAAAAGGCAAAAATAGGGAAATGTACAAACTTCAAATTTTATATACATTTGTTGTAATGGGCTTTGCCTACTAGGTGATCAATCATGCTTTAAGCGGACATTATAAAAACTTTTTGGATATATTGTATTATCGGAATGCTTTCCATTTATATTCGAATATTATTTCACGGTGAAAAAATAGCAATGTATTTTAGTTCTACAAAATTATTTTTAACAAATATAGTTGATAGCTATTTCGGCTCACGCCATCGTCAGAACTGTGCTTAAACTAACATTTGCTTATCTATATATAGCTGTGCAGAAAAGGCACACAACACATCCTCTCTCCTGTTCCAACGGCCTAGCTTGTTACTTTAACACAATGACACTACATTTTCAAAATTCTAAACGAACATTAGGTGTCTATGACAATAAGATTATATATGGGACGGAAGTGGTCTTTCTGGAAGCAAATCAGACCACCCCTTTGTACAACGGCTGGACAAGTGGCGATACTATTATGTTCGTTTGTTCGTTAAGAATCCTTTGTGATAATTGGTGTCTATTGATTTCCAGCTGTTCCAAAGCCGTCATTCTCCGACCCTTACTACAAAGATGTAAACATTTAGGGGCTGAAATATTATTTACCTGTATGAAAGTCACCGAACGGAAATTAAGGCAAAACGCGATCTACGTCGATATTATGATACTTCTTTTATAAGGAAAAACTACAACTATATCGTTATTCTGATCGCATCTATTATAACCAATCACCAGTTACACCACTACATTTAAGTGTTGAATAAAATAATTAACATTGTATGAAGCAATCATAGCCGCAAGCTTCCACTTGTTTTCATAATAAAAACAATACAACCAGTAGCACAATAATATTTGTCAACGACATGTCCACGATACCATTCAATATATAATATATGTGATTTTTGTTCAATTTAAATAATAAAACACTATATATATTTTTTCCGTAATTATCACTAATTAATTAATGTTTGCAGTAGGCGAAATCAGCGCTAATCTTAATAATTTAAAATTTAGGGAATATTCTTAGAAATTGTGTTTTATTTCTTAAATAATATAAAGTCTTTTTACCAATAAGAGATAGATAATATTAAAAAATTAATGTTTGTTCTCCTAATTCATCTAAATAATTACTAAGCTTATTTTTATTAGCATATTAGTACGGTAAAGGGACCACCAAATAGATAGAATGCTCATTATCACGAAACCTGTCAAAATATGTTTTACTGGTGGTAACATTTGGTACAAATTTGAGAATTTTCTATGGATTGATGAAATCCGTGGTAAATGACATAGAAACATATACTGTACAATACAAGGAATAAATGATTTCAAATAGTACAGATAAAATAATATCATCGCCTAATAGCAACATTTTTGCATAAAATGTCAAGACGAATACATCGACCAAGAAGCTTAAACTTTTATAATGGAATAAATAAGCATACGATGCTAACATATTATATATTATTGTAAAAGTTTTCCATTACAAATTATCATTCAAAACCAGCACGATCTTTAAAGCATTAAATTATTGATACATGTGAATTGTAAATAATAAAAACACATTTTTTTAGTACTTATTTCCACAATATATTTTTTTTGATCAGGACCGGTTTCGCTCATCGCGAGCATTATCAACTGGTGGTTGATATCAGTTGATAATGCTCGCGATGAGCGAAACCGGTCCTGATCAAAAAATATATTGTGGAAATAAGTACTAAAAAAATGTGTTTTTATTATTTAAAATATCATGCCTTTCCATCAAGAAGTGACAGTTAACACCTTAAAAGTGACATGTGAATTGTTTTCTTCTCAGGTTTATTTCCCGTAAAGACTAATTTATGTTTGATGTTTAAAAATAATAAAACATATAAATCCAAATCAATCGCGCTCTAAATTCTTTAAGTATATTAAAAATTACAGACTTGCGAATCTTTTTAAATGGGGTATAAATATATACCATTACATTCATATTTTGATGATACTTCTCAAATAATCAAAATACGTATTGAACTTTGGTTTGATAATTACAATGTTCGAAAACAAAACAATAGTTAATTAGTACAATGACTAACTGATTCAATGATATTTTCATACCCTTGATTTTATTAGATCATCCTGAAATCTCTTAAAAACGGGACATTTTTAAAAACCTTTATAGACTCTGAGACAATCTATTTAAAATTATAACATACTATGTGGAACGTTCTAAGTTCATAATTCTTAACAGAAAGAAAAGTTCAAATTCATTTTCTTGTATTTATTAATAAATACCCATAACACTTACGCTATTTGCTCAACTATTGATAATTAAGATATTTTTTTTTCATCTATTAATTAAATATTTTTCAACAAAAAAATATGCATAATATATTAAAAGATACCTTTCGACGAATAGGGAATAAAAATTAAAACTATTGACAATACCAATTTTTATTAATCGAGTAATTCAGGGAAATTATTTCTAATATATTCAAATTTGGAATATCCTTTTTATAAGCAAAGAAAAAATGCATGGCAGTTAACTTGTAAGATATTGTATTATTGGTCGTTGCAGTGTGGCATTTTAACTTAAGCGAATAATATAAAGTGTGTTGGCTATTAATTAGTATAAATAATTATATTCTTACTTTTAGATAGTTAGTAGCAAAAGCATAATATTATAGGTGACAAAAAGTTTATTGCCTTTGGCGAAATTTGGCTCTAATTCGCATGTGAACGGTGATTGTAATATTTCAGTGGGTGTAAATCTTTTGGTCACTTTTACTTGCCATGTTACATTTTGTCAAAAACATCATTTTTCTATAACAAATTACGTAGTACATGAGTAAGTGTAAACATTATCGTTTTTTTCTTTAAAATTTGTGTAAAGTATTTGTATAAAAACAAATTTTCTTAAAAGACACATTTAAAATTTATGTAAAGTAATATTTATACTGTAACAAATATTATTGTATTTTATACAAAATATTTCATATAGTATGTATTTTACATAAAGTTTTTTTTATATTTTATTCGATATTTTTTGGATATGTGTGTGTATGTGTATATTTATTTGGTGGCTCAAGGTATTTTCATTTTATGGAAAAAATCCTTATTTTAACATTTGAATGTATATTATGTTTGATAATAGAAATAATTCTTTCGACAGACTCCATTTTTTTTAAATAAAAAATATCTGGCCAAGAATTTTTCTCTTCATTTCTTGTTTGGTATTATATATATATATAGTACTGTATTATTACAATTTTTCATCTCATTTACAAAAACTCAATCGAAGTGTTTTATATTATTATTGTATATGCGGAATTACAATAAAATTGATTCGTAACTAAATACAAATAAATAAACAGTACATAAATTGAGATTTTCAATCAGTTTCGTACGAGCTTTCTTTCCACTAAAATAAAAATTTGTGATAATGAAACTATGGAACAAAATTATAATCATCAGTTTAATTTGATTGATTGAAATGGCATTCTCTTGGTAGAACTCCATTATAACACGGTAAAAAATAGCAATGTATTTTAGTTCTACAAAATCTTTTGATCAAAAAGATTTTGTAGAACTAAAATACATTGCTATTTTTTCACCGAGTTTAATTTGAAATAAAAATTTTGAAAACAGTATAAAGATTTTATGACTAATGCTTTGAATGTTCTATATGAAGGTAACAGATAAATAAAAAGTTCATTCATATTTTTGAATTCTTTTTATAACGGATTTATCAGTACAGGTCTTAGGTTTATTAATATGCTCGTGTAATGCGCCTAGATGACGGCACCAAGTGCATTTGTTTTTAGATACTTAAACCATGACAAAACTCGTGATGCCACTGACGGTTCGCGCGGCATCGGTTCCCTGTCACAGCCTCAGAGGGCACCGAGGAAAATCCTTCACTGCAGTCGAGGCTACCCCCACCGTCCCTAATTTTCACAGGTGATGAGGTTCTCGGAGGGGGAGGGAGCGGCTATATAAACCCCGCCACGCCGGCCGCGCGTTCAGTGGTCACTCACATGAGGCCAGGTCACTAGCAGATCAGCGTGGCAGTGGCAATAGATCCCACGCGGTAAACATCATATTCAGTCGACGTAAACATCGAGTGAAGTTTCTCTAAGTACGTTGTGTGTCCCTACAACGTACTAGGAAAAAATACTTGTATCCAATTCATACGATACTCACGTAATACAGTCTGTTTATTGCTGTTGTTGATAAAAAAAACTTATCAAGTGTCTAAACCTGAAAATAACAATTTTAGTTTGAACTACATTTTGGAGCGATATAAAGTTGGAAACGCAAAGAAAATCACACATTTGGACCTGCAGTATAACCTACCAGTAAAGAGTTTGTTTTAATTATTCTTCTCTGCCTGGAATGATAGAAAGTTATTAATTTTTTTATTGCAAAAAAAGAGTGCTATTTTTCAAAAAACATTTTATACAACAATTCGAAAGTTTTCGAGTGTTTGAAGTATTTCTGCAATATTTTTGTTGAAGTCTTTCAAAGGTTTAATTGCTGAAACAGTGTTAAAATACCAAGTGTATTAGTATCGGAGATCGGCCCGAGGCAATCAGCTCAAACATAATTGGGCAATCTTGATATATTCGCTCCAGGTCGCTTGACATACGTGTTTTGAGCCAGCGCATGTGTGCAGAATATTTTGTACTGGTTTCGAGCGCGCAGACGTAAAATTGTGAAAGGTGAAACAGAGCGTTGCGCAACTATCGCGACGTGTTTGAAAGAAACAAATGTTTTTACTTTTTTAGCGTGGCATATCCATTGCTTTTCGCCAGCGAGAGGTTACCAAAAAATTGAAAAGACTCATTTTAAATATTACCTAATAAATATAGAGATTAAACTGTTTTAATCTTACGCCATTATTACCATAACCGATCAGTTGAAATTTCGGTTTAATTAGTGATTATAATTTGCCTGAACAGTATTTTTTAAAAAGCTGAACTATTAAAATATAATAAGAAAATATTCATGTGATAAAAGTCGTTTTTAAACTAGTATTTATATAATTTTAATAAATATACTTAAATATAAATAAATTAAAAAGTGGCATTAACATAATAAAATAATAGTATTGCTTGGTAAGCAATCGTAGTAGACATTAAGGCGCCTGCACTAAGTGCCGCGCTTATAGCAAATTACCAAGTAATAATTTAAATAATTCATCAATTATTTAAGCCGTAAGCGGCCACACGATCTTAATTTATTCAATTAAATATTTCTAATAAAAGCTTACTACAAACTATCAAAATGGTTTCAATCGAGAACGCGAAGATGCACGAAGACGATTTGGCGAAGCTCGAAGAAGAAGCGGACGTCGTTGGAAATTTGGAGTTTCCTCATTCCATGATGAAGCACTCCGACACTCGCGATAGTATTTCTTCGATCGACAGTGACGTTTCTCTCGGCTTCGACAGGAGAAACTCTGAAGATAAATCAGGAGATGAACCGGAAAATACTACCAACAATGAATCTGCTGAAGATGAAGGAGCTCACATGGCCGATTTATCTGATAGCGCTTCAGATGCTGGTTCGAACGGTGGAGGAAAAGATTCTGGCTGTGAAGTAACTTTAGACCCTCAAGAACCTCCTTTCACACCACCTACTGATGAATTAGCTGATAGAATAGTGGCCCAAGTAGAATTTTACTTCTCAGATGTAAATATAACAAAGGACGCTTTTCTTTTAAAACACGTGAAGAGGAACAAGGAAGGGTATGTTAGTTTGAAACTAATTTCTAGCTTCAAGCGCGTTAAGCATTTGACGAAAGATTGGCGAGTTGTTGCCGCGTCTTTGAAGAGATCCACGAAGCTCCAAATAAACGAAGCTGGATCAAAACTCCGCCGATTGGATCCTCTTCCTCAATATGATGAAACGACACCGTCTAGGACGATAGTCGCTGTGAATCTTCCGATAGAAAAACCCACTATAGAAAACGTTTCACAACTATTTTCAAAGTGTGGCGAAATTGCACTGATCAGAGTTCTTCGACCAGGAAATCCCATCCCAGCCGATGTTAGGCAATTCGTGAACAAAAACCCATCTCTCAGCGGCTTAGTTTGCGCGCTCGTTGAATTCACTGAATCGGAATCGGCGAGAAATGCTATGGAAATGCAAAACGACGATTTCCCCGGATACGGAAAGACAATGAAAGTTTACGAGCTAAACAGCGTACCAAATCCGGATAAGAAAAAACGAAGTGTAACCGGTAAAAGGCCAATCATCAACAGGATGACCAACGAACTTGAATATTCTCCATGCTGTAGTGGATCCGAAGCCGAGATGGAGTATTGGGTAAGAGGAGATCCAAGGCTACGACTTCGAAGAGGGTCATCAGGTTTTATGCCTCGCGTCCCTGAACCAAATTGGGTACCTCGTCGTATGTCTGCGTGCAGTCATTCTTCTGATTCATCAGGCTATTACTATTCTCCGAGAAGACTCTCTTCCAGCAGTCGAGACTCTGGATCTGATATGTACATTTCTAGGAGAATTTCCAACTGCTCTATATCTGGAGCATCCGATTATGAAGGCCACAGAAGGTTCTCTAACTGCAGTCAGATGTCTGGCTACAGCAGTCCCGCGAGGTCCAGGTCCAACAGCAGTGCGATATGCCCAGAACATCTGGTGAGACCGCCAGTAGGTCCAGACGGCACCAGGGGATTCCAGCCAGGAGCTCGTCAAAGGAGAATATCTGACCTTGCATTGTATTCCCGCTAATTATTCATGAAATTATTTCATAAATACTTTATTTATTGCTTTTCAATTGTCATTGTTCAAAATTTTCAATTCATTATTTATATCATTTCATAAGGCTTACGATATATCATAAAACTCTAAGTATTTTATCGTGTCGAAAATTTCTGAACATTTTTTTATTTTAATTTAATCCGAGCGTAAATAATATATAATATTTTGAACACTGCCAAGTCGCTTCAAATTGTTTTGAAGGATTTCAACTAAGAAATGAATTCATAATTATATCCAAGATTTATAAAAAATATATATCATAGATTTGCATACAGCTAAGAATTTGTAAACATTATTCAAAGTTTATTTCATGGTTTGCTTTTTATAAGTGAAGTATTTTAAGTATCGATTTGAACTAACGGAAATATGCTGTCATAGATAAAGCGTTCAAAAATGCAGTTAACTATTTAATCATGACGGTTAAATTAAGATACTCATTTCCTAAAGTTTATGTAAAAAAAAATATTTATTTCTGAAAAATTACTACTTTAAACATAATAATTGATGAAAATTAGTAGTTACAACTTAAAAATTCACCAATGAGTATATTTTTGGTAGTAAAAAAACTAAATGAAAAATAACATTACATTTTATTTCGAAAAGAGCAATAGACAATATTTTCATTCATTGTATGTCTCTATTAACAGGCTGAAAACATAATTGTATTTCAATCAAATTTATTGGCAACATTGTTTCCATAATACTTTTTTATAGGTTAATTTAAAAACATGAGAATTTACTGTAAAAAAGTTATTTCGCTCTGTTTAAAAATTAGATTAGCAAATTATTATTAAGTAATTTATTTAAAAAATAAACCATTCGTAGGTTAATTATGTATCCATTCCAATCATTAAAATTTTTGTATTCATTAATAGAACTTTACATGACTGTTTCAATGGTTAGATAAAGATTTTCTATATTTTCATTTGATTTTATTCATAAGTAAAGTTCTGCACAATAATTTCATCGATGTCAATGCTGTAATTAAAATTGCTTTTTTTTTTTTACTAGCAACACTGAATTCTTTGTTAGATTATTATTTGAAAATCGTAAAATCACGCGAGCTATGTGCATTTCAAGAGCAACGTTATTAATTGTATTATTATTTCAATATAGAACACGTTCAAGAAAGTTTCGACTTTCACACAAGTTCTTTTATGTAAAATGTACGTTTCTTTTTGTGGCAAATGTGCATTATATTACCATCCAATATTTTTTTTCAATTCACCGTTTTTATAAGTTAATATTTATAAATAAATATTGTTACCTATAATTTTAATTTTAAATCTCATTGAAAACTGCTGGAAAAAATTCAACAGCCATATTAAAAAAGTAATTAAAAAAAACTTTCTCGGTAAATCATAAAACGTTCGATTTTCAAACCTGACAGGAAACTGCAAATGATAATGTTAATGTAACATTATAACATCATTTATCTATCGTAATAGATAGATATTCGATAATAAACATAAATTAACATATTTATCGCATATGCATTCAAAACAGCCTTGTTGGGATTTAAATAAAATAAATTAAAGCTGGTTTTGCAACGTTTATTTTCATACATGATCAAAAAGTAATCGTTTTATTTAAATACTAAGTATTCATTACTTTTAGGATATAATTGCTGTATTTAATTTGCCTGTCAAGATTTCAATCGTCTTGATTATTACAATTAAGCTTACACTATTTTTAAAGTGATTTTTTCACAATTTTATATGTTTGAATTTTTTCATCTGATTCTCATTGAAATCATTTTCATATTTATTTATTTATATGTCATTAGGCATTTACAGTAAGAAAAAATGATGGAATTTGTCACCCAGTGGCTTATGAGTTAAGTTAAGCATTAGTTTATATCAATATTTCATTTTTTATCAATTTCTTATCTAACGTTGAAGTAAGTAAATATTTTCAACCTTTAAATACTTTCAACCTTTTCTCTGTATTAAAATGTGCTGGATGTCTCAAAAAACTTTTATAAATGTACTTTTAATATCATACTGTAATTTAAATATTCACTCATTTGTATTTGTGTATTTGTTCACGACTAAGTCAGATATTAATTTAAAATAAAATTTAAAAAAAACAACGTTCTTTTATTAAAGTAATTCTCAACGGCAACACTGAAAAGAGAACTGACCGGGGAAAACAATCGTCATTTACACGGAAAAATTCCAGGGATCTCAACAAATTCTTACACTCATGGCGCATTTTAATGCACCAACTGTAAAAGTTTTTACTATTATAACAATGGAGTACACACCGAATAACACTTTGTATAATAAACGTAAGAACTAAGGATACGCACAATTTATTTTATGTTATTTTTATGTACGAAAAGTACTTGTCAGTTGTGCCAACAGAAAATCAGCTTCTTCTTCGAATACTTACAAAAGTAGGAGATTACATAGGTAAGTGTTTATGAGATTGACGCAGTTTGAAATTGTAAAATTTTACGTATATCAGTGTATATATAAAATGAAATGTATATCTGGAAATGTCAAATTAAACATATAATTGTTAAATAAGAATTCCGTGCGCCATCTTTCTTCTCTTGCGGTCTCCGAGAATTGTAGTGAATAGACTTGAAATCATTTCTTGTTAAATTACTTAAAATTATCTAAACGCTGCATAAGGTGGTATAAAAATTATTTCATTGGAATAAAAAATGGGTTACAAAGTAGACAAAGTATTTCAATAAACAAAATAATCGAGAGCCTTTCATATATTTTGCTTCTTCAATGATTTATCGCATATTATTTTTATAAACAATTACTAAAACTACCTGCTTCTTCAAATCATGGCCAAAGTTTTTCACCACATTAAGAAAAACAAATACCGCCAATATATTTAAAATATGTTTATTTAAAAGCATTTTTTTGTATGTGCATATTTAAAAAATGTGTAAGTCTTTTTGAAAATAAAAAACGTTTTCTATTAAAGATGTTTGCTTAAAAATATCAGTCAAACAATTTTAAAAAGTTCATTGCAACATGCTGGAATAAGAACTTTAAGCCTATCGGATGAAAGCTTTGCAAAAAATATTTGTTGTGCTTTTGATTACAGATCCAAAGGCATTGAGATGTGTGCAAGAAATGACAGTCGTCACATAGTGTTTGATTTTATTCGTCAATGTCATTAAAGGGTCACCAAACTTTTTGAAGTACTTACGGATTTTTAACTTTGTATCCACTTAATACTCGGAAAAAGAAGTAAGTTTTAAGCTGAAATTAGCTTTATTCATAGTGATTTTTAAATTTAATTAAATTGTGTAATTTTCATGAAATTAAAAGTTTTTCTTCAAGACTATTTGTCTAATGGGCACAATAACAAGTTTTTGAAGTGAAATACATAATACATATATTCTTGAAACAAACATTGCGAGGAAAATTACGTTAGTTTAAATCCCGTGTATACAAATTTAAAAGAAAATTCAATTCTTGTTAACAAATAGAAAATGAAATCTAGCTCACTTTAAAAAAATCTTTACTTTTTTTATTCAACCAGACCAAAACAATTTAATTCATTTTTATTACTCTTCTATAATTAGTATTATTCGTGTTAAGCCAACCATGTTATTGTTTGCGAAATTTTTAAGTGACGATTTAAGCAATTGGCACATCTTCTTGACAAAAAAAAGATTGTTATCAAAAAAATCCCTCTCAATGCATTTTTTATTGAACAACCACGATCAGTATTCGGAAGAGTTTGTTGATCGTTTCTTCATTTAAGGTTTCGCACTTATAATTTTTTTAATAATGAGCATTCAGCCCGAATGTAAAACGGAAAAATATATAAAAAATTAATATGTAACTAAGGATTTTAATCGAATATTCAAAAATATCGACCCTTGTTGATATTCGAATATTTAATAAAGAAATTTCGCTCATTCTAGATATTTGTATATATTATAATTATATAATATGCCTCTGCGCCAACAAAAAACTAATTTTCGATAAAATCATGTTTTTTTTTTTTTGATACTGATAGTTTTTACTAAATAGATGTACTAAGAAGTTTAATATATTAGCAATTTATATACATTGAAGACATTCCCACATTACATTTTTTTAATAATTCATATATTCAAATATCAAAAGATTCTAATATTCCATTTTCGAATAATTGGAATCCCTAATCATAAAACAAAATAAAGAAATTCATATCTGCATAAAGATCTTAAATTATCAAACACCATAACTCTGTTTTGCATGGTAGATGATAGATTAGGCCAGATTAATATGATTTAATTGAAGACTGTATATTTTAAAAGAACAATGCTTTAAAGAGAAATTAAATTGATTCCGCTATATGCATTTGAGTTGTAAACAGTGAATATAGTGTACTTACTATATTGTAAAACTTAATTCGAATAATGCAGAAATAATTTCATCTGATTTATATTTCTGAGACGTATTTTCGAATCAAACTCATGACCAATTGTTTTTTAAGCAAATTTTTCAAAATTTCACTTCACATTTAAATTAGTGTCGGTTTTTTTCACCGGTTTAAATAGTTTTACGGAAATCATAAAAATATTACTTTTGAAGTTAGTACGAACACTTTGAATTATAGAATTAACTCCTGACCGTACTATCAATCAATCCGACGATTCAAGCACCGTACCTCGGCACAAAAGAACGAAACATTACTAACTGGGCCATGACGGTTGGCATAGAATATCTGAGAAGAGACTCAACAAGTTGATGATAAATTGGAATGGTAAGAGAGTGTAGTTTTTAAAGACCAATGATTTAAATCGGAAAAACTTTGAATATATTCTTTTTATTATTTTCTTTGTTAAGTTTTGAGTATATAGTTTATACAACATTCCGTTTAAGCAATAAATTGATATTAAAACAAATCAAAATATCTTATGACTTTTATCTCTCAAAAACTTAAAAGGAAACCATAACCATAACAAAATTAATTACTTAATTCTTTTCATTTTTCACTTTTTTATAAATGATAGTCAGAAATAAATGAAAAGTTCAGCAGATCTTTGGCAAACAATTCGCATTTTAAGGATAGAAGGTTTTGCACCGTTATGAATGTAATAATATGTAATATAGCTTCTGTTAGTTTTCAATGACCGACAAGTTCATTGGCAAAGCCGGCAACATGAGATTTTTCAGTTACAGTAAACATTTTTCTTTCACTACTGTAGATACCTTTCGTTTTATTCAATTCGACAAAAAGCATTCAATTAGTAACATTGCTTTCGCACAAGTACATATTTTATTTTGTTTATGGCAATATATTATATTTCACGGTGTTATTTGTAGATATTTTTTTCACTTAACGTTTAATAGGTACGTAATACTTTGAAAACGTAAGATGGGTGCATTTCGTTTGTAAAAAACAATTCGACAAGATGATCAAAATTCATTTTAAATTGAATATTTTACACTATCCATGTATGCAAGACTAATTTCTATAATTTTTACGACTTGTATTTTTAAACAAAGAAATATTAATAAAAGTTTTGTATGAACTAAAATAATGCATTGTTTATGCACAATAATAATATAGTAAATATATAACGAAAGAAAAGCTTGTGAAAAAAACGAATGATAATAATTTTATCATTTAATTATTGGAACAGCATTTCGCTAACTAAGTAGATATTATAAAAGATCTTCGAATATTTATTTTTTATTTTGTTTTCTGTGTATTTTATCCATAAATATAACTCTATTAATACGATAAAAATATTTAATATATTACTTTGTTGTGTTTTACTACTGTTTCAATTAGACATGTTATCATTTTCGTCTTCGATGTCAACGACGCATAGTGAAACTACGAAGTCATTGTGGAAGTAATATATCTATCTGATAAATAACTCGACAATGTTGACCATTACTGCACATCGTACTGCCGAGACGTAGCTAGATCGAGTCGAATGGAGAGTGGAGTAGCAACCAGTAGAAAGTTTGACGTTTTGCTTCCACGCTTCATGGTACGTTGGATACGGGGAATACGACCAGGGCAGGGCACTCGGTTCGCTAAGTCGCGGTCTGATTTTAAAAAATGTGATAGATATTTCATCATATATATAATATATACAACTTAATGATAGAGAAAGAAATGTTTCGTTTACTAACCGTACTAATTTAAGCTTATAACTCGATACCAATAACATAGTGTGCTGCCTACATATAGTAATATTTTTTATGTGAAAAAAGCTATCTATAAATATTTATCAGCATATTCAAAAGCCTGTCCAATATTTTGACTTCAGATGTATTATTGTTTTATTAAAAAAAAATCCTTTTCGTGATGATATTACCAACGTATTTTTTCTTACTCGTCCGCCTGTGTACACTACCGAACATACACATCCAATTCATCAAATGAAGCTATAGATTTTAATCTAAGACATGAATGTTCGCCATTTTTAAATCCTTTCTAATTTGCCTCTTTTTTAATAACAACGAAACATAGAAATTCCTATTTTCTCATAAAGGATGAGTCTATTATATTTCCCTTCACCCTCACAAAGTAGAAGTAACGCTACAAATCTTGTAAAACACTTTTTGTTTATAAGTAAATTTTATAGTTTAAAAAATGTTTTATGATAAATAATTGAGAGAGAAATCGAATTGAGAACACCTTTCATTCACAAGACATGAATTTAACAGTAAATAAAAACCAATTCTATTAAAAAATAAAATAAAATGCATCTAGATCGCACATAAAATATAATAGCCGTGTAAAGAAACTACAACAATTTTCTAAAAAAACATATCCAACATTGAACTGAATTTTTTAAATCAATTTTGTTTTCTTTGTACATTTCCGATTTACACTACTTATTCATATTATTAATCAGTGTATAAATTCAATTGGACGGTCGATAGATTTCTCTATTTATATTTTAATATAAAAAAATATTATGAATTATTATTTAAATATTATAACATTGTTATACAGATACTTAAATTATGTTTTCATGGTATAATAAGAAAAACTAAATATTATATCGAGAACATTTTATCGATTTATGAGCAACCGATTTCGAAATGACAAAATAATTATTTCACGATTTAATTGGTTTGCGAAAGAAAATTTGTATATTTTGATTGCTTTACAAGCGCCATATGGAGAGCGAGTATATTAGCTTTAATGTTACGTTTAGCGTATTATTTTCTGAATATTTTAAAGTGTATTATCATTCGGTTTTATCTATATAGAAAAAAGTAACAGCGAATAAAAATGTCTCACTCGTTACTTTATAATATAATAAAATACTTTATACTATACACAGTACTGATTTTTTGCATATAAACATGAGTTTGTGTTATATAAACGAATCAAGGTCCACAGTTCGATGACCCGTAAGGTGAAAGAATCACGAAAATTATTATTATGAAAGTGACGGTCAATATTCGCGCAATTTTTCTTATTAAATTTTATTATCCAATGCTTTGCAAATTGCGTTACCGTGTAAGGATATTATAGTAATTAATTATACTACGGTGATTAATATGTAATATGTACTTAATTATAAAACGTTTTCATCCTTGTTATAAACCACTTTATTTTATTTGACTGTTAATTATCAGGACTTTAAGTTTAATAACATTTTTCTAGATTACCGCGGATATTTTATGGGAATGGATTTACGATTTAAAGATTGGTCTGCAAATATCTCTCAACTCAATTTCGTACATCTATGTTGATAACACTTTGCGTGTTTCATTCCAACAATATCAGAACTAAGTATTTTCTAATATATTTCATGTTATGATATCTTCAATTGTGTTGAAATCATATTATAAATAAATAGTTTTTTACCTCAATTAAAAGTTGATTTTTTGACACGAGTTAAAAGAACTCGTGTAAAATTATCGCTCAGTACGATATTCACAATAACTTAAAAAGTTAAAAATTTACTCTAAGACGGACAATTTAACAAAATTGTTTGAAAATTTTGCTTGAAATATCCAAAAATAAATTATATATGAAGAGTTATTTTAAAGTAAATACTGACATAATTTTTTGGCCTAAAACGCTATACTATAAAAACAGACATAACATACATATAAGGTTTCTGCGAATTTTTCAGGTATAAACATTTTCATAAATAACACTAATGATTATAATATGCTATTCACAAATGACTAAAATAGGGACGAAAACTTTGATGACCTGCACAATTTCTTTTATATTTTATACTTAGTAATCGAAAAGCACTATGTAAAAGTCCAGACAAAATATTACATAGTATTTATTACTCTTACTATAATAATATACAAACGCTCAATATAATGTATGCGTAAACAGCGACAGTGCAGCGATACACTACCATAGTTTTAGTGATTTAAATAAAATATTTTTTTATACGAAATTTTGTTTAGTCTTATGTGAATTTTATTAGACTATTGACATGAAACTGTTAAAATGGTTAGATCTAGTACTTTATGATAATTTCGTAAAGATTAATTTGGAAACTAAAAAAACGTTATATATATACAATATATATATGCCGGTTCAAGGTTGAAGTTAGAAAAATTTTCATTCCTTTTGACTATAGAATCAGAGTTACTTACTTTTCATTCCATCTCAAAAACAGGAGAGCAATTATATTCTTCCAACCAAAATGGTCAAAAACACATGTATAGAATTATCTTTACAGCATGTTTAATTCAAAAAAGCTGGTTTTACTTGGACGAATGAACTTCAGAGTGACAAATTTATTATAATCATATGAAGTTTAAATGCTATTCAACTGTCGCACTTCTTCTGTAAATATTATATCTTTCAATTGTATTTCCCTATTTTGTTGTAAAATTAAGAAAATGAATGCACAAGAAATCCGACTCGTCAAACGGCGTCATCTAGTATTTGGTAAATTGCTACAAATTAAACGTAGTCGTTTACAATTAAGTGAATACAAGCGACCTGATATATATCTTTCCGTCCGATCTTTATAGTGAACAAAGGCCACTCGTTAACTCGTCAAATCATCATAAACTTCTTGCGTTTTCATTTTCCGACTATTGTAATACACTCCGAAAATATTTTTTTTACCACTCTAACATAACAGGCATATTAATTAAATAAGTGGCTATAAGAACAGATACAATTCTGACGAGATAATAGAATCGAATTGCTCAATTCTCATCAACTGACGAATGTCCCCTGTCGCATGCGAATCACTGCAAAACGAGGAAGTATATGCGTCTTAAAGATAGTAATATGGCACGTATGCCATAGTTACACTGCACTGGTAACCGTACGTTGATATTCAACTTGAATACGAAAAAGGTCCGGATTATTATTTAGCTTGCACAAAATGAATGTCGAATAAAGAAGCACTTTCACTATTACTCTACTGGACTTTTACCGACTCGCCTCTCTAATGCATACTCCACACCACTGATTCTTAAACATTCAGAGCCAACAAAAAATAATGGTATTTTCGAATACCGAAACCTAAAACATTTACCTTAATGTCCTAAATAACATCAGTGATTATAATTTTGGAAAGTTATATATAGTTAAAATTCGATTATGGATATTCTGGATACAAACAAAATATGCCTTTAAATTGAAAATTATTCTTAATTTGTTGATTAAGTTCCACATTTAGTTTCGGCCAATTCAAATGTGTTGGTGAAAATTCATTTGAAATATAAGTAAATAACAACTGTAATACAAAAGATTATAAGTATCAATCAATTTCAATTTCATGATAGAATGTTTTGTTCAATCAAATTTATGCCAGTAAATCGCAAAATTAGAAAAACATTTCTTTGGTTTTGCTTTGTCGTATTTTTTCATCATTCATATTATCTTATTAACAAATATATCTCCTTGATCTCATAGCTTTAAATCTGATAAATAATAATCATTTAAATAATTAACCTCCTATGCATTATTGGGTAATCAAAAAATATCTCTTGAGTTTTATGATAAACGTAAACTTACGTTTTTGAAGACATTTGAAAAAAAAAAAAATTTATTAAATGCTTTGTTGAAGTTTTCATTTTCCGTGATCTTGCTGAATACTTTTTACTTTTGTCAATTTCGCTGATCATTGCGCGAAACACTGATTAAGAGCCATTACTAAACTCTAATTTTAATATGTTGCAAAAAGTGAATACAGTCACCGGGAGATTCTTTGACTTTTTTTTATAATCCTTGTTAAAATTATTTTCATTTCAACAACTATATTTGAATACATTCACATTTTAATTATTTGTTTTTTTTTTTGCTTCATAACCATTTTATTGTAAGTGGTAAGGAATATATTAATGCTCCCAAATATGATTTATGTGGGATTATTTAAAATTTTCATTTGTAACAGAAAAAAATAAGATAAATGCAAGAACAATTATTGGCGTTCTATGGTAATATTTTCGCTTCACGAATGTTAAGTGTGGAGTTCTGTGACTTTTTCAGTAGCTTCCACATTTTTAAAAAAGCCATTATTCTAACAATGAAAACTAGAGTACTAATCAATATAATTTATGTATGAATGTAGATTTTTTGTCAACGGAATAAACATATTACTGAATGTTGAAAACCAAAGATTTGAAAGCAGGCATTTCAGTTCAGTTAGTAGATTCTAGAAATCGTACATTCAAGTGACTTACGAGAAATGTGTTCTTTCTGGTGACTACAATTTTTCCAAATTATGGTCCCTGCTTTATTTTTTCTACCAGAAAACTATTCTATATATACCAGAATATCTATTCAGAAAAACACTTTTTATTAGGATAAAAATATAAATTTATATAATGAAATATGAAAAAAAATATTTACCTCAATACTTATTAAAATGTCTACTATGTCATTCTTCTCATATTAATCACATCAGTGTAGGATTGTTGTTTCACTTTATATGATAAACCGATTTGTTATATTGTAAGGCATTTGTTTGGGTAAGTATCAATAAAAATTAAATTAAAAAATATATAACAGGCGTTATTGCTATATTAAGGAGCAACACTTTTAAAATTTAATTATAGAAAAGAACCTCTTTCGACAATATTCCATTCCCCTGTAGATTTTTTTAAAAGCTTGTAGTCTGTTGATAGTCTATCTGTTGATTTTTATGTTAAGCTTTCTTTTAAAACCGTTTGAAATTACTTTAGCTATTGGAATACAGTGTTACAGAACTAGGCAGCCACTCAGCACGAAATAACTAGTAATTTAAAAATATAATCTTACTCAGTCAATGGATTTATTTGAGAAGCAATAACTTTTTTTTATTTGATCTTTAATATATCATTCCTTGTAAAAGAATGTCAACATTTTGATTTCAATTATTTAATGTAAAAAATGTTAAATCAACCTCCTTTTTCTACTACACATACTTACCGCATCACCATTCAATTATTAGAATACATATGCTTTTTTATCATGATTTTTGAAGTCCATTAAAAAAATATCCAAAATACTAAAAATTGTATTCATCATTTTTAATAAATTGACATTTTGTTGGTCAGACAGCATTATGTAAGGATAAAAGTAGAAAACATTAGAGTTCTACAATAAAATCGTTAGTTTCTTGATAATTGCTTCAAGACATCCTCAGAACTATGTTTTAACTTGATTAAGATTAGCACTAATTAAGAAGTGCTATAGAAAATAAATTAAAAATAATGCATTCAAAGTTCAGTAAACGAATTGTCAAAAAAGGTACTAGATATTCTAAAGAAAAACTGATACAGCCCACAGCATTTCCTCATTTGATGAAGGGGTTTTTATTCTCGTAACTTTTATAAAATCAGATTTGAAATGAAGTATCACTAAGTATCTTAAAAAAATTGTACAATGTTAATGTTAAAATAATAAATATACATGTCTCATTAATGCTGCATAGTAATTATAATATTTATGTCAATGGTGCAGAAACAGATTTGGTATCTCGATGGTCCCACATGAATTGGCAGAGACCATCACGGTTGATTCGCGGTCGAGATCCAAAGTTTCCACGAATTCTATGTCCATACTGGTAGCTGTTGAATATATTCCATTCTTTTTTCGACTCTTTCACACTAATATACGCGGGGTCGTTTTCCCCATCCATATCTCTCACAATATTATGAAGTAAACACATGGTTTTGATGAAAATTGTACATTTATCAACACTTTTACACTCAATTGTCTGAGTTAGGACCTTCCATTTCATACACATTAACCCGAATGCACTGTGTATGCAATAAGTAGCTTTCAATAATTCATCATTCAAATATACCTTCTTTTCGTCAATAATTCTCAGTTGGTAGGGGTTTATTATATACATTTTTAATGGACAGGAATTGGTGGCATAAACGAAGTTGGGTAATTTATTTAAATCAGTAAAAGTCTCTTCATGGTTAGCAAAACAATATTCGTTGTTTTGCAAATTGCGATACAGGTCAGAGCCACAAAAAGTATTGCCCTCTTGCTCCTTTCCTATAACCTCTACACTGAGAAATTTATAATGCGCATCAGCCATTCCTTGAAGTACAAGATGGCAATACTTATTATTGGTGAAATAAGTAGACTGGGGATCTTTTGGCTGTCTGATTTTGCAAATCATATCATCGAGAGCACCAATGCAATTAGGAAGGCGGTGCAAATCAAAAAAATCTTGCCTGACTTGTTTGAGTTGGTCACGGGATAGAGCACTCATGTGTATATTCTCCAGTTCTGAAAGTATTGCTTGGCATGTTTCAAGTAACAATTTTGCAATTGACGACCTTCCCATTTTGAATATCAAAGCTAATGAAGAAATCATTTCACCAGTTGTAAAATATCTGAAAAAAAAATTAATAAATGTAATAATACATACCATTTTCTTTAGAATGAAACATAAAATTGCTTTCATACAAAATATTGAAAATTAAGCAGACAAAGTTCAAGATATATAGTTTGTAACAAGTACCCGTAACCAAGATCGAATATATCAAGTGGGTAGGAAGGAATGAAAATATAACATGACGTCCATGACATATGATTCAAATTCAAATACCGAATCGACTGGTAAAAATAAACGCACTATTGTTGGTACAATGTGTAATGACGATTACCACACACTAATTAAACTAACCTGTGGCAGTTGCTCATAACACAATCATGAGCTTCATTAAAAAAACACCTGTACCATCAATCAATGGAAAGACTCTGGAAAAATAGTGAAAGTTTATAAAACTTTCTTTATTTGTTGACCAGAAAACACTTAACAAACCTTCCCAAGACTAAAACATTCATTACTTACAAGACAAAGCCACAATATATTCTGACAATGCCATTCACCAGGAAAATTAATGAGAAGACTAAATAACTATAACAGATGTTTACTTAAACACTATCCTGATATGGTCGAGTATACTTATCCAAACACATGTGCTCTGTTTTTGGCATTATCATGTATGATTGTATTGATACTAACCTTAAAGTTATGAAAAGTCGTTGGACAGTGGTCAATTGGGAAAATGGATTGTTTATTCTTATTCGGCCTTTGATTTTGCCAACAATGTAATCAAACGTAGAGATGGACATTTTTGTGTATCTGTAAAATGCTTTGGGTCTATTTCTCAACTTATGATAGAGTTTATGAAACTCTCCTCCCGTTTTGCGTTCCTCTGGTGTAAACCGCGATGAACGTATTCTGCTTCTGCCATTCATCATACTCCATTTAAAATACGAATTTTCCGATAACAGCATTAGTTGTAATAAAGTGAGCGGCATGACTGAAAGAGAAACTGAACACAATTTTTAGAAAAAAAAGAGTTTAAAACTTTCGAGTTTATGCTTTTGACGTTTCACAAAATAAACAATAACTTTACATACCAAAAGTATAATTGTCTATGAACATACTATATAAAATCTAAATCATAGACTAACCATTTTTAAAATAACTCTAATTAAATTTTTGGGTCATTTTTGTTTATCATAATGTGAAATATTACAAAGAAAAAATATTATCATGAAATAAGTCACGTAGTCTTCATAGCTATATTATGAACTTCAAAACAAGAGCATATGCTATATTAGTCAAAAATATTTTATGCAGGTAAATCATAAATATATTGCCCAAAATTTTATCTAATATTTTCAATACATAACGATTTTTATTGAGCTCTATGATAAAATCAAGTTAATGCTGAAACAATGTTATTATATATGTTTATTTACTTTTACTATATTTTTTGTTGATATTTTCCAAGTTAAATATTCTTAGACATGGACTTGACATGTGTTTACTTACGTTGGATATTGAAAAACATTTTGTCTTCAAAAAAAATTCTATTGCGAAATTTCATAAAGCTGAGTGAAGTATGTGTTATGATAAATAATATCCAACAATGTTGAAAATGAACATTCATATAAAGTGTAAAATGAATATCTTCAGAAAAATTACCAAATTTTCTTTAAAAACTTGCTTATCTTTTTTTAAAAAAAGTTAAATTGGATTTTCCGATATTCACACAAGATTAAACTTGGTACTTTGTTAGAAACATGTTTTCATTTTAAGTGATCAATTAAGTACTCATCAGACAATTTGTTTTGTTTTACTTATGTGAAAATAAAATGCTAAAGGTTTCTTTTAAATCTTGAAAGCCATATTTTGTGACATATCAATTTTACTTACTTTTATGGTGGGATAATTCTTTAACTATTTTTAAATCAATTTAATTAGTATGTGGTTTTTTTGCTCGTCCTCAGCAATCATCGGACATAGAGCTTATGGATTATAGCCCATCAATATTCAGCTCATATAGGAGATAATCATATCATATATTGGAGACCAGGTATCATGTTCTAAAATAGGAGCATACATTTTCATGGCTTAGCTTAGTGTGGGATTTGCCATCAATAATGATAAAATGATATGCTCTTTAGTCACCAACTTTTGGCAAAAGAAAAACGAAGATTATTTGGTTAGTAAGTCTCATGCAAACACATTGATGGTAGTGGTTAAGTGCATAGAAATTATAAGGAATATATAACCCAGCAGATCCATGTCTGACCTTTCAGCATTGACCATTGGGCAATTCATCTTTGGTTGTGACTAACAACAGGTGGGAAATGGTGAATCTTCCAGTGCTCTAAAATAAATACTCACTGTTGGTGGCATCATTTTCTCCCCACTAAGATTTATTAATGGGAGTATGATTCATTCAATGAATAGATTCAATTGACCCATCTCACGCAGGAATCAAGGAACCAAAAAATCCAATGTATTTATTTAATGTCAATTACCATAAAAAATCTTTGTTCGCAAATGTAGATTGCCGCAAATGATATCAATTTTTGATTGCATTTAATTTAGAAAGCTTCTGCTTTTTTGAGAGCCCATAGGCTAAAAAGTAGGTTATCATATTCAGTTTTTCTGTCTTTGCAGCATACACAACCTAGATTTTTAATAACGCATTCATGACCGCTTCCATTGCAGGTTCCAGATGTTTCATACGTAATGCCTAGTGGTCAATCATACAGCAGTTAACTTAAATTTTTGGTTTATTGATTGAATTGGCATTCACTTCAGAACTATGCTTAAACTAACATTTGCTTATCTATATATAGCTGTGCAGAAAAGGTACACAACATCTCCTCTCTCCTTTTCCAATGGCCTAGCTTGTTATTTAAACACAATGACACTAAATTTTCAAAATTCTAAATGAAACAATAGGTGTCTATGACAATAAGATTATGTGTGGGACGGAAGTGGTCCTTCAGGAAGCAAATTAGACCACCCCATTGTGCAACGGCTTGACAAGTGGCGATATTATTATGTTAGTTTGATCGTTAAGAATCCTTTGTGATAATTGGTGTCTATTGATCTCCAGCTGTTCCAAAGCCGTCATTCTTCGACCCTTACTACAAAGATGCAAACATTTAGGAGCTGAGTTTGAATTTACATTATGTGATTCATTAATAACGTGATTAGCGAATTGTGAATCTGTTTTTTTATTATTGAATGATCTTACATGTTCCTTAGCTCGAGTAGATATACTTCTACCTGTCTGTCCGATATAAACGGATAAACATGAGCCACAGGACATTTTATAGATGGCGTGAGCCGAAATAGCTATCAACTATATTTGTTAAAAATAATTTTGTAGAACTAAAATACATTGCTATTTTTTCACCGTGTTAAATTTTTGGGTTGTTATCAACCACCAAAGCACAAAAAAACCTTTACTTCAGCCCAAAATAGATGGAACTCAACAAACACAGCAATATAATCTCTGTAGTTCAATGTTCAGGAAGTGATTATTAACCTTATCACATCAATTCCATAAGATCATGAGAAAATAAATATTCCTGTTCAATCGTGCAGCTAACCGCCTCATCAACTGTGTCATCACATTATGGCATCTGCAATCTTATCAAGCATAATGTTGCCACCAGCATTTAAGTTTGACCACTGTCAATTTTATGATATGGCTAGTTAATATCAAAACTTTCTCAATCATAACCAAATGGGACAAATAAAGAAAACCACAACTATCACTAAGACATATAAAGGCGTTTCGCTTCTACAATTAATTCACCTAATTTCTAGTGAATTGTATGTTGGATGATTTTGCCTGCTTAAAACATTTTATATAAGGGTTGTAGGACTTTTGTGGAGGAAAACTTGAACTAGGAAAATATTCAGATTACGATTCATTTTGGCTCATATTTTTTTAAAATGAAATTGTCGAAAATATATTTTCTCTTGGCATACATCTATATGAAAACAATTTTTTTATTATTTTTATATTTTTATTACATAATGTACAATTTTTATCAATATCATAAAGTGTGTACATTTGTAGTCTTATAACCTATTTGGTCCAATGGAGTGTTTATATATAATTAAACTGTAAACTATACTTAGATAGATATTTAAAGAAAATTTATATGTATATCCATTGTTCTTCATGTTGATATGTAGAACAGTATCTAAAAGAATATTCTTGATTTAAATACTAAATAAGAAGTGGAATTGTTATTACTTGATTCCTGCTTTAGGAAATATTAAAATTGTAAGATATTTTTTTATGGCAGTGTAATATTATTACATGTTGAATTCTAAATTGATAGAATCTGTAATAATTTTAAATACTTGTACATCTTTATTTATTTAAAAGTATTATAAATTAAGCATTTTCGAAATATGTCAGATGTAATCTGGTTTTAAAAGTTAAAAAATTGTCTCAAAAAATATTTTATATGCGTAAATTACTAAACAAAATGAGATTGAATTCAATATATTGACCAATTCCACAATTTTATAAAATGATCATGATCAGTTTCGCATTGTTAATTGGCTCAGTTGAACCGTCTTTGTTCCGATCAGCCAAAACATTATTTAAAAAAGAATATAATGACTTTTAAATAGAAAATTGACATATAATACCTAACCAAATGATTGGATTCGATTACGATAAAATTCCATTTCAAAAAGGTTCTCATTGCAACAAATTAACAGTAAATGTACTTTTGAAATGAAACAATACGGTTTTATGATGGAAAAAGATAGCTTAAAATATTTATATATCAGTGTTAAAGAACAAGTAAGCAGTTAATTCTCTTCCTGACTACACTCAGTAGAATCTGGCTTACTCAGGATAATTGAAAATGAAGGAATCCAAATTGATGAAAAACATCAAAATGTTGAAAGTATTAAATGGACTTGAATTGTTTTATGCATAATATTTTATAAAACCAATCGGTCAGAATTAATGCTGTTGCTTAGTATATACGTGTATAGATGGAGGAGAAGAACATTACTATGACTTCAAAATTTTGGGTAAGGCTGATTGTCTGGCAAACAGATCTTTCATAATTTAACCACATGTACTATTAAACTTATTATTGATAGATATTTTTTAGAAACTGCAATTTATATGATTCAATTAATAACAAATAAGACTTAAAATAATTCGCTGTCATTCTTTGTTCAACCAAAGTTAAGATATATTTAGTAAAAATTAGTTAAAACACGACTATTCAAATCGACATAAAGTCAAAAGTTTATAAAATACTTTAAAGGTAAATGCTTACATTTTTGTAAATTTACAAAATAAAAACAATTTAATTCGAGATGTTTTCAAACCGAATCAAAATTGACAAAACAAAATACAATAAATTAGTGTTAAATTTACATCTATTTAGTTAAATTGAAATGGGAATATACAAAAAGTTTTTTTTTTAAATACGTAGTATAGATAAACTTAAGTCTGAATATCTTCCCTTAAAGAAGCCCCCTGCCTTTGAGATGTTGTACCTTGTATCAGATTAGTTGTAATGTTTTAATGTCTTGCAATCTTGGAGTCTGACAATATGGATAACATTTAAGGTTACACTGTGGATGCTTAAGCTCAACATCTGGAAGTTGCTATCCATAGATAATAGTTTACGTAAATACAAATCCATAGGCACACTCTCAATGACATCTTTGATAAATAAGAAACCATAGAGTTATACTTTGAAGGGTAAGCATAAAAAAATACATTTTTTTGCTACAGGACACTTATTAATTCTGAGAAAAGTGCTTGAAATCGATTCGTTTTTAATTAAAATATTAGTATCCAAAAGGAAAGCATGGTTTTGTCATGCTGTGGATAATTATTAAAAACATGTCACAGAATTTGATGTTAACTTAGGTCACAAACAGATAACAATTCTACACGTTTAACAGCAGTGCCTTTGTGCACAGAAATAGAAATAAAATATATGTGCCTGTCCCTCAATTGACATGGAAATTGTTTTCATAATACTGAGAAAGATTACAAATATCATACTTACAATGCACTCTTACAATAAAAGTGTCACAAAACAAAAAATTCAATTTAGATTTCTAGCAATAAGTTGACAATAATTTCTGATATAATAAATCTACACATCTATCTTAAAAATGATGATTTTTGAGTTAGGACATTTTTATTGTGGGGGTGCTATAAGTACAATTAGTTTAAGATGCAAGTATTGTAATATAGTGATTGCTAATAAAATTCAATGAAATTATTGTAATATATTGAATATTATAGAGTGAGAGAATATAAAAATCATTACATTTGGTGTTAAGGTGTTGAGAATTGCTGTCTTGTATTTATTAGTGTCTAGTCACTAATAAATATGGGAATAAGATTATTAGGTTGCAAGAAGTTGAAAAAAGACTAAGTTGACTTATCTAAATTAACTTAGACCTCGTTTGGCCCAACCCATGTTCAGAGGGTTCAAATAGTGATATTGTATGTTGCAGATTGAAAATTGCATTTGCTATGTGAAACCCTCTTTAGTGAAACTTGAACAACAAAAGTGGCAACATTGACATTTATTATAGCTGGAAATTGTGCATGTTAGGTTGATAGTGGTCGTGTTTTGAGCGTCCTGTCCTGTTGGAGAACTGAGAATATGTATCGGCATCGACATGAGACATGTGCTGGTGTTGATGAGCATGTGGATGCATCAGCAGAACTGGCTGAAGAGCGAGGGATTTCCTTGAACCTGATATGGACATGGCATCTGTCACGTATGCATTATTTACTTCGCCTGAAATAGTAACAAAAAAAATACATTGAGATATTAATCTTTTAATACAACTAAAATATATGCATGTTGCCCAACTTCAAACCTCTCCCTCCTTATCCCTAGTAACATCACAAAAGCAGTAGCCCCCAACCTTTTTCTTGTGGGTACCGTTACGCCCATCAACTTTTCTGCATATGAATAATAATGATGAGATAGAAAGAAATCTTTTCTTACTCCATGGTCATTTTTAAATACAATGCTTTGCAACCAAGAAAATATTGATGTAATAATAGTAAATTAACCGCTACAACTCCTATGTTGAGCCTGACTCGACATCGCATATCTTACGCCAACTCCTATGTCGAGTCTGACTCGACATTTGACGGCACATTTTAAAAATGAAATTACGATTATTTACAACCTTTTTTTCTTTCAAAAACCATTTAATGTTTTTGTACAGGGCTTATTTTGTCCGATTACAACATTAGGTAAAATAAAACATCAATATTATAATGGCAATAAAGCAATCAAAGCGGCAACGTCTAAGTGCGAATACCGACCGTAAACAAACAATCTTTACACGTGCAGCTGTTCCCATTATCCTAGATCCATAAAGGATACCCAGTCTGCAGTTGTACCACATCTGTGTTTCCGAAAATATATACTAGTAGTAACACTGATAAATTACAAAATAATAAGTATTTAGAGCTATGTTTTTTAATATGTAAGTAAGGTGTGATAAAAAAAAACATACATAAAACCAATATTGTGTGATGTCAGAATAACGAGTAGCTGGTCTTGTAATATTTTCGATTGAACTATTTCATTTTGTTTCTTTGCTTTACATTATAAATTCTATAAGAATAAAGATGCCACGAATTAAAAAAAGAATTGCCACAACCAATAATGAGTTTGAAAGTAGTGAAGATGAATATATGTCTCAAGTTGAAAATGAAATCGATGTATTGGAAGACTATGCTAATACTGCAATTTCTGAGCTAGAACTTTTACTCTCTATCCGGAATTTTGAGGAAGAAATTTTTCCTAGAGAAAGAAGAAGAAGAAGAGTTATTAAGCCTGTTAGCAACTATGAGTAAAAGGACAGAAAGAGTCACTAGCTTTCTTGGCTATCTCAATAGCAAATTTATGGACCATTATATACCTCAGGAAAATTTATCTGTTGATGAGTCAAGAGTATCTTTCAAAGGGAAAATAAGCTTTCTCATTTTAACCTGAAAAAAAACCAGCAAAATGGGGTCTTCGAGTTTATGTTTTAGCTGATTTCCGTAGCAGTAACATGTACTCATTTGTACCATATTATGGTAAAATCACCACGGAAAGGCTAATAAGACCAGAACTGTATTTTACTGGCCGGATTGTGATTCATTTCTGCAAACAATTGCAAGATTCAATTCCGGATGCCACAGGATATTATATATTTACAATCAGATTAAATGTTACCTGAGCGATACAATAATGACCAATCGTAAATGATTACCGGAACAAACTAAGAAACCAAAATTGGCTGTTGGACAAAAAATTGCATACAGGAAAGGAAATACATTGGTATTAGCGTGACGTGACCAAGGGGTTGTTACTATGTTCAGCACAAAGCATATTTCTGCTTCTAAGTCAGCAAGGAGACGACCAAGAACCATCCTTCAAGGTGTAAGTCAGGATCAAATAGATAGACCAAGTTTTATTCTTGATTACAATATCAATATGGGCAGTGTGGATGTCGCTGACCAATATGCGACATCGTATTGCTTCATGCGAAAGACGTTGAAATGGTAGAGAAAACTATTTTTCTGTGGCTTAGAAACCTCAATAGTTAACTTATATATTGTACAAGGAATATACTATCAAAGCAAACCTAAAACAAATATCCCATAAAATTTTTGAAAGGTTATACTTATAAATCTAATTGGAGACGTTTGTGCACCTACATCAAAACGAGGGCGTCTTTCTACATGTGACGGTGAACAGCGCTTGAATGGACGCCATTTCATATTTTTGCAAAAAAAAAACGTAAGGATTGCATAGTTTGTTTTAACACTTCTTCTTTTTTTTTCTTTTTTTTTTCTTCAATGACATTTGAATATTATGAAAATATTAAAATTAATTGAGGAGTTGCTACAGAGATTTTTAGTTACAAACTTACACATTAGATTAGAAAATAGTATTTCTTTAGAGACAAAAAGTGGGCGGTAGTAATAAAAAGGTTGACGACCACTGCTCTACATGGAAGTCCATGAGAATTTATCGATATTATCTGTTTGAACGAATTTCTCGAGACTTTCAGGCGGATAATATCGAAATAAAATTTTAAAAAATATTTTTTTTTACATCGCCCTATATAACAGCTTCGGCACCCCAGGGCGCCGCGGCGTACAGTTTGGGAAACTCTGCTATAGTATTTTTCAAGTATAACATGGTACAGAAGGGTTCCAGGAGGAAAAAAGAGACCACAGACTTTTGTTAAACTTGTGAGAGGAAACCAAACCTTCACCCAGAGGAATATTTTAAAAAATATCACACTTTCAAATATTTTAAATAGTACATATTATAACACGGTGAAAAAATAGCAATGTATTTTAGTTCTACAAAATTATTTTTAACAAATATAGTTATTTCTATTCTAATCTTAGCTATTTCGGCTGACGCCATCGTCAGAACTAAGTAGTTCTTAGTAGTTAGTTCGTAGAACTTAGTAGTAACTAGTTCTGACGATGGCGTGAGCCGAAATAGCTATCAACTATATTTGTTAAAAATAATTTTGTGGAACTAAAATACATTGATATTTTTTCACTATGTTATAATGGAGTTCTACCAAGTGAATGCCAATTCAATGAATAAAGTAAATATTATTTTTAAAATGCCATATTTTGAAATGATTTTTTTTATTTGATAGATTGAAACTTTGCAACCATGAAATAATTATAAAATATGTTATAAATTAATTATAGCGTGTTTAGCATCCATTTGATTCAATGACGGTCGAATATTACGAAAATCTTAAAATTAATTAAGGAGTTGCTACAACGCTTTTTTGTTTTTTTTACGGAGTGCAAAGGGTTAATGCCAATGAAGTTTTGTCTTATGGTTCATTCATACTAAAGGTTTGGAGCCACTGATAAGAGGTGGAAAGTATAGTTTATTCTTCCTTTGTGAGGATGGGTAAACTGTTACAGTTTCATTGTTCAAATACGTTGTAATAAACTAAATATTTTTTATTATATACAAATTAATAAATAAAAAATACACGCCTATTCATTGAGCATTTGAAATCTAATCTCATTAATTATGCTTTTGACTCAAAACGATTGAGGAATTAGAAAAATAAACATTGCGAAAAATAACCATAGCGGATCGGCAACATTTCAGTGTCTCCCAAAACATGGGGAGATAGAAGTTTATAAATAGTTGTGTAATACTATAATTTCACAAATTTTGATGATCCGATACTTTCCAAAGAAATTTTCTGGCTTCTCTTGGCTTACACGGTGCAAATTATTCATGATAAAATACGGGCATTGGGCGTAGTGAATTAAATTAAATAGATACATCGAAGATTTTGTTAGGCGTGTGGTTTTTAGCTATTTTGAGATTTGATTTGCAAATATAAGTTTTTTTAAATTGTGCGGGTTTATCAAAAGTTCAAACTTCTCGCATGACATACCGACAACATCTTATTTTTTACGATTAATTGTACAAAAGAATGTTGGAATGTTATGAAAATCGATTAAAGATTTTCATTATACTGCAACAAATTTGACAGAAAAATTGATTGATTTTGATAAAAACGCTACAAGTCACACTGTTAAGTCCAAAAGAGTGATAAATATATCGACAATAAAATGGTGTAAGTAAATCCAAAATATCTATTATTCTTTAAAATTAATATGTATTTTGTTTTAAACAATTTCTTATGAAGGCTAAGTGTAATTCATAACGTTTTCGAAATAGAGCATTTAAATTTGGTGGATCCTTAGCTTAAGTAATTTTTTGATAGTTTGAATGATTTACTATAAAAAAAATATAGATAAAAAGTATTATACACTAGCCTCTGAAATTGACGAGCAATTATGTAATACTAAACATAATTTTTATGAAATTATCAAAAAAACTATCAAATACCTTTCTGCGGTTTGGATATTGACAGATTAAAAATAAATCAGTATGATATATATATCTCTATTAATCACTGCATACTTATATAATAACAACTTTACTTATGTAATCTTAACTTTTATTTTATTAATAATCGCAGCTCACAGTTTGAGCACTACTCTCATTGTGCAATATTTTTATTTGACACATTTTTTACTCACCAATGAATAAACAGCAATTAAACGCTTTGTAGACGAACATAAAACGTAAGTATATAATAAAAAAAAATAACACTAATTTCACGCACTGTGATCTCGATAGTAAAATTCAGAACAACACGCACACCGAAGCATCATTCATACTGATTATTACTTCATTACTATTTCTATTACATGAAGCCATAGACAAGAAACATTTAAATATTAAATTACGGTTGGTAATGATTGTATTTAATGGATTATTATGTTTGCACATTTTGACTGTTCGAATTTCAAACTTACATTCATATGAAACCATTGTATATTATAGTGTTTAAGCAACTAAAAACTTAACTCATTAATACGTTCATTGCGGAATTACTTAAAATGGTAAAATGCTTCAACATTCCTGATTATGTCAGTTGTAAATATGTAACCGATAGATTTTATAACCCAACATAATTGTAAAAGTTGAAGATAGAGCAAAACATCGAATAGGTGGGAGAGTATCCGAAATGACAGACATGCCCGCCAACATAAATCGATAGACCAATTCACAAAACATTTAAAGAAACTATCCGTAGGTACGGAATCCTACCCGCGATTACCATTCGGCTACATGCTCGGAATTCTGTATGAGAATAATTAAACAATTTCTAAATATTGCAAAAGAGATATTTTAAATGCACGTTTAACTTTCAAACCAAATGTTGAAATCACGTAGAAAATGATGAAAAATGACAATTGAGAAATGGTTTGACGCAGCGGCTGGTAGAGGGCGACAAGTGGGTTCAAATAATTTCGAGTCTAAACAGACATCCGAAAGACAGTTCTAATTATTGGTTTTTTTAAAACACCTACCTATTGATGGGAAAGACGGTGCAATCGTTGTGTAATGGCTATAATTTATTCTGTAACTGTTATAACATTATCTTCAATTGCAAATCGTTCCGTTTCGAATACAAAAAAGGTTCTCACCGCTTATATCCAGATATTCAACTTTAAAAATCTGGGCGGTTCAAAGTTAAAGGTAATAGAAAAGTGTAGCGATGTAAGTATTTTTTAATAGACTAATTACATATAACATTATATCATAAATACAATACTTTTAGAATGGTAAATTTTATATATTAAGGCATTTTGTTATGGAATTTTAAAACGAATTCAGTAGCGTTACTAGACTCCAAACAATATTGATAACAAATTATTGTAATCAAATTTTTTGGTTAAATAATTTTACAAAAACGAACTATTTGTAGTGCATCTTGTAGAGCAGGTCCAGTTTCAATCTGTAAATATTATGTCTTACAGCCAAGAATCTACATTAAACACCATTATAAAATATGGTATTATGTTTAGCATTATAAAATCAATTAATCCAGTTCCAAATATTTTATTCATGAGAACCTATGAATGTCTATTATAGGGTTCGAGACAGCAATCATCGCCCGCTAGGTTACGGGATATAAGTAGAATTTTATCAAAACCAAAACTTAAAATATTTTCACTGAAAAAAAATAATAACAATAAAAAATGTGCATTTGATCTACCCAAGTAAAACACATCTAAGTGAAGAAATGTTGCTAATAAAGATATTGTCTTTATACATTTATTTTTCCGTGATGCAACACTATAGCACTTCATGCATGATTTTGTCTTATTCTTTTTTCACAGTAGAATAATTTTACCGAAACAATACCGCAAAGAAATATTATTTGTTTGTTTTATAGCAGAAAATGTTCATTACGTAAACTAGTACTGTTATATTTTGAAACCGTTATAATTTTGAAGAACTTAAATTACAAATACATTTGTTATAACCAACTATCAAAGCACTATGTACAATTTCATTGTTCTTAGATGAATATATTTATTTTATGTAAATGAAATGCCACCTTTCACAAATATATGTTATTTTATACGTAAATTATTGAGTTATTTTTGCTCTCTTGAAAAGCATCGTTAGAGGTTTATTTTCTTTATTCTCTTCAAAATAAAAGAGATTTGCTTTACATTTACGGCCAGATAGTTGAAGAGCTTACATTCTGCTTGAGTAAAATCTTTGATGGCGAAAAAATAAATGTTGTTTTTACTGAAGAAAGTGTAATTGAAACAATCAGCTAAAATTTCGCAAACGATCCAGGAAACAAGTACTCCATTATCCAATTCTTATGATATGTTTCTATTTATGCTTTGGAAATAACAAATGTCTTGGAAAATATTTTATTTGTAAAATTTGGAAATAAAAAATGTGTCGCGATTTGCCACGCTGTAACGCTAGTGGTATGCATAAGTGTACAGAGATTATTTGTTTTTATTTACAAACATAAAAAAAACGGGAAAAGCAGATTTAAATGATTGATTTCGATAAAACAAGAAGACATAGGAAGCTTCGGATAAACACTCATTATGCTAATAACAACACACAGAAGTCGTGGGTATAAGATTTTATCATTCACCACGTATTGCTGATCACCCAAAGAATTTTCGAAGTCCTTATGCGACTCACTGTAATTCCGAAGATAGCATGCACTGAAGCAGATTGTGTTTTAATGTCTTCCCACCAAATGTGAACATTCGTGAGAGAAGAAGAACACTTTAGAAAAACGTAGAAATCGTTGTTACCAATTAAATAACTTGAACAGTCGGCTGCAATAATACAGAATATTGTAAAAATATATTATACAATAATAGTAATCTGACACAAAATATGTATATTTGATAAAACATACATACAAATTTTTTATTAAAACTGATTTCAATTTATTCATATTATTTCAGTTGACTGTACAATAAATGGAGGTGAAGTATTGAAACTAAACAAAATTCACAACGCACATTGGATATACTGTGTAGATAAATATAGTATTCATTTTTTTTTTAACCCGAAATTCTACTTTATTTTAAAGCCTGCTTCGTAGAGGATATTATTTCGTTGAATGAATTGGCATTTACTTGATAGAACTCAATTATAACACGATGAAAATATAGCAATGTATTTTAGTTCGCCAAATTTCTAAATACATAATTGATAGCTATTTCGGCTCACGCCAACTTCAGAACTATGTATAAACGTACATTTGCTTATCTATATATAGCCGTGTAGAAAAGCATCTTCTCTTCTGTTTTAACAACCTAGCTTATTTCCTGCTGGCTAAATTTCGAAATTTTAAACGAATACGCAAATATTTGTCTTTCGCCGCTCCTCAGACTATTGCGAGGGGCTAATGCATCTCTTAAGCTTATTGAAATTGCCGCCTGTTTTATTCCATTAAAATTTTTAATTTTATTGCTAGCAGGAAGTTAGGTTATTAAAACAGAAAAGAAGATTTATTGTGTACTTTTTCTACACAGCTATATATAGATAAGAAAATGTACGTTTAAACATAGTTCTGACGATGCTATGAGCCGAAATAGCTATCAACTATATTTTTTAAATTTTATTTCCTTATATCCTTCAGAGTTACAGCTTAATGGTACATTCATTGACATTTTATTTCTTTAGTAGTGAAAGTATACTTGATGCGAATCGAGGGTCGCACCACTTTAATAGAATAATATATCAAAATCAATTAATATAATTGTAATGAGTCACATACAATATATTCCAATGTGTGCCGTATGTAGGGACGTGCATGTTAGTATATACATAAAGGTGTGATAATTTTAGGTGGCAACATTTCAATGAATTATTCCTTAACCGTTTCAATACAGCGAGGACATATGTGTCCTCTAGGCGGGGACGATGCGAATACCGTAGGGACATTTGTGTCCACAGACTTTTAAAAATATATATAAAATATTCCAATTGGAAATATCGTGTTATTTTTTCACATATTGCTAGCGACATCTATATATTATCGTGGAAAAAAATCATGTCATTCCTGTTAATAAATATTACCGAAAAATCAAATTCATTAGAAGTCGACGTAGAGAGGTTGCTTGGCGTGCCACTTTCGGTGTAATCCATACAATTGAAGCGTGAATAATTATAAAGCGTAAATAATTGTGAAGCGAAATAATGTCTAAACGTATCCCATGGCCAACGTTCACCATTTGGGTCTTTTGTTTTGAATTTATACCTGAACTCTTGCTCGTGCCAACTTGTAACAGCCCTGATTTTTTTTTTCACATACAACTATTTCAGCCCTGTCCCTATTATTCAATTTTAATTATTCAAACTAATATTTACTTTTAATTAATGTTTTGTAAAACATTATAAATGCTTGTGACAACCCTTAAAAAGTCGAAATTTCGACTCAAACAATATTTGTCAATTTATAAATAAAACAATAGTATTATTCATAAATTCGATAAGTTTTTTTTAAATAAAAGAAAACTCGCGGTATATGAATGTCACCTAGCTTAAAATTTCGCGGTACTGAAGTGGTTAAAAATAGACAACATGTGATTCGAAATTTAAAACTATTCTTTTGGCACCTGTCATTGGATTTTACGTTTACACATGAAAGCTGACTTATTTTTAGAGGATAGTAAGTAGCATCATTAACTTTTCATTACGACTGTTACGTTTAACCTTTCCATGAGTGACACCGTTCTAGATAACTCGTATAAACTGTGGAAGTAGTCCAAAACATTTTTTTTTTTGATAGTATGAAATTCTGATGTTACGTCTGACGAATGAATTGAATCAGTAGTGCCAACCGTAAAATAATACACCTCTATGGTTACTTAAATACATTGCACACAGGCATGCCAGCACCGTAGCAGTATTGGCTCATGAAATAAAACACAGTGCCTGATTCCCTTAGTTACAAAAGAAACCTTTATAAAGGGTCGCACTGCTTGGATAGTTGGAATCGGCCTGCAGTCGGATGTGTCTGGTAGCCAGGATGAAGGCCAGTGTCGACAGGATCACCGCGTCCAAGCACGCTATCACTGCCAAGAGGTACGCCCATCTGATGCTGCAACGACCTGGAAATTTAGAGTGAACAATACTTGATAAATGCACTACGCGTATTAAAATATAAATAATAAAAACACATTTTTAGTATCAACATATTTTATGATTAGCACCGGTTTAGCTCATCGCCAACAACTGATAGGAAAAAATTACAAACAAGGCTGTTTAAACAAAAATTTTGAATATATAATTAGCAGGTATAGAAAGTCAATGGTTTAAGAACTGAGAAAACAATTTACAGGCACTCACACAATATATTATACTTTCAAATGAAGTAAAATCGTTTACAAATATTTTTAAAAGTGTTAACTATTACTATATATATTGATTGAATTGGCATTTACTTGGTAAAACTCCATTACAACAAGGAGGAAAAAACAGCAATGTATTTTAGTTCGAATTTTTTTTGTAAGATATAGTTGATAGCTATTTCGGCTCACGCCATCGTCAGAACTATGGCGATTTTGACGATCCCGATTCAGGCGATGGTGTGAGCCGAAATAACTATCAACTATATCTTATAAAAATTTTGTACAACTAAAATACATTGCTATTTTTTCACCGTATTATCTATCACTCTTGATGGAAAGGCATGATATTGAAAATAATACAAACACATTTTTTAGTAATTGTTTCCACAATATATAATATGATCAGGACCGGTTTCACTCATTGCGAGAATTATCATTTGATCAGTTATAATCATATATCATGGTATGATCAGTAAAAAAATAAAATATTAAGGAACTTTTAGTAATAGTTTACAATCAAAAAACCATTTATAGTTGAGAAACAATTATGACAACCTCATTAGCAAGAATAACGAGGGGTATTTTTTTATTATCAAAATAAGAGTACATTGTAGATCTACAGTGCCGGTTAAAAGTAATGCCTTCCACGAAGAAGTGACAGTATATGCATTTTAAGACAATTGAGTGGGATAATATGTTTCAATAAAACAATGTCAAATGTAATGTAAATTCTATCATTAAAGTATTAAAAAATGTAAATGATGGATCACCCACAGTCCTCTCACACTCAAATAATAGTTTATAGTCAATGAACAAATGCAAAATTAATTGCGCAATTACATAAAATTACTGTTCGGCTTAAATCACAAGGTGGGCTTTGGTCGAATGCAAAATTTGTCTCAATCGGCTTTTGTTCATTTACTGTCAATCGAATGAAATCTTCAGTATCAATGTTTTGATGGCTTTGTTTTAGCCTGAGTCACCATCCGCACCTTACTGAAATAAATTATTAAAATCATCCATATACATATACGTCATCAATGCAAAATCAAAACAGTTGGCTCCATAATAATTTCGGTGTATTTTTCATGTCTAAAAAATTGGGAGATTTCACGGAGAGTTTGAAATTAGCTGTTGTCGATGAAGTTTGATTTGACCGGGCCATCTTATTAATTATTTTGACATTTGGCTGAATTCTCCCTTTTAATGTGTTAACTGACACTTCTTGATGGAAATGCATAATATTTTCAACGATAAAAACACATTTTTGGTACAATTTGCACAGTGCATTTCACGATCAGGACCAGTTTCACTCATCGCGAACATTATCATCTGATCACAGTTCGCGATAATTAATAAGCAATAATAGACAATACTGGCGTTGGGTGAGCTAAATATGAAATATATTGTGGAATATTACTAAAAACGTGTCTTTATTGTTTGAAATATTGGGTTAAATGATCGCTTTAGTACAAAAGTATTAGAACTTATATCAAACACACAACTGTTACGAGAATAAAAAATACACACTTTTTTGTTGACCATAAGAATGTTTATTTCTTCAGAGTTTCAAAGGTTCTTTCGATTTTTACAGTCGTACACTGCTTAGTGTTTACATCAGAAAATTGAAAGCTTACCTATATCAATATGACACTTCTTAAAATCAGACATCGAAGTAGCATGTGCATGAACTGCCTTACCTTCCAAATAATGTGTCTAATTGATGTATTCAATTAAATTTCCTACAGCAATCATCGAAGAAATATTTAATATAAATTTTAATTTGTGTACGTAACCTTAATGTGTGGCTTTATATTTTTGCTGTTACAAGAAAATCAACAATGGATTTCATTTTAAATTTTTAATATTGACAATTAGTATAGACGAAAGCACGGTTTCCATGTTAAAAGTAGATCGCACGAAAACAACAATAATAAGCAATGTTGAGATATAAATTACATGTTTGATTACGATATGGCTAACAGCGACCTGCCATCATACTTTAAAATATTAGTTACTTCCTCGTTTTAATGAATTTTCAATGTAATCTTGCACGAATGAAATTGTTGTAAATTATGCCTAATTAGACATTCGAGCCACTTTCTCTTCGCTGTCAATCTCAGACCTTTGCGTCATATTGAACTATCTGAGAAAATTATTTAATTTTGCCAGTATTTATATCAACAGAATGATTTCCTCGTTTTTCGGAGCTAAATTATTAATTGAATGATTGACTGTAACAGATGAAAAGCTAAAAAATAAACCAACCAGATTACTTTATTGTAAATTTTACAAAGAATGAATTATTTTTAAACTTATTAATGATTATAAAAAAGCCGCCAAACAGCAAAACTTTTATTCAAAAATCAGAAAATAAAAGCTATTTACCTGATTTAGTATTATTAAATTATGATTTTGATCTTTTTTAAATACATTTATGCTGATATAAATACACATACTAAGTCAGTGATTTTCATTTACAATTTTACTGTGACCGCATTATAACATCAGCGGATGTGACCGCACCGGTAAAAATTAATTTGAAAAATAAAACACATTTATATTAATATCAATATTTACTACTAAAGCTGTATCATAAGCGTAAGTTCTATCTTAATATGTAATAATATTTTCTAAAGTTATGTATAGTTGGAATAATTCATTAGCGTAGTTTTCTATTATATACAATTACAGTAAAAATATTTTTTGCAACGCCTCTGTCTTAATCTGATCATTATAATAAAGCGATATTATTTTGATTGTTTTTTTAACTATTAGAGAACAAACATTGAGAATTTCCATGAAAAATGATTGACTAATTTGAATTGTTGAAAATTTGTACGATCTCATACGTTTTCTTTTTTCAGGCTTTTTTCAGGTTTTTTTTTATCAGATTATGAAAAAATTGAATCCTTTTTTTTCAGGATTCAGTGTTAAATAAATAGTTACCAAGGCTGTACTGGCTTGCTTCCTGTCCGCATGTTTCTTGGACGGAAACTGAATCCCAACCTGCCGGGTAGACGCAGACACCAACCACTAAGCAAACAGCTGCAACAAGAGAAATTAATATTCAATAACATAAACAGTTTATTTTAATAATAACGGATATTTAAACATCCTCCTATAAACATTGTGATAAATTTTGCGACTTATGTGACAAATCAGCATTATATATAAACAAGGAAAAATATATGTTAATCGAATTAATTGCTCTGATGGACGATTATGTTGACCGCAAAATGGACGTAGTGCGCGATACGTATTTCGAACAGAAACATGATTTTCAAAATAAATTTGCACAATTTGGAAGCGTTGTTCAGGCGACAGTCTATTTATATTGAAATGCCAAGCCAAACTAACTATAAATCACTTGACAGATGACAAAATGGCTGCCAGTTAAAAAATTGTTGCCAAACTTAAAATTCTATACCTCAAAAAAATCCTATATTAGCAGGGTTTTTCGATTCAATATTTATCACGTATACAATATGTTCAATGGTAAATAGTTAATGCTGCGAGGTTGATTGCCTGTTAATTACTTCGAATTTTGAATGGAAAGATTCTTATATTCAAATCGTAAGTGACTGCAATTAAGTATATGTAATAATATTTAATTTATTTATACAAACAAATTATTGAAAGCAAGTTTGACATTATGAAAATTACAGTAGTATACGATCATACAAAGTATGTATGTGTGCATAGAAAATAAATACAAATTGATAATTTCAGACCAAACTGGTTGAAATCTAGCAAGTAACATTTTGAAGCAAACTATTAATTCTTTTCTTTCTTTCTTCCTTTCTTTGAAGAAAGTTTGTGTAATTGAAATATAACCATTTTTCGTTAAAATGCTTTTAACACTGAAAAAGTAGCAATGTATTTTAGTTCTACAATTTTTTTTATAAGATATAGTTGATAGCTACTTTGGCTCACGCCATCTTAAGAAGTAAAATACATTGCCATTTTTTCACCGTCTTATAATGGAGTTCTACCAAGTAAATGCCAATTTAATCAATGCTTTTATTTAGATTATCCCGTATCGCCTTCATGCCTCACGCTGGGAAACATGGATTCAAAAATATCCGGTGGTAAAGAAAGACTTTTACAATTAATGGAAGAAAAGTCTTAGTGTTTATTTTGTAATAACTATCTCAGTGATTAACTAAACAGTTATTTCTATGTTTCATGAAATTCGAAGGAAAAAAATGTTTCTAAAATAATAAATTTAATTATGTATGCAAAAATAGTTTTCAATGCAACACTTTTTAAATGACACGAACCATTTTTAATTTGTTTGAATCAGCTTCGATATATCAGCAAACATAATGTTAATTAACCTGCCATAGTCTCCGTCATAAAAGTGAGATTAATTCGCATGTAATGTATTAATCCAGTAGCGAAAAAATATGCAAATTAACAAACAGACCGACAATTTTCTCTGCGAAAGATTTTACTAGTGACCAATCATTCCTTTTGATTTCATGCGAATCCATTTCTTCCACTAATTACCACACATTAAAAAACATCGTTAAATAACAGGCATAAACAAATCCAAATAAATTATAGAATTCGATATAGCAACACTTCTGAAGTATAATTATAATAGTTCTGAAATTTGTATGTTGACTACATTTCACGTATTAATTGTTTTTTTTTTTTAGAAACTGGTCGATTAAATGGCTTTTAAATACAAATTTCGAGCATTATGAAAAGAATATGTTGAAAGTCAAATAATAAATATAAAATTGAAAATTTTAACGAGGATCGCATGCGTTTATCCTTTTACAATTAATATTTTGAGGATATTTGAAGAAGATGTATAATTTAATGTGATGAGAATAGAAAAATTCAACATATTATTTATAACTAGAAACAAGTATTTATAACTTTCCTGGATAACGAAGGCATGTAAGAATAATATAAACAATTATTAAAATTACTTTTCTTAATTAAAATTAGTCAGCCTACTTGATTATTACGTAAAAGTAGGAAGTTGAATTTATAGAAAATATAAGAAACTGTATATAGATAAACACGATTAATAAGAAAGTTTACTGTTAACGAGACGAATAGCGAATCATTTTTATCGTAAAGAAATACCACTTAGATTGCCAACTTCATACAACGAATAAAATGACACATTTAGCAATACAGTTTACTAAGGACATAACTGCATTGTGCATCAAGCCTAACTCATGATGTGCCTTTAGACAGTGCATGTGAAAATGTCTGGTTGAAGAGCATTTTAAAATATCTTCAATTTAATACCTTCCAATAATTGTTGGAAAACATAATTCAAATTAACAACAGTTTTATTACATACAAAAGTTTAATTTACAAGGGTGTTTGCAAGGAAATCTTAAATTTCAATACAGTTTACGTTATATAATTTATTGATTGAATTTAAATTTACTTGGTAGAACTCCATTATAGAGCGGTGAAAAAATAGAAATGTATTAAATTTTTTATTTTTCAAAATACATTGCTATTTTTTCACCGCGTTATATATTATTTACTTATTTTATATGTGAAGTAACACTTTTTTAAATATGTTAAGATACTATTTTTTAAGAATAATTTTCATAGTTTTTTGATTTTCTTAATATGTAGATATTTTTTTTAATTCAATAGTCAAAGATACCTACAGATTGGTAGCTAATGTTTTGAAAAATCATCCATATTCTATCACATTAGTTGTAAGTAAATGTTCACGCGTTGATTGCAACATGTTCCGCTGATTTTGTATATGTTTTCGTTGATTAACTTTAATATTTTTTTAGTTGTTTTAAACATAACTTTAACATAGTGAAAGTTTATACTCGTTGAGAGAATTGATTTAAGAAATAATGTTACGTAAAGATAAACCAAACAAATCGATTTAATAAATACTATCGAAAATAATTGACAGGTAGGTCAACATGAAAAATAAATAGAATCGACACAATTCATTATTAAGCTTGCGGCGGGTGCTGAGTTGCAATTACGACACTGTTCCTTTGGACTCGGTATGTAAGTACACTGTAATGATGACGAAAATGTACTTACAGCTGAAAAAATTGTGTCAGGCTGGAATGACAAGGCTCGACTCTCAAACCTGTTTCTATTGAAGAGCTTCGGGCAGATCCGTAATGATAGGATACCTACTGTATCGTATAGTTCGTAATTGCAGTCTTGGTATGTGTTGACAGAATGTATGTTAGCTGGTCAGATCTATTACAAGCCAAAGTATTGATTACGAAAAAAATGAGCAGACCAAAAAAATGATGATTCATTGAAGATGTTGTGAGGTTACTGGTATGTATTAAAGAAATGTATTTTTAGCTTGATTCTTCTATAATTCACGCACTTAAATCAATATATATATATTTATGAAAAAATTACTTTTGTATTATATCAAGCATGATTTCTCTGAGCGAGTAAGCATTATATTTTCAGCCGTATTACTATAGTGCTACTAAGATGTAGGCAATGATTCCAATACTACGAAAATTTTAAGGTTGCGCAGACCAACCCGACGAATGCGCAACACAATTAAGTCTTTTTTCTAAACATTTATATTAAGTTTTTGTATATCATATAATGCTTTTTTTGTTGATTTACACAATAATAATAAATATTCAATTTTATAAATTAATATATTTTATTAAATTATTTATTTCTTTTTGTGGCATTAATTTTGAATGTGGACATTATATACTAAATTTTAATGGTTTGTATTAATTCGCACTTAAACTTGACGTAAGTGCGCGGGGGTATTAAAGCTGCTGCGAGGCCGCGAGTACAGGAAACGATTTAAATTGAATTGGTATTTCTCAACTCCAAAAAACAAAAATTGCGAAGAGATTATTTTCGGTTAGAAGTTCGTATGATTTTACAAATAAAATAGAAATGATTAGAAAGTACAGTTTATTACCTCAACTGTCAATTAAATTGTATGATTTTTGAATACTGCCAAGTAAATTAAGACTTATGATACCTAACGTCCGCTAGATGAAAGCATCTAAATTAAGCCCGCACAATATTGCATTAAAATAATACGATCAAACAATTTCAACACCATGAAAGCTTTCTCTTGATCACTTTCTCACAAATAACCAGTGATTACCAGATGATAGGTAATTTCAACAAATAATAACCAATGTCCACATTCGATTTGCATGGGGATTAAATAAATTCCGTCTGATTAGAGTGCAATTAGATACGATTCGAACCCGACACCGTGACATTATAAGTGGTAAACCGATTTTATTTCCATTCAATACGAACTCGTTGATTATCACCGTGAAGATATTTGCATAAATAGAAGCTATTTCTGTTACATTTGTTTTTGTTTATATAAAAAAAAACTCTTAATAAAACTCATAGATAAAATTAATCTGACACAGTGTTACGTGTTTTTGAGTAACGTTAAAAACATGGAAATATTATCGTAGTAAAATACAAATGTCACGTATGCCTGTTGGGCTTCCAAATTACAATAACGAATATTGGATATTACAGGCTCGATGTTAAGATATATAATATATGTATGTATCTATGAATGTTATTGCTTCATTTGATCGGTTTATTTTAAGTCGTGTGTATGAGGTTATTATATATTGTTACCCAAAAACATAATGGCACATTAGTGTAAAAGTAGAATTTTAAGAAAAAAAGCATTTAGTGTAACGCAAGTGTTTTTAGAAAGAAACAATTATGTGCTGATATTTCTCGGTATTATTATAATATTATATTTAAATACAGCTATTATGTGCTACGAGCTTTTATTTTTCAGAAAGATACACAGTTAAGTCAGATTTTTTTTTTTTCACAAATCTATGTAAATAAAAAGGTAATTAAAGATACCTATACTGGTTTATTACTTCAACTCTAAAATCTATACGTATAATCAGACAACAGACAGCTTCAACTCGAAACATTTTAGCCAGATTTTAGAAAAATTAGTTTTACGTTAGCTTAAAGAATTAAATCATAGATTAAAAATGTAAAAATATATTGGTGTCTTTCATTTATTGTGATATTGTTGTTTAAAACTGTAAAGTAAAAAAAAATATTATCAAAACTGCATTCACAACTCGAAACCGTCAAAATGTCAATCAGGTCTTTTAGCCTTTGAAACGACGATATATTGTAGAAAAAACAAATAGGGAAATGTCAGTGTAAAGAATGACATGAAAAATCGGTGAAAAATTGCAATGTATTTTAGTTTTACAAATTTTATTTAAAATATAGTTGATAGCTTTTTCGGCTCATCATTGTCAAAACTATGCTGAAACGTACATTTTAACTGCGCAGAAAAGGTACACTATACATCTTCTCTCCTGTTTTAACAACCTAGCTTATATCGTGCTAGCAAAAAAAAAAAAAAATTTAACTAAAATATACAGGCGGCATTTTCAATAAGCTTAAATACTGGCAGGAGATGATTTATTACAGAAATGCATTAGCCCCTCACAATTGTCTGAGGAGCGGCGACAGACTTATATTTGTTTGTTCGTTTAAAATTTCGTGTGACAATTGTTATCTATTGATTTCATGCTGTTCCAAAGCCATCATCAGTTTAAATAATAAATACTATTTCCAACAAGAGGAGGACTATTCTATTTAGCCTATCCTGTAAAAGATGTATGTCTCTACCGTGAAGCGAACCTAAAGACGTTATTGTTATAAACGTTTCTCGTGCGTTGATAATGATATGCGTAGAGTGAGAAGACGCGATGAAGCAGAGCTCTGTTTTGCGGACAAGATAAAACGTTTGAGAAATTTAAATGAAGCTATGATATTTGTATATTATAAGTGGATACACGAACTATAAAAATAATGAATAATCGACCAGAAAATGTAGGACAGACGTTTTGCGGTGAACGATAATCGTTTTAGAGCCGAATATCTTCGAAAAGAAATCTTTTCGAGATTGGCTGTCTCAGTTGAATTGGTTTCGATTTCTCACGAAGGAAATGTTACACGTATAATCAGACACAGTTTTGTTTTTACTTTAATATCTTATCACATCGATCCAATAAGTACTTTTTATTCTTAATCTGTTCCCGATGAGATATGTAAAGGGTATTTTAACACCGAGTAATTTAAAAAAAATATTGATTAAATCTGCTGTATTTTTGAGCATCAACTATTCACGGATTACAATCAGCCGTCTTAGAAGTTGAGGTATTAGCAGTCAGGTTGTTAAAAATGCGAAAATGGTTTTAAGTAAAATATGCGAAGCGTAACGTATTAAAGGTACACATAGCGATAATTGAAAATTTCATTTTAATAAAACAGGGCAAAATATAAACTACTTTGAATATCTAATGCACTAAACGTTTAAACATTTCTTCGCGTCTTAAAATTGTGAATAGACAGTATGAGTTTCGAAATATTGACTTTCTTCTGATCGATAATGAAACTAGAAAGCTTTGATTGTGGTTTATTTAGATACTAAGTCAAAACTCTTTTTCAATCTAGCTCAACTAAAACGGCAGTATGCTTGAAACAAGCTAAACAAGCTTCGGTGTAAATCGAACTATGTGTCATTAAATATTTTTTAATAAGAAAATCTGAAACGAAAAAAAATGTAGAAAATTAACAATGTCTTAACGTATTGTTTGTTAATTAAATTGACATACGCCGAAAAACCTATACTTTTTATCAGGGCCGTTGAGTCGCCGTGGTTTGGTTTTGGACTCCGGAATACTTTTTCGATTAGACGGGTTTGAAGAATATTTGACAAAAATAAACTTTTTTAAGTCGGGTCGTATTGGTCAATGTCGGAGTTGGAATCGTCTTTTTTTAACGACTGCACAACCTTGCTTTTTATACATACTGCAACTTCCGCAGTTTCTTATCATTGTTTTTTTAAAATGGTTACACAATTTATATTCATTTTCCTTTCCGTACTCTCTTAATAAAGATTCTGGAAGACGATTAATTTTAAAGGAATAATTAAAATATCCTAACGCATACTGACCACAAGCGTTCAGAATGCAAGTGTTTTCATTGTATTTTATAACAAATATGTATGTATATGTACACAAAACGGATTCATTCAAGTACTTAAATCAAGAAAGAATTTTGTGTTAATTATATCAAATTAATAATGAACAATATTATGTTACATTCTTAGTTTGTAAGTCATTCTTTGAATTCTCTTAGCGTGCAGTAAAACAAGTTTTAACAAAGTATTAAAAAACCGTGTTACATGACACAAGTAATGTAAGATAAATCCATTGTGATTTTAAATGGCCTTCACAACTTTGTGGGCGCAGACTTGTCAAACTGCAGGTATTCGGTATCTGTTCTTTCGCAAGGTAGACAACTTTTTACTAGGAATATAATATTTCCTAAGCGATGCACAAAAGATGACACATTTTGATATAAAAAGTAATAATTATCGCGACGGTAACTGAATATTTATTGCAATATCCGAATATAATAAGCTTATATTGTGAATAGGATTACACTACTATGACAATAATAGTATTTTGTATCTCACAAATTATTCTACGTGATTCGATTTTTAAATCATAATTGCTAAGCTAAGTACAGCTCATTAAATCACATAATAAGCTACAGCGTGATATTATGTAACATATGGTATTCAGCTGACAATCTGTATTATGATATTGACTGATTACTCTCAACGAGTTTCTAAAAAATAGATAATTTTAATTCAATTGCTATCTAATGTATCATTCAAAATAGAAACTCAATAACCATTGCTCTAACAATAAATAACATAGATCACTTTTAAGTAGTGTCAACTCTCACTTCTTGATGGAAAGGCATCATATTTTAATAATAAAAACACATTTTTAGTACTTATTTTCACAATATATATATAACCGAAACCGGTTCTGATCAAAAAATATATTGTGCAAATAATCTGATAAAAAATAGAGTTTACTGCAATTTCACATGAAAAATGAGCTACTATTTTTTTTTTGTAAATAGTTTTACATTTAGAGAAAACAACAGCTTTAAAAAAAACTACTTGAAAGGGGATACATATTATTTTCCTTTTGTTGTAGTGTCCATAAACTTATATAGAAAATATCTAAACAGATTACGATAGTAACAAAGAAAACATTTTAAAAAGTAAAAAAAAAAATAACATGGATGACGCTCGATATAAAGCGTAGTCAACAATTTCATGTTAAGCAATAAATGGAATAAATCAATTAATAGGAAACAATTTAATACGTTGGTATGACACACATTTCAACTTAATATGTTAAGCTTAAATGTACTTATAAGACATATTAAGAATTGTTAGTATATTGAGGAGGGGAGTTTTTTCGAAATAGTTTTATTAGTGTGGTCACTGAATGTTTGTCAGTTGTTGACAATGAAGAGAGGGATAAAAATTGCCTGAAAATTATTGACATAAAGTCCCTTAAGCAAAAAAGTGATACAAGAGTCATATCCGATAAATTTGCATTGTGCTTCGATGAAAATAAATATATAAAATCGAGAATGTTACATGGTATAAATATTTTGAGAAACTGTGTATTGCTTTTTAAGAATTTGAAATTGATCTAACAGCAATTGCCAGAGGAAAGGTATTATATATGTTTTTCAAATAATGTTATCTTAGATCAAATAAACTAAGACACAAAATGTGTTTTTTTTAATTATTTTAATGTATATATTTCTTAAAGAAAGTGGTTCGAAATGATACTTCGTTTTCTAGTTGAAAACAATACTACCAACCGCTGCAAATATACTCAATTGTTTGTATTATTGAGTTTTACATAAATAATAATATTTATAAGGTAACGCTAAGTTTGCTCACTGTAATGACAGTTTTCTCTTCAATAATCGCAATTGTCACAAATAATAATGGATAATTTCAATAAACGACATATTGTTTCGCTGATAACCTAGATTTTCATAGAAAACTGTCAGCCCATTGCATGTTATTTCGACACGATTTTACCCGCAGGTAATGCAACATAATTATATGAAAGATTATTATATCTAACGCTAAATAAAATAGGAAAAAAATCATGTGGGTTTTATCAGATCGACAGTTCCTTTCTGACATGTTTATATTTTTGTTTATTGCTTGAAAATATAAATTTTGTAATTCATTAAGTAACTGTATTCAAACAGAATGATTATTGCGGAGAAACAACGATCTTTTTAATTTTTGAAAATACGTCATAATTTTTATTTATTTTAAAAATTTAAAATTTTCAAAAATATTTCATTAGGTATTGATTATCAATGATAGTTTTTTACAAAAAACATAATACTCAATGCGGAAAACTGTCTAAAGAAATAATGGAGTACTTATAATAAACTTAATTATTCCTATAATTGTATTGTGTTTAGAAAAATAGCATTTATTGTTATGCTATAAATTAAGTCAAGAATTTTCTGACAACTCAATGCATATGTTCACTAAGCTAGGAAATAACGTAAAAGCTTTCTTATGGAAAATTAGAGCTTTTACTAACAACTTAAATACCGACTCTTGAATATTGAAATTCTATGTGTTGAAGTATGTCTCAAGGGGCATTTTTACTATTTAAATTCTATTAATCAGAGACTTTTTAGCGTATTTAGAATTAAAAAAAATAATATACAAAGCACTTCAACATATGAAAACAATTTTTTACTTGCAAGAGTTAAACGTCACGTAATTGACAATAAATGAGTTACAAAGGTAAAATTTACATAGTTGCATTGTACTAAAATGTAGGTGAGTAAGCACTTCAAAATTTTCCTACATGTTATCAATATAAAAATAGACATTCTGTACATTGATAATAATTATTCCTAAAGGCAATTATTATTGGGATTTGAAAGTAAGACGAATTTAATGATTAACACCAATTTCAAACAAAATTCTGCTACATATGAATATTTTTGAATTGAATGATAGCAATTTTACGAATAGATTATCGATGGAAAGATAAAGAACTTTCCCATACCATATTGAATTTAAAATTATAATTTTACTTTCGAGCGATTATTATTATAGAAACGACGATTAATCGTGTGAAATAATCTCCTAACTCATATGTTTTATTATGATACTGTTTCTTACAATATACTAAGTGTTTTTGTAACAACAACGCGATTGTGACTTAAACATAACATAAAATTAAGAAAGACAATGAGTTTAAAATTTTCCTCACAACAGCAGATAATCATAACCCGTTTCTATTTTCCCGCAGGAAAGAAATTAAGTGCATTTGATTTGTGTATATATTGATTAGTCTACGAACATTTACTGATTCATGGATTGTTAATTTAGTAGGAAACAGTTATTGTACAAATTAAACAAGGGCACATTTATAATAAAAAAGTGCAATATGCAATTATGATAGCAATGATGTTCACCATCTGGTGTATTTTGACTAGCAAACCTTTGAAACAATCTGTAGGGCAAATATCTAGTTCCTACACATATGTGATATGTGATACCAGCAGAATATGAATATTCAATAATAAACTCTTAATAAAAGTTTAAAAAACTCATCATTGTAAAACCTTAAATTTACACGATTCATTGTCAAGAAATTTTGTTACGTTCGCGGTTAGAAACTGTTTGATGTTCGATAATGTGTTTATGAAAATATCAGAGTAGCAAATAAATGACTTAGCATTTCGCTACAACAATTTGGCAATATTCCCGTATCAAATAATTTTGGGTGTCGTTCCAACATTCTGTTTTAATTTGTAAGTGATGTTCCAAGGTTCAAATCAATCCGTGCGTATCGAATGGTTCTCTTACATCGGTTATGGCATCGGTTTTGATATCCTTGATCCAGTGAGATTATATCATTTAAATTTCTCATGAAAATCAATGCATTTATTTTTACTATAAACCCCACAAGAATAAAGGTGACTTGTTCATACAAGAGCGTATGTATAGTTGATAGCTATTTAGTCATCACTGGGTTTTAATCAAAAACATTTTTTAATTCTCGTAGAACCTTTTACACTAATGAATTAATCAACGATTTCTGAATAAATTTCCAAATGATTTCTCAGTCTTGTTTAATTTGTTTCGCTCACAAAATGATTTCGACGCATACTTTTTAAGTATTTCAAAAATATACTTCATTGGATTATTATTTTCAATTGATTACTACAAGTGGTTTATAATTATTACAATCTCCCAAAATGGTGTAACCTAGAAAGGATGTAATCAAAATGAACAATGGTGTGAGGTGTGACTCTCCCGCCATGAATGAATGGAAACTGACCTATTTTCGCAACGTTTACTGTGTACAAGGAAATTTGATAAAATCATTTTAGTGAATCTAATCAGTTACCAGCAAGCTCGTCAATTGAAAACACTGGAAGTGATGACATTTCAAAAAAACAAAGCGGAAATTATTTTAAAAAACGCAAGCTAATCATACTGTTTCGTAAAATTGGTGTCATTCAACAATATAATTAATTATTTTTAATATGTAAGTAAGAACATATATTGTAATCAGCAGGTAAAATTATTGCATAAATAACAATAATTATGTTGAAATACCGCATAATTTTATTTATTATTTTTTTAAGTATTCAAGTATTCTTGTCGATCAATAGTTTCCAGTTTAAAATCTTGACAAGCCTTAAAAAAGTACTATTGTTTAATTTGACATTCGGATTGGAAAAATTATACATAATGAAGAGAAAATTTAAATAAAAATGTTATTGATAAATTTGTTTTTTATTGAAATCAGATGTAGTAATCCCGCTTGCAAAATTTTATGGATTCAGGATTCTGAACTATTAACCAGCTTCTGTAAAAAAAGTATATTAAATAGATAGTTCTGACGATGGCGTGAGCCGAAATAGCTATCAACTATATCTTTTAAAAAAAATTGTAGAACTAAAATATAATACATTGCTATTTTTTCACCGTGCTAAGTATAATATCTTAAAATTTCAGAGAAAAATTCCGGAATTCAAGATTCTTACAGAAGAAGACGAGAGCGACTCAGGAACCCAAATAAAATATTTGAGCTTAACATTACAGGTCTTTTCAATGTGGCATCAAATGGGCGGATGGGTAACACCATCACTTAAGTTGGTATGGCATAAAAATGAATACAGAGGTAGCTAAGGTTTGCCGAAAAGCATAGCACGTCTCGTTTATAAATTATATTTAATAACATAGTATTTTTAACACAAATATATGTAAATAATATTCGGGTTTGTGGGAAACAACGATAAAACGATGGATTAATTTTCAAACAGTACAGTGGAACCTCGATCAACCGTTCTCGCATAATACGTTTTCCCGGATGGAACGCTTATTTTTTATAGTCCCGTAAAACTCCCATAAGAACAATGTTAAATAATCCCGCATTGACCGTTTCCCACTTCCCCGATTCCCTCGATAAACCGTCTAAATATTTTGGTCCCGTCACAAATATTATCCCGATTGACAGTTTTTATTGCATATTTCTCCGTATCTCGGCAAGCAAATTTGACACAGCCGAGTGCAGGTGTTATGTCTGGACAAGTTGGAATTCGCTGTACATGTTAGACGTAACGCATTAGACGCATGTGCTTTTTTTAGGTTGAAATCTACCACACGCGTATTATTGTTTATGATGCAAATGAAGAGTTGTTTAAAATTCATGGTTATAATGATTCCTGTACATACAAACTTTTAGTCACAAGTTTATTAACAAGTCTTTGTTCCGGTTAAAGTGCCAAATAACAAAGAAGCAAACTAGCATAAAGGACTTTTTTAAAAAATAAATTTTATATACAGTATGTACAAGTAACTAATAAATAAATATTTTTTACGATTTTACTTGTTTATTATTATTTGAAGCTTTCCCGCATTAACCGTTATTTTTTCAGAGTCTCTTGGAAAATGTAAAATCGAGGTTTCACTGTACATACATATTATCAAGATAATTTAAAAGACTATTTTCTGACAAACTATAATGTGGCGATTTTTTTTTTCAAATCATTTCCAATCATTTAGGAAAATGGGAGTTGTGATCAGGACTGTGTAGTCGGGGTCAGAGTCGTGTTTTTGGCCAATGTCGGAGTAGTGAAAAACGAGAGTCTTCGACTACCTTTCGATTAGACGATTTTGACGAGTATCACAATGAACAATTTGCCGGATTGTTTGGTTGAACTTATATTTGATGCTCATAGATAGGAAAGGTAGGAAGGTTAAGCTCTTAGACCAAACTGTGTTTTTGGTGAGACGAAGTCGATTTAAAATTGAATCCTTTAATTAGTTAGAATTTTAAGCCCATATCTTATATCTGCCACGCTTAAGTTCAAAAATATTTATTTTATTTTGAGATTCACCTTGTCTTAAAGTTTGTCATTTTTATTATACCAAATAATAATGCAGGCGTTGAATAAATAATTAAATCATTTTATATTAACTCACAACGACACTGAAGGAAAACGCGTCCGTAAAAGGCATCATCTTCTAAATACGATGTCATATAATATGATGTATGCAATATTGCGCCATAATTCTTTACAATATAACTTGTACAATATTACCTTACCTAATACTTAAAAATTAAATTTACTCAATTTCTTACTACAAATTCCGTTGCATATTATAAATTTCGAACGAAATCGTGACCTGGGTTACAAGCCAAAAGATTCAGTACTAAGTAAATGTGTATTAAAACTTTAAAGCTCATTAAAAAGCGTTTAACTATTGTTTGATTATGATAAGTAAGTCATAAGTTTACAGTACCATCTAACGAACATATAAGTAGGTTTTTAAAAATTACACATAATAAATAACCGTTAAAGAAGACGGCGACTGACATTAGTTTATGGTACAATTAAATAACGTAACTGCTTCAAAATATTTCTGATGTTTTAATTGAAATAAATATTTTGTATGCTATAATGTCTTGTAGATGATTTGTATTGCTCGGTCTGGCGAGGTTCAACGTCGTTCAAATAATAAAAACACATTTTCAGTTTTTTTCATTTTCACAATATATTTTATATTTAGGACCGGTTTCGCTCTTCGCGAGAATTTTCAACTGATCATCGGTTGATAGTGCTCGCAATATATAGTGAAAAAATAAAAGTATGCCCGACTTCTTGAAAAATTCTATCAGTGGTCTAACTTTGACAGTGCTTAATGGAAGATTGTTTTGTTTCGATCAAGTTCTTTTAAAATATTATTAAAAATTCAAGTAAAAGTGTATATATTTTTTCGTTAAAATAATTTTATGTTTATATACAATATCAATGACATTTTTTTTAAATTTTAATATTTACAAGATAAAAAAATAACATATTATTATATAAGACGCTTGCTAAAAAACGAACAATAATACACGAATTTTCAATATGAGATAACTGACATGTTCTATCTATTATGTGTAGTAAAAAGTCCTGACGTTTTTTTTAAATGAAACTCAGTGTTTATTTTAGTATTTTTTTAAATTTTTAATTATAAAAAGTAATTTCCCTGTCTATCTATAACCTTCTGCTACCTATTAGACAAGTCTAAAATCCATTTAGTAAAAAACTCAACTGATTTGGAATTAAAATAGTCGGAAATAGCGTTTTTCACGTCATTTTTTGTTTGAAATTTCTTATCCCTAAAAGTTTTTCATATTAAACGGAATAAATGGTAATCCGATTGTGCTAGATCTGGTAAATAAGCTGGATGCAATAAAGTTTTCCTACCCAACTCCTGGATTTTTTCCCAGGTCATATTCGCCACATGCGGTCGCGCGTATTCGTTTTGCAGTTTATCGTTGCGTCCATTCATCCTGCTCAGCCTCTTTCGTGTCAAAGCTGCACTTAATTTGTTTAATTGGTCACAGTATACTTGTGCTGTCATAGTTTCACCATATTTTAACACTTCATAATGAATTATTCCTTTGAAATCCCTCCAAACACAAAGTAAGAGTTTTTTGGATGTAAACCAGTTCGAGGGGTCGGAATCGGTTGTTGTCGACGATTTAGATATTGTTTTTTCTTCGATATACTCGTATATAACACCTACTTTTAATCTCCAATAATCAGGATTAGAAAAAATGGTCGTAAAGTGTGTTTTTTTTGCAGCAATTGGCACGCGCTTAGTCGCTGCGCCTTGTTCCGATCGCTCAACGCGTGTGGTGTCCAAATTCCTACTTTTCGAATTTTTCCTAGCCTTTTCAGGTACTTTTGTGTTATGAACCATTTAGTACCGACTATATTGGACAATTCCTTTTTTGGTAGCATAGGATTTTTTTCGATTTCAGCTTTCAGGGCGACTTCATCCACTGTATTAGGTCGTCCACTTCGAGGGTAATTGTCAATGCTTAAATTGCCAAATTTTAATTTTGTAAACCATCTCTGACATTTTCGAACCTTTAACACGTCTCTATAAACGTCGCAAATGTCTTTAGTGGCGACGACTGCACTGTTCTGGGCGTAATATTGAAAAAGCATGCAACCGCGCAAATATTCATATGAAGGGCAAAGGTCGGTCATTCTGTTTGGGGCGAATGAACCTATTTTTTATATACTGAACGTAACTTGAGATGTCACACAACACGAAAAAAAATATTATGACATCTTATTTAACCAAAGGCCCGAAGCCGACCGATTTTAAGACACGCGAAACAAACGAAAAAAACAAATATGTAGAATTAAGTGTAAAATATTTGACCAACATTATGGGAACTTCAATGCTATGGTATTACTAAAACCCGATATTTCTGGATCACTATACAATTATATTTACTTATGAACGGAAATGTTAAAAAAATATATTATGTCGTTGTTTTACGTTTCATTGAATAATGACGAGCTTTGTATAATAATAGTGATACGGTAATTTTCATATAAAATGTTTAGAAACCAAATTTGAAAAGTATAAAATGTTTTGAAATTCAATTCATATACATATTATAGATGGTTTACAGCTAAGAAATAGTATATTTGAGGAATGTATTAAATTAAATAGCATTACCGACATGCCAGATTGCGAAGTCACGATTTGGTTCATTTAAACTTTAAATACTCTAATATCATAAGTTTACGCATATTCAGGGACGGCTTGGTTAGATTTAAAAAATAAACTACTCATGTAATACTTGATAAAATTAATAAAAAAACATCAAGAAGAAGTTAATTTATATACACAATAGAAAAATCAGAACATAACGACATTATGTTAATAGCAAAAAAAAATATTTTCTACATTTTTTTTTTAATTTTGAAAAAAAAGATAGTTTGTTATTATACTGTGTTTTTTTAATTATTTAGAAAACATAGACACCTTGTTTTTATTTATGAAATATGTTAAAAAAAATTTTAAAATACACGATGGTTTCATTATTTGAAAAGTTGATTTAATAGTTATGGTTAATATACTATACGAAGGTAGATAAGATTGACATAATATTTTTACGTATTTTAAGGCAGCGAAGGTAAAACTTTTACTTACTAAGCTTTACACACTTTAAAATCAACTGCGTAAAACAATCAACGATAGTTTCTTATGAAATCTAAATTACTCAGTTACCTGTACAAAGATCTTTGTTACATTTTTAAAATGAGAATTCGATAACTTTTTTTCATATATTTTTTTTAATTATTCCGCTGTTATATTAATATACGATACATTGATCAATTAATTTTGTCAATCCTATCATAGGTACAATTTTTTGTTCATTCAACATTCTAAATAAAATTTGAATGCACTTTGGCATTCGGTTTAAGGTGGATTGAATATTGATTCAAGGTTTTCTATTTACAAACTATAAATGTGTGAATAAATATCTTACCCCACGCATATTTAATGTTTCTGACTCGAAGTACTAAATATACTACAGCGAACTACCGGTAGCTTAAGAGCCAATGTTTAGCGACCGCTGGTTAATTTATAAAATAAAATTTAATAAATTTATAAATGCAATTAATAATAGCTTTAATTCGAGAGCATGAATATTTACGTTGTCTGTAATTTCCTTCCATTCATCTAATCACGTTAAAACAGGGCTTATTAGGAACGGTTAGCTAATTACTAGCCCTGTCTTAGCCATATCTTTATATCCTTACTCTCTAAATATAAGAGAGATTGAGCAACTGAACAAACACGAATATATAAATAAGATTTCTAAACATAAACTCATTTCAATTCTGGGATTATACCGGGAATAGAAATCTTTATTTTGTTTACAGCTGTTTTATTGTAGTTTTATTAAGTGGTTGTTAAAAATGTAACAAATAAATCTTTATCAGTGTTTTATTTATGTTAATCATAATCTTTAACACATGCTTGGCAACAGTTTTTGTTTTCAATAAACACAATGAATGTACAAAGAAATCAATGTTTCAAGAAAACAAAAAAAAAACAACAGAATCACTTATGCATCCATAATATTAGAAGTAACTTAACACAACTCTGAATTGAGAGAATCTACTGTAGATTTTGATAAAATGTGGTCTTATTAACTATTGCTTTAAAACGATTCACTTCTTCCCTTTATTGGCAGTGTTATATTGTTGTACATTTTTTTTAGCTATGTACAAATATCTTGATCTTTCTTTATTAAGGTCACTTAACATTCTGTTTTTTCGACTTCATTTCAGGATCTTATTTTTTTTCATTAATTCTTCCTAAACTCCACAATAAACGTGTAGGAAAATAATTACGTTTCATGGTACGAAGTCAAGTTTTTAATTTTAAACATATTTTCGTCATTGCGTGATGTTGCATAGCATATTTATTTCGACTTATACAAGGCCAAAATGAGAATTCTGCCATCCTTAATAATATCAAATTGTATGATGCGGATATATTTTTTGAGAAATCGTGGACATGAATTGTATGTTCTTCTAAAGTGTAGAGCCAGTCTGCAAACGGGGATGCTAATACGAAGAGCATTAACAATGTTCAACAGTATTGCTTTGGATCTCAACATATTCCATATGGACTAGAGTGACTTCAAGTGAATACCATTTTTTTTATGTATTAACGTAGATTTTCTATGAGCTTGCTTGGTTGACTTTCTTTCTATCGTTGCTTTTTTTTTTATTGTTTAAATTATTTAATATTTTGACGTTGCAAAGGCAATATTGTTATAATTTTTAGCCGTAGTACATCGAAACCATGTTTTACAATGTCCGAGTGCATTATTATTTATCAATTTGCTATGTTATAAAAAAAACTCCAAGGAATACGTTTGAGAATACAATAGATGATTTTTTTATAGTAAAGAATTTCAAGCGTGATTTGTGTTTGAAGTTAACCAAGAAACCGAAAATATATTTTAATATCCACGATAAGTTTTCATAGTACGAAATATGTACGGCTTACCTATAATAGTTAGGTATTGTATAACGACAGTGATAAGAACGTGGCGTTTCCAAGGCCTTATAAGAAAGTACACTTATTCAAATGTCAAAGAAATAGTGATTGAACGTACGATACCGAGCAGAATAAAGTAGGAAATATAACAGAGTACTTATTATATCAGACTATGTATAATATATTACTAAATTAACTTGCACCACTTCCTTGTTAATAAAATAATAATCACAAACAATAAAACTGAGATATGTTATACAATATATACAGTAAAAGTTTATGAAGGTATATATAATATATATAAAATCCTTATTATTAAAACATATTTCCTAATTATTTTAGGTATCAGAAACGTTTGTTCATTGCATTACAGAATGGAAGGTTTAATAAACTTACTAAAATCTTTTTAAAGTAGATATATATATTTTTATGATATAAAAACACTTTTGATTGCAAAGATTTCTGTGTCTGAACTTAGTCCAGCTCTACAACAATTTATTGTAAATTTCCTGTTAAATACAGAGAGTTTTGCATTTTTATAGACTAGATAAGTCTTTACTATGGGTGAAACATGAAAAAATCAAGAGACAAGACGGGAAATGTGATGAAAACCTGAATATTATTCCAACCATGCCCGCTCTCAATGTGACTTGTTTTAACAGAACCTATTCTACAAAAACAGATAGAAGTTTAAGTTAAGAAGGAGGAAATGTGGACATAACATATTTATATTGAAACTAAAAAAAATCCACAAATCAATTGATGAAGTGTCAAATTGAGTATAATAAAAACGTATGCGTAAATTTAAAAATCTTGGCGTTAGAGACCCATTAAAAAAAACATATCCGTTGCCTGCTTAGAGTATTGGGCCACTGCACGGTTCCAGCTAGTCTACCTGATATGTTCCAAACCATTCCAGAAGCAAAGCACACAATTCCTCCGAGTACATTGTTTTAATGAAATTTTTTCATCAACGGCCTAACAAGGCAACTGAATCCATCAGGGAAGAGGGACAGACACGATTCAGATTGTCCAGAGGAATCCGTAGTGTTTTTCCAAGTTGGATCCAGCGTTGCCTTTTCTTTTTTGAGCTGGTTTGTCCACACACTTAACTCCGAGTTCATGACAAATTCAAACGAAAGTACACATAGTGTTCCCAACAACCATCCGTTTTCGAGTATAATATAATGTAATCCTGCATTTTCGCAGGGTTCCGTGACCAAAAATCGTGAAGTTATTTACTTTCCGAATATGCTAATTGGTTCTAATCAAGTACAACCATGCGTCTCAGACACATAACTTCCCATTGCGTTTTTTTAGCCGCATTTTCTTCTGTGAGTTGCATTATCTTTCTGGTATTGCTAAGATTTTTATAATCTTTATGCTCCACCAAAATAAGAGCAAGCAAGTGAATAAACTTAGTTGAAACTTTTTAAAATTTTAATATATATAAACAAGGAACATTTCAGGACTGAATCGAAAAAATAATAATGTGTTTAGAAGGTCGCTCTGCTAATCATTTACGAATAAGTCTGAAACGATTTAAAATTTGTCAAATTAGGTTATTCGCTTGGCGATTATGTAAGCCCATTGCTTTTTTACAGGCTAACCATCTGAAAAACGAGAAGTGATGAAGCGGAAATCCGGAGATCAGGCAAAAATGATGAAGCCAGTTTTTATTGAACTATTTATAGATTGCTGTTAAGTCCTATATGTTATAAATGCATCTGGTGAGTGAAGAAAATTCATGATTTTTTTGTTGTTGTATGGAAACCCAAATTTCAATCAGGATGATTTTTGAGCTATAAATGCATGATGTTGGAAGATATAAAGAGATTTGGAATTTTTTCAATAACGATAAATAGGATAAAATACCAATCATATCGAATGCCTTGAATTATAAGAAAAATGGAAGGTATATCTTAGAGAAATGTAAATCTACAAGTCTTAATATTGCTACAAAAAGGATCAATTAAAATTATTCCTTCACATATATATGCATAGATTTTGACTTAATAACACAGAAGATGAAATTTTTAATAGTTTTGCTGCTAACTAAGAAAAAACAGATATGTTATACAACAGACATTTTGATTACCATTTGCTTCATAAAAAAAAAACAAAATAAATGTTGATTTATTACAATAGTGTTTTTATGTCTCCTGTAAAGTCTGCGAAATGCTGCATAAGGTGTTTTGGCTATTACAGTATTAATTTACATTTTTTTAACATTCATGTTCATTCAACAATTCATTTAAACTACATTTTTTTTATATAAATGTATTTGTTTCCTTATTCTTATATCTATAATAAATCAACAAACGTGTCGTTATATAAAAGACATCTATACCAAATAAAAAAATTCTTAATGTGTATTTATGAAATAATAATAAAATTTATTATCCCTTACCCGATAACAATTGCATCCACCCGCAGATATGGAAGACTGTAGTCGATTGACAGAAGAAAAATAGAAGCATAGCGCAAATTGTAAATAAGGCTACAACCACAGCTATCCCTACGGAGATGGTTGCAATCTGGAATATCAATCCAGGAATTGAAGAGAACTCATCAAGTCTACCGGTGCAGACTTCTCCGGTATCATCAACTCGGCATACTTGCCAGATTCCGAACCTACCGGGATACTCCGAATCAAGGTCTCCGATCCATTCCGGAGTTATAAATGCCACTACACTGATAATCGCATAGCAAATTGTAAAAATAGCCCACAAAACACCGATTGCTTTTGAATTTCTGACGTAATTTGTAGCATACATGTGAGTTGATTCAACGTATTCTATTTTGGAACCCATTTTTGAAAATATAACCTCAAATTTTACTCAGGTACACATATATTATTCCACTGTTTTGTCACGATTTATTCACTGTTAAATACACTTATATTTTAACCGATCATGCGTGGAATATCAAGAACCAACGGTATTCAGGCGTGACATATTTTCCTGTATTCAACAGGTCAAAAAATAATGACGTTTACTACAAATGAACGCTCACTGACACAATATTGAAAGCAGGGTGTATTCGATCTATACGCTCGATTGCACCTACTAATCACAGTTATTGAATATTTTCACGGGTATCACTGCACGAGCCATACAATTTGCCTCAATATGTGTATTATCCGCATAACTTATACGGAAATAACGACGGATTCCACGTCAAAATTGTTTTTAACAAAACGCATAAGGTTAATATTTTTACAGCGATGTGTTAGTTCCGCGAATCAATAGATCCGCTTTGCAAGCAAAGAAACAATGACACACACCTGCGCGAAAATAACTACACAATGACAAGAAAATATTTTTAGCCTGACGGCTGTGATTTAGAAAGTAAAGTAAACATCTGCGCCAGGTAGATAAATAATTAATGCAGAATAACAGCGTATTAGTAAATTGTTACCATTGACAGGTGTCAGTATTGCAGTTTTTTTCCTAGAAATAAAAATGATTTTATATTTATTATGTACGGCTAATTATTTGTTCTTAGATTTCCTTTGCTCACTAACACACTTAACTATTCTAACTTTATGAGAAAGGTTTTTTTTTTTAACAAAAATTCTTTTAAAAGTTATAATTTAGTTTTGTATTATCTCATTTACTGCATTCTATCGGATTTCTTTACAAGCATAAATATGACCGACATTTACAAACTTTTCCATGACTACGTAACTATTTAACCTTTTCATTAAAAGCTTTTTGTAATCACCAATAGATGTCCAAATATAGATAACGAGTAAATTAGGTAATTAATTATAAATATATAAGTTTTGCAATGCAGTAAATATAAAACTGAGTATACCATATAAACTTTACGAAAAAAATAAATTGTTAAATATGAGACGGATAGTTGATTTTTGTGGACAACGCCAAAAATGATAGGTATACCATCTTTGTTACCTATTTTCCCGTAAATACTGTATGTATCTATTTCAAAAAATCCTGCAAAATTTAAAGACTGCAGAAAGTATCTGACCTTACGCACCTTCCAATTTTATGTGCAAGATGTCCGACACACACGGGTGGCTTGTTTTATGGGGCGGCAAAATCCAGTAACTTTTTTACACGTGTAATTATGACACCGTAATATGAAGAAAAAAACCTTATCGTACAAAAAATAATTTGAAACCTTAAAACATTATCTAATAAATAGATCATTTACTTTTTTATCTTTTCTAAAAAAACACTTTTTTAGTGTCGATTGATATAGTTTTAATTTGCGTAGTTATTTAACGGACCATTTCATTTCCTCAGTGATATACAGATCGTTGACTTTATCACATTTGTTTTGTGAATATAATATTAATTTGTTAATTTGATATTGAGCTTACCATCGAATTCATCGAAAGCATATTCAAGTTTGAATTGATACAACTTTGTGCGATTCCATATGTATAGTCACTAACGACCCTGGTTTCGCCTTTCGGCATCTTCAGGCATTCTATTACACGGGTGTAACAGAACTAGTATATTCATTTACGATCAATAAAACAAATTAGAATCCTTCATCAAAATGCATTTAATTTAAAATTCAGCTAACATATTAATTATTCAACAATACAATTATATTTAAGAATACAAGTTTGTATTTTACAGCCATGCCTACGTACAATAATAATTTAATATTGGTCACCATGTAAATGTGCTCATATTTCATTCTATTCATTCAAAAATAAATATTACATGTGCATAAACAATTCAAATCGGAGAACCATGAATCTTGGGGGAGAGACCAAGTTATTTACAATATAAGAAGAAAAAAATGAAGTACAATTATATTTAGTAAAATTTCATCTATAATGTGGTAAGTATGGTGTAAAATTCATTATATTCTATTTCATTACAAAAAAATATCTTTCTATTTTTGAAACTGTACAATGTAGTGGTATTCTAGAATTATAATACAATATTTTCAAACACATATCATACAAATAAAATATTTTATTGTATATTCAGGGAGCATATTTTTTCTTCCTCTCTTCTCCCCATCGTCACAATATGTTAATATGTTTAACCCTGTGTCTAAGCGACATTACAGAAAGCCCTCTTACAAGCTTCTGTTTTAGGTATGCTTTAATATAATACAAAAAATCAGACACGAAAAAATGATCGATTTCCTCTCAAAAGTCAGTTTGTAAAATTTACCGATATAAACACTGCAAGAGATTAAATTGAAAAAATTTTGACCATCATTATAGTATTTTTATTTTAAATTTGAATTGTTGCAACTTTGCACGATTCCATATGTCTTATCACAAACGACCCGGGTTTCGCCCTTCGGCATCTTCAGGTATTCCATCACACGGATGCAACAGAACTGACGTAAAACAAACAGTAAGTATCGTATATATAATATATTAAAATCATTATTAACAGGAATCTACTTTCCAATAGGCAAGTATAGAAAAATAGAAAAAAATTAATTGTTTAATCAGGAGATTTTAGAAATTAATAGAGGCCAGTTATTAAATTCAAACTTCATTCTTAACGATCAACTCAATGTTCCCAACTCCCCCTTGTTGTACCCTTTACGTGAGATCGGTTCAATGAATCGACAATCTCATGACGATAATTCTTATGTCTCATCACTAGATGTTTTATATTAGGTATCCTTTAAATAAAAGAAGATACATTTATAATTTAATTACTTGATTCAAATTTGTTGAAAACCCCATTTCAATAACGACAACTCATTAGCAAGATCGTTGATGAAAGTTGTTATAGTTAATTATTATTGGATTAATATTGTTACATTCTTTTCAGCTGCAATCTTTTGCTTGCCTATTGGTAAGTAGATTCCTGTTAATAATGATTTTAATATATTATATATACGATGCTAACTGTTTGTTTAACGTCAGTTCTGTTGCATCCGTGCGATGGAATACCTGAAGATGCCGAAGGGCGAAACCCGGGTCGTTTGTGATAAGACGTATGGAATCGGACAAAGTTGCAACAATTCAAATTAAATATTGAAGTTCCATCAAGCACCTTCAGTCGATATCATAAATTGTATTTTTATGTCTTTAACATATACATTTCAATTTCATTTAACACTTTGAAATATCTCTCCTTTAAATATATCGCTTAGATGCATAAATATGGAATGGAATAGAATAATCATTAATATTCAGATTTATAAACACAATTCTGTACAGTTCCCGAATGATTTCAGCTTTCGCTGTATCTCATACTTACGAATAGGTGAATCGTTCTTTTTCACGATCGCCTCTATTTATTATACATCGTCGGACATGATTGAAAAAATACGACAGGATAGCTTTTGTTCCTGCAATTTGTTTGGGTACATGCGATAAAGATATGTGATAGTAATATAATATATAAATTTCCTGAATACATATAGCGAGAGATAATAATTATCGATAAGGAATAAGGTATTGTACAATATATAAAAACAAAACATTTCTTGGTACACATTTACATTATCTTCTCAGGTATATACAATATGCTAAGACCAATATTAAATACTTAATATTATTAACAAAGCTTTTCATATAAACTATAATATATTATACATAGCAAATAGATTATGCATTTTATTACCATTGTATTTATTTATTTTTAACGACATGCTACCTATATATAATCAAACTATAAAAGATATTACGTTGGTAATGTTAGTATTAAAGATATAATGAAAACGATTCACAAATAGATGATAGTAAAAATTTGATCGCGGAATCAAAAATCACAATCAAAAAATTGTATACGGCTTATTTTCAGTTCTGAAATGAAGACTTAACCAATACAAACATTCGTTTTCATTATATTCTTATACTTATATCATGCCAAACAGTTACTTAAACTAATTAACTATTTTTTTTACAAATTAGTATGTACATACATAAATAAATTTCTACAGGATATTTTTGTATACATTTATTCTAGTATTATATTTTCTGCTCAGCGATTGTCTGATTTTTTCACACAATTCTGTCACGGCTGCAATTAACTATATTTGAATGAATTGAAAAAACTTTTTTTGTATGATATTTCAATCTTAGCTCAATTACTTTTTCGTGTTTTATTCTATACCACTTATCAGAACGTACGCTAAATAAAAGGTTAACGATGTTTACATCGTTTTAGTCTCGTGTCATGTAAGATATGTGAATTGTCGGCACCTATGGAGGTGTATCGCAAATAGGCAAATCTATGCATATTCAGATAAAAATTATATCAATTGTTAGGTCATTTAAACAAAATCAGTTATACTTTGGATTCGAATAGTAAAGATGCCACTCTTTTTATATCTTTAGCCAATTCATGTACAAATGATACTATTATCATCCATAATATCGAAAGATTTTTCAATGGTTATCAAATAAATGCCATGTTTATGTTTATATAAATGTACGACAAATATTCTGAAATCGCATTCAAAACTATTACGACATTTCTAAGAATGCTAAATTTTTTTTGTGACATGCGAATATTTCATGCGAAGTCCTGATATTTATTTTTAAAAATAATTATCGATCTCTGATCGTGATTATATAAAATGAAGGTGTTATGTTACACTATTGAAGTCACGTATATGTTCTATAAAGTACAGTGGAACCTCGATCAACCGTTCTCGCATAATACGTTTTCCCGGCTGGAACGCTTATTTTTTATAGTCCCGTAAAACTCCCATAAGAACAATGTTAAATGATCCCGCATTGACCGTTTCCCGATTCCCTGATTCCCCGATTTCCTCGATAAACCGTCTAAATATTTTGGTGCCGTCACAAATATTATCCCGATTGACCGTTTTTATTGCATATTTCTCCGTATCTCGGCAAGCAAGTTTGACACAGCCGAGTGCAGGTGTTATGTCTGGACAAGTTGGAATTCGCTGTTCATGTTAGACGTAACGCATTGGACGCATGTGCTATTTTTTGGGTTGAAATCAACCACACGCGTATTATTGTTTATGATGCAAATGTAGAGTTGTTTAAAATTCATGGTTATAATGATTCCTGTACATGCAAACTTTTAGTCACAAGTTTAATAACAAGTCTTTGTTCCGATTAAAGTGCCAAATAACAAAGAAGCAAACTAGCATAAAGGACTTCACGATTTTACTTGTTTATTATTATTTGAAGCTTTCCCGCATTCACCGGTTCCCGCAATTACCATTATATTTTCAGAGTCCCTTGGAAAACGTAAAATCGAGGTTTCACTGTATTGTGATGTTATAAGTAAAACAGAGCCATGTAATAACAAATTAGTGATGCAAAAGAGATGAAGTAAATAACTTATAAATGTGATGATTCATTTATGAGACAGTAAATTAATCTTAACATTGGATATTATCATTATTTACTTACTTAAATTATGTAATACATTAATTATTATTCACTAACAAGTACGTCGATACTGGCACTAATATAAAATCAACTATTTAAATAATAACAATCTAGATTTCTAAACATGTACAGCTGATGAAGATGTCGAGTGGGTTTTACTTATGTCCAAACGATCTGCACAAGTATTTCGCCTCGGAGAGCTTTCCCCGTAACTGTCAGGAGATGTTCTGTAACTGGTTGGACTAAAACTTCTTTCAGATGATATTAACTTCCTGTCGTCATTGATTTCGTTTTGGAATCTATCTTCCATGATGGACTCTGGATCTTCATCATTTCTCAGTAAAATTCCGCAAGGCTGCCTCAAAATTAATGATCTCTCAATATCGAGTTCATGCGTTGAATTTTTCACCATTTTCGCTGGTTTCTTTAGCAGTTCTTCAATAGAGTAAGGATTTCTTTTCTTTGCATTGATAGTGTCGTGCTGTACTGGTTGTACAATTTCAACATCTTCTTCATCTTCAGGCTCTGAAGTTTTATCAAATGAATCGTCACTTCCTGCATGAGGAGAAAGTCCATTTCGAGTACTTGCATCTATGTGTCTTGAGTTGTTTTCAGCTGGTGGGATTTGTCGTTGAAGTCTATTCAAAACAGACTCTTGGTTTGGTATGTTGTTGTAATGGAAATATGGATTTTTGTTTGCCTCTTGAGCTCTGCAGGATAACATTACGTTTTGCCACGGTGATATTGGATTAGGTTTTAGTAAGCTCTGGTTGTTTTGTGATTGTGAAGCCAAACTTAATTGATGATGCAGCCATGAAGTTGCAAGTCTTGATTGGGCAAAAGCATGAGCTGGTGTAGGTTCGGAAAGGGACTGAAGTTGTGCATGCGTGATTGAATGCTGCTGGAAAAAATTTGGCATTCTTGAAGGTGGTGGACCAGATTGTGGCATTGGGTGAACAAGAGTCGTCGGTTTTATGGTTGAAATATAGTTGGCTCCAGGTGTAGCTGAAGATTCTGGCTGACTGCGGTTAAATCCATCTGTAAAAAAATAATATCTGTAATTAGAATATGTTCAAATGTTCGTAGTTCGATTACTCAACTGGTTCACGCATTAAACAATAAAAAACGCTTCATAATGAAAAGATCTGATATACGATTATAAAATTCCAGGCTCAATTTACAGCTGATAAGGATAACGAATAATTGTTTCGTTATTTTTCCCGCCAACTGTATTGGCATTTTTAAATTTGGACCAATATTCTTTGGTGCTTGTTGAACTTACATTGGGTGAATTAAAATTTAGAACATATGTGGCCTGTTATAAATAATATGAAAATAATTAAAAAAAAAAAGTCCTAACGAATACTGACAGAAAACAAAAGCATTCATTTCGTAACATATTTTCATTACCTAGTCAACTAAACATATCACAAAAATATTCAGTAAGTCCACACTTAACTTAAAACTTTCTCATTATTATAAATGAATTTTAAAAACTTTTAATTCTTGTTCTACGACACCGTTTAGTTAAATATATAATCCCGTTGGGGGGCAATTATTTAAATGTGACCGAATCGTTAAGCACTAATGACGTCACATTGATTTCATTTACATTTAATTTGGTTACCATTTACCTCCCGCTCTTTATATTACGAAGATTTATATCGTGCCGTCTCTCCTTATGGCTTGTTCTGTCTCCATTGCGATGACCATCGTACGAATATTTTATACGGAAAAAAGTTCCTAAAAAAAACATATTGTGTATTTTTAAACGCATAGTATCGATTGTTTATCTTACGTTCTTATGTTTATCTTTGCGTTCCGGCGATGATATTTACATGGTAAGATATATTTTTTACAAAGATCATAAAAGTAAAATTCATACAAACTAATCGTTAGTCAATTGTATTATATTAAAACGTCAATTTAAGCGGTATCCCAGCTTTATATAAAAATCAATACCTTTTTATATGTATGTATACCATTTGTCAAAATTTTACAGGTTCTAATCCCATGACGAGCAGTGTTATTTTAAATAAATTTTATTTATTCTGCTCCGATCTCGACGATGGCGGGAAACTAAACGCTAGTCGTCTCCTAGTTCTTTTCATTCTGTTCCTAGACTCTTATTAAATAATAAAATTCGGTCAACTGAGTGACAAGCAGTTCTTGTAGACAAAACTTCTCGTAATATAAGTTGATTTACAATATCAACTGAGGGTACTTAATGCAATTTTAATATCAAATTTGACAAAATATATGCAAATGTACATTATTAAAGTATTTAAAATTTTATATGTTTATTAGTAAGTGCTCCACACTCAACACGCGAACTAGAAAATTGTCGTTGATTTAAGATAGAGAAAATTTGTAAGTAAATTAAAATAATTTTAAGACTGTAATTTTATTAAAATACAAATTTAAGTATGTACAAATTTAAAGATAACCACATCGAATCGGGCATCTTGTAATATTAAAATATTCGCATATATTTATTTGTTGTCTTAACACTGGAATCGTTGAGATGTGTGGTCACCCCATCAAAAATACCACACCTGCATTAACTTACTTTTATGGGGCTCAAGTCCTACAAAATTGTTTCGAGAAATTCTCCCTATCGTGTCAGATGGCTGTTAGACTGTTAACACAATGTCCATCTTAAAAGAGGCGATGGTTCATTTAATGGGTGTTTAATTATTGTTACGTATTCATTTCATTCAATTATTTTATCACCACTGTAGTTTTTATCTTGTAAACGAAACAGCGCGATAAGAATGATTGTTGTATTCATTAAAAACATTTTATTTCTACGGTAAATTTTTCCATCGCCTAATATTTCACATTAAAAATGAATAAATTTTTTTTTTATCAGCGATATGAAAAGGGAAGATTTAAAATATAACATTTCAGATTGAGTGGCACACGATTGCTTAATCTGTTTTCTGCTGAGCTATATAAAGAATATTTATTTTTTTATTATAAAACATAATTTATTACATGGTGAAAAAAATATTATTAGCAATGTATTTTAGTTCTACAATATTATTATTATTTTTTAATATAGTTGATAGGTATTTTGGCTCACGCCATCGTCAGAACTATGCTTAAACGAACATTTAAGAATAAAAAAAAATGTAGAACTAAAATACATTGCTATTTTTTTCAACGTGTTATAATGGAGTTCTACCAAGTGAATGCCAATTCAATCAATAAAAAAACATAATTTATTATTGTCGGTGTTAACCAAACTTATCTAAATTATCCAAAGTCAAAGGAAAATATATTTTAGTACAAAAATTTTCTCTTACACAAAACACTGATCTATTATATTATAATATATTATATGTAAGTGTCTACTATAAACTTCTACACTCAGCTGTATCGTTGCAACGTTAACAGTCAGAGTTTTAATTCGTAAATTTTTCTTGTCATGTAAAGCAGTGCTCCGCGACCTTTCCTCTTCCACGGCACATGAACATTTTTCTAAAATTTCGCGGCACACTTCAAGTCTTCAGTACTTCAAACATCGAATTGGCACAAATAATTTCGAGTGATGAAAGTGACTTTGAACCAGTCACGAAGAAGAGATTCATAGTGATTTGTGATAGTGATGAACGATAAAAACTCCACCAACCGTTGCAATATTTTTTTATGAATCTTTTGGAGTTTTTTGTTCATCTATATATGCTTTATGTGTATTTAATTAATAAAATAATATGTATATTTATACTTTTATTAACTTATTATTACTTAATGATTTTATTTTATTTGTGTATTTTAGAAAACAACCAAATTATGCGTTTTTTTGTATACTTTTCGATTTACACGTTTTTCTCAGAAACCTATTTACCATTTAAATCGAGGGATAAGCGTATTGTTAAAAATATGTTATTTAAATAATTTATAATTTTTGGGTTGAAAACTGTTGAGTCTTCCTTCGAACTGAAGACGAAACACTCAATATATTGTATTCCGTCATTTTGAGGGACATTAATTTAAATTTTATATTATCATTGCCCAGGATTTAATAATGCCAGTCACCTGCTCGAGACGAAGAAATTTTACCTGTACGTACACTAGCCATGTTATAATTTGCAACAGTCACTATAATTCCCTCCACTTGTCTTGTTTGTGAAGCGCCCTAAAATTGCCACAACATTTGTCCAAATTGTTTTATTGGCTGGGGTCGCGTGCCGAACGGAGGGCTCTTCTCCAAATCCCGAGGTTTATTACGACGGGAGCGGAATGAGGGTAGATATTACCAAAATGACGATATCAACACTGTACATATCAGCCGTAGCATAAAGTTTCGAGAATAGGAAGACACGTAATCTCTTTAGCAATGTCATACTTTGTTAAGAAAAAAATCTAGAAGATTAAACTTAAAAACAAAAGCCACTTAAAATAATTAATAGCTTTAACTTAGAAAACTATGTGTTGAGTCTATGTTAGACTTAACACTATTTGATTGCAAGCATTAAACATTTCGGGTTCCGCAAACAACCGAATTGTAAGCATTTCATTTCATATGTTTTTGTCATTAATATTAACCATTATATATTGTGCGAAATGGTTTATTGAATATGTATGTAGTTTTATTTAGAATTAGACAACGCTTGGACTCATCGGTACGTATTTTTTCATCAAATTGTTTATATAATAATTAACAATAATAAACACTTTTATACTTTCTAATGTGGCAAATATAATACTAAGTATGGGGTTATTTTTTGAGAATCGCTTGTTATTCAGTTACATAACCTCGCTTATTTCAAATTAAATCAAGGATAACGATATGGCAGGGATGTTTTATTTTAATGTATTAATGATGAAATTATTGTACTGATATTTATGCCCTTTATCACCATAATTAAGGAAAACAACATCGAGTATTAAGTTGAACGCTGAGGATAAAACAGATACATTACATATTTTACAAAATCTAGCTTGTCAAAATTTTAGGAACGTTCATTTTAATATATATTTATGTTTGAAACAAACCGTTTGATCAGCTAAAATTCTTACTGTACTACGTGCGAAACGAGCCCTGATATCTTATTTTTATTTATATATAATAATTATTGACGGGCTTGTTCAAGTCATATATGAGTATAATTTTAATTATTTGATACTAGTTCACATTGTTTTTGCGAGAAATTCATTAAAGGACAGTATTTTTCCCAATACGGTCGTCTTCAGGTATTTTTATTTATCATTTCATCTTTTATACAAATCATTTGCCCCTTTACCTAAACGTTCGCGTAATAATTATCAGCTCGTACAATAAGGCAGTGCTACTAAAATATTTTTAGCTTGCGGCCGGATTCGTATTATTATTCTAAATATTATATGTATTCACAAAATTAATTAATATAACTTAAAAAAGTTATTGAAATACATTATGCAAATATCAAAGACAACAAGGGTTAATAAATTATCAAAAATTAGAAACCTTAAAAATCACATCTGCTCAAAATTTTGAAAAATATATTATACTACCCATTTTGCATAATATATAATTATACACATAAAACTTGATAAATCCGACATGCTAAAAATTTTATGACTTTTTCGCAGGTTACAGAAGTATTTGCATATATCTCCAAGTTTATTTTGAGATTTTCTTTTGCAAAAGCAGTCAAATACCGCCATATCATAATATAAATAATTTTATTGATTGAATTGGCATTCACTTGGTAGAACTCCATTATAACACGGTGAAAAAATAGCAATGTGTTTAAATTCTACAATTTTTTTTAAAATATAAATCATAGCTGTTTCGGCTCACGCCATCGTCAGAACTATAACTAACTGTAGTATATTAATTGCTTATTCAAGACTTATATTTCTATGGAACTAAATGTTGCTCTATATTATTATTTGACAGATATTTTAAAACAAAAGCGTACGTATACGAGATATTTATCGTATATTTAAATATATATATATATATATTGTATATTCGTGTACATTTTTACATGAAACGTAATATTGTGTCAAAATGTTTCAATAATTAAAACATATCCGAAATAATACATATATCAGAATATCTTAGTAATTTTTTTTATAAACAATATCACACGTAATGGAGAATGTACAACAATACTGTAGTAAAAGATAAGATGAATGAATAAAAAAGTTTTCAGTGAGAGTTCATGTAAAAAAATCCTAGCATAACTGCATCAATCGTATTATTATATATATACCCATTTATTATCGCCCGTCCGCGGCCCGTTACTGGTTCACAGACCAGTATTTGAGCAGCGCTGTAATAAAGTATGTTTGAAGTCGCTAGCTGTCATAAACTTATATTTATCCTTAAAAACGTACAAACATTGTTGGCATTTTATTAGTGAATTGAATCGTAAATTTTACAGCAACGAGATTTTGCTTTGGAATAAGTATTTTGAAAATGTGCCCGATTACTTTGTCTTTTTACATAGCCACCACTGGCCATTTTTTAGTTCATCATTCTTACCATAATATACGTTCATTAATTGTACTACATAACTTCACTGACGTACGTTTGGAGTGTAAATTTTATATTCTTAGGATCTAAGGCTTCAAACTCAGAAGAAATTTTTATTTCCCCCAATCATTGAAATGGTTTTAGTATTTTTTGAAATAAAATATTTTAAAGTGGGTACTCATTGAATTTTATATTTCCCGAGTGCGAATGTTACATAAGATTAAAACTTTGAAGTGAAACTAAAAACTGTAACGAAAGCGTTTAAAAAATCTTCCTACAAAATTGCTTTGATGGAAGATTAAAAAATAGGTGTGATTATTACAAGCTATTTCGACCTGAAAGATTTAAATTTTTTAACAGAATTAAGAGTACACACATTCCTCGCTTAACACGGAATATAGGTTATTCTAGATCGCCGTGCTAAGCGAAATCGTGTTAAGCGAGACTAAAAATGTATGAAATAGAGGGGATAGGTTTCTTTAGACATTTTTGACATTATGGGTCTAAGATTTTACATCTCTTTATAATATTTAAACTTCATTATACAAATAATAAAAATATGTATCTGAAATAAGAAAAATATACCTTGAATAGTTGTGAAATTATAAGCAGAATTATTTTATCAGCTGTCAGGATTCAACGAGAGACTAAATGTCTGATGTATTGTCGATATATTTCAGGTACTATTTTTTGTTTGAAATGCGTAGTTCTATTCCCGGTATACCCTTACGGTTATTCTTAGAATTTCGCACAGCTGTGTGCACATTTACGAAACGCTGAAACATTTTTTTTCCACCGAAACTGAAACCGTGTTAAGCGAGTATCGTGTTAAGCGAAGGATGGGTTTATAAACAATATATATATCGACTAAAGGTGTTTGATGAAATTTCAATATGATATTCAACAGAACTGATAGTCCGTGTGAATGTCTGAAGATGCCGAAAGACGAAACCCGGGGTCGTTAGTAACAAAACAAGTGGAACCGGACAAAAATTCAACGATTTTACAAAATATTTGTTTATTTTTTTGATCTATACAGACATTGTGTGTAATATACGTATATATTATATCATACAATCCAATTTACGACATCTTTGATTGTCTTCTAAAAAGTAATGGATATCTGCTTAAGCCATTATATTCTAAGCGCAAGTCATTTTGAGAAAGTGGAAAGAATATCATAATCTTCATTAAAATAACCAGTTGCACTATATATTTTTATATATTACATGATGCTGTTTTCATTTTCAAATGTCAATATGTTTAATCTCCGGCCGCACAAAACAAATTAAAAATATCTATGTGGTCTTTCTTAATTTTGTATTTTAGTATGTGTTTTGATAGTAAAATATAGATTTGCATATTTAAATTATATATTGATGTTCGTCGTCAATTTTTTTTTATTAATTAATTGCAGTTTCGGTTTTATGGCACAGCACGAATTTCCACTGAATTATAATAATTCAATACATTTAAAAGTGCCTAAGTATGTATTTGTTCAAAACTGTCTGGCAATTTTTATGCGACAGTGAACATCTTTGCTTACACAGCGTTTCATATATTAAAATATCGGATGACTCACAGAAGGTGAACTACACGAATTAAATAATCGCATTCGCCCAACAGTTCTCATTTTAAATGATTTTTGATCAGAATCATAGCATATAATATCAATTTATTATTCCTGCATTAATGAATATTAATGCACTAGGAAATATTTAAAACTATCCAATGTAAAGTGATTTAATTCATATGCATTGGCACTACGTGTAATATAAACAATAACATCAATGAAATCGAACTCAAGAACTATCATACAATTTTGAAAAAAGAACAGTAGATCCTCGATTATCCGGACTAATTAGGGATGAAGGTAGTCCGGATAAGGACAAATCCGATTAATCGAAAAAATCATAATTGACAGGAAAAGACAAATATATTCAGCGTGAATCATTTTTATTTCCTTATAATTATAAATTTCTTTAATTTTAAAGTATTTTTTATTGAAAAAATCAAATATCTATTTCTGCTTAAAGTTAGCTCGTCTTTTCGATGCTGCCAAATCGTGAATACTTTTTAAGACATATAAATTGTGCCTAAATTACACTCTTCTTGACTTTCAAACCACAATACATTTGTTCTTATCCGGACTACCTTCATCCCCAATTATAATTGGATAATCGAGGTTTTACTGTTTTGGTAATATTAAAAATATTTAAATCGTGATTTTTTCAATTTTACACAGAACTGGAACAAATGCACAAAAAACAAATGCCACGATCATAATGTTAAGATTGCATTCGATCACGTACGCAAACAGTGGACGCAATTTGCCACGTGCAAATTCTTAATATTTTTGTTTATTTTGACCGATCCCGATAATCGATAATTCGGATAATCGAGATTCTATTGTATTAAGCATCATGTTTATTTATTTAAATATAATGCTCTTAAACCAGGAAGTGAATGTACACCTTCAAAATAAACTATTGCATCACGAAATGTCAAAATATCAGGTGGCATCTACAGAAACAATTCAAGACATTCTTTGTTTTGTTGAAATGATCATTATCATGAATGCGATATAACGGGTCCATTGTAAAAAAATCTGGAGTTTTTTCTTTCTTTGCGGAAAAAATCATAAAAATTATTTTTTGGTTTCATTCACTCGAATAAATAATAGTGTATTTATAGTTATTGCTTTTAAATTGACTTAAAAAAATAGCATTCATTTATATTTTATAGCCAATAAACTAGCTTTGTAAAGATTTCAACAACAACACAAAAAATGACATTTGTCGATATCTCGGATCTTTTCAACTTTGAATTGAATTCCAATCAATAACCTTACTTTATTGAAATATTATTTATTCATGAAACCTACTAAAATCACCGCTTGACTAGTATCTTTTATAAAATTTGACAATATTTTAGGATATTGAAATAAATTCAAAAATTATATATCTAAGAGCTCATCCATCATTAGTTCTAACACGTTCATGCCCACGCGTACATGGTCTGAAGAATGTCATTATAATCTGACGCTACCCGAACTTCGTGTAGGGGATATAGCTCAGTGGTAGAGCATTCGACTGCAGATCGAGAGGTCCCCGGTTCAAACCCGGGTGTCCCCTCACTCCTTTTTTGCAATTTAATCATCATGGTCTGATAAGATAAACAAAGATCACAGAACACCTCATCCTCGTGAAAACATATTTGATGAAATCATTTCTTTTGCGGTGTTATTTTGAATAGCATTACAAATAATAATAAAGGCATTCAAAAAATATTTATATTTTTTTTTTGCATATATCATTGAGGAATAAATTATTATATAAACAAAATATTTAAATTATGCAAAAACTAAAATATAAGCATTGGTGAGACAAACTAAATTATTCGGATCATCAATTCTTTTTTTATGTTTTTTTATTTATATGAATACAACAAAGGTAACTTTTGTATACCGAAATATCTTAATATAAATTACGATACTTAAATTAATCTTTATTATATTGTTTAAATGTATTGAGAAACAATAGGAAATATTTCATTAATATGTTTAATTAAAATAACGGATAACTAAAATATACAAAGAAAATGTCATGTGGCTCATGCTTATCCGTTTATATCGGACAGACAGGTAGACGTATATACACTAGAGCTAAGGAGCATGTTAGATCATTCAACAGTAAAAAAAACGGATTCACAATTCGCTAATCACGTTATAAAGGAATCACATAATTTAAACTCAGCGCCTAAGTGTTTGCATCTTTGTAATAAGGGTCGCAGTATGACGGCTTTGGAACAGCTGGAAATCAATCGACACCAAATATCACAAAGGATTCTTAACAAACCAAGATATGTCGATCACCATTGCTTAACTCTCTGCGGAGTGCTTCTTTGTTTCTGTAATATACCATTTCCGTGCCATATGTAAACTTATTGATATAGCCACCTTTTTAGTTTTATTGCGAGCAAGAAACAAGCCAGGTCGTTGAAACAGGAGAGAAGATGTATTGTGTATCTTTTCTACACTGCTATATATAGACAGGCAAATGTTGGTTTAAGCTCAGTTCTGACGATGGCGTGAGCCGAAATAGCTATTAACTATATTTAAAAAAATATTTTGTAGAACTAAAATACATTGCTATTTTTTTCACCGTGTCATTGAAAACATATCACATATCTAAGACGTACACATAAACCTTATTCTGACCATTCATTGGCTCTTGTAGTTCAATATAAACAGTATACCATACCTTGATGCTGCATAATGAGGTCTTCACCCCAAGCTCCTCCGTTTCTGAGGATCCTATTAACCGAGCTGACTGATGGGATGGAATGAGGATCACAGACACGCTGACTTAAAAGTCGTTCTCTGATTTCCCAAGCAAACATCCCTGGATTTTCCTGCTTCAGTCGAAGAATTTTCTTCACAACTGTCGGTGTTGCCACTTGCTGAAAGAAAATTTAACCCTTAATCAAGTTGAGCGCATACAAATTAAATCTTTTCGGAATTAAGGAAATAATTCGTTAATTTGTCATTGTATTATATAACACTTCTCCCACAAAATGTATCGTAATAATACAATATAAACATAACCTAAATAAGGATTTGAGAGCATTTAAAACACATCGGCAAATTTAAAAAAACATTATTGTTTATGTTTGTTTTGGAAGAGAATTTTTTTGATATTTTTTTCAAGAAAATATATATCTTTTTATGCCCACTCTAAACCAGATTCTAAATTGTTATAAAGCATTTCATTTTATTGAAGCAGTCTTGGTTATTGGTAGCAAATCATTATCATATAAAGATGTTGTCTATTCAATCTATTTTCCATTGAATTACCAGATATTAGAAGTCTGCACGGGTGAAAATTTCTGGTCTAACCCAACCCGAGCCCGAAGCAAATTTTCCAAAATCTTACCCGTATCTGATATTCTTTATCAATTACGCTTGTCGAAAAAAATTATTGATATTTAAAACAATTCAGCGAATACATAAAGCTAACTTTATAACCCAATTTTGGTTTATAATAATTGTATATACATCTAGAAATAACCTTTTATCAATGTTTTTAATTATTGTGTACCTAGGAAAAAGCCCGACCCGTGGTCCTGCTTTTCGTTGACCGGCCTTATACAACCCGACCTCTACTTAATTTATATATGTATATTTTGTAATGCTCACGGTTAGTGAAACCTGACCAATATACTAATAAAAGAGGAACAATTCCTTAGAATGATGACCTATTTATTTAAAAGTGAGTAATTAAATATATTATATATATATATCATCATCATCAGCCGGGGTCGATCCACTGCTGGATGAAGGCCTACACCTGCTTTCTCTTTCAGGGGGGTTGTTTGGACATAGCACATAACAATCAAATAAATAGTAATAATAAAAGCACAAACAAATAAAAATCACGAGACGAAAGACAGCATTATAGCAGACATATTAAATCCAATAATTCCCAACAGAGTATCAAAACCAGATATCAAATTTGAATTGTTACAACTTAGTACGATTCCACATGTTTTGTCAGTAACGAACCGGGTTTCGCCTTTCGGCATCTTCACGTATTCTATTACTGTTGACACATTCCATGTGGACGAAAGTGAGTTCAGGCGAATACTATTTTTTCAGTTAAAGTAGATATTTCATGAGCTTACTTGGCTGACTTATTTTGCAATCGTTGTTGGTTGATTTGCTGTCTAGTTGTTGTTCTTTTCGACACTTTTTTGTTTAAATATGTTAACTTTGCAATAGCAATGAGTTTATAATTTGTTTATATTAAGTTTTTTTCTGTGTAGCTCTAAATAAATAAATAAATAATCACACGGATGCAACAGAACTGACGTCAGTTCTGTTACATCCGTGTGATAGAATGCCTGAAGATGCCGAAAGGCGAGACCCGGGTCGCTAATGACAAAACATGTGGAATCGTACAAAGCTGTAACAATTCAAATTTGATATTGAAATTCCATCAAGCACCTTCAGTCGATATTATAAGTCATAAAAAAATCAGATATATTGGGCTTTCAAAACCAGAGCATCACTTTATATTTCGACCACCCTTTCTTTTATATAAAATGGAAAAATAAGTACAACTATATATTATGCATTAAGGATTCAATAAAATCGATATACATGAGATAAAAATATAAAATACAAAATGTACTACAAACCAATCTCAGATATGTTTATCTTATCAAGTATCACAAAATCCAATCTCAACATAAGCGTAAATTAATAAACCCACGTAACGTAGTATTATGAGGTATTTATTAATATCACGGGTTAATTACACTTGAACATACAATAAAGCAGTGCGACTCACTGCAACAATATAATTATCTGTAAAAACACTTAGATAACAAATATTACGACTATAATAATCTACTATAGTTAGCAAAACATGAAAATACTAAAAGTGAGATAAGAATTTTTATCGCTTACGTTACCATAGAATGCCTATGTATTAAAATATTCTATCGTCTATCCTGTTGTCAATTATGCTCAATAGAGTTGCTGTGTTAAACGCTATATTTTATCCATTAAGGTCTCAAATGCATCCTTTACGCCAGTGGCTTCCAAAATGAATGTAACATTACCTTTCATTTTGAAAAAATGAAATCTAGACGCACATCCCTCGTCAATTTTTTTTGACGGATTTTTTTGTATTTTTGAACTTCAATTTTTAATAGTACATAACTTTTTATTACACTTGATGTTTTATAAACGGTCATTATTTTAACATTTAGACATAATGTAGAAATATTCCACGCAGTTAGTTATAGATCAGAAGTCTTAAAAATATGTTTTTTAACGATCAATTTTTAGTGAATAACATTTCAAATGAAGTAGATGGCCTCCTAGAATTAATTTTATTCTCCTAGGAATTTTCATCTTACAGTACTAAGTAAAATTTGTAATTAATTGTGTCATGATAATTAGTTGTATCATTTTTACAGATTTTAACCCTCTCCTCACATCCGGTAAAAAAGAGAATAGTTCTTTCTCACTTATTTTTGATTTATGAAATCGTTGCTTATCTTATTAATGAATGAAATTACTCTACACATATTTTGAATATGCTTTACACAATATAATTTTAACAATGAAAAAAATCTAATTAAAAAGTAATACTTTGTTTTTACAATTGAATAATTAATATTAAATGTTGACAATAAAAACAAGGTTTTTCTGCACAAAGTTTTCTTAGTATAAATATCATTGAAACTAGTAGCTCTTTTAAAATTTATTTAAATTTTTTCTACTCCTAAAAAGGCACAAATTTGGATGCCAAGCAAAAAATGCAGAAATTCCTGTTTCGTATTAATTTGATTATATTATGTATTAAGAATGTAATCGAATACTTGGATTGATTTGCTTGCAAAACACTACATTCCTTACTTCAATTCAAACAAAGTTGAACTAGGAACTCAAAAAAAATATTTTTGAATAAAGTATATGGTTTTGTAGTCATGCAAACTTTGTCAATTAACAGTTTTCAAAATAAGTTTATAAACAAAACACGCATCTGTTACAGAAAAAATTTACAAGTTTATACAAATCGAACATGTAATATGTTATATTTTTGTAAATTTGTTTCTATTGAAGAATTATTTATGCCTCCATTTCTTCTAGCCCACGTCTCTTTAAGGAGATAGTTCGCAAATCATTGCTCTAACATCTACAATTTAATTGACCTTTATGGTCAAATAGTGAGAGCTGCACGCCAGTAATTACATTGATTCGGTATTAAGGTTCAGAAAACCAAATTTTATGTCTTAGACATCATCATTGTTCAAACTTAAAATATCTAACATTTTATTTATAATGCTTTATATATTAGCACTGCCATATTTTGTTTCATCATAATAATTAAAAATTATTTATTAATAAACAAAAAAATCAATCTACATTTTTGAATTGTACGGCGATAAATAAACAGCTAGTCTATTACTAACATCATCCATCTACATAAATAGGTTATACGTGTGACTTAAAGCTAGTTAAAATGATGTCTTTTGACACCATAAAGCTTTTTAAAAGCTTCTGCCAAATTTTTAACAAGATTTTTTTTATTTTCCCTTACTATTAAAAGTGATTCCATGTGAAACGTTCATAATTCATATAATAAGTATTTTTCTTTGTCTGCGCTTATCTGACAAAGAACAACTGTTTCAAAAATACAAATCGCTATAAATTCTTTACCACTTTTCTATTATACTAGAAAAATTATTATGCAAGAGCTCATCTCTAATGAGTTCTAACACGTTAATTCCCACGCATGCAGTTTTATCGCTTGAATAGTTTTATTTGTTTCTTTCGCTGCCTTCGTTTTATATCTGGGGATATAGCTCAGTGGTAGAGCATTCGACTGCAGATCGAGAGGTCCCCGGTTCAAACCCGGGTGTCCCCTCACCTACTTTTTTGCAATTTAAATATACACGAATTACCTACTGACCATTGCTTTAGGCGACTAAGACCGCAGCTACCGTCGTTCAAGCACGGCCCGAAGATGCCAAAAGGAGAATCCCTGGGCGTGAGTATAAAACATCAAAATATGTATACACAGTCTCAATGATTCGAAACAAAAAAACATAATTCACCAATGGCTTAAAAAGTCTTTATTAAATTCACATAATTTTCAACCAACATATCTAGCAAATCAGTCATTTTTTAATTTTAAATGTAGTTTTTCTATTATACATAAACAGCAAAATTTCATACCATGTTTAAGTAATGTATGATTGAATATTATTTCTACATTGTTAATAACTAACGACGATAGTTAAAAGCAACATTTTCCTCTTTTCCAGCATTTGTTTAAACCAATGGTATTTAAAAATGGTCTTTAATTTGTTATTTAACCTCTACTTCCATTTACTAATAGTCGACACATGATAATTGAATGTACAGGAAGCGCACAATTTCTCAAAATGGTCGTGCTTCTTTATTCAAACTTTGCCGCCAATTATTATTTTAAATGCTGTCATCAATCACACTAAGTAAATCAATCAATGGCTGATAAAAATACAATTAACGTTAATGGTCTAACGTTTTTGCAATTATTCAAATTTCGTGCCGCGAAACAGCTTGATTGGTAGATTACAATTTTTTAACAAAAAAATGTTTAGTTAGTTAGTGTTGAACAACTCTATGAATACATGTTGGTGCTCCTGTAAATATTTGAAAAAATCCGTTTCAATTATTCTTCTTTTAATGGCTATACAGTTTCACACAGAAATTATTTGCGATGCTGACAACCATTCTGCTTCTTTACGATCAAATTGATATAAGTTATTTTAGTTAAGACCTAAAAAAATATTATGTTCATTGACTTATTTATGAATTTTCGTTTGTAAACAATACAGAGATATTTAAAATTTTATTTTACTCGTTATTGAGTATTTGTAAAATAATTGAAAATTTCGTCTTTAAAAAACTGAAAGCAATTTAACTGTGCATATTATGAATCTGGTTAATTTTCAGAGATGTCTTAAAAAGGTTTACTAGAAAGCTTGGAAATAAACCAATACTTCTTTTTACCGCCAAGCCCAGGAAGGTCAGATTGGAAATGCGGCTGCAAAATAAATTATAGAGTACAAAATCACTTCCGTTAAAACCTTTTAATATTGATAAATTTCATAATGAAGGGTTCTAATTTTATTAAATTAGGATTATCTGGCGCCTTATTACAAAAAAAAAACTGAGAGACTTCTCGTACACAAAAAATACGCTTTTATACGAAATAATTGTTCGATAGTTATCAATATAACTGTACAATGTTTTAAAATGTAAACTTTCTTCGAATAAGCGGAAAATTACTTATATAGAAGACTTTTGATAGGAGAATTTGGTATATATTATATCAACTGAAGGTGCTGGAATATTTGAAAATTTGTACCCATATAATTTTAAATATATTAATTGCCTTATTTCGCTTAAAAACCGATCATAATATTTATTATTTTTTTATAGTTTAACAAAGTTTTTTTTAGATTAATTACTCAAAAGTACATGATTTTCAATTATTTATTATTAAATATTCTCACAGAATTACAACTATGAATTTTAGAAAAAAAAATATTTCATCTAAAAAAATATTTTATCGACTGCCAAGTATTCTACCGGGGTTTTTACTTTATAAAAATTTTGCTAGTAGTATGCGAATTTTATCTTCTTTAAAGATATTATGGTTATATAATAATTGTTTACGTTACATCAAAACGGATGAAGACTGTTAAAAGCTTTCAGATTTTATCTTAGAAAGGGTGTGATACCTTTAACTACTAAGCTATAATTTTTCAATCCCAACACGGCTACTAGGAAGTAATTGATTGTTGATTAATTTTAAAAAGCTTTCTTCATATTGCGTATAAAATAATAACAAACTTACTAACAAAAACTGCCTATTCCTAATATTTTGTTTTTATCAATATAATGCCTTTTTGTCAAGAAGTATCAGTGAACTATTCTAAAGACTACTTTAAGAAATATTTACCGCAAAAGCTCTTCTGAGTAAAACAAACAGACGATATTTTCAAAAGCTTTAATAATGCATCGTTTCGTTAAAATTATTGTGTTATTGTTAATATATTTTAGAAACACCTTGCTGTCGACGCTTAGAATCGATAATTCTACTATTTTAAAATACTTAATCAACCTGATATTTTATAATAAAGCTATTAAAACAGGTGCAACGAAAAAATTAATTAATATTTTCTTAATATCTAAGTCATCGTTTTAACATATTTGATTTATTTAATATAATTCTGCAGAGGTGAATGCACGCATAAAAATCCCCAGCCAAAATATATTTGTATATCATTTTATGAAACAGATGTTTAATTGCTTAATAAGAAATAACTTACCGTGATTAGTATCAAACATAATCACTTACTTGTATTGTTGTAATGATAAATAAATTAATTTTTCCAATGTATTAATATTACACATGACTCTTCTGAAAAATCCTTTCTATCTATCGCACAAAAATGAAAGCAGATGAAAATTTTATGAATCGATTATGAATAATTTTTTAACGACTTTTAAAGTGGTTAGCTTAGGTAAGGTCAGTTGAACAAGTTATTATTTACGTGGCAATTATTTTTTTATGAGTGATATCGTGTTTTCGAATAAAGAAATTAACAATAAAACTGTTTTAAATTTTTTTAAATTTTTCAAAATTTAATATCTCAAAATTTTTAGTTCCATTTTCCTAATTTTATTAAAATCAGAATCGGTTTTGCTCATCGCTAGCAAGATCGAAAAATGCTTACAAACCTGTCCCGATCTTTATAATATAAAATTGTTCTAAATAATTCCACCGAGAAGTCATAGTTAACACCTTATACGTGATTTGTAGCTTTTAGTCATAAGATGGAGATTCGCTAACTAATCTATAAAATAATTGTATTTATGTAGACTAATAATCAAATATAATTAACTAAGAGATATTAAAAAAATAATTGTTATCAAATTATACATATGAACACTTATTACATCGTATGATACTTTGATAATGACCCTAATACAGCAGCAATTGAAAACATTGCAGTGTTCATATGGTACGAATTATTACGAATCATAAAAATACATTTTAGATAAAAGACACTGCCTAACTTACGACGAGGAGACGTAATGGTAGTCGTAATAGTCACATTTGGTATAATTTTTTAGTCCACAATATATTTTACGAACAGGACCAGTTTCGATCAACGCTAGCAGCATTATATACGCTCAGTTAATAATGCTCGCGATGAGCACAAATAAACACAAAAATAAAATAAGTAAAAAAAAGTGTGTTTTTATTAATTAAAATATCATTCTTTTCCACCAAGAAGTGACAGTCAACACCTAATAAGTGAAAAGAGATCATGACAACAACAATGAACAGACTAAGGATAAAACACAACATTTTTTGTCGGACTAATGAATGATATGTTCAACGCATGTTTACATACTGCAGGTGTTTTATGCAATGTATATGTTTATTCCGCAATTAATATTTGTTCCCTTAATTCAATTTTAATAACTACTGATAATCGATATAATTAATTATGTAACATTTTCCAGAACGACCATTATAATATTGACAGCTTTTTTCACTAATTACATTACAACAATTAGTTGTTTGGGATTCAACATAAGTTTATTTACTAAAAAGTAATATTTTCTACCAAACATTTCTTGTCAGTACGATAAATTTTATAATATGAAAATAATTTCTATTCTAAATCATAACTATTTTTATTTTCATTCCAATATTTAAAGTAAACATAATAAAAACCTATCATAATAAACTTAATGTGACGTTGTTTTCAACATTTTTTATGAAATAAATCTAACACCTGTTGCCGATTTCTGGTGTTTAAGAGTAACACTGCGACACGAGCGGCCCGTGTTCATTTCCTTACACAAAAAGATTATCGAATCTGTCAACTGAATGATTGATAATACCCAATGCCTATTATTACTGTCGTTTTATGTCTACATACCAAATCTGTTTTTAAAAAAACTATATAAATAATTGCATCATATACAGTTAGATTATAGTTATGTTTGAAGTTGACAGTTAGTAACCTAATGACTGCCATCTCATGGACAAACGGATATACGTTATTTTAACGGAAATTTCATTCAAGAATACAAAAAAAAAAAACCATAATGCTACCCTAGATCCACAAGGTTCTAAAAAAATTAACAATATTATTAGGAAGATTGTCATATCGTGACTTTCGTTTTGCACAAAATCGTCATTTAGAACTTTGTTGTTTTAGAGTCGCGAAATATGTATCAGTAGATATAAACACGTATTATTAATCTGTTCATCATGCTTTTAACTTTAATGAAATATGATCATTTATTTTGCAATATAGATTTTTGTTATATAAAGTTTTGAATATATGTATTTTTCGTACAATTATTTTGTATGTTAATCGTATGTCTAATCAAAAACCTTTTAAAATGTAATTTCTGTAATATCTACAACATAAAGTATACATTAATCTATATTATTTTATGGTTCCGAAACAAAAACCTTTTAAACAATGCCATTTACGTTTGTTTACAAAAGCTGACGTCATTCGTATTATTTCTGTGACCCGAAATTGTTTAAAATCAGGTAATTGGTTTAAAGTCAGTTCTTCTTCAAAAATTATATTTAAAACTCAAAGGCGGTAAGTGGATATTTTTCTTAATTTCGTACATAATTAAGTATTGGTAAATGTTGTGTAAGTGTGTGTCTGTTCAGGAATTAAAAAAACCGTATGCGTAAGTAAGCAGCATGCATGTATGCGAAGCGGTAATATCAAAGAGAACGAGCAGGCGCAAACCGACATTACTTCTGACACCTTCTGGAAACGCAGAGGCGTCTGTGAAATTAATAGTCGTTAGTTACGTCTTTGAAAATTAATTGGCTTTCATTTGACATTTTAGCGAACTTATCATATACGATAATTTCATCATCGCAGAATTAAAAACGTTAAGTGGAGTATAACAGTTTAAAATTCGTCAAAACGATAACCGATAAAAATCAAATGCGTGTAAATCAATTCTGAGACAAGTAAAGAAACTGATATATTGATATAATTTATGATATCGACTGAAGGTGCTTGATGGAATTTCAATATCAAATTTAAATTGCTACAATTTAATAATTAACACAATTTAACAAGATCGTTAATGAAAATTATCACAGGCGGTTGTGATAATTATTTTTAGATTAATATAATTAAATTTGTTTTAGCTGCAATTTACTGCTTGCCTTGAGGTAAGTGTTTTCCTTTAATTAATGACTTTGGTATATAGAAGATGCTAACCGTTTATTTTACGTCAGTTCTGTTGTATCCGTGTGATAGCATGCCTGAAGATACCGAAAGGTTAAACTCGGGTCGTTAGTGACAAAATATGTGGAATCGTACAAAATTGTAACAATTCAAATTTGATATATTGATATTTAGAAGAACTTTATCATGTACAACTAATTTTCTGTTTAAAAAATATTATACTAAATGCTGCTATAATGATTGCAGTTATATGGAAAATTTAATGACGAATACGATAATCCCAAAATTAAGAAAATAAAAAATAATTTATGCGAAATTCAGAACAAACAAATAAAAAAAATCATAATAAACGTAGAAGTAGTAAAAAATATAAAAGTTATATAATTAATAAAATTTCCCAAAGAACTGCATTCACTTTTGGCACTATTTAGAAACTTTTCTCGCAAAAAACGAATAACAAATTATAAAGCATAATTACCGAAAAAAATATATAAAAATTTTATTAGAAAATAAATTGTATAATTCATTAATTAATTGCAATGAAATGATGCTACGCCTTTGGAGAGGGTAGCTGCGATGGAGACAACTCAATTTGTTCAAATTACTCCACTTCTCGGCGAGAATTTCACTTATTCGTTACGGCTAATCTTTGTTTACATTTGACAGATTGTGCGGTGACGCCAAGCCAAGTGGATTTCGTTTTACAATACAGAGGTCGGCAACTCGAAAACAAAAAAAGAGATAAACTATTTTGTTATATGATTGACACAGCTTTTCACAGTATACAGAAGCAGCTATATAGTGAAAAGTATAGCGTCTACTAAAATTGAAGTATTCTACCATCAGACTAAAAATAATATAATACTCTCGGGGCTGTGGTGAAGTTCTTAGAGCCATTGGTTTCGTTAACGGGTTTCACGGGTACAAGTCCCTACACAAACAGCTTTTTTAAAAATAGATTTATAGATATTTTGGAACCCCTAATATTTTCCGTGTCTAAACTTTTTCTCTCTCCCAAAACAACAGGAAAACAACAGTTCTGTCTTTTATCTGTTTATCGTTTTTCTATTTGCCAAAAATTGAAACCGTGTAACACGCAGTCCTCGAAGTAAAATTTCTTTTGGAAAACTTCCGTTGGCAAAATTTATGCTTCGTATTTATTTTCATTTCTGTCATGCCTATTCATTCAATAAATAAATGTTTTTAATAATTTTTATACATGATAGAAATACGAAATAAGAACCTTTAATAAGGCATTTACCAATGTTTGAATGGTTTCCCAACATAATACCTGGTTTATTAATCTCTGCCAACTCTCAACTAACCCTGAAAATCTTCAGGTTTCTGCCCAATCCTCTACTAAAAAAGAAATTGAAAATAGAGGCAGTAGATTTTGTTAGAAAAATGTCATTTGGAATTCAATAATTAAATTTTGAAAGGTTATCGTAACATTCTTCCATTATATGACCGTGTAAATTAAACGTTTATACAATCAAATAAGATACCTACCCCAGCTAACTAGTTTACGAAACCTGTCGAAGATTTACCTCTAGATTAAGAGATTCGGTATGTTCAAGATGCGAGAACAGATCGGGCGATCATGAATCAACATCAGGTAATCCGTGGGAAAGTGTTTGAATCTTTGACTGCTTAATTTATTGCGACCAGATAACAAAAGTTCAAATTGAATGTGAACCAATTTAAGCCATCCCGTAATAAAAATATCTATGACTACAAGTTGCTTACGGAAATCAGCCACTTCGAAACACTCCTCGAAAAATATTTAAGTCATGTTCATTGTAAAATTTGCGGTAAAATAAATACTGTAGGTATATTTGTTTGCTACAGATTTTTTAAATTGGTAATCTAGGGGACAGTAAGAAAAATTACGTTTAACATACCTAACAGTTTATCGTAATAGTTTAACTTTTCACGTCCGTTCACGTTCACGTCCTTCCGTATTAATTTATTGATTAAACATTTACACTTCTTATGTTCTTGTGTTTTAATTTGATGGTTAGCTCTCCAACTGTAAATGATATTTTGTCACTTTCTCTACTTCATGGAAAGAAATGATATTTAAAATAATAAAAAAAACATTTTATAGCACATATTTCCACAAGATGTTCTATGATCTGAACCGGTTTCGCTGATATAATAAATTCTTCATGAGCAATCTATCTTAGTATTTAATCACGCACAATAATAAAACTCTCATAAGTAAACAGTGTAAAAGAGTGGTTTCGTACATCGTAAGCATAAAAAATTATCAGTTGATAATGTTTGCAATGAGTTATACCGGCTCTGATCATAAAATATATTGTGGAAATATGTACTAAAAAATGTGTTTTGATGTTTTAACGTTGTTTGAATTATATATTAAATCATATGCTACTCCTATAAAACGGATATATGAGTAATACAATATCAAGATGCCGTAAAAGATAACAAACAATTCGAAACACAAAAATCTTCTGTCCTTACAAGTGCTGCAAAACGGGAGCAGATGGTCAGGCCGATAAGATGAAAGCTATTGAGGAAACCATGGGTTAACATAAGCCAAAGCCTTCATTGAAACAAGAAGTTGACAAGCATGACAAGTAGTATATACACCGTTAAATTTATCTCGTTAAATGATTTTCGTCAAAAATATACTCTTTCCTATTTTATGTCACAAATAACTATTTTAACACGTTGAAAAAATATCAATGTATATTAGTTCTACATTTTTTTTTATAATGTATAGTTGATAGCTATTTCGGCTCACGCCATCGATAGAACTAGCTATCAACTATACCTTATAAAAAAATTGTAGAACTTAAATACATTACTAGTTTTTCACCATGTTATAATGGATTTCTACCAAGTAAGTGCCAATTCAATCAATAAAATACCTATTTTCTTTACATATTTTGTGGCATCACATTGATAGACGATAGCTTAGTTTCACAAACATCAAAAAACGTTTGTATTTGTTTTCAACATATGCATTCTAAATCAGACATGAATTTTATATTGCTAATGACAAATCACTGCAATTAAATCCGAAAACTTTTTCTTGCATCAATGAGTGGGCTTGAATCTAATTTCCAAAACAAGTGGCCGTTTCCTGTCCGCGTCGTGACGTGATAACTCGTCATGCAACGTGATGACCTGTCATATGACGTCACAAACGCTTGCAGAGTTCAAACACGGCTACCGATGCTATGTCAGTGTAAAAAAGCTTACAAATTAGCTTTTTAGATATCATGATACCGGCTCGTATGAAGCGAGCCGAAATTGATGATGTCAATTAAGCTTTCGATCTTCTACGGTCCGCTTTTTGTAGGATGTTAGTGTTTTAAGTATCATGTATGTATTTACTACTGATTTCAGTGTGATAGGTTTTCTGTTATAAAAACTTCAGGTGTCGGCAAACCGAGGCTTTCCAGTGTTTTGCAGACGTTTATTTCTAAATAATGAATACAAAAGTAAACTCTGTGTGAATTATTTAAAAGTTTCCTTGAGAAGCCAATTAAAGGACGCGCTTACATAATACATACAAATTTACATTTCCTTATCAGAGCATTTTAATCAATTAAGTGGCTGGATACATGGCCAAGATGCCTAGTTTATTTTCAGTCAAATTAAGTATGTAAACTATTAAAAGTGAATCCAACATAAAATATTTTTTTTAATGCAATTTCAAGATCTACTTTGTCTTGTATATGTTATATTTATTATAAAAACGTTCTTATATACACATACTTCACGTAAATATTCTATGATGTAAAAAGACACGTAAATCAATACTACCATTATATAAACGGAGTTTTTTTTTGTCGAAAAGTTTGACATTTCACATAAAAAGAAAAGAAGATTTTAGAAAAAAATAATCCTCTTTATAATACGACATTTCAACAACAAAATGCTCCATAAATATATCGCAGATGATAATATACATAAATGAAAATGAATATTTAAATAATTTATCTATAGAGTATCTACCCTTACCGTAAAACAAAGCGGGTAATTTCCTACTGAGTTGTTTGTATGTAATTTGCGATTTGTAAAATGTCGAACTTGCGCTGATAATATCACTAAAAACTACGATTTATGCGATGTTATTGTTTCGCCAATCAGTAACGTGCGATCCGTTGGTTTTGAAAGGGTGAAATAACTTATCGTGGGGGTGACAACGGAAAGCAAGAAGTCATTAACCAAAGAATTATATTTTTATTGATGAATTAAAAAAACTTCGTAGTCATCTTTGTGTATTCTTTGCTTTTATTTTAGGAAAAGCAACGCGCTATTTTTGATGCTTATAATTACTGATTGTAGGGTTTTGCTCTCTTTGTGAGCAGATATTGTGTTTAATATAACACGATTCGGTTAAAGGGAAAAAATCTGCTAATATGTTGTCAGTTTGTTAGAATAATCTCATAATTCATTGCAATGATTAAAAGCTTATCATATAATCCGTCTTCATTTTTAATTTCAGTTCGTGTCTTTTCATTCAAAATATGTAGATGTATATTCACATTACTTAAATTTGCAATCTCCAATCAATTGTAATTACGTACTTCACTGACCTTTAGTATCATTAGAAAAAAAAAATATCGCTACTCGGGTCATATTTTTGGTCACCCTCCCAATAATATAACATGGCGTCGATCGCTGATAACTGATAAGACTGATAATCACTGATAATTCAACAGATAGGCACCTGTGTGGCACTCATCACCGTTCGGTGCGTTACAAAAAGTTTAATATCACAAAAATATGGATCCCAAGATAATGTTCATTCGGTCAAACATTGTACATAACACAAAATTGACAATTGACTCTAATCTCCGGCATATTTTTCGCTAGTGAAAACTATCTCAATAGAACTGGTAATCTAACTTTTTTTAGATAGAAAGTTGTTAACACATGGTCAAGACATTACTAGTATTGAATAACAAAAACAAAACGATCAGCACCAGTGTCGCTTATTGCTTACTGATACAGTGCAAATTAAAAAAATTGTTCAATCTCTTCAAATTTTACGTTTCAACAAAAGTTTGGCTTAACCATTAATACAAAACCAAAGGCTTAAAATATGATAAAAAAAGTTTTCATTCAATTTATTACATTTATATGAATTAAAAGAATTTACAAAGAAAATGTCAACTTAAAGTTTTATATCACTTGATAATGTTCGCTATCAGAAAAACCGTTCCCGATCTTAAAAATTTAAAATTTTTAGAATATTTGTAAATATCATGTTTTATTATTTAAATATAATGCATTTCTCCCAAAAATTGACATTTGACAGCTCGAAAGACATGAAAAATAATCAGTTATTCGATTTGATATTGAGAAGTCTAACAAAAATAATTTTATCCATTGAATATCGTAAATTTATTTTCTGTGTTATAAAATGAGTCTCATTGTGAGTTACATATATATAAAAGTATATAGGCAGAATGATCTTCTCTAAATTACTAATTATTTTAATTGTAATACAGTGTGCATAAAAAATATTTTTGTCCAATGGCAAAAACAGCAAATTCATTTCGAGAGATATTTAATTATGTGACTTTGAGTACAAAAGTATTTAACCTTGATTTACTCAAAATGATTGTTTCTGAATAAAATATATTAAATAACAGGTGAGTCTTAAAAAACTAACCTGATATTGAAGATAGTTCGATGTTGAATTTAGGGATGAGGCGATATTGTTTCTTCGACACTGTCTTAATGCGATATGTTGCTGAGAAACAGCATTTTCCTGAAGTGAAAACGAAGACAACATTTAGTTTTTTGTAATTAAGAAATTTCATTTAATTTTGAATGGCTGTGCGATATGGGGAATTTTCTGCCTCAAACTCGTGTTCCAGTATCAGGACATGTTATTGAAGGATGTGTGTTACATAAATAATTGTTATGTGATTTCTAAAGACATTATTTAATATATTCACGTTGAGATTTTTCAGGGGAAAGTGTGAGTATAATATAAATGAAAATTGGAACTAAAATATGTAACACAAAGTAGTATTCTTTTTTTAGTTAGAATACTTAATTTCTAAGCAATAAACCGATTAGAAAACCGTTGAGATCAAAAAACTATTCTATCACAATATAATTGTATTACGGAATATTTGTTCCTTTGACAGTCACAAATATTTTGTCATGTGTTCTTTTACTATTAAATTTATAAAAGATTATAGGTTCAAAAGACGACCGCCTGTGACAAAGCTTTTAAAGGTAAACTTTTAAGATTTTAAAGAATTGTCTCGATGGTGATACTAATTAATTTATTTATTCAGAAATCGTTTTGTTATGATATATGTGTATAACTAAACTCCGGTATCTTTTTGGAATATTCAACTCATATATAACACGGAGTTAAGGTACTCGATTTTTTTTTAGAACTATAAAACAGTTTTAAACGACATCCTTGTGTATTTGAGATTTAAAAGTTTTCCTAAAGAGAAGCAATTCAAAAAAAATATTTTAAAAACTATCTTAAATTAATGTCTAAGAAGAATAAAAATTTCGTTCAATCGTTACCCATTAGCGACATTCATGTTGCAATCATTGTATCCAAATGCACTCTAGCCCTCTACGGATATGCAGTTACATTAATAATTGACGAGAAATTCAGAAAATGACGGATAATAGGGGTGCATGTTCACATGTCGAAGGGTGTACATTGTCCGGCCGATTGCCGCTTCAGATAAAGCCCGGCAAACAATGTTTCCATTAATGACCGCTTGGCCAAGGGTCAGATCTATCTGTTTCTCTACCTGTGTTATTAATTTTGACCGGGAGTTCTAAAAATAAATAGTTTCTGAAAATTGTTGCGAAAAAATATTAATTTATCGACAGAATAGAAATAAATACACACTCATACCTACAACATAGATCTTATAAGCGTTTACAAAGAATCCGAACAAAACTTCCACTCATTGAAACAGAGGCCAATTCTAGAAAAAAATATGCAACGTGTCGTATTATTTCAAATCTTATATTTTTTTTTTAATTTGAATTCTTACAATTTTGTACGATTCCACATGTTTTCTCACTAACGACCTGGATTTCGCCTTTCAAGCATTCAATCACACGGATGCAACAGAATTAGTATGTTCATTCACGATCAATAAAACAAGTTAGTATCCTCTCTCTGACAGACTGTCAGTTTTGTTGCCCCGGGTGACAAAACATGTGGAATCATACAAAGTTATAACAATTCAAATTTGATATTGAAATTCCATTAAGCAACTTCAGTCGATATCGTGAACTATTCTTATATATTTTTAAAAATACAGCTATTATATAATAATTTAATTGCTTGAGTCATTTTTCAAAATAAAATTCAACAGAAGCCTATAAAGAGTCAACGAAAATTGATTCGTTATTCAGGCGTTGAATTTTTAAATGATGAAAACTAAATTTTAAACCATTTCAAGTTATTTGAATCTCTTCAAATATAAGATATCTATGCGTAGTGTTAACTTATATTTATAAATATTCTTTTATTTTAATAGTACATCTGACATCCACACCCATTTGGGTTGATATAAAGTGGGAAAGAATAACGTTTTGTAACGTTCAGCACCTAGCGAATATAAAGCTTTTATAATTGATAATGAAAAAAATCTCGCTTCTTATAAGCTGAAAAAATAACTTAAGTAAATATAAAGTTTTGAATTGAAAAAATAGAAAACAATTAAGATTTTTTAACAAAATACGCATTTGAGGTCACTCGTGTTATTGGTACGTAGAATAATGTCAACCCGGCATAAAATGGTTCTGGGTAAAACAATAATTTCAATGAAACTTTTTATGGTTTAGCGTGAGCACCTATCTATTGGCCATAACTGATTTTCATCTTATCAGCCTGATCTGACAACAACGTGACAAAGCAATGACCATTCTAAAGCGAGTGTAGATCACATAAACTTTTTATTTGCATGTGTGCAAGAGTTTACAGTGTTGTATATATTTACTAACTTTTTATGTTGAAAACATCTTGCGCATTCAAAACGGAATACAAGTTATAAGTAAACTTCTACTGGAAATTTAAGAAAAGCATATTTAAATGAAGATTTCATATTTCGGTAAAGAGCTATGATGAAGGCAAGCTCACAAGGAAACAGTAGTATATCGTATGTTTTTATTTAACTATTTAATTCTCAGTTTCGTTGGGTCTGTTGAGATAAAATGAAAACATCATAAAATTAGGATTTTGTTTTGACAAAATATTTATATTTATTATACAGTTCTATAACAACATACATACTACAACATACAATAGTTCTGACGATGGTGAGCCGAAATAGCTATTGTATCAATTATATCTTATAAAATTTTGTAGAACTAAAATACATTGCTATTTTTTCATCTTGTTGTTTGAAATACATATATAATTCGTCGTTCAAAAGACTACCATAAATGAACACTTTTGTTTGTTCTTTTAAATTCTCTGTCGTTAGTATTTCAAACTGATTGAATTTGAATGCCAAGGAATATATTTATACACTTAATCGTGTTGGATTACCATCGCAATTTATTAAAGTAACTCCAGCAGTATTTTTTGTAATAAAAGACTATTTTCCATCTCTATAGTATTTATAAAAACTGGAAGTAAAATAAAATCATAGAGATATACTGAAAAAAAAATATCTCGCGTCACACGATTTTCATCTTTGATATTATATAAATCTTTATTTACTGAACTAATTGGAATATTTTGAATAAATAATAAATATCATTGTAAATTACATCTCCAAAATAAGTTTAGAATTTACATTTAGGCAATAAATCAAATCAAAATATCTAATAGTGCCATAATATCTACTTAATTCACCATTACTGTGAAGCTCTTTTTATATTAACACATTAAAAACTACTGCAAATTTTAGGAATACGAAACACTATCTGCATTTTTATTTTTAAATATAAACTAAAAACAAATATTCAAATGACAATTCATATCATCTTATGATTTTCATATGTGTGAATATTCAAAATTCTTTTTATTTTTCTAAGTACAATGTTGAGCTTTTTTGGTTGATTAATATTTTATAAATATAAAAAGCACAAAAAATTTTTTCTTATAATAAAAAGCTATTATTAATTAAAATGCATTTACAATATTGAGGAATAAATCAAATTATTTATTGTATATATTTCAACACATATCTCACAAAACTGTTTGTTCACAAATTTAGATTATTAAAGGAATTTTACATTATAATAGGTCCTTTTAAACCATTTTAAAAAGATTAATTAATTCATTACAGTACTTTGCCGTTATCACTATCAACAATATTCCTGTCATATTTAGTGATCATAAAGTATAATAAACCAACAACTTACCTCTAATTATGGATTTTTGTTCAAGAAAATGAAAGCAAAAGAGGTACTCCAAAATGTGCACAAAGTATAAACGATCTTTTAGTAACACAACTCAATGCGATTATATTAAACCAATAATGAATATAAAAAAATCTTACTATTAAATATTTATAATGAAACCTGATAAGTATCAAAATTGTGTCTTTATATTTGATCGAAAAAATGCGATATAAAAAGCCAATGGAAACTTATTAAAGTATTATACTATATATTTGAGTCAGTTATGGAACCTTCTATTATATAGTATTTCTAATATAGTGGGTTTAGAAAAGGACAGATTTAACATGATAAATAAACACATTTTATTTATTTATTCAAAAAATATATAACATAAAAAAGGCATATAGCTTTATTCTAAAACAACAGTGAAAGGCTTTAAGTGTTTTGAAATAATATAAATAAAGGAAATTCTTCGTCATATATTTAACTAATAGCAGTTCTTAGAAAACAAGATGCATTAAATTTTAGATACGAAGAGCCTTTCATGGTATTATTCTAAGGAATCACAAATGCATGGACGTGAACATTAAAACTTTCCTTTGCGTAGCTCAAAGGCTCAAAAGCTTTCACATTCAAGTCCCGGCGCATTGAGCAAGCTTTTATGGCGCGTCTAACACTTTGACCGGGATTCATTATGTTAATCAATGATCGAAATGTTGAATGTAATAAATACATTGATCGGGAGAGTATGCAATAAAACTTCTTTTCAAGCATACGCATGCAACCATTTGCCTACCGTGTCAAATTTTGAAGATAATTTCCAATTAGAAACTTAGCAACCTGGTGCTATATCTCATGATTTTTAACAGGGTTGGCAAATATTTTAAATTTTATTTCGTTTTAATGTCAAGATTTTTTTCTATCCTGAGCACGTTGGTCGAGGGTTCAATTCTCCGAATAGATTCTTTCATATTTATTTTATATTCATTAGTCGATTTTTGGAAATAAAAATTTCAACACTCCTATTATGAATTTTGATTTGTTACAACTTTGTACGATTCCACATGCTTTGTCACTAATGATCCGGGATTCGCCTCTGAGGATCTTCAGGCATACCATCACACGGATGCAACAGAACTGACCCGAGTCCTTAGTGATATAACATGTGGAATCGTAAAAAGTTGTAACAATTCAAATTTGATATTGAAATTCCATCAAACACCTTCAACCTTCACCTTTTTTAAAATAAACTACTTATAAAATATACTCCCTTTGCATACTTTCGGCTGACTTAAAGAGCATACACGGTGAAAGAAAAATTTGAAACTTATTTCACAAAACGCAAACACGGCCTTACCACACGTTTTGATATGACCAGAACTTCTCGATTCAAAGGTGTGCTACCAGCTTTCTGACCAAGATATCATTTTATTTCAGCAAATTAAAAGGAGAATTCATGAAATATATATACACAAAACCAAAGATTTCATCATCAGGAAATGGCAATTTAGGCAACAAAAAACCGACTTGAGCACTATTAGCATAGCACGAAGTATTACAAATCTTTTGCGCAGCCACCGTACAAACGTTTCTCAAATTGTGAATTTTATTTTCTTTAATCAATATTTATATCCGGCTTGCTATTACAAAATTAACTGACTATCTCATCTCCTATTGTAATACTTCCGAAAATTTACTTTGTTTTAATAATTGGAGAACTATTTTATCCAGAATGACAGTAATTTAAACTAGAAATATTAATAACGTGTTGATTGGTGTATGATTAATATAACCAGTCTTTATATTTGTGATAGGCTGTTGAGAAATACTATTACAAAAAATGTGTGAAATCCCTGATTTTTTCGACACCTATTTATGCCCTGTAGCATGTTATTATTTGGGTATACGTACATAAATAATTTGATTATCTATATATCTAGGCTCCGATTTATTCGGTTTTATAGCGAGTGCGCATCAATAAATTGATTATTTCGTAGATGCTTTTTCACACCTATATGTGAAATTATAAATAAAATTAAACCATGCTCGTTTCTATCTGACGACTAACCATAACGATCATATCACGATATTAAAATATTATGACTGCCTAACAGAGGATAATATCTTGAATTAATTATAATCCAATTTGTGAGAATTATTAATTAAAATATCTATCGTGTCAGGTAACTTTGCGGAGTAACAAAAACTGCGATAGAAACGAGATGAAAATAAAATTACAAGGTTGATTAAATTTAAGGAGTACTGTTATTTCATTAAATAATATAAACAAAAATAGGACTATCACATTGTCGTTTATATTGTATTATTTATTTGTATATATAATTGAATACGTAGACTCTTTTTGATAATACACAACAATATTACAATACTTTAAAGTAACAAGTTTAAATTAAAAGTCCGTAATATAGTCGTTAAAATCGTGGGCTTCAGTGACGGATCTCATGAACTTAACTCCCATTTTGAACAGCGTTCGATATTTAAAGCAATGAATGTTTGTGCTGTTTAAAATTCTCAATTTATTTTTATATGATCCTAAAACTGTGGGTCTAGAGAGCAGACAATTTACCATTAGTCTCTTTATAGTCATTTCATTTGTATTCTAACTCAATTTGTACCAGAGGGTCGAGCTTATAATTTTTCTTAGATGGCTTGATTAGAAGGCCTTAATTTGACATATTACGCTCCATATTAAGATCACACACGGAATTTTATATGTATATAAGTATTTCTTTCAAGATTAAAATTATTTCAAGTTATAATTATATGCACATGATTTTACCAACCAAACACACAAATTTGAAACATCTTTATGAATTTAAATGAAAAAAAGGCCATACACCGAATTACCAATGCGTTGGTTATATTTTCACAACACATAATTTGAGTAAAATTTATTAAAATATAATAATTAAAAGTAATAATTATAAAAAAATCATACCACACAAAACCAAGATATAAACCAAATGTTAAATCATTTTTTTTTTATGTAGAATACATTTGTTATTTGCTAGTGAACGAATACAAACGATCTTGTCACTGTTTGTTGTTTGATTTTTCGTTCGCAGGAAGAATGATTATAAAAATAACTCAAAAAGAATCACATAAAAATTTAGCTATGAATCATTTAACCTTTCTGTGTTAATCACGTCCCGAACAAACAAACGAATTATTATAGAAGAATAAGTGAGTGAATTATATAAAAAGTTCTTCTTATACGTCATTTGCCACTTTCTTTATTTATGATTAATAATAATTATTTTATATGATTAATAAAATTATTATTGTGAGGTTTAATAGTTGTATAATTACAATGAGTGCTTTCCCAAAAAGTCAAAGAGTGAAATTTCATCATGTTTCATAACTCTTAAAAAAACATACTTTACAATTTAAAAACGGCATTACATAAGCCAATAATGATTTTGATAAAACAATTTTAATTCGATTGACATCACTGTATCGAATTTAAATCAATATCGTTTCGAAACATACAATAAATGGAAAATATTTTTTTTGTTGACGTCATAATTTAATTAACGGATGTTCTTTGGTCGTTTATCATGGGAAAGCATGTTAATATCCTTGTTTGTAAAGCATAAAACTTAATTATATACACCGATGTCACGTGACGGCTTTTCTATGTTCTTAATCAACCTTACACATCTTTAATTAAATTGTTAATTGGAAAATTCAGTTATAACAGTTTACACAGCGATCAATATCAACGACATGTTGACAGGCAAATTCCTGATATTTTATTCTGTTGTGTTTACTCTATATTGTTGGACTTAGAATTATAACGAAGATTAATTGCAATATTACATGACTTTGTCATATATTAAATGTCAACATCTTACTATCAATTATTAATTGTTTTAATTATACAGAATACATTTTTCACGTTTTCACATATCAAACAAAAAAAAAACAACGTTAATTATGGATAAAATAATATTTCTACGGAGATAATAAACCTATAACTCTGATGGTTTTGTATCTATTCATAAGCATAAATCAATTAAATAATCTATACATCAAGATCGCGCTGTAAATTTATTGTGAATAAACAGTTTTAAAAATATATACCAAGATGAAAGTCGGATGTTAAACACATTGATGATATGAAATCAAACGTTAATTTTAAAATTCAATTCTTTTTCCTTGATACTAAGTTGGACGAAGCCTTTTTTATTCGAATATGGGAGTAGAAAAAAACGAGAGATCATTTTTTTAAATTATTTCTATTGTTGTTATTTACAATCGATTTAATTGTATATTACGCAAAAATCTGATCAATATTAAAAGTTCTATTTTACACCCTAAATTTTATCAAACACTTATTTTCATAACTTTTTAAATAATAAAAACACATTTTAATACTATTTCCTCAATATATGTATTTATGGCAAATATCGGTGTCACTAAGAGTGTTTCGGTATTACTAAGACTTCCTTAACATTTTATTTGAAAACTATTTTTTTAGATATATTATATATTGTATGATAACCTGTGCACTATTATATTATTTCTAAAACCTTTTGTTTTGCATAACTGCTGTTTTTTTTCATTTGGATACATATCCTTGTTTTGTAATTTGTATTGTATCAGTTGATAACGAACGCTCTCGATGAGGGAAACCAGTCCTCATCATAAATATATTGTCAAAATAGTACAATTTTTTTTTTTATAATATTTCGATATATTTAATACTTTTCCACCTAGAAGTAATAGTTAATACTTTAAATTTTATGAATAACTGCTTTTTTAATACAGCGGATAGTTTTTTTTACAATAGATTTAGATTGAATCAAATTAAAATCTTCTTCTTACCTTTGTTTTACTTCCACCGATAGATCCTGGACGGATGGACCCCGTCTCATAAAACCTCGTCAAAATTTTGGAGACGCAGCCATGAGACACAAGGAGTTGGCGAGAGATATCACAAGGCCGCACTCCCATCACGGCCAATTCAACGATACGCCGCCGCACGCAGTCGGGAAGGGGTCTTCCGTTGACGAAAACCCCACCCAACTGATTCACTCCTGCTTGACCTGTAAAATATAAATTCGATTTAATTTCACTGCATTGATTGAACAAATATTTTGATTTTTCAAACATTATTAGTAGATAAGTGTCGAGAATCTAGGGGAAATAAAATAACACGGTGAAAAAATAGCAATGTATTTTAGTTCTACAAAATTATTTTTAACAAATATAGTTGATAGCTATTTCGGCTCACGCCATCGTCAGAACTAGTTTTTAGACAGAAACAGAAGTTAGTTCTGACGATGGCGTGAGCCGAAATAGCTATCAACTATATTTGTTAAAAATAATTTTGTAGAACTAAAATACATTGCTATTTTTTCACCGTGTTATAATGGAGTTCTACCAAGTGAATGCCAATTCAATCAAGGAAATAAAATAATTTATAATTACAAATTACATGATCTTAACTTTATTCCATATGAAGCAATAACTTTCCACACATTTACTCAACATCCGAAATGACCCTATGCATTCAAGATAGCGAAACGTTAAAAAATATGTTACTTATTTTGAAAACTCTATCCTTCAATGATTTAATCTAGAACATTTAATACCAGAAAAGGTTCACGAAAAATCACTTTTAACTGTTAAATTTGAATTGCTACAACAACAAGTTTGTCACTAACGACCCAGGATTCGTCTTTCGGAATCTTGAGGCATTCTATCACACGGATGCAACAGAACTGACAGCTTAGAGCCGGGTCGTTAGTGACAAAACTTGTGAATCCGTATAACGTTTTAACAAATCGAATTTGACATTATAAATAAATTAATTAATATGTCAGGTGAAATTTTCTCTGTCTGTCTGTCTATTCATTCTGACATACATATTTTGCATCCGCGGCAGCCTGAAGATGCCGAAATACGAAACTCGGGTCGTCAGTGACAAAACATGTGGACTCTTTTTGGAAATTTGATATTGAAATTCCATCAAGCACTTTCAGTCGATATCATAAATTATGTTAACTGTTACTTCTTCATGGAAAGGCATGATATTTTAAATAATATAAACACAAATTTTTATATTATTCTAGAATGTATTTATTTTATGACCAGAAACGGTTTCGCTTATCGCTAGAAGTATTATGTAATTTACTTTGATACTGCGAGCAATGAGCGAAACCGGTACTGATTATAAAATATATTGTGGATTTACACCCAGTCCTTTTTTTACGCAATTTTTTTTTTACGCGAATTCGATTATACGCGATTTTTTTGGACGGCACCGCTACATTGTTTTATGCGCTTCACTCGTTTTTACGCAATTTTTTCCCCAAATTCGTTTTAAAGAAGATATTTATATACGATGCTAGGCATGTACGTTTCATTATTTTTTAAACTTAATTTTGTAAAGCATTCCATTTTTTAAATACACATACAATTACCAAATGTTGACAAGTGTATCGGATATTATGCGAATTTATGTTTTAGGGTGTGCAAAGAAATATAATGGAATTGCGTGAAATTATTTTTTTACGCGTCTTTTTCTGGAACCAATGTATCGCGGTGTACTGATAAAAAAATGTCTTGTCATGATCTGAAATATCACGATAAGCGTTTATAACTTGATAGTGAAAATGATTTCGATTTCATTAAGCAATCTACTTCTCAAAATTTATAGTTATTTAACTTATAATTAATATTAAAAAAAAATCAATATAAATATGTATTTATTCATAAAAAATAAATTTCAGTAAGTTATTATTTTCTGTTATCGATAAATATACAAATATGCAAATTTGTCAAATTTCCGAAAAGACCCACCATGTCGTATTATTATATTATTATTTGGTTAGTTTGTCATATATGTTTATATATGAAGATTTATGACAGTCGAATTATCAACGCTGAAAATTCACGAGACTTTGTCCGACGTATATGAATGACATGTGTCGCCAATGCTTCCTTATGATTCACACGCATACGCTACAAACTTTACATAAATAACGTTGTTTTCGTCAAGTGTGTAGTTGACAATATTTAACATTTTTTATCATCGTAATTTTTTCAATCACTGATCTCTTAGAAAATATTTAATAGAGTTTACTTCAACAGAGAACTTCTGCTGAATCTACAATATTTGTTGTCTACTTGTTGCAACTCTCTTTTCCGAAGATTTTAGACATAATAGGGCTAACAAGTCTAGTATTAAGCTTATCGATATTTTTGTTATATATCTCATTTTTAATATCGGATAGGTTGTAAGAAGTTTTACTAAATCCTTTGATAAAAAATACAAATTGGTTTTTTCAATCGATGTCGATTTTCGATGCTGGAATTCGAACCTACGTATGCCGTTATCCAGAATTCAAATAAAACATCGTAAATAAATAATAATTATTTGTATATACAACGTATAATCAAAAAAACTATTGAATTCAAATGAAAACAAAAAGTGTAGTTCGTTTAATTTTATTCATTAGAAATAACTTTAACTTTTACGAAAAATATAATAAAATAATTCTTTAAACACAGTTAAACGACTATACTGACAGGGGTTATTCTGTTGTAAACAATCTAATCGTTTTTGGAATGTTTATCAAAAAAAGACAAATTACTTGAATAAAAAAATAGGGTCTTTATTCAGTGCACAAGTATACTATTTATTTATTTTCTTGACGAAAACTTTTAACGGCTATGTTAGGGGTTATTAAGGGCATCAAACATTGGCGTGGCATCAATATACCCTTTTATTGATATTTTTTTTTTACATAACATGAATTAAAATATTCTTAGGCAGTATTTTATTCTCCCCTCGCTCATCGAAATCAATATGTACCATTTATATTTTGCGGTATGTAATAATTTATAACCGAAGAATTTAAATTAGTTTTATGTTGTAATTAAAAATCTTGTTCGGATATGGACAATGAACGGTAAAAATCGGTCATAGCGATTTTACTATCGGTATCTGTCGAATTTGTCGGTCTCGTCGGTCATGCTAACTTCGTTGCATCTCTGACAAATTGCAAGGCATTCGATTCATTTGCGTCTAATATTAAAATTTTCTACATACTCATGTTACTTTCCGCACAGTGAATGCAACCAATTCTTGAGGAATTTCCCTCAGACAATTTTGTCATAAAATTGTGGTAAAACTGTAAGAATAATCTCAAACCGTAGCGGGTGGTAATGAGTACAATATTTGCTACGCTTTGGAACAGTAATTTAAAATTGAACGTTATTGCAAGTCTCTAGTATCTCTCAAAAATTTGAATCACTTATCATATTTAAGAATCCAACCAATTAAATTATCCATTTTACTTAACGAGTTGCATTGTTTTAACTAGTGACATCTGTCTAACTTAGACTTACTGAAATCTGAAGTAAATTTTTGTGTTATTCATTTGGATTATCAAATTATAGGCTTTTACAGAATTATGTACATTCTTTATTAAAAATGGCAATAAAATTGAAAATACACCCAGTCCTTTTTTTACGTGAATTCGATTATACGCGATTTTTTTGGACAGCACCGTTACATTCTTTTACGCGCTTCATTCCTTTTTAAGCGATTTTTCCCGAAATTTGTTTTAAAGAAGAAATTTATATATGATGCTAGGCATGAACGTTTCATTCTTTTTTTAAATAGCAAAAATATGTGTATTTTTTAAACTTAATTTTGTATATCATTCATTCTATTTTTTTATATACAAATCAAAAAATCGCAAACGATTACATTTCGCGACCGAGAGCGACAGCAGCGAATAATTCATATAAGTGAAAAAAAAAATATTTTATAGTATCATTATATTTGTATAGGCAATAAAGACATGAACATATTTTTTTGCAAGAATTTTAAAGAGCAAATTTTGGTTTTTCATACGTTTCTGGTACTTTTTCACGCGATATTTTAATTTTTGGAACCAATGTATCAAATTATATGAAAGTTGTGATTTTTTTACGCGATTTATTTTACCCGCCGCTTTCTGGAACCAAAAAAAAGGACTGGGTGTAATGTATTTGCGGTACTTCTCATTTTGAATTGATAATGCGCCCCTTTAGCTAAAATGCCCCGGCCTGACTTATACGATTTTAAAGACAGGTGATATTTTGATTTATTATTATTGTTTAAAATGGTGAAATAATATACCCATTTATTTATTATATTCTACGTCAATGAAAAGCTTTACATATATAATTCTTTTCATAATGTCTAAATACTTAGTCATGTCATAGTCTTTAAATTTAAGCAGATGTTTAGTAAATTAATAATAAAACGAGTGAAATTTATGTACAAAATTAATAAATAAAAACAAACCGTTGCTTTTGCAATAATTAAATACTCTTAATTAGTTGAATTAGAAAGAAGCTAATGTTAAAAAACAGGTTTTACACATTTTGAATAAAATATCAATCGATTTATATGCATATCCAATATTAAAAAATAACTGTTAACATTTGTATTTAATTTTTAGAAGGCATCTGTTCTTAATGAGAGGTAAATAGACAGTTGGTATTGTCAGTTTTTAAAATGATATGAAGTATTTAAACAACAGTTAAGTAAGACGCACGTCATATTTTTTAGTACTAGAAGAGAGCCTATCTTTGCTTCTTTCTTATTTTTTAATCGGAATGATAAATTGAATCATTTGCTTAAATAAAATTTCAATTTTATTATTTTAAATAATAAAAACACATTTTAATACTTATTTTCACAATATATTTTATGATCAGGACCGGTTTTGTGCATCGCCAGAAATATCAACTGATCAGTCAATCATGCTTGCGATCATGCCTTCATGAAGTGACAGTCAACACCTTAAAAGTGACAATTGTATTACATTGCTATTGTTTCATAAATACTAAAATAAATATACCTTGCGTACTAAATATATTCAAATATTTACAATAGATTCGTAGAACGATTTGTTGGAATCGTTTTTCAATTCAAAATGATTATTCTAGCAACTAATTATAAATTGTTTCATCCAGTTAAACTGCGAATGAAATTATACGTAGATTTTGTCTATATTATAGTATACATATCATATTACTTGAAAGCGTAATTTTTACTTTTTTGAAATTCGAAATGTTACAAGTTTGTACGATTCCACATGCTTTGTCACTAACGAACCGGGTTTCCCCTTTAGGCATCTTCAGGCATTCTATCGTACGGATGCAACATAACTGACAATACTTAACTGATCATTTTGAAATTTGAATTTTTATAACTTTGTACGATTCCACACGTTTTGTCACTAACGACCCGGGTTTCGCCTTTCGGCATCTTCAGGCATTCCCTTACATGGATGCAACATAACTGACTCGTGGAATCGTACAAAGTTATAACAATTCAAATTTGATATTGAAATTCCATCAAACACCTTCAGACGATATCATAAATGATAATTTTTACTTTTATTAAAAATTATTTCTTTAAATAGATAAAACTTCAATGAAAAATAGTGCAAGGTTTTTTTAACAGCGACTAACGAATTGGTAACTGAAAACTGAAACCGAATGCGTGTTTGAAATTATTGCAATAAAATTATTGTGTATTCAACTCATAATCGAATATCCACACTACTTATAATAAGGACTGAGTAACTATGTCGCGAGGATTGGCAAACCAAATAAATGTCATACAATTATTTTTAATTAACTTAATTAAATTGATTTCGTTAGTATTTCTCCCGTTCTTATTGTAGACAGGCCAATTGGTTTTGGTCCGCGGTTGTTGAATGACGATGTACGAACTGCAAAAAGTTTGCAAATATCCTACTCGAATACTTTTGGGTCGTTCTAATTACATACCAGCCGTAAAAATTAGATCAGAATGGCAACATTGTGAGTAACAAAAATTCGCTAACGATTTCATTTGTTCAAAGGTAAGGGATTTTCAATCGAAACGATACACCATGTATGTACTTAGACAAGTATCAAGAAAATTTAAATTATTTATTTCCCTTTTCAAATTCAAATTAACACTTATAATAAAATTAAAAAAAAAATATTTTAGTATTATTTATTAAAAAAAATGTTTTCTCTATTATTTAAAATATTATGCATTGCCATTAAAAAGTGACAGTCAAAATCTTGAAAATAAAGCTAGAACAGTACATCATAATTTGTGAGAAGATATCAGCATTCGTACAGTTAAACCAATTGAACAAGATTTCATATATTTATTGTCATACACGACTTTCCCTAATAAAGTACGAGACAAAACGTTCAAATTTTATGCATAAAATTTTATCTGACAAAAATTAGCTGTTGATGCTATTTAATCAGTTCATCTAAAATGAAGGGTTGCTTATTGATAAACGAATATGAATTATTCAATTGATGTATTTTATCTAACCCTTTCCACTTTCGTGATAAAGTATTCGATTGGTTTCATTAATGAAAATTTCAAAAGCAGAGAGCGGCAAGTAAACAATTTTATTTTACACGTGTACCACGTGTGACATAATGCCTGAAGATGCCGAAAGACGAAACCCGGATCGTTAGTGACAAAATATGTGGGATCATACAAAGTTCAACAATTCAAATTTGATATTGAAATTCCATCAAGCACCTTCAGTCAACATCTTTAATTATTAAAAAAAATGTATTATTATTTTTTCAAACAATATACTAGATACTAGAGATAGATTTCTATGATGAAGATATGAAAGACCTAATTCTATACATTAAATACAAATGTGATTATTAAAAAACGTGTCTCATAGAAATATTAAAAATGTAATCTTACACATTATAACTTTACATCCAAAGTCGCGAAACTTTAAACGCATATATAAATAAATGTAATCAAAAAAAAATATTCATGCTTTGGAATATAAAAACCATAGTCTTTCAACTAAGCAATATAAAGACTCGCCGTAAAATATTTTGAGTGTACCGTTTTCAGGTTCATTTGTGTATTACATTGCATGAAAATGTTTGAACGTCATTGATAACATCTGTAATAAAAAAACATCGCTTCAAGAGAGCATTAAACTTGGCCACTGTGTCAATTGGCCAAGAATTCAAACACAAACCATCTTAGGAATGGGCGCTTAAAAACAAATTCAAGCAGACAGCAGAATAAAATATAATTTCAGAGCTCTCGTCATACCAAAATCATTAGTAATCGTATGATACACTTCCATGTTGATATATTGATGTGAAATTTAAAAATTGTAATCAAAAATTACACGATACTTGCTAAAACTACTAAGCTAACGTTAAGTACAATATTATATTGATAACAGATGATAGATCTAAAAAAAATCGCTTAATCCTAACTGAAAGTCACGAGGTAATATTATTCTAGCAGAACTATACTTCTGATGGTATTAAATCAAAATAAGTTACATCTATAAATTATTATCTCATATGAACATACCATTTTACGACTAATACTTTCATTATTATAAATATGGATTTTTTAAAGAGATCATGCTAATTCGATTACTAAATAGAGATTAAGACTGAGTTTCTAATGAAAATAATCCACCATAACATTGTAATAAAATATATTCATTAACAGTGTTTTAAAAATCAAACGGTAGTAAAATACAATCTTTTGGTTATAAAGTCGGTCAGCTTAATAATACTAAAACGATTTTTATATGTACAAATACTTGTTTTTTATGCTTGTGATTTCTAAAGAATACTAATAAAATCATAAACGCGATGTTTTTTAAACATATTAACATACGAAGTAAATTCTATATATAATACTTGCTCATCTATTCAGATACAATTCTTCTTTGTATTACTTTATATTAGAATGTAAATACTTTAAATCTTGATTGATATATTCATATAGCAGTTTTAATTTTAGGCAATAAACAAAAATTGCTAATGTTGCTTTGACATGCATAAAGAATGCCTATATTTTACGTTAAAATATACATAATATCGAACGAGCATAGTTACAGTATCAATTCATAATGGTAAACAGCTATAAAGTATGACAGAAACAATCTTATTGTATTTTCATCCATAATATACCTAAAGCTCATTGGTAATAATCATACAGCTTAAAAACCGTTAAACTTTTGTATTAAGATAAAAAATATAATCACTTGACAAGGTGCATGAGCAGTACGCAAAAAAAAGATTCCGTGGTCCTCATAAAGTCATTAGTGCACAAAAAAGTGAATTAAGAAAGGCTTTGAAAAATTGCATCGAAGTCCGGAAGCGGTCTAACTTCCGGTGTGCCAAATTGGCTGCCATCTATTCGTCTAACGGGGAATGAGCAATGCTCTAAAAAGTCTTCAATCTAGAAATCTCAATATTTTTTTGGATCTAAATTAAGAAAAGAATCAAAAAAGTATTCTTGTTTTTTTTACGATGCTATAAATATACTTAATTAGTTCAACTAATGGTATCAACTTCATTACTTTTAAGGTGTTAACTGTCACTTCTTGATGGAAAGGCATGATATTTTAAATAATATAAACTTTTCATTTGGATGAGTCATTTGTTAACCAATTAATAAAATTTTATACATTTGTAATTCATAAACGCTTACAATGTATATTATCGGATCTCAGTAAGATTTTATCTATGCAAATTGGTCATTACTCGGTTGCATATAATTTTTTTGAAAAGTGTAGAAATAAAAACTATATGAGTTATGGTTAACTAAATGCTCACGTAATTCTTCATTTTCAAGATCGAGCTTATAGTAGAGAATTTATAGATACAAACACAAATTCCTACAAACAGAAATAAAAATCTCAATTAAAAAAGTTCTTCATACTGAGTCGAGCTTGTGAGAGACTTAATAGAACTTTATGAAGTTGACCGCTGCGTCAATCATGTTTTTTCATTTACACACAATATTTTATATTACACATTGAAAAAATAGTAATGTATTTAAGTTCTTCAAAAATTATAAGATATATAGTTGATCGCTATTTCGGCTTACATCCTCATCAGAACTATAGAACAGATAGCTATCAACTATATATCTTATAATTTTTGTAGAACCAAAATACATTGCTACTTTTTCACTGTGCTATAATTGTATTCTACCAAGTAAATACCAACTCAATCAATTAATATATTTAAGGTAGTCAAATAAAAAGTTTTCATCGACAATTCTTTTGTCGTCATTATTAATTGTTTATTTCAAAACATTTTTTTAAGATGTTTAGATTTGATTGAAACTTTGTTTTAAAAGGTATTAAATCATCATTACTAAATTTAAAATATCCAACTAAGGAGTTTAAATCCTTGATTCAATTGAAATACATTTATAACAAAATGAGACGATATTGTTTTTATTTTCCATATATTTAACTTTAAAAAATACCCCATGTAAAAGCATTTATTTTAAATAATTTTATCCGTCTTGCGTAACTTTTAAAATTGATAATGTATATTATATAAGTATGATATGCACATATTTCAAATTGTAACTTTTAAGCAAGGTTCGAGATCGATTCGAGCAGATAAACGTTGTCAATACTTGAAGTCAAACCAATCTGAATTCAATGACACATAACTTACTACTTGACCACAGACGTTGATCAGTTCATCAAAGATATGAGAATTTTTATGGCATAGTACTAAAGCTTTGAGCTTTTAACACGTTGAAAAAAATAGCAATGGATTTTAGTTCTACAAATTTATTTTTAAATATATTTGATAGATATTTCGGCTCACGCCATCGTCAGAACTATGCTTAAACTAACATTTGCTTATCTATATATACAATAGCTGAGTAGATAAGGTACATAATACATCTTCTCTCCTGTTTTAACGACCTAGCTTGTTTCCTGGTCGCAATAAAACTAACAACTGTAAATGAAACTAAAAAGGCGGCTATATCAATAAGTTTACATATGGCAAGGAAATGGTCCAGTACAGAAACAAAGAGTCACGAGTCAGAGGAGTCAATAACAGTGACCGACATATGTTAGTGTATTCGTTAAGAATCCTTTGTGATAGTTGATATCTATTGATCTCCAGCTGTTCCAAAGCCGTCATCTTGCGACCCTTACTACAAAGATGCTTGTTTTATTGCATTTGTTGACGATTGGAAAGATGTCGAAAGGTGAAACCCTTGTAATTAGTTAAAAAATATGTGAAATCGTATAAAATCCGTTCAAATTTGAATTATTTCCTTGACGAAAACAGTTTATTATAATAAAATTATTTTTGACATTAAAAACAAATTTTTATTATTTTAAATAACGATATTTTAATCTGTTCCTTTCCATCAAAAAGTGAGACTTAGCACATTAAAAAAAATTTTGAAAGCAATATTTTTTTATGAGTCACCATGTTTTTTGACATTACATATGTTATCTATAGTGTCCTTGTAAAAATTCACTCAATGCACATAATCTGCCAATGGAGAGAGAATATGTGTGCGCTGCGTAACAGATTTGATGTTAAACATGTATGTTGAAGCTTTTTTTAAGCTAGACGATCTAAAATAAAAATAAATAGATTCTTTCAAATAAATAACTATACCATTACGTTATTTTTAATAAAAAGTTATGTTGAAAAGTAACGTTGTTTGACATTGTTTCACATGGAAACTTTAAAAAAATATTTCAAAAATTTACTAAACTAAAATTGTATAATTGTAAACTTCGACTCAAAAAAGCTTAGAGATGATAGTAGGTAATTAAATAAAATAATCTTACAATGTGTCAGCTTATTAATTTTATTTCATATTTATCAGTAAAAATATTTGATCCCCTTTTGTCTTAAATATTTGACTTAAATAAAAGAAAACGAGTTTTTTTTCAGACATAACATATAAATATAGCATAAAATATAATTTAGGTCGACTAATTTTACCGCTTATTTATGATGAAGAGTTTTATTTTTTACCATCAAAAAGTAATTAAAAAAGGACAGCCACTTTAAAACAAATATTTGACCCATGTAAACCTAGAAGAGACATAAATTCAATCTTTGTGTTCTTATTTTGTCATTAGCGAATAAAAAATATAAAGGAGCACGCTTTGAAAGCACCTGCCTTTATAATTTATTAATTTGACGGTGGGCAAGTCAGTCATCAGCGTGCATTTGATCATCACCTGTATGGATTCAGTGGCGTTCTTATGTCATTACAATGGGAAATTCGTTACAAGCGTTATGATGTGATGTCAAAAAGTGTAATCAGAGAAATACAAAATGACTAAAAACCCATTGATAGACTAGTTAAAATATTATTATATTGTATAACCAATAGCATATGATCGAAAGTATAGTTTCTGAAGTATAGACTTGATAATAAAAGGTCATCCAATAAAGACGCTTAAAATTTGTGTAAATGTAAATAAAACAATATGTTTGTGAGATATCCACTATATTTTTTTTAAATTCAAAAGTATATTTTATGGCATTAAGTGTGAAACGAAACATCGTTCGAATGTTTACCGCGGCTTTGCTTGGTCGCACATATTTGATAGGTCCAATTGTCAATGATTTAATCTCATAAATCTAGCTGAATTTGAAGGACGTTGTTTGTTATGTTGACTTTGAGGGCGTTAATTGTTTATTTTCAAAGATTTTCAATTTAAGATCGTCCCAAAGAAAGACGTATAAAAGCGATAAGTCGCACGATCTCGGAAGCCAATTCAGTGCCTTAAAATTACTCCTGTGGAATGTCCGACCAAATTCAATAATTTTCACATGTTGTCAAACGTTTAACCTTTAATCATAAACTTATTAAACAATTGACAACAAATTTAACAGATGTCACTTTAACGGCATTGTTGCTATAACCGGACAATATAGACGCTTTACAACCACCCTATACGTTAGGAATAAACCTCAATGTAGTTTTGTAAGAGATACTTATCTTTCTAATCAAAATTTTAATTTACGATCTATGAGTGTTTTCTTTAGCGCATATACGATTCTCTAAAGTTTAATTATCAAACAGTTTTATCGTTCGGTTGTCAAAAATAAGCAACTTAAACATATAGCGCACATATAAGTACCTCGCATTTTAATTGAAAATAAATTAAAACTTTCCGGTTGGAATTCTGACTATCAAAGATAATTACTTTAACAGTATTACAAAAGTTACGATGGAAACTTTTCCATACGCTACTGTACTCCTTGCAAAGGTTTGCATCTCGGTTCGCTATTTTGATTTAACGCCCACCTTTTAAGGGACGGCGCGATTTGCTAAATCCATTAAGAGATCCAACATCTAAAGTAACGGAGGTCCGCGGCAGTAAAATTACATACGAATACAAGTAAATATTTTTGATCTACTGCTAATCACAATTTATTTCTTAAACTAAAAATATAATGTAGCTTTTAAGTCATGCATTCTGTCTTCAGAGCAAACCACATAAATTGCACATAAACAATGACAAAAAATATATTTTTAAATGCTCAGTTGTCAACTTGGTTATGAAGCCACAAACCCAATTTTATAGGTCTCAGTGACAACTAAATTTTAGTGCATTTTAAATACTACTTTTCGGAAGCTTTAATGCAATGTCACGTGATTGAAATATTAGAGGTGGTCAGTTTTATTGAAATCCTCTTTCACGAGTCGATATATTTCAAATATGGATCAGATATGGGTTTAAATTTGTTAAGTATCTATTCTAAAAACTCTTTAAATGAGCCCGAGTTAATTTTTTTTTTATTCAAATAAAATTTTATATATCCTATAACTTAACTACGTAACCTATATTCCACATGATATGTATTTTTTAGCAAGGAGCAATTGCATTACTTAAAATATATTGTTGCACCATTAAAATCTAATTGAAAATATTTACATTTAGATAATGATTGTTCTACGACTTAAGTGTACAGAGACATCAACGCTAAGACAAGCAGTTAACCCATCTCAAGCTTCATCATTCGTATGTTTATAAATATAAATATAGGCGTAATTTCTCCATTAAACCAGTTAATGGTTCTTCAGATATATTTGGAGGATTATTTACTTTCAAAGAAACTGTTTGATCAATCAATATTGAAAAGAAACTTTTTAATGGCATCTTGTCGACCATCTCATATTCCGTATTTGAAACTGAAATATATTGCGGCCACTATTTGTGTAGTTGTAATGAATAACAACGAAAATTGAAAATAAACCGTCACTTAGTCATGATATCGAAAACCATAGTTCACTACATATTATGTATTTTAGTGATTTGCGATACCATGACGTCGTTGAAATGTTGTCGGCCACGATGAAATAAACGCACTGATAATTACAATATACTATAAATATGTGACCTCACACGTCAATGAATACTAACTTTTTAAATTTATGTTGAAAGCACTCAAAAAAGCACCAAGCGAAAGCTTTTTGTCGTTGAACGGTAATTTGTTTGCCATCTTTTCTATTAAATTGATACTTTATTTCTTTCGATAAGAGATTTTCAATTTTTTCCAAGAACTGATTTTGCCAAAAGTTTATGGGATCAGAACAGGGACTTCGAAACTTTATTTAACTGGTATTTTCTTGTAATTATAATAATATGTTTTTATTTTTTACGATAAAGTATTGTTCGATTAAAAGATTTATTGAAGAACACAAGCAGCGGCATAATTACGATTCGGTCACAAGACTGAAATCTTTAAAAAAATTATCTTCTAAATACTCAATTAATTGAAACAAGTTTTTTATAGCAATTTAACATATGAACGTATAAATTGTGGGTAAAGAAGACGATAATTGTAGATATACAGTCTTTGGTCATCATCAACATCGTGATGGGTCATTAAATTCAAATTATTATTGTATCTTGTCATGTTTGAAAAATTTAAATATGCTTTATATAAAATGAGCTATGTATGCAAAAATCTCAAGTTTATTTAAAAAAATAAATGAATGCATATATCCAACTAATTCTTAAAAAACCAACGTTATCACAAAAATTTATATTAGATAATTTCCCAAATACACTTACACATTTTTAATTATATTAAAACTTTCAATCGTATAACGATGTATAATTGATTTATCTACTTTATGGAGTTTTTGTAATCCAAAATTATTATTAAACTCAAATTCCAAAAATAAATGCTTTGATCCAGGCATAGTATTTCCGAATCCTTGAAGAGTTTATTGTACAATATTCTTAAAAAATATATATTTAATAACAAACCTTTATATTCATACATGTTTTATTTTTGATTGCTAACTCGTGAAAATTCCAGCAATAATTGATTCGAATAAATCAGTGAAACTCTTAGGAAATAATCTACATCCAGTAACGATTGCAAGTAATCAGTCTTGTAGAGGCCAAAGCTAATTAATTGACTGCATAAAAATATACGCCGCCTCTGATTAGAACTAAAAAAACGCTGCCCAAATATCACTGTATCATAAAAATTAAATAGACAAATATTTTAAGAAGTATATTTTTTGTATAATATTCACATTATTAAAAAATGAAACAATCAACTAAAAGTTTGAGAGTCGAGTCACGATATCAATGTATGAACATTTTATATTTGAATTGCATGGGAAATCTTTTAAGCACAACAATATATTTTCACATAAATAATCACTGTAAAATAACGCTTATTAATTTTTTTTATAAGAAACTGAGATGATGGTATTCATTTTTAATTCCAAAATGCCTGTCGAACTTTAAATTAAAACAAGTTTTACAATTTTGCGGTTAGAGTAGAAATGGGTTATTATATTGGAATAGTTAGCCTTGTTTGTATTATTAAAACAATGTGATATTTTAGAATCATTTTGATCATAATATAATTGTTAATAATATCCTGTATAGCCAAATTGTTTGTTCGATAATTGATTGAATGTGTGATACACAGTCTTAAAGCTGCAACCCTTAAAAAACATATTTACAATCAACTGAAAAATTGCATAAAATGTTGAGTAGGGTTGAAGGTGATATTATTCTTTTAACTAAAATTGCTATAGCTTGAAAATTCGTCAAATAAAGGAAATAATATTCAACATATGTTTTTTCTCAAACAATTTTTTTTGACCTTTTATAACCACTTACACTAAACAATGTTAAAGTAATTTGTAATATATTCAACAACTTCGCATAAAAATAAATATAAATATGACAAACCATTCATTTTTGGAGTTGTGATTCCATTTAGATAACGAGCATGTTGTAGTATGCAATATTATCGAACCAAAATTTATTGTAGTATATTTTTTGTCCTTTTAAAGTTCTTAATTCAAATTCACCAACGCTCACTACTTTTCTATCTGAATCAGTGATCACTATTATAAATACATGATCCCATCCCAGAAATGGCTTTGATTTTACGAGTCGGTAGCAATCTCCATGGGTCAAAAGAACGCTCGTAAAATAGCGTGCGGCAAATAAGAATTTATTTAAAGGATAATTCTCGATACGCAATTCACAACCACGCTAAAAAATTTAATGGGGAGCTCAATAAATTAACATAAACCTGCATTGTATAAAGATGATGCACTTACCTAGAATCGAATTAAAAGTGTGCTAAAATTTATTGTATACTTAAAAATATTTTATTTATAGTGATGTATTGATTGAATTGGCATTCACTTCGTAGAACTCCATTATAACACTCCATTATTTTTTAAAACAACGTTGATAGTCCTGACGATGGCGTGAGATAGCTATCAACTATATTTTTAAAAACACTTTTGTATAACTAAAATACATTGCTATTTTTTTCACCGAGTTTATAGTATTGTGTTTTGAATCTTTAATATTAAAAAAATCAAACTCGAGATCAACCAATATTCTTAAATTGTACTCAAAAATGTTTCAAAAAATCTGCAATCAAAGAACTGCATCATAGTTTTTACCTCTGTCATATTTGCAATAAAACTTTTTCGTAGACAACATGGTCTTCAACGTAGACCAACCATATGTCTTGTTGTGAGTTTTATAACTAAGAAATTTTTCTTTTATATATTAAAAATCTCTTACCTGTGTGTGGCATGACTGAAAAATATATACCGCTTATCCGCAATATAACCTGAAAAATAAATAATGAAATGATCAATGTCATTAAATAATTATATTGCATCTAGTATTTGTGATACGGGTTAATTATACCATGTAATATTATTTTTAAAGCATAATTTATTGCATTATCACAATCACTTCTATTAGGTAATTATTCCCGAGAAGGATCTATATTACTATTATATTGCTTAAGAAATATTAAAATTGATATAAAGAAAATAAATTAAATAAGAAATAAAAAAGTAGTAAGCTGTAGCTTAACACTAAAAAAACTAAGTAAATCTTTTTTTTTTCCTCAAAGTATTACGGTGTATGGCTAGTCATCAATGCGGGTATGCTAAAATCTTGATCGGATAATAAAACAAAGTAAATTGTAATTTGTAATCATATCAAGTATTTTTTGATCAAGCAACCGTTTTTTTAATTAAAAAATAAATGGTTTTTGATAATCACCGTTTGATAACGCTCGTGATGAGCGAAACCAATATTGACCATAAAATATATTGTGGAAGTAGTACGAAAAACACGGTGGAAAAAGGAATCTACTGTATGATGAGGATAAGCCGAAATAATACAATCAATAAAAAAATACAATAAATAAAATATCATGAGTTTTCCGCCGAGTTATAATGGATTCTAACAAGTAACTGTCAATTCAATTAATGACAGTTAACACTTTAAAAGATATTTAAAAGATTTTTATGCTAAAAGAATTACTCCTGAAGTTTTTGATTTCATATAATATACAAGCACTTTTTCCTGACAAATTAACCGTAGTCTAAATTTTTCTCCGTCTGAGAACTTTTAATAATAGCTTCACTTCAATAATTCTACCTCTTTAGAAAAACAGAAGGAATGTGGAAGGGATAAATAAAGACAAACAGTTTTTGTTTCCATAAGTATGGAGTGTTATTTACATATATAAAGTATGATACTGATGGATTCACGTCATATGATATTGTCTCAAATGAAATTTTCATGTAATTGGAGATAAACATATCCAAGATGTTCAGTTTAAATTGTTTCCTTTTTTTGACTTGACATTCTCCAAGATTTAAGCCTAGGTATACTTCATAGCTTATATCACAAGACAGTAGACTCTGAATTTGTTTTTGAAGCACTGTGTCTTGTAGACATCTTTTAGAAGAAATATAGTATATTAAATTAAAAAATTTCGGTAACAGACATATCGACGTGTTTTTTTTCGTTTGACTCAACACATGCACATATTTTGAATAAATGTATTCTACGTGACTATATATTTTTGTATGTTATTATTATTCCCCTTTCAAAGCTAAGAATCTAGCGCATTTAATCAAGATTATTCTAATTCTAGGTTTGCTGAAGCAATTAAATTTTTTCGCCTTCTCCGTTAAACTTCCAAGGGTAAGCAGGCTCTTAAAATGCAAAGTTTTGAATATTTTAAGCAAATTTAAAAGAGGGTGAAAGTCAATAAAATAAAATTGAGTCCATAATTCTTGTGCAAACATGTTTATAGTGATACAAAGCTTTTATTTTGAGTTTATTTACTCAGGTATTTAACACAATGACCTATGTGTCCTGTGTTATAGAAAGGGTATTCAAATTTAAATACTTAAAGAAAGTTTGAGCTTTTTTCAATCTTGTCCACTCTCAATGGGGAGCATATAAACATCCACCCATTAAAATTATCTGGAAAGTAAGTTTACTAAGATATCTACTTGATGTTCAGTTGATCAACGTCTCAGAATATAGATGGAAAAATAGAATAAAAACTTAGCGCTGTTGCTAAACTCCGTTATTTAATTTATATTGGGTAGAATTAAATTTTAAGCATCAAAAATACTCATATATTTGAACAGACGAAATCATCCACACTGACGTCGCATAAAATAACCTCAATATATTGTTTTATATCACATTGCACATGTGAATGATTACATTTTGTAAAGGATAGAAAGTTTATTCCAGTTAACGCAGTAAAACATTTCGATTTTTTCGCCGTGTAATAATTAAGTTCTACCTACCTCTCAACACAATGTATTCATGTTATACACTGATAAATTGGAACTGTATTTTCAATTTAAAAAATAATTAAATTATTCATATTAAATTATTAAAACCTATTAGAACCTATGGGTGTATGATGTAAGTATTTTTTTAAAAAATAAAACTGAATTATATACTTTAACATCAATACAATATCAACACTCAATTCAAGGAAAAATAGTTCATATTTAAAAATGACTTGACTTGAATACACCAAGCGGTCGAATAACTATCATGTTTATAGACATTTACTTCTTGATAAAAGCGTATAAAACTAAAGAATAAATAGAGAAATTTTACTTTTCGTCCCAAAAACATTTTCAAGCACGTATACACACAAATATCAGTACAGTGGATATTTTTATTTAGATTAAAAACCCATAAATTTTACAACATCAAATAACCCAGGATGTTTTTTGTTTATTGAAAATCACTTACGTATACGAAAAAAACCTTGATTTGTAAAAGTTATCAGCAATTTTATCCAAGGAAATAAAACAAAAATAATTTTAATGCCGTTTGCCGAAGTAATTAATTTAATCACTTAGCCATTTTCAATCGGTATGGTATTTTTAAGTGAAACACATTAAAATATTTTATGACTAAACTATGACTATTTATTCAAACGTCAAATAATAAGGTTCTGATTCGGAACCGAAATGGGGCTCATATTAAATCTGACTTAAGGATCTGTGATGTTGGTAAATTAACGGAATATCAGGAAGTCTAGAATTTTATAATGCTTAAAATCCTAAGGCTCTCAAAATGTTAGTAAAGTAAATGTATTATAATTCAGCTTTTAAGGATATTATTGGTTACGATTTTTTCAGGCGAAATGACATCGCATATTAAATAAATATCAATTGAATGATACAAGGTAAACGGTTATATCTTATTTTCATTACTATAAACATAGTATAAAGCAAATCTCATATTTGACTAGATACTTGAAAAATTAAATATTTTTGTATAATCATTATTACAAATTATTATAAATTAGTATTTCATTTAATATAATTTTTTTTTTTACATTTTTTTTTTTTGAAGAAGAAAAGAATACTTTGATTAATCATTAACTGCAGAGCTTAGAGAGATCTATAAAACTTTTCTAACATAACAGAAAAACTTCCCACGAGAGGTTAACTAGAAGCAAAATATGGCTGTATTTTGTTGAGTGAATTTTTAAATTCATTGATATAATTAGCATTTGCTTGGTAGAACTTCATTATAACACGGTGAAAAAATAGCAATATATTTTATGCCTTCGTCAAAACTAGTCAGTCTATAGTTCTGACGAAAGCGTGAGCCAAAATAGCTATCAACTAAATATCTTATAAATTTTGTAGAGGTAACAAACATTGCATTTATTCACCGTGTTAGAATTTTTAAACATCGCAAACGTCCAAGCTTTCGATCAAGATCGATTGAAAAAACTTACTAACGGTCGAATTCATGAGATTTCTCGCGGAAACCCAACGACTCTTTTCCTCGCCGAATGAATCCCGAGCCAATGTTTGAGCACTTCTAAGTATAGCATTCGTGCGGAGTGACCGGCGAGTCGATCTCGTAATTAGCATAAGCGGGTAGGCAAGCTTATGCCACCGTATAATTGTGTTTTTTGGTCAACTCCCCACCCCCAAACTCTTTCTACAACGCGACATTATTTGAACTGTGTGTGGAAATTTTAAATACATTTTTATGCTAATTACTTCAAAGCATTTGCGACAAGTCTTTCGCTGGAAGGAAACACAGCCGACGAAGGCTCGTGACTTCGCTTTTCGTCGATTTGAAATCAGATAATAAATAAATACTAATGAAATGTTTAAAATAGATAATATTTTAATAATAAACCACCATTAACGGTTTTACGAGGTATTTTCGTACATTATTACCGACGGGAATTGCTAACGTTCTACTTAATTGGGTATTGAAGGGCTCGAAAAACATGTCTCCAACATTTTAAGGTGAATGTGCTAAGCGGATTTTGGATATGAAGTTTCAATCGTTTTGAATGCATCGAATCAAATGATTCATTTATTTATTTGAATGACAAAAAAAAATATTAAGCATTACTTCTACAATATAAAATTAGGACTGGTTTCTCTCATCGCAAGAATAATCAACTGCAGAATTCAACATTCGATAATGTTTGTGGTAGGGAAAACCGGTTCTGATTTGATTATATAAAGTTGTGGTACTAATTTTTGTATATTTATTGTTTAAATATAATGCATCTCTACTGAGAAATGACGGCAATCATCAAAACATGAATAAAATTAAATTCGTAAGCATGGAGTTTTTGAAGACCAGAATTTCTAAAATAATAAAATATACAGTGTTGAGCATTTAATGATATTGCGACAATTATATCACAAAAAACCACGTGCAAATTCACAAATTTTAATTTAAAAAAAAATTATATGGACCTTGTTGGCAAAAATCTTACCAATCGACTTAACCCTTTGCACTCGAATGCCGCCATAGAGGCGGCATTGTAAGTTTATCGTATTAATTATAGTATAAGTATTAAAAAAAAAAAAAAAATTTATACATATTTTTTTTATTAGTTTGATTCATGTAGCGAATGCGATTTTCGCAAAAAAAACGCGTCGAGTTTCTGGTAGGCATACGAAAAAGTGCTCGAGTGCAAAAGGTTAAATTAGTTGTCGTTAACTCATGATTAGAATTAGAAGTCTATATTTTCACGTAAGGAACAACTTTAGTTAAAAATAATCGCATAGAATTGAAAAAAAAAAAATGTAAATTTCACTTATCTTTATATTAAGATTAAAAATTTTCCAAGAATTATAAATTAGTTGAATAAATATATTAGATCTACTGGCGTTAAATAATTTTAAAAATTGAATCACATCCAATAATATGGGAGTAATTTTTAAACTTGGTTAGAAAAACCATCGCACACTTATTACTAAGATCTCAATTGTAAAATTTAAATCACCACTTATTTTTCTTATCGTCAAACGGAGCTTATGACACTTGACTACAAAGACCGATTATAATCTCACTCTAGATGTAAATGAAAAAAGATTAAGAGTGTTACTTTAATATGAAGTCTTTTTCACTGGCACATTTTTATAGTTTGTATTTTAGAAAATTAATAAGACTTCCATTTTGTTAAAATTGTATTTTTTTCACACATCACGCAAAGGAATAAACTTCAACGAATAGCCAAAAATGATTAAGCAAGTTTTTCTTCGGATGGTTATAATCGAATATTGACCTATTGGTTACCCAAAGAATCAGTTGTTAGTTAAAGTATTTACCATAGAAGTTTATTAAATAATATAAAATTAATTTTAAATTAAGATTGGATTTTAGTCGTTTGTTTTTCTTTCGAGAATGTTTTTTGGGTGGATTTGATAATCAGAAATGGATTATTTTTGTTATTTTGTACAATTTTTACTAATATTAAATTTAGTAAATGAGTGTAGAGTTGTTTTCGTCAACGAGTAAGAAAGTCTAATTTGTCAGGTTTCTCTGTTTGATTTATTTATATAATTTAATTAAGAATCTTTGTTAAGGAAATGATAAGTCCCTAATTATCCGCCAAATTATTCCATAGCCTAAAAGCTCAGAGCTTTAGCGACAGTAACCGAATTTCAACGAAGGTTATCCGAAACGGTAAAGTTGAATATGTCACGCGGCAGCGATATGACGTGCCACGGTAGAAATGAATTTAATTTGCATAACAAAGTGGCGAGACTCAAGTTACGATCGGAGGCCTAACTTTCTAAGCCAGGACCGTATCCCAAAAGAGGAAATTTTCATTGCTTATAATAATTACACCACTTAATAAATCACATAAATCTATCTCTTATTTTTACCACGTAAGGTAAAGATAATAACATTAAATATTCATAATGATTTTAAAATAATTTTTATACAATAGATAACATATTTTAGCACCACGGCACAGTTATATCTACAATATTACTCAGAAGACTAAGGCGTTTTAATGTAAATAAACCTATGTTTGTTTTTACAATAAGTTTCATCATAAATACGTTCGATGGGCGGAAGAAACAATGGTAGTCAATATTGAAATAAAAAAGTCCATAATTTAAGGTTTTCATAAAAAAGTCATTTTTCGATTCCTTATTATATACAGTTTAACAAAAGAAACATCAAATTAGTCAAAATAAAATATCTTCAGTGACCGGTCAATCTCATTGTCTGCCAAACATTTTTATAATACTTCGCCACCCACTGATGAATGGGATTTTTTAGCGGCACGCCACATATTAATGTAGTCAATAAAGAAAATTAATGTACAGATAACATGTTTTCAACAATATTTTATTTACACTAAATATGTACATAGGTGATTATAATTTTATTATTGAGTAGGATGAAAGTGTTTTTAAACATAATTTTGTCAAAACGCGTTTCATATTAGATAAAAAAAATAACTTCTTATATACTGTCTACAACCACAATAAAAAATGAAGATATTTCAAATGAACAGTTCTTTGCGATACACTCTAAGACTTTTTGCGGCACACAACTTAGCAAACACTGGTCTATCTTATGTAGTTCAACTTACTGTATTTAAAAGATATTATTTCGTATGCTTTTGATCAATGTTATTAAATACAGACTTAAGGGGTTTTTATATACGGGACTCGCTCAGAAGTATAGTGTAAAATCAATACTAAAATTCGGAAGAAATTGACTTACGTGGATTGTTCACACAAGCCGTTGAATAATTGTGTTATCCTTTTTCTAACCATAAAACTTTAATTGTTTTTATTTTTTTTAATAAAAATCGTTTCTTTATTTCCCAGTACTTCCCCGCAAAAAGTCAAATAATTATACCAAGTTATATGACCGTATCAAAAATATTATGAAAGATTACCATAATGCCTGACCACTGAATATTAAATATGCATAAATAAAGGGTGCCACGGGGCTAAAGGGAGTCGGGGGTTAAGTACGCTTCAAACTCACATCATTTATTTTCTATTTTTTGATACTTTCTGTAAATAATGTATTCAGTAACTTGATCTGATTTCACGATTTTTATTTCCAAACAAATTCTTTGCCGGGTTCACGGAATAAACAAAAAATTATGCATATTGTTTCCTAATGATTTTTTGACCAATTATAATATTACGGATATCGCTTCATAAACATTATTCACTTCATGAATTTTTGATTTCATAATAAAGATAAATATATTTTAAGCCACAATCAGGGTTATATAACTTAAATCGAATATACACAAATGCTTAAACTTTTTAATTCAATAATACGTTTATAATCTAAAATTCTTTAGAAAAACGGGCCAAACTGTCCTTATGTATAAATGACATCTATTAGATCACATTTACTTTAATAATGTAGCAGCCTTACAATTTAAACTAGACATGTAACATTTATTATTATTTCAATATCATTTCATAACTACAAACACATGTTTGATTAAAATGATAGCCAGAAAAAATCTATTTAGTATATAAAAATGTTTGTAAGAAATGGACAACTCTCAATACCAGACATGTTCATTGTCTGTATTGAGTCACGTGACCACAGGCGTTGTCATACGATTATACATTATGTCATGTTTTCTTGTGTGTTATCATTAAGATCTCGTAGTTATAGAAAAACTCATTTATTTTTAAATAGAAAATCATGAACACGTCTTGATTTTTTACTACCATTTTATGCAATTTAAAGACAGTAAACGTATAATTTATTTTATATTATCTAAGCTAATTATAAAAATCGCCTAACCGCCTAAGGGTGCCACTTGTAAGCAAAATTCGCGTGAAGTTTTGATAATATCAGTAGATAATAATTGAATTAACCTTTGGTTATGACCAATTTATGTTTCCGTTAAGTATGCTTCTTGAATTAACTCTTGCTTTACAAACAATTACGCATTCAGTAACGAAAAAAAAATAAAAGTCATATTTTTTTAAGAATTTTAAAATATAGATATGCCGGGCTAAATTGTGTATGTTTTCTAGTCCATCTGAGTTGTTTGGTGCGTTGATAATAAAAATACTATAAAAATAATACATATCATTTTTGCAGATTTAGTAAGTTATGATTTAAATGTAAATGTTAAGTCATTAAAAGTAGTTTAACAGCTATTTGCATGTATTTACATTAGATTAATAATTTTATAGTTTTTAAACATGTATACATTGATAGTATTTTAAGAGTTAAACGTTCCATTTATCAAGCTCTATAATTTGGGAAAATATACACATTAGTTGGAATTAACATGCTTTTTGCTATTAATATGTAAATATTATAATCCATTCTAGATGAATTAAAAAAAAACTTAAGTTTCACATCCACGTATTATCCTTCGTAATATACTTGAACTATATTTTACAATATTGTATTAAAGATCGATTTATGCAAAACTTATAATTCGGATAAACTATTCAAAATTAATATTATGTCAGTTAAGCTTTTGTAGAATGACAAGAGATGGAATATGATGCTTTGACAGAACCTATTTGAAATTATTATCATTAAAAATACCTCCAAATAGATTTAAAAATATTGACAATGAAGCGAAACACATATTTTGTCAACCTAACAGCGAACGAGATTTTTTAAATTTATTTTGCGATCAATCGTATTATTAAAATTTTAAGCTCCGTAAACGAGTCCAAAATTATGCTTTAGAAAAGATAGAATATTGAAATTGAACTATCATTTGATGTTTTCTGCATTTCTCTTAAGGCCAATACAGTTCTACATCCGTTTTCTACGTCATAAATATATATATATATATGCATATTTAAATGCGACAAACAATATTATATAAGTGGCCATGCTTGTAGTCAATAAATAGATCATGTACTTTGATTTGTCAAATATCAAACAAATCACATAAATATATTTAATTAAACAAGTGGAAATATCGTAAATTGTAATGCATTTTAAGCATAAGTTCTTAGACGCTGATGTCTTCTAAAGTATTTTGTGAAATTATCAATATTATTAAGGAAAACTTTCACTACCGAAAAAAGGTTACAAAATTTTCTTGTAAACTGTAAATTTGTGATACGAACAGAAAAATAATCGTCGTGGTTTTAATTCTAAATACCAGATATATTCACTCAATTAGTTCAACATACATTGTTATTTTCGACATGTTTTGTCTAACTACGTTATCTCAACATTAACTCACAAAATCAAGAACATATGATGTTATATCACATATTGAACCAGCAATATGCATTCTATCTATGTTACAAAATTAACGGAGTTTAATTTTCGAATGTATTTTAATTTTAGTAATCGTTTTTCTTTGCTATTTTGAAAATCGAATAACAACTACTCCATCACTTAGAAATAATTGATAAGCACTAAGAAGTAATAAAAAAAAATATTAACTACAATTTTTTATTCATAAAAAATCAATGTATTGTATATGTTTTCATAAAATTAATTAATTCGAATCACGTGAGATAAATTTCTTTTAATTTAAATATTTAAATTATTAAAATCGGTTTTTCTCTTACCAACTTACGATGACTTTAATTATAAACATAATTAAACTTTATTTACTTCAATTAAAGTAAAAAATATTTTTTTCGTTTAAATTGTAATATAATTAAGTCAAAATAAAAAGTATGCGTGTTGTCCAGTTGGATAAAAATTTCAAGTATAGTAGTCATTAATTAAATTGAATAATTTTGTGTTTTATTTTTACTTCAATTAACTATTCAATATAATATCTAAGGATAAAATCATTTACCAGGTTTTGTAACAAATATTGAGATTAATAAATCGATACTTTTTTTATAAAAACTCAGTTAATTTTTAATGCAAAAGCTTGTTGACATGGCTCAATATTTTTCAAAATCAAACACATTTTATAAAATGATTAAGACCGGTTTTTATAATTATCTTTATAATTGTAGACCCTGTACAAAAATGTGATCGTTCTATAAATATCAATCATCAAAATATATTTGTTATTTTGAATATAAGTTTTAATATAATACATGTAATATATCGTGAAAACATGATATATGTTTTATTTAATAGTTATAAACAATATTCGTTGAGTTTTTTATAAATATAAAAAAATTGACGACCGTAACGCAAAAAAATGGATTATGCTTATAACGTGCAAGAAAATAATTTGACTGTATCAGACATATTATACGACACACTAAAAATCCAGTGGCGTACTTAAAGTGTAGCGTGACGACTAACTCGTTACGCTTTGCCTGTAACAAAGCCACAATAATGCCCCCACACCATTCCGCCACAATATACATAAAATTGTTATTGTGAATGATTTATTCCCGAGTTGAGCACCTTTCTCATTTTCGCAGTAAGATTACAGCTCGAGGCGTTAGAATGCGATGCAGATTATTCCAAATCAAGATTTTTGACGTGTTTGTAAATATGACGGATTAAAATTTGTTTCGTTTCTATAATAACTCCTTTTAGGAGACCGATCATGCAATTAAGTGTGGTGTAAAATAAATTATTAAATATTTAATATATATATTTCCAACAAACTTTATGATTTTTTTTATAAATATTGTGATTTTTTTATTTATACAGATAAAATGTGTCATATTTTAACCAACTACGTCAATTAAGAGTACTGGAGAGGGACATTTGTTCCTCTTAAATTAAAAAAAAAATACACATTTTTTTCCGTTTTTGAACGGGTTTGTTCGCGTAGACGGAACAAAAATTTAAAACTGAAATGATGTTCCTCATCTAAACGTCAAATAAAAATAGTACATCGATTTTTTTCGATTCTTATCAAGCTGTCAGTTAAGGATCTCAATAATAAAAATGTATTGTTTTGTACTATTTCCATAATATATTTTATGATCAGGACCAGTTTCATTTATCGCTAGCATTATCAATTGAAATATTTTATGATGTCAAAGACTATTTTAATTTGTATTTTTTGAATATGACAGTAATTTAAACTATTATTGGATCATTATTCACTTTTAAGGTGTTAACTGTCACTTATTGATGAAATGGCATGATATTTTGAATGATAAAAATACATGTTTTAGTACTATTTTCACATTATATATTTGATTTGATGAGGACTAGCAAAATGTATTTAAAAATGTGTTTTTATTTTTGAAAATATCATGCCTTTCCATCGAGAAGTGACAGTTAACACCATGACAGTGATTAAAGAACCAAAATTACGCGTTGTGTTTTATCTGTACAATCGTAATTCAAACTAAATCAATACATCTAAAAATTAAGATATCTGTAAGAGCTTTAGTTTTATACTCGGATCTCAAGGGTTTAAATCCTAGTACTAACAGCGTTTTCAACGGGTGTTTGTAAATTGTGTTTTTAAATTTCCCATCCGGTCCTAAACGGTATATAGCGGTAAGCTTAACACACGAGCTTTGTACTAGTCTTATCTATTCTATTCTAACTAACTTTTAAAATGAAAAGATGATAAATTGAGAAGAAATTAGTTCTGGTCGAAAAAAAACATCAGCTTAGATACTTCTGTAGTGAATCTATAAGCTTCTAAATTATATGGTTTTAGGAAACGTTTCAAAAATTATATTTGAGATTATTCTTAACCGCTACAGATTTTTCTGTTCAACTGTTGTAGTGAATATTGGTATTTTAAAAATACTTATGCCAATGGTAAGTTTTAAAACATGCGACATGTAAAGTTGAATTTATTCAAAACATGGCGACTGGTGTAATCGCTTTAGCTGAACTAATAAATTGTGACAAAAACAGTCTTTATGAAATCACAAAAAAATGTTCCCTCATAGCTCACTTTCGACCTTGCAAAGTTGATTTTGCATTTTCTCCGATACATCATGCAATATAAAAACCGTATGTAGATTAGTATGAAAGCTTTCCAAGTAACTAATTATTGCAGGTTATGCTTTATTTGGTTAATTAGTAAACATATCACATTACCGCCGTGTTTTTTTACAACTTTATCCTTACGAATAAAATAAGCATATATTTTATTCGATTTCATTAAAAAATAAAGCAATCAAAAATAAGTGCGTAAAGTTTTTTACTGAAAATTGAAAAAGCATTTGTCGACATTAAAATTGCCTTCATCATATTAATGCTAGATTAATCGTGGAAATAGTCATGTTTTTCTTATTTTCAATTAATAATACAAAAACAGTCAATTCAAACAAATAAATAGTTTATAAGTGTTGGCAAAATTAAAAGATACTTCTAGAATCATTTAGATTAGATTATGATTTTTTTCCAAGCACACGTAATAAATACTTTTATCGTTTTTGTCTACCTTATCGAAATAAAAATTCTTTTGAATAAATACAAGTAATAAGAATCAATTTTTGGCTTAGCAAATAAAAATCTTACAATATCCTTTCTTTTTAAGGTGTTTCTCAAAAAGGGCAAATGTGTGTCACACTTTGTAATGCAACGAGTAAAATTATAACTGTTTTTCGGTATATGGGTTTCAATAAACTAATTTATAGTAATGTTATTGGAACGTTGTAATTTCTTCAATGGGAAAAAATGGCTCGTAACCAGTGGTATACAAACACTTCCCTGTATGCCGTATGTGTAGCTCATAATGGCAAAATAACAAGTACTTCATCACCAAATTTTTCATTCAATATGATATAATATTTTTCGGGTAAAAAAATATGCAGAAGCAAATAATGTTGTCAGAATTATTACTGACATTAAAAATAGTTCAGAATTTTGACAAATATCTTCCCAAAGAACAATTTATCACACTGTCCTGTCACAATCCTGAGCTTTAAAAAAGTTTTTTCGGAAGCTTTTACATTTACGAGCAAGCATTTTCCTCATAAAATCTAAACAAGTCTCAAGAGAGATACCGCCTTAACAATCATAACCTCAGTGCTATATTAAGAATAGCAACCACAAAAACTGAAACTCGACATCAAAGTTTTTACTGCCAATATTACCGGTATTATTATTTTTCAAAACTTTCGTCCTCTGCGGCCCGTGATCTATTACAAAATAAATAATTTGCATAATCTTTCAAATGTGTTGGGAACCATTGCTCTAAGCGAAATAGTGAAAATACATTTTATTGACAAAACAGAACCGTAGGATAACATATTATTGTAATTACGACAAGAATAATTATGTATATCTTATTTTCCCCCCTGTTTCGTTTTGTCTGGTAATAATCGTCTTTATGTCAATTTGTTTTCACATTTTTTTATTACATTAATACAGTTTTGGTACTGATAGAAATTAATAAATTGATAGCAAAACTAAAGACGCACACTGCGATCAAAAGACTTGAAAATTTTAAGAATTAATTGCGTGCAATGTTCACAATCACCTGACCTAACAGATAAAGGGTAGGCGGAAATATGTATATAATTTATTTTAGGTGATCATTCAGCTGAATAGCATTATTTAATTTAAATGTTTTTACAATTCAAACAAAAAAAAAATAAGTTCTGTATAAGGGTAATCGATTTTCAATGAAATGGCACCGTAGCATTTCTGTTTCCAACGCTTGAATCATCCCAAATATGGACACAGTAATTATTTAACTGAGAATAAAGCAAATTTTCATGTTGCTGTTAAATTAAATTACGCCAAGCTTGACTTTTTACTGCAATATTACAAAAGCAACGAATTCCTTATTTAATGTATTATATGTATACATATTCGTAAAAACACTTTTTTATGCAAAATATAATAAATATGAACGTATTCATTAACAGTTAGCAAAGTCCTTTAAACTTCAGAGCCTAAAAGAATACAATACAATTATCAATTGAAGGTATATGGACTGACACAAAAATATCTCAAAATCAATATTTTCAGCTCGTCACGTTCATACTTTTCCAATATGAAAATCGGGGAGATAATATGAAAAAATTTAATTACTGTTTATTAACACTTTATCAAGATTTCCAGCAAATGCAGCGTTTTATTCTTTCTTTAAAGAGTTACCATTAGAATAAAAAACTTTTTGATAGTTAAAAATATGCCTTAGTGGTTATATGGTTATATCAGGGTTGTGGAGTCGTTAAACATGACTCCGGCTCCGAAATTGAGTAACAAAACATGAATCTATCTAAAAAAGTTTTTTCCTACTTTTCCTTTTTACATATGCGCATTAAATTAAAGTTATCCGAACCAATCAAGCAAATTATTTATTAAAATATTCTTCAAATCGTCTAATTGAAAAGTAGTCAAAGTCGCATTTTTTCACTATTCTGAGTCCACAGCTATGAGTTTTATTGAGAAATTAACAAAGGAAATCAGTAACAATTCGCTTATCACGTTATAAAAGAATCACATAATATAAATTCAAACTCAGCGCCTAAGTGTTTGCATCTTTGTAGTAAGGGTCGCAGGATGACGGCTTTGAAACAGCTGGAAATCAATAGATATCAACTATCACAAAGGATTCTTAACGAACAAACCAATATATGTCGGTCACCATTATTGAATCCTCTGAGGGGTGTGTCTTTGTTTCTGTAATGGACCATTTCCATGTCATATGTGACTTATTGATATAGCCGCCTTTTTAGTTTCATTTACAATTGTTAGTTTTATTGCAAGCAGGAAACAAGCTAGGTTGTTAAAACAAGAGAGAAGATGTATTGTGTACCTTTTCTACACAGCTATATATAGATAAGCAAATGTTAGTTTAAGCATAGTTCTGACGATGGGTGAGCCGAAATAGCTATCAAATATATTTTAAAAAATAATTTTGTAGAACTTTTGTAGAGTTTTACAAAGTTAATGCCAATTCAATCAATCAAAAAGATTAAATCCATTTACATTTTATTATAATATCCAGTATTCTATCTTATTTAAAAGTGTATTTTATGTAACTAACTTCAGGCTTATTTCTTATGAAGATCTCAGCTACATTTAAGATGGTGATTGATTGATTAACGGAAACAAATAAACACTTTAGTGAACCGTAATAACGCCCTCTTGTTTGACAGTTTCAACGCCAATCAAGATAACTACAACTCATTTAATTGGATGTGTATAAATCAATAATTAATTACATTTTTTACTAGTGTTGCCACAAGGCTTATAATTTTTTTAATATTCTTATGGAATTTGTATTTTTTAAAAATATCAACACTTTAATTCCATCTATTTTTTTATACAATATATATTCTAAATGGTCAAGTCAATCTTTAAATTTCACGCATAAATGACATATCGACTTATATTATCCTTGTTTATGGATATACTAAAATTACTGTCTTAAATTCAATGTGTAATAAAAAATCCTATTTCCTTCATAGTTGTAGAGTGTAAAGCTTCCTTTCATTTGAATCACTTATGAGCTTTCGCCATTCTTTATGTTCGCGGGCGTGCTGTTTGGTAAGTTGGGTGGCGCTTTTATCGCTTCACGGTGATCGGTCACCGCCGGAGGTAGCTTTTTGACCAATTCACCTCGAATTGCTGAGTAGTTTTTATTAAAATATATAAAACGTTTTACTAAAGACATGCTTACAATATACGTAATATTTTTTTTTAAATCATTATTTGGATCATCGTTTTTTTGACATTAAAACTTATTAACATTAACAAAAGTTTAGTCTTTAAAAAAAACATGAGATCCCATTTTATCTGATAATTTTTCTAAAATCTGTTACGTCGGTTATAAGAAACACCAGTTATATGCTTATAAATATCAGTGATACATGGATTTATTTCTCCTTTAAATTTTAACATGGTTCATTATTTTCTCCGATACAACGTCAAAGTAGAAACTAGGCTCCGAGTGACAAACGTTTAATTTGTCACATCTGTTCCTACTTTTTCTATGTATGTGTATAAAATTAAGGATCAATCAACCATTCCGGTAAATTCTTCATTGAGATATTTTTCAAAATATCCTAGTTCATTAATATTCTTGACACAAAAAATAAAGATATGATGTTATTTAATAATACTTTCAATAATAATTACCCTCCGTCAAATAATTTACATACTGAATGGGTTAACAAAGGCCCACCTATACCTCAGTCAGTCAAGTTTGGAGGTTTGCGCCTTTAGTGACCCTTACAACTCACAACTTTAAACACTGGAAATCTTTGAAAGTGTTACAATACAAATAAAGTATTCCTGTTTATAAATTGCAGTTAAGTATTTCTAATAATACGAATTTTGAATGAATATTTCTTTACCAGTATCTTTCTAGTAGACTCATCATTTTACTGTAGACTAAATGAATTATTATCATTATCGTAGTGAATAATTCCATTATGATACACTACTTGATTCCCCGATGCTTTAAATTGTGGTTGCTTCAGTTAAATCTTTAATTCCTATATTTTAAAGTCGTCCCAATATTCCTTGCTTAATATATCTTTATTTTCATTACACAAACAATTCTTATTAGATTCGCAATACGTACTAATTACGTGGTATATAATATATGTGCATTTTACAACAAACGAGCATTTGAACTGGAAATATATGAAATATGGTAAAGGTCGCAAGATGGCGGCTTTAGAACAGCTGGAAATCAATAGATATCAATTATCACAAAAAAATCTTAACGAACAAACTAATGTATGTCGGTCGCCATTGCTCAAGCCATTGGAACGGGTTTTTCCATAATATATCATCCCCATCCACTAAACCATTTCCGTTCAATATGTAAGCTTATTGATATAGCCGCCATTTTAGTTTTATCTACATTTTTTAAAATTTATAGTTTTATTGCTAACAGAAAATAAGCTAGGTCATTGAAACAAGAGAGAAGACGTGTTGCCTTTTCTACACAGCTATATATATATAAGAGAATGTTCGTTTAAGCATAGTTCTAACGATGGCGTAGCCGAAATAGCTATCAACTATACCTTAAAAAAAATGTAGAACTAAAATACATTGCTATTTTTTCACCGTATTATAATGGAGTTCAACCAAGTAAATGCCAATTCAATCAATAAATATGGTTTCTCTCTTTCACTAAGCCGGTTAACAATAGTATCGTAATGTTTTCCAAGGATTCAATGAAACTTTTTAAACGGAAATTAACAGTTAAAATATTTTTTCACGCGTACATTTCAATTGATGAGAATATTCTTGGCTCTAATTTCACTGAAACACCAGTAGAATTATATGTTTGCTTGAAATACAGTTCCGCTGTAATGTATACATATTTAATGGAATTATCATCAATAGAACATTTTCAAAGTAACGATGCAGACGAAGTGGAGTTCTGACGATACGATTTTTTTGATTCAGGGTTTGTGTCTCCGCTACTCGATGGCTAGAAGGTGGCACTGTGTCCAAACATGCGACAAAGCTATTGAATTTGCATTCGTTAACTGAGGAAAGGTGCGTCGATATAAAAACATATTTTTTGTCGCTGAAACATTATTTCTCCGGCAAAAACTTTTACACCGCAACAATCAGGTCAATTTTTAAAAATAGCAATTGAAATTTTTGTTTAAGTTTTTTACTTATAATATTAGAGGTGTCGTTTGCAATTTTTTCTTGTAATGAAATACGTTTTTCTATAAATGTAGCAACAATCTTTGTACAAGATTACTAGTTTTTCTTTGTGAAAAACTTTTATCAAGATGTTATTTTGAATTTTATTGCCTAGCCTTGAGATGAGTATTTCAAAACATTTCTAGAAACACTACTACTACTACAACGCCATCTTCAGAACTAGTGAGCCGAAATGTTTATAAAATAGATATCTTATAAATTTTGTAAAACAAAAATACATTGCTATTTTTTCACCGTGTAATATATATTACTTTTAATATAATACCGTTTTGATTTAAAAAAGGATAAAAATATAAAGAAATGCTTGTTCCGATTTAACAGAATAAATTTTAAAGAAACCATTGACAGTATGACAAAGAAATATATTTAATTTTTCTTATAGTAATGATATGCACGTGAGTAACGCAATAAATTTTGAAATTTTCAAATATAAATGATATATCCAGAAATTAATGAGCTATGTTTTAGCATATGCTATCTCCATTTACTTGTATCGATAACAATTTAATTGAACTCAGTGGCTAAAAAAAATTGTTCGTGGTACTTACAGCCCTAAAATTATCAATAGTCTCGCGCATTATGATCAAACCAATACGTTTAACTAAATCTACTAATATCATATAAATACGATTGTACGCTACATTGAATTTTAAATATCCTAGACGTGTCAATAAATGATTATAATTATTATCAACGCACTATTCCACAGAAATTACCATAAAACACACCCAATACAGACGTTGCCACACACGAGGCGTAAGTAATCTGCACCCAACACGTCCAATGGACCTATCCGCAGTACGAACTATGCAAATGAGTGTGCGCCGGTGATTAAAAAAATAAAATAGGTAGGTAAAAACTAAGTAAGATATGGATTTGATAAGATGTATATTATAAGTTCATTAACATTTTCCGTTTCTTTGGATTTTGTGTGGGCTTGTACAACTAAGCGCACCCAATTCTGAGCAATTAAGAATTTATTTTCTGTGATATCACGCACGGGTTTAAATGAAAATAAATAATTATGTAGAAAATGGACACGCCTGACGATCTTCATTCTTGTTTGTGAACGACGTAAAACAGCGTCGTTTTGCTAATATTTAAATAAATACTCAAATCCAGCGCGTTTTATATTCTATGATTATTAATTACTTTTTAAATACTCAACGGTGACATCATTTTTTGGAATTAATTAAGAATAATTAGCTGGATATAGTCTAATAAGAAGTAGAGAGCGATTTTATAACCAGTGACAAATCCTTCATGACAACTTTTCTCCATATTGTTTTCCGACTATTACTGATTGAAAAAAAATATTTAATACATTGTTATGCAACAAAAATATTTGTCTTTATGGTCATATTTTCAAAACAACGAATATTCGAGACGAATAAATTCGTCGAAGATAAATACATGTTTTAATTGATGAAACTGATATATTTCAATATTTTCTTCTCAAAACTGTAGATTATAATGAAATATTACTTCTAGCATATGTCACTTATATATGAATACATATTGTGTATAGTAATATTATATATGGTGTATTATACAATGGGCAATAGAGTTAGATTAACAAAAAAATTATTTATTACTAACAATATATTAATTTTTTCAAAAAATGACTTGCAGCTATAATGAAATTTAGTACTGTAACACATAGGACGACAGTATGATAATCGAACTAAAAAAACGACCTCTTTCATACTATTAATAAAGCTCTACAATATATTGTATATGCTAATTTGATGGATTAAAATTATTCCTGTATGAAGTCCATTTAGTAACAAAATTTATACACTTTTCAAGGTTAGATATGTTTAACACCAAAATATCTTTGATTAGACATATATTCATGTTATTTTAAATAATAACAACACTTATAAGTACTATTTCGATAATATATTTTAAGATCAGGATCGGTTACGCTTGACTTTCGTTTTCAGTTGATAATGCTCGTGATGAGCGAAACCGTTCTGACCTTAAAATAGATTATAAAAATAATGCTAAAATATGTTTTATTATTTAAAATATCATGTTTTGCCATCAAAAAGTGACAGTTAGTACCTTAAAAGTGATTACATTCATGTGTTAATGATGATTTTAAAATCAATAAATACAAATTGCGTAGTATTGTATACAAATTTTGAAACTTTTCTATGATGACTGGTTCCACTCATCGCGAGTAATATAGTCTGGTTAAATATAATTTTCAAGAAAGTTACTTAATAGTTTAATATAAAACAATCGGTTTACTAAAAAAAGATATGCACACAAGAATCATAAATAAAATGTTAAGGAAACAAACATTGTAAATACAATCCAAAGAATTGTTAGCAGGTACCTTACATATTGGTTACAACTCAACAAAACTATTTGATAGGCTTAAAGATCTTAAATTTTTAAACTGATGAACAATATGTTTGATAGTGTTGTCGCTCTCATGAAACCAGATAAAGAAAATTTATATTTGGATAATATCCATGTGTAAATATGACATATTAGGGTTTAACTATTTGAAAACCTATTCATCGCATACTGATTGGAATTTTCATCTTGAGAGACAACCAATAATGTTATATAGAAGGTGGAAGAAATGCTATTATTGTATTGCCTAGTCTCTTTAACGATCTACATTCCGTCGAGGAAACTAGGGAGATACAGATTGTTTTCCTCGATAAAGCAATGTTATTCGTTTTCCAAATACTTTCCAAGGATATTCAAAACATTAATTGTGTCAATTGATCTATGCAGAAAGAATAGGATTATTTAATTAATATAATGGATGTTGAATCAAAAACCTTTCCATTTTTATATCAAAGAACACCACGAACTCTTAAGAATCTTCGTAGTTTTTTTTAATGCAACTATTTTGACGTCACCGACGGAATCTAAAATTGATCAAAAGTATTTTATGTATATCTTTACAAAAAACCTTAATATTTTATGATATCGACTGAAAGTGCTTGATGGATATCATATGGACATAGAAGGAGCATATTAATAATGTTCTATCCATTGGAAATTGCCAAGGAAGATTGCTGATAATTTGTTATAATACAATATAACAACTTGGACTCTGTTGATATCCGAAACAGTAATGTTGATTTTTTAAGTTCGTTTCAGTAGCATCGTTATTGGCAGACTGATACTTCACTTTGTAAAATTATGAATATAAAGCTCGGCATTCTCAAAAGTAGGACAATTCTCATTTTGGGATTGTATAATTCGAAATAAATATTTGTTCTTGTATATTTCTCTTTTATTAGATAAATTATTTAGCGTAAGTTCATTTCAGGGAAATTTAATGACATCAACCAATGTGTTCATACGCCCTTAAATATAGAAAACTTGTAGATGAAAAAAAAACACAACCTTAACGGAAAATACTTTCTGTTGCAAAAAATCGACCAATTCTCAAACATATTTCACATTTAGATATAGTGTATTAATTGAAATCAAATTAACGTCTGAAAAAGCCCAGGTAGTACGGAAGTTGCATTGCATTTTCAAAGCTTCATTTTATTTTCTCTGCGTGATATTATTTCGATGAATTACAAAATTTAAGGGGGTATAAAATAATAATACATTGACAACCATTGATGAAACATATAGTACATTTTTTTGTCGAAATTATCAACCAAATTTCGGGTGACACAAAAGAAAAGTTATAAAATGAAAATAGTAACGATTTTTTTTATAACTAAATATGCTTTGTTTTTAAAAGCTGCACTAATTTTCGCCGGCTCTTGAATCAAATATCCCCCTTTATTATACAAGTCGGTTTGTTAACAGGTCCTTGTTTGTAAAACGCTTGAGGTGAAACGCATTCCTGTTCAGTGAATAATTCAAGATATCAAATTAATGATTAAATCCTCATACTACGTACAGTGTACACTTAGATACTTAGTTTAAAGGATGAATAAGTAATTGATCTTTCATATATCAATTGGATACTTGAAAACCAGAGTCGGGTTGTATTTTAAATTCAATATCCAATACAAAAAAATATGTTATTTTGAAAGACTTACTATTATTTCTTCAGGTTACGTAAATTGGGTAGTTAATATGTGTTATCGTTGTTGTTTAGTGAATAAAACTCTACATTTAACAACATTAGTTAAATATTTTTGTATTAAAATTGTTCTTGATTACAGCACGTAATTCAATGAGGTAAATTAATAAGGTATTATATTAAGCTTTACAATTTTTTTATGTGGTTTATGATAGCTTTTGCGGCTTCCTCTATCGCTAAAACTATGATTAAATTTAAGTTTACTTATACTTAAATACTAACTAGGAAGAGATTTAGGTTTATTTTAAATATATGGTTCTTAAGAATAATAAAGTGTTATTCGAAATAAATAAATAAACACATAGTTAAAATAAATGCATTGATAATTGACGAATTTGAGTAATTACGTAAGTTCCTTGTGGTGGTTTAAGTACGGGTAATAATTTGATATTCCTTTATTATTAATTATTAGAAAAATGATATTTTACATAATACGAATAGAACTCTACTTTCCTCTATCAAGTTGTCGATTCATAAATATATCTCATAGTGAAAATTTGATTTGGCGGTTATACACAAATTTGATAGGATATATAAAATAATAAACTGTTTATTTGTAAATCCTTTCATATAGGTAAATAATCAAAGCTTGTGCATATGCTAAAATATCTTACATCGAGCAAAAAGCTTTGCTATCAAATTTACAATTACAAATCAACGGAATCATCTCTGAATTGTCTAAAGTGGATTGGCGGTCGCTTTACTGAATATATGAGAGGTTAAATTTATTGATTAAAAAAGTATTTGGAATAAAGTTTGGATTGTACGAATTAATTTTCTATGGATAAAGATAATTTAATAAAAAATATATATTAGATAATACAAAATAGACAATACCAATGCCTTTGTGTTTAATATCTCATTCAATATAATTTTCTTATGGTTTCAAATCACATAATTACAAGAAAAGTTTATTGTAAATTTTTTCAATATATTTTGCCCAATATTTTCTTAAAATAACGTTTATTAACTATGCTACAATTTTCGGAATAAAGATTATTATCTAACAAGTTCGGTCTATCAACAATATAACTGTTTATCCACACGCATATTTATCAAAAATATTGAATATACTCCATAAATCGAATATTATATGTAATGTCCGCATAGGGAGATATGAATACCATCCCTGACATTGCATCACAATTAGATTCGCCTGAAGATGTAATAAACTTATGACTCAGAGAGTCAAGTAACACCCCGAGAAAATTTGTTCTGGTCAACTCGGGAGTCGGGAATTATAGACGATTATAGTCGCGGGTGCCGACTTGCGCCACAACTGGCTACCACAATTGGCAATCATTCTTAGCAGTACTTGATTATTTGCACGTCTGCTTGGGGGTAAAAGAATAACCCATCTGTTTTATAAGCAATTTGATTAGTCAAAAGAAGGATAGTTGAAGACAGGTGAAATTGATTTGTTGAAACCTTACATAATCTTCAATTTCACATAAAAACATTAAATTAAGCGTTAAATTTTTACTGTGCGATATATTCAATTAAGCTTAAAAAATTTCGGAATGTGTGCACTTAATTGTATTTCTCCCTGCCTGTAAAATATTACAGACTTTTTATTAAGCGGGTCACTTCTGATTATCAAAGTTTATCTTTATTGAGTGGCAGGCTCTTTTAGACTTAACTCGCTTTCAAATCATTAAAATTTACTTATAGCTTTCATCTATCAATTTCTTTATCAAATTACGGATTTGTGTTGTAAGGAACGATTGTCTGAGAGTTTTTTTATTTATAACCAAATATGTTTTTCAAAGCGTAGCGTATAGGAAACAATTAACCAATATAAATTGTTTTTATTGATCTTTCTCGCTTAACCCACTCTGAAGAGTAAGTTGAGGCGATTAGAGAGATGGTTAGGAATAATCTTTTAATTACAAAATATAGTCGCATATAACGCCAATTTCGAATATCAAAAAATATTCTGGAACACAGACAATAAGTTGAATTATCAATCTAAAATATTAATTATATTTCTGTGGTTTTTAAGTCCATCTTTTTAATGCTTGCAATAATTTTAATTATATCAACTATATCAAAAAAGAGAGACTGTCTTTCTAACAGAAAAGTTTTATAATTCCTATATTTTTTTTATCAAATTAAAACCACAACCATTTTGAAACGCCGTGTAATTATCACTTAAGATGCCACGTTAACGTTTAAAAAACAATAACTCATTTTATTTGTCGATAAGAATTTAAAAAATACGTCGACTTTGTGGTTATTTGATCAACTTTTTAAAATTTAATAGTTGATAATCCGGGTGTAATTTTTGTTACATAATTTTGTATCAAAAAATTTAGAGACCCAAACCAGGAAATCAGAACTTTAAAATTAAACTATTGCTTTGTTTTGTTTAAAACTTTTGAAGTACTATCCATTTTATTTTATTTTACAATAATGTTTACATGTTAAGCTCTAATAATGGCAACTTTAATTATGCTAAACGTCGCACGAAGGGGGTTGTGTAATCGACCCCACCGATTTTATGACTTAGCATAATAATATCATATTTTCTTGCTACATTTGTAATAAACAATAATTCATCGAGATGGAGTTTTTCTTTTTTTAATTGAACCATAATTTTTGATTTGAATGAATTTTCCGCGTGACGCAATTATGAAAACAAAATACCAGTTAGCATATTCTATTTATTTTGCATATATAAGTTACCCATGACGAATCAACTAAAAAGAAAAATCAGGGGTTTTTCCTAGCCTAGCCTAGAAAGAACTTATTAATTTTAATATAAAGGCATACATTCTTGATAAGCTACTTCGATTATCCAACGAGCCTATGTTTTGAAAAAGTGATTTCAGTTATTACCGATCGTTATTACAAAGACATGCAAAGGCCTGTATTATTAAGAAGCTACCTGACACTGTCGTCGTTGTGACAAAAAAAGCACAGTTGATCGATTTCGTTATTGGAAGATCTTTTTTGATATATTTTTTGCCTTATAACTCACAATATCAAAATGAAAATACAACAGAGAAATGAATGTTTTCTTAAAAATAACAGAACATCAATGAACGATATTTTCTTATTTTTTTGTCGAATTGGGAACATTATGGCATTGTAGATTGGTAATCTTTTATTATATGAATGAATATCTATCGGAAAATCAGACATTTTTTCCATATAAAACCATAGTTTTCATTTAAAAAATGGTTGGTTGATTAACTAATTAATAGGTAATTGGCTTAATCTTTCTTCGTGATAACGTATTTAAAAAAAAGAAACAGATAGTATGAATAACTCAAATATAAGCTCTCATAAAATAGCATTCTTCGTAAGTAAATCATTTTTGGATTAAATGAACGTCAAAATCTTGATCATAAATCAGTTGATAATGCTTGCGATGAGCGAAACCGGTCCTGATCAAAAAATATATTGTGGAAATAAGTACTAAAAAAAATTTGTTTTTATTATTTAAAATATCATGCCTTTCCATCAAGAAGTGACAGTTAACACCTTAAAAGTGGTCAAAATTTTGCATAAACAAATCAAAAATCAAAGAGTATGTATGACATACGAAACTTCATACTTTTAATCATTTTCATTTAACAAACAAAAACAGCATATCAATATCAAAAAGTTATCATTATTCTATCACGCTTAAATTTTTGAAAGCTTAATTAATTTAAGCTTATTTGTACATATAAATTATTTATGTATATTGTGAGCGTAGCTAGTTGATATATATATATAACTTTTTGTGTGCGATATTTTTATGTAATTTTTTTAGCCAGCCTAATTAAAGATTGAAATATTTTAATCTAAAACCAGTATAACTTGCCAACTCTTTAATTTGATTGTTATTCACTTAAAGAAGTAATTAATAATGGTAGATAAGATGTCAACTCTTCGTTTATATTTGATGATTATTTAATTCAAAATAAGACACAGTTACATCACAAAAAATACGCCTAATAAAACTTTGCGACAGGGGAGGGCAGTTGATCGATCACGGTCGTATTTAAAATACTCATTAATAAATGAGGTATAAATATATTTAAAAAAAACATCATTAAAGCTCATCTTAGCACTGACAACTTAGATATTCATCACTACCGGCAAAGTAAAATTATTTTATATTATATAATGAAACATTGGTTAAAAATTTAAATACAACCGTTAATCTTTATTGACTAATTAAAGCCTATATCAAAAAAATATATTGATTGAATTGGCATTCACTTGGTAGAACTCCATTATAACACGGTGAAAAAATATAATTTATATATTGCCAATATAAAAAAAAACATTTAGAGCGCCTATAGTGAAAGAATATTTATTCGCGATGAGTGAAACCGGTCCTGATGATAAAATACAAGTTGAAGTAGAACAAGAAAATTTGTTTTGTATTATTTAAAATATCATGCCCATCCATCAAAAAGTGACAGTAAATCTGAAAGAATATTGTGAAACTAATCGAAAATTTGTGCCTGATTATTTTAGAATTCTCGTTTAGTACTATAATAAAACTTTATCCTTCATCAATTCTTATAACAAATACAAACTTTATAAACAGACTATACTGTATAAAAATTCATCGATCGCTTATCAAGATTATCACGCATATTTTATTTCAAATAAATATAAACATATATACATTTAATAATTAGCAAATAACACTCATAATACAAAATAAATCTTTTATATAATATATATTATGTTTGTTATTAATACATATAAAGCAGAAATTCCAAAGTACATGTGTAATTAAAATCATATTACGAAAAAACTATTTTGTAGTAGAGGCATTTTCCTAATTGCTTGAGGCGTAAATGATGTCAAAAAATGCGGCAATTTAATTAAGTATTTTTTTTAAATTCAGTAGGATAGTACCTAAAATGTATCAAATATTGTAGTCAAAAATTACAATATATATCCAAATCTTATATTCTAAATTGAATTATACGTATTTCGAAAAATATTAACGCAGATGAACTAATAGATAGAACTAGAATAAATACAATATTAAAAAAACACTTTATGTATATTATATCTAATAATTAAATTTCATGACAATTATTTAAAGTGACGAAACACGTGTCACGTTTAGTTTTATATTATAATAAATCAACAATGTTGTGTTATCAAAACTTACATATTTATTTTTGACAATTAAAATATTTATAGTTGACATATCTAGTTCAGAGATTTTTAAAAAATAACTTAAAAATGTCCTTATAATGAAATTTAAAGAACAAGTAGATATCTTTATCTTTAAATTAAAAACTTTATTTGCGTAGTACCTACCTATAAACTTCACTTAACTATGAACTTTTCTGCTACTTCTAATATTTAATATCCATATTATGAAGAGTTTTTTACAAATCAATTGTCCACTGAAAATTAACAAACTTTGCACTTTTTTGACAGTAAGCTTATCCCGTTCGTTATTTGACAGTTCGTCAGGGCCGGAAGCTCTGTAACGAAAGCTGTTACGGATTTGAGGGCACGGCCGCGTCGGACGGTCGGCTACCGCGCTTTGAGCGAAGGATGTTGTGGGACAAGCCACAACTCCGCCGAAGCCTCCGCCCATATCCAACAGTGGCGCGCTTTTCGGCTTGCATAGTTTAATTTACTGAAGCGCCAGCTTATGTATTTTCATGGATTCGCAACCGGATTCATATACGAAACGATTTACGCCAATATATCATTAAGTGTAGTTGTTATTTTTATTTTGCGTTTATCCATTTTTTTTCACGTCGCCACTTTCTTAATTACTTATTTTTGGTGCATTTTCGAGATAATATATCTAAAACTTTAAAAGTTAACAAATTTATTTATTTATTTATAACGTCACGGTACAAAACTTACAAATTATCAATTCATTGCTTTTGCACCGTAACATATTAACATATTTAAATATAAAAATTCAACAAATACACAGTAAAACAATCAATAAGAATTGAAAAAAAAGTTAACCAAATAAGCTCATGAAATGTCTACATTAACTATAAAAATAGCATTCGTCTGAACAAACTTTTCTCCATATGAAATACGTCAACATCCAAAGCAATACTGTTGAACATTGTTTATACTCTTACCATTGGCATCCCCATTGGCAGACTGGTTCTACACTTTGGAAGAACAAACAAATTATGTACACGATTTCGTAAAAAACTATCCGGAACATACAAATTGATATTATTAAGGATGGCAGAATTCTCATTTTGGCATTTGAATCTTAATATGCTCCTGTGAAGGAGCGGTTATGATTTCATAAAAATAGTGATTGATTTACAAATAAAATTCTTTTAAATTCATTCTTACCAAAAGCATGAAAAGATTTAGTAAATATTCTTATATAATTTCAAGCATTATTTATAATCATAGAGACTTAACGTAAAAATATGTATTCACAAAAGCTATTTGATTATGTTGAACATGTTTTGTTATTGGTAATTCGTGACTTAGAAAGAAATTATCTGTTCTGGAAAAATGCTACTTTTCTAATAAACTTTCAATATTTTTTTTAACAAATTTACTGTTTAAAATTTTCAATTCATCTCACAATTCACAAGAAATTATTATAAAATGGAAGAACCTAATTATTAATAATTCAACACGGCTATTTTTTAAAAAACTGTTATTATTATATTAAAAGAAAATATTTTCTCTACGCCATTGTTGTAGATTTGTCCTGTTTTGGCTTAGCCAATAAGCAAAGCTCTAGCCCAAAGCTCAACACAGTTGATTCAATAAAGTTTGAAAGAGACAGCAAATATTATAATCCACAGCCCTACCATCACAGACAAACGAGAGTGAGCGAGGCAACAGCACTTTATTAATTCATATCATTATTCTATAAGAGGCGTGGCTATCTAGGATAGAGTTCAAATTAAAATAGCAACACATTCCATTTGCTCAAATTCGTGTATGAAAAATCGATAACAGCTTAGAAAATATTTTTATTCGAGCCAAAATAGTCTTTATTTACATTTTAAATAAAGAATGAAATGGTTCAATTATTGAAATCAAATGTAGCATTTAATTCAAAGTACCCCTAAAGATTGTTCCTTTTTTAAATTGATTATATTTAATCATCTGAGAAGAGAAAGGTGTTAAAGGATTTGTCACATAGAATCACAATGTCTTATGTCATAATATTAAACGTTAATAATATTCGATTCTGTGTTAAGTGTATTTTTGCGGTATAATCCCATGAGAGTGTAAGCCACAGGATAAGCGCGCGCTAGGAATCACATACGCGTGCTATCCGTAGATTTTTTTAAATAGGTACTTCAATAGTAAATTAGGTCATATATTTTTATTCATTAAAAATAATTTCTTTTCGTTTCTTTCACGATCTTTCTACGATTTATAAACGTTTATTTCTTTCATTTTTTATTCATAATTTTATATCAATATGTTTTGCTGTCACAATCGGCCTCGTTTAATGACAGTTTACAAAATCTGAAAGAAGTTCAGATCGTATTTTATAAAATACAATGTTTTACTACAATTAGTATCATATGATTAGGAATAAAATATTTTTCAATTCAAGTTGATAGTAAATATTGTTTTTTATAATAATAAAGCAACTCGTCTTAGTTAACAAGTTTTATACTTTTATAAATAATTATTATTTAGTATTTAAATGCTGTAATCACATTAAGTAGTCAAATGTATATCATAATATGGCATGATTATTGAAATATCAAAACTAAGGATGAACGTCAAAGTAAAAATCAATTATCATAAATAAAGTTTACGGTATATACCCACTAAGATATACCACATATCCTCTAGATAAATCAAAATAAACACATTATCGCCAGACAAAGAAAAAAATGCTCTTTTGATAACAATGTAGATCAAATTGAAATTTTCACATTTGGATGAGCTTTAAGCTCAATAAGCAAGTGCTTAGAACACATTGGAAAAGAAATCGCCAGATTTGTGTTTACTGCCTCTAACAGCCTTAATAACTCGTGTCTTTCAGAGAAGGTGGTTGGAATTCATAAATATTTCTGAAAGTCAGTACATGAACGATATATTGATATATGCGATCTTTATTAACATTTTTCTTTCAACTATTATATTATCTGAACTTTATTAAATATTGTTATATCCAATAAAGACGTAAATTTTAGAATAAAATATACAATACTGCACCGAGAATGCGCTACTGTATACCCTCTGTGAAATGAGATAAATATAAACATTATTTAGATGAAACTTTCAAAAGATTAGGTTATCAAAATTTGTTGATAACTTTATATCATATATAGAAATCTTTATCTGTTATTAATGAAACAGATTAAAAAATTACATTTTCGTATGGCACAATTCTTTATGGTGACATTATTAAAAATTGTTATACCTATTCTACTATGTATAATAAAACACGCCAAGCTATTTTTAGTTAACAACAGATGTCGCTAACCACATGTTGTGTTTTTAGCTTCGATACTACGTAGAATCATTTTCGTTGCAATCGATTTTTACCCATTACTAAAATACCCAATAATTAACACCTTCAAAATATTTTGCCGATTATGTAACATAAAACTGCTCGTAAAAATAAATCGTTTTATCAAAATTGTTTTTCTGAGATATTTCGTATAATGAAAACAGACCGGCTAATATCATGGCGTTATAAATCAATTTTGAGAACCAATTTTTTCTAAATTTATTTAATTTAAGCTTCTAGATGGAATTTCAAAATCAAATTTTAATTGTGAAGACTTTGTACGATTCCACATGTTTTGTCACTATCGACCCGGGATTCGCCTTTCGGCATCTTCAGACATTCTATCACACAGATGCGACGGAACTGAAGTTCAATAAACAGTTTAGCATCGTCTATATACCAAAGATAATGATTACAGGAAAACGCAAACCCGCCGATGCTGAAGATGCCGTTTTCATTTTAAAAAAAAATGTTTTTGACGGCTATTTTAAGACCAGTTCCAACGATATCGGAAGCTGTATTATATTTTTAGTAAAATTACAAGGAATCTTCTCATTATTTTTATATTATGTACAAAGCGCACGATTAAAAGATCATTTCAGTGGAGCTCTACATCGGACCAATAATTTGAGGGTGTTGATAACATTGCTAATCTATATCAATTTTGATATATGTGTAAAAGACGATCATGAAACTAGTAACTGCATGTCATAATGGATGAAAGAGATGCAACCAGCTTTTACCTGTTAAAATTGTTAAGGAATCGAAAAATATTGTTCTAGACGTATTTATAATAAGTTTTGATGGTACGTACATATATTTCAAATTTGTAAGCAAAAAGTCATTGACAGGTTCTATAAGCAAATTTCTTTATTTTAAGGACATCACTAAATAACATGAAATATTCATAAATTTCATTAATACTTTTTGGTATATTTAAGTACATTGAAAATAAGTCAAATAAATATTTCGAAAAACAGTTACCTACAAAGGGCGTTTCCTTTATCCGGTATAACTGCCACCTTTCAATTATAAAGTGAGACCAACCCTTAATTAAAGGTTCTAGATAAGAAGAAGCCTCAAGGCAACCCTTCATTATGTCATATTAAATTGATATTTTTATCTTAGGGCTGCAATTACTGTTCGCTTCGATGATTTTGCATTAAAAACTGTATTTCCGAAAGGATTTTGATTTCGGTCATTATAAATGGATTTAAAAGTTTTTTTTTTACCAGAACAAAGATTAAAAGTATATTTCTCCAGCTTTTGTAACCATTTTCTGATATTACGTATGCAAGGAATGGATAAAATCTGTTCAAAAATATTCATTTTATTGTATTATAAAAGGAATGCATTAAAGAATATCTTACTTATCTTAAAAACGAAATAATTCACTATAATTTAAGGCTATCTTTATATCTCTTCGTTTGTAGAAAAAACCTCATAATTCAATTTGTATTTTCTCGTGATGAGAATGTTTTAACTTCGTTTAAGTTTTTTACCCATTTCACGAAGCTTACAAAATATAACCTGAAAATATCTCGTTTTTTTATCAATCTGATAATTTATTCCATAATATGTGACATTATGAAAGAACAATGTTTTCAAAAAAATGTTTCATCTAATTAATTAAAATTTGCTTCGTAAAACCTCCATTTATTCCGGACAAAAATGATTATCTGCTTTTTCTAAATTAAGCTGATATGTTTTTTAAAAAAATAGTTTTGTTCATCGTAGAAGGATTTTCATATTACCAATGTGAATTCACTTTTGTCCTTTTCAATAAGCTCAGGTTATATATGAAAATAACAATATGTATGAAATATTAAGATTTATCTTACAGCGCTTTTTATAGATATTCTGTCGTACCACACACATTAATGCATACAAAATTGTATTTTGCAGATTTTTTTTTAATATTGCGGCTCTCAAATTTACATGAATATTTATTTTGAATTGAATACATTGTAAATTAACTACAATAATTAAATGCCACTGAAAATCCAAACTAATTTAACTGTGCCTTGTAAAAATTTTAAATCAATCTTCAATCAAATAATCAGCACTATACTATGATAATACGCGTTCTGTAGTAGTCATATTTCAACACTTGAATTATTGGTTTCGACCGCTGCTACCGATGATTAGGCATGCTTTGTAAGGTTGGGTACCTATCCCTTTGCGTCGGTATAATTCGCACGGCAGCGCGTCGGGCGGGAGCTTTTAAAAAGCTTTTTTCTTGTTCTTTCTGCATGCTTATTACATCGAGTTAGAAAATAACACGCCAAATTACATACATTATAAACAACTCATGAATGAACTAAAAATATCGTCAGTGGCTACGTAAAATAAATTTGTTGATAATAGCTGCCAATGTTTACATTATCGGTATTTTCTTTCTTAAATGAATTCAGAATAATCTTTCGGTAATAAATTTATATTAAATACATTTTTGTTGCCTTTAAAGTACAATTATTTTTGCTATTATAAATATCCAATATTTCATAAATAATATTATTCAATATATTATCACTTCAATATTAAAATTAATAAAACGTTTTCCGTTACTTAATTATTGTTCTTGCACTGTCAACCAGTCTTGGTATCAAGCTTTATCCTGTTTTAAGTATGTGATTAATGAATGTATATTAATTCGATTGAAAATCAGTCCATCCTGTAAATTGCTACAATTATCACCATAAGAGATACCAACAACTTAGACTATATATATATATTAATATAATTATTTTCTCGTTCTTTTCTTTTAACATAACGCTATTTTCGTTGTGATGATTGATTTTCAACTAGATAATATAATCTTCATCTCAAATCCAGTACAACAAAACAGCCGGGATAATTCATAATATTTTTATAGTATATTCTTAGCTTAATATAATATACATAAATTGTTTTGAGCGCAATCAATTTCATGTAATATCATCAAATTTATAATAAATTATTACACTACATATCGCTTGTAACATATAACTTAACATGACAGAACTTGAGTTTTTTTTTATAACTAACGACATCTACACCTTGTGTTGCGCTTCAGTTATTTCAAGTGGCAATATAAAATAAATATATTATCACCCATCAAATCAAATCATCAAAGCCTTAAATTTCAATTTTTCTACAAACAAAAATATACTGTCGTAAGTTTTCTGTATTCTATACAAAATAATCTCACGTTAACCCCGTAAACCTTTTATACAATAATGCTTTAAAACACGTATGCAACATTTTGCAATTTTACACTTACATAACAAATTTTTAATATGCAGCTTTAAAGACAGGTTATTAGTTCTCATTTTTTATTCAAAGCTCTAAGGCTAACGTATAATTATTGCATCAGTATTTATACCAAAGCTCACAACAGTATTTGTAAACTTTGAATATATAATACATTAAATCAAAAAAGAAGTGCGTATTAAGATCAATGGTTCGGTCATAAGAAAATAACATTAACAAATATGTAAAACGTTTTTGTAATTTTACTTTGTATTAATGTAACATTTCACGTTTTACTTATTGTGTAACACATATTGACTAAGTTACGACACAATCAGATTATATTTTTGTTTTTTTTTTATTACTATATTATTTTATCAGGTGGCTCAACTATGGCTCTTAATGTGATAACTATAATTTCTTAATAGAAAGGTATTTTATATAATGAAAAATATTACTATTGTATTAATACTTATACTGAATTAAAATTTATGATATCGACTGAAGGTGCTTGATTGAATTTGAAAATCAAATTTGAATTGTTACAACTTTGTACAATCCACATGTTTACATTCTCAGTTGTGTTTCATCCGCGTGATAGAATGCCTGAAGATGCCAAATGGCGAAACCCGGGTCGTTAGTGACAAAACATTTGGGATCGTACAAAGTTGTAACAATTCAAATTTTACTAGATTTTCTATTGCAGCACCGGTTCTGCACATGGCGTCGTTTGCTGATAATACTCGCGGTTAGCAAATCTGGTTTTGATAATTATTTTATAAAATATGGGAATGCTAAATATTTTTTTTATTTTATTAATATAAAATAAATATTATAATAAAATTGTAATACTACACGTCGGGATCCGTATTTTCACTAAAAAAATGCGTAAACTTAGCCCCCACCCCCTCTCGGTTAAAAAACCTAGGTGAATTTTAAAACCCTAGCTAAATAATTAATGATTCCTCTAGACTTAAAAATAAAATACGTAGAAAAATTTCGATATCCAATATTGCTTATTTATTTTAATTTAGTGAGTAAATTACTTATTTACTTCTCACTTTTAATCAATATTTATAATATAGTAGAATACATATACATTTCACCTTGATTATGTCGATAGCGTGTTATCAAAATACCTAAAACTTGAAATCATATTTCTTTGTTATGGTGATAGCGCCAAGGTGACTTAGATGACAATTAAAGAAATATTTCAATATCGCAATATAATGTCTGTACTAATTCAAACGTGTTATTCTTGCTATTTCTGTTTAATTTCTTTATTTTATTATTTTGTATATATAACTGAAAATACTTTTTTTCCAATCTGTCAGGAAAACAAATATCTGCATTTCAATTTTTCAAAAGTCAAGTAAGCAATACTCCATTAATTCATCCCTTTTATTGGAAAATGTTGAAGTACATCAATTTTTATTTTACTCATAATTATTATATGATGCATGAACGTACTCACGCGCGCATATTGAGGCACTTCAAAAAAGAAGTAGGGTGATTGATATAATGCGCACAGCCACGCGCAGGTCGCGTGCGAGGGTTCGTCTTCGGATAACATCGGGTAATACCGGTAAAGGCATAATCACTTCGAATATCGAGAGATTTTAACTGACCTAATGCAGTACAGGGGCCAATTTTATAATTTGACTTTGCGTGCCAGATTAAACTTATATCTGAAAACTATTTTGCATTATCACTCAATAAATTGTATCGTTCAATTGAAAGAGATTTATTATACAATAAATATTGAATACAATCTAGCTTCTTCTAATTCAATGACGAAATTAAAATTAAATTTCAAATGCTGCTAACAGAAAATCACAAGAAATACATAGAGAATGCATGTATTCAAATATAGTATCATATCCATTTTCATTTGGGCAGGTTGAAAGCTTAGTCATTGGACGGTTCATGATCTTTTTGACATTGGCAGACTATAAATTTCTTGATATTTAAAAATTTCCTAAAAAAAGTCCTAAAATGGAACTGTATGCATCAATGGCTTATGTTTTCATTGTTATTAATAGAAACTTAATTTTTGAGATTTTTTCTTGGTTAATACGATTTGTGTAAATGAAAAGAAAAATACATTAATTAACTCTTCTAATATTTTTTTAGTAAAATATTCCAATAGAAGAGCTTGTAAAAAATACAAATACACGCTGAGATAATGAATTTTTTAAGAATTAAAAAAATGGGTTTTTTTCTTAAGATTTCTTAAGAAATGGCACACAAGCTTACTGAATCTTAGGCTTAAAAGCTTAACATACGCTAGCATCCTTTGATGGTTACTTTTCTAATATGACATACTAAAAAGAAAACGGTGGAGTTATAAATGTTGACAAATATGATGTTAGAATGAACTCTTATATTATCAGTTAGAAGTTCAAATTAACAATTACTACAGCATTACCAAAAGCATAACCGTTATCTCTAATCGGAAATTTGAATAAAGACTAAAGTAATGTTGTTTCTCATTACCAAACATTACTTATAGATAAAAATGAGCATATGAAATATTAAAAATATAAAAGTGTACAATGCTGAATTTAAAAAAAATCTAAATCGAATACCTGTAGCATCCTTTATACATATGAACTCGATTCACCATATTTATTGATTGAATTGGCATTCACTTGGTAGAACTCCATTATAACACGGTGAAAAAATAGCAATGTATTTTAATTCTACAAAATTATTTTTAACAAATATAGTTGATAGCTATTTCGGCTCACGCCATCATCAGAACTATGCTTAAACTAACATTTGCTTATCTATATATAGCTGTGTAGAAAAGTCACACAACACATCCTCTCTCCTGTGTCTCGGGAGATTAAAAACTCAATAAACGTAGCTTTCAAGGTCAACAATAACTAAGGCAGACATCTTAAAAATAGTAAAGATAAAATCAATATACTGGACAGAAGCGGTATTTATAAAATGTCCTGTGGCTCATGTTTATCCGTTTATATCGAACAGACAGGTAGAAGTATATCTACTCGAGCTAAGGAACATGTAAGATCATTCAACAGTAAAAAAACAGATTCACATTTCGCTAATCACGTTATTAATGAATCACATAATATTAATTCAAACTCAGCCCCTAAATGTTTGCATCTTTGTAGTAAGGGTCGGAGAATGACGGCTTTGGAACAGCTGGAAATCAATAGACACCAATTATCACAAAGGATTCTTAACGAATAAACTAACATAATAGTATCGCCACTTGTCCAGCCGTTGTACAAAGGGGTGGTCTGATTTGCTTCCAGAAGGACCACTTCCGTCCCACATATAATCTTATTGTCATAGACACCTATTGTTTGATTTAGAATTTTGAAAATTTAGTGTCATTGTGTTAAAGTAACAAGCTAGGCCGTTGGGACAGGAGAGAGGATGTGTTGTGTGCCTTTTCTGCACAGCTATATATAAATAAGCAAATGTTAGTTTAAGCATAGTTCTGATGATGGCGTGAGCCGAAATAGCTATCAACTATGTTTGTTAAAAATAATTTTGTAGAACTAAAATACATTGCTATTTTTTCACCGTGTCGATTCACCATAATCACAAAATGAAGCTTTTATGCAAAAAAAAAATGACAAAGGAAATAATATAATCAATATCAAGCTAACAAAGTATTTCTTGCACACTGCTTCTTGCAGCTCAACTATAAACATTAACGAAAACAAAAGTTTTTTTTTATAATAATGGAAAGTTATAAAATACAAGCATAAATTAATTCCCAAGAATATATTCAACGTATTATTCACAATAATGTAAGAAAGAAGACATGTAAGATAGTGAGCTTGGCAAGATATCGCCTGTGTACAGCCTCATTATTTGGGCGTAATTACTCGAAGATGCCTCATACTAATTTCGCCGAACAACGCAATTATCGAAAGTGAGTTTTTATTTAAAACAGATTTCGTTTTCGCCCGCGTCTCCAGGCGACCCTGCTATTTATTTTTGCATGCTTTTATGATTTCTTTTTATAGTATCATTTTATTTTCTTAATTAGATCCAAACGATTTTATCATAAAATTATTGCCAATTATCTTTATCGTGTAATACGATTTGAATAGTTTTCTCGATAGTTGGTATTAATTGTACTTTCTAAAATCTAAGCCTATTTTATTGAAAAATATATCTAATGCTGGTAACATTTATAAATATTTTGAATTATCTTACACATACGCATTATTTTCCATTTTTACAATTGTAATTGAATGGCTTAGTGCCTTATTTAATATAATTCAAAATTTTGACAATTATTTTGAGTATATTTTGTATTCCCATGCTTAATTCAATATCAGTAAAATTTGACATGTTGTAACCGGTAAAGCAAGATATACAATACTGAAGACATATTTTTTTTATTGAGTTAGATTCTGTATTTCAGCTTTACAAAATTTATGATGTATATAGATAATAGCTATTTGGCTTAGGTCCTCATTAGAACTGTTATTTACTGTATTCTATGTATTTTACTGTCATTTTGGATCTTAAATATTGCAACGGAACACACTCTGTGGGAATTTTACCTAGTTAATTATTAAGAGGGCGTAAGCCGAAATAGCTGTCAACTTTATACCTTATAATTTTATCGAACTAAAGTTTAATTCATTACTATTTTTTCACCGTGATATAATGGAGCTCTACCAAGTAAATTCCAATTCAATAAATACACAAAATATTTTTCATTTATTTTTAGAGTGACAATGAATAAAGAATCTAAGCCCATACCACAGTAGATATTCACCAGCAGTATTAAAGGAGTGAACTTTACTGTATATATGTATAGAATTTGTCATGTATTATTATGTATTTTTTATTTTGAAAACTCTATAAGAAATCAAAATTGACGTTTCAAAGTAAGATCAATTTTGCTTTAAATGGAAACTCCCTAAACTCAGCAATATATTCGATGGTAGGGGGTGATACCTTCAATTTTCTTTGAATTAAGTTTGAATGAATTCAACCCGTTTCCAATGTAAAATTGGCTGTTTTAAATTTATGTATCGGCTTGTTGGCGGGAGGTTTATTTACATACTGACGATTCAAAAGGTCGTAAATTTTTATCGGTTGTAAGTGGTATAGGCTTACAAAATGAAGCAACACTTCCATTCAAATTTAAAAAAAAATCGTTTTTAAAAAAGTAATACAAGTATTGTCTTACAAAATTTAGTTCGAGTGTATCAATTTAGGAAATACACAATATTACTAAGAAAGCTTTATTGGTTAGTACCTTTACCTTTTCAAAGCCGTCGATGAAATGTAAATTTTTCACTTGGAATCTTTTAACATTCCATAAACAATAAATATTACACATAATTATTATTTACAGCATATTAAACCTTCAATTATTCGATATGATTGCGGAAAATACATGTTTATATAAAAGTAGCAGAGGTTATATTAAAACCATTGTTGATGTTTCAAAATGTTTTTGGAAACAAACTACCTTTCTATATATGAAGTTAATATTTGTACAATTAAAATTTGATCAATACTGTTTCCATACTTGTAGCGTAACAATATTTTTGCAACTTGTCGTTTTTTTTTTAAATAATAAAAACGCATTTTTTAGTACTTATTTCCACAAAATATGCTTTCGCTCATCGTGAACATTATCTCTCGATAAGCGAAACCGGTCCTGATTAAAAATATATTGTGGAAATGAGTACTAAAATGTGTTTTTATTATTTAAAATATCATGCCTTTCCATCAAGAAGTGTCAGTTAACACCTTAAAAATGATTGTCGTTTTTTGTAATAAGTTGGTAAAAAAGAATTGATTTTTCTTCTCATATGCTTGGCCCGATACAGCGTTTTTAGTCAATTTAAAATTGAAGTTAGAGAATTTTGAACATCTTCAATACAACTTATAACATATCACTATATTTTATGGTGTCCTATAAAATCAGCCGAAAGATAAATACGCTCATTAAAAACAATCGCTTTAGTGTACCAGAAAGAGTCATTTATTCAGTAATGTCTGGTAATATGCATGAAAGTTGCAAAACAAAATAAAAACGTATAAAACAGTGGTGTATCAAATAATATAGTTGTTAATTAATTGATTAATTAAGGTATTACAGGCTGCAATAATATATTTTTCTCCAACCTAAAAAACGGTGAATTTTAAAATATTTACAACATTCTTTTTTCAAATAATATTTTTGAACGTAAAATGTTAAAACGAAGGCTGTAAGAATGGTGATTCGAAAATTTGTAGTAACCGTTTATGTATTTTGTTTATTTTACGGAATGGGATAAAACTTTTACAGACATTCGTGGTATTGGAAATCCATAATCCTATGTTTAGTTATATCATAATATAATAGAACTTTAAATGAGCGAAGTTTTAATGCTTTTATTGTGTCGATTATTATAAAAAGAATTAATAGATATGTTTTATTATTGTTGATGTTATCACAAGTATCAATAATATATACTATTACAAAAATCACGTTTAAACTACTGCTTTAATACTATCGTAAAAACGATGCGTAAAAAATTCGCAAAATTCCTTTTAATAAACTAATAATAATAATAATAAGTCATAAAAATTTGCATTTTGGGTAACAGTAATTACGGGGAATAAAAATTCGTGACCGCGCTAGAAATGAGACGGTCCCCGGGATGAATTAGCCTGCAACAGGTGGAATTTATTTCACCTGTGTAAAGGTAGTTAAGTCTGAAGGCGGGAAGAAATTTTTCGGGAAGATTTTCTACGCATGGGGGCTATTGATTTAAACCACAGCACGTCAAATGTTTAAATGTTGTATTTATATTTTTTATTTACCTATCTATCATGTCTCACTTAACACAGAAAGTTTTCAAATTATAAAATTTCTGATATCAACTGAAGGTACTTTCAATATCAAATTTCAATTGTTAAAACTTTGTACGATTCCACATGTTTTGTCACTAACGACCCGGGTTTCGCCTTTCGGCATCTTCGGGCATTCTATCACACAGATGCAACAGAACTGACCCAGTCAGTTCACTCACTCATAGTCACTGTCAGTCCTCTTTCACCCGTGTGATAGAATGCCTGAAGATGCCGAAAGGCGAAACCCGGGTCGTTAGTGACAAAGCATGTGGAATCGTACAAAGTTGTAACAATTCAAATTTTTAAAATTTCAATCATATGACAGCATCGTAGCTTTCATATTAGTTGCCAGCATTACATTTGTTTCGTAAGAATACATAAAAATACATTATTATTCGCGGTGCGTTCTGTAAGCATTGCTATAATTTCCTCACGCAATTGCTTAGGAGATAACAAATTATGGCATATCAAAATATCATAAATATACAATTGTATACACAATAAACCATCTTAAAGCGTCGATTTTTTTACCCAAATGAATAATTCTTAGTTAATTAGTTATGCTGGTGCGATTCCTTTTTTTTAGTCTTTATCATAAAATGGTTATTAAGTGGTTTTCGACTCTACACACAGTTATCAATTGGTCATTTAGTATTTATTTAAATTTTATTTCATCAAAACTATGGAAGATAAACATTATACAATTTGAATCATAGTGAACTCTCACAACAATACCTTACTGACTATTGAAAATGTATCGGATAGCTTTTTTAATAACTTCATCAAAATTGACAAATTCAGCAATTATCACAATCAATTTTTGACAACCAGAGAGCTTAAAGAATAATAAATTTTATGTGAATAAAACAAAGTCGCACAACTTGATATGTCATAAAAATTTAAGTGGTTACAGTTATTATGAATCTTGTGATTCCAAATTATAACAGTAGCTTTTTTTAAGCTCAGACTTATTATACTGCAAGGAAAAGTGATCAAATTAAAATTTATGAGACGAAAAATAACCGAAGTTAAAAAAGATTTTCGCAGCATTATCAAACGTTTTGTGGCGAGGAATTGTTGGTTATCTATAAAAAACTACTTGTGTTTTTATAAAAATTATTATTATATTAGTCATAAATAAAACAGCATTGAAGATTGGGAAGCAGTAGTTGCTTACCTTAGCATTTGATTTAGATGCAAAACATTTGGACATTAGCATATTTATAACAGGCCAAATCCAAAATTTATCAGGTGTGAGATCACTGGATAATATGTTTATAGATTTATACGAAATTTACGATGTCAGGTGGAAGATTTTTCTTCGGTAGGACATCTGGAACGATTTAGTACGTTTAGGGTATAAATTAATGCTAATTCTGGCAGCAAAAATGTTAATCACTAGGTTTTTCAATTTGCCACGCAGTATCTAAATGCTTGTAAATTTGTTCATTGAATAAACCGTCAATAAACAATAACTTTTTTCTCGTCACTCTATTTTTGCTGTATAAAATTAACATCATTAAATATGCCGCTTTTTATAAATTTAGTGCGCATGCTTTGATTTAATGAATGAATTTTATAATTTTCTTTTAATACCACTACAAATGCAGCATCAATGAATATTCAATTAAGAATATATTTGAATTTTAAACATGTTACGAGAACTAATTTAAAATTTGTATCTCATTTTTCATGTGTGAATAAGAATGGAACGATGGGTTAAATTAAGTAAGTAAATGAAGTCCTCGCTAGTTTTGACATTCCCGGGTAAGTAGGTTAAGTAAATTAAAAGATTTCTGTATTACATACAAGTTGTATCTCATTGCTTATTCTCGAGATATTGATTAAATGACAATAAAAATATTTTTAAAACCATGCATAATTTTGAAGCATTTTTAATTTAGAGCATATGGACGTAAATTAACAAAACAAAATTACTAAAACTGCATGCTAATTAATTGATAAACTTCTTATTTTTTGGAGAGATTCATGACAGAAAAATAGAACTTAAACATAGCTTGTCACTATCTAATCTCTCTCACTAGATTTTAAAGATCAATTTGAGGAAGGTAAATAAAATATTATAGACATATATTTATACATTTAACCCCATGTTGAAAAATGCCGTTAAAAACAATACAAAAATAAGAAAAAGGTTATTAAACTTAATAAACAACATCAGCACAATATTACGGAGTTAATGCCCTCTAATAACAAAACTACAGGGCTGAAATAAGACTGCTAGGAAATGCCCACCATCGCCACAGGGTGCTATCAATAATAAGGCGCAAAAGCAAAATTACTGAGTGTTGATGCTACACGCGTCTGAATACCAGTTCTGGAAACTGACCAAGCTACCGATTTTTCCAGTAGCTCAAGTTTTGAAGAAATGTTGACAAATATTATTCATATTAAAATATATTTACATAAAATAAACATTATGATTGCTACAACATAAACATTAAAATTTGACCAAAAAAAATTAATTTTACGAATGTTAATAAAAAACTAAATACATACAATCAGTATTTGTCAAACAATTTTTAGCAATTTTTTAAACAATAAATTTTATAATCATCACCGATTTCTTTCATGGAGAGTTTATCAACCGATAATGCTAGATATGAGCGAAACTGGTCCTGATCATTAAGTGTATTGTAGATATAAGTTCTAAAAGATTTTTTTTTATTATTCAAAACATCATACTTTTCCACCAAGAAGTGACAGCTTACATCTTAAAATGAAACAATTTATAACCTTTAATTCGTGAAAACGATATATTATCTTATGAAAATTATACTTTTATTTTCATCTATTGTGTTGAAATATCTTGTTTTAAGTACATTGGACATGATATAAAAATAGTGGATTGTGATTATTTTAAACGTTAAAAATAGTTAACAAATATGGTCCTGAATATTTAACGATTGATATCTCCAGTAGATATATTGATTGAATTGGCATTAACTTGGTAGAGCTCCATTATACACGGTGAAAAAATAGCATTTTATTTTAATTCTACAATTTCCTTTCTATAGTTGATAGCTATTTCGGCTCATGCATTCGTCAGAACTACAACATGACGATGCGTGAGCCGAAATAGCTATCAACTATATAAAAAAAATGTAGAACTAACTAATACATTGCTATTTTTCGCAGTGTCCAGTAAATATGTTGATTTAAATTTAGTTTTCAAATATTTTTGTAAGCAAATAACATTTCCATCTGAAATAATAAAATACATTGACAAAAGTGGTGCGCGTATCAAATACTCAACCCCTCTCATGTAACATATTTCTATATCGACATTCTGTAAAACATCTTTAGAGAAAACCCCCTATCTAGCTCTCAAGAGATACAAAATTACAGCACCAGCTCGCCTGTCATCATCCCTTACTACAAAGAGGAGTTACAAGAATTGGGCGTGGCTTTTAAGGGTGTCAAATCACCCTCTGTACATATATACAGTATTATTGAGTTAGGAGGGAGTTTGGAGGATGCGCAGAACTGAATGTTTTACTGGGAACCAAATTTTTCTGTCTTTTTTTTAACCGCCTACATATAATATCACATATAATTTAACTGTCGATGAAATTAAACCAATTACGATAATTATGAAATTAGCATTGGAAATAAAACAAAAATCTTCTAACGTGAATATATATTAATTGGTCCAGCAAATATACAATCAATTTGAATAATAGTTTGATAATCATTTTATAAAAAAAATATTCATTTTCTAATGCATAATCTATATTCTATGGTATCGACTGAAGGTGCTTGATGGAATTTAAATATCAAATTTGAATTGTTACAACATTATGCGATATCACATGTTTTGTCACTGACGGTTCTGTTGCATCCATGTGATATAATGCTTGAAGATGCCGAAAGGCGAAACCCGGGTCGTTAGTGAAAAAACTTGTGTAATCGTGCAAAGTTGTAACAATTCAAATTTAATGCACAATCAATGCATACTTAAATATGAATAAATAATAAATTTTGAAGTGTGTAATCTAATTACTAAATATTTTGATAAAAAATTCACCAAACTTACTTCTTATCAAATCAATATTTTTGTTATCTTTCGAACTCAACTTTATTTCACATTATCTTCTTTGAAAGTTTAATTGATTTGTGAAATAACTAGAATCAAAAATGTATTGATTGAATTGGCATTTAAGAGAAGATGTATTGTGTACGTTGTCTACACAGCTTTATATAGATAAGTAAACGTACGTTTAAACATAGTTCTGACGATGGTTTGTGCCGATATAGCAATCAACTATATATTATAAAATTTTGTAGAACTAAAATACATTGCTTTTTTTCACCGAGTTAGAATCAATAATCATAACATTCGGTATAAAAAATTTTGTTCTTTTAAATCGATTTAAAAAAGAAAAACAATTAACAATAAAAAAAATGTGTCGGACTTTACACTATTAACACGAATAAAGCATTCTTCAAAGTGTATCCTTACACATGATTACCTCAAAATCTAATTACCTACATCTCCCTGTTTGGTTTATATTAACATTCCCAGCAACACCCTAAGCGGCCTTATCTTTACTGACCAGGCATAAGGCTTAGATGCCAGCAAGGCCTATGGGGACAATGGGTATCTGATCGCTCCATGATGAAGCTTGAACACGGTCACTAGAGTGCTTATTGTGAGACCTTTGGAGTAAGCTGAGTTGCGGGGTAAAGGCACACTGTTTCAGAAATACCTATTGTTTGCGGCTGAACTGGTGTTTACAAGGGATAACATAATTCTAATCCATCAAACGTGTCAACAATATTTTTGGCTGTTTTATATCTGTGATGAAAAGATTTTTTAAATCTTTATACAGTTTTCATTTAATTTTTGTCTCTGGACATAAATGTAAATATATTTACTTTTAAGGTAAAACTCTCAGTTTTTGACGGAAAGATATGATATTTTAAATAATAAAAACACATTTTTTCGTACTTTTATCCACATATATTGTGGAAATAAATATTATACTTAAAAAAGTAATAATATTTTAAATAATAAAAACACATTTTTTCAGTACTTATTTCCACAATATACTTTTTGATCAGGACCGGTTTCGCTCATCGCGAGCATTATCAACTGATGATCAAATGCTCGCGATGAGCGAAACCGGTCCTGATCAAAAAATATATTGTGAAAATAAGTACTAAAAAAATGTATTTTTATTATTTAAAATATCATGCCTTTCCATCAAGAAGTGGCAGTTAACACCTTAAAAAAAAAAGTAATTATAGTTTATTCAGTAGATCATATATCACTATATTTTTTGAAAAAAATTGAGACAGAATTCTATCATTCATTTTATTCTATTATCATTTTTTATATTATATCTTACTTGTGTTTTAGAAAAAAAGTATCATTATAGGTAAATAAACCATTAAATAAGCAATAAATGCATTAATATTTTAGACATGTAAATATTATATATCAATTTGTAGTAAAAATATACTTAACCTGATTCATATATATTTTTTTTCAATTGATACACTAATTAAGATAATGATAAAATAATTGTCAGAACTTTCAATAAAGATTTTCATGGCGCTAACGTTATGATGATAATATTATTATTTGTAATATGCAATAAACGAATGTTAAAAGAGTGCCTAAGACAATAAACTCTTTTCGCAATCAAAATAAAATACATTTTCGTATAACGTAACACCTAATTGTTAGCAAAATGTTTTAATTTAATCCTCTCACCCCTTCGTTGATAATACCCCTTCAAGTAATGTTCACACGCGCGTCAAAACTTACGTCAGGGAGTGACGTGAAACGTACGCACGGGTCACGTGACCGATAAGCGCTTCCCTTTGTCCTTAAATTGAATTCGGAAAGTGACACTTCTAATACGCATATCTCGGTTTTCCCACTTTACTCTATCGTAAAATAAATCTAAGGCTCTAAACATTAGAGCCCAAAGTTAAAATAAAATAAATACGAATTCTCTCGTAGATATGTATTTTCTGTGATTAATATTTTCTATATCATATTTATAAAAACTGATTTCAGGCTAACTGTATTGTACATTATTTAAATATGGAAAAAATAATATAAGAAAAGCTCATTTTATTTTTCGAATTAAAAAAGAGAATCATTTTTCATCTTAATAAAAAAAAAATACTCTAATATTTTCAATATTTTAATAGAATAAAAAAGTGTGCAATTTAAATACTTTTACATTTTTTTTTATTGATTATATTACTTTAATGTTAACAAGTTAAATATTTTTATTAATAACTATAGATATGAATTAAAACATACATAATTACATATAAACTCATTGATCTCGTATTTGTTTGAAAAAAACTTTATAAGCTTTTACGTTAGCCACACTGTTTATTTTTTTATTATACAATAAGTCTCGCCCTACACTTTGAAAATAACTGAAGCTTTTTCTAATGTTCTCTATTACGGTTAAATAAATATTAAATGGTTGACATTCACAACTATAATCCGATCAATTTGACAATGGGTGTGTTTTGATTTTTGACATTCGCAAACCTCCCCCAGGGGTAGGAATAATAAGTACTAAAACCTACACAAAATTTGACAAAACTAGCGTCATTACGCTAGAAAACAGTGAGACAATTTTGAGAACGCTTATAACGCTATAATAAACATTTTATATATTTTTAAACTTTGCTGAAAGAGACAGGATTGAAATCGTAATATTTAAATACACCATTAAAAGAAATTTTGATGTATATTTTTCAGAAAATCTAATCGTTTTTTTCTTTATCTTCTAACAATCAAAAAATCACTGCATACGAAATAATTAAATTCGTATGTACTGATTTCCTTTTCACTCTTTTTTGTATAAAAACATATCATACCCACTCTCAATGCGAAATATTATATTAAATTTGATTGTTTTACTTAGTCACTCAATTTTTCGTTTTTGTACAAGATAAGGATGGAAAAATATAAATAGGAAGTTGTATTTCGTTTAATTTGAACATTTTTTCAATTCCATACAAAAGTTTTGTCAATCAGGACTCGGGTTTCATCTCCATGTGTTTGCAGATATTCAGATATTAAACATTGTAATTTGTACTTTAAATCTGTGATAAATTGACAAATATATTTAAACACTTTGTCAATGAATAATATTTATTTATATTAAACCGCTTAAATTTAATCATAAATTAACTATTAATTTACAGTCAGCATAAGTTCGTTTGTTCACTTTAATGCTTGAAGGTACTGAAAATTTTAGCTTGACCGTTGATTCCATGACACTAAAGTATACAAAGTTTGGTTAGAACTATTTTGTAATTGAAATTCTATCAAACAACATTCTGTTCATCAGTCTATATTGTTAATTAAAAAATCCTTTTATTATTTTACAAAAAGTCGATCTATAATTATAATGATCAGTTTTGTTAGCTTCTTGTAAATTGGAATTGTTATAACTTTGAACGATTCCAAATGTTTTTTTTTTTTTTTTACTAACGACACGGGTTTCGCCTTTCGGCATTTTCAGGCATTCTATCACACGGATGCAACAGAACTGTCAGTTAGTGTCGTTAGTGACAAAACATGTGGAATTGTACAAAGTCAAATTAATTCAAAATTCCACCATCCACCTTCAGTCGATATCATAAATTACTTCTTGTAAGTATTATGAGTTATCGAAAAAAATAAGCCAGTCAACATGAAAAAATATCCATTCATAGCTTAAAATAAATCAAAGTGTCTGGGGGTTTAAAGAGTACGTAATAAGTTCGCAAAAGCTTATGGATATTATCATCAATGGAACATGTTTTGAATGAACAAAAAGTTACGTGGGAAATATTGTGGGGTTCCATGTGTAACGCTGCCTCTCCATCTTTGGCAAATCAAATACGATAACCATTAAGAGGCGAATGTCTTTTAACCCTTGCGCCGCGAGGCGATCCGTCACGACTTGCGGCAGGCGTAAAAACACGACTCGCATGTGGACGACGCGATGGCATGTCGACGATTTTTAGGGAACAATAGTGCGACGCATAACCGCAGTGGTGGCGTGGTATTTCAAAGTTTGCTCGGAATAATTTTGAGGAATCAGGTATCTGCAATAGTGCAGCTATACACCAACATTACTGTCATATTACAAGCCTATTAATATTCTAATAAGATGCAATTGTAAAAAACTATTAGTAATTTTTTCGCCTTTCACTCGACACCAAATCTGAAGGATCTTGTATGCCTCGCCTATAAATATTCACATATGAAAATAAACCAGATTATTTTTAGTACATCCGAAAAGCTTATTCGCCGACTTTTTCATTAAAATGAATGCCGATAACGTTGTAAAATAATAATAATTATTTGTTCTATTGCTATCTACAATACCCGACATTCCTGAATAAGGAAATTTTGAACTCTACTATATATTAAGAGAATTAAACATTTCTTCATTTTCACATATCCAGTGTTGATTTTAGTCAACAGTTAGTTATTCATGGAACTAAAGTATCAATAAAATTAGTTTTTCGCTAAAAATATTTGATTTCCTCTGGCTGACTTTTCACGGTTATTATTTTTCATGAACACTTTTATATTTTATTATAGCGCGAATTTAATTATAGTGTTATAATTTATGTTAGGTGCAACCAAAAATATGTATAATATAAACTGAACGGAAAGTATATTATTAATAACTATTTTACGAATTCATATTGGATACGTACCGCCTTTGGGTTTGGTCACACATTTTTCAATCGTTGTTAAATCATTAAATTGATTATCTGAAATAAGAAATAGGTTTTGCACAATCCCGCAAATATAAAGTACAATATTCGTTAAACTTTTTAAATAAAGTTTAATTTTTGATTCAACAATATAAACATTAGTTTTGGATTAAGTCATCTATTTAGTATAAAATTATATCGTAAGTTTTCCAAATAGTTAATTGCAATTACCTAAGAACAGCCTCATTGCTGACGGATAATAATACATTTAAAATTTTATTCGCATATCAAATTTCTCACCGTTAGATATTACTTCCCTTTTTTTATTGAATCTTGTTAAGAGATAACAATAGAGTTAACTTAGAATTCATACTTACAGAATAATGTTTCACCGTTTTAACAAATAAAATATATATTAATCTTTCAAAATACAATATTGTTAAAATCCGATTGATAAAAATTCAACAATTAATCTTATTTCACAAAATCTGACACTCGAAATTAATCTTAATTAATAGATGAATACGGAAAATTAATAACTTAAAAAAAAATGTTTATTTTTGACAACACTGTTCGATGAAGCAGTTACAATCCACTCGCTTGCAATAGGTCGATGTGACTTCTTTAAACTTCCAATGTGTTCTAGACGAAAACACGTTGGGTGACAGATAGGACCGATAATCTTTTGTACAATTTAAAGATTTATGATATTTCTTTCACTGGAAATAAAACAAAAATCAATTAAACTTTAAAGGAACCGAGACATATTGCCTTGACTGTTCGCTGTTAAGACGAGCGACAAAAATGTCCAAACACTGTTTGCTAAATTCCGCCTGCGACAAGTTTTTGTTAGTTCGACACCGCTCAAACCGCAATCCGTCCGAGACCGAGTAAAAACCTATAAACAAAAGATTTAATTCAGGTTAACAACTATGAAATAAAAGGAGCCCATTACATCGCTTATATTAGAAGCATTTATTAGAAACTGCAATTCCAAGACCCGACGCAATTTTCTTGTTCTAAAAAGTTTTAAAAAGCGTTTAAAACGTAAAAAAAATAGTAGAAAGTATATACACGCTATCTTTGATGCAGCCTCTAAATTTACCTAAAAAAGCTCTCCGCTAGCTTTCATTTTGTGTTTTCTTTATTGATATCTGAAAAGCATTCGCCTGACAAAATCAATCTCTTTGATTGATTGAATTGGCATTTGCTTGGTAGAACTCCATTATAACACGGTAGAAAAAAAGCATTAAATGTTAGTTCTACATTCTTTCTCTTTGAGTTATCCAACAAACTGAGACACCGCTATCGTTGTGGACAAAACAATGCAAAAACGTTTTTTAATGATTTTGACATAAAATTCTTTGGGTGAAATACTGTGAAAAACAATGTTTATGATTTAGTTTTCATATAAAAATGAAGGAGGCTGATATTTAAGAGCAATAAAATATATTATAGTAAGGTGAAAATACAAAAAACCCTTTCTCTCCAAACAATACAAAATAACTTTCAAAAACCATATTCTATTCTAAAGACGTGCTTAGAATTAAACAATGAACTAATTTTTTTTCTATTTTAGTAGCCATATTTCTGGGTTACGATATGTTGCATAATTTCCATCAATTAACCATAAAAATGCAAGTGTCTATATTTGTGTAGTATTGTATTGACATTCTGTTTTAGTATAACTTTTTGAACGATTCAGGCATTGAGTCTAATTCATTTATATCATAGATTTTTTCCGTACTATATGAATTTATATATAAATATCAGAGGCTTGTTTAAACAGATCAATATTGTCTAAAGCCCTTATTTGATTTAGCTTTGCTTTTTTATGTGTGTTGCTTAAAAACTAATTGTTTGACATAAGTATAAAATAAGGTAAGAAGGTGAATTATTTAGTGATTAAAGTACAAAGATATTTATCATATATATTGTCTTTATCTGTAACACCCTACTAACTTCAGCATCTATTCACATCGGGTATGTATATTGATTTAAAAAAATGGATAAATTTTCCTTTTTTGAAACTTGAATAAAATATATAAAACCATGGGCATCAAAACTTTACCGTCAAATCCAAGAAATTTTTACAAGTGTCACAACTTTTCACCTGGTATGATCCAGTAGTGTAAATGGAAGTAAAAGTGTTAATGAAAATAAAATGATAGTTGATTGAAAGTCAATATTATAATTTACGGTGGTGCACGTGTCGCTGTTGTACAGCAAAAGACAACGTGTGAACAGATCTACGATTGTAAAGTGACTTTACAAACCCAAAATTCCAAATAATTTTTAAGCTTTTTAATGATATCTGCTTTATATTTATCGCACGTGGCGGTCACATATCCACCTGTTGGAAGCACCTGCCGGTCAGTCATCATCAGATTGACAGTTCCTGCTCTGAGCATCGAGTAATTGACGAATGATTTTTTCCTCGCTGAGCTTTCGGCTTTTTTCAAGTCCAACTTCCTGCAAGCTCCTTAATTTGACGCTTATGATCATTAATAATCATCAAACCAGCACCGTTAAATTTTTATGCAATGATTCACTATATTCAATACTAAATGAATTGATTTATCTATTATTGGTTTATATAAAAAATGAAAGATTACACAGCTAAGTTTATATACAATATAATTTAATATCAATTGTAATGAGATATCTATTCTATATGTGTCAACATTAAATTTTATCTAAATCTAACAATTTTGTCCTTGACAAACCGTTGTTTTTTTCGATGACAGTCGTTGGACATTGATACAATAAAATCTTGAGCAATTTAAGCGATACATAATTTGATTTCAAGGTGCACAAAAGGAATATAATCTCATGATTATTAATTTATAGTGTAGTATATTTATATTACCTATGCTTAATATGGTTAATTTAGATATAAGCCTTGGATAATCTTCAATCATTAAATACTTAAACTCTTCTATATATAATAATACAACTTGAAGTTTACTAAATTCGATTTTTGTGAGTTATCGATAGCGGTTTGCTGATGTACCGCAATCATAAATGAACTATATAAACTGGTTTTAACCTTTTGCAATCGAGCACTTTTTCGTATGTGCCTACCAGCAACTCGAGGCGTTTTTTTTGCGAAAATCGTATTCGCTAGATGAATCGAAGTAATAAAAAAATATTTATATAAAATTTAAAAAAAAATTTTTTTTTTCATTTTTCTGTAAAATAGATATATTGTATAATGAATATAATGTACATATTTTTATTTCATTTGTAATTCTTCATTTTACGGTATTTCACAAACCAATTGCCAACATGTAATCCTGGCTTATTTACGCAGGTCTCGCAAAACAGCCGTGTTTCCGATTTCCCGCCAGAAATTTTGTATTCGAACATACTGCACAGTCGTTCTTAGTCCCTGAACTTAATATATGTAATTATTCTGCAAGGCTGTCTTCTGTAGGAACAGCTGAAGTACGCACTCGGGATCCACCATGCATTTCGATGACAACACTTATTGATATTACTCAAGCTGACTATCTATGACTATGTTTTTTGTCAGAAAATGACTCCCCAATGATCTGTTATTGTGATCTAGTTGAAATCGACATATAAAAAATGCTAAAAGTATACAAAAAATGACTTTATAAACATGCCGCCACTGCGGCGGCATCCGAGTAATACGATAAACTTACAATGCCGCCTCTATGGCGGCATTCGAGTGCAAAGGGTTAATACTCGATCAGTGCGACTCATAAAATAATCGTGCAAATTTATTTCATATATAACAATTGTTTTTTTGCCCTTGAAAATTTCAACAATTTCACTCGTCAGATGGTTTTAATGTCAATCCCAACAACATGCCAATAACCACAACAATCCTTTATTTGAAAATGTGTCACCACAGTTACTTAACACAAATGTAATAATACAGTGTGACAACTTAATAAATATTAAAATTCCGCATGTGAATCATCCCTCCAACAAAATCAACTTGCTACCCTAAATAATTGCAAGTATAACGGTGATGATACAACACATATCAAAGTTTAATTATTATTTTATACAAGAAATGATGTCAAACATACAAGTAAGGATTTTTCTTTGAAATTTATATCTTACAAATCGAAAGGTTACCATATATCTACTTACACTAAAGCTTTAGATAGTAATTGTGTTACAAAATGTATGATAACTCGATAAATTATAATACTCGTTATAAATAATTCTGTTCATTCTTCGACATTTTTATAGAGTCAAAAAAAACTTATCTGAACTAAAATTTATTCCATTATGCAATATTGAAATTAAATAAAATATCTTTGCATTTTGTGGACAGATTTAGACTCGTTGTATCTTACAGCATAGCCTGCAAATATGATTATATTATTGAGCAATTTATAAATATTATATTCAATCGCATTTTTTATTAAATTAACTCTTATTTTCGTCCGTGGTACTCTTTTTGCTCTTCAGATCCGTTAGTTAGTAGGTTTTATCGCCACAAAAAGACAGTGTTCTAACTTTGATATAATAAATCACTAGCATAATATCGGTTCGTCCCCAACTGTTCAGATATTTACGGTTTACCAAAACACCAATGGTAAACATTCTAATAAATACGCAGATAGTTTCAAACATTAAGTAATGCACGACATTTTTCTATGATAATAATATAACACACGAATTTTTATATGAATAAAATACACTGGTGAGTATTTTGTGTTTTACTTATGATTTTATAAAAAGTACTGGTTAATGCTAAACCAGTGAGTGTTGAATAAGTGCTACAAATAAAGCTCTATTTTCATGAAAGCAAAACTTTACCATCACAATTTGAAAGTCAATATTTCACTGTATCAAAGAAAATATTTTTAATGTGAGAATTTTTTTAAATTGTAAATGATTATACCGTATTTTGTCGTACCACATTTTCCCTATGTACCTCCTGCCAATGTTGTAAATTGATTTACGGTTAGAATATTTTACAGCAGACTCAATTGAAACGTTACATGATTTTGGAAAATCTTTTAAGAATACACATTTTCTATTTAATTATACACTTTAAACTAAAATTATGACGCCAGTTTATTTTATTCTAATTATAAAATAATTTTACTTACCACTGATTTTGCAGCGGGCATTTTGTAATTAAAATTTAAAAGAATAACTTATGAAAAATTTTGTACGTGCATGCTTATCTACCCAATTATCTATGTTAATTGAGTAAATAACAGTTTTTTTTGTAATAACCATTTAAAAGTGGAATAAATTGTATTTTAATAAATAAATTAATCACAAATTTTCCTGGGAAAGAATCATGCAAATAGCATTTATCTAATGCAATGTACACATTTTAAAGTTTATTTTATCATAAATATATTGAAAAACATACAGATTAAAGCTTTATTACCCCTGCCATTGATCTATTATAATGACGTGTTGAGATTGGTAACCATTGTAGGTGATGTTTGTAATAATGAAGAGCCACTCATCCCTTAACACGATATGTACAACAAAAAATATTATATTATTCAGTAGGGATGAAAAACTTCACCCCAGAGCTGTTCTAAACACAATTATTATGCTATTATTCACTTAACAGAGTTGAACAAGGATATTTTTAAATTAAGTATAATTAAAGTTTTAATCGTATTTTTTTAAAATATAAACGAATTTAAAAATAAACAAATCATTCGTAAACAATTGACTTATAAGGTGTTAACTGTCACTTCTTGATGGAAAAGCATGATTTCTTAAAGAACTAAAACACATTTTTAGTACTTATTTCCTCAATATGTTTTATGATAAGGCCCAGTTTCGCTTATTGCGATCATTACCCACTGATGATAATATCAAATGCCAAATTATTTGTATTATGACATTTGGAAAAAATACCATTTAAAATAAATTGGTCATCATTTATTTATAGACACACATTATGTTCAGGCTATTATAATAATATAGACTTCACAAGTAGATTTAAATCCTGTATCGTCATCAAGGTATTACTTTTTCAACAAGGACCATATTGCATACCGTTATTTGCTAATATATTTAAATCCAGAACATCAGTAAAATAAGTAAAATCAATTTTAAAAAAATACTGTTTTACGGCGAGAAATAATTTGAAAATCTTTATAAAAAGTTTTCTGATGTAAATTTTTTCAATTGGATTTGCAAAATCTTACTTAAATAAACAAATAATTACTTAAAGATTGACATATCACTGTGATCATATGCAGTCTCTAGTGACGTAAAGTACTAATACAAAATATGATAAAAACATTAATGCTAACTAATAATGAATTATATATATTTGTGGTATAATTCGCTTCTGTTTTATAATGCAATCTCGTGCAATATTGCACGGGAAGATTCGAACCCTTCCCCTCACGCTGTTAACGCTTGGGGTGTAAGTCACCCTTGTTAAATACTTACCTATCACCCCGGGCGCTGGTGTAATGTGACCACCATATGCGTGAAACTATGAAAATTGTTGAAAATTATCGGTCCTCACCATCATCTCCCGCAACACGTTTGTATACCATGGTAATTAATATTTGAAGTGTTGTAATTGGAAGCACGTTACCATAGCACCCAAATTTAGGGTTGATTTTTAGTTTTTATTATAAATTCTACTAACCAGATGTCAACAACGCGTCAAATTTTTTTGGAACTTTATCGTCAGTATATATTATTGTATTTGATAATATAAGCTATATAGTGAATTATGAAACCCTTTATTCTCTGGATCAATCGCTCAATTCTTATCCTAAAAACATTCAAAACAACCTTTCTGAAAAAAAATATAAGTATGTAAAGACTAGTTCTTTTCAAGTCTTATTCCTTTTTACCTTACTATTTTTTCAAAAAAGAGGTTGATCAACTGACTAACAAACAGTTTCTGTAGAAATTTTTCTTTTATGATATCTGCATTAGGGGCCATATGCACCACAACGGAAGTGTTTTCAATTTCTACATCTCTTCAAGCTCCCAACGAATTCTTTCATTTTTAATCTATAGATCTATGTTATTACAAGGTGAAAAAAATAGCAATGTATTTTTAGTCCTACAAAAATATTTTTTTAAATAAAGTTGATAGCTATTTCAGCTCACGCCATCGTCTGAGTAGTTCTGACGATGGCGCGAGCCGAAATAGCTACCAGCTATATTTAAAAAAAACAATTTTGTAGAAATAAAATACATTGCTATTTTTTTCACCGTGTTATAATGGAGTTCTACCATGTGAATGCCAATTCAATCAATAAATCTATGTTATTCATTATTGCCTTACAAAATAATTTCATTTGATTTCTTCGATTGAAATGACATATCATCATGTAGCCTAGTAGTGACGCTTCTGCTTAGCAATCAATTCAATCGTGTCAATTCCTATGACTTCGTTTTTTTTTATTTCACAAAATATTAATTGAATTGGTATAAACTTGGTAGAACTACATTATAACACGATGAAAAAAATAGCAATGTATTTTCTCACTGACGATGGTGTGAGCCGAAATAGCTTTCAACTATATAAAAAAAAAATGTAGAACTAAAATACATTTCTATATAATAAATTTTAACAGTCGAGATTACCGTAGAATATTTGCCATGTCTAGACTATTCGATTATGTCAACATAATGATTTCATGCGAATCTAAATCTTATACAGATCCAAGCGACAGGAATTACTTCGTGTGTGTGTTATATTATATTTTTATGAAAGTTTCTAAATACATTGAAAAAAAAAAATTATAGGAAATGTTTCCACATTCTCACCATAAAAAAAATTCTAGGTAGACCACTATTATTATTTTCACCAGAGCTGTCTCAGGTATAAATAAGCATTGATTGAATTGGCATTTACTTGATAGAACTCCATAATAGCAAAAAATAGCAATGTATTTTTTCTTCTTTTATCTTCTGATGAGGGCTTAAGTCAAAATAGTTATCAACTAAACACCTTATGAATTTTATAGAAGTTAAATACCCTTTCTTGGTGTTAACTGTCATTTCTGGATGGAAACGCATGCTATTTCAAATAATAGAAACATATTTCTAGTACTATTTTTCACATACAATCTTATGATCAGGACCGGTTTCGCTCATCGCGAGCACTGTCAACCAATAATGTTTTTAATAAAAAAAATATAATTTCATCACTCGATAATGGTCGCAATGAGCAAAACCAGTCCTGATCATGAAATATTTATTGGAAATAAGTACAAAAATATGTGGTTTTTATTATTAAAGAATAAATAAAAATTCATCTTAAGTACATTTATATTTTTTACCGTGCTATAAATTAGCTTTTATATACAATTCAAAATCATTGTGTCGAACATCATTATCTACCTCTTCACGGATGTGTGATTGCCGTTAACGAATGCGTTCATTTCAACCATTTGACAGTTTGCAGCACTCATTATAGCCGCGTTTAGCATAACCAATCGCACTTTGCACAACTTAAAACGCGCTTAAGCAAAGCGCGTCAAAAGCGGGAATTAGAATTGCGTGCGCGCACAAGGCGTTAAGCCGAGTCGTCAGGCAATTTGACGGTCGTATTATTCCGCTGTGACTTGCGTCGGGAGCGAGCGCTAACTCAACAGCGGCTAATGGCGCTCAAAAGCTGGAATACAAAATTAAACAATAAAAAAAAAACACTTATAATATGCCAAAAAATGGAAAGACAAAATAACAACGCTCTTACTACGAATTTCTGTAATGCAAAACCTAAGGTACATGAAGTAATAAATGTCTTTAATTATGAATATTATTCTAGTACAATTTATTTAAATAAACATAAATCAAACCAATTGACAATACTCAAAGCACACATTTGAAAATAGAACTTTTTTAAAAATACTCAATATAGAAAAATTTCATGATATGCGACACGCTATCAACTCGTGGAGAAAAGACATCACAAATACCGAAATCAAACATTTAAATAAAATATCTTTGTCGAGATTTATACTCTTATAGGTTGAACACGTCGATATTATGTTTTCTCTTTTTACAAAAAGTTGTGCCCAAATTTATTCATATTTTAATATATTGTGGGTTCAACTAAATTATAGAAACGTTAATTCTTAGTATCTTTCTTTTTAACACTTTACGGTCCGCACATTTTCGCTAAATAACTACACAGAAATAGCTTTTTTCCTATTTTGATTTTAAACCACATGTATATTCTTTATCCATCTATCGATAAATTTTGAAAGTAAGAATTTAAATTCATATTAATTTTTGGTAGTATAGCTGCGCGTATCCGAAGACATCACATTGTGCGTTCCCGGGTCGTAATGTTTGTCTCAAAAATGACGCCAATATGGCGTCTGAGGAGCGTTAAGTGTTAAAATAGTGTACACATATAAACCATACCATTGAACTATTTGGTGTCCATTCAATGAATTGGCTCGAATCCAGCAACGGAAAGGATAAGAAGTAATCAATTTTTTTAAGTGATTAAATGCTTTGTTACCTTATCATTCATATAATGGTATTGTAATAAGTAAATACGTTGTTATTTTTAACGACAACATGTTAAGATCTATACAAATAGTCGTTAGAAGTTGCTGAAGACAATCACGACGCATTTTTATGGCTGACTTTGGTATCCAAAGTATTTCATTATTTATTTCTATTTACACGCTTCACACTTTCCTCGGAACAAGAAATATTCACGATATCCCGCCATTTCTACGCGTCTCTTCATTTTTTTTACGCTCACTCTAAGCTAACGCAACGGCATTTGGCATGCCATCTAAAAACGATGCGCTAAAGCTGTTAGGGTGCCCCGAGGCATTGCCACGCGAAATGATTCTTCAGTCCCGTCCGATCGCCGAACCAAATTATAGCAGTTAGAAGCATGCGATGGGTGATGCAGTATTTGAATTTTGGGACCCTAAATTTTGCTCTCTGTTTTGAGCGTAATATATTTTTGAAATCATCATTCACTATCGGATCTGTCAAGACTAAAATGATATTTTTTAACGCTGTTTTTTTTTTTTTTATAAAACAGTGTAAATCACAGAGTTTCTCTATTAGTAAACAGAAAATTAAAAAAAAATAATATTATTTTTCCATGTTTATTTTTTAATCCCAATTCAAACATTCAAAAACTTGTGTATATATTCACTCAGTTCTAATTGTGGCACTTAATTAAGACGTAAGGATAAATTATTATTATCGTAAAATTGCAATAATCAGAACATTCGATCATTTATTTCACAATACATTCAACCAATAAAAACCTTGTTTTCAGTTTCCATTTTTGTTTCCCTCATAGAGTTCCAATTGCCTGGTTAGAAAATACAGCTATAAATTATTTCATCATTGATTGATTTTGGCAAAACATTGAAGTAAAAGAATTAATCATTTGATTTGATTTTTTTTTCATTGAAATCTCTTGAGTGAGATAAGTAACTTAAGATCACTAGACAAAAGAAAATAAATCATAACAACCATGTCCAAGATCTTAAATTTTAATTGAAAAACACTAACAAATGTGAACATCACAGTAAAGCTTTCACCTCTAGACCATAAATAAAGACACACATATATTTGATGATCTTATAAATACAGCCATAAATATTTTGCAATAGAATCGAAAAAAACTGATTTATAAGCATGTGTAAACTAAAAACGTATGTCAAATTAAACTATGCACTTGTTGTCAAAATTTCATGTTGGTCATTTTGTGTATGCACAGTTTATCGCTTATTCTCGACGCCACTTCTTAATAATATTATATCTGGTTGTATGTTTTAATTTCGATATCAAACCTGACGTAATAGATGGTAAGATTCGGGGGTACGTAACCTTTCGTTTCAGAATAAAAAGTTAGCGAATTTAAATATTAAAAAAAAAATTTTTTTTAGCATTCTTTGCTAAGGTTCTAAAAAACCTATAGACACTTAACCTAAGCACGAACGGGCTTCTTTAAAATAAAATGACAACTTTAGTACTGTGATATTTTGATGATGATATTTTTGTATATATTTACATATCATGTGATGTTTTCAATTTCGATTCTTATTCATTATTATGAAGAAACAAAGACTTATTTAACCTACAATTTTAAATTTTACATTTTTAATTTTTGTTAGTTATCTTTCCTATTCGCCGCAAAGAAAACACGAATATTCAAACTGTACACAATTTCAGCAAACCCATAAAAAACCAAAGTTCCAAATTTAAACATTTTAAACTTCATCATACTCAAAAGAATAACTATTTGTCTATACTATCTTGTTAATTACATTAATGGGCAAACTATATGAAAATTTAATATTTATTTTATTGAATCTATATTATTTGTAACATGCGCCAATTTTAACCCACATTAATCTTTTTCCGTACAAAAAAGCTTTTCTTATCTACGTACTCTTACATGTGGAGAAAGAATAGTTCGAATTCAAGATATATAACATATCTTTATTTTTACGCCATTTATCACAATTAATTAGAATTGTGTATATCTCAACTAGAAACATTTCTTGTAGTATAATTAATCGGATTTAATTAACATTTACCCTTAGATGATAGCAAATTTTAAAAAATCCCGTGAGAAAAAAATATTTCAAACACAAATAATGTAAAAACGTAGTTTGCATGTCTTTTATATTTGTTTTTTTTTTTATACAAATTTTGACTCCGTAAAAAAACATTTAGTCGCTCTTGCATCCTGGTGAGTTGACCAATCTTTTTTTTTTCTTTTTCTTCTTCATTAATGTTTTGTGATTGTTTTCTTTAGGACTTTTAAAAACCTTTTGTAATTTTTTTCTAGCCAATTAAACATAAAGCTCTTCCCTCACACGTATAATGGTTACTAACCTCTGAATCCTATCAATTCTTACGCGTGCGTCGATAAGGAAGCAGGACCTTGTCCCAACTTAGCGTGAGGCTAATTGCGATGATCATCTTCCACGTTCAAGACTTCAGGAGTCGCTTATGCAATAAATAATAATAATAATTCAATCGAGACCTGTACCTGCACATGCATTTATCCTCAATTACAAATTGGTATAGTAACAATCTTTTAAGATGAAGGAGATTGTTCGTGAAAGGTTTTTTCTCCCTGTATAATTTGTTTCAATCCTTGTCTTATAAATAATTAAAAATATATTGTGTGATCTTAATATCACGATATTTCACATCTGATCTATACTGCAAGAAAATTCCAGTGGACAACTATAATATTTATCGAGTAATACATTTTTTTTAAATTTATGTTGGTATTTAACTTCAATCAAAACAAAACATTATTTTGGACTAAAGTTATATTTACATGTGAAATATGGAAATTACCTAATGGTCTGATAGTTGCGTTTGTGAAGATTGATTATTTGGTATGCAATAATATAATAACTTTGCTTTTTTGATTTGGTGTAAATTATTGTGTGATAAATTGAATTTGTTGTCGTGAAAACAATTAGCTTAACATTTGTCCTGTCTTAGGTATGCAACTCTACATAAAACATATTATAAAACGTCTATCATAATACATTCTTTAATGAGCCATATTCTCTCCATCAGACATGGACAATATTTTAAACGTTTATTAATTTATGGTTATAGCTACACATCTATTCTTTTAATGGCCAATTGCAAAATTACATCACGTTCCTGGCACACAAGATTGCAAGTGAAAAAATAATAGTCGCTGTACACGACATCTTCTCATAAGAAAGCCTCCAAATATAATTAAGGTCCTGGTGCACTTAATCGTTTTTGGGAGACGGAAGAGGCTTTTAAATTTGAGCGGGTGAAGCTTTGAAAGACGATGCGCGCGCACGCGTTTTACCGGCACGCGCCGAAACCTTTTCACGACCTTTGCTGTTATATTCACATATCGACGCATAAGCATATCACACTGTCTAAATGTAGATTAAAATTCACTCATTTATTTCTGAATTAAAGAAGAAAAGTACTTTTATTAATAATTCAATCGACTATTTTGTGCTTGTTGACCATTACACTCCTGGTTTCTGAATAATCCTGAACAAACATAATTTCTTCTCGGATGTGAAAAACAGGCTTACCCCCTAAAAACTGAAATAGCTTCGGGATTAGTTTTTCCACTAAAATACTAACTTATTTCATCAAACAATTTAGGCAATCGTTGAAGCCAATTATTCTACCAGGAAATGTGTCTCGAGTAAATGAAACATTATTGAAGTAGTATATTCCTTTATTGTAGTAAAAATACCTAAAACTATAATACTACCTTCAGTCTCTAGTAAAAACATAATATTAAATTATTGCTTTCATGTATTTCAAGCAACGAACCTCACAAAACATTCACAAGGGACTATTTACACCATCTTTATTAAGCACTGCTTAATTGCTATCAAAGTGGAAATGAGTACAAACAATGTTTTTTTATAAATATTAATTGAAAAGCACTATCCGTCTCTTTGCCGATCACATCAGTCGCTACGGTCTTGATTTCAGTGCGCTATTTCTGCTATCAATGCTTGTAGTCGTTCAATCGGTTTATTTCTTTGTAAATAAATTCTAAAAACAATTAGCATTGAACCAAGCTTAACTTTATCTGAATGAGAGGGATTTCGTTAACATCAGTTTTACCGGAAGCCGTCTGTAAAAACTCTAAATTATTAATTTCTGATATCGACTGAATTCTTTGATGGAATTTCAATATCAAATTTGAATTATAAAACTTTGTACGATTCCACATGTTTTGCCACTGACGGTTCTGTTGCATCCGTTTGATAGAATACCTGAAGATGCCGAAAGGCGAAACCCGAGTCGTCAGTGACAAAACATGTGGAACCGTGCAAAGTTATAACAATTCTTATCTTAATTATTAATTAACAAATTTTGAAATAAGATAAAATAATCCTGTAAACTATAAATCTATTTAACATAAAAAGGAAAAAAATAAGTTTATCGACTGAGTAACTTGCAGTTCTAGAAGAACTTTTTCTTAGATACACTTCACTAAAGCCCATATGGTCTTCATCGAGAGCAGACATGATCTATTCAGAAGACCAAATTACACAAACGAATATGTTGTCACCTATATCAAACGCAGAATTGGAGTAAAGCCGACACACGCGAACATATAAAGCATGTCCCATAATCAATCCAGTAAATAATTTAGAACATCTAGATCACGTAAAATAGAAATGAGATAGATATTATATACATATTTATGTAATAAGCTAGATTTGACAGAGTTATTCTGTCTGATATAATTTCTATAATATAAATTTAAGCTCAGCGCCTACGTGTTTACATCTTTATAATAAAGGTAGCAAGATGATGGCTTTGGAACAGCTGGAAATCAATAGATATCAATCGTCACACGAAATATTACGTGAACAAACAAACATAAGTCGGTCGTCGCTCCTCAGACCATTGCGAGGGACTATTTCCTACTCGTAATATGCCATAACAGCCATCTCGTCCAATATTTAAGCGTATTGAAATTGCCGCACGTTTAGTTTCATTTCATTTTCAAAATTATTAATTTTATTGCTGGCAGGAAATAAGCTTGGTCGTTAAAACAGAAGATAAGATTTGTTGTGTACCTTTTCTACACAGCATATAGATAAGCAAATGTACGTTTAAATATAGTTTCGACGATGGCGTGAGCCGAAATAGCTATCAACTATATCTTATTAAAAAAATGTAGAACTGAAATACATTGCTATCTTTTCACCGTGTTATAATGGAATTCTACCAAGTAAATGCCAATTCAATCAATGATATGATGTCCTTTTGATAGTATTATTATATTATACTATATAAAAAATCAATGTTTATAACACAAAGTTAAAAACAAATTATGATAATATTATTGTCAGTCATTATTATTTTAACTGCTCCAAATATAATGGTTTGTCATAATCAGATATGACAAAAATGGTCGTTCTAATGAAGCAGTAAAAAATAACTACTCTCCTGGAAACTTTCTCAATATTATTTATCATTATTATTATAAATTATTGCTTACTTAAAGAAAACAAATGAATTGACCGGATTGCGTAAAAACATTTATTGAAAATAATTGAATGAAGTATAAAATTACAGTGACGTCGACTCTAATTATCAAAATTCGATTCATTTAATTTTTAATTTATTTTTATCTTATATAATAATTTGATTAAAAAAATCATTATAAGCTTGTGCAACATTATTTTAGTGTAATATTAAGAAACAGTTTTTTTTAACATATTTCAATTACTATAGTTTTATAAATACTTACTGTATTATATATTGACGCTTTAACATTGATATAGAACCTTTTTACGATCAAAAATGATCCAATGCCTTCATATAGTATTATAGAAAATAAAAAAAAATGTTTGACTCAATACTTTAATATACAATTTATTTAATAAATATTTCAATAAAACTACGTTACGTGTTGGACGATCTGAACGTTGTTGTCGTGTCAAGAAGCAAAGCGATTGGCAGAAGAGATGACATCCTAACGATAACATCCTAAATATAAATCGGTATGTAAATATTATAGTCTATTCATTGAATATATCCACATTTTTTCTTCTTTCGCATCACAGAATTTTTTTAAATAGTCAAAAAAACGATTTATAACAATTTAATTTATCCGTAATTGAAACCGCAATAAATATTTTTTATTTTATTACCTTATTATATTGCATCCATTTGAAATTCTACACCACGCGTTTTAGCACGTGTTCAAAAACCACCTTGCGTTGTCAAAAAAACTTAAGATAAAATCTATACTTCGTAATAATATACGCCCCAAACTTTTCTTCGAAAGAGAAAACGAAGATTATTAGTAAGAAAATAAAACTAAAAATAATCGAAGCATGTTTAACACACACTGCCACTGGGCGTAACGATTTTGTTATTTTTTCTCAAAATTCCAAAGTGAAGTGAGCTATAGATCAAAAAGAGTAAATGTGAATTATCGCTGATATGATTTCACACACTTCTCAAACTGTGTGCACTAAATATTTTTTATACAATATTCCCAGTCTCAAATATTTTGAAAAATAAATTACTACTTTGCCCATATTCGCTCCGTACATGAGCATATAAAAAATTAAAAAGACATTCTGCCTCTATAATTCTTTTTCAACCGCCAGTTGCTTTGACTCTGCACCTAAAATATACTATAAATCAATGTTGTCCATTAAATCTACAAATTGACTCATTGTTTCACTTTTACTTGTAAATATGTAATTATATGATAAAACTGTTTAAATATTACAAGTAAAGGATATTTGTTTGTTGTAGAAATTTTGACGAGTGAACTTGGTCAAATCAGTAGTCAGAATACAGTTCCAAACAATAATTCATTTGGGTTGCAAAATATCGCTTTCGCATAACATGGCACCTTTAGTAAGACTTTGTCATATATCTGAAATATTTCGAAGTTATGGATATGATCAGATGCGTATTTATGCTCTATTTGAAATATTTATGTTCAAAAGAGGTGAATTAAAAAATATTCATTTTATACAACGATAATATATCAAAGATTTTCCCATTCTAAATCATCTCGGTTAACTATAAATATTATCAACCTATAGAAATGAGAACACAATTTTTAATGAAGATCCTTTCTATTGCATCATTATATCATTTGGAGACTCAATATCAAGACAATTTCAAAAAGACAAAACAATAAAATTTGTGTGATCCAACATCGTTACAAAAAGCTTTTAAGCGAGTAAAATAAATGCTTTACGACCAAACAGTGCTTTTCATTCGCTAATTTTTTTTATTTTAAAGTAAAACCGATTGACAATATACGTTGCTCCGGTGTGATTATGATGCGCAGAGAGCGACGCGCACCTCGCGAATCAACATAATGGCGACTGTTGTATTCTCTTCACGAGTTCGGCTCTGTGCAATAAATACACTGTGTGATTTATATACATATGAGGAGGGATCAGTAACAATCTGGGCCTGTATTTCTAGTCGTGACTTTCAACATATGATTTTTTCAGTGTATATCCTTACAATAATACTCACTCAGTTTCTAGATCCACAACATTGCTAGGTAATATTTCGTACATATGAGTGTTAAAAGCTTAGAAACATCAGATACAAAATATTTAAATTTTTTATCAACTAAATTTGTCGTTTCCTTGGTTTTCAGTTTACTTAAAACCAACAGAATATATCCAACTGAAGTAATTATTGAAATATTCGATGTTGGAATAACCTCTAAGGAACTGGTTTAAAGTTTGTAACCTTTTAAAAAAAACGAATAAGAGGCAAACCCCCAGATAACTAATATAAACATTTTTTCCAATGTCATTAAATATTTATTTTCAGTAACATTGAAAATATTGGTTGAATTGGCATTTACTTGGTAGAACTCCATTATGTTGCATGACAAGTAGTATATACACAATTTATCTCGTTAAATGATTTTCGTCAAAAATATACTCTTTCCTATTTTATGTCACAAATAACTATTTTAACACGTTGAAAAAATATCAATGTATATTAGTTCTACATCTTTTTTATAAGATATAGTTGATAGCTATTTCGGCTCACGCCATCGTCATAACTGCGTTTAAACGTACATTTCATCATCATCATCAGCCGGGGTCGGTCCACTGCTGGATGAAGGCCTCCCCCTGCTTTTATTTTTTTTCCAGGGGGGTTGTTTGGACATAGCAACACCACGCTGCCCGGGCGGGTTGGTGTTCGTTTTTCTGTCTGGGTTTTCCTTCCCATAGCCAAGAGAACACGGCACGCGGTGTTCCCGAGCGGTCACCCATCCAAGCACTATCCGCGTCCAACGCTGCTTAACTTCGGTGATCGCACGATAATTTAAATTACAAATTACATTTAAATTTACGAATATTGGAATCCTAACTATACTAGGCGTGTATGTCAAACTATGGCGCCCATAGTTTTCCAAATGTCCGACAATTGCCTACGTTGAAATACTCCCCTTGTGGATCGAATAGTGCAATGAAAAAAAAAAAAGACGAATGAACGAAACGTACATTTACTTACCTATATATAGCTGTGTAGAAAAGGTACACAATACATCTTCTCTTAAATACCAATTCAATCCATCAATTATTGATTCTAATAATTTAACAAATCAATAAAACTTTCGTAGAAGATAATTTTGTTGAACTAAAAAGACATTGAATATATTTGAAAAGGAGTATCAGAAACATGAAGACGCATACTATTTTCCTTTCATCATATTATATTACTTTTGTGAGATAATTATTTTGTTTTTCCTAGTACTGATACTTTGGACCACTTATCATTAGCACGAGCTATCCGTCTGATGAATGCGTTCTCTCTCTACAAAAAAAAATCTTTCAGATATGGTTTTGAATAATTATGTATTAATTTTCCTCGTGAAAAAATAATTAATGTATACATTTTCTCGTTACGAATGGCTTATCAATGTTTCTATTCCCTGACATACGCATCTACCTCACAATCTCTATCAATCCCCTCGCGTTTCTTATTATATCCGAGTATTATTAATATTATACACAATATAAATTATTAAACAATAAATTATTATTCAGTGCATGAAACGGTCATCCATCATCGCCGATACATAAATAATAACCAGCTTTCGTCGACTCAGTGACGTCCATTCAAACTCGGAAAGTCGTAGGAAACACATTGCTTAGAGAGAACCAGTAAACAATCGCAAGTATTACAGATATTGGAATTCGATCGCTTTAAGCTATGATAAAATGGATAAATTCTTATAATTATCAAATGATATTTTATATTTCATGTATTTCAATCGAAACTTTGGTATTTTAAGTTTATTCATACAACTTTGTACTTTAACATGAAGGCTTTTAATAAAATCATTTTTCTTAAATATTTCTTATTTGGTAACGTTTGTAAGGCCTTCTTCATTATTATATTAATCCAGCCAAATTAATAAAGCCAAACATTTCTATTCAGTAAGCTTCGCGTTACTCGAAAACGCCCAACTCCAAAAATATTTAAATTATTTATAATAATATACATATATTATATTCGATGTATTTAACATTTTCGCATCGAGGGCTTGTTAAGAAATAGAAACGAATGGAATTTTAATGTAAAAAAAAGAATTTATTGAAGCTTTTTTTCACATGTTTTGTCAGTCGCGACGAGGGTTTCGCCTTTCGGCATTTTCTGGACTTCTGTCACAAGGATACAATATTACTCACTGTGACGCTTGAAGATGCCGAAAGAAGAAACCCAAGTCATGAGAGACTAAATCTCTGGAATTATACAATATTTCAATAACTATAATTAAATATGAATACATTTAAATAGTCTTTTAATAAAAACTATTTTTTATCTCTGTATGTTGACAGGACGTGCAAATACATGTGAAATCAATTTAGCTGACATATCTATTATTTTGAAAACCTCATCCGTATAATTTCTAATGCGAGCATAAACCATTTCTCTAGATTATCAAAAACGATTATGGCTAAATTATCTATCAACTGAGAAATTAATACCATATTAATTAATTATTCAGTTAAAAAAATATTAAATAACTGTGCTTGTACATGAGTAATTGTTGTAGAAAACATAAATTTAGTGGACTCCACTGGTAATAGATTTAAATTAATGTACTTTTGCCAAGAACAGTAGTTCATATAGCAAAACAGAGATGGCGGTAGCAGCTCATTAGACAGCGTGACTGATACGACAGGAAAAATAATATGAGTAACATATATTGTAGTGTATGACGTTTGTAAAAAAATATTTCTTTTTCTTCTAACAGTACTCAAATACACGTTTTCTTAACGGACATATTTAAAAAAATTTACTTGTTACTTTTTTAAAATTATATTTTATTTGACTCAAAAAGACTAGCTGCCAAATGCCACACCATACGTAATTAAAATATGTACATCATAATAAATTTCTACGTCCCATGCAAATATAACAAATTAACAATATCTAATATCTATGATGTTTACATAGGAGCATAAATTATTTTAAATTCGTACTGCAATCAGTTGATATCAACAACAATTAACTTCAAAAATCATAAATTTCAGTCAACACTTTCATCGAGTTTTGAAAATAATAAATACCATGCGTGACATCACATACTACACGAAATACTCCTTACAATTTTTAAAAATATGATATACTTACGAATTTCACTTACTGGCAATATTTTCTGAAAAAATATTTCAACACAACTGGTAGTTCTTCATACTTAAAACTATTTGAAACGTGAAGTTAAAAAATTGTCCAGTAAGTACCATATCTTAATAGGTTGGCAGAGTGAGGTGGAAAAAACATTTTTTGCAAATTAATTTCAAAATAATTATATGATATAATTCATATCCATATTGGCTTAACGCCATAAAACTCAGACGTGAATGTTTCTATTCCAAAATAAAAACCCTTTAGCTAACGGCTGATTTGACGTTCCAAGTATATTTTTTTAAATTAAAATCTCTTATTAGCAAAAAAAAAAAAAAAGCAAAAAAATTATACTTATGGATATTTATCGATGTATGTATATAAATCGTTTTGAAATACAGCTGTGATATTTAACTGAAATCAATAATCAAAATAATTAGAAAAAACTATCACAAATAAAATAATATATAGGAAACTTTCCAGCCAAGACGAAGATAAATCATTTATACAATTCATTGGAAATCTTTGGAAGATAAGTATATTCAATAAAATTTCACACGTCCTCTCTTCGATATGAATTAAAAAAATGCTACCGTTATATCCTTCAATTTTCTATAATGAAGATATTAACAGGTTTTATATAAATAAGGAATTCGAAATAAATGTCAATTTTTTAAATTAGGAAATTGCATACTTTCTTTTATTTAAATCGCTGCCAAATAAAATAATTCAACAAAAGTCAAAAATCTTAATGATTAATAATGTACGCTTGTGTTTTAATTACAGGGAACCCAATATTGGCGTCACTTAAAAGCTCACCGAAGGCTTCGGCGGCAGATGTTCTAGAGCTTTCGTGCTCTTTATATTAATTAACACTAATCGCTGTTCCCCGTTCGCGTATCACGACCTGCTTTAAGGGACAATGTTAACACTACCGGGATGATAAGAAAATCAAGTCTTTTTTTAATTCTGTCATTGAAATAAATGTATTATTTCGCCTTCTTAAACAATAAAAAAAACACTTCGCTTAAAGTACCTCGAAGCGTTTAAGACTGATTGAAAATTATTGATTAATGTATAAAATTGAATATCAATTTAATTTAAAGAATAAATTCAATCGTTTCTTTAGGATAATGGAATCACGGTATGATTGAGATGATAAGTAGATATAGTTAATACGATTTTTTACGCCCCTTTTCTTAATATTAACTAAGTGTGGCCGAAGGATGAATACATAAATCGACCAAAGAAATTATATTTGAAAGATTTCATTCCGAGATTTAATCTCATAACCAGAAACAGTTTGTAATGTAAAGAGTAAATTAAACAAATTAATATATATGAATATATATACCTTATTTATTATAAAAAATAGTCCATGATAGATCCCAGTATGCAAAAAGATTTTTATTAAAAAATACGTAAATCATCAAACATCAATCAAAAATATTTCTAATGGCTTACATGTAAGACGTTTAAATATAATATTTTACAAGGTATCGCCGTCCTTCAATGAGTTTAGACATAATTATGAGCCTTAGAATGCATTTTATAATGATTATTATTTTTAAGCATTAGCGATATTTTTATGACTGTTTCTTTTATATTTTTTTCGTATTTTATATAGTTTCTGTCTTTGCCGGCTGCAATAAAACACGGAATATAATTGACCGTATAAGTTTATTGACTGAACGCTAGATGTCAGTCAGATGGCGCGTGCGCAGGTATTTCAATTATTTTATTCGATTATACGCAATAATGATTACGATCATTTTATGGGCAATATATTACTCAATCACATACAAGAAGATTTTGTGATGCTATACAGGCTTCGCATTATGTGTACAATCTTGGCACAATTATTCAAATTTCAACATCGTTGAAAGATTTCTTTTGTACCAAATCTTTAAAGCAGATCAATTGAGTAAATAGTTCAATGAAAATCAACTTTTTCCTAGCGATATAACAATGCTTTAGTTAGCTCAATTAAATTTGGAAAATTATTTTTAAGATTGTGGATTTATTGCCATCGCCGATTGTACATATATTTTATTAAATTTTGATTGAACTATACTACACACCACAGATAAATGATACTTGAAATTGCACTTTTTTTATATACCAAATCAAAATTTTGGATTCAAACAATTATTTCTTTAGTGAATAAAAAATTTATCAATACAAACATGCCATTCTATTAAACAGTTATATCTTAAAAATCGCTTCACCTATTTTGATCAGAATATTTTTAGTAAGGCAAAGTGCAATAAAAACAGACAACAGCGAGGTTTTAGTCCAAATTGGTTAGATATCAATGAATATGTCATCGTAAAACTTTGAATTTAACATTATTTTGATTGTCTTCGATGGTTTTTTGGTTGTTAAGTTGAGACCAACTTTTCTTAAATGTCATTTCTTTGAAAACTAAAAATAAAATAAACTTTAATTTTAATTACATGAAACAAGGAAACAATACAAAAAATTAATTTAATAATACCAGCATTTATTTCAGGAGCACTGCTTTGTCGTTATTTCGACTATACATTAATAGGTTCTGCGACTAAAAATCATTGGAAAACGCTGTTCTAGATATACGTACATGACTCTTCATGCGATATGAAATGGTGGACACTGGTTGCTTTTGTGATTGGACCAACTGAGCTTACTTACTAAATAGAGACGGGTTTATGGTATCGAAACGTTTGATCTTTCCATATGACTGCACAGAAGAATATTGGAGACATCTTGCAACCTGAACAGAGATGCTAGGAAATATTTAATATAAATGCCATTGATATAAAACATAGTACTTTATTACTTTACAAAATCTACGACAATTTTCAAACAAATTCTAATTGTTTAAGTATTTCAACTATCAGTCATTGTTTGTATATCTATTGAAATGAAAAAACAAACAGAATTAATGCTTATTGACTTTAAATTATCTGCTTTTTTAACACCTGCCAAAAGTATTGAGTTCGATAATATTTTAACTCCAATACAGCTTATTTTATTAACTGATTTTCAACTAGCTCGTGGATTTATATACAAGTGTAAATTTTATAAGTGTAAACATTACCTTCAATTTAGACGATCCCGAAAATCTGGCGTAGTAAGAGTGCTAAACTTAACTTCTAGTCATATTCTAGCTAGGACGAATAATCATATATACCATGTTGGGAGAGAACATTGAAAAAAAAACTCTCCAAAAGTATAAGTGACCGTATACACATAGGTAATCAATCAATTAACTGAAAATAAAGTAACGAACGTTCATTTTTTTATTCTTTACTTAACTTTATTCAACAATGAAGTGTTTTTGTTCGCTATCGCCACCGCACTAATTCAACCCCAAATATCAAACGTAAAGCAAAGGTGGCTCTTGATAAGTGAATGCTTAAACCTTTTGATACTCACCCCCGGGGGTTGGTGGCAAAAATAAACAATCAACCTGCCACATCCGTTTTGTGTTTAGGGTGGTTTAGAGTGACAACGCAATGTTTTTAATAATAATTAATGTTCTATTTTGAAAACATGAATAATAATATAGATTGGTTAATTATAATAAATTGGAATTATGAACAAAAAAAAAATAGCAACGTAATTTAGTTCTACAAAATTTTGTAGAACTACAATACATTGCTATTTTTTTTTCACCGTGTTATAATGGAGTTCTACCAAGTGAATGCCAATTCAATCAATAAATTATGAACAAGTTTGTTAAATCAATATTATGTAATTAATACAATTTCTTTTCTGCTTTTCAATTATATAAGACCAAATTGCAAATTTGCACCGTATTTTCAAAAACTTTCCTCAAAATTTATTCCCTCTCCACGAAATTGCATCAATTATTTCCGCCTTTGGTTTGGAGCATATCTGGACTTCTAATAAAGCTTGTCTTTACAGTATTTATTTTCAGATTCTACTATTTAGTACAAATAAATCTTTCACATAAGGTAATTATCAAGTATCAATAACTTTAGATGCTATTACTTTGAACATCCCCACACTGCCTGCCAAAACTCCCCATGGATAGGTGCAGTAAAGTTTCTCCACTTCATGGGCGACAGCCACATATCATATCGAATAATACTATTTTAATGGGATTTTTATAGCCGCCGAGGGTTATGTTAAATGAAAACATAAATAGATAACTACTCGACCGGCTCAACGAGGGTTTAAATAATTACCCCATTGCGATATTCACATAATAGGGTTATTATTAAAATGGATTTGTTTTTTTTTATATTATCAAAACTATTATTCGATTTTTACATAGGCAACAAATTGTCAATGATGCTATTGTCTTTTCGAGTATATTTCTATAATTTACAGTCATCAGGTCACAACATGAAGTATCGAGTAATTTGATTATTTTTTCTATTTGAATACATGGCAAGGGCTTGTTTCCTCAAAATCAATAAATTCTTATTTAATGTTGTAATGCTTTGGCAACAAATTTGATTTCTTCCCACCCGACTACCATCCCAGATTAAAGAGAATTTAAAGAGTAATCAGAAGTTCTGTATCTTTTAATTTTTACTTCCTATGATAATAGAAAAATATTTTTAGCAATTGACCTATCACTTGTTCTTCTAAGTGACATTTCAATATACTTAATATCAATGATTAATGTAATGAAGTATTATTTGAAAAAAGATTCAATGGAAATAAAATAATTTATATTGCAGATGAAAAAGGCTTTTATGCAAAGTTACTACCGAATAAATATAGACTATGACACGATAATGGACTCAACAATTCGAGCTTTATGATGCATCACGTTAAATCCAAAATATAATAGAAAGAAAGCTTGCGTCCCATTTATCAGATTTTTTTAATCCAGTGATTTTTCATACATTGTGGACCCAGCTGCATAGAAAAAAAAATATAACATGACGAAAAATCAAGAAAACTGTGTGGTCTTAATCTATGATATTGGGTATGCCATTACAAAACTGCGAACAAGTATTTTTATCTTTACGATAAAGCTTAAATTAAAGTAAAAAAAACCTCCCAACATCGGAATTATCGCCTTACATCGTGCCTATATATTTTTGAATGGCTAGACAAAACTTTCTGCTTTTGACAGGGGTATAAAACATCGTGCATTTAAGCAACTTGGTAACTACAATATTTGTAACTCCCAAGAGCTTTCGCTCTACTCCCTTTGATCCCTGAATTGATTTATTAATACTTTTCCAGTAAGCACATTAATTTGAATGACTGAATAAACCAATTCTACTCAACCAAGAATATACTTATTTACAAAAATTATTTACGAGTGCTGGTTGTTTATCCTCTATTTTTAAAAGATGATAAATCAAAATGATTTTATTGAGAAAGGACTGATAGTTAGTTAATTTCTTTTCTCACGTCCCGTTTTATTTATAATATATATGTGGAAATAAATATAAATATAAGACATCTATGCACACTGATGCTCGATCGCGGGAATGCTCACGAGCTTTATCAACCTATGATTAATACTCACGATGAGCGAAACCGGTCCTGATCAAAAATATATTGCAGAAATAAGTGCTAAAAATATGTTTATATTATTTAAAATGTCATGCCTTTCCATCTAAAAGTGGCTGTTAACATCTTAAAAGTGATAAAAAATATATTTGATTAATGAGTTAATCTCAGAAGAATCGTTTTAGAAATAATTTTATTTTTCAATTTAAATATTCCCTGCTATCGCTGATGACATATATTTTGTTTTAGCTTCCAGTCCTACGGTTTTTTACGACTAACAATATTTTTTTAGATAGATAATGAAAACGTTTCGGTTGACCGAAAAAGAACAACTAAGTCGTTTCGCAAAAAAAAAATGGTGACAACCCAACGCGGTGGTTGATTGGTATCAGTACCTTTTAGTAAGAATTCTGTAGAGGGCGTGCATATGCTAAGTCCACGTGTCTTCACTGATGAAATATTGCGCGTAATATTGTCTTACATTTTAACACAACATTTTACATAAATCAAATTTAAATTATAATAATAATGTATAAATTGTGTAACATGAAATAATAAGTGATTGATATGAAATTTTTTATTAAAATTTATAATTTGTTTTTAATTTCTCACAAGAATTTTTTTAATAAAATCTTTTGGTTCATCATGAAATTTTATAGCCAAGATATTTTAAAATAGTTTGCTTATATCTCAACTAAAGTCATGAAAAAATGTTTTCCAAATTTGTAAATTTGGTACAATTTATTGTTATAGTCTTTCTAAACGTTGACGCAGTTTTCATTTTTGTTGCATTTAGACTGGTAATATATGTTTGCGGATTTTTAATGAAAATGTATACGATTCGTAGGTAAATATTTTAGATTTACTTAAAAATATTCGCTGGTGTTTACTAGGTGATGGGTAACCCATAATTACTTCGCGAGTAAGGGATGCTTAGATAAAATTTATTTCATATGGTATTTAAATTTCATGTCGAATCAAAATCATATTATTAATATTTATTTATGATGTTATAACGGTGAATGAATGTTTAATTATAACAAAAAAGCTTGTTAAAAAACTCAATATTTTGACTGTGTGGACCACTCACATTTAAACACTAATCGAAGGAGTTCAAATTTTCCGCCAAAGCGCACCTTAAAGCAATAACAAATGATTGAAAGCAATAAATCTTGCGTGACTTTTATTACAGTGTTCCTAAGCGAAAACCCATTGCAAAAAATATTCCAGTAGCAATCGCTATCTTGCATCTCACCACCAAAGGAACGTTTCTTGATTTTTTACCATTATATAAAAACCTTTCAAATACGTCAGTTTCACAATAAATATTTATTTATGTCTTTATTAACTTCAGCTGCTCTTGATTCATTGCTTATGAATTTTTAAAAAACAAGCGTTTTTGTTGTTTATTTTTCATTAAACTAGGACACAAGGTTCGTATTTTTTTTAATAAAATACAAATATATTGAGCAGTAAAGAAACAAATATAATATACTGAATTCGTGACTGGCTGCCCATTACATACGCCAACTGGATCACAAACATTGTTTCAAAGTTTTTCATATGTTATTTCTAATTATAGTCAAACTAACAACTGTGTTTTTGAAACAGAACTTGGAGATCATTATTTGACACCAATAAATATAAAAACAAACAAAAACGGTATTATTTCTATTATGTGTAACTTGTCTTTTTCAATAGTGATACTCTTCAAAAGGACTTATTGTAACATCTTTGATGTCGCTGATGGCCTGCAAATAAAAATGACATTATAAAGAGACTTAGAAAATTGCAACGTCTATTGACATAATCTTAGGAATCGTTATTGAATCGAGACGATTATTCTATCTATAATATTATTTACTAACCAATTTTTAATTATGCTCTGTTTTAAATACATGTAATAAGCTTTCAACGTATTTTTATACATAAAAGCACAAAAATAAACTGAAATTGAATCAAAGAAAGCTTCATATTTTCAAAAAAAAAAAACCCCCAATCGAAATAAGTGTCAAAAACAATTGAACAAAATCTCGGAATCACACCAATTTAAAATTAACATCTGGTGTTTATATATTTTATAATTATATTTATTTAAAAAACGACTTATTTTCAAGCTACATGTTCCCTTTTATTGGTTTTTTTTTAGATATAATCAGCTATTATTTGCACCATAAATATGGAAAAAAAATGTTTATTATATTGAATAAAGGTTATGTTTAAATCGTACAGGCATGTTTTACATATAGTTTTAAAAATATTACTAATGTTACACATGACAATTTTCAATGACCAGTATTTTAATGAAGCTTTGCAATTTCTTAGAGAACACATAAGTGTAAAATTAAATTTTAAAACACTATGAAACTTCCTTGTGGTTTTGTCATTTATACTATATAAACTAAAATAAATTATGTACCAGAAGTAGTTTCGAAACATCAAGTAAATAAATTTTATTGATCGACGTTTTACTATTAACGATATTTCACCAGAAGCAAATAGGACACTAGTCCAAGATAGTTCTAATTCACGTTAAATGGATTTTCAAAAAAAAAAATCGATTGCTTTACTTTTAAGCTTCTCGGTATTTGAGTATAATTTGAAAACTGTTCTAATCGACTCCACCTGCAATAGTAAAAAAAATTAAGCTATGACTGTTTATATTGAAAAATTAAGTAACGTATTATAAAAACAAAATGTATGTCAAGGGTAAAATATTATATTGAAGAGTTTCAATTGGTGAACAACACGGAAATAGCTTTTAAATTCTATTTAATTTAATATTTTCACATTAAGTTCTAAATTTAAATACTTTAATTTGTATTCAGTATAATAAAAGTTTTATGCAGAATAACCTATATTTATTATTGTTATTATCCATACAAATATGGTTTTTAAGATTTTGTCTTCACTTATTTAAATAAGGCATATTTTAAAATCAATAAAAAAACACATTTTTTTCTACTATTTGCGCAATAGATTTTACCGTCAGGACCGGTTTCGCTCATCAGGAGCATTATAAACTGAAAAGCTTGCGATGAAACTTACTACTTTAAATATGTTTTTTTATCATTTATAATATAATACCTGTCCACCAATAAATGAAAATTAGTATATTAAAAATACAAAGAGTAACTATGGAAGGTGTCACTTAAAAAAGTGTTATGAGACAAAATGTTATAATTTGAATATGAAATCATTTCACTTGAGCTTATAAACGAGTTTTATTATATAATGTTATTTATGCCATTTCTCTCAATGACAGTTAGCAAGTCAGAAAAAAACGCTCCATTAAAACGATTTCTCATTTAAAAGTCATCATTTACCATTTTGTTTGCGGTGACCTATTCCATATAACCTATCCATTTGACTAAATTAAAGTGATGTTCTTAACTTCTATCGTAATTGTCTTTCTAACAAAGGTATTTGTTTCACCGCAATGTTGACAGCATATAACTATAAAATAGAGAAATTTTGAATCAAGACAAATAATATTCGTGTATTAAAAAACGATATTTAGCTATTCAGAACAACGTAAATATTTTTTTTACTTAACATATATATCGTATAAAAATGCGCTCTTTTCTCACTAAATTTAAATTCCTCGATATATGTCACCCAAGAAATAGTATTCCTGTATCACACATTAACATAAATTGTTAGCATTGTTGCGTTATGGGATTTAAATGCAACTGCTTAAAAGTAAAAACTAAGGGGTTATCAAGGGTTTTTCGAACATGTTTCGTTAGGAACAAACCACTTAACTAATAACAACGATTTAAAATTTCGCTTTTTAAATAATAAACAATTATTACTGGATTTTGGTGTCATATAAAATAATAATCATTTTACCAAATTGCAATATATAATACTTTCTGACATTATTTTGCTAGTGTGAAAACTATACTGTACTTTGTACTAATCCAACTTCTATTAATACTTTAAAATAGAACTGATTTAACTGCTTCTCATCGTCAGGAATACTTATCGACTATCCTGTCTATCAGATCTTGATTTCACTATGTGAAAAGAACGATATCGAGTTATATGTTACAATTTTATGCTCTTTGCAAAGGATAAATAAGAAATAGTCCGTCAAATTTTGACTTATTTTCCTTGCTTTGTAATTCAATTGGGTGCATTTGTCTTAAAACTGAAAAAAATACTTCCTCCAAAAAACTCATCCATTTCTCTTCTGAACTAAAAATTAATTTTTTCTACGACCCGGATTTCAAGAATTATGTGTGCAGTGCTATTTGAATATATAATTATAAAGATGATAAATGCAAAAATAAAAAGTATTTCACACATTAGTGTTGATTACATTTTTAAGTTTAGTTTCTTAGTACTAGCTCTCCATAATCGTATAAGTCTACAGTTGATATGTAAGTAGACGCTAGGTTTTCAACCACTAATTTTTTTGCCGTTTTCAATAACTTTTATGACTTTTATGATCGTGAACTCTGCGTATCTTGAAAATATTTATACTATTTATTATACTATATCAAAGCTCAGACCTCCCTCTGTCGTCATGTCATTTATAGTCATCGTCAGCTTGGAAAATAATAACTAATATGAAATAGAAGCGCTGACCTCCTGCTATCCGTTAATTCACTTTACCAACAAGCTACTGAGGTGGTCTTACCTTTTCTGAATCATTCCTACTTATTCCTATCAAACGCGCAGCATGACTTTTATATTACAGGGTTGTCAATTTTAAAGTAAAGCAGGATTTTTAAAACACAAAAAAAAATGTAAAAACTTTTTAGTAAAAAAATAGTTGTAAATAATATTCCTATGACATTTTAGTTCAGTAGTTGTAACATTTTAGCTAAACATAATACACAGCGTTGAGATTTTTTTAATACTTACGAGAACATTTTGTTGCAAATCTTCAAAAAAAAATACAACATAATAATAGCATAATTTTTAATAAGTAATCGCGATAAAATAAATTAATTCCCGTTAGTTATATATCACTTTTCAGGAGCATTTACTTATTACCGAATGCTATTTGGTGGATTATTTTGAAAATCACTGATGAATTTATGAAAGAATGAGCTCAGGGAGAAAAATATATATAATGCAAGAAATGCAAACTAACTATATAATAAGCATTAAATAAAACTTATTTTTTAAACTACAATATGTTTTATTTAGTTAATGATAACTATTATCCCACGATAAATATGAACCAGTTGAAATTACACCTTTTTCAAAGGAAACAGTATAATTTAATTTTAAAAAATCTGACTTAGTACGAGTGATATCTACTATTGAAACTAAACTGGCATTAAAGTTGATAGATTTTTTTATTTATTCATAACAAATTTAAAAAAAACATAGCTTAGATAATATTTCTGCGACAATAGAATAAAAAAGTGTGGATAAAATCTTTGCTCAACCCTGATTTCAATCATTTAATGCGTATTAAATTTGAATAAAATTCCAAATGGACAACAATTGAACGGTCGAGTGGTGAATAACCCGTTGGGACCCGCACACAAATCGTCAAAACAAAATGTAGTATTTGAGATGACGGGTTTTATGGTGTGTATGTTTACTCTATACCTCTCAAATGGCATCATTATCAAAAAGACGTATTAATTTGACGCATGGAATGACTACCTCAACGGATAACATTTTTGGTCACGATTTTTTATGAAGATTTTATTTTAAATGAATTTCAAAATGTGTTTGTATTGCTTGTGTAAAACTTAATGTTCTCTGACTGTAGAATTGCATTCCAATAAAAATAGACACTAACTATTACTACAAATCTAGATATTAATGTTATAACATTATCAGAGATTTTCAAACTTATTAATTATATAAAATAAAAGTGTGATTCAAATAAAATAAATGCTACAAAACCATGCCATATCCATTATTGAAATGTGGCATTTTTGATATTGTTGATTTGAACACTTTGTTGCAGCACATCTGCTCACATTTTGGAGTAAAACGGAACATCGTGGAACATCGGGATAACATGTAAAAACCATCAAAAAACAATGACTTGTTAACACAACTTCATTATTAATAAAAATGATTAAAATTCCGTTACTGTAAGTCGAAACCGTTGATAACCAAGAATATTGACTATACGACTACAGGACGGGCAACTCTTCGTTAATTACATAATTACTAATTAGTCCACAAGTGGTTTAATTTAGTAGCAGAATACTAAAAGTATACATACGTATATACAACAATATATATATACAACTTATAAATATGTTATTTTGTTATATTGCGATTCTCATTTCCCTTTTCATAATGTCTTGTATTAACATCTCGAAATGACGCCGGTATCCAATAATTAAAATTCTTTAATTAATATTCATATTTCCAATAAAAATTAAATTGTGTGTTGATGAGGGAAAATATGGCTATTCAAATTACAGATAACATGAAATGTTCCTTACATGGGCATAACAAACCATTTTTAAATTGCTAGCATTCCGTATAAGTACAGATGCGGTCAACCTTCTTCAATTTTTGTTAGATATTTATTATTGCCACCTTGTAATATGAAAATAATCTTTTGTGTAACCATTTCTGATTTCAATGAACATAAGAACGTATAATGGAGCTTATTTTTGAAAAAAAATCCATATAAGAAATATATAGACATAAAGAAGATTATACAGTGAATGAAATTATTATTTGTGAGTACGAAATTCGGTTTTATTTTAGACACATTTCGTCATTCTTCATATTTCGTTTTTTTTAATATTGTTAGACGCTTTCGCTCATTAAGTGATAATTGCTAAAAATAAAAATAAATATAAAAAGAAACCTGGCTATTTTTTAAAATTTGTAAGGTAAAACTTTTTTTGAATACAATTGAATTTTAAGATTATTAGGATAATAGACTATTCAAACAAGTGTAATGTCAGTAATGTAATTTATGATCAAAAAACAGTGTATCATAATTAACATACTATTAATAAAAAAAATGCGATTCTATAGTTAAGAAATTGAAAGAATTTTTTTTTTAGTAACATACGATACATAACACATTTTTTTTTTTTGATAACTTATCTTTTATGTCGTTTTAGAAGTAATTGAAAAATAAAAAAACAAAGGAGAAGAGAATATTTATTTTTATTTTATGAATAAATGCTGTTTTATAAAAGGTTTCTATTACCTGCCTCACAAATGAGTACCTGTTTTATGAACCTGTAAAAGCGTGTTCATTTAAGGGGTGGACAAAAAAGCGATCGGACCTCAAAAATACTTCAACTATTAAACTAACTCTAACCGTTGGGGTTGGTTCTAATACATTTTGACATTAATTGAAAGATAAGGGCGGTTTTTGAGGCTTTTATTACTTATTTTGTCTGATGCAACTGGACAAGTCATTCGATAGGAAACCCTTAACTCAGTTTATACCTGAAGACTAGATGTGTATTTTATATCCACACACTAAATAAATTTTAGTCATTTAGTAAAGATGGCGTTTCTTAGTAAAAAATGTCATTTTCTACCAGACATATTTTTTTCACAAATATGTATGTAAAAATAACATATTCTCCTATTTATTTCTCTATAAAGTTCTGTTGTTCTATTTATTGTTTTTTTTCAATCATCAGCCATTTAATATTATAATGTATATATATTGCTTTCAGCAGTTTTTAATTATAGCTATAGGCATAAAATAGGCTTGACGATCAGACGATGGCATGGATTTTATCGTACTTGGTAGATTTTGCTTTTTATAATAAGGTATATATATAAAAGCAATTTTTTGGTTTTGTTCTGTATGAATTATAAGTTTAACATAAAAGCTATACTCTGCAATTGAGATCACTGTATTACTGGAATCTCTTATACTTTCTATCACACTTTGAAAAAAATATTCTTGGTATTTCTAGAGTTTTAAAAAATATTAAGTATCACAGGTTACCAACTCAGGAATATAAACATCATTCATTTTGTCAGAGCAGGATTAGGATACATTCTTGGATAAATAAATATTTCGAATTGACGAATACATATTTGAAACCAATATATCATAAAAATATTGATTCATATAAATAAATTAATTAAATTATTCCTCTTGATTATTCCTTCGCGGGTTTCGAAACTTTTGTAGCAATTTTAATTTGGAACTACGTGATGTATAAAAAATCTGTTATTTATTTTAGTCGTTTATAAATATAATTCAATTAACAAAATTTTGATTGGTCTGACATGACAACACATTAATGCTTTTACTTTCGAGCTACAATAGCTTATCTGTTGATATCGTATACGTATGTACATTTACGCTCTGGTGATGGGAATGATAAGCTCGTATAATCTTAAAGCACAGATTGACCTTTATATAATATAGTTGTAGTTTTATATCGCTGTAATTGTATCGTGGTAGATATACTACGAATAACTGTGTCAAGCCAACTTGGTTTTCCTGTAAATGGATTCAAAAGTTTCCATTTCACTTCAATCGTTTTCTTCAAATTAACTAAGTTTATCGAAGAAAGATTTCTCTACTCGTTATAACCACTTCTCAATTTTGTTTCCAAGCAATTTATATTACTGAATACTACAGGTTTTTAAAAGCTGCCTAATTTTGTACAGCATTATCTATAAAAGGGTTTTGTATCCAATATCGAGCAAGTTTTAATTGCTTTACTTAGGATAACATACAATTCATGCAAGAATAGTCGGGATTTTTCTGTGTGTACTACATAAAATGGAATTTTTATAAGTAACTGAGTAAAATACTTATTCCTTATAAACACATATTACATAATCCTGAGCACAGCTTAGCTAATTAAATTGTATTGATTTGAATCCATAAATAATAAATTGTCGATATCATTTTTACGAATAGAATGTGGTATATGGTATGAATATATATTTACTACGAATAGATAATGGTGCTTGTAAACAGGAAGAGAAATTGTAGGAATTATTTATCGAGAAAGTGGATTATCTTAACAACATAAAGTCGTGCCAACTATACAGTGACGTTCTGCATAAAGATGACGATTAATATAAATTGTTTCAAATATATTCATAATTGTTTCAAGAAAGTGTTACTTCGAATTTAGGAATCTAAGTGGGTCAGCGGCCATAAAAGCTGAGCTATGAAATCGTTAAAAAAACACTCCGACTAAAAAAAGTTTAATTTTGCCAAGTGTTTTCCTACCTCTCCTATTTATGTGCATTAGATTAAAGATGAACCAGCCTATCTGGCATATTGTGTATTGATATATTTTTTAAATCGTCGAATCGAAAAAGGTGTCGAAGTCACTCGTCTTTCACAACTCATGTATAGATAAAATGGCAACACCAAATTAAATAACCATAAAACTATTTTGCTGCTCTTTTTTTTCACTTTGCAAATGACTGTCGTCTTTTCTTCAAATAAAATAAAAAATCTTATTTTGAACACACATACAATTTATGTGATAGAATATCTGAAGAGGCAATGAAACTCGAGTCGTAAGTTCTTTGTTCTAAACAAAATACTAATTTCTTTTCAAATCTATCTCGTAAAACACTATCGTCAGAAGTGTACAGTGACATTGGCATTACACTAGATAATGTTGAACTAAATCAATCATCACCGTTATTATTATTATTAATTATTATAAAATGGCGCTAGGGGCCGTTCAGGTCCATGACCGACTGCACAACCCCTCTCCAGGTATCTCTGTCGACCGCTCTTTCTCTCCAATTGACTATCCCCAGCCTCTCGACATCCTTTTGAATGTTATCCGCCCATCTCCATCGAGGGCGACCGAGAGGTCGGGTGCCAGCTGGTGTTCCTTCATAAGTCATATGGAGAGCTCTAAACTTCTCAGATCGTACAACGTGACCCGCCCATCTGAGCCTTCTCGATCTCAAGACATTAATGATTCTTGGTTTGTATCGGTCGAAGAGCTCAGCGTTCGTACGAATGCGCCACCGGTGGTTTTCATTAACGGGTCCAAGTATTCTCCGGAGGATTCTGTTTTCAAATACTTGGAGCGCCTTTTCTTGTTTTTCTGTTTAACCCCAGGTTTCACATCCATACATGACTATCGGTTTAATGATCACGTTGTACACCCGGCACTTGGTTTTGATGGACAGCATTTTGGACCTAAACAGACTATTTAGCGCGAAGTACGCTGCATTTCCACTTCTCAGTTGGTCAGCAAGCTCCAAAGTCATCTCATTCCTAGAGGAAATATTAGAACCCAACTACTTGAAAAGAGAGGTTCTCTCGAACGAGGAGTTTCTTATTACAATGTCTCCAGAAGGTTCGTTGCCTCTTGTCATTTTCATCATTATTCATTCATCATCAATTCATTCAATCATCACCATTACTTTTGTAAAATTGAGATTTCTCCAATAAATGTTTGGTCACTAATCCATAAATTGTATTTATGTTTGAATACTGTTTTCATGAACGCCAATGCTCTTTCGGTGTTATAAGCGTATACTCAATTATGCCGCATTTTAATATGATATATAAAACAACTGCTGGTCACTGCTCGAATTTGCTTTGCATATCGTGCTTACAATGATGAAATATTTTTCCAAATCCAGTTATCCAGTAATATTATGTGATTACTATTCAAATTGCGTAAGATCATCATAATTAAGTTGTCTTTCAATTAAGCATGAACATCACGTATACTGTTTAAAACTATAATTTAATTTCCGATTCTCATAAGTAATTTTTCATGGACGAGTTTTAATTTACCGTGTATAGTTTTCCTTTCAATATCATGATCACATTAGATTGTGAATTAAATTATAAATATTATTATTTGTTCAATATTTATGATTCTTAAATCAACATATATTTTTTTCTTTACATTTGAACTGTTTAATTTCCAATGCAGGACTATTCATATCACAAATTTTTATTGTAACAATTAATTAAATTAATTCATTTAATAACAATATGATCAAAAAGCAACATAATAATATTTGCATACATTGGATAGGTACAGTGAAACCTCGATTTTACGTTTTCCAAGGGACCCTGAAAAAATAACGGTAATTGCGGGAAACGGTTAATGCGGGAAAGCTTCAAATAATAATAAACAAGTAAAATCGTAAAAAATATTTATTTATTAGTTACTTGTACATACTGTATATAAAATTTATTTTTTAAAAAAGTCCTCTATGTTCGTTTGCTTCTTGTTATTTGGTACTTTAATCGGAACAAAGACTTGTTACTAAGCTTGTGGCTAAAAGTTTGTATGTACAGGAATCATTATTACCATAAATTTTAAACAACTCTACATTTGCATCATAAACAATAATACGCATGTGGTGGATTTCAACCCAAAAAATAGCACATGCGTCCAATGCGTTACGTCTAACATGTACAGCGGATTCCAGCGTGTCTAAACATAACACCTGCACTCTGCTGTGTCAAACTTGCTTGCCGAGATACGGACAAATATGCAATACAAACGGTCAATCGGGATAATATTTGTGACGGGACCAAAATATTTAGACGGTTTATCGAGGAAATCGGGGAAACGGTCAATGCGGGATTATTTAACATTGTTCTTATGGGAGTTTGACGGGACTATAAAAAATAAGCGTTCCATCCGGGAAAACGCATTATGCGAGAACGGTAGATCGAGGTTCCACTGTACTTCAAAATAACCAAACATACTTTATTATTATTTTTCACATAATCAAAGCAATTTTTCTTTTTCAATAGCAACACCATTTTAAGAAGCTTTGATTATTGTGTAATCTGCACCGTAATATTTAAATGAACTCAATTTCACTTATCAATTAATTACTTTCTAATTTAGTTCATTATTACAACCCATTGAATGATAAAGATCGAAACATTGATCTTCATAGAGCGAAATATTTGAGATTAATATATATCAAGGATTTGTTGATGAATATGTGACGAGTATGTCAAAATAATTTCATTTATATCTTATACCCACTGTAAAAAGCATTTACAAAGTCGTATCGTAGATTTGAGTTCCTAAAAATATTTTATTTATCTTTTATTTATATTTTATAAATCAAAATTTCTGGAACATACTCCTAACAGACATTATTAAATTATCTACTTCATTTCTTATTAGCCATTGTTCACTTTCAAGTTGCACTTCCCAAGAGTTAATGGCTGCTTAGACAGATTTAGAACTAACGAGTTTAAAGTGTTCTTTTTTCTAAAGTTCTAGTACAAGTAGAATCCCCTATTCAGCTCAAAGTTTTTTAACAAAAAAATAAATAATTATCACCTATTGATTTGCCAAAAAACATGAGCCTACATCTATCTAGCCGATTGCTTTCTTTGATTCGCTTATTCGAGTCATATCATTACATTATGACAAAGAATCAATCGTATTTCAATCCAATAGAGATCGATATTTATCATTTGTGAACTGTTAACGACAGCATATACAATATAATACATCATTACACATTTGGTTTCACAACTATAAGTTCTTAGATAGATATTTCTATTACTAAACGTCACAGTTAGATGACATAAAAATGTATTTTAATGTCATTTTCAACTCATTGACAATTTGTGCTTATCTCTGTGACAGATCAGAGAAAATGAAAGCATATACATACCGTGTATTGACATGTAACTTTCGATTTCTTTTGTTTTTTGATACGCGTACTTAATGTAGATCACACACGTGTTAACAGAAAAGAAAACTCATTAAATTACTGATATACTAAATAAAATTTCTACGGAAGTAATCAAAAATTGAAATGCTTTCGTTAAGAAAGCTAATGTATTGAAATCCATTCTCATATCTCACACCTGTTTACGTTCAATCTTCATGGAAGAAAAATCTTTGTAGAAAAAGGTTGCTATAATTATGTCAATTAGCTTTTTGATATTGTCAATCATCATAACATTTATTTAATTATATATAGATTTTTAAACAGTCTGAAAAAAGGCAAATTTTCTAAGTTTCCTTAGTTTAACCAATGCCACATTGATTGTAACATAATTTTATGCAATCGAGAACATTATTACACAAAAAAATGATTTTAAGCTTTAATGACTTTTTAATAACCGTTTTAATGATTTGCAAGAAAAATATCTCTGCAATAAATCATTTTCAAAAGAATTTATATGGAATGATTTCGTTATATTTTAATGAATATTACATTAAACCAATCTACATAGCTGATTGCGATTGTTAATTCAACCTGTGTTTTATATGTAGGCAATATAAATTTGTTTAAGCTACATGAAATCAAGCACTCATTTTGTAATTGTTTCAAAACAAAAATTGCTTAACTTAAACAAGATTAATTTTAAGGTGTTAACTGTCACTTCATAATGGAAAGGCATAACCTTTAGTGAATAATAAAAACAATTATTGTGGTAACAGTACTAAAAATAGGTTTTTACGCGGTTATGATAATTCTTAATTTTCTAACAGTTAAGCTCTAATTTTACATTTTATGTTGTAATTGAGATATGTATAACTTAATATTTATTTTCTTTATTCTTGACACTCGAGTTTTTGAAACCCGTGGGATGTCGCTGTCGTATATCAAAGATTTTTTATACCACATATATTGCATATGAAATATATTTGTATGTTCGTATATTTCGGAAGCTAATTTTGAGTAAGATTCAGATTTTATGAAATAGAGCAAAAAGTTTGAAAACTCCTGCTCAAATCTATTCTAGAAATTATTATAATCGGTAACGATTTCTATTAATTATCTTTTTAATTATTGTGAGAATTAAAAATGTGTTATATGGATTTCTGTAACATTTTCACACCCTCCTACAAACTACTTTGCCTCACTGAAATGAGGCGTAGAGAAACCGATTAGTTGACAATTAGTAATTTCCTAATTCCAACCTGATTCATAAGATTTCTCGATGTTCAGTTTTCAGTTCAGAAATCCTTCCGAGATATTTGCTTAGAAGTCCATATGCACCACATTGAGAACATACATAGTTGATAAGTTTATAAAAAGGTTACAAAAACAAACGGCCTTGTATGTAAATTATCAATGAAATGAATCAATTCATGTTCATGCAATTTATGATATCGACTGAAGGTGCTTGATGGAACTTCAATATTAAATTTGAATTGTTGCAACTTTGTACGATTGTCAGTTCTGTTGCATTCGTGCGATGGAATACCTGAAGATGCCGAAGGGTGAAACCCGGGTCGTTTGTGACAAGACATATGGAATCGTACAAAGTTGCAACAATTCAAATTTCATGTACATGCACTTTTTCCTTCCTTCTAATTAACCACCAACCCCCCCCCCCCACCCCCTCTATATAATATTATTTTGTGAAGTGATTTCATTTACTATAACTCTCATATACCAATAAGTAATATTAAAAAGTTTCGTACGCGCTACTGTACAGTTTTGTTATATAATATTCAGATTTTTAATTAGTGACTCTTCGGTAAACTAGCAGTATCGTCTCTTATATGGTGATAAAAAAACGATTTGTTTTTATCGAAACATATTCCAATCGACCGATTCAACATGTTGCCGTCATAACGATCGATTAGAATGAAGGATGTAATGCGTGAGAGTTAACATCATTCGTCTAAGAATAATGATACGAAACTATAATTACGTCGTTAAAAAAAGTGACTGTCAAACTTTGTGGTGGATAAAAACGTTGATATTATTGCAAAATAATATAAACCAATTATATTTATTAATATTTAAGAAAAGTAATGTTTCCACTGTGATTTTATCAATCAATCTTTTTTATCTCATCTACCCTTTAATAAATACCTGACTGCGAATATATCAATTGTTGAGACCGTTAATTACAAAGTGTTGATAGATTCAACATATAAAATAGTTTGGTCTAACCTATCGTGGATAAGTTGATTTTTCTGTTCAAAAATAGCCTCAGGTCTAAACAAATTTATGGAATATTTAGTGTAAATATTTTATACATAATATAACGTTTTTGGTGTGTAAAAAGAATTCGAATTGTAAACATTTTTCTTCACAACGTCTGAAAAGTCTTATTTTAATTAATTACATTTTTTCAGAATATAAAATAGTAGCAAAGCTATGAATGAATAAATATGTCAGTGAAATTGTGCTTTGTGAAAATCATTTAAATCAAACGCCAACATTTTCATCTCATGTCACAGTTTTCCTGCTTCTGAATATAAAATCAAGCTTCCTTTGCTTCGATTGAATGTAATATTTATAAAAATTTTACCTTTCATGAAACACAGTTTGATTTACTAAGTTAAAAAGTTACTAAATTACTTCATTATCCTAACAAAATAATGTATTTTTCTTTGCATAAGATGATAATTTGTACCACCATATAATAACTCATTGTTAGTTCATTTCATAACAGAAATATCAGTCAAACTTTGAGAGCCTTAAGAAAAACGGGAAATGTTCGCAGGCATAATTCCTTCTGTATTGAGTCGGTCGCTAACCTACGTTTTAATGTGTTGGCCAGTGCAAGCTTCTCTCAACAGTAAGAAGATAGGTGATTCGAGAATTAATCAATCTAAAACTTTCACGAATCTGTTCATACAAACTTATTTATTACGGCACGATGCTTAGCTTTAGCTCTCTTACATTAAATATTTTTTAAGTGTCCCTCAATCTGTGATTATGCGTTTATATCACATTTTGATATGTTTATATGTACTATAAAATTTTAAACAAAACAAAAGTAAACGTATTACTAATTTCTGATAATCACTTATTTAAAAACAACATCACACCAAAATATGACTGTATAATTTGTACAGTATAATTCCACCACGAGGCCCGTGGTGCAGTCATCAACGTCATTGACTTCGGTAACCAATTCGGTAATTCCAATGCAAAAAACTTCAAGTATTCATTTTTCCATGGATTTATTTACTTCTGTTCACATGCATGGAGAGATAAAATGAATAAAATAAAAAATTCCATGTCCATGACAAAAAATCAAAATTCAACTTACAGAAACATGAACCCAGACTCACCAGATATGACAAGCATTTACCATTACTCCAGTGTCGGCAAGTTATGTTTACCTCTCCGTGATGTTAGTCAAAAGCGTTCATTCCTGCTGTAAAATCAGATACGTTGTGCTTATGTCTTCAAGATATAATATAATGCGATACGATTTCTGTTTGAGGGCGTGGGTGTTTGCAATGTTAATAATTCATCTTCAAATCATCCGGTCGTCAAAAAGGAATGCAGTGAGAGCGATTAACTAACCCCTACTCCCATCGTTTTTGTACCTTTTCTATTCCTACTCTTTTCAAAAAAGCCATATTCTCCACATTGGGAGCAGATGTGGATTAAAAAATCGAATTTTCAGTCATTGTATAGATGTTTTTTTATTTCTACTTTTCTAAATAAATTATATTGTATCGTACATTCCATTGTTTACATTACTATCCCACAATGCCAATTAAGATACGACTATAAATATCGTACATGTATTTTTATATACAGATAGTCCTCGACTTACGACGGTTCGACTTACGATCATTCGCTCTTACGACCAAAAAAATAGCATTACGCTGCAATATATAGGGAAAAAACAACAAACAACACAACTTAAATTGGATATGTTTTTTAAGAAGACTACTAATTTTCCTTCCACTACTAATGATGAGCCAATGGATTGTACTTATATATAATAAATACAGATGACGAAAGATTTCAAATATCAATGAAGTAAATATTTTATTTTGTAGTAATAAATAAGTATAAATTCAACAATAAAAAAATATAAATAAATACAAATGTTTTATTTCAATATGTAAGTACATACATATTTTGTATGAAATTCGACTTACGACCAATTCGGCTTATGTCCAGTAACGTATCTCGTTCGTAAGTCGAGGATAATCTGTATTATTTTTATTTTATATCAATTTATTTAAGTATTCAAAAAACGTTCTAATTTAAAAATAAACAGTTTGCAAAACACCGTACCTCCAGTAATTATATACGACTTACTAAAGGTGTTGCATAATAATAAGACAGAAGCAAAATTATAAGTACGCAGTTATTATTTTGATATAAACCTAAGTAACGGTTGTTTTTTAATACAATTTATCTCTCGATTTACAAACAAACTATTATAAAAAAAAAACAAACACACACACACAAATATCTTTGGCAATATTCATTTTGAGTCACTGAGTTTATTTACTTTATACCATTGGAATATTAATTTCGTAACGAAAAACGTTGAACTGTATATATCCATCATCGATATTTTCCAATTTGAATCATATGTACAGTACAGAAGCACAACGTTATTAAATATCCGTGTAGATTTATTTTAAAAGACCTAATATTTAACATTCAGATACATAGAAAATCGAAGGTCTATTTGCATGCATAAAAAAAATATTTTTCAAACAAACACAACAATAAGCAAGGCTCGCTTCTTAGTTATATAATTTCTTCAATTTATTTGTATTACTATTTCTTCCCAGATCCGCTCGCTGAGCATAATGAGTTATATTATTTTTGCTAAATTAAATAAGGGTTGTAAATTTCTTTCATTGAAATTTTATAATTGATAGGCACTTGCGATGCAACCATTTCGTAGTAATTTCTAGACTCAACTAAACAAATTGAAAAGGGCGGTTTATTCACACAAAAACCTTATTTTATTATTGCTACGAGTCATCGTATGTCAAAGCCAGTTTTGCTTTACATGTTGGGAAACATATTTGAAACCAATCGAGATATAACATAATTGCTAAGACGATTTCCAAATGAATTGCTGACCATTTCCAATGGTTTTTTAATGAGCTTTCAGACGTATTTCATTTGTAATTATTTTGAAATGATGTTTGACATTTATGTGTGTAGATATGTAATGATAAAAAGTTTTAATAATTGGATTTTTTCAGAAATGCATTATGCAAGAAAGGGTGACATAAAAAGCTCTAACAGTATTTTTATAAACATAATTAATTATTCAACTCAATATATTTTATTAGGAAAAATTATTCTTTATTCCTACCTAAAAACTCATTTTTTCTCAGGAAACTAATTAAAATATTGATATTTTATTTGATAAAATACTTATTTTTTTATTTTTCATATTTTCAAAACAATTGTTTTTGTCTTTTGTTGTCTAATATTCTCAAAAACAAAAAATCAAGCATAAGAGAGATAGATTTTGTTTTCAGTTCAGTGTGTTAAATAAAAATCGAATTATTAATCAAACAAGGTCTTTATTTGCTCACCTTACAAAATAAAAAACATGTAAACAAAGCAAGTCATAAAGTACAAAAAAGACACCTCACAAACATCAAATACACTTAAAAGAGATCACAGTTGAACATGAATGAACGAAATGAAAGATGGAGAATGGTGAAAATAATTAACAAAGGCAAAAGAAGTAAGTCTAAGGTCAACTAACGAAGAAAAAGAAAAAAATAACAAAATGAGACGAACGATGAAGGAAACAGTCTTTGGCCAGCTAATTTGAAGACCAACGCTCGAATATTTACAATTTACAAACAAATATAATCACATAGTGGTTGGAATCCAAAAGGAGTCGCCCAATTTTTTCTATCAATGGTGATGGTGGTAGCTGCCTTCTTCTTCTCCTCCTCCGTAGCTGTGCTCTTCGTGCTTCTTAACGTACACTGGTACTGGCACCTTGACTGGATAGGGCACTTCTTTGTAGACTGGTACCTTGACTTCTTTGTAGACTGGGTATGGTTTGTCGATGTGTACCTTGACTTCATATGGTACTTTCTTTTCTACTTCATATGGTACTTTCTTGATAACTTCATAAGGCTTGGGTACTGGTACTTTAACTTCAACTGGGTATGGTTTTTCTACTTCAACCTTGTAAGGTTTATCAACTGGTACCTTGACTTCATAGGGCACATGCTTGTGGACGGTCACTGGGTATGGTTTTTCAACGGTGACTGGGTATGGTTTAGGGACGTACACATTGTATGGCTTGTCGACGAGGACCTTGACTTCATATGGGACTTTCTTGATGACTTCATAAGGTTGGGGAACTTTCACTTCGTACTTGACTTCATAAGGGACCTTCTTTTCAACGGTATAGGGTTGTGGCACTGAAACCTTGACTTCATAAGGTACTTTCTTTTCGACGGTATAGGGTTGTGGGACATTTATTTTTACTTCATAAGGCTTATCGACTGGAACCTTGACTTCATATGGAACTTTCTTCTCAACTGTATAGGGTTCTGGCACGTACACTGGGTACTTTACGTATTCCTTGACAGTGAATGGAACTTTCTTTTCTACGGTGTAAGGCTGTGGGTATGGTACTTTGACTTCATATGGTACTTTCTTCTCTACTGTGTATGGTACATGCTTTTCAACGGTGTATGGGACAGGAATCTTCTTGACGACTTCGATGGTCTTGATGTGCTCTGTGTGTTCACCATGGCCGTATGACTCGAAACCTCCATGTCCTGAGACAGGCTGCCAGTCGCTTGATCCTCCTCCAAAAGATTGACCTCCTCCGAAAGAGTGACCTCCTCCGAAAGAGTGACCTCCTCCGTGTCCGTAGCCATAGTCGAAGATTCCTCTTTTCTCTTGTTTCTTTTCCTCTACCTGCTTTTCCTCCGCTGGCTTGACCGCCGCTTGGTTGCCTTTCTCCTCAGCGGCAAAGGCTACCACGGCCAGGGAAACCAATAATACTAACTGCAAAACAAAGACAGGAAATTTGATTAAGCAAGGCGGTCACAAAATACTAAGCACTTGTCTATTGTTTGGCTATTTCAACCTAGCGGTAAGTGCTTTATTGATTAGATATAAGATTTCAGTTTCAACTATTGGCAAGTTCAAATATCAAATATTTATTTGTCATTCCTTTTTTAATACCATCTACTAACGATGATTTCAAATGATTCGATTTATTTGATAACATGTTTTGAAATTCATATATTCTTAAAACGTTTAAAACAAGCAGGACTTCATTTAAAAGTAGAGCGATTAATTTTAATAAACGGTCATACAAAAGAAGATGAATTGCTTCTCTTGGAGCTGAAAGTGAAAAATTAAAATTAAATTTGATTGTAATTACGTAAACGCTTCTCCATTTATCAATGAATATGAGAACCAGTGAGGGCGTGGTTCTGTTAAGTAATGAATTTTAGCTGTTTGTAAATGTTTTTACATATTAACATATGTGTATTTTGTTTTTTGTGTTTCTTTATTTAAAATATTCTATCGTTACATATTTCCATACAAGTTTGAATTATTAAGTAAAAAAAATAATTAACACTAAAACATGGTATCTTTTATTTATAATAAAAAATTAAGCACATTTTTGTTTAAATAATTGATATTGTTTTAAAATTAAAAATTGAGAACTAGTTGAGAGATAATCCAATTCATTATTAATCATTCACAATCGTTTGTAAGAGAAATACGAGTATTCATTTGGCATCCATTACCAAATTATTGAATCCAGTTTGGCTGGGGCCAATAATTAGCAACAACGAGAGTCAGAAAGCAGATTAAAAGTTGGCTCCGCGAGAAATGTCCGGCAGGGGTCTATTTGACAATCCATCATCGAACACTGGGTGCTTGTTTCGCCGCGGGCTTGACTCAAACCATCAATCACGGATTCACCGAACGTCTTTAACGCGGAAGACCAACATTTTTAAAGAGATAATTTTTTATTCAGTCCACACAGAAAAATAATCTCTTATATAGAATAAATAGTTTAATATAGAAAATATTCAATTATCCCAGCTAAAAAATATATTAATTATTTGATTAATATCAATTAATGATATTTTAACACTTTACGATTACAAACGTTACGGGAACGCATAACGTAGCGTCTTCGAATATGATATTATGAATTTTAATTTTTACTTTCAAAATTTATCGATAGATGGATAAAAAATATACACGAGGTCTAAAATCAAAATAGAAAAAAACTGTTTCCGTGTAGTTATTTAACGAAAATGACCGGGGCGTAAAATGTTAAAATAGAAAAAATTTTACTTTTTATTTTGTTTTTGTTTCGGGATTCGTCTGAATCTATGTTTGTCGTAAAATTAATACATACTTATGTACCCATCATAAAAAAAAGCCTATACTCATTGGATCTAGCAATAATATACATATAAAATATATAAGATTACTTTTATATGTGTATCAATATGCAAATCTAACGATAACAGAAAAATTGTGGATATCTGACGTCGTTTTTTATCGAATGATAAATGTCAAAGATGCATTTTTAGTCGGGCTGTATTTAATTGAATGCTTTGAAAGCATTGGTGTGTGGTTGCAAACCTGATCGAAGCACTTTTGGACATGAAAAAGTGTAATTATTGATAAGCGGTAAAACATGTCGTAAATCAAAAAGGAAAATGGCGCGTGCTCGCAGGAGAGATATATTATTTTAATTGATAACTACGATCATGAGGCATCACTAATGAAAATTGCAAGTGAAAATCTTCCATTCAATACTTAATAGCGATCAGAAAGTAATATAATTATTTATATTTGTTAGAAAATGTATTTATAATTGTAAAAATGCACAACAACGTTGGTTTTAGAAAAAAAAATACTACACTTCTCGTTAAATGTGAAAAAACAAACAGCAAACACAATCATGACAGGATTTACTCATATAAATTATATGATAACACTGTTTTTCAATAAATAAATCAATTTAAACCGAAATAAATTATGCCATTTCGTAATAAATGTAAATACCGTATTTTATAAAAAAAATTGATAAATATCTAATAGAATTCCTAACACGAAAGGAATATTTTCTTTTCTAATCAAGAATCTAAGTCAATTTCAATATGTTAAATATGAACTTAAATATCAATATTTCTGCGTATGTTAAATTTCAGAATGGATCATCATTTTCAAATAACGTATTCTGTGTACCAACATGACTTCACGGCTTAATAAATATAATACAACGAATAAGCACTTTAAATTACAATTTTAAAATAAATATTTACAGCTTAATTACGATAATAATTCTTGTACAAAAACTACGCGTGAAAGTTAAAATAAATAGATTCCAATCAATAACATTTTTAGTAGCCCATGCATTTTTGCAACTGTATCAAAGAAGTTATTCAACAACACGCAAAACTTTCCTTGAGAATTAATTCTTTAATATGAAATACTATAATCACGCATTTAAAATTAATAATTATAAATTCAGAGTTACTTTTCACATACCGCTAGGCTTAAAGAAGATTAAAATTAAAAAAAAATATATATGGCATCTAAATTTGTATTAATTCGTGTAAGTTATTGATCATAGGCAAAATCCACGCATATTTCATGATATTGAGTTAATAAACTAAGCGGCTAGTTTCATTTTAATCACGATATATATTTTTATTTTACTTTCAATCCTGTTAATGAATGAAATTTAATATAAGTTATAACGAATAATTAAAATTAATGATTAAAAAAAATATTTTTTTTTATATTGATGGATTATACACAGAACATAGATCGAATTTTTTTGTTTTTTATTTAAATACTGAATAATAAAGATCACTCGTTGTGTGAATTTTCCAAAGAAATAAGTTATGTTTGAAATTTATGAATACCACATAAAGGAGTTATTTTTATACAAAATCTTTTGTGCGTTTCGAAATGTGCTGATATAATTTGGTTAATTAACGCTTATTGACCAGTCTACGTGTAAAAATTTATTTTTTATTAGAAATCGTTAATCAATCTGTATATACAATATAAGATTTCTCTGAAATATTTGTATCGAAACTTTATAAATAAGACTTAATATAAAGCTGTTTTGATGGTGTTCGATACGCTTGTTGAAATTATAGAAAGTAGTGTAGGTCACTCACCGTGGTCTTCATGATTCCTAGGCTTGCTGATCTACCAAGCTATGGAGATCAGATGAGGAACTGATGCCTTTCTTCAGCCAGCAGTCAGGTTATATAGGCGGCCCCCTCTTGTTAAGTGATAATCACATTTGGTAGGAGTTAGCTGGCGAATCGAACATGGATGAGAAAACTTGTGTACCGTGACGGACTTTACACTACGTGGATTATTGTTATGCTATTGTTATATTGGTGCACACATGCTATCTTGGTGATCTATAAGTAATGAAGCCTCGTTTCAAACTATTAACGCATATGAAGTAATCTAAATTGCCGATTGTTTTATATTAATCCTTCGTTTAACTATAGCAAAAATATTATCATGAAAAGATTTTTAACAAAATATTAATCATTAAGAACTGCCAATGGTTTCTTGGTAATTAATAATTGTTTTTAAGTTACTGCTAAATATGAAAATTCTCTTCGTGTATGCCTTACAATTAGGATAGCAAACTTATTTTGAGACAATCACTAGACTGGACCAAAAACTAAAATTTACAATTTTCTCCACTGAGGAACCACGTGACATAACCCTTTCAAAAATATGCACTATAACAATATGATTTTTCTTTTAATACTTTCTCATGACTATACGAGTTGAAAGATTGACTTATATACATAATATTTCAAATAAATCGAAAACATTATAATCATGATTTTTTCTTTTCATTCTTTATTGCCTCCATCAATTCTTTTTTTTGAGTATAGGTGATATTGGTCGATTGACAATCGAGAAATACAATAATGTGATAAATGACTTTTGAAAATATTTTAATGGTCTGAGCGATTGGATAGATATTATATGATATCTAAGAAGCATTTAATATTATATATGTGCTAGCTATGGATGCGTATATAAAACAATTCTTTCCTCTGATCATTTTTATGTTTATTAGGACGTCATGCTTCATGCATCATGACTTAATCTTGTTCCAACAATAAATACTTGAGAATTTGTAAAAATAGTAATCATTCGAAATCGATACATTTTTTCCTAAGCTTTACCATTTATTCAAAATTACATGTACAGTGGAATCTCGATCAACCGTTCTCACATAATACGTTTTCCCGGCTGGAACGCTTATTTTTTATAGTCCCGTCAAACTCCCATAAGAACAATGTTAAATAATCCCGCATTGACCGTTTCCCCGATTTCCTCGATAAACCGTCTAAATATTTTGGTCCCGTCACAAATATTATCCCGATTGACCGTTTGTATTTCATATTTGTCCGTATCTCGGCAAACAAGTTTGACACAGCCTAGTGCAGGTGTTATGTCTAGACACGTTGGAATCCGCTGTACATGTTAGACGTAACGCATTGGACGCATGTGCTATTTTTTGGGTTGAAATCCACCACACGCGTAATATTGTTTATGATGCAAATACATTTGCAGTTGTTTAAAATTCATAGTAATAATGATTCCTGTACATACAAACTTTTACTCACAAGTTTAGTAATAAGTCTTTGTTCCGATTAAAGTGCCAAATAACAAAGAAGCAAACTAACATAAAGGACTTTTTTAAAAAATAAATTTTTTATACAGTATGTACAAGTAACTAATAAGTAAATGGTTTTTACGACTTTACTTGTTTATTATTATTTGAAGCTTTCCCGCATTTACTGTTATTTTTTGAAGGTTCCTTGGAAAACGTAAAATCGAGGTTTCACTGTATATATATTATAACAAAATACACATTTATTCGAGGCTGTGGAGTCGTGGAAAACGAAAAACTCCGATTTTTACGACCTATGATTTTTTAAATATCTCAATGAACAATAAAAAATAAATTGTCCTCGTTTGAGTACCTATATAGTCTAATTTGAGTATTTACAAGATTCGTCAGTCAGTATAAGAAAGTCGTGTTTCTGGTCAGTGTCGGACTTGACATCATGTTTTTTAACGACTCCGCAGCTCTGTATATTAACATAAATATTCAATATTGATATGTCTAAATTAATAACTTTTCTCTCAATATTGTCTGAATTCGAAATTCGGTATCTCGTTGGATTATTTATTTAATTTCCGAAATTTTTTTGATATTTTATCTGCAAAATATGAAAGGAGCGCTTTGGTTCATTACATGAGCAAAGCATTGTTTTTCAGTTGAACTCAGAGAAAATGATGAACTGCGAGATGAAACTCTTATTAATACTTCTCAACTCATTGTGATGGTTTGTCTAATTACCATTCCACCAAATATATAACAGACTACAGGCAAACACATCGAGGCTATAACGTTCTCATTGCGGCAATTAAGTATGTTTAAATATATATATATATATTGTTTAATCTACACAATATTTTTTTTTGTTTTTGACACTCGGTATTCAACAGTCAAGTGTTCTTTTTTATTTTGGAAAACGGGAAACAGTTCATTTGACATTGAATAAGTTTTAAACAATTTTGTCTTTTGTAAGGCCAGTAAATCTAGATCAACTAAAGCCAGCTTGTACATAACCATAGAGATCTAAACCAGGGACAGGATAGTTATCCCTGGTAAAGTTTTAGTGCATTATCAGTTCAGGCTTCAGCAAAATGATAAAAACATTAAGGTGGACTTTGATCAACAAAAAAAGCACAGTTCTGTGATGACTTGTTAATAGTTCTGACGATGGCGTGAGCCGAAATAGCTATCAACTATAATCTTATAAAATTTTATTACAATACATTGCTATTTTGTCACCCCGTTTAGTAAGTTGTTTTTAATACGTAGTGGCAAAGTGGTCAATGCTTTTTAACTTTTAAATAAATCGATCGCATACAAAATGCTAGAGTAGAAAAAGTAACACATCGATTCATAGAGTATTCATTTTACTAATTGAAATTTTTGAGAGACTCCTCACTCTGATTAGCTAACTAAAATTTATCTATGTTTCTGACGTGCGTTTGTGGCATATTAATTAGGCATTTCTCATCGATATTTCTTCGATTAATCCTTTTATAAACCTCTCTGAAGTGAGAACTTTATAAACAATCTGTATCATCATTTGTTCATCTATATGCTACAAATTAAACTAGAGCTGACTAAATTTTCAAATAATCACACAATATGTAGAATGATAAAAGAAATATTCATATTCTCAATCCATTACCCGGCGCGCATAAATACAACGCTCCAGTGATTCACAAACGTTGTTCTTCGTTTCGTCAAATCACCAAAATATTAATGCGTTTTCACGGTCCACGCGTAATCAGCTAATCGTTTTATAAAAGCGATGTTTTATTATATCGTTAATAATATTACCACTTTTGAGTTTGGTAATTCAATTTTTAATTACGAAAAAAAAACAGATAAGCCAAATTTCATAAATTGTACAAATATTATCGAATTTCAGTGTATTTTGTATCACATTGAAATTTAGTTAAATCTTATTTATGTAGTAGCCTTGATTAAAATTTTAAGCTGCGTTTTGCAGTAATTATATTGAAAACTGTTTTCAAGTAGCTAAACAATTTCTACTAAATATTTTCTTGCTCTTTTGAGGCTTTCGTCGACTTCTTTACAATTTCAATTAGCTGAAAATAATTAAAGAAATATATGACGGGATTGACTGTTTTTTTTTTGTAAGACAGAGATACGAATTAACATTTATAATTTAATAGTTTAAGTAAGTGATTCAATAATTTGATAAAAAAGTATTTTCGAGCGCTAAAACTTTCCTCTTTTATTAAATCAACTTAAAACATACAATTAACATCAAAATGTCTCCTTTAATACTCGTATATCCGTTAAAGAAAGAGACTTTTCCTTATTGCATGATCATTATCTCCTTTAGCGTAATTCAAAAATGGAATAAATCATATTTCAAATATGGTTAACCAATCCTGTCCATTTTCTTTGATAGCTGTTTTTACCAGTTTTTAAAGTTTTATTAAAAATAATTTATAGTTTTAGTACAAATTAATTAAATTATACAACAAGCAACGAATATTTTTTTAATGAATTCACTTCAAACAATTTCTGTTTTAATAATTCTTAGATAACACTGTTAATAATGAATCAAAGGCAGGCTTCATATTTATTTATTCACTTAATTACACATTTTTTGATAATACCGGCAATTTGAAATAGTACATTTATTATATAATTCTACAAACTAATATTCGGTAAGAAAATATACTTAAATAAGCTGTAATTTACCATCACAAATAAAGATGCTGTATACATGAACAGTTTAGAACTGTTACCGCATTTTATGTTACAATAGTTAACAGCTGTCAGTATAAAAGAAGAAAGTAATGTCCGATGTCTAAAGGAAATCCTCAGCGTTATCTCTATTCATTATTCATTTATAAACTGCGAACCGAATGATCTACCAGAGAGATAACATAACAGCATTTTGTATGTAAATAACAATCGCTGATAATAATGATGAAAGCGATTATTTTAGTGAGTATTTTGATACTGTATCAAAACAACGAACCATGCTATACAAACTTTAATCTTGTCAATTTGTAGTGTTTTTTTTATATAATACATACGACAAAATAATTATGTATTTTATTTTTCGTATGTATGTTTTTTCACTGAAAAAAATACCTGATGCTCTTTCCTACTTCATTGTAGCTTCAAACAAGTCATGTCCATTTGACGTAGCGGCTTAAGAACACATTAATTTGATATGACAATACAAACAAGATTATTGACATTAGTGTGGTAATTTTTTGTTTGAGATTTTTTTGGTTTGCCATTGAATAACAACTACGCAACTTAATTATAGTTGGCGTAACGGCAATATTGCGAAGTAACTTTGGGGTATACGCATATATATGATTTTTAGAAATAAAATTGATTTCCTTATATGAATTAGTCAAATAATCCTACTAAACTTTCCAAGTTCGTTTCAAAGGCAACAACTCCCAGCTTCAATATGATTTACAATAACATAATGCACTCTGGGCTGTAAGAGATGACGTTGCTTGACAAATAATAAAGCAAAAAACTTAGGAACAAATACTTTTTCGAATTTTTTAAAATTTAACGCCCAATTTATCGAAAATATAACATTATTTATATATATGTGAGTCGCTCAATAGCAAAAATAAAAATATTACTATAGCTAAATTTGATTTACGAATGACATTGAAAAATAAAAACATAGTTAATTAATAAAAACTAGTGCACTTAGCAATTTCACAAGTAAATTTTGCTTCTATCATTTTCTGGACTTACGTATCCAATCTTAAAAACTGCGTATAGATTCTTTCCTTATACAATCAATCTTTTTTTAATTTATTTTAAATCGAATATCTAATTAGAATTAGTTATTAAATCATACTGAACAATAATAAAAAAATAGCCAAAGATTACGATTATTGAAATATATTCTTATGTTATAAAGTTCTTTTAATTCTGAACAGGCATTATAATTTTAATAATCGTATATTTTTTCATTCGCTAAAATCTATTTTTATATCGTCAGTATATAACCAGGTTAATTTGAATTTTTTTAATTGCTTCGTTCTTAAAAATATGAACACAATCTGTGTATTGTAAATTTTTATTACATTAAAAAGCTGTAGAGATTATTCTAGCAATTCTTTGTTGATCTTTATTTCGATAACATTATTTAAATACCACTATTATTGTTTACAAAAATACTTTTTTTCGTTGAATTTACGTGTTCCATTAATTCGATGGAAATGCTTCATATTATGATGCACATTAATCTCATTTCGATTGTGTGCTGTATAAAATGAAACGTTTTTAAAACTTTCATATCGAGTAAAAGAGAAGATAAAGCTGGAATATTTTATCACGTACTGTCTTATTTTATTGCGTATAAACTAAATACAATTTATTATTCATGTAATTGCCAATTATTGCATATCACTGGTTTGTTATTTCATACTTTCTACCAATGGTTAATTCCATATACTTTGACAACCTAATTACTGTATAAATCAAATCTATATCTACAAAGTCAGCGCTCTGCAACCTTTTCTCTACTATGACACACCGAAGTTCTCCGCAGATTTTCAACAAACACCACAATTAAAAATGGGAATGCACAGAATCACTATCAATTCTTATTTTTAGTAACATTATATAATACATACCAAATTTGTATCGAAATTATAAGATATATATTTATATACATTTATATAATTTTAGACCATTCAATACACGGAATCTCTGTATTTTTACGTCGATTAACATAGCAGAGGAAGGAAAAATATAAAAGTACTCTCTCTTATATCTTAATTTTTATTTTAAATGAATAATTGATTAATTTATTTCAATTTGAGTTGTCTAGAAAAAAGTATATGTTATTTTAACTAAAACTACGTTCGGATGAATTTCGGAGCCTATTATTGTGGTTCAAATTTTTCAAAAAAATTCAAAAAGAAAATTTAATTGTTTCAACAAGAAAAAAAAACATTGTAGACGCCTTCACTTCTTCTCTGAGAAGCAATGTGTCACGGCACACCTAGAATTATCTCACGGCAGACCAATTAAAAGACGCAGTACAACGGTTGTTAAGCACTGCGTTTGATCATGATGAAAACATACTGTAATAAATAAAATAGTCGTGCAACCAAACTGGCTTACAGAATCATGAAAAAATATTACATATTTATAATATATGTTGTTATACAAATTGTTTACATTATACAATTACAATTTGCTTTGCCCTGCAAGTTCACTACATAGAAACACTTCCCATAAAAAGTAGTAAAACCTTTGCTAATTATTTTCAAAACCACTTAAATATATAATAATAATTTACGGAAATTAATTATTAGTAATCAAAACCACTTACGATATATCCTTCATTCTTCTAAATAAAAATATGATTTTTTTTCCAAAATAATAATCTATCTCGTTTGAATTAACCAATTAATAAATTGGATATTTTTAAGTCAATTTTCTTTTTAAGCTAGCACTGTTATAATCAGACGTATAAATGGAATAATGGAGAAAATTCACCGGAAGTTATTCCGTTAAATATCAAACAATCTGGCTGTCGGGGATTTTGAAAAGCGTAATACAGACAAATGATATAATATATACCACTCAAAGAATGCAGCCAATTTGTAGTTTTAATTTAATATTTCAACTAACAACTGGGAAAACAATAAAAATAACGCTGTAGTTAAATTGCTAATCTATTAAAAATCTGACATGGCGAAATCATAAATGCATTCGTTGTGAAGAATTGCAGAAATTGTATTTCACGTCATAACAAAGCTTTTACACTGGACTAGATCAGTAAACAATGCACAAATTTTAATTAACTATTTACGTATAACTACTAAAAATTTATTATAAAATACATAGTTACACTAATGAAAAGTTTCTTTTGATTTCTTAACGAAGCACAAGAAAATAGACTTGTTAATCTTAAATTTTTCATATAAGTATTATATAAAACTTCGGCAATTCTTATCACGTACTATGTTTGTATATATTGCACATATATCAATTTCAACAATATTTTTTTTGGACTCAGTGTGACGTCTTCTATCCAATGAAACACTTGTATTAAAATTTTTGATTAATTAAATACTAAGATATTGTTTATGATACCGACTTGATGGAGTTTGAATATCAAATTTGAATTGTCAAAACTTAGTCAGTTCTGTTGCATCCGTGTGACAGAATGCGTGAAGATACCGAAAGACGAAACCCGGGTCGTTAGTGACAAAACATGCGGAATCATACAAAGTTTTAAAAATTCAAACTTAGTTCCATATAAATTTCGTTTTAATTACGTTTTGTTTATTTCATTTTTTATGTATAATTTACAAATGTAAACAACACAAAAATAGTTATACACATAGTTTTTTGTTGACATTAAAATAGTCACGTTTGTCAATTGAGCTATTTTTCTCGTACCAGCACCAAATCTAGGAATGTAGCTTTACACGCAATGCTCTGCTTGAATTGTCTGATACAAATTGCACAGTGTCTTTAAACGCAGACATAATAAAAATAAGCACGCTCTTGTATGCTCTCGCATGTTTTAAATACTAGTGTTTTTTCATTCAATGTGTTGTTGAATAAAATAATTCATATGAACGAAAAATAATATTCAAATTTGCCAACATTGTACAGTCTTGTTGGCCAAAGAAAAAAAATCCGCACACCCGCCAAATCCATATGGAAATTTTTTTCAAAAAGTTTCTGGCGTGGTTTTTTTAAGTGTTTTCTAATATTAAATGATAATGAATTTTTTTTTTAATATGGCGTCTAATGAAAGATAACAAAATGTAGCATCATTTCGATTATACTTTTCAATTCGCAGTAAACTAGATTGACGTATAAATAGTTGGTTATTTAATATAAGATATTGATTGAATTGACATTCACTTGGTAGAACTCCATTATAACACGGTGAAAAAAATAGCAATGTATTTTAGTTCTACAAAATTTTTTTTTTTAGATAAGTTGATAGCTATTTCGGCTGACGACATCGTCATAACTAACAACTGGGAAAAAAATAAAAAGAACGCTGTAGTTAAATTACTCACTTTTAAGGTGTTAACTGTCACTTCTTGATGGAATGGCATGATATTTTAAATAATAAAAACACGTTTTTTAGTACTTTTTTCCACAATATATTTTTTTTAAAAGAAAAAAAAGAAAAAAAAAGAAAAATAAAGAAAAAAAAAGTATATTGTGGAAATAAGTACTAAAAATGTGTTTTTAAAGTTAAATTACTGCTTAAAAAAGTTAGTTCTGACGATGGCGTGAGCCAAAATGGCTATCAACTATATCCAACAAAAAAAAATATAGAAGCAAAATACATTGCAATTTTTTTCACCGTGTAATATAAGATATTTTTAACAAAAATGATATAATTTATGATATCGCCTGAAGGTCAAGTAGATTGATGGAATTTCAATATTCAATTTGAATTTTTAGAACTTTGTACGATTCCACATGTTTTGTCATTAACGACCCGGGTTTTACCTTTCGGCTTCTTCATGCATTCTAGCTCACGAATGCGACATAACTGACTCAGTTCACTGAATGCCTGACGATACCGAAAGATGAAACCCGGTTCATTAGAGACGAATCGTAAAAAGGTGTAATAATTCAGATTAAATATTATATACGTTATACAAACGTATTTCATTTCACTTTGACATTCAAACCGGTAAATAAATGTCACAATTACATATTGTGGTTGATACGTCCGATGAGTGCTGACCATTCAATCAGGTTTACATGTAAGATTACCCATTATAACTTACAACTAGTTACAAATTCAATAATTGATTGTAATAATGTACACCCGGAGCTAGACCGGAAGCCATAGAGAAGTGTACGAGACGAACTTGACTGCGTTTATCTCTGGTCTATCTGAGGTCAAAGACAATCTATTAATATCTCACAGATTTTATTATCAGTTCATGCCGTAGGTTGTGTTTATGTTCCGTAATCGGCTAAAGAGGGTCAAGTAGCACCTTCTCTCTGGTATTATAATTGTGGCTCTAGTTTATGAATGACATGGATACGTACATATTTTTTAATTGAAATATTACCTAACAGTTGTAGAAAAACATTATTTCCGTATATGATGTGGCGAAATAAAATGGATTTCTAACGTTTTTCCCCTGCGGTGTATTCTCAAGCTAATTAGTGACTAAGCACTAATTTAACCTAGGTAATAAGCGTGCTGTTCATATCGGTTATGTTAACTGTTATTATTAGACGATCTGTCAAACTTCAATATTGTCAGTAATCAGCCGTGTAAGGTATTACATATTAAAAATGTTGTTATGATATTTCACGTTTTCGTCAAATATGAAGATTTATCAGCCATAAAAAAATGCCTTTCCTATAAACAGTTCATGTTTACCTTTAGTTAGTCAACCAATGATGTAATACATTTTCTAATTAAGTAAGAAGAACTTCTTTACAAAAATTGAGTGAACGATATTTTCTTCGATATTTCTGGAGCCTTTGACGATCCAAGTTGGCCACTGGTACTATTTAAAGCTTATGCTAATACAGGTATTTGGCAATATCGTCACATTAATTAATAGCTGGCTATTTTAGCAGCAAACAGATATTAGATAAAATATCCAGTTCTCACCAAGGGGTAACAGGATTGCTGTAATAGGGTGTCTGCAGGGTTCGTTCTTGTGACCGTTTCTCTATTATTGCCTATCGAAATATTGCAACTTAATAGAGATAGCAGTATACGTATAAGTAATATTCTAGAGCAGTGGCTCTCGCGTGAAATTTCACTGTGTCCGCATCATAAACATCAGCTGTCATATGGAAATGTCTTGTGGCCACACTAAATGTGATAAAAATAGTTTCGATATTTATTTTTTATTTAGTGCATTACACTGAATGATCTTTCACAATATACAGTTGTAGGTAAAATCGACAAAATTAATACATCAATTGTTGTTAATTCTTCACATTGAATTGATCCTTGGTCAACGTTTTATTATTAAAACGGTCATTTACTTAAACTCGACTAAATGCTGGTTAAGTCAGGTTTATTCCATCAATTTTAAAATAACAATAATTTTAAAAAACTATTAGTAAAAACACATTTTTTTTTAATATCAATATTTACTATAAAACTGTTTGTGGCCGCAGCAAAATCCTCTGGTGGCCGCACGTGAGAACCACTGTTATAGAGAAAAATTTGGCTTATACAGAGGACCTATTTTAATGTGCGGAGAATTGCAGTGATCTTGCTCACTTTAACATACAGCTGCAGTCCCCCATCAGTTGGGAATCATTACTTTAAAGATTAATATCCCACGGAGAAGCTAGCTCACAATATCCGTGTATATTATTTTTTAAATTAATAAATAAAATAAAAATATATTTATTAAGTACATATTTTTCAGATGAGACTAAATGGTTATATTGATTACGCTATTGGGTAACAAACTCGACCTTTATATTTGAAAAATTATTCATTTACAGTTAGGTCTACATTATAAGTACGTAGCAAAGATTATGCAAACAATTTACCATACATTTTAGAAATCGCCGTTAATACTTAATTATTATTTAACTGTCAATAATAATTACGAATTCATTTCGTAATATTAATCTTTTTTTTGATTTCTACTTTATTAATACACAATTTCTTATTAGTTGTGATATTATGCAACGTCACTTTGTACATACGTAATAGCATTTATCTTTGAACGTACATTCAAAGTGAAAGCAAAATATATTCCAGTACATATCATGGTTCAAAGATAGTTCGGAATACGTTTTGTATTATGTATGTATGCATTTCAATGAAATTCTCAGATAAAGGTCTTAAACACTACTTTTATCAACATCGGAAAAAACAACTATATCAGAATCTAAATACGTATTGCATTACTAATTAGTTAAAAAATAGTTAGATAAACTATTTTTATAAAACAAAACATGAAATTGCTTAGGTAAACTATATAATATTCTTTTGCTTGGAAAAATGAATATTAAAATTTTCATATTTTCAGAATCTATAATTGACTTTACATTCGATAGTTATAGATTTCTGTTTGAAAGTATATATTATGTCAAAACACTGCTCCTCCTCTAGGTCTTTTTTGAATTCTATACTCTCTTCGAGAAAGAGAGATTGAGAAACTAAGTAGAACAACAAATAGAAAAACAAAATATTGAACTTAACTTCACTAAAATTCCATACCCTATAGTCTAAGAAAGAAAATAATTGAAGCAAAATACATAGATATATATGACCTTTTTAAATCATAAATCGAGAATCTTTAGACTAAATTCAGTGTTAATTTTATTGTTTTAATTAAAATACAGAAATTTGTATGTATACCGAATTGATTGAAGAAAAAATATATAATTATTAACTCCATAAAAACAGCGAAATTGTAGTGCTAAATAATTTTTAATTATCGCTCTATTGTAACGCAACTCTATCACGTATATGCAAATGCAATCAAAATCTTATTGATGCCTCTCGAATGCAAATATTATGCTAATAAAGGAGGTATTAGGAATGAAATGAAATGTTCACACCCATAGTCCAAAATTTATTTTGTAAATTATCTCTATCAAGAGAAATAGAAAAAATGTTGAACAGATTGCCTCTTTATAAATATAATATACACTCCCTCCTTCACTTTTAAGGTGTTAACTGTCACTTCTTGTCACTGATGATCAGTTGATAATGCTCGCGATGAGCGAAACCGGTCCTGATCAAAAAATATATTGTGGAAATAAGTACTAAAAAATGTGTTTTTATTTATTTAAAATATCATGCCTTTCCATCAAGAAGTGACAGTTAACACCTTAAAAGTCTCCTGTTTTAACGACCTTGCTTATTTCCTGCTAGCAATAAAACAAAAAAAATTGTAAATGAAACTAAACAGGCGGCAATATCAATGGGCTTGCATATTGGCCGGAGATGGTTTATTGGATGGGGATGGTTTATTATGGAAAAGAATTAGCCCCTCGCAATGTTCTGAGGAGCGGCGACAGACTTATATTAGTCTGTTTGTTAAGAATTTCGTGTGATGATTTATATCTAATAATTTTTCATTCAATCTGACGCTGGAGTTCTCGAACAATTTCTGAATAAATAAACAAACCTCACGTCACTTATAAATATTACAGATACAGAGATCAATCTGTTTTCTTTTTTTTAATTTGGCAGTGGATTGTGAAATATAACACTATGCTAATTCACATTTTTTTAAACCGTTGAAACTATTATCGCTATATTACGAATGTATGTATGTAACGATGTTTTTTTTTTTTGATTGTTTTAACCGCAAGTTTTTTTTCTGCTACATGCATATTACAGTATTCACACTTTCTTTTTCTATATGTAAGTGACATAAACAGCAAAATATGAATATAAAATATATACCAAATCACACTCTCCATCTACTTATATGAACTCGTTTGCTCTTTAAAATAACTTTCATGTGAATGGACACGAGTATATTTAATTCCTTTTTTCACGACACAACATTTTGACGGTGAACAAAAATCAGATGAAATAACTGTGTCACTCTACCGAAATCATAAAAAAGTATTCAACGCAAATAATAAATATGATAAAGACAACACTTTAACGATCGCCGTAGCCGAGAGGTAATGGTCCAAAGATTCCGTCGTATTATGTTAAGAAATATTTATATTTTTCCTACAGAAACCGACCATCGTTATATACACGTCTGCTCTCAATATACAACATGTGGATGACAAATAGAGCTATTATTAATATTGCAATTCGACGTAAGCTGTTTAATGTTCAATCTCTCAGCATATGTGGAAGAGAATAAAAGTAGAGTGACGGTACTTGTCCTAAACGTAGTGATTAGATAATCTCTCTTTCTCTGCAAACAAACACAATTTCTTTGACCAATCGGCTACAGGCACGACAGTTAACTAATCTAATAGTCTACAGATTAGTTATGTAGAAAGTAAAAAGTCAACATGACTTATTAATATTCGTCCTTTTCTTTACTTTTGCAAAATGAGAGATTGAATGATAAATATTTCTATCTATCTTTCTGAAATTTGTCTCTTTGGAAAAAAACTTCTAACTTCATCAACAATGATGTTTCTAATAATATTCATTTGCCGAAATAAAAAAAAAACTCTTAATTAGTTTAGATATTTTTTGCTTTTAGTTAAAATGATATTATATATGTTAAATGTCTGTCGTGGTTCATATAAGTAGCTAACATCTTTTTTTCAGACATGTCATACTAGGTCAAACAAAAGCTCGATATCAGTGCAAAATAGCTACTGAGAAAATATCTAGAACTGACATCAACTGAAATCACCAATTATTCCAAAATAATTTTTCCGACCATCGGAAACGAAACCGGTTAACGGAGTTCCTATTATCTTCTCGATTGACTTAATTTCACCAAGCCGCTCGTTTATTTTTTCACCGTGATATACTCAATTTTATTACATCCAATAGAAAGTAGATGCGTATATTAAAGTTCTCAAACTTCCGACGTGTATTTTTTCATTTTAGTGTCTTCACTTCCTGATTAAAATTCGAATTATTTACGTTGACTGCACAAAATTCACATAAATAAATCACAAACTTGTAATTAAAACTGATCAACACTGTTTTTAAATACATATAATTTAAGCCTACAATATTTTGATCAAGTCTCCAATTTTAGCACATTAAAATTCAGTTTGATATGAAACTTAACTCAAATTCAGCAAATAAACTTTGAAATAAATCTTAATCGATGTAGTGTTTTTAACTAACACATGTTCAACAAATTTATACAGTCCAGTAAGCTACCAAACTCAGTCGACATTTGATCTCATAATTTGCAAACAAATACACAAGACGGGATCGATTGCATTTGTTTTATTTCCCAACTAAACTTTTTAAGTATGTTATAATACATTAATATGTAATTTTTAAAAATAAAATTTTACTAAATAAATGAATGTTTTTATAAAAATCTTATTGTGATAATTGACAATTCCAGTAGTTTTAAATCGATATCCGTTTTCTTCTTTTACGTCCACGAAATGACGCTTTCAAGCGTTTAATTTCTCCATCAGTCTTATTACTTCTTTCCAGCATCTTTTTATGGATTTTTCCAGGGTTATGACATCAATAGAAGAGACGAAAATTCAGATTTATTTGGGGCATTCGTAACACATATCCATACCTAGTACATTGTTGCTTTTTTTAATTTTAGATATGACTCCGAACTGTTAAAAAAAATATTAATATTATAAATAAAATCAATCCGCTAATATTCACCGAATTCTGGAATAACTGTAATATTCATAAAAAAAAACAAAGCTAGTTTTATTTATCGTGAGAATTTTCAACCAAAATTCTATATAATTATTTTAATAATTTAATATCTCTTTGTTTTTTTATTTAAACTGATTTGAAAACACTGTTCTATTTAATACTCCAATAATTTGTTGAAATTCTCCAACTGTTTTTTCAAATAATTGCTGTTTTTTTCATAAATCATATCCGAAAACAATGACCGACGTAATTGGATGGTAAGTAGCAGCAAGTGAATAGAAATTATGAATTCTTTGCGGGTGTTTTGTGTTATATATGTATACCATTATTCCGCGAGATGAAAGGAAAACACTAATCGTAAAATTCACGTAATATTTTCGAAAGTAATTCACAATGTTAAGCGAGAGATTAAATAAATAATGAATGGAGTTATGTTGAACAGTTTCCGCTTGCTCGGCCAATGAAGCGGATATCCGTTAAGTATATATATTATTAACAGATCTGGTGAGATGAGATGGGATTAATGTTAATTGATGAAGTGAGTATCATGTTTCTCATCCAGGTGATAATGACGCTAGTCAAAAGCGGTATGTTTCACTTATAACAATAAGTAGTAAATCGGTAGTTAAGTTTATAATTTATAACAAAAAATGCAACTATATTCGACACATATTTACCTGATATGAAACTTGTAATCTTCTTAAATAGCCTTTTCAAAAATAAGTTTTTTATACAGTTGTTTTGACTCCCTCTTTTTTGAAAAGTGTAAGAATATAAAGAATCACATTCGTTTCCGTAATTCTATACGTTTATTCAGTAGGACGATATTTAGTGGCGTAGCAAATATTAAGCGTACCTACAGAGTGTCTTAGAAGCAACAATCCAAAACTTAATAATATTCAATTGAATTTACAGAAAATCAATAAATAAATTATTACTCTTTCTGCAACATTTTATGTCAGTGAAGCTGATCGGTCCAATTGAAGGTCGAACCGACTGAATGGTCAGCTATTCGTTCTCTTTGTTTACTAAATAACACTTTTACAGCACCACATTTTCGTATTAACTTATCCATTAACTGATTAGCCTGAAAAAGCGGCATTAGCAAAACTCTAGCTATTGAATTGACTCGTCTAGTGATTTGAAAGCACGACTTTAGTAATTTCCATTTGTCTTGTGTTTTTCTATAATATTTTACGAGACAATCTTTCCAAAAGGATTTTTTATCTCCTGCAATTTCTTCAGTTATTACTTGCGGTGAAATTGGTGTGAGGGTATCAATACCCTCACACCAATTTCACCGCAAGTGTAAACAATCTCCAGCTAATGTAAACATTTAACACGATTAACGGAATTGCAACGGTGTTAATTGACACTTTATATACTGCTTTGATTTAACGCTAGCTGATAGCAGCCTCATTAGTATTTTATATTTATTTATTACTCGAACTAGATGTATTTACAAAGGATGAGCTCTTCTCCAATTCCATCAGAACAATAGATTAGTGATTAAACATTGTCCCGTTTATCGTTTTTTATATGGTCCTTAAAAAACGATGAGTGGAAAATGTACTGCAAATATTCTTTTTTAATTTTTGTCGATTTACTTTGTGAAAAGATCTTCTCATAATCTTATAAACTTGGTTCAATTTCACCATCTATTTAATGACATTTCCTACAAAATGTGCGGTCAAACAATCAATATATATGGCGATGACTAACGATTTACCAAACGTCTTTGGATCCATTTAACGTAGTTGTCCACAGAGTTTTATAAAATGACATAATAAATTGGCATTAACAAATTTTAATGTTGAAGATAATTTGTCTTTCATTACGTATAATTTGACTGGTCTGATATATTATATGATACATGATACTCTTCAGTATTTCATTTCATAAATGAAAGTCTGTATGACTAAAACTCACATATTAAAATTGTGAATAATTAATATATTAAAATCAAATAATTCTTAGACACAAAATTGTAAAGGTATTAACTGCCAATCCATGGGAGAAAGGCAATATATTTACGTAATAAAAATATAGTTTTATATACTATTGAAACATTTCTTAATATACATTATCGGGGCTGGTTTCGCTTATCACGAATATTATCAACTGATGAGTGAAATCAGTCCTGATATTTCCTGATATTAAAAAAAGTTTTTTTTATTTTTGTAATACTAAATATAATGTTTGTAGCTCATGTTCCTCAGAGTAATAAATCAGACGCGAAATCGTTTACGCAAATCTTGTATCTGTTTCAAAAGTTGAAATCTCGCTCAAGGTTTTACACACAAGCGTAATACAAATAAAAATGTTGAGAAGTGCTGTAATTTTAATGATTATTAAATGGGAAAAGATAATCGTAAAATGGTAAGATTTTTTTTTAATTTCAGGTTTATTTTATTGAACAGAATTTTTTTACTTTATTGTGGAATCAACATAATTAATATCATTTTTTTTTTGGTTTTTGGCCATAGTGCACAATTATGCAATGATTTTTACAACATACCAGGTGATTGTTTTTTTTTTACCAGATATGGAACGTATTTCAACGCTTTCAGAATTATCTTTATCTTAACTATACCGTAAGAATAGGCGTACCGCTACGTCAACACTGATACAAACCGAATTCACTTTCAGTACCAAATCTATAAAAAATATAAGACTGCCAAATTCTATTTTGTTATCGTTAATATCTGTAAATTACACTATTTTTTGCCGTCAAATGTCTTTAAAATGACAAATTATTTTTAAAATATTAGGTTATTGTACTCAAAAGATTATTCATTGAATTAGGATTTACTTGATTGAAATCATTATATCTCGGTGAAAAAAAAACAGTCATATTTTTAGTCAACAAAACTTATAATGTATGCATTTGATAGCTATTTCAAAGGGCTTATGCCTTCATCAACTAATTCTGATACTGGCTAGTCTTGATCACTTCATTAAAAAATAGTGTAAAGCTTATGTTTCATTTTTTCAATATTTTCATGTAAAAGTGACCGTTACATTTTAATAATCAAAAAGTAATGAGGAAAAACAAACCTAGATCGTTTATAAACCAAGATAATTATGTACTACATAAATTAACCCTATCGCATCGTATGAATAAATTGAATTATACGTCTAAGATAGTAAATTAAAGCGCGTACACATTTATAGATACAGTTTCCTACTTTATCTAGCATGACTGGATTATGTTTTAGCAGACACACTCTGTTGGTAAATTGTGACGTAATCCATGCGAAGACTCTCGTAAATGCATTTTATGCATATAAAAATATTCTATCCGTATAAAAAATCTTTTGAAATGCATTTTTGTTTACATAATCGCGACGCGTTGGTTAGCCACCATCACTAACTGTGTTCATACATCCAGTGCGAAGTGAGTAACAAAAATTTGGCTCTATCTTGCTGATGCCAAATATCATTCGTATATTTGACAATTATTGATAACGAGCCTCAAATTAAAAAAAAACTTTTAAGCAGCTTATAGCGACCGATCTGTCACGTATAAATACGAACCAATTAAAACAGTTATAATTGTTTATAACTCATTCGAGGGCTGAACACTTATATATGAGTAAATTAAAACAATGGACAATCTTTCCGTCAACGCTTAAGGTCAGGAATAAATACTTAATTATCTAAAAAAAAGCAAAGCCACATGAAATGGTATAAAACTATTATCACTTATTTTTGTGTGGATAATAAATCTAAACTAATGAATGAACTGACATTTTAAAAATCAGACAGTGCCACTTGTCAACATTTTCTTAATGTGCCCAACGTGCCAACTGAGAGAAATATATATAATGTGTATTTATTTTTAAATGTTTAGTTCTGTGATAAATTAAAGATATCGACTGAAAGTGCTTAATGAATTTCCAATATCAAATTAGAATTGTTATGTCGTTTTGTTGCATCCGTGTGATAGATCCGTGTGAAGATGCCGAAAGACGAAACCCGGGTTTGACAGTGAAGTGACAAAATATGTGGAATCGTACAAAGTTTTAAAAATGAAATTTTAAAGATATATGAATAAATCAGAAGAAATGTTTATCGCCATAGTTTTGTGCATACGTCATTGTGTAAGTGCATTAATTGAATATGCAATTAGAAAGAGAGTACAGCATGGTACTGACCAGTAATTGAACAATCCAGTCCATGCAACATTGCATTCAGTACGTTGTCGACTCGTTGGATTCGAATTCAGTGACTTTTGAATACATTTAACTGCCTTTATTATAAATTTAATAGCTTACCAGAAATAGCCCACGACCTGGTAGACCAAAACCTTGGCAACACGCTAATAGCAACGGACATGCAGATTGCAAAGATACAAAGTATTGCTTTTAACAAACGCACTCATTTTTGTGAGTTCTCGATTTATCGGCTTCTGTGACATATTATATAATGCATATCATATACAGTCGAAAAAATGATGATTGCAGAAAAACGACGGAAAAGGTAAGATGAAAAATAATTAAGTTTAATATTTTTGCAGACTTTTTGAAATTCAATTATTTTTTTTTATTATTTGAAAAAAGAAAATTACAGACATTTATGGGTTACGCTAAACGCTATTTCTCATGAATACATACTATCAAACGATTTGACTTGATACGTGTGCAACACGTTTAAAATATTAATTATTTTATTTTAAAATCAATTCAAAAAAAATGTGAGAATATATTCCAACAAAATTTATTTCTTGATTTTTGCACTAGTCTTACAATAATTATTCTGTAGTAAAAAAAATAAATCCACAATTTCAAAAATATTTGATAAATAACAAATCTAATTTACAGAAATATAGATTCTTTCAATTTAAAAAAAAACATATGCATACATTATTGCTATTTAGTTTAAGTTTTTTACAATTCACACAAAATAAATGTGCTATGAAGGTTTTCATACAGCATCAACAAACTATGTTGTTAGGCACGAAGTTTTTAAATGTGATCAATGTAATTTATATGAAAAAAAAATTATCTGCGAAACGACCACTTATATGACCGAGTGTCAAAAAAATATAACATATTGAAAACATTTAAAAATTGGGTATTGTAGTAAGAAGCATATGTTTCCACAGATTTTTTACATTATCCGTTTGTGGTCATTACTTCGAGTGTTATAAAATATATTGAAATGAGCTCATTTGCATGTTTTTTTCTACTACAGGTTTCTGCTTGGTGATAGCGCATCGTTTGGCGACGCTAGACTATAAAAGTAGTTTTGAAATGTGATCAATGTAATTTAAAATGTACTATTTCCATTTTTTTTTCAAATATGTCAAAACTACCGCAAAACGACTGAACGTCAGAGAAGTGAAAAATAATTTCGTTTCGTAATTTCGTTTCCATACGATTTCAACTTTTCATCTCTCAATCCATGCCTCTAGTCAAATATAAACATAGTCGCGCTAGCCACGCTTTACACTACAGGTTTCCGCCTTACGATCGCGCATCATTTGGCACCGCTAAACAAAAAATGTTTTCAAAATGTGACCTATATAATTTTATATGTAGTTTTTCAACATTCTATAAAAAATATCAATTCTAGCGCGAGACAACCGAATGTTGAAAAAATCAAAAATAAAAAAAAAATTATAATAAAAATAATAAAAAAGTTTATTTTTCCATATGATCAGGAACTTTTTCTCTTTCTAGTTATAGCCTCTAGTCACATATGAAAATAAGTGTATTTGCAAGCGCTTTACAATGCAGGTTTTCGCTTTCATTCCGCACCGCTAGACTCAAACGCAAGCTTGAAATGTGGTCAATGTAATTTTATATGCAGTATTTCAACAATTATTTTTTACAAATGTCAAAACAAGCAGGGTTAATTTAATATCATTGAATATTTTATAAACTATTTAATATAAACAGAAATATTTAGATTTACAAAAATGGTGCTTTATATCTACAATTATTTGCGAATTCAATCAATACAATTCTTTAATTGTATTACTTTAATGTTTGTGCAGTTTCATAAAAAGTTTACTTTGTTGCATTATATTATATAAAGTCTGGTTGGATATACATATTTATTTGTTTAGTGAACAGGCCTCAATTGTCATGGATAGCTAATATAATATTTACTATATCCATCTGAAATTTTGCATGTAATGGTAAAAGCCAAAAGAAAAGATGTTTAGTACAATTTAAACTCCCTCTTTCTTTTATATTACACATTTATATGCCATATCACGTTTAATTTCTTACCCGTGATTGCAGTATTGCATGGACAAGTAAAAGTAAAATTTGAAGATTTTTTTTTACGAAAAATGCGCACTTTCCTATAATATTAAGCCATCATGATATACTGAAAAAAATGTGTGCACCTTTTCCAGATAAATTTCAAATTACTGACAAAATTAACTAATTTACTCTCTGTTTCTACCGGGAAACGATTCCTGTATACTTATGACATTCCACAGTTCCAAGCCACAACGGTTGAACAATCCGCCACGCTCCCGGCTATGTAAATAATGAGTGCATTATTTGAGAAAATAACGTGTAAGTAGTTACATATTTCTTTTCTTGATAAAAATAATTGATTCAAACAATTATGTATAAAATATGTTTTACTTTCACAAAATTCAAGACTTTAAATTTATTTTTGACGGCACATTTTTATTTATTTATTTAAATATATTATGATAAATTCCACGTTTTCACTAGACGAGTGATGTGATGATGACGAACTTATAATAAGCTTAGATAATGTTACAAGTAAATTAATATAATTATCAAGAGAATTTTCCCTTTCATCGTTTTGTTTTTTCGCCAATTAATGCTCTCTATAATATATTATTATTTTATAGTTTGCTTCACATACGCTTAATACAATTTAAAAATTTGTTAAATATCTGATTCATATTCTGAGTTAACTTTTATCTCTATTAGTAAAAGAAAAATCAACTCAATTCAGTGTCAGTTACTTGAAAGAAAATATTTTTTTAACACAGTTTTACCATTATCATGACAGTAAACCTAACTTTAATCGATATGAACGAGTGTGTCAACGCAGATTAGTCAATCATTTAAGTTAGTCAGCATTTGTGTCAATTATAAATTATTTATTAATTAACTATGTCATTTTTAAACGAATAAGTAGTAAATAACGATATCGTCTGAAGGTGCTTGATGTAATTTCAATTTTAAATTGGAATTGTTGAAATTATATTGACTGGTAATTGAGATTGACAGGATATTTTAAATAACAATAAAAATATACGAATTGATATGTATACGATTTTCTTCAATAATTATGAACGCCAATTATTTATTGTTTTCTAACATATTTAAATTGTGATTTTTTTATAGCAAAAAGTTGTGACAAACATTGTCGTGTGAGGCTAATAACATTCAGCTCGATAATTATTTTTTTTTTATTTAGTATGAGAAATAGTATTTAAAATATGGTGACAAGAATATCAAAATTGAATTGCTGAAACATTGTACAATTTCACTCTTTTTAGTGAGATGTTTTCACAATAATAACTTACTATTAAAATTTCATCTAGTGAATTGATACCCAATGATATTATACTTATTTATTTTACATGGGTTGGCTATGCTGAGGTTCGCGTGACCTACTGTTAGAATTAAATTTTTCATCTTAGTTTCAGAGACTAAATGTCTCATGTTAATGATATAGGGGAAAAATTGGAGAGGTTTTACTGCTCGGTTAATAGAGGTGTTGAACTTAAATCATATATAGTTTCAACAACTCTCAAACCCTCAATCGATATCGTGAAAAATAAAATAATTGTCGGTTAAGCCTTCGTGATTTTTTAATCATTTATATTGTAAAACAAATGTGTGATGCAATTCATATCACATTCGTTATCGTAAATCTGATTTTATTTTATGTTACATTATTTTGTTTTCATAATAAAAACAGAGCTACGGTAGTCCTCGTTTTGGCATTGCAACATATTCTAACCAGTAGAATGCAGCCACTGTGAGCAATGCGACGAACGCAATGTGCAAGAAAATAAAATCGGAAAACCGGTCTTTTAGAATTAGAAAAATTAATTTCTTTCGATGCCGACCGTAGTTTGCGTAAATGGTTCGTACCATAAAACAATGAAGAAAAAGCGTACAAAATTATTCATAATACTACGTATCAAATCGGATTTTGGTGGATGTTATAGTAAAAATATTTAACAACAGTGTATTGTTTTAACGATCTTTATATAACACATAGACATACCGAAAAACTCTTTAAACGTTACTGTTTAGGTGTCAGCCGACAATGAATATGAGATCAATAGAATATTTTTGCCAAAATAGGAAAGTATTCTTGTAATACAAAACCATACATAAAATACTTAAGCTTTTGAACATTTTTTTTCAACAGATATTTGTTTTTTAAGTAACAAATATCACATCTTTGGTAGAAAGGTGTTATAAATTTTAAATAATAAAAAAAACACATTTTTAGCATTATTTCCTCAATTTATGTTTTCGATATCAGGACAGGTTTTTCTCATCGCGAGCATTATCAAATGATACAAAACTTTGAGCTAACATTTTATTATTAAACATTTTTATTTCATTGAAACATAATATATAAAAAAAAGTATTGCTTATCACTAGTTTAGCAATAAGCGAAACCGGTTCTGATCATAAAAACATAATATTTTGAAAAAATTACTAAAAATCTGCTTATTTTATTAATTGAGATTTTTTTGATTATTGGAAATAACAAAAAATCTTTTTTTATTCAGTAAATTTAACTTTAATAAAATTAGTAAGTAATTATTGAAAAGAACGGTTTTTTTTTGATCGCAAAACTATTGGTCAAAACTCAATTAATTGTATAGTATATTAAACATTCATGTGGAAAATATGTATGTTAAATATTTTGCATCACTAGCCACTTTGCATGACAAGTAATAAATAAAAATTGTTCTATAAAAAAGTCGGTAACAAAGGAAATTACATTTCGTAAGACGGTTACGCAAGGTGTGCTGCAATAAAAATAATAACCGGTCGTTTATTTTTGACAAATCATGTGACAATTTTTTATTATTCTTTTTCATATAGTTTCACACGCTGCCTCATCATTTAAAATGCTATTGTTCTATTTTTTGCAAGCATTCTCTTCTTATGTAAGATCATCTGTTATTAAACTTAAGCCTACTTACTTAATATCATAGGAAGTTTATCTTGTGGGCAGAACCGACGGTAGGTGGATACGGGACCCTCTACGAAGCCCAACCCTGCACTGCTAAATATGAATATTTTTAACTATCAAAAATAAAATATTCTTAATTTCTGACGCAATTCATTTTTAATTAGCTAGTATATATTTTCAAATAAAAAGCAGATCCTTCCAACTGGTTGAAAATTTTTACTTCGGTATATCGATACGTTAATAGTAAACGGTTAAAACTGCTGTTTATACAATTGTCCGGGAAATTAAAAACAATGTTCTAAAATCAGTCTAACAAGTTAGATATAATATTAAAATTGATATTTTAACATTTTGTTGTGAGAAATAAAGTTATAGCTCTTTTATTTTACCATATCAAGGAATGTTAAATTTTGAGCATATTATACAAGAAAACCTAAAATGTGAGAAAAGCCATCAGTTGTAACCGTTTGCCATTACAATACCGATATATTGTATAATAACAATAGAGAGATGCCTTTATATGAAATATAATTGACGGATTTTTAAAACTAACAAACATTACAGACAAATTCCTTAGATACCACAACTTATTACTTGAATTCTATACGACTATTATAATGATATTAAAACTTTTAGAAAATTCTATTTCAATTCTGTTGTATTTTTTGGTCGAATAAATTCTATAACTTATGATATCGACTGAAGGTGCTAGATGGAATTTCAATATCATATAGGAATTATTAAAATTTTGTACGATTACATATGTTTTGTCATTAACGATCTAGGTTTTACTTTTTGGCATCTTCAGGCATTCTATCTGTCGAATGCAACAGAACTGACACACAATTAACATTCTGCATCGATTACACCCAGTCCTTTTTTTAAGCGATACATTGGTTCCAGAAAAAGGCGCGTAAAAAAATCGCGTAAAAAATGATTTCATGCAACTGCATTATATTTCTTTACACACCCTAAAACATAAATTCGCATAATATCCGATACACTTGTTAACATTTGGCAATTGTATATGTATTTAAAAAAATGGAATGCCTTACAAAATTAAGTTCTAAAAATACACATATTTTTTTATTTAAAAAATAATGAAACGCACATGCCTAGCATCATGTATAAATGTCTTTTTTAAAACAATTTTGGGGGGAAAAATACGTAAAAACGAGTGAAGTGCGTAAAAAATGTAGCGGTGCCGTCCAAAAAAATCACGTATAATCAAATTCGCGTAAAAAAAATTCGCGCAAAAAAAGGACTGGTTGTATATAAAAGAAGAATTAATCATCATGGAAAACACAAACCTTGGATATGACTATACATACATCTGATTTAACTATCAATATGTATCGAGTCGACATTTTTTTCATATAACTCGTTTGTTTATATACTTATAGAAATATTATTTAGAGTAAGTAATTTTTCAAATTACCTTTTGCGCTTTAGGTGTGTAGCTTTAAGTATAGAATTTTTTAAATTTTAATTATATTACCTTTATCTTACATTTACTATTTCTAACTCTCCAATGAGATTAAATAATAACAATTAACGTTACTTAAATTCTTCACTGAAAATTTTCATTAGAAACGTATTTAATAATCGTTTTATCAAAATCATGTGTGACTTTTTTATCTTTTTAAGTACTAATATTATTACTTACTAATGTGTGATTTTAAACGCTTTTATGTGTCATTCTATAATAAATAAAAGATTATAAATCAAACATTCATCATCAAATCAAATTATTTGCAATCAAGATATCAAAAAATTATAAATAATTATTAAATAATCATCGATTGAAAATGCTTGACGACAGCAAAAATACACACATAAAATCATTTTAGAGCTGTAGCATAAAAATTCATAATAGACCCATATTTTATTTTAATTTTGAGTAAAAACATATTTTTTTCAGAACAATAAATTTACACAGCAAGTGAAATTACGATTCTTTTAAAATTTCTCGCTGACCATTATTAAAGTAATAAATTAAATTTGAAAATAATAAATTTTCCCAATACTGTTTGATAAAGCAACTTTTGGCGTGTTGTCATATTTTTAACATACACTCATTCAGTCTAAATGTTGCTTATTTGTAATTAGTATGGATATAAAAATTACGGTTTTGTTTTATGGCAGCCAATACTTTTCAAAATAGGTACCATCGTGCACCCACCAGACTTTGATGAGTTCGTTCATATCTGCGTATCGTGTGCCACTCATTAGCGATCGGTGGTCTTTAAGGTGTATAGAGTCTAATTCAGGAAAGACGATTAATGCATTAGCATTTATACCATAAATACTGAAATGACTCGTTAATTACTGTGGATAGTTGGTGGAAAGGCGGAAGGTCTTTGCTTAATATTTAGTATCATATCAGTTTATAAGTCTTGTTGAACGAAGCATTTTTAAATGCCACCATTTTAAAGCTGTATATTTACAACAATGGGTAATATAATTAAGGATAGTAATGAAGTAATGAACAGCATAAAATATTGGTGTTATAACTTAGTGTTTTTCAAAAGAATAACCGTCGGAATGTTCTTTAATAACGGTAAAAAAAAAAATATTAAATAAATACAAATCTTTAAGCATAAAGTAATATTTTTGCTGTGCTATTTAGGAAACAGGACATTACTTTGAGCCATAATCAAATGTCAGCAAATAAACGAATCTATGAGAGGGAAATGAACTCATGATTTATTCAAAAATCGTTTTTGAATAAATGGTGAGGTCATAGAAAAATTCTAAAAATGAATAATGATTATTTATTAAACTTTGATTAGATTATTTTCTTTTTTATACAAGTTAATTTTTCTTATAACCAATTTGCTTAACTGATAGTATTTTACTGACGATTTCGAAAATATATTTCTCCCCATTAATGTATTAATGATAATTAATAATAATAATTAATAATTAATGATGAATAATTGAAATATTTTTAGTCATTCATCAGGTGTAGCAAATTCCACTACAAAACTAATACGGCATAAAGTAACGTTGCAGGTGCAAGTGTTTCCACATCTTCGGGGCGCACTTCTCGTCAAAATGGCGGTGTCGCGTGGCCAACACCACCGGACACCCAAATTATTTTACCTTGCCACAGTGATGTAGAGATTATTTTTATTCAATATCATTTCAGCTCTGCGTACCATAATTATATAATTTTTGAAATAAAAGACAGGTTTTTTTTGGAATAATTCTTATTTTTGTTTTCTCAGATAACGCTTTTTTGAAATTTAACTCGCTTAGTAACGGTCGTTGTCTTTGATGTTTAATAATTTGAGACATATTTTTATCTCACTGTGCAACACTTCTAAAGTGGTACAAAAATACTTTATTTTATGTATCCCTTTCTCTTATCTAGTTTAACTGTATACCATTTTACAGATTTTTTCAGTTGGCAACATTGAATTTTAGATAAATATCAAGAAAAATCTCTCACGAGTGTTTATTTTTAGCTTTATTTATGAAAAACATTCATCGTGGATTGTTTGCAATGTGACGCTTAAAAAAATTACCTGTACTTACTCCTTTAGTCACTTTTGCGGGTGTCTAAAAGGCGACCTTATAAAAATCGAATGATACCCGATTAAAAAAATCGTAAGCTAGTATAGAGAATTTATACAAAAAAACACGCTTTTTCAAACACGGAAAGATTTTTTTAAATATAACACTACTGACGCTTTATGTAAAATGTGAATAAATGACTATGTTATTGAAACATCGAAATATTCTAGAAAAAATCTCTACAATATTAAATTATAGCTCGGCAAAACTTCAGCACTGGCTCCATTAAAAAAACGATGAAGAACAAAAAAATATTTTGTAGGTGAGATTTTTTATTCGTGTGTACTGAATGAACTAATCAACAGTATTATTAAAAAATAACATTTCATCCAATATGTTATTTGCTGAATGATGGTATTCAGAATATGAATGGAGTAGTTGATCATTCGGAAAAATTACTTATATTTTATTTAACGAAAATTTTATTTTATGAAAAGAGTATTGAGTTAATTTTAAAAAAATACAATTTATTGTAACAAACAAATGTGAAATAATTATTAATTTACAAGATAGAATTCAATTATTTTTCAATAAAATAAATTGAAATTAAAATTATTTATTTGAATATGTTGAGGAGAATACAAACATATTTTCATTCAAAAATCTGTTTACTCTTTAATCTCTTATAATTCCAGTAAGTATGATAAATGCATTTTTATTCTCACTCCACGTCACTGTTTCAAAATAAGCATTTACGTAGGGTGCAAGCACCCTACAATTATGTTAACAAAAAAAAAGATGACAAAAATTAATTTAACCTTAAAATTTCGCCACCAATTACAACTTTGTTCTCGATATTACCACGGGGGAAACTTTTTGTACGAATCGACAATATATACAACCTCTATATTAGTCTTATCTGAAGACGGTTGGTTTCTTATCTCGAAACATCTTCAGGTGGACATTAAATGGTTTTACTCACGTTAGGTGAATTTTCATTTTAGGCAGCGATAGTGAGTCTCAAGAGTTTTAGTACATAATACATGTCCAACAATATTCACATTGGTAAAAAATATTTTAGTTTATCAAATACAAACAATATTAAATAAACACGAAAAAGTTACAAACAAAAAAAGAAACATTACATGTGTAATAAATTTCACTCTCTAGTAATAACACTGCCTTAGTCTAAGTAATAAGCACGTTGCTTTATAATTTTTTACGTGTTTTACTTGACTAGTCAAAGACAACTAGTTTGTTAATAGGTGATATGAAACTTCTGCAGTGTGAATTTTATTGCGTGCTTAATTTCTTATTTGTGTAATTTTTTATGCAACCATATTGATTTTTCATTTATAATGAACAATTTAGTTCTCTTTAACTAGAATTTGCATGCACAATATTTTATAGTCAATGTCGTGGATAAACGAAATAAAAAATAGAAGACAGCACACACAATAAAAATACACGTCGAGTATAAATAAATGTTTTACTCCTTCAAAAAAGGTCCATAAATTATTTAAAATTTTGTAAACATCCTAAGAATAATCAAGGGATATTCAGTGCATTAAGACATTATTTTTTATTGAAATAGTCTTTAGTCTATGATCTGGTTAGAGTATGTATTAAAAAAATAATGAAACAAATCAATCAAACTAACAATTTATTAACCATTATTCAATTATAAAGTAGTAAATATCAATAAATGCTTATTCGAGCGGCATCAGACATATTTAGAAATAGCACACTATTTATTTGTATTGCTTCTACATTTTTATAATGATAAGGAATGTCGAAATTGATTAGAAGCCAAACAAAAAAAAAATGATTACAAAACAATTTTATTGCTTTAATAGTTCTGACTTTTGATGATAGAGTAGCGCTGAAAAACTATCAACATAAAACATCCGTGATGGAATAAATCAAAAGTTTTGAACATTTTTCTAAATATTGTAATTTGAGGCTAAACCCCATAATTGGCATTGAGCATTTTGAACTAAGCTTAATACATTTTTGAAATAGAAATAGTGATAGCGTATTGAATGGAGCTGTATTTAGTAAAAATCAATACGTGCAAAGAAAAAAACTAAGTAAGTATTAAACATTTGGATATGTATTTCAATTAGTGTTTTATTACTGTAAATATTATAATATCATATTAATCAAAGTTATATAAATAACTCAACGTGGACTCAAGTTCGTGACGTACAACAAAATATTATTGATTGAATTGGCATTTACTTAGTAGAACTCCATTGCAACACGGTGAAAAAATAGCAATGTATCTTTTTTTTACAAAATTTATAAGGTTTATAATTCTCATGAGGGTGTAAGCCGAAATAAGTATCAACTATATATTTGAAAAAGTCAGTTTCATTTCATAATACAGTAAAAAAAGTGATCAATTTCAAATAGAACTATAATACTACTTAGTTATAAAAAAAATAGTTCTGACGATGGCGTGAGTCGAAATAGCTACCAACTATATCTTATAAACAAAATTTGAAATTTTGTGAAAAACACCATATTATAACAAAATATACAATATAAATAAAATTTTAAAATTCTTTTAACAACGATGAAGCCGACTGTTTGCCATCATGTGCGTTAATAAAAAAATAGTTCCTTGTGACCGCACAAACAAGAAATATAATACTGCGTATTGCCAACATCGATACTAATTAATCGACGAATTTCGAAAATTCGTTACGGATAATTAAATATTTTTCACAACGCAAAATGAATCGAACTAATAACTTGATACACGAAACTTTCGTTCCGTCGATTATTTTGCGAAAGGATTAGAAACGAGGTTTAATAACATATCTGAGGTAATTTGTATTGTCAATAATTCAAAATTTGTATGTGCTCTGATCACTGGGCTTATTTTATTATCATGAAAGAAATTCTGATGTAGCATAAATATAACTTTAAAAATTGTTCATTTTTTTGTTATACTTCCACTTTAATACAATACCCTTCTGACAATTTCATTTGTATTAGATACTCTTTCAATGATGACGACAATCAGCCAGATATTTTGTTCTCGATCTTATTCGTAATTCCTATAGTCTTTAACAACTCATTTATGTAACTTTATGATGCGTATTTAATTTCACAATACCGTTGAAAATCGATTAACTCGAAGAAAATTAGAATTTTAAAATAGCTTTTTTGATGTCACATGCAGGGTCGCGCTTAGAATTTTGGCCACCCATATAGTAACAAAGATTGGCCGCCACTATTTGTCTAAACTCAAATGAAAATGTTTCGTTTGATAAACGTATAAATTGAAATCTCGTAACTCGGAACCAATAATTAAAATGCCGATAGAAATAAGCTACATATATCTTTGTTGTAATAATTGTTTTATTTTAAAATGGCTTTAAATTTCTATGAAAAGATTCAAAGTAGGTTTAAGATTTTTATATTATACTTATTGTGATAAAGATGTCTGTTTTCGTGCATTTTTTTATATCATATACTGTCGAAATAAAAAATATTAAATATAAGCAGAACAGCTTTTACTGGACGTATCTATCAATGAATATTACCTAACATTGTGTAATCTGAAAAACCTATCTGAGCTTTACCACCCTGTAAAAAAAACTACCCGTGTACGTCGTAAAATTTTCACATACGATAGGATCGAACCTGGTCACATAATGTTGATAAATATTTTTAGCACCCTTTTCTTGACTGTCACATTTCCTCACAAAATTATTAATTCCTCTGAACTATCCTTTTATAGCATAATTCACCATCTGAGGTGAAAAAAAACACTGAACTCCAAACTAGAGCGTCCCGAAAGACGTCGATGTAATTTAGATACTCATTAATGAAAAATGGATACAATAATAAATGTTTTATAGTTCATAGTCCTATATATTATATTACACGTCCTTGTTTGAAAGATGGAGAACATCACGAATGCCTGTGTTTATGATTTTGTAAGTCAATATCTACTCATATTTATCATAGCATACAAATTTAAATTTCATAACAATTTAACATTCGATAGAAATCATTTATGAAAGATTCATTCATCATACACGTTTTAATTCAATAAGCACTCCTTGACCGCTCAAGCTCCCGTATGGAAATAAACCTTGAGAGAAAACGGTATAAATTGTCTGATGAACAGAGGTATTATGCGAATAATGAAGTTTTGATCCCTGTTTAATTGGCAAAGTTTAAGTTCCACGATGTGCCGCTTATCGCTCCGTTCGCCTCGGAAACTTTCTGAGAAGCGAACCATCTTGTCTTGCCACCCCCATTCCCACTAGAATATCCTTATCCGCTTTGCTTAAAGTTTAACGGAAAACCAACTAAACTTACAAAAAAAAGCTTTTGCGCCACTGTATTTATATATAATGTATTTTCATACATTTTTTAACATTTCATTCGATAATTAATGATTTCTACTGAGGGTGTTTGATAAAATTCCAATATTAAATCTAAATTGTTTTCACTCTGTAAAATAGGCTCATAGCCAATATTTAATGAACAGTTAAACCATTCTTATTATCCTTAGATATATCAGAAATTGGTTCAATCAGTCAACAATTTGAATAATTTTATTCTTTCAATAGCATATAATTTAATACTTTATCTCACCAAAACCTTTTGAGCATTTTAATTTCCCAATTACATTGATAGCTGATTACTGTAAAAAATCAAAATATGTATAGTTGTATTAATTAAGAGATTACTTCTTTATATTTTATTCAGTTATTTTTTCAAATATACGTTACATTGAGCCAGGGACGTTTATCTGTTTCTGCACCCCATATATAGTAAACAAAAATCAACTTTTGCCCCCTCCTTCTTGATAAAAGATTCAGGTTCCATATTTTTCATGATACTTTTGTATATAAGCGACGCAAAATTTTTGGCGTATGTCAGTTAAGTGCTTGCGTTTACTAAAATGCTTGAAGATACCGAAAAGCGAAACCAAGGTCATAAGCGACGAAATATTTAGAAATGTACAGACTTAGAAATACCCTTTTTTGTATGCTGACACTTTAATCACTATCATACATAATTTTGTGAAACCATTACATTCCCACATGTTTAAATCATATTTTTCAAGTTACTATTAATCTAGCGTGTACTATTACCAAATTGGTAAAATTGATGATAAATTTATTGATTGAATTGACATTTAGTTGTTAGAACTCCATTATAATAGAAACACGGTGAAAAAATAGCAATGTATTTTAGTTTTGCATTTTTTTATAAGATATAGTTGATAGTTGAAAGTGAGCTAAGACGAATGCTATTTTTTCAGTTAAAGTAGACATTTCATGAGCTTACTTGGTTGACTTTCTTTTTTGCAATCATTTTTGATTGTTTTATATTATTTGTTAAATTTTTATATTTTATATTTATATATGTTAATATGTTACGGTGCAAAAGCATTGAATTAATAATTTGTAAGTTTTGTACCGTATAGTTGTAATAAATAAAATAAATCGTAAAATAATAGATGTTTCAGCTCACCATCGTCAGAACTACGATGGCGTGGGCCGAAATAGGCAATCTTATAAAAATACATTGCTATTTTTCCACCGCGTTTGATGGTTAATATTTTTTATACGTATATATGACCGCGAATTCATCGTTCCTTTAACTATCATTTCACTTTTTATTTATTAAATACTTAATACATTGGTTAATTAAATTAGTGCTCTACTACTAGCGCATTTCCGCACTCATTCTTATTCCGTGGCCCCCAAACAACAAATCAGGGTTCACTGTAGATATTTTTAAATAATCTGGGTGAAGTTTGTATTCAAAAGAAAACTTTTCAATTCGAGTATCAAAAAGTTATTACAAGTATTGTTTAATAAAAAATATGATATACTGGGAGAAAAAATAATCTTCTCTTTCATGAGGAATCATTTATTCCTCCCCGAGGGCGAAAGCAGTAGGATTCACCCATTTTAATCAGTTATGGAACGTTTCATGCCGCAGTTAGAACCTCCTTCACACCCCCATATCTCCCTCCAAAGCTTTGCAACCGGTTAAACCACCCTTGAAGCCTCTTTTCATTATGTCATCAGGTATGTTCAATTTAATAAATTTTATTTTGAAAAAGCTCAGTAATATATATTCATATAAATAAATTGTTAGAGCTTACTGACCATAAACACAAGAAAATTAAAATTAATATTGTATACAGTTATTACCGTTATATATTAGTTATATATATATATATATATATATATATGTCTACAATAAATAAACCTGAATGTAGGCATTTAAAGGTCTAGTATTATTTCTTTCACAATTCCAATTAATTTTAATGTGTTAACTGTCACTTCTTGATGGAAAGGCATGATCATATCAACGTCGATAATGTTAGCCATGAGCGATACCGGTTCTTATCATTAAACATACTGTGGAAATAGTTATAAAAATATGTATTTATTTTTTCAAATAAAGATATAACTTAAATATTTTCCTCGTCTCAGTGAAACTTTGTAATTGAGTTAGTTCATCATGTATTACAAAATCCAAATAATACATTACCTACTCTTAAAAAAACAGAGCTTGGAATTGTAAATTTTAGTCACCAACTTTAATTTTTTATTAGAACAAATAATTTACGTAGCTGAAGCTTCATAAACTTTATTTAAATTATTTTTTTGTTGCAAATTTTTTAATTATACTAATTGTATTTTGAGACGTCGTTATTCCGATGCGGGACACATCTTCAAAGTTTACTATACATTAGAAGCAGGGCAAGCAGAAGCGGTAAGTCCTTTTAAACAAGCCCCCGTGCGCCCCACTGCTTCCGCACTTTCAGCACTTCCCGTATTAAACACAATTCCCGGAGGAGTTCTATATCACGGAGTGACACTCCTAAAGCAAAATGCAAAACCGATGTCAAACTGTGGGGGCATTTTGTAGGAGATGATATTTGTTATGCTCTCCATGACATAACGAAATAAATATTTGACATTACAGCTTTTAGTAACTAAGACATCATATATTTGATTTAAGAAACCACTAGAAAATATCTCGAGGAGAAGACATAAACACACATGTCCATGATCTTAAAAAAGCGATAAAAATAGATTTTGACTTTGCTGGAACTTCATCTGGTCGCCAAATAAGATAATAACACAATATAACATATATATTATATATTGTAACCTTAAAGAATTTTATCTTTTTTACATACATAACGTTCTTTCTCTGATTGTGTAAGTGATTGAAATTCATACCAGCCGTTTTATAACTGTAATCAACATCTCACCATAAGTGTAATAATTTGTTTGAAAAATATAAACTTTTTATTAAAATATGTTATATTCTTGTCCGTTGGTGAATGCCTTACAGCTATAAAAATGTCATATTTTTCTGTAAACCCTGATTATCATTTCGTACCAACCGCGCAATATTAATTTAAAAACCGCATCGTCCCAACCTGTCACACGGAACATTTCATAACGCGTCTTGATGGCGCCAAATGTTATTCAATAATAGCTCTTCCAGTCATGTAAATAAAGGCGTTTTATATTCATTCAAATACGTTACTTTGGCCGTTTGGTAGTGCACACATCGCATATCAGTTGGTATTATGAGGAAAAATTGAAAAGCGAACACAATAGGCTGATTTCAAAATGGCTGAAACCGCTTGCCGGGAAAAAGTTAAATCATTATATTATTGGTTTTGAAATGAAAATGGATTTGCTGTCCGCTTTATCCGAATGTACATTTTGCATTGTGAAAAATATGAAATGGAGCGGATTTAACGAATCCCCCGCTATCGGTTGCGTTTAACCATTTAGCAGAGAAATTCCTGTTTTTGAAAATTTATTTGTCTTCAATAAAATTCTTCCCTTTTTAACTGTTGTACTGAATCAAAACTTGAAAAACATAGTCTTTTATTTATCATCTACTTGTGTATTGTTATCGGTAGTCTGAATTATTAATTATTAAAAATAAATTAGATTTTAGATAATTGTTATAATTGAAAACATTGCTTCACTTTTTAATTACCACCTTTTCTCGATTACAAGAAGGATGTTTTTAATATGTTGGTGTCACTGAATTTGAGGTGCGTTTTATAATCAATGGCGTCTTACAATCGCCATAAAAGTCCGCAGTTACGATGCATCAATCAAAAATTGCAGAATGGATATCAGCTGCTTAGAAAAAAATCCAGAAACTGTGTGAATATACCTTCAATAAACACTGCATCACAAATACTTTTAATATCAAAGGATACAATTTTGTCAAAAAATATGAATTTTTTTTTTACCATTTTTTTATTGATTGTATGCCTTTGTGCGATAAAATGTATGTTTACTTTTATTGCTATCATATATACACTTCACTTCATTGAAAAGAATAAATGTACATATTTCTTACCGATTCTCACAGAAAAATGATTAGACACGGGTTGAACTATCTAAATAAAACTATATGCTTAAGCCAAAATAGCTATCAACTACAATATATATATTTTATACAACTATTTTTTCGCCGTGTAGCATACTAATTTGACTACATAGTATTTTAGATTTTACCGTATATATAATATTTTAAAAAAACGTCTCAGGCGAATAATATCACTTTAAAACATGCTGATTCACTGATCAGCTTTTACTCGATTAATTAAAAACGAATAATTATAATCATACAACAAATAATGTGTACTTATTTATATAATTTTTCATATTGCATATTATAGTAGCATAGTGAAGGTTTCTGCGATGCTGATTGATGGATAACACCATGTGACTAGCAATAAAAACTCTCAATTCTGCTTGCACATTATACATTATACATTTGTTATTATCTGTCTTTTATTAGTAATAAAATCATTAAATTTTTCATCGGTTTACAGTTAAAACGGTTAATCTTAACATAGAGAAAACGCAGTAATCTGTAATGTATAATGTACTTGAAAATCACGCAAATTCTTAAATGAATTCAAATCACTGTATGAATTAACTTTTCAATTCAAGCTTTGACTGAGTAATTAACACTTTTAAGGCGTTGGCAACCTGTCATCTTGCCGGAAGGGAATAATATTTAATTATTAATATATATTTAATTAATAATCAAACACAATATTTCGTACTATTTCTACGTTTTTTACTATTTAAATCAGAACCGGTTTCGCCCATCGTGAGCGTTATCAATTGATGTATCGGTACATCTAGTTTAGTTAATATAATATTTTCGTATAATATGTAATTGATAATTTAAATGCAGATAAACATATGTTATTTTTCTTTTAGTTAAGTAAATATTTTTTTATGAAGGAACATTATGTCTATCATACGGCATATATTTTTTAATTTTCAATCACAACACCCATCTTAGGTATCGATTATTAAAGTCTTTATTATTTAATCATAATAATGAATCATAAAATTTCGGAAATGCAGAATATCAAAACCATTTGATATATTTTTTACACATATAAGAATATTATATACCCACATTTTCAATGAGTATTATATTTTAATCTTACACTCGTATTATTGATACCTTCGTGTTAGGGTTAAGCAAATTTAATTCCCAACGCGTCAGGTGGGTTAAAATAAATACGCTGAAAGTTTAAATAGCATCAACGTGAAAATATGAATGGAAACAAAATACTGCGGTTTGACAGATACGTTCACATTTTTTCAACAGCGGTCTGTATTGATGGGATTTTGATGCGCCGATGTGATGTCCAATTTATTTCAGGACTTATAGCAAATGTAATTATACCTCTAGCAGCGATTATTATTAATTCCGATTTAACTTGAACGTGATATCGGAAAATGCCGTTCGCGTTAGTTTAGAATTTTTAAAAATATTCTGGGCAAATAAAATAAACATGTTTGATTTGGCTACTTGATGGATTTCTTACACTCGTTGTATAGTTTTAATTTGGTATATAAAGAGATTGTAATATCGATAGTTCTAAAAGCTGGGTCCTTATATTTATGTAGTTTTAAAATATCGATTTTGAACATGCAAACTTTGCGAATTTGGTATTTCAGAATGTGCAATTCGCATACAGAGTGAAGGGAATAAGGCGATGAATCTTAAAAATTGAATAATGAGTTGAATATGCAAAAATAGCGGCAATAAAAAATGGACCAACCGAAAGCATGCTGCTTAATTAGTACTTTTCATACTACATAACATTTTTCATCGAATTTTACACAATTTTAAATTTTGTTTCGTTCTTTTTGTCTAACAAGCATAGTATCTACTAATTTTAACGAACATTCCATCCAAAATTGTTGATCAAGTCTTTTTAAAACCATAATTCGTAGAAATAACAAATAAACGATATTTTTATTTTTTATTCCTACATTTAATATAAAGTATCGAAACAGGATCAGTATCAATTTATTGGTGCAAATTTTTACTATTTTACATTTAAATGACAGTAAAAAATTAACACAAACGATGACCGATTGATAAAAGTGCAGTGGCTCATTGGTTATTTTTAGGTTTATTTTTAAACGTATATAATGCTTTTGCATTTGATTATGTTTTCTTTTTGACCTTTGCTGACGAATCTTTCCATTTGAAAAAAGTCAACTAGAGTAATATTATTTATAATACTGTAATTTTACTAATGGTTTTATTTTTTAATATCACTTCGAGTTAAGGAAAAGTGGCGATTATTAGTTGGTATTTTTTTATGAGTAAACTCTTCTTACTGGCATTGAGATGAGAAATGAGAATGAGATTGGATCCAGTCCAGAAACAAAATTATTTCGACATAAATGTGTGTTTTTCATTAATTCCAAATAGTCGGGGACCTTTTTTTGCTTAAGAGCTCGTAAAAATATATCAATCATAAGTTCTTTATTTATATACCTTTATTTAGTGAAATCAATTTATTGTTATACGTACCCTTATGTTTTGTGAATCATTTACAATATGTCATATGCTTATTATTGTAAAATCACGGAAATCGTTAAATCGGAAGTTAATAAATATAAACATTTCTTGCATAAATTCTTATGCCCTTTTAAATATTATCTTACTTACATAATGAAAACATTTCAAATTGAAATCAAGCCAAATAACTAAAATGCAAAAAAAAAACATAATTAAAATCTAATTTAAGTCTTCGTTAATGATAAATGTAGTTTTATTAAAATTATATTAAAATTTCATGTATGTGAAATTAAACAGAAATTCAAATCCTATTAAATTTAAATGTAGCTTTAATATAATTAAAAATCAATAATATTAATTATCATTAAACCCCCATTAAAATATAATTCTCATTATAAGCCTTATTAAAATCTAGTTGAAATATCATTGAAATATAGTTAAAATCTCAATAAGACCTTAGTAAGAACCTTATTAAAACTTATTAAAATCTTATTAAAACCTAATAAAAATCACAACATTCAATCAAACTCTAATTTAAATCAATTTTCCATTTCATTAGTTAATTAACTTACATTAAAACTCATTACAATATGTAATCTCTGAATAAATTTGAAAAATCCATACTTGTTACTTGTACTGATAGCTTAATGTGACCTGCTTATCTATTTAAACATATTTTGACATATTCGTTATAATTACGATTAATAGTACAATGTCATAGTAAAATTAATTGTACGAGGTTTTTATTTGAAATATCGAAGCTATTGCCATTTATCGCATTTTTTTGTAATACTTTTTACTGACCACTAGCATGCTAGCTTATCGGCTTTTTTAAAATTAATAATACTATTATATTTTCCAACCCACAAAATAATCATTATTTTATTATCACTTTAAATGTATTTTTTATGAAATATGAATTAATTGTCACTCAAGATTTGGCTTTCACCACTCTTCATATTTGACTTTTCATTAGGATATTATATTTATTAAGGTATATTTATACACTTTAACTGACTCAAGATGCCGATAGACGTAATCTTAGTCTAAAGTGACAAAATATATAAAAGTATGCATAATAAGGACAATCCAAATTCACTAACTAACCAACTAACTAATGCATTATGTTTGCACTGCATTTATCCACAACGCACGGATATAGAGAATGTGTGTTAAAGGCTGAGAAAATATTAATAAACGATACTGCTACCTAGTGTACTTACAAAGTAATATATTTTATTATATATATTACTTAAGTATAACTTGTAAACTACATAACCCTAAGCAAGCGCACAAAGAACCTGGCAACGTTTCTGAATCTGTCAGAACTAAAACGGAGTAAATTATCCTGAAGCTTAAAGTTTCAAGTTGAAGAATTAAACATAACGTCTGTAAAAATGGTCATGATTGTTGCTGATGATGAATTCGGTGTGATAAAAAAATTGTGCGAGTTGATTGAAAGAAATGCTAACTTGGCTATAAAGAATACTGGTAAATTTACTGTAGGACTTTCAGGTAAACATCTTGTAAATTTTGTCATTGATATAACCTCTAAAGTATCTATGTCACCCTGATTCAATTATTTATTATGACAGTTAAACTAATGTGGACGATTTTAAATAATGAAGTATTTTAATTTAAATCGTGTTTCATTTTTGAAACTGATACTTATTGGGAACTATATAAATCTATAAAATACACACATATCTTAAACATGTTGCCATGTTTGTATTTTGTCAACATTGCAGGTGGATCACTCATCAAATACTTGTGCACAGGATTACCGGAAATCAAAACAGATTGGTCAAAATGGGTTTTGTTTTTCTGTGATGAAAGGGTTGTAGCAGAAGACAGCTGTGATTCAACATTTGGTGCATACAATAAAGACCTTTTACCAAAAGTTCCTTTGAAAGAGTCACAGTTCGTGACAATCAAACAGGGTGTGACAGGTGAAGATTTTTTAAAACCCCTATTCGAATTTCTATTGCGCTACTTTCATTCTTGAGCCTCTTAACTGGATGGCTACCAATAGCGTTTCAAGGTGTGCACATTTTCTGTAAACAGAACGCCACTCATACTTTTATGGTTAGACACGCCTTTTTCAACAGGATTTTACTAATATAAAACAATAAACACTGTCTTCAGCAGATCATTACCTCTCGCGCAAGTTTCACTCTTTCTCTTTCTCGTTTAAGCTTCACTTACATCAAGTGTTAAAATTAGAGCATTTTTTGAGGACTATTTCATTCTGTTTTTTGTGTCAATGTTTGCAAAAAAGTATGAGCAGTGGATGGGTCAATAAAAACAAATGAAGAAAATCACACCCAAAATTACTCAGCACAGTACAATATAAAACAACCTATAATTTTTAAATTGCTCATCAGCCGCTGAAGCAGCAGAAGATTACAGAGAAAAGCTCTCACAACATTTCAAGTACCCGGGATTGCCTCGCTTTAACATGTTGCTATTGGGAATGGGCCCTGATGGTCATACTTGTTCACTGTTCCCTGGACATTCACTTCTAGAAGAAAAAACACTAACTGTTGCTTCAATTACTGACTCTCCTAAGCCTCCACCGGAAAGGATCACTCTCACATATCCTGTAATAAATAATGCTGAGTGTTGTATTTTTGCCTTAAGTGGAACAGGAAAGGCAGACATGATCAAGGTATTGTCTTCTACTTCTAATGGTGAAACTCACGCTGCTGAATTTATGTATAGGAAAGTCTCTCGAACTATTTCAAAATGTTGTCGCACTTTTATCATAGCTGTGTAACATGAATTATTTTTATTGAAAAGTGTTAGTAAAAAACATTAAATACATTTGACGGCACAGGTCAATTTCAGCAGGGTCATCTGGCCTGCTGTACACGATAGGGACAAGCAAAATGATATTGGCCCTATATAAAGCATCAAACCAATTCATGAAATACATGTATAAGTTCTGGCTTTACAAGTTTACTCACTCAAGTTTCATTTATATAATAGACCTATAAATGTAAATATAAAACCAAAATACCTACCAAGAAATCATTCCACAAGAAAACTAAGTGATGTGAGTGGATTATGGGTTTAATGTTAGTGTAGCTTCTTTCTTAAACTAAATCCAATATTTTTAGAAATAACATATCTTTAAAAGTCAAAACCGCAATAAAGAAATTGTGATTCAATATTAACATGGTTTAAATATAAAGCATATTGATAACTGGAAATTTTTTCACTCATGAAAGGCTGAAACATTTCATGGGTGAAATTTGATTAGTATAGAGATATAGAAATATCTCGATATCATGAGATAAATAAGTTGTATGAGGTCAACTCGGGTTGAAAAGAAATCGCAAACGACTGTGCTCAAATCTTACATTTAAATTTAACCTTTCAGACACTAACACACAGACTGATCCGATTGCCACAGTAAAACTTACGCCTTGGTTATTACTTATAACTATTCATGTTAGAATTTTATTTTTAGAGGATATACAAAGATCAAGAGGACTTACCTGCTGGGAGAGTTCAACCAACAAATGGACAGCTTTATTGGATTACAGATGTGGCAGGAGCTGCACTGTTTTATTCTAAATTGACATAATTTTTTTTGAAACTATTGTACATGTTGTATTGTCAGGAATTGTTGAGATAGAGATTGTGGATTACTTGAAAATACTTCATAATCAATATTAACATTTACATTCCTAAATTTTATTACTATTTTCGTATTTTTATATTCAGTTGGCAATATTTTATAAAAATGAACAAATGAAATGATAATTATTTTTGTTCTTATTTCTTAAAATTGTTCCCTGCTGATCTATGTAAATGGTATTGAAACACTGAGTTGGTGTTAAATAAACTGTGGAGATTATCAGGACTAATTAAGCTATCATTTATCAACACACTGCCATCAGTCATTTGACAGTTTTTAATTTACAATATCAACTGAGAGCGATTGGTCGAATTTCAATATTAAATTTGAACCACTCTAATATTTAAAGAATGGGTGATATTTTTTTAAACAATTCACTTACTCAAGTCTTATCTTTTGAGTCACTAACGTATGGCATATATTATCCATTGTGGGAGATGGCAAACATTTTTGACATTGGTCATAAAAAATGCTCACATTTTCAGAGTATTTTAATTAAAATTTAATTCAATAGCTGATGTCGTCTTTTCTGCTCACACAACACTTCTGGAAACTTTAATGTGAGAAGATAAATATAATTTAAAGATTTTCATAGATTCTTTGTTACCAATTAACGTAACTAGTGACTCTTCACACAAAATCTCGTAAAAACTGTATAAGTGTACATGTTGGTCACACTATTAATAGTAATAAATGAAATTTATATGTATGCTGTGGAAGCATATAATTTTTTGCATGATTGCCTGAAGCTTTATTCTGTCAAAATCGTGTGTCACCTATAGTGGCCTCGCCTCACGTATTTGTGTGCGATTTTCCCTGGAATTTTACTACACATTTGCCCCAACAGAAGATACGAATAAGCTGATTCTGTATATTGTGAAAGACTAATTTTATTAAGTACTTTTGTGATGGGTGTACCTCAGTAAAAGCCTTATATTCTTGTCTCCCCAAAACAGTAACCCTTCCATAACTTACATTTTGATTTGTAGACTCTGTACAGTAAACGGATTACAAGATCATAGAACCAGATCACCAGATCAGATTACTCTTCTACTAGCACCTAAGTTTTGAAGAGTTGTGAGTTGGTACATGAACATGGTCCATTTTTTATTATACACATGCTTAAAACATTGAAACAATTCAATTTGTTCCGATGATATTAGTAATTTTCAAATAAAAATCATATGTGACAGTTATGTATCAGAAGTTTATTAGTTATTAATTTATACTATAATTGTTATAATCGCAGTTACAAAAACCACAACTAAATACAAAATACATGTTGGTACAGTAACCACAAAAATCACCGCTTCAAAACGTACATTACTTTAGCACTACAATTAATTAATAAATCTTTTCGTGTTGGTACTCCCTTAACTAATAAAGAGTTTTATTTATACATTTATGATAGTTACACAAAGATTAGATTACATTCTAGCAGTAAATTAAGTAATTTATTAAATTAAATTGTGGTTTTTTTTTGCACCACCTAGCACTTAATGCACACACACGCACAAAACCTCTCGAATGCAGCCAATACCTGTGCACGAAAAGTAAACGACTTGAAGTCACCGAGAAAAAATTCTCGTGCACAAATACCCGATTGACAGACCATACAACCACTTTTTTATTACAACACTATCAACATTGCCAATTCGGCTTTCGATTTAAATAATTATTAATATATATCTTCAATTGGCTTGGCTGCATGTTTAGTTTTTGAAACATGTTTAAATAATAAACATAATTTTTCTTAAAACAATGCGGCAACGCCTCGAATAAAGACAAAGAAAACTGAATGTTTATCAAATGCATGCCTTCAATAACTTCAGAATGCGGTAATAATTGTAAATATTTATGCACAATGAGTGGTTGATATAATTTTACAGTCTAAAAAGGAATGCATAGCAAAAATGCGCTGCAACACCATTTCATATAAATTGGTTTTCTATTTTTAATTTAATAAAAACATTTGAAAAACAATAATTCAAATCTTTAATTGATTTTACAATAATTATAATGAAATGTTACAGCACATTGTGAACAGAGGCAATTTTTGGATCCGACATAAACACAAAAGTGAGATTTTAGAAAACCTCAAATAATAAAAATTTGATAAAAAAAGGATTCATCTACTTTTTCAATACAAATTCAATTAAGTGCTAGCTATTTCAAATTGAACATTTGAATGTTATTCTTTTTTCAAAAATCAATCAAAAAATCTTTTAACACATTGCAACATCCAGTAAAGCTTAGTCTAAAATTCATACACAGTCAGTCAGGATAATTTAACTACAACTGAATATATTTATGAAAAATCTGTATAAATCAAAAATTTTGGATATAACCAAAAAAACTGATCAACAGTGTAAAAAAAAACGATTTCGACTGTAATGTAAACAAAAAGGTTGCCAGGGTTCATAAGAAAAAACCATTCAGCCAATTGTGTGGCTGATGACTGATGAAAAAAAAATATGATAAAAATTTCTGTTAATGGTTACAGAAAACAATGAAAAAAAGGAGCATGAATATAATTTTCTTTATTAAACTGAATTTAAGCCAAAGCCACAGAATATCCAACCCAATCTACGAAGTCAAGTGACATATTAAAACGGTGATCGTATTTTGAAAAAATGTTATGAATAGGTATTATTTGTTCAGAAAATATCCTGTAAATACCTAATATAAATTTTGATTTACTACATGCAAGTTCATCGATTGGGTAAAATGAAGAAATAACTTATAAGATATTTTTAATCAATCTTAATAAAATTTAAAATAACAAATAGTAACCAACGCACCTTGCGAGTACTCCCAAAGGTAATTATGATTATATTAAATTATCGTACCTTCTTTGTCTCACAAAACATTAAAAAAAAAAAGAAACAATATAAAATATCTAGAGAAACCGAGAATTTTTTTTCAAAAAAAAAATATATAGGAACAAGTCAGATCGATTTTCATAATCAGTAATAAAATAATTTAAGATACTGAAATTTTTTTTTTTTAAATACAGAGTCAACATATTTGATTGCAAATATATTTTCGCAGTGGACTTAAAGATATCAGTACAATTTAGCGATATATCCCATTATAGGATTTTAATTTTATTTTCTCAGAGTCAATTGCGATTATATATTAAAGGTCCATATCTATATTCAAACAGTAGAAATTTTGATTGAAATTAATAATGGCATAAAAAAAATCTCCGGAAGAGTCATCATCATACATGAATATTATTCACAAGATACGATTTTAATAAATTAATACACATGACAACAAAAGTTCTTCCAGTCACTTCTACAATTGACGTTAAAGTTTATTGTCAGTGTTTTGCCACTTTACAACAAAGCATCAATGTCTTTGAAGGAGATTAACCATTTAGAACTTTTCATTTTTGCTGACTCATAAATGGAATCGGAAAGCATTTTTAGAAAATGTAAAACAATTAACATGGTATTATTTAGCATTACTTAATATGCGGTAAACTTCTCTGCTATATAACAAAATAATATAAAATAATGTAATCATCAAAATAAAGTGTTCAAATCACAAAATTTTATGTGAATAGTGTGCCGTAGCAGAATTAAAAGAACTTCATCAACCAATTGTACAAGCAATCGAGCTGAAAAATTTTATAACAATGCAATGCATGCTATAGAAAAAGGTCATATTTTGAAAATTTAACTGTAAAAGAGTTTAATGTCACTGCCAGTTTTCATTTCTGATAAACACCTAAGAATTCAAAGACGTTCCACATTAAAAGGAAAGTATCATAGATCAATATAAACATTACTATCAATTATATTTATTGTTAATCCAATACATTCATCAAATGACCATGCAAATGACTTCGAATAGCTGATTTCGAAGGCGGGAACAAATATAATACTTGAACACATCGACAGCTATCGTGGAGGTTCAGGCAAGAGAACATCATCAAATCGGTGTTGCTTCAATATTAGAGCAAGTCTCTTCGTGGCGTTGAACAGTCAATAGATTCCGACATGTACACGGCGTCTCTAGCGGTCTAATATATTTGCAAAGGACACGCATATAGTCGACGCGTGCGTGTGTATGCCTCAAATGTGTGTGTAATTAATAATCTGTGCGGAGTGGGGAGGGGGCATTTGTTTTTTTAACGTTTGGGGTTTAATTAGTTTTGGTTCCAGTAGCCAGAGTATGCCTGCTTTGCTCCGCCTCCCCCGCCTCCACCATGTTTGCTTCCACCGGATGACCCGCCCCTGGAACTATTTGTACCGTTATCCTGCAAATGATGGAAACAAATATTAGATCTTCATCGTCAAGTGAAAAACAATAAATTATCTATATCCAAAAACTTTGTTTGTTTGTCAAATTATTACAATAAAAGTTAATGGGTGAAATATTTTACTAAACGAAAAATCATATTGAGTTGGATAAAGTAAAATTTTAAATTGAAATTTATCTATATTCTTTATGATATCGACTGAAGGTGCTTGATGGAACTTCAATATTAAATTTGTATTGTTACAACTTTGTACGATTCCAAATGTCTTATCACAAACGACCCGGGTTTCGCCCTTCGGCATCTTCAGGTATTCCATCGCACGGATGCAACAGAACTGACGTAAAACAAACAGTTAGCATCGTATATATAATATATTAAAATTATTATTAACAGGAATCTACTTACCAATAGGCAAGCAAAAGATTGCAGCTGAAAAGAATGTAACAATATTAATCCAATAATAATTAGCTATGACAACTTTCATTAACGATCTTGCTAATGAGTTGTCGTTATTGAAATGGGGTTTTCAACAAATTTAAATCAAGTAATCAAATTATAAATGTGTCTTCTTTTATTTAAAGGATACCTAATATCAAACATCTAGTGATGAGACATAAGAATTATCGATTGAATTGGCATTCACTGGGGTAGAACTCCATTATAACACGGTGAAAAAATAGCAATGTATTTCAGTTCTAAAAAATTATTTTTAACAAATATAGTTGATAGCTATACCCTGAACGGGTCGTTTGTGATAAGACATTTGGAATCGTACAAAGTTGTAACAATTCAAATTTAATATTGAAGTTCCATCAAGCACCTTCAGTCGATATCATAAATTATCTATATTCATTGAATACATTAAAAGCTATGCAATTTTCAAAAATGAAAACTGATATAAACAAGATCTTGAATATTCAATAACTTGGCTTGCCATATACTCATCGTCATTTGAGAAAAGTATCACAAAGGATATAAAAGAGAACTCCTTTGAATCCTGTCAATGCGCAAGATTTTAAAACTGAATAAACTATAGTAAAATTGTATACATTAAATAGTATGAAATGCTCAAACGCAGATAAAGTATTTTGTACATTAGTTGATAACATGCATACATTAAAATAACAATCACAAAAATACAATTGAATGTTATAGAAAATTTTATTCGTTCACCAGAAAAGCCATCGACCGTTTAGTCCAAAAAATATTATAAACAGGAATAACCATAACTCTTCAATGCAGATAAACACTTTGTTTATTTGTATGAAATAATGAGTCAGGGAGAAAATAATTGATTCTAAAATCAATTATATTTTAGAAAACTTTATCCAAAAAACTTAAAACAAATGAAACCATTTGAAAAAAAACATGTATTTTATAATCATGCAACATGAATGAATCTGGTACAAGGATGTGTAATATTACAGTAACATACAACTTTTTATTGATATTATGCTTCAAAACTTAATATAGAACGATGAATTCATTGTATTTAAGGTAATGTAAGTTTTTCAAAAATAAAATGCTAAAAAGATATTGGTAGTTCTTATCAGAATAAGCAATTGCAATTGTATTTGCAACTTTGGAAAATAACTAGTAGTTAATTTGACGGTAATCATTCAAGTAAAAATTAGCCAACTAAAACATATTAGAAGAAAACGCAGCACATAATCATAAATCAGCTGTAGTAAAAAACATGCATCTTATTTTATAAATTTACATTAGTAAACTGTTTGATTGGTATCTCAGGTTTAAAACACTTAATTTAAATGTATAGTTTTATTACTTTAATTAAAAAACTATGGCAAATAAGGATAACTTACCCTTCTATTGGCTACCCGAACATCCATCTATAAAACACAATACTGTTTGAAAAAAAAACATGCAAATGTGAATTAAAATATAGAAAAAATGTGAAATTAAAAATTATGAAATCTAAACTCAATCACAGTACGTATTATTTAAATGTTGAATGTTATAATACAATAAAGCAACCAATTTATTTCAAATAAAATGACAAAGCAACTTAGACAGCCGTTTACCTTTTACCAAGAAAAAACAGTTGACAGATTGAGAATTAAAAAGTCAATAAAAAAAATTGGTTGTTATATTTGTCTCAAAACAATTTAAACTTCTAGTATTGCAATAAGAAACTAAAAACGAATGCCAGTTACCAGTATTCCACATTGACACCGTCATCCAGTGGAAAAAATGAAGAGTAGCATTGTTAAATATCACTTTGTTTGACTTGATATTTTACAAATTCAAATCCCAAAATTATAATATGATATTCATAAATATATTTGTTAAATTTTTTGGTGTTCGGGAATTACAGACATTAGATTATACCCTAATATATACCAATTCATTATTATAAAAATCAAGCATGTTTTTACAGTTTCCTAAACAATTTGGATATACAAGTCTACATGTTCAGTGACAGTATGATCAATTTGTTGACTTACACAATGACAATAATTTCAAAATGTAACAGAGACTGTGGACAGATGTGTAGACAATATTGCATTTGAAAAAGCAAGCAATAGTGTAAAATGTGCAAAATACTAAGAATTATTTATTAAAATGCATCCTTGTTTATGAGTGAGGAGACATTTTCTTCAGAAATGTCCACAGTTTAAGTTCTTAAATACTAGAAAAGTAACACATGCTATACTCTGACCAAAATTTTGAATAATAAGACATGATAATAAAGAATTTATCAATTGATTTGTTTCATGTCTTAAGCATAGAATAATCTCTTTAGTGGTAATTTAATTTACATTCAAAATATGATGGCCTGATTATAATCCTGTGGATATGTAATATTAAAAAAAAAACTAAGTTCATATGACATGCACAGAAGAAGTACCATATAAAAATTTTTGCTGGGCATGCATTTCTAAATTGTATTTCTCTATAAAGAAAAAGGATGAGAAAAAATTATCACACATTGATATAGACGATTGAGTGTTCATACTATAACAACAAAAAAGCTTGAATTTGATATTATCTCACCGTAATTACGTAAGAGAAATATAATTTGAAATTCCAGATAACTCTAATAAAATAGAAAAATGAATGTTCTTCAAATAAAGAATTCAATTTTACAAACTTTTAATTTTGACACAAAATTTTCAAAAATTTAACAAAAAAAAAAAACACCCGATACCAACATTTTACTGTTATTGATTGTAGCAAATAGAATATCAACCCACATGAAATTTTATTTGATACTATAAAACAAATGCATGAATTTAATAATAGACAAAACCCTTTCAAGAATGACACATTAGCAAGATCGTTAATGAAAATTATCACAGGCAATTGAGTTAATTATTTTTAGATTGATATTGTTAAATTGCTTTTAGCTGCAATTTGTAATTGCTGCAATAAGTGTTTTCCTGTAATTAATAACTTTAATATATATACAATGTTAACTGTTTATTTCACTTCAGTTCTGTTGCATCCTTGTGATAGAATGCCTGAAGATACCGAAAGGCGAAAAAACCCGGGTCGTTAGTGACAAAACATGTGGAATCGTACAAAATTGTAACAATTCAAATTTAATAGACTGCTGAAGGGTAACGTTCAATACATCAGTATTAAATAACATACCGTAGAATAGATATTACTTTTTGCCGAGTTTTGATTTTTTAGACAATTCATATTTAATTGTGGCATAACACGAAACGAATGAAAAGTATGAAATCCTATAAGCATAAACTAAAACAAGAGCATCTTAAATAGCCTCCTCACGGTAAAGCAAATCGTATAATGCCATTAATGAAAACAGCTGACCTGATGTTGTGGCTGATGATGCTGCTGCTGTGGCGGTGGCATCTGCGAATGTGTATGGTTGTGTTGCAAGTAGAGGTGCTGCTGAGGTACGTAGCCTGCTCCGCTACCTACCCCCACCCCCACCCCTACTCCGACACCACCCGTTCCCAGTAAAAACGGAGGGGGAGGTGTTGCACTGTTGTACGGCACTTTTTCGTAGCTCTGTAACAAACGATGAATACGTACAATTCAATGATGGTAATTATAATCTCAAGATACACAACTACTCAGACAGAAACATGTACCTTTTCTCAATTGCATTGATTCTGACAATGCTTCTTTATAGTTACTAATCATAGCATCTAGTGAAAGTAAGAATGTAACAGTTTGGCTTCAAAGCTGATACAAAAGGTGTCATGGCTTAACTGCATCAAGAATCGAGATAAGAAAGAGGAGTAATTAGCCCATATAGCACATCAATTATTTTAAAAATAGAGCAATGAATCTGCAGATGACCTCATCAGTTTTTTTTACAACTACAACTGCATAGATATCCATCACTAGCGGTTACTGAAGAAATCTATGGGATAAATTAGCCAAACTTCAGAATGAAAAAATACCATTAGAAACGAAAAGATTGGAGATGGGGATAAAGAATTTTGGAGATTTTTCTATCCCTACCTATGTATTAAATGGAAACCTGATTTTTTAATTATTGTAGGTCCAATCCAAAAATCATCAAAACACCAAACATATATCAAATTTGTAGTCAAGTAAAAAACGATGAATCAGGGCCATCACACTTAAATCTATCAGTAATATCATATTGAATAAATTACTGTTGTAAATCACATTTTTCAGAGTCTGGTTTATTTAATCGGATTTTAGGAGCAGATAATTAAATATAAAAATTTCTACTCACATTGGCTTTATTCATCCCAGCATGTGTCTTTCCTCCACCGTACATAGTATTGTTGAGATCAGTCGCTGCCGATGTGGAATTACTCACTCCGCTTTGTTTCACCACACTCGTTTGCTGTGTGGAACTGTAAACACCTGAAATTTGTCACAAAAATACTTAATTATGTTTTATAGTGAGTGTAAAAATTTACATTAATAACTTGCCGGCATATATGAAGAAAGCTTGCTCCTCATAAAATAAAATATATGTAATAATAAAAACATTTCATACTTCAACTATTCTTCAGACTGTGAAAAACCATCGATTACAAAACCCACCCTTACTTTGAAATATTGATAATATGTTAACATGCAAATCTTCGTTTTCACCCATGCGATGTGTAATTTAGTAAGCATAGCTCTGGTACTCAAAATGTCTCTATAAATATAATAAAGAGGGCTTTGGAGTCTGTTTTAAAAAAAAATACCGTTCACGGTCACATGATCTAAAAAAATATTTATCCATCTTATTCTTATTCCTGTATTATTTCCAATTTGTTTATTCTTCGTGTTTTACGATTCTTGCTTTATTTATGGATGAAAAATGAATGCTGAATCAACCTGTCTTATAATCCTGGTGGGCGTTGTGTTGCTGAGCAGGTTGTGGCAGAGCAACAGCCGCTGTCACTTGTTGCTGTTGCTGCTGCTGTGTGTCATACTGCTGCAGTGGCTGTGCGGCGGGTTGTGGCTGAGGCGCTGCATAGCTCGCTGCACCACTCGCATATCCACCGCCGCCGCTTACTCCCACACCACCTACACCAACCCCAACTCCTTTGCCACCGGCGTAACTTGATGACGCTGCACTACCTCCAGTCGCTATCTAAAAATTAAAAAAAAAAAGATATCTTCTGTACACTAAAACCTCCGTTGCATTTTTCTTTTATGGACTGACCTTAAATTAATGAAAATCTATATTATTTTTATTTAATTCCATAGTATCTGTCCATCTCTTCAAACAACCATTTCCCCCCATCAATCATTTTATTCGATTGGAAAATAATACATGGTCAGAAGCAAAAAGTGATTCAATATTTGTATGATATCCTGATTTTCTAGTCATAGGGGGTTTTTAAACACTGCCTTTTACTATATGTATTAACATAAGCACCCTGCTTTTCAGTACAAGGAAACGGCGCATAAAAAAAATCGTGTAAAAAACTCACAACTTTCATATAATTTGATAAATTGGTTCCAAAAATTAAAATATCACGTGAAAAACCACCAGAAACGTATGAAAAACCAAAATTTGCTCTTTAAAATACGTGCAAAAAATATATATATATTTCATGTCTTTATTGCTTATAAAAATATAATGAGACTATAACAATATAATTTTTTCACTTTTATGAATTAAGTTTTAAAAATACACATATTTTTTTTATTTAAAAAAATAATGAAACATACATGCCTAGCATCATATATAAATTTCTTCTTTAAAACAAATTTGGGGAAAAAATCGCAAAAAAACGAGTGAAGCGCGTAAAAAAATGTAAAGGTGCCGTCCAAAAAAAATCGCATATAATCGAAATCGCGTAAAAAAAGGACTGGGTGTATTTACAAGAATGACTCATATTCTTCACAAATCATAAAAATTGATAATTTGAGGCATTTCAGGAAAATTAATTGCAAGTGATTAACTCTCTCTCATGCCTTTTAAGCTTTCACATACGCTTCAAGACAAGAGTCAAATGCGAAAACATAACAAAATTATTTTCAACTGTCATTTTTGTATAGTGTAAAAGAAATATCGTAGTCTCACTTGGTACATGGGCGGGGTGCCATAGGGCTGAAAGCTTCCAGCAGGCATCATACTACCACCATAGAAGTAAGCGTAAGGTTGCATGGTAGCCCCGGCAGCTCCTAAAAGGGCTGTTGCCGGTTGCTGTCCCTGTCCCTGTTGCTGTTGCCCTTGTTGAACCACGGCCTGAACTTGGGCCTGCGCCTGCTGTGACGGTGAGGGAGCGTCGGCTCTTCCAAACCGCCCATCTGCTGATCCCAGGGAAGTGAACGACGGCATTGAAGCTTCCCGGCCTGCCCCTCCTCCACCACTACCACCATAGCCCATTTCGTAATACCCTGTCTGTAAATTTTAAAATGAGATTAGATATCTAACATATTAATCATACATGTCTGGGAACATTCAAAACTTAACAAAAAGTTTATGATATCGACTGAAGGTGCTTGATGGAACTTCAATATTAAATTTGAATTGTTACGACTTTGTACGATTCCATATGTCTTTCACAAACGACCCGGGTTTCGCCCTTCGGCATCTTCAGGTATTCCATCGCACTGATGCAACAGAATGAACAGGATGAACAGTGATAAGACATATGGAATCGTACAAAGTTGTAACAATTCAAATTTAACAAAAAGTATTTTTTATTCCTGCATATAATCAACAAGTAATCATAATTATCACAAATATTTTTGGCATCCTCTATTACAGTTGTTTTCACTTGAAACTGCATCCACATATAGTTCCACAAACGTTATTCGGAATGACAAATCTCTACCATTATCATCAGGCAAGAAATCATTAAGCCGAGATCAAGTAGTCTTCAAACCAAAACAAAATATGAAGTGGATCTTTCATGAATGACAGATGCAAGAAGACTACTTTCAAAGCAGCATGTGGAAAAAACTTCATTCATAACAGATCCATCCAATAACTCTTAATAACCTCGGACAAATGAACACAGATCAATTTCGATATCTATGCAAACCGTTTTGCTTGATGGGTCTTTACTTTACTAGAGTCTATCATTGTATAAAACATTATTGCTACTCGAAATATTCTGTAACAGTAAAAGCATTATTATGCAAATCAACTTACCATATGATGAGGTAGCCTCTGCTGAAGCATTTGCATCTCTTCATATGTATACGCCACAGGCTGTTGAGGATAGAAAGGCTGGCTCATGATGTATTGACCCATCATAGCATTTACATGACCCGCATTGCCACTCCCTGATCCACTACTCAAACCTGATGTCGCAATTGATTTTCCTGCAAATTTCATATAAAATATTATAACCTATATACGCATAACTTTATCAATGATTCACATCCAATTCAAAATACATTTTACCCTAAGAAATCACAATTCAAATGATTCACCAAAATATCCTTCATATATCTGCGTAAATTTATATATCAAGGACGTTCAGGTAAAAATCCCAAACTCCCAAAACAGTTTTCAAATAATCGATATGTGTTTTCCAAGTGTACTCAAGAAATTTTTAAAGTTTCATAATAATGGACAAACAGACACACATACATTGATTTATATATATATAGATTTATGTAACCCCTTTCGTGTTTGTTTTTAGTACTTTGGTAGTTTTTTATCGGTTTAAAATGAATGAGAGATGACACTAAATGGTTTGAAAAATTTCATACCAAGAAAGATTATTGAAAATGTGTATTTAATTAATTGAAGAACAAGTAATATTATAATGTGTATAAGTTGAATTCATGCGTGTGTGATCTTAATTGGGAGCAGGTAAATGCACTTCTATTATCTCTAGTGCGAATGTTTTATAAAATTGTATGCAAAATATAGTAAGAAAAGGCTGCCATTCTTCAGATGGTTCTACTAATCACTTCACTGTCTTATACTATATATATCTAATAATCTAAATATATTTTAGTTTATTTCAACAAAGTTCGTGTTATTGATATGCAGCCCACAATTAAAAATTAACTGATGTAATTTACTGACATAATTTAGGTTGACTGATTAGTGTGGAGCGTCTCAATTATTTATCTTTTTTTTTAATATAGCCGTAAAATAATGTGTTAAATAAACACAAACAATGCCAAATTATTTCTTTAATTATTGCATGCTGAAATATTCTTTGTGTGATTCAGCAGGGAATGGTTAACAAACCTCAACAGAACAGGTGATGATAACATACGCATGAACATTCAAATATAGTTGATGGCTTCTACCTGAATGACAATGAACAGTTTTCAATATAAATTTATTGGAATTATAATCTGTTTCAAAGCATTGGTAATCCCGCTAATAGAACTAGAACCCAGCACCACAATCTGCTGCTTCACACTGAGGCATTGAACACTTTTAAATAACCACCAAGTGTTGAGATTAATCAGTGGACTTTTTATCAACTAACAAATTAAATTGAAGTATTACCTAACGACGTGGAACTCTTTGACGACTGTGTCGACTGTGCGGTCGGAGTATTCGATAAGCTATTGCTGGCAGACGTTACTGCGCTTTCATACTGAAAATTAAAACAAATAAAATCATAAGTAGAAATATCAACCAAATTTTTATAATCCTCAAGCACCGATTCTAAGTAAACGAAACAAGATCTGAATGTTTTCAATATTAATTATATTCCAAAGATCTGCAATTAACAAAATGTGATACTTTATAACATAAATTTCATGTGTTTCGAATAAAAAACCGCATAATATGACCAAAGATTCTATACTTTTTTAGTTTCTCTGATTGCATTTCCTTCTTTTATTCATATCAATCAATACAAACGTATCACATCGCCAATAACATGAAAATTAAGACATTAGGGAGGGTTTTGTAACCAAGAGATAGTGCTAAATGAAAGGTCCAACAGAATAGCTATCATTTAAATATCTATAAAATGGTTTTCTTGAGAGTGGTGAATTTCATTTCTGCATCACAATAGCTATATATGGTATTTAATTTGCACCTAAATGGAAACAATTAGTGTTAAAAGATGTTAGATAATATTAAATTGTGTTATTTGTCATCTATGGTAGTAAAAAGGGTTAGGATTGTAAGATAACATGTTTTAAAATAATAACCCAAATATTATAAGCAAAAAGCTTCCATAGAGAAAAAAAAGTGTTAAATTATTTCATATGGCAGTTTTAGTATAAAAATTATTTATTAAATAAATGAGTGATTTTTACAATTTTATGCAACTGTTCACCATCATCATACAATATGACATTCCTAAACCTGTTACCTACGAAACTAAAAAAAAGAATAAAATCAATACATTTACATTTTACACTTAATCTGATAAAATGTTTCAAGGAACCTAATAATAAAAGATTTAATTACATCAAAGAGTAATTTTCCTTTTATTATACAGCCTAATGAAAATACAATATCCATTTTGGAAGCATTTCAAGAGTTATATTAGAACATTTTCTGTCATCCAGAAGTAGATAATATAAAGAAAAACAGCCTACGCGAAAATAGTAACGGATTGATTATGTTTGTTGTTATTCTTACCTGAGAATCTTTGACATTAGATGAAAGCTTATTGGAATTAGTCTGCATACTGGTTTGGTAATTGTTATAGGGAACACTGGCAGCGGTGTACAAACCACTGTTGCCGTAAACCGACGACGAGTTCTAGACAACAAACAAAAAACAGTTCTTCTGTTGTCATATTTGAGATTTCATTCACAATTAATTCAACCAAAAACACATGCGTTTACTTTTTCACTGATCAAATACAAACACCCGATAGCAAAAAATAGTCATGTTTTTCAATGCCATGATTATGAATGGTGTATTCACAAACATCACCAATAAAATTACGTATTTCACAGAGTAATTTTTCTTCAGATCCATTTAATGTTTGTATATAGAGTTGTTTCATTCATAACTGGATAAGACAATAGAAAGTGTATTGGATGAAATAAAATGTTATTTCATGACAATCTTCAAACCCAGTCCAGTAATAGCAGATAAATGTTGAGTTGGTGGTGAACAGTAATCTGATGTCACAACAGATATTTGAATATTTATCATCTTGCTATATTAACATATTAACACTAGATGTGGAATCCGTGTCATGTCATTTTTTATAGTGGCGGGAAATGCAGATTCCACATCACTTGATATAATTGACATTAATCACTCGTAACTCTTTCAATACCTTTTTTTTAAATTTCATTTCCCAAGAGTAGACAATAAGATGATTTTTATAAAACCTTGCAATTTTATAAAATTTATTTTGCGCGAATTAGCCTTACTTTGATCATATTCATCCCATCATTAATGTGTTTATGACCAATTTTATTATAATCAGTAGAATTGTTTTAAAAAAAATATATATCCCAGTTTTCCTCGTCTCGACATTATAAATAATTTATGGGCTAACTAAAAATGTCCTTAATAAAACGGGTGTTTCTTTGAATTATTTACGACAAAACAATCAGAGAATGATACAGGTGCCAACATGGACTATAGTAGACAGTGCAATGGACAAAAAATTATTAATTGACTAGTTGGATCATAACAGACGGTAACTTGAGATTGCAAACGAAATAAAAATTTGGTGAAAAGTTAATGAAGACAAATAATATGGATAACAAACGAAAAGAAATTCCACATCCAATTGTGTTGTATAGATATAGATAGACACAGTAATGCTAATTAATGATTACTGATAAGTTGTAACAATATAGAAAAAATAATGTAAAAATCACTGACTTTTTTTACATCACTCATCTATTAAAATAATAAAACAGTAAAAGACGCCTGTAGGATATTAAAGAAAAAGCGTAGTAGTAGTAGTAGAAAAGCGACAGAGTTTGTTCAATAAAATTTTCTAGTTTTAAAAAGCAATTGAATTATTAAAATATGCTTAGTAAACATTTTCAAAACAAATAAAATTCCACAACAAAAATTTCATGGTGCATAAAAAGAATTCTTTGATTCAAGTGACGGACACAAGGTTCATTTACCCATAGATCTGATAAAATATTTTTTTATACTAATAGGTGATGCTGAGTGACTTTTAGATGAATATCATCATGATTTATTTCATATGTATGTAAGTATGGAATTTCATTCGTTTTGTAATCACAGCATAATGTTTTGGTACACTTTTGAATGCTGGTGATAGAAGAAAAACGAGAAGTCTGATAGAAATTACAGTTACACACCTGATACGTGTTGATAGGCTGCGTATGCTGATATTGGTTGAGGGTATTCGTAGGCGGGTATGTGACGGAAGCGTTGCCTGAGCCCAGACTCTGTACTGCTGTGAATGATGGTACACTCGAGTTCACCTAGATTAAATGACAAGAGATTGAATTAGAACAGATATAAAATATTTAGTCAATATTCAACAGTTCCTGAATAAAAACAATAATATTGCAGGTAGACAAACTAGTTAGAGTTCAATTCTACCCAGTTTAATCAATCGTTCGAATCACTGAATGGAACTTTTAAAAAATGCCCGATATCACAAAAACAGAAAAAGAATTGATTGATTGATTGACATACCTGTGAATATGGATTGGCAGGGTAGGCGTGATGAGGTTGACTGGGATAAGGTTGCTTGTACGTGGTTTGGCCAGGATACGAAGAGTAAACTGACTGCTGACTCACTTCTGAAGCTGATGATGATGACTTTCCAGTCAGCTGGCTTTCGATGCCTGTAACCAAAAAAAAAAATCTATATTGATATTGTTAACAAAATATATACAAGGTTCTTATTTATGTCGAAACACAAATTATAATTTTTTTTCTATTCAGTAAAAATAATATTATTTTAATCCGTGTCCACTTCCAATGAGGAGATATGGCTTTGCGTTTTATAGAGAAAAAATAGATTTTTTTTTCTGTTAAAACTGCTTTTTACTCAAGTTTGCTATACCACTCTTTTCAGATAGAAAACATAAATACAGTACAGGACTATATGTTAGCTAACTATTCCCACTACAGCCAATTTTTACACTCATGATACCTATTCCTTCAAACAGATTAGAATGAAAAAGATGCTCGTACTGAGCCTGAATTTTCCATAATGGAAAAATCAATGTTCTTGAAAGAGTGCTACACCGATTCCAAAAAATCACTAATTTTAAACGTCTGCACTTAAATACCAACCCCAAAAGGTAGCTTAGATTTGTTTCTTTACTTAAAAAACCAATGTTAAATGAAATGATACATTTCATTAAATAATGAAATGTAAATTACAAAATATTTTTAACTTTTATCATTGGGCTTTTTGGTGTTAAAGAAAGGTGTTGAAGATACCACTCCTAATTCTTTAGCCGTTATTGAAATAACACTCGCAATTGTGTGCTTCTATATTGTATCGATCATAATATACTTATGTTACTTTATTGTTCACTAAACTTAACCCATTCCCTGCTGAGTCACGTGGAAGATTTTATGACTGAATATTAAAAAAAATATATTCAGTAGTAATTGATGCTAACAAAAATTATGAAGATTATCAGAAAAATATGTTTCAATACAAAACTTAGCTCTTAGATGAAAACTTTAAAGACCGTTAGCTCTCTTATATTTACGAGTGTCAACTATCAATATACTGCAACCAGCTGTCTCAATGGTTGAATGCTGACAGGCAAAGGATTAATACTTGCTAAATCAGTTATTCTTTGTGAAATTCAGATAGAAAATGCCAAATGTAAAAACATAATTATACAAACCGTACCTCTTACACGTCTAATAAATACACATTAACAGACTTATGAGCATATGTTGGCCAGTATTGAAGTAAGCTTTAAATAATTAAGACAACAAGATGTACCGGCAACAGTCGCGAGTTGCTGCGTCACGTGAGTGGAGGGTTGCTGACCTCTAGCAGAGGTGGGTTGCGATTGTGCCTGCGATTGTGTCACCGATGCGTACTGTTGGCCTGCCGAGCTAGCCTGATCCACTGCCACCGAAGCTGACAGTGATTCTGATGTCAACTGCAAATTAACAATCAAACAATTTTTATCACTGAATTCACAAATCAAAATGAAGTCCAAATAATACTAAACAATACGAATGACTAAATTGATTACCATTTTAGGCATTCATGGAAGTATAAAAATATGAAATGATCTTTAATTCACAACGTTCTAGGATGTCATTGTAGTTATTTTTCATAATAATAAACAAAATCTACCTTTCTTGAAACAATATCTCAATTATGGTCCTGTAAGATACCAAATTTAAATCATTATTTTGTTTATAGGTACAATGGCAAGAGTACAAAGGTACAAAATTGTCTACGCCAAGCATGAGCATAACTGGCATTGTTCACAGTAAATTTAAACTATGTAGCAATGAATTGGAATTCGTACAAAGAACAAAAATTAGCTATCTCACAAATAAAATTGTAAAACAATTTCTAAAACCACTATGCCCATCTGTGACTAGGCCATTGGATCTATTAGAATTCCAAACTTGTAAAACGTGATAAATCTGTACAATGAAAGTACACTGAATCCAAAATTTTAATAATTCAAAAATTAAGAAAAAAAAATATTGTTATTGCTATAAAATAAGTAGTGCTTTTGATTTGCAACTCCGCTTTTTGATGAGCCACATATAGCATTAAGTGTCATCAATATTTTGTTACCTATATGACCCCATTTTCAATGAAACAAATTACCTCAACAAATTCACAAACGTAATAAATATAGCGATAATTAGTAATTCTATAAGATTTATCATCCGAAATAAAATGTCCAACTACCCATGTATTCAAAAATCTACAAGCAAGCATCAAAATTTTAAATTAGAAACAAATTTTTCTTAAGGACAAATTGAAAAATCACATACATATCAATACCACTACTGATAGGTAATCAGAAATTCAGTCAAATATATCTCATCAGTTTTGAGATGCCCTCTGTATAATTAGCTTAAAATATGTATTAATATAATAAGTTTAACGATACACATTCATTTTCTGTCTTCAATAGTTTATATTGGACTCAAAACTATTAATATTCAAACCATTGTGGCCCAAAGACATCAACAGGTTGAACAGCTATCATGCTTTAGTGCATATTCTACTATATAAAATACTTGACAAAAAACAAAATGTCCTACTGCTCACCACATGCGATGAATTATTTGAGGACACTGCATATGGTGATACATCATTGACCATTGAGGAAGCCGCTGACGTTTGTAACGAGTCTAATGATGATGATGAATTCTGTTGACCGACTGAACTGTCCGACAGGGAATGGTCCATTACACCAGCCTGGAAAACAGCCATTAAGGGTTACTTTTGTAATATTTTACAAATATTTAAAGTTTAATTAGCAAAAAAAAAACTATCGATATTACGTTTGAGTACCGCCAGTAGAGTGTCAAGATGTACTTTCGATAGTAAGGTAATGTTAGTCAGATTAAACAAAATGGTAATATTGCAAATTTGAATTTTCAAAAAAATGGGTTATTAAATGTTAGAGCAAATATTTTAAATATCTGTTTAACTGATTAATTATGCTTTCACCATTTTATTTATGAGAAATAATAATCGGCATTAGTGGAATAATAAAAAATAAATGGTTTGATTATACTTATTTCAAAATATTTATGCTTTAGAGAAGACTTGGAAAGACATTGTGAATATTGAATATATTTTCTTCAAGCTTTAAAACAAAACCAATTATGTGAATTTAGCGTTCATCTAATTTGTAAATCTAAAGCAAATGAAACTTCAAGGTAATGAATGTCTATTAGAGAAACAGTTAAATTTACATTCGAATCGTCTTATTGAACACTTTACATTTGAATTGTCCCAACTGTGTACATTTCCACGTGTTCATGACACAGGTTTCGATTTTCAGCATTCTATCACAAGAATGCAATATAAATGATACTCAATAAACAATTTGCATTGGTTATTGGTTAACTATTTGTCAGTTCATCACAAGTCATTGGACAGCATTCACCAGTTCCAAATTTTTGAATATAATATCAGCTGACTTTAGCCTACACACACCAATTACTTCCAGAGAAATGAATTTCATAGGTAGTTTGATCAATAGCAAGCATATAAAACTTCAAAGTTCAACTCGATATTCATCAGAAGTATTATAAGGCAGACTTTTCCACATATGGCAATTCTATGATATGACTAATACCACAATTCACTACCCTCAGAACGATGTCTATTCTCTAATTCTTTAGAAATGTCGTGATGGTGAGCGAGTTTAGGTACTGGGTAAAGATTTGTAATAAGTTATAATTACACTGTTTTTTACGCATCTTTATATGTTTTTGAATATAATGTATGTTGGTGTGAGTAAGTCAATGTCCGTTAGTTAACTGAGAATTGTAAAAATTAAATAATGTGATATAGCCTCAATCGATTGTACAAAATTATATCATACAACATATTTCACCTTACATTTCATTACGAACAAAAATAGTGTAGAGGCATTGTTGCATGTGTCCACTTGTTTCCAAAATACAGCATTTTCATTGGCTTGCTAAATAGCAAGTAAAGCAGTTATTTTGAAAAATGCTGTTTAAGTTTTCACTTCAACACATTATTTTTACTTTCACGAAGATTAATTGAGAACTTTAATTTATGAGCGAGGATGATGCTTTTACAGCAGCCACCATGGCTCCTGGAGTTAAAAAAAAAAACTTTATTTTTATACTTAAGTGGCGATACTATTATGTTAGTTTACATCTTTGTAGTAAGGGTCGGAGAATGACAGCTTTGGAACAGCTGGAAATCAATAGACACCAATTATCACAAAGGATTCTTAACGAGCAAACTAACATAATAGTATCGCCACTTGTCCAGCCGCTGTACAAAGGGGTGGTCTGATTTGCTTCCAGAAGGACCACTTCCGTCCCACATATAATCTTATTGTCATTGACACCTATTGTTTCATTTAGAATTTTGAAAATTTTGTGTCATTGTGTTAAAGTAACAAGCTAGGCCGTTGGAACAGGAGAGAGGATGTGTTGTGTGCCTTTTCTGCACAGCTATATATAGATAAGCAAATGTTAGTTTTAAGCATAGTTCTGACGATGGCGTGAGCCGAAATAGCTATCAACTATATTTGTTAAAAATAATTTTGTAGAACTAAAATACATTGCTATTTTTTCACCATGTTAATATCCTTTTGAACTATGATTAGAATTGATGATTTAAATGTGACTCTTTCACTTAAAAGATTAGGCTGTTTGGATTTGTTTTTTTTTGCTAACATTGTAAGTCATTCTTACAAAAAGAAAAAAAGAGGGAATCCAACACAAAAAAAAAACTTCAAAATTTGAGTTTTCTCCACAATTGTATAATAAATCGGTAATACTCCCTTATCTAAGACTAATCAATCATTATCAAAGCACAAATCAAAAAGAAAACGCTATTAAGTTAGATCATTCCTGTTCTATCAAAAATAGTATGTAAAGAAATGTGTTTCAATATTACATAGAACATAAAAATGTTCATTATGTCCAACAATGATCAATTACATATGTTTTTATAAAACAATCATCTAACGTAACCTCACATTTTTATTTGAAATGCTTGATAGGATCGATTAAAGTGAGTTGTTCATAATAAGAACTGTAAGATAAAAAAGGGTTAGGAAGTTTACTAATTTATTTGGTTAACATGAATTGCAGAATATAGAGTTCGTAGTTCGATAAACTATTTTATTTCAATTGTAAAAACATTTATCAATTGATCCATCCAATTATTGTGATGATTAAAACATTCATCATTCAGTGAATTATTTGGAAAAGAGTCTCTATAGTAGATAAACAAAAGCTCAGATTGTACCCCCAAGAGTGTGGATACCAGAAGATCAGCTGAAAACAATGCTTCTGTCAAGACATTGTTCAGAACAATCCATTTGAAAATGAATTGGCCTCCACAGTCGCCTTAATAGTGAGGTCTACACCAACAAACCAGAAGCACTTGGTAGCACAAAACATGATGTAACTAATGAAATATCAGTTGAAATGTTGTAAAAAGAAAGCCGGCATTTGGGAGACTAACAGAGGCAGACTAGAGTGCAATTCCAAACACTCGATGATATTACATTTATCAGTATAAAACCATTTTGTGTTTATTCTATCAAATTATACAAAAATTAAGTAGAAAGCCTCCCAGCAAATACCCTATCTTTTGTTATCAGCAATAACCCATCATTTGAAAATATCAAATTTCTCAAACGATTAAGAGGAATGAATGAGAGATCGAAGCGCCAGTGTACTTAATTCATGCTGGCACAGGCTGTTATAAAATCGTTAAAATCAAACAGTACAGTTAACAGAGGTTCATGCAATCAAATGAACATAACTTTCTAACTGACCATCAGACTCGTTACGGTTATATATCACTACAAGAGAAGACGCTAAGTAGACAGTGTCCCATTTCTGATCAATTACATAATTTATAGAGATATTTTAACCATCTTCTTACATTAGAATTGAACTTATCAGTGGGTGTGGCAGAGGAAGGGGCAGTCTCAGAGAGGAATCCAGTGGCATCTGTATTGAAGTCCATCGCACCAAACTGAACTCCGAGAAGACCCACCGATGAGCTGTCTAACTCACCTGGCATCTCTACCGCACTGGATGGAATCTAAAACATTAATTATTTCATATTAAAACAATCACACTTTTCCCACATAAATACAAGTATAAAAACTATCACACATTGGTAAAAACATAAATTTATATACCTTTGAAGGCGGTGGTACTCTTGCTCTTTGAAGAGGTTTCCTTTGGTTTGACATATCAGAGCCGTACACACCATAATTTGAGCTATAACCTGTAATAAAACAAAAAAAAAAAACACAAGTTTATATCAAATCAATGCAAATAATTATCAAACCAAGAGGTTTATTTACTTAATTTATAAAATAAACAAATCATAAAAATGATAATTTATTGTTTATTTGAAGGAATATAAATACAGTACCACCTCTATCCTAATAATTAACAATAATATACAAGTAGTAGAAACGTAGACGATATACTTTGCTTACCTTGTTGAGAGTTAAGCAAGTTTCTTTCTTGCTTAAGTGATTCAGACTTTTGTTGAGTAAGTTGGGAGAGGTATTGAGACTGCGCAGCCGATAGCGTACTAGACACGTTCAACGACACAGGACTTTGAGCCTGAAAGAATAAATGAAACATGTCACACCTCACTCACTCAGAGACATAAAATAACATTAGTAAACTAAAAAGTTTTTTTATCAACTAATAATATCTAAATAAACCGAGTAGGATCAATTTATTAAATGATTTCATTCATTGATTCATCATATTGTTAGAAGATTTAGCTGTAATGGAAGAATTGTTTGTAAATGTCAATATTTGGCACATCACCCTTTAATCAGATATTCAACACTCCACTGGAAATCTCCTCGGAAAAAGACTCAAATGATGATTCTTAATTGATGCAAAGATTAAACAGTAATAGCAATCTATAAGTCTGTGCTGGCAATCATACCTTAGGCACATGATGTGAGGTTGAATTGGCATATCCATACACTGCGGGATCTTGTGTGAGATTTTGAGGCGACTGCTGGTGAATTTGTTGAGAAGGAGGAGGGGAAACATTGCCCATAGACATAGCCATAGTCATTCCCATCACATCATTGACGTTTTGTTTTAGATAGTCAGAACTTACACCAACACCGCTGCCACCCATGTTAAGATTCACTTCCTGAAAAGATTACAGATGTGAAAATGAATTGATATATTATATTGCCGTGTTCTTAATAGAACTCCATTAAAATAAGGTAAAAAAAAAAAAAAAATAAGCAAAGTATTTCTGTATTTCGCTCTAGATTTTTTATTATTATTAACAAAAGGCTATATCACAATAGGTTTTCAAAAATTAATAAATAATGCAATTTTCTTGAAATTTTCTGTTATTAGAACATTTTCAACGTGGATATTAAATATTTGTGAATCCTGTTTGTGTTTCCTGAATTTTTCAAAAATTAATTTAACAGTGTTTGTGTACGCAAACCTCATAGTCCTAGAGGCACTATGAGGTGGCATCTTGATGAATATGATTCAAAACAATGTACTTAATACAATTTCATAGAATCTATTAACACTCAAGCAACCGGTTCCGCGTTCGCGCGGAAATTGTCGCAATCGGTTAACGACCGGTCCCGTGTTCGCGCGGATTTCGTCTCGCGGTGCATCTTTACGTCTGCTGCTCGAATGCATGATACATGTGGATATTTTTTTTTATTTACGGCTTAGAACTGTTTTGTTTATTGTTCTACGTGTCTTTCATTCTATTTCTCCGAAATTTATAGCTCCAAATCGTCCTTGAAGTAAACAATATTTGCCAGTTCCAAAAGTTTTCTATAATTACTCTTGGACTGTAACAAATTAAGTTTTTTGTTTATCACAGCTCAGCAATAAACTTTCATTGTTTATTAATCATACAAAAAAGCATTATTGATAAAATTTAAGTGATTATAATTAGTAATAGAATATTATTACTAATGATTAGGCATTAGTAATAATATTATATTACTACTTACTTTTTATTATTAGGCAGTCAGAACATTTAAATAATAATATTTAAATGTTTATAAAAATTAATAATAATAAATGTTTCAATGTGTATTGGCTAGTAAAAGAAATATTTTGTATCTCATTGTGCCTCCTGTTCCTGTTGTAAATCACTGATGGATGAATAGTAAGCGCCTACCCTGACCCTAATTCTCGGAAGTGTAACAACTCTCCATAAATATTTTTTGTCGATGACTGTTTCGTATTTTATTATTTGAATATATTATCATTGCATAAGATGTAATCCCTAAAAATATCTTCACAAAATCATGATAGTAAAGGTACAGGGACCTATAGTATATGATTGATTATCAACATATCGATAGCCAATAACCATTCCGTTTTGAGTGACTTATTTTGAATGGATTAGTGTAGGCAACCCGACAAAGACCATTTTTGACCAAAAGCAATAAAACTCTTGAGTTATTAGACAGAATGGTTTCATTCATTACATAAAAAAAGATGTGAAACATGTTTCTCGAATATTTACAACTTGAGATCCAGTGATTGTGAAATTGTAGGAATATCTAATATATATTGTTATTTATTATATAATTAAAATTAAACTAACACGGTGAAAAAATAGCAATGTATTTTAGTTCTACAAAATTATTTTTAACAAATATAGTTGATAGCTATTTCGGCTCACGCCATCGTCAGAACTATGCTTAAACTAACATTTGCTTATCTATATATAGCTGTGCAGAAAAGGTACACAACATCTCCTCTCTCCTTTTCCAACGGCCTAGCTTGTTATTTAAACACAATGACACTAAATTTTAAAAATTCTAAATGAAACAATAGGTGTCTATGACAATAAGATTATGTGTGGGACGGAAGTGGTCCTTCAGGAAGCAAATTAGACCACCCCTTTGTGCAACGGCTTGACAAGTGGTGATATTATTATGTTAGTTTGATCGTTAAGAATCCTTTGTGATAATTGGTGTCTATTGATCTCCAGCTGTTCCAAAGCCGTCATTCTTCGACCCTTACTACAAAGATGCAAACATTTAGGGGCTGAGTTTGAATTTATATTATGTGATTCATTAATAACGTGATTAGCGAATTGTGAATCTGTTTTTTTTTATTATTGAATGATCTTACAGTTATCATCTTACATAAGATACATCTTTTTATAGATAATTTTGTAGAACTAAAATACATTGCTATTTTTTCACCGTGTTATAATGGAGTTCTACCAAGTGAATGCCAATTCAATCAATAAAATTAAACTATATCATGAACCCGCAATATCTTAAATATTTCAAATTGAAAATATGTTTAGTGCCATTTACCTAATTGACAAAATTAAAAAACAGATGTATATATTCGGCTTAGAAATATGCTGAAATTGTGACATAATCAAATCGTTTTTTTTTATTTAGTCGATGATGACCAAATATCACACATAATTACTTTGAAAATATCAAAAATTATATTGTTTGGCTCTCAAGTTGTGCCGAAAAACGCCCGCTTTCGGCTCGGAGTCTATTTTTTGAGACTCCCGACAACCGAGTGATATGAGAATATAACAGAAACAAATAAACATATCCATAGTTTGAGAAACTCCATATTTAATAAACACACAATAATGTGTAACATGGTGTAGGATTTCTAAAGAATTTGACATTCCTTTGTGGGTTTATATGAGTGTTAAAAGATTATTTTTTTTGATTTTTATGAAAAAAAAAATTGAATCATGCATTTGTAGCTTGATAATTTTATTTTCAAGCCAATTGTTTTTAAATTACATATATTATACAATACTCTAAAAATACTTCTTATTTTATTAAATTCACTCAACTGAGTAAAAAGTTATAAGCATAATAATTGATGTCGCGAGAAATAGCAAAGTATCGAAAAATATGCGGTGATAAGCGTTTTTTCTGCGCGAAATGTGCGGTTGCTTGAGTGTTAAAGATAAAACTTGGGAAGACAGCGGGGTTTAAACAGAAAGAGATAAATTTAGATATAATCCATATCAAACCTGCTGCAAACTGTTTCCAATGCCCGCATTAGGATTATTGTGCTGCTGGAGTGAATTGACATCAGCATTGTGGTGATTGAGGATGGATCCATCAGCGCCAGCAGCCACTGGGGAATCACCGGGTCCCCCAGCAGAAGGTGTGAAGACTTTCGTATCTGCCAGAGAACCCGACCACTCCTCATTGTCCCAATCTTCTGGTGACGGGAAGCCATCCGCGCCTACTTTTCAAAGAAATTTTGTTCAATTGAATTTACTAACATCATTGATAAGCGGATGGTTTAAATGATAATTCAATTACTTAATGCTATCTCAAAAAAATATTGATTTTAGAAATGGTATTTAAAAAGATGTAAATCATTAAAATTTCAGTCACTATGCTCATGTTCAATAATGATAGCATATATCAGTTGCTTTTTGCGGATTTCCATTAATCAGTTCAACTTTGTACATGTTTTCAGGGGGCAATAATCAATTAATAATAAGATATGCATACCTTGACCATCATTCCGTTGCAGGTCCCAAGGCGACTCATTGGCGGGCTGTGAGTAATGTGATGATCTCTGCCCTCTCATTGGCCGTCCGCTTCCTCCTCCTCTCCCGCCCCTACCGCCTCTGGAGCCGCCCCGTCCGCCTGCACCAGGACCGACTCCTCGGGTGTTACCGCCTCTTCCTCCCCTTCGTGAACCCATCCCACCGCGCATTGGCCCTCCCCCACTGGCACCACCGTCCAGATTATTTTGACCATGACCATCTGTGTCATTACTGTTTTGATAGTCACCACCTCGCCCTCGGTCTGAAAAGATGATTTTGTCAAAAATGGTTAACCTTTCCAGGAGTAACTAATTAATTTTAATCGTGCTGTGAGGAGTGAGTTTTTTTTACATAAAAATTATAAACGTTTTTTAATCAAATCATTCTAATAGAATGATATAAAAATAGTATTATCGTAATAAAGCCAGTTGCATAATCCAGGGATCACAAACCATTGACACATAGCACTTGAATATATTGTCACAATAATTGTTGACATATACCACAAGTACGTTCATACTCCTTTACGAAAAAATCGCGCCGACGTACTAATACGTCCATACTCCTGTAAAGGTTAAGATGACAATACTTTAAATGGCACCCACTTCAAGACAAAAAATATATATTATAAGTTGGTGCACTAAGCCTGTGGAAAAAGCTCCACAGCCCTTCTATCGCATGGATAGTTAGTAATTAGTTTTACAGATTTGTAATGTTAATTATTTCACCACCTTTCACATAATATAAAAATATGAGTAGATAGAGGTACATTGTGAGGCCACTAGCATAATCTAGAGCAGTAATGACCCAAAGCCATTTACAAGCTACGGAGCACTCGCATAATTGTTTTTCTTTGATACAAATATGCTTCTGAATTCCCAATATGTCTTTTAGTGTATGTAGTAGCATAGTTGTACTACTTTGCTTAACTATTTAATAATAATAATTGTAACTATGTCAACAAATGAAATAGATGTACAAGTAGTTCAGAAAATAATTCAAACATTGAGGACCACTCACTGTCAAGGGTTAAATAAATAAGATATGCAGAAACTATTATATCATTGTAGGCACATTAATATTAATTAAATTACAATTGTCCTTGCAAAAGAATGCAAAATGTGTAAAGATTGACAGATCATACATATTCACTGCAAAAAAATCTGTCCCAAAATTGGTTGACTGGTTAATTTAACCAGTCTACCACTAACAATGTATGAGTGAGTCACTTCCATAGTCACCTCATGCTCAGAGCAGTGGACAAAGATGTTTTCATGCATTGTGATGATCTTATTTAGACATGATGTCAAAAAATCAGGACACAAGTAAAAATTTAATTAAAAAGATTCAAGACAAATTATGTAAAAATCCTACAGTATGGTTATAACCTGTGATAAGACTACTGATTACATAGTTTTCCGTAGTTTGGCATTCAAAAGCTCATTTAGATATTTGAGGACAGTTGGGTATGATTTGAATAAATCTAATATTATTTGCGACAATTGTAGTAGTTAAAAATCCATTGTTACAGCCCATATCATGAATGCTTTCATATGGGATTGAGAACATGAACATCTATGATCAAAAGCCACATAAACACAAAAATTTTCAGCATACTGGACATCACAATCAGATATACCATTGATAGCCATTAAAATCATAAATTTAATAAATAATTTAAGATAAGTACTAACGGTGCTTGAAATTTGAATTCTTTAAATTTAAAATATATGTAACAATTTATGGAAAAAAAAAATGACAAATGAAATGTAGTAATAGCAACACATTAATAATGGTTTACATGGTCTGGGGTTAGATCTTGTCCTTGGCATCGGTCGGTTGTCTCGTCCAGTTTGGTCTTGTCTGTCAGCTCCATTCCCGGTGCCCCCCTTGGCCCCGTCTCCTGAACCAGCGACTCCTGCACCCACTTCTGGAGACTCTCCTTCACTGCCAGACACTAAACTGTTGGCAGCCGCTGCTACACTCTTTTTTTTCTTTTTCTCCTTTGTCTTCCACTGACCCTGAATAAAAAAACAAGCATGTCATATTATATAGTCAAAAATAATCATTTTTCCAAAATTCCTGACATGTGCTATTTTTAATCAGAACACGTAATATAATCTAAATCAAACTGATTGTTACGGCGATTGACGTTGATACGGCGGATATTCAAATCAACACATTTATTATAATCTATAGACGTCACTTGCACGATAAGATTAAGGCAACATTGCGCCGCTCCTATATGAAGGGAAATCCTATATTATGGAAAGGAAAATCTTATATTATTGTTAAATTAAATAGAAAATAAAAGAAAGGTATTGAATTTCATTATTGGAAAAATTACTTTAGGTGCCAATTAGCATATTTGATTATTTAAAAAAAAAATTTCAATGTATATTTATCGTTGAAAGGGCAAATAACAAATCCGCGTACCGGGCTTGATCTCTATATCTTTTTATGCAGACAAAAGGTTAAACACACAAATTTTTGTAGATACAAAAGTAGCAGGCGTCATTTCTATGTTTTTTTCATATAATTGTATACAGCAACATTTAATTTTGAATACATACATATATCAACATGATTCCATTAATTATTTATTTCATATTTTTCCTGTCAGACATTTAAAATATTAAAAGATATAAATTTTGTGTACCACATACTTGCTATCGATGCCAAACATTACTAATCATACATTGAAGTGAACTGAGGTATTAGGCCCTCTAGCCTCTGAGGGCTAATCAGTGACTAATGTCAACAGTGCTGAAAACCTCAGACCCATCTATCAGCGCAAACAATCAAATAATATATAAAATCAAATTGAGAATAAATTTAATAAATCTGTATTACGGTTTTAATAATAAGATACATCAAAGTATGTGCTGATAGATTGGCTCTATAAAGATTTTCAGTAGAATTTAGGCAGGCCGTTCGATTAATCCTGTGTGCTTAGATAATTATAATATAATAAATTACCTGTGATCCATCAGCCTCCTCGAAAAGAAGATCACAAGCTTTGAGAAGATCATCATCACAGTCATGTAGTGCAGCACAAACTTCTTCCTCGGAGCGTCGTGTGGTTTCCATTAACTGTGCGACCTTGTTACGGAATGAGGCCGCCAGATCGTCGTTACTGGCAGCACCACGCTAACAACGAAAAAGAGATTTAATTTAGATAATCTCTATTAATGATCCAACTCAAAAATGTAGGATAATATGACAGATAACAATATATTCACATAGAATATTGTATTAAAATTTAACACAATTGACAAAAGCTTTAAAAGTTATGGACAGAATCCACCCACCTGTGATTTTTCCGTGTTCTTGTGTGAGACATGGTTGTGGTTGTGCTTGAGATGTGTCTGCCCCCCTGAAGAACCCCCTCCAGACCTCGTGCCGCCTTTATTGGAAGCCCGCGCCCCCAAGCTCATCTTTACAATATTTACAGCCACTATGTACAAACTAGCTGTAACAGAAGACAAATTTATGTAAGGTTAGTTATAATAATTCAAAATTTAATAAAAAATAACTCATTAATTTAATCAAAAATGTAGACGGATTTTAGTTATAAAAAATAGATAATAAGGACCATTCTAATTTTGGCAAAATTGTAACAATACCAGTGAATTGTTAATAAATATAATATACTGCCGACAATGCTCTCACAAAAGCATTTAAAAAAAAAGGTAATACATTCCTTACTGAGCCATCACATAAAGCATAGGTAGCTAACTTTTTACCTCATGGACCCCCCCACCGTTTCCTTTTATTTACTATGGGGTTCATTGCCTATTGAACTTTTTTAAGCTTATTAACTTCAAATGTGGACACTGTCATAGGATTGTTTTGTTGAGTGATCAATGTAAAAAAAGAAAAATATATATATTTTATATTCATGTCTTTACTGAAAAGATAATATGTTCAATGAAACTAAAATTTAAGTAAACATTTCGATTCAAAACGAAACAAACATAAGTAAAAATATTACTGAAAATGAATAAACGTTGTCAATAAGAGGGATGACCTGATGCTCCGATATCAATTGGTGAATATTTGGCTTCAAAGTGGTGACGTCTATTGATGCATCTGTGTGATAGAATGCCTGAAGATACCAAAAGGCAAAACTTGAATCGTTAGCGACAAAACATGAGGAATCATACAAAGTTGTAAAATTTCAAATTACATCAAGCACCTTGAGCGGATATCATAAATAAGTGAGGTATAGTTTTTCTTTCGAAAGATTGATAACTGCGCTAAAATCTCTTTGCACAAGGAACGAAGAAGGAAATACTATCAAACTTTCTTACCATAGCCCATAGTACAGGATAAATAAGCAACAGGAATATTTTTCCAAAGCCAGAACCATTGGTAACCTTTTCTAAACTTTAGCACGAGTCCATTATTTGATCTTTACCCAATATAGTTATAAGTTGGCAGAAAGTTCGTTGAGCAAACCTTACTACGCTGAATTATTATGCATGCAGTCTAGTAAATTGAATCCAATCTGCGGATCCCCATTTTTTTCTCTCCCTGAAATAGACCTCCTACGAGTCTATACGGACTCCCAGGAGTGGGCCACTTTGGGAACTTATGATATATAGGATATTCCAACAATGAATAATTTAAAAATAAATTCAAAAGGTTTGGTGTCTAAACAGGCTACAGGTACAACTATTTACCACACAAACTAACCGTATCATAGTATGTAGTTGTTTTGATTCATTATATTAACGGATAAGATTCAAAAACACCTCAATAAAAAAATTGCAGAAATTCTCCAGCCAGTTAGTATGTTAGAAGACATCGGAGTGATTCATATACATCCAACAAGACTAAAAAATACTTCAATTATTTTTTCCTTACGTGGAGCACATTTCCACTATGATAAATCACTACATAAATAGAGGAGGTAATATGTAGAATTATGGCAGTGAAAATCTAAAATAGATAAATCTAGCAAAAAAAAATATAATAATGAACTCAGCATTGAAAGCAAGAATCATCAGTTTCATTTCAATATATTAAAATCCCACCCGCATATATTTAACTGTATGAGAGCACAAGCAGCGTGCAAACTGAAAGCAACTCAACATAAGTTTATTGAGTATTTCCGCAAGTCCGGTTATTCCCAGTTGAATTTTTATTTGCTAGCATAAGTTTGATGGAGATAACTGAGCTTGGTTGACAACGCTCAATTATATTATCACTTACTCCCTGTATTGATTGGTGCATACTAAACACAATCGCATTCCTGAAGTACACAATGTTGGTTTTTATTGAAAATGGAATGTTCACTCTTTATCTATAATAGTGATTGAAGGAATAACACAACTGAAAATTAAGGAAACCGATAAGAATTTGACATTTCTTCACCTAAAACTGACCATTTCAAATAATGCCCGAGTGATCGAAAGAAACAGTGAGATATCGCAACACAAAACAAACAATGCCCATGTATCAGTGTACTAACAGATAACCCAAAAGATTACAAATATTATTAGTCATTAATTTCAATATGTACAAAATAAATATTTTTTCAAACCAACATAATATAGATTCTAATCATTGAATCGAGCGTCAATCATAGTGGCTGTATTAAATAAAAGGCTGATTTGACTATGCACTGCTGAAAATGTCTAAAATCGGCTTGAAAGAAAACTCCCATAGAAATGTCAACCAGACAGAATAAGAATTGTTTTGGGCTAAATTTACTGGATATTTACGAATTTAATAAGCAAATGTGAACAATACCAAGTTTTCCTACAAATTAGGACGGATAAAAAGTATACTACAAAATATACTCAGATTGATAAACGGAATATAAATAAGTCGGACGATTTTATCAACAAGGAAGGTATGACATTGTATAGGCAGTTTTCATAGCGGTAATTGCTGTGTCAGTGCAACAGATCCGTCAAACACTCGGCTTAGCGATATTTTTCGTGGGAAATACGTATTAACGTTGTTTTCAGAAGAAGTAGACCATCATTTCATTCCGAAAGTAACTAGCAAACAATGAATCACAGACCTGAAGGAGAGAAAATGCGGCAACACTTTTCTCATGGCCGGGAGACGTGATTATATAAAGCTGATATCTTACATCAGTAGGGATTAATTTGAGGTATTGAATTGACACAAAAATATAGGCCGCAGGGTTGTTTTTCTATTTGTATTCGACGGTAGACTTGACCTCATCGGCACCATGTGGAGGGACGCCATTCTTAACGCAACCATGGAAATCATTGTGACAACTTAATAACTCTGACAAATGCACTAGATCGACGCCCACACTTCCATCTTTGACAGTTCGATAGATAATTAAATATTTCACACATTAATACCTGTAAAACTGGTAGCGATTCACGTTTTAACAGTAAACAATGCAATATAAGACAGAATTAACCGTACCTGCTGAATGCGCTCAAACGCAGTCTAGTCACGTGACCAGAAATTTTACACAAAATGGCCAAAGGCAGTGATTGGTTGACAATGAACATGGCAAATTATTTCTTAACCTTGACAATAGGTGGCTGGCTGTATGCAATAAATAGTATCTAATTAGTTATATTCGATAAACAAATATAATATTAAAATCAAGGATTTCATTTATATCTTTAAAAATTTTAATATTTACAATAACTTGAAATTTGTCCGAATGGTTTAATGTTGTAAAATGTTTGTAGTTTTTTTTTCTTACTTTTTTATTGTGATTATAAAGCATCAAATTTTTTTCAATATTACTTATTTCAGCGACTTTTATATAATATTCGTTTACATTGAAAATTTTTTAAATTCAATTGATCTTAATATAAATTTTGTAAGAATCCATACATTATGTAAGCAGATTTGTGATTGACGATAAAAAATGTATTTTAAAAAGCAACAACGCTGCTATTATATTTTAAGTAAGTATTTCCTTAAATAAATTGTATATGAGTGTTTTTTTTTATAATTTCGGGCACAGTGAAGATACTAAATATTCATAAATGAAATATTAAGATTAAAAATCAAAGATGAAATAGGGAATAGAAAGTTCAAAAAATCACACACAAAAATAAAAAATTAAATTAATAATAAATTATATAAGACTACAAAAATATTTAACTAATCGTACTTGGTTAAATTTGGCATGTAAGTGGAAAACAATTTTTAATATTTATCATATTCTTCCTAAAAGAAAGAAAACTTCTTTGAATATTATTTCATAAAAGTTTCACTTTTTTATTTTGTTCTTGACGTTGTAATCAAATCATAGACTAGAAAATATATAAATGCATTATTAGATATTTTATTATAGATATTGCAACATTCTAAAGTAACAATCCGGCTTCTTGACACTTTTCTGCTATTCATCGTTAAACCGAGAATTGAAAAGAAGGTATTTAAGTTAGTTAAGAATTTCCTCAAATTTAATCTTTTCATATTTTATGAATTTTCAGTTCAAACGAATTGCATTCCCTTGTTTGGTAATGGTATATTTAGTCTGAAAATCCTGCATCATCATCATCATCATCTAACTTTTAACCTAGAAACCCAAATACTGATCATAAACTCATATAAATCAAAATTTACGATACGTTCAGCGCAATGTATCGAAGACACCGTCAATAATATATTTTGGTATTGTTAAACCATGTATTCAGATTTCACGATTCCCATGATTCTTGAAAAATTATTTTACTTTAATGAACAATAATTCTTCACTTAATTTTGTTAACTACATAAAATTTTCTGTCAAATGTTTATTTTGTGCTCATTTAAAGTCGTTATTGCTTTATTTGTTAATTTGGATTTCTTTAAATATTTCAATCATTGAATAACTTATATTGAAGGTATTATTTGGATTAAAAAAAGTTTTGTTATTTTAAATCTAGTCTCAAATTTTTTAACGAAATTTTTCTTTTTTATTACACTTTCAGTAATGTTTTAGAGATCGAAAACATTATTTGAACACATAATCGCCTGCTTTTGATATAAATTTTGTCTCATTAACTCTTTCCACTCCATAACATAGTTTTGTATTTATTGTAAATGAGTATTAGTTGTTTTTTTTTTTTAAATACAACGATTTTTTTTTCTGTAGTATAATATATCATGACATTTCGATGTTAAATTTAAAATTAGTTTTTGACTGTAAACTATCCAAACTTTTGAGCGCTTCTTTAACATCTTATTTTATGCAGAAATGAGATGAAGTAATTTCTTTGGAGAGAATAGTCTCTCCTATGTATAGACATATCGTTTTCTTTTCGATCTAACCAAACTAGGTGTAATACTACAATCACTTTGCAATCGATATTTATTTGAATATCCAAATAAATTGCCTGATTCTATCAGTCACTATTGTTACTTCTATCATATTAAATTTTGTTTGGATTTATTTTTATGGTCTTGATGTTTTAGTCAAAATTTGTTTTTGTTTTGTTCTTCAAAATTGTTATTACGCATGATTTATTACTGATTGAAAACTATCAACTAATGTCACTAATTAAATCTTTGCATACTTTCGATGGTTTCGGTGGTAACTTTGTGGAAGTTCATTTTAATATAAAATTTAAAATAACTTTGAACTTCATTACTTAAGCAAGCTTTGCGATAGTAAGTCTGAAGATGCCTCTGAAAGAGGCGAAGCACGTGTCACAGTTAGTTACACAATACATGGAATAATCAAAGTTATTTTAAATTTTATGTTAAATCTTTGCAATTCATTCCTATTTATTTGGATAGTGTTGGCCTAGGACAGTGGTTGGCTAACTTATTAGCCTTAGAGTCAAATTACAACATTACGATTTAAAAAAAAAATTGAAAGCCAAATCTGTTTATTAATCAAGCAAACCTTTATCATAATTTTAGCACTTCATTAAATTATGGGTACACTAAATAAAACTTGACTTCATACACAATAAAGATTTTATTCATTGATAAAAAAATAATATGTATTATAGGAATCCATAAATTTATGACAATCACTAACAAACACTATCCATGCTGTGAGGGGTGAGTTTTTTTTACATAAAGATTATAAATATTTTTTTAATCAAATCATTGTAATAGAATGATATAAAAAAAGTTTTATCGTAATAAAACCAGTTGCATAATCCAGGGATTACAAACCATTAACACATAGAACACTTGAATATATCATCACAATAATTGTTGTCATGTACGACAAGTACGTCCATACTCCCTAACAAAAAAATCGCACTGACGTACTAGTACGTATCCATACTCTTGGAGAGGTTAATGTGAACAATGTCCTTACATTTTCCTTGTGAAAGTTTAAGTAATTCAGGTTTGTTTGGTGTTATTCTTAATTTTAGGTACGATTCCAGGTTTCCATCAATAAGACGACTTTTCAGTTTACTTTTGATACAGTTCCCGTGAAAATTTGTGCCAGAGCCACACTTTTGGTAGCTGACTACTGGTCTAGGACACCTAGACGGTCATTTGCCTAAACTAGACACTCAATTCATTGTAATCAATTGTAAACTTAAATTGCATGTCCATCAAATTTATCAAAACCACTATTAATGTTTCATTGGTCAACTACATATTACTTTCTTATTCAAATCGTACAATATTGCATATTTGATTTGTTACATATTAGAAAAAATAATCATCAGGAACATCTAGTACTAAACTGTCCTATATCTTTACTGTCTGAAGTTTTTAAGTTTCTCACAAGTTAAATTAATCACATATTGCACTTGTTTCTTCCAGATGTTTCTCACACGTTCAGAGTATGACCGAGGTGTGAACACTTTCAGCCCAGAAGGCAGATTGTTCCAAGTTGAATATGCTATTGAAGCAATCAAGCTTGGCTCAACAGCCATTGGAATCTCCACATCTGAAGGTGTTGTTCTCGCTGTTGAGAAGAGGATTACCTCTCCACTGATGGAGCCAACTACTATTGAAAAGATTGTTCAGGTGGACAAACATATTGGGTGTGCTGTGTCAGGGTTAATGGCTGATTCTAGGTTAGGAATATGTGATTTATTTTAATATCATATATCTATTAATATAAATCAAAATTGATCAATACATTCAAATCATTGCTAATGAAAAACTTAAAACCTATTTTTGGTATACTGAAGTGAATTTTTATGTGAAGAATTATGTTTTGTATCTAATCTGTAAAGGACAGGACATAGTCTCATCCATTTTTAGTTAATTTCTTGAATTTTTTTTCTCCTGTTTAATCAATACATATATATACATCGAAATGATTTAAATTATAAATGTAATGATAAAGTTTAAAATAGCAATGAAAAACTATTCAACCACTTGGACACCAATGACTTGCAGGCACCCAAACAACACGAGGAAATATATGAATATCTGTGGTTTTTTCACATGATAGAAAATAAAGACATCATTAGAACGTCATCTGATTTTCAAAATTTGCTGATGTTCAACGATTTTCATGTTATTCATGTTCAATTGGAACAGTTATCACACAGGGCTGCGCCAATATTTTTTTTCTATAGAAATATTTGTTTTTGTGTTAGTCCTCAAAGGATTTACTTATAAAATCTAGGTATTACCCCGAAAAAGTTGCGCGACACCATTGAATGAGACAAAATTCAAAAATTCTATCTTTGTTTTAGTCATTACTAATTACATATTTTTAATGTTTATGTAGTCCAGAAAAAAATAACTACACCCATCCCTCTCTTAACACGGTTTCGGTGAAAGAAAAATATTTTTTGGCATTTCTTAGATGTGCACACAGCTGTGTGAAATTCTAAGAATAATGGTATGGGTATACCGAGAATAGAACTGCGCATTTAAAACAACAAATAGTTCCTGAAATATATAGACAATACATCAGACATTTAGTCTCTCGTTGCCCACTGTGTTCACTCATTGAATCCTGACAGCTGATAAAATAATTACTGCTTATAATTTCACAACTATTCAAGATATACTTTTCTTATTTCTAATACATATTTTTATTATTTGTGTAATGGAATTTTGGATCAACTCAACGATGGACATAGTATGACTGATATTGCAAAACAATTAAGTCTGAACTGAATAATATATTTTATTCGTATCATTATAAATCAATAAATTTTCATAAGTTCCATCTACCTGTTTTTTCTTAATATCCCTAAAAAAACCTATCCCCTTTATTTCTTACTTTTGTTGGTCTCGCTTAACACGATTTCGCTTAGCAACCTGATCCAGCAGAACCTACATTCCGTGCTAAGCGAGGGATGGGTGTATTATTCTTACAGTTTTTTTTAAAAACTTTTTGTTAAAAAATATAAAGAACATTGTAATAAATGATTTTCTATGTGTGCATTTTCTTAAAACAAATTGAAAATAGTGGCGTCCAAAGAGCTAATAAACCTTTTTTTCTTTTTAGAACATTGGTGGAGCGAGCACGTGTCGAATGTCAGAATCATTGGTTTATTTACAATGAACGTATGACTGTTGAATCGTGCGCTCAAGCCGTCAGTAATCTGGCCATTCAGTTTGGTGACAGTGATGAGGACAGCGGTACAGCCATGTCTAGACCTTTTGGTGTTGCCATTTTGTTTGCTGGTAAGTAAAATATTTGACTCTATCTTGCTATTAAAATAGTCTATTAATTTTGTCCAACCTAATAATCCAACTATTTTTGAGTCATATCTTAGGTATAATGTTTTCTTTGTAAAATTTTTAGGTATTGGAGAGAAAGGACCGCAGTTGTTCCACATGGATCCCAGTGGGACCTATGTTCAGTTCGATGCTAAGGCTATTGGGTCTGGTAGTGAAGGTGCTCAGCAGAGTTTACAGGTTGAAAAATTTTGTTGTAATTAGAATGAGCTGTATTTTTCTATATATCTCTTGAATTTTTTTTAACAACATTAGATGTACATCTTTCTTGTGTTATAGTTTGAGGGATATCTATTTTTTTTAACGCTTTCTGTTTCATAGACATATATGTTAAGTGATTGAATCGACAAGTCCATACACTGCACCTTTCTGTGATCCGCTCTATATGTTGTTTTAATTAATATTATCCGAATTGCTTGTCAAAAAACTTTTATTCATTGATTTTTACCTTGATAGTTGATTGTTCATGATAACATCCCTCCCAATCTGTATAAGCTTGAAAAAAGATTTTCACTGTCATTATCATTAGTTAACTATTCCATGTTTATTTTCTTATTCTTAGAAAGGTTGAATTCTGTTCTATTAGGAGATGACAAGTAATGCATTCGATTTTAATGAAGAGGGTTTGACAAAAAAAAACACCCAGCACATCTCTGTTTATCTACTGAAAATATAAACAAAGAAATATTCTTTTCAGGAAATGTTTCATAAATCAATGACCCTCAAAGAAGCCATTACATCAGCACTTACGATCCTGAAACAAGTAATGGAAGAAAGACTTTCTGAAAATAATGTTGAAGTCGTTACATTGACACCAGGAAATCTTTTTCACATGTTTACAAAGGAACAGCTGACAGCAGTAATCAAAGATATTCCTTAAACAGTTTCCATTCCTATGTTGTAACTCAGGAGTTTTTTTTTAATATTGGCAAATTGAAGTGTAACGTATTCAATTCAATTTTCTAATGGGTTTTTCTCTGCAGACTCGGTTTATTGGTATGTTAATATTGTTTTTCTACATATATTCACAACATAAATACCAAGAAAACATAAAAAAAAGGTTTGGTTGGTTTTTATTTGAACAAACTGTATTGGAAAATTGATTTGAAACACGTGAAAATAAAATGGAATTTATCAAATTATTGCTTGGGCAATGTTGTCAGTCTTTTAATATGTATTTTATATGATAATAAAATGAGAAAATATACCTTAGCTTAGCTTTTGATTATTTTTACTAACCCACCCGCCCACACACAAGAATATAAAAAGATTTTTTTTGTTATGCGTCAATCTAGGAAGAATATAACATACTTCTAGTAGTGAATATTTTACTGGCATATTAAAACCCAGCTGAAAATTTTGAAAAAATTAGTTCATTGTTATTTTCAAAATCTATTCTTATTTGTTCTTATTTCTTAACTCTGTGGGGCAATGGGATCGAACTTTACATTCTATGTTTGTTCCCAAGGATAAAATTTTTGTCATTTGGAATAATTAAAAAAATGATATTACTGCAAAATCACTCTGCATTTGAATTTTTCTTAAAACAAAAATACAAGATTGGCAATCAATAATTGACTATGCATTACTTGGAAGCAAATATACACCCATGCCCATCGAAGAATTAATTATAAGCTGTCATTAATGAAACGGTATAAGTAAAATGAAATTACATCCATTATTTCTTTAACATGGCACTTTCTTATGACAGTTCTTGTCATTTTTTTTAACTAAATGCTGTTCGAATTTCAATGTCAAATTCTGCCCATGCCATTTAACATAATATCTTTAATTTACTTTAATGATTAAAAATCAATTAGAACATCTGGAATGTTATGCCAATAACTTAAGATTATTTTAAGATATTAACCGAGGGAGCTGGATGGGAATATCAAATTTGTTGATTGAATTGCTATTCACTTGGTAGAACTCCATTATAACACGGTGAAAAAAATAGGAATGTATTTTAGTTCTAAACTAAAATACATTGCTATTTTTTTCACCGCGTTATATCAAATTTGAATTGCTTAGAGTCGGTATATTTCTTCATGTTGAAATGTAGAGTTTTTCACACTCTTCAGCAAAAAAAAATAAAGATTATCAAGTCGGTAGTTATAACTATTAATTCAGATTTTAATTTAATAGGGGTCTATATTTTTCGTAATCTTTTATACATTTAAATAATGTCATTTTAGTGCATCCATATACTGGAATGTCTGAGGATAAAGCGAGTCTTTTCCCCCTTACTGCGTCAATGACAAGATAATAATCTTCAGTGCTATTTTCAATGGACTTGTCGGTAACTTTGTGGAAATTCATTTTAATATAAAAATTTAGAAATGTTCCTATCCCCATCCCCTTTGCTTTTTGCAAAATGGAAAAATTCCAACAACCATTTTGTAATTTATCATTTTATGATATTTGAATGATTTTTGTTCTATTACTTATGAAACCTTTGTGATAGTAAGTTTGAAGATAGCTTTAAGAGAGGCGAAATACGTGTCACAATTAGTTTTACAATATGTAGAATAAACAAAGTTATTTTAACACGGAGAAAAAATAGCAATGTATTTTAGTTCTACAAAATTATTTTTAACAAATATAGTTGATAGCTATTTCGCTAAGATTCACAATTCGCTAATCATGTTATTAATGAATCACATAATATAAATTCAAACTCAGCTCCTAAATGTTTGCATCTTTGTAGTAAGGGTCGGAGAATGACGACTTTGGAACAGCTGGAAATCAATAGACACCAATTATCACAAAGGATTCTTAACGAACAAATTAACATAATAGTATCGCCACTTGTCCAGCCGTTGTACAAAGGGGTGGTCTGATTTGCTTCCATAAGGACCACTTCCATCCCACATATAATCTTATTGTCATAGACACCTATTGTTTCATTTAGAATTTTGAAAATTTTGTGTCATTGTGTTACAGTAACAAGCTAGGCTGTTGGAACAGGAGAGAGGATGTGTTGTGTGCCTTTTCTGCACAGCTATATATAGATAAGCGAATGTTAGTTTAAGCACAATTCTGATAATGGCGTGAGCCGAAATAGCTATCAACTATATTTGTTAAAAATAATTTTGTAGAACTAAAATACATTGCTATTTTTTCACCGTGTTGTGTTATAATGGAGTTCTACCAAGTGAATGCCAACTCAATCAATAAAGTTATTTTAAATATTTTTCATTTGTTCTTGGAATATTATGCTTTCTATAGAAAATTAGTTCCATTTGTTTTTCCAGAAATGATTTTACACAATCCAATATGCTTACACATTTACATTTTAAAAATATTGAATTGAAATGATTAAAAATTGGAAAATTATATGACATAAAAAAATCACAATTTGTAAAGGCATTGGCAAAAAATAAAGGAAAATGATACAAAAAAACGATGAATCTTTGACTACAAACATTGTATTATTAATTATAGTGAATGACAGATATGTGAATCAGAAAGACTAGCATCTGAATCCAACAAAAAAAAAAATGAACGCCAACTGAAAAAAACTGATACAAGGAATATAAAGAAATATTGTAATTGAACAAGTTGAGCTCGATTTTCAAAATACTAATTTGATATCTTTTCTGATGAGACTTGAAGTTTGCATATTAGAAGCTCTTCCAGATATAAAAAAAAAACCAGTGGCACTCTACACACATATAGCTAATTGAATTAAAAGTATAAATAATGTGAAGACTTAAACAACACAGGTGAGATAACATGCCAAGTGTGATTGGTGCACCATATTCTATTGGTTGAATTGGCATTCACTTGGTAGAACTCCATTATAACACGGTGAAAAAAACAGCAATGTATTTTAGTTCTACAAGTTTGTAGAACTAAAATACATCGCTATATTTTCCACCGTGTCACCATATTCTATGTGAAAATAATAAACATAACTTTATTTGATTTGAATATGTGTATTTTACGATGCTACACAGTAGCAATTTTATTTAGAACATTAAGGTTATTGAATCAATTTCTAACAATTTTCTTATTTTTATAATATAAACAAAAGATTATTATCTATCTATAATAAATTTTATATATTTTACACACATAAAAACATTTCGACAATACTGACCATTTTTGACATGATTGCAATGGTAGCGTTAAACATTGGATTGCTCCATAAATAATATATATTATTTATTTTACCTATTGGTTTATTTATAACATAAATTCTAAGCCTTATAGATTGATTTATCTAATTATACCAACAGCATGTAATTTTATGACTGACAAAACTGGAAAAACATGCATTTGACAGATCTGATTAACAGTGTCATAAAATTAACTTCAACATGGCGCGGATTGTGTTATAAATTTGTATTGGTTCAGTACACTATGAAGTTTTTTTGGATCATGCAAGGTCACATCACAATGTATTGTGTCAATTTTGCTTACACAGGCAGTTATGTTGCAGCTGTTAGTAAATCTTTGAATTCAAACCTCAACAAAGTTCAATCTTATAATTCATCTGACATAATTAGTAAAACTCATCAATTCATCAAATTTGTTTCTATAATATATCCAAATTTCTGTACACAAATGGACTACTGATATATTGTAGTTTACGTAAAGGGAATATTAATTTAAAATACATTGTATTTTGTAAGCTCAAATCACAATCACTCAAGTTTAATGTAGTATTATTATGTGTTTGGCAAGTGAATAAAGACAACTAAGTCACAACAATCAAACTTTATATTATTCTGATGAATATCTCATTACATTATCATTTATAAATGATAATGTAATCCTGGACGAAAATTTTATATTTGTTTGATTCACAGATGTGAGACATTTCATTATTTAATTGATGAAATTGTATATAAATGATAGATAGTGTGATTACACTTAACAACACACTGTATGTAATTGGGAGAACTACTTGACTTGGGAAGAAGCAAAGTGGAAGAATTCTGTGCTCTGAATAGGGAGCAAATAGTAATTTACTCATGTACTGCCAACATGATGGAAAAAAAATTAACGGCAAAAGTTATATTCTGTGAATTGAAATTTATATTGCGCTTGAACTGCAGGAATTTTTAAAAGTTAGACCAAATAATTTGTATAAAAAAATATGTCAAAACACAGAATATATCTTTTCTATGTCTTCCTATTAACAAAAATAAATATGAGTATAAAATGAAGTTACCATAAAATTGAGCACGAAAATAGCTTAAAATTAAGACACTCTTAGATAAATAAAATAGTAAGGTTTTGTGGAAGAAGTGGCAGCGGAAATTAAATATAGATCAAAAGTAAGTTAATTCACTGATTTGGCAGTTGCTAGTGATTATCATAATTATAATTAAAATTATATTTAACATCATTGACAATTTCTGTTAATTAAAGGTTTCAATTAAAATAAACTGCAATTTTTAAAAAGTATGCAATAAAAATGCTTTGATTAGTCGATAGCCATGGTAATCTCAAAAAATGATGGTGTAATATTGCACCACAGTAATATATAATATATTTTTTAAAGATTTTTTGTTTGGATTGTATATAAAAAGCTTTAACTTTAAATAAGTGGCTTGGCAGAAATCGCAGCCACAAAATATTGGTACTATATAAAAAATTCATATTGCAGTATTTTTTTTTTCTTAACGACACGGCTGCAAAACATTTCATTAAAAACCGTATAATGCTAGCTATATCATATACATAATATTTAACAGTATTTTTTATGTACGATTGGATTAAAATAGATACACTTGATTATTTTTTTTGTATGGTTTATACATGTGGTAAAATAACTGGGTTGAAGAAAATGTAGTTTTTTGCATCAGCTGTAAATTAAATTTATTTCTTGTAATTTTCAATGTCTTTTATAGAAATGGAACATATCACTCATTTTTATTTTTCTCTATAGTCCACGAGATGTATATCCGAAATAAATGAAAATCAAGTAAATATCGAAGCGCAAGTAACAATGATGCATTTAGCTATTCTTACCATAATAATTGGCTTTTGTAAATGGAGACCTAGGTTGATGAAAAGATAACATATATAGTAGAGGTGCCCATAATCTATATTTTAATATTGGTCAAACAAGTAGACTAAATTTTAATAACTTAAATTCAGGGAGCTCAACTTAAAGAGTTGAACATTGGCTTTATAGCGAAGAGTATTTTTTTATAATCAGTTATTAAAATTGCATGGGAGAATTGAACTATTAGTGTTGTTTATTTATTTTATATATAAATCAAGATTTAATTTGTTTGTGTGGATTAGTCAGATGCCAAATGTGACACAGGTAGATGAAATTAACTATGGATATAGTGATTTTAATGTCCAAATTAGAGTATAAATGGCTATTAATATTTTAATGTAATTTCTATACATGTGATATATTATAACATAATGTTACACTTCCATCTAACAGAAATGTGGCCACCAAATTAAAGAACGTGCTGTCAGGCAGAAGCAACCAGTTCTTAGTTATTTAATTAATAGATACAAAAAAAATTTAGACAGTTTCTTATACAATGGAATTGAAAGGGATCAAAAAAAAATCTTTGACAAGCAATAAGCGAAATCCAATCTTATATATGCTGTTTTCTGTTAATAAATATATTGATAAGAGATTTTTGTTCTATATATTAATTTAACTTGAACTCACTTTTTCCAAAATTACAGTATACGTAAAAATTGTGGATACCATCGCAATATATTAATTGGTTTATTCAGTAATATAATACCATACAAAGACATCACATTTTAAATTTTATAAAATAATATTCAATTTTATTTTCTTAATACATTTTTTGAGCAAGGGATTTCAAAATAATGTGGTGCAAATAAATATGCGATTTGAGAAAGATTGAATGATTATTTTATGAAATCTTACAATTAATACATATTACAAGATTTTATGTACAGTAAGTTTTCTTATTATGTACATCAATTCTGTCAAGCCAGTCTTCTAGTTTATAATGCAGAATAATTTCGAGCATCTATACAAATATTTATTTATAATTTTACCTCTATTTATAGTGCTTTTGGTGCAGTTTTATAAGAGCAATAATTGTCAAAATATCTAAAACTAAACTACACATTAATGTGGAAGGATTTATTTTACCTTTTTTGAGGTACAATATCGGAAGACAGGAGTATCTCCTCAATAAAATGTCTATCATATCTTTTACGTAGACTCTGTGGGTTTTTAAATTTGCATATTGCATTAATTGATGATGAAAAAAAAAAAAATACCAAAAGCAAACAATATTCAAACTAGTTAAATTTTCCATGATTCAAGCTTTCTAAGGATTACATATTCCAAAACTTTTTATACATTCAAAAATGATAGATTTTTTTAAGAGTTGTAAAGTATGTTGATTGAGGATTTCAATAGTATAAAGACTGCGAAATTAAGCAAAAAAAAAACAAAACTCAACTTCTCATATAGAATCAGTCAGATACACTGTTTATTATCGAAAATACACGAATATAGTTAGTTTAGCTAAAATATTTGTATATGAAAGTTAAATAAGAGTATATATCAATAATAATAATAATAAAAAATGATATTCTTTTACTGCATGGTATATTTTAAATCAAGGTTAATGCATAGCAACGCATTTCATTTGTTAAATAACAGTATATTTAAAATCAATATAAAGTTAATGACGCATCATATTTTGTCACGTTGATTATGATTTCAAGAGATGTCACTGTGTGCACAAAATTTTATATGATTTAAAATAGTCAACATAGGTTAGATATTGAGTATTCAACTCTCTATGGCCAGCCAGCCTTGTGAGTCCGAGATTATGGAATCTATTAACCTGCTAAAGGCTGTGATTCAGTTATCTGAAGAAAAGTATAAAATATTATAAAACTGGCAAGAATAGAGAGACATAATGTAATTTCACTGGTGATCTTTGATACAAAAGAAGAAGCATGACAAAGTAAAATGACAGCATTGCAAATTAGACCCATAAACCTTGTTATGTGGATATTAGTACATGAGCATAATTTAATAAAAAGGAAAAGTTACATTGCATTGACACAATATTACACTGCATGCTAAGATGTGTCTGAGTATTTTAAATTTGTTCAATTAGTTTCTTCCGCACTAGTGCTCCTGCTAATAGAATGTTTGATGAGGTTGCCAAGAGATGGCACCCCAAATCTTGTATGCTAGAATGTCGGTGCGTTCATTATAAATATTCTGTCTTCTTCTTTTTTAATCCACTTCAGTAGCTTGTCGACGGCTGCAATTGCTGCATATTTTTCTATCAGTGGATCGAATGTGACATACAATTCGAATCCCGAAGTCACCTTCAAAATCAAAAAGTTATTAATTATAAGCTAGAACAAAATCTATTGGTCACGAGAGTTCAATGTTACACTATCATTGAATAACAAGAAGAATGTATGTTTTGAAAAGAAACTATCTTTCCATAATTTTTTTTTTACTGATCATAAAATGTATTGTGGAAATAAGTACTAAAAAATGATTATGATTTGCAATATATTTATATAACTTGAAATATTATGCCTTTCTATCAAGAAGTGACAGTAAACACATTAAAAGTGATTAATATAATCATGCAAAACATTTCTACACTCGCCATTTTGGAGAATATTAGTAATAACTATTGTACAATATATTAGTACCAGCCTTTTTTATGAAAATATAAATAATCATACCCAAGCCAGGATTGTTGTCTCAGAATTGACTCGATAGATAAGTTGAGCAGGTCTGGCGGAACAATGTATCTGTCCACAGACCGCGCGATAATTGTTCAGGAAATTCGTGTTGGGCAATTTCCAATTATCGGGTATATTTGAATTATTTGCTTTGGAGCTATCATCAGATTTTGATGAATTTTTTTCAGCATCGCTTATCTCCTGAGCTCTACTAGTGTTGTGCTCAACAATATCGGAACTGAACAACTGTGCTGTAGATCGACATTTGTAAATGAAATGCCTCATTTCTGGGACCCCGATGTGCCTAAGGGGTTTGCTAGTCGGCAGAGTTCTGCTTTGTAACATTGCCTCATTAATTGCCTCTAGACAATTAGTCCTCCGTAATTTCTGAAACAGGTGAACAAAAAAATATATTGTTTAACAGAAAACACTTAGTACATTATTTTTCTTTGTGATGAATAATGAAATTTAAAGCATACTTCGGTTATTGTATGCTTTGCCTGGGAGAGAGGGTAGAAAGCATCTCGCTGGACTGTAAGCAGCATCAGACAAGCTTGGCAGTCATCTGAAAGATAGGACACATGTCCATGGAGAAATCCACTGAAAATATATACAAATTTAAAGTCAAATGATTTACACAACAAATAAAAAAAAAACAAGAATGAAACGAGACGCAAACTACGAGAATGCCAATTTATAACATATTTATTTTTTATAGTTACCAGGTATATATAAATAAGTAAAACAAATATATGCACTCAAAGACTAAGTGTGTTTTCAGATGTCTCTTATGTTTCGATAGTTCAATTACCTTGGATCAAATTTGGGAAGGCAGATAGGTGTCCAGCTCTCAGCTGTTTTGAAGGATTCTGAACTTTTGACGAGATTGAAGACTAGATGAATATCTGACGGATGAAGAGTGTACTTCTTCATTCTAACCAATGTAATCAATTGATTCCCAGCCATAAGAATTGCGAACACCAAATCCTAGACAAACAAAGAAAGAATTACGAGTGACAACAATTAATGATCGTTAAACTTTTGCAAAATTTTATATTTAAAAAATATGAATGATATTTTTACAACTCTATAACATTAAGGGAAATAAAAGAAAAGTATTGAGATTAGTTATCTAATGGTAAAAATTGATTTGATTCCGACCATTTCTTATTTACTATTTTTACCATATTGAATTTGAATTGCTTATTTTAAATGATGCTAAAACACAGCGAAAAAAACACATGGAAGGATATAATATTTTAATGGTATAAATTTGGAATTAGAGTTTCACAGCATAGTTAATTCTGTAAAATCAAAACACCAAAATTTTCACGGACTATACTATATTGCTGTTTGCAAATATGAATGATTTATTTATTCATTTATTTTTAACTACACGGTAAAAAACTTACAAATTAACATTTCATTGCTTTTACACCGTAACATATTTAAATATAAAGTATTGGAAAATTATGATGAAGTTGCTTAAGTATTGTTTTTTGGGCACATTTAAAATTTTACGAGCAGGGAACCACTTGACTTAGTACGGGAATTGATTACGATAATGATTGTTGAAAACATACCTTTATTTTACTACAGGCTGATACTATTGCGCTTGTTATATTGTCACGCATGTTTGGAGCTAGTGGTAAACATCTGAAATACAACATTACGGATTACAATAAAGGACAGTGAATCATTAATCAATGATATTTTTAGAAGAATGCTGATGAAAGATAGCAAAGAATATGAGAATATTTTAACATGTTAACAGACAATTCTTGAAGAATTTTTTTCTTAGATAAAAAAAATTAAAGTATTAATGATTCTATCATTGTAAAATAAATCTGCCCTGCAGCACTTACCTTACAGCGCCTAGTAAAAATGTGGGATCTCTTTCCATAAAATTGAGCAAGTGATCTATTAATCTCTCCACACCTGAAAGAAGTCTTCGGAGATCGTAGTTGCGCCTTTGCTCGAAAATTCTTGTCAGCTGGGATAATGTTAATACGGAAACAATTTGATTGAAGACATATCTAAAATAATACAATATAGCTTTTGGTAAACCAATGAACATAAGAAACATTGTAACTACAAAGTTTTTTTCCTGTTCTCTGACCAGAAATTTATACACTAAACAACCCAGTTGAAGCAATATTAAATTGAGTAAAAAATACAATTATTGATGATGTTGTTATTTATACTGTAAATATTATCTTTACCTACCCTAGCTTCCAACCAATTCATAATAGAAAGCTTAGGGTGTTAGGTTCTCTGAAAGACAGTTATCTTTCTATGTTTATTAGTGACCAGACACTAATAGAACTTGAGCAGTTAATCCACGATTCCTTCGGGCTGTGAGGTATAGCTTTTGTTATTTTTTAGATTGGCAGTTTTTTTTTTAAATGCTGCTTTTTTGCAACTAAGCTGACTGGTCCTATTTGATGATCTGTATAACTTATTAATACATAAACGACATTGGTGATATATTATTATTGTAATTTTTTTTACATCTGATGAATCCTGTCTGCTCAATATACATATCATATAACCAAGGTTTACAGATTACTGACGATGTTGAGCTTTAACAGATCATTTAATGTAATGAAAAATGCATTTAAATAAATAGCTACCAACATAAAGAACATGAATAGAGAAATAAGTAAATGGCACGGCTTCGCCAGTCTAATTTCACTATAGACTATTTTAAAGGTAAGGCTCTATTGGTGCCCAGCCATTAATAAATATGTGAATAGAAGTCTAAATATATTTTTTCAATTTTACCAAGCAATTGAATTACTTACGTTAACTGTAGAACTAATTGGGTTTCATTCTCCTTAGTTTTAGAGACTGCTGCTAATATAAGTGGACCTTTGATTAGAAAAACAACTATACATGAAGGTGTGTGAATGGATCTCATGGTATCTTCTCCTGAATTGTGAACAACATTAACTAGAGCCTGAATTATCCCACATAATCCAGCTAATTTATCTTCATTACCATATCTGGAAAAGAAATAAAAATGGTACAGTATTTATTATAAGCGATTGAAGTCAGTTTGTTATTAGAAATTTTCCTAAAACTATTTTCAAGATCAAGATTTAAATTAATTCATAGGTACCTAGAATATATTGGTTTTCCAGCATTACTCAAAATGAAAACGTGTTTGTCCTTTCCTAACCACTCCGAATTATGAAGATAGTCCTCTCCATTCAAACTGGATTCTGAACTGCTACATTGTTTTTCTTCCACAGACTGCAAGCTAACGTCACTTACAGCTCTTGACAAATTTGCCTGAAAGATATAAGCTGATTAAAATGATGGAGGTTCGAATAAAATATTAGACAATTATGGCTTACATGCAGGATTTATATATACAGTGAAATCTCAATCTTACGTTACTACATGTCTCATTTGTTTTATATATTCACGGCTATAAGAGGATGTATAAGATCAATGTTAAATAACCTCACATTTATCATTCCCCAATTTATTGATTTCCTCGATCTATCATCTAAATGTTTTGGTCCCTTATTATTATTTATCCCTTTAATCGTTTTCGTTGAATATTTCCTGTTCCATCATTAACAGAAGCATTATTGGCTTTAGAAAAAATAATTCAATTTTTCATTCTAAAGATAAACATGGCCCTGTTAGAATACTAGGCGAGTTTAACACATTAAAATTTGATATTGAAATTCCATCGAGCGCCTTCCGTCAATATCATAGATTACAATTGTTCTACAATGTTTTCTTTTTATATATAAAATTGTAGGGATATTATATATTACAATTATATTCATCTAGATTTATCATTTCCAGTGGAGTAATATTACTTAAAAAACCTGCTTTTATTAATGTCTTTGAAAAATTATAATCAAATTGTATTATATAGACAGCAGAGGTTGAAAATATATTACTTAGTGACGATTATTTAATTTTTTTTTATAGACGGGCAGTTAGATGATTCATGATTAAATTGGTCTGGAAGAGGTTTTCTATGAATAAAAATGGACTTCGATATTTTAAAAATAGTGAAATATGTTTTATTGAACCAAATATTACTTCCACTATGAAACGAAATTGAAATAGTCTGAAAACATTTATCTAGAAAAAACCTACGTCTTCACTTTTGGCATCGGGTTTTACATCTTCTTTACTCTCTAGTATTACAGTACCATTACAGTCTTTAACGTCACTGATTTCTTCTTGTATTTCATTGATTGTACTGTTAGTGCTCAGGCGCATTTTCCGATCCTCTAAGCTAGTACTCATTTCGTTAACAAACTCCTCGAAAGAGTCGGTCGTCACCAGCATACTTTCTTTGCAAGCGCCTGGTTCTATTGCCAACTCTCCGTCGGGTACACATTCCTCTACTAAAATGGGTTTTTTATCAACTTCCGCGGAATCATTTATCTTAGATAATGCTGGTGATTGGTTATCCATATCGATGGAGATAATAATTAATGAAAATAATCAATCAGAACTGTCACATTACTGAACTGTCGGACGTAGATTTTGACATTTCATTGCAATGTTGCTAAACTATAAAATATATAAACTTTGTTGAGTGTTGCAAACATATATTTCCTATTTATTGATTGAATTGGTATTCACTTGGTAGAACTCCATTATAACACGGTGAAAAAATAGCAATTTATTTTAGTTCTACAAAATTATTTTTAGAAAATTGGTTGATAGCTATTTCGGCTCATTTCGTCGTCAGAACTATGCTTAAACTAACATTCGCTTATCTATATATAGCTGTGCAGAAAAAGCACACAACACATCCTCTCTCCTGTTCCAACGGCCTAGCTTGTTAGTTTAACACAATGACACTAAATTTTCAAAATTGTAAATGAAACAATAGGTGTCTATGACAATAAGATTATATGTGGGATGGAAGTGGTCCTTCTGGAAGCAAATCAGACCACTCCCTTGTACAACGGCTGGACAAGTGGTCGGCACCTACGACAATAAGGTTGGCACCCCTATTAGGCCGGTGGTATCCTTTACGAATACTCCGACAGCTAAACTGGCCTATTTGATGAATAAAATATTTAAAGATAAAACTAAATTCAAGCCTACACATAGCTTAGAAAACTCAATAGATTTAATAGACAAAATCAAAAATAGACAATTGCCCCCGAATAGTAAACTCATCTCATTAGATCTCACTAGCTTATTCACTAACATTCCTGTAAAGGAATGCTTGGGAACGTTATATGACATATTAGAAAAATCTAAGTTACATCCATTTGAATCTGAAGAGATTTACTCTTTAATTCAAGTGTGTATTGAAACGAATTACTTCAAATTTAACTAAACATATCACCAACAAAATGACGGGTTGCCAATGGGAACCCCTCTAAGCCCATTACTTGCAGAAATTTTTATGGACAACTTCGAATCTAAACTTCTCGAATTAGATAAAAATAATATAGTATATTACTACCGCTATGTAGACGATATCTTGATTTGTTGGCAAGGCACGGATAGACAATTAGATAAATTTCTACAGAAAGCTAACTCTATACATAGTAATATTAAATTCACACTAGAGATAGAGGTAGACAGCTCCATCAATTTCCTGGACTTAACCATTAGCAGAGTTAAAAACGGACTCACTTTTAAAATTTTTAGAAAACCTATCTTTTGTGATACCACAATTCACGCAAAATCCCTCCACTCATGGAATCATAAGCTTGCGGCTTATAACTCCATGCTCCATAGGCTAGTAACTGTACCTATGAGTCAGGCAGATTACGACAAAGAACTGCATACTATAAAATGCATATCCCGTAATAATGGTTATGAGATAACGACGATAAATAATTTATTATATAAAAAACCATTAAATCTAGCTAGAAAACTCATTTACCCGAACCCAATACAAGATAACCGCTTCTATAAATTTATTAACTACCTAGGTAGCATTAGCGAAAAAATTCATCGGGAGATTAAAAACTCAATAAACGTAGCTTTCAAGGTCAACAATAACTTAGGCAGACATCTTAAAAATAGTAAAGATAAAATCAATAAACTGGACAGAAGCGGTATTTATAAAATGTCCTGTGGCTCATGTTTATCCGTTTATATCGGACAGACAGGTAGAAGAATATCTACTCGAGCTAAGGAACATGTAAGATCATTCAACAGTAAAAAAACAGATTCACAATTCGCTAATCACGTTATTAATGAATCACATAATATAAATTCAAACTCAGCCCTTAAATGTTTGCATCTTTGTAGTAAGGGTCGGAGAATGACGGCTTTGGAACAGCTAGAAATCAATAGACACCAATTATCACAAAGGATTCTTAACGAACAAACTAATATAATAGTATCGCCACTTGTCCAGCCGTTGTACAAAGGGGTGGTCTGATTTGCTTCCAGAAGGACCACTTCCGTCCCACATATAATCTTATTGTCATAGACACCTATTGTTTCATTTAGAATTTTGAAAATTTAGTGTCATTGTGTTAAAGTAACAAGCTAGGCCGTTGGAACAGGAGAGAGGATGTGTTGTGTGCCTTTTCTGCACAGCTATATATAGATAAGCGAATGTTAGTTTAAGCATAGTTCTGACGATGGCGTGAGCCGAAATAGCTATCAACTATATTTGTTAGCTATTTCGGCTCACGCCATCGTCAGAACTATACTTAAACTAACATTCATAATCATAACATCAATAACAAAAAAATAGCAATGTATTTTGTAGAACTAAAATACATTGCTATTTTTTCACCGTGATATATTTCCTATTTTATGAAATGGAAAAAAAGACTGTTGCTGTTGGATGTAATATTCTATAACAGATAATGAAATATTATAAATAACAATACTGAGGAGCTTTATCTATCTTTTTTAGAAGTTGATAGCATCAAAGTGATATATTTACAGTATGAAAGTTTTTAGTCTCTTTACACGACCCTAACATCATGTTCATTAAATTATATAAGTTTATAGGTACATTTATACAAATCTATTCTTAGTAAGAGTTTGATATTTTAATGGTAGCGAATAAAAAATATAATTATAGGGTCCTATTTTGGCTTCGGTTGAAAGAAATAGCGAAAACAATAAGCTTATTACTAATTCTACCCTTTTCAATCCATACTTTTTTAAAAAGGTGACTGATTGTGTATCAAACTATTTTTATGTTATATTTCTACAGAGATTCCATATGGCTCACATTGAAAGCGGACATAGCTTAATAAATGTATAATATAACTCTTATAACACATATAACTCTTTATTATCCGAGTGAATTTTATGGAATCCTAATTTATCATTCTACATTTACTCTTTTCTTAAGTGTATTTTTTATTTTGTATAGTCTTTGTGAAATATTTATAAAAACAATATTAAATTATTCTGCATTTGATTGCATGCTTATATATTTTCAGATATTACTATGATTAAATTAAATATTTCTCATCCCATTCAGAAGAATTGAATTATTCAGCTTGTCTCAATCCTTGTTGAATATTTGTAAAACCATCCATAAACTTATATAAGCCGAGCCATAACTATTGCATTGAAAGGACAGTGACTCTAAACATCATCTTATCATGATGTTAATATGTTTGTTCTAATGGTTCATCTTCTAAGCACCTATGAAAAGAACATTAGGCTCTTTTGTCAAGTCTGTCATACTTTTTTTCCTCAGTTGGGGCTTGATTGAATTAAATCTTCCTTTGTTTTAAAATACTTAAAAGCATTTGCAAAGCAGGTTATTAATTTTGCCATGTCTAATACTCACTATTCATTTAAGAAATTCGTTATATTTTTTTTTGAATTTCTAAAAGCAATTTTGTAGCATCAGATTAGTTAGAATTGTTGCAAGAGTTAATATATCATAAAATTTGAATACCGATTAGTTAATATACTCCATAGAGTATGGAGAGTAGTTAAAGTTGTGTTAATTAAATTATAATATCATATTATTTAAGTCAAAATCTTTTTATACGAACCACTGTCGAGGTGTAGTGTGTATATCTTTCTTTCATATATAAATTGAATTCACACTCCGATAATTGGCATTCTACTTGGGATAGAATATTATTAGGCAAGGGTAGAAAATGCACTTATATTCACATCAATTTTATATTCAAACTTATGTAATTTGTACAATGTTTTTCTTACAACTATAAACAATTTGTGGGAAAATTGATTTGATGACAGATTAAACATCAAGAATTCGGTATGACACAATTTATTTTATCAAACACTTCATTAAAGATTAGAGCATCATGTCCATTACGTAATCCAGTTGAAAATTTTCTTCAGCCCTTTGGAGTTTGTAGATTTTTATATATTCTATGTTTTGGTATTCATAAAATTTATGCAAAACTCATTTGTGAAATTAAAATATAAAAAAAACATGTGTTCCATTAACTATTAGGGAATAATAATTAATGTTTGTTTTTTAAGTGTGCGGTTGACTGAATACCAGTTTTATTTTATTTGGTCTGCATCACTGGATATGGCATGCAAAAATTGTAATTAAATAGAATCATGGATTATATATAAAAAAAAAAAGAAGCAATCTCACATACCCAGTTGAAGGAACCAATCAATAAATAAAATACATCAATAAATAACGTTGCATTTCTTACAAATGTGAGAAAGTAATTCTTCATGTTGTATTTCTAAGGTTGATTTCAGACAAAAAGGTTTTCTTACATTGAAAGCAGTGATTAAATGAATCTGTCGAAAAAAAAATACTCAACATTAGTGTTAACATAATCTAAGCCATTACAAATTTTTGTTTGGATTTATTAAATATATTCATTAAAAAAATGGAAATAGCACCTTGGAGCCAAATTATTTGTTTTCTATAATTTAAATGTGATAATGAAGATTTGATATTTTAATGCTTATAGTAGTTAAAAATTAATGTCTCCTGTCACGCTCCCTTCTTCTATGGTCAACTTCATGTCTGTCTGGAACTGGACGATGATGCCTGTCTCTCTCTCTTTCCCTTCTTCTATCTCTTTCTTTTTCTCTCAGCCTATCCCGACTTCGGGATCTTTCTCTTTTGCGTTCTTTTTCATCTTTCCTGTCTGATCTTCTGTCACGTTCTTTTTCTTTAGACCTGAAATATAATAAAATAAAAATATTCCAATTAACAAAAATATTTTAAGAATATTTCATTCTGTATTTGTCTATATTATTATAATGTTTCAGTTATATCATTTTTACAACACATCTATTTCCTATGAGTATATTATGTTCATCACATGACAACTTTAACATAGTATGGTAAAATGAAAAAAATGTACCTTCTACGCCGATCTCGTTCATTTTCTCTCACTCTGATGACTTTTTCAGGTACTCTCGATGGCTTTTGATTTTCCTTTCTATCGGGATCTTTAATTTCATCATCTGATTGAATATCTTCGTCTAAATCATCATCTAAAGCGGACACCTTACCTTCAAGCTCATTGTTTTCTTCTAAAACATGACGTTTTTGAATCCGGGGTAAGATAATATCGCACAGTCGCTCCTCTCTCAATAGTTCATCGATAAACTCATCAACATGTACGAGTTCAAATAACGCATTTCTATTTTGTCTTCGAAGTTTCCTATTATCATTGAATAAAGGTTCTAAATATTTGTAACAGTCTATAGAACTTCCAGTGAGACGCATGTAGAAAGCTCCTAACGCCCTCACATATTTAAATTCTTCGTTTTTTATAAACTCGACCACAATCTCTTTTTCAGGTTGAATTTGCAACATTTTTAACACAAGACATAGAAAGGGTGTAGGATGGATGTGGCCGCCGTGCACACCGCCGATAAATCGTAATTCCATTGCTTTGTCGACAAGAAGTTCTGCAGTTAGGGCGAAACATTCTTCTTTCCAATATTTACAGTCATATATTCGAGACCTGATAATCTTTTCAATTAAGTATTGCGGATTTGTACCGCGGACGGACTTTGCGTCCTTAACCGTGCGGTTCGCCATTTTTATGTTTGGATTACAATTTTGACGTTTAGAGTTGCTACACGTAAAAGAAAATTCTAAAAAAAATATTATAACCTACGGTTACTTGAAATATATAATAATTTTGTCGACAAATAAAATGATTTCGCTTATTATTAATTCGTTTTATAATTTGATTTTATAAGCGAATTACTTCATACCGTAATTTTTCGGCTACAAAAATATATGTATTCAGAGAAATACAAATACACTTATTTTTTTATTTAACAAGTTCAGCGATGGATTAAAAATTATAACAAGTTTTGCCTACATAATTTCAGTTATTATCTCCACTACAAATCGAAAACGAGTTACGGGTTTTTATGTAAAACATCTTAAGTATGTGTGTATATTGTAAATACATACATAAAATATACATATACAATGCCTTTTTTTAGAAAAAAAGGTCCCGGAACTCACTTTTCAAGCTTTCAACTAAATAAAATTATATTCAGATATTATTGAAGTGAAATTCAAAGCTGATTTTACTATGCCATGAAGCGCGCATAAAAAATAGTGTAAAAAACAGATACCGGGAAATAAGGTGTCGGAACGCCGTTCCATCGTATTAGTTGGGAAAAAAGCCCTGAATTATATATAAAAATGAAAAAAATACACATTTCAACAAATATAAAGTTCAGCAATTCAATTCAAAAACTATTGAAAAAATGGAATATTTTTGCCCTAGTTTTCTGAAAAACAAACACTTCGTAACTTACATACTTCATAAAAACATGAACTACATTATGTTCATAAATAATACGAGACTTATTCAACTTTGTTTTATTGCAATACGGATCACATATACCAATTAATGCCAATTTATTATTGTTATTTCTTAGTAAAAGTAAACTATTTCTTATAAAGATACTTATAATTCACAGTTTATAAAAAAAGATTAAAAATCACTATACGTATGGTATATTTAAAATGGCGCGTGCACCACCATATACCCTCTATTAATTTGGCTTGATTTATTTACTTAGTTAATACATCTTCATAACGAAAATTATGAATTATAAGTCTATTGCAACGCAAAAATTAAACAAAAACAATTATTGGAATAAAGTCAACTAAATAACGACTAACAAAACCGAGTTAAGAAAATATCGTCAATAAGTTATCGTTAATTCTCGTTCATGTGAAATATATCGAAATTCGAGGCAACGAGGCAGGCGGATTTAACGCTTTCGATAAGCAATTCATGTCATTAATACCTCAAAATATTATTGGGATCATCGAAGTTAACTTTACCGGGAATAGTGGGATAGTCATTTTGGCAGAAATATGTCGCCGTTATGTTTCTCTTCGGATTCTCAAACTATTAAATGTGAGAATGCCTAAAAGAAAATCAGTTGCCTTAAGCCATAAATAGTATTGATACGCCCTTAAATAGAGATGTCTTCTGAGCCTTTTTCATCATAAAGGTATAGTACAAATTATTTGGAGCCAAACAATCGATCCACTCTCAATTCTACATCGTGTTATGGCATGGTACAAGTTTATCAAAATTTAAGCAGTCAAAAGGGCTGTGATGAAAATAATATTTGATATTACCAGAATAAATTATTGCGATTCATAATTGTCTATTCTTAAAACGCAAAAAAGTATAATAGCCACTTGAATTTAATTCTGGTACGATAGTAAAAGTTTAAAAAAAAGGGATAAAATACAAGGTAAAAAACTTTAAACAAAAATAAAAATGCGAGGGTTCATTTAAGTTATGTGACACACTTTTAAATCTGGGGACAATAGTTTGCGAAGAAACAAAAAATGCCATTTTTCATTTGAATGTAGCCAAGTCTACCCCACAAAGTCCAGCAGTAAATTTCCTCTCGGAACTAAGCATAGCCCAGTGGCAATTCAAATACTAAAGTTTTGATAAATGATAGGGGCTAGATTAAAATGGTCTACTCTCCATAACCTGCAAATTGAGAAAAAGAATAAATATAGTAGTGAAGTTTTCGAAAGCTCTTTCTGTATAGTATTAATTTTATTATATTATGTATATCTAAAGCTCAATTATGTTATTAACATTCTCTATATAAAGTAATTGATTTATGTATTGCATATAGAGAAAAATTGCTTTAAAGACATTGACGTGAATTGAAACCGATTTGACTTGATTTGAAAATGAGAATGAACGAAAACTGAGTGAAATTTGAATTGTTGAAACTTTGTATGATTCTACATGTTTTGGCACTAACCATCCGGGTTTTGCTTTTCGACATCGTAGCAAAACAAGGGTCATTAGTTACAAAACATATGGAATCGTGCAATGTTTCAACAATTTTAATTTGATGTTGAAATTCTATCAAGCACCTTCAGTTGACATCATAAATTAGAAAACTTATTCATCGAAAATAATAGCAGTGATTTAATCATTACTATCGTTTATGATTATTAGAACGAACGCCACTGAAAAAGAGTATCTAAACAAAACTAACAGTAGTGCCACTGGAATCTGCGCTGCGAAATTTATCTTTGTTGTCTTTTATTTGAAAAATCTTCTTAAATGAAGAGTCAAATTAAACGAAAAGATGCTATCCTGCTAAAAGTGGTCAACTAACTTTTTGTTTTGGATATGTTTATCTCTTATTACTTAGGGACATTATTATTTCAATTGTATAAATCAGAAGCGTTATCTTTAAATTACATAAACTTATTTGTGAACATTTTTTAAAAACAGACTAAGTTTTATTTTATTATTATCCTACTAGTAGACGATGCAGTTACATATATGATAATTTTTCACAAATCGATAAATACGTAAAAAATGATAGAATTAGTTTTCATATTGAATTTATTATATTATATTATTAGTAAGCTCATATGTATTATGACAGGTGTATTTATTCATTATTAATTCTTTCGAAAGAAACACAAAATCAATGCGAAATTTAATTGAAAGAATATGTAAGAAGTTATTCTATAATAAAAGTTAGAGTGTTATGTATAGACGGCAAGCGTCTAAAAATAATTCACAAATACATTCAATATCGTTACACTGTGTGGGGTTTAACGTCAGATAAATTAGTATGGCAAAATTACTCCCGTGACACTAGCACCTTCTGTAGGTGGACAATTTATAATGTTCGATCTATTCCCTGTTAGGTTTTATGTCGTCCAAAATGTAACTCGTTAAGATAACAACCGGTGACTTCATTTGTTCTGAATATTTTTATTTACAAAAGTATCACATGACTTCAAATATTGTTATTTATGTAATATTTACAAAATTTTAGGCCTATTACGGAGACTATTCAATATCAAAATACTCCTTCTCGGTGTGAAGCCTAGAAATGGTGAATAACGAATTAAATTAAACATGCTTTGTTGAATTAAATCAAAGCCTGTCTAAAAAAATGTTTTTGTGAGAGATGATTATTGTTTACAAAGGTGTGTTCACGATTCCATTATTATTTGCCTTATGACTTATTAACCTAATGCCCGGAGATATGTAGCTTCCTTTTATGCTTAGTCAAAAACAAATTTAATGGTTCAAAAGAACGGTAAATGCTTTGTTGTGTATTCTTATTAACTGGTAAACCTAATTCAAAGGCATTTAAAAAATCAAGCAACTTTCTTAACCATTTCCTTGTTGAGTCGACTAAGCGCCATTCCAACACCACCTATTTCAGAAGTGTTGGTGTAAAATAATGCATGCTGTTGGTGATTGTTGTAATGAAAAAATAAATAAAATATATATTCCCAATGAACTTCTTTCATTTTTTGATGGGGGTGGGGGAAAGGATCCATTTTTTTTTGTTGAGAAGGAAAATTAATTTAACAAAGGATACTTGTGGATCTTCAAATTAATGGATATATTCATTTATAAATATGTATTTTTACAAAAACCATTCAGAAAATATAAACGTGGTGAAATAACTATCACAATTGATATTAATTGCATTATTATATTCATGCAACCACATTAACAGTTAAAAATGTTTGCGAAATAATATGAAGGCTAGCATTTCCGGTAGTTAATGATTCTATGAAATAAAATCAAGAGATTTTATCTTCACTTGCCCATTTATAAATCACTGAACTTTGTTATAATATACCGTCTGACCGTTTTGTGGGACATTTTCCTTTGTAAAAACTGCTTGCGAATGCCGACAGTTTTGCTACAATAATAATTTTTAGGCCGTCCGAAACAATTTGACTCAATTTATAAAAGATCGCGTCTCTCTTGCAATTTGTTTTGTTGAGAAATTTCGAGATAAGATTATTTTATATATCGTTTCTCTACGAAGCGAAAAGCTTCTCAAACCAACGCCCTAAAAATTTGTCTTTCAGAATAGTTATTTACGTAAATTTAGAATTTCAACAAAATGCAATAATAAATTTCGATCGTTCGATTTAATTCAATATTGAAATTCTATCAAGCACTCTCAGTCGATATTTTCAAGTATGACAAGTATGATAAATTATAGCGACAAAATCTCTATATATTGATTGAATTGGCATTAACTTGGTAGAACTCCATTATAACATGGTGAAATAAATAGCAATGTATTTTAGTTCTACAAAATTACTTTTTAAACATAGTTAATAGCTATTTCGGTTCACGCCATCGTCAGAGCTACGCTAAAACTAACATTAACTTATTTGTATATAGCTGTGTAGAAAAGGTACACAATACATCTTCTCTCCTGTTTTAACGAACTAGCTTGTTTCTTGTTCGCAATAAGACTAACAATTGTAAATGAAACTTAAATGCAGCTATATCAATAAGTTTACATATGGCACGGAAATGGTCCATTACAGAAACAAAGATACATCAGTCAGAGGAGTTAATAATGGTGACGGACATATATTAGATTAGTAGATCGATCAAGCTAGAAGATCTTGCCAATGAATTCTTACAATCCTAAGTAACCGGCTGGTATATGAATATAGACATTGGTAATCTCTAATAATATTTTCACTTCTGTTTCCTCACGCGGTTGAAATCACCTGCAACTTGACAAGTTGAATCTTTTACAAATTGAAAGCAGGTTCTGATAAAATAATATTATTAAATTGCGTTTCTTTTCATTTATCAACAACATCTATTATGTTACATTAAATTTAAAAAGAAATAATTTTAAAATCGATTATTATCTATACAGTTAGAGAAACTTTGAGATAGAAGACACAAGCGTGGGTAAATTGATATGTTTTTTTTATTTCATTTGGAAATTTGAATTAAATTGGTTTCTATAACAATGATATCTAAAGGCGATTTAAGGAAATAATAGGAGGTGAACAAAAACCTTTGTATTGAGAAAGCATTGTAATATTTTCTATTAATAGGGCCCATCTGGGAATTATTTAACCTCGATGAATAATTTATAATTATTTAAAACAAAATATACTCAGTTTGGTAGCTAAACAAAGTACATTTTCAATCATTTTCAGTGGGGGTGTGTAGAAAAAGTAAACTGCAGAGAGTAAATTTCTTAATATTATCCATATAATCTATTTTAAAATTAAGTGCCATTATTTTTTTTTTATTATAGACAAACATATCAATCGCATTTTAGATCCTTCAAAGCGTTTTTTGGGTAGTATTGAGTTGATAAAATAGTTATTATTCGTTAGGAAATAACGTGGATATGTTATGTCGTTAAATATACGAACCAATTTATAAGTAACGTAAAATGTTGACATAACCAAAAATCGAGAAAAAAAATCTTTACCCATTTCAATATGTAATATAATTTTTATGATACGTTTCTCATACCTGTATTAGTCACACAACCTCTTTCTTTGGAAAGGTAACGACAATAAGAAAGAGATGAAAAGTAGTTTGCCATTTTTTACAGCGTTGTTTTAGAATTGGTTTAAGTATCGACATCTTCGAGTTATAATTCGTGAATATACAATAGATTATGGGGGCCGGAGTATGACAGTTTGTGAAGTGCTGGAAAACGGCGTAATAGTGAAAAATATCTACATCAGTACACCTTGAAATTTTTTCTTCATTAAATTAATTCAGTTAACAAATTTAACTTCTATCAAATTTATCGTATGCTTTTGATTTCCTATAAATGTACAGAACTGCACGCCTCTGCTGATGAGTAAATAGTTTGCTTTATTGCTAACTGAGTTTTGTTAAATTACTTTGCCAGAAGTAAACATTTCTCTGTTTTTTATTCTTTTTTTTTGTTTTATTTTTATTAATTGCCTTGCCCTACTGTCGGGCAAACCGCGAGCCTAAATCTGAAAAATCACTTGTAGTTAATAAATCCCTCATGGAAAGACTAAGGACCGACGGTCGCCAGGGGTGCTTAAAAGTTGACAAACCATGTAGAATAAAAAATTAAGAATAATTATACGTTTTTATAATGTTTTTATGCCTATTTAAAGTTTTTAAGAACAAAATTTTAAAAAAAGAACAACGAGCAATGTTTCATATATTATTTTGTGAGACTGCATTTCCAACTCATGTAAAACAAAAATCGAACAAGCAATTAAAGAATAATACAAACTATTGGTAAATTTGTTATGTACGATAATTTTTTTAGATAATTTATTTTTATTTGATACACACTAGAGTGCATTCAACTAAATCTTGAGAACATTATCTTCCAACATTCACGACAAAAAAATTAAACGTACATGCGGTATGTGCAACGCTGAGTTTCGTAGGTAATTAAAAATAAAAGCACCTTCAATTATGATAAATATTGTTTTTATTAACCAGGTGGCAGTACCACCTGACAGCATTTCTTCATTACGCTTGATGTGAACAGCATGTAGAATGATAGGTTGCTGCGTCTTAAAAAATCATCTGCAAGAAACATTTACAAAATTAATGCTTACATATAGAATAAACACACGCTCTCTTTGGAAAGGCTCTAACAGAGAATAAGAGAGAGAGAGAGTGAGCAAGTTCTTGTGTGTATGTATACTGCATAAAATATAAAGAAACTATAACCAATAAATTATAAAACGGCCAAACTTATATAATATGCTGCTTATAGCAGTAAAATTTGCAATCATAAATTATTACCTACCATGAATTTGAGGGTATTTGATCGTAATCGCGTTGCCTTTGTTAGAGATGTAAACGATTCGTCCTGAATGACAATATCGTATAGTGTATATTCCATTTGCTGTTTACGACTAGTTGGAGAGCTCACTGTAGGGTTGTCATTCAATTAAAACCATTTTTTGTTGATGTACACGTATTTGGTTTGTAGAAATGAAGCCTGCGTATGGTTTTCATCTGTTTGAATAATTTACTTCGCATCGTTTTACATTCTGTTAAAGGTTTTTCAGTATCAGAAGAAGAGGTGCAGAATAAAATATTTAGGCAAATAAAAATTAATATTATGTAATACTCGCAGTACGAACAAATTGTATATAAAAGCCTTTTGATTTTAATGGGCTGAAAACTTTAATGTTAAGTTTATTGATACTTTGAATGTAAATATAAAATTAAATGAAATGGTGGCCTCAAACATTCTGTTGGAATCTTTTAATTTGATTCGTTCATTGTGCAAACAGCCAAAAAACTTCTTTTAAAAAGATTTAGAATTTGAAATTAAATGCTTGAATTAGAATTGTTACAACTTTGTACGATTCCACATGTCTTGTCGCTAACGACCCAGGTTTCGCCTATCGGCATCTTCAGGCATTGTATAACACTGATGCAACAGAACTGACGTAAAATAAATAGTCTATATACAAAAGTTATTAATTACAGGAAAATACTTACACCAAGGATAGCAGTAAATTACAGCTAAAACAAACTTTAAAGCAATATTAATTTAATAATAGTTAACGCAATTGTCTGTGATAATTTTCATTAACGATCTTGTTAAAGAGTCATTCTTGAAAGGGTTTTTCAGCAAATATCAGTCAACTAACATTGAAATATAAATGGGGCTTTTTTCTTTTCTTTTTCATATAGTTAGTGACAAGACATGTGGAATCGTAAAAAGTTGTAACAATTCAAATTTGATATTGAAATTTCATCAAGCGCCTTCAGTCGATATCATACATTATATCAAAATTTTTTGAATACTTGTTGAAACTATTTGCTACATTTGTTAAAATTAAAAATTTATTTATCGAGTTGTTTTTTGTATTGACTTTGCTAAATGTTGACAATCAAACTATCGGAATTAATAAAAAAACAGCAAAACATATTAGGATCTCGGTATAAATGTGCCAACCCTACTTTTGTTTTCTTAAGATCAATCACGTGACGTATGTATGTTTATATGTGGTAGAAGAGATAAAAAAAACCCTTTAATATTTTACAATAAAGCCCAATAAGCACAAATATTTGGTTCATCTTGAATTCAAAATTAAAATTAATATAGTCTCAGCGCTGTACGCAATGTCTATTGAACCTTACTAATTGATAAATATAATATTACCATGCAATAATTATTATTTTGACTGCCGTATTTCGGTTGTTAAATACCACGATTGATTTTGTTACGGAAGGTACTAGTTGTGCAAATAAAAAACGAAAATGAACATAATACAAGGCGGTGTGCTCTGCTGTGCTCGTTTTCCCGGTTTGGCCATTAGGGCAAAATGATAAATGGCCGGAAAAATAATTAAGATGCAGTGTCCGTGGGATTTCTACAGAGCAAGAAGAACGCTTTGCCTTTCGCTAATAATAAATGAATAAATAAAAGACAAAGCAATGATGTTGCTGAATTGGGTTTATACTTTGTACAGAGCTTGGAAACCTTTTTTTAAATGTATTTTTAAAGTAGGTCAATGATACCTCTTTAAACCTATCTTTTTAAAGATAATTTATACACCAGTTGCATTTGATTTATGTATGTCAGCTTGAACGCATGTCATTTGCTACGCTTTTTATGAAGCTAAAACATTTGTATATTTAATGACATAGTCTTACGTGCGATCAAGCTCTTTGATACATAATCAATAATGAATAAAATAACAAGTCGAGAGAACTGTGTAGAATACCGATTTCAGTGAAAAACGATTATAATAGATATAGTAGTCAGTCAAATGAGCATGACTAATATATTTTAGTATTATAACAATAAGAAATAGGTATCTTAGAATCATTCGCATTCAATGAATTTTAAAAACATTAAAGTAATAATTTATGATATTGACTGAAGTTGCTTGGTGGAACTTCAATATTAACTAGGAGTTTTTGAAACTATGATTCCAAATATGTTTTCCCTTACCTTATAACTTTAGTGATAAATGTTTTCTTGTCATTATCAGGATGTACCGGTCAATTGTTTGTTACCTACGTTCTTAAGATTAATATGAATTTTGATGATTAATAATTAATTAATAAACTTGTATTGTTGAAATTTTCTACGATTCCGCATGTTTTGTCACTAACGACTCGGGTTTTGATTTTCAGCATCTTTAGGCATTCTATCACACGGATGGTTTGCGATGATAAGTTTTAGTCCTAATTAGTGTTTTTAAAAAGTTTTATTGTTTTCCCTGTCACACAGATGCAATATAAGCCTGAAATATATGTGGAAACGTAAAAAGTTTCAACAACTCAAATTTAAAATTGAAATTCCACCAAGAATCGTCGATATCACGAAGTGTTAACTTTTGTAAGGAAATTTCAAATAATATTTTTGATTCAAATATAAAATTCACGTAAAATAAAGATTGTATACATTTACACAAAAATCATTATGACAACTTCAGAAAATATCAGAGTTGAGAATCCACCGACTTTACATATTTCACTATTATTTCAGTCTTCAGGTGGAGACGAAATCTTCAATCAATTTATGCTTGATACATTAAATATTTACGTATAAGCTGACAGTAAGAAGTAATGATTTCATCTCAATTTTAACCATGAAAGTGTATTATATTGTTTGTAAAGTTTATTGCTTTAATAGGTCTCCGAGTTAAAATTTAAAATGAAGGATTTTTAAATTTTTCAGCTTAAGAATTCATTCAGAACGCGGAAGTTCTTGTTCTGTGTCAGCCAAGCGATGTAATTATGTTCAATATTTGTATTATACAAATAAAACCAGCTCTGAATAGTAATGGTAAAGAGCATAAACCATCGTGAATGGACGCCACTGAAGAAAAGTAAGTAATTACTCTTGAACTAGACAAGATGCTGCTTGAACTAGTAAAAGATCGTAGGTTTTTTTCTCTAAGAGTGCATGCAGTGCTTCAAATGAATAATATATTCAAAAAATTCTTATAAATAAATATTTTTTATTTAAAACTGGATAAATGAATGTTCTAAGCACTTAAAAAAATGAAACAATGACGAACCATCAATAAATATTTTATTAAATTTGAGCTATTACAACTTTGTACGATTCCAAATGTTTTGTCACTAACAACTCGGGTTTCGACAAGCTTTGTACTAACTGCCATTCACTGCTTGCCTTGGGGTGGGTTTTTTCCTGTAATTAATACCTTTGGTATATAGACGATGCTTACTGTTTATTGTAAGTCAGTTCTGTTACATCCGTGTGATAGAATGCCTGAAGATACCGAAAGGAGAAACCCGGGTCGTTAGTGACAAAACATGTGGAATCGTAAAAAGTTTTAACAATTCAAATTAAATTAAACAGATGTGTCAGATTACAATTCTACGAAAACTCAAATTTGATACTGAAATTTCGTCAAGCACCTTCAATCGATATCGTGAATATTTTATTGTTGAACTCTCCCTTATCTATTTCTTGGAGGTATGCTATGATTTAATATATTTTTATTCAGTCAACTAAATGATGTACATCACGTTATGGTGTCAAAAACCTAAAATTAAATATTACATAACCTTATTTGGTATATACCTCGTTGAGGCTTACCCGATCTCTAAAGAAACGCTTGTTCTATGATACCGAAGCGACCGACTTGAGTGATAAGAGAGGATCTTACAGATAGCTACAGAGACCGACCATTCATATCTTACGCGATTATTGTCTTTACTTACAAGAAGAATACACAACGTCAAAAGAATGGCATGAAAAATGCGACGACACTTTCAACGGCGCTGCGTTGTCCTTTTATTGCGAAGTAGATTAGTAGTATTGCCGGAAAAACTGATCGCCTCTGGCTCGTTAAAATTATGACGATTGCTATTTGACGCATTTTTTTGGCAAATTAAATAATAATTTTCATTGTATTCGCAAATATGTTTTGAAAAAAGTATTCAATAAAAAAATTCGTATGCCGTAATATTGTGAATGTAAATATTTAAAAAAAAAAAACTGTCCGTAGATAGCAGTTCACTTAAAAAACACTACTACTTTCCGATACAATGAATCCCCCTATAGTGCTCCTTGTTAAGCAATTTTCTATAGTGCGTGTGGCAGTCTTTTCTATACCGCTCCCTGTTAAAGCGCCGTTTTCTACAGAACGCTAAATTTACACGGTCAGATTTCATTTTCGTGTATATTCGTTAATACCTGAATTAGAAGAATATTCGTCAATAGCAATTTGTCCCTTCACTTCTGGAAAACAAAAAAACATCCAGGTCATAAACTCACAACACTATATATTTATCTAGATTTTGTGCACTTTGAAATTACGCTAAAAAAACATAGCCCCAAATTTAGTTTGGATGCACAGTTTTCTATGAAGTAGGTTTTTATAGGACGCTCTTATCTTCACTTAAAGTAAAACGAGAAATATAATTTTTGAATTTATACACAATCAAACAGCTAGATGGAAAAAAGAAAAAATGTGATAAAACATTGCTAGTAATTATTTAATATTATATTTAAATACAGCATTAAAGTCAACACCAATAGACCGCTGACATTTCGACGATCAAGGCAAAGGCCAGAATTTTGATTGAATTAAATCGGCGAAACATTTCAACCATTTTTTTCAGAATTTTATAAGTCTTTCCAGGAATAACACTGAGAAAAAAGAAATAATTCATAATGGTTCTCAAAAGTTTCCTATGAGTGATAAAAATATAAAAATGTATAGTACATTTCAATCACTGTGTTGCAGTTTAAGCTGTTTTCATAAATGAGTTGTTTGAATATAAAGCAACGCATCATTCAGGAAGTTAATGATAGCGAAAAAAAGATGTTTTGTTGGAGATAATTAATTGCAGGAATATTTCCTATTTGTAGTGATTTTTTCGTATTAGAATTGAAATAAATATTTAAAAAAACTAAATTCTATGAAAACTGTGGAGTTCATTGAAAAATAATAAAGCATGAATTGGAACAAATAAGGTTTAATATACAGTAATACAGCGACATTAATTAAAGCTTCAAAAAATATGTGTACTTACGTAAGTATTAGATAATTAATGTGGCCTCATAAAAATAAAATCACGACAAAATAGCTTATAACACGGTGAAAAAATAGCAATGTATTTTAGTTCTACAAAATTATTTTTACAAATATAGAATACGAACTATCGTTCTGACGATGGCGTGAGCCGAAATAGCTATCAACTATATTTGTAAAAATAATTTTGTAGAACTAAAATACATTGCTATTTTTTCACCGTGTTATAATGGAGTTCTACCAAGTGAATGCCAATTCAATCAATAAAATAGCTTATCTTTATTTTTTAATCGAATCTTTTCTTAACAACGTTATTTAAAAAGCGCATGATATACTCGAACAAAAAATATTTTTTTTACAATTTCATTCATAGTAGAAATTTTATGATTTTTAAATTTCAAATAGTCCAATAGTGAAGAAATGGTGAAGAAATCAGCCCCTAATGAAGTATTTCATAATTCATCTAAGGAGTAATATTTATCGTATGTCAGACATTTAATTTATGTTCCAAGTGAATTGAAATAGAAAAAAAAAATATTAAGCTACGTATTTATACGCGGAATATTAATGGGAAAATATTGTCTCTCGTTAATGAATTAAAATATACTATCCATTTAATTTCACAATGAAAAAAGTCTTGTTGGCCGTTTCCAGCTAATTGAAATAACAATTTCTTTTAGCTTATTTGTGTGAACAGCGAACTGTGTCTCTCCAGATTCACTTTGTAATTAGTTAGATGGTTGCCGCAATCTACGGGGTGATTTATATCTAACAAGTTGGCAAGGAAACAGCTTTCGTCGCTTGATTTCTCCGCCGGAACCAAAACTGAACATCACGGAATTATTTCAGTTAGCAAATAGACTATGAAATATGGCACCGTCTTATTGCAGGTCTGGAACAATAGAACTTGACGAAACTCAATGAATATAAAATACTTTAAGCAGCGACAGTTATAACAAACAAAAACTTAGTAAATAATTCCAGACATATTTATGAATAGTTTAAACAAAACCATTATCCAGGTCAATAGAAATATTGTATCAAAAGATTTCTCAATGTTAACAGCGCCACGGTGTGCTTTAGATTATATTATTTGTTAAAGTTAAGGTCAAAACTTGAAAAACATCCGACAGAAAATGTCTCAAGTGTCTGAGATAATACAAGACTACCAACTTTAAAACAACAAGGAAAATAATGCGAGGGGGTAGTGTAAAAATTAATTGGCAAATAGGGTGGGCGCAGGGGGAAGTTTATTTGACCTACCCAACGCGAAAGTTTTAAATTACAGGTATAAATACTCGAGAGAAATCTCTGTAGCACTTTAGGTAACGTCGAAAAGATATTTTTGATAAAATGTGTGGTGAATTTTGGAATTAAATTTTTTAGGTAAATAAATTGTATACTTTTAATGAATATTTTCAAAATGTTAATACTCATAAAGAATCTTAGGCTTAAAGAAAGGTTATATGTTACATATAATACGATATATAAACCCGTAGAAACCACCGGAGATACAATGAAGGATTTTAGTACAAAGGGCACTCATTGAGTCGATACGGCAAGTTATCGGTTTAAAGTCAATTAAATTTGAATAGAATGTGCTTAACACACATGATCATGCATTGAGAAATAAAAAAAAAGGTTATGCAACCAAAATTTTTCTGGACGGCACATATAGTTTTATATTATGAGGCTATAATATTATATGCTCCCGATTTCGGAATTATTGGCCAAAACTCAGTCATGTTTCTCTTACTGTGTTTCATATTCAAATGCATTATAAAAATAAGAATACAGTAAATTATTGTATAAGAATTAAATCGAAATGTAAGTTTTAGTTTGTATTGTTATCCCCAGGTAGAAGATTGGCTCACAAACCTCCCATGTTATGTCCCTGATCTAAATATTACAATACGCCAGACGTCAGTTGGGAATGCTGTCTGCCTGATCAATGCGTTACCTGTTATAGAAGTGGACATAATAATATTAGGATCTGTAATGCAATTTCTTTTAACACGGTGATAAAATAGCAACGTATTTTAGTTCACATTTTTTTAAATGTAAGATATAGTTGATAGCTATTTCGGCTCATGCCATCTTCTTTTAACAATTTATTTTATTTTAAATTACATTTTTTGGTATATTTAAAAAATATTGTCTTCCTTGAACCGTTATATTAAATATTTTAATAAGCTATTAACTGCTACTTGACCAACTGACAAGGTCCCGATTATAAAACATATTGTGGAAATAAGTATTGAAAATAATTTTGTAGAACTAAATACATTGCTATTTTTTCACCGTGTAATAATGGAGTTCTACCAAGTAAATGCCAATTCAATCAATATATTAAAAATGTGTTTTTATGTAGATCAGCGGTCGGCAACTGGTGGTCCGCGAGGAAATTTTGGTGGTCCGCTGAGAAATCTGACCATATCTATCATCAGAAAAAAATCAACTGAATCTTGTAACACATAAATACTTTTATTGATGCATAGCATTTTCTGTCTCACTCTCTCACCTTGTTTTATATTCTTCTCACACTCTTTCCACTACATACGAGACGGTTACATGATGTCACACTTCAGTTGTCGCGAAAACTCCACAATATATTTTTGCGAAAAGGCCTTTTCATCTGTCACAGCAATCAAAAAACGGTATCGATCTCGACTTGCAATCCATTCAGTTCTTCGTCCTGCAGTTACATCATGGGAGAGAAATATAAATTTAATTATTTCAAATTTCCAAGAACAATCATCACATTAAAAATTAATGAAGTTTTATAATTAAATATTTTATTTTATGAACTAGCTGCATTTGAATGCTTTTATTTCGTTTTATTCAATTTTATTTAAATATATAATAATACACAACACAAATCCATTTGATGGTCCGCCGAATCAATATTTTGACATTTTAATCCATCTAGTGGTCCGTGAGTCCAAAAAGGTTGCCGACCGCTGATGTACATGTAATTTTAATTGAAATTTAATTTAAAACTACATCTTTTTTAATTTAACAAATATTTGTTGTTTCTGAAACACTGTTTCATAAATTGGAAATATATATCAGCTTCTGGCTATTAGTAATATATATGCAAAGCGAACATAATAGGAATGTTGGCAGTGTTGATTATGGCTTGTCGATGGGTCAAATAGGTGTACGATTTTCGCTTGAAAATCCTTCGACTGAATGTGAAGCTATGTGAAATTTGCTGAACAATTCTTCCTTAGTGGATTGGTTAAACATTCATGTCCCAAATAGGCGTTCTTGTCGAATGGAAAATCATTAAAATGTCCGCCAAGGCAAGGACTGAGTCGGGTCGAAATGTATTATTTATACGAAATCAAAGGCGATTGCGTAGGTGTATAAAGAAAAAAAGATCGGCCATCACTCAATTCAAGGCGAGCGTTTTTTATAGCGAAGGATTATTGCTGTATATTCAATTTTGGATCAGACTTTCTAGTCTGCAAAGCTAAAGATATGGTATATAAAGACCGGTTATCAGTTATAGGTAAGCATTCATTTACTAGTATTACCGTAAACTATTTTTGTGGTTTTCAATGATATTTGGAAATGAAAATCTTTGATATTTTGAGATGTTCCATAATGTTATCAGCATTATGTTAATACACCACCAGATGGCTTATGTACGAAAAATAATAAATAAAATTAGTTTATATTGTTCTTAAAACAATTTATATCGACAGTTCATAATTTTACAGAACTAGTTACTTTCAGTCACATATTATTCATAGCAAAAGGTTAACTGTTGGAATATTCTTATACTATCTTATACATGGAATTTTTATGAAAGTTTTCACAACATTTTAACAGTTCTTTGGATACATATTTTATATTTGTATAGTATTACCATCTCTAGATAAATGTCAGATGGATTTTCCAAAGAATAGAAAAAGAAGAACTTTGATTCACAGTAGAATTATTATTATTGTCTATTGATGTTAAAATTAAGTTTTTATTTAGGGAAACACAAAAGTCACAGTCTTTTCACACTAGATTAGTGACATAATTTAAAAATTTAAATTTGCTCATCACAAATTTTTCATTTGAAAATGTCTTTATTTTTGATGTTTCAGTGAGATGATGAACGGACGATAAAAGTGTTTAGTATTCTGCGAATATAAAAAAAAATATTTCGTTTTTTTATGTACATTGTATCCGATATATGTTATTGGATGTAAGCTTCCAAAAGCTTATGAAGATTGCGCATTCCAGTCAGGCTATTGTGAATCAAAGTCGATTGGCATTCAACGGACGACCAAAACGGAAGCCATTAAGTGTCAACGAAGGCTGAGAGGTTTGATTTTTTGCCGCTATCCGGAAATGGCGTATCGAAATTCAGCGGAAGTCACTGTCTTTCTGAGAAGACGTCATTCCTGAATCGAAGCTTTGATGGCAAAGATACGGGTGCTTATTTTAAAGCACTCTTAGAACTTGATTTCAGCTGATTCATAGAAAAAGATCATTTGAAACCGACCCACATTACAGACCGAAGAAAAATATTTATATTTCACATTGTTATTCTTGTTACAAGAATAGGCTTCGGGGTGTTGAAATATTTTTATTTAATTGACATCATGGTTTGGTTTTAGAACCGTGTCAAGCTTTGAAAAATTCAAAGTTCGTAGGTTGGATAATACTGAAATAAAAATAACAATTTAAAAAATATTGGTGGCTACAATTCCTGGAGGCGTCTACAGTAGTGTGCCCATGAAATCATAGAGCATTCATACTCAACCTGCGGACCGCAAACCACATGCGACCCTGCTTATAACAGTCAAACAAGTGATTTGCTTTTAAAAATGTGAAACAACATGAAAAATCATACTTATTTTTCATTAAATATTTTTATATCCTTCTATGTAATGAATTTAATTTTTTATACAACAATGATAATTGAAGAACTTTTTTGTTTTGTGGTCCGCATGGCGTAAAAAATACATTTTTCTGACTCGAATATTTTTTGTTAAATCAAATTAATAATAATAACGATTATAGCCAAAAAAGCTATTCTTTGTGTATGTAATATAATTACATTTTATAATAAAAAGACCACAGCGAATTGCATTACAATTGCAAATATTGTGCTATGCAGTCAGTAGATATGCAATAATGTAATCATTATATGATTTTCTTTTACAGAATGAACGAAAAAAAGAATACATGAAATGGTAGATTTTTTATTTCTGGTAAATAATGCTAAAATGTTGCTAATTTTTTACAGTATGTTTCAAAAAATCACAACACCAACAAAATCCGTCCATTCTATTTTCTTAATATCATTTACGACTGACCACTTTAAATTATAATTTAAAATACGAAAACAATTATTGTCCGGCAAATATAATAGTTGAAATTAATATGCTATAGAAAGTAATAAAATTTTCATTAAGAAGGATACGTATTGTTTTATTTAGTTAGATTGAAATGGTCTAATAGATGTTCTTAATTAATATTTCAGTGTATAATAAGTCGCGAAGATTACTAGATATAGAACTATAAATCTAATTGCAAGATGTATTAAGATTTTTCTTTGCAAGATACAAATTAATAAATTTACGTAAAACATCTTTTATGTCCTCACATCTATAAAATTCACACGTTGTCTCCATTCGCTGAATGAACTGTAGGAAAACTATGGCGAAAAATTTTAATTTACCAAATAAATAAGAAGAATAAATTTAAAATTATGGAATTCGTTAAAATTTAAAATTAAAACTTATATTGGAACGGCTGACAGATGAGGTGAACAGCTGCAAGAAAAAATCTGTTTTAAGGTCAAATTTTTACCAAAAATAGGTAAAACTTTTTTCTTGTTATTTAAGTAGGCTTAGACATAAATAATATAATAGAGTTTCCCCTCGGCTCACAGAGCCTTAAATATTAACAATATGGTCCTTTACAAAAAATATTTACAACCTTAAAAAATCAAGTCTAAATAAGTTATTTCAAAAGATTTTTACTCGATTGTTTAACAATGTAATACCAAAAGCTTGTTCTGGATCTTTTGACGATTTTCCCGCAACCGTGCACGCAGAAAACGTTTTGTATTTTTTTCCATATATTAAATTTCTGTCGTATTTTTTTCGTTACATATCTATACGTGTAGGTAAAACTAATTATGTTTTTCCAAGTCACGTAGAAAATTGCTCAGCACATGGATATTAACAGTACACGTCGACAAAGAAGAAAAAAGATGATTTGGGCGCAGAGAATTTTTTCATAAAGTGTATGAGTGGAGCTTTAGAAAGGTAAAAAGAAAATTCATTATTGGTATGACTTATAACAATATGCTTAAATTGAAAATAGAGCTTTTCGAATTGGGAAAGTGTAATTTCTCGGGCTGTAAATTAAAATAGAAACTGTGATGTTGAAAACTCGAAGTTTCTTTGAAAGAAATTCATTAATCTCGCAGTTTGAAAGGCAAAGAAAGTGTTTCCAGTTATCAGTAAATTAGTCTGGACAGTGACGTGGAATGGGGCGGGAATTGAGGAATCTATTATTACACAGAAATATAAAGTTTTGAAAACTGTAATAGTGGTAAACTCAAGCATAAATCTTTTTTAAGTCGTTAAAATTTGGTTTTTGAATAAATAATATCGAATCGCATATTTCATTCTTCTATTCTTCAAAAACAGACGAACAATTTATCACTGAAATAATACTTACCCGGTAAATTTCTATAAACTTTTTAAGGTTTCCGCACTATTGCTGTCTGTGAACAAATTTTACTATACACAAAAGGATATTTGATTTTTTTTCAACCGTTTTATGATTTTACATCAGTACTGACGCATATTCATAAGAACACGTCAGTGTTGATTTCTTCTAAGAACGATTAAGTGAAAAACATATTTGTAGCAACAGAGTTAATGCATCCCAATCCTCTAGATTCTTTATATTTATAATAAGCTGACAAATTCATTTATCAAATAAAATACAGCTGTATAGCAAAATTGTAAATTTTTTAAATGCTTTTTAAGCAGAATAAGAGATAGTTTCTGTGTGGTGAAATCTATAGTAATAAGAAAAGAACAGTCAAGTTTTCATGTTGCTTGTAGATAAAAAACAATATTGATTCAAGAGGCATAAAAATGGGATTGCAAAAAGATTTACACACACAAATTTTAAATGAATTACTTGCTCACAAATATATAGTTTTATAACATGTAACCATGTCCTGCTATCCTGTGATCCGGCGAATAGTAATACCAGGTAGTTATGTCACCGTGCTATATAGAAAAAATAAATAAATAACAGTCTCCTATCTTCTAGAAAATTTTCTTTGTTCGTGTTTTTTTTAAAGATGTTTAAATAATTACTATAAGTTTATTTTCCATGGTTACTTGGAGAACATTACAATGTTTTTAGGACAGTCACCGAACTGAGATAAATGTTCAGGCATTATTTGGGAACAATATTGTGCTGGAGTGCTTTCAATAGCTGTAGATCGTTTAGTTCAGTGTTTCTTAAATCTTTAAGTGAGCCGCACCCCTTTGAATATAAAAATAGGTCTCCGCACCCCATCGAATAATATAAAAAATATATTTTTTGCGAAGTATATTGTTTATTTTAAGAGAAATGTACTGTATCAAGTATAAAACAATATTATTTTTATGAATGTCTTGGCTTTTGCTAATTGTTCATTATATTACTTTTAATATATTGTAATATACTTGTACAAGCAAAGAAATAATTGGCCGTCCAAAATTCAAGTAACTTTCAAATATAGCAGAGATAATAAATATTTTTAGTGGCTTCTTCCGCAACCCCACAAATACCTTCCCGCAGACCTAAGGGTTCAGACACCCCCAATTAAATACCACTGGTTTAGATGATACATTATGAATTGCTCATTTGAGTGTCTTCTTAACATCATTATATGTATAACATGTAACTATACTAAAGGCTTAGAATTTAACTCTTTGGACGAAAAAACACACAACCCTTTTTTTTTTTTTTTTAATAAATTGCAGTAATATAGAAATGAAAAAATATTTAAAGCATTGTATCTAAAGTCCTTTATTGATAAGTCTAATGTTATATTAAAAAACATCTTATAAATTAATAAATCTTCTCATGGTGTCGTTTGCGTGCCTGCACGCCATGCCATATAAGTGGATAAAATATGCAAAAATCTCAGTGAATTGCAGAATAAAACGAATTGATTGACACAGTGAAGATGTCTATAAAAGTTCTTACGTTGCTGTTACGTCACTGATATATGTAAAATAGGGTAGTTTGTACCATATATATATATATATATATGTTATGGGTAGAAAGGGTTTATTTTGAAGAGTAAGGTAGAGCTGTATAAAAATTAAAGTAGTCTAGAACCACGTACGCCACTTAGTTTTGTTTATAATGCTCACAGTTTCAGTCAAGTTGGTATCGTTTCATTAGTGGAGAGAAAAAATATTTACATAGATACGCTTAAGACTTTTTAACAGCAATCTTTATCTCAACACCTTCATATCCAAATCGAAAATGAAATACTAAAAATACATAAGAAGTTTAACTTTCTCTGTAAATCCAAACTATGTGTCTCGATGCTTAGAAAAGACGATAATTTTCGGATACATAAAATGATTAGTTTCTTACTTTTGTACTGTTAATCTGTTTGATTTAATCATAACAATAAATGTGTTATGTTGCTATACCTCTAGATTTATTCTAAAACATATCATACATATATCTAAAATTATATACATTTGTTAGTGAGCTGCATATATTATGTCTTAAAGTTCAGAAAAATTTAAAATTTTACTATTTTTTGAAAAAAATGATATAGAGAAATTGAACTATAATATATTTGATGAACAGCAAAATGTCAGAAGGAGAGATAAGGTACATTTTCACCGTGTTATAATGGAATTCTACCAAGTGAACGCCAATTCAATCAATCAATCAATGAATGTCTTTTTATTTAACCAATTTAAACTGTAAATGATACTTCACAATTTTTTTAAACACTTGATTTTTAATTATTTCCAATAAAAACTGTAGATGTTCGGTATAGAAAGTGAAGGTCGTTAAAATCGAAAATACCGTTCCGGGATTGGTAGATTACAAGACTCAGCAATATAATTTGAACACCCTATTTTTAAGAGATAAAGTTTTTGATCTAACAGTTTTCTATTACACTAATTATACTACATAAATCTTTTGTTTGAATATTGATAGCATGAAAGCTTTTAAGAAGCTTTTTTTTTAATAATCTGCGTGCTTTATAAAATATCTTATTTTCTTTCAGTATATACAATAGTATAGGAATTCATTTAAGTATATAAATATTGTAAGTTGTTGAATAAAGTTATTTTTGCCTGGTGTTTGATGGGTAGAGTCGAAAATTATATCAAGATTGCAAAATGTAGCGCAGAATTTTTAATTGTCATCTCTCGTTGATTTAAATTTTGCGACACTAGACGTTAAAGTAATTAAGGCAACATTACTTAACGAGATGTTTCAAACGGTATCCATTAAAGAAAATAACGAAGTACTTCAAGAAAAAAAGAATGTGAATCTTAACAAAGTATTCACCCCTTAGTTAAAATTATTTGACTGGTAAGATAATTCAAATGAAATACGGTCATCATTTTCAAATGAATTAATTTTTCGGAAAGTTTTATGATTATTTAGTCAAACAACAACGGGATAGAGAGAATCATTATAAAAATGTCGCCAAACAAATAAATAAGACACATGGGATATATATTATTCTTTCTATTTTTGGCATTTATCTGTCGAAACAACTACCAAAGAGCATATTTAAAATTATGCAGAGAACAATACTTGGATATTTTACCTTATGATAAAAGTTTTTTTGGACGCTGTATTAAATTCTATAGCTATCGACTGACCGCTATAACAGTATGCCGAGAAATACGGCGAATGATGAAACTAATTTTGAAACCCTCTGGATAAAACGAATGAACAGTCCGCAAAAATGACAAGTAAGAAGCCACGGTATTTATAAACATTGAAACCTATTGTGGATAAATGTTCTTATGGAAAATGTATTTATGGAATAGAAGGGAATTTAACATTTTCGAACTGCAGCAGCTTTTGTGTCATACCGGAAATGCACACAGCGCTACGTTTCCACGCGCAAAAGTAACGTGGTCGATCATTACAATCACCTTAATTTTCATACAGTAATTTCTTAGAATATATTATTTGATTTATGTACTGTTGAAAAACATAGAATAATTCTGTAATAGTAAACGTTAGTAAGGTAAACAAATTTGCAGGAGAAGTTTGGGATACCATATTGAGAAAATTGGAAATTTCTTAGTAATCAATAGTATGTGATTTGCCTATAAGAACCATTTTTAAATGATGATGTACTACGAAAAATCATTGATTGATCTTTTATATTCTCTATTTAATCCGCAATTTCACCAGTATTCTCTTTTGGAAATATAATACTATTTAATTTGCACGATAATTTTTCATAGCTAAGTTTAGTATAATATAATAGTAAGACGTCCCGACAGTGAATCCTTCCATTAATTGGTTGTTATAACTAATATTCCATACAATCTCCACTTTAGAACTCTCGCACACTTATCTCAGGTCGATGTAAATTTTTCTTTAGCAAATGTCACAAAGATGCAATTTGAAATTTTGTAGAATTATAAACATACATTCAAAAATAATGAATTCAATGTTTCCTTGACCTGTTTAGTATTAAGGTTTTGAGTGCCGTTAGTCTTAAAAATATATTGGGTCCTACTGAATGAAGGTTAAGTTTGCACGAATTAAATAAATGAATTTCATTTACGGGCACCACTGGTTTTTACTTTATTAATAATAGTTTATAGCAATATGTATATATATATATATATTGTGTTTGGTAATAAAGCGATTTGAGAAGAAAAGTGCTTATCTCAAATACAGTATTTTACAACCGTTTACGAAAAGCATTCGATTTATAGGAAAGTGCCCTACGGTACTTAGTACTAATGCTGCCAGGTGGGAGGCAAAATAAATAAGAATTTATTACTCCACTCTTTGTTCTGCAAGTATGTACAACTGGCTGGCTAGCTTACTTCGAACCAGATAATAAATTCGATGTTTACACGCTGGCAATAGGGTAGCCGATCCTGCACCCTTTTTATAATCCCGTGATTTCGGGATTAATTTTCTATCCCGAGATTGGTGATCACGCCTAATTTATTTTTATTTTATATTTGAAATTCAATTTGTCTCTATCATTGTTTAAATTGGAATAAATATAAGTATGGAATTGTTTTTCGGATATTGGAACGTTTTTTTTTAAATATATCTTTTAAGAATCGTAATCAAAGAAAAAAATTACAAAAATATATTAAAAGAGCATTTTTTTTTTGATACAACTATTTCTACACTTCGAAACATATTTTACGTAAAACATATTATTATACATAATGCCACTCATATGAAAATAACAATAGTTTTTTTTTCATAGAATACTGCAATAAAATAATGAGTTAAACTTTTGTTAAAATTTTCTATTCCTGTTTATGTGTTGATAATTGTGGCCGTATTTTAAAAAAGCATGTACACAAACAAACAGAATTGCATGTGAAAGTTGGAATGTTTTAAATTTCAATATACTTTTTGAAACGTTCATCGTGAATCAAGAATTCGTTATGATTAAATCGGATTGATGTTAAAATGATGCTAAGATAACGACATTGAATCCTTGACCCGGGATTTTAGAAACCGTGGATTGGAAGCCCTGGTTGGCAATATCGCAAAAAGATGAAAATATATGGGCTTATATGCCTCAATTGGTATAGCTTTTCATTATTATTATATGTATAAGAATGTAACTATTGATTTCCAATAATTTTAAAATTATATTTTAAGCAATTTCGATTTGATTCACGAGTGAAACATTTCATGACAGGGTAACATATTATTTAAACATTTCCATTACAATATCATAAGGGTTCAATTTGAAGATTGACAATTCTGATAAAATTGATACTTTTAAATCTATTCCATAAATTATAAATTGTAAACGTAAGCCGAAAGAGCTATCAACTATATTTAAAAAAATTGTTTTGTAGAACTAAAATATATTGCTATTTTTTTCACCGTGTACACTAATTACTACACGTTTATATCGGTCCTACACTTGATTGGTATAAATTATAATGATTATCAATACATTGATTCCAAGACCGTGTTCAAAAGCATAGCACTCTCATAAGACAAAAGTCACACACTTGAATTCGTATCATGAGCAAGAAAAATTATTGCAATACAAAACAAATGTATCTTTAAATTTGAATTGTCGCATCCGTGCGATGGAATACCTGAAGATGCCAAAGGGCGAAACCCGGGTCGTTTGTGATAAGACATATGGAATCGCACAAAGTTGTAACAATTCAAATATAATATTGAAGTTCCATCAAGAACCTTCAGTCGATATCATAAATTAAATGTATCTTTATTAAACAAAAAAAAAAAAAACCATTATTATATATAACGAAAGTTATTCTAAGAAGAAAAAACAATATTTTGACATGGTTTGTATTTTTTACATTGGATTTTTGGTTAAAATAATAGAATAATGTATTTTGTCTATGAAGTATGGATACACCAAAAATTTGAAAAGTTTTAAAGCCTCAAAATATGACTTCGTATAATAGCTGTTTTTAAGCTTAAACGTATTTAATAAATCCCATCCACCAGATTCTAAAAATGTTTGCTTATTAATCAATTGATCTTATATTATGTATCCATGGTTGAGTATTTTTAATCTATATAAAAAATACAGTTAAAGTGATTTAGTAATAAGCACTTCTCATAAAATGACGTTCATATGATCTACACAAAGACCCGACATGGGCAAAAATTTCACATTTTTAATGAATAATCGAAATCTGATGATAATTATACAAGTTTCTGCTATCATTGTATTAATTTGAACATTCAATTAATGACGCTATTCCCTATAATTGTCTCTGAGAATGTTCGTGTAATAACCGTCATTATCGTGATGTCGGTCTTCCCTTACATTCGATAAATAGAACATTTGACAAAGACTGAATTTAATATAATAACTAAAAAAAACTTCCCCAAAGTGACAACTGAATCTATCGAAAAAAAACCTTTGAAAGCCAATAACACACGAACTTATATTTAAATCGCAAAAAAATAGAGCATACGAGTTTATAAAATACTAATAAGAATTCAGAAATTCTCTTGATATTACTGAATATGTCAGGCAAGCATTTGTACTTCCCTTATCAGTATTCCAAAATATTTTGTAAAACTACTCTGTTTGCAAAATGCACAATAGAAAATTCGTACAATACACACAGTTAGTCCATAAATTTCTACCGAATCAGTACGGCATTAGGTTTGGCGTTTGTTCTGTGCTCTACATACAAACACTCGGCGTTGCTTCCAGCGTCGCTACAAAAACAAGTGCGAAATTTATTGACACGACTGTGATATTCCGAGTGTTGAAATTCACTTATATATTCTATATTGTTTAGAATGGTACACATACATCCACGAGAAAACAAACATATTGGAAATTTTTCTCTTCTGGAACAATTTATGTGCTACGACTAATGTATGTCATATTTCTTTCTGTTTACGAATAGGTAAGTTGGTAAATATCCCTGTTCTAGTTTTAAAATGAGGATTCAATGTTTTCTTGATCGAATTCTTCAATGATTTGAATACTTTATCTATACCGTCGAGACAATTAATACTGAGAAAAATTGTAAACAATATCATTACATTCGTGTAATTGAATGGTAAATGGAAATTTGAGAGCGTATCCGTTAATCGAGGGGATCTTAATTAAGATATTCCGCTGGCTGTCTATTCCAGTGGCCGGTAACCTTTTCACTAAAATGGGCATTCCGAATGGCTTACTTGTGACAAAGGTAATGTACAGTAAGCGCCGCTGTCTGCGGGTCCAATAGAAGAGAGATTTTACTATTACTATTTGTTCTATCCTAAAAGAGGATTGACAGAAATATAATTAGTTTATGTTAATTAAAATTAAAAATTCATTTTAAAATATAAAGAACATAAAATTTTAAAGAAAAAACAAAAGCTTAATATTCCTGACTGCTTAAACAAATATTGCAGTCGACTTACGGTACGGTCTGTCATCCACTGTTGTATTCTTGTAGTGACTCGCAACCCGCGATCTAAATATTGTATTAAATGAAATTTTACAATAGTAATTTCTGACGAAATCTTATATACAGCTAAGTATTAAATGAACTCCAATTTAAGTTCTCAAGGAAAAAAAAAATATTTTATTATTTTCCAAGCTGTCCACAATACATGTAGAGTATTTTCTAAAATCTAAGTGTTAAATCATTGAACAATTTTTAGTGCTAGTTTTTCAATTATTTGAATTTCAATTAAAAAACCTATAAGAAGCATTTTTTTAAATATTATAATACGCATACGATGTCGAGTAGATCAAAGCTAGATTATCAAGCATGCAGTGAATAAATTAACTATATTATATAATACAAGTGTTTATGCGAGGAAATATAATACAAGTGTCTAGGAGATAGAAAGAAAAGGGAACATTACGTTTTAATCCGAAAAACCTTTAAGCTGTTCGGCTCGTCAACAAATGAAAAATGGATAAATCCGTTCTCAATTGGTTGTTTATCCCTACTATAGGTTTTTCAGCCTATCGTATTCCAAGCAGTGGTAAATTTTTTAAAATGTTTTTTTTTTATATGAATTCAAAGAAAGCTGCTTGGTGTCCATTTTATATTTTTGTTATAACATGAGAATCTTTACACTCTACAATGAACCTCGTAATGTTGAAACATCGCCCGCAGTTGAAAAATTTACATCTCACAAAATTGCTACGATCGGCACTTACAAATTTTACGCCAAATATCAAACATCTGACAGAAGATTTTTGTTCGATATGATAGTTTTTCCCTCTTGATGTATTTTTTATAACACCTGTAGAAAATGTTAACTAATTAAATACATCCATTATTAATTTGGGTATTATTACTATGTAAGTATTTGTGGCTCTTTACAATATATGAACTACCTAAATGTGGAATACTATATAATCTCCCTTTGAGTTATAAAAGCGCTATCAATACATTGATGCAGTGCTCTGCAGTTTTACCAGTCAGAAGAGACTAAAGCTCTTTAGGGACAGTCAAAGAATATATACTAGCCAGTTTCAGTGTATGTCTATGGCCGCTGTAGAAACAAGGCATCTTCTAGTATGTTCTTAAATCTTCATATTTTCATGACGTTAAACCAAACCACCGCCAAAATATTACGCAGACGCCTTTATGAAGTTCCTTAAATTTTACCAGAATTAATTTTAAATTGTATTCGTTTGAAGATTAGCTGCTTTATAAAAATCGGTATTCTAGTGCCAGTGTGTGAAAACAGATAACGGATTTCCCGTTCCCTTATTATAGATTCAACGCGTCTCCACAGACAGATAGCGGCGCTGCAGTCGCGCCAGATTGTGCTTCGCGATGCCGCCAACAGAGTGCTCTGAATCCTAATTGTTTAATTTATTGTTTTCATACTGGTTGGTGTTAGCTTCCACAGTAGAACTCTTGTACTAGCGTCAATAAATGTTTTCTTCTGTATTTCGAATACAATTTTATGCTATAATAGAGATGAGCGGCGAACATTTGAAAATGCAAAAATACTAGTGCAAGCAGAGTGGTTCTGATTCGTATTATTTCGCGAAACTTTTCATAAATTTTGTACAACAAAACGGAATCATTAAGAATTTCAAGTGAATTTTCACTTAATCAATGAAAACCTCTGTCTTCGAACAAATATCGGTTTATTTCATAAATAAATGATGATTTTAAAATAAATAAAATAACTTTTTACGTTCACGTATAGGGTGCATTTTTGCGTCGTAAATGTCTTTATAATTTATGATATCGACTGAAGGTGCTTGATGGAATTCCAATATCAAATTTGCATTGTTTCAATTTTGTACGATTCCACATGCTTTGTCACCAACGACACGGGTTTCGCTTTTCAGCATCTTCAAGCATTCCATCACACGGATGCAATAGAATGCCCGAAGATGCCGAAAGGCGAAACCCGGGTCGTTAGTTACAGAGCACGTGGAATCGTAAAAAAATGTAACAATTCAAATTTAAGTTAACATACTTGTCAGATTACAATTCTACGAAAACTCTTAAAAAGTCTCAAATTATTTCAAAATAATAAATGCCACATTTTTTTAAGCTCTGCTTGTTCCTAATGAGCGCTCATTTATATTATAATGATACAATGACTCCTTAAAGAGCAAAACTATCTTAGAAATTAGATTTGTTAAAAAAACATATGCCGCAGAGGTGTAGAGCCGTTGTTAATGTGTATCCGTTAAACTTTCTTTATTCATAAACATGAAAATTCTTCCACATGCATATTAAAGTTTACACCTGCTTATTATTCTGAGCACTTTTAAGTGGTGGTACGAAAATAAAACTCCCGTTAGGTTAGTTGGTGCTTTTAAGTTTATTTGGTTGTAAAAAGCGGATTTGAATCAAATAGAATGGATATCGTTTCAAAACAAAAGTTTCGCTGAAAAGGTGATTGGGTTTTACAAATTTTTTAAAATAAAATTGTCCTTTTAGATTTAGTTTTGAAATAGAAAAAGCGACCATTATTTTTTACATGCAAATGAAGCACGTGTTTTTTTATGGTAGTGAATAATTAGAGAGGAATTAGTATTGGTGTGTTGTGATTTTTAAAATGTACTGGCCGATGAAATAGATCATTTTAATGAGTGTATTTTTAAAATTATAATGATGTAAAATGTCAACGAAGCAACTGAAGGGAATATCAACCTTTCTTTTTTCAGTGTGTTAATAGGGTTTATTTTAATCTCTATTTACGGTTTGTATAAAGACTAAAGTGAGTCAAAAAAAAATATTAAAATCTGCTTGTTGATTGATTTGAATACGTATTCAAAAAAATCGATTGAAAATAATCGTAATTAAATCGATCAGACTTAATATTCTTTCGTATCTTACGTACGTAATTAATATCATATCGACTGAACGTGATTGATGGAATTTCAATGTCAAATTTGAATTGTTACAACATTGTACGATTCCACATGTTTTGTCACTAACGATCCGGGTTCCGCCTTTCGGCATCTTCAGGAATTCTGTCACACGGATGCAACAGAACTGACGTAATATTTTACGTTACTGTTTATTAACAGTATAAACATCTTCTATATACCAAAGTTAATAATTGCGGGAAAACACATACCCCAAGGCAAGCAGTAAATGGCAGTTAAAACAAAGCTTGTAGAAACCCGGGCTAGTGACAAAACATATGGAATCGTAAAGTGTTGTAACAATTCAAATTTAATAAAATATTCATTTATGGCTCATCAATCTTAATTGAATTTATCTAATATTGTTTAAGACAATTGCCTGTGATAATTTTTATTAAGGATTTTGTTAATGAATCATTCTTGAAAGGGGTTTTCAACTAATATCAATCAACTAACATTAAAATGGAAATGGCTTTTTTATGTTTGTTAGTAGGTTTTCTCTATATGAAAAAAAAATATCGTACAAAGTTGTAAGAATTCATTTTTTTTAATTATTCCTTTTTCAAATATAATACTTGGCTGTACAACCGACGAAAACAAAATCTCAAGAACGTCGATCATTCAGATGTTTTACTAGTTATTTTTTATCAGTTTTAAGCACCGTTTTGTTTATTGTATGTATAAATAAGAATTGTAAAGCTAATGAATGAAAATAAAATAAATAGTGTTGCTTAACATGTACGATGTGCCTGACATTTGCAAAATTTTTCTACGTGTATTCCAGGTCGGATATATTGTATATCATGCATACATGAAGGGAATCTTTCAAAAAGGCTAACGGTATGTCCTCCAAAAGATTAGGTGACTAAATTTTGCTCGATGGATAGGGTGGCAAAAGAATACTGAGTTCTGAAGAGCAGTGATTCGCGTACAAAATTAGAAGACTGATTAAGGTGGTCAATTCATCCTAGTAAACAGCGCCGTAAAAGAAGAAGATTTTACTATTTGTTAGTTACTCTTTATGAAAACCAGTTTATTGATGAACTATTTTCATATTCCTTTGATTTGTAATTTTCACGGTGAGATAAATATCGACAAAGTGTAAATGTGCAAATTTGCGTATGAACATTAGCAAAGCAAATTCACGTTAGTGAATTATTTAATAAAATCTATGATTTTTGAACGCGACCCTTAGCTGTAAGGGACGTTTTTGTCCCTCAACGAAGTTAAGTACCCACTGGGGTGCAATAGATTGTTTACATAGCTTGTTAAGCAATATTATTTTGACAAATAGAAACTATGATGTAATTAACGTTGGGAGAACACGAGTGAAATTGTTATCATTGACAATTATGAGAAAATTTGTAAGAGTTTGAAATGCACCAAATTTTATAATATCTCTTAATTACAAATCATATTTTTACATATTATTCTTTGATTAAATATAAGTAAAAAATGATATTTTAAACAATATATTCTCGAACAATAATTCAGATATAGTAAAATATACGTTATTTGTATAATTTTCTTTCTCGAAATCTTTCCGCGAAAAATACAATTAATTAATTTATAATATCGACTAAATGTGTTCGATGGAATTTCAATATCAAATTATAAACGTTGAAAACTTGTACTATTCCACATTTTTAGACTAACAGCCCTCCTTTTTCGCCTTTCGGCATCTTCAGGCATTCTATCACACGGATATAACCCGAGTAATTAGTGATTAATTAATATGGAACCGTACGTTTGAAGAATTCAAATTTGGTAAAATCAATTGTTAATATAATATTATACCCACTACGAAGAAAAATATTTTATCATCAAAATTGACTCAAATTTAAAACTTATGTCTATAATTAATGTAAATCAGCAAATGTTTTTTTTTTTTATTATTTATATAAAACATTCAGGGGTTGTATTGAATAGTTAGTTAATTAATGAAGACATATCATTTAATAACATATTTTTATTGTGACGACTTGGTAAAACTTCGCTAAAGTATGTCAAATATGATATCTTATTGAGTTCTGTAAACTTTTCTGAAAATTTAGCTAAGCCTACGAGAAATAGATGATGTTTCGTATCTTCATAACTTTTATTTAAAATTAAAATATTAAATAATATGTAACTTTATTTAGAGTTGTTCTAAGAAATTTAAGCAGTTTTATTCAGCATCTCTTCTTAAATATAAGTTTAATTTGAGTTTATACATAATTCTGACGAAGACGAACGCCAAAATTGCTGTTTTGTAAAACTGAATACGTGGTTATTAAATTTGTACATTAAAATGAAATATGTAACGAATGTAATCATATGTTTTTTGTTAAACGCCTTCTTACTAAAAATTTCAAAATAAAAACGGTTCATTCTAGGAACTTAAAATCGGCTAGTAATTGTATATTCTATGTATAGTAAAGTCTGCATGTGACTTTAGTATATGACTTCGAAAATTGTCCCCCCGAGAGAAAAGATAATTTTGCATATGCTAATTTAATCCAAGCGAAGTTCCAATACAAGAGCTATGAATATACATTATAAACGAGTCAAAGATTCATTGTTATTTTTATTATGTAACGATTTGAATCTGTGTTTTTTTTCAGTGGCTAGCTTCAATGGTCAGATATGTATATTCAGGCAACCAACCACGATGAGCTGACTGTAGTAAAAAGGGAAAATCTATACAGAGCTTGTGGGAATGTTGGAAAGAAGCAAAAAGCACACCCTTTTTAATAATTATTTTAAATTTAAGACTATTCTTAAAAAACATGAATTGATATTTCAATCGTTTATTTCATCATTTATTTTTCATATTAACTTACAATGATGCAGTGAAGCATTCAGGCCATGAAAATTGATTTTGAAACTCTGTATTGTCTTTCTCAATCAAACGTCTCGTAATTAAAAAAAAAATGTTTCTAGAATAAAAAATCAAGGAAGGAAGATAAATAATCAGTTGATTTTGAATGAATGATTCGTGTACGTTTTTGTATATATGTGTAAATGTATCAGGAAGGAAAGTCATAGCGTTAACTGTTGTTACATGCTTTTGGGATGGCTAAACTTTAATCTTAGTTTTCACTAAAAATATAAACTACTATGGTGACCACAACGGGCATTCCACTGTACGTGTTTTACCTTTTCCTATCCTTTGGGTTAGTAATTTATTTTATAATCCACTAATAGGGGTCAGTGGTTGTCCCGTAGATTAACGACGCTGAAAAAGGATACGTTACTACTCATGTATTCTGTAGTATATATTATAACACTGTATTGTTATACGGAAATGAACATATGTTAGGTTAGGTTACTTAAACAGTACTGTTTAAGTATTTTGGTTGCTTAGTGATATTGTCAATTGTACAGGTGGCAATAAAATCTTACTTGCTTGTGATATTTTCGGGCTTTAAAACTCAATCGATTATTGAAGGGTAACGCGGAGTATGCGTAGAGTTGAAGATAAATTCATTATGTGTTGTAAATGTATACATCCTTTATAAAATTTCGATGAAGAAAAACAAATGCGAAAAAATATGTCATTAAATTAAATGCCTTCTAAATCTTGTCTCTGTGGTCAACGCTGCAATAGCTTTATCCACTCTGTTGTAGGTTAAATCAAAACTGGATGGAATGAATTTTGTAAACATTTAATTTATTAATCTTAAGTGTATTAATTCTTCATCACAAACCCTTATCAGGCCCAGAAAACGATACCGATAAAAGCCTCGTTTATTTTCCTTCCTTGTGAGGAAACGTTCGTTGACTAGTATAAAGCTTGTTCCTATAAAACAATCTGCGATGATTTCTATAAGTTTCTATCAGAAAAATGAAACAATTAAAAACAAATATTTCACCGAAAGAAAATGCAGTTAATTTTATATTTGATAATACAATAGCTTGTATAATAAAATATGACTAAAATACTGAGTAATAAACGTTTTGAAATTTATTTCGTTAGGAAATATAAAAGAGTTGATTTAATAATAAGTATATGTATATTATTCACATCTTTCCTCCATTCAAACAAGTCTGTTTTCTTGCTTGATCTCCAGAATTGATTAATAGTTAGTATGCAGCGAAGGTGGTTTACAGTCTATTTATTTTGTTTGAGAGATGTATGGGGTAGCTTTAGCTAACCGGATGGGTGCATTATTGCAATCAGATAACGTCCATGCCATTTAATCTCCTCGTAGCTAAGGTTTGCATGTAAATTATATTGAGATCGAGTGAAAGATATTACCATGTTGATGTGTGAATTATTTTTTTTATGTAATACTTATCAATTAAAATATCATGGTAAATGAATTAAGTGCGGTAGAAAGCTTAAAAAAACAAATACATATTTTTTTTTATTCCTTATTTGTTAAATCGGCGACCGTATCGAATATTTTTGTCTAATATATTCTGGGCGCTCTAAAAGTCGAGCTTTGACGTTACCTTTGTAGTTATTTTTGCTGATAATATTATGGAAAATATGAACAGAATAAAGTAAATGTTATTAACTGATGATGATTAAAAGTAGTTTTCAACTGAAATGACTTGGATTGAAATATTTTTCAACTTTATATGAATTCGGTTTTAAATTGGGATATAAAAACCAACTGCATTTCTAAATTTCGAAATTACGCTTGAATTTAATTCTTTCGTTCAAGGTTCATTATTGATTATATAATAACGAGCAATATTTAGCAGAGCTTGAATGAATATGTTGATTGATATTGGCAAGACATTCGAATGTTCTTTCATGTTTCATATGAACATTACTGCTGTATACAAATTGCCTTTAGAAAGAATACATACAGAACGTTCCGATGTGTTTTTTCAAAATGATATTTTTATTGTTTTATTTTGATAGTTTCTCCAAATAGTCCTTGGCGAGCAAATTTCTTCTAGAAACACTATTGTTTTATTTTTTTATTATTCCTTTGAACTTAAATATGGTTTTAAACATAAAAGAATTTTTTTCTACTAGTTGGTGGAGTTAATATTGTAAATATGAAATTCTTAATTCGATTAACTTTTATGGGGTTATTTTTTTCATATTTAAAGCCAAAACAGTTTATGAATAATTCTTTTCATTGAAATTTGTACTATCAGTAGGTCGCATAAGCCGTCAGATGCTAGGACTGTTCAGCTGATCAATGCATTGCTTTAAATGGTGGTAATTTTTAGTAATGAACTCACTATATTGTTTGAATGATTTTTTCTCATTTAAACGTCTTTTTGACAACGTAAATTTTTTTAAAAAAATATAATTTACTATACAAATGGAACGTCTTCGTCATAATTATATTATTCAAATGGATTTGTGAATTGACGTAGACTTAAATGCCATCTTTTATAGTTTTATTAAGTAATTAATATTTGTTTAAATGAAACACAAAAAATGTGCCTTGTTCTCGTTATTAAAATGAATATATATTCTAAGAGTATTAAATTGAAAATTTTGGAAATAAAGAATTTTTTAATTAAATTATGACTAGTATTTTTTACATAAGACTCGTTTCAAATTCCAAGAAGGAAAGATATCTTTATTAAATAATATAGTAAGTGATTAATTTGATATAATCATGACCAATGGTTAACTTATATGTCAAAAATATAGTTTTAAATAACTGTTATATTATATAAATTTAATTGTAAATGAAGTCTATCAATAAGACGTCATTATATAAAACTAGTGTTAAAAATCTGAGCAAATATGTATATACACAATCCTCTTTTAATCAGTTAATTTGTTTCAAAGAGTGACGCAAAAAAATCGCTTAAAGAAACCTTACGTTCATAAATTTTGATAAATTGGTTTCAAACATTTAAATATCGCGTTAAAAATAACACTAATATATGAAAGAACATTTTTTTAACATATACAATTTAATTTATGATATCGACTGAAGGTGCTTGATGGGATTTCAATATCAAATATGAATTGTTACAATTTTGCTTTTACCCTTTTATAACAGAATCCTAACAGGTAAATATCAACCCAATAAATAACCGTCAGTTCTGCTGCATCCGTGTGATAGAATGCCAGAATATACCGAAAGGCGAGACCTGGGTCGTTAGTGACAAAACATGTGGAATCGTACAAAATTGTAGCAATTCAAAATACACAATTTAATATCTCATATGGGTCATTCACTGCTGTCATCGACGGCTTGTAAAATATAATCGTTGGCGATGTCTTAAACGAATGTATTGAATTTTGCTCGGATTCATTTGATGAAATGCTGTTTTTCCTGGATTCTTGATGTGACACAATAATTTTATTTATCTGAGTAATTCTTTCTCCGTTTAAAAAAAGTCTCGTAAAAATGAGTAAATATGCGTAAAAAAAGGAACGGTGCCGTCCAAAAATTTATTGAAAACAGAATCGCGTAAAAAGGATTGGGTGTAATCAGATGTTTAGATCGCAATCATTTTTTTTTTATAAATGTAGCCCGTATTCAAAAAAGGAAACATCTTCAATTTGTTACCATTTCATTTGTGTTTCTGGAAACATAATAAACATATCATTTTTTATTCTTGGAATATTTGAGTAGTTTCTAAGTAATTTAATTGCGGTTTTCCTTACTTGGGTCGGCTTTTTTTCAATACCGCTTTACTAACTTATTAGATAAAGATTTCAATATCCAGAGGGCGAAACGAAATTATATGTAATATGCTTCAATATTTAAAGTCAACTGGCAACTCATTGTTATCAGTACTCTTCGCTTTGAGTTATGAGTGTTTGAACAAGAAAAATAAGACTGGAAGAAATATAAAAACCTTATTTCAACGTGTGCGTATATTGTTGTCAAAGTCAGGAAAATATAAAAAAGTCTGGCTTCTCAACGGTGGAAGTTTATACAGGAATAACACGGGATTATTAAAAATACGCTAGCCAGCCTTGCAATGGTTGAACTTTTAAATACTAATACGAAAGGTATAAAATTGTGTATAACATGTTCACTGTAGGATTCAAAATAATCCAATAAACGAAGTCAGTATTTACAATATTATATGAATAATACAGTGTAAATATATGAGAACGAATTTGTACACAAAGCAATGATAGATTCTTGTTATTTGACAATTTATTGAATAACGCTGAAACTATGCAATATAACATGTCATTTGAATTAATTTATAGGTATATTTATGGAATACGATAAAATAAATTACGAGCCAGAGGTGTATTTGTTGATGATTTACTATTGAAATATATGTTTTACATACTTTTTAAAAGTTATTATCAATTAATAAATATTTTTATGGCCGGTATACCACATTATGATATTTGTAGTAATGATATAACTACACGAACAGATGCAGTTAATTTGATTTGTAATCATACATACAATATTTAAATCGTAAAGATTTTTTCGTATAATATAGCTATTCCTATTTGCTAAGAGCTTTCGTTTAACCCCTAATTTGAGAAACTTAATTGAAATTACGAAGAACATTTTTTTTTGAGAAACAGGCACGTTGTATATTTTTTTATTTGAAAGCATCATATATGATTTTAATTGTATTTTGTAAGGGTTATGAACATTTTTTTTAATATAGCAATGAAAGAAAACTCTTCTGGAAGTTTTTTGGTTTGCTTAAAATGTATGTTATTTTATTATCTAATTCAATTTTTAAGGTAAATCATTAATTGAACATTTGTACAACTTTATAAACAGTTGAGGTGAACAGCAGAATGACTTCAAAATAGTTGTGATTATACAATACACGACGAATGGATTTTATTATATATACCATCTTTTAGCCATTTCGTAATGGTCTCCAATTCTAATTCTAAAAGAAACAGTTACCAGTTTGATTGTGATTATCAATCATATAAATAAAGGTCTGCAACTAGTAATGTCTCTTTTTTCCCATTAGAATATATAAAGAACAGTTTGTCACAAATATATACACATTTTATTATTTGATTACAAAATCGGGTTAGCTTATTTTTGATACATATAAACGATTTTGTAGAAAAATACAAGTAAAATGGAACATTCTGTTTAATATTGATACTCGCAATACATTGTGACAAAAGCTAATCTACCTCGAAACCAACACCATTCAGGTGTTAAAACAGGATAGTTGCATGGTTAATAGAATAAATATCGATAGATAGCTAAAATAAATTATATATTAAGTCAATTACCTGATCAATTGTTTGGATAGTAGTTGCTGTGTTGAAACAATGTCACACAATTTATTGGTAAGTCAGTTTGTGATGTCCCCTTTAGTTGAAATCAACATGGTTAGTTAATTGTAAAGGGAAATAATTTATTGCCGGAACGGGAGACAACTTTGTTGAAGCGCTTCCATAGTGTCACCCGAGATCACGTGTACAATGTAAAATTATTTAGAATTATTTATGGGTTTATAATTGTCAGTACATTTCAATGACTCTAAATCAGAATGTCGAATGAAACTGCTTTGCATTAATGGCTTCATAACATAAATTAGTTAATTTTTATTAATTATAAATAAACATTAAAATAATTTGGGTTATTTCGTGATATGTTTAATATCAGGCAGGTTTTTGACTGTACGTCTGTCACGTCTCGACTGTTTAAAGAGTTTAAAATTTTAAATGATGGATAATTTTCCAGACTATTTTTTTGTTCAAAATATTATGTTTATTACGATGAAAAAAATACAATTTTAGTATAATATAATAACCTTTAAATAGTTGATGGTATGGCTAAAGAAGTATCATTAAAACCCTATTATTTAAAGGTATTGGAAGAAAATTGTTATAATACACGGAATATGATAATTTGTTAATTTTATAAACATAGGAAATTTGAATCGTAAAAGTTGTATAAACTTGATTTTGTAACTAAGGTCATTCGTCCATTTATATCTCCAATTTAAAATTATTCCTACAAATTCTTAGAATGCGTATGTTAATGTGAAAAAATCAGTTTGCGAAAACATTTTTTTGTCATAAATAAAAATGGAAAAAAATAAACGGCCTGGCCGAACAAATTGCGTGATATTTTTGTTTTTACATCTTTCATAGGCTTGTGTTTATAGCCAGTAGACTTAAGCAATAAAAATAAATCAAATCGCGATAACATCCAAACGATTTTTGCAAACATGCCTCGATTCCAGCCCAGTGCTAAAAATAATAAACTGTTCCTGATAAATAAAACAAACATTTTGTCAAAGCTATCCACCAGCGACTTACACAATACTCAACGGTTTGATATACTTACAACGATTGATTTATTTATATTGGAATGCCCTTAAAGATGACTGAAAGCTTTAGCTTTATATATATATATATATATATAAATATAAAAAATACTTAAAACGTATGTGTTTGTGTATGATGTCAAACATTTATGGTTCCAAAAAAGCATTCAGATTTTGAATTGAAATGACAATCACTTTCGCAAGTGTGATATTGTAACAAAACAAAATGTTGAGAAAGTAATATAGAAAAAATGTTTCTTCGTGATTTTTTTTTATATATAAATAGAGAAGATATAAGGCCTCATTATAAAAGTCAAAAATTGAATACGTACTGTTAATTAAAGATTTTCAAATTACAAATTAAAGTCCCTGTTGAACGAAACTGTAATTTCAATAAAATGTCACGTAATAGCCATCATAGTAAATTGTATTAAAAAATGCTTTTTTATTTGAAAATTAGTGGCTTAACCATGCAGAATAATATTCGTTTAATTGTTTCCCTTTTTTGGACAAATGTATTGAGGGAATTGATAACAGAAGAAAAAAAAATGTGCCAATTTTATCGAAACATTTTGAGAACTTCATGTATTTTCAAATTTATCCTCCACCAAAAAATAATACGTATATCTTGCGGAGAAAAATAAGTTTGAGGAATGCTAAGTCCAAATTGAATCATTGTTATAAGTCGACCGACGAAAAATCGTATGTCCATAATTCACTTCAGATGTGATGGGCGGATATTGGTCATTAAGCCTGATAGAGCAATAACTCAAATAATTACCAATAGATATCAAAACGCTCTCAATAGTTCCGAGAACAAAAGAGTAGATTTATATGTGAAGGATATGATCACTTCATTATAAATAACAAAACATTTTATATGTGCGTGATTAATTGTTCGAATTAAACAAGGTTGCCCAAAGAGATGGCGATAAAATTAATACTTAGATTTAAAAGAAATATTGATAAATAAAAATAAATGTAAATTAAATAAATGTATCAGTAGAAAATTTCCATATGCATTCGATTTTATTTAATGTTACATTGAATGCGTGTTTTCATTGAAAAAAACAACGCGTGCAATTGATTGATAAAAAAAAAATGCGGTACTGTTTATATATTTTTTATAATGACCAACCGGTTTCGCTCACCGCAAGAACTATCAACTGTTTTTTTTTTAAATTTCAACTGTTTGAGTCACAGAGGCGTTACTACAAAAATGGTTAGTTTAAGTTGAATATACATGTTTTGACACAAAATACACTTCTTTTTTAAATTTTCTTTCAGGACTTTTTTAATATTAGTTGACTGTAAATTACTTTAATCAATATGTTTCTTCAGCTTTTATAAATTATTCTTTATTTTAACCTTGTACAATAAAGTATAAAAAGTATGTAAAGTAAAATAGTTTAAAAAATGTAAAATTAAGTATTTGTCATTTTTCTTAGTTTGAAGATGCACTCCTATATCTTTAAGCCACCTTCTTGTAGGTTATATTTTTGAATAAAATGCCTTCCCGAGTTCATATTAGACATCTTAAAATATAAAAATTGGTCAACCCTTTAAGCTTATTTAATCAGAGTAATATATATATATATTTAACAGTATGGTGTGTTTGGTTTTTTGGTTTTTAACATTTAAAAAGAATGTTATAACTTGGTTCATCTTTGACTTTGAAAGTAATTACAATTGAGAATGATATCTAAAGTTGCCGATCACTGTGAACGACAAGTAAAGGTATATATAAGAATACACGAATGAAAAAATCACAAACTGATTTATATCTAAGAGTATCGGTCTCTACGATATCGAAAAAAAAAGCTTCATCAAATACTAGTCGATTAATCTTTCCATGTTATTTTCTATTATAGCTCACCTATTGAGTTTATTAAATAAAAGTTCTTAAGCTCGATTTAAAATGGAAAGTTATAACATATATATATAAAATATTTTTGCGTGTCATTCATAAATAAACTAAGAATATTTCTCATAGTAATGGTTTCTACAATAGTTTGAACGCATTGTGTAAAATTAATATTGCTGTATATTTATAGACTTTATAGCAAACTAAAATAGGTTAACCGAGTGTTAAATATGACGTGAATATATTTAGAGTTATACAATACGTAATTTTTTGTGGAAAATTTATAAAAAACCTCAGATGTACTTACAAAGTTAGATAATGTTCTCTTGACAAATTTTAAAGTTTATAAAAGATAAACACAAATTTTCTTAATGACGCTGAGTAGCGGGAGCTTTCGACGAAGCCTGAAAGTAAACGATAAGATCACAACGAAACGCAGAGTGTTTGAACGGTAGCTGAAAAGCCTCTGAAGGTTTTAGAACAATTAATATTCGAATCAAACGTCACCAGTGCGCAAGCTTTTCGCATAAGGATGACCGTAAAAATACAGGACCGTGAATAATAACATTTTATTCAATACCTTGAAACGAGAATTTTACATGGGCTTAAAAAATAGTTAGTAGGAAATTAAAATATACGATAAATAGTGTTATAATTTATGACATCGACAGATGGTGCTTGATGGAATTTCAATATCAAATTTGAATTGTTACAACTTTGTACGATTCCACATGTTTTGCCACTCACGACCGGGGTTTCGCCTTTCGCCATCCTCAGGCTTTTTATCACACAGATGCAACAAAATTGACTTAAGAATTTCATGTCAGTTCTGTTGTTAGTGACAATATGTGGAATCGTACAAAGTTGTTACAATTCAAAAAAAAAAATAGTATAATTTTTAGCACGATGAAAAAATAACAATGTATTTTAGTTCTACATTTTTTTTTTAAAGATATAGTTGAAAGCTATTTTGGCTCACGCCATCGTCAGAACTAACGTCTATTGAACAGACCGTATGACGATGGTGAGCCGAAATAGCTATCAACTATATCTTACAAAAAACTTAGTAGAAATAAAATATATTGCTATTTTTTCACCGTGTTATAATGGAGTCCTACCAAGTAAATGCCAATTCAATCAATGAAGTGTTATTTTTCTTTGGATTATATATTATTTTTAGCATTGTAGCTAATAATTTCTTGGGAATAAATCATTGCATTATAATGTAAATATTTCATTATTAATTGATAATGTTTTAGAAAAATATCTAATTATAAAAAATACGTATCATCACGTTTTTATGATGTTATATATGTAGTGTTGAATAAGCGATGAATTGAATGAACACATTTGAGCTGAACTATTGTAAATCTGTCTATGTACAGTGCCTAGATTAGAATTAGTTGATGTATGAAAAAAAATGATAAAATTTTCCTACAGTCTATAAATTAAGCATTAAAAGAATACTCGTAAAATTTAAATTCAAATTAAGAAAACAAATGAATCGTAAAAAAATGATACGTGAAATTTTATTAGATTTTTTCACTAACAGACTTTTAAGAATTTATCGATTTGTACCATTTTTGTTTCCAAAAAATGTCTTATACAATTGATTATGATTTGAATATCTTGGCAAAATTTGGCGGTTTTTAATGACATGTGAGTATTTTTGAAGTATAAAGTCATCAATTAAATTGTTACGACAATTTATCACATGAAATTATCAACCGTTTTGTGATGTATTCATATTCACAAATTATTGTTGTGAATTTTGTGTTGATATTTTTTGAAATAAATGGCTCATTAATTTAAAAGCTTAGTTTCTGCTGTGCAACGAGTCCTTTAAACCTCTGCAAATATTCACCCTGTAGATCCGTAGGTGACATTATGATGGATAGTTGTTGAACATAAATCTTTGAAATTCATCTTTCATCTGTTTGTTCAAAGTTTCTCTTCCAAACTGTTTGTCTCAAACAATTGGAATAATTTTCCTTGCATGTAATTATCTACTCTTATTCACTGGGTTTCATAATTGGCCATAAAATGAATCTCGCTTAAATAATTATTAAAATACGAAAATATTACATAAAAGATTAAAAGATAAAGTGAACAGTATTTATTATTGAATGACAACCAAACTCCATCACATTGCTGGATTAGGGAAATAATTAATTGTAAATTGTTGAAGTTTGATTAATAAACATATTCTAAGCTTTTGATTTGCCGAGTTTATAGTGCGTACAATACTAATCATATCTTTCCCGAGGTGATCTTTTTTTATTTCGGAAATTTGGTCCAGTAACCTGTAAACAGCGGGAAAGTTCTGAGTATCATAAAAAAATAATATCAATAATACAAGCAAAGTTGGATAAAAAAAAACTATGCAATACTTCAATGACACAAGACAATGGGAAACCCTTATCAATAAAATGTAATTGTAAAACCAGTTCAAAAGATATATTTTATAAATGAGGTGAGGGTTAAACTTTCTGTTATAAAATATGTATATGTTATATTCAATATCCTAATTCGAATACATACAATGGTAGAGGTTCAATATTTATTTCTTATTTACAGGTTCCCGAATTGTTTGTATCACACATGAATATCATATGTAATATAATAATTTTAAATCACATTGAAGGAAACATAAACATAACGTACATCATGACCAAAAATTCAGATGGGAATTTTTTTTCAATATTGCTTTAAATGTTTATCCCATATCGTTTGACAGTTATTAGCTTTTTTCTATTCTAATAAAGTTGTGTATTATGGTAATTTTTTAGATACTTATGTCATGCAAAATATGTGAATGCACAGCTTATCATTAGATAAAAAAATACAAAATTTGATTGTATACGATTGATAATAGCCAGAATGGATCAGCATTGTCAGATTGTCTTTCTTGCAAACGATCACAAAGGAAAATTGCTTTGTATTCAATTTCAATTTGACGTTAAAACGTTAAATTGAAATTAACTAAAGTGCGCATAGTATGAAAAAAACCTTAAATTATTTATTATTTGTTCAAGCAATTTTTAAAGTGCAAATTTTCTTGGATATTAACTCTGAAGTCAAATTTGATAGCTCTGGATGTTTATATATTTCAGGAAACGATGAGAATAGCACAATGTCAACAGGCAGCGTTCATCGACGAGGTTGATTTCCTCAACGAACTCTTAGTAAGTTGAAATTCTGTAAATACAGTATTCTTTATTGAATATTCTTAATAATTAAGGCTTTGCGTTTTGAGACCGTAATAAGAGGTTATCAAGCTTTATATTGTTTTGCCTGTCACAGGAATGCAATATAGACCCGGGTCGTGTGTGACAAAACATGCAGAAACGTACAAAGATTCAACAATTCAAGTTTGATATTGATATGCCATCAAACATCCGTAATCGATAACGTAGATTATCAAATTGTTAATTATCACTTTTGAGGTGTTAATTGTCACTTCTTGGTGGAAAGGCATGATATTTTAAATAATAAAAACATGTTTTTAGTATTTATGTATTCGCTTATCACGAGTATCATCAAGTAACGATGGTAATAACATGTAATATATTGCAGAGATATGAACTGAAAACGTGTTTTTATTGTAAAAAATATGTTAATTTTCAATAAACGTCTGGTCATTAAATCACACTACGGATATATAAAATGAAAACAGCGTAAGCTACCAAGTCCTTCTTCAGTCTCGTTTTTATTTTCTAGCCTTCTTCGAAAAGAGTGTAAGGAGGTAAAGCAATATGTATTCAGATGATTTTTATATCCACGTATACTCTGCGAATTATAATTAACATGAAATTTTAGCATTTAAAATGACAATACTTTTTTATACGCATGGCATATATGTACCTAAAATTAATCAATTAATGTACGCGCACGATTTAATTAGCTTAAAAGCACATCGCTCGGAGCGAGCCAAGTTTCGCCGGTATGCAGTAATCGTGATTAATAAATTCACAGGATATCACATTTTGCAATATCGTTTCGACTTAAGCAAAATGTTATAGCTCCCTTATTCTATTTTACTCTACTTTTGTCCGTCGTTATATTTAAGTATTTTTCCAATAGCGTCTTGCAAAGGGGCCTCATTCGATATAATCACTTTACTAAACTTATCTTCCCAGTATAGAATGATCCAAATTTATTATTGGAGTACAGCACAAAAATATTTTTCTTATTATAGTATATTTTCTCTATTTTATATATAAGATCAGCCCCGGAAGCTATTATAATGATAGTGATATAAAACCTTTTCATACACCCAGAACAATATTTTAATAATTTAAATCATCAAATTTTATTCGTCCAAACTTAATACAATTCCACATATCTTATCACTCATGACCCGTGTTTCGTCTTTAGGAATCCTCTGGCATTCTAGTACAAAGGTGTACTCAAACTGAAGAATAACATCTTCAAATAAAATTTCATAATTTTTGCTTTGTTTACGGTGCCCATGCGTTTTGCTTGTTTTTCGTCTTGTCTTATGGAAGTTTATATGGTGTGGTTAATAGTTAGGTCTTTGGTGAGTGATTAGTGATTTTACTTTGAAATGCCTCGTTTTGAATGACATGGAAATTTGTAGGGTAACAACTGTCACTTCTTGGTGGAAAGGCGTTATTTTAAATTAACAAAAAAAAAACAATACTAAGTTTTTTATTAATTGTGTATTATCAAAAACAGAACCGGTTTTAGTCGAATATAGAAACATTCAAAAATTATTATTAAGTGTTCTATAAAACACGAATAAATCATATTTTTTTTGTTTAATTAATAGATTTGTTTTCAGATAAAATATTGAATTGTATAAATTCACACAAGGCGTAAAACAAATTGCTGAATAGTATTACAATCCTAAATATATAAATATATGTATACATTTGTTGTTACCTAACTAATTAAGCACTGGTTTCTCAAAGTCAAAACGTTCATTAAAGCAAAAATATTTAGAATTAACAATGAGCATTTCGTTTTCATTTTCGACCCTTTGTGGCAATACCATTTGTTTAATAATGATGAGACCATGTGGAATATCTTATAATAGCGGTTGTGTTTTGGGGCCGCTCTGTATAACATCTTTTGTTCCAGCGCTGAGCCTCGCCGTTAAATCTAAATCGTCTACCTGGTACGGCTGACGTGTAATGAAGTTATTGCCATAAAGCGAGATCGCTATTCCGGATATTATGAACGGTTCTGATAGCTTGATCTAGCAACAGCGGCCATCGAGGTTTGATGGGGTAATTATTACGAAGCATGAGATGCTACACATAGCGCTTTACGATTGCAATCAGTAGAATAAATATTGAACAATATAAAAATTAAACCTTTTATGACATGTACGTTCTGAATGTTGAGAACCTGTTTTAATTATTGAACAACCGTGTTTCTCACCTCCATCCGTGGTACTGATCAACTACTGTTTAACGGCCGCCGTGTACTATTATGTGAAAACCAAAAACGCAGTAACTTTAAATATAACATAAATCATTTTAAGGTGTTAACTGTCACTTTTTGATGGAAAGGCACGATATTTTAAAAAATAAAAACAAATTTTTTAGTACTTATTTCCACAATATATTTTTTGATCAGGACCGGTTTCGCTCATCACGAGCATTATCAAATGATCAGTTGATAGTGCTCGCGATGAACGAAACCGGTTCTAATCAAAAAATATGTTGTGGAAATAAGTACTACAAAAAAATGTGTGTTTTTATTATTTAAAAAACATAAATCATGAAAGTTACTTTCACGAGTGTGATATTTGCTCGCCTTAATTTTCCTATAGGTCTCCGGTTGGCGATTGCTGAATTGGTTTGCTAGAAAAAGAAAAATAATACATTTTTCAAAATGTATGACAAGCTTAGCAAATGTAGATAAAATGATATTTAGTGTCCCGTACAGGACTGTGGAATTGTTATTAGTTGTTGATCGGAAACACGACACTGAAAAATAAATTAATTTTGTCAGGTTTTTTTCCTACCTTTCCTATTTATGTGCGTTTAATTATAGATCAATCAACCAATCCGACAAACTGTTCTTTGAGATATTTTTAGAAATCGTCTTAACGAAAAAATAGTCGCAGTCGCTCGTTTTACACGACTCCGTTTCCGATTCACAGCCCCGGTCATATGCATTATTCGAATAATGAGAGACTTTGGTTCAAATAATTTTAGTGACTGTATTGAAGAATTTTTTTTTGGCGAGTCTCATATTATTGAGAAAACTTTAAATGTTGTGTACTAAGTAGGCCTTGCAATTATCTTGCCAGAATTTATTTGAAAAGAACATCTTATTGTACAGTCACTGACCTTCAATTTCCAGAATGGCAAGAAAGAAGGTTAGCTTAAGTAAAACACTAGAAGAAAGTCAATGTTTTTTGTTACCCCAGCGTTTTCTGTATCGGATGAAAACTAAGTCGTGAAAATTGTAACACAAAACCAAATGATTGAAAAATTTTACAACAGAATATATTTTAAATAATAAAAACACATTTTTTGTTAATATTTCTACAGTTTATATAATGATTTGAACCGGTTTCGCTCATCGTGAGTATGATATATTGATTTGATAGAAAATGTGTTTTTATTATTTAAAATATAATGTCTTTCCAGAAAGCTGTGGTAGAAGCAGTAATACATTAAAACTGAATATAGCATTTCTCTGGCTTTGGTGGTAAAAATAAATATATAGATACTGATTTTCAATATCATCCTGTGCTTTTTTTCATTTTAGAAACGTTTTATTAGGTGATTGCTGAAAATACTGTTGGATTATTCAACGTTCTATTAATCGCGATTTTTGGTAGTATGTATACAGCTTAAAATTTTCATCCGAAAAGGGTTTTTTTAATCTCTTTTCAGGTTACCTTCTCGTTAAAAAAGAGGGGACTAACGATGAAATAACTAAGGTCGTTAAAGATCTCAGCTATCTAGTTTTTTCTTATGAATTTATTCAATTGTAATTTGAATTGAGTGGGTTATGTCTATTGAATCATTAAGCGGGATTTTGATGGTTTCTCAAATTTTCACATAGAAATACTATGTAGTGAATTTTGATGTGTTTTTGTTCATTGCCACAACATTAATAATAAATCCCTTAAAAAGCAATGTCAACCTCTATTGATTGTGACAAATATATTGAGTAAATATTTTTCATTACTAGTTATTAACTTTTTAAATAATATAAGGCATCTTGATTAACTTTTATAAATGTACATTTTAAAACTTAATATTAAATTAATTGACGACATTGTTTTTCCAATATAACAGTCTAATGAGTTTATTTAGTAAAAGCAAGTAGCAAAATTATAAACAAATGTTCATAAAATCTCTTTCGGACATGGTCGTAGAAGTTAGAAAAGAGAAACTATTATCGATTTATTCGAGTAGCACGTTCTTTTTAAAACCATTTTGTGTTATAGAATGTTTCTTAAAGAAGTTTTTACGCAGAGTTGGATTGATGATGGGTAATAAAGATAAAATTTGTCGGCATAAAAATGTACTTCCAACTATTTCAAAAATCTTTCATATTGATTTCCCTATAAGTTGCGTAACCTTGCCAAAATTCTGAACGATAAATTGACTCCAGTCTGTGCGTCTAACGACCCAGAAATCAATATGAGTTTAATATGAAACCATTTTAAGTGAAGCAGATAGTATCTAGTCAAGTGAACGACAACCTTTCATAGTTTATTTATTGAAATTATCACGATTATTTCAACTACAATGGGATATTGTATGTCATTAAGGTTAAATGGAGTGATGATATTACTTTTTAGCCATAAACATAGCCTTATAAAATGTTTTTTCAAGTATTTTTCCTCTATATCTTCTCTTTAATAAATCTAGGAAAACAATTGAGAATAACAAAGATCAGACAATTATACAAACCATGGAGTTTTAAGTATTATACATAAAACAATGATGATTTATATATGTACAGGTAGTCCTCAACTTACGACCAAAAATAGCTTTTTGCTAAAATGCATACGCCTGGTGGCTGGCAAATGGTGCGCCTTTGTTAACCCTGATTCGTGCGTAAACAAAGATGATGCCATAAATACTTCCTGCCGGTCAGTAGATCGCACATGAGCGCAAAGAATGTCATTTGTTTCCCCTCTTCTTTCTTTCGTTGTTTTTGCATTATTTATAAATAATTCAGCTAACACAGTATTCTTGAATTTAGACATATTATATATACACATTAATATGATAAGATATAAAAAATACATATACCCATTTAATTTCTGAAGTGAATAATCAATAAATCGTGGCCATAATGACTGGCAAACGGAGTAGATGTAACAAAAAATAGAAATGCAATAGATTAAGAAGAAAAAAACTTAAGTAAGCACAATCACATTTTGTTTGAAATTCGATTTACGTCCAATCCGGCTTACGACCAAAGTCCAGGAACGTATCTCGGTCTTAAATCGAGGATAACTTGTATATATTATACAAATATATTAAATTTCATATTTTTTTTTACATATCATTTAATATTTTCAAATAAATTTTTCAAAAACCATTCGTTAAGTACGTCTGTGAATTGGAACCATCAAGCTATACAAAGTGCTAAGCTATTGGCCGTTATCGCTATAAGTGAGCGAGTGCATAAAAGAATTAGTGGACTTATTGGAGCAGGGCCTTTTGTTGTGAAGAATGCTTTGTACGGCCCTGCATTGTGTGGAGTGGACTCATTGTTAGAAATTACAGTCGCGGCATTTACTATTGATCTATGAAGGAACGGCCATGGGAGGGTTAGAGAAAAGCCGAGATAAAAACGAAACCTTGAAAATAATACATAATACTCCCTTTGCTTTAGTTTATAAGCGACCATGCAGGTCATGTGATGAATTGATCCAATAGAAAGAGACATATTAAAAATTAAGCGATAGTAGGAAATACATTTTTCAATTTTTTTTAAATTTTGGCCTTGTAACATAATAATTGTTTAAAAAATAATAATATTTTTTTTAAACGAGTAAATATTCAAAATCTAAATCGGAAAGAGTGCAATTGTTTTAAAGTATAATTTTAAGTACTGCGTCGTATTAAAATAGCTACCGGTAATATTAAAGAATTCTAGAAAATAATGTTTGTTTTTTTTACGGAATTTTATAGAGTTTTGCTTAATTAAATAAATGCTTTAGTTTGATACGGATTGTATACACGCAAAAATATGTATTCTTATCACTTTCAAGGTGCTAACTGTCACTTCTTGATGGAAAGGCATGATAATTTAAATAATAAAAACACATTTTTTGTACTTATTTCCACAATATATTTTTTGATCAGGACCGGTTTCGCTCATCGCGAGCATTATGAACTGATGAGCGAGAATTATCATTTGATATTGCTCGCGATGAGCGAAACCGGTCCTGATCAAAAATTGTACTGTGGAAATAAGTACTAAAAAATGTGTTTTTAATATTTAAATGTATTCATATATTAACGTCACTATAAGACGACACGTTTATTTAATACCAATATGTTTACCTATGTATTATATATGGAGCCTGCAATGTAGATTCTATATTTATTATCCGACTTATTCTTGGATAGGTACGATCTTTTTTAAATATTTATATACGAAAAAAATATGCTTAAGTATTGTAATTATAACGGTTATTTCATTAATATACTTAGAATGTTTCATGATTCCATTCGTGTCTGCTTAAATTCTGTAAGTCTTTCGAGAATGTCTTATGATTAATTTCAACTTAATATACTGAAATACGTGAAAGCAAGATACACTATTTAAACAATTAACAATATGGATAAGCACCTGGTATATGTAATAAAAGTGAATTTTATCGTATATTTTTATACGTCACTGCTTATTAGATAAAGAAAAGAGCTGTCGATTTTGTTGTATTCAGGGTTTGCCATTAGGTGGCTGACAGTTAGTGGTCTGTTCGATACCACACACTGCAAACTGAGAGCTTGATTTAGTAGTCTAGGGGATACATAATTTTCAATCACAAAAGTTCTTTAAGTCGATCGGTGATTTCAAAAGCTGTGATATTTTTAAAGGTATATGATTTCAATTCATCCACCGTATTCTCTAGATCTTGCTCCTTCCGATTTTCATTTATTCCGATCACCGCAAAAAATTTTAAGTGATAAAAAATTTGATACAACAGAGCAGGTAAAAACATCCCTTACTACATTTTTCGCATCAAAATCAACGGAATTTTACACTAATAGCATTAAAAAGTTGATAGAAATATGGGAGAAGGTTATAAGAACGGATGGAAATTATATAAATGATAAAATAAATAATATAAATCGAAAAAAATGTTTGATTGTATATGTAAAAAACGGTCATAACTTTTGCATCAACCTAATATTAAGATCTCTTATATCAAAATACTTATAGCTTTCTTCTTTGTGTTAAAGTTATTATTTATATATTTAAAACTCTTGCTGAAAATAGGTCAACCAGCGCTTTAGTTATCAAATTAGAAGACATTTAACTTTCAAGAGTTAAAATGGATATATTGGCATAAAATTCATTGGTTTCCGCGAATGATTTACATAACATGAAGATTATTTTTATAGATTATTGGTTTCTTGTGAAAACTTTGATAATTATTAATCATAAAATATTATTCAAAAAAAAAGTAATTGCAGATATTTTTCAAAAAAATCACATATGTGATTAATTCTAGTAATATAATTGGGCGTTTTTATGTTTAATATGTAACACTTGATCATTATTTAAATTGGAATAAAATATGTCTAATGTTACCTTATTTTATATTCAGAAACGAGAAAAAAACTCTTTATTAGAAGTTGAAAGATATCTCTGATATGATTATGTTTGAAACTGGCGAAATAACAGCCAAACTCCAAAAGAAAAGGAATCCCACTAAGAGGAAGATGTAGAATAAAAACATTCCGTTACATGTTTTACAGAGTCATAAAAGAAGTATAAATACGATAAAATAGATTAAGTTAATTCATTTTCTCGTTTTAATTATTGTAAAGTTTACCTCTTCCAGTTACTATCAAGGCGAGTGTTTAAACAAGCAACTAAATCTGTTTGCGAGGGTTTAAACTCTAATATTTATTCTACTCGGATGAGCGTTACAAGTACAGCTCTCAAAGTACTTAACTTCTTCTAATTATATATGTACAATTTACGAAATATTAAAGGGGCTAAGTGTTTTTGGAAGTATGGAAGTATTACGCTTTTATTCACGACGGAGGTAATGTTATGTCATAAACCATATTTAACAACTTATTATGTAAATACTGAAAATTTTAACGGTTGTCATATATATAAGCCATGTTTTCGTTTGTCAAAATTAGTATATTATATATTATTTAAAACAACATTATAAGAAAATAACGACCGCTTCAATGGTTATTTCTATACCAGCGTCGACGTTCTATCAAAATGTGTAATTTTGTTATGAGACATTATCACACAATTCAAGCACTACCAATCTAGATGAAAAGCATATTTGTACGATGAAATTAAAAAAGTATTAAAAGGTTTATTAAAAAAACTCTTTACAATACTGATTTTTTTACTATTAGCATAAAACATTTTTGTTGTTAAAATTTTTGTCAATTTTTAAAAATGGTAAAACCATTTGACATCATTGATCATAATTCTTATATTATACGATCAAGTTAAGTCATAAACGTATTTTGGTATAAAGTTTTAATATTCAGCAAGTATATCATGCGCCCAACGTCTAATATCTCCTTTAGCCTTACAGGTATCTCGATTATTTTAAAATCACAAACACGTAAAGTCTCTCAAACATAACAAATAATAGGAATAAGAAAAACCACATTCTACCATATGTCATGTTGGTTTGAAAATAACAACAATGTATTTTGTAATGAGAAATGGTAAATCACAAAAGATCATAAAAAAGATTCACCAAACTTATAGAAAAAGCTTTAAATATTAGCAAATATGTTATATGAGAATTAATTAATTCAGTCCCTTTTTTGTTAATTTTAGTAGTAAAAAACTATGTTTGAATAAAATGAATAGATAGTTTATACTATTCTGCGTGCCATATCATTTAAATTATAGATATATGTGTTTGTATACAAGTTCATAAATTAATTAAAAAATCGAAACGCATTCGCGTTTTTAAATAATAAAGCTCTTCCGTGTTTTGAGCATAATGCTCTCAATGAGTCGAACTGACTCTGATCATAGAAATGTGAAGTTGTGGAAATTGAAGTATATTGCGTTTTTATAATTTAAATTTAAAGTCATTCCACCAAGAAGCGACAGTTAATACATTTTAAGTAACGAAATTTTGTTAAGGGATTCGTTTCCTCAGTATCTACAGCCAAAGATGACTGACGTTTAAGCTTTATGTGTTTGAATTTAGATGTAAGAGTTATTGTGATATTTAAACAGTAACGAAATTATCCGAATAACAGTCAAAATTTTGTATTCAGTTATTTTAAAACAAGTTTATTGGCAAGAATAACAGTTGAAACAGTTAATTACATGTTGTAGAAAAAAATTGTTTATAACCTCTGAGAAACACTGACAATTAAAGGAATGTGATAGTTTGAAATTTCCCTACAAAGCTACGACTTGCAAGCAAATGTTCAAACTCAGATGCCCTCAAAATTTACTCACAATTCGCTTGTCTGAACAACACCTAAGTATAGAAGTTTCTACTATTAACTAAGGAATTACTGAGGTCATTGAAGGCTGATAAGTAGAATGATATACCTTCCTGTGTTAGGTCAGGTCTGAGTTATGAGTTAGATTCAATTTAATTTGGTTTACCATAGTTCTCTATCTATAATATTTGAATAATCGACTAGTACTGTTTGATGACATTTCAGCTGAAATCAAATAGAAGGATATTTATTCGAAATGTTAGTTTTATTAACCAATGCTTTTTGATGTTGTTATAAAGACATTTATTTATATTGGTTTGAATCAAAACGTATTTTTAATGAATTTCAGAAATGGATGAATATATTTCATTAGTATTTTTCAAAAGAAAATTTGTTTTTAACGTCGAATGGATCAAAATTTTAGTTGTAATCTACAAGAGTTTTAATGTCGCCTCGCTGCTTATATTTATAAGAAAATCTTTTGCGGGAGACGATTAAATAAAAAGGATAATAGAACTTAAATAAAAAAATCACTCCAATAAATAATATATTGTTTTGAGTATATTTAAAAACAAACATAACATAATTATCAGGGACGGTTTTACTGATTGCTTTCACTATCAAATGAAGTACAATATATAACGACGAGCGAAACGATTTTGATGATTTTATTGCGATGTATACATATTTGGTTGTGGTGAAATAGTTTTTTTTATTTATTTAAATATAATACCTTTTTACTAAGAAGTGATAGTTAATACGATAAAAGAGAATACGGCTTGACAATTTCTTAAAAAGTCCGCACCCTAGGACATATTTATTCTAACCTTTTTGATTCGAATTCCAGATGACAAACCGAAGATTAAGATCGTTGCCAATAAACCACGATTACTGGTTATGAGTTTTCAGAGTAAATAAATAAAACACGGCAGGTGAGGCAAGTAAATAAATATACAAATGAACTCAAAAAAAGAAATGAATCTTTCAACAAAACGAAAATGTTAAATATATTATATAACACATATTTGTGAATAACAGAATAAGGTGTTATTTGAGCTAAATCGCTTCCAAGAGCTGATCGCTACAGTGACCCAGTTGCAGTGGAATTTGTATAACAAATAGTTATAGATCACTTTACATAGGAAAAAATATGCTATTTTTATTTATATTTTGGAAGTGTATACATAATTATTACAAATTTTTATTCATAACATGCACATGGGAATAAATTGCCGATGAGATCGTATGAATTCCAGCCAACAAAAGTAAAGAAAACTGGAACACAGCAAAAATATGAACTTCAGGAAATGAAAAGAGATTGTCGGAATTTGATACAGCATGAATAATAAACTTGTTTTCGAGAGAGGGTTGAGTTCTATAAAAAAGAATACACATTTGAAAGTATGTTGCAATATTATTCCGAACTATAAAAATATACACACATGCCAATGTTTGACCAAACTACAAAGGGTATTTATAAAATGAAGATATTTTTTTATGACAAAATAAAAAGTTTTTATGTCCAAACCTTCGGAGTGGTGCTGATAGAACGTGAAAAATCAACATTTAATAAATTAAAATATGATTTTTACTTTAATATTCTTTTGAAGATTACCCCTTCAGGTGGAGATTAATTTAATACATTAACCAGATAATCTAATTGAAATTTTGCTTATAAATTTGAAGCCAACGATTCATTGAATGATTGAATTATGTGTTGGCTATTAAAATAAAACATTTATGGATTATTTCAAATGTCATTACTGAAAGAGTTATAGCAGTTTGTTTTGTGTTCATAAAATAGTTTATGATCCTCATGTTTTGATGCAATAACTTAACAAATTTATCTGCATACATCTTTGATTCTCTTAGATTAAACAAACATTAACACTTGTCAACTATTTATTATCTATCACAAAGAATAAAGTAATATACAGGACTCAATTAAATTTAATGTTTAAATTAAATGACCAAATCGACTTTCCTAATTTTCCATTGTTATATCACTTATGTGAGATTTACTGTTCACTGAGAGTTCACTGAGTTAACAATCTGAAAAACTAAATGTTACACCACGTCAACTTATATTGAATCCCACCAATTAAGAATGAGTAAGAACCTGTATTTATCAAATTACATAATATAATACAATTGTAATGGTAATTGATTCTTGTGAAACCTTTTATCATAAAAATCATTGGCTTATTCTAAGTATGATCCATCTCAGATTTTCCATATACAATTTTCATTGAATTAAATGGTTTCAAAAAAGAACTATTTAAATTGAATAAATCAAAAGATTCAAATATACAACCGATTGTAAGTCCGATTGATCTGAAACATCTTGATAATGTAGTTAAATAAATAAGTAAGCGATTTAGGACGATTATGTTATTTTATATATGAATATAGTTTCAAATTGTACATTTTCACACATTCGTGTATTTTAAATGTATGTTAATAGCTATAAAAGGTATGTTTTGTTCTAATAAAGCATACCAATACTAAGTTAAAATCTATATATATTTTGATAAAATCATTTTTTTGATAATAAATAAACAATGATATAAGAATATTTAATATAATTTTTATAGATAAATCATCGAGTAATTCTCGACGTTCTGAAATGATTCCATTGAATTTGCAGTAAGTAACCCGATGTCTCATATGCTAGAAACTTATGGTATTAGTTATAGAGATGCAATCAAATTTGAATGTATATAGGAAGAAAAAGGTTGAACGAAATTTCCGGAAACTGTGTGTGAATTTTTTTTGGCTAAAATATTAGTCTTAATAAACCTTTTTACATCATCCTGAAGACAAATATCAACATATAAAATATTCAATTGTTTGATTTTGATAAAATCATTTAACGATTGATATACTATAGTTAACTTACTGTAGTATTTTTCAATGTTCTATATTATTAATTAGGATTATATGTAGACTTAAGACATAGAAATCACTTGAGCTGTGGTTTTGATCTTCCCACTATTTTCAACCTAAACTCAATCTCGTTTAGAAATACCATTCTTTCTTCTTCATTTCGTATGCGTAATTAAAATATTTATATACTGAACCATACTAGGCCCTGAAATACTATAAACTTATCTTGATTTTTATAATTTAAGTAAAAATATTTATACACCCAATTGTTGAATTTTCAATTCAGTTCGTATCAAATTAATTGAATGATGACGAGCCTTAAAAAAACATGAAATTTTAACTTTGGTTTTTCAATTATTACACGGGAATATGTAACTGCAAAAAAATATACGTCCATGATACATTTACTGATGTAAAAAGTGCCAAAAAAGCTTTTTTTAATGTATGTTAAAGTTTCAATTTCTCTTTTTCAAAACATTATAAAGAATCAAATAGTGTGATATTTTTGTAAAAATTGACAAAATATCATAAAAATCATCAGGAAAAATTTCAGAGTGATGAATTGAAGATAAAAAAACACCACGAACACTTTTCAGTATTCATATCATAACAATGGAAATGTATTCAAATTTGAAATTATTGTGGATCGACAACCCTTGGTATTCGTGCAAGCAATAAGTTTGTCAGAATAAAAACGGTCTCTATTATTTCATGTCAGTTGAAATATTAAAATATTTTAGTATTTTAATATTTTTTAACAATAGCCGTAAAACGTAAAAATTCTTCAACGGAATTTTTAAAATTGTGTCAAAACCTAAAACTAGAATTGTGGAAACATTTGAAGATTTTTTAAATTATTGATTTCACTAAGCGCATTTGAAAGCTAAAACTAGCATTGCTTAGCAGTTGACCGAATTGTCATTTACTTGGTGGAACTCCATTATAACACGATGATAAAATATATAGTTCTGACGATGGCGTGAGCCGAAATAGCTATTAGAATAGAAATTTTGTAGAACTAAAATACATTGCTATTTTTTCACCGTGTTATTGCTTAGCAGCTTTCCCTTGTAATAGGATAAAGTGATTATATTCAATAAATAAAGTAATTGTGGGCCATAATATATTTACATATATATATATATATATATGTAAATTATATCTTACTAAAGAAAACACATAGCGAAATATTTTTTATTCAAATTTAACATATCATTTTTGCTAAAAAATGTGTCCGAGCCCTGGATTGGCCGTTTGGAATAGAAATGTTTCAATTCAATGAGGCTGTATAACTACCCTTCGATTTTTTGGCCAGAGGGAAATAAAAATACCACGAAACTGTCATTGTTTGATAGACGTGTTTCATTCCGGAAAAGGCCAAAATGTATTCTGTTAAAATTGATACAGGATTGTGTTTTTCCTGGCGTGGGTATTTTTAAAAGAAAAAATGCTTGGTTTTTATATTTGATTGACAATTGAATAAATATGGAATAACGAAAATTATTAATAAATTTGCGATTAAGTTGTTTAAAATCTTCGTCAGAAAACTTTTCATTGGATGCACAACAATTATTTCAAAGTGCTTTAAGCTCTACAATTATAACGTAATTTGACTTTCAAAAAAATAATGACAGTGAAAAGAAAAGTTTAACGAAATATATATTTGAAAATGTGTGATGTTAATATATTTAATTCATACAAAAACAAGATTCGATGGTAAAATGGTGTATTTTTTCAATAATCTGTTATTTCGTTGTGCTTTTAATCACTGATTTTTCTTATTGATTCCAGTACATCAACTGATTGTTATTAAGTCAAATAGAATAAATCGAGCAGTTGTTCACACGCCAGGTTTCAAGGATCAAAAGTAAAACTGTTACGTGAAGAAATGATTAATATTATAATAATATAAAACATGTATAATCAGACACCACAGTAAGCAATGTTAAGTATTTAATAAATTTATAATCAAGTAGATGATATATTATCGATGAGTGAATCCAATTCTGATAATTATATCATATCAAAGCATTGAATTGTGTTTTACTTAATAAAACATGAATAATCTAGTTAAGACATCATAGTGCTAGACCGCACACATTAAATATTTAGTAATTACTTAAGTATAGTCTGAGGTGACTATTTTATTGGCCAAAGAGTGTAGAGCAGTGGTTTTCAGGTGAAATTTCACTGGGGACGCATTATAAGCATCAGTTGTCCTACGAAAATGTCTCGTGGCCACATAAAATGTGATAAAAATAGTTTCGATATTTATTTTTTATGTAGTACATTACACTGAATGATATTTCACAATATTAAGTTGTAGGTAAAATCGACAAAATTAATAAAGCAATTGTTGTCAATTCTTTATACCGACTTCGACCAACATTTTTGAACGGTTTTATTATTAAAACCGACATTTACAAACTCAACTAAATGCTGGATAAGTCAGGTTTATTCAATAAATTTTAAAATAATAATAATTTTACAAATTCATCAGTAAAAACACATTTTTTTATTAATATTTACTATAAAACTGTTGGTGGCCGCAACAAAATCCTCTGGTGGCCGCATATGAGAACCACTGGTGTAGAATCATGACAAGATTTTTATTTTAAGGGGAATCATAGATTAGAATATTTTATGTGAGTACGAAAGACTACACAATTATTTAATCGTTTCATATTATTAATTATCACATATTTATTCATTCATTTCACTTCCGAAAAACGACTATTTTTACGGGAAATGTCATGTAAAATATACCACTTATAAATTTATTAAGTGGTTTTAGTCGAATTGATAAAATTTAAATACTGTCGCTTCTTTGTGTTTTCGATAGTATATCAAAGCCTTAGCATATAACAATACATACTAATTCAACTATCGATAATTTTTATATCTTACAGTGGGTCGGTAGATAACTTGTATGAAGCGAACATATCAGATGTCTAACGTGCATAAGGGCTGTGTACACAGGTGAGTGAACACAGACAATGTTAATGAAGACAGAAACGATGATCAAGTCAATCGAAGATGAAAGATAATGAGCAATTACGAGCTGGAGTGAATATAATGATAGTTATTTCTGGTTGCCTGCACTTAAACATTAGAATGCAACAACTCTAAGGCTTCCGACCACAAAAGTAATTATAATTGAGGTAAATTAGTATTTTAATTAAAAGAAAGAAGTTGAAAGCTTTTTGTTACATTTATAACAGTTCATTTTAATATAAAGAGGACCAAATTTAAATGCAGAACACATATTCCTCGATTTACATAGTAGATAGGTTCCTGAGAAAATCGTATAAATCGAAAAGTACACAAAAAAACGCATAATTTGGTTGTTTTCTTAAATACATAAGTATAAATGTACATATTCTTTTATTAATTAAATACACATAAAGCTTATTTAGAGGAACAAAAAAATGAAATCCAAAAGATTTATATTTTGGTTGCTAATAAATACTTGTTTTTTTACGAATATGAAGAGATAAAATTTCCAAGTTAAAGGCTCAAACACAATTTGCGTCGCTGTAGCCGACGTCAAGCTCAAGTCAAGGATAATCGCCAAATGTCGGGAGGAGACATACGTGCAGTGGAATGCATACAATTGGATTCACCTAGAAATGGACTTGCCCAGATGATTACGACTCGTCAGTTTTGTCAGTCAGAATTGACCAGTCGTGCCTGAAGATGCCAAAAGGCGAAACCAGGGTATTTAGTAACAAAAATGTGGAATCGTACGAAGTTTATTATGTTGTTTGAATTGTATTCATTTGTATATTTTTATATATAATATTATTTTACTTTTTTTAGTAGCAAGAGCATTTTACAAATAATTATGGTAAAATGGGGTGTAAAAATATTTGGTTAAATATTTTCAACATAGAAATGAAGACATATGATGCAGTATCGGACTAATCATACCTTAAATATAAAAAAATGCGCAATTTTAAAACAGTGTGCAATTAGATAAATAAAATTCTGTTTGTACAAAATATTATTCACTGGGGTTCGAAAGTTTGATAGCAACTCGGCATTATTACGGAAACTTTGGAGTGTTGTAACTGGGATATGTTAGTTATTGATGTACACGGTTATAACAATTAAACAAAAGTCAAACAATCACAATTGTTTCGTTTTAATTTCTTGAAAGCGTATTTGCAAATATTTGCATTAGACGCTGCATTATTATTTTAGGTCTGAAAAAGCAACACAAAAAGTTAACATTGTATTACTTCAGCAACAAAGAGAGGGATGTGTTCTCAGATGTTCACTTTCTAATTAAAAAACTGACATCCCTTTTCAGCGCTTTCTTTTCAATGGTTTTGTTTTCAAAGGAAATTTTCTAATGGAAAAATAGGTAGCTTAATGAAAGCTCAAATTGTTTGAAGAATGTATTAAGGGATATAATTTTCTCCGAAAATTCGGCCAAGCCTTAATCCAAATGAAATTGAGAAATAATAATGATACAGACTATTATTAACATCGTAGGCAACTCTCGGTGATATGACTTTATATCAGTAATATGTTATATCAGCCGAATCGTCGTTCATAAGCTGCTGGTAGCTCACGGTAATATTTTCAGTAGTTACATAAAAACTGTTTGAGAACAAATTAAATATACAAATACGAAGGAAGACAAAATATGAAATAAAAATTAGATAAAAAATACTGTTTTTTTTAATAAAACGAAATATATATTAATTGATTTTATGATATCGACTGAAGGTGCTTGATGGAACTTCAATATCAAATTTGGATTGTTGCAGCTTTGTACGATTCCATATGTCTTGTCACAGACGACCCGGGTTTCGCCTTTCGCCATCCTCAGGCATTCTATCACACTGATGCAACAAAATTGACATGTGGAATCGTACAAAGTTGTTACAATTCAAGAAAAGATAAATAGTATTTTTTTTAACACGATAAAAAAATAGTCATGTATTTTAGTTCTACAATTTTTTTCGGCTCATGCCATCGTCAGAACTATCGTCTATCGAACAGACTGTCTGACGATGGTGAGCCGAAATAGCTATCAACTATATCTTACAAAAAACTTAGTAGAAATAAAATATGACAGATGACGAACTGTCAGTTCTGTTGCATCCGTGTGATGGAATACCTGAAGATGCCGAAGGGCGAAACCCAGGTCGTTTGTGACAAGACATGTGGAATCGTACAAAGTTGCAACAAATCAAAATATATATTAATTGATACAGTGGTTTAAAATAAGTTGATATTTTTTTAACTGTACTTTTGGCAGAAGATAAATTGTAATCTTGAACTTTAAAAAAAAGAACTTTGTTTAAAAGACCAGTAGTGGAATATTATGAATAAGTCAAGAAAGAAACGCCTTTTTTACGAATATATATACTGTATACATAAACAGTACTATCCATACGTCAAAAAACTAGTTACTATCACCAAAGTTGACCGATTCACTTATAGCACTGTATCATTAAAAGACTTGTTGATTTAAAAATACACTAAGAATCATATATAGATAAAATTATGAGCGGCACGGTATTAAAAATAATGAATATTATTCAATTATAAAATAATTAATATCTTGATTCAGTTTCATGTCAATTGACATTTTCATTTTCTCTACTGATAAAGAGATTTAATTTGAGTTTAATAATCCGGATTAGCGTTAGGCCGGTTTCAATTTCTTCCATTTTGTTTTAAAATTAATCCTGAACGTGTTTTCAAAGACTTCCTTTGTCAAAAAATCTGTTTTGCGAGCAAACTGAGCCCTTAGCTTTGCGTAAAATATTGAATTTCGCCAAGGGCTCTGTGAGATAAGGAAGTGGAGCTTTCAAAACTTTTAAATGACATTACGGTTATTTTGATAACAATGTGTCCGCTTAAGCATGGCCGGTTTTCTACAATATTATATTTTAATATTTTCCGCAAAGCATATGCTAATTAAGAAAATATAATTAATTATAACAAGAGAAAAGACTCTGTAGGACTTATGTATATATTTACTTTGCACATCCAAAATGAGAATACGGATATCGTGCTTATATTTGGTGGCAGATAATGAGAAATGTTCACAGACAAGTTAAATTTTACACTTAGACAAATAATGAAATATAACATAAAATATTCAAAATTCAGAATAATTGAATTATGAGTTTAGCCGAGATTCGTTAGGAAGTATAATTTTTTTTTTTATTTTGATAATAGTTCATAATATTAAGCATACAAAAACAAACGTTTATACCACAACGTGAAGAATAAATTCGAAGATATATATTGTTTATTATGATTTCAACGGAAAGTTTTTAGAAAGATTTATTCATCATATACATGCAATTATTTAATCCTACACATTTTAAAGAAATGTTTAAAATATCCATATATTTGGTAAAATAAGGACTTATGTACCATTTGAAAAAAATAGTAAAAATGTAAGTTGACAGCGCACTTAATACAGCGTACTTAGTTTTTCTAAATAGTTATCAAAAATCATCATTTACATTGTTACAAATGTTGCATTCTGTAACGTTTTTTTTTAAAAAAATTATGGTTTCTTGTATTAGTAATAAGCGAAATAAATTAGTCTGCATGAATAAAAACAATTTTTTAATATGCACATTAGAAAGTATTACAATTGAGAAAAAATGTTGTCCAAAAACCGTTAAAATAAAGATCGATTAAAATATTTTTTACATGAAAATTGACGTTGTTTTTTCTTTGATGACGTAATTATACAATATAATTGTTCAGTATCTATTTTTATCAAAAAAAAATAATGGATTAAAAATCCCATAAAGAGAATTCTTTACAAGATCAGTGTTTTAAGTGCGGGAACCTTTGAAGAAAAAGCTTTCGTAATTGCTTTTGCAAAAGCCTACAGATGCCTCTAGGTGAGACGGAATGATTAACTGCTGTTTTGTGTTATTTACACTCGACTAAATTTTCTTACTTACTCACTTCAAATATTAAGGTTTGTTTCTCGGCTAAGACTTTCGAATTTTCTATTTTGTAAAACCTTGAGCCGCTTATTTCTGTTACGTTTGTCTAACATTTATTATTCAAAGGGATATAATTTCAGCTTAGTACTGCTATTTACGAATAATGTATGTCGTGCGTTTAAAAAAGATTTAAAACTTAAAAAATGATTTATAAACAATTTACAATAATCGTTTCTAAATTCCTTATATAAATTGTGATTAAAAATTTTATTCTGATTATTTTGGCTCTTATTGTCACTTAAAACCTTCACGTTCTTTTTTATTGTTTATTTATTTCCATCAAGAAAAATATTGAGATATTGTGCTATCGACTGTCGTAATTTATCGAATACAATTTGTTTGACAACTTAAGCCTTTTTGAATTTATTTATTGAATTATGATTCGCTTGAAAATATCAAAATATTCAGGTTTACAAAGTATTTCATCGTCACCATCTTCACAAATATGACTAAACAAAATGAAGTTTTAGCATGGCCGTGACCGTGTGAGAAATTATTCTTCGCAATAAAGCATATTTTAAGCCATGGTAAGTTGATATCAATAAAGTAACAATAATAGTATATGCTTGCTCATTATATGCACTTTCCAATTTAATTTAGATTAGATTCTAATTAAGATAGTGATGTACAAATTACAAATTCAAAGGGTCGCCAATTGTTGGGCCTGACATATCTGGCATTTCATTACCTAAAGAGGTAATATCACCCCCGACCAAAATCTGGCTCTGTGCATGGCCTATTTTTAAACAAATTTTATTTTTGTTGTGTTAACTAAAATTGTTACAATTGTGGAAATATTTGATGAAATCAAATAAAACTCTATGCGATGGCTTAAAACATTTTAATACTAGCGACTGGTAAAATTACCAACGTCTTCCCCTGCGAAGAACGATACAATATTTACACATGTATCGAGTCTCAATTCTACTAGGTGTATTTGACACAGACTTTGCTAGTCCTACCGGGGTTATTTTTTTCTGTTTCCGGTGTAGTTATCAAAACATGTTTTGACATATCCCAAGACAACATGTCCCGTGGATCGTGCAAAACTCTTTCTTGTAGTGAACTCGGTGTCATTATAATGTCGTTTTCAGAAAGAGGAATGTTGGTATCGTGTTTTAGATCGTTCAAATCAATACCTATATAAACAATTACACTAATTAAATGGCTTTTTTAGCCTTGACTATAAAAAACCTTAATTTTCCTGTCAAATATAATACATCTAGATTGCTAGTTGTCACAAATTTGACTGTTTTGTAAGGCTGATTTATCACCTCAAAATATGACTTTGGGACTCGAGCGTTGAATTTTTTAACACATGACAACACGGCTATGGGATTCGATGTGTTAAGATTGTTCGCTTATTGTATATATTGGTTGTGTGAAATCGTTAGTCGTTTTTAATATTTAATGTTTGAGGAGTGATTTAGTTAAAAGTATTCAATCAAATAATTTTTTACATACAAATTTACATGGATATGGAAACATGCCAATAAGAAAATCAACAAGTAATTTTGACGAAGGACAGATAAGTAAAAACGGTTTGAAATTTAAAACGTTTTGTGATCAATTTCAACAAGATAAAAATTGTAATAAGCTGTATGCATAGATAATATTAAGAGAAGAGTTTGTCAAGCTTTTCATTATATATAGTAGGACCTGCTATTTGTTTTTTTAGAAAGGGTGGAAAAACAAATTGCGCTGTTAACAGAAACAATAAAGTTATCAACATTTTAGGACAATAAAAAAACAAGGAAAAGTAAAGAATCAGTGCTCTGAATATTCATGTAAAAACATATTAAAGTTTAGTGTCAAAATAAAAAGTGGAAAAACGCCTATTTAGAAACCTTCATAACATGATCCCAAAAAACAAAAACAAGCTCTTAAAGTGTTGTATGCTATTACGTAGATAAAAGTATTATGGTATCGTAGAATCTATTAGCGATAAATTATAAATTAATGAAAAAGTACGAGCCCAGCGTTAAATTATATTTTCTGAATTTTCCGAAAAAATCCCTACTTAGATAAAAGTAATTATACTTCCGTCTTGGTCTACGGCGTAGAAGCTGGGCTCAAGGGTAAATCGCCTTTGTATTTCTGCCGCTGTATACAAACTTGCTTACATATGTGGTGTATGTCGTAACTTTATATAACTTGGTGTAGATCATTCGTAGTAAATCTTTATCTGGCAGCAAAGTCAATTATAAATCTAGCTAAAGTTTTCGAACAGTAAAATATTTCTTATTAATATGAAATCGTCATAGTTTCTGTGAGAATTCCATTCCTAAACCAAATTTGAAATTACTTTCATATTAAAATTCTTTAGGCGTGTACTAAGACAATGTAAATTTGAGAAATATAAATATAAACAACATATAACAATCAATAAAATAAATACTCAAGGTACCAAATGTTGTACGCATTTCAGATCATGCTTATTACCAGTAGTATTGATTTATGTCTGTGAAAGAAGCTTAAAAAAATATGTTACTTGTTTTTCAATGCTTCATAAGCAATTGTGTCTAATTGATTAATTAATTAATAATAGATTTATTGAAGGAAAAGCCAGCTTCTATTCCAACAAAATCATTTTTCGGGCAGAAGCTTAAAACAGTATTTGCTAAAATGTAAAAGATTCATTCAAATACCCATATAAAAACTTCAATCAGAACAGATAGATAAAAGCGATATCCAATTTCTCCTCGAATCATTTTGTGAAAAATAGTATATTTAAGAATATTGGTCGTCCACCAATTTCTTCGCAAGCTTCAGACCGTTCAGATGTCCCAAGCACAGAATAAATCAGGTTAGAAGAGTAGACATGCAAAGTAAAAAGCTTTGTTCGGGCATCCTGCCAGGTCTATCGTTTATTCTTATTTTTGATGAAACAAAAAGCTAAGAAGTCCACTCTCTTATTTCCGAGTTCCTAAAAAAGTCTAGTCAACATACTGCCAGTATTTGGCACAAGCATTTATTTTAGCCTATGTTCATGTAATATGTCATTTCAAGTAAACTTTTAACAAACAGCAGGTGTTGATCAAGAGATCTTTGGATACAAGAGTGAGTCATACAATTTCTGCAGTGAGTTGAAAGTTGCTCGAACTTTCTTAACTCGGGTCACGAGCTGTTTACTTAGATTATCATTTACTGTAATTTCCTACATTACGATACGTCGTCAAATTTGTCGATGTTCTGTCCAGTTATGGTTAATTATAGTCTTCATGACACATGCTAAATTTATATTGCATGCCAATGGTTGGTTAAAGCTGTCGTAGAATATAGGGTGACGTCTGGTGACCCACATTGAACTATGAAGCGCCTACAATATTAATCACAACTTACCTAAGTTAACTGTAGTTAGAGCACAAAGAGATGTTTAATATCTGTAAGGTATTTCTGCCACTACATGTCACAATTCATAATGAGAATGAACGTATTCATCAAGTGACGTGTACAGTAAAAATATACGTAATTTTTAAACAGTTGTCATATTATTTGGTATAGAAAAATATATATTTGATTAAATTTGGATACTTTAAAGACAATAACATCTTTCTTAGATGATACTAACGAACTGGATTTAAATAAAATAATAAAACTGCTGATAACATTCTCTAATAATTTTAAGTGATGGAAAATATAACGGAAAATATGTACTCAGTTCTCACTTCCTGGGTATCTGTAACTGCAAATTCCATTACGTTTGATGGTTTCGCGGAGATAAACGAATGTCGAGTAGGTCGTAAATTATTAAAAATAATGCTACAACCATGAATGGTTCTTTCTGTTAAGCAAAATTAAATCTTTATTTTGTTGTTAAAAAATAAGTGGCTTACACGGATAGATTTGCCGTGAGTATTTGGCTAAAAAATTTGTGATTGAAAGGAAAACTAACGTACTCTTCTATAAACCATTCATTGAATTTGAAATAACTTCACGAAATGATTATATACTACATGATGAGTTTAAAATTGCTCATTTTGTTTTATTTTTACCATATTTAATGAACCTACATTGGTTATATTTTTTAAAAAAATTGTGAAAAAAAATTGTGAAGTCTGTGAAAGATAAAATCAATAAACTGGACAGAAGCGGTATTTATAAAATGTCCTGTGGCTCATGTTTATCCGTTTATATCGGACAGACAGGTAGAAGTATATCTACTCGAGCTAAGGAACATGTAAGATCATTCAACAATAAAAAAACAGATTCACAATTCGCTAATCACGTTATTAATGAATCCCATAATATAAATTCAAACTCAGCCCCTAAATGTTTGCATCTTTGTAGTAAGGGTCGGAGAATGACGGCTTTAGAACAGCTAGAAATCAATAGACACCAATTATCACAAAGGATTCTTAACGACCAAACTAATATAATAGTATCGCCACTTGTCCAGCCGTTGCACAAACGGGTGGTCTGATTTACTTCCAGAAGGATCACTTCCGCCCCACATATAATCTTATTGTCATAGAAACCTATTGTTTCATTAAAAATTTTGAAAATTTAGTGTCACTGTGTTAAAGTAACAAGCTAGGCCGTTGGAACGGGAGAGAGGATGTGTTGTGTGCCTTTTCTGCACAGCTATATATAGATAAGCAAATAAATATATATTTGTTAAAAATAATTTTGTAGAACTAAAATACATTGCTATTTTTTCACCGTGTTAACATGAATGTAAGTTATTCCAAGTAAAAATTTCATAATATAATATCAGTGGTTGACTAACTAAATTAATGTCGAAATTAATTAGAGCAACAAAAAATCTACCGAAACTTTGAAACTTTCATCGGTTCCAAGACAAACTTCAGTATGTTTAAACATCTTCCAATTAATATCCACGTTCCGCACATCTTGAAAATGTTCCACAACGCACTTTGTAACGTAGGCAAATTTATTTCAGCACTTTGCCCCTTCCCACTATGGCGATGCTTTTCATTGTCGTAACCCACTCTACCCCTGCTTTGCATTGTAAAGCCCACCGCTCGCGAAGCAAGTGAATTAATTGGCTACACGCCTTTAAAGCAGCCTGCCGTTATAGTTTTATGATGATGACTCGGCGTGATGAAACGCCCATCAATAATTTGGTTGTAAAGTATGTTTGTTTATTAAATTTGTAGGCATAGTGAAATAACTTACGATGCGAGTAACGTAAACATAAATTTATAATTTTTATTATGCCAATAAAATAATAATATTTTTTGAACTGTTACATCTTCGTACGATTCCACATGTTTTTTCATTAACGACCTGGGTTTCACCTTTCGACATTTTCGTAAGCTCTATAGTTCATATCAAACTATTTACATTACTATCACCTTGAGATATTTTGTTTACTCTAAAAATATCTTATTGTATTGTTTAATAGTGTGTAAAATTGAACAATGTTGGAAATTACTTATTCTACTGTTAACTAAATCTACTAAGCGCCCTTATGTTTCTTCAGTAAAAACAAATATTTCCTCTTATAAATTAGGCCTTACAAATAAATATTATACTAAGTATTTAAGAATGTCATTTTGAAAATCAGAGGAACAAAATGGGAATTGTAACATCTGGATTTTTTGTACTCAAATTGTTTTATTTCGTTGATCATTATTAAATTTGAATTGTAACAACTTTGTACGATTCAGCATGTGGAATAGTACAAAGTTGTAAAAATTCAAATTTGATATTGAAATTCCACCAAGCACCTTCAGTCGATATCATAAATAATTAAATATTAAAATTTTTTAAACGCTTATAATGTGTCATGGAAATTGACCAATTTTATAAATAAAGTATATTTGCTAGGAAGACTTAATACTTCTATTGTTCGCCATTTTGGTAAATACATAAAGTAAAGTAGGGGTAGAAAATTTAATATGAGAAGATATTGATAAAATAACACATTTTACTCGTTAGAAAACTGTGTGAAATTTTCGGTAAAAATAATTTTTCATCTTTTAGAAATTTTAAATAATAATTTTGAAGAAAGATGCCTCGGAGCAAATAAAAACAAACCTGAGTCATAGCTTATGCGAAAATTACTTCATGATGTTCAAAAAGTGTTTTGAAACAGCCCCTCTATTTCAATTCGACACTGTGCTCAAGAAATTGGATTGAAAACAAAAACTTTGCATATTTTTGCATTTAAAATTCAATTTACTTTAAAAGATTCCTCCAAAAAGGCATTTTTTTTAAATGTTTCACATACATACATATCTTTACAAAAAAATGACCAAAAATGTAAAATTAAAAAAAAACCGCATTCATGACGCTAATATATATGGATATTTAGTTGATATTGTTTTCCATACGAAATTACCAACATTCAAAAAACAGTAAATTTGCTTTAAGCCGATCCTCTTGTGTTCTGATATAATGTGTGTTGAACCTAGTGAACAATTTGAAAATATATTTCTAAGCTCAATCTCTCAAAGCTAGTATCTCTCTTAATATTCTTCTTATAATCGGATAGAAGGACCGTAAAGACATGTGCAAGTAATGTATTTGTTTGTTGAATAAAAATCATGAATCAATCAGACATATTATTTTATAAATTAGCATTTATTTGAATTGAAAATCATATTAAAATTTGCGCAATAATTATCTTAATTGTATTCCGAACAATTGAAAACAGATGAATTATATAGATTCGTTATTATGAATTTCATGTGATATAACTAATAACCCAATTAGACACTGAATCAAATTAGAATAAAGTGCACTATAATTCAATTAAATTAATTTCCAATCAATACGTGGATTGCACAATAAATAGACGATAATTTTCACCACAACAATTTTAGCGTAAAATTGTTGAAAATCTGATCATATATAATAATTGGAGAGAGATTTTCCTAATAAAATGCAGTCTGAAAAACATGTGTTATGGAATCTTTGTGTCACATAAAAATAATATAGTTTCGTAAGAAAAATGGAGTAAAAATAAAAAAATTTGTTCATTTTTTTTAAATATTAAGAACACATTTTAAGTACTTATTTCCACAATATTTTTTTGATCAGGACCGGTAACGCTCATCGCGAGCATTATCAACTAATAGAATACAATTTACAAACAAGTCTATTTATACACAATATTTGAGTTAAGGTAGCAGTTATGCAAAACCATCGGTTCAAGAACAAAGAAACAATTTAAATAAGAAATCATACAATATTAATACAAATAATGTAAATTAGTTTCAAAATGAAATTTTCACAATCTCTTAACACAAATTTTCAAACAAAATTAAGGTAAATCAATTATCCATTAATATAATGCTCGGGATGAGCGAAACCGTTCCTGATCAAGAAATATATTGTGGAAGTATGTACTAAAAATGTGTTTTTATTATTTAAAATATCATACCTTTCCATCAGTACAGTGAACACATTAAAAGTGAGAATTTGATCAATTTCTTATTAGTTATTTCAACTATACGCTGTCGTCAGTTGAAATTAATCAAAATCCCAAAGAACTGACTAATTTTTAATTAACGAATTTATTAAATCAAAGTAGTTTTCCTTAATCTATGTCAATTAACGTCAGACGTAAAAGTAATTATTCCGCAATATTATAGATACAATTTACGTCTGGCACTAAAAAAAGCGTTATATTCTTAAGAATAAAACGCCAAGAAATTAAATTTGACACCATCGATCTCTAATCCTCAATACTTGAATCGATTGGGAAATATGTTTGAAGTCACTTAGAGTAAGTCATCTAATTAAGCTCGTGAACCGTTAGTGATTATAAATGTAAATGACAAGACTTGTAATTTATTGGCGGACTTTCTCAGTTTACTTTAAAGTCAACGGCATCTCCGACTAGCTGAACTCGACGAAAACTTTATGTTCTTGCACTTTAAACATGAGCTGATGTTATTGTAGTTGATTTAATGAACCCATGAATCAAGTAACAGCTGGGTTATTAAAGTTTCATTCACAAAATGTGAGCTATGATTTTGATATGCAAGCGAATGTCACATTTGAACAAAAACTGAATTATAAAATGCAGTTTAATGATAAATATTTGAATTTTCACAAGTTTGTACTATTCCACATGTTTTGTCGCCAACGACCCGGGTTTCGCCTTCCGGCATCTTCAGGCATTCTATTACACGGATGCAACAGAACGAAAGGTAAGTGTTTTCTTGTAATTAATAACTTTGGTATATAGACGATTCCAACTGTTTATTTTACGCCAGTTCTGTTTCATCCGTGTGATAGAATGAAATCGTACAAATTTGTATCAATTCAAATTTAATTAAGTTCTTTAAAATAAAATATTTTTAGTATCTGTTGGTCCTTTGAATTCTTTAGTCGTATTCAAGGTCTGGGACAAATCCAAGGTTATTTAATAAAAGAAATGAGAGCGATGTTTTATTTGCAAAATACAATTGAGAGAATCTTACTTGCAGTTTTGTATGGATGTCTAGTCTCGTAAAACGTATTAATTTATATAGCGTAGTCCCAATCTCTTCGCTATATGGAAGTCAACTGTATTTACTTGAAACCCGATTAATCAAAAAATTACAAAAAAAGAGACAAAAATGATTATATTTCAACTTGTCATCGCAAGCTCCAAGACACCATGAAAGCATCGAAAACTTACAACAAAAATATTAACCTTATTATTTATATTTTAAAGCATTCATAGCTCACACGTTATATAGAATATTATAATCACTTCTTTTATTTCTTTACGCTGCAAAATTACAAGACTCGACTTCATAAATAATTCGCATAATAATTTATGTTGCAATTTTATACAAGAATTTTAAAATAAAAATGCATCCGTGGAACAAATTTCCTACCTGAGTGAGAATCAACACAGTGCACTTTCGATTTATTTTCATGACAGATTTGATAATGAATCTTTAGTATTCTTTGCAGTCTTCGACGTAAATACGTTGTCCATACTTGAATTTGCAGTGATATTGATCGAGTCAAAGCTTTACGTACCAGAGAGGTATATAGAACAAGATTTTATTAACGAGTTATTTTCACCTTGGTTTTAGTTAAAAACCAAAGGAAACTTACGTAATGCATACATAGTGACAGTGTTGACAGGCCAAAGCAAACTATGAATATTTTAAATGGTTGTATTCCAAACTACAAAAATTAATGTTTTCACTTTTAAGGTGTTAACTGTCACTTCTTGATGGAAAGGCATGATATTTTAAATAATAAAAACACATTTTTTTAGTACTTATTTCCACAATATATTTTTTGATCAGGACCGGTTTCGCTCATCGCGAGCATTATCAACTGATAGAATACAATTTACAAACAAGTCTATTATACAAAACAAAAAATTAAGTTGAGTTAAAGGTAGCAGGTGTACAAAACCATGGGTACAAGAACTAGGAAACAATTTACATAAAATCATACAATATTGATACAAATAAAGTAAATTAGTATAAAAATTAAATGTTCACAATCACTTATTAAGAATTACAATTACAATTATGGTAAATCAATAAACCATTAGGAGCTCTAAACAATCAATAAGGAAGTAAGGAGTGGGAAATTTTTTAATGACGAAAATAACCCACACTCACTACTTAATACTTTACTTTATTTTTTTACAGAAAATATTGGAACGCCCCTGACTGACCATATCTTCCCATCTCATCGATTCATATTTAATCGACTTCTCATGTATTAATTTATTTTGTTCCATTAAGTAGTGATTGTGGGTTATTTTCGTCATTAAAAAATTTCCCACTCCTTACTTCCTTATTGATTGTTTAGAGCTCCTAATGGATTATTGATTTACCATAATTGTAATTGTGATTCTTAATAAGTGATTGTGAACATTTAATTTTTATACTAATCTACTTTATTTGTATCAATATTGTATGATTTTATGTAAATTGTTTCCTAGTTCTTGTACCCATGGTTTTGTACACCTGCTACCTTAACTCAAATTAATTTTTTGTTTTGTATAAATAGACTTGTTTGTAAATTGTATTCTATCAGTTGATAATGCTCGCGATGAGCGAAACCGGTCCTGATCAAAAAATATATTGTGGAAATAAGTACTAAAAAAATGTGTTTTTATAATTTAAAATTAATTTTTTCAACCAGTATCTTGTAAAAAATTAAATGTAAGAGAGTCCTAAACAAAATAACTGTGTTAATATTTCGTTTATGAGTAAAGCAAATTGATATCAAAGGTAAACCTGGAGGCCACCTGTCATTTTAAGGTGTGAAATGTTAATTCTCGGTAGAACGGCATTATACTTACATAATATAACACAACCTTTAGTACTTTTTCCATAATTTTCTATCAATTACATTAAGGCTGGCTTCGTAAGGATGTCCAGTGACTCCACTTGACAATAAGTGATAAAGTACAAATTATCTTGAATTCAAATTAATAGGAAAAAATATATGAACCATACCATGTGGTAAAATTCCTACCGCTGTACTACAGTGCAGAAATCCAATCATTCATATAAATTATTAGTCTTTGCAAAATAATTAAATTGATAAAATTTTTAGTAGTTAATATGATATATAAAAACACAAGAAGTAAAATTCATTTCTTGGAATTAAAATATAAACCTCTTATTGATTAAAAATAACTCATAACAATGGGAAGCAGTGCATACTCGTTAAATAAGCCATATTACTTTCATTCGTTAATGAGCAGATGTGAAAATTCCTGTACATGTGATATTGTTAACATTTTACTATCAGCAAGTGTTGCTGTCAAAGGCAGTAAAATGTACATCGCAGAAAATTTCCATTTGATGTTTTCCAGAAATCCACTTGAATATTTAAGCTTCTTAGAGCAGTCTTTGTTCTGAATTGGCTCTGAAAGATATTAAAAGGGAAACAGACTTTCGCGTTTCCTCATCGAAACAAGGCCTGAAGGGAAAAACAGATAAAACCATTTATCGCTACTATAGAATAAGTAAACATTGTTTAATTTTAGTTTTGTATCGACCGAAAAGGATTATTTAAATTCTTATTCAGAAAAATTGGCTTAAAGTATTGTAACTGTTTCATATAAAGTCAACCTTAATGTTGATTGAATTTCTGAAATAGGGCAATTCATTCAATTATTCAACACAATTTTTAAAGAAATGATTTTCACATTATATTATGATAAATAGTTTTTATATACAGTACATTAACGGTTTTTGTATCAGTACGACAAATTTGTCGTTTTTCATAGTCTTCTTTTTCTCCCAGTTATATCATGTAAAAAAGTCATGTATCATTTATGTATTTTGTTATTAAGCTTACTGTGTTTACGTAAGGGTTATTTTGCACTCTCTATTTCTCACTCATTCGAGCTGAGAAAGATAGTCCTGCGATTTTCAAAGATTTGACTGATTTTTGTAATGAAATCTATTATTACACTATTTCAAAAAAGAGTGCAAGATCTAATGATCTGAATAAAAATTCTTAAACATAATTTTGAAAAAATAGTAATCGTGTTATAAGCGAATTTAATTTTTGTGTAAATAATTCATTATCGAATTAAATGGTAATAAGTGGTACACATATAAAGTTTGAAAATGATTATACATCTTTCAATTTTATTCTAGTGGCATTTTTGTTACTTCTTAAAAAGTAAAACATACCGAAGCTTGAAGAAAAGTCGTAACCTTAACATCAACAGTCGATAACTGATGATAAAACAATAATGTATGAGCGATGTTTATTGTTTGTTTGTACAAGAAATGTATGGTATGGTTAACGCGTTACTGACTCTCCTTATTCTTGCATTGTTCCCGCGGATATGTTTTATTCATGATACCGTGTGTTGTTTTGTTTACTTCATTTCGATTCACTAATTTGACGTCGTATTCAACTTGTATAGCTGATTTTGTAACAGTTGATCTAGTAAAAGCTACAAAAAAACCTTCATAAAAAATTATGTATAAAAAGTTTTGCCTTTTAAAACATTTTTTTAAACCATTGTTATTACGATTTCAAATAAATTGATTTCTTAAATAATAAAAACACATTTTTTTAGTACTTATTTCCACAACATGTTTTTTGATCAGGACCGGTTTCGCTCATCGCGAGCATTATCAACTAATGATAATGCTCGCGATGAGCGAAACCGGTCCTGATCAAAAAATATATTGTGGAAATAAGTACTAAAAAAAATGTGTTTTTATTATTTAAAATATCATGCCTTTCCATCAAGAAGTGACAGTTAACACCTTAAAAGTAAATTGATTTCATTGTCGTTACGTGAAAGATGAATACAAAATAATATAATGCACAGATACCCTCGCCTTGTCTCTGAAAAATGTTAGCTGGTAGCAATAAGTAGTACATGGTTTTTGACGTCAGGTTGATATTATACTTTATTTGTACATATAACAAATTTAATATTAATATTCGAATAAAAGCCAATTACCTTTTAAGGTTATAACTGTCACTTGTCGGCGGAAAGGAATTATATTATTTTTTTGAAAATATGTTCCTAGACCTTTTGTCTTCATTCGAAATTTAATTACAGGCCTATAGGCTAAATCGTTAATAATATTTACAACTAAATTATTTTAGTGGTTTTGAAGTAAACTGTAAAAATTTTGTCAAAAGTTTGCCAGTATTTACAAATTATTTATAAACCCATTATATTCTCTTGAAACTTTTACTTTTAATGTGGTTTTGTTTTTGAGTAAAGCTAGGTAGTTATATTTATTTCTATGATGTTCTTTTACATTCAAATTGTAAATTATTTAGATTTTGTAATATTTGGATGATTACCTGCATGTTTTAAACATATTTATTGAAAAAAATAGTGAATATGACTCGTGGTTATGTTAGTTAGTTTTATAATCAATAATCTTGTTAATAATTATTCTTTAACAATTGATAATTTTTACAAATCAAATTTTAACACGGTGAAAAAATAGCAATGTATTTTAGTTCTACAAAATTATTTTTAACAAATATAGTTGATAGCTATTTCGGCTCACGCCATCGTCAGAACTATACATATACATATAGTTCTGACGATGGCGTGAGCCGAAATAGCTATCAACTATATTTGTTAAAAATAATTTTGTAGAACTAAAATACATTGCTATTTTTTCACCGTGTTATAATGGAGTTCTACCAAGTGAATGCCAATTCAATCAATAAATCAAATTTTGTTTTGTAAATTGAAAGAAATTTGAAGAGTTTATATGTGATACATGTAAACTTTAAAAACGTACAATATTCTAAAAAATAATTTCAACTTTTGTAGTTGCTAAGCGAATTGTGAAGACTATGTTATTCAGTGTAAGGGTGAGAAAATAAAGTAACAAAAACAGAAAGTGTAAGATGATTGCTCTCCCTAACCCCGTACCGAGAGCTAAATAGAAAGTCGACAAGACTTCATAGTTTTGGATATGAAAAAAATTACATTTCAATCAAATTTAAACATTGACAATGTAACCGAGTAGGTCAAATTCTTAAGACGCTAGTATTCGATTGCAGAAATACTGGGAATAGTAATATTAGAGTTTTTTTTATTGTATTAAATATACATTTTTTGTAAACGTTTTTGACAATGAAAGAGTGAAACATATTTGTTCTCAATTTGCTGTTTTCATAAAATGTAAAAGTTAATTTTGGAATCAAGTTGATATAATATACAGGTTCCTGATGAGCTGGTCAACATTGTTGGCTTACGTTACAGTTTTCACAGGCTTGACGAAAAATTTTCTCTATTGGTTAATAATTTCTGCTCGAAAAAGTAGATGTTTGAAAGTGTTGTCCAACTTATACGATCTTAAAAAGCGGAACGTAACGATAGCAAACCATCAATCATATCTTGGTCACTATCCTTTCTACCTATTATGAATAAATAGAATTTGACTACCGTGATAAAACACTTTTCTTTAAAAGAACTAACCTTTTTTTACCTGTATTTATTTGGAAGTGATAAAGTCTGAATTGGCAGTGAATAGATAGGGATTGAAAAAATATCTCTATAAACATAAATATTGTGACGTGATATACGATTAACTTTAAACGCTTATCTTGCCCTTATCACAAAAATAGTTCAAATTTCTTAATGGAAGCTACAATTTCACTGTATTGTCTAAGGAAAACAACGCATATGTTGTAAAGCTAATATTAAAAGCATGTGAACCATATTATTTTCGTTTATTTGGGAACAAAGTTAAATGCATTCCAAAATTAAAGACGATGAAAATAGTAATTCTAACAATTGAAATTTTTATTCTAATCAAAGTTACATATGTTCACAATACGAAAGATTGGTCGTATTTAAAACAATATTGCTTTAAATTTAAAGGATATGTTTACATCATTCCAGCAGTATTGTTTGAATATTACATATAGATGGCTAGTCGCTACTACTGTCTCAAAGACCGCGTGAAATTTGTAGGTCAGCTTTTCATGTACTTTTGGTAATTGAGGTCAAACTGGAAAACACTACATTTGAATGCGATCAAGTTTGAAGATCACTTGCAGATGACGAGAGGTTGATTCATACAATTAAAACCACTACAAATATCAGTTACATAACACGAATATGTATTGTATAATAGTATACGTACGATTAATTATTAAATACAAAATTTATGACGTCATCATAACAACTCAAAGTATGTTTAAGTCATACTGCTTCGTGCTGAATTTAGACACTGATATGTATATCACTGTTACATGACTGGATGTCGATTTATGTATACAGCTATAGCACAAATGACATTGAGTAATATCTCTGAAGTATTTTTGAAGTAATGTACATAATCATCATCGTCTTACAAGACGCTTAAAATAATTGGTCGCTTAAAATATACATTAAATTAAACAGGCAAAAGCTGTCAAAAAAATTCACTACGTTATATTTCTCATTAATTCTCTATACAATTCAAAATTTATCTCGTACCTTAAATAAAATGCATAATTTAATTTGTAGTTATTATTTTTCTACGATTGAAGCGATGTACCGAGGAATAATTATGTAATATAGAAACAAAAATATAATAATTTTTTCTATTGTAAAAAATTTTTGATTTAAAAATTACGTTTCTCTACTGTGTATCTAAAATTGTTAATTAAGTTTTGTAGTAGATAAAGCACGGAGAATAGAGTAAACATTACAAAAATATAGTGGCTTGACTAGTTCACTTCAATGTAAATTTATTGAATGGATGACATATTTCAACAAAAAAGCACTGTAACTGAAATTAAATATTCATATCACTCTTGACCTGAGTGAGGGTTTTAGAATTTTAATATGGTCTCTTTTATTATGATAAAAATATCATCGTGAAAATAAGACCTCAGAGTCTGGAGGTAAAAGCATGACAGCCCTTGGACTGAGACCGTAACGAATGCACAAAACCCACTCGTATATTAAAATGGAAAGACAAATAATCCTTTTATATCAGCAAAGTCCAAAGTCAGAACTATGAGTTCAGGAATTAACAATGAAAGCCTGAATTTTAGTTTCGTTTGAAATGCCAGGTGTTCTATATGATCGCTAATATTTTAATGAGAGTATTACTGCATCTTGGATATACATCGACTATTCATAATTAACCGTATGAATCTTCTATGATTAATATTGAGGTCTTTATTTTAAAGAGCATGTAATGTTTTTCACCAAATCTATTCATTCGTATATTGTGTCAATAGGAAAGAAAATTTTAAGAAAAAAAAATGTTAGTGTTTGAATGATTTTAATTAATTTTGTGAGTCGAGAAGGTGATTATTCGTTAATATTAAAAAAAATTCAGGAAGCTCGTTATCAAAAAAATATGTCGTTTTCTATTCGCACAATTGACGATTTTTAAATCACTATAATATCCCCATATAAATATGTTATACGATGTCATCATTTTAATTTTTTTAATAAAATATTAAGTTTCTTAGCACAAAATATCGTAGTGGGTAGAAAACCTTTTAAGTTATTAAATCGAAATTATTTATTCATGATCATATAACGTATCGTATATCATAAGACTACATATAGAATATTTACGTGGAATAAATGAAATTGTATATATTGATTGAATTGGCATTTACTTGGTAGAACTCCATATAACACGGTGAAAAAATAGCAATGCATTTTAGTTCAAAATTTTTTTGTAAGATATAATTGATAGCTATTTCGGCTCTAGTTCTGACGATGGATGAGACAAAATAGCTATCAACTATATCTTATAAAAAAGTTTAAAACTAAAATGCATTGTTTTTTTTCACCGTGTTGAAATTGTGTATATATATTTTTGTAAATGAACAAAAAAAAAGCAGTTGAAAGGCCGCACGCGAAAATTTAAAAGCTACTAGGGCCTGTCTTCCTTAATGATCTTGAAACCTAGTATTGATTGATTTTGTTTATGGTTACTGAATTTGTATCAAGTGATTTGAAATTAAATTTTATAACCCATCAGCAATTAATTGTGCTATATAAAAAACAAATAGTAATTCTATTTTATAAACCTTCTCATTGAAAATTAGAAAAAGTTCAATCACAAGCTTAAAAAAAGTTAACTTTGAAGTGGATAAAAAATTAAATGATAATGACTTCTTTTTGTTTAATCAGGAAACTATTAAAAAATCTGAGGGTGTTTCTTCACGGAATACAATAAATTTAATATTAAAATTTCATTGAAGGCTTCTGTACTCAGGCATCACTATCAGTCTCCCGTGTCTCATCCCACTTTTCATCCAGACACCTAACGGCATTTCGTTGCCTGTTGAAAAAGATTTACGGTTGAGAATTTTTTTCTGAGCCACACCGTAAAATTTACATGGAGATCTTTTTATTTGTTGGCAGACAAAGTTTTTTTTCTTCTTCTTCCCTCAACCGTTTTGCGCAAGAATAATTGAACATTTCTCACCGCTAGGTAATATATTTCAGTCAACGCTGGGCATCGGTGACACCCCTGCTCGAGGGCTAATAATTTATCGGATTCCTTTGTTTTTTGCACACGTATCTTTTGAGTTTGGTCAGAAATTCGTAATTTTGTCTTGATATCAATCATAAAAGATAATGTAATTTTTTGTTGAATGTCAATATAAAAAATCATTTTTCTTTGTAAAAATATTTTGAGAAAACTTTTACGTAATTTTTCCTTTTTATAATTAACAATGAGATATAATTAGTTGAGTGGAGAAAAATTACCAATCAAAGATTGTATAATAGCTCATATAACTATTAAAGATTCTCAATTATCAATGCAAAAGTATGTTAATGTAAAGTTCACGTACAGTAATGTATACATATAAAAATCAATGTATGTGTGTCTGTTTGTCCTGTTTGCACTACTACACCGTATATCCTAATAATACCAATATCAATATGGATCTTTACGATTTTCTTATGTATACTCCCAGGAAGGTTTTTGATATACCTACCGCTCAAAAAATCAATGTATAAAATTATCCATATCATTACTATTGAAGCATGTCATACTCTATTTACAATTGAATTGTTTGTTATCATAACGAGTTTCCTTGAAATTTAATTACTCTTAGGTCGCAGCAACGCGTGACATGTCAGCTAGTTATTTTTGAATATTATTTAATTTTACAAAATAGTCTCAACAACTGGCATTGAAATGAAAAAAAATCAATCTTTACTAAGACTACTGATGCTTAGTTGCATCAGTTACTGTTGGTTATATATATATATGTTTCGTAGAATCAAGATAACTTTAATATGGTAAAATTAAAAAAATATATGCAGGACTTAGCAAATATTCAATATCGTTGTTTATTGGTAAATATAAAGCTTGATAAACCAAATACTGCACAGATATATTTGAAGGGTATAAAAAGTACAGTCATGTATTAAAAATATGTATGACTTTCAGCTTTTCATATTACTTTTATGGTTATTTAATATGAAGCGGCATTTCATATATTTATAATCCTTGCGGGATTATCGGCTTGCATTGAAAAATGTTCAGATGATTTTCATTTGTTTATTTTTGAATATACACATATCTTCTAACATTTTCAACGAATCGATGAAAAACATTTTTTTTAATGATCGATGTTAATTACAAAAAAGCACTGAGTTCAATTTGAAATATACTTTTAAAATGATGAAACCAAAGACAACATAATATGAATTTTCATCCATCGTTGATTGACGGTTTCGTGGTCAAAATTAATTAACATAAAAGCATTTTTATTTTAAATATATGCTCAGTGAAAAATTGATTCTTCATTTTCAAAGGACTGTGAGAAAAATTACAGATCCAAAAAAATTATAACTTTGATTTACGGTCACATAACAGTGACTTTCATGATGTTTTCGAGATATTTTACCTGACATTATTATAAATTTTTACGATAAGAGCAACAGTATGAAGCTTTTACAAAAAAAACGCAGCTTATATATTTGTCTGGTTACGTTACTAATTGTGGAACGTATTTTGCTTCTTTTAAAAACGGTTGCACACGTAACAATTCCACAAATTTTCATAAAATAACTTGTGTAAATAGAGATTTCAAACAAATTTAAAGGGAATTAAAAATGTATCAAGTGATATATATGCGACTGACCACGCCAAAAACAATTCATTGAAAAAATATTGTTTTTTCAGGACAAACTTTATAGCAATTCTTCTAATCACTAAAGTTAAATTAAATTTTGTTGTTATAGAAAATATGTTTTATATTGAATTATCGGTTTTATTTGCTGGTATAGTCTTCAAGTTGAAATTACTACATGTCTTTTGCAAACAAAAGTAATTATTAATTGCAACTAGCGCTGCTTTTTACTGACTAGAGCTTAATTAGCTAAAGCTCTCTCACTTTGTAAGCCAATCAATTATAGCCGTTTGAGAGTATTAATTATCTGTTACGTTTTACAGGGATGTCTCGGGAGAGAGCGATCTACAATTAGTATTCTTCTACGCTGCGAATCGATTTACAGTTCAGAATTTAAAGATCTTCTAACGACTAAATGCGATTTAGTATTGCTTGTTAGATATTTAAAAAAAATTAACTGTTCTTTAAGCCTGCATAATTACTTTAATGGGAATAAGTGTATTGTATATTTATGTAGATTTGAAATTCCATCGAATACTTTCAGTTAATATCATATATCGTATATCTATTTATTTTATGCTCAATAAAAAATAGCTTATCAAAATGGTTAGGTGCACCAAACATAAAAATAAAAATCGGTGGCAATATATTATATTTATTTAATGAGAAAGTAAAGAAAAGAAGAGAGAGAGAGAGAGATAAACAAATAAATAGAGGGAGAGAGTAAGGTTTCTTAGTAATAAAGTAAAGAAAATAAAATATTTTATGACAAACATTCCGGAATAAAAATATTTGGTATTTTTTAATCGATTTTCACCAAATCTATACTCGATCATTTTTTTAAAGCAAAATTTAGCAAATTCTAGACTAGATACGGTCATGGTGTAACGTTTCGTTTAATTTCAAGGAACGGATATTCGTATGTTGCAAAATTTACTAGCGTTTGCCTCTTTTTAAAGTCAAACAATGCGCTAGTAAATCGTTCATAAGATATCAGACAGCAAAACTATTTGGCTTTATTGAAATCGTCAAATTATTTTTGAGACTTTCCAATCTACAAATGCATTTTTTGGCACAAAATTTGTTGATTTGTCTCACTAACCTCCGAAACTGTCATAAGAGAAAATGATTGTATAATTAATTGCTATAGTAAACACAATTAATTGCACGAGTACGAGCACGACTCAAACTTATTAACACGGGCGATGTATCAAGTCGATGGGGCCTTATGGCGATGACCCTTAAGGGGTGTAAAGATTTGACACCCCATCTTTAAAAAAATTGTTGGTCCATATTGCTTTACTACTATTGTTATTTGTGTTGCTTCAGTAGATTTCAAGTTTATATTAATTAAAACCATAATTCTATAAGACGTAATCAAAGAAAGCTTGGTATGTTGTTTACTAAAACTTATCAAGCAAACTCTGAAAATATCGCATTGAAATTTTCAACAATATCTCGAAACTCCGCTTAACTAACAAATGTAGGTAGAAATATATAACTAATCAACTTTAAATGAGCCACGCCAAAGATTCAAAGTATTCGATATGAAACTTACATTAAAACTACAAACAGTGAAGTTTCGTAGCAGTATCTACGCCGAACGTAGACGCTTACATTATGAACGCCAAAGTTTTGTTGGTCGTTATTATTTAGCCAATATGAACCAATACACTAAAACATGGCACAATATTAACTATTATAAAATAACAAGTCAATTTATAATTGAAAACTAGTAGGAACCATATTTACTTTGAAAGATGGTTAACATGAATTAAAGTGAATTAAAAAAAAATAATTTTACTTTAATATCGTAAAATTTTATCAGGAATTGTTAAAATATCTACAATTGATAAGTTTTTTTGATAAATGGGTGGTATTAAATGTGGTCGGTCAATTAAAAATATATTATCAAAGCTCGAATCTATTTGAAATATAGGAATGAACAGCAAAAACTTTTTTTTTATAAACATTTGCAATTAAAAATATGCATGATAATTTTAGATAAAGAAATTATATGGCTCCACCAAATAATTTGAACCAAACAAGGCAATTAAATTTTAAAATAGCATAACAAATACTGAGCCAAGCCTATTAGTGATGAAAGTTAAGAAGGAATAAGAATAATTTTGTGGAACTTATATTGGATTTTATTGAAAATGTTTATCAAATTTTAATTGGATTTAATTACAGTGGTTACCAGATTTCCTAGCCCTTGAAGTGTTAAAACCCAACACGTACGTGGATACTTATCTCATTATCCAAATAAGCACCTCTTTTATCCAACGTTGAGTTCTCTACTATTGCCTCCTATACGATTGTTAAGAATAGTGAAATTTGCAAGTCTGTGATCGTCAACCCAAATATATAGTATAATCAGAAACTTTTATCAATATATTTCAAATTATTTGTTTTAAAATATGTATTCAGTGATAGCAGACGATACTTATTAAAAAAATATAATCGAGGGCGTATACAAAACATTTTTAATATTATGAGAAAAAAATTTCAACGTTGCTGTGTGCTAAGACAATATTATTAACTAGAAATAATTTGTCATCTTATAGTTTGATTCTACTCTTTTGGCAATGATCAATCAATCGATCTTCTACGGAAATATATATGAAATTTATTTACTTTTATAAAATTTGAACCGAGGGCAATCATAATAGAGCAGTAGTTTCACATAAAATTAACTAGCCATCAACATTGTATCAATTTATTTACAACATCGAAAAAACAACCGACTTATAATATGATACTTTATAAAGCCATTTTTGTGATTTTTTGATTAAAGGTTTTACAAACATACAATGTTTAAAGAAAATTTGTCTTTTTTCAATACGAAGTAAAAGCACTTATTCATTAATCTTATTAAAAAAATACTAACAAGCATTCCTTCAAAATGACGTTAAATTGTTCAAGCGTAAATGGAAATAAAATATATATTTTTTAAATTTAAACGCAATGTAATCAATCATTGTAATTCAATAAATTTCTGACTAAATTTGAAATCACGGATTGAAGAAATGGTAAAATTTATAATCTAGTTTACATATTTCTAAAATGTATGAAAAATATGAGTTCATGTGAAGCTTCATATTATTGTGTTGTTAATATCTGTTTCGAGTCATGCTAGACACGAGCTAAGCCTTCAATTGGAGTGATTGATAAATATTTACTTAAGCGCCTCAAAGTTATGTCGGAGTAGTCTTATGTGTAGACAGAGGGGAAACTTTCAGCGGAAGTAAGCTCTATTCCTCACGAACAGAATCAAAGTTAACGTAAAACTTTTCTCTAGAAACTTTAATGTTTTGCATTTAATATAAATCATGCAAAAAGAGTTGCTTGCATGCAAATATGTTTTTTTTCTGATTAATAATATTAAAAAGGTAAAAACAATAAGTTTATGGTATTGTTTGTTGATAACTTATTAAGAATTAAAATGTATTTAGTTTTTAAGTGGTAAATTTCAATTATGAGTAGAAGTATTTATAATGAAATAAACTATTGTCATTTAAGAATAGTCGTTTAAGAAATATGTAGTACATATGCGAAAAATTAAATTTATTGTGACAATGCTTCACAGATTAGATAAAAGATTGATCAATTTGAGTTTGTGTGTGTGTGTTTTATGGTCGTTACACACAAACGTATTTCAAATAAAATTGGAATCGTTCTAAATTTGATAACTTGAAGGTACCTTTATTGAAAATAAATGATTCTTAAGAAAAAATTGTTAGAAAAATACAACCAGTTTCCGGTTTGGATTCGATACAAATACCAAATGCAATTCATAAGAAAATTACTGTCGATATCAGCACAAACTTAATGTAAATTTCGGTTATTTGAATTCTTGGCGGAAATTTGAATAAAGACGGAAGAACAAAGCGCTCGATTCGCTTTATTTTATCCATGTCCACTCTCAATATGGGACACATACTCTCCTTATGAGAGTATATCAATATGTTTTTTATATGAAAGCTTTTGATAATCCAATTTCCATGAATTTTAATTATTTAAGTGTAAGTCTTAGACATCAATGATAACTGATATTAACGAGCGTTTTACAACATAATGATTTAAATTTATCGAGATTGTTTTGTATTACATCTTGGTATAGAGTTGGCCATTGAATTCATTTGTTTTAATCTATTTGAAGTGAAGTGAGTAGCTAGTTTAAAAGTTAAAAGTCTTAGAGGAAAAGCATTCTGCACATAATCACAAAGTTTTACTAAGGAAAATATGTTAAATTTTGAATTCTGTGGAAAGGAACTTCGTGGATAAAGATGCAATTTAACTTTTTTGTAATAATAAAAACATATTTTTAGTACTTTTCCCAAAATGAATTCATAAATAGGCTCAATTTTGGTAAATCGTGATAATGCTCGCAATAAGCGAAATCGGTCCTGAAGAATTTTTGTTAAGAAATATGTTTTTATTATTTAAAATGTAATGCCTTTACAAAGAAGGGACCTTTACCATTTTTATTTTGCAAACAGCACAATTTTACCTAAGTTTTAAAAATGCATAAGACGAATTGGTATGATTATTCAAAAAAAAAAATGAAAAAGATAATGTTTATTATAATAATATGCCGTCTCGCCGTGGAGTGGATCTTACTGAAGAATTTTTATTTAAATCTATATAAATTAAATTTAAGGAATAGTAAATAATATAACATGGTGAAAATAGCAATGTATTTTATTTCTACAAAATTAAGATAAATAGTTAGTAAGTTCTAGAAAGTTATAAATAGAAAGTTAGTTCTGATGAGGGCGTTAGCCGAAATAGCTATCAACTATATATCTTATAAATTTTGTAGAATTTGAATATTTTTCTATTTTTTCACCGCGTTATAATGTATTTAAACCAAGCAAATGCCAATTCTTTCAGTTAATACTTGAGCATAAAACATTATTTGAAATGAAAATAACAAGTCTTTTGTATTACATTACGGCGATGAAAATGTATGAATAAAGATCGAATATTAAAATTGTCTACCCAGAAAGGACGTATAATATATGATTGCTACGTGATCTGCGGCTACTTTAGTTTTAAAAATTACATATTCTTTTTAAAAGTTTGCGTTTTCATTTAATGTCGATTTTTTAAGATTAAAATTCCACACATACCCACGAGTTAATTACAACAGTTGACAATGTTAATCGTAAAAAATAAAGCATATTTTTCTTGTAGCATTCAAATTTCTATGCTCGACATCTGGTATATGGGGCGCAAGTATAATTTCGACTTCGAAAATTTTAGATCAATACCTATCATGCAAAAGCTATGAATTTTTTTAAATCCTAAAATCATTACACACTTAGGTAATACTAACCATATTCTGTAATAAATTATAGTTGCAAATGGTAGCAGCTTCGGTATTTAGCGAGCAAAGCTTATGTATTGCACGTAAGATTTCCGAGCTTTATTGTTGAAAATTAGTTGTTCGGAGAAATGTAGTTGGTATACAAAAAGATAAAGTACACGCAATCATTAGATCAATTCAGTCATGGTATTCAATTTTCCATGTTAAAATTAGATACGAGTGTAGATTTTTAATAGAGATAATTACTGAAGCTAATTATCATGTCCGGCACAGTCGCAATAAATCAAGATAATCATCATTTATCCCGGCAGGTTGGCTCACAGCTGTGCTTAAGATCAGATGCTATTACGATTGAATGAACAGGTAATGATTGTCATTATGACTTGCTATGTGTTGCCACTGGAATAGATTTAATGCTCGATAATGATTATTTATTGTGAATAAGAATAAAGTTATATTCCGGTAAATATAATTTTTTTAGCTGTTTTGTAAGTTAATATTGAATAAAATTGGAGCTGATCTTTTTAATGGTGTAAGCCACATGTTTCTAGGAGAATTAAATTAATTTAATAACAATTTTTTGTTGTGAGACAGGTATTTCAATAAAAAAAAAATTTGTTGAAATTGGAATTTCTACGAAGTATAAATTGAAAAAAGTAGATGTTTCGAATTTGTTTTTTTTTAATAAGGCGGTCTGAAAAGGCATTAAAGATTTTTTTTATTTATGTAAAATCAAATTTTGTACTATTTTCAAGACATCGTTTTTGTAAAGAATTTTTAAATATTTGAATACAATGCCTTTCCACTAAGAAGTGACATTTAAAACCTAAAAAGGGATGTTTTTTTGATAAAATTATGTTCTCTTCTAATGTGAAGTGTATGTACTTATGAAAGAGTTTCTTCACAGTTTATTTTGGCCGTACACGTGTCATTGTTATCTTAACCAATTATAAGCGTGAAAAAATTAGTTCTTCATGTTTTTTTTATTCAGAAATGATAAACAAATCCAAGTTTTGGAATCATATCAATAAAACAAAAATAAACGCCACTCACTAAATTCCACACTATTGACATATTTTTTGTAAGTGCTGAAATTCAGTTACATTATTAAAGTAATCTCACTTACAAACATACTCGAGTTTGCCTCAAAGTCCTAACATTCCAAAAAGTACTTTATATACCAAGAGATTTTTATCGACCTCTGCAATATTCGTTACAATATATTTATATTTTTTTCTTATTGTGTCTTATAACATTCCATTATTATAATTAAAATCTATATTACGATATGACAGATTAAATTCAAATAAAATAAACAATTAATAGGCAGACGACAGGTAAAGCATTTCTTGTACTATATGACTGTATCAGCAATAGCAAATACGCGGCATGCCACATTTTTTTAAATATTTCTATGTATAACGCGTGAATAATCATATGTCTATAAACTAAAAATAGTACATTAAAAATATGCTCGTTTCCTTCATATTAAAAAAAAAACTACCATCATTTTTTCATTTACGTAATGACGTAATAGTTTTTTTTTCGGAAGTAAAGCATACTCAATCAAATACAATACTAAGTTGAAATAGAAGATTCAGAAGAATTTATTAGTTTTCGACTAGTAATATTTAAGGTTGATTTAAAAAATATCGCACATTAAATAAAATTACATACCTCAAACGAATTGGTGTGATATACAATATTTGTATATGTTCTTTCATTTGAAATGTTATTCGAATTGAGATGAAATTTTTGCCTTATTTTTGTAGGTAAGTTACATCATATTTGCAATCCTTGGACTATGAGTTTCAGAGGTTCACAGCCTATAATAACATTATTTGATCATCGCTGATAATACAACATAAGTCAGAATAATTGAAAACATTATACGAGTCATTACGGTGTTTTAATGAATAACAATGCCAGCTTTGCGCGAACTGAACGTTATATTAAGCAATATTCATAATAATAATGGGCTGGATGCTTATTTATCGTTTGCCTATTGGAAACTAATAAAGGGACTTTGAAGTATGACTCGGTATAAACCAAGTGGTAGTGGTTAATTATATAGTGTTTCAAATAAAGCAGTCACGGTTTCAAAGGCTGCAAGAGAGAAAGGATTGTATACGTAATGATAAGGATCAGAATTTCCCAAAATTTTCCTGCGATGGAACACTTTGCGAGTTCTAAAATTTTAACGGACCGCACTGCTTATTTTATGAGGTGAGTAAAAATCTACAATATATTATTTTAATATAATAAACAATAATAATTATCAGTCGATGAAGTCTTTGATAACGTCAATAATATTGAGTTCATGAAATGTAAATTTTTCTGACATCAAACATCATGTAATAATATTCATTTATTGCATTGAATTAATAATATTTGGTTTATATTCAAACCTGTTCTTCTACTTAATTCTTGGAAGAAAAACAAAACACAAACGTACAATAACCATTCACATTTGATCCCAAACTCTCATTATATAACTTTCGTTTGAGCCACGCGCCAATTAATTTTATTTTTCCTATATTGTTTTGATTCTCGTCTTAAGCGGATTCGAGTTAAAAATTATTTTTCGGTCCCAATCCGGTTACAATTGAATTATGACGACCTATATTTATATTTCGAATAATTGGGCTAGCCCCTTCGTACTATCCATAAAAATCATTGGAGTTGCGTTTCAAATCACTCACCGGTAAAATCAATTATACTTTTATAACATTTAGTGAAATGCTTCAATCAGTTTTCAGAGAATATCTTCAGTAATTTTTTGATGTATTTTGTAACATTTTTGAATTCGTTGTAGCTGTTATGACGTAATTAATATCATGTTCCACGGAACAAAGTTAAGAAAACCCTGCGCAATAGCAATGATAGTAATCATTAGTATACATATTAATTTTGTTTGACTATGCAGTCAATATACAATTAGAAACAGATTCGCTTAATTTATCGTAGTGTTTTCCTGCTAAATTATTGGTTCCAGAATATCGAAGAGCCTATCTGTAAATAATGGTTAAACTCAGAGATACCAAAACTGTACACTTGAGTGTCCAAGAGCACCGTGGCTGCTCAAAGTGCCGTGAAAATATTCCATTACAAAATATTATTACTTTAAAAAATTTAGGGTAACATAAAGTTTGCCATGAGATAACCATAATATTAAATTAATAAAGTTGGGATAGCCTATAAATATTTTAAACATAATTGTTGTCAGCTTTTTCATCTAACGACATTGTCGAAACTGGTTTAGTTAGTAAGAAATATCTAAAACAAAATTGAATATCTGAAAACTTATATAATACAGATATTTGAACTAATTTTGTGTGCGTTTATTTTCACTTGGTGGAAAGGCATGATATGCAAAGTGAATATGTGTAGTTATGAAATATTTTTTATCTTATCATTAAAAATACACTGAAAAAAACGAAGCATTTAAATTGAAATTAACAATGTATGTATAGTATAAAAAATAAAATAAAGCTTCCGTACAGATCGAAAAAGTGAGAATTCATTGATCATTCACAATAAAAGTCTAGTATTTTTTAGCCAACTCGGCATAATCAGTAAATCACTTTATTGCTTTTCTCAATATGAAAGTTGAGAAATATTTTTTTATGTTGTGATAATAAAATATTAGTGAAAAAACGTTTTTTGTTATTAATTCCTCAATGAATTAATTAAAAGATCTAATCGCTTGACTCTCGTGGAGTGGACGTTTGAATTCAAATTCTGACTTGTCATTTCGGCTGTTTGTCATTATTAAATAACCAAATGTCAAATAATAAAGCTTAATTTTTTCGAATATTTTATATGTGATTTTGAAGAACAAAAAATTTATATTTCGATAAGTACGAAAAAAGTGAAGATTCATTTAACAATAAATGCAAGAACATTCGATTGTGTTGACATATGACTTGTGTACAAAATCTTTTTTTTTGTCTAGGCATAAGAAAGAGTAAAGAATAATTTTGTGATTTGTGACAATGAATTAATTGAAGCAATTATTCGATTGAATGCGGAAAAAATATTTTTATTCATCCTTCCGATTCCAAGAATATTATCGTGGGGAAGCGCGACTAATTTTTATGTAACGATTTAGAAGAATAATATTAAAAGATTACTCACCAATTGTGTTGCTCGTATAGAAAAATATCTTCGAGAAATGATTGCCGCATGAAATTGAATTGCGACGAGCGTAATTTTTAAGGACAATAAGAGATTAAATGAGAGGATAACTTATGAAAACTTGAGATCATTATCTAATGGTTTCCATTATAAAAACTAATGAACGATGGATAATCCGAAAAATCGTGAGGATTTTTCACGGAGTTTATCCTTTCTCTTTTTATAAACCATTGTCCCATAAGCGGCAATAAAAAGTTATTAATGTAGATTATGTCTGAAACCTCTTTTTAGCAGAAAGCCTTTCTTTTGTTACTTTGCGTTCGGTCGCTTTTGTCAGAAACATCTCTATGCAGATTACTTCTATATCTTTCGGAGGATCAAAACGAGGTCGACTCAGTGTCGTCCTCTAGGGACATATGCTGGAATCAAACGTTTTAAGTTACATGCTACCCGCACCGTACAGATGGAATAAACTGACATATATTTGCCTATGACAAACATTATCTTTCGATTAAACATATTTGCTCAATAGGATCAAATGTGTATTTTATTGGAGACGGTTTGATATTGATATTCAACTGTTCTTCAAGTTGATACTATAAGTAATTATAAACGATACAAAGATTTTATAATATTTATTCAAAAAACAAATATTAAGCAAATTAACCAAGATGTTGAATTATTTTTGGATAGGGGGTATATTTTCAAAAAAATATTAATATAGCTCCACCTTATGAATTTAAAGTGTATGCGAAAGTTTCGAAATAAAAAAAACACAGTAACCTTTAGTTCCTATGTTCCAAAAGAGTATATGAGTTTGGTTAAGGCTACCACCAAATTCATATACTCATTCCATTTATATGGTCTAAGAAAAGCTTGAAACGATAAAATCCAGTTTTCTCTTCGAATGTATCTCTTTTTTTAAATCGTTGCAAGCTTTCAATAGAAACCTTATGAGCTTACGTATATTAAGTGCGTTCTTTTACAAAAATCTTGTGGCGCGACGTTTATTCAACGCGGGGTACATACATGTTATTGAATATCTTAAAGTAATCTCTATTTAAAGTAAATTGTCTTCATAAAAGGCTTCCATTGTACGATGATATTGTATTTTATCTCAGAATATTTTACTGAACATTGAATATGAATTTGCAAGTAGAAAAGATTTTGTTATATTATATACGTCAAAAGTTGTCAAACAGTACGAATAAATATTTACACTTAATAAAATCGTTATCGGATAAATCAAAGAATAGTATATTACAGTATCGTTTGAGAAAGAAAATAAAATATATTTTTATTATTAACTATTTGATAGACATTTGTCAATAATTTAATATGTGAATATTAAGGAACCGGAGTGTAGGAATTATGTACAATATTTCGTGAACAAGAAATATTTGTTCGAATCGCGAAATAATATGAGATGTAAATATAAGTGAGTGATTCTAGTAAATGTACATATATATATTATTACTACTGTGAGAATTAACTTCAATAAAGTTACTGCTAGTTTGTAAATTTATTTTAAACGATTTAACGTGTAGTATGATATATGTGTAACCGAAATGCATGCACGGTGGGAAATTCTAGTTTCCTTGGACGCCGCTGTATGATTGCTGGAAATATCAAGAAAATGCGGACGCACGCAATACTTTCAAAGTTAGGGTTAAAATAATCTGCCATTTGAACGAATGTTCAGCTTCAGCTAAAACCTATATAATTTTTATGAAATGAACCAAAGTATTTATTTTTTATTTTTAAATATTTTCACGTGAGACTTGATTGCTCGGGTTGAATAAAAATAGATTGGCTACCGTTGACATTTCCAAATTTAATTTAATAATGATCCTTGTAGAGTATAACATTTTATAATGCATTAACAGGTTGTTTTAATGATTTTTCAATTATGGTAACAAGCCATTATATGATAAATTAAAATCACATGTCATTTCGAGACGATTGCAAAATGAATTATCAAATGTTTTAAATTGTGGGGATGTTAAAATTGTATGAGAATTTATAAAAATACATCTAAAGATGATTTAAATATTTTGAGTGAACATAGTTTCATGCACTAAAAGATAAATTTGATTTAAAAAATATGATATCAAAATCTATAAATTGAATTGGCAGGATAGTGATATTCCATGTAAATGACAGAAGTTTCTCTTCTTTTGTTATGTAAATCATAAATAAAGTTGTTATTAAACATTTTTCTTAATTTTTTCTACGCGATAAATAAACCAATCGAAATAAGATAAAAATCTCGCGTGGTTTTCACACGTTTTGGCTTTACAAAAATGTATTTTTTTCCGAAAAGATGCAATTCCACTCACTTGTGAACATTTCCTAACCGAGAGAATATCCCGATATTTCTTTGCTGTTTTCTCCTTCGCACAAACCTTCTGGTCCTTTTCAAATTACGCAATTCAATTTACAGAGGTAAACAGAACTTGGACTTAAAGATAGAGTTTCATTCACCTTCTAGTTTCAGAAGAAATATTTCTCCAAGATTTGGATAAAAATACTTTTACTTTTTATAATACAACACAAGTAAACCTGATATAGAATTTATGTAAATATATTAAGATGTTATGTTATAATTTATACGGAATTAATTATTTTTTTTAATTTTTGGATTCATAGACAAACATAAATGCATCTTATATTGTTTTCTCCCATTTTCATTTTTACGTTAGCTAGAACGTGACCAAAAAAAAGCTGTTCACATACCGATAGTTTCTGCCTCTCTTTTTCTCTCCAGATCTCCCTTATTCGAATCTTCTCGAAAATTTCTGAGAAGGCTAATATTAAATGATAATTTTTATCATATTATATATCATTGATCTTTATGAAGGCATAGCATTTATGATGTCTCACATTCACAAGTTTTTGAATTACACTTTACTAAGATGCTTCAAAATTTTTAATTGTCTTATACGCATAAAATATATTTTTTGTGATAGACTTAGAAGTCACATTGTAAAAATTCAGTAAGTTGGTAATTTTATTTTAAAATGATTGTGACACGTGCATTTCTTTAAGACTAGTTTTTTTATAATTTATGATATCGACTGAGGGTGTTTGACGGAATTTCAATATCAAATTTGAATTGTTACAATTCTGTACGATTCCACATGTTTTGTCCCTAACGACTCGGGTTTCGTAAGCAGTTTCTGTTGCATCTGTGTGATAGAATGCCTGAAGATGCCGAAAGGCGAAACCCGGGTCGTTAGTGACAAAACATGTGGAATCGTACAAAATTGAAACAATTAAAAGTAGTTTTTTAGTTAACAAGTATAAGGCATTTTTTCATGATTTTATTTTTCTGACGTAATAATCGAATCGAGACTTATAGCTACGATTTGATAAATATCACGATAAACAATTTTAGCCTTTCAAAACTTTGTCTATGAAAAGTGTGTATACAGGCACATATAGTTTAAAAAAAAGATTTTTAAGCAGTTTCCGGTTGAGTATGGCAGATGAACGCATTTTTTTCTCATGATAAGTAAGCACTTTCTATACAAACTGTTGTCACACACTTCTAAGCATTTACTTACAAGTATGGTGCGGGTCTTCAGGAAGTGACATTGCATTAATTTTACAAATACAGACGGTTAAGGGGTTGACATATACTAAACATATTATCATTTTTAAGGTGTTAACTGTCACTTCTTGATGGAAAGGCATGATATTTTAAATAATAAAAACACATTTTTTAGTAACTATTTCCACAATATGTTTTTTCATCAGGACCGGTTTCGCTCATCGCGAGCATTTTCAACTGATTATGCTCGCCATGAGCGAAACCGGTCCTGATCAAAAAATATATTGTGGAAATAAGCACTAAAAAAATAAATGTGTTTATTATTTAAACATATTATATTTTATACATATACAGTACATATACAGTGGAATAATTGTATCATGTGTTATCAATCCTCGTAGCCACCTGTAAAACTATTTGACATAGTGTTTTCTTATATTATTCAAAACACCTCTTTGTGTAATTCAATAAAAAAATTATAGGGACGCAATGCTAGATACAAACGAAATATTAACATCGAAATATTTTATTTGAGTTAACTTCTTCGAAGAGATGGTTTTTCAAGGAATAAAAAAATGCAGTTTAATTCAAACAAATATTTTTTGTTTTATATTTTTTTGCTACATAATGGCACAATGAAAGATTTTAAATAAAGCAAAAGTTTTTTTGTCTTTTGCTACGTAAAACTCTTCATCAACCATGTCTGCTCCAAATATGATGTAAAGGGACACCTAAGGGAGCATGCCAACAAAATGGATATAAAAATGAAGGATTTACGGAGATAGTAAGGATACGTTTTACAAAATGATGGGGTAAATCAAACTGAACGCCGCACCTCTTTGTTAAGGGTGGGATAAGTGTAAAGAGAATTTCAACATAAATCAACTTCTTGCAAATACAATAAAAAAAACTCTATCAAGAATTAGTTTACAAAATGTTTTTCATCAGTTATTGCAACGATATTCGATCATGAAAGCTTTTTATTATTTTGAGATCGAGAGTTTTCGGTCTCGGGATTGTCCACTGAACGTATTTTATATACCCGATTTGATTTGAGTCCATTAATGCTTCAATTACAGTGAATATACAATGAACTTTTTTAATGGTAAAGGGATGTTTTATTTAGTTATTGTAAACTTGGAAGTCGTTTAACAACACAAAAAAACACTATTATACTTAAAACAATAAGAAAAAGTCTTGTTTTTATCTTTTTGACACAATCTGAAATATTACTGCTGAGCATTAAATTTAATCTTTGTAAACGCCTATTATAATATATGAAAATATGTCAACTATACTAAAAGACATGCATTTACTATATAGGTATTATATAAAAGATATACAATATTTCAACTTATATCTTTTGAATATTTATCTCTACCCGAGAAAAACATTAGTATTTTCCACAACCTTTTTTAAGGCAAGTTAACAATGTTAGCGATGAGTAAAACTGGTACTATTCTCAAATATATAAAATTATGGAAATATTTTATTTAGCTTTCTGTTTTTATTATTGAAATATCTTAATAAACATATGCTGTAAATGATGACATAAGAGAAATATTCTGATATTAACTAAACATCAATCGCAAACAGATTTCAAGACTAGAAATCCTAATTAGGGGACTGGTACGCGAAGGGAAAACAACAAAAATGGCTTTTTGAGTTCAATATTAGACATTTATGACAACTTCAGGAATATTAATCGGAAAAAGAATTCACACAAAAACCTGATAAATATTAAAATGTTTTAATTATAAAAGAAAACAAAAAATTTTTGCTGTTTGTGTTCGTCTTTTATTTAATATTTAAAAAAAATCATATATGATTTTTCCGAATCAGGTTTGTAAAATCTATTTATTTGAATAAACACTTTTTGTTATTTTAAGAACCACGTTTGTAGTACGAGAATTAGTTTTGACATTTTTCTCAGTTCGATTGATGCTCTTTTTTAGTTTCTCTTCCGTAATCCCACGTATTCCAACTGAATAGGAAGAGAGCCTAAGAGCATTTACCACTTGGCAAGAAATAAAGTCTATACAAAAAAAGGACATACCTACTTGTTTAAGAGATGGATTTGGGCAGCCTACAGGAATTTTGTGAAACGGTTTTAATTCATCAGATGCCCAGCAGGATAGTTGTCAATGCTTCATAATTACTGCACCAAAAGAAGAAGTAAATGATTAACAGCGCTGTTTTCTACACCAAACAATTCAGAATAATCGTACAACAAAGTTAAATATTTAATTTTCCCGCACAATATAATATATACAGGCCGGGTATGCCCGGTACTGTCATAATGTTCGCACAGCTCTGTAGTTAAGTGTCTTAATTCTGAGCATAAAACCGTAATGATCGTCGTAAGAGATTATGTGTTGGTTTTACCCCTTCAGCCGAAATGAAAATTAACCAGAACTAGGCAGAATTATAATGTAATTTGATAAGAATTTTTTTTGGTGATTTGAAAAATATGCCTCTAGTATCGTAAAATAAAAGATTGATTATACAACATATTTCAATTATGTCAGTTAATTTTGATTTGATAACAAACACATTGATAGATTGGCAAGTTCTTGTATATTATTTCAAAACTTGTATTATTAACACCAGATAATAATGCCACTATTCGAAATTATATCGATAGGTTAGTGTTTTATAACAGACAGATAAGACATACACGTATTGTAAATCTAGTTATTCTGTGACAGCTTGTGATTTTGAGTGTGTTTGCGTGTATTAATATATGTGACTGTATTGCACTACAAGTATACTGGTGACCTACTGTACGTATTGCAAAAGACACATTTTGTAATACGCATAAAATATTGAATATAAAAGAAAAAATTTCAGTTAATTATTGCTGCCTTTATTTAAATAAATAAAATGACAAATGGTTTTTGAATGCTGGGCTTGCAGCTATCTGAAAAAAAAATGTATATATCATTGTAGAAAACTCTGGAAGAAAATAAATGTCTAAAATTGATTAATAGAACATACTTTATCATCTATTGGTACACTTTGCTCTCAATTCATAAATCTCGAATACGAATCAATATATAATAAAACTAAATGAATTCTTTCTGTTTTTACATTGAAAAACGCTAATTAAATGTTGAAGAAAAACTAAATTTTCGAACGCTATTAAAATTAATTGAAAGCATCATTAAATCTTGCTTTATAATTATTATTTTTTTTAAACAATGTAGTAATCTTGATATCTTATTAATAAAATATATTTTCTTTATTCTTGTCTTTCAATGTCGAAAATGCTTTAAAGAGAAATAAAAGCGTATTTTAAATTTTATTATTTGGAAAAAAGCGGAACAAACTTTTATATTATGTGACCTTAGTTTCAACTAAATCAAACACGCTTGTTGCCTTAATGAACGTAAGCGTGCATTTATTTAACGTTAATTGTCAACCATAAGGGCTATTAACACTCAATTACGAAATAACCTTTTTTTATTATGTTAAGCTTGTTGTAGAAAAAAAATAATACATGCTTAAGCGTTATTTATGAAAATAAATGGGCAGTATGTAAATAAAATACAAAATTACAGCGCAAAACACTTTAGAAAAAAGTTTTATTTAACATATTTATTAGAAAAAATAATTAATATTAACGTTATGTTTTAGTTATACAAAATTTATAACGATTATTTGATAGCTATTTCAGCTTACGTCCTCGTCAGAAATATTGGAAATAGAGCACAGAAATATAGTTCTGACGAGGATAAGCCGAAATAGTTATCAACTATATACCTAATTATTTTTGTAGAACTAAAACATCTTGCTATTTTTTCACTGTGTTGTAATATATTTCTGCCAAGTAAACGACACTTCAATCAAAAGTAGATATTGTTCATTTTAAAGCAGTAAAGATTGTCTATTTTTTTTATTAAAATAAGTTCAATACGAGAGATTTAAGCTCAGCTAATTGAATTATAAATCACCACTAGAATTCATTCAAATGCCTTATTTTTGAACTTTTTTATGTGAAACTTTTAAGTGATACATTTAAAAAGCTTCTTAAGTCTACTGCTTGGCAATTAAAGCAGTGGCTGTACAGTACAATACCAGTAACATACGAAAAAATATAAGTAAGATTTAATTTAATTTTCATACACGTGTTTGCAGTTAATAGTTCATTCGCTTGTTTGAAATATGCAGTTGAAAATATGTCTTATATTTATATGGTATTATTTAAAAAGGCAAATAATTTATATAAATTTAAAGTTTCGTGGCATGCGAGATATAAAAGGTAGGCATCCGCTGAAAAAGTTGTTAATTTATACTTGACTATTTTAATTGTACCTTAATTTGTCAACTTAATTATAAATTTATCTCGATCCGAATTAAAAAAGGCGTCTAGAATTGTGGCATAAATATTCTCTTCTTAAATTTTCAATACAGTTTTCCACTTAGTGTAATTATTAAGTTAAGCTTAACTACAATAATTGCATTAAAAAATGATAATACTACTTTGCTCAAGAATGCCACTAAAGCCTTACCCGCCAAAGGTGATCGGTAAGTGGGATAGTATAAAAGCATAATGAAATAAGTAAGTGTGCTTAAAATTCTTTCTTATTGGAATTTATCAATATTAACAATATTTTCATGAAAAAAAGTTACAATTTTTTGGATTAATATACAATATATTACGCGTAAAGGAAATAAATCTTATTTCTGAGCACAATGTGAATACTCTATATAAATCATATAATAAAACGTATAAAGTACTATTTTATAAGTGCCTTATTATGTTTCAATAGGATATCGCTGATTACAATTGTGTGGATTTATCGGAGTGCCAAGGAAAGTTAATCTAGGATGATGACATAAAGCAAGTTTTAATCCCCTACGACGCTATAAATTAAGTGGTCCCTTATAGGCGGCGGTACCGTTTTTCTTTTAACGCTCCCTGAACTCGTTTGCGAAATTTTATTTCGCCCTAAAGCCAGTTGAAAAGGGAATTACACAAAACAGGGTTGCCAAATTGTCAAGAAAATATTTATTAAAAAAATATTTCAGTTTGAGACGAAAGTTTGCAAAAAATAAAGAGCAATTATAAAACACGGTAAAAAATAGAAATGTATTTTAGTTCTACAAAATTTAAGATATAGTTGATAGCTATTTCGGCTCACGCCATTGTCAGAACTATAGTTCTGACGATGGCTAAATATAATAAAAAAAATTGTAAAACTGAAATAAATTGCTATTTTTTCACCGTGATATAATGGAGTTCTACCAAGTAAATGCCAATTCAATCAATAAATACAAGCAATTATAAAGTTGATTTTAGTAGCCATATAATTTTTATTTATTCAATATCGTTAGTTAAATGTCATTTTTGTATCTTACTTTTGCATTAAATATTATAATAATCGAATCATAGTATGATTATAACATTAAAAATAAGTATTTTTTTTAAAACGAAATTATTTTATCTTGGAAAATAAAATTAAAACACGGTAAAATAAAATAATTTCATATAGACTACTATGTGAAAATACAAAAAGTGGGAACAAGAAACAGCCATTTTGATCTACAGATATATGAAAATCGTTAAATATAAACCTAACTACGAAGAGAATTAATAAGTTTATTACGTTGTTTTGATTTGATTTGGTAATGTAAGTAAGTTTGTAGAAAGAAAAAATATCGATGGTGTTTTCGAAAAGTGATTGGCAACCCTATGTTATAGTGTCACGAAAATTAGTCACCACCATCGGACTACTTTGGGATTGGTGAGGCAAAATTTATCATATTTATTACTCGACTGTCGCCCGGAAGCGCTAGAACCTTAGAAAAACCACCCTTACTTTGGAGAGAGCATTTTAAAAAGAAAATTGAGTCGAAAAGTTTTTAAATAAGTTGAGCGGTCGACCACTTTTGATGATTATATTTTATGCAAGCACTTAATGTGACTTTCGGAGTCATTTCAATAATTGAGACCATTAGATATCCTTACTCCAAACTTTGGGAATATCTGCTTTAATCAAATGAACGAGTTGTAAAAAGATTTTTTGTAAAATATTATCAATGAAATGTCAGTGGAGGGAACTTTTATTTTTTTCAATCGTCTACAGTTCTATTGGTTCAGTGATAGTGAATCTTTCTCAGTCAGCCTGTTTCATCAAGTGTGTTAAATAAGAGTGTATAAAATACTTGAAATCAATATTTTTTTGAATTATAGTATGTAAGAGAAATATTTTAGTAAGTAGAAGACTAAAAAAAGTTTTCATAACAATATTGGTTTTTTCCGAAGTAATATAATTCATGAATGATTTATTTACCATCATAAGAACCACACTCGGGTAACAGGTTTGCCATATGCGAAAAATGTTAGGTTTAATGTGATTTTAAGTAAAGTACGTATTCAATATGCAACGCCGACATAATTCTTAACTAGATGATATATTTGTTTTAGAAATAAAAACATTTTATATCTTTATATTAGATCTCTTCTTTTAATGTGCTAACAGCCACATGGTAGAAAGGCAAGATAGGAGAGTTAAGTGGGAGTTAATGGATATAGTACAAGAATGTATCTTTTTATTATAAAAAAACTTGTTTAAAAAATAAATTGTATAAACTTTCTTTTTTTAATTTTTAGACGAATCGTTTTGCAGTGATCTTTTAATATCACGGTACCTTATACTTTTTGTAGAACAAAAATACCTTGTTGTTTTTTCACCGTGTTGTAATGAATTCTACCAATTGAATGCCAATTCAATCAATAAATTTTGATGTGCTTTTTGATGAGGATATGTTCGCAGAGATTAGGTCAAAAAATATTGTTATGCCATAATTGAAAGTTGTGATATTAGTAAAATATTTGACATGGACAGTTATAATATCCTGTTTAAGTAAATTAAACTATCGTTTAAAAGAATATTTCAGATTTGAAGTTCCTCAAAAATTAGATAGTTTAAATTATATTTGATGGAAACGAAGAGAATAATAGTAGTAAGAAATAAATATATAAGAAGACGGTGAAAAAATAGCAATGTATTTTATTTGTACAATTTTTTTTATAAGGTATAGTTGATAGCTATTTCAGCTCACGCCGTCAGAACTATCTAAAAAAAATTATAGAACTAAAAACATTGTTATTTTTTCACCGTGTTATAATGGAGTTATACCAAGTAAATGTCAATTCAATCAATAAATATATTAGAATTAACATTCATATTCATTTCGTTGTGTACATTTATTTTATTTACGCGTACTTCGATTTCATAGTTTTTGTTTAAATTACTATGAAAATGGTATTAAAGTGCTAGAAATAAAATATCACACAGACATATTTTCAATAATTTTGAAATTAAAAATCATAAATTAATTTTTCTTATTGAAGCAATGTCAAACTACTAATGAAATCAAATTTGATTAATACCACAAATGGATGAAACAGACAGAACAATTTTATTTTGTTTTCGTACATAGAGCGTAAATTGAATACTATCCGTCGCTTGTTACGGTCGCCTAATACTTTCATTTCTGCAAAATAACTAGAGTGGTGGGAATGTGTAGTTACTGACACACCCACTGAATTCGTTTGGCACAAACAAGCAGTTGCTTAAAAAGATTATCAGTTAATTTATGATATCGACTGAAGGTGCTTGATGGACTTTCAATATCGAATTGGAATTGTTACAATTTTGTCGTTAGATCTTTAATGAAAATTATCACAGGAAATATAGTTAATTATTATTGGATTGATACTATTTTATGATATCGACTGAAGGTGCTTGACGGAACTTCAATATTAAATTTGAATTGTTGCAACTTTGTACGATTCCATATGTCTTATCACAAACGACCCGGGTTTCACCCTTCGGCATCTTCAGGTATTCCTCGCCAGTTCTGTTGCATCCGTGTGATGGAATACCTGACGATGCCGAAAGGCGAAACCTGGGTCGTTAGTGACAAAACATGTGGAATCGTACAAAATTGTAACAATTCAAATTTGCTTATCAGTTTAATCCAATAATACAATGATTTTTTCGTGCTAATTTAAAAATAACAAAAATAGTTCTAAATAGTCCACAGTATATTTTTAATCAGTAATCTGGTCCTGATCAAAAATATATTGTGAAAATAAGTACTAAAAACGTGTTTTTCCGTGTGACAGTTAACACCTTAAAAGTAATTGGAATGATATTAAAATTAATATCTTAATTAAAGTATTTTTGTAGTTTCCAATACATAGCATAAAATTTCGGAAAATAAAAGTTAAAACACTATAAAAAAACAAAATCATAGATTCTTTTGAGTTGAAAACAACTTCAAATTGATTTTGTCTCCAAGACTCATTGTAGAATTAGTAGAGAAGTATTAAAAAATGACCGTTTCATTGAATATATAACATGACACACAATATTTAATAGCCATGTTGCAAGTAGTCTGATTCTCTTAACTATTATGTACTTTTTTTGTAAAAATATCGGTATTTGTGATCCTCCAGTGTATGTGAAGTAATGATTTATACATCAGGTAACTCCCTTCTGTAGTGCAGTGAATCTAACTTCAATGTATGCAAATTAAAACATGAGCCAGCGATAGGAACTGTCCTTATGCTGCAAGATTTCTAGCGTGTGAACGTGCTGCTAGAATACTAACCACAGTAGGTAGTAAGTTGAAATTAAGCTTTTAAAAAAGGTATTCATTTGAATAAAAACAGAATGATAAAAATAATGAACAGTGTACAGAGACCTTATGGATTTATTTATATTTTTTGATTATTCTTCTCTGGTCTCGAGATCGCAAACTGCCACAGAAATCAAAATGATACTGTGGACAACGGTAGCATGCAGTGTCATTTTCAGTTGCTTGAAAATAAAATTATATAACTTATTTCCAACTTTGATATCTTAAAAAAATTACAAAAAAAAATTCCATATTGTTCCAATATTAATGAATTTATAATATCGACTGAAGATGCTTGATGGAATTTCATTATCAAATTTGAATTGTTACAACTTTGTACGTTTCCAAATGTTTTGTCACTAACGACCCGGGTTTCGCCTTTCGGCATCTTCAGGAATTCTATCACACAGACTGACAAAACCCGGGTGGTCAGTGACTATGTACGAAATATATGGAATCGTACAAAGTTGTAACAATTCAAAATATTATTTATGAATTATGATAGAATTTGTTATGACAAGCAGGTTCAAACGTAGTTTCGTCAAATATGTGTTTTGTTATAGTCAAAATAAATTCAATACACGAGTTTTCAAAGACATAACGACGATAACAAAATAAGCGTCGTATTTTAGATGTATACTTAAATATAAAGGCTGTTTTCTTTTATCTCAGGCCAAGAAAAAATATGAATTTAATTGTTATCACTAAAGTATTATAAAAGGGTAATCGAAAGAATTTTGCAAAAAAAAAGGCCCAAAAATTTTGTACAATTTAGTGATTCCGTTTGCCTAAAAATTGATGTTTTATACGTATATGTAATATAAAATTTTGTCCGATTTTTTCACATGCCTGAAATGTGTTATGCTCAGTTATTTATATAGATTTAAAAACTAGCTGTGGGCAAGTTAACTTGGAAGTCATCATTTTTAATCAGCATTGAATTTAATTGAGATCTGTTTATTTGTGAAATAAAATGTGATATAATAGTAACTAATTGAACACATTTATTCGCATTGAACGAATGGTTAAATTAAATGATTGTGTTTAAAGAGAAATTATGCATGGCTAGCTGTATATCCTATGTGAGATAAGTTCATATAACGTAAAAAAACTATAATTCTGTAGGTTGATTGCCTGATATTTAATCCCACCCATTAAAAATATGTTGGTATGTCTTAATATCAGGTTGACTAACAATATTTTAATGGTTTTTGATTATTGTAAAAACCTCTTATTACAAAATCATTAACTAAATTACAATTTTTGTTTCAATATTATCGGATTGGAGGGAGCAAATCAAAGGCAGTAAATAAATTCAATTCTCTGAAAAAATTACCCATAAATCAATTGAAGAAACAATTAAGGAATGTGTATATGATTTGATACGAGTCTATAAAAAAACACTTAAATAAAATACACCATTAGGGCATATTATAATTATTAAATCACAACCTGAATTACACAGCATAAAATAAAATACGTACAATTATTTGACAGAAAAATATTCAATATCAATTAGCTAAAAAATAAAATAACACCAGTGAATTTGTTCCCGCAAACTGAAACGATATTTTGTGAAATATTTCTAATCGGTATAAATTATATAAAATGTAAAAATTTTAACTTTTGAAACATGAAATTGCAATCCCTTCAAGCAGTGAATGTCGTAAATTATATGCTATTATATAGGGTCCGCCATCTAAAGTTTTTTTTTTAACTAGTGCTTATTTCGTGAATGGTAACACTTAGCTCATGTCTGATTTGACAGATAATTAGTTTTATTCTTCCGCTGAACGAATATGGTTGTGTGTGTGGTTGTGCGCTTCGCTGAGTGGGCCTGCGATCGACTTACAGAAGATGGCGATTTTGCCAAAAAAATCATCTTTTCGGATGAAGCTCATTTTGATCTTGGCGGGTATGTAAACAAGCAAAATTGTCGCATTTGGGGCACAGAAAACCCGCACGCATACATTGAAAAGCCGGTACACCCAAAACGAGTCACTGTTTGGTGCGGATTTTGGTCCAGAAGCATAATTGGGCCATTTTCCTTCGAAAATGAGCAAGGAGTGGCCGTTACAGTCAATGGCGATCGTTATCGGACCATGCTGAACGAATTTTTGTTCACAAAAATTGAAGAGGAGGATATTGGCAACATTTGGTTTCAACAGGACGGCGCTACGTGCCACACAGCCGAAGCTACACTCGATGTTTTGCGCCTTGTTTTTGAAGATCGCATTATCAGCCGCAGAGCTGATGTCGTTTGGCCACCTCGGAGCTGCGATTTGACACCGTTGGACTATTATTTGTGGGGTGCCCTCAAAGATAAGTGTTACGCCAACAGGCCAGAGACAATTGACGCTTTAAAGGACAATATTCGTGAAGCCATTGGTGAAATACAGCTGCACACAATCGATAATGTGCTTAAAAATTGGACCGATCGTGTAGGCTACTGCATGGCCAGCCGAGGCAGCCATTTGAATGAAGCTATTTTCCATTATTAACCGGAAGGATTGTACTTTCAAATAAAAAAATAAATTTGAGAAAATATTAGCAGTTTTTTTTTAATAGCATTTTCAAAAAAAAAAGTTATTTGGCGGACCTATTATATTAATTATATACATAAAAAACTAACAATTGTCAATACGCGATATAGTTTTAAATCGCAAGAAATACTGCATATTTTACATGGAACCTATTCGAAAAAAAAACATTAAAAACAATGAATTTCAAACAAAAAATAATAATGATTTCGAATTATCTTCTTAATGACTTGATCACGAAGCTGACGTGATAGCACCTAATATGATGTTATATAAAAGTATTGTAATAAATTATCAACATAAATATATTACGTATAGCAAAAAAATGGGAAAAATATTTAATGATATATCCCGATAAAAATTTAAAATTTGCCTAACTTGGTTTATGTGCACGTGGCTTAATAATTTATTGACCTAAGAGCCGTCAGTCAGCTGTCTGTTACCTGGATATTAATTTTTCACCTGACGTGTCAAACTATCCACTTGCCGCAAATGCACGCTAGCTTTATGCATTTAAAATCTCGTTAAGAGATTACCCACTTCACCTTAATGGATGGTTAAATAATTAGTGGTTGCTGTTATGCAATTATAAATGATTATCTGTTATGTGTGATGGGAAATGATGACTTACCATCTTTGATAAAGCTATCGCATGAACATTGATAAATTCATTTTATAAATTAGTGTTTTGAGACATTAAGATTTTCAATTAATTTGAAGTATAGTTAATTTACCAATTTTAACAAACCTTTAAAAAGTCGCTTCAATTATTGATTTTTTAAATAATACTTCAGCTTTTTAGCTTGTTCGAAATGTCAGAACAAAATAGCTGGTAAAGTTATTAACGATTTGAAACGATAATATTTCGTTATTTTAACGAATTCTTTATTACATAGTTCTTCAAAGCGTAAAGCATATCAATCGTCAGTATTTTATTCATATTTTTATATTTGAATATGTCATAAATAATATGTTTTTGCTCACATAACCAACTTTTGACTGAATCTTATTTCATGAAATAGTAAATAGAAAAATTATCTAGCAACCCATAATAATTAATGGGATTGAAAATTCAGAATATACTCAGACAGACTTAACGGAAAAATCAAATTTTGATAAGGCAAAGAAAATTAGCAATTTATGACAAAGTGTTAATAAATAAATAAAATATAAAAACAACCTATTTGGAAAATAATAAAAGGCTGATGATATGGTGTAAATAAACGTTTTGTTTAACGGTAAAAAAACTTTATTGCAGACAAAAGTGTATCTCACTTTTATGTTTTCATAAAAGTGAATTTACATCTAAGAGAACAGTTATAAATAGTTCAATACGGTTCTGAAATAAAATACAACATGTTTCTGAAAAATATTACTGCGATATAACAACATCAAAGTATATTGAAAAATGAAACTGGTTTACTCGTACGCTAGTAACAGAACTTGGACGTGAAATATCTCTTTTCACCTAGCCGCTGCTATAATATATGTGAAGCTACAGACGAATTCAAAAGAAATTTCATACATTTGTAATGAACAAACTGATTATTCACGAAACTAACAACTTCGTTTTTTTTTTTTTTTAATTTGGTGTATTTACGAAAATTACATTTTAATACTAAGAGTTGTCTGGAACTCTGGCCAATTATAGTGAGTTTAAAACACAATTATTACTAATTAATTGTCACTTATGTGAGCTTAAAAAACAATATGTTTTGAATATATATTGATTGAATTGGCATTCACTTGGTAGAACTCCATTATCACACGGTGAAAAAATAGCAATGAATTTTAGTTCTACAAAATTATTTTTAACAAATACAGTTGATAGCTATTTCAGCTCACGCCATCGTCAGAACTAGTTAGTTCTGACGATGGCGTGAGCCGAAATAGCTATCAACTATATTTGTTAAAAATAATTTTGTAGAACTAAAATAATATGTTTTGAATAATTTGTATATTTTTAAGGTGATCAAGACCGGCTTGATTATTTTTTTATAATATTTATTTCAGTACAATTCTATAACAAAAAATGTAACAAAAGAAAATCAAATTGTACACTGTAATTAAGTTTTTGAAATAAAAAAAAAACCAAAAATATTTTTATAATTTCACTGACTTAAGAATATAAACGAAAATTTTGAAACGAAAATACTCAATGAAGATACTACAAATATTTTCAGTACGCGTCCATATTTGATATTTGTCGCTAATTAACAATATGCATGAACGAGTAGATATTTTTTTTGTCCAGTTTTCAAGTTTGTTTTTTTCAAGTCTGTTTTTTTGTTCAGGATAAACTATATACTTCAATTTCAACAAGTTTAAGAAATTTTTTGAATTAATGATAGGGAATCGTTAGTAGTTGAAAGAACTTTCAATGACTCTTTCCGAACACACTGTATACTTACACGTGTGAAAACCATCAGTACTGAAGTTAAATCGTTTTCTCAATATAATGTCGAGTATATTTTTCAATTTACTTTATATATCAGTTCAGAGGGTGTTATTTTAATAGCACTGGTACGTTTCAATCGACCGAATTATAAATAGAAACGAGTTATTTTTTACGATAAGTACAAAGATATCTGACAATATTGGATATCTTAGTTTCTAATTTAATTCTAAATGTATTGTAAAATTATCCGATAGAACTAACTGTTCATTTTTAAAGTATAAATTAAAGCCGAATTATCGCTACGTCTTTAAAGTAATGACAAGATGTAAATACAAATTTCACAGTAATTTCAATTAGAATTATTACCACTATTTATGTACTGTAAAACATTTTATACAAAATAAAATGTCATACAGATGGCGAAAAAATGATCTCGTATGTATCTAAAAGTGAATTAATGCCAAAATATTTATAAAGCAGGCTATTTCTATTGAAAAATATATACGTGCAGGATATACCAAGTGTTATATTATCAAGTAGGTACTCTAGTTTTCACGTAGAGTCAGTATTCAAATAAATGCAAAAATATACGCTCAGCTTTTTTTATTGAATTCTTTCAGAAGGAAAATTTCCAAAATATGGTTTTGAAAAAGAAATGTAATCGAACGCGAACTTTTTTTTATTTCAAAGAAATTCAATTTCTTCATGCGATAGATTCGATAATACTTATCGGTAAATACATTTTATATAAAAACAATAACACACTTTCGTTTTAATCTGCGAGATACAAGTTGAATTTACGTAGAGCGTAGAATCTAGCGATGTATTTTTCAATATAGGTAATCGTTTCTTATTCTGAACAGGTAGCGGGCGATATGAAAACGTCTACGCCAATATCGTAGAGCGTCTACGAAAGCTGTTATGTGCGCTACGATGTATATTTTGTATTACCTTGTAATGGTACAGTAAAACGATTCACAAATTAATAGTTTTTTTTTCAATGTCATATTTTGATACTTATGTAAAAATACAGAAAAATTATATTATTAAATACTGTAGATCTTAAATAAAAATTGTAAAAACAAAAAGCTGTGCATTAGCAATTTCAAAAATTTTAGTACATTGCTCTTGAGAAATTAAATTAGCTAAAGTTTAGCAAATATATATTCCCCGTGGGATTCTTACAGGAACTGACATCAAACAGATATTTTAAGCATAACATAATATTAAGTCAATAATTTGATATATATTTACGTCTAAAAATATAATAATTTCTGAGCCACTTGTTTCATTTCTCAAATTTAAAAAAATGCTCATCAAATGATATGAAATAGTAAAAATGTCAAAATTAATCATAGAAGAGTAATCAAATCTATCTACATCTATTGGCCATCTATGAAGATGTAGATGTAATGAAACAAAATAGAGATTCGATAACAAACATGTCCTAAAGATGTACGAATGATATAACATATAAGAAATTTTCAGCTTTAGCTTTTCTTTTACGCCGAATGGTTTTTAAATATCTTAGCCATTATATCTGAAACACTTACGGAAATCACTTGACAGCGTTGAATACTTTAATTTTATTCAGCTTCCTAAGTCTCTGATAGAAAGCTGTAGCTACAATATAATATATTAAATTTTCATATTCAATGAGGTGAAGGAAGTGAGCAGTAAATCGAAGACTAGTATAGATCCTTTCATTAATAAGTTAACTTTTTATGGTATTCATAAATAAAAGATCAAGTTTTTATGTCTTTTTCTTATAACATGGGTCTAACGTGAAATTGATAAGTATTCAGAATTGCCATTTGATTTGTCACAAGTGCTGTCCGTCTAACGTTATTCAAATATTTATTTCCATTCCTCGCTCTGCCTCAAAAACGGTTTAACCGTTAATAAAATATATTCAACCCGTAAAGTGCTACCCACTGCGAATGATGTATGCATTTTAATACCACTTCACTGCTCTCTGATAAATCCTTCCCTTAATATAAAAGGGATTTGGTGCCGGCGGACGCAAAAAAGGACCGACTCCGGTTTGTTACGTTACAATAGGCAGTAGCTACGTCATCAGCGTTAAGTGTTTCGGACAGGGACACTCAACTCACGTGGCCACTGGGCCGATTTAATATGAAGTAATGAATGAAACATTTCCGTCACAACTAACGCCAAGTAGTAATGTCGAAAACTTGACACATATACATATTTGACTGAATTTTAATATGCTATTTTTCTGTTGTCATGATATCAACATTGAAACCTAAGCATCATTGTTCATAATATGATGAATATTGTCGAGTCATCAAAAAAATATCAATACCCATATTCTGTATATTATCAATTTGTCGATTGATAATATATTTTTTAAGGCGTTAAAAAAACAATACTATATATACATTTTAATCAACTGAAAAATTCTCAAATCTGAATCATTTCGTACTTTAAGGATAAAGCCATTGTTCGGAGATTTAGCATCATAAAATGACGTACTAAAATTTATATTAGTGATTAAAGAACGGTAAACATTTGTTGAATAATTGATTGAATTGATATTCAATTGGTAGAACTCCATGACAACACGTAAAAATAGTAATGTATTTTAATACTAAAAAACTTTTAAGATATAAAGATATATATGATGAAGGTAAGCCGAAATAGTTGTCAACTACATATCTCGAAAATTTTAAAGATCGAAAATAAATTGCTATTTTTTATTGATTGAATTGGCATTTACTTGGTGGAAGTCCATTATAACACGGTAAAAAAAATTCTATTTTTTTAAAATGCTTTGCTATTTTTTCACCGTGATTCTATTTTTTTCAATGTGTTATTTGTTAATTAAAATCTTATATTTTGCTTAAGATAAATACAGTTTTATTGCTTCAAATGTACAACGTTTTATTTTATCTTAGAAAAATCAATAGCCTTAAACAAAGTTATTCACAATTACTATCAAACCTCTTAACATCTGAATATTTTATTATTCATGCTCTAAAAGATTTTTTATTCATTTCACTTGAAATTTTTAATTGGTTGGGTATAAGGATAAATTTTAATTGCATTACTTTTTTCTGTGATTGTAAAAAATAATTTGTATTCTTTTTTTTTTTAGTCATAATTTTGAAATTTAAAATACAAGCGCTGTCTGTCAATGTTTACATTCACAGCATTTTTGTCAGACAAAATCAGATAGCAAAAAAAACTTATTAAATAAACATTTCATATATTTTAAAAATTTTACAGTAACCCAGTGATAGTGTTAAAGCTGTCGCTTGTTTATGTAATACAAATGTTATAATTGTAAACTTATTGATATTTAAAACGCTCATTTGAATATTTTAATTTTTTTTACCTAAAAGTCTTAGTTCCTATCCAGTCAATAAAATCGAGAAAACTAATGAGATTTGGTTTAAGGCAAGCTAAATATATCTTCAATACTGTTATTTAATATAATAGTAAAAAATGATTTTTATTTATTATAGCTGTGATGGAAAAACATCGGTACGTTCAATCGGAAAAATCATTATCGATAAAAAGCACCATAGGAAAGAAAAAATTCGGCACCATATAATGTAATCTAGATTGAAGTATATCCACTCAAGCTAAGAAACATTTAAGGTCTTTCAAGAGTAAACAAAAAAAACATATTCACAATTCGCTAATCACGTTATAAAGGAATCACATAATATAAATTCAAACGCAGCGCCTAAGCGTTTGCATCTTTGTAATAAAGGTTGCAAAATGACGGCTTTAGAACAGCTGGAAATCAATAGGTATCAACTACCACAGAGGATTCTTAACGAACAAACTAATATATGACGATCGCCATTGCTTAACCCTCTACGGGGGCTGTTTTGTTTCCGTAATAGACTATTTCCGTGCCATATGTAAACTTATTGATATCGCAGCCTTTTTAGTTTAATTTACAATTTTTAGTTTTATTGCGAGCAAGAAACAAACTAGGCCGTTAAAACAGGAGAGAATATGTAGTGTGTACCTTTTCTACACAGCTATATATAAATAAGCAAATGTTCGTTTAAGTGTAGTTTTGACGATGGCGTGAGCCGAAACGTTATCAACTATATTTAAAAAAAAAAATTGTAGAACTAAAATGTATTGTTATTTTTTTCACAGTGTTATAATGGAGTTCCAAGTAAAAGCCAATTCAACCTATCGATATAGTTTAGATTGCTTTCTATAACCATTTATTTATGTATGGTTTTACTTCATATTAACATATTCATGTTTGTATTATATTAGAACTCTATTCATGCGGTTAATTTAGTCGCAAGATATAACCACCTTAAATAATTCATCCCTTGATGCGGCTATCCACTTAATGTGGGAACAGAAGGATTAGAAATGCACTCTGCGACCATGCACGTGCATTTTGAAAACAATAATGTGAGCTTGGACTCTGAATGTATGAGTTATCTTGTTCGCCGGCATAAAGCCTTTATGGGGGCTATCCGTTTGAAAATGTTCATTAAAAGTTTTTTCATTAAGCAAACGATCAGATGAATATAATTATCATTTGTGTTGCTCGTTACTTACCATTTGCTAACGGTTTTGTTTTTAATAAAACGATTGTCACACGAAAGATCGATTTTAACTTTACGTAGATATTTTATAAAAAAGTGATTTTATAGCACACGGTGAAAAAATAGCAATGAATTTTAGTTCTACAATTTTTTTTAATAAGACATAGTTGATAGTTATTTCGGACTACTACTACTACTAACTACTACGACTCTGACGATGGCGTGAGCCGAAATAGCTATGAACTATATCTTACAAAAAAAATTGTAGAACTAAAATACATTGCTATTTTTTCACCTTGTTATAATGGAGTTCTACAAAGTAAATACCAATTCAACCAATAGATTATATAACACTTCAAAATGTTTATACGAATATTAATTGTATCAAAATGAAATTGAATAAATAATTTACATTGAAATATTATATATTCAATGACGTAGTGCCATTTTAAATTTAAACAATAACGTTCATATTTCGATTTATCGATAGTTTAGCCTGAAAATCGATTGACTCTCAAATCATATCTGACACTTTTAAGGTGTTGATAAAATTAAATTTATTGATGGGTTTTAAATAATACAGATACATTTTAAGTAATTATTTCCACAACACATTTTATGATCAACTGATGACATATTATTGATAATACTCGCGATAAGCAAAACTGGTCCTGTTCATAAAATATATTGTGGAAATAAGTACATAAAAAATATGTTTTTATTGTTTAATATATCAAATATGGCACGTAAATAAATATAATATGTGTTGTACCGCCAATCAACTGCTTTGTTACTTGTAAACTTTTAAGATGGCACTACTGAGTGTTGTTACATAGCACAAGATAACAACCAATGTGTTCTGCATTAAAATACAATAGTAAAAAAGTACATGAGTAAATTGCAAGATTTTGAATTTTATTGTTTTGACGTCAGCGTGGATTTACTAAATGCAATAAAACTTTGAAAATTTTACAGGAAAAAAAGCTGGACTGTAACTTTTTACAACCCACGTAAAACAACTCTTTCAAGCTACATCAGTCAAGTTCTGTTAAAAATATATTATTAAAAGAACGATTTTTACACACTGGCAGATTACCCTATAAGCTCACGAGACGGGCTCGTAGTTTCTAGAAGCATTTAAAAATGGCAGCTTATTTATTTAGGGCTCCAATAATTATTCTTTTTTGAGACAGAACTTTGCTATGCCTTGTTACATATTATTTAAAAAACACGGCCTGCTACTTTTATTGTGTCTGGAGTCTTTCAGGTGTTATCTACCCCTGACTTAACGGGGACTTGATTTAAATTAAAATATTCATAATGAATAGATTGATTGAATCGGCATTTAATTGATAGAACTCCATTATAACACGTTGAAAAAATAGCAATGTGTTTAAGTTCTACAAATTTTTTATAAGATATAGTTGATAGCTATTTCGGCTCACACTATCGTTAGAACAATGTTTAAACGTACATTTGCTTATCTATATATAGCGGTGTAGAAAAGGTACACAATACATCTTCCCTTTTGTTTGAACGACCTAGCATATTTCCTGCTAAAAACTTAAAAAAATTTAAACTGTAAATGAAACTAAACAGGCGTTAATTTCAATAAGCTTAAATATTGGACGGAGATAGCTTATTACGGAAAAGAATTAGCCCCTCGCAATGGTCTGAGGAGCGGCCGCTGACTTATATTTGTTTGTTCGTTTAGGATTTCGTGTGATAATTGATATCTATTGATTTCCAGCTGTTCCAAAGCCGTCATCTTGCGACCTTTATTACAAAGATTTAAAAACGTAGGCGCTGAGTTTAAATTTATACTATGCGATTCTTTTATAAAGTGATTTGCAAATTGTGAATCCGTTTATTTACTATTGAATGATCTTACACGTTCCTTAGCTTGATAATGAATCGAAAAAGGAAATGTTAGTGGATATATATTAAATATATTATTTACACTGTCTTTTATCTGTGCACAATATCAAGAAGTTAAAATCTTAATATGGATCTATAGAATATTAATAAACACATAATTGTATTTAAAGTCTGTCTCAAATGAAATGCAAATACCGTTTAACCTATCAAGTAAATAAAATGTCGAAGATTTATAAATTCTTTCATGTTCAATTAGATTGTTAACAGAAATCCAATAAGTTTGCCAAAAGTTTATGTTACATAATAATCATCCCCGACGAAGTATTGTTTTAAATTTTCTGCTTTGAAAATAATAAATTCTTTGTCAAATGATAGTTAGTTTACGCATGAAGTGGCAGCAAAGTGGGATTCGCCGAATTTTGGCAAACGTTCGAGGAATAAATGCAACAACAAAGAAGGTATTTTGGAATTTAGATAGATATTAAAAATATAACGCCGTAAAAGCTTCAGTTTTTTTTTAAATAAAAATGCTGTTAATAGATAAGTGCTAATAAACCAATTCATACTGAAATTGTATTACATTTTGTAATCTTTTCTATTTTAAAGTGCTATTGATGTTACGAAAATTAAAACATATTTTGTTATTTCCTTTTTATCAAATATTTAAATAAATAATATTTTATACATTTTGGACTAAACATAGATGAATTTGGAAAATATAACGGAAGTATTAGAAGAGAAGTAGAAATTGCCGTATAATTATTATCGTTAATTTATGAACTCAGAAATTATCATTTGGTGGAAAATAATTTTTCAAAGCTGGGACAGAAAAAGCCAAATTGTTGATTTTGATTGATGGATTGTCTATCGAGTAATTATATATCATTTTATTAATAAAAAAATAATTCACCATTATATATAGTAAACATACTTATTCAGCTTTAAAGCAAGGGATTTATTTGCAAAAACTGCAAAGGTTAAACAAGCCAAACCAACGAATGTGCGGGACAGTTTTTTTTTTGTTTTTTGAATAATGAAAACTAGTTTTATTATACTTTTTTTTTGGGCACAGCACAATTTATTTCGCAAAAAATGTTGTTTGAATAATTTTTCTTTAAATATTTTTATAGGTGTATTAAAACAAATATAAAGATTTTTAGTATAAATAGCATTCATGAAACTTACTTCATGCTGAAATTCTAAGAAATCTCAACAAACGTCATAGAAATGTAGGGTTTAAAGTTTATAAGATCTATGTCTTTTAGAGCATAAAAAAAAAACAGCACCATTGCAAATATAAAAAATCAGTTATACTCATTTTAATATTTAATGAAAGAAAAAGAAAGTTCAGAATCTTAATAACAACAATTTCCCGATGAAAAAATCTTTTGAAATATGCACCATATGCTTTCCGTTGAAAGCAAACCGCGCTGAATAAAATATATGTTAATATTTCTAAGTTTAATTACATTCAACTCAAAAACATTATGAAGTATTATTGTAAAGGGAGTTACATTTGATGCAAAGCTATTAAAGCATTCATATGTAATGTCTTATGTTTTAGAGTACTTAATCATTTTCGTCTAAATGATTTTGACAGCTTAACAAGCTAAAAATGATATTATTAAAACTTTGTCTGGGAGCACACTCAGCGAAAACCATGTAGAGACAGTTCACATTATATATACAAATAAGTCTATGCGAGAAACCCTGCGAGAATTTTGAACTAATATCAAACTCACTCCAATGCAATGTTGTGACCTGCTCTTGTGAAACAAGAATATTTGTTACTGATTTGTGAAAGTTGATAGATGAACAATTTTTATTTGGGTAATTATGATGTAATTTTTCAAAAATTTTAACGTTCTTCCTTTCTTTACATATATGTTGAAAAAGAATAATAAGAGAACATATTAGAAAGATAACACATATTTTATTTTTTCAAATGAGTATTTAAGTTTGACAGATTTGGTAGGAACCAATTTTGCATTGAAAAATTTTTGCAAAAACCCTTTAATTTTGCATTGGTAATGTGACGCTTAATCTGATGTTTTACATTAAGGCTGTCAAATACATATAGACTTTCAAATAAAAGTATATCGTTCGTATAAAATTGAAAACTACTAAAATATTTTTAATAGGAAATTAACAATCGTCTTATATGTTATGTTTTAATATTAATCTCTACCGTGAAAATTCATAAAACATCTGAGTTTTTTTGTTTGTGTACAAACATGCCGTTTTCAATGTACAACAGTATTCTATCATCTAACATAGTATAAATATTAAGAAATAAAACAGTGTGAAATGAAAAGTGTTGAAAGTATAGTCACACACTTCCGTTAAGTTTTATTGTTCGACTTCAAACAGTGAAATATAAGCTATTTTTAGAAAAGCTCGGTTGCTCTATTGTTAGTTTGTGTTTTCTTAAAATTTGATTGAATAACGATATAACTTTTTTAAACGTTACCGTAAAATTAATACGACTCACCACATGTACGTACTATTTAATATAAGATTGATCATAATGATCAAAATGAAAAATTATATATATTTCAGAAAAAATATTTTGTAACAGTCATAGCAACGTTAGCAGAGTTGAACTACTTTCCCAAACCAGCGTGAAGTGAGTATTGGAAGCATTTACTGGGAGTCCCCGCTGAAAACTAATTCATGATTCGGCATTAGCTTTATATGGTATGGTTTTGTGATACAATATTATCTTCGGCCTAGAATGTAAAGCTCGTAACTCCACAGTCTACAACATTACAGAGAGAACGTTCCAACGAAACAATTTATTTTAATTTCTACGTCTAGATATTCGCATTATTATTTTTGACTTAGTAATCAATACTTATTCGGCAACACTACATAATATTGCATTAGAAATAATTTCATCGGAGAATTCATACCGAAATATTCGTATGATAATATTTATGTCCAAAATTAATGGTATAAATGTGGACTATTTATTGATGTAGCATTTGATTGAAAATTTAGTGATTACCAGTGGTGAGTTTTTTGAGAGGATTTGTCTTTTTATAATTATAAAAAATAAATTTCTGAATAATACAACTAATAATTTTCATAGTGCTATATATTTTTGATTTTTTTCAATCGTTAACTATACTTAGCGAAAAAGCCACCATGAACATCGATGTTCAAGAACTCAAAGAGTATATAGAAAAAAAACCTTTGCCGGGATATCAACCTTGACCTGTTTTCGCTTTAAGACATTTTTAACCTCAGTCATAGGTTCCCAAACTGGGGGTCGCCAACTTAAAATATGTTCTTTTTATACTTTTGGATTGTATGGGGGGGGGGGGGTATCGCGGGTCACATGGATTTTATGAAAAGGGGTCACCACCCAAAAGAGATTGGGAACCTATGATCTAAGTCATAAAAACCAAAGCAGAAAGACTGAATTTGTCATTAGTTAAGGAGTGGTTGTATACTCTTTTGAAAATGAGATGGGATAGTGGGAAAAAATCATTAACATTTCTTCTTTTAAATACGAATATATCAGAAGACCGGATATTTGATATTTTTGTTGTAAAACGGTGCAATTATGTACAAGCGTTTTTTTGTGGCTATAAAAAATCGACCGCGACTTGCGAGCCTTATCATGATGATATCACAGGAAAAAATGTTGAGAAGATTTGTATGCGAGTGACTTTTAAATACTTATTTTGATTTAGAATTACGAGACTTGAAACCTGTTTAGACGTTATATCACTTATTGAGATAGCTGTAAACTAAGGGTTAGGCCACTTTATGGTAAGCCACAGTACAGCATTTAAGACTGACGATCTTAATTGACATTGTGAAATGATAATTAAAGTTGTTCTGACACTGCTCTCTATCTGATGTATACTTTTAATGATATACAATAAAAAGAAAAAACTGGAATAAAACACTTTTTGAATGTTAAAACTCTCCCGAAAATCCTAAATGTTGACTACCTATATTATTTGTATGAAATATTTATGAATTTGTTTCCGAAACGAACGTAGTTATGAAGACTGACTATCAGACGTTCTATCTATTGCTATTTTGATGCTAGATCTGTAGTCTATGGGTATAAAACTCTGTATACTTTAGTTTTTTTTGAACCGCAGTATTTCAATAATAATTAATTGGGGGATTTGTGAGAAAACCAGCCCCCAACATTTGAAAAAAAAATGTAAACTTTCGACGAACGTTCGACTAAATGAGAGAAATTTGTGTTTTACATTTTTAAAGTACGAAGCCTCAAAAGATTATTTATTGGCAATGGAAGACTTAAATTATTCGTACGTTTTGTGTCAATCGAGTTCGTTATGCAAGAAAAAGAAACTAACACATCTAAAGAATTCAACTATGTGCTGCCATATAGTAACAATCATATTACAACAATTATTTTCGTCTGTTAGCAATAATCGTTTAAGCATTTGTTTTCTATATGAATGTTTCTATTACACCCTGATTCATCGGTTGTATAATCGAAGTGGCAATTGTGGAAGAAATCCGGCTGAAACATTCAATAAATGACTGATATATTGCATTGTCTTAATAATGTATTTCCTCTTTTATCTATGAAGTTTTGATAATATTTCACATCCGGTATGAACTGTTTCATACCATTGCTTCAAAACTTTACCATTCATCCACGAACGTGAGTAAAAGTGGTTACAATTCTCCATGTGCAAATTAATTAATTCAAATGTTTTTTTATTTAATTTTGAACCAACCGGATAATTGATGATCTTATTGTGAGTGATTTTATGTATTTTTTCAGGCCTGTTTTATGTCAGTATGTTAATGAGAAATCTAAAGCCTAAACTATAATAAATGTAGTAAATATTATTTAAGTCAATTTTATAAATCAAACTGTATATATATCGTATTAGCTGATAAACAAACATAACATTCCGTATCTGAAACAGTAATTATAACATTTCTGATAATAAAAAGTCAAGATAACACTTTAATAATATGATATTAGAGTGCTATAAAAATGTTTCGATTTACATATCATTTGGCTCATAATACAACATTATATAACTCTTCAAACAACAATGAAAAAATTATTTTTTGACTGATATATTTCCACAAAGGTTACCTATAAAATAATTCGTAATTTTTCAATAATAAAAAATATTATTATTTTATATAAATTGAATTTTCTGAGAAATTTGTGTCATGTAAATAATGTTTTATTATATAATAAATTATTTTTGTGATTTGTATCGAAAAAATTTTCAATCACTATTTAAATAAACTTAAAAAACGAGAATGTATATCAAGGTCGATGTTACGTCATTTACAAAGTAATTTTAGCAGTCCGCGTGTCGGCGCCGTGGCTTAGTTGGTTAAAGCGCCTGTCTAGTAAACAGGAGATCACGAGTTCGAATCTCGTCGGGGCCTGCGCTGAAAAAGCGTTCAAAGACATTTTTTTCAGCATTTTAATGATTGTTATATTTAATTATGATATGGTAATTAAAGTCTGTATTTTAAATCATATTGAAAATTCAAAACTACTAAAAACCTAATGAACTATTGAAAAATGATGAGTAAAATTTAAAAAATAGTCTCTGGACGCTTTTTCAGCGTAGGCCCCGACGAGATTCGAACTCGTGATCTCCTGTTTACTAGACAGGCGCTTTAACCAACTAAGCCACGGCGCCATATATTAAGGAAGAAGAAATTTAAATTTAATGAGAAAAGAAAATAAAACTATTTTTCACGAGTACTTAATGCATAAAAATTATCAACTGATGCTCACGATACTCGCGACTGAATGCTCGCGATGAGCGAAACCGGTCCTGATCAAAAAATATATTGTGGAAATAAGTACTAAAAAATGTGTTTTTATTATTCAAAATATCATGCCTTTCCATCAAGAAGTGACAGTTAACACCTTAAAAGTGACATAAAAGAACTATAATAAGACATTCTATTCATTTAATATTTTATTTGGACATTTTTATTTATGTATGCTTTCTTTCATTATATAAAACAAATAAGTGTAATAGAATTTTTGTATGAGTAAAAAAAAATGGTTGTCTGTAAAGTCGGTTTACGGACGATAGTTTAACGTGACAACGTCATAAGAAAACATTGATGAAATGATTGCATACTTTTATGAATAAAATGGAATCATTTTTATTGAATTATCATTATTTTGTATGGATACGAAGAAGGACTGAAATGAAATCTACAATTTTTTTTCTGAAAGAAATTGTTGATAATTTATTGTTAAAAGTATATTTGTTATACGTTAATCAGATTTTTAATATGCAAGAATTAATTACCTTTATTGCCGCAATTGTTGTTGTAATATAAACAATGAAAACCACATTAACATTTCACATCACTTTATAAACAGCTGTAAACAGATCACGTGTAGGTACTGTAGGTGTATAAGTTGTGTGCTGCCGCTGTCTCTTTTCTACTCAGACGCATCGACTAATCGAGTGGAAGAGAGATAGATGCGGCACAATCCGAACGGTAGGCCGATCGTGCCTCTCTATCGCTTATCCGCGCTCTCGCTCGCACGCTTGCCTTCGGCGTAACGCGACAAACGGGACAATGAGTCATGTTTTTTCGTGCGTGCAGCGGGCGTTCAACGATTTATAAGACGTTGTCACGTCAAAAAATGCCAAACTAAATGATAAAACGATATTTTTTTTTTAGTAAAATGATTAAAATTTCAATATTATTATTGATATATATTCATGATTTTTACTGATAGAATGCTTTTTGCACCTGGTTGAAAGCTTCCCTTAGTTTAAAATATTAAACAAAAATATGATTCAAAAGCTATTGAAGATGTGGAAGTATAATAGTTCAAAACATAACACCAACAAAGGTCATATAATCTTCATGCTTAAACATAGCTTAAGCCCAGCTAAAAGAACTAATAAATGGATAATTATTTTATTTATTGAATGCTATTGAAAGTTTACAAGTACATTCAGCAAAGACATCAAAAGTAAAAATAATAATCTGTGCTTAAAAATCACCATTGTTAAATATACTCTCAACACAACAGATCCAATAAAGTCTCGAAATTTCTTATCTCAGAAATATAGACAAAACAAATTTCATGTACTGGCAGTTCTAAGAAATAGACTCTTAAAGGCGTTATAATACAATACCTTGTTAGTCTTCCTTAGAAAAAAATATATATTTGCATGTGTGTTTGATACACCCCACTCATAAATACTAAGGCATCCTTAGAAAATTTTAACTCGTCTAGATTGAAATACGATTGGAACTATATTTTATAAATTATGTGATAGGATTTTATTGTAATTATGAATATTGTTTACGAAAAGATGGCATATTACCTTGTTATGATTTAACTTCCTTGTTTATACAATTTTTGATAAAAAATATATTATGCTCATTGAAAAAAGTAAAGCATTAGGTAGTCAAAGAAAAAAGATTTCTATAACATTTTCGTGTATGTAAACTATTATGTTCATAATAAATGTAGCTGTCAAAACAAACATGGTATTTTTTTATGTCGAGTATATTGATCAGTATATATATAGCCAATGCCAACGGCTGCAGAATTGATAATAAATAATGCATTTGCTCAGTGAATGCACTTCGGAAACTCTACTACAAGCCAAAGTTTCTTTTTATGAGTTCGTCGGATAACTATGATATAAAAATCCTTTTCAATTTGCTCCCGCCACCAAAGTTTTGAGGCCATTAAATGTTTTAGGATAACAAGTATTAGAGCAAAAACGTGGAGAACGCTGAAAGTAGCAAAGAAGATGCTTTGTCATCTAAAATTTGTAACAAAATAATGTTTCATGATGAACGCGAAAGCGAAAATGTTGGTAAAAGTTTTTCAGGTTTTTTTTAAATGTATGTTAATACTAAAAGTAAAATTGCAACTTAATTTACTTAACTTTACTTAACAATTATGTGGCTAAAGGTTCGTATGCCCAGTGAGAACTTATAGCTTTTTTTAAATACATTTTATTACTTTTATTGATTGAATTGGCATTTACTTTGGTAGACCTACATTAAAACATGGCAATGTACTGTATTTTAGTTCTATTGTAATAAATGTTGCAAGATGACGGCTTTAGAACAGCTGGAAATCAATATATATCAATTATCACAAAAAATTCTTAACGAACAAACAAATATATGTCTGTCGCCACTACTCAAGCTATTAGAAAGGGTTTTTCCGTAATAAGTCATCCCCATCCAATAAAGCATTTCCGTGCAATATGTAAGCTTATTGATATAGCCGTCTTTTTAGTTTCATTTGCAATTTTAAAAATTTGTAGTTTTATTGCTAGCAAGAAATAAGTCGTTAAAACAGAAGAGAAGATGTATTGTGTACTTTTTTTACACAGCTATATATAGATAAGCTAATGTTCGTTTAAGCATAGTTCTGACGATGGCGTGAGCCGAAATAGCTATCAGCTATATCGTATAAAAAATTGGAGAGCTGAAAAACATTGCTATTTTCTCATCATTTTTATACCACTTCCTATACTTAAAAGATAAAACGTTCACCAAAGAATTTAATGAATAGATCACAAGCTTTCAATTGAAATAAAAAACACACTTCTTTTATTTTATTTTTGATATTTATCATATCAAACAAATTTAAATTTCATTGGCCATTAATGTATATTAAAATTGATTTTGCAGAAAATTTTACATTAAGTTACACTAATGCAATAAGAAACAATGCAAAGAGCTGTTCAAATTCTCTCAAATTTTCTGAAAGTAATTAGTCAATCAATGGTTTTATTAAGGACTATTCACACTAGACATAGCCATGTTTGGATGTCTAACTGAGAGACTAGTGTGGCTCAACAGTTATCCAGTTTTGATCAACATATTTATAAAATTGTCTAGACATGATAAACGAAAACTGTCGCTGGTAGCGCCTCACTGGGGTAGTTATGAATAAGCTTATAAGGATATATAAACACAAACATAAATGTCATTGAAAGCTGTAGCTCTCAATTGTATTTAAACCATTACCATAAAAATATTCACAGCAAAATATTTAACGCACCCTTAATTTAAAAGTTATAATAACACAATTAATGAACCTGTTTGAAACTGTGTAATATTTTAAAAGTTTCGTCAACCAAAACCATGGCTTCGCTTTGGAGCGACGGCAGCTTTATTGACGGTCAGTAAATAATAAGTACTATTGATTCCTTTTGTATTGATGAATTTGTGGAACAAAATTTACGAAATTGTACATAGTTTCAATGATTAATAAATTGTATTGAAATTTTATCATGAACCTTCAGTCGATACCATAAATTATAAACTTGTGTATGTGTATATATAATATATACATTAAACTATATATAAATTATTGTCAACCTGGTTTTAATGCAGAAGTATCCGGCTAAAGATATACAATGAAATGAAAGCGTTTGTCGTATAGTGAAAGATATTTGCCAATCAGACTTCAGCGTACTTGAAAATATTACAACTATCGAAACTCTCAAAAGGAAAAAATATAAACCTATTTAAAAAACAATAAAATATAAAAATACGCTTTTCTTCCTCCCACTATTAAGGTCGTGGATCCAATTAACAACAAACAAAAAATACATGTTCAAAAACAAAAATATAAAATATAGTTTTCATATTTGATGATTATCTGTTCAAAATGTAAGTAAACAATCAAATTTATGAGAATTATTTTCAAATATCTTATTCATTTGTTTATTGACCTTCCTTAATGATCCTTGAGATTTTTATGCCACTTCGTCAATGCATTTCTTTGTCTTAATTGCACATGATTTAATATTGAGTTATGACCGTATTTGAAATTTTTCGAAAATTGTATTTTTAAGTGAGAGATTAAGCTACGACCAATTTGGGTCATCTCCAAAACTCTTAACTCGGTCCACAATTTACGTGGAAAAATGTCAGAAATTATCTTAGAACAAGTTTATGCTTGAAACTTCTAAGTGTAAAGTTTAAATGACTCAACTTTTGTTCGGAGCTTTTTTCATATTTTATTCTTGGAGAAATTAAGTCTTCCGCTATAGGTGCATGCTTCCCAGCGAGATTAAAAAAAAGTAAAGTTATTATATAAGGAAAAAAACCAACTGTACCTATGCAGGTTTTATAAATTTACTTAAGAGTTTTTTTTAAAAGTTTTATTAACTTTATGAATCAAGGCCATTATATTCTGATAGCTTAAAAGTCACAAGTGCCTTAATTTTATAGTCTCCTTTGCTACTTCCTTTTATCTTTAGTCTTTTATATAATCATCATCAGCTGTAATGGCAAAATTCTATTTTATCCTGAGAAATATATAAATTAGATTTTACAAATTAAAAAAACATATTTTGCATAACTATATAACTATAGTGCAATTATACTCACTATTTTAAACACTTTTATCAGCTTCAATAAAACAAAAAGCTGCTACATTGAGGCAAACCAGAAAATACCGACAGTGAGCTTAATGTACACATTTATGAGAAATTAGCGTATTTGTGATATTGAGTCCTGAAAGAATTATAGCCAGGCTTATTGCGGCATGACTCTTTATTGACTATTGTTTTATTAAAATTTGTACAATGAAATCAATAAAAGATATCTTTGGCGAATTTAAAAATCCATTAAACTATGATTTACACTCGTTTTTTTAAATTTCGGAATTGAAAAATGGTTATTCAAAGAAAGAATAAACCATCATACATGGAATAAATTTAGTTCTGTTAGTACATATAACAAAGATAATTATTTTAAGGTGTTAACTGTCACTTCTTGATAGAAAGGCATGATATTTTAAATAATAAAAACACATTTTTTAGTAGTTATTTCCACAATATATTTTTTTATCAGGACCGGTTTCGCTCATCGCGAGCATCATCAACTGATACTAAAGTACTAAAAAATGTGTTTTTATTATTTAAAAAAAAAAGATAATTCTGATGAAGGCGTGAGTCGAAATAGCTATCGACTATATATATCTTATAAATTTGGTAGAACTAAAATATATAAATGCTATTTTTTCACCGTGTTATAATGGAGTTCTACCAAATAAATGCCAATTCAATCAATATATATGATGAAGTGTTTTAGAACGAAAAGAATGCTGGGCTAATGCCTTGCTTTTTTATTTAAAAGCTATGATCCTTAGATCGATTTTTCGCAATGAACAATACTTCAGGTACTTTTATGAGGCAAGAATGCACAGTTCTCGCATTTAATCTTTTAAAGTATTTATTTATTTGTATCGTAAGACTATTAATGAAAAAAATTCTAAAATAACGTTTATTTTTATCGCCCGAAGTGTTCTTATCAGTTGTGCTAAAGTAAATTATTTACTTTTAGCGACATCTCTTGTATTATTTAAGTAGCTGTGTCAGTCAGCGTGGCCGAAAGTTTTCTTCAGGGTGTTTTCTTAACCCTCGAGGCGGGCAAGTGCCATTGTAGCCCACGGCGATTACTTAAGATAGTGATTGCCAATATGAAATTATTTTGATAATTAATTAAAAAATATATTTTAGTGAAACGCAAAATGGTTATTTTACGAAGTTTCAACTCTATTGAAGTGAGGTATTTTGAATTTATTGATGCTATAGAAACCAATTAAAATAAAATAGAAAGAAACAAGCGGATGAATAAACCAATGTCATAATCAGCCAAAAAGTTTTTTTTTATTTTAATGACATTTGACAAAACTCGCCGCCCATTTCTCTATTTATTGAGTCATTCGTCTGCTCAAAATGTCTCATTAGATCAATCAAGCCCTCTGCTACCGCCAAAAACCACGTGTCCATGAAAAAATGAAACGTCAAACTTTCTCTTAACTTCCTGTATTATCCATCCTTTAATACTAAAAATATATTTAACATAAGCAACCCTTATTTATCCCAGCGGTAAAGTACAAATAGTTATCCTCAGAGAGTGTTATGCTAGAAAAATTTGCGGGAGTGTACTCAAGAATTTTTTAAAGTTTTATATCGCTCAGATGAATGGTCTAGTAATGCTTAAACAAACGATATCGCTCAGATGAATGGTCTAGTAATGCTTAAAAGACAAACGAACACACTGATATTTATAGATTTGTAATTCATACTAATCAATTTTATTTTTTGATGTGTTTTATCTTATTAGCTACAGTACAATTAAATATTTAAAGTTTTAGCTAAGCTGGTGAAAATTAATTAAAAGACCTTTAAGTATTGTAAAAATGTGAATCGAACGGATTTTTTATTTTCATATAATTAGTTAACAATGTCGAAATAATAATTTAAATCATTAAATGAGAATTTTATTGTCTAAAGGTGGAGCAAAAATATTTTTTAATAATACACAATTGTAATGAATTTAATAAAGCATCAACGAGGCAATAAAATCATAAATAATTCAAAAAGAAGAAAAAAGGATCTATAGTCATTTTGACTTATGGTTGACTGGTAGACACGCAATCCTTTTGTCATACTGTCAACGTTATGGCGAGAGAAGATTGGAAAACTTTTGTAACGGAAAACTTTCCATCCATCTTACCTGACAATTGCCTACTTTTGGATTGTCCGAGAGTCTCGGTAAATGTTGGAAAAGTACGACACTTTAGATAGATTGTTTCCGGTATTTGTACGGCCATTGTCACTTCTCAAGTGTCTATAAGATGAGTAAACTGTCAAATTATCTTGCGTCAATAAACTTTAAATTATTGTAAATTTCATTACACACAATCAGATTTGAATAGATATGAAAATATTATGAAAAAGCCCCTTTTTATGCACAGTATAATTTGTCAAAAATTGACAGCATTTATTTATTTAATAACATAATAACCAGAACAAAATTAGTGGTTTCTACTCACCAATTTTTATAATAATTGTGGTCAGTTACAATACAAAACATTTAACGGTGCTTAAACAATCAATCAACTTATTGCAGTTTTTTTAATGCATTCAGTAACTACAAGCTCTTGCTTCCGAATAAAAAAACGATAGATATTCAAAACCATATACAAAAATTCAATTTCATATAATAAAATGCAAAAATAGATTAATCAGATTAAAGGTTTAATAGAGCGATGTATTAGTATGTTTATCGTTAAAAATATCGTTAAAAAAATAATGCATGGTAATTTCTTAACAACCGTGTAAAAAAGAATCGCTTTATCAGGTGTCAACGTTTTGGAAACGGTAATCACACAGAATTTATCCATAAGTAAAATAATTGATTTTTTATTTAAAAAAAAAAACAACTTGAATGACGATTTTGAGGATTCATAAATAATTCATATTTTTACAGTAGTAATAGCTCGTCGATTCATATTTTTTGGTTTTTAGAAGTCATCAGCATTGTGTTTTACCTTTTGACAATGTCGTCGTGTTTTATAAAAAGCTTTGGAAATTTATTTAACATGAATTTTTTTTCGCTACATTCTTCAAGAAACCATTGTTATATATATAAATTTTGTAATATTTTTAGAAGACAATATTAACTTCTGTGCTATGAAAGCAGTACAAAAATGCATATGATTTTTTTTCTTCACTAATCCACTCTTTAAAACAAAGAGTCTAGACAGATAGTAAAGAGACTACTTTTTAATTTTTACTATTATAATTTTGAGTGTTTCAGAAAAACTTTCCAAAATCCTTAGTAATTTTTAACGTACTTTTTTAACACTGGTTAAGATAGATAATTACGAGTCCTTTTTTTCGTTGAAAAAAGATGCCAGAGTGTGAGTGATAAAAAGACTTTTTAATAAAGAAACTAAACCCTTTCAAATTTTTTCAAGCGTAACGCTTAGCCAGTCTTACTTGAAAATAAAATATAATACACTGCAGATAAGTACTGTTAGAGTTCAAGACTAAATTATTAAGCTACGAAACTATAGTTATGATATTTTGAGATTATGAGAGACAAAAGTGCCAGTATAAAAATTTACGATTTGCTTAATATATTATCACTTGATTAAATAAATAAATTAGTTTCATTTAAACGTAATTAAACAAAAATATTATGAAAATAAGTAACTTACAAGTTCATGCCAGATGAGCATTAATCTCAAAAGATAAATTAAAATTACATGCATTGTTTCAAATGAATTGCCGTCAGTAAGTTTAAAGATAATATTAAAACCAAAAACAATTTACACTTTTTGGCAGCGTAAAAAGTTTAATACTCCGTTAGCTAAGGATTGTCTCTGTGTACTAAAACATCAAATATAATTTTGTGTACGCTTCGTAAAATCAGAGGTATATATAAAAAGTCAAAAAAATGATGAACCAACAGACTTCGAAAAATTCATTTTTGTGGTCATTAACATCGAGTCTAAAAAAAGAATAAATTTAACTTCAATATTTAAATGTTGCAATTTTTTAATCTCGTTGATTATAGATTCTTTTATCAAAAAATGAAAATGGAAGCAAAGCACTACAAATTCAAATTATATTTTCATTCACTATAAAGTTCACTTTAAAGTTATAAAGAAAAAACGTTGTTGTGGCGTATTTTTTTTTTGAATTTTTAATTTAAGTTTGAATTATTAATTGCTATAAATATGTACACATAGTTATATACAAATTATTTGATGCAGCTTCTATAAATAACAAAAAAAACTTACCAAACATTCTCAAGTGTTTTCAAAATTCATCGATAATAATTTTGTTTTTTTTGCAGACCTATTTTTAAAAAGCATGCCATTTTAAATTATAAAAATGGTGAGTTGCTGAAATAACTATCAGCTGTATAAAATAATTACATATTTGTATTTCCCATAATAATTAGTTGGTTGACTTTTTTCAAAAGTAAAAATAATTATGCATGAAATGGGTGCATGCAATGATCATTTTCTAAATATATTTGTCGCGTGGCTTAAGTTGCCAATCCTTTTTTGTTTTTGATAAAAAATGAGTCCTTTTTCTTTTGAAATATAAAAAATCAATGACCCAGAGTTCAAATTGATTAACAGTCAAATACGAAATGATATGCAATGTGATATTATACACTTTAATTGTCAATTTGTAATTTGAATGTTTATATGAAATAAATTCGTGTTCAAAAAATATTGAAAACAATTAAGAGATTATTGAATGGACAATATAACATCTCTTTAAATCTTCTACCAAGCCAAAACTTAATTTGGGAATTGAGAATAATATAAGCAGATAAAAATCTGTTGAACATTTTTTATTACACAAAAAGTCTTTTTTAATTAGTCTGAAACATTCCTGCCAATAAGCGATTCAAGACTGAGATTAGAGAAAGAGGGAAAAAGATCTTAGAGTTCGCTTTTCCATAACATTTTTATCGATCTCAGAAAACAAATTGATGTATTGCTTAAAAAGTATAAATTAGAATTAGTTTATTAACTATAAAAACAAAAATATGTGTTTTTATTTATAAGGCTAGTTTATATTTGGGTTGCATTGTAAGAGTAAGTAGAAAGTGGGGTTGTTTATATTTTTTCGGAAAAATATTGGTATTGAATTGAGGTAGACATTAAATATTGTTCGTTTATTTTTTGAAAAATATTAAAAAGATCATTTAAATAAATGGATATAATGGGCTATTAATTAAGCTACCTTGAAGCAAAATTGAAGTTAAATTTAATAAGTCTTTGTATTAATACAGTATTTCCAGTAAAGAGCGAATAAAATCCACTATCAAAGTGTGAAATTATCGAGAGAGTTTGGCCAGCTGAACAAAAACGACTTGACCGATTTCTCGAAAATTTAATTATATGAAAATTTGTTGAGATCATTTACATGGGATTTTAGATTACCGAGCAAGGAAAATTTAACCAATCAATCAAAATTGAGTAGATTATACGGTATTCAAATTTACGCACACCTTATATGTACTATGCATAAATATGTATGTAACATATTTGTAGCGACATTGTGGTGAATACTTTACAAAACCCCAAATAAATTTTTTCGCGTTTTATATCCTTCATTTATAAAATTTATATTTTTATAAATATGTATTTATTTGATTTTAAATAAATTTACCAAATATGTATACATTAAAAAGGTAACGGTTCTGCAAACCATGTCTAAGTTGTGACTACGGGTTAAGTGGGATGTGACTAAGGCGTTTGTTAAAATTTTATTTTATGAATATTATGTAAAGCAATGTAAGTGAAAATATTAAATACAAGAAGTTATATTATGCGTGTGTATGAAGTATGCTTTGAAATAAAAATTGCATTGGATGTTTTTGAACTTTATTTTTTTAAATAAAAGCATGAGGAAATTTATTCGAAAACGAAATTTGTTGTACATATAATAAAATCATATCGGTCAAAGTTCTGTGATAAGAAAAACCTAGCATCAGTGTGTGGCCACTTTATAGATACGAAAATTAGAAGGATACTGCAGTAGGCGATAAAAGTTGTGTATGCTAAAAGGCTTTGTAGTGATTTAGCATTTTAACATTACTTGTATTGGACCGATAACGCCATCTGATGTCAACATCAATACAATATACTTAAAAGAGCTCATAAAAAGGAAAGAAAAATAGAAAATAACACATGTTTTAGAATTGAAAGTGGCAATGTATAGAGGATTATAAAAAACCCTCGAGATCTAATGTGTTAAAGCGAGCCCCGATAAGATAATATAAAAAGGTTCTACTGCTATCGGAAAAGCTTTTTTCTCTTTAGAGCTCGCCGTTGGTCAGTCAGCGGTCATTCGAACAAAAAAATCTCACAGTTAATTAGAAAAGTTCGGACGGCTAACCTTCCCATCGAAGCTTTCAGAGAGCTTACATTTTCCGATTACTTGATAAAAGTTTATGATCAATCGCCTTTTTTTAAAGTTTTATTTGTACATTTCCAAAAAAATTATCGACTTTTTTGGAATAGTATAAAAGTGTGACAACTGTGGCAACGTAAAAAGTTATTTTCCTAGATAATTATTAAGTAAACGTAAAGGTAAAAAACGACTTTTTTGTGGTTTCATACTATTAACTATCAAAATGTCCACACAACTTATTTTCAACTGATTCGTTCATTCTTTATTACTCATTGATATTTAAGGAACTTGCACAGAACGTTTGAAGCTTGAATGAAACCGCTACACTCTACATTCTAACGCTCTAAAAATAATTATCAAATATTTAACATTCAATTCGATAGAAATGTTTTATTGGAATGAAAAACAGGATCAAAAATTGAAAGTTAATTTAACTACTCATAGTCATCGTGATTAGGCATTACGTAATATGTATTGTCGTTTATATACATTAAAATGTATATACACGTGTCACTTGCATTCAATTAAGAAACCTATTATACTTGTTCATTTTATATTTCCAACTGAAACAGTAGATGGAACAATGTAATTTTAGTATTGGATTCTATGCCAAGCTGAAGGATTTTCACGTTGAGTTGCATGTGAGTTTTTTTTATATAGATGGATTTAGCTATGTTTTTGGGAGCTTTTGTTCAGACGAACTTTTTTTGCTTATCTAACTCTGTGATGCAAATCAGATGAATAGTTATGCCATTTGATTTTGGTCCATTGATCATAAATAAATTAAAAAAAAAATCAGTTGAGTGAATTTTCAATGTTAATTAAGAGCATTTATAGCTATGATTGAATGAAAAGAATCATAAAAAATGTATGTTAAGCACAATTATATTAATTTTCTATTGAGTCATTGTAAACTCTATCCGTTATTGTTAATTTGTTTTTTAGTTCAATGCTTGTATAATGCATGATTGAATCATCAAAAAACTTAGCCCAACTTGCAATCTGAGTATGTGTTACTATCAATCAAATTTTCACAATGTTTCTGCATATCTATTTATAATTATTTTTTATAGACTTACACGTTATATTCATTTAAAGTTTTGAAACGTATTTGTTGAAACAGAGTCAACGATATTTTGTTTCCTGGCGTAAGCAATAAATAATGAATTTACTAAAGATTCTAAAAAAAAGCAAAGTTTGTGTTAAAAAAACTTATTATTGTATAGTTAAAAATCTACGAACCATTAAAAAAAAGTTCTTTGTTATTCCACTATTTTAGTTACTTTTCGTGTCACATCCAATAAAATAACAAAGTCATTAATGTTTAAGTTATATCATAATGCGCTTCATTAATATATACGAATAAAGGAATTGAAAAAAAAACTTTTTGATTTCTAGTAAGTTAATGAAAATATAAGGCCAAAATTGATTAAATTACAAAGGAGCGTACTTTTATTTCTTGTAAATTTGAACTAGCTATTCTAAGTGTTCAAGCTTTTCCCTGTATGAATAATTTTGAGAAGCTTTCGACGAAAAATAATTTTTATTTTCGCCTTTATGTGATATTTGTTTTGCGTACTGGCTTTTTTTTTAAATTCTATATATTCTAATCAAGATTTTTATTTTACTGAAAATTGTCATATATTTTCTTGAGCGTTTTTGGTAGACCTTTAGGAATCATCTGGTTTCTCACTACACTTTCATTGATTTATGTTTCATGTTACCACGCATTTATTGAAGTAAATGGTAAGTGGCAAAAATATCCATTTTTCACAGTACTGAAAACAATATTGAATAAAAATATTGTTATGTAATAAAATAAGAAATTAAAATTCAAAATTTTGTGCGTTTAGTTATTAAAACAAAATATTATTTGTTTTACCATTTTTAAGACTTCAAACGAATTTAATTTAAGTTGTAAAACTAATTATATATTTAACAAAGCAATAAATTGATGGATGAATAAACTTTAATTGCTTTTTCAAAAATGAGTAACACACAAAACTTAATTGCCATTTACAAAAACAAATAACGATTTTATATATTTATTAAGAAATCTCCCAAGCTAAGCAAAACAGCCATTATTCGTATATAAACTACAGTAATTATGATGGAAGCAATTCAAGATGCCTACAAACAACTTAACAAATTACCAACTTCTCAACAAAACATACAGTAAGGACTGTTGATTGATAGGTGAATTTCCCCAACGAAATAAATAATGTTGTAATCAGGAAGCAAGCAAATATAAAATCAATGCCTATTTATTTAACGGTCAATGAAGTCCTTCAAGGAGCGAAGGAAGGATATTTGATTTTATGACCAATAATATTCGTAGTCTTAACATATATTTTAGTTGATCTTTATAATTATTTTTATTATTATATTCAATAAATGTAAGCTTGTCAACGAAACTCTGATTTTTGATTATCGAGGAAAAAATATCATTTAAGACAATGCATATTTTTGATGAGTTGTGATGATATAAAGAAGATAAGGTTCGCAATATATATGATTAATTTCAAAGTTTTTCTTTTTCTTTAAAAATCATAATTATGATTATTGATGATAAAACATCTGCAAAAACTCCAATAAAAATGTAAATACAATATTAATCAGAAAAAAAAGTTTTTGATATATTTTAATAAAAAACTTTTTTTAATTGTTTTTGTAAAACAGACGAACGTAAAAGTAATAGAACTCCATGTCATTCAATCCTTTATAAAACAAAAAATAATTACATAATTTATATTTTGTCTTCGTTATATACTTTTGTGAATCATACGTTTCACGAAAGTGAATTCAAAATTTTTATACAGCATCAAAATATTCATTTTTGCCCAAGGCATTAATTTCGCTTTCCTAACGGATCCCGTGCGTTTTTATTGCGAGTGGGTTTATTTAAAATTTGTTTATGTCTTCTAAAAAATGAGTTCCATTGAATTCATAAAGGTGCTCAATTTACTTTTTGGTAAAGGTATTTGAAAATTTGTTTCGTTTGCTGTTTACAAAGACGGGAATACTTCAATGCTTTTTTGATTATGTATGAACATTGTTGAAACAATATATGCATCTCGAAAATAGCAGTAAGTATTTTCGCGAAAGATTATTTTAAAACTCGATTAATTTGTCATTATTTCAATCCAGTATAATCAATATCGGATAACATTTGCCAGTCTAACAACCGGCTGGTCGATATACTTTAAACATTATTCTTGACTGAAAGACTAACACCTCGAAATATTTAAAGATTTTTATGATTTATTTTCTATTTGTTTATTTTATATGAAGGAATGGACATCTGCGATGTCTGCGTGACGATAAAGTGTGAGTACAAACAGCTTCAACTTGATTGTAATAGAGTTAAACAGGCAACGACACTAACAACATGTTCTTTTAACGAGCTTTATCTGTGCAAATTATAATTACACAATGAGAACAAAATCACGTGATCTCAATAAATGATATGTATTGACATGCTCTCTCATGATTTTATTTGCTTATTTTGGGAACCAATACACAAAATTTTAACTATCTTGTGTATTGATAAAATTTTTGAACGATGAATTGAAATGAAAGACATGTCCAAACAACAATAGCGTAAAAAGACAACGTACAGAATATTTATGCTTGTATTCATAAACATTTTATACACATTTTTATAAATATAATAACAAACGAAAACGTTTTTGGTTACTAATAAAATTAATAAAATCATTGTAACTATTATAAAATTATAATTTATATTTAAAAAATGTTTCGTTCCATGCATTGAAAAAAATTACACCAAAAAAATTGTTGAAAAATTCTGCCATTTAGTGTATATATTATATAATTATATTAGAATATGAGACGTAAAACCAACCACATTCAGTTATGTGTACTTACTTACACTCGTATTTATTGTATTTGAAATAATGCATATTGTTAATTATTTGAAAAACATTTTTATAATTCAAGTATATTCGGCATTAAGTTTTTTACATGAGATTTTATATTAGCTGTGAAATAATTAATATCTGATCGAAGCAAAAATACGACTGTATAATCACGCAATAGTTTTTCTACGTTTTTGTATTGTACTAAATTTTTTAATATGGTGCTTGGTGTTATTTCTTGTATATACATATGATACCCTATGATGCATTTAAGAAATTTATTTTTATGCAAGTCATATCTGTTGTCATTCAAAGAGTGAGGGTCGAGAGAGATAATTTGTTTGAGTCACTGACCCAAATTGTGTCAAAAATTTCCAGTCAAAAGTTTTCTTTTGAACTTTTTATAATTGAAATGGAGAGGCTGCCAAAATGTCGATAGTGATTAATGGTCTTAAAACTTTGCTATGTTATCTGTTACTTTACGATTTTAAGGAATCTTTTAGTTTTTAGCTTTCATATTAATTTGATGTTATTTATCGGATTCTTGAAGCGATTAATTTTCGATCACGGCAAAAAAACTAATTAAGAAGTAAAGTTAGTTCTAAAATTAAAAAACAAAATGTTTATTAATTTGAAAAGTTTTCATCTATTAACCATAGCTATATAAATATCTCAAAAGAAACTCAAAATGTTATTATATACATTTTTTACGATCGCAAAGTGGACTTTCTTATAGTTGGATTTAAAATTTAATTTTTTTCAAGGAAAAGGGTTTCGAAAGAAAAATCTTTATCTTTAATGATTTCAATTTAAGTACATATAGCATTAAATTTATCAATGATTCAATTTTTAAGAAACTTTTATAATTTTTTTTAAAGTAAAAGAAGAGTTATTATTGATGATCATAAAACTTCTACGTTGAAATTTCATACATCTAAATCCAAATGTGGCTACTTTTAGATAAACTATAACAATAAGAAAAGTGATTTATAAGTTGCCACGTGTTTCAGAATTAGAGAATCAGAGAAAAAAGATCTTGATAAAAATTCCGAAAACCTGTTGAAGAATAAAAAGCCTTTCGGAATTTTTTTCAGATCAATATTTTTGTCTCTCTTTATCTGGTTACCTCAAAGTTGTTACAGTTCAATACCCTTACTAGCCAGTATTTAAATGGGAGACAAATAGACTGTAAAAATGTGCTTAGCTTAAAAAATAAAAGAAAAAATATTTTGAAATCAAATCATAAAAATTATATATCAGCAGAAATGAGTAAGAGGAATAAAAGCACCAAATATTATATGAAAAATATTTTAAATCACCCGAGGCTACATCTAGCAGAGACATCAGTATTCAAAGCTCTTTAATATGAGCTTTTTATGGCTATAAATTTACAAGTTGATTATTCTGATCACATCTACACAATAAGTATTCATAACTCAGAATACAAACGAAGTAAAATTTGTTTGGTTGTGAAGGTTCGTGGTCTGTCAAAGTTATTATTATAATAAAATTTTAACTTTATATCAAGTACTGAATAGTAAAATATTTTATTGAAGATTTTCAGTGAATTAAAATGCTTTGAAAACTGCACGATAAACCGAAGGCAATTTAATAAATTTATACATTTCGAATAATTCTGGGATCTTATATGAGCATATGGAAGAAATGTGATTACATCTATGACATCTTTAGATAACTTTACATATTCAGTAATAATCAATTTGTCTTCATAAAAGAAATTTTAATCAAAGTCATTTAACAAAACTCTTGCAAAAATGTTTTGTTAAGATTTTACAAGTATTTTAATCGAAAGAAAAAAATTTTTTCGTCAAGCATATTAAAAAAGAAAACAACCTTTTGGATCGCTGCTAAAGTGAAGAATATCGATCTTTAATTAATGTCGTACCAAATAATTGATCAGTTGATATTTATTAAATATTACAACTTAACTTCTCTTCATCTATAGAAAATTTAAAAAAAATAGATATTTACTTTCATATTTCAACAAAGTTAAAATAGCAACGATGTAAATTAAACAAACATTTAAAATTATGTGACTCTAAAGAATTGTTATGAAAACCTTTTCTACTAATTTTGTTTTATTTACGTACGTAAAATTAATTTAATACTCAAAGCAGTAATAGAAGTCAAAAAATTTAAAAGTTTAAATGTTTACCATGTATCAGATATAACAAAGGTTTTATGTTCTTAAAAAATTAGAAATTGAACGACACAATCAGGGTTATAATAATTCAAAAAACCAATATAAAATCAACTCGTCGCTAATTTTCAAAATATTACAAATAATTCCGAGATAACAAAAAAAAAACAACAAATTTCATTGATTGAATTGGCATTTACTTGGTACAACTCCATTATAAGACGGTGAAAAAATTTAGTTCTGAAAAAGGCAAGAGCCGAAATAGGTATCAACTATATCTTATAATTTTTTTTAGAACTAATAAACATTTTTATTATTTTTTTCTATTTTTTTCACAGTGTTGTAAACTTCACTTCACAGTTCACTTTTTTCAACGGATTTTTGCTATCAGTATGTAATATATTATAAAGCTTAAATTTGTTTTACTTACAGTGATGAAGATGGCAAAAGCCGAAATAGTTATAAAAAAACTATGTCTAACATTTTGTATAGCTAAATACTTTTATATATTTGCTTTTTTATAATGACGTAAACAACAGTAAAATTTCCTTACTGGGCATGAATGCGTTCCTCTTTTTACTTCAACCATGTATTTTTTGCCATACATGTTATTTTTTTAGATTTATGTATGCCTTGAAAGGGAAGAAAAAGTTTGAGAAGTTTAAAAGCGCGATGAATTAAATATTCATATGGCTTAAAATGACCGAATTTATAGAAGAAAATTATTTCAATTTAATGAGCGATTGAATTTTTAATGGTACATAAAATAAATTATTCATAAATATTTACCATATAATAAGTTTTAGGGTTCATTTAAAAACAACAATCACAGTAAAAATATATGATTTTTTCAATATATTACAATGTATGATACTTATTTCGCATTTTTAATGAGAATCATCAGCTTTGTCTTTGGAGGTAAATTTGAAACGCTACTCAAAGAAGTCAAACATTTTGAACAATTTGATGTACAACCAATAAAACGATCATTTTGATTTAATTTTACAAATTTTGTTTTCATTGATTTGGTCTTTTCCAATGAAATACTGAGACTTTTGTTGTTACTTGAAGAGACTTTCAAGCATTTGTGATATTATTCACTTTTATTATCAGATTATCGCAAATAACCCGGAGCAAATTACACGAATCTCTCCAAAAACTGTGCCCATTGTTTTTTTCTGAGAAAAAACCCTTATCGAATATCCTCTTGTTGTTCTAACAACAGTACTTCCCGAAAGTCTCAAGAGGCGCGTTGGCTATCTCATTTGCAATAACAGTACACAACTTTCGGGACATTTGGTGGTACTTCATTACTCAACATTATTGCTTAGACGGCAGTTATGCAAAAACTTTTTGCTGCTTGATGCTTCTTTTCTGTGTTTAAAATTCACAGATTTTCTCGTCAAAGTGGATATTTCATCTGCATAAATTAAATCTAATGTTAAAGGAACTACTATGAAGAATGGATTATGAAACAAAATTAAAGCCATTAATATATACAATTAACCTATTCTTAATTCCTTTGATGGTGTTTACTGTCACTTCTAGATGGAAAGGAAATACTTTATACTTTCTATAAATAAATAGCCTTAATATCTAATTATCGTAAATTTTAAATAATAAAAATACATATTTTAGTTCTTACTTCCACAATATATTTTTTGATGAGGACCAGTTTCGCTCACCGCGAGCATTATTAAGCGAAACCACTCCTGATCAAAAAATATATTGTGGAAATAAGTACTTAAAAAGTTTTTTTATTTATAGTTCTGACGATGGCGTGAGCCGAAATAGTTATCAACTATATTTAAAAAAATGATTTTGTAGAACTAAAATACATTGCTATTTTTTTTGACCGTGTTAGCGTTTTTGTTTAAAAATTATTCTAAATTGTTAAAAATGAATACATTTTTAATTTAAAAATAATTTATTTATCATCCGATCAATTTTATATAATGAATCAAGATTTTTGATTATTTTTCAACGTCACACGTTAATCGTAAAAAAATATTGATATTGAAATAGCAATTAATGTTTTGTTAGTATTTTCACTCCAGATACTTGCCTTGATTTTTGGCACTTTAATATGATTAAGCGCAGAGTGGCAGTTATGCAAGCACCCTTGATAAATTTAATTTTTAGAATGTTAATATCACTAAATAAATTACTATTTTTATTCACAGTATAACAAATTTTTAAATATTCTTAAAAAATGGAATACTGTGAATGATTTATAGTAGAAAGTCGGGATCCTTGACGACGTTTCAGAAAAATTTGAAACCAAATATCTAATAAATTTATTGGAAATCAGCGGTTTTGGATAGAATTAAAAGTATCTGATACTTCCAAAGAGCATTAATACCCTCAATTTTTGTCCCTTATTCCGGTGCTTTAGATAACAACCCATTGATTTATCATTAGAAAATAGATGATGGGATGTTTTCCAACGAAAAAAATTGATTGACGTGCGACAATATCTGTACAACGCTATGAAATCCACATGTTGAACGTATATGTGTTCAAGATACAACGCCACGATAATACAAGTCTCAAACAAGTCTCAAACGAAAATGCTCAAACAACACAGCAATGTGTAAGAAAGAGATACGAGGAAACGGGCGCATATTTTATGAATTATGTTTTTTTCATTCCTGCGCTTTCAAAGTCTACTCAAAATGTTCACACTCTACTGAGACACAAAAAATATCTTAGTAGAGAATATTTTTCAAATGGATGCCGACATCACTTTCTTGTAGAATAATAGTTATAACAGCAAATTTAGACTCGGTACGCGAGCCCTTGGTTAATAACGAAAGGCTTAGAGAAAGTGCTTCTTGGTGGAAAGCCCATTTCTTCTATTACTGAAGTCATCTTCTACTTCTAATGAAATTGATATGGAGACACGAGAGTGTGTTTTGTAATACCAGTAAGAGGGCTGCGCATTCATTGGAATTAATAATATAAAGATTATTTAACGTATACATAAGAATATATGTCCATACAAAAAATTGTGGAAAGTTATGTAAAGTGGTGGATTTGGTTTAAAGCTGAGCAAACAAACTTTGTTTATTTTTTAATGTGTATAAATATTAGATGACAGTATTGGCGACATAATGAATTGGATTTTATATATGAAAATAAAAACATAGAAAAGCATAACTCGTAAGGACAAGGCAATGAAAAAATAATGGACTTATGTATTGTAAACTTTCAAATATAAACGAAAGGCAGAAATAACAGAGAAATCTTAATGTTTTAATAGTCAAAATAATATGTGGATAAAAATATTAATAGTAAAAAAGCAATGCTTATTGCCAAGAATGTCTATAAAGTCAGGTATGTGGATAATTATTGAAGTTAAAATGCCTTGTATTATTTTCTTTTATGGGATTGGCAGGTTGTTTACTTAATGCAGAAGACAGCATGGTCTGAAAAGTGGATCTGATTGATAATAAAAAAATATGAGACAATGTGTGCTTAATATGATTATATAAGTCCTCTTTTATTTGTATAGGATCATGGTAATGTATCGATGAAAAATACAGCATTAATTTTTAATATCATTCAAATGCCATATGAAAAAAGAAAGTATTAAAACAAACAATTATTATTGATTGAATTGGCATTCACTTGGTAGAACTCCATTATAACACGGTGAAAAAATTATTACTTTGGTTGACTGTTGTATTACCCTCTCATAAGGCTGTGTTGTTGATAATCGATTCCAAATAAGATATTTTTTTAATTAAATAATTGCATGCCTATAAGCAATATGAAGAACGATATTGTTTTGATGAATTTGTTGTGTAAGATTTGTTTGGCATTCTAAAATATAAATCGGTTTCAAACTTAATTCACAATGAGAGGAAAAGAAAAAGAAAAATTAATATATGAACTGTTTATGAACTCATGAAAAGTGTCTTTATTTGGTGAAATTGAAGTCAGACCAAACTAGTGTGGGAGGTTGCCTATAATCAAAGCCTCGGAAAACTACCCCGCTCTCATTTACGAGTTTATTGAAAAGTATTGAGATAAGACACATTAGTGATAGAGTAATATCATGGCAATCAATGAAAAATCAATCGGTAAAAATGTTATTATTATAAGAGAGTTATATTTTCTATAAAAGCCATTTTAAGTTTGGTATACTATCCCAGTTTTTACAGTCTCATATTTTATTGACCTTTTAGATTGTATTTACCCTATTATAATTTTACAAAGGTACGCAATTGAAAGACGTTACACAGTATTCAATAAATAAATAGGATTGCCTTATTTTTTGAAAGTCTCTTGAAATCAACTCGAGATGAAATCTTTTAAGACATCATATCACACGAAAACAAATAAAGAACACGAGCAAATTGAGAAAATAAACACAAAAATCCGACTTGCTTCATTGATTTATCGGGTTCGTGAGCTAAATTTTGTACTGAAGAGTGTTTTAGTAAAAAAAAATATTGATACTGGGTAAATGTTGTTTTAAATCAGTGGCTTTCAAGGCTTTATCATCATGATGGTGTTTGAAAGATTACTTGAATTTATTGATTGACTTGGCATTCACTTGGTAGAACTCCATTATAACACGGTGAAAAAATAGCAATGTATTTTAGTTCTACAAAATTATTTTTAACAAATATAGTTGATAGCTATTTCGGCTCAAGCCATCGTCAGAACTATCTAGTAGTAGTAGTTCTGATGATGGCGTGAGCCGAAATAGCTATCAACTATATTTGTTAAAAATAATTTTGTAGAACTAAAATACATTGCTATTTTTTCACCGTATTACTTGAATTATTTAATAAAATTCACTAAAAGGGCTTCTGATTGTGAGAAAAATTTTGATTTAAATATTTTTATGACATTTCGACAACTTCTTTAATAATACAGCTATCTGAGTGGCAGCTTTAAAAGCTCAGCAATTTTATTTTAAGTACAGTTTTCCGTAAAATAATAAACATGCACTTTGCAAAAGTTAATTCATTTCACGAGATATTTTTGTTAATAAACAATAAATCAACCATATTTATAAAGGTTTCATGATAAAATTAACAGTAGATATTGTACATCGATAACAGTGAAATTATATATATATATATATATATATATATATATATTCAAAGAACGATGAATTAAAAGTGTTGACATAATAACTTAACGTTCGACCTGAGGTTTGATACTCGGCTTCGAAATAAGCATTTAACAGCCTAAACATGTTTGCAATATGTTTTGTTGTTGTCTAACAACCCTTGTTATTTGTAGCGCAGAAAAATAGTATATTTTTGAACAACGTCTGAATTCTATGCATTGCAGTATTTATTTCCATATATTATGTGAATTGTGTAGGACCGAAAAATATCTCGAAGACTGGAGAAATAACTGTAAAAGAATTTTCCTTTCTTATATAATATAACTAAGAAACAGTTCGATGTTTTCAAAATGTTTTCATCCAACACATGTGAGTTACAGCAGAGCTTTTAATAAAACTGAATATTCTATTGAATGCAAAGTAAATGTAGGCCAGTGGAATATGTGGAAATTGTTTTTTGTTGTTTAAAAATAAGAAATGAACACAAATTCCTCGCATATATTTTTTTTTGTAAAACTATGCGATTGATTGTATCAATTTTTGTTTTAAGTAAGCTGTAGCGAGAAGCAAAATATTTAGATGTTACTTAAATAAAAAAATGTGATTTTGTGTTCAAATAATCTCATTTTATTTTATTCAAAGTAAATTGAAGGAAAAATTTGATGAATACCAAAATTTGGCCAGTTCTTACAAAATTTTAATTTAAAAATAATAAGCAACGTACTAGGAACAGTATGAATTTAGCTTATTCCATATTGAATTATGATTTTATATTGAAAGATAAACGTAAAAAATATTTAATTAACAAAATAATAAATGTTTTTTAAAACCTATAATGTTGGTTTTCAGGAATTTTTGAATGCCACAAAAATAGCCAAAAACATAAATGTAAATATTTTATATAAAACCTTACTGCCTATATTTTTACAAAATAAATTTAAAAAAAAAGGTTTCAGTAATAATAAACACGTTATACCGTGCTATACCTAGGATCTGGTTCAATTATGTAGGTTGTGTCACCTGAATGTGTTTTCCATTGTTATTATTTTGCAAAGTCGAAAAATGTTTTGACACGCTGAATACGAAAATCGCAGTTCTATTTAAACATATTTCTGTACTGCATTAGTTTTTTTAACATTTGTTTCTAGCTGAAGAAATAAATCTTTGCTTCCTCTCGCCTTTTGTGACATTCTTAGTTTTTGTTGAAAAAAATTCTGGTTTCGTTCTGGGCGTCATCTGATAATGTATTGGAAAGACTCGCTGGGGAGCGCATTATCTTGATGAAATTCCACAAAACGTCACAGTAATTTCACAAAAAACTAAACTTTGCTAGAAATTCCACGAATTTTTCAAATAGTACCATCCTTTACGCTATTATGAAGTCTTATATACTTTTCCCTGCAAGTTTATCAAAGAATTTTTGTAACGAAAAGTATTTTTATATGAGTAATTTTATTTAAAGTATTTACAGTCACTTACAATTACTTTAAATTGAGGATAATTTCAGTAATAGACAATATTTGAGTGATTGAATTTTTACAGAGTACATAAAGAATTTTGAAACGTACCACATTTCCTTCAGTAAATTTTTCATGAATGGATGGAATTACATATATAATAACATTGATGAGTTAAAATGAGCACACAAATTATTTAATACGTGGAAAATATAAAAAATCAAGTCGATAACATATTTATTCCCGTTCGGAAACAATATCACTGAAATATGTTAAATATACTCAGAAGATCTTATAATTTAAATGCATTATCGAATTTATTCATCGACATCGATGTTTCTACAATAACGAAAATAGCTTATCAGAAAATTTAAGTCAAATCCTTTACCAAGAATGCAGAGGTCATAAATAATTATCGAATTAGTATATTATGTATGAGAAACGTACATTCAATTTTGAAAATAATTCTAATTATTTCGTCAATGTATGATTTTCCTTAGTGAGAAATACCTAAATTAAATATTTATTATTTGGAAAATATATTATGAGAAATTCAGACATGTATACTATTCGATAAATATAAATAGCGTGTATCGCTTTGTATTATCAATCTACCAAATACAAAATACAGTAATAATATAAATTCAAACTCAGCGCCTAAATGTTTACATCTTTGTAGTAAGGGTCGCAGAATGACGGTTTTGGAACAGCTGGAAATCAATTGACATCAATTATCACGAAGGATTCTTAACGAACAAACTAATATAATAGTATCCACATTAGCCCGATCCTATTACTAAGGGGTGGTCTGATTTGCTTCCGTAATGACCACTTCCGTCCCACATGTAAACTTATTGTCACAGCCGCCTTTCGTTTCGTTTAGAATTAATTTTAGAATTTTTGAAAATTTAGTTTTATTGTGTGAAAGTAACAAGCCAGGCCGTTAAAACAGGAGAGAGGATGTATTGTGTGCCCCTTCTACACAGCTATGTATAGATAAGCGAATGTATTTTAAGAATAATTTTGTAGAACTAACATACATTGCTATTTTTTTCACCGTGTTATAATGGAGTTCTACCAAGTGAATGCCAATTCAATCAAACAAAATACAGTCTTTTTGTGAGCTACCTTTTTAACTAAAACTTGCAAAATTTAAAAATTATTGATGTATGCAGTGTGAAAAAATACTATGTGAATAGAAAAGTGAGTTGTATCGCCTTCTTTAAACTATGCATTATTTATAAACCAGATCTTTATTAGGCGCAAAGTTTCCCTAATTTTCCACCATAAAATTGCGGAGATACTTAACATTGTTCAGTTTTAAGGTGTTGACTTTCATCACGACAAATTTTTTTTGTTTGAAAAAAAAAATTTTCAAAAAAATTTGATGGAAATCCGTGACATTTAAAAAAATAAAATCACAATTTATAGTATTATTTACATCATATATTTTATGACCAAGTCGTGATCATAAAAATATTGTGGAAATAGTATAATATTAGAAAATGTGTTTTCATTAAATAAAGCTTAAAAAATAAAATTAGTTGGATAAATGATAATTTGTTTTGTTAATCACTTGTGAGGTGTTAACTGTTACTTCTTGATGGAAAGGCATGATATTTAAAAAATAAAAATACATTTTTTAGTACATTTGATCAAAAAATATACTGTGAAAATCTAAATGACGTGTTTTTATTATTTAAATTTTTGATAATCAGATATTAAAGTTATTTGTTTATGGATCGTATAGATAATTTATATCCCAAAATCTCGGATATGAATTATGAAATATTAAGTAAAACGTTAATTAACAACATGCAGTGTTATTTAGGCAGGCATTATTAAATCTTGTGAATAATTTTTAGGAAACCTCAATCAAATGATTTATGGCGAAAAATACACGCACGGATTTACAATCAAAAATATTTTACAGTGTTTTCGTTGTACTTGATGGATAAAAAATAGATTAAAAACGTTTATTTATTCTTTGTACTGTAAAATAATAATTCTCTAATACCGTTTTTGGTGAAAACGTAATATTTTTAAAGAAATAACAGTTGAAAAAAATATTTGCTAAATATTCAAATTAAACATTCCATGCTTCATTTATTCACCTTAAAAAATGTTAATAAACATGAATATTTTCTAAAGTCTAGATTACGCTCTGCGTTTTCTTTTATAAAGGTAAAATATTTGAATAGCAAAACTGTAAAAAATCATTGAATACTAAAAATCCGATACTTCTTCTTTTGTGCGGACAGTAAAAATTTCTTCAGACTACAGTTCGAGCGTTTAAAATTTTATTAAAATTTTTATTCCTGAATGATGATAAGGAATTGTAAACTTTATTACGTTTTGTAAATACCTAAAAGAACGCTTTTGGCACGTGAAAAGTGAAGCAAAACCCTTATTTATAAAAAAGAAACACACAATTTTCAAATCTTTAATCAAACAAAAATATTTTTTCGTTACTTTGACAACTGTTAGCTTAAAGTGAACCACTTCTGTATATAAATTATGATTTGTTATTCAAATAAAGAATATCATTTATGATAACTCAATAAAATGATATTTGTTAAAATTATTGTTTATCTTGTATTATATGGTTGGAATACATGAGGTCAATGAGGGCTATCATAAATTTGATGGTTACTTATGATTAAATACAAAAAATAAATATTTATTTTTATTTCACCAATTTGATAACATATTCTATACAAGTCTTGAATCATGAATGTTATGTTATCATAAAATAAATTATAGTTCAGAACAAAAAAAAAAAAATTTATACACAAAAAGAAAAAACGTATAATGCAGAGCCGCACTCACCACAACGGAAAGCCGCATTTGCCCATCAGTATTTTATAATATTATTATAAAAAACTGAAGTAAAGATAACACTTATTAAAACATTGTATTTTCACTCGATATATTGGTTTAATTTAAACCGTTTTCGGATTATAAAATTGTGGCACAGAGGTCGTGATAAGCTATTATATGGCCTTTTCCTAATTGAATTACCTTTTTTAAAGGGGGACCATTTAATAAGATTGAATTGTAGGTCTCCTTAGGAATAAATGTTGAAATGTTTCATTATAAGTGTGTTGAAATTTATTGAAGGAACGTATGGTAATGTAATAAGAGTTTAAATATACTTTATTGAGGTGCTAAAAAAATATGTGAGGTGAGCTATTTTAATATGAATTTATGCTAAAATACATTTCATGTTTTAAATTGATTCATTATGACAAGAAATATGTATCTAAGTTTGTTTAAATACGGACATTCTTCACTGATGATATTAAGCGATATCGATTTTTTACAGTTCATGCACAATTGATTAAAAATAATGTGACTTTAACATAGTTTGCGTTTTAATAACAGAATCATAGATTTAAAATTGAGTCTGCAGCATTTTAAAGAATTGAAATTCATTTTCATATTATTATTCCTCACAGCAGTAAAAGTTATAAAATAGTATAATTGTGAAGCTTTTGGTAAGAAAAATGTTTCTTGATTTCGTAAAAATGAAGGCAACTATGTTAGTATAATGTATGATATTTAATATTTTATTACTCCAAAAAATATTTATATTAAAAATGAATTATGTTCAAATTATTATAAATTCATATATGTGTTATAAAAAATAAAGGGAAATTATTTAAAGAATTTCTAAAGTACAACATTTTTTTATGGAAACATTAAAGTAATCGGTGAGTTTTTTAAGACGTTTTTGTCCATGTATGTTTATCTAAACTTAGATGTTAGTCTGCTACTTATCACGTTTTGGTGGTTAAAAACTGCGTTTTCATGAATAAATACTCGATAAATGTCACAAATTTTATAATTTAGAGTACGAAAGCGATTGAAAAAATATGGAGTTGACTTAATATCAATAAGGAAATAATGAAAACGTTGTTAAAACGAAGATATCCAATATTTTCTAATAAAACACTTTGAAGACTACGTGACACGTTGGTGTTGGAGTTGGTTTATTTTTGGCGCCAGATAAAATACATACAGATTGTGACCATCTTAATACTTCAAAGGGCTGAAGGCTAAGCTTCAATTTTTACGTGTTTTGACAAAAGTGGCAACAGTAATGTTGATCCGGATTATTATCCTTTACCAAAACAAAAATGAATACGTATTGAACGCGACGAGCAGCCAAAAAGAAGACCACACAAAAGCGGAGGTGAAATTTCATCTTATATTTTTCCAACAGAAAACAAAGATAGAGTAAAGTTGTATACCATTACTGTTATATCCTCAAATAATGTCTTTTGCAACGCCCACATGTATCGTTCATAATACACACCGGCTTTAATCACGCAACGAATTCTTCATTCATTTTTTTCTACTTCTTAAAATTCAACCGATGTTTTCTATTTAAAATAAATTCAATACAGTATGGCCACAAAATCCATGTATTGGCTATACATCTATCTTATTAAATAGCCAGTTAATAAATTGCTTTTCCTTTAAGTGTTTAAAAAAAAAATCTAGCAAATATTATATTAGAATATTATTTGACATAAAAAGCTTGCCAAATTACACCTTACATGAAGTGAAAGTACGAGATGTGAATAATAAATTTTATTCTCATCATTTTTTAATAATTTACTATAGACCATTATTTGTAAGCCTTTTTAAGCATTGAAGTAAAAATTTCATTATATATGCGAGATAACATTCAACGGTATTGAGCCATTTAATAGACTCAGACATTGGCGAAAATCAATCGACGCTATATATGGTATAAGTATAGTGGACGAGACTTTGTTAGTTAAATACAGTTTATTATTCCGGCTAGCTCAGTCGGTAGAGCATGAGACTCTTTCCAATGTATATTATTATGAGATAAAATTTCGTTCTAAATAACGGCATATGGATTTTTATCGCGTTTTCTCTGGTAAAGGTTTCATGTTTTCAATGTAATAAAAATAAAAAAACAAAAAAGAATAACAAACAAACAACAAAAAATTGCTCTGATATGCGTCGTCATTTGGTGAGTTTTGTGGGCGAAAATTTAAGAATATATATGTAGATAAATTTTAAAGCCAAAACTACAATTGAGCAGCTGCTACTATACACTCTTTACGATTATTTCGATTTGTACATTATTTATTCATGTCTGCAACTGATATTTGGGAAAAAGTTTATCTTCACTGACATACAACGCGCATAAAAAGAAAAGTTTTCTTTTGTTTTCACGTAAAAAGCTTTCAAATTGTCACGCCTGTGTCAACTTGAAAGTTAATTTGACAAACTTAAGTTGCGTTTTTTGACACTCCGTAGCAACGTGTACTGTAGCGTGTTTTTTCAAACACTCTGTACCAGGCCCTTCATTGTAATGTTTTGGTTTAAAGCGTTGACTGTGAAAAAGTATAATTCCTTAAAATATTTCGTGGACTTAATTTTAATTTGGTGCAGAGTTTTTTTTTATTCTCACCATAAGATTGAATTTACATAACTTTTTTATTATCATAATTTTTAACAAATATAACAAAAACTACATTACATAGAAATATTTTGCACGTATTATTAATTCATTTGATGGTTTATTTGTTTCGAGTAAACTGAATCGCCCCATTTTCTCTATTTCCTGTCTTCTCTACCAAATGAGATTAACACCCCTATACTAGAAACTCACATTTATCATTTTGAAAGATTTCAAAATGAAATCATAAGGGTCGTATGTAATCAGATTTTGTAAGAACCATATGAAGAATGAATGAAGCTCTACTCTTCAAAGGTTTATGACTAATCACATGTGAAGGAATTTTAAGCGAACATTAGGAGTAAAATTAATTGTATTTTTGCAATATTGTAGCAGTATTATATAAATTTACATTTTATTTTGAGACATAAAATATTATATTAGTCCGTTTTGATTGTATTTCAAAATGAATTTGTGTTTTGTAAAATATCGAGTCTTGTAATTAATTTGTAAAAAATAATATTTGTTTGATGCTTTTTTAAAAGTACGTATGATTATTGCTGATTCAAATAAGTATTATTTATGAATAATACTGCACCGGTTGATAATGCTCTATATTTTAAATAATAAAAACACATTTTTTAGTACTTATTTCCACAATATATTTTTTGATCAGGACCGGTTTCGCTCATCGCGAGCATTATCAACTGAAGCTCGCGATGAGTACTAAAAAATGTTTTTTTTATTATTTAAAATATCATGCCTTTCCATCAAGAAGTGACAGATAACATCTTAAAAAAAATAATGCTCTAGACGAACGAAACCGGTGTTAGTTTAAGTTTTTATAAAATTATGATATGTTGCCTATCCACCAAGTAATGACTATAAACAGATTTAAATGTATTTTTTTTGTCATAAAGCATTGTAAATAAGGTGATGTTACGTGCGTATTGTGGAATAATTTTCGAGATTATATGATGAAAAAATAAATTTCTTCGTTATACATCTGGCTACATTGAAAGTACCAACGCAGGAACAATATATAAGGGATACAATGGTTTCACAGTTGAAAGAATTTGTTATACTCTTAGAAGATGCATAAAACGAGCCTTAAATAAAAGTACTAAGTCTTAAAAATACGACAAAAAAGTCTATAACACAAAATCGAAACTTCGGTATTGCCACAAAAAATACATATAAAAAGAAATTTCGAAATCTAGGAATATTTTTAAATTAAACCGTAATTATAGTCGAAGAATAATATTAGGTTACGCAGCATTTTTGGCAAGAAGATTACAAGAATATATTTTAAATACTACATGAAAGTATGTAATGATTATACATGAATATTGGATTCACGGTTAACACATTTAGTATTTATTGTATATGTCACATCGGGTAATTCGAGTTAACATTGATCAAAGTTTGTTCTAGTAAAGTCAAAAAACCCATGAAGTATATGGTTTTCTTTTATAAAAAATACATTTTCATATAAATTGAGGGAGTGTTAACGAAAGAAAAAGATGATACCGCTATGGGACATTGTTTTCAAAATAATTATTAAGATTTTTATGCGAAAATATAAATGTCACTTTTCATTGATATTTTGAACAGAAATTATTTGTCAGGCTTATAAAATCATGAATATAAAATGAAATGCTATTTTAACGTAAATTGTGATGACACACTTAAAATATTATAATAAACTCTTGTCAGTCAATCAGCTGTTATAAACATTAAATTTATTATTTGCCGTAGTATCTTTTGCAGGTATTTTTTTAATTAGATAAGCAAATGGATTTAAAGTTCATTTTAAAATGGAAAACAGCTGATGTCTTATAAATAAAGCATCTGAATTATTAATTCGTTTCCAGTTTACAAACCCTTCTCTTAACTGAGAGACAGATTGACAGGAACTGAGCTTTTCGTACTATATAGACTTTCATATCTATACAAATTAATATATTTACGTGTACGTACCTTTTTGATTAATTTTGAAAGAGATTTTTCTTTGAATGGCAGACGTTTGTCTTTATATAGTTAAGTCTTCGTTTAAGAGGAATTAATGGATAATCCCACGTTTTGAAGATTTCTTTGGTAATGAAATAAAGCGAGCTTTTCTATTTTACTGAGATCGGGCTACTTTTACCTTAAAAATTTGTGTCTACTTAAAATGATTTAGTTAAAATATTCAATCCATTACATCAGTGGCAAAGATCCATTTCTTTAAATAATTAAATATTATACATTTAATCAAAATAAAATAATATTCATCAATATTTTTTTTATATATAACATTCGTTATCGGTTAAAAATTTGAATTTTATCGAGTTCAAAAGAATATTATGATAAAGTTAAATAAATATTATGATATTACGATAGTATTAAAAAGCTTTTTGTATTTATATGGCTTGAATAAACGAATCATATAATACTTAGTGGTGATAATAAAATAACCCTATTTGAGAATTATTTTTAATTATTTCTCTTTTCGTAATTCGTTTGGGAAAATCTTCTCATATTTATAGTTTCACCTTTATTTTTGGCTCATTTTTGGAATTTTTAGTTGCTTCTTTTATATTTTTATGAATGATTTTCCTGCACTGATATTAATTTTATTATTATCTCAGTCTACTTGAATGCAGTGAAAAGCTTGTGCTTTTTATTTCACCCATCAATTTAAGAGTCATTCATTCTATATCATTTTATTTCCTGATGTTTTATTTTCGAAAAATGTGACAAGTAATACCTTTTGTTTATTGATTGAATTGGCATTCACTTGGTCCATTATAACACGGTGAAAAAATAGCAATGTATTTTAGTTCTACAAAATTATTTTAACAAATATAGTTCATAGCTATTTCGGCTCACGCCATCGTCAGAAATATGCTTAAACTAACATTTGCTTATCTACAACACATAATCTTATTGTCATATACACCTATTGTTTCATATAGAATTTTGAAAATTTAGTGTCATTGTGTTTAAATAACAAGCTAGGCCGTTGGAAAAGGAGAGAGGATGTGTTGTGTGCCTTTTCTGCACAGCTATATATAGATAAGCAAATGTTAGTTTAAGCATAGTTCTGACGATGGCGTGAGCCGAAATAGCTATCAACTATATTTGTTAAAAATAATTTTGTAGAACTAAAATAAATTGCTATTTTTTCACCGTGTAATACTTTTTGTTGTCATGAAAATGGTGTAGGTAATACCTTAAATATTCAATTTTTATTCTAAATGTTATTATAATGGCTAATTATGATATAAAATTTTAGTTAACAACACAATTGTGTTCGTAATTATTTTGTAAGCATCATTGAATTTTACTGAATCTTAAAAATTTCTGACAAAAACAAGGAAGCTCGATTTGTGTATTGAACAATGTTAATACTACCATTTCCTTTAGAAGCTCAATTTAAATATATTTTAAGAAGTACCATTGATGTCAAATAACACACTATTAAGCTCTCTCTAAGTTGTTTACGTGACGCTTTGTGTATTTCCAGAAATAAACTATTCCCATAAAATTTGCATAAACAAATACGATGTGTTGTGTCACTAATGGTACTTTTGGTGACATTAATGATTTTGTAACTCTTTGTGTGCTATACATCAGTGCTTCGCAACCTTTTGTTTTACGCAGCACACCACACATAAAAATGCGAAAGATATACCCATTTGTTATAACTCATTATTTCTGTATTGTTTAATTTATCAACTTACAATGTTTTCTTATTAATTTGTATTTTATAGTGTAACTTGTGTTTATAATATTTATATACATATGACATTATTCCATCGAAATAGTTATTACTGCTTCCCTATGAATGTGTCTTCACAAAATATTTTATTTTATTGACGTATTAATTGATTTATTTCTTCTTTAAGAAAAATACGCCGCGGCACACCTAGCATCGTCTAGCGGCACACCAGTTGCAGACCACTGCTTTACATGTTTACAATAGTACTATGATATTGTATCTGTCTCAATTCTTATTGCAACTATTGAAATTATCGTCAATGGTGGGAAATTTTTGGGTTATTAAGGAAATATCATTTATTACACTATAATCCAAGGATAAAGATTTATCGCCAAATATTTTCAAAGAAAGAGTTTCAGCGTAAGACCACAAGCTTAAATTTATAATTATTAAGTTGACGACGTTTAAAAAAAATGTTAAATTATATTTATACTGATAAATAACAGCATTTTATAAAACAACTATGCATTACATTAGTTCATTAGCAAGATAATATAATACTATTCATTCAAAAACTCATTCTACGCCACTGCTCTGTACAAAAATATTTCTGTGCTTTGAGCGTTCTCGTATGAATCCGTAAAATGAAAGTTAACAGGCCCATCGATGAAGCTTTTTAGCTGGTTCCCTTAGCAACTAATTACAACAAAAAATGTAAATACATTTAGTCCATTACATTTTTAAATAATTAATATCAGATAATTCAAAAAGAATTTTATACTCATTATAGAATTGAAATATTAAACTTTTAAATGCATTATCCATATTACTTTTTCAGACACTAATGTATTTGAGAAGCATGATAACTCTATTGAAAATGTGAATGTCCGATGATAAAAAAATTTAAGATTGAGATTAATATTCTTTATCATCTTTAATTTTTTTAACGTGTTGAGAAATGATAATAAAGTTGTTATTTTCCGGTTTCTTAGTGTAAAAGTGTTGCTTTAAGGCAATTTTTTATGTAGGCGAATTGTCCAAGGCTTGTGTATCTGTTAAGAAACTTTATTGCACTATTTTTTAATCAATATAAATAGAATGATATTTTTCAACATAAGTAGCAACAAGCTGATAAGCTAAAAATTATTTTAATTAGCCAATTAGTAAAATGTTACCTTTTCTGAAAAGAGATCAAATTTAAATCCAGTTATTTTGAAATTATTAAAAAAAAAATTCTCGAAACTTACGTAATTTTCTTCATTGAATGAGAATAATTCCTTCAATAGAAGAAAATTAAAATAATGTCGATTGATTAAACGAAATTAAAAAAAAAACTAATTTAATGAATAAAAGCCATTTGCTTTTCTAAAATTTAAAATTAATTTTTAAAAGTTATAATTATCGTATCTGTAGAATTGGTTTTAGAGAAAAGTGTGTCATTCGACTGGGGAGTTTTGGTTAAATGATTGAACGTTGATAAATTTATTGTAAGAATAAAAATATTCTATCAAAATAATTTTAGACAAAACAATATGGTTCACCATAAATAAACACGCTATCAGTAAATAACTGAACATGATAATTTCATCGAAAAAAAATGCTGATTCTTGTGTTTATGACATTAAATATGAAGGAACATTAATTATCTACGTTGCTAAAATCCCGGATATTACTCGAGTTATTCGTGTAATGATAGGAATAATAATTAACTACTCCATTATTATAATTAAGTACAAAAAAAGGCAGAAGGAACAATAAAGCACCCCAGAGAATTTGTAAAAAAAAAATATTTTCTGAGAAGTATTCTGTAATATAAGATGGTATCGCGAAATAAAAAAAGAAAAAAAATCAAAAGTAAGTATGACACTCGGAAAATGTTTTTTAGTTCCTGTTTACTTTGGTCATGCGATCCGAGATGCCATTTTAAACTCTCAAAGAAAGGTGTAGGTAAATAAATATTTTTCTTAAGATTGAAAAGATGCGACTTAAGCTTACTGTTGTTATCTTTCTATGACATAGTTTTAAATGAAATGAACCAAAGTAAAACAAGCAATGCTCAAAACAAGAGCTTTAATACAACACTTTTATCGCTGAATTGTATTACAAATTCTGTTGTATATAATTGTAATGAATTTTTTTCCATTTCGGCATCAAATTTAAATAATATATGATTATAATGAAGTTAGTGTCAACAGAACTATTTCTTACAAAGTTGTTTAATGTCTATTTTTATAACACGATGAAAAAATGTATTTTAGTTCTACAAAATTATTTTTAACAAATAGTTTATAGCTATTTCGGCTCACGCCATAGTCAGAACTATGCTTAAACTAACATTTGCTTATCTACAACACATAATCTTATTGTCATAGACACCTATTGTTTCATTTAGAATTTTGAAAATTTAGTGTCATTGTGTTTAAATAACAAGCTAGGCCGTTGGAAAAGGAGAGAGGATGTGTTGTGTGCCTTTTCTGCACAGCTATATATAGATAAGCAAATGTTAGTTTAAGCATAGTTCTGACGATGGCGTGAGCCGAAATAGCTATCAACTATATTTGTTAAAAATAATTTTGTAGAACTAAAATACATTGCTATTTTTTCACCGTGTTATAATGGAGTTCTACCAAGTGAATGCCGATTCAATCAATATCTATTTTTATACCAAAATGAGACTATTATTAGTAGTATTCTAGTCGTTATATCAACATCTCGCCTTTAGGATAAAAAAAAAACGATAGATTTAATTTTCACATCCATCATTTTTTTTGAAATGGAATTCAGCTAAGGATTCTGTCAATTTTGGGACCCTTACCCGTTAATATTGCAGCCGTTGTCAACGTTGACCACCTGATTTTTCAAATATTATAAGAATTTAAAGGAAATAGCGTTTTTTTTTTAAATGAATCAATTTATCTAAGCTCAAATAAATTGATTTAGTAATAATGTGTAGTAAATGTGAACACACGGTATGCACTGAGCATATTTTAAAAGTATGTAAGGAAAATAACGCATTAGATAATTATTTTTTTGAGTAATATAACACATTTTTAGTACTAATATCCACAAAATAGTATTTGATCAGGACCGGTTTTGCTCATCGCGAGCACTATCAGAATTGATAACTGATTTTATTATTTGAAAAATCATGACCTTCCATCATGAATTGACAGTTATCACAACTGACAAATGTAACAGGATAGATGCAACATTACATATAAAAACGGTTTTGAAAAAAATCTATAGTTGATTAATGTTATTGTTCGTACTGAAATTTGTGTATTCCGAAATCGAATAGGGCATCAGTGAGAGTTGGGTAGGAGAAATGGCTTCATTGTTTTATGTTTGAGAACTGTTGGCATCATACCTTTTTTGTGATATTCAATGAATTCATTATTATACGTGTTACAATGTAGTCTCGTGAAATAAATTGGATGTCAGATATATTTTTGCATATTGACTTTATTTACAGGTCGCTTTTCTATGCGTTGAAAGGCAATTTGCATTTGTTACAAAATTTGAATTTGAATCAAATTGGCTGCCTGTTTTTTATTTACTATTTTCAGATACACAAAGCTTTTTATGATGCCGTAGCATGCACGCAAACGACGTTTTTACTACGTTACATTTATAACCTGATTGATTTTGTAGCTTTTTTGTTCCTAAGCATTTCTTCGTTAAAATCGTTTTTTGTTTGTCTGCGAATTTGGTCCAAATGTAAACATGTAAATCAACTCAAGTTTGACAATCGTCTGTATGAAAAAAATGTTTCTTTTATTTTAAAATTTTTATCAGCTTATATATAAACAAGTAAACTGTTTTGAATCAAATTGTTTATTATTTTATAAAAAGGATGTCTTGCTTTTCTGTATATTATTGTGTTTTTATGTATAGATAAAAAATATTGAACAATATAACGGTTAACTTTTTCTTCCATCTATCCAAATCTTTTTCCTACCCTTGGTCATGTGAGTCTTCAGTTTTAAGAGCTGTTTAGCAGATCAATAATGTTTTTAGATGTAGAAATTTTCAGTATTAAACTCAAAAAAATATTTTTCGTTATTTGAATGTGTAGGTTACTAATATTATTTTTTCTTTTGTATTTTGTACATTAAATAAAGAAAAATCTTTATTTAAAAAAATTCTTTAATATACTTCCAAATTTTTGATGATCTGGTGTCAGCTTTAATGGAATGTAACGTAATTAAATTAGAAATGTTAAAAGTATGTACGATTTCACATATTTTGTCACTGATAGTTATGTTGCATCCATGTGATAGTGGTAAAACATGTGGAATCGTTCAAAGTAACAATTAAAATTTGATATTGAAATTTCATGAAACACCTTCAGTCGATATCATCAATTGAAACGTAATTAAATTAAATTTTCAAATGCATACGTTAACTCCCTATAATTCTACAGACTTATCCTTAAATCCTTACCGATACTGCAAAAACGAAGTTGAGGAACTGTATTCAATCACACTATAGTTCTGATGAAGGCACAAGCTAAAACAGCTATCAACTTATCTATCTTCTATCTATATATATATATATATATATATAAAATGAATGTCTGTCTGTCTGTCCTTTATGCATTCCTACACCATTAATCCAATTGCGATAAAACTTTGTCAAATTATTACTTAGACTACCGGGTAAAAGATAGGATACCCAGAATTTTATTTGATTACAAAAATGAATTGAGTATTTACGAAAAACATGTTTTCATACAAGGCTATTGTAATACAGAACGGCCATAAATGAAACATTGTATCCATAGCCACGCCAAAAACAAAAATGACGCAAATCTGTCACATTCATTCTGGAAACAGATCGAGTACGCGTAGATCGTACCAGGCGTACTCTGCATGCTGATTTAAACCATACTGCTTTCCATTACGATCCTAATTATGATTACAGTCTGCACCCAAGTGTTGTTATTGGAAAAATGAACAAATTATGCGTGTATTTTAGTGCCTTTAAATTAAAAAATGAAACACTGTGCTGCGTGAGTGGAAAAGTGAAATTGCCAGAATTACATTCACTGCCCGAACCTTTATTAACGTTGGTATTGGGTGATACAAGTGAATCAAAACATTTCTTGACAAACATACGAAAGTTCAATTCAAGTTTCTAAAAAACATCTTTTGGTGCAACCAATATCGTGCGCGAAGATTACATGCCAACATTTAAAGTGCAAGGACAAATTTATCATCGCGCAGGATCATTACTACCAGTGCCGAACGTAAATCTTAAATTTCTTCAAATTTATTTCACGGGAAACACTGACAAACAAATTGACCAACGTTGTCAATTCAATACGGGTACTAAACGAGAAATAATTGCTCAATTAAAAACTTTATTCAATCAGAACAACAAATTAATTAAATTACTCAGAACTGCTCTCGAAAAAATGCCATCTGATGATTACAAAGTTGTAATTAGAACTGAAAAAGTGCCTGTCGGTCAACACGAAAGACAGTACAATGTACCAAAAATTTATGAAGTAGCGATCGTTATAGTTGGTGAAGAATTTAACTCGCGTGATATCATTCTTAATAGTAGAAATGGTCATGTTCAGCGAGTTTCAGAAACGCATCGATCGTACGATGGATTGTAATATCCGATTTTATTTTTGCAAGGAGAAGACGGATACCATTTTAACATCCCGTTGAGAAATCCACAAACAGGTGAAGAAACGAATAAGAAAGAAATGAATATTCATATCGATTGATGATCCGTGAAAACGCTGAAAATCATATCTTAAAATGTCAACATTTGTTCCATCAACATATTGTCGATATGTACGCGAAAATAGAAACTGAACAACTCCTCTACATTCGATTAAATCAAACCAAGTTGCGTTCCGAAGAGTATATTTATTTACGCGATGCAGTTGTAAATGATGGCAATGTGAATCCCAATAATTTGAGGAAGATGGCCACATTTACAGGAATTCCATGTCACATGCATGAATACGCACAAGATGCAATGACATATTTTCGGGCATATGGTCGCCCAGATTTTTTTATTACATTCACCTGTAATCCGATGTGGGATGTTAAAGCAGAACTTTTGTTACTCGGACAATCATCATTAAATCGTCATGCTATTTGCGCACGGGTGTTCAAACAAAAACTCAAATCTTTAATAGATTTCATTGTCAAGCGTCATGTTTTTGGAGAGATACGCTGTTGGATGTATTCCATTGAATAGCAAAAAAGAGGATTACCACATGCTCATAGTTTGATTTGGTTGATCGAAAAAGTCACACCTGATAAAATTGATCAAGTCGTCTCAGCAGAAATACCAAATGTCAACATTGATCATAAATTATTTGAAGTCGTCACTAAAAACATGATTCATGGTCCATGTGGCTTACTCAACAAAAATTCAGCATGCATGTCTGGTGGGAAATGCACCAAACGATACCCAAAAACGTATCAGCCGAGACTATCACTGGCAATGACGGATATCCACTTTATCGTCGACGATCGATTGAAAATGGTGGTAAATCTATTACATTAAAAATGCGAAACAAAGACGTTGAAGTTGATAAACGTTGGATTGTACCGTATTCACCGCTTCTCTCAAAAACATACAAAGCACACGTCAATGTTGAGTATTGCAATTCGGTGAAATCCATCAAATACATCTGTAAATATGTCAACAAAGGAAGCGACATGGCAGTTTTTGGAGTGGGAAATTCAACTGCATCTATCGATGAAATCAACCAATATCAACTGGGACGCTACATTAGTAGCAATGAAGTAATATGGCGCTTTTTATCATTTCCAATTCATGAACGGCATCCAACAGTTACTCATTTGGCAGTTCACCTTGAAAATGGACAGCGAGTATACTTCACAACAGAAAATGCACCACAGCCAACAACGTCAACCGCATTTTCCTTATTGTGTAGGGATGATATGTTTGCAAAGACGCTACTTTACTCTGAAGTGTCAACATTCTACAGATGTAATGCATCAGAAAAAAAATTCAACACTCCCAGAGAGGCTCCCGACGAGGCGCTTCCATAAATTCGTGGTTTCTTTTTTTTTGAGTGGCATTGCAACGCATGTCGGGTACACGCTAGTATAATATAAATTTTGTAGAACTAAAATACATTGTTATTTTTTCACCGTGTTGTAATGGAGTTCTTTAAAGTAAATGTCAATTCAATCAATGAATACAACCAGTTCAAAAAACATCATTTTTTGTTGAGATACCTTTGTGTTCTGTATTATGAATGATAAATATGATTTCTTTCCATTTTTGTCGTTTTTAGGCGAGTTGAATATGACACTTATATATTATATGTACACCAATTAATTTATTAAAATATAAATTAAATACTTATACCCCAAAACATGAAAATAATATTTAAAAATAAAGCTCATTTTTTCCTTTAATTCATTTTAATATATGATAAGCCATGCTGGTATTGTTTATCACAAGCATTATCAATCCAAACAATAGGAAGATATTTGTAGAAATAATATAGTTTGTTCTCCAAGAAATGACAGATAACATCTTAAACAAACCATAGAAAATATAAAGTAAAAATAGAATGTTTATAGTCTTTCATTCCTGCAATATAATACTAGGCTAAGAGTAGTGTTCATATGACTACTTTTGACAGTCATATTGTTATTTGATTTCATGAAAAAAAAATCCACTCGCTTATCGTAACAAATATGATTAATATATGTAAAATAAAAATAGTCCAGGTGAAATATAATATATTTTGCTCGAATATACAAAATGTTTTTGAAAGTTACAAATTAGTTTTGTAAAATACCTACGATAACGGTAGCTTTTTTATTGCTAAATAAATTTTCAGTCGCTTTGTGACAGGTTCTGAATTGAATTAAAAATGTAATGTTTATTATATAATATGATTTTTACTTTAATTCCAAACAACCTTTTGTATAAAGTACTAAATTTGTTTTTGATTAATAAAAGCAGTTTGTAATAACAAGCAAAGGTCGCAAAGCTAAATAATTAAATTAAAAACTCAAATTTAAAAGAGCAAAAATATTTTTTTCAAATGAATTGAAGCTTAATGCATTACTGTTGCAGTCAAAGACCACGAACAATGCAAAGCTCTAAATAAAACCTTAATTTCACACAATTTTAAAAGAGGGTCTCGCTTAAAGAGGGGTGTAATCAAATGATTAGATTTTCTGTTAGGTCTTTTAGTAAATTCTTAGCTGCGAATTAATTTAAAACAAAATAACGGCCAAAGTGTTGGTGATATTTTATCCCGAGGGAATTTCGTCCTAAATTAATAACATTATGAGCCAGACTTTTGTATAAAAATAAAAATTCATTTTATAAATAGCTCCTTGGGGCCTTATTTAAATACATCGGCTTTTTAATGAGTAAATGAAATGGTAGTTCGGTAACAGAAGTAATTTCTAGAAGAAAAAGATATTTGTATTTGTACTGGGTGTCAGGAAAAAGTGTTTTTACAATTAAATGACAAGGAACATACTAATTTCTTGAAAAAATTTGAATACAAATGATATTAATTTAAAATATAATGTCGGCTATTTATTAACAAAGTTACAACAGTTAAATTGCTATCCTTTCTGAAAATTATAAAATCTTTGAAATTTTTTCGCTTTATTTAATCTAATGAAAAATAGGCCGTTAAAACAGGAGAGAAGATGTATTGTGTACCTTTTCTACACAGCTTTATATAGATAAGCATAGTTCAGACGATGGGTGAGCCGAAATAGCTATCAACTATATTTTAAAAATAATTTTGTGTAACTAAAATACATGACTATTTTTTCACCGTGTTATAATGGAGTTCTACCAAGAGAATACCAATTCCATCAATACAATTTTGAACTTCAAAAAAGAAGTAAGAAAGCCCATATTTACGTATAGTTTTTAAAAATGTTTTGTTTATTTAAATACATACATATGTAAATTTATGAAACATTAAAATTTACATTATGTTAAGCGGTAAGTAACATTATGATTGATTTGATAAAAAAAGCTCGTCATAGATTTGCCGATCAAAAAGATTGTTTGATGATTATCGTTAAATAAATCTGTATGCAATGCTACATGTGTGATAGGAACACATTTCGAGTTTTTGTGCTCATAATGATTATGATAATGATAGTGATAGGGCCATTATATTACTAATTAATTGCCAAGCAACGTTGTGCGAGATTAAGGGCCTATATCGTTTCTGGAGTTCGATTGCTCGCCATCTTCCGAATGGGTGGTGCCATTATCTTAAGCTACCACTTGCCTTAGCGTTAATTGCTCTTCGGCTTAATTGCCGTGAAATTTATTCGTTTACTTGAATACAAGCCTAGCCGATATATAGACTGGTCTTTGACCCGGTACATAAACAAGCGTCACAAACACCATCCAGGCTTAAACGGATGTTGAACTAGATTATATTTACAGCAAGACCGAAATAATTACATTATAATTCGTCTAGAAATATAACTTTGTAAAATTTTAGTAAAATACATGAAAAACTTTGAATTGACTCATATCTTACTATAAAATATTGAATATCAAGCACTGGCTAAAGACACATATTTGAGAACTTATTTTAAAGATCTCTATTATAAAAAGGTAAAAAGCACAATAATTAAAACCATTAATGGCGTTGAGGTAAGTTCACTTTATAACACACAATTAAGTAACTTTGTCGCCCTTTTGAGAAATTCTCGAATTTCGAAGAAGTGTTTGCTATAGTTGATATAGATAATCTTCCTTTAGTGTAGAAAAGCTGAAATAAATTTCGTTAATTAATAGCTCAAAAGGCTCCTATTATTTTATACGAGTAAAACAAAAAAAATAACTGATGAAGAGAGATAAACTGCCGTGAAATGGAAAACGTTGTTATTTTTAACCTAATTAATTTAACGTGGGGCGCGTTGTCACTTCTTGATAAAAGGTCGTTATCGTTTTTTGGTCGTCGTATTAATTAAAGAGCCTCAGTGCCTATTTTCTCATACTTTTTAACATTCTTCACCGATGTTAGAAAACTCAGTTGCCTGTTTGAGCGCAGTGAAATACAATATTTGAAAGTAAAATTAAAATCAGCATTAAATGTTTGGGAACGCCTCGTCTTAAAATATTATTGTTGGACTCAACGATCTGAATCATTTAAAGTTAATTTAAAAAAGTGATCTAATAATATCTACATTTTTCAAAAATAAGACCTTCGAGAAAAATCATTTTTTTTGTATTTTGTTCGATTTTAAATCGTTTAAATAGAAAAATACTTGAAATGAACCAAGCATGGATTTTTTTTATTTACGTAATATACTTTCTAATTTTAATACTTTTTATAGTGAGTTGAAATAAAAAAGAAAACAACGAATCTAAAATCATATTATTGGTTAATTAATATAGCCTACCGCTCATTCGTCAATAGGCTTCAAGCTCATCACCCAGTAAACTTTTTGAAATGAGTTTTAATGGAATATATTTTCTTCTGAAGTAAATCTTAAGAATTTAATTAAAGGTAATTTGCCCACATTGTTTATTAAAAAAATTGTTTACTTATAATTTTTTTATTGGAGCAGTTTTTTATTTATAAAAACATATAGTTTCTCAGAAAATAATTAAATTTCGCTTAAAAAACATATCTTCGAAAAATTAGCCTAGTAATTATTTTATTTGGAATGAGTTTTAATGGAATATATTTTCTTCTGAAGTAAATCTTAAGAATTTAATTAAAGGTAATTTGCCCACATTGTTTATTAAAAAAATTGTTTACTTATAATTTTTTTATTGGAGCAGTTTTTTATTTATAAAAACATATAGTTTCTCAGAAAATAATTAAATTTCGCTTAAAAAATATATCTTCGAAAAATTAGTCTAGTAATTCTTTAGAGTTATTTTCAATTTATTTTTTATTGATTGAAAAATGTTTTCAACCCATCCTTCCTGAAAAAACTTTTACAAAAAATACATATGAAACAAGTTTTCCAAATATGCCGATAAGAGCTATCGATAGATTTACAAGAAATTAATATACTTAAAGAATATTTTTAGACTATTTTGAAAAGAGTTTGATAAAAAAAATCATACAAGAAACAGTCATTGAAGATGATTGATTGAACGTCTAAACGCGTATTTTATCGTGTTTCAAAACTAGCCATATTGGGTTTTTACATCTTTTAAATGAAAAATTGTAGTTTATTGGCAAATTGTGTATTTTAGAGCTTATTAAAATACATTTTTTAAGATTACATAACTACATAAAGTTGTATAGTAACGATGCGGGTTTCGAAAATCATTAGGAATACGGAACACTGTATACTTGATATTAAATTGGTTATATTTTAAAGCTATTTTACTTTTACTATCGAACGAAGGAGTGTCTAAATAAAATTATTTTTTTAAATATTTCTACTGATAATATTTAATACGTTTATGATATATCAGGTCGTTTTTTACTCGCCATGACCTTTATTGACTGATCAATATAAATTTGTGGAAAGAGAGCAAAATGTATTTTTTTTTATTATTTGCAATAAAATACTTTTTCACCAAGGTGTGAATCCCTTGAAATTACTCATGGATGATTATTAATATTACCAATTAATATGCAGTGCTCATACAAAAATTTCTAAGATAAGACCACTGTTGGATACCTCTATACTTTACACCAAGAGCGGTTAAGATAAATATATATAATATTTTTTTTTTCGTGAGTAAATTTCATTTTGTAATGTTGTTTTACTCATTTAACTATTATTTTTTTATATGAGTAGTGAACAAACTAGATGATGCATGCTGATGAACTGTTATATTGTTAACACGGTGAAAAAATAGCAATGTATTTTAGTTGTACAAAATTATTTTTAACAAATATAGTTGATAGCTATTTCGGCTCACGCCATCGTCAGAACTAGATAGTCTGAATAGTTCTGACGATGGCGTGAGCCGAAATAGCTATCAACTATATTTGTTAAAAATAATTTTGTACAACTAAAATACATTGCTATTTTTTCACCGTGTTATAATGGAGTTCTACCAAGTGAATGCCAAGTCAATCAATGTTATATTGTTAATATATAGTACATAAATAAATCGATAGAAACTATTTGTATGTATTTTTAAAATACAAATTTCAGAAAGAAATCAATTAAATTTATGTGCTACGATGGTTTGAAATTTTGTAACTAGAGCATATTAATAAATAACAAAATTAAAAGTTATAATGTTTTTGTTGTATGTTTATTAATCGACGAAAAAGGGGTGAAAGTTTTGTTTTCTTGATAGAAAGCTCTTTATCGGGATCATAATAATTAATGTTTTCAGCTAAAATATTAAATACTTAATGACATGAGAAAAATACAGATTTTATTATTTAAATACATCTATGTAAGATTTGCATTGGCAGTTCAAAAATAGCAGAGCTGATAAAGTGCTGATTAAGTGTAAGAACAGTGTAGGCTAATCTTAGGTAGATTTTTTGTGACAGGAAAATGTTAGATGTAAAATAATGCTGTAAGGCGTAACGTGTACGGTATTTTCACGCGTATATTTGTAAAAATGTATAAACGTGGAATTTATTATAATTACTACCTTGTGTAGGGACTACACATAAATTTCCGTAAAGTTTTTTTCCGTATAAATTATAACAAAACTGTCAAGAATACATAAAAACAAAATAAATTAGAATGAAAACTCGAAATTTTCTGACAGCTTAAAATCGTGTTAGGAATATTTTTAAAAACAGAAAACACATTACTTTTTGTAACAGACGCAAAGATATCGACGTTGAAATTTTAATTGAAGTAACAGACACATTTTGGCTATGATATTTTTTGTTTTATTTTGTACCTGATTTTTTTATGCCGAACAAAATCTTCAAAAGAATTTTTGGTGTCAAATGAAAATCACAGGTAAACTAAAGGTTTGGTTTTTATTTTAAAATAAAACAAAATATTCTATATAAAGTTTTTTTTGCAGGATATTAACATAACATATTTAAAGAATATCTGAGCTCTGTTTCTATGTCTTTATTATTTATGATTCAGTTATTTTGATTCCTCATCTAGCTTTCAACTATACTAAATTGCACTGTTAAGGTTTGGTTTCTAAAAAGGAATTTTCAGAATATTGAATATTCAATAAAGTATTTATTTTCAAACCACTCTCATCTGCTATATATTTGTAATAAATACAGCGAAAGGAAAAAAAATAATAATATTCAATAATAATTCCATTAAACATATGTTTTAAAACTGAAAATTTAATTGTATTTATAGGATTTAAGCCTATTTTTTGATCATGTATAGCTGATGATACATGTCCAAATACACAAAATGTTACAAATTTAAATCAGTGGGACCCTTAATAACACTACTCTAAATTCCACGCTTGTTTGAAATATGTGCCGCAAATCCCCCAATTGCACGAACGTTTGGTTGCACATACACAACCAGACGGATTTTTGTGCGGTGCATACAGTCAAATATTGGTTAAGGTATGTGTATTCAACAGGCTATACACGCACAGCTGGGAAACTGTCTGTGTTTAACTAATAGTAATAGTTAATTAAGTAATTTTGTATGACATTCATTCCCCCAATTACACTACTCCAAATTATATGGTCCCGAATTTAGTGTAAATAGGGGTTTAAATGTACCAATATTATTTGTTATGTCTAGGCTCCTCCCTACGTTTTTAAAATAAAATAATACTACCGCGCTCATTAGCATCAATTTATTAATAAGGTTTACCATTTTCCTTAAAAATTTATAACCTTACTGTACAAAGTCGCATTCAGCAAAACACGAATAAAATTAAGAAAAACACTCACTTGGGGATAATAACGCTATCAATTTTAATTTTATATTGAGACTACGAACATACGAGTTTTGAATCTTGAAGATAGAAAGTTAACTCGTCCTGGTTGTTGTGCATAAATTTTTTCCCATACTGAAACTTTTCTCCGGCAATTGATGAGTTGAAAAGAAACTTCTCTTGATAAGCCTACACGATTTATTCGAATTACATAAAGTTTCATAGCGAAAAAGAGCTTTTTTTTCTCTCCACCTCCAATTCAAGGTCCTTTACATATTATTAGAGTAAGTGTCCATATGTTTTCAAGACGTAATGATAAAAGTTTGTTTTTAGTTTTCTTTGAGATTCATTTTCGTAAAAATGAAAGTTGTAAGAATAAAATTTTAGTATTGCTCTTAAAAATGTTATTGAGCGAAATATGGCGGGAAAGATTCATATTTCAACAAATTTACTTACATAGCATTTGATATCTTACCTAAATTATTTTTTGATAAAAAAATCTATACTTTCCAGAAACCTTAACTGTATTCTTTGCCCTTCATTACGACACTTTTTATGATCTCGTAATTTTATAAAAGATTCAGTGCCGATCAGCAGAAAATAGCCGAGATGAACCAGTGTGAGTGAAATGTACAGTACGAGTAATTTTGTTTTGTTATTGTCAAATCACGCAATTGTTACAATATTGTATTTATTGAACTTTAATTCAAAAATCATTACATCCAATTTCAAGTAAGATGACATGCCAACGTGATGTCTATTACTGAACCGTTAAGGTGGATAATATAAATGAATTATTTGAACACTTAATTATTTAGATTTGACACATCGTCAAATGATTATTTGATATATTAAGCTTACGTTGATAAAGTTACGCGTGGAATATTCATATCGAAATGTGAAATTACTCGTAAATAATTAAACAGCTATTATACTACACTGCGCGAAGCTGTTTGTTCCTTGATTTAAGGCGTTGTGTTTAGCTTTTACCTAGAAGTACGTCACACGTATAAAACCATATTTCTAGCTATTAAAATAATGAGATTGAATTGAAAAAAAAAACAACTAAATTTACATTATCTGACTTAAAGCAATACAAATATTGAGAAAGAAGGCTTAGAATATTTTTGTAAACGAAATTTCACTTAGAGAATATTGACAATATACAATTGATAAATGCATTTGTAGCGTATTCAGTGTCTAGTGAAGTGGTCAACGCTCTGTAGCGTCCGTTTCTAGCCAGTCGCTGTGTGCCCGAGTCCCGAACGAACATTTTCTTTTATTGTTTTTTCAATCGATTTATAGATGAGTGTTAACATATTATATGCTGCATTTATTCTCAAATGAAAATTTAATATGTAGTTAATATGATTTGTCAGAATTTTCCTCGCTAAGATAAAAGTATATGTATAATTTGATAGTTTACGAATAAATACGAGACGGAAGATTTTATTTAAAGTTTGAATAAATTTTTCAACGAAGGTATGCATTGATTTGTAATGAATATATTTTTTACTAATAGGATATAAATGAATGTATTTTATCCTGAGTGTTTTTTGAACAAAAGAGAATATTGAGGGTGGTTCTTTGATATCGCAAGATATCTTTGTTATGTAAAAATGCTTAGATTTATTTGATAGTAATTCGTAGGGCGAGTATGAATTTTTTCCAGTTTTCTTAAACGCTTTTAAAATTCCACTTAAAAAGTAGAATCTTTTATCAAACACAGTTATCGTGTCAGACTCTTGGAAGTCTTCTTTAATCATTCTTTAGCAAACAGACGATCTAAAAAATAAGGTTGTGGCGCACAGCCTCCAAGGCTTTGTGGAAAGGCTCCGGGGAGAAGGGGGCGCAGGCGTCAGTTGCGGACCGACGGCCGAAACGTCGCGACGTCAGCTGCGAATATTTCCCGATTTGTTCTATCTTCCGTTAAGACGAACCGCTGTTTAAAATTTGTATTCCGGTAAATTGTGGAGTGATTGATAAAAAACATTCGATGTGCAATTCTTAACTGTTAATTACTTTTGTATGTGAAAAATTTTAAAAATATTATGCAAACATATATGAATGCTTTAAATAACTGAAATTCAAATGTGAATAAAAAACAGGCACTGATGGAGATAGAAAGTAAAAATATTTACTCAAATCAATATGACATCAAAAGCCTATGGTAATTTGGTAAATTATATTTTTATTCGTATTTCGAATGAAATATGAATACGAACGAATCAATCATTTCATTAATTATAAATTGAGCCTACAATAATATTGACGTTTTATTTGTGTGTGTTTGTTTAATAACTCAGAAAGTTTTTATTCGAATGTACTTCCGAGCTTTCAATCAAATTTGAATATTTTTCTTTTAGGCTTTTGCATGATGTTTTCTACACTGCCAGGCAGTTGTAAAGCGTTTTTAATTGTGACATCATTCTGCGTTCAACTGATTAAAGAAAAACATCGCATTGATATGTTTTTCTAACAATGGATTTTTATATATAATGCATCGACGTATCATACGTTTCTTATAAATAAAACAACTTTCATATTTAAAAATAAAAATTCTACTTATTAAAACGATAAAGATGTTTGCTTATCTGTGACATACAAATAATGTTATTTACATGATCAATTAATTGTCTTTAATAATAAATTTTACGAAAAAATATTATTTTTGACAATTAAAAAATCAACATAATTTTTATCAATTTAATAAGTCAATCAGATAAAATTAAACGGAACTTTTATTATTGCAGTATTTCTAAATTTATTTTTCTAGCTGGTATTAATCGATAATGGAAACAATCTCAAATTCAATAAATAAAAATGATTGAAAAGCAGATACAATTCGTTTGAAAAATTCAAAAAATAAAATAAAATCCATCTTATAAAATAAATATAATAAAATAGTTTTTATTTTGTATAAACGATTCTATCAAACTTATTAGTATATAAACAAGATAATAATAAATTTTGACAAATCACTGAATACCATTGAATACCATAACATTTAAAGTTTTTTTTTTACTTATATTATTATATTGAGTAAATATTTTTGGTTTGTTTTCTATTATATTATCCTTATTATGTTGCTCGATTCATTTGCATGAAGACGTTCAAACATTTTGTTTATTGTACGATTGGTAATTAATTGTTTTTTTTGGAAAAGCAACTCATTAAGTGAATTATTAATCATGGTTTTTAGAATAATAAAATAAAATTATCATCCTAGTTAAATACATCTAAAAATATATTCGATTTGTGCTTAATATAGTAAAAACTAGATTTTTTAATATGACAATTACTAGAAACAGTAATTATGACTAAAATTACTAATTTAAATAAAAAAGAAATATTTTAATAACCGGTAAATGTGAATTCTTTAGTGATAAAAATACTTTTCGATGAAATATTATTTATGGATGGAAACAAAGATGAAGAAAAGATAATATTGAAACATAGAATGATTGGAGTTTTCGAATTTTTGACCATTTTCTTTCATCCCAAACAAATATGATTGTTCATTTGTAATTATATTTTTCAGTTCAGATATATAATTGATGACGAAGACGGCCATTTTTCAATAGCACGTTTAAAATATCTCAATTTTAGTTTATTAAACTATCTGAAAAATCATTAAACGAGATATTAAACTAGATTATTATTTTTTAATATATAAAAAAATAGACTAGGGAAAAAATAGAAAGCTAGACAGTGATAGAAGAATTTTCAGTCAAACCCGTATAAAATTGGAATCACATTGAAAATGTTGCATAAGTAAAAATATTGCGAAGGATTTGAGCAAAAAAAAACTTTTCACTAATGACTGCTGTCGCAGGAGGAATGATGAGCTAAAAAAAACCTGCCTTGAGATAAAGCATTTTCTTAAAGAAGTGAGCGGTCACTCAATTAAAAACATTTGTTTTGTTGCAGTGAAAAATGATAACAAGAAAATAAATTTTTTCATTAAAAGTTTATGTCGAAACCCAGTAAAGAAGACATAATGGTAAATGTTATTCGACAGGTACAGGGAATATAATTATAAATACGGTTATACATTTTTTATTATGAAAATGGATTTTTGTTTCTGTATGGTTGAGTTCTTTATCTAATGAACTGAAACAAGATTTAGCTAAAATAGAAAAATTGATCTCAAAAAATGAGGTAATTCTATTTTCTTATGCGTTGTGTATATTTTTATACGGGGAATGCTAGGAAAAAATAAATAGGCGTCGAGATTTTTGATTAAAATATAATATTGGTAGATTCCAGCTGAAGTAAGTAATAATTAATGATACGATATGAATGTATGATCCGTATTTATATAACAGAAATATAATTATGAAAATTAAATTAAATATAATATAAACACGGCATTGATATTTTGTGCTGAGTGTCGTCATATTCTTATTGCTTACATCCTAGTTTGAAGTAAGATTCAGAGATCACATTTCATGAACGCGCTTCGATATTTTTTTTATCGGCGTGGCGTTACAGGAAAGCTCCGTTTTTTATGCTGACGATAAGGAGCCTGATCTTGTAGGTCGTAACTTAGGTTTTGAGATTTTGCTGAAAATTTTAATGTTGAATTAAGACTTTTTATTCGGTAAAGTTAATATAGCACGTGCTATAAAATGCATTTCTTCTATGGTCAAAGAGTCTTTAATATATTGATTGAATTGGCATTCACTTGGTAGAACTCCATTATAACACGGTGAAAAAAGTTCTGACGATGGCGTGAGCCGAAATAGCTATTAACTATATTTGTTAAAAATAATTTTGTAGAACTAAAATACATTGCTATTTTTTCACCGTGTCTTTAATATATCTTTTTGACATACTATTATTTCAACAAGGACTCTTTCAGATATTAAAGTACTGTTAATTTATTTAAAAAATGGGTCAAAATAAAGGAATCGCTGAAATAAACGAGAATATTTCAGTATTTCGTGATTAAAACTCGTCATCAGCTTCATGGATAAAGTATTTCAGAGAAATACGAAATAGATCATATTTTTGTTTAACTTTTCTTTTCGCTTAAAAATCAAATATTTTCTGGAACCATTAAACATGTTTTATCGCTTAAAGATAGTAAGCTTGCAAGAAATTAAGACTATTTATACGTGAATATATTTAAATTGTAAAGAAGTCTACAATAAAATATGGTTTTGTATCGGTTCATTCATGGCTACAATTCGATATATAAATAAAAATAATTCAAAATGCAATGCATCAATGTTTATTGACACATATTTTTTTATTGAATTAAAAAAAATGAATTTTAGAAAAAAAAACACTTTCAATATCAAAAATTACAAAATTGATTTAAGAACCCAATTCCACCGAAGAAATGATTATTTCCCATTCAATATAAGATCATTAATAAAGTAAAAATGTAATGAAAAAGTTATTGAAATAATCGTATTGTCAGAAATCAATTGGTGGAATACGAAAATAGATGTGTTATGTTACATAAACTCTTTCTCCATTTTATTAAAATAACTTTTAAATAATTCGTAAAAACAGGACATGCTTCAAAGAGAGTTAATTTGTATGACAATATTCAAAAAACATATATGCTTGTACAAATGATAATTCGTTAACTTAATGTGTCAACGTCTATTTTCGCCTTGTAGAAAAACGCACTCATCCTAGTGAACAGTGATATTCTGGTCAGAAGACAACTTAACTTATGTATGGTTCATAAAAAGTGTTCTAGAACTAAGGAGTGATATACATTTTATTTTTTGGATATTTTGTCACTTTATATAAATAAAATAAAATCAAAATGATTTACAATGTTTTAATGACGACAGGTTGATTTAACAAATCCGCTTTTTATCATTCCCAGGGGCCGCGGCGCGTAAATCCATCGTTAAACCACATTTAAGAAAAAGATGGCGCTGGTGTATTAATAATAAAAGACATTATTGAATTTTTGAATTTTCCTGTCATTAAGTGTACATTATTTAGTAATTTTAAGTTATAGACAAACAAGTACAAAAAAAAACGATATAAAATGGTCAATGAAGCTTGTTCATTTCATTTGTATCTTGTTTGGCGTATTGTAAAGAAAGAAAGTTCTTAATAAAATTCCAACATTCACTGACTGATTGTAGGTGAATCAATAGAAATCAAATGCGAATTTTGTATTTATTTCTTCAAAAATAGTTCAAAAGAATATGCAAACATAGCCTTGAATGGAAAAAAATATGCTGTCATATTCAATCTTACAAAAAATTCAACGATTGTTAATTGCTCGATTTGTTTGAACACATAGCTAGTTTTTGCAATCTTCTGAAGAAACATTATTCCTAAAATTCATCATTTAGAAAAGTTGAAAAGTATTTTGAGTGAGTAACAATCTAGCGATCTAGATACTGTAATCGGGTTAGCGTAACATTCAGTGTTCTCATAGTTTTTTGAAGGCAACAAAGGTAAATAAAACACATCTCCATAATCAATATTGGCGTTTATTGGCACATCAAGTTCAATATCGCTCAATTATTAATATTATCTCGAAACTGTCTTATTTGAGTAGTACCACTTTTTGCGTGAGTGTAAAATATTTTAATCTCATATTTTATTAAAAAACACGTTATTTGAGTTTTTATATTATATGAGATAAGTGAAGAATGAGCCTCGTCTAGGGTCGAAAAAATGGTAAAGGGGACTTATTCAAATGAGTGAAATATGTTGTGACGGAATGTGAGAGTGCGGGGAGAAAAAACCAAATTTTACCGAAAACGTTTTCTATTTTAGTTTGTAATTGCTTTGATGGTTATTCTGTGAACAGTTACATATATAAATAAATGTTTTGTTATTTTATTGGTTATATTTATAATTTTGAGACGTGCTTTGTCTCGTTGAAAAGCATTTTTCGACTATATTTATCTTTATGTTTATCTTTACATTAGGAAACATTTTATCTTATAAATAAAAATGAATGAGTCATACTCTATGATAAATTTGGTCAAGTATTTGAAGAAGTGTTCAGTCTTGAAATCAAAGATTTTAATATTGGTTAAGTTAGGTTAGTAGACCATAAAATGCTTTTAATGTGGCACTGAAATTTGAGCAAAAAACCATCACGAAACAATAAAACTAGAGCATGAACTTTTTTGCACGGTATTAAAGACAACTGAATAAATATCAATGTGTTTAATGAAATAAGAAAATATAAGTCACGGGGAGGTAGGTCAGAGTTACGGTTACCTCAGAACTAATCCCGTATTATTTCACCTCGTAGCCTCAGTTGGTTTAGGTGAATTGTTCTTGGCAGGCTCCATCATCATAAAAGTAAGGTGATTTTCCTTCTCACATATTTTTTGGGCTGTGGCTCATCTGCCTTTCATTACCTACCGTCACAAAAGGAAACGGCGTCGAGTCACTATCGCAAGTCACACACGTCGCGACGCCCATCCGTCAAAGCTTTCTCACGCAGAGGCGTCGTAAATTTCCCGCACGATTCTCATTCAGGCCCCCCCGCAATCATTTCACTACGCGAACAAACGCCGCCACTGTATTTTATTATCTATTAGGCAGGTTACACACAGGATAATACAATACACACATAATAAAAATAAAATGATGCGGAATAAAATTGTCTTTACTTGACATTAAAAAAATTAAGTCAGTTTAATGTCGTATTTTCAGATTTTGAAGTGTGCTTTGAATTTAAATATCGATTTTAACCGGAAAAGTTATAGTTCCCAAATAATATCTATTGTTCCAATATAAAATGAAAAAAAAAACTTTTAAATGAACCAACATATAATGAATGAAGTAGTAATAAGGCGCATACAAATTTAAATGTTGTGTTTAAAAGAAATTATATAATCCAAACGTATCTCACTGGAGAATTTCGTATGACAGGATCACTATTTGCAACCTTTTGTTTCTGCGTACCGAAGCACACGTGCAGTATCATTCAAATGGCATGCTCTCATTTCATTGACTTTGATTTCTATTTATTGAGCGTTTTGTTGTTATTGAATAGCGGATTAAGCTTTGTTAATGTGTAACGTTGACTGACTAGACTTTTGACTGACTGACACTAGAACTTTATTCTCTAGGCTTCTTAAAGTAAAAGACTCCAATACTCTTTCATCACATCTTTATCTCATTGTGTGTATAAGCAAAAAATAAACCTTCTCACAATGGATAAACATGTATAAGCTGACATGTGATCTAGAAGATTTCTTGATCCAAGTTTTTGGTAGACTTAGGCTAAAAATTACACTTGTAATAAATTATTCTTAACATTTTTTTTTCGTCTAGTAATAGTAACACTTAAAGTGTCTCCTGAAAATAAACGTATTGTAAATGAAAGATCATTTGAAAAATTTACCGTTTTCAATACGCGAATCTACAATTCAATACTAACACAATTTTTATCGAAAATATACACAGTTTTATAATGATGGTTGACGACGTTAAATTCCTTGACAGTAGAAAAAGGAGAATGAACATAAAGCTTTTGGTAGTACAATTGACGCATATTTTTTGTATAGCAGTGTACGAGTCGCCGTATATTGCTTACGATTTCCCCAGCACCTTTCTCCTGCTTTCGAGGATCAAATCTTTGGTGCGGAGGTCTGACTCGAATACAGGATTAATGTCTCTTAGGCGAAGTTAGTTCTGTATCTCTTGAGAGATTTTTAGTACAAACTGAAAGTTTTGTTGTGAAAAAATCACATCAGTCTTTATGGAAACTTTTCATAGTAAATATTCAACGGTATCTAGATTGTTCTTTATTAAATCCTTCTTCACTTTCTTTTGAAACATGATACATTCAAACAGTTTTATCAACGACATTATAGTTACTATGTGTACCCAAGTTTTTTAATGGACTTAAATTAAAAAAAAATGAAATATAAATAGATTGATTTATTACATTCAATTATAATACTATAATGTAAATTTATGTAATTTTTATAAACGGTCAAAGATTGAATACATTAAAAATAATATTCTTATGAGTTTGAACACTAAGGTATTATTTTTTTAAATGGTGAGTAAATGACTACATGATAGAGCCATTACCAATGGCGAGCTTGTAAAAAAAATATTGCTTTTGTTAAAAAACTTTATTTTAATGATCATGTAGCAGACGCGTGGATAGAAATATCATATTATACTAAAATCCTTCAACATCATTAACGAAAAACCTATAGATTGATAAAAGGAATCAATTTTCAACCAACGGCAAACATACAGCAAAGTAAATTAAATTGTATTTTAATTTTAACATTACAAAGTATAAAATATTCATTAATTTTACAATTTTGTTATGTTAGCAAGAGTAGGCCTTTGACATTTTACCAAATTTAACAATGTATTTATTTTGAATATCGTGATTAAAAAGCAAAACTGTTTCTAAAATTAACGGAAATAGTATGCCATTCGAATATTTCAGGGAAGTTTAGTCGGTGCTATCTGCTTGTTAATTAGGAATCTGATCGTTTCCAGTTTATTTAATTATAAAATGAGAAAAATTGTTAATTAATAACGGACAAAAACTATTATAACAAGTAATAACGAAACAAAGGTTTAAAATAAAGGCACAATTTGTCCATTTTTACATGTTAATTTAACAAAGTGTCAAGAAAAATGAATTGTCTTTTGTAGTCTTGCAGTTTGGGCTAAAAACTTGTTAACATTCAATCTTATAGATAATTGTTGATTTGAATCAAACATGTAAAATACAATGTATGTATAAAATGTTGGAGTCAGTATAATTTCAATTATTATAATCCATATCGGTCTATTTTTTTTGTATATTGAATTCAAGACTATATACTGTTTTGAATATACTATACTTCAATTCGCATAAATGTCGCTCACGTCATTTTAAATTTTGTACATATATTCACTGTTATTTTGGCCTATTTATTTTTTATACACAGTTACAGTTTTTCAGAAATTGAAATTTTGTTTCCTTTCATTTTTGATGGTTCAACTTATATTTTTGACCTGACTCGTAATGCAATGTTAATTTTTTTGTGATACGAAGTAAAAATAATTTTTATATCGTTAACATGGTTGACCAATTCCACAAAAGTGGTAAACTAATAAATATATTTACTGTCAAAATCAATTCAGAAAGACGTAAAGAAAAACCCTTTTCTAGATTCGATTTATTGTTGGCCAAAATTATCTTTTTTAAATAATGGAGATTTTTTCAATGACATTAGTTATTTGCGGAATCAGTCTGGTAATTTCAGTTACTATGCTTAGTAAAAATGTAAAAATACGGAAATGTGGAAAATCTCGATCGGTTCAGAATTGACATATAGGAATTCATACTTTCCCTAGAAAGTATCGTTCATTTTGTAGTTCCGGAAAAACACATATAAGAACACTGTTAAATAATCTATCATTAATCGTCCCTCGACCTATCATTTTCCTCAAAAAGTTCAAATAAGATTTGTCTTCAAAATATTTTACGCCTAAGTTAAAGTAAGTACGCCAAATCTTGTATACAAAAAAGCCTGATAAATAATGAAATGAAATATTATTTTTTTGGTTTTTTTCTTGAGCATTTCTCTTCTAGATAAGACATTTGATTGGTATTCGGAAAAAATATTGTAAATTGATGATTCAATCGATGTAAATTGCACCCTTACACCCATTAACCTAAGGTTGAGTAAGTCATCATTTATAGTTTTTATATTTTTCAAGAGAGAATTAATCAATATTAGTTCTCCAAAATTCTTTTTTAGATCCTACATAAAAGGTCAATATACTCGAGATTTTATCAATTAAATTTTAAATCCTTTTTTCAAAGCAACAAAATTAATTCTGCAGTAAAAATGCGCAAAAATATGTAAGTGACTTGTTGAAATTGTTTTAATATTATATTATTTGTTTTCAAACAAAGCATGCTTTGTGCAAGCGTAAAATTTTGATAACCGCGGCTCGTGACGAAAAGCTTTTCAATGGAGATTCCTAAACAGTTCTAAGAAAGCTGTCTGCGTACATTTTTTACTCATTTTAAATTTTTTTTTATAAAATTAACTGGTTACTTATAATTCGTCGAAACATAATAAAATTAAGATTTGTGAACGGGTTGAAAATGAAATAAATTAGAGAGAAAAATTGTAATATTTATTGTGTACATACAACTTCCCCGAAAACAACGCAATATTCTATTCAGATACCTGATGAATTTTGAAAGATTCTCATGTGGGTTATTATTCTAAGAATGCTTACATTTAAAAAAATGATTATTTACGTATCTATCATTAATAAAAATCATATACAATCCACTTCAAGTTACCCCGCAATCAACCATTCAAATTCTATTATAATATATTAAGTAAAATTAAGGATTTCGACATAAGTTCTTTTGAAATGCTACTTCATTTGATAAAATAAATATTACATTTCAAAATGGCATTTATCTCGAATGTTTGTCAGAATAAGGTATTTCTTTGATTTGAAAGTTTTCAATATTTCATAAATTAATAAATTAATTTGTGTTTGAAGTTTTGGAAAACTATAGAGTATCCTCATTATTTGTATATTTATTGAATTAACATAACCAAAGATAGGGATTGGTTGACTTATTTAAATGTTTTTTATGTTTCACTAATTTATTTACTTTATACGTTGCATATTAAAAGCACAAAAAAGTACTTGTATTAAATAAAAAAGGACATAAGTTTCATTTTTAAAAATGATTTTTATATAACGACAATAGCAAAAAGCTATTTTTAAAATGGATTATTTTTTTAAATAAAATATAATCTCAGATACAGATATCTTAAATGTACATCATACTTTGAGAAGCCGCGTTGAAACAGGAATTATTTGACAACGTTTTGTGACAATGGATATTTTGCTACTTCTTGAATAGTTTTGTTTTATCCTATTGTGGAAACTCGTTGTTACGAAACAACGGCCATTGTTTTGTTTAATGGTTACATTTTCAGGGTAGATTCTATAAGTATTAAGTATAATAGATTGTATAAATGCACATGCTTTATTAAAGAGTATAAAATTTTAGCAATATGGAAGTATTGCTGTATTGTTTCTCACACGAAACATATTTATTCTGGCATAACATACTATTTGGTCAATTACTTTTTAAGGTCGGAACAAAAGTATACTGAAAATCGAATAAATTTCTTTGATAATCTAAAAATAATCTTAACATTTCTGCAAGACTAATAGAAATTTATTATCCTTATGTTTTGGGGTAAAATAAGTATTTCTAAATATTTTTTTATATAAAAAATATTTAAATAAAATCTGTTTAATTAAAAATTTTAGAATAAAAAAAAATGGCTCGAAAAATTGTCAGAAACCTTATGTTAAAACCTCACAAAATTATCATTCTTCAAAGTTAAGAATGTTGAAATTTTCTTTCTTAATTTACATAAAGGAAAGCTCTTACGAAAATCGTATGATGCAATAACTTTGAAACGAGTGTGGTTACATTTTGAAGAAGATCAATTACATCGTGTTAACGTTATATCCAGGGTTTCAAGAAGAAAATCAGTCTTGCGTTACAATAAGAAAACAAACAAGATGTCAGTGAACACATATAATATATTAGAAAATATTTTTGAACATTGTTTTTGCTTCTATAAACCTTTGTGATTATAAGGTAAACTTTAAAACAGAAGTGTTTAACTGTAATAAACATACTTGAGGTAACACCATGAATCTATTTCGATATGCATTAGAAAATAAATGTTTATCTTTATAATGTTATGACAATTTATTCAATTACAATAATTGTAAAAATGACGCACAGATGTCGAAAGAATAGGAAAAAAAAATCTTAAGATTGAAATGGTTAATGTGTCCGTAGGTGAGTATTATATATTCAATTGACTTCCATGGTTCAAAATAACTATAAATTAAATTTATATTGAGATCAAATACATTTAAAACCCACTTGTAAGCTATTTAGATATTAACACGGTGAATAAAATGTATTTTGGTTCTACAAAATTATTTTATAAAAATAGTTGATGGCTATTTCGGCTCACGCCATCGTCAGAACTATGCTTAAACTAACCTTTGCTTATCTATATATAGCTGTGTAGAAAAGGTACACAATACATCTTCTCTCCTGTTTTAACGGCCTAGCTTGTTGCTATCACCGTGTAATAATGAAATTCTACCAAGTGAATGCCAATTCAATCAATATATGTAGATATTAATTATAAAACAAAAAGTAAAAATAAGTGTAGCTTAAGATATGGTCATTAGTCCATCCTAATTCACATGCATATATGTGTCTAATTTGAAATATGATTTACGATATTGAGGGCTTTAGCAATTCCTCTAAGCTTTTTGTACGAAATATTATGAGAGAGTTTGCTTTGAACATAGTATTTTATTTCATAAAAAAAGTGAATTATTAATTTTTAATTAAAAAAAATAGTTGATATCCATTGCAGAAGTATGTTAAGAGTTTCGCAACACAATTTTTCGAGAAGCCAATTTTTTATTTTTATTTTTACAGCGATATAAAAATTCTATTTAGTGAATGTCAACGTTATGCATGATTTCAGTTTTGAATAACAAATATAGCAAGTATTTCTATGGTGTACAACCATAAGCAATGAAGTGTTTTATGTGATGTTCGTATAAATTGGTAATCTAAGTATTTTATTCAATTTAACCGATCGCTTAATATCCGTAAGAATTTCAGGGAGGGCTTATACCAAAGGTGATTTTGAAATGAAAGCTTTGAGAAAAGTTTGCAAGCGATTGCCGATTTCGTTACTTTTACTACTTTCCTCTTTGACAAGACAATTTTCATAGAAATTCAAACGTAGAGCTTTTATTTAGTGTTAATCAAAAATAAATAATGTATTTTAATCTTCAAATAAAAATATATACAAACAAGGGATTGTTCGTATACACAAAAGATCAAAGCTTAATTGAAAAACGTGCCGGAAATAATATATTTGTTTATTACTTTCTATGGAATACTAAAGTTACAACTGATAACATTTTCCATAGAATAAAATTAAAATCGAATAAAGCGTTGAATTCTGTTTCTATCTCGTATCTGTACTTTCGAATAAATTTTTGTTGAAGCTGTTTTCCATCTAAAATAATACACCACATTTAAGGTGTTAACTGTTATTTTTTCGTGGAAAGACATTATATTTTGAATACTACGATAACTTATAATATTTCCACAAATCGATAATTAACAAGTATAAAAAAACAGTGATTTGAAAACAATTAACAGGCAATTGTACTAAACACCCAGTCCTTTTTTTACGCGAATTTTTACGCGAATTCGATTATACGCGATTTTTTTGGACGGCACCGCTCCATTTTTTTTCGCGCTTCCATCGTTTTTACGTAATTTTTTCCCCAAAATTGTTTTAAAGAAGAAATTTGTATATGATGCTAGGCATGTACGTTTCATTATTTTTTAAATAAAAAAATAGGTGTATTTTTAAAACTTAATTTTGTAAAGCATTCCATTTTTTTTACACATACAATTGCCAAATGTTAACAAGTGTATCGGATATTATGCGAATTTATGTTTTAGGGTGTGTAAAGAAATATAATGCAATTGCGTGAAATCATTTTTTTACGCGCCTTTTTCTGGAACCAATGTATAGCGTAAAAAAAGGACTGGGTGTATATGTACTTATGAATGAAGTAAAATAGTTGACGAATTAAATGTTAAGGATCTCATAATAATGATTTGTATTAAAAATTATATCAAATCAAAAATCCATTAAGTGTTCAAAAACAATAATGAAAAACTTATGAGAAATATTTTTAATAAAAAAAACCTGCACCATAATATTTTGGGGAACGAAATGCGTTAAATAATTTGAAATGTTAATGTTAGTTAAAATGATATGAATAAATTTTTATGCAGAGACGTCCCGATATTGAAAAGTTAAAGTTTTGATTTCTTGAATTTACTTTTCAGAATTTATATTTGTGACATAAATAGTTGATTAAAAAGATACAAGTAAAAAGATATTCGTTATAAAGGGAAAATCAAAAGTAAAACTATCTTTAGGCAATGATCAAATAATGTGTTTGTGACTCTAACGAATATGTGTTTGAAACAATTCCAAGTGAAAACATAAATGGAAATTTTGGTAATAAAATGGTGACAAGTGATTTTAAAGTACAGGGTGTGTGATAACTACGGCGAGAGACATGGGTCTCTCGAAGAAGTGGTTGGGCATCCTATGGCCCTTTATTTTCCTTGCAGCGGTGAACGGATCTGATGGTAAATATAATTTTGTAAATTTTTTTGACTAACAATATTTCTGTAATTTCAACCACATCTTTTTGAGTTCTATTTAAAAGACGAAGAGAAAGATTCCAGTCTAGTGACAATGAGAAATTTTGTGATATGAACATTTTTTTAAACTAGTATTCATTTTATTTTAAATAATTAAAACACATTTTTAGAACTTATTTCCACAATATATATTTTTGATCAGGACCGGTTTCGCTCATCGCGACCATTATGATAATGCTGGCGATGAGCGAAACAGGTCCTGATCAAAAATATATATTGTGGGAATAAGTAGAGTTCTGACGATGGCGTGAGCCGAAATAGCTATCAACTATATTTTTTAAAATAATTTTGTAGAACTAAAATACGTTGCTATTTTTTTCACCATGTTATAATGGAGTTCTACCAAGTGAATGCCAATTCAATCAATAAACTAAAAAATGCATTTTTATTTTTTAATATATCATGTCTTTCCATCAAGAAGTGACAGTTAACACCTTAAAAGTGATTCATTTTATTAATAAAATTTCAGAAGTTAACATTATAAAAAACTTTGTTGATTAGGCATTGATGACAGAAAGGTTTCCTCCTTATAAAGACAGGCAGATTTATGACAATGTCGTGTGAAAAAATAGCCACAAGTTTCTAATACTCGTAATTATCTATTTCTTTCTAAGAATGATTCCAATGATTTGTTCGAAAGATATATTATATCACAGTGAATATTTAAAAAAAAAGCTAAACTCGATTCATCTTTCGATATTCAATATTTAAAAGAATAATTACTGTAATATATTTGATCCATTGTGTTTTAAAACCGAGTAAAATGATTCTAAATTGAATAGAAAAGGTTATTTGAATTAAAAATCTTAAATTCATGAACTATACCCACGAATGCTGAACAATTAAATGGATACTAGAGAATCTTCTTAACCGCTTTGAAGCGGGGTGGAATTCAGGATCAGAGGTTTATTTTCTCGCCAATCACTCCACCGCACCGGCGTACGTCTCTTGTCTATTTTACCTAGCCTTCTGCCCAAGATCATTAATCTTTGAAGACTTTTTGATAATCAACAGACAGCATGCCTGCAAACAGAATACATCGTCATTAAGTTAACAATAGAATCTCACTTGTCTATTGAAATATACATACTCGATTTGTTGGTTTTGGTCCGAATGTGTATTGCTGAATTTGCTGCCAAATTATCGTATAATTTTATCAAAAATTCTTTGATAAAACATGAGAATAGAAAATCACGTGATACTAACTTCACAAAATATTTAAGCCTCATTCTAAGCCACAAAAAGGATATTTTACCATCGAATATTTCAAAAATTAATTCATTAATGTTTTTGTTGAATAAATTTATGGAATTTATCAGGTTATTTACGTTATATTTTAACACAACAATTTGCTTATACACGCAATTCTCTAACATTTTCATCATCTTATATTTTTAAGTATCAATTGTCAAAACACTTCAATCAGTCACCACAGTTTTATGACTTTTGTAGTTTGTGGGTTATAGTGCATCCTTTCAACAATATGTATGTTTTGTGATATTTTCTAAGCCACACGACGTTTGTTAAAACTATTTGAATATTACAACATTTTCAATAATGAACCTCGAATAAAAAAAACAAAAACAGTTTGAGATTAACATCATTTTTTTAATGTCTAGTTTGAGTTGTCGATTAGAGCATTGATCGTAAATGAAACCTCATTTACAATGCGTGTAATTTATATGAAAGTCTTCTTCTTTATTTTTATTTTTAACGGCAACTCTTATCACCGTGATTCAACAAAAATTTATGATAGTGTTATATGTAAAAAAATCAACATATTTTGCAACAAAATAAATCTTATTGTTATTGTAGAGCGGCTAAAAACACGTAATTCTGTCTTATTTTACTGATGGCGATTGGGTTGAGTCCCAGTATAAATGGCATTTTTTTCAATTTTCTAATTTGATTTCGAAGATGTGGGTATTACAATCAGATGCCTATTATCACTAATTAGTTTATATTTGAAGCGCATACTAGTCTTCTTTGAAAAAATGATGTAAGTCATTGTTGCAATGATTATGAAAACGGTGTATTAAAAATAGTTCCTGATGATAAATTTCGTGGTAATTGTTTTTGATGTAAATGTTTTATAAGAACCAATTAACCGGTTAATTGAAATTCTATTGGAATGATTATCATTCAAAAATATGTAAGACGTATTTGTTTTGTCTTAGTTTCATATACGAACACAACCGTTCCTATATAAAAAAAATATTGATTGGTTTGCTAAAAAAGATACGTACATAAGTCTCTTTTGTTTCTTAACAATTATTTGAAATAAAAACTTATTACACTATTTCTAAAAGTAACAGCATAAATTATTGTACATAGTTTTTTTCAAATCTTGATTAAAGCTGAAATCATTTTTAAAAGACTTGCAAAAAATAAAAAAAAAATCAAATGAAACGATTTTTTTCATGCAATCATCTGTATGTACCGTCAAGAATTAAGCTTAAATTATCATTATTTGTATCTGAATGAGCCAAATATTATATTCAAGGACTTAAAAGGACAAAGAAAAAAAAAGTTGACATTTATACAACAGAAATACGATTATGAATTTTTAAACGAATAACATAAGTGAACAATAATTAAAAATTATTACAGTTTTTATGCAATTGAAAAAGGTCTTGAAAGATTTCCTAAAAGATTTTATAAAAAATATAATAATGTACAAGTTTTCTTAGAAGTATATAATTTTGAATATTTTTATTTGAAATTTTAAAATTATCAAAGGATTTTAACATTGGTTTGTAAAAAAATCTGCTTCTTTTTTGAGGTCATTAGTGCTTTGAGGAAATATGGTAGTAGTAAAAATATGAGAAAAATTTATAGCAAAAGAAAATCAAAGAAACCAAATGTTTTCACGGGTATTATGTTCGTTATGGCAATACATGCTGAGTCATTATAGAACTATGTTTACTTTTTATAATGATAAGAAAATGATATGAGTATTTTATGGTAATTTGATGTATTTTGTTTACCGTTGTAAAAGAAAGGCCAATTTGAAAATTTTCAGGTCATCAAGTCACGTGATGTGTTCCAATTATTTGAATATATATTATCATATTCAGCATTTTTATCCGAGTGGTATCACTCGTTTTTGCAGTAAATTATAATAAATAGGTAATAAAATGAGATGACAATCCATTTATTGACAACGGTTTTATAAAAAATAAATTTAAAAAGAAGTCGGAGAAGGAAGGATAAGTCATTATTTTAGTGGGTATAAAACTGTCAATGTTTACTAGATTTATTATATATGCGAAAAAGTCAAGTAATTAACTCTTATATTAACTATGTTTTTTATTTTATGATTTATTTTATTAAATTAATTTCATACAATAAAAATTGATGACTTAAGTGGTCGCAGAAAACCTATCACAGCTGGTATCGATTATGTAGCTAATATTTAACCCACTGACTGCTAACGTATCAAACGGTTGAGACGGCTTTTACTGTGATAATAATTTATAGTCGAAAATATCCGTATTAAAACCTTCTTATACGCGCTAATTTTTGAGTTAAAACATTGCCTGTTTTTTCCTGACAAACTCAATAATAATTGTTTCAAGACAACATTAATTAATACATTTCTGAAGTCTTGGTATTGGAATATCATTTAAACAGCTCAGCAGGGAACGAGTCCGTTCATTGTTGGTTGTAAAATATTATTGTCCGTGATTTAATATGATTCGGTAGCAGTATCACATCATATGAATTTCTGCAGAACTACCACTTCTTGTAAAAAAAATGGTTGATAAAATAATCGCCTAAAAAAGAAACAGTGCCGCTTACAAAAACTGCAATAATGCAAAATCGCGTAAAAAAGTATTGAATGTGTATGATTTTTTTAAAACAAATGAATATGAAATAACATAATTGTAATACTAGAAAAGATATTTTGAGATAGAACTACCTTTTAAAAAAAATGAAACTCTATAAGTCCAACAACGAAAAACAGTATTTTCAACGAATAAAAAGTATATATAGGGGACCTCAAATAAAATGAACCAAATATCTGTTTATTCAGAGAGCTGTGGAAATAACCCACTATTTATTGAAAGCAGTAATGTCAAATTTGATATTTTTGTTTGGAATGATTGTCAGCTTAGGAAAAATCTGATTTTTTATTATCAAATATATCTCAAAGAAGACTTTGATTCATGTTTTTGGACATTTTTAATGTGGATGTAAGGAAGTCAGTTGACATTTCCCACGGTAAAAATATTTACCACGAAACTAGGTGAAATTGTCTTGTTTTCGTTTTTTTAAGTATCGTTAACCGTTCTTATATTAACCCAGCTTATAAGTCCTACGCGGGATTTTTCCGCAAATATCGGGTGGTATGATTTTAATAAAAACCGCAAACTCACATTTTTTTGAAATTTCTTTAATTTAAAATTTTTGGAAATTAAGCATTTTTCCATAATCAAATGGATACATATATACTTCTAACGACATGTTGTGTGTGAGTTTTAAATAAATCATATTGAAACCTTAACACTAAGCAAGAATTTTTGGTAAGACTGATAGAAATAAAGAAACATGAGTTAGAATGATATATTCTAACTAAAATATTTTTTTTAATATTTGAAATCAATAGGCTCTTAAAAGTGAATAAATACAATATAAATAAATCTGTGTTTTTCCATAGAAGAATTAGATATAATGAACGGGCGACCGTTGATTATTTGACTTATGGACATTTTTAGAATTTGTTGGTATTAAATAAATTATGCTAAAATTATTTTGATCATTTAAAATAAAACGTTATGAAAGTTTATGCAAATATAAAGCGTAGTTACAAAAAAAAAGAATTTTTATTTTAACTTAAAATTGTTCTTAGCAAAAGATTATAAAGCAAAATACCGATTTGCAATTGAGTATTTCATTAATAATTAGAAACTACGATCGATCGTTTAAATAAGGTAAAAATCATAACATTAAGGATTTTTTACTACACGATAACCGTAAACAGTATACATTTTAATTAAGCTGGTTACCCGATATTTCTATTATTGTACGTCACTATCAATTATAAAATAGACTATTTAATAGGAACAAGAAACTCTTAATTTGGTTGACCCACTTTGAGAAATATATAATTATGTAGTATGTAATCACACGATTGAACAAAAAAACAGTTAAAATGTGAGTAACAACATTCCCAACTTTAATAGTACATGCTTTAGTGTGTTAATTTGTTTAGTAAAGAAAAGAGCATAAACTTATTATTATAAATAAATAATCAAATATAATCTTTTCTTTAGCCGATTGGTCGAAACTACTTGATTTGCTTTTTTATTCGCTTGCAATTTTCAGAGATTTGAATCATGGAATGAATGTTTTTACAAATCGCATTATTCCAAAGTTTTGGAAACGTTTTGCCCAGCTTTTAGAGAGCCTCTGGCTTGCCCCTTGTTATTTTTAATTTAATTACCATTGACATTAGCTAACGGAGAAACCATTCGTTCAGATGTCGCAGTCTCTTATCTCGCTCCAAATAATAACTATATTATTTACACACAAATACTTTGCCATAAATATAATATGCAGAAATACTTTTTTATTCCGACCGCCAAATATACCCGGAATATCACTAGCATATATGTGTTTGATATCTTTTGTTTTGGAAAATAATCTCAGAAAATTGTTCAGCACAACAATAAAAATTCCTTCACACAAGAAAATCATCCGAGAACAGTAAAGAGCGTGCAACCTAGTGCTTGCAAGGTGAAAAACCTGTTTCTATAATATGTTCATTTGGTAGAGTTTGCCTTATAATGTATGATGTCAATTAAAAATATATCTTGCGTTGCCAAATGGAATTTTAATATGGAATTCAAATTGTTTTAAAACTTTGCATTTTTATACGTTTTGTCACTCATGCTTTGATTATTGCCTTTCAGCAACTTCTTGTACTTAAATAGACCAGTGGTTATCATCGGGGTTGCCCGCACCCTTAAGGGTGTGGAAAGAAATTTTCGGGAATGCGAGAGAAACCTATAAAAATATTTTGCGACAGTTGAAAGCTATTTGAATTTTCGATGTCATCGACCAATTGTTTCTTTGTTTGAACCTTGCTTCGCAAGTATTTAATGAACAAGCAAAAACATCCTAGCCATAAATAAAAATAATAATGTCTTATAATTGATATTTGGTAAAAAATGTACTTTTATAAATTAAAACATCGAAACAACTTTTTCAATGGGGTCCAGAGACCTATTTATAGATTCAAAGTTGTGTGGCTTGCTTAAAAGATTAAGAAACATTGAAATAGACCGTATAACTTGAATATACGACCACTTACACAAAGCACTATATAAATATCTGAATTCGTTTAACATTGATGTAATAAAAACAACGTTCATCATAAAAACAATCACATAAAAAATTAAGCACCAATAAGCCAAATCGATAAAAATCTGATTCTGGAAATATTATTAAAATAATTAAATGATTTAGATTGCTGGATTTCATAATGATTACTTTATGAACACATATCACGTAACGTATATAATAAGGCCAAATAAGGGAAACTTACTTCTTCATTCAATATTACTGAACTGCGCAAAATTTATTCCCAATATGTGTTGATTATATGATTAATTAAATTATATTTTGAAACAATATTTCGACAAGTTCATTCACCTTTGTCAATTGATTTTCCGATAAAAAAACGGCTGGTAAGTGTCGATGTATCTTTTTTCCTTTATATAATATAATTTAGGAAATTTGCCAGTCAGAATGATTCTAAAAATTCCATAAATAAAACTACTAAGTACTTTTTTTCATTTCCAATACTCCAACGCACGCCTAATATTGAACAATCTGTTAACCAAGTTATTTACACGTTTTTTTCTGAATATTGATGAGTGATATATAATATATTTGCCGCAAATAAACACAAGCAAAATGTGTGTCGACTAAGCGAAATTTATACTTTATGTATGAATGAGCGTATTGTGATTAGTAAGCTCTTTTTCATCATACTATTCTTTTCATTTCACTGAACCAAACATTTTCTGAGAACAATATCGATTCGATTCCTAGAAGTTCATATGATTTCCCTACCATAGAGCGATTATTTTGCCTATCGCTAACAGTGGTAAGTTAAGGGGATATTCTATTCTGAATTTTGAAAAAACTGATATTATTTTCGAATTCATGAATACGTTCCTTATTTTAAAAATCTTTAAGAACATGTTTTTAAGAGGATTTTTAATGACACGGCATGTAAGTAAGCCAGCTCGAAACTTTTCCAGAAACTTTAAACGCGTTTTTCTCGAAACTATTTTTATCGAGACGCTTACTGATACCTCAAGTTCTACTTAACCGACTTACTTGATATTGGGTGTGAACCTTCTCTATTTGGCCTTCTACTGTATTAACAAACAAAACAAAACTACATTTTTTTATATTTAAAAAAAATATCGGAAACGTAAAAAAAACTTATATAAAATGTCTTCATACAACATGTCAAACAGCGGTGATTTTTTTACTTCTCCGTTGTTAGGTCGATATGTTATTTATTTTATCGAAGACTTTTTGATTTTGGATAGCAAGAGAGTTAGAATTATGTCAACCAGAGCATGTCATTTTTGGAGATCACCCACTTTGTTAACCTGTATCTTTTGATATTTTTTTTTCATTTGATTTTTATTTTATATATTCTATGAATATCTGTTAAAAATACCTTAAATTCATGCCTATAGGCTACAATACCACCTTAAAAACTTTAAGAGTTTTCGTCAAACGAAATTTTAAAAAGTTCATTAATATTTCATAAGTTCATGAGAGAACCATCCGTCTGAAAAATATGTCGTATTATAAATCTTTGAATATATGTGATTTAAGTAATGAAATTTCCACAATTTTATATTTCAAATATCGGAATCAATTTCGTTTATCACGAGCATTATTAATTGATGCTCACTATAAGTGAAACCCTCTTAATGGAAAGCGTTGATATTTTAAATTATTTATAATTATTTAAGTATTACTTCTAAAATATAATGCCTGTAAAGAATGCCTTTCGGTCAAAACATCAAAAGCAATTAAGGTTATTTTTGAACATTTATAGTTTTCTTGGTGATGCAGATTTCTGTTTTGTATTCAAGATTTCTTCTTATCTATAAATTGAGCAAACTTAATTAAATATTCTACACTTCTCACAAATATGTGTTGTGTGTGTGAAAATCTACTTTCAAATTAATTTAATTATTATGATTTTTCGACATCTCATCGTTGAAAAACTTAATTAACTCTGGCTGTGTGGTGATTTAGGGCTGCTATAATCGTGAAAGTTTATATTTATTATATATATATATCCTTTGATAGTTTTGAAAGCACGTTGTAGGTGAAACTAATGCCGAGCAACGGAAAAAAGTCGTTTTCTTATGAGTAGCGATATTTTTTAACAACATACTTGTTACTCAAAAAAAGTAGTCGACATCTCAAAATTGTTTTTTAAGGAGTTACACTTTTTATGTGTTTTGTGTGAAATGAATAATATTTATATCGAAACTTATTGAGTTGTAAACCTTGAATATGAAGCGTAAATTGAGATCAAATAAAAAGAAGAAAAATTGATTTGCTCAATAATTCTGCCATAGGGTAAATTCGATAAAACTTTATTAAAGATAGGCGCTGTGATTAATTACTATGCCAAAACTTTTATTCCGAATACGTTTCATCTTTACGCATTTCTTTATAGATAATATAAAAAAGCTTGACTTTATCTATCGACAATTTTATGGAAACTGCGTGTAAAAAGCTCGAAAAAGTAATATTTATTGACTCAATAAAATAAAAAAATATTCTAAATATTAAAGGATTCAGAACGCATCATTTAGGTGTTATTATTCACTATTTAAATAAATCACTTAACGATTATTATGTTTATATAAAAAAGATTATGTTGTAAAAGCAATAAATTGTATACATGAAAATTTATAAAACTGAATTTTTGTCACATTATGAGAACAATTGAAAAAATAAAGCGATAAATATTTTCAATAGTGCTTTTAATTTACGATGAAGTCAGTGAAAAATGCATATTGACTAAACAAAACCGATCTTTAGCCTTTAATTCTTCATTAATGTTACTAATGTTTAATAATATTCATCCAAAAAAATTATTACATTTAGCAATTGAAATTATTCCACTTGCACTAAATTGAATGCAGTAAAACTATTTTATTTTCGCTGAAAGAAGATATCACACATTTCTTATAATTTATCAATTTCATTATTGTTTAGTATTATTGTACGCGCAATAAAATTACCAATACACGGATTTCTAAGCGTTTCATATTTTTTTGAAAAAAAAATTAGTGTACCGTTAAGCATGTTCACTGAGTTTGAATATTGTATTGAAATTTCTGACCTAAGAATGTGAATGTAAAGAAAAACTTTTTTGTTCAAAGACCGTAAGCACTCAGTAATGATGTATAAATACTGGAAACAGTTAAACTTTTCCCAAGTCACTGTTTATATCAAATTAATCCTTAAACACAGAAAATAAAAACTTCCAGAGTAACATTAAATTTAATAATACTTATAAAAGTTATAAGGAGAGATTTCAGGCACCAAGGGAAAATTTATGTACGCTCCTTTGTTGTAATTCTAAATTTTTAACGTAATATTTTAGTCTAATCCACTATAAACTTGCTGTTTTACAAATTTGATTGTGTTTATCTTTCGTAAATCGTTAGAATACTGTCAACATTGATATGTTTGGAGAACGTCTTCAAAAAGTGGTTCATCGGATTTATCCGACTTTACTAGCACCACCTGTTTTACATTTTAAATTGTAAATACAAATGAGATTAAACTCAATATTTCAAAAGATATATTAATTGGAAACTATCTAAAAATTAATTGGTTTCGAGTAAAGTTTATGTGGTGATTAATTAACAGATTAAATAAATATTTAAATTGGAGCACTCTTGGCTTTATGTTTTGTACTTAATTTCTCTTAAGATAACAATTTTTGGTAGAAAAAGAGAAGAAATACTGGATAATGTTAAAAAATGTACTTTATTTTGATTAAAAATTAATAAATTTATTGATAATATGAATGTCTTGACTCATTTTAACCAATTTAGTTTTAGCTCCTGTAGCTAAACGAACAGTTTTGACGTATGGATACTATTGTATAATAATGCTCTCTCTTAGATAATTATCCACCGTAGAGATAAGAATTTAGGTGTTTTCTTTGAATTATGATCAAACTCTGTTGTATCGGGCTAGAATCAAATATTTTTGATCTAAAAGTCGAGTTTATTCATATGTTAATGATGAATTCTTTCTTTTTAGATCCAATAGTGAAAGACACGGCGACGAAAAACCTAGTCCAGCAAGACACACCGTCGAATAATCTAGCTTCTGTCCTAAATGGGATTGATTCAGATGCAAGTGCAGACTTTATGCACATGCATTTTGGAACAGATAATGGGACCTTAGTCACCTCGCAGACTGGTTCCACAGCATTGCTACCGTGTGCGGTGCATAATGTCGGAGATGGAGTGGTAAGTTCTTCTTATGACTCTTCTGTTTATTTTTATAATTTATGATATCGACTGAAGGTGCTTGATGATATTCCAATATCAAATTTGAATTGTTACAACTTTGTACGATTCCACATGTTTTGTCACTAACGACCCGGGTTTCGTCTTTCGGCATCTTCAGGCATTCTATCACACGGATGCAACAGAACTGACGTAAAATAAACAGTTGGCATGGTATAAAAATTAAAGTTATAAATTACAGGTAAACACTTACCCCTAGGCAAGCAGTAAATTACAGCTAAAACAAATTTAACAATATTAATCTTATAATAATTAACACAATTGACTGTGATAATTTTCATTAATCATCTTGCTAATGAGTCATTCATGAAAGGGTGTTTTCAATAAATATCAATCAAGTAACATTAAAATATAAATGGGTTTTTTTTCTTTCATATAGAGAATACCTACTATCAAACATCTAGTGATGAAACATAAGAATTTATGTCTTGAGATTGTCGATTCATTGAACCGATCTCACATAAAGGCTACAACAAGGGGGAGTTAGGAAGATTGAGTTGATCATTGAGAATGAAGTTTGAATTTAATAACTGGCCTGTATTAATTTCTAGAATCTCCTGATAAAACAGCTTATGGTCCCCCGTGTCAAGTGTTTATTTTACGTCAGTTCTGTTGCATACGTGTGATAGAACGCCTGAAGATGACGAAAGGCAAAAATCGGGTCGTTAGTGACAAAACATGTGTTGTAACAATTCGAATTTGGTTTATTTTTGATTTTTGTGTAACTATGTACGGTTTTGGCGTTGAGGGTGTGGACTCTTAATGTAATTTTTCATCCGGAAAAACTCTTTTCGATTTTTTGTTTGTAGGAATGATGGTAATGTTTGAATAGGTTTGTAGATGTGTCAAAGTTGGCCTTGGTGGTCAGATTATAATTCACCAAGAGATTTACACAAGTAACGCTGTTATTCACTATATCACTAATACCCTTTATTAGGCTAGAGTGCTTCTAGTTCTCAAAGCTTAATTGTAACAAAGTGACAATAGTTGCTAGGTAAAAATATTTGTCTAGTCATCATATACAGTATATCTACTCGAGCTAAGGAACATGTCAGATCATTCAACAATAAAAAAACAGATTCACAATTCGCTAATCACGTTCTTAAGGAATCACATAATATGAATTCAATTTCAGCGCCTAAGTGCTTGCATCTTTGTAGTAAGGGTCGCAGAATGACGGCTTTGGAACAGCTGGAAATCAATAGACATCAATTATCACAAAGGTTTCTTAACGAACAAACTAATATATTATCGTCCCCATTAGTTCAACATATTATCGGGGGTGTGGTCTGATTTGATACCGTAATGACCAATTCTGTGCCACATGTAAACTTATTGTCATAGCCGCCTTTTGTTTAATTTAAAAATTTTGAAAATTTAGTTTTATTGTGAGAAAGTATCAAGCTAGGCCGTTAAAACAGGGAAGGAGATGTATTGTCTACCTTTTCTACACAGCTATATATAAATAAGTAAATGTTAATTTAAGCATAGTTCTGACGATGGCATGAGCCGAAATAGCTATTAACTATATTTAAAAAAAAAATAGTTTTGTAGAACTAAAATATAAAACATTGCTATTTTTTTCACCGTGTTATAATGGAGTTCTACCAAGTGAATGCCAATTCAATCAACAGATTGAGGTATCTCTAAAAGATAAAAGCTAGCCAAAACTTTCACGTTTTCAGAATAGTATTTCCACGAAAATCGCTAACGGTCCACTATAAATATTAATGGTATTTTTTGTTGATCATTGCGGTACAATCCAACTACCAAAACTTGATCTCGTTGTGAATAGGTGGGTCCAGTAATTCTACACGAAAAAATTCAGTTTATTATCCTTAAATACGACTGGTTCAATTTATGAATTCTGTATTAATAAAGCAACCGGTTTAATCGCTTCCAGCCGTCCTCCACTGGCCGTATTAAATTTCCCATTAATCAGTTTCCATTGTTTTCTTTCAAAATTTACGGACTGGCGTAAAAATGTTCCTTTTGTAATAAAGGTGGATAAAATTTCCTTTAATTAATAGTTCACGTAGGTAGATTTTATTTAATAAATTTAAAAGGGTATCACAAGAGATTTTTATAGCTGTCATAGTTTTTGCTTACGAAAAAATCAAATTTGTTATTTTAAAATATTGAAGGAAAATTTAGAATTTGCAAACAATGTTTCATCCCCTTCAGTGTAAATTATTTGAAGTATTTTTTTTCTATCAAAACACGTGGCCGTAACTTTTTTGGTTAATATATGAAATATAATTTCAACCTTCCGACAATTTTTTTTTTGACAACTCAGCTTGTATTTAATATTTTTTTAAATTTATTATTTTTTAATAAGGTTTGCTCAGCTCCAAAAACCTAAATTATAACAAGCTGTTTAAAAAAATTTATTGTAAAAATAAATGGAACATATTGATTGAATTGGCAATTACTTGGTAGAACTCTATTCAAACACAGTGAAAAAAAATCGTTTACGTATTAAACCATCCCCATCCTATAAACCATTTCCGTGCAATATGTAAGCTTGTTGATATAGCCGCCATTTTAGTTTCATTTACAATTTTTAGTTTTGTTGCTAGCAGGAAATAAGCTAGGTCTTTAAAACACGAGAGAAGATGTATAATGTGCCTTTTCTACACAGCTATATATAGATAAGCAAATGTTCGTTCAAGCACAGTTCTGACGATGGCATGAGTCGAAATAGGTATCAACTATATCTTATAAAAAAAATGTATAACTAAAATGCATTGCTATTTTTTCATCGTGTTATAAATTGAACAATAAAAAGTATCATTCAATAACGTATATTCGAATGAAGACAACGTGACAATAAGTCAAAAAACATTAGTTCATTATTGCAAACGGTTCGTTATTCGCTAAAAAATATTTAAAAATATTCTAGAACAGTTTTTTTTCTTACTGAAAGATTTTTCAACATCGACAACAGAATAAAGAAAAAGATTGTCTCAGCCTTGAAAGATACCATAAAAATGGGAGAGTCTGGTAAATTAACAATGAGAGTTTCAAGCTTTTATAATACATTTAGATGATTTCTATGTGCGTTCTAGATACGCCTCAAAATCTCATAAACATATAAAAATGATGTTTAAAAATTTAAGTATTTCATACATTAAATGTAATAAAGACATCATTTGCTTCTATTGTATGTAAAGAAAACGCAATTATTTTTCAAGCCGATCGCTAAACACAAATTTACAAAAGAAACCTTTTTTCAAGAAAGTTATATAAGGGATAATCGTACAAATAATTAATTTTTTTCAAATAAATTACCAAATCTCTGCACAGTGTAAGTAAGTTCAGTTATTACAATCAATTATTTAGCTCTTTCGTCATGTCTTAGTGAAAAGTATGCCAAAAATTCATTTGATCAACAGATGCAATGAGCAATGAATTTGTGCGATATATTAAAGTTAACCAAAGTTTGTTGAAATAATAACTGACCTCAGATGTTCGCAGGCAGTATTGAAATATTATACATTACATATTTATATAATTTAACAACAAGTTCAGTGACCTATTCTGATATGAACGTCTTATACAAAGGCTTGATAAGTTGTATACATTGGTTCGCGAACAAGCAAACCCCCAAATATCGTGGGAGTTTCGAAGGGTTGTGTTATACATTTGGTTATTTATAGTTGTTTATATAAAACTACAGCCTCTCAGCTGTAAGATGTAGACATTTCAGCGGTTAAATGTTAAACTGCTCGGCTCAAAATGATTCCTTAAATGGTTGTTACCGATGGTTATTGTTATTTTCATCGGCGCGTTGGTTTAGCTATTACACCATTGTTCCAGTGGCGCTCGGTTTATGGGTGAAATAGCAATATCACCATTATAATAGTTGTTATAATAGTGTAAGATAAGATCGATTGAAATTCCAAAATTTATCTCTTATAAAGTAAACCGATAATCACTAAAATAAGAAACATCGTTCATGGATATCATGTCAGTCCTGTTGTGCTGAGTTAGGATTATAATTTATAAGAATTAGACTAAACTGTTTTGATTCAATATTCTCTTATGCACGTTATTCTCTTACTCTTAACAATCGATTAAAAGCTACAGTACAATAAGCCCGTTAGCTTTTGTTATTAAAAATATGTAATCTGGAAGCGGTAAGTATCACAATGATAATTAAATATGGGAAAAACAAAACAATTAGAGCTTTTTCTACGGATAGATTATGATATGTGCAAACGTTTTATAAAAATTTGAAGCGATAAAAACTGTTGATGATGTCGTGATGTAAATAATCACGGAAGCTAAAAATAATAACTTATTAGTATTTTTTTAAAAATTGTGAACAAAAAAGGTTCTTTTACATTTAAGTAGAGAATTGTAAGTTTAAGTCGGAAATTATGAATTTCCGACTTAAGTGAAGCTTTCTTTCACGGGTTCGATAATTCTGACAAAATGTATAAGAAATATAGTTCTACTTTACTTTTTTTAATCATTTTTCAATTCAGATTGTTCAAACTGGTGATAATATTTTTATTAATGAATATAAAAAAGAGCTGCAATCATATAAATAAAATGACATGTAATTAACGTCTTTTAAACACAAATTCCCGCCACTGAAGCATCACCCTTGTTTATGGTTGTAAAAGAAGCAATCGATGTAAATAATGGTAGTTCGTGGGGCTAATAGCTCCCCCTAAGAAACCGCCGAGAAATATACTGCCACATATTGTCTGTCTTCGCCTTATTTATGGCCTGCAATGTATGTAGAAAATAATATATGTACGCAGGCACATACAGGCGTAACTTGCTTGTGATGTAATACTTTACTTACGAAAATTAACCACAGCGATATTTTGAAGGCATACGCGTACGTGTATTTTAAGGAATAATATAGCTTAAGCATTATCTTGAATAAAGTTTATGTGACCTTTAGATAATGTTCAGCTTTATCAAAGATCTTGATATAGTAATAGTATTATTCAAATTGTATTCTTTAGAAATATCTCAAAATGTCAAACGATTATTGCAAATGTTCAAGGGAAAAAATTGTGGTTACATTTTTACTGAGAGTGGATTTAAATCACAAAAAAACTGTTCTATTACGGCAAAATGTAATTTACTTTTGACTGAACATTAGTCAAATATTTTACTAACAGTACCAAGTTCAAATTTAATAATTAGATTTAAGAAAACCTTTTCATTATAATGCATAACGATTCTCAAATATGTTGAGTAAGTGATATTGATTTCTTAATTTTTAAAGCGTTATGAATAATATAACTATAAATTGGATAATAATTGAACTAATGATTGAATAATGCTAAAAAAGCTTTGAAAAATATGTGTTACACAACTCCTGTGAAACAATATTAAATGGTTATTTATTTGACAAAACAAAACAGTGCTTCCTGTACACTCGTATACTACAATTAGTAACAAATTTTCTTTTAATTATGATTGAAACATGTGGTTTTTAATACCACGAAAATAATCTTTATTCCTAGGTTGCTGTTTTTATGAATGAATTCGAGCAGCAATTCTACCCTTTCTACTGTAAAATATTTATCAAATGATCAATAATTAAGAAATTAAAAGCAATACCTGCGTAATATTCCATGATATTCATTTTTATTGTCTATAGATACTCATAAAAAAAACATTTTTAATTCTTATTCTTTCTCTCCATCCAATTTTTTTCAGATCAAGCCGATAAAAAAAATATTTTTAAATTGTATGACAAGATCTAAAAATATTCTGATTTTATATTCATTTAGCAGCTCAGAACAAAAGCTCAAATAAAAAATTTTATCAAGTAAAAATTAAGATTAAAAAATTTAAGATATTGATGAAAATACACAAGGCGATGTTTTGTATATTCAACGTGACAAGAAAGAATATGGAATGGAAGTTGAAAGGAGTTGCTTTTCTTTACTCTCTAGAGGCTCGTTTCAGCTCTACTCCTCCGGCTGCCTTTTCTTGTCAGATCAGTTAGTGATCCTCGATTCTCATCCTGGCGTCTCCGCTTGTGGTTTCAGGGAGATATGTTTTGACATTTAAATACTGACAAAAGAATTTATTTTCAAACTGAGCAACTGTTCAACTGCTACCAAAATTTCTAAGAAAATCTTCATCATATCTGTTTTTGATGTGGAAATTTTTGTGAAGATTTTTTCTTCAAACAAGGTGCATGCATGACTTTAGATAACAAGATAAGTTAAACTTTCAATCTGTCACAATAAAATTTATCAGTCAGCCATTTTTTCAACGTACTTATTAAGCCTTTTAATTCAATTTCCAGATAGATTTAATATTTTTTTGTACGTTTTGTTACTAACGACGTGGGTGTCACCTTTTGGCCTCTTTATGTAATAAAGAGACGAACTTAAGCTTACTTATTATAAAGTATTGTAAGTAACAATATTGTAATAAAATTAGTGTTGTTTTTAATAGTAAACGTCGCTTAAGATTTATTGGATGGTGTATCATAGAAATTATCAAAAGTATTAATTAATAAGTATAATCGATCACCAATGAAAATTTTGCTTGAGAATAATGTTTTTAAAAATAAAGTGCAAATTATTCAAACTCAAATATTAAGTTCGAAGATTTCTCTTCCCTAATATTCAGATCAGATTCAATTTTTCAAGTGTAATTTTAATTTCAAAACAAAAAAAAAGTCTTTATTGATTTTTTACTAAATAAGTGATAACGTTTTTTATATGAAATCTCAGTTATAATTTATTAAAAACTTCATTAGTTTATCATTGGTAGGCTCAATGAAACTGTAGGGCTTGTCCAAAAGATTTATGCCATGAAAAAATAAATTGTATATCTGTAGGCACGTGTAAAAACATTTCTCGATAAAATGTTGATTGAAAAAAGCATCACAATTTAAGGTTTAACGAATAATTTGGAAATGTGTCACCGTCCTATAAATAAAATTCTCGGAAATAAACCACATTTTTTTACCTAACGAAAACCATACTATAAATTTTAGGCTTTCAAGTTTATCTATTTCAAAAACAGTGATGTAGCACTTTACAAAATGACGCATCCGAAGGCTTAGAGAAAAGAAAAGGGTGCCTCGAAAACCTTCTACATTGTAAGATTACTTGCTACCAATTTATATTAAATTCAAAATTTGATAACAATTTTGTCAATGTAAAAGTTCAAAAGATCCCGACAATAAGCGTGTAAGAAAATATTCAAGAAAATTACTGTTTTTTAACACTATCAGTATAATTAATCTAAGGTGACTTTAAAAAGAATAAACTAGACTAAAAATCATGGATCATCTTAGAGAAATGTACAATATATCGATACTGCAATATTATGATGAAAAATCAAAACAATGATTTACGCTACACTGATCGATTGTACTAATGTGTAATTAATCATGAGTAGAAGAACTTACACAAAACCAATATTAAAAGTATTATATATTTGCTTTGTAATGTGAATATATATAACAATTTTTCATCAGTATTTTGTTGAGGGCTAGGCAAGAGTATTTTTAACTTTATTAGAAATCGTGCTGTGTTGTGAGGTTGTTCAGTCAGGATCGTTGATTCAATAACTGTTATCAAAATTAAATTTTAATTCATGTAAGTACAGATGAATATGTAAAATTCTTGTATAAATATTGATTTTTTTTGGTTTTCATACTTAAGAAGTTAAATGCGGAGCGTTCTAGACTTTTAATGCTGGTCTCGGTTCAACGCCGTTAACTTGACAGGTGATCTTTAGAGGGTCGAGAGCTAGTGGACTTTCCTCATTTGAACATTATCTGTTGGTGTGTATTTTCAATATTCGCGTAAAATTGTGAGAAAGGTCGTATTGGGTTGGCGTTGGAATATTACTATTTATAAAATTTTTGAGTATCAATTTCTTATGCGATTAATTGAATTGTCAGGAAATTGAAGAAATAAAGAAATGCACTATATATGAGTTGTTGGAACTATGAGCACTTCCATATGTGTTGTCACTTACGATCTAGATTTATCGCTTAAAATCTTCAGATATTCTATCATACGGATGCAATAGAGCTGATATATAAATTACGCAGACGCGCGTGTAGTGTTGGTTTCATTATTTTTCTGTGTTGTTCCTTCTTTATTTTAGAGCTTTCTCTAGTTACTTTAAAATGAATAACATTATAATATAAAACTCATGCCACTTTAATAAACTTAATAAAAATATGGCATATATATCAGATATTGTAACGTTCAATATAAATGTTTCTTGATCCAGTAAAAATGCAGCCTTATGTGACTTGCTCGTGAGACAAAAAGACGTTCTGGTTTCCAGTAGAGTTAAACTGAGAAGTGTTGAATCAGAGGAAAACAAAATCAGTCGAAGAATGACTTTCCAGAATGTGTATTGTCTTTTTAGTAGACATTTTAAGAGCATGCTTTGAAAACACAGATTTAAAAACGTAGAAAAGACAATGAAAAAGCTTCTCAGGTTTTAAAAAAACTTTCGCTATCAGTAATAAAAGGAAATTATTCACTAAAAAAAGAGTTTAAAAAACGACTAAATCAAAGAAAAAAACGTAAAATTTATGTTCAAAAAAATCATTACTGAATACGGATAACATTGTTTTTGAAAATAAACTAACTTTAATATTTTTGTAATAATAATCGACAAAATTATTGAACTTGCTAAGTGAAAGACGTTCTCATACGAAGCGATCATTTTTAAAAAAAATTCATTAAAAAATTGGTTAAATTAACGATTTCGTTAAGTATTGTTCTTGCTTTCAATCCCTTGAATTCAAGAAAATTAATTAACATTATAAGTGTTCAAGGAGTTTTATAAAAATCATGTTGGCACACAAAATGAAATATACGGATCGCTTGCTAGGAAATATTAATACTTTTTAAAGAATAATACTGATAAGAGAGAGATATTAAAAAGTTTAAAAATAGCACACTTGAATAAATATACGTATAAATTAGAACATTCCCATTGAGAGCCTGAAATTTTATCCTCCATATGTCAAGGGGTTATATAAATACATTTATATGTATACATTTATTTGAGCAGCTGTTGAATCATGGTAATGACTTTTGTTTAAATTTCAACTCAATCAAACAAATGAATAGCTTTTAAGACAGAAAATTTTCATTAATTTACCATTATATTATTATCTGAAAAAATCTTTTACCAAAATTACGAATATATTATATACGGATCTGGATTGAAATTGTAAAATCTTTTTATAGCTTCATTGTTATTTGATTGTTTGAGCATGTTTTGATAGTTTATTTCCATTTTCCAGGAGGCAGCAAGACGTTATTTATAACAATGTAGAAGATAAAATTTTTATATGATTTTCATTTTTTTAAGCATGATATCCTGAGTATTGTTATACCATTTTGTCTCAAATTGAGGTATAATTTGATTCATGTATAGTGAAAATTTCAGAGACGTAGCTTATTGGGACTTTTTTTGAAATCTTTCTAAATCTTAGTGATTTTTGAAAAATACGGCTGGCTTAATTGAACTTGCTTACAACCCGTGGTATAATAAACACGGTACTATTAAAATTAAGAGAAAAACATCCATCAATAAAAACGTATTTTTCTTTAATTATGAAGTAAGTTATAATTTTCTTATATAAACAGTGTTTCTGTACACGAGTTTTGATCAAAAATTTTGTTTGTTTATATTTCCTGAAGTTTTTTTTATATGGAACCTTATTACTTTTCATGATTTATTTTTGACAAGATATAAAACAAATTGTCCTGTATTAGAGCACGCGTTCAATTTTTCAAAATATACAGTATAACAACCTGTCAAGATTATTTAAAAATAATATTAAAATTACTTTTTTGATGATATAATTTTGGAAAGTGTAAAACTTCTTTGATATAAAATTATGTTTATCACATATAAAATTGGCAAAAAGTATGTTTTGTTAAAGGTATTTTAGAGTTTGAGGCAGAAGAGTGGGCTCCTAAATACACATTTTATCAAAATAAAACATTTTGACAAAAATTTACAAGAGGAATGTTTTATTATAAGATGTAACATTTTTGATAGGTAAATTAAGGAAAACAAGATGGGTATGATAAATCACTCGTTGTAAGCTATATATTTTCGCTATTCATAATCTTTTTTATAAGATTTTAGGTTTTCTAAATACTTAGCATTCAAACATAGATTCACGACATGATTGTTTTTGAATTTTAAAGTGTATATATTCTTATAAATGATATTTAGTGTCAGGGCTGGCAAATATTATACACCTAGGTCTCGTATAGCACGGTTTTACATAAAACGGGTGTATAAATTATGACATATTTTTTATAACACGCTTTTTATAACATGGCTTAGTGGAAAAAATTAATTAAAAGGAAATATTGAATGAATCCACTTCAATTTATGACTCGGAAAGCAGTTGCAGCGAGGTAGCTATATGTTTCATATTAAAAACAATAAGTGATGGCTTGGAATTGATTATTAAAAATTATTTTTTTATTGATAATCATCCTAGAATGGAAAGGAGTTAGAAGGAGGAGGAGGAATTACAAAATATTTTGGAGCCTCTTAAGGAAAGGCGTAGATTATACGCTAAAATCAGACAGTCGCTTATTTAAGATTTTTTTAAATTCAGAGTCCTCCGATGATGAAAACTCACAACCAATCTTTAAAAAAAGATAGAAAATTTGAACTGTTGCAATTTTTTATGATTCCACATGTTTTGTCACAAACAACCCGGGTTGCACCTTTCGGCATCGTCAGGTATTCCATCACAATGATGCAACAGAACTGACGAGGAATACCTGAAGATGCCGAAGGGCGAAACCCGGGTCGTTTGTGACAAAACATGTGGAATCGTACAAAATTGCAACAATTCAAATTTGATATTGAAATTCTATCAAGCACCTTCAGTCGATACCATCAATTAAATTAAAAATATAGAATTCTAAGTGAAAGCGATGATAAATGAATGGTTTATTATGTTATTTAGGTTTCTTTCAATTAATATGAAAATGAATTTTTTTATTTAAAAAAATAATGTACATATTTACATAAGCTATGTTTGATTTTTTTTTTTTAAACACAAACCGTAATTTTGTATGAACTTTAAGCCTTATTGATTTGTATTACACGAGGATATTATATTACCATGGATTTGTATTACACGAGGTTTTCGTAGAACCATATAACCGTGTTATACGAGGCCCATGTGTACTTAAAAAACAAGAAGAGTGCCATAAATCTATATATAAAGCTAATTACCCGAAAACTGACATTCATTATTGACCAAAATGCAGATATGTATTAAATATTATCGAAATCGAATCGAAAATAAATAGCGTTCAAACTAGGTATAGATGCCACAAAGAAATTTGCAGAGAGTGAAAATCCCTTTCCTTGAAAATATTGTACCATGCGGGACGATCACAAACCTGAATATAAACGGACATTAAGCTAATAGATGGATAGCTAAAAATTCTGTTTTATTTTTATTTTATGAAAATCAACCCTTAATTAATGAGCATTCTTATGATAATCGTGTAGAAAACATGATTGTTTTAGAAACAAATTGTCAATCAATGAAAATTGAAAAATTGTATGTCTATAGTTTTTTGTAAATAATTAATCCAATTATGAAATTATTCTGTTCATTTAGTAATAAATTACGTCAGGTACTATTTTTTATGTATATCGTTCCTTTATATTACGACATTCTACGGATATTATGAAAGTTTTCTTATGTAATTGCTTGAATTCCATTGAAGAACCAAAACAAAAATATTAGCCTGTTTATAGGTCACGTAAAAAACAAAAATTACTGATATTGTTAAACTATCGTCATTGTCTAGGATATAAAAAATGCGAAATTTGCTGAGTGCGAGAATAAAATATTCATTTTAATTCATAAAGATTATTTTTGATATAATTTGAAACTAAAAAAGACCGCCAATTTATTTTTAAACGTCTCTAAGGAAAGATTTTTGATAGAAATCAAATGAGCGGGAATCCCTTTAGCTATTGTTTGCCACTCAAAAATCGAATTTATTTCTTAAATTTTAATCGATATTATTGTAGAAGTGACATACAAATAGATATTGCCCGTACTACAGAACTTTGCTAGCAATAAGAAGTGAATAATAAAAAATCTGTTTTAATGTTTGAACAGACGATCTATGAAGTATGTCATCTTTTATTTATTTCAACAAATCTTACAAATTGTAAATTCATTGTTTTTGCAATGTTAACATATTTAAACATAAAGTATTGGAAATTCAATGAATACACAGCAAAACAATCAACAAGGATTGCAAAAAAAAGTCAACTAAGTAAGTTCATGAAATATCTACTTTAAATGAAAAAAATAGCATTCGTCTGAACTCACTTTCGTCCACATGAAATATGTCAACATCCGAAGCAATACTGTTGAACATTGTTAATGCTGTTACCATTGGCAGACTGGTTCTACACTTTGGAAGAACAAACAATTTATGTCCACGATTTCTTAAAAAAAATATCCGGAACACACAAATTGATATTATTAAGGATGGCAGAATTCTCATATTGGCCTCGAATTAGTCGAAAGAAATACGTGGCTAGATACATTTCTCTTCGACTTTTCAAACTATCTTTACACCTGACCAACTGAAAAGAACATTTGATGGTCTGAATTCGATAATATTTTCGTTAAAATGCGTTATTCTCAAAGAGTCTATATGATCAATGTTATCAGAACCAAATATAAGTAAAAGAAAAAATGCTTATTGTTTTCAATACAATACGCATGATACATAAATTTATATTTGATAAAAATCAGAATTTCTATGGCTACAATCAAGTTTGTAGAAATTCTGAAATTATCACGTTAACGTTGTCGAAATATTAAAGAGTGTGATATTAAATAACAGGCATTTTTTGGCGATTGATATTTAGCAAAAAGTTGTTAAAAAAATAAGGCATCAAAGAAATAGGTACTTCAATAAAACATAATATCCAAGATGCCCACGCAATAAATGTCTCATTTACATACAGCCGTATTTGGATTTCTTTTTACATTAATTTATTGTTGAGAATCTAGTGCTTATCACTTGCGTAAGTTCCATGTTTCAGGGATTGTATACAATTGAAAAAATCCTGATATTAAGTAGAAGGTATAAAATAAAGAGGTTTGATATAAAACAGTCGTTAAATAAATTACCTTCTGACCACTCAAAAGAGATACCTACGTTTTACGTTCTACGCCGTAGCATCAAGCAGACTCAAAAAGCACTTGTTAAAATGACGCTGCATCGGATATGGACGAAGCTTTAAACTTGTGCTCTCAAATAGCCCATTTATAAGGATATTATCTAGAAAATAATGCCCTGGTGGTCATTTGCGATGAGTAAATGGGGGTTTAGTGCTCGTTTAGGGGAGATTTTTTCTAATAGGGTAAAACAGCTATAAAAATATTAAGGCTCTAAGTATTCTTTGTTTGATTTGATTATTTTTTCAAAATAATATCTAAGAAGAGCTTGGTTAAGGTTATTCCTACTTAATTAATACTTTTTAATGATTCAGTCTGGTAATGATACAACATATGATTTCTTTTGTTGATTTTTGTCATATAACAATTGATTATTTAGTATTTTTGGTAGCGTGACTTTATGTCTCAATATCCTTTCACAAATTTCAAAGGAAAGTAACATGATACATATTTTTCTATCTCTTCTAGTATAATATATTTGAAACATTATACTTTAATAGAAAAAAATAAAAGTGGAAGCAAAAAGTGACAATGATGTGGTTCAAATAAGCTATTGAAAAAGACAAATATATTATGTACGATGGTATATATTATATGTAATATTACCTTTATTATTAAGGTTTACTAAAAATGCTTTAGTATTTATTATATTCAATGTTGTTATAAGTATGAAGTTGACACAACTGTTTATATTAACGTAAATTTTGTTCTATTTAAGGTATCAATACAATTTTTTTTGCGAAAAAGGGTGACTTACAAAAAAAGACAACTTGATGAGCACGATTTCCAAATATTACAAATTGGTCAGTATTTGTTTTGTTTATCAAATAAATCATTCCTGCAGGTTGTTAAAAATGTGGTAAGTGTAATAAACTGGTGTGCCATTTTTGTTATAGCTGTTTTGAAATAAGTTAAACACGAAATAATTTGAAATTAATAGCTTTGCTATTCCATTTGGTGTCATATTTAGTAACACACCAAGCGTAATAACAAAGCTATCAATTTTAATTTTAAATATAAAATGAACTTTAACAAAGTTACCGCCGAATCTATCGAAAAAATTAACGATGAACTTTTTTTTAAAGATTTTATGATAAATATGTGCAAGTTTAAATTAAATGAAATCAACTGTTTAAAGAATTTAGAGTACACAATTTTAACTTTTTGTTTAAAATTTAGAATCTAGAACATTCATTTTCAAAAAAGATTATTATTTTTTTGCTACAAAAATAGTCATAAAAGAATAATTACCTCTATGTAAAAAAATCAATATTACTATAAAATTATAAATTGGTTTTACTCCTACTAAATCAAGGGTTCAGAGAATTTGTTTAAATATGTAATACTATTTTTTAAAATATTGGTAATTATTGGTGTTCTGTTAAAACACTTAAAAATGATAAAAATAAAGAGTGGTTATATGGAATCATAAGATAAAGTAAAAAGAAATCTTCCATATTTTACTGACCATTTGAAAAATTTTGTCTGCTCGGAGTCTAAATCTTGGAGATTTTGAAATACCGAGAAAAAGATTTAAAAGATGTTTTGGAACTTTTTTATTTTTATAACTCATATAAAAAGTATTTTTATACCTCAAAAGTAAAACTCTTTTATTTAAATTGAGTTGAATCTAAAAAATATCACCATATTTTGTTAGCCCTGCATGTTAAAAAAAGTAGTTTTATTATGAATTCGAGTGAGGTAATTTAAGGATTTTGTAATAAATTGTGTCGTTCAACAAAACGTTAAGCTTAATCTCAGAATGTCAAATGATTGGGCATTGCTGAAGAATGAAATGATTAACTAACTACTTGTGTTGCTCGTAACCTGTCTTTATAAAATAGAGAAATAGGTTTTTCAAATATTATTTTAGAAGTTTTTTATATAGGAAAATAAAATGTTAAAGAATATGAAAAAATAAATGGTGATTTATGTGAGTGAATAAAGAGGCTTTTGTATCACTTGAGGCAACTTTCAGGTCCTGGTAGTATCGTGCGTTGCATGATGGGGTTGTAGGTGAAAGCTCAAGGGATTGACAAAGCTTTACGTGGAACTTGCCATCAATAAAGCTTTATACTTATCCTTTGCCTCGGGATATTGTTTCAATGACATCGCGTCAACGAACTGCATAGCCATGACTCGTGAAACCGGGGTGTATAAATAACAGCTGAGATATAAGCCGTCACTCATAATATAATATATTCGACGGCAAAGAAAACGAAAAGCGTACAAGAATATCAAAAGTGGCTTGTTTTCAAGATAAGAAAAAAGAAAAGTCGCTATTTATATGTGATGGTACTTTTATAAAGATTCTTTTTTCTGTTAAATAAAAAAAATCTTCAATAAACACAATTATCATTTCACTAGTGACGAGGGTTTATAACGTTGCCTCAACTAAATTTCTATGATGTTTTATTAGAAAGTCTAATTCAACAAAAGTATTCAATATTTTATGCTTCAAATAAGAAGCAATCTTTGGAAATCCAAAGGATAGTTCTGTTTTTACTATTGTCGTTAAATCAAATGCTTCGTAAATCAGGATAGCAGCATTGATATCCAAGAACAATTATTGATAAATTCATTGGTTAAAGTGTTCCTTTCAGTTTTGAATAATTTGATAATATGAATTTTTTGTAAGAATATTGTTTATGGCAACTGGCAACTGATTGAATACGAGTTATGTGACAATAGACTATTTTAAGCACCTAATAGAACTGTCTTATTTATTTCTTTATTTTCATGAGAATGATACTATGTTTAAAATAACATAGACCAAATATTTTCAAACGAAAGAGTCAGATTCCAGAAGAAAAGGAATCGATCTGTAAAAAACAAGTCTGCGGTTCTTTGGAACGGCGTTTTATAAATGGCGTCCATATTGGACCCTTTTTGATCTTCAAAAATTAGACGCGTCAAAGATGCCAGATATCGGTAAAGTGTCAAAGTTTTCTCATTTTTCTTACAAAAAATGCGTATGCTTTTAAATGTTCGAAATATGTTTTACGAGTCTCATGGAGGCAGTTAAAATCGATGTGATTTTTAAAGTATTTTTTAGACGTCGCAGATATGTCTCGAGACAAAGAAATTTCAGTTTTTTTTTCATGGAATATTGAAATATTGGCTGGGAATTATATATTGTATACATATAGATATATAATGTCTTGAAAACGCACTTAATTTAAAATCTTAGAATCATGGGAGAAAAACAATATTTATAACACAATGGCTTGTTCTGTTCGGATTTAACCTTAAAGTAAAAATTTAAAAAGTTTTATATCGAAAGCTCATTTTTCAAAGCAAAATATGCATTTCAATATATGTCGCCGAATAAACGGCGAATCATGACGTTTTAGAAACACTTTATTTTTTTCTGTTTTCTTTAAGTCCATTGAAAATAGAAAGTAAAAATTTTGTGAATTACAAATGATATTTGAACCGCTTATATCTTGTACAAGTTTTCAAATTAGCATTCAATTAAGAGAATTTATCAAACTTGGTACTGTTTTATTTTGAACCAATTAAAAATGCTCCAAACAAATGTTTTTTAAGTTAAGGTTAGATGCCACTAATATGAAATCAGTTTTGAAATAAATTCAGATCTTATTCAATACTGTCCCAATATCACTTTTAGAGCATTAACTGACACTTTTTAATAAAACGGCATCTTATTTTAAATAATAAAAACACATTTTCAGTAATTTTCCCACAATATGATTTAATATACAGCTCTAATACTTACGAGCATATTTATAAATTTACAAGTGACATAAAATATTTGCCAAAAGTCAATTCTAGTTCGTGTACAACCCGTTAGTGATAAAACTTTAGAAAATTTAAATAATAGTAATTCAAATTATAAATATTTAATTTATCATAACACGGTGAGAAAATAGCAATATATTTTAGTTCTACAAAATTTTGTAGAACTAAAATACATTGCTATTTTCTCACCGTGTTATAATGGAGTTCTACCAAGTGAATGCCAATTCAATCAATTAATTTATCATATTGACTGAAGGTTCTTAATGGAGTTTCAATATCAAATTTGAGTTGTTGAAACTTCGTGCGATCCCAAATGTTTTGTTACTACTGTTGTTTTGTTTCGGAATTCGCCTTTCGGCATCTTAATGGATTTTATCACACGTATGCAACAGTACTCACCCACAATAAACGGTTTACATGGGTTATATACAAAACGAATTATTAGACCTGAAGATGCCGAAAGCAAAAACTGGTTGTTAGTGATAAAACATGTCGAATCTTTTAATGGTTAAAATTTTAAAAATATTTAAAATTTTGGGGTACATACGTATATTATATGATGTACCAAAACTATCAATAATTGTGACTATTTTATAAAAAAAATATCAAGACTTTTTTTGAATATTTTTTAAAATTTAATGTTGAATGGTCAAATTTTAAATGCAAGTAATGAGGTGTACAACCCACATTTTCATCGACTATCAGTTATGCCTGGTATATTTAACAACTCTTGGAAATTTACAGGAACGATTATTATATCATTGAATGCTATGCAATAATGAATAAAATTTACTATTGAATAAAATGTAGACGTACATAAACCTTTTTGTCTTGGAAATACCGGGTCACCGTACAAAGTTGTAGAGTTACTTAGTGTAACACAATTCTCCCACGTAGCCGCCAATTCGGCGTGAGTGTCTTGTTTGACAGTGGGCTTGAGCCAGTACTCAACATTTGAGTGATTCCCTCAAACCACTGTTTATCTCTGGATAATTTGATCGCCATCCTGTACATCTACAATATTCCATATAGTAGACTGAGTTCAAACCAAACCAATGTGACGTAAAATCTGTCATGTGTTGTTATGAATTAGTTGGTGTGACCATTTTGATTCAGGACAGGAATAACCTCTTTTTACCCATTTTGTTTGACACATTGTTGCATTTACAGTAATTTTCGCATATAAATCCTTTTATTTGCTCCCAATTTCAGGTTGGTAAGTTTCAAAATTGGCTGTAGAGTAATAAGAAGACATTTTAATAAAAATTATGTCATCATATTCATCTGTCAAATATAAGATATATGACTAATGAAGCTATTATTCAATGGGCATGAATAAAACTAAAGACATCAATGAATGTTTGTTTATTCGGTTGATAGAAATTATTCGATCGATTATTTGTAGAAATAGTATTATATATGATATGTGAAATAACGTAAAATTTGGTTTTGATGATTTTTTTTTTGTTTTTAATTATTATCAAATTATTTATAACAAAAACACTGTGATGGTTATTGCGGTTGACAGATTTAGTAGTAAATGTTGCTTTAATTTATGATATCGACTGAAGGTGCTTGATGGGATTTCAATATCAAATTTGAATTGTTACAACACTGTACGATTCCACATGTTTTGTCACTATCGTTAGTTCTGTTGCACCCGTGTGATAGAATGCCTGAAGATGCCAAAGGTGAAACCCGGGTCGTTAGTGACAAAAAATTTGGGATCGTACAAAGTTGTAACAATTTAAAAGTAAATGTTGCCGTTCTCTTTTTAAAATGAAAAATAATGTTACTTACAAAAACAATAAATGAGTTTTTATTTCTGAATTGGAATATACTTTTATATTAATTTTGCAAATATTTCACACCGTAAAAGTTTTGAAGTATTGCAAAAAATGATAACTACATAGATATGTTGTACATTAAGTTAAATAGTTTTTCATACACAATGTAATCAAAATGTATGTGAGTTGAAAAAGCCGTATTCCGCACGGCGCTTAAAGAGCTTCGATTTATATATACATCTTAAAAAGCAAGGAAAAAATTCTTATCTCCCACATAACTAAACCGAAGCCATAAATCATCTGGTCATGAATTGAACCGCAGATTTATCGATAGATTAGAATTGTTTACCTTTTATATATGGGAAAAAATCTTTTAAAAGTATATGGGGCACACACTGACTGCTCTACCCCCAAAGCAGCGTGACGATCTTTGTCCCGAGACATTAATCAATCGAAATATATGGGTCATTGGATATTCAATCTCCAAGTAAGGGTCTTGTTTATGGATAGTTAACCCCTCGTGTTGCAAATTAATCTCGAGAGTTCTCCGTTCGACAAATAGTTTTTGCAGACCTTATGCTAAAATATGAGGTCATTTAAATAGGAAATGTGAAACTCCCCCATATTGGAAAACTTAGGTGCTATCCTATATGTGAAATTCAGTAAACGAGCTATTGGCATCGTTGCTTAACACATATTTTACATACAACGAAAATGCTATTATATATTGTAAATTTTATAACATGAAAACTAGAAGGTACTAAGTGTCGATTCTTGCCCAAGCAAAAGTTGCTATAAATCCATATTTAAATCACCATGCATGATAGTTTGATGACTGCTTTATTGTTGCTTTTGTTTTGCTGAAAGTCGACACTTAAAACTTTGTTATACCCAAGTCGTGATTTATTATCCTAGTATTGGATTTTCTTAAATATAAACGACAAGGGTCTATTACCAAAATATTTTATAAATGTCTTATATCAAAAGGTATGAATAATTTACATAAACAACTTAAAAATGCTTATAATTTAAGCTTTATTAAGAGTTGTTTTTTTTTTCATAAAACTCTCAAAATTCTCACGCAATCAATAATTAAAATTTATTTTTTGTAAACAGGTTTCTTGGATTAGAAGAAAGGACCGGCATCTAATAACAGTGGGTCTGATTACATATAATGCTGATCAAAGATATCAAGTTGTCCATCTGCAGCATTCAGAGGTAAGCACAGAAAAAATCTATGATATTTAAAAAAACAAACATTAGTGTCGATCCTGCAACCATGTCGTCTACAGTTTTCAGCGTTAACGCTACTGTTTCAGAAGTCAATCTCAATAAAATTAGTATCTGTTATATTCGTTATTCATTTAGATAATTTTTTGTTCTGCTGGAAGAATATATGAAAAACTTAGAAGATTTAAAACGGGCGATAGAAGAGCTTAAATTATATGATTTACTATATAGACTGAAAGTGTTAGATAGAAAAATGTCGCTCACAAATTAGGGTTCGCCTTTCAGCATCTTTAAGTACTCTACAATAATCTGTTTGTACTGGTAATAAAAGAAAAATTACACACAAAAATACTAATATTATTTATTGTAAAATCATTTCATCAAAAACTTGTAAATCGTGGGTATTGTTTACAAAATGATCAATTTAATTAAATGTTATTGTAATAAAATCAAAAGTTATACCAGAGATATATTTGGTCACCAGCCTTACCTTTTTTTGTGGATAATCAATTCAAACTATTTATTGTGTATTAGCTATATTGCGTTTGTGTGAAAGAATGTCCGATAGTATCGATTGACATGAATAAAAAACGTGTAGAACTGTTCTAAATTTCAATGATTCAAATGTAAATTGCATACATTTTCTCACTGACAAAATCTTTAAAAATGAAAGCTTAAAATATTTCACAACAATATTTAAAATAAAAGGTTTTTAATAGAACTTATACAAAGCATCCATAAACTCTATCATTTGAAGAAGAAAAGGTAAAAATAAAACAACAGCCAAGCAAAGTACAAGCCAACTACAAATCAAATACACGAAATGTTTGTTCAAAGTTGTTTAAAGTTAATTGCTATTCAGTTTTTTGATTACGTGGTTTGTGTATCCTAGAGACAGCGGACAGTATGTGTGTTTGCTTTGCTTTACAAGAAAGCTGAAAGAAGAAATTTAATTGAGTTTCTCTTTAATTTGTTTTTGTAACATTTCAACTATTTGTTGACGATCTTTTTTGTGAATTATATGAATGATGCATTTGTATATTCTATACGGTTTCACGAAAAACGTAATCAAAGCCGTACAAGAAGAAAATGTATTTCAAAATATGCACTGTACAAGCAATTGATGTTAATTGGGCAATACAGCAAAAAGTATTTTATGTTTCAAATAATTTTGCACCATTGATTCATTCTCGATGTGATTTTTTAAGAAATAAAACGCTCATTCAAAAAACAATGCAGGAAATCATTTACAAAAATACTTTGATAATATTATATATATCTTGTATTTTACTTTACGAGTCTCAAGACAATCGAACATTTGTGGGAGGGTTTGCGTTGCTACGTACATTTCTTTATTGAATATTGAAAGAAACCAGTACGCCATTATTAGTTAAGAATCATTATATTATATGTCAAAGATCATAAAATGAATATATATGAATAATATTAAATCTTTTTTGGCTGGCAATAGTCGACTTAGAAAAATATCGAAAATCATATTTTATGTTATTTAATAATAGATTGGAACGGTCCTGACGAAAAATTCATTTAACTTCAGATAATGGATATCATTAAATGTAGAAAAAATTGATATATTTTTGAAACCATGTTTTTAGATGGTTGTGTTTCTTTCTGTTACTATATGAGCTTTCAACGGGAAACATATCGCTTACAAACAACTTATTGATGAAGATATTTGATGACAACTCTTATTTCCGATACGTAGTCATTCAATTTTTTTACACAATGAGAATGTAGCTTAGGAAGTAGTATAGGTGGGAAGAAATTTTAAGACATCACAAGTGCCCATATATTCGAATATGTACTCATTGAAAAAAAAATGTTCTTACTGAATCTAGTACTATTTACATTATATACCGAGAGGAATCAAATAAATTTCTATGATTTCATGAATAGTTTCAAATAAAACAAATCAAACTTTTCAACATAAAATGAAACAATGCATGAATTATGCTGACGATAATAAAACGCTTGCTGTAAGTTTTTTCATTAAGATTGCTCAGAATATTCCAAAAGCTAAATGCACGCTTGAAACTCAAAGCAAATGAATAAATTACATATGTGCGGTAAGTTATATGTCACTCTTATTCATTAGTGTCAGCTTAAAACTATTCACTTACATAGTTGTTTAGAAACCTACTTCTAAATGTGTACCATACAATTGCAACATTCTTAGACATTTCAGAAAACATGTTGACCAAAAAGCTCAACATTTTACAGTGCATAAAGAAAAACTATTTTGTCAGTGAAATATGTTTTAAAGTGTTCTATTGTTATTGAGAGATACACACATTTGAAATCAACGTTATTTGTTTACTAAAAATATCAAATTTAATATATCATTAAGTACAGTGCAAGGTCTTCAAGTAAGTGGTAAGACAATCATATATTTTTTGTCATATTTCCGATGGCAGTTAGTCTTCTGAAGTCAATGAATAAGATTATTAAATTTCTTTTGTTGTTGTTCGAAATGTATTTGTTTGGGCTAGATTAAAATATTTATGAAGTGTTTTCAATACAATTATTTTGTTCTATACAGTAAATCCGAGAGCCTCTTGTGTTAGGGTGTTCATTTTTTGGAGAAATTGGTTTGATATAAAAGATAACTTCATTGAAAATCATTGAAGTATTTTACTTCATGCCCAAAAATATGGGGTAACGCCGTGTAAAAACAGTAGAGGCATTTACGTTTGAATGCAGTTTCAATTCAAATAATCAGTAGTCTGTTTTAATAGATAAGCAGGGTTGTGATTTGGAACCAATTTTTGCGTTACATACTTAACATGTATATTGTCTTTTAATTTAATGTAAAAAATATTTTATAGACCACGGCGTTTCTGTTAATTAAGATGGACAAAAAAAAATTTATTATCATAAAAGTATTTTAATAGTGACACATACTTTTGAAACAATTAAATACAATTTCTAAAATAGTTCGTCTTTTTTGTGTGATAACATCTTTTATTGATTGAATTGGCATTCACTTGGTAGAACTCCATTGTAACACGGTGAAAAAATAGCAACGTATTTTAGTTCTACAAAATTATTTTTAACAAATATAGTTGATAGCTATTTCGGCTCACGCCATCGTCAGAACTATACATATATATATATTGTATATATATATATATATATATATATAACATATATAGTTCTGACGATGGCGTGAGCCGAATATATATATATATATATATATGTATAGTTCTGACGATGGCGTGAGCCGAAATAGCTATCAACTATATTTGTTAAAAATAATTTTGTAGAACTAAAATACATTGCTATTTTTTCACCATGTTTTCACCGTGATAAAATCTTTTGACTATACTTTGATTTTACAATAACTGTTTTAAGTACATAAAATATTGAATCAAAGCGGTCAGTTAGTATCATGTTAATTGATCTGTACTAAATCTGCATTGCATTTGTCATATACATAAAATAATACAAAAAGATGAGCAAATTTTGTTTAGAAAATATCACAAATTATGTTAAAAATCAACTGTTTTTTATGTTGCGTATTTTTTTAAATATTTCATTAACATATGTATCAACCCTATACATTGAAAGTGGAATTCAACCACCCGATACTATGTGGGAAATGATTTGCTCGTACATGCAAAAGTTGAGGTGAAGTTTTAATTTGTGTTTCACAGGACTGGACACTGCAGATAAAGTTCGTTCAGAAGAGGGACGCCGGTTTGTACGAGTGCCAGGTCTCGTCGCATCCACCCGCCAGCATATTTGTCCAGCTCAACGTCGTTGGTACGTATTGTATTATACTGTCGACTAGTCCATTTTGAAATTAATGTCTAGTAACAAGTATTCTAATTTAGAATCCACTATATTATTTGAACTCTGATGAAATTTATGAGCAGTTCACTCTTCGTAAGAAAAAATCTCATACATGACCAACAGGACGAACAGTATTATTAATATAAAATATTTTGATAAATAAAGTAAAATTTTCAGTATAATTTCAACTGATCATTTGACAATAGTCATGGTAAAGGAAATCGGTGTTGATCGGGGTGATTTTAATAACATATAGTAGCTATTCACATATTAATGACAAATAATAAATTGAAAATGTTATATATGTAACAAAGAATGAAACATTTGAAATAAAAGCTCATCGAATAATCGGTTTTCTGTTATTTATAACATTTCAAATGTCACTGTAAACGCTTTTCCGTAAACCAGCGAGCGAACTGCTCATAAATTAATCAAACGATAATAAAAATACTCCAGCTCATATATTTTAAGAAAATCCTATTTTTTTAATTTACTTATTTGTTATAAATTATTATATTATCCCTTTGTAGTACTAAATGGATATTATTGTTTACAATTTGGTTAAATATAACTGTTTTAAAAGCAAGATTAAGCCAATAAAAAGTTTTACAATAAGTGTTGTTACAAAAATGTTTTTCAATTTCTCTTCTCAGTACACAACAGAAAAAATATTCAAACGAAATAAAAAAATTGTAATTGTTTTATTTTATTTAGTTTTTAATAAAACTTATTTAATTTTAGTTAATTTATTTTAAATTTCGTTTTCAAAAACACTGCAGTAATTTTTAATTTCAAATGATAATTTTTCCTATTGTTGTTCTGTCAAAAATATACAGGCATTAATGTTTTTAAATTTTAAAACGGTGTTACGTTTCGTTAAAAATTCTTTATACTAACACTAATCAGATTTTCATGGAAAACGATTTATACTTATTTGATAAAGACCTCTGTTTTCATTTGAATTTTATTGAAACGGAAAACTTCATAGAAATCATTCATTTTCATATCTGATTCTGTGAATTGAGTGGCTATTATTTCAATGTTCATTTAAAACATTAATCTTGCAAATTGTTATACTGAATACTATTATATATTGTTATCGCCATTTGAAAAATGTTTTGTTCACTAAAAACTACTTCACCATTAAAACATTTCGTTTATTCATGGAAAAATGGAAATGTTGAATACCACTGATATTATTTATATAGCACAAATTTTGATAACAGAAATTTTTAATTTCAATGAATTTAAGCATCCTTTTGTTACACGGCGAAAAAATAGCAATATATTTTAGTTCTACAAACTTTTTTATAAGATATAGTTGATAGTTATTCTGACAATGGCGTGAGCCGAAATACCTTTCAACTATATCTCATAAAAAAACTGTAGAACTAAAATACATTGCTATTTTTTCGCCGTGTTATAATGGGTTGTACCAAGTAAATGCCAATTCAATCAATATAGTCTTGTGTTATTTTTGAAATTCATATTATTTTTGAATTTTTCTTTCTTGAATTCGATTTTAAAATATAGATAATATGATATGAATATGACCGATGAATCTAATTTAGTAAGACAAGAGTAACCTTTCAAAATTATTTTGTAAATTAAGCTTTTACTAATGGAGTTTCGGTTCACAAAAAAAGTAAGAAACGTTTTCATGGTTTTTTTAAAATATATAAACTATTGTTATAATATTCCAATAATTTATTTAAATTTTTTGTTGCTTGGCTTTGACCTAGCGTGTTATAAATGCTAGACTTATTGAGTTGGTAGAATATGAAATTTGTCATAACTATTTCAAATAAAATAGGTTAAATTAATTTGATGTGCACTAGAAATATTATTACATAAAAAATCTTTTTTAATAAATATTTTAAATAAAATATTCTATTCCCTTTATGCCTGACAATATTTGTTGAAGATGAATGGCGACACTTATGAATAAGTAAATACAAAAAATACAGAACAAGAAAAATGATTTAAACTTGTATGTTTATGGATTTAGACGACAAACAGTCAAAGATTTAATTTTATAAAAGGCGAAGGAATCAAATTAATTAACGTCGATTGAGCATAACAAAGGAAAACTGCTGTTGTTACATTTTCATTGTGTTTTTTTTTAAATTTCAATTGTGTCTCGAATAAAAAATGTCATGTTTCTAGTAACAAACTATAAAGTGTTGCATTTTATTTTTGATTTTGAAGCTTATCAGTAATCTGATATGTTTATTGTAGAGGCAAAAGCTCAGATATCCGGACCATCCGAAAAATATGTGAAGCCTGGATCGGCGCTGCGACTGCAATGTGTAGTACTAAAAGCAACTGAAACTCCATCGTATATGTTCTGGTAAGAATTTTTTAACTCTTTATTTAACAATTCCTTAAAATTTTTTAGATAACCTTAATGAGTACCTACTTTTTTGATAAAGATTTTATTTAAAGTACAAGTAAGCTTGGATATCTGTACGATAATTTATTCTTTATTCATAAGATGTAAAAAATATTGTATTCTTTGAATAAAATTAGTTATGGTTCTACATTACTCATATTTAAAACATAGTCTAAAGTGAATTAGTATTTTAAATTGACAGTTCACAAACAATAAGAATATTTAATTTTTTCTATTAAAAAAAACGGTTTACTTTAATAGATGCTATGTCTATTTGATGATAGCAAAATGTATAGTATACCCACGAATTGTTAAAGGTGAGTTATATTTATTTATATGTTAGTTGATTGATAATATGTATATATATGAACAGATTTTTGAATTGGCTTTATAACAATCATACCCTCTTCAAAAAATTTAAATGTATCATTGATTGAAAAATAAGTTAGAATATAAAATTTGTTGTATGTTTTTTTTACGTATTTACCTTTATGATGATAATATCTGGATACAACATATTGTTAAAAGTATACTTTCTATAAAAGTTAAGTGGAGCGACCTTCAATGTTGGATGAATGAAAGTCTATAAATTACAACCAGGAAATGTCAAATATATATTCATGTATACAATTTTACTACTTCACTCAATATTAGAGAGTCCACTTTTAGAGAAAAGGCCAGATTTTGCGTTCCTGGTAAGTCGATACAACTTTACCAAAAAGTAGTCAAATTAATAAAACACAAAGAAACCTAACAATAAAGTATACGAGAAATGTTTTTTGAGCACAATTATTTTTTATTTTTTGAAATTGACGTTTTTTTCAGTACATTTAGTCAACCCTAAGATTACCAAAACATCCCCTCAACGAACCCTTTTTTCAAAGCATAAACAAATCATATTTCTTAGGGCCATATCTGTAATTTTCTTGCCAAAAGGTTTCCAGGTAAAAGCTTCGAGTTACGGTCAGTTGAATATTAAATTGGGCAAGAGGCAAAGAAAATATTTCGCCCCAACTGATTTTTTTCCCCCGGATGTCCATAAATATTGTCGGAATCATATTTCTGGCGCGATTTGTTAGGTTATAAACTGGTCCCAATGAAGTGGAAGGCTTTATATAAGATTCTATCGATGATTTATGCACTTGAATGTTTTGTTGGTTCTAGATTTAGTATGTTACTTGCAGGATGAAAATGTTCTGTATAAATAAGTAACTGTGTCCATAAAATGTTCAGTACTACCGTCGTTACAATATGGGACTGCTTATATTTGTAGCGGATAAAATTGTAATAAAGGAAGGTAAAGTTTTTTCAATGTTTACAGCACAGAATTGACTTAAATGTACAAAATAAGACTCAACAATTTTTATGTGATAAAAATTTGTTTCCCATATTTAAAAAATCACTCTGTTCATCCAGACAGTTAAGCCGCTTTTTTATTTTACAGTAGTTGAGATACTCATATTCTTGTTATTTTATTTTTTATTTTTTGAAGAGACATTAATAAAAAAAAACATTTTTTACAAAAACCAGTCTATTTGACGGTTCTTTAAAAGTGTAATTTTCTATTCGTTTTTGCGTGTTAAGACCGGGAGCTTCAAAAATATTGCCCGCAAACTACACTGTCTCATGTGTTAATTAATAAAAAATAAAAAAGCTGTTTTGATCAACTAATAGAAAGTGTTGACTTTATTACTGGAAACATATTTAAGATTAAAAATTATATAACAAAACCAAAGAGAGCTTTATAGGAAATACATTCACTATTATATAATGTATAATATGTAGGACATTGCAAAACATGTAAATGATTTCAAAATAAAATTCTTTACTTTGGTGTTCTTAAGAAAACATTCTTACTCAGAGGTATATTGAACAGGGTTGATTATTGTACGGGACAAGGCAAATATTGGAGTAAAAGTAAATTGAGATAAAATAAAATAATATATAATTGAATTAAAGTAGGATTTTTTTTAATTGAAGAAAAATATTAATTTGGTACATTATTTAGTCAAAAAAATACGCATCTCATTATGAAATGTTTTATCGTTCAAACATAAGCCATTTAAAGACATGCCTTAAATTGAACGTGAATAATTGTGAAAATATTTAATGACAAACAATTGACTAAAATGTTGATTTTAGAATAAAAATAAACCAACTACGATTGTCGATTAAATTTTATGTGAGAAGTTCTAAAATCATTAACAATATGTCATCTGTATCAAAATTTACATCAGGCGTAATCGTGCCAAAATAACTAAGTCAATAAAAATTTCATGTGACCTTAAATATAACGCAAACTGCCTGTTAACAGGTGTGTAAAACCTCAAATGATCCATTTCAAAAATGTTCTCATTAAATGTTCGAGGTGAGCATAAAATGTTGCGTTGTGTTTAGCGTTAACTGTACGTATATTTTCAGGCTTTACAAATATTTAACGGGTTTCACATAAAACGACAGTAATAAGAAAACAGATAGCAAACTGAAGATGGAATGTAAATAACACCTTTATTTTTATGGAAGTAATCATATACTCCTATCAGTTTATTACTCAAATGAAAGCATTCAAGTTTGCTTGAAAGTCAGTTCGGAAATGGGCGAGTCACAATAAACTCTTCACACGGTAAATAGCAATGTATTTTAGTTCTACATTTTTTTTAAGATATAGTTGATAGCTATTTTGGTTCACTCCATCGTTAGAACTATGCTTAAACGAACATTTGCTTATCTATATATAGCTGTGTAGAAAAGGTAAACAATACATCTTCTCTCCTTTTTAGCGACCTAGCTTGTTTTTTGCTCGCAATAAAACTAAATATTGTAAATGAAACTAAAAAGGCGACTATATCATTAAGTTTACACATGGCACGGAAATGGTTCATTATGGAGACAAAACGGCTCCCCGTAGCGGGTTAAGCAACGGTGATCGACATATATTAGTTTGTTCGTTAAGAACCCTTTGTGATAGTTGGTACTTATTGATTTCCAGCTATTCTTAAGCCTTCATCGTGCGACCTTTATTACAAAGATGCAAACACTTGGTTGGGACTGAGTTTGAATTTATATTATGTGATTCCTTGATAACGGGATTAGCGATTTGTGAACCAGTTTTTTTAATGTTGAATGATCTTATATGTTCCTTAGCACGAGTGGATATACTTTTACCCGTCTGTCTGATGTAAACGGATAAACATGAGCCACAGGACATTTTATAAATACCGCTTCTGTCGAGTTCATTAATTTTATCTTTACTATTTTTAAGACTTCTGTCTAAATTGTTATGGACTTTGAAAGTTACGTTGACTGAGTTTTAATTTCCTAATGAATTTTTCCACTTATGCTACCTAGGTAATTGATTGACTTAAAGAAGTGGTTATCCTGAATTGTGTTCGAGTAAACGAGTTCCCTAGCAAGATTTAGTTGTTTTTTGTATAATTAATATTATCGTCGCTATCTCGTAACCATTATTAAAGGCTATGTAAGTGGAATGTAAGAGAACTGTACAGAATTTGAATGGTTAAAGTTTCATATTGAAATTTGATTAAGTAGATTCTGTTTGTATACAAATATATGAATTGTTTACTCGGTTAACAAGCAAACAGTAATTGGATCATATATATATATATATATAGTATGCACGAATCTAGTCTTCTTTACAAGCTCCATAAAGTTTTAAAGTCGGCAGTTATTATATAATGTGTACGAACAAAAATTATTTATATTACGCAGTACCACAAATTGACAGTGAATGGTAAAATAGTTAGTTATTGTACATGATTTTGGAATGTTGTTATATTTAATGTAAAGTGTAATGGAATAAAAAATTATCAAAAAAGATCAAAATGGTGACATTTTGCTTGTTAATAATATTGGAATTTGATTGATTTTTTTAAATGGTAACCTGTTAATTTTTTCATAAATTTAAAGATTTCTCATTATTTAAGTGATACTCATTCATTATTTATTTTCTTTGATTAGCTAAAAATAAATATATGTATTTGAAAAAGTTTTAATGTTGTGTGTAACGTTTGTCGATCTTTAACGTTTGAATTTATTACCCAGCTAGAGTATTGATGTTTTTCATGAAATAATCGAATTACTGATTTTTATTGTGTGGTAATTCTTGCAATTTCGGCGAAAAATGATCAATGAGGAATCAATTATTATGTTTGTGCGTCCACCGGAAATCGGATGTAACAGATTTAGTCTCTTTATGCCAAATAAAATATTTATAATTGTAAAAGATTTTTTTTTTTACTGAACAGATTTTCGAAAAAAAAAAACAACATTGTGAAGAAAGAGAAGATGATGAAAATGTGTTAGACTATACTTGTCATCAAACGAATAAATGTGTATGTATTATAATTTATTTAATAGGTTTCACAATAGTCGCATGATCAACTTCGACATTGACCTTGGAGTGAACGTCAGTACCGATTTATCAGCCAGAAGCAGTTCGCTGGTAATCCCTGCGACGACTTCAACCCACGCAGGAAACTATTCTTGTGCGCCGAATAATGCACACCCTGCCAGTATATACGTGCATATATTTAACGGTAAGTTTTAGTCCTTTATTGTCTATTGATAAGAGCTGTACCCTTGTGATGGGTTGGGATTGGCTTCAAACCTCGGCAGAGGTAAATATTAAATTGAGATTTTTTAATATTCAATATACCCAAGGATAGCTCTGTCTGTTATATTGGTGATGTATACTCAGACATGTCTGAAGTATAGGGTGTTTTTTTTAGAGGTATAGAACTAAAAATAGAATAAAACATAAATGATTTTTTTAAATTTACATAAAATTTACTTTATTCAAAAGATAATCTTTTGGCATTATAATTTAAAGATGATGACTGGCATATGACCGCCACGGCTAGCTCGGGCGTAGTCTAATCTGGAGGTCCAATTTTCAATAACCTTTTTCAACATTTATGGCCGTATATCGGAAATAACGCGGCGAATGTTGTCTTCCAAGTGGTCAATCGTTTTGGACTTAATGGCCAGTAAAATCCAGCCAGCATCATTAAAAAAACAAATTTCTTAAGGAAATTGATTTTAGGTACAAAGATAAGAAATTAATTTTTAATATAGATTTGTTTACTGGTTTTAAGGATATATTTATTATTTAAATGTTTATTTAACAAGTCAATTTATAAAAAAAACCAACATAAGTATAATTATATAAAAGACAAAACTTTATCATAGAATGGAAAATAATTATGCAATAAGTCACAAATTATAAGGATAATCCATCGGAAAGTGAAATGTTGTATTTTTATCTTTTTATAGGTTTCTTTGAATGGAAAGTGAAATTGAATGAGTTTTTAAGTGATTTCAAGATGGTGGAGATATTCTGAATATATACTTCAAATATTTTTTAGGTATATCCAAAGGCAATCGAATAAACACCCGAGAACGTGAGAGTAACTTCAAGGTTTTTTTGATTTCATAAGGGCTATTGTGATCTTGTTAACGTTCGTTTTATTTTTTCTGGTAAAATAAATAATGCTGATCAACAAGCAAAAAATATCAAACACTTTTTGTTGACTCAATGTAAGTGATGTGTTCCCTTTATTGAATTATTAGGTAAACATTTTCTATTATCTTTCAAAAGTCTAGTAAAGCCTAAATCGATGTAACAGTATGTAAAGACATTATTTTCAATAATATTTTTTATCTCTGGGTTAGTTGATCTGTCGGGTAGGAGTAAGTTGATCACATTTTTCATTATGTTTATAATTCGCGAATTCTGAAACATTCAAAGTATTAAGCGCATTAGAAGTCATTAATTGTAATGCAAAATTAACAATTAACAGAAACACTTAACTTGCATCCATTTAAATTAAACAAATCAAACGATTAACTATTGATATTTCAGAATCCATTTCCCAAACGACGTAATAAATTACACAAACCAATCTGTAATAGAATGATTGTTCATTTTCTCGCTAGGATAAATGAGTATTATAAAATTTTTAAGATTTTTTGTTTGTTTCATTTCATATGTTTTAATCTTACGAGTGTCGTAAAAATCTTCGATGTTCATTTTGATTGAATTCTATCGTGGCACCATTGAACAATCATTTATTTATGGCTAATAAAAATATCATGGGAATCAGCCATTAACAGTTGTCGTTAAAGTATGTAATAAGAATTATTTTTGTACCACGTATTACCTTCTGAGGTATATTTGACCTGACGAGACATAAAGTAACTTAAATATTTATGACTCAAATTAATCCTTTAAATCGAAAATTTCATTGCTTATTACAGCAAGTATATTATGTTTCAAAAAATAAAAACACATTTTTAGTAATACGCCCAAAATATGTTTTATGATTAAGACCGGTTTCACTCATCGAATCGGTGATTGATGAAAACATGCCCTCGGTAGAAACATTAATGAAATAAATAGTGAGTTGAATCTTCAATTTACGATAAAAAATCATTAATTTCTACCACTTGATGACAGTGGGATAAATATACTTTATTTATAGAACTCCATTATAACGCGATGAAAAAATAGCAATGTGTTTTAGTTCTACAATTTTTCTTCTGAGATACAGTTGATAGCTATTTCGGCTGACGCCATCGTCGGAACAATGTTTAAACGTTATGTAAATAAAATGTTCACAATACATCTTCTCTTTTGTTTTAGCGACCCAGCTTATTTCCTGCTAGCAATAAAACTAAAAAATTTGAAAATGTAGATGAAACTAAACAGGCGGCAGTTTCAATGACCTTAAATATTAGACGGAATGGTTGTTATGGTTTATTACGGGTAGGCAATATTGTGTACCTTTAATACATAGCTATATAACTTATAATAAGAAATTATATATAAGAAAGCAAATAAGCGATTTAAAAATTTTGTAGAACTAAAATACATTGCTATTTTTCACCGTAGGATAATTATACCCCTTAGCTTATCCATTGTTTATATAATCACTAAAATTAAGTAAATTGTTGCCATCATTTAATCTATTTTTTGAAATTATAAAATTTATACAAAATAAAAAAATGTATTTTTATATATACTGTACAAAACATTCTATGTTAACAGTATTTACACAAGGTCGATGTAATTAGGTAAAAACATACAGAAGATAAATTAATTAATTAAAGAATGTACGCTTGGAAGCTCCAAACGAAGATTTTTATAGAATGTGTATTCATTTGTGTTCATTTTATTTAAATTACATTCCCGTCAAATGAAATGAGCTTAAGTTACCAAGGCATTAAAAAAAAATATCTCGGGAAAACATTTTTCTCATGCAAAGACTAAATTCTTGTTGAGCTATTTTCTCATCGGCCTATTTGGCAGGGTTGCCAATAGATGAACGAATATTTTTTCCGTTAATGTTATTAACCTACTTAACCTTTTCTTTTGAAAAAATCTGATGAAAGTCAAGCAATTTTTGCTTGAATAATTATATTTTTCAAAGAATTATTTTATTCAGTGTGATCGATTTGAAATTATAAGAACAGAAGAAGAGTAAATGTATGTTTTGAAAATGTCACGTGTGAGCACATTTCTGAATCTTTGAATCTCAAAAGGGTCTAATTTTTTTCATAAATTCGTTTAGGTAGTGAACTCAAAATAAGAAAAGATCTTATAAAAATGATCTAACGAGAAGAACATCTTGAGACGAGCTTTATTATACTAATTCCGCATATGGTGTGGGGAATTGAATGTACAAAATGTCAAGTGTGAAACCATTTGTGTTTTTTGAATTTTCACTACTCAAGAATTCTACAAAGATTTGATTACTTCTTGAGAATGTCACCTTATTCAAACATGCCCAACTTTATAGTAGTTGAAAACATTCTTGAAGAATATTCTATTATATCAGCAAGATTTTCGTTATTCATATTAAAATTATACTCTCATAGAATTGTACAATAGTATTATCGAAAACATTTTTTTTGCAGGAAAGCCATCAAAAGTTTTAAAAAATATGCTGAACGCAAATGATGTTATTATGAGTAAACTATTGTTTGAATTTAAAAGTATGGTTTTTCTATAAACGAGTATACAGGTATTCCTGATAATAAACGTAATAAAGTCATCTATTTCAAAATTTTACTTTGAAACATTGAATCAACTAATTAGTCGAGAAAACAAAGAATTTTTTACAATACTAAAAATGTACTGATTCTGTTTCATATTTTAAAGAGATAGATCGAAAAAAAAGATATATATGTTATAATAAGAGACAATATTTAAAGGTTATTTTTATGGATAGGTGGGTATCGATTGGGATCAGTTCAATTCATGTTTAGTATATTTGCTGATAAGGTACATTGAAAGCATTTTATCCGTTAAAAATTGTAATTTTTCAACAGGTGAGAATCCGGCAGCAATGCAGAGTGGCTCACAACGCGTAGACTCGTCAATTTCAATCTCTCAGTTCTACATCCAGATCGGACTGATAATGAAATCTGCTCTCTACTTCTACAGCTGACCTTTAAGCGTTTAAAATGCCAAATAAACAAATAGAAAAAATAACCCAATTATTTCAACCACGAAAAAGCAGTGGGAGATCAAAAAACAATTATTACTTTATAATGGAAACAAAAATCAATTTTGATTGATTTGAGGCTTTATAAAAAACCTTTAAGGTTAAAAGTGAGTGTATTTTATTCATATGTGTAAAATTCGTATAAATATTATATCTTAAAACTATGATTTTTAAGCGGCTTTGTATAAAAGTTGTCAGTTATATTTTTTTTTATTTATATTTCAAAACAAGATACACACAAAATTGAGCCAGATGTTGCCCAATAAAAGTGATATTAACAATTTTTTTAAATACTGTATTGTAATCTGTTTTTCATTTTCTACGTAAAGTTTCAATATGTTTTCGTATTTAATTTCATCTATTGTCATTTTCCGTGATTTTTTATGGGTAATCTTTTACATATACATACTTTTTAAAAAATAACGCTCCGAAGTGGAAGCATAAATATATAAAAATATGTAATTTTTTGTTAATATTGCAGTACTAAGCACACAAAAGGTACATGTAAAAATGGTCAACACTTATTTGTTTTGCGAAAATGATCTCATTTGTGATAGTGAGTAATTGATTATGAAACCTTTGAGCGGTAATTTTACTCTTTTATTGTACGCTTTAATTTATTTATGTGAATTGTTTTCGGCTCTGTTTTATTACAATTTGTTAACAGATATTAAGTGAAACGATGTATTGATTTATTGTCAAAATATCACTTTGCTATGAATGGATGAAGGCGTGTCATATAATTTAGCAAAAGCGTCAAAACTATTTCTCATATTTTGGTTTGTATTAATATCAATCCTTTAATATTTTATCAATTACTTATACTTGTCTTATCAGAAAAAAACCTTTTTTAAATAAAACGAGCAATTGCCTTTATTTCAAATATAAAAAAACAACAACAGAAAAGTTTTTTATACCCATATAAAACAGAGAATTTTAGTGTAAGCAGTTTGGCAGTTTAAATAAAACGGAATAAATTGATTTTATTATTTCATTTTATTACTAAATATACTAAATTAAAATTATCAAAATAACTGATATATTTGTACATAAATTCAGTGATATTGATTCATTATCTCATCAAAAAAGAAAAAAAATCATTACGTATAGAGTTTTATTTTTTTGTCAACATTTCACTCAATAAGTATTTTTTTACGAATCTTAAGAACGAATCTCATGTTTTTTTTTTATATAAACGAAAACTAGCTTCATCTTTAAAACGCGATTGTTTTATAATATACATGAATTGTGTTAAATTATGTTTTAAATTGCATTATAAAAATATTTAAAAGTGTTCTAATGTAATTTGTAAACAATTCGACTCATCAAATAGTTTGATATATATTCATAAAAATACATAAGTGAAATTGTCTTCAACGTTTTTACACTGCAAAATAATTTTTATTTACCAGGAGATTTATATGATAATGTTAAGGAAAACTACTTTTTTGTTTTATATGTAAGTTGCTTGCTAATTTGTACATTAAACACGTTTAAAGGTACGGTTCGGGGAATCAACTTTACTGAAAGACATTGCCAAGCTTTCAATGTTATAGAAATACTACTTTTGTATATTTGTAAAGATAATTTAAGCGAATTATGTTGGAAGCTCTATCAACTTGAGAACTTTTTGTCACTTGTATAATTATGTCAACTTATCAACATAAAAAAGTTATATTCAAAACAGTTAATATGTTGAAATGTTGGTAGAAAATTTCTTGACTGATTTTATTTTTTCAACATTTACGCATTCATTATTCCATTGATAAATTTCACGTAAAATTACAAAGAATAATGTATTACGAAGAATGTATCGTAAAAGTTGGATAGTTTGTTACGAGCAATATTATAAAATAAATATTTACTTTTGATTTAGTACAAAAAAGCAATATATTTGAGTTTATGAATTAAAAGTCCACCAAATACCATAAATTGACAATTAAATTAAACATTTTTTTTAAATATAATAATTTACACTTGTGATACAATGTGATATTTTTTCTATTTAATTTTCTAAAAAGAATGTCTAAATATTCGATATCCTCTATGTCTATGGTGAATAATACATAATAATTATAAAAACCTATCAATAATTATGAATAACGCAGGAAAATTGCTTTAAGTTTGTTGTGTAATTTTGAAATCATAAAACAATGTTTATTAAAAATAATTATTTTCCTACCAAATTTCCTCTACAGCGCTTGTTAATTGAAGAAAACCACAAGCTTGATGTGTTTATAAATGAAATATGTTCGTAACTTTCCCATTACACGATATTACGCCGTAAATATGGCGTGTAAAAATATGAGAAAGCTTGTGCGTCAGACGAAAGCGCCATCTGTACGTGCTTTTTAAAGCTTCGTATAAAAAAATGGAGAAAAAACATACGACACGAAAAAACCTGCTGGTTAAGTACGCGTCATTTGATGGAAAGATAAATCGAATTGGTGTTGTATGCATTTCCACCTTTAGCAATTTTAAACGAAGATTTTGCATCTTGAAGCCTTTAACCTTCTGACTGTTAATGTCTCAACTGTTGAGACGGCTGATTTTAATGTGTTGATAGTTGATACCCGAAATTATATAAATTTAAAGTGATAAAAACCTTCTTGTATTGCTTGATTTACTCTGACAAACTCAATAAGATTGTTTCAAACCAATATTATTCAATAAATTTCATAAATTCTAAGCATTGGAATATTCTTTAAAATGCCCAGCAGGAAACAAGTCAGGTATTATTTAAAGCTTAATAAGTCTAGCTCTTTTAATTACACATAATCATATATGCATACATTTGATTTCTATGCCTTTAAGATATAATAAAGGCAGATGGTATTATACGTAAACTGTTAATGATTAGCGTCCAGAAAACCATTAAGCGAATGTTATCCATAAGAAGTGACTATAGTGAGGCTACCGCCATTTTGCGGTAGAAATAAAGTGGTTGGCGGTGAAAGGCAGTCATGTAGGTGACATTTTTGTTTTTTTTCCTATAACTATTCCTTAACATTTTATACTCTAAGTGGCTTGTTAAAAAGACTTAAAATACAAAACGTTCATCAAGATTCTATTTCAAAAAACGTTGAACGTTGGAAAGTTAGTCGAGAAAAGTATAGGCGATTTATTTAAAATACTTAAATTATTGTTATATTATAACCATGAATGTTTCGGATGTCTGCGGACTTGTTTATTATTACTTTAAAATTTTCATGCTTATCGTGTAATCGTAAATATTTTAAAACGATTTTATTTTAAAGATAAGCTTACAACATTGTAAATGACAATTAAATAAGAAAATAATTTTTAATTATTGCTTTCATCTGTCCAAAATAACAACCATTTTATGCTTTGAAAGTATTTAAAATGTGAGTTTAGTTATCTTTGTTAATCACAATCCACAATAGTTATAGTCACAACAATTTTAGTTGAAACGAACCACGATTACCCAAAGAAATTTGTTATCTTATTGACTGTAAATCTGACAAGCATTTTTAAACATTTTTCAGTGTTACTTATAACACCAATTTGTTAGATAATTTTTGACTTTTGCTGTATTTTACAAATTTTCTAATAGAACAATCTTCGTCTTTAAATTTTGCTATTTGTAACTAATGTTGTTATATTTACCTGAGAAATAAAGTTAACGACCAAATCTAATTTATTTAAAACACATTACACCAAATCATTAAGATAATTTAAAAAAATCTTCATCGTCATTATAAATAAAAAAAAATGATTCAAAATATTTTAAGAGAATGAGCTATGCTCAGGGCTTTGGACGAACAGCCCTTATGGAGGCTTATAAACTGAAAATAACAGATTTCAACAATGAATTGAAGTTTATGTATTTCAAAAGAATGAGCTTTATGCGATATTTTTGTCGTAAACTAAGCAGGATGAAAGCTTGTATACGGAGAATCACAGGTTTTGAGTAAAGAACATTGTTGCTTGATATAAAACCTTTTGAAATTTATCAAAGTTATTTACCAAACTATTTAAAGATTTAACGTTTATTTTATAATCAAAAATTACATTATTTCGTTGAATAAAATCTATTTCTGCCAGTAATTTATAAACTTATTACGGCGTAACATTTTGTCGTGTGGAATCAAGCTGAAAATATATCGTGGATTTAAAGTGTTTTTTCAAGAAATCGAATTTTTATTTTTAATATTGGCTTAAAAATTTGCATATGTCAAATTCAAAGAAGCTTAAAAACGTCGTATAAATTTACAGTCATCTAACGTGGCGCACTGCATCACATTTATGGTATATTCATTATTTGACTCGAGCAATAAATTCTAGCCTTATGGCACTCGTAAAATCGCACTAAAACCTCTTTACCTGGGAAGAAGGAAGCCGAGTTGTAATAAACAGTAAACAAGTGGAATGACTGCATGATACTCTTCACTCGCTCGCATATTTGGCTGTCTGAAAATTGCGGAGCACCTGCTGTTTACATCAATTATGGCAGATTTCATGCATAGCTTGCTAACTAGTGTAGGACGTGTCATGAATAGTAACTTGTATTATATTTTCGTGAAATTAATTCCGGAAAACGAAAATTTTTCATTTGCCACTTTTACGTTACAAAATTTGTTTCGTTTATGAATATTTAGCCGAATATATTGAAATGCCGTTGCCATTGCTTTTAATGGTGAATCATGAAATTGTATTCACATTCATTGTTATTGAGTTCTTTCTACGCGTATCATCTCAAAAGTAAGTATAATTTTTATATGCGAGAATAAAATGTATTGCTGCAGCTATGAATAATTTGCTTAAGCGACTTATTATGTTGAATTGCTATTTCTTACTAACCTCACCATATTTTTTTAAAGAAAGATAGCAAAATAAATACATTGAAGATTTATTTATTTTGATATATGATAAGTTGCATAGTAATTATTATACTTGCTACTACGAAAGATTTTCATATTTTGAAAAATAAAGTGAGTTTCAACTCAGTTAGAGATGATTGAACAAATGTATCAAAAATATTATTTTTGTTATACTGCAATGTATGCGAAGTTAAAAAAATCTTTAAGCATTAACTCATTTTCAACAGTTTGAAAAGATTCGTGCCTTAAAATCATCTTATTATTTAGAGCATTCTCATTATTTTCAGTTTTCAATTAAAATTTAAAAAATAATATGTGAAACATAAATTCAATGATCTTTACAAGAAGCTTTCAATTTTATTTAATGATATTCCATTAAATATACTCTTCCATGATAGGTTGTTAAAAAATAATTAACGAAGGTGTGCAGGATGTTAAAATGATTTGCATTTTAGAACATGAAATATTTTCATAAAAAAATATTACTTGTTCTAAGCTAATATTATTTTTTTTATTATTGCAAATAATTTCAAGAAAACATTTTATTCATCTGAATTGATATGTTGGCATTTTTGATCTTTAAATTAGTAAAATGTTGATTTCCCGAAAAATGTACAAATTGGAACTCGGATAAAAATTATAACTGATTTATGTTTTATAGTAGGAGACTTGTCATATCAAACCATGTGTAAAAAAAAAATTCATGCTACATTTATGATGTCTTATAGAATTATGTTATAGATAGGTAGTTATTTAATTGTACTTTCTGTAAAATGGGTAATATTATACAAAATACCATTCAATTAGAATCAATGTTGATTTTACATATTCGGAATTAATTTAATTTGTATGTTTATATTTCTAACCTAAAAAATATAAAGCACTATTCAAGTAATTGGACAAAACAAAGGATTCGTGTATCAACCAATAAAGAAGAACTCTAATGAAAAATAAAACTAAATAAACGAAAATCGACTCGGAGAGGAACAAGGAAAACAATCATTTTTACATTTAAACATTTCAAATCTTAAGAAAAATATAAAAAAACGAATTGAAATTAACTTTATAAGTAGTAAATAAAGTTCAGTGTCAGAAGCTATATTAAAAAAATCAGAAACCTTTGATGAAAAAATATTGATTGTGTCTCAGTTAAAAATAGCAAATGATTTATGTTTCGCTAAAAAATATTTAAGAAAGAAGAATAACGTTCTTTTTTCTGTCAAGTTTTGCCAAATAATAATGATAAATTTCACATGCTTACAATCATTGAAAAAAAAATATATTTATGTAATTTTAAAATGCTGTCAACAGCTATTGCAGGAAATAATGAGACATTTATTTATGAATAAACAAAGATTTTTAGCTTCTGTAACAAAAACACTAAATATTGAATAATATCTTTTGGAAATGACTTTCGATTTGTAGAGAAGCATTGATTTACTGTTAATTTCTTTCAATCTTTACTTATAAGATTGCTATATATATTATTGTAAATGTCATTATTCTTTTAAAATGTCCATTTACTCGATTCACATATTCATACAAAGGTAAGAATAATTATTATGAAACCTTTTTACTCGAAAAAATATGAATCACCAAAATGTAAAGTGTCACTATCCGAATGAAAATAATTTTGGTATTCATGAATGTAAATAAATTGTATATAGGATATTATTTTAGTGTTTAGACTAAATTAAAATATTTAATATACTCATCATTGTAGAACCACATAAAAATAAATAAATAACTAATGTAAATACAACAAAATATTTGTAAATAATTAGATTAAAAATAATTATAAAGTATTTAATACAAAAACGTCATTTAAAGTAGGTTACAGTTATTTAACATATAAATAGAACTTTCTTATTGTTTCTTAAAACCTTTTACTTATTTTACAAAAATATATTACATTAAAATATTATAAGTGACAATTAATATAATAAAAGATCATTTTTTATGTGTTTATTTCGTAGAAAAAAAAATATTATTTGATTAGGGTTATCAAAAATGAAACGCACTTAATCCAATTTATCTTTACTGTGATTGATAAATAATTAAATTATAATTCTGTGATTACTGTATAAAAATATATGTATGAATATCATATGGAGTGTTTTTTATTTTGTATCCAAAACATGTTTTGTTTAATTTTGTTGTCATTTAAGTATTGGCATCCTGTCGACGTGTGAAAACCATTATCTCTGGCAATGAGTCATCCGTTATGTATTCACAGTCCAGCCTACAGACGTTTTCATTCTGCTTTAACATGCACCCCGTTTCGATTCAGGGGTTTATTGTTAGTAAGGAAACTACTTCGAAAGATAAGGTAAATGTTTACGCCTGTTCTTATAATAACTATCAACAATATATCTTTTGACGAAATGTTCTTAAGTGAAAAGATAGATTAAACTAAATTTTAAGACTCATCAGATATCATGATATATGGAATGATTATTTTGTAGATAGATAACTCTTTTATATTTTCCCACTAATGTTAAAAATAAATATTTGTCCAAATGTCGAAGGACATTCAAAAGAACAAAAAACCGTACAATATATTAATGGTATCCTCAAACTGAGCTTAGTTTTTCAATTAAAGAATTACTTCCTAAAGCTTTGAAGGTGTTAACTGCCACTTCTTGTTGGAAAGACATGCTATTTTAAATAATAAAAACACATTGAAAACGATTGATGATATATCCCTGACGAAGTTAGTCAGCTTACTTGTACAAAAAAGTCAATGTAACGACTCCTTCATCATTGGAAAAGTTAGAATTTATTTTTAATTAATTGAAATAATTTAGAAATAGTAAACTTTTTAGAGTGAAACGATGCTAAGATTTCACAAGAGGTATGTAAAATAATTGCGTATGGAAAAAGGAAATCGTATATCAATATGTTTTTTCCAGTATTTGAACTATTAACAAAAATAATGAAAAAGCCTATGAGCAATAGGTCAGGATTGCATTCTATCCTCGATAAATTTATTTATGTCAAATGTTAAATGATGATGTTAATGAGTTAAAATACAATTTCAATCTGCTAAGCACTGAAGCGACTGGAACAATGAATATTGCTTTGGTATAGCTATCATGGTATAATATATCAACGATTTATTATGATTTGATAAACTGAATACATTTATAAGGATATGAACTCTACTTCCGTACATGAACAGAGTGTTTTTTAGAGGCTTATTAATAAGTATATGCACGTGATTTAGTAATTGCGTCAGCATGGCGTGTTTATAATTTTACAACACTAGCGTAGTAAATGGATGTAATTTTTGATGGATTACAGTCAGTGAGAGATTACGTGATAACTACTGTTTATATGTCTTCAAATTTTTTGATTTATAGTCAGTTCAAGTTCTAGTTATAAATTTGAAATATAAAACGATAAATAAAGCGTTTCTATTTGATTGCGTCATAACATTACTATTTTGTGATTCTGTATGAAAATGATTGTCAGCTGATAAAGGAACGTGTAAATCGACAGTTGGAGGTGTGTATGCACTTTGATGGAAAAATGAATCGATAAATTCACATAAGAGTTTTATTTCGTTTACTCGGAAACAAGTCGATGGTACTTTGAAAGTCGAATGATATTTTTACGGATTTTGTCACTCACAATCAGGGTTTCATCTTGCAACATATTGTGCATAATGAGTATTCTGTCACACGAATACAATACAACTAAAAATAGGCCAAAAAACTATCGCTGGATTACTACAACGGATGGCGGTGTGATGCAAACATTTCGATTGGGATATCTTTGTATATTAATAAAGATTATATTACACGATATAACTGATTTATAATCAAACATGTCTTGAAAAATATGTGACTGCTTGTAAACGATCAAGATTATAGTTTCCAATCGAGTTTGAACGTCAACTTTTTTATTTATTTGATGAAAGCAGCAACAAGTATTGAACAGTTTTACAATTGAATTGCGGAAATGAAATTGTCAAACCTGGTTCAACAAACACTGAGTCACCTTTTGATAAGCTAATTATGTATTTCTATTAGAAGATATTCAATTTATTTTTGCGTACGTGGTATTGTAAAATAATTATTTTGATTTCAAAGGACACGTTATGCCTCTTTTTCGTAATTTACTGTGAGATTCTCAGCGGTAGATCTATAAAGCTCACGTAAGTCTACGGGACATTGTTCATGTATATATGTTCTTAAAAATATCAGGCAATTTTTTATGGTTTTGATGATTTATGATTAAACACTAACTATTTTTCTTAATGCATTACTATTTTTTATTCAGTAATAATTGTAAGTTTTTAGATTTCCTAATATAATCGAGTTTTAAAGTGTGAATTATTACTTCCTGTTAATTTGGTAGTTTATTTTTACAATGAAAACAAAACATTTATTACATAATTTTCATAATTGCCAATAAATGTATATATAAATATACTAAAAAGTGTATTTTTATCATATAAATATACATGATGAATAATTTATTAGGTTAGGCCAGGAGTCAGCAGTTTTCAAATGAGAATAGCCAAATTGTCATGGAAAAAGGATAATAAAGATACCAAAGAGGCACATATTTGTAATAAATATATATGTTGAGGTATGGATTTTTAAGGAAAAAAATTGAAATGTTTTATTTAAAAAAATAACTTGAAAGACGCCGTTCTTCGTGCATCCCTTTTCATAGCTTTACTACGTCTAGCAAACAATTAATTATTTTTAACGATAATCATTATAATTTTTCATCTATCATTATGATTTTAAGTTTATTTTTTAAAAGGTAAAGATTTGAGTTTTTTGTTTACATATACAAGCAGAGCTAAAGATTATGAGAGTACGAGTTGAAGTTTGTTCAGCAGTGCTATCTCACAAACTCGTAAGTTATTAGGCTACTTGAGATGAGGTGAAATTGGAGTTTATATCTGGAGAGCCGCAAGCGTCTTTGCAAAGGGCCGCATGAGGCTCTTGAGCCACTTCTGCCAACCAATAGGTTAGGGCATATTAATAAAACTGACGTTTATAATGCTGTGTGATTCAAGCAAAATCTACCGATGTTATATCATAATTAAACTAACCGCACCTATTTCATTTTCAAACCGTAACCTTTTTCGTGGGTAAGTGCTTCATCGTAACTTGGATGATTTATGAAAGAAAATATCCAAGCTTTCTTGGCTTAAGTGTATTATGAGTGCTTATCTATTAAAGTAACCTTATCGGTAAATACCTGTAATAAGTATACGGTTTCCAGTAGTAATACTCTCATATGAAAGCTATCTAAGAACCGTAACCGAATCAAAAGCTCATGGAATGTATGTTCGAAAAGTTTTACGACATCTCTTGTGGGTATATTAAAAGTTTAAACGTCAATCGAGCGTAGGCTATCGAATTCTGATAAAATAATTATTTACCCCCTATAAGCTTATGGAATAAATTTATTGGAATATCAATGTTTTATATTGCAAAGCTATACATAAGCATTCAATTTAATTTCATTCTTCGATATTTTTTAAATGAATTTGATGAAACGGCTAAATAAAAAAAAAGGTGCAAAAATATATCAACATATATTGATGACAAATGAAGTCATTAAGATTTTGTGTTGCTATCTTTCCTCCGAAGTTTAATGTGTAAAGTTTGTCTTGCAAATCAGAATAAAAACATGGTTTCCTCGATTTATCGCTGTCAGTCCTATTGACAAGTGTACACACTTGTGTACGTTTGACTGTTTTTCTTCTATTACTGTTTAAAATTGTAAGAAGTAAATACAATATTAAACAAATTTACATTGAAAGACATTGATATATTATATATTTTTATTTGCTTGTTTTCTTCTTATCAAAGACAAATAGATAGCAAAAAGAGTGGTTACACCTATGGGACTAAAAAATAACTTTTTAAAATATTTTTTTTTTACCATTTTTTTAAGAAGCATTTCTAATGAGCTCATTTAAAGCGAGCATGTTTGAGGTCATTCTTTTTGAGTTTTCTACAAAATGGACATGAAATGGGTAACGATGAAATGTTTCATTAATTTTTTACAGATGTAAGTGGCTCATGATTCGATAAAAAAAATGTTTTAGAATAGGGGTTCAACGAAACAATGAATAGATTCCAATTGCTCAAGATTGTGTGTTGGTAATCTAAAAAAGTATTTAATTTTAGTTAAAGTTCATAAAAAGCGAATTTCATTGATATGGTTCTTATTTTTTACTTGGGTCAAACATAAAAGAAAGTTTCACAAAAGAATGATGTTCATAAAAGAGGTAAAATACCATGGACAAACAGTTTTCTTTTTACGGAAGTTTGAGAACTAAAATTTCATTGAACCCTTAATCCAAACTATATTTAGATAGTCAGAATGCCAAGGGTTGTTTCTAATCCGTTGATTATGATATCATTGGGACTTATTTGGTGTGGAGACAAAAATACATCTTGTCAATTAGTTAATTTCGCACTTGAATAGTTTCGATAGAGCCTTTGACGTTCAATGAAGGATGCAGGATTCAATTGAGGTTACGGAGATTGTTAACATATTACAGGTGAATCCATTTCAGAGAAATATTATTGAACGGTGTAAATATCGATGAAATCTATATTTTTTGTAAAGGAAAATGTAGCTGCTTTCTATATATGAAAATGGAATTATAAGCGATTTGAAAGTTTTTTTTATGCTTAAGCAACTAAAATTATGAATACTAAATCTAGTATTGTGCACTTTAAAACTGCAAACCGTTTTTTTCAACCTAAAGAAATATGCATTCCATCTTCTCCAATGTAGCGAGGAAAGAAATAAATATTGAAGAAAAGATTAGAAAATTATCAGAATGTCGATTTATCAAGTAAAAAAACCAGCATAATACAGCACCATAATATTTACTGTCATTGTTTCCGAAGAAAATTCTTCAAATAGTATGATATTCTTAATGTAATATACTTATGATAGAAGAGTAGATTAAGATCAAAACCCGTAACATTAAACTTATCTGACAAAATTAAACAGTTCTAACCTGAAACAGGTGCCTTCGTTACTAATCTCAAAATGTAAGGTAACACATATTGCCTTCAAACAATTGACATTCGCTTCCGGCAGAATCCACCCTTTCGTAGCAAGCAAGCAAAAGCCTCTTGTTATATTGCTGTGTTACGTTTAGTAGACAAGGGTATAGGGCAAAATTTTATTGATAATTAAATTGAAAAAATACGGTACGAAGCCATAACAGTAAAATATAAATTGTTATTATTACAATAAAATATTTGAACAGAAGGAAAATCTTGTAGAATATATAAAGAAATTTTATGTTTCTTATTATATAATAAAAGGCTTTTTTTAATAAAAATTGTGCCATAAAATCTGCTATTTTTCAAATTTGATATATTCAAATATTATAAATTTTCATATGACTACCTACTATAAATATTCGTATAATTTATTTTCAACAGAGACAGGAAAAAAATACAAAGAGTAAAATTTATATCTGTATCTATTGGATAATAATAATGTTCAAAATTTATTGGAAAAATTATTTAAAAAATACCAAAACAAAAAAGAGGAGTTTGCAAATAGAAAAATGCATAATAATCAAATACTATTTATATACTTATATGCACATACGTATGTAACTTGTTGAAAATGGTGTGTTTTTTGACATGAGATATGAGAATTTAAATTATTAAATTAATGATCCATTAAATATACTTCAAGAAAAACAAAAGGAAATTAGAAGATTAAAGTGTTTGCTGAAAATTGGCAGCAAATTTAGCTGTATCGAGATATTGTCTAAAATTTCTTGATACAAGATTTTGTGATTTGTATGTTTTGATAGTATATAAAAACACGTTTGACCCCGATTCTTAAATTGTAAATGTTTAAAAAACATATCATTCTTTTAAGTTTTAACCTAGCTAATAATATATTTAGATACTCCTTAAATAAATGTTCATTTGATTTTATCTTTCTTGCCGAGAGGCCTTGAGAGATCAAGGTAATTATAAACACTTCTCAATTACATGATGAATATTAAAGAATAAATTTTAAAAGGTTTTTATTTTTTGTTCTGATTTATCAAATTACATATTTTTTATTACCAGATAATTATATCTTCAAGAATTATACACGTTCAAAGAATATAAACAATCTGATGCACTCCAGAAAGATTTGATTCCCGTTAAAAAAAGTTGCACGAAAAAGAAATTCAGTTTACCTGATTAACGTTTCCTGGAAAAGTTGCGTATTGTAGTTTTATATTTATTATACTTTCAACTACATTTGGTTTAGAAGCTTTAAAGTGGTAAAAAGCTATTAAGGTATTACAATACAGACATCCGATACTTGATATAATTTTTAATGTTTTCATTGTGGTATTTTTGTTTATTTACATCATTCTCAGCGACATATATTTTATATCTATAAAAAGATCTCATATTCTGAAACCAATACGATAAAAAAAAAAATAGTTTAAATGTAAGCCATATATATTATTTATGGGTAGTTTTAGTTTAAATTAGGATTTATTTAACGTCGAAAAAGTTTGCAAAGAAAAATGTTTTTCTTTTTAAACAAACACTGGTAACCACTCTTTTTATGTAACGATTATCAGTATTAGATACACAGGGGTGGAAAATGATTTATTCTACACCATTATATATGTAGGTTCGCCCAAAAACATTTTATCCGTCGAAATGAAAATAAAATTATACTATTTGAATTGTTACAACTTTGTACGATTCCATATGTTTTGTCACTAACGACCCGGGTATCTTCGGGCATTCTATCACACAGATGCAACAGAATTGATATTTCAAATTATTACGAATAATATTTAAATGAAATTTAAAACATTCGAATAATCGAATACCAAAACTGCGCCGAATATATTCGAATGTTCCATTGAAATTCCCAACAAAAAATGAAGACGTTTAAAAAATATGTGTCTGCTGGATAATATCTATTTTTATCCAGTAAAATATTTCATTTCTGAAAAATCTATTTCATCATATTTGTGTATAAATTGTTGACGCTGAAAAAGTTATTTACTGTGTTTGACAACCCTAGTGCTACATAATACATTACTGATATACCATACGCTATTATCTTTGGGTAAGTATTGCATGATGCAGTAATTAGTCTGTGTAAACGTGACGCACGAATAAATATACTGCACACAACAATTCCAAATTAACACATTAAAATGAGCAGCTGTCGACTTCTACAGCTCATTTAAATGATAGTAATGAATTTATGGAGGATTTATAATTGGGGTAAAACTTGAGTGTCAGCTTAATTGGGCTTTCATCGAGGAGGGAAGATAAATTTACCGATAGCGCTGACTTCGAATTTATGTGAGCGGAGCACGCAATCTATCTTTTTACACAACGTTGCGCTACATTAGGCAAATGTGCAGGTTGAATGAATGCACAAGAAGTAATACAAATAATTATTAATGAAAGATAAACTTGCTGAGGGGAAATAGTTAAATTATCATACATTCGCCGATCTTAATGGGAAAACTTATACAAAAAAGCACATACTATAATTTTTTATTGAGTAAGTAAGTCCATAAATTAATTAAAATATTTTTTGCATATATGTTATGGCAGCTTTAGTAAGCTTCATTTGGAAGAATATATGAAAAAATCATACGATACACTTTCAAGCAAAAAAAATTTTTTTTTGAAAAAGACACGTTGTTGCATTTAATAGTGTCCGTTTATTTTTGAAATAAATTAGATACATTATTATCGAAGCTTGAAATTAATATTCACTTTCAATATGAGTAGTATGAATTCTGAATAAAAGTATTAATTAGAATGGAAAAATTGCAATAAAAAGTTGGTTTTTTGCTGTAGTATATTTGAATAATGTTTTAAAAAATAAATGTTTTTTTTCTTATAGTAGTACGTTAAGGTGAAAACAGACATTTTTGTTGTAAGGCATTAATGAAACTAGACTCATAACACGTGAACAATATTTTTTCATGTATTGAAGCCAAATTATCTTTTATACCAAGGTTATTCTTAAATCTTGAAAAGGCATTTTTTAAATATTATTTCCCAGAAAAATTGCTTTGGTTAATACCTAAGGTTAAAATTAGACGTAATTAATTTGATGACTCCGATGAGCAGGGCATGTGGACCAAATAAACAGTGTTCAAACAGTAAAGCGCATCCTAGATAGCAAAACAGATGGTCGTAGGTCAATTGACAGGCCAAACCTTTGGTGACTAGACTCTATCAACAAGAATACTAGGGCGGCTGGTGTAGCCAACTGGAGAAGATTGGCGCATGACAGAGGGAGATTCAGGTTAGTGGAAATTATTCTTGAACTACGCTTAAACGAGTTGTGAGTTGGGCAATAGGAATAGTTTAACTTTTATTTAGATGAGACTGTGTATATTGAATATCTAAAAATAGTTTTAATTATTAATTTTAGTAATATTAGAATTAAAATATTCGATCTTAAAATTTCAATACCAAAATCTTTAAGCTGTACAAATGTTTTAAACGTAGAGATTGCTTAAGAAATTTTGTATCACATTGACACGAGCTTTTAAACCTGTGCAATCAATAAAAATCATGTTTCCATAATATTCCAAAACTTATTGTCAGATATTTTTATATTGTTGGAATAAAAATATGATTTTATATTTATATGCGGTACGCGTTCCTTGTGATAGATAAAACATTAAAAAAGTAATTTTTCTCACCTCAAAAATCTAATTTCTGTCTAAAAAGAAACCTCAAAAACGCATTTTTTTAATTCCCTCTATATTACGAAAGCATCGCGTTTTCAAGATTTCCAAGATAAGTTTTTACTTAAAGACGAATTTCCTTGATATTGAAGTAACCCATTCTGTCTCTTAATTGTTTGTTAATATTTTGGAAGGAAATACATGTTTATATTTTAAATCAGATGAAAATTATTTTCTTCTGGTTCGAAGAGTGTCCAATCTCTAATCTCTTATCTTACTCACAGAACTTATGTACAGACTGAAATATTTTATTACCGTCCACTTACAAGATATTATAATATAACAAAGTGGCTTCTCAGAAATTTTTCTAAAAGAGGCATCAATCAAATAACATCTTTTTGATGAGGATGATTTTTTATATATTCCACGCAAATTGAGATATTTTGAATATTTTTTTGGATTGAGGATACGGTATTCCAAATAAGAGAATGTTTCAAATTATTTTCGAAATTACCATTGACAATTTTTTGAAAACAAGGAAGATGTTCAAAGATTTTAAAATAAAATATGTTTTCCGAAAAACTCCGAAAATAGAGTTATCAATCGCAATTTATAAAGATAGAGTGTTACTAGTAATTGAGATAAAATTTAACATTAATTTTTTTGCCACAAAACTTGTATTTTAATTTTGAATATGAGTTAAAAAATAGCCGGCATTTCCATCAAATTTATTACAAAGTTTGGCACTAACGATCTGAGTTTCGCCCTTTGCTATTTTCATAGGCATTCTATCATACAGATGCAACAGTACTGACATAACTTAGGTTTGTGCATTAACTTTGTAATTAATTCATAACTGACGCAATTTTTTTATTGTGTGACTATGTGACAGAATGTTTAAATATGTGAAAAGATGAAAATTGGATCGTTAGTGACAAAACATGTAAAATCGTACAAAATTACAACAATTCAAATTTGATATTGAAGTTGCATTAATCACATTCAGTTGATGTATGAAATTACTTCATGAATAAAATCAATAATTTTCACTTCTATTTGAGCTATACCTTCATTTATTCAAAAAGTAATCAGTCGATTCTCTTAGTTTTAAGTATGAGAAATAGACAAGGAGTACTTGTTCTTCGTTAGGTACAGGAAAACTTACATGCTAGGACCGCCCAAACATTGGTTCTCAATTAAGCGAACGTTTCGTTGAATGCTGGTGCTGCTTGAGACTATGCTTAATGCGGTATGATTTATATCAGAGGTATTCAAGATTTAATTTATTTTAATTTTAACGTTTTGCTACAAGTTTATGTGATTTCATGAAAAATTTTTTCAACAAAATGTTTTTATAACCATATTAATATTGTTGTTGGCGTTTGTGATCTAGTTATAACAGCTTCACCTTAATGTATAAAATAATTCTGCGATCAAGTCACGGCAAATATAGTTATAAGTTCAATGCTTTCGTTTTATCGGGTTTATAGAGTGTGATTTTAATTTAAAATTATTTGATGCATTAGTAGATATCAGATACTATTTCTGTTTTATTTTGATTCGATGAAATGAGACATAAAATTCAATTGAATACAAGTAAATTTTATACGTTTCACTAAAAAAAAATTTTTTTTTTATGAAAATTAATTAAAAAAAAAATAACAATATATGTAGTTAATTACTCATAATTATAAACAAACCAATCTTTGACACTATTCCAATTTTATTTTCGATAATTTTTCTGTTATAAGTATGAAAATTTTATATAACTAAGCAAAAATGTTTCATGTTTTTTTTCTAATTTATTATGCTTAAACTTTAACGTCTCGCAGAGTCGCTGAGTAATTGGTTATTTTGAGCATTTTCCAAGGTCACAACATACCAAGATAATTTACAAATATTCAAATGGAATCCGCGAAAGACTTCCTGCTAAAAAAGCTGTGCGACAATAGTTTGTACTAGATTTCCACGAAAATGGGCAATAAAATCCATTGATGTATTATAGCATAAGAAAAAAAAAATATTTTCCAAGAATAACAACCGATTTTGTAAGCAATTCATCAAAATTGAGCTTCATAAATATTATGAATAAATACTTTAGTATATAAAACTACAGCGGAATTTTCTCGATTTTATCATCACGAAATCACTGGTTAAATCGCTTATATTGAAAAGGTATGCATAGAGTTTCGTGTGAACAATTCTCTTTCAACATATGGGAATGAAAAGGTGCAGTGGACCGTATTCAAACAATAGGCCATATTGATTCTAATCAGAACTTGGCTGTTCAGCTACAACACCTCTCGATAATATTTTCTTGATTAGTAGTTTCCCGTTAAGAACAAAAATAAAACATGCTTTATTTGCATATATTATATTTACTAAGCACTCAATTGTTTATTTTATAGTAATTGATTTATTGTTATAGATTGTTTAAGTTATAGATATTATTTATATCCCAATCATAAAGATATATTTTTACTGAAGTTTCACGTAGTTAAAGTAGTTAAAAAAAACATGTGGTTATAATATGACCAAGTTAATTTCAAATAATCAGCCAGCACGAGATAAAATGGTAAAAAAACTAACATAGAAATATGTTCTGTAATTTCAGATATTGTTGTGTTTATCATGAAAATATTTTGTATTAGATTGATGATTGATTAATTTAATCGCGTGTACAAAATTTCATAAGCTAAGCGTAGGCAGATAAATTTATTTGTTAAAAGTTTGTGTTTTTTAACTATATTATGTTTGTTTCTAAAGTTATTTGGAGAAATAATTTATTTTTGATCTCAATGTTCTCTTGCCATTCACTCACGTTCAAAGATTGATTCTCCGAAAGTAAGTGGTCTATGTACGTTATTGAAAAGCAGCAAAATTTTAAAATACTTTTATAACTGATGAATTTGTGGTATATCCTTGTTAACTAAAAATACAAGTTTTATCAAAAAAAATAATTTTCATTCTTTTTCTTCATTAGTGTTTTAACTTACATTTTTTTGCAAACAATGGTTGGTATAACACTGTGTGTCGTTTTTTTAGTTTAAAGCTTTTTTCGTCAATCATGAAAAACTGATTCTATGCTAGTAAATAGCTTGCTTTCTTTACTGCGTATTTTTACATGCTTTCGAAACATGAATTACTAATTTCAAATTATTTTTATTAAAAACAATGTATTCCTTGAATATGGTGAATTACAATTTGAATTAACATCTCATAACAATTTTATTAGTCAGCAAATTCAAGGTGTGGGAGGTTATTTCACTCGATATTTCAAATACTCTTAATTCATAATTTATTTTTTCGATGGCAAAAAATTATAATTTTTAATGAGGTAAACAAAGTTTTATTTGTTTGTCTTCGTCATAAATCTTTATTATTTTAATCGAATGATCGTTCAAAATATACACTATAAAAAAATAAGGTATAGCTTTGAAATTATAATGCTTAAAACTCTAAGATGATATGTTTATAATAAGAGATTTGTATGTATACTGAGACATGCTACCTCAATTCAGGTGGTTAATTCATGCAGTCGTCGACAAAATTGATAGTTACTATTTTTTTTGGACATTTAAATTTACAAATTATGATGAAAAAATGTTCAGAATCAAAAAATCAGACGCAAGTAATAATTGTTTGAATGGCGAGTGTTTGATTATATTTTATATAAGGATTTGAACACGTAATCTTAATTAAATTTGAAAATAATTTTTTTATTGAATTAAAAAGCAAAATTGTTGATTGAATTGTTCGGAGATAAAAGATATATGAGTTGCATTGTATAGTATCGGTTTCATTAGAAATAAAAACGAAGCTTCAGTTTTATACCATTTATAATCCCAACCGCAAGACAAACTGAAGATGTAGTAGTTCACTTAACATGTTGATTGTTTTTCCCCAGACATGTTTAACGTTCGAACAGCATGTCGGTTTATTTTGTAAACTGTTTGGTAAAGATTTATGGATACGTTGTTTCACTTGAACACTCGAAAAGAATTAGCCTTAGCTAGAAAAGAAAACATTTAATCCTTCTATAAGAAAAACAAAAACAAAAGATCTAAGTAAAATTGAGCTTTATTACTATCCACTTCTTTTAGTACTTGATGGAACTTAATTGTCAAATACTAAAAGGCTTTAATTTAATTGTGACATATGTTGTAAGAAATTTTTATGCTGGCATTTTTGAAATACAATTGTAATGATAACTTATGGAGACATTGGTACGAAGATATTGTGAAATATACTTTCTATTCATTATAAAAGCTCAGATTTAAAATTTTGCAATGCGAAAATAAACAAATTAATTTTCTAATTGTAAAATTGTTATTAAAGTAAAATTGCATTTATTACTTACTGCATTAGAACAGTAATGTATACTCTACCTTTATACGTTTTTTGTAGCAGACTTCATTCAAAAATGTTGGTTTGTTGCATATTAACTTAAGCTTAATTCTTTTTTGGTGTTAAGTTCAGAATGAATTTTTATAATTTAAAATATTGATTATGCTTTATTCAATTTAAAAATAAAATTTGAGTTTGAAACCGTCCAGTTAGTGACTTGAATCCATTTTTGAAGACTGAGACTAAAGAATATTGCGACTTAATTTACACCTCTAAATAAATATCAAACATCACTATTTCTTAATAAATATGACCTGAATTGTTAAAATTGATGCGGTTGTATTAAGCTGACTACTAAATTTTTAGTAAAGTAAAAGTTATAACTAGATTTTAAAAAGAGCAATAAAACTCTAATAGCTAAGGTTTGGATGTTATTTCATGTGCCAAGTTTCGAAAGCTACGGAGCTTTATCGTAGCACTGTCGTAACGTCTGCAAATGCGTTATAAATGGTTCATGCGGTCGCGTAGTGCCATCTGCCGGCGGCGACTAGCACCTAGCCTGATGTCTACGAAAACTCGCGACAATTTATACGACACCTTTTCAGCCATCTTTCTCTAGTAGTTCTCTTATTTCAACATATGAATTTATTCACCAAGGTGTTTTCGGGTTCCTGAAACGAACAGATTGTGCATAAAAATCTAAAAAAAAACATTTTTCATAGAAGAGAGTGCTCAATATCGTAACCATACCGTTATAACTCTGAAGTTTATGATTTATGCTAAAATATCACAATTTATATAATAATAATGATTTTAAATTTCTATTGATTATATGAATTAGTTCAAATATTTTGGATATTTTGTCTGTGTTGTTTATTCTCAAATTCCAATATATCAACACACACTACGAGACTTATTAATTCAAAACGAATATTTCAGTATATTCATTACTATTGTTCAATATTTTTTACTACTTGCACGACAAGAATATTAGAATGTTAATTAAAGATTTACTTTCATTCATTATAAGACAATATCAAAATGATAGTATAGCAATCTTAAAAATAAAATATTTTTATTTTAATCAACACTGTAATGTAGATTTATGAAACATAAAGAACTATACATTTTTATACCAAGAATAGCAGGTGCACAGAAAGAAATTTTGTATTTGACATGAAAATTGTGAATCAGAAAACCATTGAATGCAATATACTCTATGAATTTTTTCAAGCACACTTTATGTTAAAAAAACTTTATCAACATATGTTTATTTGGACTGTAGTTTGACAGTCCACTTAGTAATTATGTTTTTTTTTCATTTAATAAAAAAATTTGAAATGTTGCAGTCATGATAGTAAATTAAAACAGAATAGTAGACATATATTATTTTTTTGTAAAAGGATATTAAGAATAATATGTTTATTTAGCCACCAAGCTTTGTCTTATCTTACTTACTATTAAAATCAGATAAATCGGATATTTTATTCTTAAAACAGCCGCGTAGGTTTTTTAAACACAACCCCTTTTCTCTGAGAATTTTTTAAATAACATTTGTGTTATTTTAATGGTTAAATTGCTGTTATTTTTTAATAGTTTTTATTGTAATCATGTCATGCCTTAAAATGCTATTAAGAATAAAATACTGTGCATTGAAAAATGTCGTTAAGTGTTGATTTTATTGGACTGAAAAAAAGCAGCCAGACTATCATTAAATCAATAAAATAGAGTGTATTTTTTAGTGAAATAAATTGCAATTTTCTTGGTGATAAAAAATAAGTGTAAATTACTAAGAGTTTGATTTTATAATCAACATTATCCCATAAATCAAGACATTAATATACCAAAAAACGATTGCTTAAAATTTCAGCCATGTCCAGTGTACAGTTTTCATTCAATCAACGGCATGTAATAAAACTATTTTTTAACTGCGCAAAAAAGCTTGTAAAGAAAAATTACAAAAGAAAACTTATTAATAGCAACGACAAGGCAATGCCATTAAGGGCCAATAAAAATACATGCCATTCGGGTATTACGGTTTTTTCTTATTGTATACGTGTCTTCGCAATCCGTTTTATTATTGTGCTGAAATATATTTCTTTATGAATTTTCGCGTGACGCAATACTTTGTGGGAATAAAAGTTTTTCTTTGATAGCGCTGCATGGAAAATCGTATGTGTAAATATTAAAACTTATTCCCTAATTGTTCCCAAAGCGAAAAAGTTAACTGATAAACAATACAAGTTAAAGTCATATGATCTGTGTGAAGCAAGGTGGATTTGCACAACACACGCGTTAGTCCAATTTGATTGATTTGTCTTTGGATTTTAATTTTGTTAACAGATTTTTTCAAGCATTCATGGTATAAAAATTCTTTGATAAACGAACAAGTATACTTTATGCTATAACACATCTATTTCAAATCAAATTAATAAAATAAACAGGACTAAGTTTACCGAATAACTGAGGCAGTGATTATCTAACAGATTTTTTCAGTTCGTTTTTTCCAACCTAATCGTTTTATTTATGTGTACTGATTAGACGATTCGTTATATAATAATTGTAAGATATAATTAATATTTTTCGAAGCTTAAAAACTTAAATAGTGTAGAACTTAAATAGAGAGAGAATACCCTTTTTTTAAATTCTTGACTACTTTACTAAGCCTTTCAACCTTTTCAAAATTTTAATATTATTTATGGTGGCCAATATATTTTCATAAGTCACATTTAAAGTAAATATTGTTTGATTTCAGATACTTAAAATATTTTTTGAAGACCATTTTATTTTTTAAATATTTTTTAATGTTATTAATTATATTTATTTCAATTGAAATTTAGTCAAATATACTATAAATCATTTTTGCAACTTTTATATGAAATATTGCAAAAATAATGAACCACCGTCGCTTTCATTATTTCATATATTTAGTAAATGCATTTTAGTTTTGATAACGATCAAATATTTGTGTTGTTTATTCGAGTGTGAAAATAGTGAGCAACATTTTTTGATATTATATTGTTAGATGAACGATAGTATCATAAAGTTTACCACATAAAAACGACCAATTTTATATTCATATTGTTTATCCAATAAATCATTACTTTTAATACGTTTACTTCAAGCCACAGATAGATGATGCGTCTAAAAAAAACGTAGGTTTTTTATGATTTCTCAAGTTGCCAGGAATTTATGATGCAAAAGTTAAATGGTACGATATAAAATTTGTTTATGGGCAAAACACGTAATGTCGGTTCACTGGAACGTGATTATTGAGATTTATGGATGAGGCACTATATGTCTGAGTCGTTTTTCAAGCCAATAATGTCGTGTATCGTTATTCCTCGACGTAAAAACTGTCTATACATAGAAATAACATATTTATGGAGAATCAATAATTTTACCATGTATGCAATATTATTATATTACTAAAAAAACTGTGTCACGGCAACTAAATTTAGAAAAAATCTATAAATAAAAGAAACATATTCTATAGAAAGGCGCTGTCGGATTGGATTGAGACCAAAACAACTTTATCTGTATTGATATCTTATATTAAATACTTATGTTGAAAAAATGTATAATTTCATAAATTTCATATTCAATACAAGTATTGAAAAAATCTTAGAAGGACCAGTAATAAAAAAGAAAAAAAATCGTTTGCAAAATTAAATTTAATATTAAAACTTATACTAGGACTAACGCGTGCCTGAAAACAATCCAGCTTTATGTTTATGTTATGAGGCCATAAAAAGTTATCAATGGTTGAACATAAAATTTATAATAATTGAAAAATTAACAGTTGCTAAAAATTGTTCGTCAGTTGCAAAAAAGTATTAACAATAATTTATTTCTTGAAGTATTTATTAAACATCAATACAATTCCATTATACTCAAACTCTAGCCAAAAATAAAATGTTTCTTAAAGAATCAATTGGTTAACATTTTACCCCATGATTTCGTTATCTATATATATAAATTTATTTAGATAATATTAGAGAAAAGTTTGTTTTATTGAGCTTTTATGGGAAAAAAATACACATATAAAGTATACAAAACGATTTTTTACGAAGTATTTAAATTCATCTATGGGAATAATAATATAGATTTACATGACTATTTTTTAAGCAAGGCTTTTCAACGTGAGCTTGAAAAAATATTGTTATTTTACCGTGTTTTTCTATAATTGGAAATGCTATGGTTTGGACTTGGATTGAATACCAATTATGCTTTCTAATAAAATGCAATTTTATAAAAGAAAAACACCTTTTTTGTCCGACCATGCGTATAAATATTATTACATATAAGTATTAGTGTAAGATAATTGGTTTCATATGTGGGTCATATAAGGAAGGCAACTTTTCATAATTTATGTGGGAAATTTTGTAGTAAGACGAAAAAATCAATTAATAAAACACCAAAAAACATAATCGGATGAAAACTCAGAACTAAAATGTTAACTCGAAGAATTGAATCTTCAATAATTTATGATATCGACTGAAGGTGCTTGACGGAATTTCAATATCGAATTTGAATTGTTAGAATTATGTACGATTCCACATGTTTGGTCAGATCTGTTACATCAGTGTGTTAGAATGTCTGAAGATGCCGAAGCGCAAAATCCGGGTCGTTTTTGATTAAACAAGTGGAATCGTACAATGTTGAACCAATTCAAATTTGAATCTTCAATAATATTATATGAATAATTTGAAGAACACATATTCGATTTGAGAATGAGAAAACTGCAAATCTGTAAAACTTTTTTACACGAAATTGAAATATAATACATTAGAAATTATGTACAATTAAAACTTTTTTTATCAAGTTAAATACATAATATTAATTAAATTGAACCAAATGTAAGGACCAAACTTCGTATAAGAATTTGTTTTGAGTAAAAATATTAAAATTTTAGCTCGAAAAAGTTATTAAAAAAAACAACAAATTAAGCTTTAATTCGTTGGGTCAAGATTAATAGGGTTCTACAAACAGAAAATAATAAACTTCACCCCTGTTTGCCACCGCATACGTTTTGGCAATATTATTTTGAATATAATGATTTTCCCCGGTCGTAAACGGTCACAACTTACGAAGAGACTGTATAAGAAAATGCTAGTTATTTATTTAGGGTCGACATAATATACAGAATTGGTATATTTTAATAACTAAGGACGTGAAAGTATGGCCACTAAAAAGTCAAGTATTTTCTTTGATTAAAAGATTTTGTATATACTAAACATTATCCATAGTTCCTTGCAAACACCTTTTTGTTAAAAATTGGTTAACCTTTTTGTTCTAAGAAAAGAAAATTGACTATTTAAAGGGCTTATAGTAAAATAATAAAAATTTTCGTATAACACTACTCGTAAAAGAACAGTATACATATAAATTAAAGCTCATAAATGATCATTTTTCTAATGAATGAAAACTTATGCATTAATTTATTAACTGAAGTCCGTGGTTATAGCGAAAAATGAACGAAACATCATAACGGAAACTATTTGATTAAACGTGGATACATTTCTGTATGCTTCATGGTCAAATGGTAACACATTTAGTCACACAATAAATTCCTGTTTTTTTAATTGCTAATAGCAAAGTTAAGATTATTTTAATTAAAAATTTGATACATTGGTATGAATGTTTCCTTTTTTACTGTTTGAATTGAAATTTGGTGACAATTAGCTTATTTTTATTGATATCATGTAATTAAAATATTTCTAAATATTTGATGTTTTGATCATTTTTGGATAACTGTACTATGTCGTAGTTTGATAAATTGTTACAAATAGTTAAAAAAAATAGTTATGAGAATTTAAAACTTCAATAGCACAAAAGTTATTGTATTTTTTGAGTCTAATCTTGGACACATTCAATGAACCCTGGATTCCGAGAAATGAAATTCTTTGATTGAAATTGTTAAATTTGTTTTTTCAAATTGTTTATAGTATTGCTAAAATCGTAAAATATATTATTATTTTTTAACTTTTACCACTGGAATCAAGTATTATTTTATGTTGCTAACAAACAAATTATTTTGATTTTAACAAACAAACAATATTGATTTTATAAAAGTTGATGAGATGAAAAGTAAGTTTATATTGAAAAACAATACAACCAAAGTTTTTTAAAACAATAAAACAATTTTGCTGTTACGACCAAGAATTATTTGATGTGCTTGTAGGTTTTGCTAAAAATTATAGACTTAACAAGCCGAGCTACTATTAATAAGTATTTATCGTAACGTTATCATCTAGTGACATCATAATGGTTGTCATTCTTATAAAAACAATGATTTTAAACAACTTTTTATTGCGTAAATTTGAATGAGGGTTATTGTCCATATTATTGAGCAGTTAAAAGTATTGAGATGTCATTATAGGCGTTAATAGTATAATATAATAAAATAAAGTATATTTAAATCGCAAATATATAATTGCTTTCCACCTTGTTTTGCTACCTTCCGATATAGACTCGCGTACTCTATATTTGAAACCACAGTTTGGATTAATAATGAAAACGTGTTTTAATTAGCAACCATTTCACAATAGACTCAAAGGTAAAATTATTGAAATAAAAATGCTTAATTCATTTGGATATAAGATATAAGTCAAGGTATAATACATTATTAATTAAACTTTCGAAAGCTGGTAAGCGCCACAGAATTCCTGCACTGAGAGCTCCGAGAACATTCATCACTAGTTGTCTAGCGCAGAGTCAGAAAAGCAGGTTTCTCATTTACCGACCGATAGTTTAGCATAATGCCTGCTATGATATATCGCTCACAGATCGGTGGGCTTTCTTGCCGAACAATGATACGGGGGATGAATTTCTTTAGAGCTTTTCTCAGGCTCCGAGCAATAGCTTCCGGTGCGAAAGATTTTTTAAATATTATGATTCAGCGGGGCGGAAACTTTTGAAATGTCAATAATTTTTGTGCAGCATGCGTCATTTATGTGCCAGCATTTTCTTTTCCACTTCTTTCGGTCGTCATTATTCTCATTCCAGCACAGAAGATGCTGTAGATTTTGTTTTTTTTTTACACAAGAATAAATATTTTTTTTTCATTTTTTTCTGCGGCGTATGTTTAGGACCAAATTAAATGTAGGGCAAATGCTTTTTACGGTTATTATGTTGCTGTGACTGAAGTTAAAATATTTTTTGACTTAAATTATTTTTTGGACAGATTTATTTTATTATTATATATACTGAAATTCGTTGAGATTATATATATTTAAAGTAATATACAATTATTTAAATTAATCGTTATTTTTTAGGGAAAATTTCGTTTTATACGAATACAATTAAGTATTTTTATTAAGCTTATAAAACTGTGAAAAACTCCTTTAAATATTACTCTAACGCGCAAATAATATAATTTGTATGTAAATATAGCATTTATATGTATACAGTATATATTTTTTTCTATTTAACCATTTCAATTTCGAATTTAGACAGCCAAAAGCTACTCCAATTCGAAATTAACAAAACATTTCGAGCGTTTTTGCTTTTATTTTATAAACTGAAAAATGTCAATCTATTTTGCACGGTAAAGGAAAAGTATACTTAGTACAAAACGTAAAATATAGTATATACCGATTCAACTATAATTTATTGTTAATATTTATAATTTATAAACATTTCAAAGATAACATCGAATGCAAAAAAAAAATGTTTTAACTAGTCACAATCATACAAAACACAAGTATTTAGATGAAAAGCGTTTGAAATGTAGATAACCAACATTTGGCTTAGTCATAGTCTTAGTAGATAGTCAGGAAACACATTAAAAAGAATAGAACGCTATAAATGAAGAGAAAAATCTTCGATAATATTTAGTGTCATAATTTGTTCAAATGAGAAAATAAATCGGTATATTTGGATATAAATAAAGCTAACAGATTATCTGTGTAGAATTAAATGATGATTTATGTCTTTACATAAGCAACGCAGTCAAAATTGAGGTGAGTACTCGATAAAAAACTTTAAAGGGAAACTAGTTACGCAATTATTTTGTACATTGGCCAAATTGGTTTCGGTGATTTTACTGTCTAATCCAGACGTGGTACAAAAGGGGTCCGGAAAAACCCACATCTCTCTAATATACTTGAAAAATAGAAAAGCACACTTTTGAAAGCTAAATTGATAAAAGTATTTATTTAATGAAGTCTATATTTTTTTGGCTTCATAGAAATTCCATTTTCAACACATAGTAAAATAAAAATTACTTGTTTTTCTAGTGAGTCTATCGTGAATCATTGATAAAGAAATATATCCTCAATTTGCAACATAAATTAAGTAAAACAATTCGATTTTTGTCGCATTTTTAAAAAAATCAATTACTACAATATTTTAACAAAAATGGTCGAAGAAATCAGAATAAAGCTAGTATCTTAACAATGATTTTTTAATTTGTAAAATTGAAAAAATAAAACATTGGAAGTGCAGAATAGTAAAATATATACTAGTTTAATGAATGAAAATAATAGAAATTTGTGAATTTTGTTTCAAAGTGAAAAAAAATATATGATGTTAGAGAAATTAGGTTTCTATTCAACACATTAGGCAGAAAAACACAAAAAATATACTTTCATTTTCTGATTTGCCGATCATTTTATTTAATGATTGGTAGTGCAGCAAGTAATTTTCTCTGTGTTTGTTATGTAAATGTTTTATCATACTCTATTAACTTCAAATAAAACCTCTTTTTTAAACCAACGAATTAAGGTGTAATAAATACATTTTGAATATAATAGAAAGCGTATGACGTTTTTAAAGTTGTTTAGATTATTGATAGTTCTTGAAGTAACTTTTCGATATCTTCTACAGCGTTTTTAATAAGGTCTCTCTTCAATTGATCAATGATAGTATAAAGATGATATTTTTACTAATGATTTCGTTGGGACGATCAAATCATCAAAACTTAATGTCGAAAATACAAGTTTTAACTTGAAATCAATGTTTTTTAAACGAAAATAAAAAACGAAATTTCGATGGCAATCAAAAATGCTGAATTTCAATAGGAAATATTCCAATATTAATAAAAAACAATCAACACATATTTTCATAGGATGAAAAATAAAAATACGTGAATATGAAAATTTCGAATAATAAAAAATATTTTCAGTGTCTGTCATTTTCTTATTTCCGTATTTTGCATTGTAATAAAAAATCCTAAGCAATTTGCGGCAAATGTCTACTCATTGTAACTGCTTGTACTGTGTTTCAATGTGAAAAATACTTTTTAAATTCGTGATTTGTTTTCGTGTTTCGATTTGAAATATAAGTAAAAAACACACCGTAATCATTCGCTTTTTTGTCATTTGCGATTGTTCCACAGATTGCGTACTATCTTGAAAATAGTATACCGAATGATATTTTATTCTGATAGACGTAACTGCGAGATTAAAATTTGTTCTTAGTACCATACAGAAGTATTTTATCATTAGAAAGATAATCATTTGACAAAATCTTCAAACATTGAAAAGAATCCAATAATTACATCGTTGTAAATATTGAGAATTTCAGCTTGACGTTTTTTGCATTGTTTTTACTCTTAACGAAAGAAAGCATATTTATAGATATATTTATTTACATAATACCTATTCAATATTCATTTTGTGACTATTTACGCTTAAATAAATAGCAAATGTTCGGTTTTAATTCTAAATATATTTAATTATAAAATAACTTCTATTACATGTAATTTGTTACCATAGTAGCCGAGATTCACTATAATCAAAAACAAACATTGAAATTGTTCTCTCATAAACAACATTTTAGGGTACGTTTTTATGCATTATCAAGAAATATATATTTGAATATGGCATACATTTTTACCGAATTACTTTATTTTATACAGACATGGAATGTTATTAAAATAAATGCTATATTTTGAAGAAAAGTGTATTTACTTCAAAAACTTATTTGTGCCTTTATTAGAAGTGAGATTTTATACTTGTATTAGTCGTACAGAACCTAGACATTTTATTTACTGTTTTTTCATTCGCTACCCGGTAAGACTGTTAGTTTACCAATTGTATACTCCACATCAAACAATGTAACACCATGCCATTACATACCTGATTTTGTTTCTGCTTAAATGTCTTTTAGACAGTAAAATACAAAATCTTGGTGAGGTTAGATCTACTCTATCTGTCTGTGTGATACCGCAGACGTGTCGAAATTTTAGTTAGACATATTTGCTGCCACGAAAATATGTTCAATAGGACTAATTGACAATTGTGTGTATAGAATTAAGCCATATGTAATTAGAATACATTGACATGAAATGACAAAAATTCTGTGTAAATTTAAAAATTGTTACTTTATACATGCTCATCTAAATTCTGACATATGTCAAATTTGAAAGACAAGTAGTGGGTGTTTTTTCTTAACATTAAAAAAAGTATTCAAAAAAACATTATTCTCAGTGACTTGTCGATGAGTTATTAATGCGAAAAGGAGAGAAACCAATTTTTTAAAATTTCACACATTTATTATCTATTCATAAATCATTATGAATATGAATATATATGAACGCGCACTATATTTAAAGTGCTTTTTCAGTGATTGTTTTTCGAGCCTGAATAGAAGTTTTTTTACTTTTGACATAACGCCATACCATTTTGTGTAGCTTGTATTGTAAAATATAGATGACAATACAATCTGTATTGTCATCTGATCGCACTGAAAAAAAATATAAAACCAATTTAACGAAAATGTTTTTGCATTGATTAATAGACCCAAAATACATTTTTTAAATCAGCTGGATTTTGTGAGTTATTAATGGTGTATGTCAGTAAAACACCTATTTATTTTGCTTTGCTTAAAAACACGTATAAAATAATATAAACTAAAACAATCACTCAGCGGAGATATCTTTTTAAAGCTTTTTTCGTCTTCAACATCATTTAATTTAATCGAATTGAAAGGATTTGCTTGGAACATTTATTACGAAGTTTACATCTTGCGATTGATGTTTTTATTTTATCTTTTGTAATCGACACATAAATTTCTTGTCAATAATTTAATTCAATTTGCTAAAAATAAAATTAAAAAAAAAAAAAAAATTACATGTATATTTATGGATATGTACTCATTATTGTAAAAGATTATAGTTTAATTTGAATTGTTACAACTTTGTACGATTCCACATGTTTTGTCACTAACGACTTAGGTTTCTTATTTCGGCGTCTTCACGCATTCCATTACACGGATGCAGCAGAACTGGCAAAAAATTAATAATTAGCATCGTCTACATACCAAATGTATTAATTACAGTGTTATATTATTATACGTATTAAGTGGGAGCTTAAATAAATATATTAATATTAATTAAATATAATTAACACAATTTCCCGTGATAATATTCATTAACGACCTCATTATTGAGTCATTCTTGAAAGGGTTTGACAATACATAATAATTGATAACTATCATTCAAATATAAATGTGCTTTGTTTTAAATATATTTAGAAGAAATACCTACTTATTTCAATCTGGCAAGTAATGACCAAACATTTAGATGTTGTACGTCAGTTCTGTTGCGTTCGTGTGATGGAATTCCTAAAGATGCCGAAAGGCGAAACCCAGGTCGTTAGTGACATAACATGTGAAATCGTAAATCAAAGTTGTAACAATTGAAATATTGAAATTCCATTAAGCACCTTCAGTCGATGTCATAAAATAGATAAGATAATTTAATGTTACTTTTATTTGAATCTTGCTGTATTCAAACAAATGTGCACGAAATGAATGTTTTGATTTATTGAAAATTGGTCTTACAACCATATTTCACACACGCAAGAAAAATATCTCAGATTTAAATGATACAGATAAATAAGTGTCAATTAACATTACTTTAAAAATGAAGGAATGATTATAGATCAATAAATATTGGCTTATCCATATAAGACTGATGATATTTAAGTTCATTATTAAACCGATTAGCAATTTATATATGTGTAGCATTAAATAGGAATTATTTGATAAGATTTTTTAAGTGAATTGAATATGTCAAGAGTAAAAGAATAATACGTTATGTGTGGCGCTCCCATTTCAATACTTTTTAAGCGATGTAAATGTTCTGGATATTATTGTGAGTCTAATCTTCATAGGTAATTCGGTTGTACATGGTTGGTTTTGTTAAAAATACTTTTTTATCCTAGCAAAAACAATTTTAATCATTTCGGCTATTCAAGTAAGGTATGATTTTTTGATGAACTGTGAAACGTTTACATTTAAGAGGTTTTTTAAAATTTTTAATTCAAACGGCATCAAAAAATTCAGTGAAATTTGATCCACGTCAGTTTTTCAACGGAATTTGGATACTCAAAATAAAAAGAAAATGTTAGTATTGGTGAATTTAATTGAACATTTTGCGAAAATTTTAAATGTATAGGCGTAAAAGTGAGTATTTTTATTTGTGAATATTAAATATATTTTACAGCGTAAAAATTAGCGTAGACGCTATTTGTAATAGCATTTTTAAAAAGAGCCAAAGTAAACGTCAGTGGCAGTTTTTTAAGATTTCATATCAACGAGTGTCGCAGTTGAGAAAAACATGTTTTTCTATTAAGTATTTTTATTTATGATTTTTAATTTTGGTTAAGATAGCGTCACCTGTTAATATTTTTCATGGAATTTTATGGATCACTTAATATTTACCGGTCGTAAGAAATAGTTGACCAGTCTTATAAAAAAAAGTATAAATATCCTTATGCTGTATTACAATTTTAAAATTGATTTTTAGTCCAGTTTACCCATCGTTGGTTGATAGTTTATTGAAGTAAAGTTAATGGGAAAATAATTTGATTGCTAAATAGTACACCAATGAAAATAAAAACCAATTGGTATGTTGTATTACGACAAAGTTTATACTTTGCGTCAAGTCTAAAAATTTTAATGATTATTACAAAGAGTGGCTAGTTCTTTCTTTTTAACGAATGTTTAAATAACTAATATAACGACTGTTGTTTTTAAAATGCATTCTACTGAAATGATATCCAGCATGAAAATAAATAAATAAATACAGAAATAATGTATATTTTGATAAAATAAACGCGTATTATGCCAAAGTGTGTTGAATCGTAACGAATTCGGTTAGCAAAATTATTTGGCTCATATATATATCAGTATTGTGGATTTATTGAATTTTAAAGATAGTTGGTAAAGAGTGCCAGTTTTATATGGTTTATTATCACTGGCTAGAGCTTTGTAGTGCAAAGTCCGAAAAAAGCTCAAAGCCCCCGGACGACTGACACAATAAAGCTCTGAGGTGTTTTAGAGACATGAAAATCGCTACCATTCCCAGCAGGCTTTGCTCCTGTAAATAAGCAATTCACAGAGAACTTTTAGCTCATGGGTTGTGCATTTGTCATTTTTTTTAATTTGACCTACTTTTGCTAACTTCAATGTCCTGTATCCTAGGTGATTACAAAATAGCTCTTACACACTGATACATATATTCAGATATAGTATGTTTCAAACTCATGCTTATCAATTGCTTGGTGAAGGCTTTAAATAAAAAAGATTTTTTATGAGAACAGTTATCGAATGGTAACAGTTATATTGTATCATGGATTTATTGGTAGTATAAATCTTAAGTCTTCATAAAGCTTTATATACTATAAATGTATCAATTGTAATTATTCAACACAACTGTTTTAATTAACGATATCGACTGAAGGTGCTTAATGGAATTTCAATATAAATTTGAATTCTTACCACTTTGTACAATTCTACGTGTTTTGTCTCTAACAACCCGGAGTTTTGCCTGTCAGTTCTTTTACATCTGATTGACAGAACTCCTGAAGATGTGACAGAACATGTACAAAGTCTTAACAATTCAAATTTAATACAATTGTTTTAAATTAATTGTGATTGAGTAAGATATATCAGGATCAATTTTTGATCACAAATTCTTCCAATCCAAAGCATATTATAATCACTTTTAAGGTGTTAACTGTCACTTCTTGATGGAAAGGCATGATATTTTAAATAATAACAACACATTTTTTAGTACTTATTTCCACAATATATTTTTTGATCAGGACCGGTTTCGCTCATCGCGACCATTATCAACTGATAGAATACAATTTACAAACAAGTTTATTTATACAAAACAAAAAATTAATTTGAGTTAAAGGTAGCAGGTGTACAAAACCATGGGTTCAAGAACTAGGAAACAATTTACATAAAATCATACAATATTGATACAAATAAAGTAAATTAGTATAAAAATTAAATGTTCACAATCGCTTATTAAGAATTACAATTACAATTATGGTAAATCAATAATCCATTAGGAGATCTGAACAATCAATAAGGAAGTAAGGAGTGGGAAATTTTAATGACGAAAATAACCCACACTTACTACTTAATGGAACAAAATAAATTTATATAGAATTGAATTCTCATGTATAAATTTATTTTGTTCCATTAAGTAGTAAGTGTGGGTTATTTTCGTCATTAAAATTTCCCACTCCTTACTTCCTTATTGATTGTTCAGATCTCCTAATGGATTATTGATTTACCATAATTGTAATTGTAATTCTTAATAAGTGATTGTGAACATTTAATTTTTATACTAATTTACTTTATTTGTATCAATATTGTATGATTTTATGTAAATTGTTTCCTAGTTCTTGTACCCATGGTTTTGTACACCTGCTACCTTTAACTCAAATTAATTTTTTGTTTTGTATAAATAAACTTGTTTGTAAATTGTATTCTATCAGTTGATAATGCTCGCGATGAGCGAAACCGGTCCTGATCAAAAAATATATTGTGGAAATAAGTACTAAAAAATGTGTTGTTAATATTCAGCATATTATAATACTGTGTCAAGGAGTTGTCGTAGCAAAAATTGTAAAGAAAAACTGTTTCTTATTTGCTCGATAATTAATTTTAGGGATGGGTAAATTAAAGATTTTTTAATAATCCATTCTCTGCTGGGATGCATAAATTAAGAATATTCCAGCAGTAAATATTTCAAAAACCAAACCATTTATTTTCGTTTCATTACTGAAGAGTATTATTGATATGATTGGTTTTCATTTATTGGATAAATGAAAGAAGCTATGCACAAACAATTTTTTTATGCGTATTATTAATTCTATATTGGTAATGTTACAATGATAAAAAAACAACAATTTATACAGTTTATGTAATCACAACATAAGCCTTCTGCAAAAAAGCAACAAGGTAAATGTTTAGCAAAACACGCTTCTGAGAAACCAACGCAATGCTGTTAAACCTTCAACATTTTTTTCAACCCGATAGACATTGTTGGGAACAATGTTTTTCCCTATTACAGGAGACGTATATTTTCACGTAAGCGAGTGAGATCTTCTAGGTGAGCTTACACATTGTGAAGGCTTTTGCAAGTTTTTGTCGTATGGCTAAGGCCAAGGTTGCGATACAGTTACTGATCGAATTCGCTATGCTATCAGTTTTTTACGGAATAAATTAAAGTAAAACTGTCAAATATTTTTTTTAAATAGCAATAATATATTCTTAAGCCTTCAAATAATTTATCATGTCAGTATTACGCTATTTTTATCATATGTACAGCATTTTCTCAGCAAAGTCATAAATTTTTATTTTGCTTGTTTGATCCAGTGTAACAGTCTTCTAAATGTTAAATACAATACATATTTATTATGGTATGCCATGGATGATATGATATTAATGTTTAACGTAAACGCATTTCAATTGAAAAAATTATTATCTTCCATCAGAACAATTAATATTTTTAAATATTTCACTTGTAATAGGAAAATTGCAATTTTACTTTGGACCTGTAGTGAGTAAGTGATTATCTGAATTGATATTTGAGCTCATTTTTATGAGTCTTAAAAATAAAATAAAAGTTTTCACTGAACAATTCGTTTGGTGTTGTTATATTGGTTTTTTTAATATACATTTAAAGATCATATCAATTCGCGAGGAATTATCGATATTCGCTATGATTCCTACATCACTAACAAGAAAAGTTATGCGTAATATTTTCTATCAACGATTTTTTCAAAGACTGGATGTCACTTAAAATTTTCAAAAAATGCTTACCTTAATACAAGTATTAAATAATTTTATAGAAAGTCGCAAACATACATTGTGTACGTAATGAAAGTGATGAAAATTACTACGTAATTTTATTCATAAAACTTGCAATTCATAATATTATTTTATGATTTTTGTTTCACGCAATTTCATGATTTTTTTACGACTAGGGTGTAAGTGTACTCTGAAAGAAGAATATTTTTAGCGACGGCGTCAAGTGAGCTTTTTTGTCTCATCCATTCTGGATTGATGGCTGTTTTTAAGCTCAGTAAAAACGAAGGCTGTTTTGATTAGCTTAATATGACGGAAGAAAAGTATGTTATGCTTGGGGAATATTACCGTAAAAATGGATTTTTCGTCTCAGAGCTTTTTTGCTTTATGAAAAGAAAATTTAATATGAAACGGTTTAGGGCGAAAAAATTAAATATTCTTCACATAAGCTTCTTGTAAACATGTATCATTTATGATACTCAAGCGACCAGCTTTTGATGAAAACGTGTGAAATGTATTTTTTTAAATTTTATAATCGCGTTAATATTCTATTCATTTTTTTATTCCTTCAATTTAGTATTAAAAAGCAGGACTGAAATTTTAACGTTGATTAAAATTTTGCAATCGATTTGAAAATATTTGTATTCAAAAAAGATTGACAAAGCAACAAATACTTGAAATAAATGGAATATTAAAAATGATAAAACCACAACTTTCCTTAGAGTGAAAGGACATCATACGTATTCCTGCAATAATTACTCTTTTGGTTTAATCACTCAAACACCATGCAACTTAGAATTCTGGTATTATTTTAGTTTTATAACATGAATTTACGATTTTAATGTTAAATACAACATAAAAATAAATTTGTTTGAAGACATGGTAAGTGAAATAAAGTGCTTTTTAAATAGGATATGAAAGGTTTTAAGATCGTCAATGCAGAAAAATAGTTAAAATAATGTGTTAAAGTGTTGAAAGTATATAATTTTTCCGTCAAGTTCAGCAGTCAATTTTACAAAAAATTTTCATATCATATCATTTATAACAATGTTACATTGAAATGTTTATACAAATTTTGTAAATATATTAAAATTTTACGTTAATTATATGAATTAACAACACCATTACATATATAATAAAATAATTAGAGCGGTGGAATGATTTTTATATTTTAGAAAACAAAACTAAGAAATATAATATTGTAACTTCGCAGTCATATTCCATGTCACGCGTGAAAGAAAAAATGACGTAGATAGCTTCAGTTGCAGTCCTTACAGCTTCAAATAAATGCTTAAAAAATTGAATTATTGATTTTTAAAGCAATTTATGGTTAAATATTATGAATGAAATTTCTCTTCTCCCATCCAATACTAAAAACAGGTCAATAAAAATTTCTACCCGAATCATTCTTTCTTTACTCTAAAAGGAAATGTTGCGTAACTGATAAACCAGCAGTAATTAATGAAAATATTGTAGAAGAGTATCTTTTTCTCGGAATTTATTCTAAAAATTGTTAGTGAATCTGGTTAAATAGCGGAATCGAATGAAACTCAATAAAATCGATCGAGGGCTTATCCTGTAACAGCGTGAATTGTAGTTTGACTTCGACAAATTGAATACTCGAATTTCAGAATTTTAAGCCGAATTTTGCATAATAAAATACAATAACTGTTATTTAAAATGGTAAAAAAATCATTATTCTTTTTTGGAGATTATAGTCAGTGAAATTTGAACGACTTAAATAAATTTGATGTCATTATTAAAATAAGTATTTTTTTCCTCATTAGGACAAGATTAAACAAAATCAATTATATTAAAATATCATTAAATTTATAAATTTGTAAACTTTATTTTTCTTCAACGTTCTTTTAATCGTGTGGAAACCAATACCAAAATTCAGATCTATTTGAATGACAGGTTACATTTATTTTCAGTTATCCACAGTAGTCAGCGTAATGTAACATATAATTGCTTTGGTGAAATTCTACCTTTTCTACAAAATTACTTATTTCTTTTGTATCTTATAAAGCATCAAACTGTTATATACAAGTGAACCACTAAAAATTAAATTTCTCAAGCGTTTCAATACGTGACCGAAATACATTTCTTATTTGTTTGTCCAGGAAAAAACGATGAATGCTTTTTCAAATGCTTATAAGTCAATAACGTTTCACATTGTTTCATTTTCATGTACGTTATTGTTCACGAAGTTTCTGAAATAAACCGATTGTACTTTTTAGAGGTTGATCAATATTTATATATGAATATAACCTGTGTGTACTGTAAAGAATAATGCTTAATATTTTTTTAAATATGTATTTAGGTTTTAGATGTTGGAAGTTGGCAGAGGCTAAACAAAAAGGTGTATTATGAAACCAAAATGAAAGTAACCACAGAGAAAAAATTCTGTTATTTGTTTGTTTAAAACGAGGATTTATTCAAAACTAAGATATAAATTAAGAGTATTTAATTATAACGGTATTTCAATGAAAAGTGTTTTGATTAAAATTATTTTTATTTAAATCACTTTTCAATAATGCTACGAAAATTTTAGAATTAAGATCATTGGTTTGTACGAAGGAAGATAAAAACGAAATTCGTGTTAATGCTTTTAACCAGTATTTTTATTAAGCAAAATTTATTGAACTTTTACGATTTCTATATATAATTTATCGTTTTTAAAGTCATTAAAAGATCTCATTTATACGAAATATAAATCTTTTTATAAATCTATATTACATAATTTCGTCAAAATACAACCTTTTGTGATTTACAGCTATTAATAAATTGCATTTGTGTTTTGTATAAAACATTTATGAATGAATGAAATAAAACTGAAAATTCCCTCAGTGCATATGCGAAAGAAGCCTTTTTATTTGAGAAACATCATTTCTGAGGAATCCAATATGGTACAGCGAGTTTCGAATACGGGGTAATAAAAATTTATCGCCACTTCTCAACGTTTTCCACCGACTTCACCCTCTATCACAGGTAGTTAACTTTGTCCACAAGTGACGTAGCCAGCTACAATCTGAAGCTAGCCTGATTTATTTTTTTTGTATAAAAAGTAAAGATAAGGTTCAAGTGAACTTTGTCCAGAGTTATGATAAAAATTTTATTGCTTGATTTTAGTTCAAAACATTATCATCCACATAAATGATGTTGCTGCACGAAGGCATGACAAATGAAATCAAAACTGTCTTTTTCCACGATAAATCTTTAACTATCTCAGTTTAATGACAACGTCTAATAAATGCAAAAAAAATACGTTTAGTATTAGGTTTGGTCATCATGACCATTAATTTATAATGAAAAATCGAAACAGAACGGATAACACATTGAATTTTCAATTATAAACTATATTCATTAGAGAAGAATTTTTAAGTAACTTCTCAGATAATATAACTGAGAAGAAAATTCTTATAAGAAGACAATTGTGCTAGAAAATGAAATGTAATTAAAAAAACACAAAAACAAAGTAAGTGCTAGGAAAACGTTATAATGATATTCAGAACCTCTTTTATAATAATTATTAAGTGAGAATGACTCTATTCAGCAAATAAGGTAAGCAAGAAACTTATTTTGTAGGGAAAAGTCAAATAATAAAAATCTGAAGATAAATTAACTTTTTATTGAAATGTAAGATTTAAGATATTTTGTTAAAATAAATGTATGCTACAAATGAAAACAATTCGTCTTTATACTTTACCCAAATGTTTTTGACTTATAATGCTGTAATATTTATGTTACCATAGCTACCTGGCTTTAATATACTATAATATACATAATCTAGCTCTTAAAAATCATGCATTAGCTTTAGAATAGCGACTAATTGAAGCAGAAATGATCATTTAAAAATTTTATATGAAAAATATTGAGTTGTATTTTTTAAAAGCACATTTATTGTTAATATTTTTATTTATAATTTTATCTTAATAATACATTGAAACATAAGAAAATAGTAAAAAAAATTAACACAGCTTAAAAAAAATGTTTGCGACTTATGCAATTGAGAAGATATTCTATTTTTGTAGTATATTAAAATTGAAGCAGATAAAAATCGAATATTATTTATTTATGGCTTATATGTCGATTACATGCAACAGTAATTTTCTGGTTAGCTAAAGTAATTATTGTAATTATGAGCGTTTAACAAAAACTCAATAGGTCTTGGAATGGAAGGTTAATCGGTTTTGTACAGTGAATTCGCATGGTTGTTTCAATATTTATTCTCAAATGGTGCACTGTAGTGCCGTAAATGTAAATTTGTGATTCTGAATGTAACGTCTAGTTTATTGTGCTTTTTTAAGAAAATCACGTTTTTACGAGTAAATATGCTTTTTGTTCGTTATTCACATCAACTATTGATGTCTTTAACGTAAAATTTTTGTTTTTCAACCGCAGAGTTTGAGTCTGTGCTGGGCACAATTAGAACACAAATAACTCTTGTTTTATGAAAAAAAAATGACTTAACACTGCACTCAAATGTCAAGTTATAAATGGTTCCAACAAATTTTATTTTCAACTTATAGCTTATATTGTATGGATAAAAATTATCGTTCATAATTGTTAAATTATTCAAATTAAAGTATTCTCAATTCTTTGCAACATGCCATATCAAATTTGGTAAACGAGTAATAAATTGAAGTATAAGTAAACAGCTTTTATATCAACACGATGCTTATGAGAAACAATTATTTGAACCGGATATGTAGAGTGTAAATAATTAACATTGAATGTCCCTCATTATTTCGGGCAATCATGGGTTTTAATGGCGCCCTTTTGTTTTGCAAAAACATCTATGACTAATTAAGGAGTAACAAAAAGGGCAAGGGCGACGTTTCAGGTAAGCAGTGACCAAGAGAGACACTGTGTTGTGTAACCGCCTTCTGGCTTAACCTTTTTTCGTAAGGCGTTTGTTTGATCCAATTCTGTTGAGAGTGTATCATTATTTTTTTGAGTTAGGCGCCGGGAAAGTCGTTTTGATATTGACACAAACTGTATATTGCAAAAAAACCTTTTTTTATTTATTGTAACACAATTCCGTCTAGAATAGAAGACTCGCAATGGAAGGAAATCCCACCTTTTTGTAACAAATTTCAGATTTATAAATATTGCAGCATGAAAACACAATCTATAACGAGAATTTAAAGCATATTGTAAATAAATGAATCTGTGAAACGTTTGGTGAAAAAGAAAACCACTTTAAGATAAACACGAATATAATATTGTAGTGTAATATTTCTTAAGCATTGTTTTTAATGAATATTGCTGTACAGCCGCTACTATTTTCGTAAAAAATAACGAATCAAAATTCAGTCAAGATTACTTATTTTTTCAAAGCCTTGTTGGTGAATTTAATCATTTAGCTTTCAAACTAATTGTCATGATAAAGACGTCAAGGAAAAATCGTTTATTTGATTTAATAACAAGATTTGGCTGACTAGACCCATTTTCTGAGAAACGTCAATTATGTAAGAATCAATCATTAATCAAGTGAGTGGAGTATTCGAGGTCATTAATATAGTAGACTATTATTGTATAAAAACGAATCACAATGAATCTTGTTGATGTTACATAATAATTAAATTTTATTTATTTTATAAAAAATAAATTAAGTAAAATTAACACGGTGAAAAAATAGCAATGTATTTTAGTTCTACAAAATTATTTTTAACAAATATAGTTGATAGCTATTTCGGCTCACGCCATCATCAGAACTATGCTTAAACTAACATTCGCTTATCTATATATAGCTGTGCAGAAAAGGCACATCCTCTCTCCTGTTCCAACGGCCTAGCTTGTTACATTAACACAATGACACTAAATTTTCAAAATTCCAAATGAAACAATAGGTGTCTTTTCTGCACAGCTATATATAGATAAGCAAATGTTAGTTTAAGCATAGTTCTGACGATGGCGTGAGCCGAAATAGCTATCAACTATATTTGTTAAAAATAATTCTGTAGAACAAAAATACATTGTTATTTTTTCACCGTGTTATAATGGAGTTCTACCAAGTGAATGCCAATTCAATCAATTAAGCAAAATTGTTTATAATGTTGTAATGAAAAAAATGATTATTTATTTTGAAAATTTGTTTCATTGATCAAACAGTTATTTTCGATTCTCTTAATTCAATAATGTTTCTCACTATATTGTTTCAATATATTTACTTATTTGACCGTAAAATTTTCTATATGCATTCAATAATGTGTATTTTTAAGCGTTTCATATCCCAATATTGAAAATAAACCGACGCTATTTATAATTTATTCGTGTAAAATCAATTTGAAATAACTTTTATGTATCAAAATTGCAATGTTGCATAAGACTAAAAAAATGATATTTGCAAAGGAAACGGCGTCAAAAATATTCAAATGAGGTAAAGCTTTCTTATTTGAAGCTCAAAGCTCTAAGACAGAGTTTCATTGAGACAAAGACCATCATTAAAAACACTTGCGACAAAAGAACCATACAAAAAAGCATGAATGGGAAAAACAAATCCCAGCGTGGGGTGGCAAATTCACAGCCGCGCTCACCTCTTTTAAATTTTTAACAGGGATTCTTAACCCTTGGAAAAGGTATTCACAAAGCTTTACAGCTAAAAATGCACACGCAAACAACGTAAATACTGTGTGTTGTTTGCTTAAAAAAATAATGAACTTGTGGAAAAATTACCGACATGAAAATAAAACGAGGACAAAGATATTTATAACATCTCGTTTTCTGGGTTTTTTTTAAATATGATTAGTATTTTATATGTGTATTGAACCAATAATATAAGAATATTGGTCGCAAAAATTAATTTTAATATTTTGTTCAATTTTAGTACAATTATCCTCGCCTAAGCCGCAGCTTTAAATAACGACAGAGAAAACTTTACGCTCAACATACATTTGCAGAATGAATATTACCTAAAATAATTAAATGTTTCTAACAACAATATCGCTAAAATATTTTCAGGAACGGTTTGAGGAAAGTAAAAATAATAAATCTTATGACGTTAAACAATTACTATATCCTGAATATTTGATTGTGAAAATAGAGAAGCAAATTTTATTTTATAATAAACTTAAGTTGAAATAATTCTAATGATTCACTAAATTCCCTTTCTACATATAAATCTTTACACACTTTGTTCGGTTTGAAACTTTGGTGTTTGTTAATTGAAGAAAACAAACAATTTCGAAGTGATTATGGTGAAATGTGAATAAAGTTTCACTTCAACTATACTTTTTGAATTAAAAGTTTCCATAATGGAGTCACATAAGTGAATATTGTTAAAATATGATTAAAAAATAATAATGTCGGTTATAAAATATAGTATTTACAAAGAATTCCGTAAAATCGATATAAATATTGTATTTCTTCCAAAACTTAAACTTATTAACAACAAAGTGTGAAAAGCTTAACAATCTAGGGTAATTTTATCTTGTTATTATTAAGAAGAAATATTAAATAATATAAATGAACATTTAAACTTCGATTAGTATAATCAAGTAATCTTAAAGTTTTGGGTATTATTGAATGATATTGATTAGGTAAAGTGTTTTTTTGGCAGTGCCATAATGTATTAATTTCAATTCAGATAAACATTAACATAGACAAAGTGTTTGTGAATCAAACATAATAATGCTGATAATTAACAGTCGATTAAACATTACAACTACTGAGATTAATACCTTTGATGGTGTCAAAATGTCGGCTTACAAAAGCAGATAACTTTTAATAGCTGAATATCTTTAAAAAATAATAACATTACGAATATAGCCACGAAAGCCGTAACATTATCATCAAGCTAAATTGCAAAGCTCGTTACTCGGCAAATTTAATAGCAGAGCGGAAAAAAGTAATTTCAGTTATAATGATGGTAATAAAAAAACTTTAAATACTTTTTATGTTTCACAACATATTTGTTATTATTGAATTTAATGATATTTTTTTATAAATTCGTAGAAAGAAATATACGTCCTTACGTGTTCTGTGTATGTTGTGATATTTTGTTCGGATTGATTATTCGACTGGTTACAGCTTGGCCAATAATGTAAACGAAATATCGAATACATAACCGTACTGAAGTTCACATCAATCACACAAATATATCCAACTCTAACTGGCAAAAACATAAATCAATAAATTCGAACCGCATGTAAAGAAAGTGCCTCGCATAACGTAATGCGAGGTTGATCTTATCGTATAATCAAAAGGGTGTAGTCTGTAGACGTATTATAAGTCAGATTTGCCTTACTGTATCGATATATAAGTGCTTTGGACATTAAAGTGCTTGAAAGAAAATAAGTCAAGTTAAGGTAATGTGCACATTTTATTACATATGATATTCCACCTAAAATTGAAGCAGACGCACTCCTATATTAACTCTTATAATTAACTTCAACACAAATCTATTATTCTTTAGAACATAGTGAGAATATCTTATTATTTTTGAATTATCAGTTGTTAATACCTATGATAAGTAAAACCGGTCATGATCGTCAAATTTATAATAGAAATGGTACTCAATAATGTGTTTTTATTATTTAAAATTAAATACCTTATAACAATTTATTTTGTTTAAAAAAAAAACACCAAATGTGTATGTTCCCAGTATGCAACATATGAACATTTTATTGATGATCTGAATATGAATTGAGCATTAAATGCTCTATTGATTGTCATTTATTCAATCACTCGTTCTTTGAATAATTATTATCTTCTAGTTCGGACGATGGCGTGAGCCGAAATAGCTATCAACTATCTTTTTTTTTATAATTTTGTAGAACTAAAATACATTGCTATTTTTTTCATTCAATTTCAATTAGTATAATATAATGACACTCTTGGCGGACGGACAAAAGTATTTTAAGAATCAAATATGTGAATAAAGCCGAATATTAACAGTACAATAGTTAAAGAGGATTGACAACTTGCTGCAGGACCTATTTGCAGTATTTTTATAATTCGCAACAATCAATATATTTTAGTAACACTTAAGTTGGTTAGAATGTTTCAGTATAGAATAAAATACGTCGTAGTATAAATATGTTTCCAAAATCTAAAAAAGTATACATTGATTTACTTATTTATTGAGTCTCTGCAATAATTCTTTAACGTTTCACATGTTATCTAACAATGTTTTGAATTTATGTAAAAATTGAAATATTTAAATAAAGACATGTTCAAATATTTTTAAGCTAGATTTTATGAAGTAATTGAATTATTTCAAAAAGATTTTTCCATAATTTTTCCATAAAAGTAACATGGTATCAAAAAGTTGACGTACTATTTTGATAAACGGCTAAATTGGGAAAACAAAATATTATAATTTAACTTAAACAAATTATAGATATAACAATGCCAAGAATATCTTTAAATAAAAAATAAAAAACTATTTTTGAATACACTCAATCATAATAAATCTGAGAGTGCTAGATTTTTAGACCAATTTTAATAATAGATAACATATATGATCTTGTCGATTTCAGAACCTTTTAACTTATTAAGTCTAGATAGTAAATATGATTGATTAAATAAATTAAGTTTTTGCTTACCAAATTAAAAAAAATGTAAGGCATCAAAAAAGAGAATAGCATACGAAAAAAAGCGGTCGGCATGAATGAATGAGAAAAAAATTATCTTGGCTATAAAATCTCTGAAAATTTCTTAGTGTTCAGTATATTTTAGTTTTTAGAATTTTTAAACAATTTTTGAATCTAAAGAAACAAGTTGATAAAATGTAAAAATGAATAATCATGCTGTAGAAAAACTTAATAAACACAGTGAATAGACTGTACATAACGGTGGTATATATATATTGAAAGATTTTGTTTTCAATTGAACAACTCCATAATTTTTATGCAATGTATCAATTTTGTGAAATAGAACAATTTTTTTAATACAATGTTAACTTTTTGCTTGTATTATTTTTAAAAAATACTTGTTTATTCTTTGTATAAAATTGTCTCTGCAGTGACAAAAGAAAGGGTGAAAATTGATTTACGATGCCAAAATAATTCACAATATTCGACTATTTTTGGCTTCGTTAAGTTTGGTAATCCCTGCAACTGTACAACATGTATAGACATGATAAAATTTCATTGTTTGGTTGTCATGTTATGAAAGATGATATATGGTAAGATGGTTTCTTAATCACAGGGAGTTTAGAAAATGTTTGATCAGACACAAGTAAGATATGCTAGTATATTAACAGCTCTAGCGATTATTGAAATTACTTAAACAATTTAAATAGTCTAAATGGAGGTATTCTATATTTTTTTTACAAGCGCGATATTACACACTTATTGTAATTATATTCAAAATATATATGGATTTCAACCCTTTCGAAATGGAATTTGTGAAATCAATCATTGGGCCAATTTGCGTATTTGAGATGGAAAACGTTTTTTTTAAACGATTTTTTATTTAAGATATTTTTAGTAACTACTGATAACAGTATGGGTAGTAAAGTAAACGTACAAAAAATATCGTTATAAATCTATTTAATGTTCAAAATTATTAAGAATTATTCTTTCTCAATTCAAAAAGTCTGAAATGTTTGATTTTATCAATGTTTAAAATATAATTAGAAACAGTGCCAGTCAAAAAAAGTAAATATTATTTGTTGTACTATATATCCAGGAAACAAAGTTAACTTATACACAAAACAGTTTTATTATGTGTCAAATAATCTTAGTCCTTAACTGGCGTACAAATTGGCGATGCTCCTTGCTCTTTCGATAATCGAAACAGAGTTGTTGAGCCAATGCTAATGATAATGAATAATCTAGTCTTAACAATTATGAATGTATTCGTGTGAATTATCGTTGTTTTTTGACCAATATAAAAATGAACAAAACGTGACTTTTTATAATCTATTCATTTATCACAAAATAAATGTTACGCTGCAATTTCCAAATTAACCAGACTTTACTGCAATGTGGTGCGTTTTAAACAGTCTGTACATATATTATATTACGAACACGACTAAATCGATGGAATGAAATTGAAAAATAGTGAGTTTGAAAAACGCGCGTCTATTAACATCGCAGAACACATTTTAGTAGAGTGGTTTGATTAAGTAGAAGCATCCACTCCACAAACTAAATTCCCACAAAAAGCGCTTTTGGAAGTTTTCAAATATGGAGATTGGCAATAAAAAATACATCTGGAAACGTATTTTGTGGATAATGTTTTGATATTCAAAACGAAGCAGAAAAAGATTAATAAAAAAAAATCTAAAATACTCTCGGAGTTTTGAAATAACATGCTTATTTTCGTGTTATGAATAATGTTTTCTATATGGGGTAATTTATATTCTCTCGCCAGTAATTTAGAAAAACTTCAATTATTTAAGATGTATATTCATTCGTATATAAATTTTGTTTTTTTAATACGTAAAAAAAACTATTACATGTATAAAGAAGGTGATTTAAAGGGATTTTAATTTTTATATTATGCATGTTCTTTTAAAATTCATATACTGTATATCATATAATATCATTATTGTATTTTTTAATGTTTTCAAAAAAATATTCTTGTATGCCTAAAAATATGACAATTAGTTTGCAAATAAAACATATAACTTGAAGAACTGTAATTCACTTAATTTTTATTATAAACTGAAATATAAAAAAAACAAACTTGTGAGGAAAATAACCTTATAGATAATATTAATGAACCTTTTCACTTTAAGCTGAGTAATTTAAATATGTTTTCCTTTTAATAAAATAGAAATATATAGAAAATGTTTTTTTTTATTTGACATGTTATTTAATTACCATTTTTTTAAAAATTATTCTATTAAAAGCAATTCAAGTGTCAATAATAAAATTCTCCGAACTATTTCGTTATTGGATCAATCTTATGTTGGGATGATGATGGGCACATGTTGCTTAAAAACTAAAATTGTATAGTTATACCTAAGCATAGTTTGATTTCTATTTTTATAAAACTCAACAGCTTATTGACGAAAAAGTAGTCAGGACATAAAATAATTTAGTTTCAAGTTAGTATAAATTATAACATCACATTGCAAAGTGTAGCCTACATTATATATTAAAGATTTATGACCAATGTTCTCATGAAATAATTTGTTCTTTTGCAATGGGAAATCTGGCTTGGATTCTTTAATATTATATTCATTCCTTATAACTCAATGTTCATTCAATCCATATTTAATTCCATAAAATGGCTCATACATCACTGTAGCAGCATACAGGACAATCTTCCACTGACTCTTTTGTAGATCCTTCAGACATCGATATAGATCCTTGTGACAAATTGTATGACAATTACAAGATTAAAGTGTGAAGGCTTTAAAGAAAAAAATATTTCAACTAAACGGTCACGATAAGTATCGGCTACCTTACAACATCATAATAGAATGGTATTTTGTAAGCAATATATTTAAATAAAAAAAAATGTATTTGAAAATGTTAAAAATAATAAAAAAGTTGTAATACTCAGTCATGGTAAGCAGTTAATAATTGGACGTTCAGATATATTTTTGAAAAATACAGTTTGGATCCCCATTTTTTGCGACTTTATTGAGATAATTGTCTAAAAATTTTTGGTGGTTTCTAAATGCTCAGTTACGAACGATAAAAGCACTTTGTCAAAAAATAAACACTCTCAAAACTTTTTATTCAGCTTCAAAATTTAAATCACCTTTTCAAAAATCTGTTTAAACCGAGATGAAAAAGTGCTCTCCATTATTTACCGCGGCAATTGTTAATTTCATTAATGGTATAATATAAATTAAACTCTGAGTTTGGTAAATTAACCAGCTGGCGCAGATTCGAACCGCATTTTGTGGCAATCGGTACTATTACTAGGCTACTTTACCGAGATCATATGATGATGGTTACCTTAGAAAATATTGTTTTAATATCAAATTGAATTAAAATACCTATTTAAGTTCAGTAATAACGTAAAAGTAAATCTTTATTTGCTTCGTGCATAGGTGTGCCCATATTGTAGTTGCGGTTAATATCTCAATGGACGCTTAGAGAAATTGTACTTAAGTTAAGCGCCCTCTGATTTATGCTACATTATTTGGTGTTCAATTTTCGTTAGCTCTTATCAACTAATATACTAGTAAATACAGTTATCTTTACAGAAATATTGATGGGAAAAAATAATTTAAAAAACAACAATATATTAATGTGTCTTTCCAAATATTTAAGTCCATAAGCTTAAAGTCAAATTCAACCTTACGTCTATACTTACTCGTTTTTATAATAAGTATGTAAAAAATAAAGTTTTTATGCTTGTACGTTCGTCATTCTCGTTAAAGCTCACAAGATGATTCGTGAGCTTAATTCGATAAAACGATAATATTTTATTTTTTTTACGTTAGAAACTTTGTAGCATAAGTTTGCTTTTTACAATTTTGTAATGATTTAATTCATAAAAATAAAAAATAAATCTAACGTTATTCTAATATTTTAATGCGATAATGTAAAAACACATTCAATGATCGTTCAAAATCACTATTGTGTTTGCTTTACCCATTTTTATGGAAAACCAAAATCCTGTTTACATTTTTCATGGCACTTAGATACGGCATTTAAAGAACCGTTCATACGTTATTAAAAATATTGTTATGTTAAAATAATTAGAGGTTTACCCCATGCTAAAAAAAGTTTAAATATCTTATTACTATTAAGTCACATTGATGAAGCTAAACCAATAACTGTAGACTAAAAGTAAGTTTAAAAACATAAAATAAGTATTGACATTGATTACCAACTAGATCATAATTAAATGAAATCTTAATGTATTTTTTTAATAAAGAATGTCAATGGATAGATACATTTAAGTTGGTAAACAAATGATTGAGAAAGAATGAAAGTACGCAGTGGATGAAAGAAATAAATAGTTAGCAATCTAATTGCTTTCTTTTTTGAAGTGTTTGCATTCGAAAACTTTGTGCTTTTATTTAAAATTACATTTGTAACGGTGTATATAAAGACTTATTATGACCAATCGTGACCTATTTATTATATTAATCGCCGAATACGTGAGTAAGGAGACATATCAATGTCTTAAAAGTGAATTTAAAAGAATAGGTCTATGATATATCATTCAGAATGGTGCAATCATACTCATTTAAGACATCTGAAAAAAACATTTATTTAATTAATGAGCGATTACTGGCTTACTAATAAGTTTTTCAATTACTAAATATAAAGATTTTAACAGTTAACCAATTAGTATTCAAAAAAAAGTATTTTTCAAAAAAAAATGTTTCAATGATCAATCTAAAATTGATAAGACAATATTTATTACAAATAACTCGAACTCAACTGATGGCCGTTATCATTAAAAATATAGTCTTCCTTGGCAAAAATCATTTATAAAAAAAGTAACAATGTCGTAGTCAACTGAAATATTTTTTTATTCTAACTCTGTGACAAATAAAAACTTCGTTTAATTTAGTTAAAGTATGAATAGTGCTAACGCCATTACCTAAAGCAAAATAAAAAATACCCACAGAATTTGGAGACGAGCCAAATTATTAAAGCTGTAGTGTGAACGAACCCCGGCGTGCCAAATACTTGCACACAACCTTCCGGAATATACGGTTCAATCCAACTGTTTTACATTCAAATAGCTTCCTTCACTATTGAAAAGATTTCCCCCATTGAAAATATCCCGAAAATATCCGTTAGCGCCCAAGATAAGCATCCGTCCTTACAGGTGTTGAATGATATCAGATTTAAAGGCGAGGTGAAATATTAACGGGTGGATTTCCCATTCAAGCTTATTTGCCTCTTTTTCGAGTGTGACTTGGTCACGCGATCTACATAATTCTATGAAGTTGCCTTGTTATATGAATTATTCTCAAAATTATTGATACCTGAATGCTAAGTATATGAAAGCAAAGCTCTTATATTACTTTTGAAATATTTAATTGCTTACTATATTAATACATAAAAAAAATACATTTGTAATGAATTGATATTACTGTTAAAGTAAGGATTATAGTTTTAAAAAAAAGGGTTTGATTTCATATAAATAAAAACTCAAGTAAATAGCCATACGTATGTTTTTAAAGCTTCTCAATATTAGTTTTCCATGACGTTTATATTTTCTGTATTGTTGTATCATTATGACAAACAAATAATCAATTCCAAAAAAGAAAATCAGCTATACGCTTTTATCTAGTATAGTATAGTTCTGAAAAATTAAATGAATTAAATACTTAATTTTCAGGGAAGTCTTAATTTTTATTGATTGAATTGGCATTTACTTGGCTGAAATCTATTAAAACACGGTGAAAAAATAGACATTTATTTTAGTTCTACAAAATTAATAACATGTCTAAGTGATAACTATATATCATGGTGAAAAAAATAGCAATGTATGTTAGTTCTACAAAATCATTTTTTAAAAATAGTTGATACATAGATTTTTTTACCGTGTTTAATTTTTTATTTTGTTTCGTTGATTAAATTGGCATCTATTTGGTAGAACTCCATTGTAATACATATGGTTCTTTTCACCGTCTTTAATTTTGTTATTAAAAGTAATGGAATTATTTTTATGAATTGTGAAGTATCAAAATTCACACAAACTTTTAAATAATAACTAATTAGCCTTTTTTAGCTACATGCAAAAAATTTAGTCAGTCATTTAATTATCTGGTTTGTAGGAAGAAATTTGTAACATCAAAGTTTTTAATTCATTAGAGTCTTACTTGTACGTTTAATCTATGAAAAAATGTCGTGTTTATATAAGAGCACACATGGCATTGCTTAATTTGTGCGGCTGAAAAATGTTCTTTTTTTCCATCGTCATCTTCGCTAACTGAAATAAAGGAGACCAAAAGATTCGGCCAAAGAAATTAATGTGACGGTTTACGGTGACAAAGGTCAAGGGGATTATTCTTGGCTCGGGATTTTCTTAATTGGACATCGCCTGCAAAGCTTTGCACAACCTTGGAAAAACGTTCTGGAAATCAGCGGATTGACAACATTTTTTTTCATTTGAATCATTATCTTTTATTAAGTAAAATCGTGTCACCCCAAACTTGCTTTAAAAATGTATGTTTATATTCTTACGCGCGCACATTACGGAAGAGTAACGAGGTCTCTGAAAAATCAACTTTTTTTTATTCGCGAAGTGAATAACTGCTCTAACAAGCTGAATATAAAGCAACAACATTGCATTGCGTTAAGATTTTTTTTCTCAGAAAAGCAAATCATGTTAGGAATATTACTTTGAAATGATGCCCTAGATTTTTTTAAGGGTAATGTCTAGCCACATGGATTAGAGATTAGCATATATGTATTAAATTTGAGGTGTTAACTGCTAACTGCCTTTTTTGAAGGAAATGCATGCTATTTTAAATATCAAAAAGATTTTTTTAATACTTATTCACACAATTTATTTTGTTATCAGAAAAAGTGTATTTATGATTTAATTTTAATATATTAGCTTATGATATTAACATAAACATGAGTTATTCATTTTAATATAAGCCTTGAAAAAATTACTTAATTGTAATTAACTGATTACCGAGATAAAACAGAAAATTTTCTTTTATTGCATTGTAAGTTAACATTTAAAAGAAAAACATTGCAAAAACAGAAAAAATATTACGTACCAAAAAAAAAAAAAATCGGTTTTGTTTAATAATGGTTTATATTTTCAAGTTTTGTTGATCTCATCTCAATATGCTGCATATATAATTCTAATTGAGCATCTTAACCAATTGACTGCTAACATTTTAACTGTCTAGACGGGTGATTGCAGTGTGTTGAAAGTTGACTTTTCAAAAAGAGCTTTAAAAAATATAAAAAAATTTATCGATTGGAAAAAAATATAGCTTTTCCTAATATAGTAATAGTACATGCATATGTATTTTATGCGTGTATTTTATACTCTTAATATTAATTATGTATGTTAATTTTCTGCTACACCTTTTCATTGTAATTTTCAAGTTGTTTTGCTTAATTATTTTTTGGAATTATTTTCAACAGTATTTAATCAAATTTAAATTGTTACAAATTTATACGATTCCAAATGTTTTGTCACTAACTATGCTGGTTTCACCTATAGGCATTGTCAGGCATTCTATCACACGGATGCCACAGAGGTAACTGAGTTATTTTTTCGTGTAATTGTTGAAAGTTTTTGAAAGAAATTTTTGTTTTATTCCTTGATTTTTTTCATAAAAATGTAAAAAGTTTTGTATGTATAATTTTATGCATGATAACATCGCCACACCGTATTGGATGGGTGAGAGAAAAAGTGAGCACCATCGTGCTTTGCACATGTATCATTGAAAGCAAATACAAAAAATTGAGGGCCTATGAACACCACAGCTGGAGAGAAATGAGAGACTATGTGTAAAATGCTCGGTTATTCTCCTTTGCCGAAAAATTTCCAGTTACAATTTTCCGAAACTGCTTTTTTCGAACGGATGATTATTTTGATTCTCAAAAATCAGTGAATTGTTTTTTCATCAGAAAATTTTTGTGTCTGTCACAATAAAAGTTATTCTATGGAAACTGAGAAATACTTAGTTACCAAGACGTGACGGAAGTCAGAATAATAAGACTGAAAAAACTATCAAGAATCAAGTTGCTGTTTGCTACACCCAGATTTAGGATCTGGAAAGTAAAAGGTAAAATTTGGACAAAACAGAAATCTATGCTTTTGAAAAAATTGTATAAATCAATCAATAAGACTGCTTACACTGAAATTTGATTCACTGAGCACCGTTATCAAAACCAAAAACGTTGATCACTAAACCACAGACTCGGTAATATTCGTGTCTCACGCGAATCACATTTCGATGTTCGCTTATTCATTATTCATAATGCGATTTTATTTTTATATTTCTACAATTGAAATGTCTTTCTCATCTCAGTGGGGGCCGTATAATGCAGGTTCCCCATTGGCTGGAAGAGCAGGCGGTTTTGATTTAATGTAAAAGCAATGTTACAATACAATCTCCCTTTGTCAAAAATACGTAAATTATAAACCCGCTCTCCAAAAATGCACAGCGTGGAGTATATTCAGTAAAACTTCCGCTTTACATTTTAAAACAAACAAAATGTAAATAAAGAATAAAAAAATACAACTCGAAAAGACGTTGTACTCTTATTTGTAAAATAATAAATGAAATGGTTTTAAACCACTGTCATCTAGCATGAGTGGTCAATTTAGAAGGCACAAAATATACAGTCAGTAGAAAGGATGACTTTCACAAAAATGTATACTATATTATTTGTGATTACTATCACTTTAGAAATAAAAGCTTAAGCCCTTTCAATAGCTGATATTTACTAAAGATACCATTAAATTAGATACAAACAATAAATATTTTTGTTTATTTTGCCACGTCACTTGGAAGTAATTTTGTTATTGAATTGATTTGTTTTTTTTAATGGAAGGAGAACATTTGAACTTTATTTTTTGCCGAAAAAGCAATCAAGAAGAATATCAAAAATGATTGGAAAATCAAAGCTGTTAAATTTTTTTATTTTACCTAAAGTTTTGTTTGTGGCTTGCGATTTTCGGCATATACAAATATTTAAGTATACAGGTGCAATCAATTTGAACAATTTTTATAATTAAATTTATCATTTACTTAACATATTTTTGTCAGGGTTAAAAACAATAAAAAAAAAATCTTTATTTTGATTTTTGATAATTTTCTTATTGAATTGATATGAATTTAAATTTAACTGAAAAATAAAATAGCATATACAATACATAATAGTCGTTTAGTAAATTTTAGTCTAAATTAATCATTAAGGCAATATTTATATATGTACAGCATTTACCTAAATACGATTTGTGCAGATGCTTTTTAGACCAAATGTGTTAGAGAGAAAGTGACTGGTTAATTTGGAATCAGCTTTTTGGAAGCTGTAAACTCTATTTTATGCGTTCTCTTTTAGTCACGGTGAAGAAAATAGCAATGTATTTTAGTTCTACAAAATTATTTTTTAAACATATAGTTCATAGTTATTTCGGCTCACGATGACGATGGCGAATACCAATTCAATCAATAAATTCTCTTTTAGCTTTTTTCTTTATCTAGCAGTATCATATCTTATTAGGAGAAAAATTAAAAAATCTTATTCTGAGAATTTTCATCAAGCATTCGATCCAAACAAAAAAATATTGAACAAAATAAAAGAAAAATGAATTAGTTTGTTAAAAATCATTTTGTTACAACCGATGGTTTTTAGACCAAAATGATTTTTGTTTATAAATATTTCGAATTTGCGATTTTATTTTGATATATTTAACATTTAAGTAAAAATTTTATGCTCTTTCAAATTGAGCTATAATATACTTTTGTTTTATTGTATTTTGTATATATTTCTTAAGAATACTGTCAATCTTGAAACATATCGCCAATTGAAATCAGTTCCTTTGTAAGATTATTACTTCCACCCATTTTGTGATTTATTAAAGTAAATATGAGGGAAATTAAAAATACTATTCAACAAAAAAAAACACGAAAACCCAATTCATACTGAGCTGTCAAGTACAGAATTTGTTCGTTATACTCTAAGTGACAAGTACTGTAAAAATATGATTGAATGTTTCCTAAAAAAGCATGGATAGAATTATTTCCACAGAATAATTTCTTTTTTTTTACCTACAATTCGAACGAACTACACTGAAAAAGATATTTTTTTACCAACACTTTAATCATTTAATCATTAAGTTGAGATTAGTCACATTTTTAATTAAAAATAAACTGAAAATAAATTGATATAATAATTTTTTAGGTGCCAACTGTCACTTCTTGATAAAAAGGCATGATATTTCAAATAATAAAAATACATTTTTAGGTACGTATTTCCACAACAAAAGTTCTTGAAGCCATAGTTTTGTATACCTGCTGCTCAATCTGCAACTCTTTTATATTATAAAAAAACATAAAATGTTCGTTATGTTTTTTTTTACCGAGGAAAACTAACGATACTGGGTTCGATTGAAAAGCGGTTACGCATAACCTGCATACAGTATTTTTTTAATTATTATTGCGAATTAACAAAAAATAGATTTACTTCATTTGTATTAAATAAACATCATTACACGAAAAATTGTCTCGCCTCAAAAGTATCTCTCATATATCGGCGAATTAAAATCAATACCGAAAAAAGCGCTGCAGTTATGTTTTCAAAGGGTTTCATTAGAAAACCCAATTTCGATTGCATTCGTATGCAAAATACAGAAATCAAGTGGTCCAATACTGTCAAGTATCTAGGACTCACTCTAGACAATAGGCTAAAATTCTATGAGCACACCGCGATTAAAAAACGTCAAGCTTATGGTGTAAAAGCTAAACTAAACTTTATGCTCAATGTGAAGAGCAAGCTTACTCTCAAAAGCAAGCTGCTCCTCTATACAGCTATAACTCGACCAATTATGGTGTACGCTACTCCAGTGTGGGCTTATGCACACCAGAAGCATCTGAAGACACTTCAAATTGTCCAAAATAAATCATTGCGACAAATTTGTAATGCCCCGTGGTACGTTCGCAATTCGCTGTTACATAGAGACTTGAAAATGCCTACAATTCGAGAGTTCGTTCGTGAAATGTCTCGAAACTTTCACAGCGATATAGGCAAACATTATAACCCTACAATTTCGTATCTACATAATTATGATGAGACAGTACCGAGTAATCGTCTAAGGCCGAGAGCGGTTCTGCTCGATGACCCGCCATAGGTTTGTTGTTACAGATCTTAATCCCAACATGGACAACCTCGGCATCTGAAAATGACTTTCTAATTTTGTTTCCTTACGTATTGTATATGCATGCGTGTGGCTGTGTGTGTGCCTGTGTGCACGCGTATGCATGAGTGAATGTAATGCGTATGGTGTCCGCATGAACTGCACTCATTGTGGGTTCCAAGGCTCAGCTGCGACCTAATGTTGTCAACAATGACACAACAATTACAACAAGTTAAATCTATATATGAGAGATGGAGGAGACCTGAAGAGCTCTGATGCTGACGCGTCATAGATCTTAACGCTCCATGAATTTGATATCCCAAAAAAAAAAAAAAAATCTCTCATATAACAAAATTCATAAATAATTTGATATTTTACAATGACGACGTCACTAGTTTTTCATTTTTAAACCTTTAAGAAAGTTATTATGGATCCGATAAAAAGACAATTGAAAGTTTTCACGTAAATTTTAAACATTATTATAAATTGAACTTGAGAAATTTTTCCAGTATATTCAACCCTTTTAGTAATGTACGATCCACGCTGTAGACTCGGCGAATATTCCAATACGAGTTCAGTGTTAATGGCGAAGGTCTCAGAATCTATCTGACTTTAGGGTTACTTTTACGAAGCCTAAACAAATAACGTTGGTCTATGGAGGCACCCTAGTGATTGCATCTGTGTATAGCATGGGGTAGAATTGTATGTTTGCGAGTGAAGAGATTGGACTCGAATCGGTAACGTAAAGACGTCTTTATAGCAAATTTGGTAGACTGTGGTAGTTAAGCTATGTTTACATGATATTGAGCAACGATCAATGTATATAATTTTATCATATTAGCTGTAGTGCAAAATATCCATATCGTATGACCAAAGTACTCTAACTACTCCACATATGGTACGCGTAGGCATGAATTAAAATATTTGATAAAAAAAACCTTGATTACTTAAGCTAGAGAGTCTGTCGCAATAATATGTTTACTGTTTAATACAACTTTGTACGATTCCACATGTGACACTAACGACCCGGGATTCGCCTTTCGGCGTCTTCATTCACACGGATCTGACAGTTCAGTTGCATCCGTGTGATAGAATGCCTGAAGGTGCCGAAAGGCGAAACCCGGATCGTTAGTGACAAAACATATGGAACCGTACAAAGTTGTAACAATTGAAATTTGATATTGAAATTCCATCAAGCACCTTCAGTCGATATCATAAATTTGATAAATAAAATATTTAAGCGATTGAAAATTACTAGGATGGATTTCGATATAGCCGACAAGTATTAGGTGGAGAAAAACTGCCTCGTCGCAACATTGTTTTCAAAGAACAAATATGTGCAGTAAAAGTGCTTTGAACATGTTTAAGCAACAAGCCTAAGATCTACTTTATTTTGTATATGTTTAAAAAATTGTGTCAACTTTTTTCAAATGATATTTAAAATATCAATAAAAAAATAAATTAATTATAATTCGAAGGTTGTGGATGTTCAAAATATATTTCATTGGACGAAGAAAGGGTTTTTTCATGTAAATATTATATCATCATAAAAGTTTTTGGACTCAGCCATTATCTGAATTAAAATTATGTATTTCTTATTGTGAAAACTCGCCGAAGCTCCACATTTGAATGAAGTTTTATTTCGCTTCGTTGAAAATCAATACACCGGAACAATTGCTCTTAAAAAAAAGCTTTTTATGGCTTTTCAAATAGAAATGTGAGAAATATGGTATGTATAAAAAACCTGAAGTATTATTTAAAAGTAGTGCAAACAAACAGTGGCACCTATATTTGGTTACATTAAGCTCTGCTACAAGTTAGTTTCTGAATTATTAATGAATATAGATTTATAATTCCTTAAGTTTTTTTTTTCGGTAGTATTAAATATTGTGAGAGGAAAAAAAAAAAAAAAACGTATCTTAAAACAAGGTTCACAAGAATGAATAAATAACAAATATTTGTTTTTAACTCTTTGCTGAAAGATATGCTTTTTATGGATTTATAAAAAAATAGTGCGTGAACTCAGTTTCTAGACTATTTTTTATTTAGAGAGTACTACAAGCTGTGCTTTAAAATAAATTTCCTTGCAACTATTCTGGCAAAGTATCCTATCCTATCCTTAAAAAGAGCTGAAAAGATGTATGACTGTTTTTTCATTTATTTCAAGTACTTTCCAAGTAAAGTAAAAGGTTTTTCAACTAAAATATACTTCAATTTTTCATTGATTGAATTGGCATTCAATTGGTAGAACTTCATTATAACACGGTGAAAAAAAAAGCAATGTATTTTAGTTATAGAAAATATTTCGGCTCACGTCATCATCAGAACTATGCTTAATCGAACATTTGCTTATCTATATATATAGCTGTGTATAAAAGGTACAAACAATCTTCTATCCTGTTTTAATGACCTAGCTTGTGTCTTGCTCGCAATAAAACTATTTTTTCAAAAATTGTAAATGAAACTAAAAAGGCGGCTATTACAATAAGTTTACATGTGGCACGGAAATGGCCTATTACGGAAGCAAATCAGATCCCCCCCCCCCGCGGAGAGGGTTAATTAATGAAGAAGACAATATTTTAGTTTGTTCGTTAAGAATCCTTTGTGATATTTGATGTCTATTGATTTCCAGCTGTTTCAAAGCTGTCATCCTGCGACCCTTACTACAAAGATGCAAACACTTAGGCGTTGAATGATTTTACATGTTCCTTAGCTCGAGTTGATATACTTCTTTCTGTCTGTCCGATATAAACGGATAAACAGGAGCCACAGGACATTTTATAAATACTGATTCTTTCATGTTTATTAATTTTATCTTTAACGATATAACATATAAGTAAAACGAGAGTTTTTGAGTTATTACCTTATTCCCGATTGTGGACTGAACATAAACTATGATGATCATTTAATATTATTTAACATCAAACTTTCAACAACTAAAAATATGTATGAATTGTCTATTTTTTTAAAATTAGATTGTTATTTTTTGGGTCTCTGGATTCTCGATTGCGAATTTTTCGTTTAAGTTCTATATTCGTTTTGTTTAAAAAGCTCTTTGATTTAATATATTATTATTTTTTTGTAATAAATCAACACACCGATATATTCATCAAACTGGTATTCAATTATATATTCCTTATTATTTGATTATACGTCTATTCAATAGTGTTTGATAATAATCACCAAAATTCAATTTGACATTCCATTTTCTGAAATATTTACAAAGCTATCGTGTTGAAATATTTCAAAGACCTTAATATATTAGAGCACAGAAGTTTTTGCTTTATTTGCTTAGAGGGTTATTGAAGGAGTACTTAATGACTTCATTCGTGATTAAGTTTGTAAGGCAAGACGAACTTGAAAGTAGTTGTTTGTTGCCAAACAATCCCATACAGGAGGTATCAAGTCTAATAATTAATTATTATTGAAGGGGGGTACATAATTAAAATACTGAGCTGAAGAATTCTGCGATACAAAAGCATGTATTTATTTAAAACCAATAAATTCACGTTGAATTATTAAGCAAAATTTTAATTACATAGCGTTTTAATGTAAGTTTTGAACAATTAAAAAGTATAAAGAAAAGCAAATGATAACAAGATTATGGAGACTAAAAAAATAACGCTATCTGGCAATTTATCGACATTTGTTTTTGATTTTGATGAATCCTTTGTCACAAGAAATTGTGTTCACCATTTTTATCTAAAGAATCACAAACCTGGTTCAGACAGATTTAAATTTAGTCAGTTTATTTAAAAAAAATATACATGCCCAACAATGTTAAAACATTTTAAAATGTTAAAAAATATTGTATTATATTTTGAATATACACGTATCTACATTGACTGTTGAAATCTAGTTGTAAAGCATTGGCTTAACAATAAAGTGTGTGAGAGTTAAAATATCCATTATGTTAATTGTAGATTTAAAACATTTAACGAGTTTCACTCCAACGGAAAATGTTTTCATATAAATGAAAAATAAATATAATCGAAGTTATCATCAGGGTAAAAATATGCTTTCAAAATTTCGACCCAAATTGTCAGTAGTTCTTTAAATATAGTTTTCTGGCAGGAGAGTATTGGTCGCAAGCAAAATGGATTTGTGTCGAAGTATGTAGTACGAGTTTATTGCCTCATGTAAAACATCAAAACTTAGACGTCGGAACATTTGTGATTGTCTTTTAACATTTTGCTCTACTTTCCATACAAAATATAATTGTAATGTTCTTACAATGAGTAAGAAAAACCTTGTTTCAAAAGAAGCCAGTAACTAAATGAAATTCATAATTGTAGGGTGACAAATTAAAAGTAAACATGTCAGGCATAACTATAGTAAAGAAATAATGATAAATTTAGACCGGGAAACAATTTTTGACATTAAGCCAAAGAAAATGTTAACTAAAATACAATTATGTGTTTTGATTTCAAAACTGACATACAATAAAGCTAAAATGAAGACGATACTTGCAATATCTAGAAATAAATTCTCACTTCTTATATCAAATTTACACTCTTAATTACAAAGTTTTTTACATTTTTTTACTTTTCGATTCCGATGTAAAATAGAGATTTCTTAACGAAAAATGACAACAGTTTTTAACGAGATTACGTACTAGTTCCGTTTTTAAGCCTTTCTTGTTGTAAAGGCTTAGATGAAACGAAGATGAAATGAAAAAAACTTTTGGTGAAAATTTCTTTGCCTTGCTTATACTTTAAGTATGGTGGTACAGTGGACGTATAAAATAATCTAATATATTTGTCAATGAAATATTTATTTGACTCTCAAAAAAACATGTTAAATATCAAATCAAAAACAAATTTTACATCTGAAAAATCCTTCAGCATCCATCCGATTGCTTATTTTATAATGAAACTTCAACCAAATGTTCAACAAAAGTAACATACTTATCACTTTTTACGAATATTCTCCGAAACATGCCAGATTAACTCTCACTTTAATAAATGTATAAAATCAATTTGCAATATTTTAGAGTTTATTAGCACAATATGAAACTAGTTTGTTAAAACAGAAGATAAGATGTTTTGTGTAAATTTCCATCATAGTTTTCTTCAGATAAGTAAATGTATGTTTAAACATTATAATAATGAGGGCGTAAGCCATATGAGCTATCAATTATATGTTTTGTAAATGCTGTAGAACTATAATACATCGCTATTTTTTCACCGTTTAATAGAGTTCTATAAGGTAAATGCAATTTCAATCAATTAGCCAAACGTATTTAATAGTTTCAAAACTTACTGTCCTTTATTATATTTGTATATTTCAAATGATCAAATAAAATTTTTTGTACTTATTTCCACAACATAATTTTTAATCAGGATCGGTTTTGCTCACAAAATATGTTACAAAAATAAGTGATAATAAGATGTGTTTTATTGTTTAAAATGTCATACCTTTCCACCAAGAAGTGACAGTCAAAATCCTAAAAATGATTTTGTTTGTATGTATACAAATATATTTTTAGCATCACGATTTGCTTGGTCATATAATAAAGAGAACACAGCTAGAGAATATTTTTTTGCTGAAAAGATATATAAGTTGTACAGCTAGTTTTATGAAGTACATTTACAAATAGTTACTTTTGCGATGAAGTTGTAGTATTGTTGTTGTTTTGTATTCAGTTGAGAGTAAAATTAGTAGAGAGGTATATGATAATAGATAAGATAAATAGATTCTACGATATACTACGCCTTGCCCATTGTTCCGACCACATCATTCTAGGACATCGTTGATTGTGCTAATAGACAGGGCATTTACCGGCCAGTACATGCTATCTTAGATAAGCTACTTTGGTTAATGAGTTAGTCCGTATACACTAAATTATACCGATACACTCTATATCAGTGACGTGGCATATTTTTTTAATAAAATATATAAATAGAAGTTTTTTTAAGGAATAAAACTAATTTATATTATAATCAATAATGAAAAAAATCTCAACTGTAAGGATAACATCAAATATATGAAGATACATAAATGAGTACAAAAAAATTGAAATATTTTATTCAATATTATAAAATCAAAAAGTGTGAAAATCAAATCACTAACAAAAAATAAAGAATTGTTGAAGATTGTTTATTATTACTTTTCAGGTGTTTTGAAATAGTTACAAATCAAGAAAAATCAAGCAAATAATTTATTTGGTTTTGTCAAAAAAAGTTAACTCGAAGGTGATCATTAAAGAAAGGTGAACTTGAAAAACTCAAATCATGAATCGTGGCAAGTGGAAAAATACTCTCGAACAATAAGATATAGGTTTATCAAAATAATGCAAATTTTATGTCAAGGGTTGAACAATGTTCAAACTTGAATCCTTACAAGTTAACGATATATACGTGTCTGTACATATTTAGTTCGTTTGCGCTACTACCCTTTCAAGTTCACTCGAAACCATTTTAATGAGATTGGTTTCGAGGAACAGTGAAGATGTTTCTCAAAAGAGGACCACATTAATAAAGGACGCCAGTCAAGTAACTTATTACGTAATGGATTTTATTGAGGGCTTCGTACAAAGTGTATTTAGGAAATTTACAAAACGTTATTGGGACTGCATTTAAATTTATAACCAATCAAAATTATGATGGGGTTGCATATACGTAAGCTTAAAAAAGCTTTTATAAAGTATTGATGTTCTTGAAATGAAAAATTAAAAAAGAGCTTTTTTAATAAAGTAATATAACGTGGTTTCAAAGGGATGGAGAATTCCAACGATTGGAGCTTGCTTCGAATAAAAACATAGCTACGGCTTTTTAAAAAATATTTTTATTTAAATTTTGTTGAAGAAAAAAAACTCTTGTCAATTATTGCTAAAACAATTTACATGTTCTGGTTTCAAATTGATGAAAAACTTTTGACATATAACATAATTATTAACTTATTATTTTCCGTATTCCTTTTCATAATTCATACATATTTCAATTAATCAAACTCATTTAAATACATTTTACTCTCAATTTAAAATAAACTTTTCCATATCATTAATCGATCAGTACTATAAAAATTAAATAAACATTTTTTATTACCTTGATTATTATTAAAACGCACAAGACTTCAAGTTTTTACAAACGTATTACACAATCATGAATGAAATGTAGTTAAAAAAGATTACCAGCAAATATATGAAATGAAAATTATTTGAACATTAAAAATGTTAAAATAAATTTTCAAACAGATTGAAATGTTTAGCATATTGAAAAGTTTCTCATATTTTTTGAACTAAGTTTTTGTCATACAAAAAGAATTCGTGTATTGGTTTATAGATGTATTGCTTTGTTATATTCTGAATATTCACTGCATTAATATAGTTCAAAACTAAACAAAATTTCAAACACAAATTACCTTTCCTCATTTTGTACATTAGCGAATGTCAAGTCACTGATGGATGAGTGCCTTCACAAACTCTCTTGAAATTTATTTTCTTTGTTTTCATTCTAAACTAGTTATTTCACTGTGACATGAGGTGACTCATGAGCGATCATTGAGATATACAGTGACCGCAGTGTTTATTAGTTCTTATACGCTTCAAGAGTGTCGCTCCATAGTAAAAAGGTTTTATATTAAACATATACAATTAATTTATAGATATATTAATATATTGATCACAAAAAATAGATCAAGCGACAGATATAATGAATGTAAAACCTTCTTACAAGTAAATATTTAATTTGAATTGTTACAACTTTGTACGATTCCACATGTTTTGTCACTAACGACCCGGGTTTCGCCTTTCGGCATCTTCAGGCATTCTATCACACATATGCAGAGTAAACATTTATTTTTTATATGAATGCAAAGAATGCATCAGTTAGATGGTTCACAATGAAAGCTTAGAAAATATTCTTAAGCATTTCCATACTAATGTTTAATGTGACTTTCAACAAAAAATCGCAGTCAGCCGTCAAATCAAACATCTTTTATATATATATATACATACCTTTTTGTCAGAAAAAACTTCTAACGACACCTGTTTACGATACAATATATAAGTCGTTTATCGTTTTATTTTGAGATCTTTAAAAGCAGCAAAAAAAACTTTTTGACAAAGTTTGAACTATGAACATTAATGCTATTTTATAAGCAGAGATATTTCTGCAATGAAACCACAGAATAAATGAGTAAACCACTGTCAGTGATTTAAAATTTTTAAACATATCAACACTATGATTAAGAGTTTAAGTTGTGAAAGATTAATTTAAGATCCTACCAAATAAGTTGTTATATTAAACTTTTTTAACATGTCGTCATTCTGGACATTTTTCGACCTAAAATGTGTAAAGGCAATGAGGCGATTTTCACAGCATTATGTTACTAGAAAGATCATTTAAAATTTTTCGATATTTGCAGTTTTCGAAAGACGATATGATTTTGCAATTTTTTTGATATTCTAATAAATTGAGTTGTAAAAAGTTCTCCTAGATTTTTTTGCGCACATTTTCATAGTTATAGAAATTTAAATAAAACAAAATCTTTTGTAATACTTTATTCTGATTTTTAAACTAACATTTATAATTTTTAAATATATATTTAAATATACAACATAGTATCATATTTACACGCAAAATTATAAAAAGATTTCTCTTATTTAAAGCTTTCACCTGACAAAGTTTTAAGTCAATCAGTACTGTGATTTAATTCTGTAAATGGAAGATATAAAACTTATTAGAAATTTTGTATAAATCAACTATTCATTTAAAAAGATGATAAAAAACTACAAATAAATATTTTTTAAAACGTTTTTGATGAATTTATTTGTCAGCAAAATTATGCGCCTATTATAATTTCATTTAAAAATCAGAATTAACGTTATTGCTTAGACGTCGAATACATATAAGTATATAGCTTATGGAAAAGACTAAATAAAAAAAATACTGCTAAAGATTCTATTGTTATATAAAAAAAATGTTATTTTATTGTTAATACTCACGATAATCCCATATAATTATACTGTATATTTCTTCAATTCGGGTATTTGAGAAACTGACTCAACAGTAAAGGCATTGTGAAATATTTTTTTTAGCGTGTTTACATATAATTATTAGGAAAAAACAAATACTAAATTGAATGAAATGTGTCACTCTCATTACATAAGCATGTAATTAGTGAGCAAGGGACGAAGCGATTAGCAGTCAACACAGACTGGTCTTAAACAGCAATTTGTATGCAAAACGTCAAAAAGGCGACGGGAATTTCGGAAGCGGTATTGTGAAATATCATTATTATGTCGCATCGGTATCTCATCAAAATATTTAAATGAAAATATCTGAATTGCTCATGATAGACTTAAATATTTTTTTGTAATATACACTTTTTATGGTTTGATTTATGTTTACAAAAAACAACGACTTTAAAGTAACATTGCTTTACCTAAACTAATATAATTTTCAATACTTGCTTCATCGAAAACCATTTTTGCTTTTTGAGTGAAGCATTATAATTGAATTTAATAGGGCCATTTGTTATGAATCGGTTGAATAGGCAATAAAAACAGATTGTGTTTTTGTTTATGGATAAAATTTATTCACAAGAATGACAGTTTTATTAATTATCTCCCAATGTATCAGACACTATTTTACTGTTTGTTATATAAAAAAAATTCAGTAATTATTTCTACAATATACTTTTTGATCAGGTTTTTTCAGATCTGTTTCATTCATCGCGAGCATTTTCATTCAAAAAATCATAAGACAGTAAGTAATTATCAGTTTTGACTGTCACTCTTGTTGATAATGCTCACGATGAGCGAAACCGGTACCAATCGTAAAATATATTGTGGAAATAAGTACAAAATAATGTGTTTTTATTATTTACAACATCATGTCTTTCCATCAAGAAGTGATCGTAAACACCTTAAAAATGATTATTCTTTTTTATAATTCAAAAAAACATAGAGAAATGTTCCCGACATTGCGTTTCTTGTAAGTTTCCTAAACCAACAGGAAATGTGATGAGTCAGCAAAATTTTCAAAGGTTTCGGAATTTTCCGACGATTTATCAATTGCAAGCCAAACACTCTATTACTTTTTTTTTCAATACATTGATGGATTTTGCGATAGTTCGCCAAAATTGAAATACGAGCTCGTTTTTTCGTTCCTTATCTATGCTTGTAAATACGAAAATGTTATTTTCCAAATTTCGTTAACTTTCCATCGGTTCCGCAAATCGAAAGAACATTACGGTATTTTTAGCAATAGAAAAGTGATCTTCAAAAAATAATTTAGAAGATTGTAATTTAAAGAACACGGTGAAAAAATAGCAATGTATTTTTATTGCTATTTCGGTTTACACTTACGACAGAACTATTTTTAAAGGTACATTTATTGTACTTGCCTATATAAAGCTGTATAGAACAAGAACACAACACATATTCTCTTCTGTTCTACCACCATTGCTTAAAATAATACTCGTACTAATTACTGCCTTCACCAGAACTATTGTTATAATGAAAGCGTCAGCTGAAATGGTTGTAAACTATTTATTTTATGACTATTTTTAGAACTTAAATACATCGCTATTTTTTTTCTTGTTATAATGAAGTTCTAACAAGTAAATGCCAATTTAATCAACACTATATAGAAATCAATCATGTTGACAACAATCAATCAGAAAAGAAGTTTTCATTAAAATAATTAAAATCTTCTTGTTTTTTTAAATTAAATGATTACATTTCATTCAAAATATTGTTTTTTTTATTTGGTAGAATAAAACGATACACATGTTTAGGAAAATGAAAAACTTTGACCCCTAGACTAAATGAGCCACGATATGGTTAGAGTCTAACATGGATTCTTAATTGAATACAGCATTATGCTAAAAAAAAGTTTGCTGTGAAAAATTGTATTCTATGAGATATGTATACGTGAGTAAAAAGGTCAACAGACTCAAATAAAATATGTTATCTGGGCTATTTAATGACTTTATATGATTCAACGAAAAATTTATATGTAAAGAAATTAAGGAATTTCTGTATATCTTTCAATTTATTATGCGTTCTATAAGTGCGTTGATGCACGATGACTTTGATTACAATGTATTGTGATTGAAAAATAAATCATTATAAAAATAAAAACATGATTTTGAGCTTTTATGGTCGAGGGAGAACTTTTATAATCCCTTTGTAAAAATCTTATGCTCTAATCAAGATACAAAAAACCAAAGGTAAAATGCATATGAAAGGGTCAACTTTGGATAAACTATTGAAAGATATTTAGCGATATTTCATTGAAGTATTAAAATGAAAAGGTTACTTTTTGAGCAATTAATAAAAGACCAAAATACTTAAGACCAAGTTATTTGACCCACTATTTTCAGCTACCAAACAGACACTGAAAAAATAAAAATGATATTCACAGATTTTCTTATTATAGATCTGAATTCTGTGGAACTTACACTATTGCCTGCATGTAACCAACACTATAAATGTATATTAACAATTTGATAGTCACGAGTAGTCTCATTCTTATTTCAGTATCTGCTATAAAATGCTTAACTATACAGGTTTATTTCGGTAAAAAGCTTACTTCATTAAAGTAAAATAGGCGCGCAATTGAGATGACATGGCATAACTAAATATCATAAAACCCACTAAATAGCATTATTGGAACAAATTTACTGGATTTTTGTATTCAACGCAAGCTCGCATTATTTTATATGTTGTTGATACTTAACATACATTTAGGGTTGTCATTTATGTAACGATGGATCATCATAATATTTTGGCATCGAAAGTATTTTCAACAGCTATTCACCAGCTGATGTCGAAAAAAATTCAAGCCTCTCTTGTTCGAAGAGATGATTTTCTTGAGGCTTTTTTTTAAGCGAAAAAAATAAGTCAACCTTAACGTTGGATCAGGCAGCGTTTGACGTCTTTTGTTGGCCGGGAAGCGCCGCATAACAAACCATGAATTTTCATTTTGCCGTAGAGATACGTCGGGCGTAGCACAATGTTATGTGAGCGTAGATTCCGAAGAATTTGGATTAATAAAATAACTTTGAAAATGAAATGGTCAACAAAGATTAAATTTCATTTTGCATGTAAATTCCTTACTCATACATATGATAATAAAATACGCAGTCCCCGGTATGGATATTCATGAATCAAAATAATATTTTGTTTCGGGATATATTTTGCGAATATTAAGTATCTTAGTCATTAATGTTTTATGACAAATATAGACTATAAAAATTTATTTTATCTTTCCTATTCTTTCGTTCTATTAGAAACTAAATATATATTTTTAATTAAAAGTCTTTTTATCTTTTTCATATCGAAAATTATCAAGAACTGTTTCTTACAGCCTAACAATATTTTTTTGAATAACTCAATGATATGGTTACGTTAATAATAACTTTTTCTTCTTATTTGGATATGAGTCGCCAATTGAAAATATTAGAGAGGTTTAAAAAAATGATAAACAAATTCAATGAACAGCTTATTTTAATTGTCGCCTTAATTAAATTAAGGCCAAGTATTATATTATGATTATTTGTTAAATGCAAGGCTTTCAGTATAATTATCCAATGCAATGGTAATAGCTATTGTATCATTTATAGCTGTTTCATATAAAAAAAATAAGTAAATAAAATGAATTTCTTTATTTCTTTACTATTATTTTCACACTATGTTTTATGATTAGTACCAGTTTTACACACCGCAAGAAAAATCTCTTAATTTGATAATGATATCAGTTTAAATAATTATTTCATTTATGATATTGACATAAGAAATTTTAACGTCAGTTCTGTTTCATCCGTGTGATAGGATATTTCAATATTATGAAAGACGAAGCCCGGGTCGTTAGTAACAAAAAAAGTGGAATCGTCCAAAGTTTTAACAGTTCAAAGCAAAACTATTTAGTTGGATCGAAGTAATAACTTTCAGTGCATTTAATAGCAGTTAATATAATTAAAGGCTTTTGTTTTTGAAATGGTTTAGTTACTGGTTAAAAAACACCAATCGAACTCCCAAATTTGAAATCAAGTCGTAGCAATACTGTTATATCCCAACAATAAAAGACATTTTGACCTTGTATGCAGATTCCGAGCTCATCCAACACTGACTCGGTTGACAGGACTGCTGGCTTTTGAGCAGCAACACATAACAATCGATGACTGTTCATAAAGGGTCGTAACGCGATCTCGTTAAGTCGTTAGCCTCGAATAACGGCGCGTTGTAACGGGCATGAGAAGCGACGCGGGGGCGCCTCCTTCGGTAATTATTTCGCAAACATATTTTCATAACGTAGGAGGTACTAAGTGAGGTTGTTCGGCGAGGGCCTCTACCTGAGATGAAATATTAAATTAATTTAATGAAATATCTATACCTGTAGAAGTGCGATGTCTAACGAATGTTATGAGAGCACGTTGAACAATTAATAAACTTGAACATTTGGCTGGGAAAATACGGTTTATTAATTTTGGCGCAAGTAGAAGATTTTGACATAAAAAATAACTTAATCTGATAGAAACTTTAAAACATGTAAAAATTTTACACATCTTCCATATAACATTTATTTAAATTACGATTGCCGTAGTAAAATGTCAACATAATAGGTTAAAATGTGTTGTGGTCCAATTCGACTTGCACTGTGAAAAAATTTAAACGTTAAATAAACCATCCACAGGTTTGCTTGTCCCACCGCCACCCGTTATGTGTATACAGCTGCTGTTACACGGTCGCCTTCCATAACGCAATACTAATACAAAGAATATATTTTATTCCTCATATTCTTGGCCCAATACAGAGCTGTACGGATCAATCGTGAAACCATGCAATATTGTGCTTAAAAGAAGTGAAAAAAAGAAAGAAAAAGGAAATGTGACTTGCTCAGCCACTTAGTTTAAGTGATATAAGGTATCCTGTGTCAGAGTGTACTGAAAATCCGCCGTGGTGGAAGAGTTTAATGTGCTACGCGTTGAATCTAAAGACGAATCGAGAATGTCTCGTTCCCCGTATGATCTTGCAAATTTATCGAAAGCCTCAAATTGGCCTTGGTTGATGATACTAAGTCAGCGTGACCTATTGGGCCCGTATGAGGACGGACCACAGCAAACAGCTCTGTTTGTTCGGAATTCATCTCGGGGCAGTCCCACAGTACGTTATTAACGTCCTAATGGCTGTGTCCACAAGTGCGATCCGGCCTTTCAACCAGCTTGCCCAGCCCAAACAGTTTGCCGTTGAACTTGCCATAGCCGGTTATAAATTGGCAAGCGGAGTGTCCAGGTGTAAGGCTTTTCACTTTGAGCGTCCAGGTTACGTTTGGGAAGAAAATATATGTTTGGCGACCTTTTGTGGAAGCAGACCAACTAGTCTGCCAGGTTGCCAAAGCTGTTCTGTACGCTAACTTTTTTTACAAATGAACGATAAGTGCGAGTAAATAAACTATGAAAATAACTTCTGTTGGAAATATTAAATCGTTCAATATCAATAGAACCGAAAAAATTGCAATGCAAATAGGCAAGGGTGTGGCAGCGAGAAAATTTTATGCTTACGCCATAGTTTTACAACTGACCTAGTACTGATATTGGCAAAATTTTCGGCCTTATTATTCAAAAATTGTTTTTTGTTAATGCCATTTAATCATATAATACGGTTATTTCAAAATAATTTTTCAATTATTTGCTCAGCACAATGTAAAAATATCATCATAGATCACAGAAACTAACGAAGATTATTTATGTATAATACAATAATTATATATTTATTCAAAAAATGGTCAATGCTTTATTTTCTCTTCAAATGTTATTTTATTTTGACGAAAAAGGTAAACAATGATGATATGAGTGTTTTATATTGAATATACTTGACTTTTCAATTATATTCTATGGAAAATATGATAACATATAAAGGCAGAAAATTATGAGAAAACATATTTTTTAATTAGTATAAATATGACAAATAAAATGCGAATATCGTATTTCCAAGTATATTTTAAGCCCCGAAGCTTTTCTACAAATTTGACATTCAAATCACGGACCAGAATATTCTTTGTTATTTCCGGTGACATTTCAAAATTACTCGTCAATAGTTTACTCAGACACATTGTGTTTAAAAAAAAAAATATATTCTTTATTTAAAATAAAGTAAAATTTATTCTATCCAAATGATTTCGCATAAACGCTTACAAAACTTTAAGCAGCTTATAACAACACTCATAAGCACTGCTTTTCAAACACAAATGTTTTTTTTATATAATGAAAATTTTCAATGAATTACAATTTTGAAAGTGCCTTTGAAAAATTGAAAATGTATCACTGATAAATTATTTTAAATATTTGATTATTTATTCATACATATTCATCTCAAAGATTTCAAAGCTGCTCTTACAAGAAAATAATGATCTGTATAATTATATTATGTTTTATAAGCCATTTCAAACAATGATGCTTATTGGACGAGTGATCATCCAATGCTTACGTTTAAGTCATTGGCATCTGTTTTAGATCTGACGGGCTTGAGACAAAATAGAAGCAGCTTTTTTTTAATCGATTACAGGATTTTTATTAGAAGACATGAAGGTTTTTATGCCTAAAAATAGTGTCTTATCTATCTGATTATATGTTTTTATTATAAATATTGTTTTTATTATACATAATATTGATTGAATTGGTATTTACTTGGTAGAACTCTATTTTCACATGCTAAGACAATAACTAATAATGTGTAGAAAAGGTACACAATACATCTTCTCTCCTGTTTTAACGGCCTAGCTTATTTCTTGCTAGTAATGAAACTTAAAAAAATAAAAATTGTAAATGAAACCAAATAGGCGGCTATATCAAAAAGCTTACATAATGCACGGACATGGCTTATTGGATGGGGATACACAGCTATATATACAATAGATAGGCAAGTGTTTGTTTAAGCATAGTTCTGACGATGGCGTGAGCCGAAATAGCTATCAACTATATCTTATAAAAACAAATTGCAGAACTAAAATACATTGCTATTTTTTCATCGTGTTTTTGTTGTATTACATTAGATCAATATTTTCAAAAGTGTCACTTAAATATGAGTAAGAGTATTACAGTTGAGATTAAACGGTAATTGAAAAAATAATTTTTTGAGTTTCAGAATTTTTAATATTTAAAATAAATAAGTTTCATTCTCTAAAAGTATAAATGTATATACATGTTTCATTTGAAATGAAATAACCTAATTCGGGACGGAACATGTAATATATATGTTACAGTGTTCACTTGTACAACAAATCTGATGATGAAATATTAACAAACTTCCATGGTATGCATCAGAAATAATAAACTTTGGGTGGGTAGTGCTGTAAAATAAAATAACATGTATGCTTTGTGTTTACTTCAAGAAACAATAAAAACTTTTTGACGTGTACAATTTTATACTGTTGTTTTTATCAAATTTTGTAAGTAGTTCAAGGATGTCAATATTTTATTTGGCTCTTATTTGATGTAATACGAATGAGGACACTTTACTATTTATTATTTTGATTAAAATCCTTGAAATGTCGCATTTTCATAAAGGAGATCATCTTGTTTTTTTACTGTCGCATATAGTTTTATGGATAGTATTTTGACTCATTTTATTTTTAGACAATCTTGTCATTATGAATTATTTAAAGCGGTCGGTAAATCTGTTTGATGGGCTTTCCATTATTTCGTAGCATATATTTTTTTATACTAAATCCAATATAAAATATGTTTAAAAACTGACAAAACGTCCAGAGGAAGACATTGTCGATCATTTTTTTGTGAGTCGATAAAAATCTTTTTTAATAAAAAAGTAGGTCAATGCTCAAAATTATCACAATTAATCATTTGATTTGTCACTTGAATAATCGATATTTAAATTTTTTAAGGTTGAGACTCTAAAAACTATATTGGGGATTGCGTAAGCGAAAAATTGTAACTGTAATTATCTTTCCGAAATTCAGTTGTAAAATTATAATATATATGTAACCATTTAGCTATTTAGTAAAAATGTTTGATTCGATACAAAACGCCATTATATAATATTTATTTTAATCAAAAGGAGAGAACTATAACTGATAGAAAAAAGATACATTACATATTCCTTATATTGATTGAATAGGCATTCACTTGGTAGAACTCCATTATAAAACGGTGAAAAAAATAGATTAATAAATTAAAATACATTGCTATATTATTCACCGTCTTATATATTCTTTTGAAAATTTTCAATCAATTTTTATTTTATGTCGTGGGACATCAGAAAAGCGTTGCACATTAAGTTTAGTTATCAATTCAATAAATATTTAAAAAAAATTTAAAAGAGCGTCGAGAAAATTTTCACGCAAAAATAAAAAAAAAACCTTAAGCGACACCTAATTATTATTTTGAAATGAACTAGGAACGTTTCCATACTTTATGAACTGACACCTTAACTTTTAGCATAACATTATTTTCAGCAGTTTCGTAAAAAAATATCTCTGCCTTTATTACAAAAATCCAAAGGAGCAGTATTTCTGTTGCTATTTTACCCCCTGGCTAAAGATCTGAATCAACCCTTTGTTGCGAGACTTCTGATTAGGGTAAGAGTCCAGTGGCTCACTCAGTGATGAACCGATACCACGATTTAAAAAAAAGTTTTTGTTATTAAGAATAAATGAAAGAGATAGATCCATCGGCTTTTATTAAGTAAATATTTTCATCATACCTTTTCTCAGTTTGTTTAAACAAGTAACCTTAAATATTATTTCACATTTAAGAAAACATTACATTTTTTTGTTTTTTGTGTACTTTTATTTATACAGATATATAAAAAAAACATTAAAAGAAGTGTTTATGTCATCTTTGTCAGTGTTGACTTAAATATTATGTACGAGACGAAATCATAATTTGTGAGAGAAAAAATACCAATAATCTGTTATTTCTACTTCCTTTTTCAGTATGAAGTATGAAATGAACTGCTTAGCTTGGCACGCCAAAACAATATTAAACAAAATGTTCGCTGGAAAGGTTTACTTCTTTGCTTGGTTGCTATTGTAAATTTGTTAAGCATTATTTTTTAAATTTAAAACTTTGCATTTGTAAAGTCTTGAAGTGGAAAATTTACCATAAAATAATATTAGATACACAATCGTGCATTCACCATAACAACAATTGGCTATATTGGTAAATAATCAATCATCAGCTATTGCGACGCTTAGAAAAGTATATAAACATTTGGTTTCAAATAATGTGCCGTCAAAGCCCACTATTTATTAAGTGAATGCTTTTGAATAACGAAGCTTTGTAACAGATGAAAAATATTTACTCATCATATGTAAAATCATTCAAATAATTAAGAGACGTTTTAATTAGTGCTCGGCTTTCGGTCTGTTCAGGTATGTTGACAAGAGAAAGCTTGTGTCAATGATTTATTAATGTTTCGTGAAACAATATGCTTTCAATAATCCTCCAGAAGTCTACATGAACATGGTTTAGTTATTAATACAATTCGTAAAGTATCAATCAACTACTGTTGAATTCCTACCACTGGATTCATCCTTCTATTGCGGAAATTAATTATCGCTAAACCCGAGTAACAAAGAAAACGAAAGGTAAAGAAACAAAGACAGTGTTATAATATTTTTCTTCCTTCCGTAAGATGACGTTGCGTAACATTATGATGACAAAAAAAGATTTTATTATCAGAATCCACATTTTTTTGGCAAGAATTATTAAGTATATACTTAGATCTTACTGCTCGTGTTTTGACACGAAACTTTTGATTGATTGCGTAATATGATGTATAAGTATTTTTTTTTGTAATATAAAATTTTACATTATTCTTTCATGCTACGTAAAAATAGTATTATTATTAACAGAATTTTTTAAGCCTTATTAAAAGATATTTATTTTATTTCTTTTTTCTTTTTGAGTTGTAAACAACTAGTCGTCAGTCACGAAATATTCATGAAAAAAACTTTAGTTTTCTAACACCAGTTTGATTTAATACATATAATGTGACAACAGAAAGCTATGCGATGTTTTAAAAGAAATGTGTTGTCTAAACGAAATAAATAGAAAACAATGGTGCTTTCACGATGGCAACAAATAAAAATAATTATGACATCGTTACTTGATTAAAATAAAAAATAAACATCTATTTAAAAAAAAACATTTTGACATTTGCGAGATGAGTGTAAACGAAAATATGCTTTTCAATTATTATTTTTTTTGCCACGCAATAACATCTAAAATCATATTATAATTTATTAATTAATTTTCTTTTAATGCAAACAATGTTAAAAGCAAACATAAATCGTCGAGTTTTTCTATTAATCTTATAAATGTCAAGTAAGGGCTTGTCAAAATAAAATAATTTGGAAAGGTGATGTTAGTTTGTTGACGACAGTTTACAGATGAGCTAACACTAAGCGACACATTTTATATTATTTAACCAGACACATTGCTAAAAAGCACAAAATTTTCAAAAACAACATTTTAGTTTGAGCAAGGTTATATGCGTTCACTTCTAACAATTTTTCGCTGATAACTGCTTTTGCCTTGTTTAAACGTGCAATAATATTAAAGCTTATACATTCTTTTTCTTTTATTTTTTCTTTAATTTTCAATCGGACCGATGACAAATTGTAAAGGTAGGTGTATGAATCACTTGTTTTTTTCTTTTTTAATATCAAAAAAAATATTTATCATAGCAAATATTTTATCGTTACAAAATTCTTTGGTTAATTATCGAGTAGGGCTGAATTTCAATTATAGATTGCGGTTTTTCCATTCGTGATAAAAAAATTCGTAATAGACAATACGTAAAAATTTGCCTAGGCAAAATTCCTTTATATTATTGCTATAGTTTTTTTTATGCAAAAATGCATAAGAAGACATAGGAAAAAATACATCGATTGAAAATATTTGACTAGTCATAAATTAAATAGTTAATATATAATAAACAACGGCTAATTTTAGCGTATGAACTTTATTTTCAAAATAATGCTCAGTTAACTAATACCGAAAATCATAAAACACGTTAAGGTTGCCAATAAAGCACTTTAGCTGGGCATTGTAACCCATTCCTTCAGCATTGCCTTTATATCGGAAAATATGCCAGTCATTCATTATTTGACCTGAGTAATTAATATTTACCTAATAGGCGGGGAGGGATCTGTCAAACTTGATTAATTTTAAGATTTAAATATTATTTAATTGCGTGACGCGGTTATTTATGAGTGATGCGTTTTTTCGAATTAATGAATATTTAAGGCAGATTTAACGACAAATCGATTTGACATCAGCAATCATTAAATATAAATTTTGTATCACAAGGTTCTCGGTTTTGCTTAAAATAAGTTATCAAAAAAGTTAATGTAAGGTCTATTTGTTAAAGGTATCTTATATAACAATGAAAAAACCCACTTACAATAGATTACGATCTTCTCAAAATAAACGAGTGATGGATTTTTTAATCCGAAGAATACAGTTACATAAGCAATCTTGAAGGGAAATAACACGCGAAATAAAATTTAACAGAGTCTATATATTGTGTCTTTTATTTAGTCATAGCAAAAGTAGTTAATGCCGGTAAGATAAATTGTCGATCATTATTTTTTAAATTTTTTTTCCAAAGAGAAAAGGAGTTGTTATACGCATAATTAAGGATTTTTTCAGCGCACTCCGAATAAAACCATTTAACAGACGCTACTTGTTTCAAAATGTCTGTGAGAATGCTTTATAATATAAAAAAATCCACACTTGCAACTTTTCAAAAGTTGAAGATGATGAAAGCGTTATGTTATATAAATAAATCTAAAACTGTCAGAAACAATAATTTATTGAAAGTCAATTTCGTTTATTAAATAAGTTGATGGTTTCAGAAGTTGGCCAAAAGAATTTTATAGGTCACAATATTGAAGAGATCATTAAAACCACGGACTGTTTGCTTGCCAGCCTTTTTTCTGTACTTTTTTTCAAACAAAAGAACGGTAAAACTTTTCATTCTAACTGAATTTAAAAAGTTTCAAGGACTTTTGAGAGGACAGCGTTTCTACGGTTGATTTGGGTTGATGTATAAGTGTGCTGAATTTCCCAGGAAATAAATTTGTGGTTTTTAAATCAAACAAAGCCGAGTTTTTCCGCCATTGTCATGGAAAAACAATATCATCTATACAACTGGTCTCATATATACTTTAGTATATTCAAAATCGTTCATTCTTCTATTTTCAAAATAATTTATTGTTATCTATTACCCTACCTATAAACCATCGAGCACAAAATAATTTGTCACGCATTTTTTTTGTTATTCAAATAATATTCCTATTAAAATGATTTCTTAGAAAAATCCGCATTTATTTTTTATTGAAAACTTGACAATTTCTAAAGATTGCAATAATGGCATTACAGGACAAAAATTACCATTTTTTTTAAATATCAATATTCAAATACTTGTGACCTTGTAATAAAGGTGTGCAACATACAATATTTATAAAATATTTATGATTAGAATTTAATTGTTACTTAACAATAAATTTTAGGTAATTTTCAATATCAATGGTGTGTATTTCATTAGTACGTAAGTAAATTATTCAAGATCTATAGAAGTTATAACGCGTGCATTCTTACTGTTGGTAGCCACACTAATCTGCTGTGAATGTGTATTTTACTGTCACCTACAGGTGTTTTACTGTCACCTGAGCCTAAGCCGTTGCTTAAACACTATATAGCGCTCATCAGTACATTCAAAATATAAATTAAATCTTTCATTGTCACGCAAAGAAATTGTGATTATGAAGAACTGATAATGCTATCAATAAATTTTAATATTGACTAGTTAATATTGTGGTGATCTATCTCTTAAGCTGTAAAAGGTATAAATATTATGACTTTATTTTAGAAAATAGCAAGAGGTCTTTTTTAATTAAAGACAGGATATAGAATATAAAAATACATTTATTGATTGAATTAGCATTAAAATGGTAGAACTTTCCTATAAAGCGGTAAAAATAGCAGTGTATTAGTTTTTAGTTTTACAAAAGTTATAAAATATAAATATAGTTCATAGCTATTTCGGCTTACGCCTACATCAAAATTATGTTTAAGTCATTCCCTGCTGAGCCGTTTCAAGGACATTCTAACACCTATACTTTAAAAATTTATTGAATAATATTAATTTGAAATATTTTCATTGAGTTTTTCAGGACAAATCAAGCAATGAATTAACACAAAAATTAGCGAATACAATAAGGTTTTTACCGCTGTTAATTCATATATTTTTGAGTATCAACTATCAACACAGTAAAATCAGCCATCTCAACAGTTGAGACGATAGCAGTCAGAGGACTAAACGTACATTTACTTACCTATATATAACTGTGTAGAAAAAATATTCAATAGATTTTCTTTTGCATTCTAATACTCGGATATATTATTTATAAAAATATACGCGTGATGCTTATTAAAAAAAATCTAGTTAATCTTTATACATGATGTGCGCCATCGTATATTTTTGAATGAGTGTTTGTATAAATAGTGACAAGGCTGTAGTTTTTAAGCTGTGATTGTTTTCATCAAAGTCTCTGGTTGTTTTGCTTATAAGCAGAAAGCCGGATTATATCAATTAAGTAAATATTTGAACGAAAAAACATTTTTTTTATTTAATTTTAAACATTTTCTTTGTTTAAGCATTATTATAAAATATGCGGCGATTTCATATTATTACTCCTCTTTGCTGTTTTAGATTATTGTGTGGAGATAAAAACTGATATGCAAATATAATAATTTTAATGATCAGAATCAGCACTCATAAGACTACTAATTAAATTCTTGGTATGATAACTGTATTGAATATGCGATACATTATCAGCAGCAACAAATATTTCAAAAAAAAATTCATTAAATTTCATCATCATCATCATCAGCCGGGGTCGATCCACTGCTGGATGAAGGCCTCCCCATGTTTTTTTTTTTTTTTTTCAGGGGGGGTTTGGACATAGCAACACCACGCTGCCCAGGCGGGTTGGTGTTCGGTTTTCTGTCTGGGTTTTCCTTCCCATAGCCAAGAGAACACGGCACTCGGTGTTCCCGAGCGGTCACCCATCCAAGCACTATCCGCGCCCAATGTTGCTTAACTTCGGTGATCGCACGAGAGCCGGCGCTTACAACGTGGTACGGTCGTTGGCTCATTAAATTTATGTAAGTTAAAATACGATAAAGGGGAAAAAATCATGAAATTAATTACAAGATTTGTTTTTACTTAATACATTTCGATTCGAACTAAACTATGGAAGATATAAGATATAACTGTTGTATTTTTTTACAAAATAACCAAGCTATCTCGAACGCTAAATTGTAAAAATCATTTACATTTTATGTATAAAAAGTTCATAATAACAAAGAAATTTTAAGCTCGAATAAAAACGAAACTTTTCCTCAACATAAGCTCATATCAATGTCACTGAATAATTTTATAGGAACAATGCGATTAATAAAGATTTTGAAATGTAGAATTGAGTGAATTTCGAGAATAGCGTTGGTGCATAACATAACTCGTATCGAAAAAAAAATTTGTTGTCATGTTTTTTCGTTTATTTTAGTTTAAGCATAATTTAAAGTATTCATTTTCACTGTAAAAATCCAGTTGATTTTGCAAGTCTTAACAGAATAGAGCACTTCGTATGTTTTTTTATGAAAAAAATAAAATCAAAATGCTATCTAGGAATCCAGAAATGAGTCTTCAACATTTATGCCGTCATACCATACATATGCTTACTTTGTTATGAAAAAAAAATATACAACAGAAAATGAGAAAATTCTCTCAAATATTCATAATATTATACAAGCAGTGAGTATTTAATAACCTATATAGATATAAGTTGATCGTATGATGAAATTAGCAAAATTGATGGGAGTAAAATATTTATAGATTTAATAAAAGGTTTCTACTTTTATAATTGTCGTATTGCTTACAAAAGCCAGAGAGATTGCTTTATATAACGACATTTATAATTAAAGTATTTTTTTGGTACTTTATTAGTAAAAAGTTATAAAAAAAAGCTTTATGGAAGACATTTTAAAAACCTCTGCCTTTTAAGCTCATTGTCATTCTTAAAGCAAAACGCCTACTTTTTAATGAACGCTGTGTCAAACGGGTTTCTAAGAAATAAGGAAAATAAAAACGAGTAAAAAGCGACTTTTCTCTTTTACACAATCGCCGGCCTTCATTGGCTCACTTAATAATATATTACGTGATGTAATTTTGTTTCGTGAACTCTTTGCATCCTTTAAGATTCTAAATAAAATATTATATTTTGATGAAATTCTGAGGGTTTTGATTTGATTCAGTTGTGATGTTAACAAAAATATTGGAATCAATACGAAGTTAACTCTTGTCGAATCAAACTTCTGTAAGATTATGGAAGGTTTTCGTTTTTGGCTATTTAAGTGATGCTTTTTGAATGATGCCACTTTGAATGATTCCGCTAAATATTACATAATAGATACATATGTATTTTTTTTATCAATATTCAATATAATAAATGAGATTTGTAAATGAGTTTTTTTGCTTTAAAGATTTTTTAAACTGCGTTTTGACTCGCGATTTATGATGTGAATTGAAATATTAAGTTTATAGGGCGGGGGGTCAACGTTTTCCTTACTGCGACAATATGTTGAATCAGAAAAGTGAATGTGGCCTGTTGAAATGAAAAGGTTCCCCACCCCTGGTCTTGATTGAAAAAAAATACATTGGTGTTAAGTTGCCGAATATGTTTCAAAGAAAAAAAACATATTTTGTGTGCTTACTAAAATAACAATTTGTTGCACGGAAAATATTTTTTTAATGACCAATATCAGTTTCTCTTATCGTAAATGTGAAGTGTTGAAAATTCTAAATATAAACCAATAATAAGATAAACAAGAAGAGTGTAAATAATTACCATGTTTATAAGTTTTTCAAAAAAGAACTGAATGAGCGAAAATGGGTCTAATAATTATTTAAAAAGTCAGTGTTACTGGACTACGGTAGCAAAAGTATTAAAAATATGATTTGTCTTTTGTTAAAATGTATGGAAGATTGGATCCATATCATTTTAAAGAACACTGTTTAATAAAACGAAAGAAGAAACAAAAAGTTTTCAATGATAAGGTTTGCGCTGCTTAATTGTATTTATTTCCTTTCTCCTTTCATTACATAGGGAGATATCTTTAACAAAAATGAAGAAATCAAAGAATTAAAATTCTTCTCTTGAATTCATTTTGAGACGTTAATGATTATAGTAAAAGAAGCTAACTGAAATTATTTTAACAAATATATTTCCGGGAACCAGATAGAGAAGTTATTTTTCCTTAATGAGTGTTCAAAGTGAAATCTAACAATACATTATACTCTTTGGAGACTACGAGCAGAATAATGATGACACCGCGAATTTAAATGTAGACGTTTAATTTGAAATTCATGTCTCAATCAACAATATTATTTACTTTATAATAATGAAAGCTAACGATTTTAATGCTAAAATTGGTATAGTACAACTGTTTTGAAATTGTTCTCATTTATTCTATTATTTGTGAGGCTTAAAAATAATCACCTTATCTTTCGTATGTTTAGTGAAATATTGGCATGTAAATTTAATTAACTATGCAATTTTATGTTAAACTATAAATCAGCAAAAACATCTGATTGTTTATGAGTATTTCAAATTAAAAAATTGTTATTTACACTATTTTGCTTTCAAAACCAAAAATACTCAATGTTAAATCAACCATTATATTTTACTGTTCCACTCTTATAACCGTCTCCACAGTGTAGCAACGAAGTGCGTATTTCAAATATTTACCAGGAACTTTCTAGGAGAAATTCTTTCACACATCGATTGAGGATGCTGATGGAATTTTAATATCAAATTTGAGTTTTTGAAATATTGTACTTTTATACATGTTATATCACTCACGATCAAGATGTTTCCTTTAGGCAGCTTCTGGCATTCTATTACTAGGATGCAATAAGATACCATTATTTAATATATTGTATATACCCAATATTTCCGATATATTATATATATGACTTCTGGCATAAGAGTCTATATTTTTTTTCTGTGTAATGCCGCTTACATGTAACTAATACAAATCGTTGACTATGTGTCTGCTCTATTGAATCCTTGCAAAAGAATGCAGGAAGATGCCGAAAGGCGGAGTAAGGCCGTAAAAGATAAAACATGCGCAAATGTACAAATTGTCATTCATTTAAATAACTAAAATATTTAAATAATTGGTTGTTATTTATTTTGGCTAGACACTATCAACACACTAATTAACTAGAAGTGTGAAACCAAAATAAAGATTAATTATCGATTAATAAATGCTATCTCATATACTTTATTAGAAATCGGTTCTATAAAGTAAATGGTAATTTAATAAATTAAAATGATATCACTGCGAAAAAAAATAGCAATGGATTTTAGTTCTACAAAATTATTTTTTAAAATAAAGTTAATAGCTATTTCGAATCACGCCATCGTCAAGTTTAAAATGTCCTGTGGCTCATGTTTATTCGTTAATATCTGACAGACAGGTAGAAGTATATCCACTCGAGCTTAGGAACATGTTAAATCATTCAACAGTAAAAAAACAGATTCACAATTCGCTAATCACATTATAAAGGAATCACATAATATAAATAAAAAAAGAAGAAAAGTTGTGTACCTTTTCTACACAGCTATATATAGATAAGCAAATGTTAGTTTAAGTATAATTCTGACGATGTCGTGAGCCGAAATAGTTAGATATTTTTGAATGGAATAAATATTTTAGAAACAAATTTAATTGCCAAAAATATGACGGTATTTTTAAATAAGAATTAATTCTACATTTATTAATACTAATATTAATGAGCTTACCTGAAGCAATTTGAATTTATAGTTTTAATACCCTAACAAAATACCAATGATATTTTAGTTGAGCTTTGCAATGGTAGCTATTACCCGTCCTATCAATCCAACGTGACCGCTCGTGTTTATATTAATCAATTTGGTACGCCTAATTTCCAGTGCCCGTAAATGATAATAAAAACTGCGATACTTTGAAGCAGTCTGTATAAAACAATATCTGTGGCATGAGCGCTCACAAAAACAAAAAAATATGTTTATTGTGATAAAACTTTAAGTTTTTATCGGATTAGAATAAACAAATAGGGCAGACATATTATCAAAGTAGTGTATCAAAAATTGTAATCAAATAATGTGACTTCATATGGTATTGCCTGTGTTAATATTGCAGAGTAGCACTCGCATTTCTAAAATCATCTTATATATGGGACAAGTTTGTGTCGCGCAGACTAAATACGTGCTCTGTGTATCAAAATTATTTTACCAACAGTGGCGGCGTTGTTAAAAAAAAGGCTAACTTATTATATGTATGAATGTTGCCTTATATCCTTTCGCGTCTTAAAATTAATTGAATTAGTGGAAAATATTTTTAATTCGAAATCCAATTTTGATGGAACATGGACAATATAACAATAATTACAATATTTATAATATTGTATGACGATTTAAAACTTTTATATTATCAAGTTTAAAGATTTCAGACAAGGAATTAAATGTAAACTGCCAGTCGATTTGCATGCATTTAAGTATAGTCTGTTTCATAAATGCCATTAAATCCTAATAAATAAATAAGCTTACCACTTCGTATTTACACACTTATCATTGCTCAAAATTTATAGCTCTATATTTACTTTATCTAAAGAAAAGCATTATAAAAAATTGAGTAACAAGTGGTTGTTACAAGTGAAATCTGTATGTTCTAGATTGGGAGGGAGCGTAAAATAAAAATGTTTAGAATTTATACAAAATAAACTTTGATATCGTTTATATAAAAAAATACTTTGAAAATGTTAATTCCTTTATACGGACTGACTTCTTTATTGATCAATAAAAAATGTGTGACCTTTATTGAGAAAATTGATCTAGAAAATTATTTCACATTTGAAATTCTTTTTTTATATACTCTAAGATGTATTTGAATCTGCTGTGATTGTTAGTATAATAAACTTAAATTTTAAATAAAATGTAGAGAAAATTTCTATGAGACACAAATCGTAGAATATTGACAATACATACAGCAGGATAAAATAGTCAACGGTATTTGAATATTGAAATACATACAATATGATAATTCTGAAGTATTATAAAGCACTGCTTGAATCAGCAATTATTTATAAGATCCTGCTAATTTATATGTTGATACTATTTAATTTCGGTCATTAGAAAATATTTAATAAAAAAATAGTTCAGCAATATATAACAAATAAAAAAATAAAATAATAAGATGTATAATGACACTCGAATTCTTTCAATCAATTCACTTATTTTTTATGGTTTGTTGTTAATTGAAAATCATGATAAACTATATGTTTTGTAGTGATCACATTTTAAATATAAAGGATTATAAGCACTTATGTTTTTGAAAATACTGTTTCTATAAATGATTATTGTATAATGTATTACCAAAATAAACTTTTATATATACCAGTTTAAATGATAAAGGATTGAGTTGTATTGTAGTATTCTATATTTTATCTTGTGAATGACGCCACTGCCGAACAGTTTGACTGAAGGGATGAAAAAAATATATCGAAAAAAGTGGGCTAAGCCACTTTTCGTGCCGACTGCCTGTACTTGCGTTCGTCCATCACGAAAACGTGCGTTGAGAATCAAAATGGTCATAGTTTTCTAATGACAGCCTATAAATATTAACCAGCTATCTGTCCAGCTATACCCTATTATATGACGTGCTTTTTTTTACATCGAATGAATAAATGTCATAACCTTTACTGATAAAAATTTTGTATATGGCTATCATCATCAGACTTTATCATCTAATAGTGGATCAAAGATTCTTTGGAATCTTAATACATGGTTTACTGTAACTAAGTATTTTTGATATTCATTGTATAATACAAAACCTTCTTTGTGCTTTTTCTAAAAACAGATCCTTCTATCAAAACAAAATGTTAAAATACTCTTTCAACCTATTTCACATAATCTTTACAATGATGAAATGAATTTTTTGGTAAAATTTATGATATCGACTGAATGTGCTTGATGGATTTTCAATATCAAATTTGAATTGTTACAATTTTGTACGATTCCTCATGTTTTGTCACTAACGACCCGGGTTTCGCCTTTCGGCATCTTCAGGCATTCCATCACACGGATGCAACAGAACTGACAAAACTGACAACAGAACTGTCAGTTCTGTTGCATCCGTGTGATGCCTGCAGATGCCGAAAGGCGAAACCCGGGTCGTTATTGACAAAACATGTGGAATCGTACAAAGTTGTAACAATTCAAATTTGATTTTTTTAGTATTTATCTATCTGAAATAAATATTGCGTTAGCAAATTATTTGAAGTAACGCGTTATAAAATAAGTCGGTTTTAAAATAAAAATTTGAACAATTTTCTCAATAATAAAACAAAACATCTAACGCGTCGTTTTAACGTTTGTTTTATCTTCTCTAGTGATTGTATCTAATATTACCAACATTAAATATGTTATTATGATAATTTATGAATTTTGAAGCTAGAAATCTTATTTCGTAAAATAATTCCATTATACTTAAGGATAAAAATAGAGCTGACAATTTCTTTTAATGTTACGAAAAATCGGTAAATTTCATTAAAAATTTCTATAACGGGAAAACCACTTTCCAAAGTATCTCACTATCTTTTACCGTATCATAACGGTAAACCCGTAAATGTTCCATCTTTTTTAAGGCCAGATGAGAAATTTGAAAGATTTATGGCACTTAAGAAACTATGAAAAAGTTTCAAACTCACTTGTTTTCGTGTTAATAGGATCGGTTAAAACAAGATCCATTTAAATAAAACTGTAGATCTGTAGCTTGGACTGTAAATAAGCTCATTTGATTTCAAACAACAAAGTTTTAATACGCGTTATCATATTTTATGATAACGAATTAAAAAACTGAATAACAAATATAGCTCGACAATCATCAACAGTAACTGAAAAATGAATTAAAATTTATTTTTAATATTATTTACTCAAAAATTTTTTTTTGACAAATTTTAATTACATGTAAAAACTGCAGTCGGGTTCGCTGGGAAAGATCAACCATTTTTACTTTTCAATGACACACTTTTTATCAATCTATATATGGATCATGTTTAATCCCATGAATATTTGTATTCTATGACAATTTCTTTCTACTCATTCGTTCTTACAAAATTGGACAAAGCAAAAACAGTAAGCTGACTACTAGTTCTGTCTTAGGTTTTTTTTTTATTATCCACGTAAATACATAAGTAAACCTGTGTATTACTAAGTAACGTATAGAATAAAAAATATTTTTTAAAGAGATAACGCCATTAGAAAGCCACATGCTACACACTAGAAGCAAACATTGATAAAAAAAACGACAAATTTTAGCGAGTGAACACTCTGTAGACCACTGGTTTGTATGCCTGGCCATGTTATTCGAACCAGTTGTGGCGAGCAAATGAAAAAAAATATATTTTTGATTTTGACTGTGAGTCATTTAATTCATTCAAATTACAAAAAAAAATGATTTATTTTCGATGAAAACGTTAAATTCTTTCATAAATATTAAAAAGCTTTTTTGAAGTGTCTTTTTACAAATGTACTAACTATTGTATATACTTTTCGGAGTCAGTGCCCCACTTGCTATACGCCATCGTAATGCGATGTACTAGAATTTTAAAATGATTTTTTTAATTATTTATAAGCATGATTTTTATAAAAAAAATAGGTTTTTATAAATTAATAATATTCGACAGTACTGCGTATTAAGTAAAAAAATTCAGATGTCGTTATCTACTAATGTTGCGAGATTATACTTTTTCAGTCGTCCAGGAAAGAAGAGTACGAGCTGCCAAGGTGAAGAAAAAAAGAATGAAGTTCGTTCAAAGTATTTGAAACACGTCCTTCTATAAAGTAATCGTTTTTTTTCAAAATTAATGAATCTTTTAAATATTTTTGAACAATGATGGACAGTCTAGCAATTGCTCATTTTATTTTTCTTTAACTATTAAAAAAACAAAATCACAAATCCGACTACGGCATAAAAAACTTACAATAGATTCTGAAAAACTTTTCCAAGAAAAAGTATTGTGTCGCCATGAGTTATTCATTTGTCCTTTACATTTTCTAAAGCTAAGTCAATTAGCTAAATAAACTTTGAATTTATTTAAATTCTTATTTTCAATGAACGATGTTAAACTGTTCTCCCACGTGTCAAAGTTTCACTAATTTTCTACTCGATTGAAATTCGTATTTAAATTAAGACTGTCTGAAAGCACGCGAAAAAAATGACCAAAGCTCAATTTACACATTAATCGAAGGTTTTATTGTCACGGAAGCTGATCTAAAAGGTTCTTAGAAATGAGTCAGACAACTTGCACAAACATGACCTACAATATCATTATGAAAATAATTTTTATAACAGCATAAATCATGTATTTTTTACAAAAGCTGTTTTATTTAATTACAGGTAATTGTTAAGTACTTCTAAGCTACCTACCTTAGTTATTAGATTACAGTACTATACAAAGCTTTGAAGTCGATTATCGATTTGAAGGTGTATTTTAAATCATTTTTTGTGATGCTGTTTTACTTTATTGTTGTAGAGTTCCCATTGAGAAAATAAGTTGAAATAAGGGTGAAATATTAATGATACCAGCCAGCGTGATATAAAAAAAGCATTTCCAGTTCAATTCATGCTCAATTCAAAACAACATTGAAACACAATGTTGGATGATGGATCTAGAGATTTTTTTACCAATCATTTTAAAATGACAAAGAATAATGATATGATAAATGATAAATGTGCATAAGCTTTTAAAGTACTAATAAATGGAAATTGTTACAACGATCATTCAATTAGAACTATTGGAATTGAAAGTCATATTAATTTTAAAATATATTTTTTTACCTATGATATATTATACAAAGAAAAACAATTTGATAAAAATAGTATTGAATATTATAATTAGTTATTTCACTAGTAATGACACTTGCTTCATCAATCAAAGTGCTTTACCTCCACTAATGTTATACAGTAGTATCCATTGCAAAAGTGCAGCTTAGTAATAGTTTGTTTTTTCAGCTAGAAATTAACAAAGACTTCATAGCAATCACCGAGGCTGTAGAAATTCAATTCCTATAATATCTTTAGATATGCGAATAATAAATATAAGTTGACGTTACTTTGCTCTTCCTATAACGTCACGAATTCTCTAAAGACATTGCTTCAATTATAAAACATGTTAATGCATTATATATTGTGAACTTAATATTGTTTCAAATATCTTTTCTAAGATAAAAACACTTTTTGATTTCCTGCTATGAGTGACAGAACTAATTTTCTCTTCTTCGTAACAAGCAAGAATAGTTTTTTTTTCTATATTTTTCCAATAAAACAATTGCGAAAGAAGTCGCTCTTAAAATTGATTGTTATTTTCTTTTGAGTAGAAGATGTGATTTTTTTTATTGAAGTCGTTTTGTTTCGAAACTATGTCACACTAAATTTGTAGCGATCTTATATAATGTAACCAAACTTTTGCTAATGGCATATTATTAATAAGTTATAGTCTGAATTGAGAATCCTTGAAAATAGTTATGATAAGATTGACTATAACATTATAACTAAGCCTAGCTTAATGAGACTCTTACAATTATAATTATCTACTTAAGATTGTCTTTAATAGTCAACCAAAAGATAATATAAAATTTAAGAAATTTTTGATTTAATTTGAAACTTTTATAGTCACATTCAAAATTTGTAGGATTTTTTATATTTCTCAATAAAGACTAACCGCAAATTAAATTTGATAGCCTTTTTATTGTATGAATCACTTTGTAAGGATTTACATTCAATTCCAAAAGGATTGAAATATAAGTTTTAAGACATTACGCCACCACGCTAACTTCCAAACTATATATAATATATTAAACTTGTTATATTGATTTGATGATATGAAATTTGTAAAATCATATAAAAATAAATGATATAAAGTGATTAAAACATTCAATATTTTATATTTCAAAATAAGATATAGTAACACTCCCAAAAGAGAACTCTTTTGAGTATTTCGCACGAGAGTAAAATTGCATTTTTATAAGCACACTAATCTATTCTCAATACTCAACTTCTTGATAGAAAGGCATGACATTTTAAATAATAAAGATAAAGTTATCAGTTGATAATACTCGATGAATGAAACCGGTCCTGATCATAAAATATATTGTGGAAATAAGTACTTAAAAATGTTCTTATTATTAAAAATTATTTTAAATTTAAAATGTATTTTAGTTCTACAAAATACATTGTTATTTTTTCACCGTGTTATAATGGAGTTCTACCAAGTGAATGCCAATTCAATCATAAAATTTATTTTTCAGTTTGGCACTTTGACAGAAATTTTATAAGCTTTCATGTGAAATATGCAAAAATGATTCACTAATTTTGTTGAACATTATAAAACATAACACATTATGAAATTGAATAAATTTTCTCAGCATTATCTTTTTTATTGCTGCGATAGTTTCGAATCTTTTCGACTTCTGTTTATAGGAGGTGTTTGGTAAAAGAAATTTCGTCATATTATGCTACGGCGAAACGTTTTTGTGCTGGCCAGTCCACATCATTAGTATGTCTTAAACTGTTTTGACAAGGGTATTGAGTTGTGGGATATATGAAAAAAATGCTAGATTAGACGGTGATTCTCAAAATTAAGTTTCAGAACCGTCTTTGGACGAAATATTGGTGATATTGAAAAAATCAAGCGTTTTTGATGAACTAACTTCAGGATACTATTTGTTGTTCATGTCTTTTGACTTCTTATAATATTTTAATTGATTAGCAATTATGAAATAAAATTAGTAAGTCATATCGAATACAAAATAGATTTGGAATATAAATGTAAAATATATATTTATTACCGGTTCAGTTTAAACTATTTACGTTGACGTGGAACCAGTTCTAATAATCTTGAGAAATGTGAAAGGTATATTAAATTTGAATTGTTACAACTTTGAACGATTCCATATGTCTTATCACAAACGACCCGGGTTTCGCCCTTCGGCATCTTCAGGTATTTCATCGCACGGATGCAACAGAACTGACAAAATGACTGTGAAAGATATATAAATTAAATTGTATTCAATTTTAAGTACGATGCCTTTCCACTAGAACATATAGTTACATATTAACACTGAGCAGTGAAATGTTCTTTTCGTGTACTATAATCAATTTTATCTTTTGTGAAAAGAGAATCAATAAAATCCGCTATATATCTGAATGCGACATTTTAATGAGTATCTTATATTTAAAAAAAAAAATCGGAAATGAATTTTAAAACAACTTGAAATCTTTATAACGAAGTGATTAGTTTTGAATTGTTGACGAATATCATTTTATAAACAGTTAACTGTCTTCAAAATCATGCTTTAAATTAATAAAAAAAAAATACCTCATTGTTGAAAATGTGACCATTAAAAAGCTGTTAGTTACAATTTCTCATATTTATTTCTGAAAACAGTTAAAACTGTATAATTTGTTTGTTAAGAATATAAATGCATTTTTTATTAATAAATACATACGAACACATTTTGAAAAGCTTTGTACAATTGCAAAGCTTTCCAAGGTTCTCGTTGTTAGCTTTTCAACGCCACTAAACTTTTGTCACTTGAGACAAAGATCTGTCATTAATTTATTGACATAAAAAGGTCTAAAAGTAAAAAGTCTTTCTAAAGCTCTGTGATAAATATTTATTTATCTTTTGCTAATAGAAAATAAGCATTATACACAATTATACCAGCTATGATAACTACATTTTTATTTCACGCGATAATTAAATGATTTAATTCATGTGACTTGAAAATATATTCTAAAGATTTTATTATTTGACCCAATTTCAGTAAAATGCCAGGCAATGAAGGTGTACACTGTACAAGCGTTTTCAAGCACTCGAAACTGCGATTATGCATTTTTTTGTTTATGGTATTGTGAGTTTCAAAATGAGAATATATATTGTATTTATATATTTATATTTAACTTTTTCTATTCACTTTATTTAGCTCTTAATACAGGAGGAGGGCAGTGTGAGAGAGAGAGAGTTATCAAAAAGCTTTTAAGCTTTTTATGGAAAAGTCTTTACTTATCAATTTATTTTATTCTTTATTTAGATTTTAATATTACAAATAAATTATAAAATCGTTTCAGTGAATTTTTCAATGAAGACAAAAATATAAAACGGAATGGGTTAGTGTTCTGTGTACGTGTGGTGGTATTTTTATTAGAGATAAAAATCTATAAAAAAATTTCATTATTTAATAGCATTCCTATTCATCAAGAAGTGACAGTTAACACACGAAAAGTAACTATATCATTTTACTTAGTTTTTAATTAAAAAAAACACGAAGAGATATTTTTTAAGTTGAATGTAAAATCAGAGAAGATTGTATTTTTGTTAGTAAAGTTTCTATTGTAATTAAAACATCTAAAAGAATCCATATTTCAGTTATATAAGCTGAAAACGATTGTCATAAAGATTTAACAAAAAATTCAAAACTTTGCTTAGATTTTGTCTTAAATTTATATATGCTTTAAGTTTATCTCAAAAAATCAAGAAATTTATGTAATATATAACTTTTTTTCAACATTAAACTGTTCATAAAATATACTTAAAATGCTTTCGTATATTTATTAAAAAGATATTTGATGTATGATGTTATAAAAAAACAAATTTTAAAGAACAGACAGAGTCAGTTAAAGTTATACGAGCAGACGAATTGAAACGTCATTACTATTGTTATATTTGGAAACTGTATATAATAAGCCGTGCTTCATAATCGCTAAATCTTCTTAGTTAGATCGCGATAGTAAATACGATTTTGAGATATTTTTCTTTAAAGATATCTCATGTTGTTGTAGATTTCAATGTGCGTCCTAATACACCGAAATAAATTATAATGCAGTTTTTCTTTGATACAATGAAACTATTTTTATTACGTATATTATAGAGTGTTGACAAAAGTTCGATTTTTGTTAATATAATACATATTTTCAAGCCTAAATAGTCATTGATTTTAATTGAAATGGCTACACGTTTTCTAACTAAGATGCGAAACATTTCAAAACATTACATCTAAATATTGGGGAATACCCTGACTGCTGCAGCATGCGGACGGATGTTCCCGGTGCTAGCTTGGCCGCACGTGTTAACGCGTTGTAACTGGCTAAAAATTATTGAAACCACAACAAGTCATCACCGTAGAATTCAATAATACAATATAGCTTTCCTTTAATCATAAATGTGACCGAGTAATCAACGTTATTGATTTCATTGGTAGTGTTTGTGGGATTAAGTGTCTTCAAAAAAAGTAGTTGATCAACTCAATACGAAATAATTTTCGTTCAAAAATCCATTTATGAGATTTACATATTTTCAAAATATGGATTAGGAAACAAAATTAAATATTTTTCAAGGGATTAATAATTATAATATAGCATAAGGTACAATAAGTCTTATTGTTTTCTTTTTTAATCTTATAAGCATATTTCATATTTTTTCTTTGTAATTTTTATTGAATCATAGAAGCATTATATTTTAAACGATAAAAACAAAATTTTAAGAACTTATTTCCACAATATATTTTTTTTGATCAGGACCGGTTAAGCTCATCGCTAGCATTATCAACTGATGAACTGATCAGTTGACAGTACTAAGAAATGTGTTTTTATTATTTAAAATGTCATGCCTTTCCATCAAGAAGTGACAGCTAACACCTTAAAAATATAGAAGCATTCATATATCATGAAATAAATCGAATAGCTAAGATTATGTAACGTTAGACATACAATGAAGGTTTTTTAACAGTGACGGATTTATTGAAGTTTGAGCTAAGCAACCATGTAAAGTAATCATTTTTATTTTCTTTTGACTCCAGATTTTAAGAAAAAATACGGATTGAAATGTAAAATAACAAAAGCCCCAATTGTAATATCCTATTTCCTTATGATTTTGTTGGTCCTCCAATGTTATTTTAATTTTTAAATGGCTTATATTTAAAGACGCAAAAGTAATTCACAGAGAACTAATATTTAAGAATTTTTTTTTTCTATTTCATAAACAAGTAGGTGTGTAGTGATTGAAACCTTCGGTGATAAAGCTTAAAGATGATTTTTTTTGCCAGTTTTCAGTTATAATGGAATTCAATGCAAAAAATATTATATGACTCATTCATTTATTGGTTGGCAACTAAGTAATTGCGGATTGTTTTTAGAAAATCAAAGACAATTTTTTCATGGAACTAAATAACTTTATACTGTAATGTATTGACCTTATGATCAATGATCTTTAGCCATCTTTCAGGAAGGATCATAATCCCATGTTCATAAAACTTTTGGTTTTTATTAGCAAAAAACTGAATCAAGTACGATTTGACATCATCATCATAATTGAACTTTTTACCATTCAAGGAGTTTTGTAAAGATCGAAACAAAAAATAATCAGATGGTGCAAGGTCAGGACTATATGGTGGATGTGGCAAAACATCCCAACCAAGCCCCAATATTTTTTTCCGAGTGGCCAAAGATGTGTGTGGCCTTGCATTGTCATGATGGAATACAACACCTTTTCGATTTGTCAATTCGGGCCGCTTTTCTTCAACTTCATTGTTTAATTTCGTTATTTGTTCAATGTAGACATCAGAATTGATCGTTCAGTTGGGTGGTAAGAGTTCAAAGTAGACAATTCCTTTATAATCCCACCAACCTGATAACAAAACCTTCTTTTGATGAATATCAGATACTATAGATACAGAGAATAAAAAACCTAAAAATAAAAAAAACAACTGGAGCCATCTATGAGTGAAATCCTCAATTACTTAGTTGCCAACCCAACCCAAAATGATCGTAGCCACATTAGATGTATTTTTTTAAATCCTATTGATTACTCGTAACAAATTATATATGATGGCTTCAAATTGTTGGCATACGTATCGCAATCACTGGACGATCGTGATTCTGTTTTCGCTAAGGCGCGCCCATATTTCCCGCTTTGCCACATCCGTTTTGAACGGTAGCCATTTTCGTACAGACTGCCTTGTTTTCCCACCTATTCTGAAAAAATTCTTTTTGGTTCACTTTGTTTGTTTTTGATAAATACGTGAATTCACGTGGCTTGATTTGAATACAAAAAAATATTTTTTGCATTTAAAATATTTTACCAATAGTACTTATTTATGTATTGGGGAAATAAAGCTTTTACAGATGAATACTGCAATGTTTTTTTTTCCATATATTGATGCCATATTATCACTCATTGATAAATAATTCTAACTGAAATTTTTTGCTAATGTTCACGCTTGGTCATTATTTCATTGCTAAATTTTCTGCATACATTTTAGTAAAAAAAAGGATTTTTACTATAAAGAAGCTTATCAATAGTATAACCTCAACTAGATGTTAAATTCATTTAATTAAAAACAAGCTATTTATATTTTAGAAAGCTATTAAAAATTGTATATTTCTTCATATTTTTGAATTTTTAGCCGCACTGTCAGGAATAAAAATAAATTAAATTTTAATTCTTTCAATGATAGATTTTTTCTCAAAGCCAGCGATTTTTTGCCAGGAAAAAAAATGCTCTCGTTTAATTTTACAAGTGAAAAGGAAAACTCCCTAAAGAAGGTTAATAACAAAGTAATAAAACCTTATATTAATTAAAGTCCAATTCATTTCATTTCAGCATAATTTGTGGGTTAATTTATTTTTGAAAAAAGTAAACATTAAATATCCTCAGAATTGATGAATTTCCCACTTTTAAGCCCGAAAAGCGATGTTGCGGAGTGAAATAATTCGTTAGTAAGTAAAATTATGAAAATTGCGAACACCTCCCGTGGCGATTGTTGGTACACAGAACCAGTTTAATAAAGGCCTAGGCATGTTTCGTTTCACGTAAGGGTTAGTTTTTTTGAAATGCCATAATATTAGAAGGCATTTAAATGTCATCAATGTTATCGAAATCTCTATTATTCTCAGAAAAAGTCAGCAGACAAAACTTTTTTTTTGTAATACGAAAGTTGTATTTTATATATTTGCCATCAAGCATTGTCAAACATATTTTAAAAAATCTTAAAAAAAATTGCGTAATATGAACATTTCAATTGAAAAATGTAAAGTAAAATATGAATTAAGTTGAAAACATTTGATACAGCTTACTTTTGCAGAAATTAATATTTTTTTCAGTTTTTTTATCAATCAAGCATTCGAAGAAATGTCTTGAAAGTTATAAAAAATTCTGAAATTGATGTATCTAGATATAAATATTGATCTGGCAAGTTTTCGAATGAAATCGAATTACAAAAAGTAATATTTACTTATTTTATACGATTATCACGATAGACACTTTATAAAAAATTAGTAATTCTTATTTAGTTACAATTTTTTTAAATAAGCTTTCGATTTTTGTAGGAAAGTCAGAAATCAGAGAAAGAAAGAAAAGCTATTTTTAGAAAATACTCATAGGTGGTTGATTAGATTGTTAAGTTGGACAGATATATGCAATGATTGAATTAGAAGTAACAATTTCATCATAAAATCATTTTTTCTGACGTCATTGTTATGAAATAATAAATATTATTTAGGATTCAAACGGATCCAAAAAAATTGAGCCATGAGGAATGAGAAAATTGATAGAAATATTGTGAGAGTATATTTTGTGAATATAAATAAGTGACTATTTTAAAGTTATAGTCTATAACTCGATTAAAATTAAATAAAACTATTAAAAAAGAACACATGTTATTTTTAAATGTATTTTATTATAATTCTGGACAAATCAGTTAGCACATCCCTACACCATGTAGCGAACTGCGGTTTCTTGATGACTTATAGGCAAAGAATTATTATTAATTTCATCTCACAAGACAGCATATTAATTTTCGGTATACTGGAAGATGGAAACTAATGTCGAACAGAGATAAGGCTACTCGGGCTGGATAACCGCTGGATAAACGAATGGGCAGAGAATTGATAAAAAAATGAAATGAATTATGGTCACTTAATTTACGATCGGGGCAATCTTTGGGATAATTGATTGATAGGATATCAAATAATGTAATAACTTACGTTATATCAAAAAGGAAATGTTTATAAACTTTCATGATTGTTGACATGAATACTTTTAACAGAAAAAAAACTATGTATTCATTTTTTCAGAAGCTATTCTCAACAGTATTGCAGATGTTCTTTACTTGTGTGAGAAAAGAAATTTAGAAAAGATTATTGTTTTTATAATTTATGAACTTGATGTTTAAATTTATTTTTATGTGTACAATTCAAAAAGCAGCTAAACACAGTATATATTTGCAGCTTACAGAACCTTAAAACGTTCTTTGATTATTATATTTGTAATAAATACAGATGAAATTTTATATTTCAATGATTTTATATCATTAAAAGATATCAGTCTTATAAGTTGTCCGTGAAGAAGAATATCGTATTAAAAGTTATTGATAATTAATGCAAAATACTCAAATATGTAACATGATTGATTATTTAAGGCCTGATTCAGATTGATTGATTTAGACAAAGAAATATCATGTTATGTGGTAAACTTCAGCGATCGTTACACCAAAATATAGTATTTTTGATGTGTTTTGTAAATGCATTTTTAAAAAGCTAATTGTCTCTTTATTTTATGCCGGAAAACATTAAAAATAATATATTATATATTGTATCATAAAGTTAATTAAAAAAAACAGGTGTATATGAAATTCCGTTCCATCATTATTTTCTCAACGACTAAATTAACTTTTATTGTAAAAAAAAATAAACAATAAACACAAATTCTAAGTTATGTTTATAAATATTTAGTCGAAGAACACTGAAATGGAGTTTTAAGTTGCTTTAGTAAAATATTATAGGCATTTTTACGTACATCTGTAGCATTAATAAATACATCAAGCTCACCTTAAGTTTTCAATCAGAATATGGTACCATTTGTGTCTTGCGGAGACTAAACGTAGGTCCATTACAAATTTCTTCGAGAGGAAACTCTTAACAGATGTAAGAGAACATGTTTATTTGCTTTGTGGGTTGCGGAGCTTTCCGGAACTTTGAAATCACACAATAAATAGCGCACGAAGCTATCCGTAGGAAGGCTGTAAGCAAGATGGCATTGATATAGATCGCTAAAAGTTAACGGTTAATATGTCAGATGATTTCATTCGAGGAGCGAAGAAGGAGGACTTAGGATTTATTTTGGTAATTTAATACTGTTTACATCTGGGTGTAGTATAAAATCAACTGGAATCTTTACGTAGGATGACTTTTATAAGAACCTAATCTAAAGTAGTCTGATATAATTTATTGCTGCGAAGTAATGATATTATTTTATTAGAGTAAAGAAAGGCAAACCATTCTTAACAAACACTTGAAATTTATGTTTTTTTTACAACATGAGAGTAAATAGATTTATTGCTTGCCAGATGTGTTTTACAGTTAGTATGTGAACACGAAATTAATTGTTTTTTGTAAATAGTTCTTTGAGCCAATTTATCTTTCTTTTTTACATATTTTGATGAAGTACATTTATTTTTTGACGTTTGAAAGGTATATAGTTATTTTGTGAGAGTAAAATGTAAGCAAATCGGAGAAATAATATTCCGCTGCTAGGATTTTTGAAGATTAAGCCATTTTGACTATTTTGTTTATTAAAATGCTGATTCAAAACTTTTTCTACTTACTAACATTTATTGATAGGAGATTAATCGCGTTCTCTTATTCAAATCAGTCATTGAATTTGTTTTCAAGGACTTACATGATTTAGTGAAGAAAAAAGTCTTAAATATAATACTTTTTGTATTGAATAATAATACAGTTATGCCTTAGACGTTTATCAATCGATTCAGTTAGATTGTGTACTATAATATAAAGCAAGCATACCCTATGATAGCGTAACTATATATCTACGCCAACCCAAAGGTAATATACACAAGACAAAATCACAAGAAACTTCTTCATTTCAAAAGTAATGTTCATATTTAAAACAAAAATATCCTTAAAAACTAACGCGAATATTTTATCAAAAAAAAAAATGAAACCAAATACAACTTATGAAATACGTTTACAGAGCTTGTGATTGATGCATAATGGATTCAGATGAAAAGAAAAGAAGTATATACATAAACTCTTTAATAAGAATTATAAAAAAGCGCATAAAATAATTATTAAATATATCATAGGAAAACTTGCATAATTTTTATTGAACATCTTTGAAATTTAATTAACTGAAAAAAAGTCTTATAATTTTTGGAAGTATTTTAAAGTCATATTACTTATAACGGTCTTTCATCGAGGATTAACATTTAAAAGAATATTACAAAAAATGATATCATGATAGAACTTAAGTATTACTTTTGTCAAAGTAAATGAAAATTTGAAAGAAAAACTCTAAAGTTTTACAAGAACGAAAATTAATAAAGATTATAAACTTATTTAATAACACTGTGAAACTTGATAATAGTACAGCTTTATTAAACCAGGGGTACGTGAAAGCTCCGTATGGGGTGTAAAATGCTCCATTCAAATCGTAAATTTCACAGGCTAGTTGATTAAATTACTTGTGTGAATAATAAATAACAAATGATGTTAAAGATATATTATATGCTAACAAAGAGCATCGATATCCGTTCAAAGCCATCTTCAAGCGTATTTTATACACGTTTAAACTGGAGGCATTAACACTGAATTAATATTAATGTAAAAGTGTACTTATTTGTTTAAAAAGAATTCACTGTTAGATTAGCTAATTAGTTATAAGTATTTCATAAAACAAATTTCGCTTAAAATCTGCTATAAAATATAGACTCTTTATTTATCATAGTTCATACGAAGCTTGATAAAATTTGAATCTTTAAAGGATTAGAAGTACAAGTTAGCAAAAGGTTGATTTTTGCTGAAGTCGCGTGTGATAAATTAATCGTTTTTTTATATTCTAACTATAAACCGTGTACTAAAAATATTTTCTGATGATATTTTTTAAGTCTCGTGAAATAATTTCAATTTTTCGTTGTTGTATTGTTGCCTTTCGTATTAAAAACTTTATCCGTTAGGTGTACAAAAAGCACTTGTAAAACATTTATTACTATTCTTTTGTAAGCGGCAAAGCCTACGGACGCTTTATTGGAAAAGTATGAAAAGAAAGAAATTAAAGTTTCGTTGTTATGTAAGAGACGTACCCATACACAGGATGTAATATTGGCAACGGTGCTCATTTCATAATAAATATAATAAAAATTTACTCCAGATGCTTAATGAATGTGGTTGTATAAATGGAGAATTCAGATTTAAGATCTCATTGTAAAAAATGTACAAAATTATAACCGAATAAAACAATTTTCAATTTCTCATTTCATCAGTTGCCCTCAAGATTTTATCAGATTCGAGCTTGTTTTACTAACTATAGTGAAATAATTGTACAATAAATATCCTTTAATAATTAAAGAACCAATATAAAAAATGAAATAAATTAATGTTTGACCTTTGCTCATGTTTAAATTTGAAAGTATCTGTATATTGTAATTTTTAGTGTTTTAGTTTTATTTTAGATATGGTCAGTCTTGCCATCTCATCGATTCATCTTTAATCGACTTCTCATGTATTAATTTATTTTGTTCCATTAAGTAGTGAGTGTGGGTTATTTTCGTCATTAAAAATTTCCCACTCCTTACTTCCTTATTGATTGTTCAGAGCTCCTAATGGATTATTGATTTACCATAATTGTAATTCTTAATAAGTGATTGTGAACATTTAATTGTTATACTAATTTACTTTATTTGTATCAATATTGTATGATTTTATGTAAATTGTTTCCTAGTTCTTGTACCCATGGTTTTGTACACCTGCTACCTTTAACTCAAATAAATGTTTTGTTTAGTATAAATAGACTTGTTTGTAAATTGTATTCTATCAGTTGATAATGCTCACGATGAGCGAAACCGGTCCTGATCAAAAAATATATTGTGGAAATAAGTACTAAAAAAAATTTGTTTTTATTATTTAAAATATCATGCCTTTCCATCAAGAAGTGACAGTTAACACCTTAAAAGTAAACAATTGTATCTTTTTTATAATGTGTAACATTTTGAATATTGGTATACCCGACATCCTGTATATCGGTATATCCTCCCCTTTTTCACCTATTACAACTAGAAGATTTGAGATGAAACTTTGAGTTTTATTTATAAGTGGTAATATACCTAGGAAACATTTAAGTTTTTTCTCCTTATAAATAAATACAAGTTTGCACATTCTGGGCTCTTTAAATGTTCGAGGTATCGTCGGAAAGGATATAAAAAAACAGATTTTGCTTTCATCGAATTGGGGTTTTGGGGTATGAATCGTTTTAACACGAGAAATAACTTCTGTTTTTTTTTTTTTTTTTTGAAACATGTGATTTGCACCCAGAAGCAATAAAAACAAAGGTTAACAACAAATAAAATAAAAGGTTTTCACTATGAATAGAAATTATTTTGGCCGCAGTTATTGCATGTAAAATTTATTTGTCATATTTTTGTGGGTAAATAATATTATTGGGCCTATTTTGGTGGCCTTGTTGTGGGAATATTCGATTCGATATGCCTTTCAATAATTTTGTGAGTATATTTGGTTTTGATAAAACTTAATTCTCAAATAGTGGTGTATTAATGATACAACAAGAACCTTGCGACAGAGTTCATATTTATTTCTAGTTTTCTATACAGTAATATAAAAAATATATCCTTTTTTTTTGTGCTGCTTTACATATAACATGGATGTTTTGATGACAGTTTTTTCGAGAGATCACTAGAAGAGTGTTACTAATTTTATTATTTAAAAAGCTATAGGAATTTAGTTCTACCAGAATTCCAATTCAAAAAAACCGTTAAGAAATTTCGTTAACAACTAAAAATTCAAATTCATATATATTCATTACATTCATATAATTTCAAATAAATTCAATTTCATACGTACTTATTATTAGTGTGTAGCATGTTATAATATTTACTTACTTACATGTTATAATATGTACAACTTATGCAGTCAACTTATTATAAGTGAATTTTTAAATTGCATGGGATTCGTGAGTCAAATGGTTTTCATAAAAAGGGTAGCCCCTCGAAAAAGGTTGGGAGCCTATGGTCTAGATAATATATATCAAGCTAAGAAAAATACATGTCTTTAAAGATTACTATCAACTTTCTTTCAACAGTATTTCTTTGAAATTCAATAACTTTTTTTATACTAACAACTCAAGCACAGATGTACAGTTTTTAGAAATGTTACAATAAAATGGCTACTATAATGCTCGGTATAATTACAATGAAATCAGCTTCTTGCAAAACGATGAATATAGAGAAGTAAACATAAGTCTATTGCTTATCCAGCTTTAAATATGTATGTATATAGTTGCGGACGCTATAGAAATAACTATAATACAATTTAATACAAACTTTGGTTGTCCCACATTCACTGGTTACGTTGATGCAGCCACTGTTTCACTGCCACCTTCCCTAACGTATACAGACAAAAAAAAAACATAATTTTATTCCCATCTTCTTGCTTCGTTTCAGAGTTTCACGAATTGATCTCGACGCCATGTGTTATTATTATCTTTTGGCACTAAAATCGGAAACGATGCGCAAAGAAATGAAACGAAAAGCTTAAAGCTTAAGATAAAAAGTACAAAATAGCATTAAATAACTCATTTGCTGTTAAAAACCAATGATAATGAGATTTACGAATAAATCGTCTCAATAAACAAAATATTTGAAATCGATTAAAAGCGTGGAAATAAAAAAAAACTGTGCTCTCAGTAATTAAAAATTTTGTACTGCAATCAACAAAGAAAATCATTATTTTATCTTTTGGTATTTTAGACTAGACATTTTGCATTTCCTTAGTACAATAAATAAAATATTTTGGTTGAGTGCAAAAAAAGTTTGAGAAAGTCCCGTTATGCCATATTGACACTTTACGGTCAGCACATTTTCGCTAAATAAGTACACCAAAATAATATTTCCGTATTTTAATTTTAGATCTCGTGTACATTTTTCATCCATCTATCGATAAATTTTGAAAGTAAAAATTAAAATTCATTAAAATTTTTGGTAGTATAGCTGCGCGTATCCGAAGACGCCACATTGTGCGTTCCCGGATCATAACGTTTGTCTCAAAAATGGCGTCAATGTGGCGTTCGAGGACCGTGTTAAGTGGCTACCGCTATTTAGGAAATAGTTAAAACACAAGTAATATATATAAAAAGCTAAGGTGACAAATTCGCTTCCAATTAAGCCAGATATTCAAGACTTAGAATGGTATAATATTAGTTTGATGCACTTATAATAATTCACCATTCAGTGATATTGCAGTTCTTAAAAAACATATTCAACTGCATTTTAGGCTTTGATAATTTTCCGTTTGGAAAAGAACGTTCTGATAAATAAATAACATATTTCCATGGAGAGGAATTGGGTAAACAAAAACAAATGAAAATAACACTGTCTCTTTTTAGTAGGTGGCGTCATAAAACATTTTTTGTAACCCTGAAGTAAGGAGTAAAGGGATGAACTTCACACTACAGTGGTCATTCAAAGTGCTTTTTTATTAGTCTCAACATATTTAGCATCGTAACTTTTGACAACGAAAGCTGGATATTGAAGGAATCAAGTATAGTTATCCCAACAGCCAAGAAGAGTGAAGAGTAGGTTAATTTTTGACACAAGAACTTTGAAATAATATTGAATTTTATAAAATAGAGCATGTGCTTTGTCGTCTGTCATTAAATTAAGCAAAGTAAATAGTGAGGTCATATGCGTCAAAGTAAAAAATGATTACAACATAATGTTAAAAATAACTAAAAATTAATAGTAGATTGAAATTATTCATTTTATTTGATGTGGGAAGGTGCAAGCACACCCTTCAGAGTACTAATTATCAGTACGCCAGTAATTAAAAACAGAACAAGTGTATTTCAACTAAGTGAAAATCACAAGGGAAACTAATTTTATAGAGACAAACCTTCTCTTAATTTGATCATGTATCACTATAATTTGATTAACAAATAGTTTATTTTAATTTTTTCATTATTTTCTTGAAAGAGCATTTCTAGATAATGTATTTTACTTAACAATTTTGTTGATTTTCATTTTAAAGATTCAAAAACTCGGAAAAGTTTTTAACGCTGAAACATGTAATATTTTGTGAAATTAAAATATACAAATTTATACATGTACAAATTTTCTTCTTGTACAAGTCTCCTTTTCGGAGACCGAAAACTTTCTATAAGTTTATAGTCTACAAAAAAGAGACGGTAAATGCCACTCTGCAAAAATGATCTTTTGTAACCAATATTCAATAATTATTCTATGCTTAAAAATTAAAATGTTTACTTAAAATATCAAAAAGAATTATAAATATTTTTAAGCTGTATATACTATAAATAACAGTGTTGACAGAATACAACGCAGCAGTATTTAATGAATTGGTCCGTTTATGCTAAAAGAGAGGTAAATAAAATGTGTAAAATAAAGAAATTTTATTTATGATAAATTCATTTTTTATGAAAAATAATGAATTATTTGATACACAATCATCAAAAATGAAAAAGCAGCGTTTTTTTATTAAATCGATTCGCGGAATTTGTGAGAAACTCAAACATTTTTCACTATAGCACATGAAATAAACTGCTATGGCAGACTTCTGGTTCTAGCTTAATTAGTTTTATGATAGGGGTGATTTTTAAGCCTCAAAGTTTATTTACCCTTTATCCGCCACCAGTGGCGATGCCAACTACTGTACGTTTAACCACTTACACGACAGTGAAAAACTTCATGTACCCAATAAACCACCGCCTACGTAAAAATAATTACGAGAACAAAGGACTTTGTTGACTTGACAAAACAGTAAATTGTTTATAGTTATTAAATTAGTTCGTGGTATTTTACTTAGTATTTATTCTTGAATTAATGTTTTGATACGTCTGATTTGAGTAATTGGGTGATATGTATTTTTGTGAAAATAAACATTAAATTTCTTCCACAATGTTTTCACTCAAATAGTAACGTGAATATTTTATTCTGTTTTTAAGCCAAGTTTATTTAATCAAAAAAGTCAGTTTTGAAAATTTTATGTTTATTGCAAAATGAGTTCAAAACTATGCGAATATATAAAACTAATTTATGATATCAACTGAAGTTACTTGATGGAATTTCAATAAAATTTTTGATGAGTTGAAACATTATTCGATTCCACATGTTTTGTTTTGTTCCACATCTTTAGGCATTTTAACACATGGATGCAACATAAATGACGTTATTATCTTGTTGCATCCGGTTGAATCAGAGACAAAACATGTGGAATTATGGAATGTTTCAATAATTATAAAACAGTATAAATATTGATTTAAAAGATCCACATAAAAAGTTTTTTTTCAATAAATATTTTATTCTTGTGAATATTTTGCTAAAAAATTGGGTAATTTTATATCACCATCATTTTTGTAACTAAAAATACAGTTTTTCAACTATACTTTTCGACAAAAATAGCTTGTGTGAAATGAAAGTAAAATGGTAGAAAGAAAAAAAATGATATATAATAAATAGCTAGAAAAATACTGAGAAACCATTATTTTCATCTCTACCGAAATTCTGGAAAAATGAGCACTTGATGGGTTTCGTAGCAATACGACAAATATTTTCACTTGATAAATTAAAAATTTGAACATGTTTTCCAAACAAAATTCTTAGAGCTTCTTTCAAAAAATCTCCCAATGTCTGAAACAGATAGATTTATACGTTTTTCTTAGAGAATCCCCATATCCATTTTCTGAAAGTAAATGCCGCTCTTCAAAGCGATGCGCCCTCGTGCGTGAGAGATTTGTGAAGGTGGTGAATAACATTCTAGATCCTCGTTTTATCATTTATCTGTAGTTATGAAGTGTTATAGGCGGGTGTATTTATCAGTGGAGTGATATGTAGATTATATTATTTAATATTTCAAATGTTTATATTACACCTATAAATAATATATTGGAATTCACAAACCCGTTCAAATTTGAATTTTAAACGATTTTGTTTTGTTTATAATGTTCATATTATTTTAAGATATTATTTGAAAATGAAACACTAATCCATCGAAAACGTATTTTAAATAAATTCGTTATTTCACTGATATCATCTTCATTGAATAATTATCCTGTTCAACACTTAATACGATTGTTATTGAAAAAATCAATTTGCAAGTATTTCAGTTTCAATTACAATTTCCACTAATAGCATTTTAATTCTTAACTATAAAAGTAAAAAAATTAAACAGAAAAGATGTTTCCAGTCTCTCAGATAAAACACAAAAGAATATTGTTCATAAAAAAAAACATTTTACTTAGAATTACACGGTGAAAAAATAGCAATGTATTTTAGTTCTACAAAATATTATACGATATAGCTATTTCGGCTCACCCATCGTCAGGACTATGTTTAAGCATACATTTACTTATTTATATATAGCTGCGTAGAAGAGTTACACAATACATCTTCTCTTTTGCTTTAACAACCTAGCTTATATCGTGCTTGCAATAAAACTAAATTTAAATTTTAAATAAACTGAACAGGCGGCACTTTCAATAAGCTTATTAATTTTGTAGAACTAAAATTCATCGCAATTTTTTCAACGTGTTATAATGGAGTTCTATCTAGTAAATGCCAATACAATCAATATATTTCTTAGAATACTTCACATTGAAAATTTTAAGGTGTTTCACTATAGCCAATTTGTTACCGAAGAATAAAAGTTTGCTTGACAGAAATGATGGTAGCAAAATGATTTCTTTTTAATTTTCCTATCTAATATACACGCAATATTCGTATACTTAAAATAATTAATTAGTCTTTATGATAAAAACATTTTTGGATTCCATTTGTTATTGACTATGTGTATTAGTTGTTAGCTGTATATTTTCCTAAATAGACTTTTAAAAATCTTTTGGATACTGAAAAGTTAAAGTTTGTCTAGAGAATACATTGTATTTTTTTTTTATATTTATTAAATTGCTACATAAGTTGTATGTTGAGAAATATTCCTGTCAAAATTAAAATTGTTTAAACAAGAATTCGTAAATGCTTAAGTTCACTTATTATTTCATTGTATTGTCAAAATTAACTATAAAGAAAAAGTTCTCATGACCCAGAATTTTATGGAATGTAAAAATGGTTTACGTACCAAGTCTGCTCTACTTTCAGATTGAGTATTTTAAAAATATTTTTCTGCTAGCATGAGTATCCAAGAACATATTCCTAGAGTACAGTTATAAAAAGCAAAAGTTCAACTGTCACGGACGATATTTCAAATCGTCGGTAGCGCGAAAAATTATACATATTTTACGCGATCAGAGCATTTTTTTTATTTTGCAGGCTCTTTGAAAAAAAGCTCCTCAACGACTTCCGGTTGGGCGGGAAAAAACTTGTTCCGTTTTAGATTTGATTAATTGTTCTTGAATGAGTAACGGTACACTGATTTTATTGGCCATCGTTTTGCGAGGGAAAAATTATATATGAACGAGAATTCAAGACTTGCAAAAGCCAATTAAAAAAAAAGTTAAGCACTGGGTATAATAAAAAACAAAAAGAAATTTACAAATGAATTGAAAAGTTGGTGTATGTTCGCATGATTTAATTGAAAAGCTTAATTTCACAATTTCTAACACACACAGTTTTGAGGTAAAACTTAACGTTTTTTTACCAAAAAATTTTACCATCGTTCAATTAAAAAAATATTTTAAGAAAAACTTAATAAATACTGAAAATTACTGGATAACAAATTTTGAAAGACTACAATATCAAACAAGATTAAGACGGGTATTTTAAAAAATATGTTATTTTGAAATTTATTGTCATATTTTTTAGATAATTAATTTTCTATATGTGTGTGAGTTGATCGATTTGCAAATATATATTTTTTATATAGTTGATAGTTATTTATTTCGGCTCAACCATCGTCAGGACTATGCTTAAACGATCACAATTTGCTAATCGCGTTATAAAGGAATAACATAATATAAATTAAAACTCAGCGCCTAAGTGTTTACACCTTTGTAATAAAGGTCGCAAGATGACGGCTTTAGAACAGCTGGAAATAAATAGATATCAACTATCACAAAGAATTCTTAACGAACAAACTAAGATATGTCGATCGCCATTGTTTAACCCTCTATGGGGGGCTGTTTTGTTTCCGTGCCATATGTAAACTTATTGATATAGCCGCCTTTTTAGCTTCATTTGCAATGTTTAGATTTATTGCGAGCAAGAAACAAGCTAAGTTGTTAAAACAGGAGAGAAGATGTATGGTGTACCTTTTCTACACAGCTATCTGACGATGACGCGAGCCGAAATAGCTATTAACTATATATTTAAAAAATAATTTTGTAGAACTAAAATACATTGCTATTTTATATTGGCATGCAGTGGGAAGTGTACGAATATAACCAAAATAGAATGTCTGAAAAGTTTAATGAAATCGCTGTTCGAAGGAGAGTTCATATAGTTTTGTCCTTAACACACGCTCCATGTGATAAGCAGACTTTTACTTGAGCCTAGGGCAATGTGAAGGAAAAAACTTTTTTTTTAATGAAAATAAATATGTCAGCCGCATGCGACGGTAAGTTTTTATGGAGCTACGCTTTGATATGGTAATAAGGAACAAGAAGGTATAATGCGCGGTGGCTCGAATATGATTTAAGTGTACATATGCCGTTTTTATAATTAATCTTGACTTCTAATCCAACACGAGTTCTTATTCGAGCGTGAAATTATATATTTGTACGAATGGAAGGTGTTTAAAGAAATACTAAAATATCAAGATAATATTTTTTCGTTACGAACAATAAAAACAATAATGGTTTTTTAAAGTTTTTGAAAAATAAATGTAAATGAAAATGACTGATCGTTTTGCATATTTATTCAAATAGTAAGCTATTATTCAAATTCTGACTTTTTATGAACTGTAAAATGTCAACAATTGAAACGATATGAACCCAGTAAATTTTTATTTTGATTGGTTAGGAAAAGCAAAGAATTTTATTTTTACAGAAATTTGAAAAGGTTGTTGATAGCTTTATCGGTTGTAATGCTTAAGATTTACTAAATCAAGTATTTTAATAATAAATTAAATTTTAATTATAAATTTGAGTAAAAAGTTATTTTTAATTGAACAATCCAAAAAAACAAGTCTCTTAACTTTTCAAGATAAGCATTAAAAAATTTAAAGCATTTTCATTGTTCAAAAGTATATATATTTAGCATATTGATAGGTGGGCTGAAAACTTCGTAGGCTGACACTTATATGGCGCTTCTAATATTAAATTAATACGATTTTTAACAAATTCAACAAGAAAAACAAATATTCTTTTTGTAGACATAGTTAATTGCTAACAGATTTTCGTAGCAATTATTTAACCTTGAATTGTTGAAAAAATTGTACATGTTTTGTTATCTATAAATTCAAATTTGATAATAAAGTTTCATTAAGCGCCTTCTTATATCTTAAAATATTGAACAGTGTAAAGTTTTTTTTTTAAAAATAAGCTTGAACTTAAAAATATACATTATTAATATTGAAACAATATTTTTAAAAACTCAAAATGAAATTCATTATAAAGCTTTGTTCAAACACTAATGCTCATTATATATAATTTACGAGTTGTATTAAACAATAATTTTACGATTCGAATAAAAGCTGTATTCTGTATCTTAGCTAATTTCTAGTTGTTGTGCTTAAAATATTGTACATATAGGCAAAAGTCAATATTGTTTTTGTTTACATATAGAAAAAAATGTGAAGTAAATAAAGAATTTTGTACTTTCAGAAGCTAGTAAATTGTCTATTAAACATTATAATCAGTGAGTTGAATGGACAATGTAGATAGAATTAGAGTGAAAGTTTAGTACGTTCAACATTCACAATGTATCGTTGGCCATCCTATAAAAGCTTTTGTACGGAATGCATAATACTGTTTACTATTTTTACAGGCTTATTCAGCTTATGCGTTAGCATCACATACGCTTTCCTTTATTTTAAACGTTCTGTCAATTTAATTTGTTTCATGGACGATATCCAAAATTTGGTTGAAAATTTCCACTCGAAAACGTTCATCATTTGAATATAAAATGTTTACGAATGAAATTTAAAAACTCTATATATTTGCTGTTAAAATTTTCACTCATAGTTGACAGTAAGTAAAAATTTTAATGTCCCTTTTAAATCATAATCATTTGAGTATGTATAAAAAGAAAAAGTTTTTAATTCAAACAGACCTGTTCAAAAGGAGTGAATAAAATATAAGATTTCATTTTGATAGCTGCTTGATGTGATAGCTGCTTAACGAAATGTTTGATTATTTTCATATGACAGATATTTTGATTTTTCTATAAAATGAACACTTTACTTTAATTATGCTACACAACAATTTATTGTTCCTGACCGTGTTTTCTTTTTTCGTAATCGCATTCTTTTTTATTGATAATGTGAAATAAAGCACTACAACGCTTTCTTATGTGCATACGGTGTTGTTTAAAAAATTACAAAATAGATTTGAAAGTAATTTAAATCATAGAATAAATTGGACAAACATAATGTAAATGATAGCTTACAATAATATTTTCAAACAGATATGATTTCATTCTTGGTGGAATGCTTGATATTATTAAAAATAATCCTTTTAATTCCTTGAAACTAAAAACAGTATAACATTGAATTATTCATTTAGGAAATATCACTAAATATAGTAGTATCATCTAACTATAATATTAATTTTGATTAGATTGTCATCTGTGAACTCTGCACGCCCCGTCACACATAGAATAAACCTCATCCCTAATGTACAATATATTATATTTTTAAGCAAACATATTAAATGCCAAAGAAATTAACCTAAAAATTTAATATATGGTCATAAAAATACGTGGGATAACAAGATATTTAAAATTATACTTATATTTAATTGGCAATTCTACATATTCATTTGTTGAATCGACTTAAAAGAAAGATCTACTGAAAACATTACATTTATATATTTTTTTTTTGATAAATATACTAAAATGACATTTTCTAATAAAAAAAAATCGCGAGCAGATGTTAAAAAAATATCGATTTAATAAAAGTTATTTATATATATATTAATTCGTAGAACGGTACACAGCGACTTCATTAAGTTATTGAAACTTATTTGGCTCTTATTTTTTTTATATATGGTGGGATACTATTAAATAAAACAACTAAAAATGAGAAAATGATCATTGAGTATTTGGGTAGCATTTACAAAACACATTTATTTACTAACAATGTTGCAATAGCACTTATTTAGTCAATCATTTTTTTTATCAATATGAATAAAGCATGCTACTGACTGACCGTTATAACAATGCTCCCGGAAATGCGGCGGATGATGAAACTAAATTTGAAACCCATGAGTAAAACGAATGAACAGACTGAAAAAATGACAAGTATGTCAAGCCACGGTATTTATGAACATTGAAACCTAATTTAGATAAATATTTGTGTGTAAAATGTATTTATGGAATAGTGGGAAATTAAAAATTTTCTAGTCTAGCAACTTTTGTGTAAGTAACGTGGTCGATCTATACTGCGTGATATATTATAGAAGATGCATACGAAAGATTATTTATATACTCGATTGGAGATTACTTTTATTAAAGCATATCTAGATATATCGCATAAATATAAAAGTTTACTAAACTGTTAACTTACAAACGTATTTTCTATTCATTAGTTGCTGCGTAAAATATTGGATAATCCATTATGTAGTTTGTTTAAAACTGTTTGCATGAGAGTAAAGCTACTTTTTGTTAAAGCTCATTTGAAACGATGCGCAACACCGTTCCTCTAAAATTAATGCATTAGATAAAACGGAGAGCCCATAATTTAAGCTACAAACTTTGGTACTATAATACTCTTTGTAGTAAAAAGCATTCAAGCAAAGGTTTGTATTTTACAATACAATAGATACTTCTTTTGTTGACATCTATATTTATCTACTGAAACCGTTAACGGCCGGGGAGACGAAGTTCCTGTTTTTTTTATTACACTTAAGTGATATATAAATGAACTTCATTTGATTTGCTTAGTTCGATACTTATTAAAAAAAGTGACTAATTTCTACTACTGATTTGCATGAAGAATAGACTCTTAGATTTTTCAAAGAATTATATGTTTTAATGATAATTGATTCATTTATTTGCGTTTGAGTTAAATAACATTGTATTATAAAAAAAGTAATTTAAAATGTATCTAGATACCACTTGAATTGTAAATAAAGCTAAGAGTTATTTAGTCACTATTTGCTCCTCTAATTATGCATAGTGAATAGTAATATGCTGTACCTCATATATTGAGATCCTTTAGACTGAAAGCAAAGTCACGCTTGTCGCAGACTCACTTCGAAATCAACCACGATACATGTAGACAAGCCCAATATAATATAGCATTGTTATTCTTGCGGTTACAAACAGCAGTGAAATTTGCTATAAATTTACATGTTGATTGATGTCTAGCAAGATTTAAAAAATACCAAAATGAAAATCATGATTCGAGAAGATATCAAGATAAGAGAGGATTTAACACACAAGACAATTACTATTTTATTAGAACTGATGTCTTGTGATATGCTGAAAAGTTTATATGTGAAAACATTCGCGGTTGTTATATGGCAATAAGGGCAACAATACGATTTTTAAAAAAATTGATGCTGGAAATTTATCTTTGTAAAAGAAACAATTATTCAAGTACAAAAACCTTATTAGCATCACCTAAAGCGTCAACTTTTATAAAAATAAAAAAAATAAACACGTTCTTTGTATTATTTATTTTAAATAAACATCTATTCTGTTAAGAAAATATTTGACGAAGAAAATGCATGCCACTAATTTTCGTGCCGTACAACTTTTAATTCTTTACAATCTAGTTATCAAATTATTTTCTATTAAAATGTGTCAAAATTTAATCATCATTTCTTCTTTTTACTAACTCAAAAACAAATATTTTTTGGATAAAAGTACATATTATAAAGGTTAGTAAAATTTGCCATCCTTTATCGAAACATTTTTTTAAATTTGTTTACTTAGATAAACATTATATAATTGTTTTACATAAAATTTATTAGAAACATGATTTTAATGTTTAGTTTTTGACGATAAAATTAAGCTAAAAATTGTTAACTGCTTCACTATGGTTTTTTTAAACCCAAATTATTATGTCACTGACCGTTTCTGCTTGCCTCTACTACTGAACATATACGATAATTATGTTTTACAAGTTAGTCCTTTATTTTTGAAACGCTAATGTGCATGTTTATGATTATTATTTTGTGTAATCTGCAATCGAGGATTATTACATGCTGGTACATTTATCAAGATTGCAATTATTGTTATTTTCTTGCGTTACCTAGTTTACAAAAAAAAACTAGAATAAATTGACAAGCCCTAATAATAAATCAGCATAATATATTTTTCATATTTGAAAATACAACTAACGACGCCTCGTGGTTGTTACCAGAAACCAAAAGTCATGCCCCTTGTGGGTTGGTTTGCATTGGCTTGTTAAAATGTAGATGTTTTCGCCATAAATGAGTTACTTTAAATACGGTGTATTTATTTATACACAAAAATAATATTCACTGCAATTTGTTAAATTTTATGACTAAAGCTTCATTTATCGTTTTTGTAATAGTTAGCAATTGTTTAATGGTTGAAATATATAATACGAGTATAGTATATAGAAAAAAAAATATATTACCTTAAACATTGGATTTAACAAAACAAAAATGAAGTTCACACATTTAGTAATTGCGAAAAAAAATACTAGTTAGTTGAGAAATTTATTGTTAATTTAAATTGACGTATTCCAATACAAGATGATAATGAGTTGCAAATACCAATGTTGAAAGAAAACAATTTTTTTAAGTAATTGTTGAAAGGAAGAGTTTTAGAAAAACTAACAGAATCTTGTAATAAAAAGAAATATTAATGTCATACAATACATTTTGTTTTAGTCAAACAGGAAAAGTGAACTTTCAGTTGAGTTATTTCATCTAGGTTCAATAAAATATATTTTTTTTAGACTAATTGACGTAATATATGGGTTATGAATAAAATTAATTGCTTGTTTCAGTAAAAAACGTATCGAAATTAAAAAATCGCAAACGTAAAAAACATAATTTTTACAAGTGAGATATCTATTTCAAAACGTTAAATACAAAATGGAAATGTGAAGGTTGTCGATACAACTTTATTACTTAAGTGGAATCTGTTTACTTTTGAAATGTGTAATTTAATCATCGTATATATTTAATCTATATTGTAAACACGAGTAGATTGAACAGAAACGAAAAACTAGCCCAGAGTTAGCAATTTTGTTTAATCTATGCATTTACTTTTATAAATATTACAGGTAAGAAAATTTAGTAACAGGTAGGTATTTAAAACAAGCTATATAAAAAAATATACAAATCGCGTAAGGAACGAACATATTATAGGTACTGAAAAATATAAAACTATTTTCAAATTTGAATGGAGAGAGTATTTACTTTATCTCCAAAAATTGGATCATATGATATTTTATTTACTGTAGTCATCGATTGCGCATCACGAGAATGCTTATATCAAGTAATTGATGCGAGCTACCCGAAGGTGTCACTTTACTTGTGCGTCATTCCACCACGTCCCTGTAACGATCCGTTGTATAATTTACAATCTCGTTACGTAACACGACACAAAGCTTTTTACACCAGTGGAATGTTAGGTGCGGGAAAAAATTAGCAACGATAATGTAACATCCATTGGACAACTTAGTTAGCTGCATAATAAATTTATCATTTTATATATATGACTTTTTTTATAAAATATCGATCATTATCAGCTGATATCGCTTCAAATGAATATGTAGCATATTTTAATTCATCTTAGGTAATATTAGATGCATGAAGTTTTAAACAGATGCTTTTTTAAAATCTTACAAGAGCTATTTGTTTCTCAGTTACCAACCAAAAGACAGTAAATATACGAACACTTAGCTAAAAAAGCTAATTAATCTTTCCCATCTCGTTTTCAGGAGTGTATTAATATGAGCTTATTTAAAAAAACCCCAAGCATACATGCTTTTAAATATGAATCCATAAATAAATAAATAAATGTTTTCTATGTCATCAAAACTTATAAAATTACTGCAACAAAAAATATATATTTTTAAGACTTTTGTAGCTATGTAGAGTATACATCTTCAAATATAGCATTTAAATGATAACTTGATGAAAGCTTTCTGATATTAAAAGCATGAAACAAAAAAAAACTGATATTAATCATCGATAAAAATTGTATCGTCCGGCAATTATTGTGCATGTTTAAAATTAAAAACGTAAATAGTTTCATATATAAATATTTCAGTATACGTTAAGGTAATTGTTTTTTTTTTGAAGTTGTTACAATTACATTGTATTGCTACAAAGCGAAACTGATTAAAAAACTTTCCATTGTACGTTTTTAAAACGTCTCTTTATAAAAAATCTAAATAAAAAGTTTGTCAGATGTATTTTATTTGAAAGAACTTGAAATTCTTTCGGATATATCCAATAAAAAACAAGCATTTATTGACAAAAGACTTAATATTCGAAAAGAAATTAGGTAATGCAGACAATAATTTATTTCAGTATTTGTTTCAAAGGCTATTCACAAGAGAAGCTCCACTTGTGTTACCCTTACTTGGCTGTAATCTTTTGGTACTTGACCCGGGCTTTGGAGGCCTATATGTGGTATTAAAACGACTTAAAGTATTACATGTCTATCCCTGAAATCCTCGAATACAGGAAAAAAGTCGATAACTTTCTTGAGGTAGTAATTCAAAGACACCTGATGGGTGGAGGTATGCTCCTAAGCTAGATAAATACGCGGTGTCCCGAAAAGGGATAAGATATAGTAACCTACAGTATCATTAAACACCGATCGCTGGTTTCGGGGAGTAGTTTGATTCCACGAATAAAGAGATATCTTACCATTGATTTTCCAATAGTATGCGAATGTAATTTGTCCATCTCAATCTTTTTCCAAAAAGAGGGGTTAAGAATTCACTTTAAAAACAGTCGACCTGAAAACACTTCTATAAATAACTTAAGCTTCTGATTGATTTATGTTTTATACAATGAACGGTATCAAATCTCTTTAACGGTTCTGAAAACAAGTGAAATGGTGAATGCTGGCAAGTTATCAAAATTTGGACGTATATAAAAAAATCTAATACTTAAATATGACAGTACATACAGTATATCCCGATTGTATTACTTAGGAGTATTTAGATATAGACAACGATTAAGAATAAATGCTCAAAACCAAAAGACTATCAGATGTATCTGTCGGCCTCATCTGTCACGTCTAAGTTGTATCAATAGAGAAACAAATTTTCCGTGGAAATAAGGCAACGTTTAGTCAACTTAATTGTGTTTAGTTGTAGTTTTGATATATTTTAGGTGCTCTCGGAAATATATAAATGAAAACAATAAATACTTATTAAGAAAAGAAAAATTCGCATTTGAAGACAATTTATCGACTAATCATTAATATTTTTTTATACAGATAAAAATATTTTTATCATAATAATATATGGATATCTCCAGCATAAATATTCCACTTTTAAGGTGTTAACTGTCACTTCTTGATGGAAAGGGATGATATTATAAATAATAAAAACACATTTTTTTAGTAATTATTTCCACAGTATATTTTACGATAAAGCCTGGTTTCGCTCATCGCGAGCATTGTTGGCATTAGTTGATAATGTTCGCAATGAAAGAAACCAATCCTGAGCAAAAAATATAGTGTAGAAATAAGTACTAAAAATCTGTTTTTATTATTTGAAATAAATTTTCCAATTTTGATTTTTGTTCGAGGAATTTTATACTCAAAATTTAACTCTTAAAAAGAAGATAGTTCTGCTCATCGGCAATTTTTAGATTTATTTAGAGCATATATGCAGATTTATAAGATAGATAGGTATAAATTGAATAATAAAAACAAGATATCTTAATAGACCAAAATGTTTTGTGTAAGAAAAATACATTATTTTTTAAACTTATCAATGCTTCTTAAATCAAGAGTTTTCATATAGGTAGAATATAAAAAAAGAGATTTTTCACTTAGTATTGTTGAAAAATATTTAGAAGTAATCTTCTCAATTTGAAATAACGAATACTTGGATCATGCTCGAAAATCGCGGTTATATGTTATGCAAAAAATCTTTTTTAATATTAATTTTTGTTTTTTAATTGAGAACACCATTGTGTTATTGTCAAACGCCAATTTTCACAACCCTCTGTCGACTGAAAAGTTTCGAAATACTTATTGACTGAAATCGATCGAGAGGAAAACTGTAAGCCGAAATAAGCTTTCTAATCTCATATGAGGAAAGCGAGAGACGAAGTTAAGTAACGATGCATTTTGTTTCTTAGCTGTTTAATAGGTCATGAAATTGTGTATTTTACCTTCCTTTGAAGCGACATACTTTTGAAGATAAGCTCGTTTTTCTTTTAATACATTTAATATTTTGCCTTTATAAAAAATAGGAAATTACGGTTTAAATAATACAATCTAAGTGTAATTATCAATTCCAGGAATGTTTAATTTCACATATTCTTTTTTAATTTTTTTTTTAATATAACATAAAGCTATGTAGTCAAATTCTTTTTAAGCGGTGTTAAGAAGAATAATCATTTAGTGCTATAAAGTACTATGGCGTGGTACACATAATTGGAACAGTTGCACACCCTGAAATGGCACCAATGCTGAACTTTTACAACTTTGAAATTTATTCGCAACGAATTTGAAATTGCAGACATGGTTTATTTTAGAAGGGTTGCCACACTTTTTAAATGAATATTTTTTTTGTATGAAATCATTTTTATACAAGTTAACTATTTTTTCTTTGTTTGCAATTGCATTACTTGAATGAAAAATCACTTGAAGTATTCATACATCATTATAATTTTAAACTTGTAGATTCTTTTTTAAATAAAGTTGAAATAAGCAATGCTGATATTTGTATCTATAAATAATCTATAATATTATTGACATTTTAACTTTTTTGAAAGGACATAATTGTGGAGAAAATGTATATCTCGAGAGGAATCTTTTTATTCGTACAAATGCTACTACGAACCATTAATAAAATTCTCAAACTATTGTTCACTTAACTTTTTTATGAAATGTGTGAGATGCTTATTAACAACGTAATAAATAAAATTATCTTGTCATGACTGATAATGTGTCATTTTCTTCTTCTGTTAAATTGAATAAGTAAACACTGGTAAAGGTGTTTTAATTCATTAATATAATAAGTAAAGAATATATTTTTTTCAAGCACAGCCCTCATATTGATTTTAAAAGCAGTGCATGTTCTAGTTTACACAAATTTCTACTTTAAATCAGTTTGGTTGGTTGGTATTTCGAACCCTGTGAAAGAGGTGAAAACACGAGGGGTTGAAATTGCGAAGTGTGGCAGTTGTCCAAAATACCGGAAAACCAGAGAGGGCTGGGAATTTAACTCAAACATATTTTAATGAATGTAAAAACTTGATTCACTGTCGGGATTTTGCGTTAAGTTGGAATGACGTCGGTTCGTTGCATAATTTTGAATTTATTACATGATATTTCATGCTAAGCTGTGTTTGGTTACTAAATCCAGGTTTAAACCAGCTTGCTTAATTTATTTTTTCACATAATATAATATTTCAATGAAAGATATTATTTATGGGGCTGTTCACAATCAACATTTCATTTACTCACTAAAAAAAATATTCGAATGTCCTTTTTTTGATAAAACAATTTGATTTTTAATTTTCCTACAAATGTGTATAAAATCTGTTTCTTTCATTATACGCGTAAATAACTGTCACATTAAATTAAAAAAGCTTTCGTATAAAGCTCATTAATAATAATAAGCAAAATAAAATAAATCCTTATCGAATGAATATAAAGATCATTAATTTATTTAATATATAAGCATTGGAATAAGGTGTTCTTATTTCAAATCGACTAACTGATAAAAAATACCTACGTGTGTGTTATTAAATACACTTAAAGGTATGTAAACCAACTTCCACAGACACCCAAACCAAAGCAATGTGACCCAAGCAACTAAGCTCTAAATAAATTACCGTAGATTCACAAAACGGATAAAGAAACCAATTCAGCCTTTGTTATCCTCATAATAAAAATTACAACTAAAGTAAATAATGTATTTTTCCACTGTTCTAGTGCTGTGATACTTTTCGTACATGGTGTTTTCGGATATTTCTTCATATGCCAAGTTCATGCAAAAAAAAAAATTATGATAGACATTATCCCAAAATTTGAAAAAGAAAACATTCAAAACTAGTTGGATGAAAAACAAATGTTGAATTTTATGGTCGAATATTTTTTTTTATATTGTTTAAAATATACATATTTTTTATTGGTGAATTTAAATAATACTGCGTTAGCCATAACGCTGAATATTTTTCAATCAACCAAAAGTTTTTTTTTAATTAAGTTGACAAATTCGGGCAAAAAATAATGATTCGTGAAACTATTAATTCATACATTTAGCACAACTGTTAATATATGTAGATCAGTGGGAAAATATTTTAGTTTAGCATTGAATTTATGTTAACAAAAGTCTCACAAAAAGTCAGTAAGTTGATAATCTTTTTAACAAGCAAATTCTTACAATTGCTTTGCGTATTAAAACATGGTTCTTAAAGTATTTGTTTAATATCAGGGTTTAAAGAAAAATCCGATATCTGTAAAATTGGTCATTCCAGAGTGAATTTTATATTTATGACTTAAATATCTTTAAAGGAAGATTGAAATTTTATTATAATTCTATTAAGATTTTTGAAAAAATATTGAAATATTCTTTATGAGACTTAGCATAAATAAGGATGGAAAAATTCTTTAAAGTATGAATGAAATTTGAATTTGCTATTCAATATAAAAGAGAGAAAGGTCATATACGCGATTGTACTAATTGAAAAACACACACACACACACACAAAACAAATAATATCCAACAATTCAATCGGAAGCATAAGATTAAATGTCGTTGCGCTAGACTTTCATCTTGGAAGACGGCTCTATTAAAGAGAGATATCAATATAAACGAAAAAGATCAGTAAAAATTAATAAAAAAATAGAAAAGAAAAAAGAGTATTTTATATTGGGCATTTTATAGATGCCTCACTATCTATATATTCAGTTCATTTCTTTTGTATAAAAAACGATATGCTAAAAGATTTATCTGGTCATTGACAATGATGATGATGTTTTTCATGAAGAACGACCAATTTGAAAGAAGTTCATGTAAGTTAGAGTAAAAATTATACATAGAAGAGCAAAATAAAAAAAAAATATAAATCAATTCTGGATTATATATATTTTGCAATTTTAGCGTTAAAAATAACGAAGAATAACACATTATTAAAATACACCTTGTACAAAGAATATTACGACTTTTAAGGCTTACCTCGTAGTAAAGTTTTTTCAGTATTATTTACACGCCACCAGGGACAAATTTTATCGCGGATCAACTTTTAAATGGGAAGGTAAGGCGAGATTGCATTATTATATTTTGATATACAAAACGAAATGAACACAGATAATCTCAACAAAATAGAATAAACCTTATAGTATAATATGATAACGAAATTAATTTTATGAGATAAAAGTGTTTGTTATATAAATGTCTACGTTTAATCTTGGGTATTATTAACCCACTGAGCCCAGAATTTTATGAAGTTACATATTTGCAGATTTGATAAATGTTTTTTTATTAGATAAATACAGCATTAGGTCTCAAATTTTACGAGCTTAATACCGAATGTGTTAGAAAAAGGCAAATTGTTTATTATGATAAAACCGTTTTTTTGTTTATTTAACATTGTTAGAGATTTTAAATAATGTTCTTTCATAATATAATATATTATGAAAACGTTGATTTAAGTATTTCTTTTGGCACTCTTATTATACTTCAAATCTTTTTTGTGAAGCTTTGATATAGTCGACAAATAGTTATTCAAGAGAAATATATTCAAAAATTCAATGAATTTTAAAATATAACTATTTACTATAACTTCTGTTCTTAAATGGTTAATTTATAATTTGTTTCCATAAAAAAAACTTATGTAGGTTTTATATGAATTATATTAACCGCATTGTGAATGTATGTATAAACAAACATTAAATATAATACAATGCAATTAGTATTATCTTGATGAAATATGGTTTTTAATAAAAAGAATACTAATATATTATATAAGTATTTTCCCAGGATATTTCTTGATTAATTCTGGAACCTTCGTTTGTGGCTAGACTCTAAAATAAATCTTGTGAAAGTGAAAATAAATATTTTGTGGCAAAGATTACAACACTTTTTCTTAGTTTCATTATTAAGCCTTGTTCTGTTTTTCAGATATCTGAAATGAAAAGTTTTATTGTATTTAAGATGTGTTTAGTTTTTTTGATCGTACTTTAGTTTATTTAGGGTTTCTATGAAAAATATCATTTTTTTTATTAAATTTCTTTTTTCTTTTTAGACAGTTCTATTTTTTGTGGAAATTACTATAAAACATAATTTTTTTGATAAACTTTTCATAGCAGAAAAAGAAACGAAAAGAATAATGGGTGTAAGGAAAGAAAATTTTGTGGATAAACATTATTTTTCAACGTTGAACACACTTTTCAAACTAATTCTAGAATTTGATCAAATGGCCAGGACTAATTTCGTTGATCTCGAGCATATTATCAGCTGAATATTTTTGAAATTGGTGAAACCGGAACTGGTAATCAGATCAAAAAATATTTCACTGTAAATTAATTTATTTCATTTAATAATATACCACTGATATAATTATAAAAAAGGAAATAATTTTATTTTACGTTATAGAAAATATTGAGACTTTTCCCAATTCGTTGGAACAGTACTTTAAATTGTGTTAAAATAAATAAATTTAAATTTGATATATATTATAAATATTTATCTTTTACATAATTTATGACATAGAATGAAGGTGCTTGATGGAATTTCAATATGAAAATTGAATTGTTACAACTTTGTACGATTCCACATGTTTTGTCACTAACGAACCGGGTCTCGGCATCTTCAGGCATCAAGGGTCGTTAGTGACAAAACATGTGGAATCGTACAAAGTTGTAACAATTCAAATTAATCTTTTACCCTAAGTGAGCCTAAAGAACACAAGTTTTTTTAATCTAAATACCTAAAACGAAATTGAAGTAACCTTTTATTAATAAAAACAGTGAGTGTATGTTTTCATAAATTGACTTACAAAACAAATATTTTTCATTTATTAATAATAAATAATTATTCAATGAAAAAGTGTGCAAAAAAAAAAGTTATCATAAGCCGTGGAATAATAAAGAAATCAATTTTAATTTCAGATTGTAAATGAATACCTATAAAATTGCCGTAGTATCCATTGAAAATCTAAGTCATTTTTCAATACGAAATTAAGAAATCGACTCAATTACGTTTATTGTGTTATGGAACAAAAACAATTTGAAATCATTTTCCGAGAATAATTTAAATTTTTTTGTGTTTCCTGAAATATGTTTTCGCGGTTATTTGTATGATGAATCGCCTAACAAATAAAATTTCGCTGTCTGCCAAGCGGGTTCGCGGAATCGAAATATTCAACGTTTTCAATATAATTAAGCCCTACAGCGGCAAGTTAACCGACCGACTAATACTACATTCTTTGTAAAGTGAATTGAATCAAAGTTGTTCACTGAAGTGTATATTTTAAGGTCTTGGTCCATATAATAGGTTCCTATTTTACATAAGTAAAGTATGTTCCGTAAATGGTTAGAGTATTAGATTGTCACTAAAATAGATTTTCGTTCGTTTTTACTTCATTTCACAAAATGCTTATAGTTCTGTTGGTTTTTGTAAATGGTATAATACAATGGTATAATACCAAAGGTAATTTTAACTAATATAAACACATTTTAGTACTTGTTTCCACAAAGTATTTTTTGATCACCAGACCGATTTCGCTCATCGCGAGCATTATCAAATGATAAAAAAACAATTGATAAGCAAGCCTATTTATACAAAATATTTGAGTGAAAGATTGCAGGTATACGAAACCATGGGTTCAAGAACTAGGAAATAATTTACAGGAAATCATCATACAATATTAATACAAATAATTTAAAAGAGTTTACAAGTGAAATGTTAACAATCACTCATTAATAATTTTGAAACAATATTAAGTTAAATCAACAATCCGTTAAGAGCTCAGAACAATCATAACGGACTCATTAAGAGAAGTAAAGAGTGGGAAATTTTAATGAGCAAAATAATCCACACTTAACTATTTCAACTCAAAAAGTGACAGTGAACACCTTAAAAGTGAGCAATTTTATCAAATTAGGTAATTTTAATAAAAAAAATAATTTATAAAAATATTTTAATGATATCATTTAAACTGTTGTATCAGATTTACGCAATTATTATGAAAGTGTAATATGTAATACGTACGTACCTAATACGTTTTATCATAAATATGTTAAGTAAGTCACTAGATTATCTTAATTAAAATTATGTGGTTTTATTAGTATACTTCATTAAAATTTTAATACCAATCTTGAGCATCATTGACATATTGCATTACAAAAAGTGATTCATCTTTGATATGTTTTAATTTGAGAAAATTAAACGACCGATGAAAATTTTTATTAATGAAAACCTTTTCCATAGCTTTCCTGAGGCCTCGTTTTATCTTTGGTAATATCATTCTTTCTCTATCTTTTATAAGTATGTTGGTATGATTTTCTATATTCAAATTTTATTATAAATATGATTATTCTGAGAAATCTTATTATGTTAGATCAGACAAAATATTTCCATTGATATTTTTATCATATGAAATGTATTTATATTGTTGCTTAGGAATGTTTGAAAAAGTTTGGTTGCTGCAGATAAGAAAGTCATTGTTGACATAAAAATCGTTACAAACAGCAAAATTGAAATTAAAAAAATCATACTTATTTGATAAACTATGCTAGAAGCCAGATTGCATTCGAATACGACACTTTATTTTCTAAATATGTTCAACATTGTTCTTATATATATGTTTATCTGCTTATCAACTAACCTGCAAAGATTCATCTTGCGCTGTTTTATTATCCGCAACTATTACTTAATAATAAGTTTGTGTAATGCTAAAGCTGTGACGTATTTCAGATATCGACTGTTTAATTTGCAAACCAGCTGTCTAGATTCAGATGGGATTCATTTTTACTAAGAAAAAATGTTTTGCCATCAACAGTTGACAAATATAATTGGTTTATTTTACGATGTCACAAAATGATTCTATGAAGTTCGCTTGATGTTGTTATATAAAATATTTATTAGGTCAGGGATGTTTTTTCCATATGTAGTTAGTTGTGCTTGCAGACTTAGGCTCTGGGCATTATTGTATAATTCATATAAGAGATGATTTAAAGAAAAGTTCCAGAAATAATATGGTTTGATACTTTTTTTCTTATTGTATTGTATTAAATATCATAAAAAACTTTTTTTAATACTTTTTTTCACTCTGTGGAGAAATGTCATATGATCGATAATATTCTCTTTTAATGGGAGAGATTTCTTATTTTTTTAACTGATAATTAATGAACACTGATTGAACATATATATTTTAGTATTAAACAAAATACGGCCAAAACACAATGAATATATGTATTTCTCTAGAAAAGGTAAACATAAACATAATAAATTGGATAATAAACATAAAAAAATTATATTGGAGTAATAAGATTAACATTGTAATAAGATAAATATTGGAGTAATAAGAAAGACTTCTTAAAGCATAGCTTTTCTCTTTTGAGCCGGAGTAGAACTGGTTTGTAAAGAACAAATATTTATGTCTGAAATTCACTTTTCCATTAAAAAGAAAATGTATTTCATTGTTTATTCTGAGATTTGAACCCCCGATTATCAATAAGACTTTTATAATCCAATTGAAATACTAAGCGACTTTTAAATGAAAATATCAAATACATTCTCCATTAATTCACAGTTTCATTGATTATCATTGTTGTTAATCAAAAAATAATATAAAAATTCAATTGTTATCGTGACATGAAAAAAGACCAATACTTATAATAACCAAAGCTTTAAATTGAATAAATTGCGTTTAATTTGATATAAAAAAAAAATAATGAACTTCTGGAAAATTATCGCCGAATCCATCGAAAATATCATTTAACTATTCATATATATTACAAAATTATAGACACCAATCATTTCAATATTTCAAAAATCTATTACGCCATATTAAACACCTTAAAGTTTATGGACAGTAAAATATTTTACTATCTTTGTAGTGTTTTATTCATCAATAAAGGAATGATTTTATCATGCAATCGGTTATTAAGTTCAATTTATCGTTGTTTTGAAACCTCCATACGATGAACTCATAATAAATTTTATATTATATTGTTTATCTACCATCAGTGACATAATGAAATAAATGTTTATGACATGACGTCATAAAGCGGTGACAATTTGCTACGAGGAATGCAATTATTCCCGAAATTAAATTTTCATTGATCCAATTTCGTCAAATTGGAATGCCATATCAAAGCTCACCTGAAATAGGCATATGACATGAATAGTAATTGTTTCTGTTGTAATTTATCAGAGTTCGTGAGAGTTTTCATATTAAATTATTATTATATTAAAGTCTCAGAATCAAAGTATTCTCTATTATAGACCTAAGTTATTTACTACTGGAAACTTCTAGAAAGAGCAAACTGACAATGTAACCAAAAGCGACAATTTTTGTTTCGAAAATAGTTGTAAAGCTAAATTATCAGCTAACAATAATTTTTTTTTAACACAAACACGAGGTGGTGATTTATCAACGAGGTTTTATTTATTTCAAAAACCTTAAATTATGAGTATTATATTATGTAAAATTTAATTTCATGGGAAATTTTGCTTGATAAAGAAGCTTAGGTAAGTTATAATAACGACATATTTAACAATTTAATAATTACACGGTGACAAAAATAGCAATGTATTTTCGTTCAACAAAACTATTATTTTTTAAGATATAGTTGATAGCTATTTCGACTCACTCCATCGTCAGAGCTATATATCTATATTATATTATAGGTATAATTTTGAATAACTAAAATACATTGCTATTTTTTTACCAAGTGAATGCCAATTAAATCAATAATTTAATAATATTTCACGATTGATGCGTCTAATTTTGAAATAATTATTTATGTTAATAATATGTTCAAGGTGTTAGCTTTCACTTCTTGGTGGAAAGTCTTGATACTTTATAAACAAAAACATATCTTTTAATATTATTATTTCCACAATAAATTTTGTGACCAGGACCGGTGTCGCTGATGGCGAGCATTATCACCTGAATAAGTGGTTTAAGAGGTTAACGTGATTTTGTTTAATGGCGTAGGTATTTATTCCTCATAACAGGACGTTGCGATAGCAATTTGCTTACTATTGTTACTTATTAGTGTTTTGTCGTTCTCATCTTTTTATTATACCCTCTAAAAAATAAAATAAAATAAAAACATAGCATGTGAATAAAAAACCACTTTCGAAGATTTACTTTTATTACTGCATAGCATAAAAAGTCTTAATGCTTAAAATTGGAATTGGAAATAAAAGACAAATACAAATATAATATTGTTCATCCTTTATGAAAAATCGTCTCTTTCTGTACATTTACTTGATTTATTGTTTTGAAATCATAGCACATTAAACATGTATTAATTGGTATTTTGTGGTACAGTGGTTTGAAAATGAATCTTTAAAATTGAATATAACTATTTGTGTGCCTCATAAATAGGCGTTGTTTATCGAATGAAGATAAAAATGTGAATTCCACGACAACAACATGAAATTTTATTTTTGTAAATATAACCTAATCATATGAAGAGTATTAGTGGCTAGAGGGCGTCTAATATAATATTAAATATAGCTACAGGTGTTGCAGATAATACATTGCGAGAGCCCATTTAGATTTGATTTGAAAACGAAAATCCTGGCATTGGATTTGTGTCAAAAACATTTTTGTATAGCATTTCATAGTTCTATCTTTTCTCTAAATACGCAAACACAGCTGACAACAACATTGATGGTGAGCATGTAATAGAAATGCGTTCTCTTCCCAAGTAACCTATGATAGAAAATGACAGGTCGAAAAAATATGATAAATTAATAAAGTTTTGCAAATTATCTCGTCATCGATGTACCACTAAAATACTATCAAACGCTTACCTATCAATTTTGGTGCAGTATTAGTTTTCTTGTAAACCTTCTTATGAATTCATATTTTGTTGATAATTATTTCAATTTTGTTTATAGTCCCCAATTATACACAATGTTTTACGATAAATCGTGATTTCAGTGAGCTAATGCCTTGATATTGGACGATTTTTTTTTTTACGATTAACGTCATTGTCAGACCATTTTAAGGGAAAAAGTTTGTTTTTTTGGCAGATTCTTATAAAATTAAAAAAAATACCAATATTAACTCTTTCGAAAAATACGCTTTTCAATACTTATTATTAGTGAATTAATTTAAATAATAACTCAATAATATTGTTATAATAAAAATATTAGGTAAACTAGGCAGAGATAATTTAAAGATTCAATATTTTTTTTCAAAACGTTAATTGATATTTATCATGCCAGGACTTGTGAGAAGGTTTACCAGGTTACAAAGGTCTTAATATAATTTACCAGAAAGGCTGAGAATTTACACTATATTTTCTTTATTTATAAAAAAAGTCATATGTAAAATTGTAATTCAGTACTATTTAAAACTATATTATCATGATAAAAGCTTTGATGAAATCGTGGTTAAATGAAATATGTATTACTTTTGATGTGAATTTATCAAATGATTTCACTAAAATATTCTAAAATGTTAAAATTACACAGAAAAGAAATTCCATCGTTTATAGATTAAGATGGTTACTGTTTTTTTTTTGTGAAAATGAAAATTTATCGAACCCAAAAATCAAAATAATGAATTTTGTTAGTAATTCCAAAATTTATTAATTCATTTTTAATTATAAAAAATATACTTATTATATTAATACAAAAAATGTATTATTCGAAGAAACATGCAGCAACTTTTTCTGAAATTGTGCTAAGCACCAACAAAACAATAGCAAACATTTTCTCAATTATAAGCTAGCCCAGCTATTAGCAACATTTTTTAACCAAAGTAATCTTTATGTTGAAAACATTATTCAAATGGAATATTTTGCTTTATGAACTATTAATATATGAAAAAAATCTATATTTATTACACTACTGAAAAATTGTATTTATGAACTCGTTAATTGACTTGTAGTCTGTATAACAAGTAACAATTATTTTTTTGTATGTAATTTACAGCGCAGTTATAGAAATATGATGTTTATATGTTTTTGAAAGAAAAAGTTTTGTTCTAAATGAATTTTTACTTGGTAATACTGAAATAAAAAAACCATCGATAAAACAAAATTGAATAGCTGTTGTTCTGTGAAAATTAATGGAAAATAGCTTGCATCTTACAAAAACAACAATTAAAGTTTAGATATAAACCTTTCAATAAGAGAGAATCACGATCATTGCATTTTTTTTAATGAATTAAAAATTTTCATTACGTAAGAATAATTTGACAGAAATTTTATACTTGTGAATTGTTTTCCTTTCAAAATATCCTTTTTATTGAAAATACTATGGCAGGAATTTTGAAATAATCGTTTTAACAGAAGTCGATGAAGACATTACGATAAACAATCAATGTTTCACATCGCTGAAGGTACGCTATAAAACATAACACTTAGGGACAATTGTTTCCAAAAACATTTCAATTATGAAACGTTCCAACTCGATTTATAATTTGCTAAATGCGTTATTTTGAATGGGTACCCTTAACTCATCAATTATGTATTATTGTCAGTTATGATATTTTGACGAGGGAATTGCCATCGCAGTACCTTCATTAAATTTAATCAAGTAATAACTTTTTGATGTGGCGAGCAATTATTTGATTACTAGAACTCGGAATTAAATTTTTATATCGATCTCTATCGCCGTGATTTGTTGCGATGAAAGGTGAATTGGTAACGAATAATTTCGTTATATTCATAGTTCGATGAGCTTTGATATTACAATATAATATTAAAATGTGAAATGTCATCGGACAAATGCATTACTAATCTAGGATTACCTTTTCGATAACAGAAAATATATGGGTTAAAGAATCTAATAACGTGTGATAAAATAAACTTTTTCGTAATCAAATTTACCACTAGTAAAGAATTGCTCATCGATGCACTTATAGATGATGGAATTCTATAAAAAGATGCAAATTAATTTGCAAGTGACAGAATTATAAAGGCGCCGCATGGAGGACAAACGCTTTAAATAAGGAAAGAATATATTAAAAAAATATATTATTTTTGTTATCTAGATGTGACGATCCTTAATAAATTGAATTGTTTTATATTTAAAATTGTTATGGTGAAAAATAATTTTATTTTATTTAAATGGCATCATTTCTAAAAATCGCATGTAAAAATTAAAAAGACCTACTAGAGAGAAGATTGAAATATTATAAGAAGTATATTTATCCTGATATATGACTTTTTAAAATGAACACAATATGACATTTTTGTATACATTTTTTAAATATCCTTTTTTATAACCCTTAAAACCGTTCAAGGAAAAACAAATGTAATTTTAAAACACGTATTTTTTTTATAAAAAGGTGTAGTTAACAAAAATTCATGATAATTTGCTAAGAGAATAGCATTTTTATCAAAAATTTACTTATGAAGTAAAAATAAAGAAAATTCAAATAATATCAAGGACTTGGTAGGCGTGTTGAGATGTTAATAACATTCCATTACAAAAGGGATGGAAAACCTATTGAACAATAAGATGAATGATTATTTTTACTTTTAGCAAAGCAATTGGGCTATACTTTATATATATTAAAAAAACGGATGCTATGAATTAAAGGCTGAACGGAATTCAAACGGAATTTGAACGATTCTGATCATGATAGAATAAATCAACGACGGAAAGCCTATTTTTGAAATGTTTAACATTATCATAAGTTTAATTGTTTTTATTCGGGTTGTGCCTTTAAAATTGATCCATCGATATGTTTATGAACAATATGACACTAATGAAATTATACACATTAAATGGTGAACTTAAAAAAAGAATGCAAAATTTTTTTCAACGATTATTTACTAGCACTAGATATTAGGATAAAGAAAAATTTAAGGTGAATAGGTGTAATCTGATAAAAAAAAACAGAAGAGCGTTACTACTAAGCTAAAGTGATCTTCAAGTAACCTTGATAATATGGAAGTTTATAAAAAACATAAATATTGTATTTAGTACTTTTATATTTTGAAGAAAATTTAGCCAACATTGAAAGTAGTAGTATAGCTACAAAGTATCATAAAATATTATCCTACCTTTGCCAAAAATGTTTTCGAACTTGTATTTTTATTTTCATTGAAGTTGTGTGTTGTACGATAAAAACTTTTGTGCGAATAAACAAGAATGAAGAAGATTTTAAAAAACCCTAATTCAAGGATGAAATTTATTTCAGTTTATTGAATGTTTTTTATAATACGCCTAGATTTTTATAGAGTTGATAAATACATTCAAGTATCTGAAGTTACTTAACGAAATAAAATACGTAAATTTTATGTGAAGTCAAGTAAAACGAAATCTTGCATAACTGTTTCTCTAACGGGATGTGCTCCAAGATCCTTGCAGGTAATTTAACTTCTATTTAAAAATCCTGTGTATTTTTATCCTCGCAAAGCGTTTAATGGTTCCAAAAAAGCAGCTCAGACGTAGCGAAAAGGAAAATTGGTCTTTCCGTATGGAAAAATTCATAAAAAAGCCAATTCCAGGCATTCGAGGGAAACAGGATTTTCAAGAGGCATTAGCTGGCTAAAGGAAGTAATTTGTTTCGGGAAATTATTTTTCCCCATCGACTAAACTTGTTAATTTCACATCCTTGAGTTTGGAGTTAGGGCAACGGCTCAATTGTAGAAAAAAACCTTTTTAAAGCCGCTTCAATTATACTTTTACAACGTTTAATGCTTTGGTCATAATTTGATACGAGCTTTATTTTTCACTGTGAAAAAAATATATAAATAGTTTCATTTCAACGCATATATAAAAAAATAATTAGCAACATAGGGATGAGTTTTTTTTTTTTTTGCTAAAACTTTAAGATTCAGTATGAAAAGTATAACATTTAGCATTTAATGATCCTTTTAACAAAAATGAATCTTTTATGTGGCACTTTTAAAAAAATGAAAATTGATTTTATAATCAATTAAATATAGTTAATTTTCGATGGGTAATTTTTTTATTGGATATAATGATCTTAAAGAAAATAAGTCATGCTTTGTTATTATTCATCAATGAAAAATGACTAACTTAAAAACAAAAAACCTTACCTCGCAACTTAACTGTTGAATAATTTAACTACAGATACCAATAAATTGATTATTATGTTCATGCTCTCCGCAATGCGTATTAAAATCTTGGAGGTATATATGACGTCACGCATGGTATTTATTATTTTCATTGAGGTGTGTAGCTCACTTAAAGTGCTCTAAATGACTATTGATTTTAATCATTTTAATATCGCTCGTGTTTCTATAACTGCAAAAATGTTTGAGAAATTTAAGATTTAATTATTTTACAAGTGATTATTTTTGGTTTGCTATAAAAACAAAAAAAAACGATGCGACTGAAAGTAATGATGAAATATAATGAGAAATGATGATATATTTACTGTGATGCGGCTATGGGCAATAGAAAGATAATGTTCGTTAATCCCGCAAGAAGCAGCAGTAGGCAGTTGGTAGAATTTTATTTTCCTATACCATATCCGCCTTTATTATCTGCAGAATTTTAACTGTTTTAATATTTTTTGTAAGCTGGCTTGAGCTATACATTATATTACGTACCAATTTTATCAAGTGAAAATGATTTTTAGAACCTTTTTAACCAAACCAACTCTTCTTTCTATATTGTACTCTCCAACAGCAAATTTTCCTATTTAGTTTTTCGTATAACGGTCGCTTTTATTTATTACAAAATGCCAATTTTTCAAAGTCAAATGAAAATTTTTATATTATACTTATAATACTACAAAAAGGGTAAACGCTTTTCTTTACTAAAAACAGATAAAGGTCATAATTTTTAAAGATTTTCGTTTCGTAAAATAAAATTGAAAGAAAATCCAGTTTTAAATTTTGTGTATAGCTTATCAGAAATTCTCCTATAGCGTGTTTACATGTTACTCTATACCGATTTACATATTCTCTTTAGCTGTGTATTAAATAACCAATATTTATCTCAAAAATTCTAACGTTAACTTAATTGAAAACGTATAATTTATGATATTGTCTGAACATGCTTAATGGGTTAATTTCAATGTCAAATTTGAATTGTTGAATCTTTGTACGATTCCACATTTTTAGTCAGTTACGACACGAGCTCACTTTTTGACATATTCCGGCCTTCTATCACACGGTCACGACTTAGTTCTTATACATCATGTATGATAGAATGCTTCAAGTACCGAAAGACGATACCTGGGTTGTTAGTTACAAAACATGTGGAATTGTACAAAGTGTCAACAATTCAAATATGAAAACCTATAACAAAGCTTGTGAGGCATGTAAAATAAACATTGCCAATATTAATGCTCAAATTTGAAATCAGCAGACAGTAAACAAGATGGTGACGCATTGTGTAATTTACCAGCATAGCATTTCCTCATTATTTTGACGCCATGTTTTCCACAACATAACGGCACTTTGAATTCCACTTCCATTTCCGTTATTATTGCATTTTATACTAGTTCCACAGAATGCACAACACGAAATCAGGTACAACAGCGATAATATGAGAACGGAACAAGCTGGAGGATCTTTTGTTAGATTCGTGTTTAATTTATTCGTGAAGTTTTACTTTTATTATCATCTTCATCTTTCTTCGCCTTATATATTAAAATTTTTATTTACTTTTAAATGAAAAATAAAAAAACGAGCTGCCTTCTCTTAGTACTCTAGAATGAAAGTCTTAGCGTTTATATGAATATACTTTTTAACTAATTCTTTGACTTTCCTTATCAAAGGATATACTCAAATCGAAATAAACAAAAAAGTAATGTTGGTGTTATGAAATTTATTGGACATTATCAAGATAAAACTAGTTATAGCACAAAACAAAAGTTTGATTTTCCAATATAGATTTGAACCCAATTAAGCTTGTTATCTGTATTATGAATTGTCAGCATACCTATGATCAGTTGTCTCAACAGTTGAGACAATGGCCTTTAGAGGCTTAGTAAATACATGTGATTAGTTTCGCCTGGCTTCTTTGGATATTTTTATTAATTAATATGTTTAATTCAAAACTTAATTGCAGTGTGAAACCGTAAGTAATATTTTAAGAAAATTTTATAAAATAATATGAAATTTTTATTGTAATAATTGAAACAATTTCGAAAAAATATAAACGCTTTTAAGTCGTTAACTGTCACCTCTTCATAGAAAGGCATGATATTTTAAACAATAAAAACACATTTTTGGTACATATTTCTTCAATATTCTATTTGGTCAAGACCGATTTCGGTCATCGCGAGCATCTGTTGATAATGCATCAAAATATATATTGTGGAAATAAGTACTAAAAAATGCGTTTTTATTTTTTTAAATATAAACGTTTAATTGAATGGGTTATGGTTGATAAATGAAATGGGTTTAGTTTATCCAGAATTATGTTAATTTAAAATGTAATAGTTTGTATGTGCACATGAAACAGCATGGAAAATTTATTCATAAAAAAAATCAGTACAATAAAAGAAGTGTATATAAATGCTTTCACAGGAAGGTTTTATTTAGTTTTCATGCTGTAAACATTTCTACTTATTAATCGTCTGTGAAACATTTTATATTAGCCTTTTTGTATGCATTAAAACATTCTTATTTGTTGATTGAATTGGCATTCACTTGAAAGAACTCCATTATAATATAAAATTCTTATTTGTTTATTGAATATAGTCAAAATTCCATTCCTAAAATTGTCATAGACTAAGGCTTCACTTGAAGGTTTTGATTTTTTGTAATCTTTACTGAATAGCACTGACTAGCATGTCGTGATTATAATTTGATCTGGTTGACACATTTCTTTGATGAAATAAATTTAAAAGAAACGGGTGCACAAAAAAGTGGACATCGTTGAAAAGATTTTTTTAGAAATGTTAAATGAAGCATAACATTTGTTGATTCTGCCAACGAACAGATTCAATGAAAAATGTCACTCAGTTTAATTTTATGGAGCTAAATTACCAAGCCTTCCCTTCAATATGTATTCCGAAGTATATATTTCGAAAATATTCCTTATTTACTCGAAAAGAAATTCGAATTCAAATTTAAATCGCGAATAAAATAAAGCTCCGCCACTCTCGATTCTCGTATGAAAAGAATATAAAAGACAAAATTTCATTAAATTAAATTGCAGCGCTGTGTTGCATTTGTTTTTCATTTTTTACAATAGCTTCCATAAAATCATAATTATTCGGCAAAAAATGTACACAGTTTTCCATAGCACCTCTGCATGTATTATTGGTTGACAAAAACTACTGATTACGAGTCACAATCAAGTGCAGGAATCCGATTAAAAAAATTATAGTGTGACAAATAGAAGGTAAGTAGCATATATTTAGAATAAAAAATGTCAGTCTGATTCTGCTTGTCCTTATTTTATGCGTATTATTTTTCTTAGAATGATTTATTTGTAACAAAAAGTTGATCATTTTAACAAGAACGGTAAATACGGTGAAAAAATAGCAATGTATTTTACTTTTACAAAAATTGAAGGGTGTATAGTAGATATCTATTTCGGCTTACGCCCTCGTTAGAACTGTGTTTAAACGTACATTTACTTATTTATATGAAGTGGCAAAGAAAAGGTATACAATACATCTTCTTTTCTGTTCTAATGTTCAAGTTTTATTTTGAGATAATAAATTATTCACAATCACAGTGTAAAATTACGATATTAGAGCAGAACAGTAGATGTATATCTTTTCTTCGCCGTGTACGTTTAAATATATTTCTGACGAGGGCGTAAGCTGAAATAGCTATCAACTATATACCTTATAATTTTTGTAGAACTAAAATACGTTGGTATTTTTCATTGCGTTATAATGGGATCCTACCAAAAAAAAGCCTATTGAATCAATATGAACGGTAAATCTCTGAAAAATGAATAAATGGTCCGACCATGAAGACTTTCAATGTCATTGAAAGAAAATAATTAATTTTAATTAAAAACATTAGAAAACAAATGAAATGAGACGAAATATTGCTTAATGAAGGGAGACAAAAGACATTTTGAATTTTCGGGTGTTAAAACTTTTTCAAAAAAGATAAAATACAACTTTACAGCTTTAGGGTGTTAAAATTTTTCAAATCTTCTATGAAGTAGGCTCGCAGAGCAATATTTTATTTTTATGGCCTACTGCGTGAGAATATGTTTGATATTAGAGAAGATTATTACAATGCGTAAAAATGTTATTACGATGTACTATTTCTAGAAATTAAATAATTGCTTGAGATGGGCAACGCTATTCAAACGATTTAAGAAAAAAGCTTATGAATCGACATTGATATTTTAAAATATTTAATATTTCAAATGTGTCAAAAAGCAATCTCTATAAAAAGCTCTAATTCAAACAACCAAAACTATCGTTACTCCTATGAAATTTTCTTAAGCAAATGAGACTGTAAATGCGCTTTTTGTTTGTTACGATTATAATTATTCTTTATAAAGATGAATACAATATAGAGATGAATTGTTCGCAGGTTAATCGAGACAATTATTTATTGAAGAAATTGAAACATCTTAATATTGAAAAAATTTTGCAGGCACTGTTATTTGTATAAAATTTAAACTCATTTGAAATTAATATGGGGAAATATTACACCACAGTAAATAAATTTAATGTTAATTGATGAAAATGTAAAATCTTTGCGTGATGGATTCAAAATCATAATAAAAAAGTGTTTCAGAATTCAACATATTTCAATTGTTTACATTGTTAACTGTTAACATTTACTTACTTACATATCATATATATAGGTTTTAAATTTTATTATTTTTGAACGTACATTTTGATTTAACGTTTTAATTAATTACTAAATAAATGTTTTTTGTTCTTATTGAATATTTTTAATTATCACGTATTGACACAAATTTAAGTAGGGCTTATTCTCCACCATAGTAAAATTGTAATATTTATTTCGCCGCTAATTTAAATCCATCATGGCTCAAATAATTTGTGTAAGCAAGGTTATCTTAAAAAAACATATTTTTTGGCTAACACAATAAGAGTATTTCTTTTTATTAGCATCTGTGTATTTTATTATTTTGTTGCAGATATTATATATATTGTATGTCTGAAATACATTTTATCTGGGGAGGAAAAGCTTGACAGAATTAAATCATATTTATTTTATATAGACGTTAAATCAACTTTTCATGTGGTTATTTGGCAATTCTTCCAGCCTCCTTTGATAGGACAAAAGCTTTAGATTAGTTGTAACACATTCTCATAGAAATATTTTTTTTAGATTGAACTCTTACATTCTTGATAATTAAAAAATTCAAAAAAAAATTCTCGTTTCGGTAGTGAGGTGATGAGCAATAGAATATCAAGTGAGTGATAATAGAAAACATTTATATAGTTTTTTTTTGTACTGGGGCAAAATTTATTATAATATTTTTACTATTATTAGGTTATTATATTGAATGAAAAAGCATGGTTGTTTTAACATTATATATAGATATTGTAGCCAGTAATACATAACAGTTTATGTTATTTTTGAAACGTGCTTCTTAAAAAAATATTGTATTAAAGTAAGAACAAATGAATCGCTCTTAATGTAATGTGCGTGTGACGTGATGGTAGACCTCTTTTTTTAAATATTTTGATTCATTGAATTACAATCACTCACCTCTCGTTACAAATAACTTAGTTGTTTAGTCAAGAATAGTAATCAGTAAGGTGTAAAAAAGAAAATTGGTAAATTAATCTACGGAACTACTAACTGATTTTTCCTGACTTTTAAAATACGGATCCCAAATTAGAATTCGGTGCTACATCTGTTGTTTTATAAGTCTGCGTTTCCACGTCTTTCTGAAGCAATATTCAAATTGCGAAATTTATTGAATTTCTATTACGTTCGTTTTATTTTTTGATACCATTCTCGCGCCTGAGTCAAATTATTCAAAATTTATGTCCCTAGCGACGTGATCTAAAAAGATGGTTCTCAAAAACGTCTGGATAGTTTGGAGGACATATTATTTACGTTTAAAGTTGTTTTATTTATTTAAAATATTCGAAAGTTTTTTGAGAAACTTTTGAAAATGAAACGAACGGTGATAATACTTTGTTGCTTAAGGCTATTAGTGCTTAACAGTAAGAAAATGATCATATCAGGTAATACTTCAATATTTCGCATTAAAATAACTAATCGCGAAACAAATAGTTGTTTGGGAAATTGATTATGCATTGTTTCTATTATGAAAATCAATAGAAAACATGACGAGAAAATACATTTCGAAAACCGAATCCATTATATCAAATCCATTTTTTTATGTTGGTTCTGTTGAGAATATACCAAACTCATCTGTTTGCTAAACTAAGGACAAGGCGAAAAATTTATTCATATTTACAATTGCATAATTTTATAACATAAACTTAGTAGATTTTAAAGCGTTTACTATCAAATGTCAGTGAAGTGTGTGTTTAATTAATTTATTATTAAAAAAAAATATGCCACTTTGACGTGTATGTTAAATGACCATAACTGATTTTAACGCTAGTTGAAAATGATCTTAATAAATCTCCAACACATAAATAATTTTTCATTGTATATTATTGTATTCTCATTAGGTAATTATTTATTCTTTTGACCAGCTATATTTTCACACAAATAACTAATTTTTAAATCATCAAAATAACAGCAAAACTACAATAAATCATGAAAAAAATATTTGTATTAATTTTTAGTATTTTTTTTTATTTTGTCAAGCATATGATATATGTTACTATTTAGTTAACCTTGCTTGGATGGTTTCATTTTTTACGATCGTTTAATATTGGTTGTATCTTCGAGTGAAATAATTTTGTTAATTATAAATAAAATGACGCGTATATACCAAGCCTGTAAATTATTATCAAGTTGAAAAAACAGAATATGTCAAATATACAATATTTCAACGATACAAATTTGATGTCGAAATTCCAATTAGCGCTTTCAGTCGACATTTTAAATTTATTTAATAGTAATTTTTTTGCTATTATAACGTTACAGATTTCAAATAATGTAACTAAAGCATATGCACGGGGTAACAATATAATCCTGTTTAATCCCATATAATTAACAATATAGTCCAGTGACCTCGTGGGAAATTGAAGCAGGCAGCCTGTATTAAAATGATAATAAGCGTACTCAAGTACAAGGCTTAGGTTTGAATCAACCATTGATATTTGCTTGGTCATAATATAGGCTGTAATGATTCTCATACATGATTATATGAATAATATATTTACTATTATACCTAAAAGCTTATCGTATGTAAATATATTCATATATGTGTGTATGTATACAATGGATGTATTTATTTTCCATCATTTGTTGGTATAAAGTATAAACACACAGGTATTGCATTAAAATCAATGTTTTGCGAATCTGAAGCGAAATTGTGATTTTTTTATGTTACTGTACGTCGTTTTTTAAATCAAATTGAAGTTATCGTTTAAGAGATATTTTTTCGACTTAATTACGTCTTGTTGCAGAACGACGGCGTTCATTTCAGAAACGTAAATCTGTCAACAGTTTGAGAGTCTCAATGGACGTGCTCACAACCTTTCAACGATCTACAAAGCAGTAAAAAGACATTGCGATGCTTCACGGCTATCGTTACAAAATATCATTTTAGTGCTTACACGTAGTCTTATTTAATAAAACTAAAAAAAGGACATCAAATGGCCAAAAACCGGCAGCAATTTTGCTCCCTATGGCTTGTTATCATCACAGTCAATCATTTTTACTCACTGAACAATGTAGTGAGTATACAAGACAAACAATATAAAAAAGGCCATTCACCTAGCATTATTTCTACCGTAAAAAGTTTGCTTACATTTTGAAAACATTGGAATTATATTTTTGTTTATAATTTTCAGGAATAAGCAAACTGTGTCAAGAGACGTTTTTTAAGCGTGAGCTTGGTTAATAATACTTGAATAATTATAACTCAAGCTTCAATGTCATAATATTTTTGTAATACAATCTTGGTACTCAGCAAGACCAATAACACATATTAATTTAATTTATTATAATTTATGAAATCTTCACCAGTTTTCTTACTGATATATCATTATTTCGTCTCCAAGTAGTTGATTCATTTAATTATACGTACTTGATTTGCTTTTGAAGATTATAATATGAGAATTAACTTTTATAAAAAAGTACAAGCCAGTTACAATGAATAACATGAATATGGTGGGAACTTTTTATAAAGTCATAACGCAAGTCTTAAATCTAACAAATTCTCATATTTCATCTCGATATATTAAATATTTAAAAAATAATTTGACGAGCAACAGTGTTCCTTAAAGTGGTCCCATAGCTTTCAGGTCTGTCTATAGCTTTTTTAAATTCAATTTTGAAATCTTTGCTTTTAAGCTACAAAAAGCTTATTCTCTTGTGGTACTGAAAATTTTAGCGATACTTACTACAATATTTAAACTTTTAATAGTCTAAATACCACTTGAAATATTGTTTTGATTTTTTTTATAGTTTTTTGAAACTAAACATAAATTAATACTATGATATATTTTTAAGTCGCTACAGATTTATATACATGTAAAAAAGAGTGTTGTATAATGTTACAAAAAAATAATCTTTGCATAAAATAATTGCGTTTTTTTTTATAATGTTATTAATGTAATATAGAATTTATGTTCCTATATTTTTGGTAGTATCAAAATTTTTGAATTAAATAAATATGTATATAATTGCGTTACTAAGAACATTGAAATTTTACTGTATCAAAAAAAAAATGATATCACGATATAATGATACTATTTGATTTAAGCTTATTTTGTGTGTTAGAAAATATAAAAATGGAGGTGGATTACATCATGAAGAAACTTCCTCTTTTATGGATAACACATTGTTTTCAAAATTTTTCTATCTTTATTGTTGATGGCAATTATCGCGGAAGGAAAATTTCACGTCGTTTATTTCGATTCAAGCGAGCTGTGAAAAGACGCCAAATTAACGACGCCCGTCCATTCCCGTGATGCGCAGCGACGCTACATTGCAATATCCTGTTTCGTAAAGGATTTCCCTCTACTAATTGGCTTACATCAGTGGAATTCAACCGCTTTTAATCAAAAAAACATGTTTACAAAGGAAAACATAAATACAAGAGAAAAAAAAACAAAAAATCTTTCACTCTAGTGAGGAATTATAATTTTGTCAAAATTTTAGTCATCAAAAACCGTTTTAAAAATGACAATCATTTATTAGAGGAATACTTAAAAAAACTCTTATTATCGAAAAAACAACGTTTTTTGAAAACTAAAAATCAAATATTTCAATGAATTAATCATAGTTTCTATTAAATAATCTTATAAAACTTTATATCAATAATTAATATTATTGGTGAATTGAGTATAATTTGTATTTATGAAATAAAATATTAAAATAAAATATGACTTTTTTCTCTAATTGAAATTTCAGAATTATTTTTATTCATGTATGTCGTTGATTATTTTTTAAAATAAATATTAATGACTTTCTTTGACCAAAAGCGTAATACAACAAAAAAGTTGCTCAAATCATTGAAATTAAAATTTTGTGTAAATATGTTTTGTGATAAAATGTCAGAATAACAACCACTGATGCAACGGAAATCACTCTGTTGCTTTGCTAGGTACTATAAATACATAAAAGTAACCATAGCTGGTATTCACAACTGTGTTTGCTAATGTCCGTTTCAAACTAAAATTCATTAGGAAGAACGCTAAAAGGTGTAACGGTGCATATAAATTTATGCCGACAGGCTATGAATGAGAAATCCGTTAACGATTTTCCAATAATCTATGTTTCATAAGTGTTTGAAAGTAAGGGTTATATTTTTGGTAAAATTATGACTTTTAAGACAATTTTTAAATATCAGGAAAACGTTTTTATAGTATGGGTATTTTTTTAACATATAACATCGGAAGCAAGATTCTAATTTTTAAAGGTACTGCCATCTAGTGGCGTTCGTTGATAACAGATCGCAATAAAACTTACTATTGTCGGAAGTTGAATTAATTAAAATTATCATTGAAAATTATGTTCATTTGAAACTAATTTAAATAAAAAATATACTTTTAATTATATAATAAATGAACATGTTAAAATATAAATATATTTATTTTAATATTTTATTTTCTTTGTATATATAAATCTTAAAAATGAGAAAAACAAATATTCGTTTTATATTATTTTATATTTACCATTTTCCAAATAAAATAATGTAATTTATAAATAAAATTGTCAAATATATAAACAAAGAAAAATATGCTATCGGAACAATTTTAAATATATAATAATAGAGGGTTGAAAAAAGCTCGTTCTATGAAAAAGCATATTTTTCAAAAATATTACATTCAAAGAAAAATGTAATGCATTGATACTCGGTATAGATACATCGTCATTAACTCAAAAATATTAATTATGTTATTAAAACAAAGAGGGTATGTTATTATATATTATCGGGTGGTAAGGGTGGAAACTAACGCACCGGTTTGAAGATTTTTTTCGGGTGGTAATGATTTAGATGCATAATAATAAAATATAATAATATATAATCCAGACATTTCAACAATGTTTTATCTTTGTGATATCATGTTTATACTGTCATTAAAAAAAAATATTATTTTTCTGCAGATAAACGTATAAGAGAAAAATGTATACATCAGTAAAAAAAAATATTTACATTAATTGTATATAGATTTTAATCATTGTAGTTTATTGAAGTCCATTCATAATTATGTTGAGGCTGAAATTTGTATCGTAGTGTTAAAAGGTCCAAAATATAACTTTAAATTGTCTTACTCAAGCTAAGCCGTATCCATTGAAGTACATTATTTGTAGAAAACGATACGAGGATCTGTTTATTCTAATCGTTTATAAGGTACACTGTAAAGATTTGTTCCTACGTAGGATATATTATACATAGATCGGCCTTCTACTTTAGTCGATGGCGTGGCATTAAATAGGCCAAGTTTCTAAAAGCGTTGTGCGTATGCTTTAGACTTTGGATACTTTAGTGTAGTGATAATTGCCTTTGTTAGGGTGTTTTATCTTCGCTTCGTAGATGCGTACTTGGAAATCGTGCAAGGTACAGGGAATCTCAAATCAATCGGAGAATAAGGTAAAAATAAAATGTAACATATTCGGGTATCACGTCAACGGTAAAACTTTGCTTCGAAAATTGTAAATACATTTTTTTGTCGGATGTATGACTTACTCAATACACATTGATAGCATTTTTTGTGAGTTAATATAATTCACCAGATAAAATATTTTGTAAAAAAATAAAATAGTCAACAGGATGGAGTTCAAATGTAACATTTTGCAAATACATAAAGAGTGCTGAGAAGGTTTCAATATTAATTTAATATTCAACATATTTTAAACCCGTTTTGTTAAAAATATATAATATGAACATAGCTACATAGCTAATTGATCGCTGGTTTTGTTATTATTTTTTATTTGATTTTATAAAAAATATTTTTTCAATTAATTTGTTTTGTTTGAAAAAATATCTCGTTAAAATGAACCTCTTCCGATTGACATTGTTTTATTATACTGACTGATGTTAAATCATTTGAATTGTGAAGACTTTTACGATCAAATAATTAACATTATAGAAGTAAAAATACAATGTGGCTTAATTAAAAATTTTCGTTCTGGAAATGGAGATAAAAACTAGAAAAAAAGATAAATATGTATCCAATTTCAAAAAGGAATGTAATTGTCACAAAAAAACGTGAATTCAAAATTTTCACGAGAAAATTCAAGTTTTATTAAATAAAATTCTTGACCTTACAGTATTCAATAAAATATTAAAATATAAAGGAAATATCATGACTATGAAAGCAATTGATTTAAGCTTCTTTATTTATTCAAAACATGAAAGAAAATTACAATAATAACCCTTATTCTTAACAAAATTATGAATGTGTGTAAAAGAAACTACTTAGCTTTTGTAAAATACTTTTTTTATAGCATTCTACCTAACTAAATGAAAAAAGTGTAGAAAAAATGTTATTTTTCATAAACATAAGGGATTAAAAACATTTAGGTAATTTGACACGCTTCTTCGCTTCAGTTTATTCATAATGAGTAAAAAGTCCGTTTCGCGAAACTTTATTAAAATGAGTAAGCGGCCCTGATTTGATTAGCGTCCGTAAATTGGCAACAACTGCTGTAAAATGTAGAGTTTGGAGTGTAAAGGAGGAGCCAATGGTAGAACGCGGGGCATTATTTCACTCCGAAACGTTTTATCTTCCAGAGAGGATAATCTAACCGGAGCGGAGATACGAAAAGGACACGCTGGAGGGTAGAATTGCTTATGCTGCATATCCATATTTAGAAAAAACCAAAATGGTGGTTGAAAGATATATATTTTTTGAAACTGACAAAATCGTACCGTTACGTTTTATTATTTTTGATATGACACGAAAGTTTATCAAATAATTGTAATGTTATTTCAATGATCAAACAAAACACAAAAATTAAAACAGAAACATTTGAGAAAATAGTCGAAAAAAATACTTTATATTACAATTAGATTTCTTTAATGGTCACTACATCAATCTAATATAATTTGTGAAAAAAAAAATCATTAAATTATAAAAGCGTAAATATACTCTGCTCAATATTATAAAAATTTCACCATTGTAAAGTAAAAGCCACACAACCGAAAAAAACTCAACAAACACTTGTTTTTTGAAACTATTATATAAATTAAATGGCCATCAAACTCCTCACATTCAAAATAAAGTAAGATTACATATATCAAATAAAAACTAAAATGTTCTTAAAACTCTTTTCGCTCAAAATAAATTGCTTAATAGTGAGTTAGAGGCACTTAAATTTTACTTTTTTATAGGTTTTTATTATATTTAGCAAATACTCGTATTGTCTTTGAAAATGATTTTAAAGAATCTGATTCATGTTGATTTTATTCAAATTTGTTTTGTTTGAATACAAAATATCAAATAGTGTATCAAAAAAAAATACAAGTAATCGTTATTTCAAACAATATTCCAACCGCAATAAATCAATTAAACTTAAATGCGCAGTAAAAAGCTATCATTCATGAATCGAAATGCAAATATATTTTACAATCAAAATGGATTCAGTACAAACAATTTATCACCCAATAAAGTGTCACATCTAGGATACAGCGGGACGACACTTCCGAGAATAAATAATAAATGCAAACAAACATCTGACAGCGCGCCACCCTGTATAACGCGAGATCGTTTTAGTTTCGCACACTCTATATAGATTTTATACAGAGTGCTATTTTTACTATTTCAGGAACATTTAATAAAATATATTTTTCCTTTTTCATTTGGAAACTAAAGTGTACAAAGATTATTTTAGTTATATCTAACAAATATAGCACTTTCTCATATAAACAACAAGGCAAAGCTTGATCGTCGCTCATTTATACAAAGAACATACATACAAAAGACAACATTTAAAAGTCGTGTAACTTAAAAAATATAATATTTTTATTAATAATTATTAATGAAATAATAATCAACTTTCAATGATGAAATTACCAAATTATTACCGAATCAGTTTTCATTGAAATTAAAAATAAATATAGCATTCAAAATGACCCTTAATGTATTGATTTTTTAGGTTTTATATAATATGTGAATGTCCACAATTAAAGAATAATAAAATTAATTTTCATAAAAATATTCATATACATTTGTACGTTTAATAAAAAAATGTTTTGCAAAAGCAACGCCTGTCGGTGGTGTTGAATCTACACAATAAATTCTCGTATTCAAAATTAAAAATATGTGATTTTAATTAACAAGAAGGCGGTGTAGCCAGTAAGTACTGAGAGACTAAAACTATAATTTTACATCCACGGTACAATTATAAATTATCGAAAAAGGTTTCCGTAATTAAATATTCTAATTGAATGAGTTATAAAGTTTTTATCGACCAATACAATTTAAAGCAAGGCAGCCCAAACAAAGCTACATTTGCCAATTGAATTTATGTTGTTTGAAAAGTTTGGAAACCTTTTGTTCATTAAGCTTTAGTGGTGACTTTTGATTATATTGTCAAACTTTTCCTAGTTAACTAAAGAGGTTTTCTTTCCTTTTGTTTGAAAGTTTCACTAATTTGTAACTGTACATTGCTTTGAAGTGAACAGTTCTTTAGAAAATCCTTAGTAAAATTACATGAAATCTAATAAAAGTTTAATGACACTTGATAAACCAAGTAACGGTTTTATCGAAAACAATATTCATTTATTGCATTAAGTATACAAAGAAGAAATAATTATAATATTTTTTCATCAAATTAAATATTTTTTTAATTGTAAATACACGCTTAAGTGCACATCACTTTTAAGCATACTATACAATTTATAAACTGAATTGTTGTTTACTTTCTAGAACTCCTTAATTTATATCTTTAGTCTTTTGCAATCATTCTGTAACTGATGTTTCATAAATTAGAATTCGAAAAAAAACCATTAGCCTTTTTGCATCATTTAGTTTATTTTTATTAGTCAAATTATACTCACATTAAACATTTTTTTATTAAATAAAATTTTTAACAAACAGCCAATCAGTTTAACATGTTTATAAAATGCCTAATTTATTAAAATGTTACACTAGAGTTATAAAATCATAAGAATTATATGTAAGTAATTTTTATTGTCAGTTATGACTATAAAAGATAAAAGCTAAGATAATAGTTCACAAAAAAGATTGTAGTTAAGATATAAAAGTGTCAGTTAAGACCAACTCTAGGAATAAAAACATTACAGACACAGGTTTAATATTAAAGATTTCAATTCAATATATCTTAAATAAATTTTGACTTTACTGGAACTATAACCTTGACTGACATTGCTAAGGTGAAGCTCTTATCACTTGATAGAAGAAGCCAAATTGTAAATTTTGATAAAATCATAACATAAAACATTTTTTCAGATAGCATAATATGGAAATAATATATTAAATAATTTAATTCTAACAGACTTCATATTTCTGCTTGATAGTGAACTGTTTTAGAACAAAACAAAGCTACATTAAAAGCTTTTATTGGTCTAAAATATTCGCATCATAATATTTGAATAAATAATTCATTTATAAAAACTCCACGTTTTCATTTCAAATAAATACCCTTACATTACTTTAGATATATCCGTTTCAACGTATCGTTGGTATTATTTCTCGCAAAAAAAAATGAAGCCTATAGAAACTATAATTGCATACAGATTACGCCCAACTTACGACCTTTCGCCGCGAGCCACAGGCATTATTTGCAAGTTTTAGTGTTAGGTGCCGCAAAAGAGGATTTAAGATTATGAATGGTTTGCAGGCGACAAGAGGCTTACAGTCGCCTGGCAAATGTATGAATACATTTCCATAAGCCTTCGCCGTATACAGCGAGCTTTTACTAAGCCTTAAAACGTTTTTCCATACGACAAAACTTTCGCAGACATAAAATTTTTAAATAACGATTCCCGAATGTTGAGATGTTAAAAAAATACAAATGAATTAATGCAATATTAACATTATTTTAATTATTCTGATAAATTATAAATTAATTTTATATTATAAAATATCGAATGAGTGTGCAAGATGGAATTTCAGTATCACACTTTGATCGATGAAACTTTGTACATTTCCACATGTTATCTCACTAACGACCCGTGTTTCGCTTTCGCAATTGTTAGGTATTATATCACACGAATGCATAAAATTCAATTACATCCATGTGTGTGGTGTCAATAATATTTTATAGATACTTTCTAAAATTGGTGTGTATTGAAAGAAAACTTGCAATAAGTAAATTAATAAAATCGTCACAATCTTTAAATGTAATTCAGCCAGGAATCAATATGCTTTGAAAATTTGTAAATAAACTGCAAGTCAGGTGTACTTTTTGTTGAAAACTCATCTATAATTACAGTCAAGAGTTCAAAAAGCAATTTGATTTCAAAAGTTAATTGAGAAGGACTTGTATAGATAAGAGGGTCATATATTAACAAGTCTAATTGATTGCTTACCTACTTATCCCACTGGAGATTCTTGTAATCAGCATTGCCACGACTTCCTAAAACAATATGAATCTAAAAGGCTTGTAAAATTTTATTTGAGATATCCACTCGAACAAATTTAGACACCAAAATTAAATAATTCGAAATCTGTATATTTTTTAACATTTTTGTCACTCATAATCAGAGCATTTGAAATATTCCTTAATTATTTAAAAGTTTAATGGTTAATATAAAAGCCGAAATATTTCTATAAGCTTAATTGATTTCGGAACCAATGTCATTATTATCAAACCATTATATATCGATTAAGCATCTCGGTTTAGGTTAAGTATAATCGTCTCGAATTTTCCTTACAAATAAACGATATAAATCGCATATTAACTCTCAATTTGATTTTATCCACGCAAAAAACCATAAAATGACGAAAAGAAAAACGTGAAATCATTTAAAAAAAAAAGCAATTGAATGTTTTTTTTGTTTGTTAATTTATAAAAAACCTAAAATCATATTGTATAAAAACGAAAAAAAAAATCGTCAACTTTACGACAAAAATAAAGGAATACGTTGTCTGAAAAGAAAGATATAAATTTATGTGTTTTTCGATAAGTTTAAATATGCAAGTATCATTGAATACAATTTTTACTCCCAACTGTAAATTACTCCTAGAAAGCTATTCACTTTTTTTTTACATATAGTATTCTATAGCAGATCGGAAATTATGGTTTCTTGCGATAATATTACACACATTTGCTTTATGCCTTTTAATATTATTTTATATTTAATACATATTGAATTAACAATATTTCTAAACGTGGCGTGATTTGAGTCTGTTAGTCTACAACAAAGAAGATGTTACCGATAAATACAAAAGCAAAAAAATATGAATGTTATGGTAGTCACTTCTCAATAAAAAGACATGATATTGTAAATAATATAAAAAATAAGGACTACAATATGTTTTATGATCATTACACAGCTAATAACAAGCAATCTCCTATCGGCCTTTATTGCTCGCGATGAGCGAAACCGTTCCTGGTCATAATATATATTATAAAAATATATAAAAATGTGTTTTTATTAACAAAAATATAATTCTACATGTATGTTCTATGTATTATACATAGAAATTTGAATTATGTTTTTATTAGAAATTTCAATAAAAACAACATATAGATAATATTCCATTTTTCAAAAAAATGTTAGCTTTTCTCAAAAGTTTCAGATTGTTTCTTAGGCACTTCTGACGCTTTAAGCTCCCTATCTCCCTAACAAGAAATCAAACTACACAATGATAACATATAAATTATTAAAACAATGCGGTATCCGGAATTATAAATAAAGCAATTCAGTGAAAAGCGACTGTCATAAGATAAATGGGTACCCAACCATTTCATTGTCCATATGTTATTCAAGGAAAACCCAACAAAATTATATGTCTATTTTAAATAATGAAAACACTTTTTTTAGTTTATTGATTGAATTGGCATTCACTTGGTAGAACTCCATTATAACACGATGAAAAAATAGCAATGTATTTTAGTTCTACAAAAATATTTTTAACAAATATAGTTGATAGCTATTTCGGCTCACGCCATCGTCAGAACTATGCTTAAACTAACATTTGCTTATCTATATATAGCTGTGCAGAAAAGGCACACAACACATCCTCTCTCCTGTTCCAACGGCCTAGCTTGTTACTTAACACAATGACACAAAATTTTTAAAATTCTAAATGAAAAATAGGTGTCTATGACAATAAGATTATATGTGGGATGGAAGTGAAAAAATTGTAAGTGATTAACATACAAAATAGCTACGATAAAAATGTGTAAAAAAAACTTTAAGCTATATAATTTTTGAAACGAAACGTGCTAATCGTCCAACGCGAAGTGAATAATTCTAGGAACGCAAACAAAATTAATGAATAACTATTGTAGAGAGGTGAAGATAAGTTTCACAGTCTGCCGGGGAATTATCACAGCGTTACTCCTGAGCCGTAGTTGTTATTAGTTGTTATGGAAAGTTAGGGAAGGTAATCAACAGCTAATTTTCGCAAAACTGTGAATTATTACTTCATCGGCTGGCGAAAAGATACACGTGTGGTTTGATATTTTCTGATGAAAGTTTGAGAATAATTGGAACAAAAAGTTATTTTTGTAATTTTGTATGTTACAGATTATATTTTTTGCAAAAAGTTTATTGGTAATAATAAATGACAGCACGGTGAAAAAATAGCAATGTATTTTAGTTCCACAAAATTATTTTTAACAAATATAGTTGATAGCTATTTCGGCGCACGCCATTGTCAGAACTATTCGATATATAGAACTAGATAGTTCTGACGATGGCGTGCGCCGAAATAGCTATCAACTATATTTGTTAAAAATAATTTTGTGGAACTAAAATACATTGCTATTTTTTCACCGTGTTATAATGGAGTTCTACCAAGTGAATGCCAATTCAATCAATATAATAAATGACAGATTAAAAATTTTTCCTCGTCCAAGTTTGTTCATGAGCTTTATATTTCTGAGCACATTAGGCTGGCTGTACAAAATAAATGTGTGGATGTAACTTAAAATGTATTAAATTTTCTCACTGTCAAGTGTTTTGGATGAAAACTATTGACATGGATGTTACATCCGTTTTTTTCAGACACGAAGAGAGGCAAATGTTGATATTTTGTTTTGTCTATAGTGGAGTTAATACAAAAATGGATTTAAGTTCGTTTCTTCAAAGCAATCGACCTCCTTTTCCAATTCTCAAAATGACGTCTTCGTCCAGGAGTAATCAAGTTTAACAATTTATACGTGCAGTTGTATCACAAATGTTATAATAATTTTGATTTTATAATGTTCAGACACATCGTTTTAACCGGTTATGTGCCAAAGCTTTCAAGACAGTAGAGCACGTAGGGCAAAAATTTTCTTTGAAATAAAAAGCTAAGATATATCTTTTTTACTGGAAGTATAATAATAAAAGATCGTATAGACTTACCATACACATAAAATCCCCGTCTACCAATATGCACAAGTAAACGGGGACTACTCCCGGCTTATATCACAAGTAAAGGATTAGTACTTGGAGCAACCTTGTTAGCGACACAAGTAAGCTCTATTTTAAAATCGATATAATATTGACTGTGAAAAATATATTAATCGTAAGTATTACAGAGCTATTATTAGAGATGTCACTATGCCAATATAATGTGTGAAAAATTGAATTTATCGGCATAGTCTAGTATAAGTATGTGTATAGTGGATCGAGTATATACGGCTATTTTTGTATGAATCTAGCCCTACGATCACATAATTGTGAACCGCCAATAAACGGCTTTGGCACAAATCCGGTTAAAACCATGCTTTCTTAAAGCGGTCATCTTTTTAAATTTTAATAAAATAAACGATTCCACCTCCAAATTTTTTAAATTAAAAACGAAAATTTGCCCTACCACAAAGATAATCACTGTCAAATTTGATAAAAATAACATTGTTTTGCTACGTGAGTTTATTATATCATTTTTGTAAAAAATAGATAATATAATTTTTATGTAATTACATAAAAGATTTAGGTAAATTTCCGAGGTTTTTTTGATCTCGTATACGGATATTTATGTTCATAATCTTTGGGATTTTATCTTTGTATACTGATCATTTGTTAAAAGATTTGAAACTTAATGTGAATCTTGAAAGAACTTTGAAAGATTATCATAGTTGGGCAATTTTGTACAAAACAGCTGGAGAGTCTATAAAAGCATAATTTATTATCAATTTAGTTTTTAATATCGTAAGTTAAATACATCATCTTAGCTATAGCAGTGGTCATATATTATATTTATTATGATACTATGTAAAATATATTACAAAATGTCATGAAATAAATTAATGAGATCTGTTATATATCAAATTTTGTAATTATGGCGTTGGAATTAAAAAAAAAAAATCATTAGATCAATTTTAATTATAGCACCGATAATTTTTATTATCCTGGATTATATGAAGTAATACATATTTTTGGCATTGCGGATTCCTGGAAAATTTATCATTTATCCGCTATTTTAAAACTTTATCATAAAATTTATTATAATATTCTGAATAACAATAAAAAACATATACATTTACAATTTTAATTAATGGTTATTTATTTAAGGTTTTGTTTAAAATTAAACGTCTGATTTTTTTTAAATTCAAAAAACTGGGTTCAAAATTTATCATTTAACTTTTATACCATATCAGCTCAATTGATTTAAATTAAGTCAATTATATATTAGGAATAGTTTTCAAAATTGCTGAAAAAAATGTAAGGATACTTAAAGTTCTTAAGTCATCGTGATAGGCATATTTTTTTAAATATGTGTATGGTTAAGGTTGCTGCTATTTGACTAATAAATAAAAATATTTGTTTCAGAAAAATTTAGTTTTAACTTTTGTAAATATTTGTATTTAAAAACAAAAACGAATCGACACAAAGACGGAAAAAATAATGAGTTCATTAAATAGCCTCTATTTCTTCTCTAGTTGTAAATTAAGAAAATATTGTAACGTTGTTTCAAACGAAGCTTTATTTTAATGGAAAACTGACCCAGCTTCTAAAATAAATAACACTGAAATAGATTTAAAAAACGTTATATTTTACTTTCTTTCTTCATTCAAGCATGCAAAAATGTTGTTAATTTTGTGTAATGTTAGTAAGTATTATTATTTAAATTTTTGGGATTTTAATTTGATTTTGATACAATTGCTGATATAAAAAAGAATTGATTACTGTTTGTCAAATAAATTAAAATATCAAATATTTTCTTTTCTTTGAAGGATGTATTTGCAATCGATTTCTTTGACAACTCGTTCAAATTACAGAACAAATTTTTTCTTACTAGTTTTCCAAAGCTTTCAAAAACAAAGCAATACTAATTTACTTCTTAAATAAATACGATTTAAGCTATCGTATAAACAAAAGTTGTACTCAGAATTAAAGAAAATTTTAACTGGGTCTAAGACTTGTCCTTTGCGTAACACGAAAAAATCATTTGACGACGTATTGTAAAATAAAGCCACTACTGCATCGATCCGTTTGAACGCGGTTATCCATCTGTTTATTTTTCATGGCCAATAGTTCCCTAAGGATGAGATTAACATCTTTAGTAACTCTTAAAAATTTACTACCTTATTTACAGTGTCATGAAATTGACTTCGTTGACATTGTAAGCTATCTAGTTTCTTCACTCGAACGAATAATAAATCAAGATTGAATATTTAATCTGTAAACAACAAATACTTTTACAATTAAATATGGCAAAATAAATGTAACGATTTAGTTAAAAATAATCAAAACACTTCTAAAGCAATTTCACTCAAAAATGCCTCAAACAAATCCGCTATTTTTTTATATATACATTTATATAATGTGTATCAACTAAAACAATAATGAGTTTTTGTAGACGATTGACCAATATTAAAGGACTTACCTTTCAAAAGCTGCTGAATTTAAGTAATAAATTAATATTTATTGTGTCGGGAGACTAATTAATAGTTATTTCTATTTAAAAAAATCGATAAATCACACGGGTGAAAAAGAAATGGTTAATTTATCAATCCTTTAAATGAATAACAATAAGCAGTGAACTATTAATATAAGCAGCATTAGATTGATAGTCTAAATTAAAGAAATCAAAAGTTAGTGTATTGTTAAAAAAATTTGGATTGTGACATAAAATATTTGTTTTATATAATTGCTGAATAATTGGATCCTTACAAATTTAAACATTTCAATTATAAGTTTAAAATGTTAACATACGCGACTCTGTAATGCGCAGTTTAGTAGAAGAGTTGAATTTCTGTTTTATGTTTAATTCAAGTAATCAAAAGAAGTGCTTGAAGAAAAATATTTTAAAAATACTCAAAGTTTTCTGATAATACTTCAAGTGAATAAACAAACTTTATATTGATGTTTAAAACTGGTTCCACTTTAGAAATATTTCACTGGAAAATTATGCAAAATGCTGCATAACGTAGTGAACTGTTACACATTCATAAGATAGGGTTGAAAAATGGATAATATTTACGAATATTTTTTTTGTAAAATTATACGTGAAAACTGATTGATTTTTAGATAATAATGTGAAGGGGAAAATAACGTTCTTATTTTTGACTTCGTGTACCTTTCAATTTTTTTAATAGGAAAAATTATTGAAGCGTGAAAGACCCTTTATATATGGTTTTGTAAATTTTAAAATAAAATATGTTAAAGAAGTTGTTCTTTGAATGTTTGATTCCATCTGGTTTTAAAAACATCTTATATCGGTGCTTATCTCAAAAAAGTCGTTCCATGAGAACTTTCACATGTTTGCAGAGAAAATAGTTTTTGTGGGAAAACAATGCTGAACTAGTGTTTGGTTAACTGTTTTCGCTTAGCCTGATTTTAATGATTGAAATAATTGGATGGAATTAAAACAACACAGAAATGTAAAAATTAAAGTTCTTATATCTTTAACTTGACTGAAAAAAACAATAAACAACAAAAGAAGTTTAACAGAAAACCGTAATTGTAAACGTTTTTTTTTTTTTTATTTAAAGCCGAGGAAAACGAAACATCAGAAATCAAATGTAAAACACTGTCTCTAATATTGAAGGCGCCTGTATCATTAATTATCGTTTGCTTTCTCAAGCAAGTTTATATTACGTAATACAAATTAATGACTAAAAGCTTTGGTATAACCCTAGCTATTAGCAACCATTCGATAATCCCGTTTTATGCAAAGTACTTCTGCATCCCTAATTATACCTTTACATCAATAGCATGGACGTCGAGGGGGTAATTTTAGATTTGACTTGCAGTTACGCGGATGCCGGGGCACTTATTGGGTAAGTTTACTGGATGGTTGGACTATGTGATGTTCATACGTGAAATGTATTGAGATAGTTTAGTTAAAACTTATTTCATACGTCCCAAGAATATTAAGTAGAACATTGATAATCAGTTTTATTAGCTTAAGGCAACCGTTATTCTGAAAAGTACAGATTTTTTCTGTTTCAACCAGATTAGGTAAAGCCGAAGGCGAAAGTATGAAAAAAAACGTCCGATATAAAACTATTTTTATCTCATTGTTGTGGTCTTAATACTATTATATTAAAAGAGCCAAGTGGTAACAATTTCATTGTAATAAACAATCCGACCTTGATGCAAAAATGGAAAACAATGTTGAACTGTGTGTAGATAATTCTTCTAAAAGTGAGTCATCAGTGGAACACTATGACATGACTTTGTTAAAATATGACGTTGATTATGGGCTTTCAATGGAAATAACTAAGTATGAGTGCCACTTTATTTTAAGCAGCATAATATTGAATTTAAATTTAAATATGTTTTCAAAATTCATTCCCGCTTATAAAACTCAATAATAATATGTAATTTGAATTCTTGATACTTGTTTCGGTACTAATGATCGGATTTTTCCTTTCAACATCTCCAAGGACTCCCGGGTCGTGACAAAGTATGTTGAATCCCAAAAAGTTTCAACCATTCAAATTTGATATTGAAATTTCATCGAGCACCCTCAGTCGATATCACAAATTAAATTCATATCTGTTAATTTTAAAAGCTTCCATAGGACAGTTACAAGATATTTTATGTCAAAATACTAGAGTGAGATTTGTTGGGATCATTATTTAAGTTGAGGCTTATAGAAAGAAAATTTCTATGAAGACTTAATTATTCAGCATTTATTTTTTCGAGAATAGAAAAAAACTGTAATGCTCTTATCACAGTATTACAGTTTCGCTTATCGCTCTTCTTACGCTTCGATTTTTAAGATTATATTCATGAAATGTAAACTTCACACATTAAAATATTCATATTCATGATTTTTCATAGTAATCAATTACTGAATAAAATCTGTTCGTATTAGGACTTGAACCCGTAAAATTTATAACGGAAGCCAATAGCTTCAACCACTATTATTCCGTTTTTTCAAAGGTAAAACCGAGCCTCATTTAACATCTAATTGTGAAATAACAAAAAAAAACAATTTTTTAAATGTATAACTTTTAATCACTACTTACTTCAATCGCTAGTTAACAATTAATGGTTAAAATAATAAAAAAAAACTCATCAGAAATACAAGTTGAAAATCCATTATTTATGCCAACAAAAAAGTTATCTTATTAATAAAAATAATTATTTTAATTTTATTTTCGAGCTTAAATTGTTATAATATTTATTTATATTAATCTAAAAAAAACATTATTTTTATCAATCTATATAAATACGCTTTCTACAATGGATCGATTTCAAGGATGTAAAGAAATTTAAATTATTATGTATTATCAGTTAACAAAGGAATAAGCTCAACTACCTTATTTCTATGAAATCTATTCCTCCAAATGATGTGTAAAATGTATTGAGAAAGTAAAGATAAATCTGATATCAGAAATGGAATGAACCTTCTGCGAATTCACAATAGAAAAAAATCGTTTTCCCTAAAACGCTTTTCGTAATTATTTTAGTAACATGGTTTGTTGCCTTGCTTGAAATTTCAAGTTCACATAGTTCTCCGAATTCTCTTTAATTTTAAATACATTTAAAAACAATTCCTCTCTTTCAATTTTAAATATGTAATAAATATTAACGAATTAGTATCGGAGCACAATGGAAACAGATATTTAATTTTGTGGCAGTATTATTGCTATATTTTTTTTTAAATTATGCCATAATGCCCTTGCTGGGTCCTTTATTTTAATTTTATTTGAAAACCAAAAAACTTTTTCTTTTGTTTTGGAGATCTGTGAACAATGTATCACAGGAAGATCGTCCATTTTATGAAAATTAAATGACATCAAAAAGAAAATCCAAATGTCTATAAATAATCATTTTTTCACATTGAATTCGTGATAAGAAATGGTTAAGGTCATCGAGATCACTTTCAAATTGGGATAATTAAATGTCACTTAAAATTTTTGCAGTAAAATAACAGTAAATTTAGTATAAAGCATTAAAACGTTTTTAAAATTACGTTCCAAATATTCAATTGATTAACATTCTTTACCCTAAAAATAGCTTTTGTAATAGATTTCCATGTCTCATTTCAAGCTACTTTAACTAGTAACAGCAAATGTTCAAAAGTTCAAGTAAACCAAGAAACTTAGTTTCACGTAATCTCCTGTCAATATCCGTTTCGCTAGACATCTAAAATGCTCGCTATACTAATGAAATAATAATTTTGAAATACACAAAGAGTCGATCAAGAACTCAATTTTCTTTCCATTTTCCTACAGACACTGATTAAAATCAAATTGATGGATATTTCTTCAAGAATTGATAGAAATATGGAAATCTTTTTGACCATAATAGATTTTTGTCTCAATTTTTCCTCAAACAAAGACTTTTATTACGTTATTTAATGCGGAGTGAAAAATGTAGGTGAACATATCTGTAAATAAATTTCATTTATATTAAGAGCAAGCAGTTTTCGAATAAATACTTGTCTTTCAAATAAATCTTTGTCGGGAGTTTGTGTGGTTTACATTGGTGGCGGACATTGTAGAAAGTTATAATCTGATAAAGCCAATATAAAGGGAAGGAGTAACAAACTGGACTTAATATATAAAAATGTTATCTTTTATTTTTTATATAAAATTGAAGATATTATTCTTTCCCTATTTAATGAGTGGTCGAACTCTCTCCCTCGAATTTTTCGGTTAAAGATCTTGGCGTACAATTCGAGAGACAATTAAAATTCAATAATCACATAAAGATAAGCTACTTGAGAGTAGGTCTATTTTTTGGGTCGCTAGAAATTTAAAATTTACCCTTGTGGTAGGAAAGGTTCAAAAGATTTTTTTGAGACTTTTTTTACTTGATCATATATGAATACTATCCATAGCTTTATCCTTAACTTTCTTTTAGGAATGTTAAATTTGGTTGTTTGAAAACTCGAAGAAAAATGAACATTACCATATATTTCTTTCGACTTATACGAGGCCAAAATGAGACCTATTTTTTTTACATTTTTTTGATTCATGGAAATGAATTGTTTTTTCTTCTAAAGTGTTGAACCTGTCTCCCAATGATGATGTTTATGGCGACAGCATTCACAGTTTTAGACAGCATTGCTTCAGATGTCAATATGTTCCATCTAGACGAGAGTGAGTTCAGACGAAGACGAATGATTTTTTAATATTCTATGGCAAAATTTACCCGAGTCTGATTGATTTATTTTTTCTATTGCTATTTTTATGTCTTGTCTTTTAGGTATTAATATTATAAAACAATTTTTCTGCAGCAAAGCAGCTATAGATCTACAAACTGAAGTTTTTTTTAAATTTAATTATCAACAGATTATGATAGTAATGTCCTAATAACTGATTGGACTTCTTTTGTTCTGGCTAAATTGTTCGACTGGTTTACAATAAAGACAATATACAACGACATTTATTTGAATCGTGATAAACTGTTATTGTGGAAACAATGTTGAAGAGAATAGTAGAAAGTTAATAACAAAACAAAAAACAGCAGCCCCTGAAAGAATGACCGGTATTGAATTCTATTCACAATCACTCTTAACACCTTGTTTAATTTGAAATACATATCTTTACTTTGAATATATAAAGTATACAACGAAATACCCGCTCTGAGTAGGATATTTTGTAAAGTAATTATCACATTTTATTGGTATTGCTAAACTAATGGATTTTTTTGTTGTGTTAATCTACATGCATGATTTCTTTTGATGATAAATTATATTGCTAGATATCTCAATCATTTTTTTTACCTACTGCTGACTAAATATTTAGTGAGTTGGTTCATCAGAATTTATTTAAAATTCTCCTATGAATGTCAATCCCAATAGATAGATTTGATGTCTTAAACTCTTTCCCACTCATCTGATCCGAAACAGAGCACGAAAGATAAGCTAAAATAAAAGTCATAAACAATTTTTGTTGAAATACAAATACAAATTTCATTTAAAATTTAAAAATAAAACTTCAATTATTAAAAATGTGTAAAATTTTGAGAAACAATAAGAAATTTTTAAACGTTTATATATCATTTACGATAATGTATTGGATTGAATGTTATTGAAATATATGTATACTCAGCTTTGTATATTTGGTAGCCAATGTTGTCAGTTATTATACAAAAATATACCATTTTTTTAGATTTCTAGGCTTGTATCAAAAGGAATGAAACCCTGTGATGTTCTCTTATCTACCCTTTCAGGTTCTGTTCGTCGTGGGAAACAAGATATAAAGAATGCGACTATCTGACATCTTGTCATTTCCTATTTCCATCCTTCTTTACTTGACCTTTTGAAAGATATAGGTACAGCAACTAATTTCTGAGCAATTGTTATATAAAATTAGTTGTGTTGATATAACATAATTTTACAGAAGTCCATATTATATTATTTGAGATGAAACATTGCTTATTATTTACAAATCAATGAATGTTTTAGTTAAAAATGTGATTTTTACACGGTGAAAAAATATCAATGTAATTTAGTTCTACATATTTTTTTTCTAATTAAAATCAATTATCAAGACCTTAAATTTAAAAACGAATACATATTTTATTCAGTTTGCTTTGCGGGAAGATTAAAAAATGAATGAAATTTTAATAATAAAATCCGCTTACATATAACCTACATTCAAAAGACGTTTTTCCATTTCTTTGTATACCATGACCTAGCTTCTATTTATTTTTATGACCACATTTTTTTTGCAAAGTAGTTATATTGAAAATCCAACGCGGCCAGCTCAGTAAGCGTGCATCTTTTATTCGCCTGAGACAATACCCAGGCGTTATATTAAACATTCCTCCATGCAGTGACTGAAAACTTTTTACAAGCGATAATATTAATTCGTTTTATTTTAACACTATATAGTTAAATGACGAAAACACGTCAAATCTTCTTTTGAGTCGTAATTATGCTGCAATTTGAAGCAATTATGATTGATTTAACGATTTTAATTTGGTAATTGATCGATAAAAAAAACGATTTATTGTCATGATAAAAACTTCATTCAATATCATTGTTAACCAAACAGTTATACAAAAAGATGAAACACAAAGTTTGTTGTAATCTATCATTGTTATTAGAATTATGATGATTTTTTTATTATTCTTATAAACTGTCAATTTAATAACATCAATTAATATCAAGAATTAAATATATTATAAAAACATTAATCCTGAAGAAGTTACAAATTTGCTCGTTACTTAACACATGACGAAATGGTGATTTCTAGAGTTGTCGAAAATATTGCTTACATAATGTATATCAAAAAAGCTTAACTATCAGCTAAAGACTCAATTCTTAATACGAATTAAATCTAAAGTATATTTCATTTGAATAATAAAAAAATACAATTCATCATGTTTTGTCACTAATGAACTGGGTTTGGCCTTTCGGCGTCTTCAGGCAATGAAACTGATGCAACAGAACTGACCCACAATAAACAGTTAGCATCGTGTATATACCAAATGTATAAAATAAAGAAAAACACAGAACCCAAGGCAAGAACTATGTTAAATGGCAGCTTAAACAAATTTAATAATATTGATATAATAATAATTAACACAATAATGTGATTAGTTTCATTACTGATTAACATTGCTAAAAAAGGTTTCACAACAATGTGGTGGTGGGTGGTTTTTTACTGCAAAATGTTTGAATTTTTTTAATACATAAAATGAACCAGTACCCCCAAAAAACTTTTGTACGGGACAACAGTTTTTGTCACGAAAAAACCTTCTGAATCTGCTCAATCAAATAATTTTCTGGGTGGTTTTGTACTGCAAAATTTTTGAATTTTATTCATACATCAAACAAACCAGTACCACGGAAAACTTTTCTACAGGACATTAGTTTTTGCCACGAAAAAACTATCTGAATCTGCTCAATAAAATAATGTTCTGTAGTGTTTTCATTGTGGGGATTTTTTTTTATAAAAAGACCATCAAAAAAAAGCTTTAATACAAAATCGATTTGTTTTTAAAGGTTCGGCCATTCTTAATTTTTAATTATAAATGGTATTAATCAAGCTTCTAACGTTGCTTTTTGCTCTAAAGAGCTTCTATGGTAGCTTGCAAATATTGTATCTAAATCTTTTTGTTCTCATTCGCTGCCTTGCTTTCGTGACATAATCGTATTGTAGGTTGTACTTGCTGCGTTGTCGATTTGTCTTATGTTATCCCCGTCACGTGACTAGATGGCGCTGGAATCGCTTTCAGTGAGCGTATTGTTTATTTTATTTATTCATCATTTGAAATTTACGGTCAAGCTTATCGTAAAAGTATTTTGCTTTTGAATCATTTTTAAAACGTGCATTTTGCATATGGTTGTATTCCATTGTTTTTTTTTGTTCTTAATATTAAAGTGACTATTTCTGAAAATTTATCAATGTCATATTTTAGTTTTGAAATAAAGCAAGGAGTGTTTCCGCTAAATACGAAAATTTTCAATAGAATGCAATTGATATTTTGGCATTCAAATATTGACTCTGGCAAATAATTAAACGTTAAATTTTTAATTACTACGGTTGACCTAAAATTCTTTCGTGACGTGTTAACTCGTCAATAATTAATTGTCGGATTAATAAGCACACGATAACACACTTATGGAATTCTTTCGATTGACTTAAAATTGTTGCAAGACGTCTTAACACGTCTAACTTTAACTGTCGGATTATAAGCACGGGATAACAGAAAACAATAATAATCTTGTGGAAACCTCTCATTGACCTTAAATTTCTGGTTGGCATAAAACATCTTGGATTGACAGTTATCTCTCAAAAACGAGGCTCTGACAGTTGATTTAATTTATTTATTTTTCAAACACGTGGTTTTGACAGTTTATTTAATTTCATTTGTATCTCGGCCACATGACTTTGACAGTTATGTTTTCGAACAGTTGATTTTTCTTTCTTTAAAGATCACGTGGCCTTAACAATTAAATTAATATCATTGTTTTTCGGCCACGTGACTTCAACAGATATGTTTTCGAACAGTTGATTCATCTTTATTTATAGACCACGAATTTTAAGTCAATTGAAATGTTCCATAAGTTTTTGATCGCTTTCCATTATCCCGTTCTTAAACCGACATTAATCCGACAATAATTTTTTGACGTGTTAACATGTCGAGAACAATTTAAGGTCAATCAAAAGGTTTTCATAAGTGGGTTGTCGCATGTTACTACGTCAAAAAAATATTGTCGGATTAATGTCGGATTAAGAACGGGATTATGGAAAGCGATTAAAACCTTATGACTTTGACACTTATATTTTCGAACAGTTGATTCTTCTTTCTTTATAAACCACGAATTTAAGGTCAATCGAAATGTTCCATAAACAAATGAAGTTAAATAAACTGTCAAAGTCACGTGGTCTCTAAAGATGGTAGAAACAACTGTTCGAAATCATAACTTTTACAGTTGATTTTATTTCATTTGTTTTCCGGCCACGTAACTTTGACAGTTTTGTTTTCGAACAGTTTTTAATATAACTTGATAGACAACGTGGCTTTGACAGTAATCTTAGAAACACGCGGTATTGACGGTTCATTAAATTTTATGGTTTTTTTGCCACGTGACTTTGACAGCTTCTTATCGACAATCTGGATTTCGAATGACCTTAAAATTTCAATTGATGATTGATTGGATGAAGAACGGGATAATGGAAAGCGATCAAAAACGTATGACTTTGACACTTATATTTTCGAACAGTTGATTCTTCTTTCTTTATAAACCACGAATTTTAGGTCAATCGAAATGTTCCATAAGTTTTTGATCGCTTTCCATTATCCCTTGCTTAGTCCGACATTAATCCGACAATATTTTTTTGACTTGTTAACACGTAGAGAACAATCTTAGGTCAATCAAAAGGTTTTCATAAGTGTGTTATCGCATTCAATTATCCCTTGCTTATAATCCCATAGTTGATTTTTGACGTGTTAAAACGTCAATTGAAATTTTAAGGTCATTCGAAATCCAGATTGTCGATAAGAAGCTGTCCAAGTCACGTGGAAAAAAACCATAAAATTTAATGAACCGTCAATACCGCGTGTTTCTAAGATTACTGTCAAAGCCACGTTGTCTATCAAGATATATTACAAACTGTTCGAAAACAAAACTGTCAAAGTTACGTGGCCGGAAAACAAATGAAATAAAATCATTTGTCAAAGCCAGGTGGTCATTAAATGAAGAAGAATCAACTGTTCGAAATCATAACTGTCAAAGTCACGTGGCCGAAGAACGAATGTAATTAAATTTATATCATTTGTTTTCTGCCACGTGACTTTAACAGTTATGTTTTCGACATTGTTATATCCATCTTTATAGACCACGTGGTTTTAAGAGTTTATTTTTTTTCATTTGTTTTCCGGCCACGTGACTTTGACAGATTCAGTTTTAAACAGTAGATTCTTCTTTCTTTATAGACCACGTGCTTTGACAATAAATTTAATATCCTATGTTTTCGGTCACGTGACTTTGACAGTTATGTCTTCGAACAGTTGTTTCTACTATCTTTAAAGACCACGTGGCTTTGACAGCTTATTTAACTTCATTTGTTTTTCGGCAATGTGACTTTGACAGTTATGTCTTCGAACAGTTGATTCTTCTTCATTTAATGACCACCTGGCTTTGACAGTTGTCTAAGAAGCACGCGCTATTGAAGGTTTATAAAAATTCGTGATTTTTTGGCCACGTGACTTTGACAGCTTCTTATCGACAATCTGGATTTCATATGATCTGTAACTTTCAATTGACGTGTTAACACGTCAAAAATCTACGATCGGATTATAAGCAAAGGATAATTGAATGCGACAACACACTTATGAAAACCTTTTGATTGACCTTAAATTGTTCTCGACGTGTTAACACGTCAATAAATTATTATCGGATTAATGTCAGATTAAGAACGGGATAATGGAAAGCGATTAAAAACTTATGACTTTGTCACTTATATTTTCGAACAGTTGATTCTTCTTTCTTCATAAACCACGAATTTTAGGTCAATCGAAATGTTCCATAAGTTTTTGATCGCTTTCCATTATCCCGTGCTTAGTCCGACATTAATCCGACAATAATTTTTTCTTAGGTCAATCAAATCGGATCAATCGGATATTAGGAATATCAAAATCCCGATATCAAAAAAAGGTTCAAAATCGAATGCCCGAATGTAAGATAACATTGAAAAAGCCATATTACGTACTCTGTCCATTATGAATACGAAAGCCAACGTCGAAGCTATACCAAAGACACATATAATTATCGATTTATAAATGTAACAAAAACAATTCATCATTTGGTTTAAAAGCACAAACGACAAAACCAACTTAGTTTATTCAGCGGAAAATTATAATAATAAATAATAATACATAATAGCAGACAATTACTTACATGGACATGAATAAATGCCAATGTAGCAAATATTTCCGTAGAGCTATTGTGATAAAGCTTTTGTATGATAATCATGACGTTGCCACATATTTTTATTATTCAGAAAAGATGAAAAAGATTTTATATGAGATTTAATAGTCCGGAGAAGAGTAAGGAATCGCTTAAAATAACACATATCGAGCTAAAAATATTTTATATTTAATCAAAATTGTATAATATCACTGTTTAACGATTCGCAAAGCTCTAAAGAATCGTCTAAAGCGATTAAAAATATAATATGTCATACAAAATCACGGCATAAAGAAATAAATATTAGATTTAATTTAATATACATTGAAGGACATATAAACATTTTGAGTAAAATATTTAATATGAATGTAAATAAAATTTGACAATCGAAAAATCGTGATGATATGACTGACCATAAGATGCTTTATTTTTATCATACAACCTTATTCTAGTTTGTCGATTTGAATACACAATTTGTACGAAGAAACCCATAGTACGCGTTGTGCCCGCGAGCATGCGATGTAGGATGTGTGCAGTTTTCTGATAATAAATTTAGCAAGAAATGTTTAGAATTTATAAAAAGAGTGTATGACTGAAAATAAAATACTTGCTTGCAATAAAACACTGTTCATTATAACTAACAAACAGTCATGACAAGTATTACGTTTCGGTCCAATGAAAATCATGTTCATTCGATCGTATTAATAGAGTTTATGTTTATATATTTTTAAACTGTCCCCAGTGCTTAAATACAGTAGATAATAATCTGAACAGACTTTAAAAGATTCGCTTTAACTATTAATTAATATTGATATTTATTTAAAATTTCCATTTACTGTCGTTATCAATAGATTCATAGGTGAGCAAAAGTATTTTAAAGCTTGACGTAACGTTTTAAATCGTTTATTGATTAAAAAATATGATAATTTATTTACAAATATTTAAAAATGATTAAAACAAATTGCTTTTGTATGTTTAATATAAACCATATGCTGTGTATAAGATAGTGTATGCCAAGAATCTGGAGATATTTGCATATGGCGTCGCTTTGATGGCGGACATGCTTGTTTTATTGAGCAAGTACGTAGGGATAGCAAGTGCCCACACTGATAACGCGATGTCCTACAAAGTAGAGAACTTTCTCAATTATACTAGACAAGACTATTTTCAGAGAAACGTCTGTTGTTTTACTGGCCATCATATTGTTATATAATATATTAATAAAGTAAAGTATAGATTTTTTCATGTAAGCTTATAATGAATTAAAAATTCGAAATTACTAAATACATTGATTTGATATTTGCTGGATTTCCATTCTATAAGACATTGAAAATAAACCACTGGTAGAATACTTTAAAAAAATATATATACCAACAAAATACAGAATGACAACAGTTTCCTTTATCAGCATTTTAAGGCATTTATTGTAAATAATTAAAACATAACTTCTAGTATTATTTACAGAATTTTACATATTTGAAATAGAGACTGGTTTCTCTCATCGTGAATTATTAAATATTCTAGTGCGTTTTTATTATAAAAATATTATACGTTATTATTAAGAAGTAAGAGAAGCTATCACAAACATTTTTTAAATAATTTAGACTGAATATTCAAAATTATAGTATTATAAAGTTTTGCTGAATTCATTTTTCATCCTATCATGTAAGTTTAAGACATTAAGCTTTTAAGGTCAGAGCTTTTGCGGTACCTACTTTAGATGACCGCTACGCTCTGAGCAAACCACATCTGCCTCTTCGGTTGACATTTACGTACAAACTAAGAACGAGTAGTTAAGGTAATGAGATTATCATTGTTTGCGAGCGTTCCCAAATTCAGAAAGCTTAAAATTATTATGCACAGAGTTTTCTGTTTGTTTTCGACGCTCACCTAATACCATGATGTTACGATTAAATTTAATAAAATTTGGTTCAACATAGTATTAAAAGTCTCAAAGTACTATAAATCTGTTACTGTATTGGGTATTAGTGGAAAACTATCCTGCTTATCATCTAAAGGATAATGTACGGGAATCATAGCATGAGAAAGAAAAATACTTCACACATCTTAGTGGTTTATCTTTGAGTAATTCATATGTTTTTTCTTAATACTGTTTAAAAGCTTTTTCTTGTCATTGATCAGAAAACATATTTTATATTTACTGTACAAAAAAATGAACGAGTCTGAATATAATCATGAAAAGTTGTATTGCTGACTCGAAAGAAAAACTTGTTTAATATGTTGTACTTAGCGTCATTAAACGTTTTGAATTAACTGCAATACATTGGATAGTATGGTCAAAAAAGTTATTTACTTTGCAACGAAAATAAGCTCGAATGTCTGTTTTATAAAAAGCTCATCCATTTAACGTCTAATAATTCATTATCTTGTGAAATTCGGTTAAAATGTTAATAATTTAAAATATAAAGAATAAGCTACGTTATACTGTCGTATCAGTTATTGTATTTTTTGTATGTATAAACAAAATGTCTGATTTATGATTGCAAGTAAGTAATGCTATTAACAAAAGAATGAGTCGATCGTAAAAAATAGAATGTGTTGTAAATTTCGTCAAATTTAATTTCCAATCTATAGTTTCAGCATGCGATTGAAAGTGATATAATATATTCATCTGTGTAGGCAGAAAATATTTTTATTGTCTTTTATGATTTATAATTTTTCTGGTTGTTTATTCAAGCCATTATTATTCTCGTATTCATCCATCAGTCGATAAAGCTTGTTAAAATAATAATTGCGTTATGAAAATGTCTCATTGAATTGTTAATTTTACTTTACGGCAGCGGTTGTCAAACGTTTTGGCGTCTCTTGGACCACTAAAAATAATAAAAACGGTACTTGACTATGAAATGGTTTTACATTTGTGGAATTATTAAAATTTGAATAATTAAGAAAGTTTTTTATTTCGCCTTTTTTTAAATAAGTCGAAAGGTTTTTGGGTAACCGCTCCAATATGATGCGAGACGATGTTACTTATTAGAATCGCCGCAGTGCATTGTTTTATTTAAAAAAATCCGATAATATAATACTTTGATCAACAATTAAACATCGTGACGTGAAAACATGAAAAATAACAAAGTATAATACCTTTATTCTGAAACTCAATTTGTCTTTCCCCAATCATTAATATTCCACAAAAAATATATAGAATTAATTAATTGCTACGAGAGTTGAATTTATTGCAATCAATTAATATATAACATTGAGTTATTTCGATTTTGATAAAACAGTCTGTCATGTTATCGACTTATTACTAACATTTTCACAGATGTAAATAAAATTACAGTTGAATTTTTATTTTTGTTGATTATAGCAATATTTTTGTGCAATTTTTTGACAGTATTCATTACAAGTAATAATAAACATTAGAGATCAAAATAATTATCATCAAAATATGAGTAATATAGAATATTTCATAAAAATACGAATAAAGAGGTTCCAATGTATTTTATTTAGTTTATATGTTAATCACTTATTTCAATGTTTGCTTGACATGCGATACGTCTAATAAATTTCGCAAAATTTTTGGTATGTCATCGGAGAGAGATGGAACAATGCTATAGAATAAACATCACCTACCTCAATAAGTTTAATATTATTTCTTTTGTAATGTAATATTCATTATTATTACATGTTTCTTCCCAGATAAAGGATTATACGTCATAGCGGTCCTTTTGCGTTCCTGCAGTCTCTTGGTGGATTAAAATGACTATACAGCGTAACACATTACATGAATATTATAATGTGCATATTTATGAATTCGGCGAAATAAATTAAATTTAATTTAAAACAAATTTAAGCAAAAATAAGATAAAAATTTCATTTCAAAAAATTAATCGCCGCTTAACAAAATAAACACGGAGAGAAAAACATTACGAAAAGCATTTTTTGGATAAAAAAAATTTTCTTATCGATGTAAAACATTTCAATATTTCTCCATTTCCAGAAAATTTCTTCAGTGATGTTTAAATAATTAATTAGTTCTAAAAATCTGTTTGCTTCTTTTATAACTGGTTTTTTTCGCAGTACTTCTGGTTTTAGCCGGTATAAATATTGTGACTTTAGAAAGATGACTGGCTAGATAATTTTACTGGAATGCGTAATTGTATTTAATTCAGGATAAAAAGACATGAAATTTGAGATACTTTCTGACAAAGATTAATTAGTTCGCTTCTTACTGAGCCATTTAAATTATATTCCAAAACCTAGATTACAAAAATATATTTAATAATTTTTCATTCAAACAATCTTATTAAGTTTGTCTGGACAAATCAAGCAATATATAAACCCAAATTTAGTGACTGCTAGAAGGTTTTAACCACTGTTCATTTATAATATTTTCGGGTATCAACTATCAACACAGTAAAATCAACCGTTTCAACAATTGAGACGTTAACAGTCAGAGGGTTAAAATATGAGTTTATGTCTACGTTACAAACGAGATATTGTTTTTTTTGTACTAAAAAGTCAATATTATTTATTTTTTCTTGGAAGGTAATATGAAATGCTGTAATTTAATGTTGTAGTAGTTTTACCTAATCTGATGTTTATGAATTGATATTATCGCAATTGATTTTCAAAAAAATATTTAAATCCTAGCTCTCTATTTTTAACTATTGAAGTTTTTAAATAATTTAAGAATTTTAATTATAAGACAGTTAAAATTCTTGCCGTAATAAATAATCTACAATTTTTAACTCGTTGTCAAATAAATTTATTTTGAAAACAATTTAAAAAGTCACACGCATACCAAATTAATTACTATACTTACCACAATGTTATTATCAGTAAATGCAAATGCCCTTCTATGAAATAGTATTCTAAGCTTAGGAAGTAAAATTGATTGCAGAATATTGACTAAATCAATTGACAGCTGCAACGAGGACGTGACTTTTGAACTAACTAAATTATCTGCAACTGTTGACGATCATAGGCAAACATACGAATGTTGAGTAAGATCTAAAATAATACATAAAATTCTAAATCAATTATTTTTTATCATTTACTGGAAACATCTTCGATCCATTTTACAAAACTTAACACTATCACTACTATTATTAACCGTAAATTAAAATCTTGGAAAATATTTGCACATAAACACAAAACGTCAAATAGTCTATTTTTGACGTTAAGCTAATTTGGTTAAAAAACTCTCTCTTAATTAAACTGTAAAACTGTCACCGATTAGCAAACAACATCTCAATCATTTTAAGCGTACCTTTTAATCTATATAACAAAGCTTTTTATAATAAAACTGTTTGGAAAAAGAGGTTAAACGAGTGATAACTGCAAATCGCAAATCGCATAACACATATTATTATTGTTTTAATTAGAAGCGGAGTTGTATAGAATATGTAATGATGAACTTAAGAACATTACTCACCTCATGTAAACTAGGTTTTTTAATACTTCAAAACTAACATAATCAAACTAAATATGATTTAACTACTTAACGATTTTGAATTTATTATGCTGTAATATATATGTAAAATTCAAATTAAATAAAAATGTTTATTAGATTTGATACATATACACAGTATATAAAAACTTAGTAGAACAGCGTTTTTATCACTTTCAATTTTTATTCGATATCAACGTAAGAGCTTGTTTATTGTATTGAGTTAAACAGTATAACCAATTGGCCGGAACGCGTTAAAACAACTTTAGCTTTGCAAACAAGTAAGAATTTTATGATACAGACGGAAAGCGCTTGATAAAACTGTAGTTTCAACAATTCAAATTTGAAGTATGAATTTATTATGGGCATATTTTTTTGTTGTCAAGGTATTTTAATTATTTGTAAGATTATCTTTTAATTTTGTCATATATCATAGACCAATTGTTTCACATTACTGGTAATTATTAACGCTGGGCCAAGATTGTTATTATAATTTTTAATTGCGGTATAGATATCTATGAGCAACATCCGTATTGATCAGAATTTAATACAATGTTGAATTAGTATAACTAAAATTTATTGATTTAATTGGCATTTACTTGGTAGAAATCCATTAAAACACGGTTATGTTTGTATAAAATGAAAAACATAAAATGAAAATTATCTCTGGCAATTGTGTTAATTATTATTAGATTGATATGATTAAATTTGTTTTAGCAGCCATTAAGTGTTTTCCTGCTATTAATACCTATGGTATATACAATAGATGATACTAACTGTATATTGTACGTCAGTTCTGTTGCATCCGTGTGAAAGAATGCCCGAAGATGCCGAAAGGTGAAACCCGGGCCGGTTGTGACAAAACACGTGGAATCGTACAAAACTATAACAATTCAAATTTGATATGGAAATTCCATCAAGCACCTTTACGATATCATAAAAAATAAAATGTATTGCGTAAAAGTAGTATGTTTCTTACTTCAAATAATATTTAAAGCAGAAAAACTAGATGAATGAAAAAAGATGCCCTTGCGAGAGATAAACCTATGAGCGTGAGCATATTTTAAAATAATAACAAAAAAACTCGCAGTAAAATGTTTTCAAAGTTTCATCCACGAGCGCAAAAACACCTAACGCCAATTATTCCATCTTTATACTTTTGCATGGTGTTACCAAGAAGTTTCTTCTTATCTCTAAAGTATTACACCTTACGCCTCACAGGCAGCATCTGAGGGTTGCCGCAAATTATGTTATGATAATGGTTTGAATACCAAATGAAGCATTGGATTTTTTTGTCCTTTGAGTTAGTGCCGTGCTAGCAGTGTTCCACTCTAGATGCGCGAGGGTTGGAATTTCAGTGGCAATAATTTAATTCAATAGTTGTACCCTTCTGAATATGTGGAAATTATTTCATAACGCTCGAGTTGTAAAATAGGTGAAGCGGAATTGTAAGCAAGTTATGTTTAGCCATGTTTTTCAAATATATAATGGAAAAAAACACTTAAGCAAATTATTACGTCATAAAAAAAATGATAAACAATTTTTTTGAAAATACCTCAGCATTTCAAATTATAACGATAAAGAGTAACATCATATATCAGTTTTACATTTTCAAGAGCACTGATTTTTAATAAAGCATTTGTTTCGTAGTGTGGTAAAAACAATAAAATAAATATATATGTTAACGCGTCCCAGCGCAGATTATTGCCAGAGGAAGTACAAAAATATTTTCATATCAAAATATCTAGTATTAAGTAAAACTGCATAATATAACGGTTAATATGCTTTGAATTTTTTTTTTTATGTTAATTTTAATATTATTGAAAACGTGTCTTTACGATTATATTTATTACAAATACGTCTATATTATAGCCCCACCTATTCTCCATCTACATGTCAAAAATAAATAGAGTATTTTTTTAGAGAGGCATACTAGCATAATGTTTGGAAACCGTTGCCTTAAACAACAAGCTTTTTTGAAATAATTTAATTGTAAAGCATGGTTAATCTATTCTCACACATTTTAATCAATATATGATGTATTGATACATGAAGAATCGAAAGAAATTTCTTTAAAGTGATTCAACATTTTCAATTTGGTAAGGGTGAAAAGTTACTTGATTATTGAATGTAGCTTTTAAATGAACGTTTAGTTTCATTGCACTTCTAAGAAAACAGTATCGCTCTTTTTCATAAAAATAAGTAACAATAAATAAATTAATTTATTAATAAGAATTTGCTTGATAATTGAATGAACTGACTGTCTAAGATTTTTCTAAAAAAATCGACTCAATTGTTTGATAAAGCATTTTCCTTGCATGCACTTTTTTCCAACAAAGTATTAAAAATATCACCAACTTCATGACCGTTACTTTGACAAGCTTTAAATTGAAGGATTTTATTATTAAAATCTGGCTCAAATTTATTTTTTGAACCATACATTGTGATGGGTATTCATACGATAGTTTCATATGTGTAAGATAAGGTAAAGCCATACCTTATTTCATCAGTACGTAAAATTTTATATTTTTCTCTCTCAATATTTAACATTTAAGTGTGATGCAAATCATTATAAAAAAATACGATATCCTGCTAGTTTTTTATTCTTATCGCTTAGAAAATAAATATGATTATCAAATATATATATATAATGTCACAAGTATATATATTTAATGCGAATTTTTTTCTTTATTAATAACTCACTGCTTCCGTAGAAATTTCATCGCGGAAACAATGTAAAAAGTATTTCATTATGGAAACTTCTTAAACTGTCTGCGCGAAGTTTTAATTAAGTTATTTCATTAATCTGTGGAAAGTATCAAAACATTATGACAAAAATAATATTATAATTCTGAAATAATTCAAAAAACCATTAACTGTTTGATCTGTATATTAAAGGATGATTATCGGAGTGTTTTACGAGTTGGGTTTTATATTTCATTGCGATTATAAAGTGTCCATAAATTTTTATTTAAGTAAATGAAAAAGTACTTCAAAAAATATCGTCGTTTTTATAAGAAAATACTGTATTTTAATTCGAGGAATTTGTAATATTTTTGGATGGTGAAATATTATATAATTTTGATCATGAGGATAATTTTATATAAGCGTGAGTTTTTTTCAATTAAATAGTTTTATTTCATGGATCAAGGTATTCTGAAAGAATAAAATAAATTTGAGTTTGGAGTATGTTTAATGCAATGTTTATTATTAACGTATTGTATTTATCAATGAAATAATGTTTTCTTTAGAAACTCTTTGAAGTATATCTCTCATAATATATTTTTCAAAATGGTAGTGTATTTCTTTTAAATAATTTCAAGCCGATTTGAGAAGAATTGAATAAGTATTATCAGTGTATTTTTTTGAACTTTTAGGTAGTTTTTTATGCAAATAATTATTACATGCTTTTTTTTGACAATCCAAAACACTTTGGTTATAACTTTATAACTGCATATATCACACGTAAGTTCTATTTAAATGAAACAGCGTTAAAAATAAATATATTCGGCTAAATAAAAATGTCTCAATTGATGGTAGTGATTAAGGTTTCATGCACTATATCTTAGTACTTTCTACAGAATGTTTTAATATATTGAATTATATATTAAAGTATAAAAGCTTCCCGTTGAACCATAGTGATTAAATTATAAAATAGACAAATCTAAAAAAAAATTACGACGAGCTCAGGCAATTTTGAGCGTTGAATTAAATATGTGGATTTGAAGTTTTTAAGATTGAAATAATAAATTTGACTTTAAAACCCGCATAAAACCGACTAAGCGTTTATTATATTATACTTAAAATATCCATGTTTGACGGAGAATTTACATTGAAAAAATATTGTTTTGCACAAAAGGCATCGAGAAACTTAATCTCAGTATTCTATAATTAACGAATTTTGCTGTATAGTATTTCCAACTGAAATTGCAGTCATTATAAAGAAAATATTGTAGAACAGCGCCGAAATTCTTAATACGGTATATTGCAATGAGAAACGTAAAGGGGATGGTTAGTAATCTAATCTCAGTATCATGTAAACTTCTTGCAAACAATTGTGGCGAAGCATTGGAGGGTGGAAAATTAAAATTTATACCCCTATCCAGGCAATGAATTTTACTAAGCGCCCCTCACAAATTCAAAACACAACAAGGTTGCTTTCTATTCTAAATATTGGTGTTCAGTGTACTTGTGCATTCGAGGAATGTTGAAATGAAAAAAAAACAGCCAAGACCGTTGTTTAAAATTAGTTTTATCATACAATTGCAATATATCAATTTCATAAATATAAAAATACAATAGAAGTAAAATAAAATATCAAATATAAAAATACATCTGACAACATTAGAAGAAATATCACGAATCTAAAATGCATTTTGAGATTATAATTAGTATGTTTTGTCAAAGATACTTGTAAGTTAAATGCGATATTTCTTGACAATTAAATAGTTGTTTTATAAAAAATATAAAAACGGTACTAAATTATTTATCATTCAAATAAATAGAGTGTTTGTAATCTTGTTTAGTTCATTGTTTTTGAATTTACTAAGAAGATCTATATTTTTCTACTATTTTAGGATAACGTGTGTTCAAAATAAAAATGTTTATATTCTTCGTTATGTAACAAATTTGTCTTAAATCCTTTTATTTAACTAAAATTTTAACTTTTTTAAAAATTTCTAGATTCCAGAATGGCAGTAAATAATTTTCCTTATGTATGTTAATCATAAAAAAATAATTATTGCATACAATTTTGCTAAACTTAATGGGAGTAGTTTTCTAGTATGTTTTAAATCAAAAAAAAGTATTAAGTAGGGCCGTAAAAATGTGCACTTAGCATATATATTAATATAGTTATTTATTTTTCTCATAGAAATTGTATTGAATGTAGCGAATTAGAAAAATATAAGTTTCAGTTGGAGTAAAAAAAATTATAATAATTTTAAAATGTACCAAATTGCTTTGGCTACACAGGGTGAGAAAATATTATACTTACCATTAAAACAATGTGTTTTTTATAGCTTAATTAAAATACCAAAATAGTTGAGGCTTAGTGAAATTTCAAAATGTGGCTTAAAATCCCTCAAATTAATTCTATGGTAAGCCTTTCTTCTCTTGCTTTTGTGGTTAAGCTTTAAATTGAGTATACAGTCAATCATTTACTTAAAATTGAAAGCTCCTGTTATATCACTATGAAATAAAATCATCTTCAAGTGGAAAAACAATGATTTGTCCTAGGAAAGAAAAGATTTTGCACTATAGTGATTCGCGAATGAATTAAATAAAATTGATGCAATGATAAGTTTAAAAAAGGAGTTTCATGGATAAATAAAAAGCTAAGCTAATATCTTGATATTTTATATGATAAAAACACATTTTTACACATTAAAAAAATATTTTTGATTCAATTTACGAACGAGTATATTAAAACAATATAATTGAGTCAGTTCTGTTGCATCCGTGTGAAGAAAACCCAAAAGGCGATCGTTAAAGACAAAACATGTGGAATCGTACAAAGTTGTAACAATTCAAAATATTTGTGTTAAAGGTAACAGGTATACAAAATTAGGGGTTCAAGAACAAAGAAAACATTTACAGGAAACGATTGTGAAAATAAGTACTAAGCATGTGTTTTTATTACATAAAATATCATGCCTTTCCATCAAGAAGTGACAGTTGACACTATACAAGTAATGTCTTGATTTTAAGATTTTTGCAATCAATGATGATACCTGATTATTTGTCAATGATTTTTGTTTTGTTACATAAATTATTTTACACACGTGAAACGAACAAAAGTTTTTAAAATCACATTAATCTAGAAGTTGTGGAACAAATAAATTATAGGAACATAACTTTGTATCAAAAGTAAAGTGTTATGAAAACACTATCAATTGTTATCTCTACAAGAATTATAGATAGAGTTCACAGAAAACTCTGCGTATTGACGCAAGCAAGCAATAAAACTTGGCAATTTGTTGAGGCGGGCCTGAACCGCTAGAGATGATTTATATTATTGAGAATCGAAAGATTTATACAACACGGCGATACAAGAATTTTGCTCGTGAAGCAAGCAACGACTGTGTAAAGTTTACGCGGTATGTTAAGCCGGGAGTTATCAACAGTTTAAAATAAGAATTTAAATACTTATTTTAAAATCATTTATCAAGAGCTAAAATTATTTTAACAATAATAAACAAAACAAAATTTTCAGATATTTTACTAAATGACTTTTTACACAGCTTAACTCTTTGCGATTAAATTTCACAGGTTTGCGTACAATCATTAGAAGCTTAAATGGCCACTCGTGAACATTTTAACAAAATATCGTTTTTCAGACCGCGCGAGGAAAAAATAATAATAAACTTTGGATTGTAAAGTATTTACACACATAGAAACCGAATTCAAAGAAGCCAACTACATTTTAGTTTTCATCACCCTTAAAAAAAATTATTAATTATAACATAACAAAGAGAAATATAAGAATACATGAAAAAATGCTGCTGCTTCATTTTGTTTAATTTTATTTTATAAAACTGCTTCTTTGTTTAGTTAACAGATGGCTGAGCATCTTCATGCTTCGAAAAACAGTCTACATTTTGGAAGTAAAAAAAATGTACTATATAGTTTCTTCTACTAGAATTCTATTGCAGTAGAAGAATTAATAAGTATTGTAGTTAATTTTAAGTCATAATTTTAAAATACCAATAAAATAAAAATTATATCACATTTAATTCCCGTTTACTTATCATGCAAAGAAAATTAATTCTTAGGTTTAATACACGAATATACCTTGATAGTAGATATGTTATAGACGGATCTAACAAAGTTTAAGAGCTAACCATAGTTTACGAGCATGCTCTGTAATATACGAAGGTATTTTAAAGTATGGAAAAATATAAGAATAAAAAAGAGTGAACTCAACTAAGACCTCTATTATATGACCTCGGGGTTGTTCAAAATATGTTATTGTTTCTTATTTTCATTGTGATAAGTAAGATTTAACTTTCTTAATTGCTTCAATTGGAGTGAATAGAAATGATCTATAATCTTGGGCATCAAAAGGTTATTTGTTTATTGTGTATTTATTTATTTTATTTATAAATAAATATACCTCTTAAAATAAACGAAGCTTTATGCAAATTTTAAAAACAGTTATTTTGCTGCGTAGAGCTAGATTTTATAGAAATATTAACGAAAATTTTACTAAGATCTTTGGATAAATATCTATCCTAAGAATTGCCTGATTGTTTTAAGTATTGTGATATGGCTGTAGTCGTGAGCGTTTCAAAATATTCAAAGTAGATTAATTTCAAAACGAAAATTGCATGAATTACATAGTTTTAATACAAACATAGATAAAAAATCAAAATAAAAAACGCGATATATTTAATTTTAGTTTTGTAACAGTTTTAATGAATTAAAAATTAATTTGAAGACAATTTTATCATCGAAACATTGACTAATTGAATAAGATTCTGCAATTGCAATTCAAAAATTGTGTACATAATTTTTATTTGTTACACGGAAATACACTGTTATATATTTTATTTTTAAACAAAACCATTGATTAAGTGTTACTGTTATGATAATGGATCTTAAATTGAGCAATGGTTGTTTACTGTTATTGGAGTCAGTCTTCACTATTGAGAAATGTGTGTTTTAATTCTAGACAAATTTGTTTCTAGAAAAGTAATTTTTGTTGGTTCGCGTACTAAAATAATCTATAAATTTTAAATTAGCTGTATTTTAAAAAAATATATTGAAACTATCTTTTTCTCAAGCGATGCATTAAAATTTGTTGTATTTTTTATGGATAAAAGCATTATGATTTTAACCACTAAATCGCATTTTACTTGCAATTTTGGTGCAAGAGTTGAATTTGTGATATGGAAATATTTTGGTTGATTCAATCAAAACTTATAAAAGATTAGCCAGTAAGCTCATTCCAAGAATTTTGAGTAATACATTATTTATTATTGAACATTTTAGGAAATGATTAAGAACAAACTTTGGCTGACAGAATTAAGTAGGTGGCCAAGGTTGAATTATAGGCATTAAGGAAATATGTTTTAATCATTAAAATTTGGTTTTTCGAAGAAATTCGTCTTTACCTATACTTCTTTATGGTTAGAATATATCAGTGAATGTGTGATTGATGTCGCTAACATTAATTTTCTTTGAAACTATGCATACGTATACGAAAGACATGTTCTAAATTGTTAAATAGTTTCACAAATTTGTTATAAGCTTCATAATTAAGAAATGTGTGAAAATGATGATTGTCCTTACAACGAAATATATTTACATTACTTAGTATTGTTATATATTGTTGCATTGTTTTTTAAAATATATAAATACATATAATATATGCAATCATTAAGACTTTTAAGAATCTGGATTCTAAATAACCAAGATGTTATTAAATTAATTAATTATTAATAAATCTAATATTTACACATTTAAGAAAAAACCTATGAACAATAGACAAATGTACTAATATTATTATAATGGAGTCAATTTGAATTGCTCATTAAATAAACTTACTTATTTGAAAAATCAATGCTAACAGTTTATTGGATTTCAGCAATATTGCATCCGTGTTGTGACGATGCAGAAAGGAAGCAAGCGGATTTTCAGTGAAAAGGCATGTGGAATTGCACAAAAAGTAATGTTTTAAATTTAAAACAAAATTTAGCCATGTTTTGAAATCAAAAATTTTGCATGCAATTTTCATTTGAGCATTTTGAAGTTTCAATCGCTTTATTTATTAATTAAAATATGTTTATTACAGTAGCCCCCTTTTTAAACTGTAATTTGAATCGCCTTAGTAATATAAATAAGGGTTCTAACTATGTTTCAAACGTAATTAATCACAAGCTAAAGATTATCTCAACTTGACGATTGATGATTCTCAAAAACTTCACAAAGACAAATTTTCCCGGGGTCAAAATCATTATTACACCGTTCTACACCGCATAATAAAAGCTGTGTAGAAAGCTTCGCAGGCTGTGCTTTCTAGTGGCATGTCTGTGCAAGTGCTGGCAGCAGGTAAGACAAGGTGTCAATAGCACTGGGATACTCGGTAAAGAAACGGACACTGACAAATTGCTTCGGTTAGCTTTTATCTATAATGGTATAAAAGTTTCAACTGTGGGGAAGTCTGTAAGCAACAGTTTTTTTTTTACCTTTGAGCCACTCAGGAAATTTCAGTGGAAGTGTAGTAAGCTTTCAACATCTCTCAATCGTCTGTTGTCTTTTTCAATTTGATTGTTTTATTGAGATAAAATCAATGATTCACAAAAATCTTTATTTTTTGATATATTTTAAACGATAATAACCTCATGAAGTGGTTTGAAAATATCATATGTATCTACAACCACTAAGCTTGTTTCTGATTTGAATATTTTGATTCGATATAATATCAATGTAACTAATTACAAGTTATAATATGAAAATAATTAACATCCTTCCGCTCTGATTTGGAAAATATTGGCCTTTTTTACTACGCTCCTTAATATCTGGACTAATTTTTAGTTCCTACTACTGCATTAGTAATCGATCACTTTAAGAAGATTTGTATCGATTCTTGATTGACATTAAACAAAACCTCTGCCATTGCAGGGGTTTTAGACATTGGAATGTAGTAAAGGTATTTTTTTGCCTAAACACTTTATTCGCGGTTTTCTGGAAATGTCATACATAATATTTAGACCAAAAACCAATTGTGTAAGCAAAAAGCAATTTTTTGAAAGATTGATGAACGCCTTTGTGAGGAAAAGCTAAGAGTGTTGCTTCTGGCTTAAAGCATTTGACTGTCTAATATTTTTTATGCAAAAACGTTAATTGTTGATGAACATATGAATCGTGGCTAGGTAATATACTTTTCAACAATATTTTTAAGACTTTACTTACTTAACTAATTACTAAAACAATTTTTGTGGAAAACAGACCGAGTACAGTTTGAGAGGCATCTTATTTCCAAGGCAACGCTTGGCCTCTTCAAATATTCGGCCTTCGTGCGGAATAATGCAAGTACCTACTAAACTTTGCATAATGCTCAATTTTATATTTAATCTTTCTCATAAATTTCAAAACTCTCTATAAATCATCTTAATCTTCGTTTTAGATAAGATAAATCGATTTATTCGCATAATTCGACTACTTTTTTTCTAAATTTTACCTCTCAGACCCACGCATAGGAAACTGTCGTTACCTGCATCAAGACATAACGTTTTTATCAGCTTACTTGCAGTGAGTTATTTCTGAATTAAAATAAAAATTAACCGAGCATTTATTTTGACACGATTCAGATATGTGAATAGATTCACAAATATCTGCAAAAGTTTTATTTTTCCGATCTTTTGCGTGCCGTGCTCTTACATATTTGATAAAAAAAAATCGTTCAATACGAAGTAAAAAAAAAAATTAAAGAATTTTCAGGTAGGCGGACTATATAATTCGCAGAGAGTAGTTTCATATAAAATATTTCAGATTTATAATTTGTGAATTTATTTTGCGTTTAAAATTGTCATTGAAATGATATTCAATGTACTATTTATCAAAGGGTTTTAAGATATTGAAAGGTTATTATAAATAGCGAAGGTATAATAAAGCTTGGAAATAATGATTTATTCAAATTTTTAATGGCAATTGTTAACATTATCGTGAATACACTAGATCAAGGTGCGTTGCGCTATTTGCCAAATAGATATTTATCAAGCTATAATATATTTTTCTATAACATAAATATTTTTTATATGTTAAATTACCACTATTTGCGACATGAAATCAAAAAATAGCGTGCTTCAAAAGCAAGGCTTTAAAATAAAGAGTATAATTAAACAGTTACAACAAATAAGCGGTTTATCAAGGCCTTTTATAGTGAAGAGAGTATAGAGGCTCTAGAGCTATGATTAAATAATAACACAAAACGGAATGGTGTATATTCCTAATTTAGGATTAACGGATTTGACCAAAGCGTTGGAGGTATGCTTATCACAATGGTTATGAATTATGAAATATGCTTATCATGACAAATTGTGACAATTGAATATTTTTTACTTCTTTTGACTTTTGAGAGCGATGAACAAAAAAAAGCAGGTCGTTTCCGGTAGCAAAATTGGGGGTGCCATTATAGTTTTTTATCAAATTATTAGGAAAAGATATTTTTTGTTATGAATATCTCTTTTTATTGAAAAAATTTTTGGTAAAAGATTTTTTCATAAACCTTTAGTGATTTTAATGTTATAAAATTTTATTAATTTAAATGTTTAATTTCAGATAAATCTTTCTGAAAACAATGTCTTATATTTTGAATGTGAAAATTTAGGGCTATAATAACGAATTTGCCTTCAATAGTTATGCTTTTTTTATGTTATTTGAAAAACAAGAGTTTAAAAATGTATTTTTTATGATTTGAGCAACCCTTATTTCATGAGTGTGCTCAAGCATTAAGATTACAAAAAATATTGTTAACAACTAAATTGAGAACTCTTGACTATAAAAATGATACGTTTATTTTGAAAATGCTCACATAATCTACAAAGAATCGATAGAAATAAATTTCCATCATATCATTCCAAGAAGATCAACCATTTTTACGATTGATCGGAGTCGTGAATAAACGTTACTTGTGAGCTACGATAAAAAGGAATCATCGCTCATATTTGATAAGTTGCCACTTACCTAGATACTTTAGTCAACTAGCAAAGCTTAGCACTTATTTTTATGGCTTTAAATATATTATAAAAAAGCTTGTAGATGAAAATTGAGATAAATTTCCAGGAATACGTTCTTTGCGTATAATAAATGATTGTTATTCGTGTGTTGGCAGCTTTACAGTCATAATACCAAACAAACTATTCTTATCAATATTTTTCCGCCAAAAAAATATAAACTCTGTTACGATAAGAGTCACTGACAAAATTTGTCATAAAATAGGTCTTTTTGGCTCGGTTATTTAATAAAGCTTTAAAAAATGATAAATAATTTCTAATATATATAAATTAGAGTAATCAAGAAATTTATGTACAAATATTATAGTTTTGGTAATGTAAAAAAAATATTTATCAAAGATTTTTTTACTCCTTGAGCGATTAGTCTCTATAGAAAAAGGTAAAACCATTTTCCGTCTACAACCAGTAGCTTGATAATATTAAATTATTTTGAATGATAATAATTTTTTTTTTCAATATGATCACTTTTTACAATGTGATGTTCTAGCTGGCGAAACTTTAAAACATTGGAAGCAAATCAATTTGGACTGTTATAAATAGACGAGTATGAAAATTACTTATGAATAAAATATCAGTTTTCTTGATTTTTTCTTTATTTCACAGGTAAATATATCTGTGTGCTATCTTTTAACGACTGTCTTAAAATCTCGCAATTTTATTAAAAGAGCAAAATAAAATTTGACAGATGAAAAATAAAATCTGAATATCAGCGGTAGCAACATTACTTTTTTCTTCCCAGCCAGGCATGCAAGTTTTTCTCATATGCTTTCTAATAAATAATCAAGTTCGTCAAGGATGTCTACCACATGAATTATTCTATGCTAGCAATATATTTTATCGTTAATAACAAATTCATAAGTTTTGTCACCTACATATACATATGACATACATATGATACATATGGCATATACATATGACAAAAAATGCCACTTAGAAAAAAGTAGTTTTATATTTTTTTTGATATTTGGCGATTGTAATTATTTTTACTCACTTTATTTATTTGTAGCATTTAAAATTTAGCAACATTACTAAAAAATCCAAAAACTTTGAGTTGCGTTCATGACATTAAAAAAATACAATATTTTATAAGGCTAGTGCATATTTTTATTTAGTGTTAAGTGTTTAATTTCAGTTAATTTTCATTAACGTGTGGTTATAACAATTTTCATTCACTCACAACCCTTAAAATAGAAGTGTTAATACTCTCTGTGTGTTTAACCTTTCCAAGAAAACATCAACACTTTTTTCGAAAGGTACAGGAACTTGCAAAACCATCTCAGACTGGCCGTTAATTATTTCTAAGTTAAGACCAAACAAAAGCTCAAGTCATGCTTTTCTTATTAATTGGAAGTTTATACACTTTTGAAAATAAGCCATGCTATTTATAAAAGAAGAATTTTTAAATGTCATAGAATATTTAAACCGAAATTTTTATGATTACAAGTAGACTGTTGCTAGAAATATAAAACGAGGGTGAAAAGAAAATTCCAATATACATGCGCAAAACCGTGAGCGATTTTTCTCATAAATTATAAACGTTTATATTTTAATATATATAAATATTGAGAACGGTTAAAACTTTAATCGATTCTAATATTTGTGGATGCTTAATAACATTAAATGTACAGAATAGATTTAAGTAAAAGAATGCACAAAATCCATATTTTTGAGAAAGATTTTATTTTAAAATTGATATTTACTCATGTACATAAAGATTAAGGCACATTAATTAACTTTTTTCTTGAGTTATTTCTTATTATTTAAATAAATAAGTTTTATTGCTGTATTTTGGAAATACGAATTGTTTTATTGTAGTCTTCAGGTAAAGTTTGTTGAAAACTTAGTGTAAAATTTCAAATGTTTTTAAAGGAATAATTAATACTCAAACTTAGTGAGATTAATTCCAGGGGATACTTTTTTTAATTCATGATCAAAATTTAATAAGTTGATTTGTAATAAAAATTTTATATCATACTTTAAACTAATGTTTACACTATTAAGCTATTACAAAACGTTTGAGCGGAATGTTTTTTGATTTGCTCAGTCTATTTCATTTCAGTGAACAGTTTAAATTTGTAATGCTTAAACTATGTCAAAATGTCTAATGGCAAAACACTATATTATTCGTGATCTCTGTATTTTTTTTTAAATTTAATTGTCTATTGATTGAATTGGCATTTAATTGGTAGACCTCCATTATAACATTGCTATTTTTCACCGAATTTAATTGTCTGCAGCTAGTCCTGTTTTGTCCGTCTTTTCTCACCATAAAAAGGTTTCCGAGCTGAAAATAATGACGAAATTAAAATATTCTAATAACTAGCGTAGTATATCCCAAAAAATTAAAAAATATAATCATTCGGCGTATATGCAATATTTAAAACAATGTTAGCATAGTTAGGGTCAAATATCCTTCTAAGAATAAAAACTTATTACCTTAAAAAAATGTTTTACTACACTATGTTCCAGCACCAAACTTTCTTTTAATACTTTTAATTGAAACTTTTTTTATGAATCTTAAATGTATAACTTGTATGATTGGCGAAGCACAATAAGGTCAAAAGACGAAATGTCTATAAATTTTGGATCGTGCAAATAATATACAAAGTTGTTAAAAACGTTCTCAAATAACCCTATGTTTCCACATTAACAGACGTGTAGCCATTCGTGACGCGGCCTGTGAAAAGCTGATATGACGTCGGCTCATTTTTATCGCATAAAACGACGAAAACCCGCTCATAAGAATCTCACAAATAACATTTCTGATTGAATTGTTTATATTTTTATAAAAAAGAAACAAAGAGATCATCAGGAACAAAGTCAATAATAGACTTGACTGAATAATCAATAAACATGACTTCGAAGGGTATATTTAATTTATGCTAATGATACTGATAACATTATTATTATAATTGTAATACTCTCAGGCATATAACTATTGGGACTCTTAGAGAAATTGGTCACATCTTTTTACTTTATTTTAACATGTTAATTTATTTGGTACTTCAACAAAAACATTAAAAGTGAAAAGCCTTACTAATCTGACAATGGAAAATTATAAAAATTGAATCACTACAGTGGAAAGCTTATACTATCGTTAGCTGAATGCAGTAATTGCGAATATAATTTTTTTTCTGAGTATAAACTAAGCCATGAAGCTTTGAAATATTTCTGATATTATTTTCAGAATTCATGCGTGGCAGAGCTCATGTTTAATGAAAAAAATCACAATTATTTACAATAAACAAACTATTATATGTTTCTAAAATAATTGATGACCATTTTATTGACTGAAACCAATATATTTTGACTCTTTTATTAAAACCACAAAAATAAAATAAATATATTCATTGTGAAATGAGCTTAGCATTAATTTTTGCCAACACTATATTATTTTCTAAAAGTATAGTCGTTCAATTTAGTTTTTAAAGCTCGTGAATTTTATTTTTCATCGTTTTACAAATTAAAATATGATTTTGTCAAAGGATTATTTTTTGATGAATCTTTGAAAAAAAAAGCTTTCGCTGTTGTTTCAAATGATTTGTTAAAGTGATTTGTTTTATTTGTGAAATCACTCGGACAATGAAGTTCACTTAAATGTTATTGGTATTTTACTCTTAATTAAAAAAAATCAACAGTGCAGTGTTTGAAAGGATTTTAAATTTGGTGTAGATTGAATTATCAGTTTAACAACTCACCACAGCGAATATTAAAATGATCGTTAAAATTTGTTTGCAACTTAATAAAAACAAATTGTTTTCAAATAATAAGTGTAGAACTTTTTGAGTCTTGATCTAAGATGAGACTGAGAAATCTAACATACATACCGTACAATTTTATATAACAATTTTCCTTCAAATTCTTGGTTCATCATTTAAAGCTAATTATTTTTAATCACCATGTTAAAAATATGATGTGTATGAGTTGCTCATGCTTTTTCCAGTCTGCTCTAAAATGGTTATTAAAAAAATATATGTGTCACTTTTAACACCTTTCTACAGTTTTTTATAGGATTTTTCCCATTTTAATTCTTTGAATAAGAAATTTAATTACTAACACGATGAAAAAATAGCATTGTATTTTAGTTCTAAAACTTTTTTATAAGATATTGTTGATAGCTATTTCGGCTCGCGCCATCGTTGGAAGTTTTGTAGAACTAAAATATATTGCTATTTTCCCCCGTGTTATAATGTAGTTCTACCAAGTAAATGCCAATTCAATCAATAAAGCGAATTACGCATTTCCTACGAATGAATATAACGAAATATACATTTTTTTCAATAAAATATTTACTATTTAAAAAGAATGCTGTATATGTAATGTTTCATATAGTTTCTGAAACAACTTCTTTAGTAAGCAAAAAAGTGGAATGAAAAACTAGAGTTATTTAAGCTATTCAAAGACTAACAATAATGTTATCTTCTTTGATGAAGGTGTGTCAACTTTTATATTAGATAGATTAGTAGGCGTGTCAAAGAGGCTTGCAAAAGACTTAAAAGAGGCTTGTCTGGTTGGTATTAGCAAAGAAAATCACACCCTGAATTTAAAAGCCTACTTCGGTAGTGCGTATCTACCTTTAGCAAGATAACGCGTAGTCTCAAATGAGGTTTCTATTTAAATTTCATTGATGCTGTTTACGATAATATCAAAATAAGAGACGCTCTTTTTTACTGTTTTTTATTCAAACATATTTTTATATAAGCATCCGCATAAGAATGATTACAAAAATTATATGATGAGTGAAAAAGGGAAAGAAGAATGAATGCTTTTGACAGCTGTATTGTGATATATTGTAATATTATTGATTATAATATATAGCAAATAGGTAAAAATAGTACAGCTCTAAAGTTATATCCATAAGTCATCTATCTTACCTGGTTATTAATAAAGTATAAACTTAGCAATAGCTTTATAAATCCTTAAAAATAATAATTGGGAAAAAGTGTATGAAAAAGTTGTCTATACCAAAAAATTAAGAATAAACGAAAAATATACAAAACCTCTGTTTTGTTATAAATAAAATTAACATTTATATATATTATTGGGTATATATACTTGGGTGAAAAAATTGACAGAAGCTCTCTCTCTACTTATTAAGATCATTAAACTTTAGTATTCTGAAGTGGCACTTTTTACAAGTATATTTAAAATCCTAGGATAAACTTAATTTTTTTTTAGTTCTACAAAATTATTTTTAACAAATATAGTTGATAGCTATTTCGGCTCACGCCATCGTCAGAACTAGGTAGATAGAACTTAAATACATTGCTATTTTTTCACCGTGTTATAATGGAGTTCTACCAAGTGAATGCCAATTCAATCAATTAATATTTTTTTTGAATATTATTACAAAACTGAAATTTTCTCAGAGAAATTTATTTATTTAATTTTTTGATTCAAATTTTAAGTAAACGTGTATGTATAATATGTATCTATGGGTGTTATATTTGCATAAAAAAAGATACGTTTACATATATTATGCATGATTTAAATAGTATTTCAACATATTTGTGTTTATTATTCAAATGCTAAACGCTACCATCAAAAAGTGATAGTTGACACATAAACAGATATTATAAAAATATATTTTTGATCTTTTTAACTTAGAAATATGTATGGTGAAATATTCAGAGAGGAATTTTAAGTGTTATTATTTTTTTCATTACGTGGTTACTAAATTTAAAATCACACGTTCGTCCTGGTGGCGACGGAAAAAATTCAAATTAAATTTAACAACTTTTCAGACGCACGTTTTTTTAATAACACAACATTGAAATCTTATGACGGCTAAAGGAACATTCTTATGCTTGACTCCTAGTTTTTATAGAAGAAAAAGAATATTTTCACACTCTTCTTACAGAAAGGTAAGATGAATTTCATGTCAAAGATGTGGCTGTGACAAATTTATGCTATATATCTACCAACTTAGGTACTCGGGATAAACGCGCCAGGATAAATCTTATAATAATTTATTTTTAGAGATGCCGCGTCCTATGACTTAAGGTGATTTTATTTTCTACGCAATTTATTTATGTTTATTAATCTGATGAAATAAGTATGAGTCTAATTAATTAACTACATTTTTTCATTGAACTGTTTTTTTTAATCATTCCTAATTTGTACAATATATAACGTGTAGTCCGTACAAAATTTATCTCACCAGATATTAAACTAAATCAATTACTTGTTATACAAAAAGTCTTTTTCGCGAAATACGAAATAAATGATTGTTAATGTTGAAAATGAAATCATCAATGAGTCATTTAGTATAATTGATTTTACGTTTTATAATATAACTTTAATTGATATAAAACTCTGATTGGTGCAAAATTAGTAAAACCAGCATTTTTTAAAGTACTTTTAAGTGCACGGTGAAAAAATGGTAATGATTTTATTTCTACAAAATTATTTTTTAACAAATATAGTTGATAGCTATTTCGGCTCACCCATCGTCAGAACGAAGAACGTGAGCCGAAATAGCTATCAACTATATTTGTTAAAAACAATTTTGTAGATCTAAAATACATTGCTATTTTTTCACCGTGTTATAATGGAGTTCTACCAAGTGAATGCCAATTCAATCAATACTTTTTAGTGATTGTATGTTATATAAATGATAACATTTGATTACTTTTTCTTTTACATCTGTTAACTTTATGTGTATGGGGTTTCAAAAGTATTTATCACCTAGTCAGATAAAGCGAAAAAATATTTTCGTTAGCTTTTTGGCAAAAGAATAAATCGAAAGATGTAAGAAGGTATTCGACATGGTTGTAATAAACGTATATTGAATATATCCATAATCATAGAATTATGCATATTCGTTCCTTTGCCTGACAATATTCTATATGTGACATAAAAATGAAAAGTAGTGTATTTTGGTGTTATGATCGCCTCGAGATGATAGAGGCTGAGGAAAAACATGTTTACGATAATTTACCAAGTGAGATTTCTTGTTTGTTGAAATTGTCTACTTGTAAGGGAAAAAAGCCACTACGCAGTGCCTTCCAAAATCTAAACAGAAAAAGAAAAAGAATTGAAATGTGGGAATTCTCGAGATTTTAATCATTCGTATAAGACTATTTTCAATATAATACGATTCGATAAAAAAGGAAAAACTCACGTACTAGATTACATTATGGAAGTTAATTAGTTTTTTCAATCAAAAAAGTCGTATAATAAAAAGACAATACGTAACATTTTGGCAACCATTTTGTATGTAAATTTATGATACATAGGGAAATATTAAAAAAAAAATTAACTTAAAATTTTGAGCTTTTAAGTTATATATATATATATATATGTAAAATATATTAAATTTGTTTATTGTCTGTTTATATGTATATATATATATATATATATATATATATATATAAACAGTTATGACAGATATCATTATAAAATTTGTAAATATTAGCGTGAGTGAATATATAAAAATGCTCCGGCTTTTTTTACAAAATATTTATTAAAAGTTCAGAATAAATAAATTTTTATTATGGATCTTTATATGAAACACAACTTAATTATAAAATACTCCTATTATTTAATATAAAAAAAGGAAAAAATATGAACATTCTTCAATTATATTCAGAAACTGTTCATATAAAAATAAAAAATAAAAATAGCAAATACATAATTAGTCAATATTCATTATTGTAGTATGTTTGTGAATGTTATGTATTAAAGATTTACGGAGCTTTATAACGCTGAACTTACGAGCTTTGGTGAAAGCTTTTAGAGGATAAAGTAAGTGAGCCACTGAAATAAGGTTCCCGTCATTGGTTATACGAAGCGTCTTTTCATAAATATTTCATCAAGCTTTTGTTTGGTGAGCAAATGTGTGTTAAGGGGACGCTCTTGTATGTGCCCTTCTTTACTTTTTTGGTGTTATATTGAATGTTTAAATTGGCAATTGCATTACATGTCTAGCCGTTGAAATTTGCTTTATAAAGTCGGAGCTTTGAATTTATAAAATATACGCTAAAGGTCTTGCTATTTTAAATAAGTATAATAAATAGGATTCTTAAGGAACAAACTAATATATAATGTGTCGATCGCCATTGCTTAACCCTCTACAGGGGGCTATTTTGTGTCTGAAATAGACCATTTCCGTGCCATATGTAAACATATTGATAAAGCCGCCTTTTAAGTTTCATTTACAATTTTTAGATGTATTACGAGCAAGAAACAAGCTAGGTGGTTAAAACACAGGAGAAGATGTATTGTGTACCTTTTCTACACAGCTATATATAGATAAGCAAATATTCGCTTAAGTATAGTCTGACGATGGCGTAAGCCGAAATAGCTATCAACTATATCTTCAAAAAATATTTTGTAGAACTAAAATATATTGCTATTTTTTTCTCCGTGTTAAAATGGAGTTCTACCGAGTGAATGCCAATTCAATCAATAATTTGATGATATTGTTTTTATTGCCTTTTCTTTCGTATACTGTTTATTAGCAGCATTGGTTTAAAAATAGACTTAAACTTGAATACGTCATGTAATTTAATATAGATTATTCAAAAGAAACACAATTCAATAAATGTATTTTTTAAGCACTTTTTTTGCACACATAATAATATTTTTCAAGGTTTCAATACTATAGAAACCAGGTTATCATTTTTAATTGATTAAGCACAACTTAATTAACAATAATAAAACTAAACTAAAACTTAAATAACTTAAGCTTAATAAATTGTTACATTGTTATTTTTTTTACCGTATCTATTAATTTTCTTTGAGAAAAAAATGCAACGAAAACTATCAACACTATTAAAATTGGATTAATATATTTTGCATATCAATACATGTAACAATTGCTGTTGAATCGTTATCATTAAATGGGGTGTTGAAATTTATTGGTAATACATATTTTATTCTTGAAATATTTTCAATGTTATGGAAGAATTTTTTTGAGTGTTTTTTGAATTTGGTTTTAAAAGTTAAAAAATATTAGACTTAAACCGATAGTCATTTTGAAATTATACTGTCGCTACAAATTCAACAACAAATACAAATTAATACTAAGATTGGTTAATAATTCACAAGAATAACTATTAAAGAACTCGTAACTAAGTTAAAAGAAAATGTATTGTACCAAAAATACCAATAATTATTTTTGTTTCGTTGCTGGATTTGTATGGATAAGAACATGTATTATTTCACTTCAATAACAAAACCAAAGCATCGCCATAAAGTATGGAATACATATGCAAAAAACTCAAGTTGGAAGAAAAGCGGAAAATAGACGGAGAAACTTAAATGTGAAGTGAAATCGAACAATTTGAATCGTAAGCAGGGAAGTTATTTATTTAAAAGGCATGTTGACGAAAAAAGCCACACGAAAAGCAAAAAGCTACAAAGTGAAAATATTTCCTTTTTGGTTAACGAATGCAAAAAACGTATCGATGTTTATTGGCACGTGTATAAGAGATATATAGATTTTATTGCTGTGTTTTTAAAGATTTTTTTCACGTGCCAGCATTTGTCTATTTATTTCTTAAGATACGAAAAATTGCTTTACTTTTAACCTCGAGTGTTAGAAAAAACTCTGTAATTTATTTTTTAAATTAAATAAATACAGGATTTTATTCTCCGTATTGCTTAATTGAACAGGGTTATTATATTCATCATAGTTAAAATTTTTAAAACTTCTATACTTTACACATCCTGAAAATGTGTGGAAAAAAGTCACAACAAAATTACTTCAATTACTAAAAATAGGAGTGGAAGAGTAACGATTTATGATTTAATGTATTATAACAGAAGCTGTTTTGTTCAGAGAAATTGTAACCAATTTATAAGGATTTTAAGTTATAATTTAATTTTACTGAACATTGGAAATATTATAGCAATATTACCCTTTCCATAAATGTTGCAAAATCTTTACTAGGAAAAAATATGATAAAACGCAATTAATGAATTTGAAGCACGATTAAAAAAAAGTTAATAACAAAAGTCTGTTTTTAAATCAAGCAAAATATCAATTTGATTTTATTCTACAACGCTGACAAATGAAATAAATAATACTTGCTACGTATAATATTTAGAGGGAAATAAATTTAAAATCCGTTTGATACAATAACGTGTATTAAGTTTACTGAAAACTAATTTACCCTATTTTTATCAGTTATTTTATTGTTTTAACAATAATCTTATTTAGATTGATTGTATTTAATATAAAGGCATTTTTTATTACAAAATAAAAAGTGTGCTGTAGTTTGTATTTGGTTTTGCATTTCAAAAAAGCGGAGTTGGCAAATGGTAAAAACTAGAAACATATGTTCTACAGACAGAATTCAACTTTTTATTGACACAGTTAAGACGACCGGTTCAGAAAAAGGCAATGGCGATTTTCATATTGAGATTTTATTGTAACCGATTCTTCGATGTTTATTCTCGATACACGGACAAATAATCTTTGCCTTGGTCGATTGCTTACCTAACAAATCTTCGCCAAAATAATAAATAACTTTTAATAAACGTTATATTATATGTTTTTTTTATAATTTATTGATTTGAATGTATTTATATGAAATATTACAGTACTAATAAAGGCGTTAACGCCAAAAAACAAGAAAATTCCACAAAGTATCAAAAAATATTTAGAATGTGAAAAAGAAAAATATAGCTTCTCATTAAAAACGTAATATGGATGTTTTAAAATGCAGTTGTGATAATAAAATAATTAAATGCATTACAGACAGAAAACTTTAAAACATAGGCAAGTGATAATTGCATGGAAGCGAATATTTACGAAGTAAAAATACTACAGTGTAAATAAATACTACATAATTAATTCTCACGGATAATTTTTTCGGACAGTTGTATTCAAGAGGTGATTTTTTGAGAGTATTTTTTTCTCTCAGCTTTTTACATTATAGGAGACCTTTTTTTAATCTTTTATTAATCCTTAGAAGGCAAAACTGGTGCAAGCCACTTAAGTTGTTTTAAATTCAACTCAGATTACGACCGAGGATCACTGATGATATAATAAGTTTTATAAACAAAACACACCGTAAATGATTTTTTTATGAAAGGATTTTCCAATTGATAATAATCGAGTAGCCAGATATTTTATTAATATCTATTTTAAAATTATTTCATCAAAAACTCGTTTACGGTATGTATTGTTTATATAAATTATCATATTCAAATTGAGTGTTATTATAATTAAATCAATTGTTTTGGAAGTTTTATCAGATATATTTGTCATATATATCTAATCCGTAGGCCTGTGTTATTCTTTGTAGTGAATTCTTCTTGTATACAATCGATAAAAGCTTTAATATTAATTGTGCTTAATTTCTGTTGCATCGATTTGAAAGAAGACGTCAAAAGTCGAATTCCGGGTCGTTAGTAACAAAACATGTGAAATCTTACAATGTTCAACAATTTTTATATGTATTCTCAATTCGTTGTATGTAAGTTTACCCAAGAAATACGAAAATAATGTATATCTCTGTTGATGAATTGTTAGAAATTGAAGTGAATGACAGACACATAATATGTCCAAAGCTGAAGCCCATACTCCTTGAGTAGACTTGTAAGCGGACTTCATTTGATTAGGTCGGCTCAAATGTCGAAGTTGTACTGATCGAAACGCCACCCCATGTAATACAAACCTTCCGGGAAATTGTGCTAGGGTTGAAAAATGTTCTAACGGACGTTATACATATATTACCATATTAAACAGTTTCGTCGTCGGCTTTCTATTTTCCATTATATTTTAATGTCATGTATATCCATTCTTCTTTAGCCTTTCCAACTCTCTCCAATCCATTATGCCCATTGGTCTCAGAAAGATTTTTTTTGCCTTTCTCAAAGTTTGGTGTTATATTTTGTTTATTTTACAAACAATCATCATTTGAAGATTCTTGATGACACTTATGCTATGCATTTTATTGTATATTGTTTCAAAACTATTTGCGGAACGCATAAATTAGATTATTATCGATTTGATTATTTAAAATCTCAAATAAACAGTAGATTATTGTAAATTTTACTATTATTTTCAGTGCACTCAACGTCATTTTTTCTAAGTGAGAGTTTTAATTTTGTATTTAATAAGCATTTTGTGGGTAGACATAAGTTGTATATTTCCATAAAAAATAGCATAAAAATTTTCACTAAACATTAGAAGATTCAGAGATTATGATACAACTATTCTAATGATGGCAGAACTAAAACATATGACTTAAATAATAAAAACGTGGATTTATTATTAAAGAAATCATGCTTTTCTATCAAAACGTGACAGTTAACATCTAAAGAGTAAAACATATAAAACATTTATTTACATTATGACTGAAATAAAAAAATGTTAAATTTTAGGTACGTTAAAATAAAATATCTTATATTCAATATATTTTTTAAATTTAAATATCAACTGTTCTAAGTAACGGCTTTTATGGGATCTTATTGGTTTTTAAATTTTAAATAAATTTATCTTTAAAGTTATTAAGACTATTATAAAAGTTCATCTACTTAGTGATAATTTTGACAGTATTCAAAAATAGCTTAAATTGTAATTAAATTCTCCAGAAATATCTTGAAATAAATAACAGATTAAGTGTAATGTAGAATATTAATTTTCAACAAGACGTTAGTTAATGAAAACATATATTGTGTGAGCTCGTGCAACAATATTAGGCACGCTCTAGCCGTTAAATTATAAACTATTCATATAAACTATTACTAAATATGCATATACTTAATTAAACTGATACTTTAAGAGAAACAAACAATATGACAGTAAAACTAACTCGACATAAGCGATCAAGTTTCACGTATCGTGTTAATTAATGAAATAGTAGTTGAAAATATATATATTATCAACCATTGGTAATGAAATGTTTAATTCAAATTTTCACAACTTTTGAGAAGATTTATGATGAGAGTTAATTATAAATAACGAACATAATATTTATTGTATTTTGTGCCAAGAATTAATCAGCCAGTAAAAAGATAGTCAAATGCCAAAAAACGTTTTAAAAGATTTCTCAATAAAATATAATTCTATCAAAAAATACTTCCATTAAGTTGAAAATAAATATCTTGGCAGAAATTAAGACCAACGTAAGATTAATCTTTGCGGTCAGTAAACGTTAAAAGATTTTAAATAATAAAAACACATTTTTTAGTACTTATTTCCACAATATATTTTTTGATCAGGACCGGTTTCGCTCATCGCGAGCATTATCAACTGAATCAGTTGATAATGCTCGCGATGAGCGAAACCGGTCCTGATCAAAAAATATATTGTGGAAATAAGTACTAAAAAAATGTGTTTTTATTATTTAAAATATAATGCCTTTCCATCAAGAAGTGACAGTTAACACCTTAAAAGTGGTTAAAAGATTTTGTAAACAAATCATTTTTATGTAGAAAAATATCAGGTAAAACAAGCCCACGACATGACAATTTATTCAAGTGACTATAATATCAATATGTCATGTATGATATTTAGGAAGTAATAATCTTTTATCTTAAATACACAAGGCAGTTATCTACAGGCGTATTTACATTTTGTGATCACGTTTAAGTATGTTTTGTTTTAACAGTTTTTTGCTTCCTAGTTATGGTACCTTTAACGAACATTGTAAATATCTGGTGATAAAAGGAGCATTGACTTCTGGGCTGCGTAAGAGTGTATATAGCAACCCTGAATATGAGTAATATCGCATCTCAAAAAACTAATTTAGTTCTAGCCTTTGACCCATTCCATACACGTGGTACTATCATATGACATATTTTTACGGTAATAAGTTTGTACGTCGACCGACTATGAATAAAATTACGAAATTCAATATATTTGATGCGGCTCGACCGACTTTATAAGGCGAAGAAAGAAAAAACTTGATAAAATTTCATATCAAAGTGGACTGGGCAGCGCCGTTTGCGTTTTATATGTAAATATTTGAAAGAGGTTCAATCGTTAACTACAAAACAGATATAATATAATTTTTAAAACCGTTTTTAAAAAATTTTATCAATATATAAATAGTAAATTTATTCAGTGTTGCGAGAATATTAAAACAAAAATATGCGATAACATCACATTACGTATATTATAAACAAAAAATATCCTATGGTTCCTTTTGATGTAAAATCTATGCACGTCTTTTTGACTAAATTTAAGAATAAACCACTAAAGCTCCGATCAAATGTATTTTCAATGTTCGGTCTTATTGACTAAAACTTTTTTCACAAACGTCGATATTAATTGCGAATTAAATATTAGTTATTATCGAATTTGTTTAGCTTACACATTAATAACTTGAAAATTTTGAAGTTCAATGTTTACTCTGAAGAAGCTTTTTCAAATGTCAAATGTGTGTATTTTATAGCATCAAAACCAATTTTAGCCGAAAAAGTTTATTAAAAATATAATCATCGAAAAGCAATGTATTTTTTTTGATAATGTCAGTTCTTTACCCGCGTGATAGAATTCCTGAAGATGACGAAAGGTGAAACCCGGGTTGTAAGTGACAAAACATGTGAAATCGTACAAAGTTTGTAATAATTCAAAAAATAAATAAATAATATAAATACTTTTATATACTGTATGATTATTTTTTTTAATAATTTTTTTATATAATTTATAATTATTTCGACGGAATGTGCTTGATGGAACTTCGCACGGATGCAACAGAACTGACCAGTCAGTTCTGTTGCATCCGTGCGATGGAATACCTGAAGATGCCGAAGGGCGAAACCCGGGTCGTTTGTAATAAGACATGGAATGAAGATATGGAATCGTACAAAGTTGTAACAATTTAAATACTTTTCTGTTTTTTTAATTAAATATTTCTTTAGTTTGTTTGGTGAAGCAGCAAACCACGGACAATATTCGTATTGCGTTTGGTATTCAAATGATTATTGAATATTTATTTAATTAAAAAAATGTTTTACTAAATTCGCTACATAAAACACACAACAGAAATATTTTATTGTAACATATGTAGTATTAAAATGATATTTTGACGGTGGCGTGAGCCGAAACAGCTATCAACTATATCTTATAAATTTTTGTAGAACTGAAATTGCTATTTTTTCACCATGATATTTTAAAGAAGATTTTCGCCGAGTATTTTAATATGAACCGCCTAGTTTGAGATATTGAAGCTATTAAGGCGACTTGGTGGACAAATTTCGTAAAACAAGTGAGATTTTTCTTTGCTCTGTTCTATGGCAAAGGACATGAAATTTGTTGATACGAAGCCTTATATGGTTTTGGGTGTTTTACAGGAACCAAAATTTACGCGAAAAACTCTTATGTTATTTTTATATACGGTGTTCTAAAATGTGATCATTGATAAAAATCAACGATTCCTTAAATAAATAAAACATTCAACATTTTTGAATTTTGAAAAGGCTCAAAAACGGGCTCATTTAGACGTTTATTTGATATGAAAAGCTTTCAAAAACTATGAAACCACGGTTGATCACGAAGTTGCAGTTTTATTATAAATAGTAACATGAATTTATATAGATCATCATTTAATTGATTTAAAATATTACTCTTACAAAGGATTTTTTATTATACTTATAAATAAATAACAAACTGTTTTTTTTACCTCATATTAACTAAAATAATTATGTTAAATTAATATCATTTACACCAATTATTGTATTGCAAATTTTAAATGAACGAGCTTGATTGTTGAGAAGGGCACACTTATTTTACTTTAAGATATTGAATAAAACAAATAATTCAAATTTAATAGATTTAGCGACTTTAAACCTGGAATAGTTTTTTCGTTGTATTGAAAGTTTATTAAAAACTATAATGTATATAACCCAGTTTTACGAATAAAATACGACGTGAATAGTATTGTCTATTCGATATTTTATCAACATTGCAATACACATTCGATATGAAAAAAATTTGGATTTTTTCAACTCTAAGTTACTGATCAATAAAATAAAAAATTTATATATATCTTCGGAGAAAAACAGGTTGAAATCATAAATACTATCGAAATGTCTTTGTTTTGATATTGATTTTAAATTTTTATACAGTTATCACGCTATAAATGGTAAGAAAAACTGTTTGTGAAAATTAATACATCTGTAGAAAAGAATAAGCAACATGCAATTGATTTTTTTTTCAACAAGACTCATAAAATAGATATAAGTATTGGTTAATTTTTTTTTAATAAGTAGAGAACTAATAAATGCCAATTAATTGCAGTACCTATAAAAATTGTATATATATATTGCAGTTTAAGCTTTAAATTTATTATTATGTTGAAAAGTGTGTTTAGTACAAAAGCTTATATTTGTTGATCAAAGATAATAAACTGCTTGACCAGAAAACCTGCAAATGATTAAAAGGTTCAGTCGAATTTACAAAAAAATTGCTTGCACTTTATTGATCAAATTTTATTTATTAAATGATCAGTAAAATTGTTATTTTATGGGTCCCACAAACTTAGTGTTCAAATTTATTTTAATCTACAGATGTACTGAAATGGAATGGTGGAATAAAACAAAAATTAATAAACAGGATCATAGCAAAAAATAAGGTGATATTTAGGTCAGGGATGTTGTAATAATTTCCAATGATAAGGTATATGTTTGGTTTTCCATTAGAGCTTACTTTCTGATATTTCAGACACCATATACAAAGTAAATATTGACTTAGCATGTATTTCACGTATACCACTGTACATGTTTCCTTGATTTCGCGTTATACTATGAATGTCAAAAGGTTTCCAACTCTTCGCCTTTATTTACAATCATTCTCTTCGTTTTTTCTTGGAGTAAAATGTGTTTTTTTATTTAATAAAAGATTTTTTTGCTATACTTAAAAAACATTCAATAAGAAAATTTGTACTGAGCATGTGAACCACGTCTCATTTAACGTTTGCCATGCGTGACTTTTACGAAGAATTGCTTTTGATACTGAATTTAATAATATTTTCGTACGATACTTTAAAGTTTCAATAGAATTTTTATGATAGGTTCAATTTTGAATATCAAATGTGCAACAATATACGTCGTTTTTTTCAAGCTCATCAGCAATTTTTATTCCAATCTAACTAAGTCCAGAATTAAGCTTTCACGGCAATATAAAATTATTTTTAGTTAGCGTCAAAAATAAAATATCATTTCAAAAAAATTTTTGTTGGAGCCAAATAAATCATACGTAACTTACTATAAAGATTATGAAAAGAAAAAAAAACTCTTTAGTTTATTTTGTTACAAAAGATTTTTTCAAATGAAATTCTTAAATAATGAATTTGAAGTTTCACCAATAAATATTATTTATTTCCAAGAAAGTGCATACTAAACGAATATATGCATATCAATTTAATAACAAAAAAATTACGTTACTTTTAAATAATATTTTGATGTTTTACAGGGCTTTTATAATACGTGAGCTTATATAGCAATTAAACTTACTTAAAGTATCGTTTGAAAGCAAAAGTCGTAAGCAATCAATACCTTAATTTTAGAATTGTATACTTTTTTACTATAAATATCAACATAATTATAAAGCCACGCGTGTACACAATTTTTCAGTCTGGTGATAATGTTTATGCCTCCTTTAGAAATTGTAATATTATAATACACAAGGAAGTTGCTTTGAGAGATCTATTAACAGCCATGGAATTGATTGAGATTACTATTTACTCAAAAGGTTATTTAACATGTCAAAGGAAGATAACGTCGTAAATCACTTCCGCGTTTCTTTGTCAAAAAATGTTTCTTTACCATCACGGAAATTTCTTTATGATTGACGTTGATGTCATTGACCATAAAATGATTATTAAGCCAATTTCTTAACAAAAAAATACTCTATGGGGTCTATTTCCTGGTGCTTTGTAATGGCGCAGATTTGTTTATTTGTGTTCGCCGTGTGAATCGAACTGACTTTATCGAACAAATCAATATAAAGTTTTCAATAAGAAGTAGTTGGAACAAGACGAATGATAAAATATGGGTGAACCAAACGAAAATAAATATGCCTCTGATTTGGTAACTGCTTATCAAAAGCATAATATAATACACTTAACATCGAAAGAGCTTGGTATATTATTATGAAATTGAAGTTGAACTACACTAAAGCGGTCATCTGATTTGCATTAAAACTAGAGAAATTTACTTTTTTATGTTAAAATTGTTCGTTTAACGAAGAAATAATTTTCCATCGATAATATTTTGAAAATTAAAAATCACGATTTAATTGGTGAGGATTCGCTTTTTTATACGTGTATTAAAACACACAAATATTATTCAGGACCAAACTGATAAGGAAACATTTTTCTTTCGTTGTTAGTGAGTTTTGAAGGATTTTAAGCATTCAATTTGGAAACTTAAGTAACAAACTTTTGAGTAAAATATAAAAATTAATTTTGAAATTGAATGAATTCCATCATTTGTACATGTTTAGAGAATTATTATTTTGTTTTGAATAGATTTATATACAATACCATAAATCAAATTTCTGGAATTATATTTTATAGTCGACCCGCTACATTTGAGGTCTTCTTTTGAATTATACAATCTATACCTCATAAGCCACGTAATTAATTGCGTAATATTTTTACTAGTGTCTAAAAACTGAAAATAATAAAACATTTATTATTATGCGTTGCATGAATTGAGTCTCGAAAGTTGATGACACGTGCCAACTTTTATAAGTAACATAAATTTCAAAATAAGTTGAGAGCTTACATATCTATCAGAAGCTTAAAGCTTAAATGGTGATATGATCATGAGAGAGCTTTTAAAATATTATGGCTTATACTTATATCTTGAAAGATTATCCAGCCGAGGGATTAAAAATTATAATCAAATAAAAATAATCCTCTTTGTATAAGTATTAAGGTTAATAGAAATATTTTTATAATTTAACAACTTCAGTGAACACAAAATTAAATGGCTCTATAAGAACGAATTAATTTGTTATTTTTTCAATTAACTTTTTAAACACTTAAAAATATTGGATTTATGCTTGTTAAGAACCGTGCTGAGTGGTTGTTGTTTGTATATTTCTAGAAGATTAAAATATTGTTAACCTAGCTGAAAGGAAGTATGAACAACTTCTTGTTTCTCAGGTTTTCGCGCGTCAAAGTCTCGTATTTGATCGTAAAAATATATGAAGATATAATGCAAGCTGCCATAACAAAGCGTTGTCACATGTTGATGATGTGAAATTCATTGATATTAAAGTTTTAGCAAGTAGTTGAGCATTTAGTAGCCTACGATACTGCATTTTAGTAATACATTTAGTCAAAGGCAATATAAATATGACACTTGAAGACACAGAATGAAAACAATAAAAGAAATGGTTATTACTTAAAAATGAATCTTTTCTTTTGTTTTGAAGAAAAAAAGTGATTCCATTCAATATTATTTATTGCAAAATTTACAAACACTGTATATATTTTATGGTTCTTTGAATCAATTAAGAGTTTGTGTGCCTCATAAAAAACTTAAATTATCACAAATTAAATTATTAAGCAAACGACAGAGCACATATTTTTGCTTGCGTGATTATGAAATTGTCTTTTCTGCTATACTAAATAACGTCAGATATCATATCGATTCGAAGATATTCGTCTCGTCTCAATCAAGTGCAGAAAAGCGATGACCTATTCATACTCGATGACAACTAATTGCCACATGCTCAACCGATCCATTCTGACAGAACTGTTTTACAGGTGTGGTGAGTACGGTGATTTGAATTATTCATGAGTTCGTAGGTAAAGAATCAGCTACTTATTACGTAAAATATGAAAAAAACAATGTACCTGAGTAGACCTGGGTATATACTATACCTCAAGGAAGTTTGAGCCACGTTTATATTATCTAAATATCTACTGATTGTAGGTATTTGCAGTGAAAGGCTTCCAATTAACACTCATAAAAAATACTAGACATTGCAGGGGAACAGTTAATATTAGAGACACCGTAAGATGTCCATAATCATGGTTTTTTTAAATGCTTTCGTATAAAAACATACGGATAATATTCATAAATGTATTATATCTTTATAAAGTCTATAAAGTGGGGTAACAAATCGCTTTTGGTATGCTTATTTGGTAACCAAGGTTTCTAAGGTTGTTTTATTTAATTGGCATTTGAAAGATCCAATTTATATTCAAATTCGGTAATAAACTGAAACTTCCGTATCAAATTTTAAATTATTCTTTATTTTCAATAGGTTCGGTTATCGATTGCAGTAACGGCAATTGTCAATAAATTTCAATACGATCCTACGATAATAATAATATTCGTTGTAGGGGAGCATATTTCAAAAGCTTTACGGTTATTGCTATTGCCTAATGACGTTTATATGACCTGCAGAATGGGCGCCTGTCTTTTTTCAAATCATATTTTTCGGAAGAATTTGCCCACTCCGTAAAAATCGTGAGTAAAACTTACAGCACCAAAGCCTTTTCAAGCCTATTTATTATTTAAATGTCTTAACTGCTGTTGTTGGAAACAATAAGGCTTGTGAAAAATGAATTTTTCTTATTCTTGTGACGTGGATGCATTTTTCCTCAATCAACATACATAAAGTTAATGTCAAATACCGGAAGAAAAAATATTGAAAGTAAAATATTTGAAAAATAACAAATATATCATTAAAACCAATTTTAATTTATGTCGGGTGCGGTAAATATTTTACCTTTTTAAAACGACGAGACGTAAGTGATTGTATTATTATCAAATTAACAAAAATAAACAGTTTTGACTAAATCAAATTTGGGCAAACATACTCCCTGATAATCTAAATTATGATAGAGAAAGCTATTGGTATCTTTATGGTTCCGATTTCATTATAATTATATTTTTATGAAAGAAAGATTCTCTATATCACACAAAAATCTTTTTCTACGTCTGTATACTCCAAATGTTTAAATGTTGTTATAAAGTGCTCAGTGGCCTAAAAAATCATTTATGATTTTTTTTCGTACTTCCAGTGGAATGTCAATTTACGATTGAATAAATTTCTTCATAAAAAAAACTCTTTGTCTTTTGTCTTTAATGATTTTTTTAACTATGTTTTATGTCATATTATTAAAGATAAAAATTAGTGTTTCAATTCTCATATTTACAAGTAAAATTTCATTATGTATCGTACCACCTTAATTCACGACTAAACAAAATATTATCCAAAAACATTAACATTAACAAAAAGGCGGTCCTGAGTCTATGAGTAATTTTTAAGGCCGTTTGAGGTATTTTCCGTGGTCCTCTGCCAGCGTTTTTTACGATCGAAGCAATCGAAGGAAAAAACAACGCCTGGAATTTTTCAATTCGTTGCCCCGATTCGACTCTGTAATATTTTCATCGAGATTTAAGAGGTTTGTTATTGCGGGAAGAATGAACGATTCTAAACAGAAACAAAAGTTTTATTGCTTTCGGAATGCTGTCTTGAAATAGAGTATGAATGATTTTAGTATTTTACAGATGTATTATTTCTATTAAATCAAATACATACCAAACATGATTTTAACGCATATTAAATATGATCAATGTATGAATATATATATATATATATATATGTCATTAATTTTAAACTAAAATAAGATTTCTTACAATTTTTATTAAATAACAATAAAAATTATAGAGAGGATATTTTGCTTGAATAATACAAGATATTCAAAATACTGACAAATTAATACAACAATCACTGTATGGGTTAAATCAGCCAATAGATAAGTTACCTTAAATTGATAAACTGTTATATTTTTTTTCCTTTCATGATTTAGCAATTTTATTTGATTAAGTGAAAATAAAGTAGTGCTAAAGTTTCTTTTCTTTGTATTAGAAATCTGATAACGGTAACAATGGCGTTGTGCCAAAATAAACAAATGAGAATCGGTTGTATGTGTACATATAAATTTGATTTTTTTTTAAATAATAAAAACACATTTTTTAGTACTTATTTCCACAATATATTTTTTGATCACGACAGGTTTCGCTCATCGCGAGCATTATCAACTGATGAATCTCGCTCGCTGAAAGCTCGCGATGAGCGAAACCGGTCCTGATCAAAAAATATATTTAGGAAATAAGTACTAAAAAATGTGTTTTTATTATTTAAAATATCATGCCTTTCCATCAACAAGTGACAGTTAACATCTTAAAAGTGATATAAATTTGAATTATATTTGATATCCACCCAAATAAAATAAAGGCTTACATTCATAATGTTTTAAGATTACATTAATTGAGAATAAAAATTAATTTATGATATCGACTGAAGGTGCTTGATGGAATTTCAATATCAAATTTAAATTGTTACAACTTTGTACAATTCCACATATTTTGTCACTAACGACCTAGGTTTCGCCTTTCGGCATCTTCAGGCAATCTATCACACGGATGCAGTCAGTTTGGTTGCACCCGTATGATAGAATGCCTGAAGATGCCGAAAGGTGAAACCCGGGTCATTATTGAGAAAAAATTTGGAATCGTGCAATGTTGTAACAATTCAAATTTGATAAAAATTTAAGTAAGAAATACAGTACTCAGTAGACTGATACTACTGTATAAATATTAATCAGTTACATCTTATGTTTTTCATTTAATTTAAGGTAGGAGATAAATTGAAATAAAAGAAAATAATAAATACAATGTTTGGAGTGAACAAAAGAGAATAAAACGATATCAGCTACGCGCAAAACAAAATACAGCGGGTAAACAAAGGGTCTTCCTGGGGGATTTGAACCCAGTTATGTAGGTATTTGAGCGTACGGCTAGGGATACGTTAATCACTTGGCTACATAATTAATTGAATATATATTCCCAGTCATAAAATATATCGTTCATTTGATCAAGAGAGCATAACGTAAACTAAATTCACCGTGAACACAGTTTGAATGACACAATTGGAAATAAATAATATTTATATAATCCATTACTATATTTGATAGAAATTCGCTTAGCAAGAAGTAAATAAAGTTATAAAAGACCATTACGTTTGACTGTCTAAAATCTTTATTGCTGAAAAAAACACACAAGCTAAATTTGAATTGTTGAAACTTTCTACGATTTCACATTTTTCCGCACTTATGGCCCGTGTATCGCATTTTGGCAGATTCAGCCATTATATCACATGGATGGCAACAGAACTGACAATGTCGTTCCGGATTGTTAGTGACAAAACATATGGGATCGCACCAAATTTTAGCAAATAAAATTTGATATTCAAATTCCAGGCGATATCATAATTTAAGCCCAAATTTACTAATTGTTGTAAAAAGATACAAAAATAATTTAAAAAATATAAATATGGCATACTTGTAGCAGATGGGTATCCTCTTTTTGATTTGTTTTATGACTTTATGTTTTTACGGGTAAAATCACGTATAAATAAGAATTGCCGAAATAAATTGAACATCCGATCCATCAAAAGACATGAAATCAAATATGTGGTTGAATGAGTTTATTCAATTATCTATGGTAAAGTGTTAACATTTACTAATTCAAGTGGCACATCAATAGCTATTTGATGAAGACAACAATATTAGAATTTAAAATTAGAATATTGTATTTGGTGAATGATCATAGGTTATTTTATGCAAAAAGTATGTTAAAGAGTTATTTTGGGTTGAAGAAATAAAACACACATTTACTTAAATTTAACTGTATGGATTATGTTATATTTTAACCAAACGTGTCATTTTACTCAGCATATTGATATACTACTACTTTTATCTACTTATCATTACTTTATAACAAGATAAGTTCAGATCTGTCTCACGACGCCACGTTTTTGAGATCAGATGGGTTAGATATACGTTTTAAAAATATCATATTCCACGCATTTGAGCAATGTTCGTATATTAATTGAAAAAATCTGTTCGAATTGAGACGTAAACCAGTGAGATCCGTAAAGAAAGACAACAATGTCGACAATTGAACCAGAAACAAGCTCTTGCGAATTATATATGACAAATCTGTGTTTGCTCAATTTTGCGAACCTTCTACATTTATTATATACTTTCTTAAGTGCCGAACATAAAAATACACAAATAAAACGTTCATAGTAAAAAGAATGCAGTATACTATGTATAAAAAGTTTATGTTATACCAACATTTTATTCGATATCGAAATCAGATTTCTTTTAAGAATCAGATTTTATTATTTTATTGTGATCCTTGCGAATAAAATTTTATACGTAACGTTTTTTTACTATCAGCGATGACCGTCGTCACAAGTGCTTGATTGATTTTTCAAAGGAAAAAGCGTAGACAGGCTTCTGTTATGTCTACGCCGTAGAGTACTATCATTCAATATTTTAAATTATTTCCTTTTACTTTGGAAACGAGACGATAGAAAAAAATATGAAACATATGACAACTAACAGACGCGGTTAAAATCTAGTTGAAAATGAGCGCTGTTATTTTTAAGGGCTTTAAGAAATTCATTATAGTGAGTATAACTCGATATAAAATAAAATGAATGATTTTTGAAAATAATGAAAAATTACAACGTATGACGATATATTTAAAGTAAGAAAGATTTTTTTGTTTAAATTTATCCAATCAATCATAACAAAAGATATAATGTACTGGCTGATAGCAGAGAGGTAAGCGTTCTTGCCTTCAGTTGTTATGTTTGCAGGATCGAATCATACGGATATTTCATTTTTCAATCGTTATGTATGGATACCTGTAATATCTTAGTTAAGATATTTGCAACAAGAAGTTTTAATACTAGTCTTGATCCATAGTTATTCTCATTTCTATTTAAAAGTAATTCAAATATTTATCTTTAAAATATACAGTATTAAAGGTTACTTGGCTCATAATTTTTGATCAATATTTAGACTGGTAATCGAGCAGTATTTCATGATTTGAAGTGTGTATTTAAAATTAAATTTCCATTTCACCGTCATGTGGAATAATGATATGGCTTTATTATTCTTTCAGAATTGAAAATGTTTTGCACGCAAAGAAATATATCAGTTAAAACGTCTTCAAATATCAAAAGAGTTTAAATGTATATAATATTAACTGTAGCCATATAAAGGAAATTTTGCAAGACAGCATTCAAAAAAAGATCCTCCAATTTGTGTTTATGGGATAAACTCTAATTAAAAACGGTATTTTTTGTGCTCTTTGTGTATCACGAATTGCGTTCAATTGTTTTTATGTGAAATAGTTGCAAAACATAAGAAAATATTGTTTGTTTACTTTCATCTAAAATTCAGAAATCTGAAAAGATAACGAGGCTACACAATATTGACCAGTTGACTTAGGATTTCATATACGCAAACCAGACTTTGTTTGCTTTATAAATCTATATAGCGTGGAATTTACGTATGTATTAGATAAAATCAAAGAAAGAGCTTTTAATAGTTTTAAGCTTTAAATTATCTTTGAGTATATTTATAAATGATGGAATAATTATAGTTTGTGTTGTAGATTATAACTATTGTCAATGTTTTCTTAAATAGATTCCAATACCAAACAAGTATTTGTAAATTAGAGACATCAAACGCTCGTGATTTGCATGATATTAAATTGTTAAATTGCCATAGATTCAGTTTTGAGATTTCAGTAAATACTGTTAAAATATATATTGTTTGATAGTAAAATCAATATAACCCCGTACTTAACCAAGTCATTGTTGAACAAAAGGAAAGATGTTTTCACTGTTTAATTTTGCTGCCTGCGTAATTATTATTTCACGTTAATTATTAAATACACGTTAAAGCCATTTATTTGACGTGAACAGTTTATTTACGTTATATTTGATAACGCAAAAGGCTTTTAATATTTTACGCTTGTGATAAGAACTGTTTTTCAGAATATATATTTAATAAAAGTAATTACTTATCTATAACATAATATAATATGAAAAAAATAAATGTAAATTAAAATATATGTATCTCAGAATTTGAAGATAATTAACAGTAAATAAGCAAGCTGAACATATACTTTAGTTTAATTTCTTAAGGTATTGCGGTTATGAGATCGGACTTTTATTTTAATGATATGAGTGAATTTTTTTCATTACTTGGCTTCTCTTTACAATAATAAAATTAAATTATTTAAAGTACAAAAGAATGTATGACGTAAAAAGATTTTTTTCACATTAAGTACAAAAATGTCGGAATTTATTCACATTGTAGTCGTATAGGTTTATGATTTTTCACACCTCAAATCAAAAAAAAAACAACTAAATTACCAAAAGAGCAAAAATTAAATTCTCGTTGTCTTTTTCTATAATATTACTCAACAGTCTTAAAATGTTAAGTACTGAAATGTACTTAAAACAATAGAGATTAAAGCACAAATTTTTCTAGAAACATATCCAAAATGATTGACGGTAACATAACACAAAAGATGTAATATTTTATAATTTATTTTCCTAGAAAAAAATATATTTGCCATGATAATTAACTGGAATGGATAGCTTTATTGATACGTCTATCGGCCGGCGAGCGTTGAATTTCTTTAGTAATTAAGCGTATGGCCAACCATTGTGAAATGAGCGAAACACGCACGCCGTATGTCGACATTTCCCGCTTTTTATTCCCAGAACACAAAAGACGCATTAAGCTTTGTGCAGGACCACTCTTAGGAAAAAACAAAATTAATTTATTGGAAAACAGCACGAAGATGCTCCTTTGTTGAAAATGGTATAACAGAGTTACTAATAGTTAGCTTCTCGTAACATAATTATTACCACGCAGAGATCCTGAATTTTCTTTTAAAAGTTTGTCCGAAATAGTAAACATTACTTTTTAAGAGGAAACAATATAATACAGTATTTTTTATGAAGATTTCTTCTGCCAAATTAAACGAATATGCTTATTTGTTAAGATAATAAAGAAAAAAAATATTATATACTTTTTATTGCAATCTGAAAAATATTAATTTTATATATGTTATTTTAGTTCGCTTTAGTCTTCACTTAAAAAATATGAAAATCTTTTTATTTTGTTTTATTTAAGCGTCAAGTGTTGTCCGACGTTCGTGGTATATTTTCTGCATCCATCAGATCAAATCCTTGTACGAAAAGTGTCTTAAGTTTTTATTAGAATTATATGAAGTGGAATTTTTAACTGTGATGATAACATTTTTGTTTGAAAAAAGGTTAGGTAAAGCGAAAAGCAATCGCCATTTTTTCTGTTCAAAGAAAAAAATATTTACAAAAAAATCATAAATATTTTATTTCGTTACACTTTAACTAATGATGCCACTTCATAGTTTGGGCAACTTTTCAATGTCTTTTTGATAAAATTCAGGCACCGTGGAAACAAAAATTATCATCATTATTTAATTAATATATTTAATATAATATTTAGTTTGGCTGGTGTTTTTCAATTACAATTAATATCTATCCGTTAAGCACTAAAAAATGAATTTCAATCAGCTAACAGTTAAGTATATAAATTGAAATATGAATCGAATAAACAAACCCTGACAAATAAACTAAAAATTGTTGTTTGATGTTTATCTCATTGTTGAAAAATATTTCAGTGTGTTATGGTTTCGATTGTATCTAGTTCAGATCTGTTTTTACATGTCTTTATATACGCGCGAGCCCTTAATAAAACATCGTTTTCATTTGACTTTATTTGCGTTATGAGATTACGTAAATATTTGTCCCTGGCTATTATTAAAATTGATGGCCCTGTGTGGTATGGCCATTTGAAAACCCATACACAAGAATATTTTTTGTTTTACCTTTTCGTGTAAAGGTGAAACGAGTAGGTATTATATGTTTGTTACGTAAGCAGGCGAATAAAATAGTCAAAGCTTACTACAGGATTTTCACGTTTTTTTCGTTGTACTGGGACTGTTATAGGATACATTGATCCAATTTTATCCAATCGAAATTTTATATATTTTATTGTTCATGAAATAATTTTCTCGTATGTTGTGCGTAATTGATATTTGAAATAAAAAAGAAAATATAGGTTTTAAGGTTTCTTCAAGATTAGTCGCCTAAAACCATTTTTAATTGGTCACAAATAGTTGGTTTTGAAATTTTTTTTCTTCGAAAGAAGATTTATTTAGCTTTTGAATGACAATACATAATGTTTTTTTTATATGTGTTATACAAAATAAATAAAGTATAAATAAGAATCGGACTAAGTTGGTTATGGATTCGGAGTCGTAAAAAACGAGCGACTCTAACAACTTTTTTGATGAGATGATTTCGACAAAAATTCAATGAACATGAAGTAATTCTGATTTGAAGAGAATCGATGCCGATTTCACGAATAATTTCACATGCAATAAATAAACATTTAGCATGATAAATCTTTATTTATGCCTCTATAAAAATTAGCTATTTTCGAGATTGATTGGTTGATCATTAATTTAATACACAATCATAGGGAACCTGGTGAAGTTAAACTTTTTTAATCGGAGTCGTGTTGTTGGTCAATGGTAGAGAGGATGTCGATTTTTTTACGAATCTACAGCCCTGGTTAAATTAATGGAGAAATAAAAATATTCAAGTGTTTTAATGAGATCTGCCTGTTTATATGGTTTTATTGTCAATGAAAATATTGCCAGTTATTGCGGTTAATTTCTACACTCAATACGCCAGATGGCGTGTGTTCGTTAAAAGCGACTCTTTCAAATTCGGTTTCGTATTCTGTTTATATTTCTATATGCAGAAAGAAATGTAAAACAACCACAAATGAAGTCATTAAAAAACTAATATTAATAAAAAAATAATAATAAATAACTCTACATTTTTTTATTTTAAAAAACTAAAAAAAATATAATATACTACGTGCAAGAAATTAATTATTTGCTTAAGTAGACCATTCTATAAAATGCTTGAAATAAAAAACTGACTTAAAAATGGTGTTACACTTTTTCATTAACTTTATTCTAAACAATTACATTAATAAATATGCTACCTTCTGTTCTTTTTTACACTTGCTAAACCATAATATAAATTAGTTTATTTGTAATTTGAGTCCTATCAGTTGATAATTATTCGACGGTGAAAAACCGATCTTGTTCTTTAAATATGTTGTGGAAATAGTAATTAAATTTGTATTTTGACTAATTCTCCGATGACCAACGATTTTTGATACAATCGTTAGAGATCTTATGAAATTTTAATATGCTTGAAATATTGGAAACGTTTTTATTCAGTCCGCTTTACTTCATCGATTAGAAATGTCTACTAAAAACTATGCCGATGTTCTATTAAAACTGGTCACCGATGGTTAGTCTTCGGACCAGGACATCGAAGAAAAAAACAAATAAAAAACACTGGATGTATAATCATCCGCATCATATTGTACTATCTGACCTGTCGCGCGTTGTTGTGATCATATAGTAAGGAAATTCAAGGGAACTCTATGATAACAAACAATTTAATTGTTAAAAGTGTCGTTTTAATTCTAATTATTAACAGTTTGAGGGCGTGGCGGGGGGGGGGGTTGAGGAAGAAGTGGTATGCTGGAAACATTTGCGAGAGCGTATTCAAGACGCTTATAAAAGTTTTTTATTCATTCATATAAACATATAAAAGATTAAATTGTACATCGAATTTTTCTTTGGAGGTATGGTGGTATGGTGGTATAATTATAGAGTGTACTCTACAATTATTTTTTTAGTTTTATATTGATCGGATGAATGGTGAAGTAATGCATAAAGGACCAACACACACACACAAACACAAATATTGATTTATATATATATATGAATTTGACAATACTTGTCACATGTGAACTATCTGGACCAAGCTTTGGCATGTGCAACATAATGTGTTAGGCAAAAGTAAGAGCGTATAAGTTAAAAAAAATATGTTTACAGCAATGATAAGGAACTGTCATTGTTCCAAACAATGTGAGACTATTTTAGACAATTTACATTTTTTTCAAAAAACAATAAATAATATAACTTTACTTACTACCACAAATAATTTATTTATTCTTTAGTAACCGACTAAATCTACTTCATTTTATTTTTTATTTAATTAATAATCTTTCAGCGCAGTAAAGGCTTTCTTTCATGTTTATCTGAGAAATATTTATATATAACGTCATTTGCTTATCTGCCATTAATATTAAAAGTCAAAATTAAACTTTATTTTAATGTAGAAGTGTGTTTTTTTATGCCACAAAGAAGTATTTAAAAACATTTAACGAGTTGTAATATTTTATAATTTTTTTAAGGAAACATTTTGTTCATTCATAATTACATATGATAAGTAGAATATCATTTTTTTTAACCTCAGTAGTATGTTGATTTAAATTTTCGATTAGTAAACTCATCAATTGTGCTTTGATTATTGCAAACGAATGTTAAAATGTCTTTTTAAAAGAACAAACATATTTTTGAATCGAGCTTAAAACTGAATTTGCTATCGAAAAAATTATGAAAGAATGCAAAATTAAATTTCACAATGACAATTTTTTGAAATGTGTTTGTATGTTAGGAACTATATATCTTTCAGAATGTTAATTTAGTTTTATTAAAGGACCTGAAACCTTTTCCAGGAAAAAAAATATGTTCATTATCTTTTTAATATAATATAAAAAATCACCGAATAAATGTTACTTAATGCTCTAACTTCCTATTTCAAAAAGAAAGTGAATGAATCAACGTACATTTTATGTTCAAGTGGTTATCTTCTCTGGTTGTTATTATTATGTAATATAATATTAAAATATTATTTGTCGAGCTTTGAATAATACGTGTAGGTTGAAAGTTTCTTCGATGCATTCATAGTCTACACAAAGGTAATATGATAACAAAGTCTTTGTATGAGTGATGAAATGGTAACTGGTTAATACAATATAGTCTAACATTTCATACATAGAAAGCGTACGAAATATAATAATAATAAAAATAATTTTTTAAAGAGTGAATTAGTGGTGATTATTGTTGTTATCAAATTCAGGAGCACACTAGCGGTAATAATTTATTTCAAAATTAATGGAAACATTTTCATTGAAAATTTCTTCAATATAAGACTGTCAATGTATCGGACCGTCATAAAAAACCAATATAAAGAACAGGAAACATATCAATGCATAAAAATTCTAATACATCCAAGTAGGAGCATTCTTACAAATCGTCCGCAATATTTCGTAACAAAGGAGTCCCAATCTATCGGTCTGTCCAATTTCTAAGACCGAACAAAAAGGGAGAAAAAACTGTGTTTAGTTTTATTTGACATAAATACCAATCTCTCCAAATTGGGGTACATATTTATAGAACTAGAATAAATCTTTTCAACTAGAAGCCATAAAATCTCTTACGCATCGTTTCGGGTTCTGTCCTGACAACGGAGGCTGTGGCGCAGGCGTCGGTGTGTTTTCACCCTCCCTTCTGATTTAGGAAAAAGCCCAATGTCTTTCAGTAGAGCGCCGCGACGCCCACTGTGCGTGACGCCTGGTTCAATGTTTTTTAGCGACGCGCATTTACCAAAAACACAGTGCTATTCTAAAAGCTCTTTTAATTAAGGTTTTTAAGTGCTTAAAAGTGTATTTTTTAATAATGAGAATTGACATTAATTAAATAGACAACTTATAAACAATTTGAGATTGAAAGTTTTTATTGAACAATATTGAAATATAATCACAACTATTACATACATCCGTATTTAATATACTTATTTTTGTTTCTTATAAGGAGTTAGTCGCTTTATTTTAATTGATAATTATGTATCATGTGAGTTTATAAACTTTTAATGAAAAGGATACAATCACCCCCACCCAAAGAATCTACAGGTAATATTTTTGTGAAATATTATTTAAAAAAAATTTCTAACAATCACAACAAAAAAAATATTGATAATAACAAAATAATGTTTCTTTAGCAAAGTACCAAATTTTTGCAAAGCATGATTTAAATCAAAACCATGTTTTCTTCCTTATATAATATTCTTTCAATATAATTAAAAATTACTATTAGACACAAATTTTTATTCACAAAAAGGTGAAAGCATTAATAAAACATAATTATTTACTGTTCAAAGATAGCATTTTTCATATACAAACTTTAACAGCTTGTAGAGAAAAAATAAGCCTGTAACAGTTAATGGACAATAATAATGATGATTTATTTTTATTCAGTGTATCCTTGTGTAAATTAAGCAAACCAGGCAATTTTCACATTATAATATTTTTTATACACACTATAATTCGATATAAGACATATTTCTATGAAAATAGAATTTTTCGATTGATTAATTCTTTTAACTGGATATTTCCTTTAATATTTTTGAATAAAATAGCATGAAACTGTGTTTTCTTAAAAAAATAAGAAGAATTTTGACAAATGAAAAAAATGTTTTCAATAGTGTTGCGAAGTTATAATAATCATAAAATGCTTTATTTATTTTTTCTTGTGATTAATACACTAAATCACTCACATAATAGGTGTTTTAAATAACGGATGGACTACAACAAGCTGTGTGTAGTAAAATTCTTGACAACTTTTCGTTACTTGACATACGGTCAAAGCTGTTAGAATTTGGTTTTTTTTTTCATGAGAGATTGGATTCTGTGACATTACAAATGAAAGTAAGAAAATGTTTTGTTTACTGTGTATCGACTAATCGACTGAAATTAATTAATTATATTTATTTTAAAAACAGTTAGATGAATTAACAAAGTTTTTTTAAGTAAAAATAGTCGTGATGACTCATCAATAAAACAGAAAAAGAATTCCATAACGGAATTTCGTACTGTGTTTTTTTTATAATTTAAATTTTTACTGGTTTTAGTAAGCAAAATGGTCTCATATATTCATTGATTATATTTTCAAATTATTTGACTTTAGATATTAAATTTATCTAATATTTTTTGTGTTAGATAATTTTTCAATATAATAAAAAATAAAATTATCTGCTACCACAGCGTAACTAACGAGTGAAGAACGGTAACATTTACAAGACCGAACCTTTTGTCGACTGTCTCCCGTCGTTAGCTTTGGTCATAATGCTCACTGGATCGAATCTCACCACAAACTTTAATTATATACTATTTATTCTGATGTATTAATTTTCTTTCATATAACTTATTGTATTATATTTCTACATTTTGTTTCAATTCAAATATATGACGTAGCTTAACCGTGGAGATAGTCACGTCAAAACATAGCTCTGTATTTTTATACATTTTATTTTCTTATATAAATTTTACAAATTAATAACTATTATCTATCATAAATTGCTTATAGTTTGAAAATATTTATACAATTTGAGGACAGATATATTATAGTGGGCAATTTTTCTTTACATTTATTAAACAATGGGAGGTATCAAAACACTTCATCAAAATTTTACAAAACCAGTTATGCAGTAGTAAATCTGATGATTTAATAACAATATGTTCACGAAAAAATCCATCATAATTTTCCTTTCTAATTAAACACAAACAGCACGCTTAAGGAGTTTAAACGCATTTTTATCATTTTGCGAGATCTAGCTATCAAACGTTTAAGAAAATCCTTGTTGATTTTTTGCTTTGATATTTTAAGCATAATTATGAGCGAGTTTTACAAAAAAAAAAAATTTGCCCAAATAAATATATTCATGACTTTTCTTGATTGTTTCATCAACTTTGTGTATCTGGGAGGAAATTAAAAAATTTTTGTCACTGAAGATAATGTCTACTATTATGTGAGAAAATTGTAAGGATCACCTAAGTCTGACTTAAGATATTATGTAAATATTTGTCAGTTAATCTTGAAATTATATGGCCAAGTGGACGCCGTAACGGAAAAAAACGAAAACCTTTATAATCTTCTATTTTGTATTCATTTATGCGTTTTTGTAAGATGTTACTTAATACAGTCAAAGGATAATTATTTTTGATAACACTTTGAGAACTCGGCATTAAATATTTAAAATTTATTGAGTTTTTCACTTGTCAATATTTAAATTACAGTTGGTCCTAATTCATTCTCTTCCCTTCATTTTTAAGAGAATGATATACATGTATTTAGATGTTAAAACCAGTACATGATATTAGATTTCTGACTGTTATCGTCTCAAGAGTTGAAACGGCTGATTGAAGACTAATTATGTTATTTTCTCAAAACTATAACACATGAGCCTTTTTCAAATATTATTTAAACAATTCAACTAATAGTCAGGACCACTTTCGTTCATAGTGATCATTATCAACTAATCAATTGATAATGCAAGCAAGCCTATAGATATAAAAAAATGGGTTGATAGTAAGCTGGTATACAAAACCAAAGATTCAAGAACTAAGAAAACAATTTACAGTAAGTCATATACCTACATTGGAAGTAAATTAATTGAAAATTTAAATATTAGCAATTTGTATAATTATGCTTGTTTTTAACTTCGTTGATAATGCTTGCGATGAGCGAAATCGGTCCTGATTATAATTTTAAGACGTGACAGTTCACACTTCAAAAGTGTTAGCACTATTAAATCTTTTGTGTAAACGCTACTTTTTGTTTAAAAATATTGCTTGATTTATCCTACACAATCGTCATAACATCTTTTAACTCTAATATACTATAGTTTTTGAATTATTCGTTGCTAGAATAGCCTTATTCGAGGTCAGAAGAGATTGGATTAGAAACGTCGCGAAAACAATACTATTTATATATAGTATTTCGTAGATTTATTTTATCAAGCTCAACAAAATTCAAATCTACAAAGATTGAATCTTAATAAATCGTTGTTTGAACAATAATTTTCAAGTAATATAAACGCAGTAACACTTATTAACGGAGTAGGTCGGTAATCAACTTTTTTTTACTCACAAAAGTCGTATAGTATGATAAAGAATATTTGTTACCCTATTGGCATCAACAAATTATTACAAACATGAAATTAAAGAGAGTTCATATTAAAATAATATCAATTAACAGTTTGAAAAATATTTAGTTTTTGTTACAAAAATTGATGTGTTTCATGCAGACACTGATTCTTGGTTACCCTGCTTTGCATACGCCCTAATGATTTTCTGACTGAGCACATCACAATGTAATTGACACTTATTCCTGAACGTGTTTTGTTTCAAACGAGGAGAAGCTCAAATATATAATTTTGAAACACGAATATCAGTTTCACGCATTTTACAGTTCATATAACCGTGAAATTTATTTATTCATTTGACATATCTTTTGATTGAATAAATATACGTCATGTCTGAAGACTGTTAACATACGTTGCGTTTGAATGCTTACTTTGCCTTTTATAAATCCAAGTGATCTTGATATATTCATTTCATTGATTATACCAAATTAATTATACTTTGTAATTTATTAAAGTAACAACAAAGCCGTAGAGATGTCGCATGCAGAAATTTTAATTGAATTCAATAAGCTGTCAAATTTGTGTTGGGAGTTAGACTGTTTTAAGTAATGCATTTAATTTAAAAACTTTTGCAGAATTTATCTTAATATGTACAAATAATACCATTTTAAAATGACATTATGATTTAAACTACGTTAGAAACTATATTGAAACGGTTTGTTGTGTACACACATGAAAAACAATAATTTTACTAGATTTTCATTTTAGCAACCGGACGACTGATCATCCATTTGAAAGTTTGAATACATTGAAAATGTTTCTTAAGGACAGGAAAGCAAAACAATCATTATATAATTTTCTTAAAAATTTAACCATTCGGTTTGTCATGTATTATATTAACTATCGTATGCTACCATGAATAATATGAAGTTTCTGAAAATGACTTAATTTTTGATTGTAGTTGTAAAACTATTTGTAATATTATTTATGGCATGTTAAGACTGTTATGGGTTTCTACATATTTGACTGCAGCATTCATATTAACATTTTATTGGTTTGTCTATTATTTAAATATGAATTATTTTTATGATGCAAACAATTCGATGATATAATATAAAAGAAATTTTGTGTTCCAATCCAAACAAAACTTTGCTTAAAATTGGCCTTAAGTAGAATGATTGACTGACTGTTTTTTTTCAAACCTAATTTTCCTATTTCTACACATTGCAAAAAAAAAGTTTAATGGGTGATTCGTATAAACACCAATGAGAAACTAAAAATAAAAATGATATATGCATACTTTTTGATAATACTTTGCTTTAAGTCACAACGCAAAAAAAAAACAATTTATATAAAGCACCTAGCTCAAACATGTAACAATAAACATTCTAGAGATATTACCTCCGCTGTTTTTTCAAAGTTTTGTAATCTCATTGTGACCTTCAAACAAAGGCTTTTTCTCGTGTATAGATAGGAAGTTGCCGTGTGACAATTTTACTTTACATGGTGTAAAATTGGTCTTTCAGGAATATTCCCGGGAAAGCATTGCACGCACAACGAATATAGATTAGTATTCGTCGTACATACAAAACGGTACGCCTCCGAAAAAATTGCCTGAAAATTTGCTTGTAAACGAAGGTGCGTTGTAAGGTGGCAGTGATGTTCAATTTATTCTTTGCAAAAAAATTCTTATGAAAATTTCTGTACTGTGAAAGGTTTTTTTTTACACATTTTTTATTTACTTCTATGAAGATTAAATTATAATATTTTATAAAATAATGCATTGTTAACTAGAGGCTTTGCTAACGATGCATTAATAGTTTCCATTGAAAGTTAAAAGAACGCTTGTGTAAAGTAAGTCCTTAATTTTATTACTCAGATTGGTTTATTTCCTTTTTACGAAATTTCTATCTGATGCCTTAAGTGGCAGGGTGAAAGAAAGGTATTAAAAACTAAATTTATTCTTTTATAGCGCCACCCCATTCGCCTTAGTTCTTTAAAGATATAATTCCAGTGACCAATTTCAATATACATATTTCATAAAAATAAACATACAATCTATACAATATATCAGTATAAGACACGAAAAACAAAAGGAAAAATCGATTGATATATCAAAAGAAACTTTTATTGTATTTTTTTATTTGTAATTACGTAAGAAGAGATGATACAATTTTTTTTTTATTTTGCAGCTTTAGTGAAATTTAAATGGTCTGCAGTTATAATATTCGAATACATATCGTAGATTGTCATCAGCAATATGTATTCGAATATTAATAAGAAATATAGATTTAACACGGTGAAAAAATAGCAACTAGTTCTGACGATGGCGTAAGCCGAAATAGCTATCAATTATATTTTTTAAAAATAATTTTGTAGATCTAAAATACATTGCTATTTTTTCACCGTGTTATAATGGAGTTCTACCAAGTGAATGCCAATTAAATCAATAAATATAGATTTTGTTTCAAAACTTATTTGTTAGAAACAGAGAGTGTGCTAGTGACATTTTTGATTTTCCATTTGATGCATAACACAAAATATTGGAAACAGCTGCAGTAAAAACTACTAGTAAAACCCGACCAAGTCGAAGCAAAAGACTTATCAGTAAATTGAATTGGCTTTTCACGTCACTGATTTTATGTGAAATTGTATTCTAGAAAACTCGAGCCATTTATAAATCGTTTTTCCCACACGGTAAAGTGTTTACAGAAGGAAACCGGATAATAGTTTGACGTAGCGCAGTATGATTCTGTCAAAATCTCCGGAAAAACTAACGTTAATAACTATTTCAAATTTTATGGCGTAGAGGAAAATAAGTAAAAGGCTGTAGTGGGCTTTTTCTTTCACCTATTATACAATATTTATGTTTACATAAATATATATTTAACATTTTCAAACATTACCAAATACCTACTTGCATGTTGGAAAGTTCCGAAAATTGAATTGACAAAAAAGTAACACAGATTAGAATATAATATTGTAGTACAATTGTGTTAAATTTTAGATCATGAATTTTAATAAATTTTATGAAAAGAAAAACTACTCATTGATTTTCGTATAAAGTTGTATATTTTGCTTATAAGTGTATATGTAGAAATCTTTATTCATTCCTATATGTATGATAGTTTTATTTCACGTTAATTTTGAAAATGATTCAAATAATTCAGAATGTATACATACTTGTATTTATAAAAACAACTTGATAAAAATTTCTGGCTGAATTCACCAAATTTTTTTAAAAAACATCTTTTGTTTTCACGCTATCTTTGTAGTATTTTGTTAATAACAGTCAATTAGCAAATCAAAATTATGTATTGCAGAACTTTGATTTAAACATTCATATTTTCCCACTGTGAAAGACAAAAAGAGACTGATTGATATGCAAATACAATAGTTAATAACGTAAGTAAGTAACGATTGAAAATATTGCAATGAAATTTTTCACTCCTTTTTTATTTTTCATTGCAAGTGAAAGTTGATAAAAATAATCTAGTTGATTGCCAAGCTTAATTTTAAATATACATCCTTCAAAAGTAGTATAATCATAGAAATAAAACAAACATAAAACATTGAAATGATTCGTAAATTTTAATATACAGGCATAGTAGTAAATATTTCTAGTCTAAGATATAAAAAAATTGAAACGAAACTTTTTATAATTTTTCCCGTCAAGTTTATGTATGCTTTATAATATTAAGCTCAGTATAAAATTTTATATGATTTTTTTTTGTATTCGTTCCATATTTGATATCTTTATGTGCTTGCAACATGAATATACGTTACAAATAATATTGTTATAACAATTTTCGATAAAAAAATATTTTTCTAATAATGACGGTTCCATTGCACGCAACATTTAAATAGTGCAATTACAAATCATTAAAAAACCAAAGGAAATACCTTAACTATTCACAATAATTGAAAAAATAAATAATGTACTCTTTTTATTTTCAATATTAGAGATAAAAAGTACTGATTAATATAACAATATTTAATAAGAGAATATATTTTTAAAAATATTTTATAAACAGTTTGTGTTAAAATTCTTTATCTTCACTTTATTCATATAATGTAAAAAGTACACCTTATACCGAATGGCCAGTACATATTTTTCAGCTTGACATTTGTTAAAGTTCGGTTGAGTGATTTTTCCGCACAACGGTACTATAATATATATACGTATAATTTATGTACATTTCTATTCAATACTATAATATATTTTCTGCATTAAGTGTTATGCCACCTGTACATGAATGAAAAAAAACTTTTCAAATATTAAAATATAGGCAAATAACTTGAAATTTGACGTATTTTTCCTTTAGTCAAAGATATCTTTTAGTGATTTTTGTTATTTTCTTTGTAGTTGCTCATTCATATTTATAAAAATATATAACCTTTTATATGATAGATTAATTAATGCATTGGCATTTTTTCGAAAAAACTCGATTCGACAAGGCAAAAGGCGCTAATGAACAATTTGTATTCTATTGTGGATATTGCGTTGCTAATCAAATTTTACTTCACTTAATATGTTCTTGCTTATATAATGTAAAAAACACGCGAGTTAACGGTATTTTGTAATTATAATTGCTTGAATATTTATATTTATTTTCTGCAACATTAATTTGAAAAAATCATAAGGATATTAAAATAACATTAAGCTACTTTTTTAATAATAATTGTTTTTTGAATGTACAGTATATAATGGCCGTTTTCTGCTTAAAATATTACCTTCACAAAATTACTATTTAGTTAGTAGGAAAAAATGTAGAGGTACACATATGATGTATTCAATTGTTGATAAGAGACAGTAAACTTTTAAAAAATAAAAGAAAGCTATCATCGGTTGGAAAAGATTCTTTGGAATTTAAACATATGCTGGTTCTCAATTAACTGTTGAATTTTTTTTATTCATTAAACGCAGTTATTTTAACCTTAGTTGTTAATAAAATAATCATTTTCAGTATTTTTGGATAGAAAAAAACACTATTCATAATTATTATGGCTTAAATAGTTAATTTTTATCGATTTAATTTCACCATATTTCGATCAATTCATATTTTAGTTTTTTTTTTTTTTTTGTAAAATGAGTATTTGAAAAGGTCAAACGAAAAATTAAAAAAGACGGTTTCTCAGTAAAAATGTCACTTTGCACATTCCCGTGCTATGAATGGCTGTAAAATGAAAATACAGCGTAAACTGTGCTTAAAAAATAATGCTGCTATTTTGATAAAGAGCCTTTCATTTCCCCGTAAAAAGAATCTACTCTATAAATAAAAATGCTTTCAGGTAGCGTGGTAAAGAACTTTCGTGTAATGAAAGATAATTAAATTTTCTTCGCTGAGATAAAATGCAAATAAACACACATGTACGTATACCATTGTGGGATATCATAGATTTGTTATAATCGTCTGGGTTTGAAAACCTACCCACGTAAAACGCTCATAAATACATGTTAATAATATAGATAATGCTTGTAGTAAAGAACCGGTTAAAATCATTATATTATAAACTCTAAAGGCAAAACTTCTTGAAAATGAATAAAATATATGGAAAATTTCAGTTTTGGGAAAAAACCCTATAATCGATATTTCTTTAAAATTTGTAAAGGTCAGAATCTTTCTGAGAAAACATTTATTGTTATAAAATTATTCTTATAAATCACGAAGAATTATAAAAGGAGAAGAAATTTACTGAAAATGAATCCTTGTTAAATGGCGTTTTATATATATTTCCGTATTAAAAGTTTGAGAAATATCTTTCAAAAGACGCCCACCTACATAATACAGTTTATTTAAACGATAACGTAAAAATATTTGCTCTCTTTTTTTTCTACTCAATTATAACAAGAAATCAAAATTCAATGTCGAAATCCTTTCATTTATTCGAGATTTTTGTTTTGTAATAGAGCACATATTTTAAATTACATGTTTAATTTTCTTTATCAGTAGCTTAACGCATTTATTTTATTGTATTTGTCCTTTTTATGTGATCTAAGCACACGTTAGTAAATAAGTATCATGTATTTTATATACTTCTTAATAAATTAAGTAGGTAATTAAGTTCTAAATGTTCAAATATATTGTAGTAATACAGCAATGCTTGATAATATTTATCAATATAACAGATCAAGAACCTGATACGAACCTCTAAATATGTGTGTTGTTGAAGTAGAACTATCTCTATATATATTGTATATTATGGAAAATTAATAAAATCTACAGAGTTATCATTTGAAACTCAACAATATAACATTTTTTCTGAAATCAGTTAAAAACATTTGGCTATTTTATGTTAAAAAATCATTATTCAATAGTTTTTTAAGAGTAATAAAATTGTATGATATCGACTGAAAGTGCTTGATGAAATTTCAATATCAAATTTGAATAACAAAAAAAGCCCATTTATCTTTTAACCTGTTGAGTAGTGAGTTATTTTTCTACGGAATTAGTTTTTTGGTTGATTTTAAATATTTTTTTTTACACTTCTTATCAAATTATGTGTTTTTTTTTGGTTCAATCTAGAAAGAATATTTATTATTATATCATATAGTAAATAAAGTTGTACAATTGAGAAATGCATAGTACTAAATGTAAATAAATTTATTCTCTATGAATTTTCTAGAAACCATTACGTTGGTTTGAACCTAAAACAATAATTGCAGTCTGAGTTAACATAGTTCGATATTGACACTGATTCCTAGAAAGAAAGCGGTTGAACAGAAAGTAAATTTTATGATACATGATTAAAAGTATAATTTCTTTGAATTTTTTTTTCGTAAAATTCTTTTATTAAAAAATGTAAGTCCGACTGCTTAAAATTATTGACAGATATGTGCAGCATGAATATCTGAAAAAATTATAATAATTCAACAAAAACTACAGAACTTGCAATTAATAAAAGACATCACAATATTTGGACGTACATGTACGGCCATACTCATCAAAGGGTTAATATTAGTTCATTGATATTTGTTGAAAACCCTTTCAAGAATGACTCATTAACAAGATAGTTAATGAAAATTATCGCAGACAATTGTGTTAATTATTAGAGAGATCAATATTAATAATTTTTTTTTAGGTGTAATTTACTGCTTGACTTGGGGTAAGTGTTTTCCTGTAATTAAAAACTTTAGTATATATACGATGCTAACTGTTTGTTTGATATCAGTAATGTTGCATCCGTGTGATAAATGCCTGAAGATGCCGAAAGGCGAAACCCATGTCGTTATTGACAACAATTCAAATTTAATAACATTTATGAAAGTCATTAACAAAATCAGCGTCGCACCGTCATAAAGGATATTCATAATATTTCAGATGGTTGCATATGGTTGCAACATAGTTTAAGCAAAGCTCTGAATATGAAAAAATCTCATAATCTATATAACATTCTAGATTGGTCTTGAAGATTATTTTTTTATTTTTACAACTAACGAATTAGCAAACTGTACTTAAAATATATGCTAATTGATTGAGTGAATTTTAGTTGATAATTTTTATATTACAAATAATGATTCACACTGGAATTTATTAATTAGTAATGCACTTATTTCTCTCATAAAAATGATTTGCGAGAAAAAATATTGTGTAGCTCGTAAGCTTTTTGATGTTTATTTTAGAAAGCAACATGTTAAATGTATGTTTTTTGCAAGGATAACCTTATAAGCTTAAAAAACGCTCCAAATGGGTTTAATGGAGCGATTGATTTCAGATAACTTCCGTCCGTCCTTAGTTCAGGTAAAGGGGTCTAATACTAGAATCGAAGCTTATCTTAGAGCTCAGTCCCAAAAATTTTACGAAGCGGTGATTCAAAGCCTTTGAAATATCAAAAGCTGTGTTTTAGATTGTTATTTTATGACGTCGCAGCTGGTTTTCGAAACGAAATCATAATAAAATATGACAATTTGTGTTGAAAAACTCGGATATAATACACTTTAAAAATATTGAAATGTAGAAACGAAGAATATTTTATGAGAATTTTTTATTGCATAGCATGTCCAATATTCTTCTCCAAGAAACATAAAAGGAAGAAATGAAATTTAGTGTAATATAATTGTTAGGGTTGACAGCATTCATTTTGTTTTTAATCGAGCGAAAATAGTATTGAATGGCTTAAAAATATAATAGTTTGCGATATTTTGTGCAACTAAATCAGTTATCTATTGAACTACATATAATTTACGTGCAGTGAAAGAATATTATTATAAAATATCAATTAAAAAAATAAAAATTGAAAATGCTCATCAAGCATAACCTCTGATAAATGCTCAATGAAAAATATTTTATTATTATAATTATTGTGCCGGGATTATTTTTTTAAGCAAATAACCAGTTTTGTATTGAACATTTTAATTATCTACTGCAATTGATTATTTAATATCCTTTTTTTAAGTGACTTTTTCTTTAAATAAAATTTATGCCATTACATAAAATTAATATTATTAGACAAAAGCATTTGCATATAATCTGTATTATTTGGTTTGTGTTACTATTTTTTACACTTACATCACGTATAAACATATTCTGAGAGTTGCATTTTATACAGTGCACAAAAGCGATGGCCAACCGATTGAATTAATTTATGATATCGACTGAAGGTGCTTGATGGAATTTCAGTATCAAAATTGAATTAAGGATGCCTAAAGGCGAAACCCGAGTCGTAAATGACAAAACATGTGAAATCGTATAAAATCGTATTAATTCAAATTTGATTGAATTAAATAAGATCTGTATAGAATTCCCGATAAATCTATTTGCTTAAAATATTTTTTAATGAAAGGTCAGATATCAAAAAAATATTTTTAAAATATCATTATATTTACACAATAATAAAATTTTCACTTAAATGGATGTTTTTTACGATAAGTACTATGTAATTACATCCATTTAGCCTAATTTAGGCCGCTTATTATTTTAATATTGGTTTAATGTGACCAAAGTAAATGTATTTCACCTTCACTTTGTTAGCATATTTGACCCTACTTTCAAAATTTTAATCCTCGTTTTTAAAACCTTTTTATTTAAAATAAATTGTTAAAATATCCTCGTTTTATAAAACGTTTTTATTTATTAATTGTTTAAATTGTTAAAATAGCAGAGAAGAGTGGTGTTTTTTCTCAATAATTTACTTATTTTACAAAAACTTTCAATCAATATATAATCAGTCACAACAACCAACTTTTTCCCCAAACAGGTGCAACGACAAAGTTTTTTTTTTAATTTACGCATACTTTTCTCGATAATGATTTTTCGGAAAACTCGTCATCTTTTAAAAACTTTATCTTTTTATTTTTAAATGCATGGTATGGATATAAAAGCTTTGGTTGAAAAAATTTATTCTTGAGTTAAAAAAAAAGAAAAGTACATTTTAAAGAAGTGTATAAAATTAAAATAAGTACTTGAAACGAAAAATCTTAGTTATCATGGCCATACCGATAAAGAAATGATTTAGTTATCTACATATATATATATACTTTGATGATTAAACATGTACATTAAAAACCTTAGGACACATCTTATTTCAAGTAGCTGAAAAACAAATGAATAGTTGAAAAGAGTTCTAATATAAATGTTCATCACCGATCAAATCTTTCGTTATTTAAAAATAAAAAACACACACTAAATATATTATATGAAAATATTGAGTATTTTATGATATAGATTAACTACACTGGTGTCTTTGAGTTTATTAATATTCAAGTCAAGCATATTAAATCTCTTCGTTATCAAAAATCATAATTAAATAAAAAATATAAACGCATTTATATGTTATCTATCTGTTAACACTTAAATACAGTGTATGTACTGTACAATACGTGGTTGTGAACAAAGCTATCTATGAAGTGTTTAAATTACTTTTTAAGATACGTATTATTGTAATTAAATGTCGTTGACAGTTAAAAGTGATTACAGACTGAAATCAGATAATATTTAAGCATGGTAATATTCAGATGTAAATGAATAAACATTTTATGATATCGACTGAAGGTGCTTGATGGAACTTCAATATTAAATTTGAATTGTTAAAAATTTGTTCGATTTCATATGTCTTATCTTATTTGTCAGTTCTGTTGCATCCGCGCGATGGAATACCTGAAGATGCCGAAGGGCGAAACCCGGGTCGTTTGTGATAAGACATGGAATCGTACAAAGTTTTAACAATTAAAATTTGAATAAACATTTGTTCATCATACTACTAATATAAACTCAATTGATTGGGATCAGTTTTTCACAAAACCAAAAATGCTTGAATTAGAATCAAAATGTCTAAATCATTGATAAAGCGTATGTGACGAACATTTTCGATGGTGCATCAGATGAAAATTTGAAAATTATTGAAAAAAAAAAATTTGGAATTCCGGAACACGAAACATATTTTTATTTTAAAATATACTTTCAACCTGACTTCAGAACAACACTTAAAATACAAGGCTGGGTATTAAAATATTTAATTCATGTCGTGTTTAACATTTTTTATGAAAGTATAATACCCAAAGCATTTTTTTATGTTAGTAACAAAGATGTTGTCTTGAGTGTTTTCAAAATAATACAAACGTTTAAGGGTTTGTATTATTACAAGAAATAGCAGAAAAATATTATAAAAACAAACCTACAAGCTATACTTAAATATAACTGAGTAAGCTAAATATCCCCAAGTTGCAGTTTGGGAAGCCCCATCATGAGGGAAGCGAGAATAAAATACCACCCAAAGTACAATAACAGATCCCTTAACCCTTAAAGGGTTGTTAAGTAGGAAAACTGTAATCCCCAAATCACCCCCTGGGATCTGATGCTGAAATTTGAAGACGCTGTTTAACTTAGTTTCATATTATATTATGTAGTAATAATATTATTATTTGCATATTTTGGTGAAATAAATTATGTCACTGTTATCATTACGTTCACGATTGTACAATTTGATAAAAAATTATAATAATATAAAATATTTATGAAATATTGTGATTTTTTCATGTCCACTTAAAGACAATGGATCCATAAAAACCATTTTATTCATAACAAACACAAAGTAACAGAGACATGTTTTTTTTAGAGAAAACCACAATTTTAAGCTCATACAAAGTAAACTTAAATAAAAGATTTGTCTATTGTAAAAGCTATCATCCGTCTCGTTTTTTATTGACAGCTATTTTTCAAAAACTCGATTGATTTTAAATGAAAAATAATGTGAAGAAATGTATTACTTGCTTGGGTTTTATTGTTAGGTATATGCGTGTAATAAATTGTGGTGAGCACACTCGCCATGTAATAAATAAAATCAAAATCGTTTTTCTAGATAAAAAAAATAGTGTAAGTATATTGCAATTCGATAAATTATTTTGTTATTGCAATAATAAATTAAAATTATAAAGTTCCAAAATATTATATGTGAATCTACTATTTTACAACATTCCATTCAAATCCAAAGCAAGAGGAAATTTAAACGAAAACTTATAGAAAAATAAAGAAAGATATATTTTATTAGTACAAAAAAAAAGAGAAAATATCATTTGAAGTTTTGGATCTTCATAACTTTTATTTATTATTTTAATAGAAAAATAATTTAGCGAATCAAAATACTATGAAATGGATTACATAATGTAGGAAAAAAGCATTTGAATTGTTAAAATTTTGTACATTTGTAGTAGTTCTGTCACAAACGGTTTAAATTCAACCTTATGGCATCGTATAGACACATTAATTTACAAACATAGCTTTTGCTTTATTTTGAATCTATTTATTTATGTTCTTTCCATGTTTTTAAATTCAGTTGATTTTTATAATATTTTTGTTCCTAATTTTTATACAGTTTTGTTTTATTAAGTCTTTATTATTATTCTCGAAAATCCAAATGTTTTCTGACCTTAATATATACTGATAAAATTTTTGATTGTTGTTTTACAACATTTTTATGTAAATAATGCCTAAATAAATTATTTCAAAGAATGTTTGAACAGTTAAATGGCTGAAGGACTACAATTCTTTGTACCGGGTCGTTGATAAGCAATGGCAGAGTTAAATAATGAGACTGCGAGAGGAAGCCGAGAAAGAAATTAAAGTAACAGTAGGGAAAGAAACGACCAGGAACAAAAAGAGAAAATGCGTCCTTTAGAATAATTATACACTGGGCATTAGGGTGGAGTGGAACTGTTTAATTGAATTTAAGGGATAATCACCATAATCATCACAAACATACGCTCCAAATTTGTTTTAATCTCTAAAGTTTTTGAATCCTCGAGATACGAATGCAGTATCCTTTATTATTTTACATAACGATCATTCCGTTTTATAACATAGTAATACAAATACAAAAACTCTGTGACCCAGAAAAACACGTAAGATACAAATATTTATTTCACTCGATAATAATTTGTATGATAGTTTTACACCGTTGAGAAATCCTAATCTTTTTTTAACAATACAAAATAAATATCTCAAATGCTATTGTCAAATACACGGAAAGAAGAATTGATACAATATCATTTGTGAAAACTGATCAATTTTACAAGACAACGTGTCTTTCATAATAATTATTTTAATTAATTATATAGTTTCAATTTAAATAGGCTATTTTTGAATGGGAAAGAAAATAGTTCACATATGGAATTTATAAATATAACTCTCAAATATGCAAAAAACTAATTCATTAAAAAAAATCAATTGTATTATGTCGGTTATACAACTTACTCTTCAATTATAAAAAGAAAGTAAAAGCATAAGGCTATCGTCGCAAAAAAAATAATTTAACAATCACAGTCAATTTTTTTAAAAAATAACAAAAGTTCAACTGCTGAATACAATGGAATGATTTTTTCTTAGATGACACAATTTTTTTTATATAATAGTTTCTGTTTTGAATAAATATCATATATGGTGCATTATATCTTTATTCGTAGGCTGAATATATTGTTTTAAAATACTAAAATCAAAGATCCGCCCCTTTATTTAACCGGAAGTTCTTCGTTTAAAAGGAGAGTAATTACATTTGACAACGCGTTCTGATAAAAAAAGAAACTGAGAAGCCTTAAGATTTTTTATCTCAGTTGAATTGGGATGTATTTTATCATTAATTAAATTCAAGAACTTAATTAAGACTTAAAAAAACACAGACAGCGCGTAAAATAATAAATATTTAATCTGTCCTTTATTGAGAGTATTAGATATCGACTTAGTAGTTCTTCAGTTGTCAGTTATAAACACTCATTTGTTTAGAGAAATTGCTCATTTTGAATATGAAAAAAAATGCATAATTATTTTATCACAAAAAAATATCATCTGATCATAAAAAGGTATAATTTCGTTCAACCAGCTATATAATATACTAAGTAAATGTTTTTTTTATCAAACATTTAGCACATAATGTTTCCGCTGATGATATACATACCGAGCATTTTTGTATATACAATTATCTCACCAAGTTAGTTGGTATTTGATTTCAATTAGGTATTTGAAAAGTTCATAAAGAAATAAAAAAGCTGAATTTCAATTAATTGCTTTTTGAATGAAATGTTTGAATATATCAATTTACAAGACCAGTTGAATATTATGATTCTACTTTTGAAACAAACATTATGTTCAATATAGTATTTCGAAAGAAAAATATATCATATATAGCAGACTTATCAAATAAACATTTGGTAGTGGTGTTAAAAGCTCAAAGCTCACAGTGTTTTTAATAATGAATTGAATTTTGGTGAATTCGTGTACTTTTAACAAGCATCGTATAAAAAAGAAAACTTTTATTTTTTTCACGTAAGTTATAATAGTTTAATATACTGATCTCGAATCCTCTGTAATTATTCGTGTATTTCTGTTTCAATTACATGGCAACAAGCCTGCAGCATCGTAAATCAACTCAAAATCTACCCCTGATTCCCATCTCATACGAGATAACTCAATCTAATAATTGAATTGGTCGTTTCTCAAAGGCAGCAATAATCTATTTTAGGGAAAGATCGTAATTTATATGGCCTGAATTTATCCATTGTTATCTCGTGTTATTTATGTTTACCTTAAATTATCAATAATAAACTACAGACTATTTTTGTTTTTCTGACATTATTATTACAATGTTAAACTTGCTGATACCATATTATAATGCTTATTATAATAAATACGTTTCGTTGGAAATGATGAAACAATTTTTGACATATAACGTTTTCTTTTACGTTAATTTTATATTTGTTATATCAATCATTGAGTTACGATATAGTTTCATTTTATCACTTTTTGAACTAATCATTATATTTTATTAAATGTTGTTTTATTAAAAAAAATTAAGTCATGGCTTTAAGTAACAGTAAAAAATCATCAAGTATAAAATAAATGGTTCAAATATCAAATCAGAAAAAAAAATATCTCTTTTACAAATTAATTGGTGAGAACTTTTTAAAGAGAAATTTGTACATACATATAATCACAAATAAGTCAAATTGAAATTTATTGTATGTACCAAATAAAATTAGTTGAACAGATGTTCTGATATCTCGTTAACGGAAATATCACATGGAGAATTTGACGACCAATCAATTAATTAATTAATTAAACAAATTACGAACGATTTTTTAATTTATAATCAGGACCGGATTTGCTTATTACAAGTATTACAAGTATTGGTAGAACACAAATAACAAAGTAATTTATATTAAAATTTGAGTTGATAGTAAAAATGAATAACCAAATTATTACACGGTGAAAAAATAGCAATGTATTTTAGTTCTACAAAATTATTTTTAACAAATATAGTTGATAGCTATTTCGGCTCACGCCATCGTCAGAACTATGGCGTGAGCCGAATAGCTATCAACTATATTTGTTAAAAATAATTTTGTAGAACTAAAATACATTGCTATTTTTTCACCGTGTTATAATGGAGTTCTACCAAGTGAATGCCAATTCAATCAATAAACCAAATTATTAATTAAAATTTTTGATAATGAATTGAAATTAAAGGTGATTCAAACACTAACATTATATGTATTTTGTAATGGAATAAATAATTAATTTGGTCAACAAACAGCGTAGAAACAAGTTAAATAAAGTTATTTCTCGTAAAGAAATGTATCACAATTTCAAAAATAAAGATATGATTATAATTGAAAAATCTTATTGGAAAGCAATAACTTAAAGTTATCATTTCTTATGAGTTGAGTAAAAAATTTATTTGTTGTATTTTTAAAAATAATAAATAAACTTATAATATTATGTATTATAAATATTATTCAGGCAACACTCATGGACGTTCTCTTTTTGCGTGGACATGGATTTTGTAGGTTTTTTTTATTAATTTATTTATAGGTAAAATTTTCTGTCGTATTCACATGTCTCTATTACTGTTGTTTTTTGTATTAGAATGTTTCATTCGTGTGAAAAAATTACGCCGTTTTTATAATGTTGGAAAAATATTATATATCGAAAAGTAATTGCTTTCCTTTTCCGTCCTTATATAAACATTTTTTTGGTACCTGCCAGCAAACCGAATAAACAAATAGAAAATTTTCTAATGGAATTATTCAAAGTGATAATTTAAATTGTAATAAATCAAAAGTTATAAAGTTTATATTGAAGTTGATTGAAAAAAAGAGTGCATGTTATATATCATTATAAATGAAAATTAATAGCTTGAAAACGATTATCATTTTTTGTTAATTCAATTGGCAACAGTCAGCCACAAGAAATGTGTAATATTACTCAAATAATATAACAAAAGTAATGTTATTTATCATAGAGCAAAATAATGATAACGACTTAATTTACTCACTAATTAACAAAGTTTATTTCACCGTTTTAATTGACGTAAATAATTAGAGTTCCGCTCAAAATAATACGCCTATATTTCATACAACTAAAAATGTTCGTTTCAAACTATTTGCTTCATTAAATTTTCAAATAAATTTTAAAAAATTCTCTAATACTATAAATTCTGTTAAAAATATAATTAATTCAATGTTGTTTTAAACATAAATACATATTACACATTTAAAACGTTGATTTTTTTTTGCTGTAGAATATATATATTTTGAGACGGTAAAAAATAATTTTGAGTACATAATTTTACCACATGAGTGCTAAATACCATGGTGATATTTAAAAATGTTTTAAACACAATCGTTAAAGCTGAATTTTTGAGCTTAAACGCTTACGGCCAAGCTGTAATAGAATTATTGTATTTGCCTGAGAAAAACATCATTGCAATTCTGTATGGGAGCGTAAATGTGAGAAATAATTTTCTTTTTTCTGTCTTGTCAGGCAATTTAAAAACCAGTTCAAAGTTTTCTTTCGAGGCTTCTAATGCTAGCCAGACAGTGTTTATTTTTATTTTAACTTTGTGAAAAAAGTCTCAAAGAAGTCAAACTCGTTATATTTCTTAGAAGAAATCAAAAAATTCTATATAGCAATACATATAAAAGCAATCAAATATTTTCTCAGTAAAAATTAAGCATTAAAAACAGTATTGATTGATAAATGGAAGCGAAATATTTACTGATTGAATTTTTATCAACGGTTGAACTGACAATTCATACATTGATTATTCGATATTTTTTTTTTTCATAAACAATGTGTGATATTTTTATCACTCATCGTCATAAAAACCTTTTATAGAAAAAGGTATGGCTAGGTATGAAATTTAACCAATCAATATGACCGTGTATGGAAAACTAACATAAATGACAAATTTCGCTAAAAATATCACAAATCTCTCAAAGAAATTTAAAAATCTAATCGTTTGAAAAATTTGTTGAACGTGTCAGTATTAACATATTAAAACAATTGCAAAAGCGACCTAAGAATGTTGGCCTGACAATCTGACAGAGTCATGCATCGTTTTGGTATTCAGCAAATGGCCGAGGCGACTATTTAATCTGAAATAATCTCACAGTAAATTCCTTATTTGATATTGACATCGAATGCACAGAATCTTAATTGTGTTGAGCCTCTACAATAAACAACAAACAATTGAGAAATTCAGGCTTTTAAATTAAAAATTATAATTAAACGTTTTGTCGTCTCACGTATTAAAAATTATGTTGACAATAAGCCTTAGACTATTTTCTAGTCGGTAATAATTTTATGAAATCAAAATATTGAAAAATATTTTAAGAAATGTAAAAAAATACACATTTTTTTCAAACTTTTTTAAGTAGTGAATGTCTTGTAATACAACCAGTTAAATTTAAACTGTTTATAAGGTATCATTTAGCCTATGCAAAATGGTAAGTATGGCTAATTTTCCATTGTATTTAATTTCCTAAAATCTAAATCTCTTTTATGTTCTACTTTTCCATAAATTTGATGAATCAATTTTCTTATATGTCTGACGATTATACACATATTTGTATTCATTTTGAAGACACTGAAGCTACAGTCATAAATAACAAAGAGTAATAGTTAATATTATTTTTTCATAATTGACCAATTCAATTATGCAGAACACCAATTTACTGAAAATTCCATCGTCATTTAATATTCATTGTTCAAGATTAATTTTATCCACCATTTATTCCACCCCTTAAACGGTGAATATTAAAATTAAGATATTTTAAAATTTAATCTCGAGCAAAAGGGTATTAATATTTTAACCTTTTCCTTTTTGATTATGTACATACATGTTGGTTTATAATTTCTCTTGAATTAGATTAAAGTCCCAAAATACGCGTGATTAGTTTTCCGAAATGTTATATTCATGGGTTTTATAAAGACATCTAGAGTAAAAAACAACACTTCGCTAAAATTAAAATGCCAGTTACAGATTCGAAATGTTGTTTCAATCGAAAGTAAAACATATTTGCTTACCCAAACAATGATTTTTATGTGTGAGAAGTATTTTATAGAATTTATGATTAATATATATATAAATATAGAATTTTAAATTTTCGTTTCATAAAAAAATTATAATGCTCGACGTAAACAATTTCAATTTTAAGTTAATTGTGTCCCGTATTTAAAGTATGTTAAAAAATCTGTAACTCTTAGTAAAAGCTTAAGTTTTTTTACTGAAAATGTTTAGTATGATATATTATTATCAGTATTAAAAGCAAAAAAATATGGTTAATGGTTGATAGATAAAAAAAAAACTTCGTTTGAGCATAGCTATTTTTACGATGGTCACAAAACCTGGCTTAGTTTTACAAGAAAAAAGTCTTTATTTAAAATTTTCTGACTAAGTTTTATAACAAGTTCAGGTTGATAATAACATCAGACATTCCAGACTGCATTTTTATCAAAATAAACGATTTTTATTAACTCAGTGAGATTTTTGTATTATTACGATTAAAAGCTTTTGCCTCAAATCTTCAAACTAAAATGTTACAAAAAAAAATATTTTATACACCAATAACCAAGCAATTATTAAAAAACACTTTTCGAAAATATATAATATGATAGATACATCTATTTAGTTTTACATCTATTTGTTTTATTAGATACTTTCTTATTACAAAATAATAATAGCGAAACAAATGTAATGTGGTTAGGACAATATGAATATTTTTTCGAAAAGATTTTTACTGACGGCATACTATATTTAATTCCTTTTATTACATTTCCATGACTTTATTAATAAAAAATTTTCAATCATCTAATTTTTTACTTAAAAAAATATTTTTGTTCGATTTCAAAATTTTATTTGATGTAAAACACTCTAAACTATAACGAAGATTGTTTACCAAAGTCTAATTTTTGATTTTTATTGGAATCCGTATATTAAACGCCTGAGTATAATTTGATCATAGAAAAATTGAAAAAAAACAATCTCATGATTAGCAATCGGATTTTTTTTGGTTTTTTCCAATGTAAATTCAATAAAAACTTACATCGTTAAATAACGAATATAAACTTCACTCGCTCATCATCTTCAATAGACTTTCTATAGAAACACTAGATTGTTTTACAGACAGCCAATTCACCAGGCTTTTCTTAGAAGATAAAATCAATATCGATATAAAACTGTTACACGAACAGCAATGTCAAAACTTCAAGTTCAATAAAATGGGTCAGACTCGTCTGAAACTATAACTTAGTACTTATATAGTTTAAAAAACAAAAATTAAAATAACTCTGTATTTGTTAGGTGAATGAAAAAATAATTCAATCTGGTTTAAAATTAAACAAAAGTCATTATTAATATCAGGCAACATTTGGATAAAGGTTTTTATTTATGAAAGAGTGGCGCTTTTACTTTTTGAGTGAAAACGACCAGTCTCGATTTAATTTGACGAGTTGAACTGTCATTAAAGTAAGCTAAGGCGATTGAAGGACTACCTCTCATAAAACTTAAAAAGCTGCTCTTTTGCGTATACCTCTTTTTTGGTTAAATGATTGTTGAGACAGTTCGTCACCAATATATATATATTTGCTTCTTATTCAAAGGATTTTCTTTGTTGATTTTTGTCAGAAACTTTCTGGTAACGTTAAAAAGTTTGCATTCAATAGAAATGACTAGTTTTTTTTTTGAATAATTTCTCATACGTGGATTTAAAAACTACTGATTAGTGATACATATATCTTAAATAATTGAACTTTTACAGCATTTCTATAAAACATAAAATAAATACACAGAGTCATGTTTTCATATATTTGAATAAATCCTGTCAATAACTTGATGTGAATGTTGAATAATGTCACCACCACCGGTCATAAAATGTCAAATGAATTATTGTAATAGAAAAAATACATATTCAATTATTATACTTTTTTTCACCAATATTACGTACATTAATGATTTTTAAGTAGACCGTTTTGTTTTGAACGGTATTTATGTTATATAACATTATTTTAACAAGAAAATATGTTATCACGGAATATTTTTGAAAGCTTATTTCCTACATAAACGAACTAAAGAATATAAAAAGGCTGATAAAAAAGTTTTTTGAGTCAGTGATCGAGTGGGAATTGTACTTAGTTTCTGTTACTGTGAGTTTGATCCGAAATCTTCGTATTTTGCATATTTATAAATTAATATTTACGTTTCCGTTCAATAAAATGGATGTTCGTGAGCTATAAAGTTTTTAAAGCTATTTGATCCCTTAAATGGAGTATACTTATGAGGCAATACGCCAAGCACTGTTCTGTAAGAACTTATGTTGAATCAATCTTCATTAAGAGAACAAATAGTATACCTTGGGTGCAGGCTTCATTAGTATGGAGGAAAGGTCTTCGGAGTAAGTTTTTCATTCAACAATAAAAGGGCTTGAACTGTTTGCGAACGAATAGCTGTTATCACAGGGGTCATATCCTTTTATAGTCACTAGGAGAGGTATCGTCAGAGCCCGGAAAACGTCTTTGCTAAAAAACACTTTGTCGTTATTACCCCGGCTTAGTTTGCGATGTTAATTTGTTTAATGCTGTTATGCAAAATAGGCTCCTATTAATTATTTTTCATTTGCTCATAAATTAAATGCGTAGCTGTCTTTTTACTTTACTGCCTACGTGGTCGTATTGTGAACGTTGCAGCGATGTTGAAAATTATAAGTTTGCTGGTACCGTTTAAGCGCTTAAGTATAGAGGATTTGATAACGCAAATCGTTTTTATTTATCATCGCATTATAATGTAATTGTTTTTTTATTTTACGTTTAATGAATTTTCACGATAATAAATTGATGTATGTTAAACTTCTCTTCTGAGTATTGTGATCAAAACTATACCTTTGTTCACTTGAAAATATAATTATCAACTGTTAAATTTAATTTATTTGAACGAAACCAAAGATAAAAAGCAAATATTTTTACATAAAAACAAATAGTACATAAAAATAAAAAATATGCTTTTTGCGGTACCCATTTCGTCATTGTCATTCTAAGTGCTTATAAATACATATTTAACTATTTAAAATTAAGATTGAAGTCCTGATATTGTGTAAAATTGTTGATTACATAGCGAAGATTATAGAATTGAGATCCTGTATAAACAGCTTTCTTGATTGATTTCCGGTTATCTGTTCAAATGTACGAATGTTGGTAATGACTTGAAATTCTCTCACTGCAGGGAAATTTTGAAAACTGGATGTAGTAAAAGTGATAAGCTAACCATAAGTTTTGTGCGAGCTCAATCGTTTCTATATCGCCTATCATCTGAAAAATAGAATTTGAGCAACTGAGTAACAAGCAGCATTCGTCATATTGGAAGCGGACCTAAACGAGAACACTAAATCTAGAGGTCAATTGTAAAATAGTGTAGAAAAACTTATAAGATAAACACTGTAGTTGAATCGTACAAGCAAACAAGGAGTAAGCTTAGAAACATTGTCTATTTATCATCAACATCAGCGAAAGAATTAAGAATTGTATGTACATTTCTACTTGAGAAAATTAATAACCTTCCTTCACAATTGTGTGTGAAGACTTTTAAAAAATTTACTGTCAACAAAAAGTTATTTCCAAATTAATTCCGATTTCATTATGATAGATAGTCGCTAAATTTAAATTTTACTAAGAGGTTTCCGTTTGTTCAAGTAAAATCCTTTCCCACTTTTTGCAATGGTAAATATTTTATTTCTAGTCTTAATTACGTTCAATTTCGTAAGTAAATTTTGATGAAGAGCAAATTTCAAGAATTAAATCAAGACTTCCTTCTGTAATGTACTTCAAATGAAGCAATTTCAAGGGATAGAAATTTTGTTTCATTATTGCTTCAAACCCTTTTAGAGCAGTAGCTCTCAAAATTGCTTAAGATATGGCAATAAATTTAGTATTTATGCAAAGTTAAATCAGTGATTTCAATTTATCTATTAAATGCTTATTTATGTGTTTCAAATTTCACTATCTTATTATGTTAGCATTTAATTGGAAACTTTAATTTTATGAGTATTCGCCAAAGTGATTAAAATAATATTAGATAGTAACGACTTTGCTTCAATTATTCTAATCGGATAAACACTACTATTTGTATGAAATGCTCAGAGTAAAAAAGTCACATAAGTTTAGTGTTTATTTGTTTTCCTTTTTTGAATAAATTCGTTGTCGTCATAATAGTCAAATAATTCATTTATGATATTTGTCATAAATAAACACACAAAATTAAGACTATTAAGCTTTCATGGAAATAGCCAAATCAATAAAACTTATATGATCAAAAAGTAAAAAAATGTTTTGTGACTTGTTCTATGGTTCTCAAGTATCATTTTTAAGGTGTTAACTATCACTTCTTGGTGGAAAGGCATGATATTTTAAATAATAAAAAGACATATTTTAGTACTTATTTCCACAATATGTTTTTTGATCAGGACCAAATTTTATCAACCGATGAATAATGCTCGCGATGAGCGAAACCGGTCCTGATCAAAAAATATATTGTGGAAATAAGTACTAAAAATATATTTTTGTTATTTATAAAAGTTCTCAAGTATGTTTTTATCTGAAAGTCGTTCAATTTTTTTTCATTCTATGGCCACTCAAATAAAACATGATAATTAATATGCCGAATAATAATAAAAAAAAAAATAATAAATTAGCATTTGAAATGAATAATTTCATTTAAGGATTCTTTGATTTAAATCTTAATGTTTGATTATTCTTTTGTATTTTATGATGTATTTCAATTTCCATAAATCAGTTAAGTGGTTGTGGAACATCTGGTAAATAATGAAATGGAGTCGCGGTTTATGAAAACCCTTGAAAGTGTAATTCAAATTTTCCTCCAATTAAAATGTTTTGTCACAGGCATCTTAGTTCAAGTCTCTGCAATATGTTCGTGGTTTATAATTTACGCTGTAATACCAATAAAAGCGTGTACCGATTACGTCAAGTGTATGTTTATATCTAAAGAAACATGATTTAATTAATCCTTTAAAAGAAACCAATAAAATGATTGCCAATTGTATCGTAACAAAGGAATAATTTATTCTTAATTTCATTTATTAATTTAATATTTGGTTATATTTTAGTTATAATATGTGTGACAGTGACATATTATATTGTAATCATAAATGCTTGGAATATTATTTTATGTATTAGGAAATTATATAACTATAAGATCAGTTGAAATATGCTTTTTATTTGTGATTAAACATTTGTCAAACATTTATATCAATACATATTTTTTTGACTTCGGTCAAATAGAATATTTAAATTAATTTTCATTTCTGTCTTTTATATCCAAAAATTTTACATGTAGTATATCTGAATTTGGTTTTCAACAAATAATAAATAATAATCTAATAGACAATGTTTTGCAATCAATAAATGTTCGTGTCTTGCCCAAAAATATCTTGATAGCCTGTTTGACCTAGAAGTCCAAAGGTAAATAATTATTCAAAATTTACACAAGCAACAAAGCGCCTTTGTGGTTGTAAACCCATGTTCGAGATACAAATAAACAACACAGATAACAAATTTTCGCAACAAGTCTAAAATCTCCATCTTCTAGACAGACATCTTTTCAGTGGTGGGTTGAATAAAAAAGATTGAATTCAATCATAACTGTAAAATTTTGATACGAGTAAAAAAAGAAACATTTTAAACTCAATTTAAATAAAATATAAAAAATATTTAAATGATTTATTTAAACATTTAAATACTTAAATTGTGATATAAAAAGACATCAAGAAGTTTGGTAAAAGGTAGCAGTAAAATTTAACTCATCTTCTAATGATCCTTTTAAAGAATATTCCAAAACTTAGACTTCAAAAATTTCCAAAAATTTGGACAAATCAAACCATGCATTAACTTAAAAATTAGCGAGTGCAAGAAGGTTTTTACCAGTGTTGATTCATATATTTTTGGGTATCACTATCAACTCATTGAAATCAGCTGTCTCAACAGTGGAGACGTTAGCGAGCAAAATACATAAATTTAACGACTTATTTCTGAATAAAATATATGTGTTCCAAAAACAGATATTTAAAAATAATACAATAATATTTCACTTTGAAAAAGTAATGGTATAATTATATTCGTTATAGTATTATCAACCTATTAAAAATTTGAATACCTCTTACTTTTAATGTAATGTAAATTTTTTAACCGGCATATGTAAATAATAAAATATTTCTGCGTATTCTGGTAGTGTTCTATAACCCACTTATGTTTCTGCTGAAGTATCTGATAAAGAAAATAATTTAAAAATCTTTGGTAATATTTTATATAAATAATTTAAAAAAATGATGAATTATTGGTATTAGTTGTATTCTGTAGTAAAATACAATAGAAACTCTATACAACGATATTAAAAGTCAGAATGATTCAAATGCATCAAATAACATAAATACACTTACTAAATATCACATTTCGTTGATATTGATAAGTGATCTTGAAATGAATTACGTGTTCAAATAAATTTCAGTTTAAGCAAACATATTTTGCGATTAATGGAAGTGTTTACTGTTTTATGATAATTTTATATCCAAAACGTGGCAAGTCCGGTCATAAAAATCTATTTCAAACATATTTGAAAATGATTTCGTAACTCATGAGCAATTTTGTTTATACGTCACTGCGTTGGAATGTCATCCCTAGTTAATTCTCCCCTTTCAAACATCCCTCAAGGGTGCAACAGATTCTCCCGTTAAACTCCCGCTGTGATGTAGAACTTTGTCTTAGCTTTCTGAGTGGAATTAACATTGTCAAATGGAAATCTTCAAGATAGGGTATGCAATGTTTTAGTTAGTTCTGCAATGAATTTATTAAAGTTCTGGCTTGATCATTCGAGTCGATACTTCAAAAATATTTTTTTTACTAGAGTAGTCACGAAATATTTTTTTTTAATTATGAATACTATGAATGATAATCAATGGAATAAATTAGATGCCAGTTATTAAATTCATATATAAAAATTGTACTATCATAGTAGACCAGTAAGTATAATACACGGCCATTTTTTTAAAAGTATGTATCTTTATTATAATAACATGATTAACGTTTCATTATATAAGCTCAATTTTCATTTTATGTTATCAAATTAAGAATAGTCCATTTAAATAAAATAACAATATTGTTACTTATTGCTTTCTTTCGATCTTTAATTTGCCATTTATCATTTTTCTATTGTATAAAGCTTGGGACAAAAATAAAATAATCTTTCATTTCTTTATGTTCTGCAAGTAAAAGTGGTAGATTTATGTTAATAAATTAATATGTTTTCGTAGGGTATTGCAAAATGATGTTTTACGTATATTTTCATAGAACATTAAGAAAAAAATACCGGAAAATATACATATTTCATAAATTCCGCCTAACCTTCTAGGTTCATTTAATTCCCGATATACTAACCTTTTCTCATTTTCAAAAGCACACATTTGCCCTAATTCATTTTTTTATGTACTATATAAATCAGCCCCAAAAAATTTAACGAACGGACTGGCAAAACCTCATAACGAAAACCAAAAATGAGCCTATTTATTTTGCACAATTGCGGCAATATTATGTTAGCTTCGTGTGGGAAAATTGCTTCCATGAAAATATCTTCACAGGATTATTTGGTCACTTAAACGAATCAATTGTGGGAAATTCGGTAGAAACGATCGAGTTCTCTGATAATATGTGTTTATTTCATTGTTATAAAATGTCATTATTTCTTGGTAGTAAGCATTTCGTGTTTTTTATGGAAAAGGTTGAATCGAAAATATTTTTTCTCGTATAGCCATTATTAGAAATTATTTTTGCCATTGGTTATAATTAATTATTTACGAGTTGGTGGGTGTTTAACCGTTAACCAGGCTATTGAATATATACCTTTTTTATTGCGTTATTTTTATAAGGAGACTAGGTGTATAAAACTTCTCGTCAAAAATTGTGGTTTTTTGTTATTATTTTTTTTTTGATTGTAAACCATTACTTGTTTCATTTTTACTTTATGTAATACATCATCATAACATTATCATCAGTTGATAATGCTTGCGATAAGAAAAAACTGTCCTCATCATTAAACATATTGCAAGAAATAATTACAAAACATGTGTTTTTTTATTTAAAATATCGTGCCTTTTTACCAAGAAGTGACATTTAATTATTAGTTAATTAATCTTTAAATTGAATATTGTCGGTTAAAATATTTTTAAGCTTTAAGCAAACTGATTTTGTATTAAAACATCATTAAATCCAATGAAAAATTTACGTCAGAAAGCCGTTTTAATATTTAATTAAAAATATATATCATTAAATTGTTTTATTCAATATATAAACGATACATGTTACACTCTATAATTTTTTGAATATAATATATATATATATATATATATAACCTAGAAATTATATCATATTTCAGAAGGTTATTAGAATATAATTGGAATTGTAGGTTATGATTACACTTTGCAATTTTGTTTTTCCAAACCAGCTAACGATTTTTTTATGAACCGTATCCTTATGGAAAATATCACCAAAAAAGAACTTATTGACAACTTACAAACTGTATTTTGGTAAAAAAAGCTTAAATTTACTATTGCGAACATACTTGTATAATACACGCTTTAACTGTAAACTGAACATTTTTCAAGTTTTACCTTTCAAGAGGAAAAATTCCCGACACGTGTAAGGATATTGCTATTCATTGCTATTACGAAAAACCGTCTGCTAATGAAAACATATCTATTTTTATGAATGGATTGCCTGAAAATTTTATTTAATAAAAGTGTAATAATAAATTGTGAAACATTTATTGGTGCTACAAGAAAATATTATGAAAAAAGAAGTTTTCAAATAAAATATAATTAAAATAAATGTATTGTTATTTGCTTTATACGAAGAGAGGTTTAATAGTACAGAGCATTTCAAATTTAAAAAAAAAGTTGTTTGGAATTTTATACTTTTATACAAGATATAATTTTTTTGAAAAGTTTTCAAAATAAAACCACTTTTTCTGAAATACAAATTCAAAAGATTATCACTGAAAAAAAAAGTTGTAAGTAAGCAATATTGATAAAACCTATGATACCACGATAAAATTATTATAATGTTTTTAATTTAGCAGTTATCAATTTGAAAAAAATGTACCTTTAAGTATCACTAAAATATTTCTATTATTTTTGTTTGAATATTATGCAAAATGTGTACGGAATAAATTGTCTGTGAAAACATATTGGGCTGACATTCAAAGGTTGGTATTTCTGATCCGCAACTACAAAAAATATCAGTTGATGTGCGTAATTCTACTGTAAACATGCAAATTTTATATGAATTTTTTGGTAGACTTGAATAAATGAATTCGAATTATCATTCAAATTGATAGAAAAAGCAATGCTAGAACTGTTTACATTTACAACGCAAATGGTTTTCGAATGAAAAGTTCTTGTTTTGATTTTTTTGTTACATACGAATTGACGGAACTCTACAAAAAAAATAAAAAAATATATTCTGACAAAATGTAACGATAAAAATGGTATGAAAGAGAAAAAATATTTATGAATCTGGGCCAGAATACTTATGTATATATATATATATATGTATACTGCGAATTTATAGTATAAATATTGTTCATTATAAAATCTGAAGAACTTTGTGATAGGTCCTTGACCGTGACAAAAGAAAAAAGCTCTTTGTCGTAAAACGGGAGGTTAATGAAAGCTTAAGATGATAATTATCCAAAACTTAATGCAAATCTCAGAACTTAAAGTTCACTTAGTAATTAGTAAACGAATTGTTCTCGTTATCAACTGATTTGGCTTAAAATTTTAATGCAAAGAAATGTCGAGGTTATCCCTAAAAGAATTAATAAAAAATTAACATGTTGATTGTGAATATGTTTGGAATATGAGAGTTGCTTAAATGTCTCAAGCATTATAAGCACTGGAATGAACGGCTTAAATATTTTTTTTATTATAAGACATGTGAAATTTTTATAAGCAAAGTTTTTGGGAAAATTATTTTTAAAAAACGTTTGAATCTATCCACACGTTTTTCAAAATATTACTCTCACATTGTCTCTTGTTTGTAAAAAGGCGTTTTAAATTTTGATAATAGGTAAAACCTTTTAAAACATAATTTAGAATAAATTAATGTTGAGTGATGCTTATATGTAACCACTATTAATTTGAGCAACTAATTTGCATAATTTTTGTAGTGAGCAGATTTTATTAATATTATTTTAAACACTCATAAGCGGCTAGTTGTAATCCATACATTTTTTTTTGAATCTATAAATTATAAAAAAATACATATTTATATTATAATTTGTGAATTTTAATATCATGTAATAATTGGCATGAATATGTTTTCAAAAAATAGTATGGTAATTTATTACACAAAATAAAAAAGAACTAGGAGAAAATTTATTGAATTGAATTAACAGTAAAAAATGTTACAATAACTCTAAATCAGAGTAGATTCATAAAATATTTTTCGGTGATGCAATTTCCGTCTAATGATATGTAAGAAGGAAATAAAAAGCTGTTTAAATATTCATAAAAAATTAGCCTAGACTGACAATTTAAAATATCTGGAGATTTAAAAAAAGAATTTTGTGACTGAGTGGGTAAGATTTAAAAAAGGAAAATTTTGGCAATCTTAACATTATTATGGCTGGCAGCCAAACTGCAAACGATAATATGAAGACCCCTCAGACGTTAACGACAATTATTTAAATACACAACGATTTTGTTATCAAGGGAGGTGTAGTTAAGCAAAGGCGCTATAAATAAATTTAGGAAAACAAATAAGAATAAATTCTTAATTTCATTATCATTGCAGCTTTATATAATATTTAACTAACTTTCTCGTGATATGCTGTTATAATTTTTGTTCATGGGTAAAACCATTTTTTTTTTTTAACAAAAAACGGATATTTTTTGAAATAGCATTTAATGAAAAAACAAGAATTAAAGTATTTGCAATTTTTTATTGAGCTCTGTATTACAAGAAATGAAAGATATGATTTGACTTTTAATGGCATCATAAATATATTAATCAATTAATACTTTTAAGAGTTGATTCAATCCAAATTGAAGTAGATTAATTATAAGTGAATAAATAATTTCACGAGATGAAAACATGATGATGTGTATTTGAAACATCTGCGAAATTTTTGTTTGATAACCATTTTTCACCAAATGGTGAGTCTGAATTTTAGTAAGGATATTAAATTAGTGTTATACAAAAAGGTTATAGTTTAATCGGCACTCATTTAACGAATTAAATGATTTGAGATGTGGTAAAGTAAATGCTTTTTAAATGTAATATACTAATTTTTAATTCCGACGCTATTTGATTCCTTAATCAATAATTTTATGAAACATGTTTTTGTTGTATGCAGAGAAACTATATGGGCGAACTCGGTGAAAAAATGGCAAAGTATTTTAGTTTCAAAAAAAAAACATAAATTGTAGCCAAAATAATCACAAAAAAATATTCAGGTTTTACATGGAGATCTTAAACATTTATTTTTCATATGTCACACGTCATGAGGAAAATGTTTTAGAAATTTCATCTTGTTTGATTCTTTAAAAAATATTTCATTGTATGATACTTTTGTACTAGAAAAAGAATTTTTGTGTACTAATATTTTAAAGCAAAAATGAAATTCTAATCGTCAGTAATTGACTATACCTTATAAACTTCAAATGAAAGTCAATTGATTGAATTCTTCCCAATAATAATATTTAGTAACAAAACAATATTTATCTCTACGAACTAAGCTTTTATATTAGAAAAAATTTCGTCTTCTTTTTCTACAGCCAATTGAAAGGTCATTGGTTTTAACAAAATCAAAGCAGAACAGTAAACAAGGAATGTATTGATCAATATGAAATATTATGTCGACATAATATTTAAGCGCTGTTTATCTTTTAATGCTTCTACATTTTTGAAAAAAATATATGGTGTCCTTAAAGAAACCGTAAAATCTGTCTTACGGGCATAATGTCTCAATACATTTTTTTATAAATTCAGAATTTTATGAAATGATTATATATGTATTGGTTAAATTTATTTTTAATTTAAAAATATCATTAAATTAAAACAATTATAGATAAATGAATTCTGTTATTAAATTTAAAAACATTATTTCATATATTACATATGAAAAAAAAATTTCTTGCTAATGATTGAGACGTTTTATAATTAAAAATAAAAAAAATTACGAAATTAGTATACACCCAGTTCTTTTTTAACGCGAATTTTTTTACGCGAATTTGATTATACGCGATTTTTTTGGACGGCAGCGCTACATTTTTTTACGCGCTTCACTCGTTTTTACGCAATTGTTTCCCCAAATTTTCTGTAAAGAAGACATTTATATACGATGCTAGGCATGTACGTTTCAATATTTTTTTAAATAAAAAAAAGTGTATTTGTTAAAATTGATTTTGTAAAGCATTCCATTTTTTTAAATACACATAAAATTGCCAAATGTTGACAAGTGTATCGGATATTATGCGAATTTATGTTTTAGGGTGTGTAAAGAAATATAATGCAATCGTGTGAAATCATTTTTTTTACGCGATTTTTTACGCGCCTTTTTCTGGAACCAATGTATTGCGTAAAAAAAGGACTGGGTGTAGATTTAATGGAATTTATAGAAATCAACTTGGGAAGAATTGAAAAGTCCCGTGTACAAGATCTCCAATTTAATTGATTGAAAAAAAAAATCATATTTCATATTGTATTTGTGAGACAAATCTAAGTTTAATACTCGAACTCGACACAAGCCCATATAGACTGTATTAATTTAATAATAAAATGTTATATTGTATGAATTTATCTAAATTTATCATCGAAAAAAGAAATGATCTAATAAAGAATTTTTTTTATTTTTCAGATGTTTTCCAACGACGATTAATTACAAGTTTTAAATAATAGTAATTTTTTTTGTACAAAATTCTTGGTAATTAAGTGAAAAAAAAAGTTATATCTTTGCCAACTTGTATATTGCTAATTTCTGAAATGATATAAAGAAGTCGGTGAACTTTTTACTGTTGCAATGCAGAGTAGAATGGTGTAAAATCCCCAAAAATAGATGGTTAAAGTCGTTAGAAACGACGAACAGTGAAATTCGTTAAAAATGCTAACGACAAGTGAGTGAAAATGCTACTTCCTGGGGTGGATGTTGGAAGCGGGAGAGGGGCGTCGGCGAATGGCGCCGGAATATGGGCGACAACGCTTCTGCTTTTTGCCGTCAGCGGCGCTGGACAAGGTGAGCAAGCTTCTGTTTTTTATGTGGCAGCTTCTGTTCGGATTTTTTATGGTGCACTGGATTTATTTGCTAAGATTACATAAAATGTGGTTTTATGACGTGAAAAGAGGGTTAGTTTTATGCACTCATCAGTTATACTTGAGATTGAAATGCGAGGTCACGTTGCGTATAACATATTTCACTGTTATATTATATACAAAATTGGAAATGATTTTTCCCCAAACTTAAATTTAAAGATTTATTTTAATGTGCTGACTGTCACCTTTCCAAAACAGTTAATTATTTTCAAATTATAAAGCAACACGCGGAGTACAATTTCCTTATTTTTTTTTATTCAATTCAGAATTATTGTAGTTAAACTCATCACGAACATAATCATCCATGCTCGTTATAAACAAACCCGGTCCCGATCTTTATGACATTTGAAGAATATCAAAATTTTGTTGAAATAACAAAATTTAATTTTAGATAAAGTTTCCAACAGTATTTTCTAGCTTTTTAGTATATACAAAAAAAAAACATTAAAAATTTATTTCTCAGCCAAAAAAGATCCGAAAATAAAAAAATAAATGTTTAATTCGGATAAATAATTTTTGTAAACGTTATACATACTAAATGTTAACAATTTTGTTTTAAAACATCCGAGTAACAATATTCTATATTTTAGAATAATAACGTTTGAAATACGACGATAATTATTGGAAAAGTTTTTTTTATTGTTGTCTAATGATTGATCGTCTCTCCTGGGCTGAAAATAATACATATGTTTATATCAAGAATATCGTCCGTTGAAAGCATCATAGTTATCTTCTAGTATGACTTGAATGGGCGTATTTTAAAACGCCGAACAGTGAAAAATATTTACCTGCAAATATTAATTCAAAAGAAAATACCACTTGCGACATTTTAGTATACGGTGACTCATTTTCCAATTTCATATGAATTTGAACAATTTTATTTTTGTTTAATTTAAATTTAATTAAAATCTAAATATATTACGATAAAATTCATGCTAGTTAAGCTTTGAAACCACTGCAACATGTGATCATTTAAATGGAATAATTATTTTCTTATAATATATATATGTTTTGTTACCCCTAAATGTTATTGAAGATTGTGAGTAAAAATCAAATAAATCAAATAATTTTATTTACAATTGATATTGTATTAGAAGAAACGGGAAATGAATCTTATACTCAATGAATAATAATTTTAAATATGTTTGACAAACTATACGTTATTAAAATGTTCAAAAAAAATGGATTTCATTTCAGTTGTGTAAGAAAGATATTTTTTTATTAAAAAACAAACGGTTTAAAAGTTTCTTGTTTTATTCATTGTTTGTACACTTTGTGGGAACATTGGCAACGGGTTTGTTCCACTGAGAACTTAAAGTCAATTTATGATACAAGCAAGTGTTATTTACGTACAATAAGTGATATCCTATTTAATTTAAGACTTTAAATTTATTTTGCTACACGTTTTCAAGGAATTTTGGGTAAAATTTATTGTTTTTACAAAGTTGTTTTATTTTATATATAGAATAAAATTTATATACATGTGGATGATCAAACACAGTAATTGTTTTAAGTAATGAAAAAATCTACTCAATTTTAAAATATCAATATTGTATTTATGAATGACTTTTATTTTAGTTCAACCAAATTTCATTAAATATAATATATGATGCAATTTGTTCAGGTGTAAACTATCACTTTTTAGTTGAAAGGTTTTCAATAACTTAGTTTAATACTATTTCTACGTTAAAATATATTTGAAATAATAACAACACATTTTTTGTACTTATTTCCACAATATATTTTTTGATCTTGACTGATTTCGCTTGTTGTTTTTATTATTTAAAATATTTTCCACCAAGAAGTGACAGTTAACACCTTAAAAGTGTTCAAAATATATAATTGAAATAGTACTAAACATTTACGTCTGAAATCAAAAATGAATACCTCCTGTAAAAAAATTGATAAAATGAATTTAGCGAATTAAGAAACAATTAAGAAACAGGATTAAAATATGCGTTAGTTAGACAAAAATAGCAAAACCAATTCAGATTGATATATTATATAACATAAAATATTCCAAAATTTCTCTAAACAGGTGAGTTAGTCCTAGTATTTTGTCTGGTTTTAATTATTACTGTTATCGTTCGCCTTTTGAAATCTGGGTATAATATTATATGATGCAACTAAAGCCAAAAGTGGTAAAATCATAAAATGGGAACAAAAATCAACAAACCCTAGACTAGAAAGTTCGACAATAACTCTAAAGTATACGGTAGAAACGTAGGAAATATACTCGAATTTACTGTGTTCTGGTTCATGGTTAGTAAATCAGATGGATAAAAGTTTATCATAAAGTGAACATCGTGTACCTAAATCAGTTTAATACTTTAAACTTTTATTCAACTTCTAAGCTAAATTAATTTAATCCATTTCTTAAATTTGGATGCGAGACAAGAGACTTACTTTTTTATTTCAGTACTTGACCGCAATCAGTTTTGTTCAGTGGATACCACCTTATTCAGCAAAGGTTAAATATAATACAATGGAATACAATTTGTTTTGATAATAATAAAAAGAAGCATTCTTGTAATATTGTTTATTGTTAAGGAGTGATTTTAAAAACATTCATAAGCACAAAACAAAATATGTTGGTTGAAATCGTCAAAAAACACGACTGATTAAACAAGCATTTACCATTAATAGTAATCAAATAAGCAATGCATTCTTTATTTAGTAAAATGACAATGTTAAAAAGGTTTTTTACAAACATTTCACTACGGTGAATAATTATTTGAGCTTTTTTATAATAATTTAGTTTGATATTAAATACCTCAAAACAATATTGGAGTATGCGAATATAATTATCCGTAGAATTCGATGATTCAAAAAAACATCTTTATTTAAATTAAAAACGAAAATTTCTACGGGTTAATAAAATCTGATCAAATAACTGTAGCAATTGACTTAAAGTACATACTGATGAATTGTTTATTATTATTATAACACTACAATTAATAAATAAGAAAGCTTAAAAATATTTATAAATTGCTGGAACGCTTAAAAAACTTTATTCGGTCGCAATAGTGATTTAAATGTTAGCAATGTGGCATAGTAAACAATCGTGGCCAATTAATAATGTGAACATAATTAAAATTAATTAAGTTATAATGGTTAAAAAAATAATGTTGAAAAAACTTATATTATATTATATTTGTTCTATATAACAGAAATCTATTAAAATGAGAATAACAACATGTATAAATATACAAAAATAGTATCTTATCAAATATTTAAAGGTGCATCAATAAATTAAACTTTTTTTACAATATTGCGAGCTTTTTTCTACAAGTTGACGCTTACAAAATAAAGTGACTTTTTTTCCTATATATATATACATATATTGATTGAACTTACATTAGCTTGGAAGTAATGAATGTTGATTGGGTCGATCGTGATTATTATACCTATATGTAAGAACTAAATATATTTGTTTTAATCATTTAAATTCGCGATTGCTTAGTGAATTCTTTTACTTTGGTGTAAAAAAGTGTTTTTTTATTTTTTAAATATATTATTCCATAGACATATACACCTCCATCTTGGTGGAAAGCAGCGGTTTTATTACATTTTTAAAACTTGCACAAAATGGTCCGAAAAATAAAAATTAAATTCCCTACTAATTCAAATTTAAAACAAAAACATTGTTATTTGCGGACCGGAATAACACCTACGGTATTTTAGCCAGGTAACTGTGAAGGGTGAATTCCCTTGCGGCTTTTTGTTCCCCTATTTAGGGGAACCCCGCGTTGCCTGATACACCTCCCCGTAGCAAATAAAGCAATTTTCACGACAGCTTTATGGCGTACATTTTGTTTGGGATTAATTAGGTCAGGACAAGGTCTTTACTTCCTTATTAAAAGGTCAAAGTATTACTCATCGCTGGTTACATATTTTCACCTTAAGTGGTAAAATAAGTAGGGAAGTATTAATGAAATGATAACGTATTATTTATTATTATGATTTCATTTAATGGGGATAAACGTGTGGTTACCTGAACATTTGGTAATTTTAAATAACGTTCGTGCCTAAAGTATGTTCGTTGTTGTTTGTTCGTTATTAAAATATAATATATTTTATCAAAAACTACACAAAACGGACACATAATTTATGAAAACATTATAATTAAACAATCGTATTGTATTTCGATAAAATATATCGATAAGCATTTTATTATGATTTCATATAAGATTTTTGAGCGAAAGTTTTATAAGTATAATAAGAAAAGAAACTTAAAAAAATTTAGGTTAATATATCCTCGTTCTTGCGAAGCAGTAAATTTTAATGATATAACTTGTTTATTTGTTTGTTTTATCATCATTGAACACACTGAAGTTCTATGATTAAAGCTATCGAATTTCTAGCGAAAAGTTATCATAAATTTACAAAGAACATATGTTATACTTTAAAACTTTATAATAAATTTTTGCTTTATTAAGTAGCGTACAAGTTTGAAGTGATGCCTAAGATGAATACAATATGCAAAAAATAATCTTATATAGTTATTTTTATTAGTTGGCGCATATTTTTGTCAGGTGGGTTTTAAAAAGTTAGTCAAGAAATGACGATGATTGTGTTATATATATTTTTCAATTCGATTAGGTGATTATTTTAGATGCTTTTTTCTGTAAATAATGTTTTTAAGATACTTTTAGATGTTAGTTATGTTCAATTATTATCCTTATAACGTCTTATATATCATCAAGATGTTTCATATATATTTAATGGGTGCAGTTAGCTATTAGATTATAATAAGATCGGTATTTTCAGCTTCAAGATTCAAGAGTTGTGAATGTCAAGAGAAGTCCTAAACATTACTTGCATAAAAAGTAGCCTTTCTTGAAGAGAAAACAGCTGTTTAATGTAAATAACTAATATTTTAACATGCATTGAAAATCGGATAAGAGGTAATGAAATTTCATGTGTTCCAAGAAATAGTTTTTTAATTATACAGCTTAGAGATAATCGTTAAATGCTTTGAATGCCTGAAAAATAGAAGAATTATGAAATGAAAATACTCAAATTAACATAAACAAATAGCACAATTTCACAATTTCTTTTTGTCGTTGTTTGCATATAATGAGTGCATTAATCCATCAAAAATATTGCCTTTAAGGAAGCATTGCTACTTTCTAGGTGTAAAAGTATGTTTATTTTACTTACTTGTTAGGTTTAAATCTATTAGTTTTTTAAACTTTTATAACTATTTAAAATAATTCATTTAGGTTAGAATTTATTTTCTTATATATGATATCGCCGTTGACTAGTCAAAGATAGCTCAGTTAAAGTATTCTACTTATCCCTTATTTGTTAGTTTTAATTTAGAAATTACCGCCCAAATTTAAAAACCACAAAATTGTTAAGTTTCATTAACTTGTTCCCTGCTGAGCATTTAAAAAGATATTCCAACGTCTAGACTTCAAAACTTTATTGAATAATATTGATTTGAAACAATCTTATTTAGTTTGTCAGGACAAATCAAGCAACGCATTATCTCAAAAATTAGCGGATACAAGAAGGTTTTAACTACTGTTTATTCATATATTTTCGGGTATCAACTATCAACACAGTAAGCTCAGCCGTTTCAACAGTTGAGACTTTAACCGTCAGAGGGTGAAAAATACCAATAAAAATTCTCTGTGCTTTCATTTTTTGAACATCATGTCATGGACAAAATTTCCACTCTGTCATAATTGAAATATTGTTGAATTTTTATCATAATTTTTCCCGTTATGCAAATAAATAATATTTTTAACTTTGAGAATTTTAAAATTGAAACAGTATAAGAAATAAAATATATTTTACAGGTCTTCCAACTATGGATACGACAGGACCTTCAGCGTCCGCTCTTCAGGCGTCAGTCCTGAGCAAGCGTCCACTGTCGCATGCACCGAACAGTCTCTCAGCCACATTTCCGCCTGCCCACCTACTTCCGCCTATCTCTTCCGTTTCCGCCCCACCTGGAATGTACTTCTCAACGGATAACAATACTGCTGTCACATCGCAGACTGGCTCCAGCGCCCTGCTTCCGTGTGTTATCAGGAATATGGACGATGGCATGGTAAGTCCAAGAATGGAATCTTTTTGGAACAACCCTGCCACCTATCAATGTGCGTTAGGATTATCTCTTTGAAAATTTTCTTCCGAGAATTCAGATCGTTTTTTAAATAACTAGGAAATTGGTGAAAGTCTTTCACAACAAGACGAAAATTATTGCGAGTATATTGCCTCAGAGCCAAATGAAAATGAAACTATATTATGGACTTAAAAAAAAAACATTTTTAATCTTATTTTATCATTTTATTGAATCCATCAAATAACATTCTTCATTGTGGACGTTGTAAAAATTTACCAATTGCATTTATAATACTTTTACAAATTTAGCTTGATAAGAAAAATTGTTCAGTAAGAACTGGTTGTGATCTTATCATTCAAGATATCCTTTATGTTATCTTTCCAAAAACACTGATATATAAATAAATGTAGTTTTGCATTACACATATAGTAAATATGCATTTTACAAAAGTTCATAAATCTTGACAAAATGTAAAAAACTGAAAATCAATACAATAGAAAACGCAAAACCGTTGTAATAATGTAAACAAAATAAATGTTTAAAATGTAAAAAAAACTCATTTGTTATTATATTAAGCAAAGGCGTAGAATAGCGCATACAATTTTAAAATTACATGTTGTCAAACTGTTCGTATTAAAATAATATTTAAATAAACAAATAGTTAATAAATCAGCATAGAATTTCAGATACCGCCTTCAAATATTTTTGTAAATAGTATGTTTTAATTTTTCATGCCTAATTAAAATTGAAAATTCTCCTTTCACTTCATTTTCCGTTCTAGTGTTTTGGTTATAATTATGCTTTTGTATTTTTTAAAAAAATTCTTATTTATATTTTTATTTTCATAACGGAATATATTTTTTTCAGATGATTATTGTTTGTTATTGGTTTTCGTGTTCTTATTTTGTTAAATTTTCATTTGATTTTATTTTTCAAGATTTTTCCTTTTATATTACGTTTCTGATGAAAACTGCCCTTGTCGTTTGTTTACAAACACGTTTCGGCCAATAATTCCAAATAAAATAATAAACATTTTTTGTACTTCTTTAATTAGGATTTTAATTTTTTACAAAAAACAGAAAAATAAAGCTATTTTAATTTTTATTAGTATTCAAGTAGTTTTTTTTTAAGATATTTTTTTACTGGATGAGTGGTTTTCAGTTGTTAATAATTTTTCTTTTATAACAGATTATTTTGTTTTGACAAAGCCTTTATCCGCGTTTTTCAATACTTGGATGTAAAATAGAGAGATTCAGAACCGGTTGGATAGATCTCATCTGGTTGGGATTCAGTTACTGAAAATATACAATATCAAATCCATCTTATATACCAAAGAAAAATCCACCAAAATAATTAGCGCCTGTTGTAATCATAAAGTTTTATCTATTTTTTGTTTTATCTAATGATTAATTTTTATGCATAACTCTAGACACCAAATCATTATAAAAATGTCGATAAAATTTATTAAATTTTATTACAATGATAAAGTTGAATCATAATTCGTTTATTGAAGTTGTTAATAAAAAAATATGAATCATATCACTTTGATTATCTGAATTGAAATATTTGTAAATCAAATTGAAGCGTCGAAGTTTTCTAGGGTCGTAAATAATTTCAAAGTTTACGTGACTATCACGCAATAATTTACGATCTTTCAACCAATTACAGTATCCGTATACAAGAGTCGGTTAAAACTTGCGACGAGTGCTTTGTTCAGGGACGTATAAAAGAATTTTTGAAATGGGTTTTTTGGCCACACATAAAACACAATAATTCTTTTGAAAAACTCACATTGCGTGCAAACTCTTATTGTGTGACTGATACTACACCATATTTCATAAGATATTCAAACATTCATATAGATTTTTTGTTGTAAAAGCATATTGATTATAAGAAAAATAAAAGGAAACTATAAATAAGGAAAAATCACATTAGAATTTATAGATTAGATTTAATTAGATTTTGTTGAAACCATCTCATAAATTTTTAAAATTTTGACCCACATACTACTTGTACAATGTTTAATATCGACAAGAAGTGCTAGATGGAAATTTCATATTTAATTTAAATTTTGAAAAGTTCTACTTGATGTGTCACTAACAGCCTGGTATTTGCATTTCGGCATCATAGTGTATGGACGACTCGAGATAGTAAATAATTCATGTGTTTATAAATATTACAAAAAATGTAAAATACAAATTAGACTATCGACTATTAGACGAAACTATCGATACACCCGTATTCCACCCTAACCTCATTGTAAGCTTGACGTAAAATATAATAATTTTAATAAATTAATGGTTTGAAGTATTCATTTCTTCAAATAATTAATTATCTGAAAATATATTTCTCCTTAATCTATTACTACAAAATAAAAAAAAAATCTATTTATATTTTCTCCTGATTACATTTTTAATACAATTATTCTATTATCACCCATGACTGCAACATCCATAGAATTTTATTGTTTATGAAAATTTCAATAATAAAAACACATTTTTTAGTACTTATTCCCAAAATATATTTTTTGATCAGGACCGGTTCCGCTCATAGCGAGCACTATCAACTGATCATTATCAGTTGATAATTTTCGCGGTGAGCGAAACTGGTCCTGATAAAAAAATATATTGTGGAAATAAGTACTAAAAAATGTGTTATTATTATTTAAAATATGATGCCTTTTCATCAAGAAGTGACCGTTAACACCTTAAAAGTGATATGAAATTTTTGTTTCAGTAAATATTATTGTCAATAAATTATAAAAAAATGACATTTATTTAAATATCAATTATACTTGGATTTGTTATTTGTTCTTGAATATCATCTCTCGGTTATATATTTAATGATTGAATTGAAATTTACTAGGTACAGCTCCATTATAACATATTTAGTCAGTTTTAACTTCATAAGCCGCTTTTTATCCAAAAAATTCATTTTATTATAAAAATTTCCAACGTTTTTCACTTGTAATTCCTATCATACAATATAAAATATGACAAGTATAGTATTCGGTTAGTTAAAATATTTCCTTTGTTTCTAATCACATATAAATTATAAATAAATATGGTAAATCTTAGTTGTAATTAAACAACAAAGAAAATGCTATAGAACGTCACTGGTTGTGTTTGAACAATTTTCTCGCGGCAAGTTTCATCGCATAAATTTATCAAAAACGTCCAATTGCCCGAGAGCCGGCCTGTTGTATTATGAACCGAGTCCAACAAACTTTCCCATCAAAGGAAATTTTGTTAATCAATTTGACGAGAACCTTGGCAGCTGTATTTTTACAAAAGCAATTATTAATTGTTGGCAGTAGTTGTTAGCTTTGATCTCAAAAATAAATGTAATAAAATATCATGTGCGTTTAGCTTTGACGAGAGCTTTCTGGTGCTTTCAATTTTCACAAAAGAGTTCGTGAAACCCACTTGGGGATATTAAATATAGTTTGCCTTAAACTGCAAAAATATTTTGATTTCTTTGATTAAAAAAAGCTTTAATTTATTTGATTCACGACCGCGCGCTAAATCATCTTCATGATCATTCTCATCATGAGTTTTTCTAAATTATTACTAATTTGGGATATAATAAAAAGCATCATTAAATAATCATTGCACCAATTATGAATACAATTTTAACTTAAGTAAATTATAATTAAGCGTATACAACATATTATATATACCACATGCAATGGTATATCATTGACTTCGATCTCAAATCTCATGGGCTCGAGTCCTACAGAAGTATTTTGGATTACCTAATTGATTAACAAACAACTGGTTTGTACAATGTATGATTGTAAACGTATTAATAATATTCATTCCAACTGATTTGATTTCAAAAATAATTTGCAGCAAAAACGATACGTTCACAACTAGTACACATTACTTTTTTATATAATTCTTCCTGTATTTGAAAACAGAGACTGAGGAACTGTATAAAAACCAGTTATTGAACGTTGATAGTGGTCAGAGATCTGAATTAAATATAAATTTAATTATTTTTATTGAAGATAACATAAAAAAACGAATTTAATTAAACTACTTATGGATTGGTGTCCTAACCTACCATTTTAAAATACTGACTGAGAAATAACGTTAAAGAATAATTGAATATTTTTTTAAGTGTGGCAGTAAATGCCATGTAAAAGATTCATTTTATATTATTTCCATGAATAATTAATTATTACAAAAACATCACTTTCTTGTTTAAGAATTTTCTGTTTCTTGTGGTTACAATATTATGAAATTTGAATCTTAGATTAATTAATCCGAGCAATCACAATTCAAAAATCAAATATAGCAGTCAATAAAAGTTGAATAGTTGTCAAATAAATATTTAGCTCATATGATGAACTTGCAACAAATGGTGAACAGAATCAAATAAGGTATAATTGAATAAAACAAAACTTAACACTAGATCAGGATTAGAAATATTTTTGCCAAACGTAAAGCTTGCTAATCAATACCAAAGCCGAATTCAAAAGGCAACTATAAGACAATAAAGCGAAACTTGTATCCTGAAAGCGTTGGCATAATCCTGAAATATCCCCGACTTGTAAATGAGTGCTTAACATTCCGACCCAAACAGCCTCCTGCTGAAACTTTCGAAGTATTATACTTCCTTTATCCTGTTTCTTAGCGTATTTCCTTCGACAGAGAAGTTTGGCGCAAGTTTTTTCAGAACGAGGACTTAGCAACAAAAATTTTCGGTCGGAATATCTTTCATCTTTCGGTTTTGTTGAATTTTGAAATCTCATAACATCTGGGCTATGTAGTTTAAAGCTAAACTTTAAAATTGAGTCTATTATAGTAAATGTAAAAGTTTTTGAATAAATATTGAACATAATTTGGGTTCTTCAAAATGTATTTGAATGTATCAAATTCAATAACACATTACGGTTTCATAAGAAAGATTCTTTTAAAAAAATACAATGATTTGATAATTGTATATGAAAGCTTTTTAAATCTGAAAAGGCTATTTAACGAAACACAATATTTCAATTAAGTAAACACGACATGTTTTGTATTATTTCAAAATCTATCGTGAATATATAAAGTGACGATGGAGATCCAGTTATGGCAGATTTTATTTCGATCTACTATTAAAAATTCCTATCTGTTAATATATTGATCAGAAGTTAAAAGCTACAAATTTATTTATTTATCACAACTACATGTACAAAACTTACAAATTATCAATTCATTGCTTTTGCACCGTAACATATTAATATATTTAAATATAAAAATTCAACAAATACATTGTAAAACAATCAAAAGCATTGCAAAAAAAAGTCAACCAAGTAAGCTCATGAAATTCGTCTGAACTCACTTTCGTCCACATGAAATACGTCAACATCCGAAGCAATACTGTTGAAGATTGTTAATGCTCTTACCATTGGCATCCCCATTGGCAGACTGGTTCTACATTTTGGAAGAACAAACAAATTATGTAAGTGATTTCTTAAAAAACTATCCGGAACATACAAATTGATATTATAAAGGATGGCAGAATTCTCATTTTGGCCTCGAATTAGTCGAAAGAAATATGTGGCTGGATACATTTCTCTTCGATTTTTCAAACTATTAAAAGTGAGCATACCTTAAAGAAAGTCAGTTGGATAAAGCCACGGATAGTATCCGTATGACCTCAAGTAAAGAAATCTCAAAAATTTCTTCTGAACCTTTTCCACCATAAGGTTATATTTCAAAACTCTTGGGGCCCAAACAATAGACCCACTCTCAAGCCTACTTCGCACTAAGGTATTGTACAATAATATTAAATGTTTTATAGTTCCATATTTATAACTATTACTGGATACGTCATCAGTTTTCTTTATCATAATTTCAATCCTAGAGAAGATTCATTTAATACCCATAGTAAAGGAAGAACGGCTCAATTATGCCCAAGTTTTTATTGAAGCGTTTTGCCGCGCTGACTTGGTGAAATATGACGAAAATAATCACGCCTTTAAAAATCGTTGATGGCGAGTAGACCTCAACTAAAGAAGCTTTTCAATTACCAAAAGGGGTTTACTTCTTGCACACTCAAGTGCAAGCTACTAAGACTTGGGCACACTTTTTTAGCTTTGAAGACACTCACTATTCGGGAAAAAGCTTCGTTTGAATTTTTTACGCCTATGAGTACTTTCGATTAAAATTTAACCAATAGGAATGCTTGAATTACGAAAAGATAATCGAAAGTATCTTTTTTCATATAACTCATTGTGATAACCAAAATATTTATAATTGTTTTGCTTATATTTCTAGTATACACACATAATCGTATTATCCAGATGTAAAATTCATTTCTCACGTACGCAATTTTCAGTTTTAGCTTTTCCATCATATTTTTCAGGAAAAATGTAAAAAAAAACAGTTACTATCAAGTTAAATTTTAAAACTAATATTTAAGCACATTTTTCAGTTACACAATTAAAATATAACTTAATTTAACGTGAATGTGGATTCGACATTTAAATATGGTATACTACTTCAATTTTCATTTCAAATTAGTAGACATTTATAAAAAAATATTCATACGATGTTGTATAATTAAAACATTTTTATCTTATATTAATAGTAGTTTTTTGACGAATTTTATAATATATTATTCTATTGTTCAACCTTTTTTCTTTGCAGAGTTTCAGGAAAAAAATAAACTTGACAAGACAATTGGTAAACTTTTTTCTCTTTCTATTCCTGGGCTTGATTGGCGAGTTCGAGAGAAGGAAAAACGTCACACAAATTCAAAACTTCAAATAGAAACCCATAAGTATATTAAAAACAATTTTTTGTGTATCTTGGTTGAGATCTATGAACACTCCAAGTTAACACAGTTACGTTTTCTACTCAGCATATAAAACCATATTTTTTGCTTTAATACATGAAAACGTCAAATGAATTTCAAAAAGATTGATTATCAAAGCAAAGTAAACTTAAAGGAAAACACAATGTTAATAAACGTATAATTATCGTTTAGTATTATGCATCCTGACTATTAATAAACACGTTCCAGTCGGTACCTTAAGCTGTTCAAATCATAAGGATTATTGACGGTACATCTATCTAACATTGTCTCATCTGGTATAGAAGCATCAAAGCCACTTATAGCCCACAGGTAATCCCGTGAATTTTGAGGTAAATCATAATGCCATTAAGAGCTAAAGCTATTGCAACATAGCATTGTATGTAAATTTAAATATTATGTTGTTCGTTATGATAATTGTATTTTTACAACTGCAGAACTTGATGTCACATTTTTTTTCTTACAATCAATTTAACCCTCGATCTTTTGCTTTTATTTATTTAACCCTGATTAATTCTTTAAAAAAAACGTAAAATTTGATTTATACATAATAAATGATATATTTTTAAATGTCGCCTGAAAAACGCTTGCTGAAATTTTAATATTTAATATTGTTCGCTGAAACTCTGTGCGCTTCCACCTGTTTTGTCACTTACAGCCTGTTTCCCAGGAATTTGTTTCTTCAAAAATTTTATATTTCCAATTTCTATAAATATAATTTTTCTTAACTCAAATTTTCAAATTGGTTTTTTGTTTTTGAACTTTGACGATATTTGAAAAAAATTAGATAGACCTAGATTGCAATGTTACTTAAAATAAAATACTTTATTTTGTATCCTTCAATTTTTCAGCAATTATAAGGCCAATAAAAAAACAATAAATATGAAAATTATCGAATACTTCGATATCAACAAGAAGTTGTCTGTAAGCTGAAAATTTAAAAACAGTGCTTAACAATGGTATATCCATGTATAACAGAGGAATTGTAAAAAACCTTTCTATAACTAAAAAAGTTAATTTAAAACGAGCAAAAAGTTAAATGCTTGTATTTTGTATTTGATTGTGTGTAGTAGTTTAAAAGTATCATATCTGAAATTGTATTCAAATGGACAACAAACTATAAAGATTCTAGAAAGATATTTTTAAAATAATATATTGTAGCATATATTTAAAGAGACTTTACATTTATACCGTGACTATAATATCTAATGTATAATTGTGCTCAATTAACATCTAATGCAACATTGTGAGACTGGATGGATTTTTTTTTATATTCTCTATATACACAAGGCCATGTTTTTTTATGACAAGCTAAAAACTTTGTTGACAAAAAATCATGACAAGACAAAACAAGTCATCTTATCAAGGAATATTTCCCATATATATAGAATATTGTTATTTAAGAAATTAATTTAATAATGTTCAAATAAGACAAGGTTTCTTGAACGATCATGTATTATAATGTAGACTTAATTGTCGAATATTACTTTAACGTATAAAATATTGTCTAGCGTGTTAATATCACACACATAAATCTACAACTTAACCTCGATTAAAGGCATCCACAGGGAGTATAATAAATATGCCATACTTAAACATCGTAAGGAATTTTGAGGTAGTAGAACACACAAAATTACCCTGTACTTTGTTTTAAATTGAGATTCGATTATGGACTTATATTAAACATGAGCGAATGTGTCTATGATAAAACAAGTGTATTTATTTATTTTTAATACTTAAGAGTAAAAAGAACGCTACTTATAATAAAGTTTTCGATCAAAAAACTGTATTCCACAGAATCTGATTTTATTATTATTTTAAATTTTAAATATTTTTTTTTTTGTATTCTTAATAAGTGAAATACTAACTAGTTAAAAAGTATTCATATGTATATAAATAAATGAAATTTTGATTATTTATTACTAAAAGTCTTTTGAAAAGTAATTTAATACAAAAATTAAGAACATGCATACAGTTGAAGTCAATGCAATTAACAAATATTATTTATGATGTCGACTGAAGGCGCTTGATGGAATTTCAATATCAAATATGAATCGTTTTGTGTATAATTTGGTATATAGACGATGATAACTGTTTATTTTAAGTCAGTTTTGTTGCATCCGTGTGATAGATTGCCTGAAGATGTCGAAAGGCAAAACCCGGGTCGATAGTGACAAAACATGTGGTACAAAGTTGTAACAATTCAAATTTAACAAATATTATTTAGATTGTTTGTACTTACAATAACATAAAAAAAAAAAAAATCTTTCGTAGTGAAAATTGAGAATTGTCTGCGTACTCACTTAAATGTGAAAATAAGACTTTCTATATCTACTATAATTAAATTTGATTCATTCATTGTCTACAATGTTCACATTTCTATATAAAACTAAAATGTCTACCCGAAAAGTCTAACGGGGAACATTGATGATGACCGATGAATTGAACAAATTCTGAAAAAAAGATAAAATATCGCAAATGAGATAAAAAATTTAGAGTTGATATTTACTAAGAATTTTAGAATTATATACTCAGGTACAAAGGCGAGAAAAATGATTAAAATTTCAAAACGATCTACGAGCTTCAAGAAAGTGAAACGATGGCAAAACTCAAATAAATTTGATTGGAAAGAAATTTTTATTGAATTATTAAATGCATTTTTTTAAACATAATATCAAAAAAAGTTCTAGTGTACACGCTTCAGTTGATATTTTTTGAGTTGCAATCGTTTTCAATGAAGATTTTACTGATATACTCATTATTTTGCTACCGACTTTATATAACGAAACAAATTTTGACAGTAATGGAGTCATTAACTTTGAAAAGACTACGAGTTAAAATTATCGTTAGGGTAAAAGATGCCACAGTAAGATATTTTAAAAAGCATTGTATTCTTGACATTAGAATAATAAAAATTACATTGATTGAATTGGCATTCTCTTGATAGAACTTCATTATAACACGGTGAAAAAAATAGTATAGTAAAGATAGTTCTGACGATGGCGTGAGCCGAAATAGCTATCAACTATATTTCAAAAAAATATTTTGTAGAACTAAAATACATTGCTATTTTTTTCACCAGGTAATAAAAATTACACATAATATAATCTATATACACTGAGACCTTGGGGAAACACGTAATGTACGAAATTTCAATGATTTAAATTTATTGAATGAATTGGCATTTACTCGGTAGAACTCCATTGTAACACGGTGGAAAAATAGCAATGTATTTTAGTCCTACAAAATTTTAAAAATATAGCTGATAGCCATAGATAGCTCAGAACTATAGCTCTGACGATGGCGTGAGCCGAAATAGTTATCAATTACATCTTTAAAATTGTGTAGTACTAAAATATTATACATTGCTATTTTTTCACCTTGATTTAAATTAATTTTTATGTACCCTCAGTTGATTTCATAAATTATAAAAAAAACACAAACACCAATAAAATATTATTTATTTCTATAGTTTGATTTTTTTTAACTGATACTTCAACAGCGATACATATTGATAAGTTTACATTGATTAAGATCGATAATTATTTCCAACACGTAGCAAACGGTCAAACTACCGATTGCCATAAAATAAATTTAAACGAATAACCAAAAACAAGCAACACAAAAAAAGGAAAACATTCCATTATCGACAAACCATCAGAAATGCTCAGGAAAAAATAAATAATGTATTGTCAGTCTGAATTGATTCGAATAGATATTCGATAGATCGTTCTTTGACGTATGTCGCTCTTGTCACTTACGCAAACGTATCCAGCCACTTGCACTACAACCATACATTGCTGCGGGGCCTTTCTATCTTCTTTTACTGATTTTTTACCGTTCATGATAATATTCCAGGGGCTTTATGCTGACTGGTTATATAACCCAATAAACGAAAGAACCTCTCAAGTACGCACTATCGCGCTCGTATTGGCAGGGTTTTTCTAAGAAGTTGAATTTTTGTAGGGAAAAGTTGACCCAATTTTATGCAACATTTTTGTTAATAATTGCAAAAATGTAAACGCAAAAATCGACAAAAAATATGAATAGTTGTTTATAACACATTTAAATTGTCGCCACTTCACCATTATATATAATATAATAAATATGAAGTTCAGCTATCACCCTTTAGAGTTTCACGCTTACAGATTCAAATTCACGAATGAATTTTGCTGACGACTATTTAATTGATTGAAGGGTTTGTATAAAAAGTTAGAATAAAAAATATAAATAACGATTTTAACTCACCCCAAGTAAAGCTCGACTTTTCGTTACTTTTTTGCTGAAATGGTTAAGCATCTGATTTACACAAAGTTCTTCGATTACATCGTTTGATAGCATGCATTACAAAGTCAATATTTGAACAACAACACTCTTCTTTCATTTCTCATTTTAAGTAAATATATTCTATTTTTATTGATGAAATATTAAGAGAAAATGTTTCATTCAAATTCATTTATCAATACAAACTATATGAAATTGACTTAGATACAACGTTAAGACTAGTGCTTTTATAAATTAGGTTTATTTTTTATCAAAAAGCAAAGTAAAAAAATCACCTTGGAATGCGGCTAAGTCCCTAACGACGGACAGTAAGGGGCAGTAACGGATGGCACTGAATGCCGTTATTTGTGGAGTGCTCCAGGGTAGGTGGTTTGGCAAACTCTCTGGGCGGGAATGCCGTTACTCAGTTCCGCCTATGCGATAGTTTTATGCTAAGCTTTAACTTTACTACGCCGCGGTTTGCCAGCTTTTTTTCTAAGATCATAAATGATTAGCTTTTACGCTCAAGTATATTTTATGCTTCATAAAAACAGATGAAAATGTTGGTCGAAGTAAATAATAACAATAAAAAAGTATAAATATTACATATTCAAGGGCAAAAATATTCAATATAAAAAGATAAATTAAGGCTTCGGAAAGTATTATTTGAAATTGTTTACATTTTTTTGGTAAAAATTCTTTTTAGAGTCACGGGTTTTTCAATATATTTTAATATTTCAACATTTTATTTAAATCTAATTTTTGTGTTGTCAAACTTTATATAAACCAGAAAACCTCTTATTTTCAACTGATTTGAGATGTTTAAAAAATAGCATGAAAATAATATTATATATAACATCATTTACATCAAATCCAAAGAGTGAAGAAGATATTAAAAAAATGTTGCATTAAGTTAAAAAGAAAATAAATATTCTTGAAATTAAAATTGAAAATATGGTTTTCAAGTTGATAAATTCCGGTATTGAATCTTAGTTTCTAATATTGATTTTTTCCTTTTCAACGATAAGAATTTTCGCATTAATTCTTTGTATCCATTTTATTTGGAAACAAGTAGAGCTTGGCGAAAAAACTGATTTCATTATAGTCATATTTTTTATACCCATAATCCATTCAAACAAAATCCTAAAAAACACGAAATTTAGCAGTTCCTATAGAAAGATCTCCATTTTTACTACTATATAAGGAAGAAAATTTGTTCGGCCGTGGCTTAAAAGCTAAATCAACAACATGTTATCAAACACAGTCACTGATGTAAATATTAAGACACTAAATAGATATTTTGTAGAGATCAGTTATTCATCAGTTAATGAACATATTCATTAAATTGAAATAATGAGAAAGATAATTTCAATCGATTGGTGATATTATCTGAAGAAATATATGAAACTAATAAATAGAGATTTATCAGTTGTTTAAAAATATTTCCCGTTCTATGAAAACATTAATCATTCATAATTTATTGTTAACAAAACTACCTGTAATAAAGTAAAATAAATGTTTAAAATGTTCAATTATTGATAAATGAATGAGTTTTAATTAAATGAATTAATGAAAACATCACATTATTTTTAAAATCTTATAACTTATTTCAATGAACACTAACAAGAAAAGCAATTTGTAATTCAATGTAATAATCATTTATAAATACGTATCATGATATATTATTTACTATTCTTAATCTATGAACATATGTCATCATGTATTTCAACGAAAATATTATAATTACTCCATTATTTCAACTCGTCTTTGTGTATGTACCGGGAATCAGATATTATCTAGTAACCGTCTTTTCTTCTCTGAACAAACGTAGCTTCTTACATGAGCTTATTAAAATATAATATATCTTACAGCCACGTGTTTGTTATCAACGAACAATAGTATAATCGTATAACAAATATAAATCTCAAGAGTTAATTTAATTTACCAATATCGCCTTTGTTTGGTTGAAATGTGCCTTGTTAAATAATTTTCTGTTTCTCATTTAAATGTAAAGTAAAACTGCTTTTAACCTCTTATCTGTTGGCGTGTAATATTCAATCTAGCGCACCACGACAGCGATTTGGAATTAAAAATAGCTGATTCATACAATGTTATCCAGAAAGTCACCATAAAATGCTGGGATCAATATTAAATCAATTTTAAGGGACCGACTGATTTTGTAATACATACGCGGACACACCGGCGAGTCGCTGGCGTATGAGGTAAATAAGTGTGCTACTCACCGGCGGTCGCTGGTGTTTTAGTGGTTAAAATTTTTACTAGTGGCTAAGTGCAGATAGAGTCCAGGCCGTAAAGCTTGAAATTTTATATCTATGCGTTTTGATGCTTATAAAAGCTGCATGAAAAAACTGGGTATACAAAAGTAAAATTGAATTACGAGTCTTTCGAGACTTGTATTTTTTTTATTTGTCAACAAGTAACGGTGGTCTAAATGAAGAAAAATATAACGAGATTACCCATTTGAATAAATGCAATAAAATTGAAATACATTTAAATATTTAATAAGAAATGGAAGCATGAAAAATTTATCGTTTAATATTCATCGTTTTCCCTCGTGTATCTTTTATCGTACCGGAAAATGCCCATAAGAACAATATTAGATCATTTTACATTCATCGTTTCCCAATTCGTTATTATCGTTGATTTTTTTGACATTATGATCCTGTCACAAATATATTGTTGTCAAGCATTTTTCATCTTGCTTAGAAATATGTACGATACTATTCACTGTTATAACTATCTTTTCACAAATTAAAATGATATTTTAGATATATTCATTATCCCGCTCATAAACACATATGGTTCTATAAGAATAAATGGCTAATATAAAATACACAAAATTTGAAAGCGTTATTTTCCTGTTATGATCTAAGGACATTTTATTTCAGTTGACAATTAACCTACTAAACAAATGTCCTACCAAGCCTCTTATTATTTCAGAATCGTATTTGCATCATAAATTATTCCGGTTTCGTCTCAAAAATATCTCATCTGAAGACAATTAAGATTATTGTTGACAGCTTGTAAATAATATTTTCCAATATTTATCGTTTTTTAGTGATTACGTTTCAGGAGAATATTAAGGATTTCCTGGGTGGACAGAGTCCGAAATGAAGAAGTATTGAAACAAATGAAACGAAAACAATAGGTATTAAGCATTGTGAAGCGCAGAAAACTCGAATACCTTGGTCATGTGATGAGAAATCCGAAATATGAAATCATACAGCTCATAGTGCAGGGGACAGTACAAGGGAAAAGAAACGTTGGTAGACGACGCATCTCGTGGATGGGTAATCTTCGTGGATGGTACCACTGTGACTCCACAACACTTTTCAGGGCAACTATGGATAGAGAGAGGGTATATACCATGATATACAACCTTCTACGAGGAGAGGCATATAAAGAAGAAGAAGTGATTACGTGTAACCAAAAATCTAGCCTTCACTGTATCTTCACTTTATTTTTAATGAAAATTACACATGTTAACAGCAGGAACAATTTTTTACTCTAAATATAACTTGCTTTGTACACCGAAAATAAATTGTTTCTAATCAACCAGCAAGTTCATTAAAAATTTACAGAACCCAATATGTAGGGTACTGCTACGTGTTTGTTCTGTGAAATTCATTACTTAGGTGTGTTTACTTGATATTTTAACGGTGCTTTAATTGAAATTAATTATCATCATTAAACAGTTTTGCGAGTTGATCCTGAATACCCAATTCAACATCATCGTAATATTGATTTTACTTATTTTAAGTGTTTATCCTACAGTGAAGGACACAACTAATAAAAAAGACATTTTCGTTTCAGCAAAATAACAAAATGGCAAACCAATTCGAAGAGCGACAAAGGACCGGAAATTTGGATCCACATAATACGATGAAAAGAAAAATTCTGCGAGTCATAAAAAGAGCAAACAGTTACCTCCTTTGGGATGTTTTGGGATTTTATTTGACTGTCGAGACATTCCTTAAACGCCTACGTTGATAATTTCCACTAAAAGGGTCACTTTTCTAAACGTGTTATATTGTGTTTATTCAAAGTAGCATACTTGCGCGCATTTCTACAAAAAAATTAACCATACTATTAAAATGAATTGATTAAATATAATTCGTAGTATAGATAGTTCTGATGAAAGTGTAAACCAACATATGTATCAGTTATATATCTTTTGTAGAACTAAAATACGTTGCTATTTTTTCATTATGCTAATATTAAGATCATTAATGACAAGTGCTATCATCATTAGGAGATATTTATTTATACAAAAGTTTGCATAACTTGCTTAAAAAAGAAATTTCATAAATATCATTAGTTATCAGTATTTAATAAATTAACTTTAAAACTCACAAAAATGCGTTTTTATTGACGGAAACTTATCGATAATTTTGTAAGACTCGAATTCCAAGTATTTTTTAAATAAGTCCGTTCAATCGTTATTTCTTTCCAATTGAATAAAAAATATAAATAAGATCACAATTAGTTTTAGCTTGAAAGTTAATGTGATATAATATTTACAATAAAATATAAAATGGAATATCCTTAGAAACTTTTTGCTTTAAAAAGTTTTTGGTTGAATTAATTTTAATGGTATAAGTGACTGATTTTTTTAATACTTTATCATTCATTCTTAAGATGTTGAATTTCACTTCACGGTAAAAAAACAATATATTTGAATAATAAGCCACAATTTTAAGTAGTCTTGAATTTATAGTTTTAAAATACCAAAATAAGAACTGGTTTCGCTTGTGATTGTGATCGTGAATAAGTTTATCATTCGATAAAAAATAATCATTACAATTTTTGTATTTGTTAAATTTTGCTTCATTAAAAATTTCAGTAATATTCAAATATCTTACCACAGATTTGTTTTTTCTGACCTAAGGTTGATCGACAGAATGAAAGAATATATTGTAGAAGGGTTGCCGCTTTTAATGCGTATTAAATCTGCCTGTGTTATTTCCTGAAAACATTGAAACATTTCTCTTGATACGGCTGATGTATTCTAGTTAACGATGGAACATTTTTTCTTGCGTAACGTGTGAAATATTTGTCGAAAATTGAGCTATAGGGCATCTTAATTCAAAAAAATACAATCAAAAAAAATAGAATATAATTTAAAAAGGCACCCAATTATATTTTGATATTTTGTCAAGGAACAAAGAAAACCGGTAACATCAGATAAATTATCTGAAATTGTATAAACCTTCCATGCTTAATGATCGGTTTTTAAACGAGACGTTTTGTTTAGTTTATGAGAAATTTAAAAATTGTGCAAATAGCTGGTCCTTGAAGGTATTGGATATTCGTCTTAACATTCTATTGTACAATGAAAACTAGGACATAATAAAAAAAATCAGTTGATAATGCTCGCGATTAGCAAATCTGTCCTGATCATAAAATAAATTGTAATTAATAACACGTTTTATTATTATTCAAAATAATGACAAAACACAAATAGCTTTCATGTTGAAAATAGTCGCGATGATGAATATTAATTATTTCATAATAAATTAGAATACACGTTTTTCGCTATTTTATTTTTTGGTAAATCTAATAATATATATTATTACAGAATCAAAACATTTTTTATATAATATCTTGTTAGGCAGTGAACATACTTTCAATACGTTTATATAATTATATGAGGTGTTGAAATGTAAAACAATATGTCCACTGTACAATAAAAAAGTGAATTTGTGATACAGAAATTAAAAAAGTCATATCATCATAATTTCGTAATTTTTCATTTCTAATTAAGAATAGTTTGTATATTTTCATGAGTAAATTAACTTTTTTTTAAACTTGTGCAAGTTGAGTGAAATTAAAGATATTGGTATTTGATTTTATTATAATTTGTTGGATATTGTCTATGATTTTAAAACGTTAGATTTTTTCCGTATTTGATTTATCAGATTTTACAAATTACTTTATGAAATAATATTTCCATATTTTTCGTTCGGTTTTGAATAAAAAAGAACAAATCGGTATTTATTTTGACACACGACATATATTCCCTATATTTATGACTTATAAACTATATTTTAATTTCTCTATATTTGTTGTTAGAAATCAATTTCCATAAACTTAAGCCCAACTTCCTTACATGAATATCTTGATATTGCTTAGACTTTGTCCGTCTATAAACACAAGCCTATGTAAATATTTCGCAGAAGATGGTAGGATACAAATTAATTCAATCTTGTTTGATGATTCGTCGTATATAGAAACAAAGTTTATAGAAACGAATTTCGTTTGAATTCCAAAGTTGATATTTTGCAAGAAATACGGAATATGAATCTAAAATTATTCAAAAACAATTATTTCTCCGTGGTAACACAGATTTGTATGTAGTATTAAAGAAAAATGCACTAGTTTATTATCATACTTATTGCACTAAATATGAATACTTATGCATTGTAGATTATACGGAAATTTAAAAAAAAATGTGTTTCATAATGACGGTATTTCCCTAGTTCCAAAATGAGTATTAAACGATTTTTCAGGAAACGATAACTAAAGGCGTAATGTAACTCTACTGGAAAAATAAAAAACTATAAAAATACAAAAAAAAAAAAGATATTTATACCTATAATGGTAAATTCAAAAAAAAAAAAAAAAAAATCAAAAAAACAAAAAAAATGGATGGGTGTAAATCATACGTTCTACTTAATTTTATGAGTAAGAATTTAAAAAAAAAACACTCCCTTAAAATAAAGCGAAAAATTCACGCGTTGAAATTGCTCAGAGATTTTCATTAAACGATATAAAATTTTCGTTAGAAAATTCGATAAAACACGATGATCCATCATTAAAATACATATCAAAAATTTTTCATTTCAAATACAAAAGTTTTGAATCAGTAAAATAAAAAATGTTAGCTCATCACGAAGTTCAAGATTTATGGCAGCTTATTATCAAAAATTTGCCAATTATAGTTAAAATGATATTTCGTTTCAAATTTATCTTTTAATTGAAAATATGAATATAATTCATATATTTGAATAGAAAGAGCTCTACTTATGTCAACAAGGTTTTACAAAACACAGGCGTTCAAGGGATTAGAGAATTTAAGGCTCAAAAAACGAAATGGTTCTATCGCGATTCCACATACAAGAACACAAACCGCACCGGAGATTTCCTTGTTTTCTAGATTGGATCAGATTACTTCTGCTCAATGTAAACATATTACCTTTAACGATATTCAATGTTTGTTTTATTTAAAAAAAACATAACATTGTTTTTTCAAGGAATTTAAAAGAAAAGAAATCTTTTATTTAATAAATAAGTCATAAAATACAGAAATATAGCGTATATGAATGAATGTAAAATTTACGAAAATATGTTGAATGGTTTGGCTTGATTTTTTTAGATACAAAACTATGACATAAACAATTGAACATTTTAATTTTGTACACCTGTGTTACGTCATAAAATCAAAGTTTCTATGAATATTGGTTGTTCTATATTAATTTGTCGTGATAAAAGCAATGTATGAGGGAATTAAATTAAGCATATAATAAAATGTTCAAAAATAATTTTGCTTTTTTATCCACACAGAATGTGAAACACAATGGATGCAAATATTTACTATTTATAAACTAGCAGGTAAAGATTTCAAATAATAGTCATACCGGAATACATAACACAAAAAATAGTACTGAATATTTATGAGAAGGTGCTAATTGTAACAGAAATATTTATTTCAAAAACATTCTTGGATATAACTAAAATGCCACTTTTATCAAGGTTGTGTTTAATAAAATATCGAGTGGTTTGGTTTTTATTTGAATAAAAATTATATGTTGTATAATATCAAAAATGATACGTCATGGTTACTTTTTTATGAACGTCGTAGTAGGTACAAAAGACAACAAAAAAATCTTGATTTTTTTTTTTAGGACTTGTTTTACAACACGCGTGTATTATTTTAAAAAGAGAAATATTTGTTATTCTATACAATATACACTTTCTTTTAGCAGGGCGTACATTTTTAAAACTTTTCACCTCACGCGCACACGAATCTGTTCCAACTATCCATTGAGCGGAATTACCTTGGACTTATAAAAGGAGCGAAAAAGATTTCGAAAAACTTTTTTGACCCAAACGCAATTCAATTACCACTGACTGCTCTCTACGAAAACTTATAATTTATTTTTTGGGATTTTGAAACAATGTTCACACCTAATTTCGTGCAAGTGGAACCCCCAAATGAACGATCTCAATCAAAATTGAGTAAATTGAGTAAACTTCACATATTATTTAATACCAAAGTTTTTGAAAAAATAAATAATGTACGACTTTTCATTTTCTTTTATATACGCATTGAATGATTCATACGTTTTATTTTACTATATCAAATAAAATTTTGTCACTATTTTTAATCATATCCGTTCCCAATTCCTAATGTACATATGTGGGTACCTCAGCAGAAAGTTTTCTCAAAGGAAAGCTTGTCTGACATTTTTTCAACCTATCAAAGTAGAGATAGATGAGTTAAAGTAAGGCAAATGTTGAGTTAATCGCTCGTGCGATGCCCTATTTCACAGGATTGGATAAGTGGGAAGAAATGAAATATACGAAGAACATTTTTGTTTTTAAACGTATATTCATAAATTTATCAAAAACACAACATGTAAAATGTTTTACATTAAGAAACAAACATGCAACATCGGGACTTATTCACAATCAAAATAACGTAAAAATTAACTTATTCAAAATATCTGAATGATATCGACTATCTTATTATTGAGTACTATAATAGAGATGAACTACATTTTTAAAATAATATTTACAATATAATTCCTATTTATTATAGAAAAATATGAATGGTAATGTTAATTAGTATTTATAAAAAATGTATTGAATATAGAAAATAATTTAAGATTTCAGCATTGATATTTAATTTTATATGTGTATATTTTGTACGATTATCGGTAAATTCTTGTCTTAGTTTCAGAATCATTATTTATAAGCCTGGATGATATAAAATCAAAAATTTTAGTCCTGAAATGATTTGTATTGTATTCGCTAACGATGCTTGGGATGACTGCTAAGGGTCTTGATTTTTTTATATGAAATTGTTAAAGTATTATTGAAAATTGTGTTTAAATTATTTAACAATATTATGGGTGAAACTAGTCGGTCGTGGAACTTTTTATAATTTTATGAACATATTAGACATAACAAGACGAGAAAGGAAGATGCTACCTGATTTCCTATTAATAGATGATTGCTGAAGCTATAATTAAGAATAATTGACAATGTGGAACATTGTTCAATTATCCTGCGTTCTGACATGTTAACTGAACATTTGTAGAACTTTCGCTCTATCTTACTTTGAAGACTATATAACAATATGAAAGTCATACTTACAAAAACTTTACATTTTATTTAAAATAATCTGATGAAATTTTCAGTGTTTACTTCCGTAAAATACATTCAATCATTAGATCAGCCTTATTCCGACAAATATATAATAAAAAAAAAAACAATTGAATTCAAAATCATTTACGTAAAATTATAACATGTAAATGTGTGATAATAGTGAAAAATGAAATTAAATATTAAATTTCATAGATGCCTGAAAAATGTTATGGAATGATTTAAACAAACAATAACATAAATATTTGTTTTCTGATCTTGATTTGTTATTTCGTTTATAATTATATAAACATTAATCAGCTTTTGATGATATTATAACGTTGAGTAAAAAAGACAAAATAGCCGTCTTAGAGCTCAGTTAACAAAAATACCTTTTGAGAGGATTTACCTTCTAAATTAATGTATTCGTTGAAAGAATCTGTTCAAAGAAAAAAAAACATTTCCGTATTAAAAAAAAAAGCTGTTTGCTTAGAAGCGTATTAGAGTAATACTTCCTTTCCAAGAAGTATCGGATATAATTTCTCCTGTAAACCAGTTCGCTTTTGTACGTTCCAGGCAAATTCAAAAAATAATCTTTTGTACTAATTTAGGTATTAACGTGAATGTATTGCACATTATTAGACATTGTTATGTAAAGTAAAGCGTTTTTAGCCTTGACCCATAAAAAATCTATAAATATGTATTTCTGAAGATTGCGTGAAGTCAAAATATTATCAAAAAATAATTCATTTATTTTACTTGAACACTCTATAAACCGCGAGTTTTCGTATGGAATCGTCATGGGAATCGCTAACTTTTAGAAAATTTTGCAAGACATTAAGATCTTTTGAACAATCTTCATATATTTTTAATCTTTAGGGTATATACGTGAAATTTTCAGGTAACGTTCTGCATAGTAAAATGTATAGACGTGTGACTTTTTTACAAATTTCAAGCCGTGGCTCTCAAACAATCGAAATATATATTTTTCAAATAAATTTTAGCTGAAACTTATTTATTTTAAATATAAAATGATAAATATTTATATATTTTAAGGTGTTAACAGTCACTTCTTTGTGAAAAGACATGATATTAAAAAATATAAAAACACATTATATAGTACTTATATCCACAATATATTTTTTGATCAGTTTACAGTGATACCAGTTTCGCTCATTACCATCATTATCAACTGATAGAATATAATTTACAAGTAGGTCTATTTATACAAAAAAAGCTAATAATATTTAAGGTTTGTAAATTGTTTTCAATCAGTTGATAATATTCGCGATCAGCGAAACCGGCTCTGATAAAAAAATATTTTGTAGAAATAAGTACTAAGCAATTTAATTAATGATATCGACTGAAGGTGCTAGATGGAATTTCAATTTCAAATTTGATTTGTTACAACTTTTTACGATTCCACATGTTTTGTCACTAACGAGCCGGGTATCTTCTTTCGACATCTTCAGGCATCCTATCACATGGATGCAACAAAAATGTGTTTTTTTATTATGTAAATAAAAAGATGATAAATATTCTTATCGGTCAATGTTAAATATTAATAAAGATTATTGAAAGCTAGGTAACTTTATCAAAATACACGGAGAGTAGTACTTAGCATACATTTATAACCATGGATATACATGTACGAGCCACTTCTAGATAAATATATTGTTTACTTAATAATCTTACACCAAAAAAAATGTTTCGAAATGCAGTTTATGATATGACCGTAATAAATCTACTTGCGTTCATTGGTGCGTAAAACATTTGTTCTGTGAGTCGCTCCCTTTTCTCATTCATTTCTTCATAATATATATCATTATAACACGGTAAAAAAATAGCAAGTTGATAGCTATTTCGGCTCACGCCATCGTCATAACGCCAAATATAAATTTCCGCAATTTATATTAAAATATCATTTAAAATGTGGTACAAATCATGTCTTGTATTCATGTACAGCCATCTATAAGAATATAGTGAAATTCATATGTAGGATTTTTTATTTTTATTTTTATAGACGAAGTGAAAAAGTGTGGACGGTTAAAAAAGTATTGACAGTTGTAGAACCCAATGCTTTTATTTTACCTAATGATAGCAATATCAATTGAATGATAATTTAGACAGCTTGTTATTTTGGTGAAATTAAATGTTTTCTTAATCCAAATCATACGATCAAAAATACATATAATGTTTTCTTCAATATTTCTTGTTATATTTATTCAGTTATACCATGTATCGAAAACATCAAATGATTAATAGCATACGTTGCGGCTGTAGTAGACGTTTTAAAGTAATGACAAATTAATTGTGGATACTCAATCATACTTAAAATCTAGTGAATCTTTTATCGCTATAATAATTATCAAACACATGTTCTTCAATAACACGATTCTAATGGCAAGAAAAAGGTTTTTTACGGTATTTGTTTCTTTTCTTTCATGATGTTTTATGGTAATTTAAGCTTTGATGAAAGTTGAGATTTAAGCTTTGACGCTGGCATTTTGACGTCAACATGAACAAACGTTGGTGCTGCGCAGACATCGCAGTGAGATATTATGTTTTTCTTCACGTCTGGCGTGAAAAGTGGCGAAAAAGAAAATATGTTATAATTCAGTGTACAGACGGGAGGTGTTACGTACTACAGGAACGTAACAAAATCGAATTTTGTCAGTGAAAGTAGCTGGACAGAAGTTTAACAGACCAGAAGTTAATTTATGAGTGATGAAGTAAACATTATTTGACAAATTTGAATTGTTACAATTTTGTACGATCCCACATGTTTTGTCACTCACGACCCGGGTTTCGCCTTTCGGCATCTTCATGCATTCTATCACACGGATGCAACAGAATTGACTTGACTGACAAATTTGAATCGTACAAAACTGAAAAATTCAAATTTGATATTGAAATTCCATCAAGCACCTTCAGTCGATATCATAAACTTTCTTTTACAATTATCAAATACTATTGAGAAAATAATTCTCCTTAGAACTAGCATTTTTATTTTTGAAATTATATTTCACAATAATTTTGATTTTATTTTTCTGTAGAGCAGCTTTAAAAAAGAAAACACAAGACAAGCTCATTTAGTTTCTTATACGCAGAACTAACTTGATGCGAGGTTTTCTAATGATGAAATAAACACAAAACTAGAACGACGATCTATATGAAGGCTTCGGTGGAAACCTTTTCACTAGCTTATATAAGACTTGATAATTTGTTTCAATCAAAAATATTCAATATTTTTGATATTTTTGAGGAAAGCAAGAAAGATAAATTGTCATTCTTTTGTTTTCATTTCTTGATTTTAATACGATAGCCATCCGAGACTATTGCACTAGAGATACGCTATGAAAAAAAAAGATTTGATCGATTTCTCTGGAATATCATTAATTTTTCTTACCTTTATCTTTATAGTGCCTTTCTTGACAGCTTATTCTATATATTAGATATTTCTTTTGTATGATTGTAAAATGAAAATATTTACGAGATGGGTATAATTTTAACATAAAATTTTAGAAAAAATACCAGATTTTAATTGAAAAAAAACCAAAAAGTTTTCCTATAGCTGTAAGCCAGCATTTATACATATATCTATTTTTTTAATTTTTCATACCTAACCATTTTTATATATATTGTAACTAGCGTGTACCCTGCATGCGTTGCAATGCCACTCAAAAAAAATAAGCCGTGACTTTATGGAATCGCCTCGTCGGGAGCCTCTCGCCTTCCGATTGGATAAGTCAGACTTGAGGCGAGGCCGGAGCCAATTAGAAACGATAAGCTTAGGTTATGTTTTTCTTACCGAAATTTGACAGTGGCGGCCGTATGTGTTTTTATTTATTGGAGTGCTTTTGGATACACAATGTTTTTCGCTGGCAATGTAATACATTGTGTGGATTTCTCTATTGCCATTTTCCCATTTCCTATATCCAACTATTGTTTTACGAAACGTTCAATGGATGCATCATGTTGTACTTGTACACGCATATTGGTCTTAAACGTGAATCTATGTACGTATCGCCATAAAACGGATGATTTGAGACATGCATTGAGTTCATCGGCCATTGTTGAACGTGATATAACAGGTAGAGTTTGTCAAAAATCACCAGACAACAAAAGGAGTGCGCCACCGAAAAGTTGCTCATTTCCTCTCAAATCTTTAAGTGTGCAATGAAGTGCTTCCGATGATTTTTTGTATGCCATAGTACATTTATCGCATACAATGATTTTACATGATGTGAATAGTTTGCCATTTAAGAATTTTTGTTGATATTGCATGTTGGTGTCTCAATTATTTGCATATTCAATGGCAGTTTCAGTGCTGAATGCGGTGTTCGGCCACCATCCAAAAGAGTTGCTGCAATTCCAGATGATGCGATTGCTAGTGCAATGTTTTTTCGTGATCGTGTGGCTGCCGAAATGAGTGAAATGAGGAAGGTTTTACCTGTGCCTCCGGGTGCATCTAGGAAATAAAATCTATCACTTTGACTTGTAATGTGCATCCATAATTGTGTCATACACTATACGTTGATCTGAAACCAATTTCGGAAGATTCGTTTGAACAAATTTACCCAATTCATCCACATCAAAGCGTGTTTCTTGGTGGAAATCACAATCACGTCAGTCGTTTTCATATCGATTAAGCGCAGCCATTACCAATTGTACCAATGTTTTGTTAGCGATTACTAAACATATGTCCTCAATCAATAGCAATGCCTCATTATACACGTTTGGTGTGAATTGAACGTGTGGATTTTGAATTGTTTCGCGCAAACTATGTAAAATATCTTCACTCATGTAGCTTTTGTATTTTTTCCAAAGATATTTTGGATTGGATGGAAAGCAAATTGTTAATATCACTGCAAATAAAGCATGTATTTGTTGTGGGTCAGCAGTATTCGATGAATCAGCGAGTGAAGTGTCCCAATGTGCATCGTTTTCTAGAAGATTTAATTCAAGCCAAGCTTCACGATAAATGAAACATATTCGACCGTTTACTGTTCTCAATTCTTGGAAGGATGACGGTCCACGTATGTTGATTAACAGTAATCGCAAGTAAACGCATTTTGAATTATTTGGTTGAACAGTGTACAGACGGCCTAATGCGTCGGTTGAATATACATGTAATGTCCTTCAACTGCATTACCTTGTTTGCGACGTTGACATTTTTTTCTGATGCATTCCATCTGTAGAATCTTGGCACTTCAGAGTAAGGTAGCGTCTTTGCAAACATATCATCCCTACACAATAAGAAAAATGCAGTTAACGTTGTTGGCTGTAGTGACAATGCTCTTACACGTGCATTTTCTGTTGTGAAGTACACTCGCTTTCCATTTTCAAGGCGAACTGCCAAATGAGTAACTGGTGGATGCCGTTCATGATTGGAAATGATAAAATGCGCCATATTGCTTCATTGCTACTAATGTAGCGTCCCAGTTGATATTGGTTGATTTCATCGATAGATGCAGTTGAATTTCCCACTCCAAAAACTTCCATAACGTCTCCTTTGTTGACATATTTACAAATGTATTTGATGGATTTCACTGAATTACAATACTCGACGTTGATGTGTGCTTTGTACGTTTTCGAGAGAAGCTGTGAATACGGTACAATCCAACGATTATCAACTTCAACCTCATTGTTTCACCCTTTTCTTTCGTGCTTGAGTTGTACTCTGACCTATTCCTTTTCGTTTGGGTGGCATTATTGATTTCACAGTGAATGTTACGTTTTGAAATTCACTTTTTAAAAATAAAAAAAAAAAAAATCATATATTGAATAAATTTTTTCTATATCACACATGATTTATACGTAATATTTATTTCAATTCATTCTGTCATGCGACATAAAACCAACACAAAAAAGTCGGTAAAAAATGAAACATTGAAATACTTTTTTCGAAAATCGAACTTTTTTTCAAAATATTCAGTACCTTACGTAAATACCTACAGGTGAGTGAATGTGACAGATTTGTGTCGTTTTTGTTTTCGGCGTTGCTATGGATACAATGTGTCATAAATGGCCATTCTGTTTTACAATAGTCTTGTATGAAAACATTTTTTTCGTAAATATTCAATTAATTTGTGTAATCAAATCAAATTTTGATTATCCTATCTCTCGACAGACATTCACAGACTAGACAGACAGACAGACATTCATTTTTATATACATAGATTTATATACTGTAAACTTGGTCTGGAATAATTCATATTGACGCTATTTTGTTGGTGCTGTAGGGCATTGTGACTATTCGACTAAATATAAGCCACTTTGTTGACGAAGAGAAGAAGATAAAATCAGAACCATCTTTATAGCTCGGAGAGAAAATTACCGTTAAAAAAATGATGGCTTGCAATCAGCGAGAAAATAAAATTTAAAGAAAATGAAAGATTAATTATTTCGTAGTGGTACTTTTTGTATATTATGTGTAATGTGATAAAATTTAATATTATACTCAATTTGAAATTTTGCTTGTCCATACAAGCAAGATTTATTTTTTAACGCGTAATTACGCAAAATATATGAATTGAATAAGTGTTTAAGACATAAATCTTGACAGTTGTAAACAAGCGGTTTTCATGAAATGGGTTCGAAATTCCGTTAACTGATTTTTTTAAATTACAAACATTTCTTTATAAAAATATGCCTTTTCTTTTTGACAGGTGTCTTGGATAAGACGAAAAGACCGCCATCTGTTGACCGTCGGCCTCACCACGTACACGTCGGATGAAAGATATCAGGCTATTCATTTTCTACATTCAGAAGTACGTATATTTAATGATTTTCATTTATCACAACAACCAAAACGGCTTAAGTAAAAATCAATGAAACTTTACTACTTTTCATTGTTTATTTACTTTAAAAATCATACATCAAAGATCAGACAAAATATCGATTCGTTCCAATTGTTATTTGATATTTATGAAATACTTAAATATTTCAAGTGTGAGTCATGCAGAGTGAGCTATTTTGTACTTATTTTTTTGATAGCGATAAGATATATTACCTCTTATTATATTTTTTTATTTTTTCTAATATTGGATTTTACCAATTGATTGTATGAAACAATAATATTTATAAACATATACTCAAGCAAACAAAACAAGTGTTTGATTGACAATATATTTATAGTTTTGTTAATTATACAAACAGACTATCATTAGTAAGTCTTTGTGATATCAAAACATTTAGTTAAGTAGAAAAAAACACAAATTTTGATCTGAGTAAAAAGCAGAGCTTTGTTCACACATTTACGATTTTTTTGAAAGTCACGTGAAAAACGTTAAATCATGGATCCAAGGATTTTTTTTTCATTTTTAAACTCATGTGTATTCAAAGACAAAAGTGTCGAAGAAAGTTTTAGCTTCTTCTTTTCTACGTCTTTGATTTATAAACTGCTTTCAAACGCTACATTTTTACTCCAAATGTATTTTTTGTAGCATGAGTTTTCGATAGTTTTATTTATATCTTTGCAATCAGAAGTATAAAGTATTAAAAATGATTTAGAGAGTACTCCAAATCGTATCTAGAAAGACTTAGGTTATAACAATGAAAAAACACAGCGATTCTTTCAAATAAAAAATGAAATAAAATAAAACGTCTACATAGCCATTTTTCGGAAGCTTAACGGAGTGATTATATCAATGTACAGAGTGATTCGTGTATTATGTGGTAAAATTAAATCAATTTTTTTTTTCGCATTATATAATATTCAATGATGTAATGTATATTTTTCGCCAATGTCCAATACAGAAATCATCTGTGGACTATTTTGGCCGATGGCATATGAGATAATAACTTTTAATTTGTTCATTTGTCTCATTTGAAATGCTTTTTATTCAAAAATTTGTGTTGGCTTCTCAGAAAAACCAAGCAGTAATTACCATACTTTTTTGTAACTCAATAAAATGTAAGGGTTACCACTTTTGCATCCAATCTAAGAAAAGCGACAAAGAAAGAAATCAGCTAAATAGTAGTTCTATTACAACCCCATCCAATTGTTAACGATCAAAAATGAAAGGCTAAACAACAGGTCTAACATCTCGTAAAAAACAGCCTTTATTAAATTTGAATTGTTACAACTTTGTACGATTCCACGTGCTTTTTTACAAACGACCCGGGTTTCTCCTTTCGGCATCTTCAGGCATTCTATCACATGGATGCAACAGAACATGGCCAGTTCTGTTGCATCTTGTGATCGAATGCCTGAAGATGCCGAAAGGCGAAACCCGGGTCATTAGTGACAAAATATGTGGAATCGTATAAAGTTGTAACAATTCAAATTTGATATTGAAATTCCATCAAGCACCTTCATTCGATATCAAAAATTACAGATTTTGTTGTTGTAAATTTTATCTGACTATCCATATTTTTTTTTCATGTTGAAATCGTAAATTTAATATGGACATAATGATTGATAAAAATGTTAAGTACTGTCAACTTTACAAATACCCTGTTGTTCAACTCTCACATTTGAAAAATCTCAAAGCACGCCTTTCGGAACCTTTAGACCGTGAAAAAATTACAGAAAGAGGCTTTTACGAAGTCCATTCAGCTTTTTTATTGTGCATTATAAATGCTCCATCATTTGAAAATAAAGTGTTTTGTAAAAATTTCCGCAAATTAATTAAGGCCCGAATTACTCTTTTTAATCACTCTCAAACGTCTTTGTTTATTATCAAACAGAGTATTAAACCCTTTAAAAAGATGTTTAGAGCTTAAATTAAAATTGCGGTTTATGGGAAAAATGCGGTATATTTATGAACGATTATTTTTTTATCAAAAAATTCTCGTTCAACGTTCTATAACAAAATACTTGTTAATTTTACTGTCAGTAACCTTACTCTCACATACATCCATTATTATCGTCATTAAAAATACCAGTTTATAAAAGTGCTTTTATTAGAAAAAACGTAAAATAACAATGATGTTTTTGTGCAACAAAATTATTTTATGTTTTATGATATTTATTTTAAAAAGCTTATATATTATATAAGACGGTGCACGCATTCTCATATAAAATTCAAGCAAAAATAAATTCAAAATACGTCATGTGCTATGATATTTTCATTGAATTTATCGTTTTGAAAAGTTTTGGTTTCGAAATTTTCCGTGCGGAAAAATTTGTTTAAAATACGAGAGAAATATCTCATGAAAATTTCGGCCCGAAATAAAACAAAAATCTTAGATAAAACGCTTTGCTCCTTCGGAGGCATTACGAAGAGCATAAAATGCATCTAACAAAAGATTTCACAGCCGTTTGTTCCATATAAATAAAACCACTTTTACTCTCCCCGAAAGTATTTTTCCAACAGATATGGAAATAATATTTCCAATTTTTCGACGGAATAATTCTTCTATTAAAAATTTTCCAAATATGTGATGTTCACAGAGTCAAAAAGAAGCCCATGAATAACGGACTATTTAATGATTTAGATCGTTTTTAATAAGCATTCCCCTATGATTGTGCTTTAACTGTATATCGGAGAATGAATCGCATATCAAACATAAATTCTTGAACCGTTTTACATCTCCTTATGTTTCATCACTTAACGTCAGTAAGGTTTAAGGTTAGTCAACATTTAAAAATGTACAAAGTTTTAAATTTAAATTTTATATTGAGATTCACATTATTATCAAGTCATTGTCGCAGATAAATAAACATCATTTTTAAAAAAACATTAAAGTATGTATAAGAAAGACCATTTTATAAAACAACTAATTTGTAACCTCCTGACTCATAAAATTTTTAAGAAATCGTTAGTCATATTTAGTCATGAATTTTAGAATTTTTGTTGATTAAACTACCCAATACCTCACGCAAAACTCATTTAAACATTAGACAGGCTAGATTGTGCGCTAGAAAATACTGATAACGGTACGGAAAAAAATGCTGAAGACTTTTTGTCGCATTACATATCAGCAAACAATTTTTCGAAGATAATGACAACGGATAAAAAAACAATCTGAACCTATTCTCTTTCAGAAAATGGAAGTTCTTTTCGTTTTAGTTAAAGTTAGTGCTATGGACGGTACAGCCTTATTTTTTACATATCTTTCTTTGATGTAAGCCAGCTAGCTAAAGCTTTATTTAAAGACTTTGTCAGCTGAAGCCAGTTTAAACTTAAAAAATCTTCTCATGAGAATGAAATTCTGAATCATTAATATTTTAAAATTGTCGTTTTGTGACACTGAAGACCAATTGAAGTGCTTACTTAATCTTATTAAAAAACCTTACGGATAAATGTATTTCTTATTTGCAGCAAAAAACATCAATAAAAAAACATTTTTTGATTTCGTTCGTTTTAATTTTACACGGACGATACAATCCCATTTAATATGACTTAAGATGTTGGATATTTTCCATGAAATGTTTTGAGAGCAAGTCTAGATAGACTTAAAAAAGTGCTGACATGCCACATTGATTTATCGTGTGAAGACAAAAGTCCAACTTTACTTGATTTAATTATGCTGTCAATAATGTGACACATTTTCTTTATTTTGTAGGATTGGACCCTTCAGATCAAATTCGTTCAGAAGAGAGACGCTGGAATATACGAATGCCAAGTCTCGTCACACCCACCAACAAGTATTTTTCTACAGTTGAATGTTGTTGGTGAGTTAATTATATCAATCATATTAACTATTTTTTTTGGGCTTTATATTCATGGAGCGTTAAGATCTATGAAGTGTTAGCATCAGAGCTCTTCAAGTCTCCTTCATCTCTTATATATAGATCTTAAGCAGAGACCTAAATTTATCAACAACGACACAACATGTTAACGATAAGAGTGTTAGGAAAGAATATTTTATTCACTTTAAAAAAATACATAGGGAACTTCTGGACCTTTAAACTTTTTTTAAGACACAATTATTAGTAACGAATCATGAGTAGAAAATCGAAATATATTTTTGAATACAGTATTTCACTGTGTGGTAAACACAAAAAATCTAGATTAATAAAAAAATCATTGTTTCTAGACTATTTTAAATAATAAAAACACACTTTTAGTACTTATTTCCACAATATATTTTTTGATCAGGACATCAGTTGATAGTGCTCGCAATGAGCGAAACTGGTCCTGTAAATGTATAAAAAGTGTGTTTTTATTATTTAAAATATCATGCCTTTCCATCAAAAAGTTACAGTTAACATCCTTAAAATTTTTAGAATATACAAAGGATTACTTCTTCAATTTTATTATGTAAAATTATATTTTTGTTAAATTAATAAAAAATTAAAAAAAAACAATATACCTACCTATATATAAAAAAAATCTTTTAAATTTTTTTTTTTATTAAATTTACACCATCATTGCAGTTTGTTATTGATTAAAAAATGAACCATTAAAAGCATACAATTATGACTGTTGGAAAATTTATGGTTTTTCATTTTTTTAAATTTTTTAATACTGTATAATCTTCTATGCCTGAAATATATATATTCATATAATTTTTTTTATTTCTTTCTGAAAATAGATTGGGTAAAAAATGCATGCACAAAACCACAGTTTTAAAGTTTTGTATGTTTGATTTTTTTTATACAGAAGCCAGAGCTCAAATTACTGGTCCAGCAGATAAGTATATCAAACCTGGCTCATCACTGAGACTGCAATGCATCATTCTTAAGACAACAGAAGCACCAGCTTTTGTTTTTTGGTAACTTTATCCCTATTTATGTGTTACGATAATTGATCTACACGCAAGTGTGCTTGGAATGAAGGAAATAACGATTAAAAAAGAAACAGAAATAATTCCCTGCTTCTTACGTATTATAACGTTATAGCAAAGAATAAATGCTTACATTGATATTAAAATCAATTTTGTTTTCGTAATATTTCTTTAAAAACAAACTTTATTATAAATATAAAATATTATTCAATTATCTTTGATTAAAACGTTGTTTACGAAGCAAACCTTTTTAAGCTATAAAAAAATCTCAAAGATTACTGAAATATCTTAGTCTGACTACCAGACTGCAGATGACTATTAAAATGCTAAAGACTGGTTCAATTTTCTTCAGATGTTTGTAATAAAAAGGCCTGAAATTTTATCTTATTATATTAAATGTAATACTTATTTCTGTAAAGGTATCATAACAGCAGAATGATCAACTTCGACGTAGACCGTGGCGTCAACGTGAGCACAGACTCATCTACGAGATCATCAGATCTATTTATCCCATCGACGTCTGCTTCTCATGCTGGAAACTACTCTTGTGTACCAAACAATGCCTATCCCGCCAGCATTTATGTTCATATATTCAACGGTACTTTCAATTTCATCAAAAGTCAAATTTTAATATTGATGCAAAACTGCTTTTTTATATCAAGAAACTTGTTTTTATTTTCAGGTTATTACTGTTGATCAATGGTAAAAGATTATTATATTTATAGTATTAAAATAATTTTTTTAACCAAATAACTATTAAAAAAATGTACAAAGCTTTAAATTAAATAATATATTGAAATTCATATTATTCTAAAGTAATTATCGTAGATTAATAAACATCATTTTTACACAAAAAATGAAGTATGTATTATATAAGAAAGACTGTTTTATAAATCAACAAATTTGTAACCTCGTGACTCATAATATTTTTAAAAAGTCGTAAGTCATATTTCGTCATGAACTTTAGAATTTTTGCTCATTAAACTACTTAATATCTCACGGAATACTCATTTAAACATTAGATATAATAAAAGACAACATTCTTAATTTCAGACGAATCAAAAAAATCGAATGTAAATTCGACGTACTTTTTTACAAGTGATTAAAAAGTCTTTGAAAGAATTTCAATATTATATTTGAATCATTGAAACTAAATGAACAAAAATTTTAAGGTGAATGTGTGTATACAGTTTCGACGTTCAAATATAATTAAATTTTCATTTAATGAACTTTAGTCACGGTATATTAAGTGGCATTAAAACAGAACAGTGTCTAGCTTTTATTTTAGCGGACTTTACTATGCTTAACGTAATTATACGATTTTAAATAATAAAAGTTAAATTGTTTTGTTTGTTTTTTTTTCAGGAGAAAATCCAGCTGCTATGCAAAGTGGGGCTGGGTGTAGAGATATCCTATGTCACCGAAGAAGATACACAATTTTTTCTGTCGTACTTGCGTATCTGCTTGCAACTTTGAGTTGACACCTTTAGGTAGAAACTATTTAGTATAACCAGTGTTAGACGTCCTATTATGATACACACACACATAATCCATAATAAATTAACGTGTAAATAAAAGTAACATATTCCAATCAACTATACGATTAAATCGAACGACAATATTTTGAGTGATAGATGATCAAAAATATAGTTGCAAACTGAAAGAGAACAGTGGAAAAGATAAACTACAGAAAGGTATTTAAAAAAGTTCTGTCAGCTGTTGGACTACTATCATGTGGAGAAAATGTTTAAATATCAGTATAAATTTTTGTAACCTGAAAAAATAGACAAAATACGTAGATAATGGCTGTAATATTGATGTTTGTAGAATATTACCCGTGTTTAACAATACTTTCAAAAAGTAATATTATTTTAATTTATTTTTGTACACTTAAGTGTCTGAAATGAATTTGAAAATAGTTAAAAGGTATCTAATAGTTCTACTATATCCAGTTAAGACAGAAAAATGTTTGACGCAAAATACAGTGAAATATGTCATGTAATGTGAGTTATGTTATTTATAAAATTTTACAGTTGCTAAATTATTTAAATTCATGGTAAGCATCTTGGTGATCACATCTATGAGAGCTTTTAAATTTATAGCGTCCAGGAACTGTGCATCATAAGACAATTAGTTTATAAAAGATGTGAAAATGTTTGTGTCATTAACATCGGATCTGGAAGCCTATGATAACACAATAACATAGTATATAGTTTTGAACGTGCTTTCTATCGAATTATTTTTTTTCAATCATTTTTTCTAAGCTGAAATCAATTATTTACCATAAAAAATGAAAAAGGCAAAACTACTTTGGTAACAGAAACAAAAAAAAATCATTAAATGAGAAAAATCCACAATTAATATATTTAAAGCTGATGATGACATCTTTCGCTTCATTCGAATATTCTTGTTCCAGTATTATATGAATGTGTTCAATCTTTTAAGCGACTAATCAATCATAGACTCAAAATGCCCTTGCTTTACTATCTAAGCGAGCTTTCAAACGCTTATTCTAGCGTTATGGGTCATGCAGTATTTTACAAAACGTAAAGTAAGATAAAATATATTTCAGCAAACAATCTATACAATCTATCTATAATTTTAAATCAGAATGGAAAATTTAAAAAAGCTTTCTGAAAATGTATTTTAATGGGCAGTCATTAGAGTTATTGGAAGAAATAAAACGTATGTTTAATAGAGTCGCATGTCAAACTACTATATTTTTACACAAAAAATATTTTCAATATAAGAATTAATGTTTTAAACCTATTTCGACACGCCATAACAAACAAAACCAAACTTTTTACCCACAAACACAATTTCTCAAATAAAAATCTTTATATTTCCAAAAGCTAGGCAGTCTGCAAATACGTAAGAAAAGTAAGTCAACATTTTATTTTACTCTTGATAAATTAGTTTTTGAATTCGCCAAAAAAACATATTTTATAGATTCATGAATATAAAGTTTATCAGACGTGTGATTTTATTTCACATTATCAGATAAAAATTGTTATTATTTCAGTTACAAAGTCGTACTTTCATTTTAATTATTAACCAATTAGTTATGAAAATTTAATTTTCTTTTTAGAAATTCACAGAACTACTGTTGTAATATTTTTTTAAATATCATATAATGCGGTTTCATACAATAATTAAGTATGTTATAATATAATATCGATGTAAAATTTTGTGATTATTTCGTATTGTAAATACATTTTACCAGTAATAAGATATGAATGTAGTCATACGCAGTATGATAATTTGTTTGTTTTACGATACTAATGTTTTATTTTTGAATTTCGTTGATGCTTAAGAATTTATTGCTTGCAGTGTTATGTTAAAATAATTAAAATTAACATATGATAAAGTGTAAATATTTCATTTGTTGTCAATGAATCGATGTGTAAATGAAACCACTGCGAAAAATATGTAATTGAATAAAATATGAAATTTTTATGAAACATTTTGTTTTTTTATTTTCCTTCAATATTAACGCAGTATTATATGAAACGATATTTTTGTATTTATACCATAATATTAAGAAAAGTTTAATACTGCGTTCACTCACCTAAATAACTACACAACAACCATAGAAACAAATTGTAATTTTCAATTCGTTTTTGATTATATGGAAGAGTGTAATTAGTAACATTTGAGGTTTTAAAGCGTTTTGTGATTAGTTTTATCTTGAAAATGGTTTATAGTTTGTTCAAATAATTTTTCCATTGCATTATTGGTCCTAATAACTATTGCCTGTCATGTAGCACAAAGGTGAATACTGTTAGAAATTCTCTAAGTTAAATAATGTTTGAAGTCTTTGAATACAACTTGGATGCAGCTTTGTAATCAATAAAAAAAGTATTATGTATATGGGTTAACTGGTATGCTATATAGTGGAGTAATAATTTTAAGCAATATTTGGCTTAAAAAAAGTATGAAGAGAGAACTGATTTCAATTTTCTTGCTTTGACGACTCAGCAATTTTTTCTATATTTCACTGCAGGAAACGATGAATTGACTGCTTAGCAAGCAGCTCTATAAAAACGTTATAAAATTAGTCCGTACATTTAAAAAGAGAAATAAATTTTGGTTAATTATAAATAATTAAAACGCAATTTAAATACTATTTCCACAATATATTTTATGATAAAGATCGGTTTTGCTCACCGTGAGCATTATCAAATGAAACCGATTCTGATTATAATATATATCAAGAAAATACAGATCTTAATCCCAACATGGACAACCTCGGCATCTGAAAATGACTTTCTAATTTTGTTTCCTTACGTATTGTATATGCATGCGCGTGGCTGTGTGTGTGCCTGTGTGCACGCGTATGCATGAGTGAATGTAATGCGTATGGTGTCCGCATGAACTGCACTCATTGTGGGTTCCTAGGCTCAGCTGCGACCTAATGTTGTCAACAATGACACAACAATTACAACAAGTTAAATCTATATATGAGAGATGGAGGAGACCTGAAGAGCTCTGATGCTGACGCGTCATAGATCTTAACGCTCCATGAATTTGATATCCCAAAAAAAAAAAATCAAGAAAATAATAGTGATAAATGTGTTCTTATTATTTTAATAAAATATTGATTTCCACCAAGAAGTTGCAGTCAAAATGTTTAAATTGAAAAATCTACATTTAAAAACTGGTTATTTAATAAAAAACCAATATTGCAAGAGAGACAAAATCCAACAATATTTCATAATTTCATGATATCGACTTGATGGTATTTCAATATCAAACTTGAATTGTTAAAAGTTTGTTTGATTCCACATGTTTTGTCACTAACGACCCGGGTTCGCCTTTCGGCATCTTCAGGCACTGTGTGGATCCGTGTGATTGAATGCCTGAAGATGCCGAAAGGCGAAACCCGTATCATTCGTGACAAAATATGTGGAATCGTACAAAGTTGTGACAATTCAAATTCAACAGTATTTCACTATAAAATTGGTATGGAGAGATGGTTAAATGAAATATACGTTTTAAAAATCCGTAAAAAACACACCTTAGTCTAGACTACCCAACAAAGCCCAGATCATCCCTGATCTTTTTAATATATACCGCTTGCCAGTGGTTGCGCTGCCGTCTCCGTCTAGTGGATAAAGCCACTATACCACTAAAAGTAAATTTAGTGGCGCTCGTGTGTTGTTCAGAGGAAGCTATCGCGCATATCCTCACATCCTTTTAATTACGCAAAGTTATGGGCGGCAATAAAACTCACCGTTGTGGCCCTCCAGCCGCTGCTTTGCGACTACAACTTTCACGCGGTCGGTCAATCTAAACTTTTCGCTGTGGATAATCTATGTAGATTAGCTATGGGACATTTATGGTAAGCAAGTTATTTGAGAAATTGTAGATTAACCTCGTGTACTGAAAATCCCTCCACAAATATTATTTATCACACTTTTTAGTAGCATAATTCTGCAGACTGATATACATATGAATTAGTGACATCAAATAAGAATTTGAAACGTTTTTGAATACCGTTTTTTATAACAATGTTTTCTAGGATACATTTTTAATTGAAATTTCAGCTGTTTTAATTCTTTTCCGTTTTTAATAAATTTTATTTGTTATTTGAAAATTATTAGCTTGTAACCAGTTCTATCATTAACTTGTCATTACAGAGCAGCGACGATTGCGTAAACGTATAATAATTCGAACAAAATCAGGAAATTGAATAGCATTTACTGAAAAAACAAATTTCAGAAAAATAATACAAGCACGAATAATTAAAAAATTATATAAAAACATATCTGACATTTCGATAGAATCTCAAAATAACAGTACATAAATATAATCAGTATATAATACTAACACAAATATTATACATGTAATTATAAATATTTGTTATATTTGTTAGGTTGGTCAACCAATGGTCATTATTGTTTTTCCAATCGATACTATTTTTAAGTTTTAGCTGAAAGTTATCTTATATTATTATTTCTTAATCAGTAGCAACATGAAATATTTGAATGTAGTGCTTATGTCGGGATGGTGTTACGCACTAACGTCCCACGCGCCAGCGTCGGAGTGCGATGATCTGCATTATAAGACGCTTTGCGTAAAAAAAAAGCTCTCTTGTCGAATAAAAATAAAGTTAAAAATTTGATGGTAGTTAGAAAGTGAAGCACAAAATGCGCATTTCACTTGTTTTGACGTTTACTTAGAAATAATAGAAAAAATAGACGCTCGTTAAATATGTCTCATAAACCGTACTGCGATAAAAGACAGAATTATTACGAATCAAAAAATACCGTCATCTTTACACTTCATTATATATAATATAAGTTATTTAACAAATAGTGTCATAAAACATTTCCTTTATGATAGAATTTATTCTTTCGTCATGTTGTAATCATGTTTTCAAAACAAATATTTGTTGTGATTCGATGTACCCTAGATTACGTAATTGAAGTAAACAATGGATAAAACACCTCTCTAATATATTTGTGGTAAGTGAGTTTCGCCCCGGTCTCTTTAAAGAATTTGATAGTAAACGTAAATATCAAATCGACCTGAGAATATTGAGTACTCAAGTACTAGTTTTATTTAGAAGAACGTAACTAATGAAGTAATTTGTCAAGCTATTCAAGTACTCGTAGAATATTATTTTCAATTGATTTAATTTTCATATGGAAAGATCAGTTTCACTGTTTTAAATATATAGTAAATCAACGAAAAAAACTTGTATATAACTATTTAATACAAAGGATTTTTTAAGAATATCATAATATTTTAAGTCAAAAAAAATATCTGTCAGTGACGTCTAATACCTTTCGAGTCACAAATATTAAAAAAGGCAATATTATTATAACACAGTATTCAACTCAAAGTTTTATATAATGTATAGAGAATTGCTTGAATTTGAATTTAATCGGTTAGTAATGCTTGCAATGATCAAAAAAGAATCTGATCTTAACAATAAAAAAATTGTGGAAATAGTACTAAATATTGTGTTTTATTATTAAAAAAATAATTTTTATTTGCTATGAGTAAAGCTTAATTATATATCCGATTATGAAAATGATACCTACCTTCAAAAAGAGAAAAAAAACCTGACAATACGACATACCTATTCGAGTTTGAGATGAAACTAAATATTCGTAATAACGTGGTGGGCGTTATACAATCTTTTGTGTGAAGATCATATTCCCACGCAAATCAAACCGTGCAGTTAAGTGTATTTGGTTTGAAAATATACTTTGCTTTTATATTGGAATTACTCGAAATATACGGTGTAATATTTTAAAAATACCGACGATATTAAAATAATTTGGAAAGGATTACAAAGTATCATTGTTTATATATCATACTATATCGTACAAGCTATGTTCGTCTTCACATTTTTAGTCATAAATGACTCAGTATTTTAGTACCTTCAGCATTCCAATAGACGGATACACTTAAGCTTATAGACATTAACATCATAAATCAATTGAATAAATAGATCTTTAACATCCTTTTTTAAAGATGTTACGAGTTTGCATTCATTTTTTGCATTCATATCCTCTATGTGAGATAAGTTTCACCAACCAACAATCTTAATAATATAATACTTACAATAATCATTTATTGGATATGTTATTTAAAAAAAATACAAATTTTTCGGTTACTGGCATCTACTAAGCTGTTAATTTACCATACATATTTAATGATCGGAAATTTTGGTGAGTACTAGTTAAAACGTCATATAATTTGTTACGGAATGAGACTATTTTAACAAACACAGACGTTATTATCATACAAAAAAGTTTTTATTATAGAACACGATCAAGTATCATTTAAGCTCATATATAATTGCAATGTTTTAATATAATATTCATTATAACTGTCAATTCAAGCGCAACTTTGAACTTAAGCTTCCAATAATATTAATAGATAAAAATCTTTTCTTGAGATTTTGAACGATTTAAATATGCTTTGCAGTCAACAAATTTATAATATTGTATATATAATATATGAATTATATTTTAATATGATATTTTGGTCTTATCAAACAAATTCAGAAAACAATTGAATTAAATAAACACTTCTGAAAGAATATTCTTGAACATATATTTGTTTTCATATTATATTTATATATATATATATAATCCTATCAAATGGGTTACTCAACTACACCACTGGATAATTAAAAAAACGGTAACAAACGATTGCAATTAACAATGTTTGTTGATATCGAAAAATACGTTACTTTAGCGTCGTTGATACTCGTGTATAAAACAGTGCTAAGGCTCATACATAATATTCGTATTTCGTGACACCAAAAATCAACCGATATTATTCAATAAGCATAGACACGCTGTGTACATTTAATACGGCAAGGTTATATTTAATATTTATTGAGATGTATTTAATTATAATTGGGGATTTCCTCCGCTTACAATTATTTGACACGGGACAAGAGCATGTTATTTTATCTGACATCCGAATTATATTGTTCACGGAAATTGTTTAGCAGATGAATCTGCTGTAGCATGAAATATAATAATCCAAAATGATGAACATGAAGATAGTATGATTATATATTACCTATTTATTTGGATTAAGGGACGCAGATTTTATCAAATCCAAATCAAGGAATATTTGAATATAGATGAAATGTTTTACTCAAATTATTACTAATAAAGTTATTATAAGCCTCTTCTTGAAATTGAAAAATATATATTTAGTTGATGATTTTATCGAATAAAGAAATTGAATTATATGCGTTTAATAATTGTAAGTATTACAGTAATGATCAATCATTGTAAATAATTTGCTTTTTTTTGCTAAATGTTGATTTTGTACCAAAGTCCAGATGAATTATACTGGTTTTCCATTCATTTGAATACGGAAATGATAAAATAACAGACGTCTTGGTGTCAAATCAGAAGCTATAACAAGGTTGTATTAAAGAAAGGATTAGGAATTACAATAAAAGTACAACAATCAAAGTTATGAGAGAATGTTCGACGATAATCATTTGTTAGTTGTTGAATTATACAAAAACATTGTAGATTTAAAAAATATCAAAGACATTTAAGTTTATGTTTATTTTAATTATATCATTTGAGTTGGAAGTTAGCCGTCACGTAGAATACTACAGTAATATATTTTTATTAGTTGGAATAACGTCTGTTAGGAGCAATGTTTTTGTTGTTGTCTTAAGAGCTATTTTTAGTAATTAACTAAATCCTTGGTTAAGTTGTAAAACGACCATTTCACAAACAACAGATTTCTTTAAACATTTCTGAAAGTCACCAATTTTGTATTTTATTATTATTGATGTGGTGGTAAAAAACCAATAACTTATATAGAAAAAGGAGAGACCATGATATATTATGGCTTTGGAAATAATATTGTATAAAACCATTTTCTTCAGCTTTTTAAGGCGTAAAACTTTTATAAGATCCAAACTGATATTATTAAAAAAATATAGACCCCGTACATTATAATATTATTAATAAAGTTGAACTGCAGAAACAAAGAAATCTCGCTAAATTTTGACTCTGAATTGCAAATGAAAAATTACTTTTTCTTATGCTGCAAAAAGTTACAAACTACTGGGAGCTTCTATTTAAATAATCAGAAAAAAAGCTCTCGCTTTTCTGGAAATTTTCCTCGCGATAAAACTGTGGAAAAATCATTTACGTCCCCCCCATAGGGGTTCATGGTAATTTCTCGCGACGCAAAATCGCTGATTCGGATAAATACAAAAAACTACCCCTTCCTCCTTGGTCTGTTTACTCGAAAACATTTATATCTATTTCGTAAATGTGAAAATTACTCCAGATTTCAGATATGTACAGCAAAGACTTTGTAAAATGAAATATTATTTTGCCTAGTCTTTTTATCACGCATAAATAATAATTGGATTTTTAAATATTAATTAAAAGATAATGAGTGATTTATCCAGAGGATAATTTTGAATGGAATATTGTGAAAAAAAAAAGATTTTTGTATTTCTAGAAATCAAAAGTAATTATAAAAACTAGAAAAGATGATTAATATTTGCGGTCTCTATAATTAAACCTATGTAAGACGGTTTCAAAAGCAGCATTTTTCAAAAATATCACATAAAAACAAATATAAGTTTAATTGTAAAGATAATTAAAAAAGTCTTTTTATTTTTTTTTGATGTTGTTTTGAGGCTTTCTATTGTTTGGTTTTTCAGCTTTATTTTGAGAACTTACCGACTACGTTATTCATTTGGAAGTCTATTTTTATAAATTGAAATCATATAATGACATTATTCACTACTTATAAAAAAATCTTGGCAAATCAAAAAAGACTTAAATAAAAAAATACACGTAATTTTTTTGACTCCTGGATGAAATAATGTTGATATAAACAATATTTAAAAGTATGATATAGAAAGATAATTAAATTTTTTAAATATATCAAGCTGGTGTGACTATATTCATATGAATTTTAAAGCTAGAAATACTTCTGTTTGATGCTAAAATATTCACGCCATGATCTTTCTTAAAACCTTCCATTTTACAGCGTCACAAGTACAGAACCACTCGCTATAAAACGTTTTTTTCTTCTTTTAAGCCACACTCAAACGTATAAAAAGTGAGTCACAAAAATAAAAGAACAAAACCCCTCACCCTTTGTCATTATGTTAATGGTAAGAAGTAAAAAGCGCCAAGTGACTTTGGGCTTTATATTTATTATATGTTAAGTATTATAATCCCTCTGATCTTCTTTTACCTATATTGCTTGGTGTTTCTAGGTCTGATTACTATTTTAGGTCTTTGGACTATTATAGTATCTTCATATCTGTTCGAAATATATCCACGTTCAGGCAGTATAATGCCTTATGGTATAATATATTTTGAATTATGCTAGATGAATAAGCAAAATGCGAGTTTAAATATTAGCCCACTTACAACGATAAAATTTTTGTTTTCAGGAATAACGAAATTCTTTGACTTTATAACTCAAACCTAATGTATTACTAACAATTTTGAACGAGCTCTTTTGTGAAGACAGCGATTTGAAATCGAAATTATTTCAGCTGATAATGATCACGATAGCTTTTGTCGTCCAGTTGATATTACATTTAAATTTTGATGATTTGGACTTAAATTATATCAAGTTGAAAAACTTTTAATATAATACAGTATAATTCATATGAAACCTTGGTTAGTATTTGCTATATTTTTTCTATGCAAATGTTCGTAAAAACGCAACTTAAAAAAAATATTATATTTTTTTTGAGATTATTGAAAAATATGTTTATCACGTTATGCATAATGATTATTCATTAAGTTTGTGATGGTGTGATCACTTTTCATTGTATTTAAACGATATCAAAACGACTAAATTAACATTTAAAATCGTTACTGTTCTGTGATTGACTTAATATTTTTTAATTTTGTTAAAAAAACCTCAGTGTTAACAGCTATGTGTGTTTCAGAATAAGTCACGTTTTAAAAATAATATAAATTGACCTTCTGAATTGACGCCTTTTGACTGAAGAATGCCGAAATGTGAATATAAAAAGAAGAAAGTCAAAAGGGGAATGGCAAAAATATTTGTCACATTTCCGCTACAGGATGTGGGTTTTTCATTTCCGATTTGGGCGGACTGCATTTTAATGAATTGCTGTCAATTTGCTCTTTCTTGTCATTCTATTTACGCCCAATTTCTTCTTTCAAAAATTCTATTGACACCGAAAGACGTGCTTGATCAGGGAAAATAATTTTGTTAGTTTTGAAATTTTTGTGTCTTGTATATCAGTTTTTTTTATTTAATTTAACAAAAAATGTGATTTTTTATATGTATTGAAATGAATTGATTGCCTATATCAATATAAATTAAATTTACTCCAGTAAACACGTGCGGTTGGCCTACACAGGCAAAAGTTTAATGGTATGTTTGTAACAATTTGGCTTAGGAATTCCAAATGAGGTTTTTGTCTTTTTCCTTGTAGTGAAAAACATTTCTATGTAAGATTATTAAAATATGCTATAAATATTTTGAAGGTATTATTTTTTTAACATTTTTTAAAACAGTTTTGTTAATAAAATCGTATGTTTTTCTTGAGATCTTCCCAATAAATAATGCAAAAAATTTATCATTACAACAGATTTTTTTTGTTTTTTACGTAAACTCTTCAGACTCTAAAATTAAATCTCTTGAGTATTCATTTTTGTTTCAAATGATTCCATTTTTAAATAGATACAACTTTTCGGCATTCTTATACAAACATCAGTTTTAAGTGATGAAAATAGAAGATCGTTCTTATACTCTCAAATCTTATACTTTTTTTCTTGATAAAAACATAAAATCATCTTATTATTTTTAATATTAATGTTGCTAGTTTATGATTACTTTAAAATTATGAAAGTGTGTTTGTAAAGATTTTTATTTTTCAAAGCATCAACTCTGAGTTGCTAAGATAAAATGAGTATTTGCTTGAAAAAGAATTAAATGATTTATTAACAAGACTTTTTGATAACTTATTGTAGATCTTTATGTATATAGAAGATACCGATATCTTTCTGTATTTTGTTTAATTTTGAACAAATAAATTAACAAAATTTGTCATGCAAAATTTTGAAATCATCATCAATCTCCAGGAAAGTCTTTGACTTTCTAATTATTTGATTTTAAACATAACATACATTTTAAATAATAAAAACACATTTTTTAGTACTTATTTCCACAATATATTTTTTGATCAGGACCGGTTTCGCTCATCGCGAGCATTATCAACTGATAGAATACAATTTACAAACAAGTCTATTTATACAAAACAAAAAAAATAATTTGAGTAAATGGTAGCAGGTGTACAAAACCATGGGTACAAGAACTAGGAAACGATTTACATAAAATCATACAATATTGATACAAATAAAGTAAATTAGTATAAAAATTAAATGTTCACAATAACTTATTAAGAATTACAATTACAATTATGGTAAATCAATAAACCATTAGGAGCTCTAAACAATCAATTCGGAAGTAAGGAGTGGGAAATTTTTAATGACGAAAATAACCCACAATCACTACTTAATGGAACAAAATAAATTAATACATGAGAAGTCGATTAAAGATGAATCGATGAGATGGGAAGATATGGTCAGTCAGGGGCGTTCCAATATTTTCTGTAAAAAAATTAAGTAAAAGGAGGCAATATCATTTTTCAAAAAAAAAAAAAAATATTTGAAATATATATTTATTAATCTAATTTAATGAGTATAACAATGGTGACGACGCAAATAAATCAAATCATCGCATCAAATTTCAATTTGGAATTAAACACCATTAAACAGATCGCACTTAACAATGGATACGATGCGAAGTTGATTGATCGACTTGTCCTTAAAAAAACTAAAAAATTAGCTTTATTAAATGTAACGTCGAGCTTGATGATTGATGTTCCCTCCGTTGAAAAACGTTGGGTAAAACTAAGTTATTTAGGCCGAGTTTCTGAAAACATATCCAAGAAGATAGACAAAAAACATTTTAATGTAACTTTTTATAACAATCATAATCTTAGTCGAATGTTAGTTAACACGAAAGACAAAATTAATATTTTAAGCCAAAGTGGTATTTATCTTCTAAAATGTGATTCCTGTGAGGCTAGGTATATTGGTCAAACAGGAAGATCCTTTCATACTAGATTTAAGGAACATTTAGCTTGTGCCAAAAAAGGCGATGAGATTTCTACTTTTGGAAACCATTTGTTTCAAAATAAACATTCATGTGATTTTACTATAAACTACAAAATCCTGCATTTCAATAACAAATCACTGAAATTAGATAAACAAGAAATCCTTGAAATTAATCGATATACATTTTTGCCTAATTCTAACCTTATAAATGAACAAACTTCTTTTGCGTCGTCACCATTGTTATACTCATTAAATTAGATTAATAAATATATATTTCAAATAAATATTTTTTTTTTTGAAAAATGATATTGCCTCCTTTTACTTAATTTTTTTACAGAAAATATTGGAACGCCCCTGATTGACCATATCTTCCCATCTCATCGATTCATCTTTAATCGACTTCTCATGTATTAATTTATTTTGTTCCATTAAGTAGTGATTGTGGGTTATTTTCGTAATTAAAAATTTCCCACTCCTTACTTCCTAATTGATTGTTTAGAGCTCCTAATGGTTTATTGATTTACCATAATTGTAATTGTAATTCTTAATAAGTGATTGTGAACATTTAATTTTTATACTAATTTACTTTATTTGTATCAATATTGTATGATTTTATGTAAATCGTTTCCTAGTTCTTGTACCCATGGTTTTGTACACCTGCTACCATTTACTCAAATTATTTTTTTTGTTTTGTATAAATAGACTTGTTTGTAAATTGTATTCTATCAGTTGATAATGCTCTCGATGAGCGAAACCGGTCCTGATCAAAAAATATATTGTGGAAATAAGTACTAAAAAAATGTGTTTTTATTATTTAAAATATAATGCCTTTCCATCAAGAAGTGACAGTTAACACCTTAAAAGTGATAACATACATTCTTAACACCTATTTTCATAACGTTTGCAAAAGATAATACTTTATAATAAATGGCACACTTTTTTTGATTGTTTGCTATTTTGAATTTTGAATCATCATTTTTTACCTTAAATTAATCAAAAAATATTTTTTTGATTAGTTTACGGCAAATAATATAATTATTTATTATTTGGTATAAGCGTTATTTGCGAACAGACCAAATTTTCCAGTATATACAAGATTTTCTTTTCCATCGGAATATAATATGGTGAATTGGAATAAGTCGAGAGCTTAAATATTGTTCCAATAATAATTCTAGTTCTTAGGCAAATATTTTATGTTTGCTTATTCATAGAAATCGTTTGACTTTTATTTGCCTAAAATACTGATATGGGATTAATAATAAAAGGTAAAATATTTATATTTTATTTCTAAAAGTCAGTAAATGTGGAAATATTTTATATTGATCAACGGAAAAGGTTTATTTTTATTTCAATAGCTGTAAAAAATATTCAAGCTTTTTCGAAGAAAAAGCGATGATGAAATTGTAAGCAATCTCTTAATTTAATTAATTTGAAATTTTCTTAAGGTTTGTTGTTTTAAAGTGCAACGGAAAACAAATTTAAAATCAAATGCTTAGAAATTTACAATTTTCAGGAATGAATATTTGCATTAAGCACTGTGCAAATGCTTCCGATTGGAGAAAATCTAATTTAAAATGAACGAAATCGGACGCTAGAGCTTTCGGCTTTTGAGAAATTTTGCTGTTTGACGTAGTTTGTAAGGAAACTCATGAATCTTAGATTCGAGATGTACGAACTTTAACATCAAACCTTTAGAAAACTTATTCCACTATTTGAGTAAAATGTTTTCGAATTTCTTAGTTCTATCTACACATTAATGCCAAAAAAGAATTTTATCAGCATCTAACGGATGTCAGAGTTGTTCATCAATTTAGAGATAATTCGAATGTTGTATAAATATGAAAACCTTAAGCTTTAATATTACTTGGCTAAAGAAAAGTCCACGTGTGAAAAAGCAATGATTTGCGTTACCGAAATATAAAATACCATTTTACAAATGGCCTCATAATATTACCGTATGATATCACAAAATATTTTCAATTCTTTTTTTATGTGTAATTTGTAGTATATTTTTGACAGGAATTGAAACGAATGGATGTTGCAACTACTTTTATAGTTCTAGAATTCAACATTGTTGATCTCCTTTTAAAAATGAGCTTAGCACTTTCATCAAAAATCAATTCTTTATATTTTTTCCTTTTATTTAAAATAAGAATGATGATCTCTTTATAAGAGCCCAATTACATTTATATTTATATATTCCTTCTCGTTCGGACAAATGGAAGAAAAACAATTAAGATGAAACTTCTATAAATAAAGCTTGTGAGAAAAATCGCCTAGTTGCTTTATATTTTTTTAAAAGAAAGCTCACAACGTGGCCAAAGAATAATTTAAAAAAAATATTTGCTACTCAAGATGGTTGTCCAACCCTCATTCGTAATGTTTTGGCAGCCCCTGTTTCATTTCCTCGTTTCATAACATAATATTAACCAAAATACAGGAATTTACCTGCTGTTTTATTAGGTCAACTAGTCGCTGCAAGATATCATTCTTTAAAACAAATAATATGATATTTAAGAAAAAAATAATTAAATGAAGCAAATAAATATAATTAGTTCAGTCTCAAAGCATATTTATGATTGAAATAAAAAGTAATAACTAAATAAATATTCTTATTAGATATATTTTAAAATTAATCAACCGGTAATATGACGTATATTTACAATCTATCTCACAAAGTCACTCAGTTTCATCAAATTCATTTATCGGTTTCAATTTCCAAAATGGCACATTTTCATTTTTTGCTGACGCCACTAAAATCTCATTTTTCTGCAAACTTTTTCCTGGGGAAAATTTTCAATGTAACACGAACTAGTTGAAAATATAAAGTCATGTTGTATTTATATAGGACGAGGAAAAATTTTTCAGTTTTCCGTGACAGATTTTTTATAATTTAACACACTTCAACAATAAAATTGTGACAACCCAAAACCTTGGGGTTTTTGTGTATATCTTAGAAACGATTAATTATATAAAAACAAACTCATTTGTTCTTAAGATAGCAATAAAGTATTAATTTAATTTTAATACATAGAAAAAGTGAAAGATAATTTTGTGATGCATTTAAAAATACCATATGTTGATAAAATGTGACAAATCGAAAACATGTAAAAATTCGTTTTATTGATTGAATTGGCATTCACTTGGTAGAACTCTATTATAACACGGTGAAAAAATAGCAATGTATTTTAGTTCTACAAAATTATTTTTAACAAATATAGTTGATAGCTATTTCGGCTCACGCCATCGTCAGAACTATAGTATATATAGATATTTTTTCACCGTGTTAAAAATTCGTTCTTTAATCCTTGAAATGAATATTATAAAAACATATAAAAAAGATGATTTATAGAATAGTTTAAATCAATTATTTTTAAATATCACTTATTTGGTGTTGATCACCATAACCGTAAACATTAAATGGCAATGTACTAACAACATCCAAGAATGTGACATGTATAAATATGGCACGGTTTTTAAAGACAGTTCGATTAAGATTGCTAAATTGTGAGCTGCTAATACCCTAAACAAATTCTACGTCAGCCTCTTTATTGATTATTTGAAAGCTGTTTTGTAGTTACAAGAATACATAATACAAAAATATAGTTTACGTAACGTCTTGTTTATTTGATTAAACATTTTTCCTAGAATAAGTGAAATTATCTCAGCTCCGAGTGATGTTCTGGTACAATTTCTGTAATAAACCTTATCGGTAATGTGATTTTTGTGCATCGTATATTGTATTTTTGTGTGTATAATTTGTTGCACTCTTACCTATGCGTATTTTTGTAACTCTAACTAACAAAAAGTAATTTACTTCTTGGTACAATATATATAACTGTCAAGCCACTAATAAGATTGGATAAATACTACTGGTTTTGTGACGTTGTATGAAATGTCGCCATATCTCCTTATTGTTTCGAATCGTTCCCATTTATTACAAAACGGTTTGTATATTGTAATCGCTTAGAATGGATTTGGAATAGAATTTCGTTGTGTATGATGGTACTACAAAACTTTGAAATCCGAAACCCTCTAATATATATTACTCGTTGTTAAAATTGATGAAAACTTATTTTTAGTGGATAAACTGACATTAAATGGGTATATATTTATACAAAAAAAAAAAAAGTTTAAGTTATATGTTTTAGTATAGGTTACAGTGTTTTTTTATTGATGCTATGTGTATTAGATTATATAAGATATTTTCATTTAGTTACCAGCCTTATCAGCCTCATAATTAAATCATGAAATTTTATATAAATAACGCCAAAAATGATTGGATATAAAACGGATAATTCTATAAAGTAAATCGCAACACACTTTGAATGTCATCATTTTGTTTGCCAACATATCAATCATACAATACAAAAAAACGAGACAGTGTTGATTCCAACTCCGTATACACTGTCAAAAACAAACACTTAACTTTTAAGATTTTTTATATTCACGTAATTCTCTTACAACTTAAAGATCAGAGAAATACTAATTCTCAATTGGTATCCGCTTTTACAAAAACAATAAAAATTCTAACAAAAATTTTATATCACCTCTAATTCAGGTCAAATACTACCACTGATATAATAAAAATGCTAGCCTATTTGCCAAAAATACTGTAAAAATGTTTTCAATAGTTTTCTAACAATATATTTTTGTCAGCGTTTTCAAATAAAAAACTGCAAGTTAATTTTCGCAAGTATTAAATATATTAGAATGAACTATTACGGTAGATAAAAATCATTAATAATTTGAGGAAAAATACAATTAAAAGATTTTTCTGTCAGGTTAAATATAGAATAATTATTATTTTCAATTTTTACATTCAAAAGCTTTAATCAAACAACAAAATTTCTCTCTAATTAATTAATGAGACAACATTAAGTAATCAGAGAGAACATAAGTTTTAAAAAATTTTTAGCTTACATAATTTACACAAATAGACCTTTTTGTCAATTTGATATTTTGTCATAATAAAATGCTCTATGACTTTTCTTTGTAAAGAAAGCCAAATTTTTCAAAGCAATTTTTTATATGCTTCATATTTTAAGACAGAGGTGCATTTGAAATCTAATTGGATTATGGCTATGATGCTATTTGTGTCAGTTCTTGTGTGACATGTTTTCTTTCTTTTTTTTGTAGCATCGAAGATTTTAAACATTTGAATACTATCATAATTAACTTTATCAGACAAGAAATCCAATTCAGCAATTATATTATTCCAAAAATATTCTTTTTAATTTCGTTTCAAGTGAGGAACCATATTTCTATTTTTGTTATATTGAAAATAATCAACATCTTTTATATAGAATATTTTCACTAATAGAATGAGGTTATCACTTTGGTAATATAAATAAACTATGTTTGAGAATTTTCGTAAGGTTTTACTAGCTCTTTTTGATTGGAAAATCAGCAAAAAGTGTTAACACAATTTTTCATCCGTAGGATTCCCAGGAGTTTTTTAAAGCATGATTTTAAAACATCTCTTCAATAACTGTTCTGTGAGCTTGGAAAGCACGGTGGTCAATGTCTATTCAAGGTGAACTTACGTTTCTATTATTTCCAGTTATTCTCTTTTATCGAAATACCTCCTGGCTCTTTGTAGATTACTGATCGAAATGTATAGTCGAGGAAATAATAAACTTTCGTGTGATTGAATAAAAAACTCGTATATTTCATAAAAATGAATCATAATACTTTTTGTGTGAGATTTGTGTGAACAAAAATTACTTAAGCTCTGAACACTTTCTTAAGTAACCATATATGGTGATAAAAATTTAGTTTGCTATTATTAATCGTTCGTCCTTCAATGTAATTCAAAAGCCTTTCACAATTCACATGCCTTGAATTTAAGTCGCAATGTGAAGTTTCCAGAATTTTCACCGTCGACTAAGTAAAGAGCTCACGCTTATCCTAAAAATAGAAACTATTAAGATAAAAATCCCGCTGGGGACAGATGTAAACACGAAAAACATGCCCGCGCTATATGCTAAACGAAAAAGATGGCACTCTAAGAGATCGCAATCCGTCCAAATTGTCTGTTAAAGGGTTTGCAAACCATATTTTTTTGAATACACAATAGGTTTTTTGTAAGCCTTATGTGTATTGTGTTGGGAATTACCTTATTGAAAGCAATATCCATAAAAAAATTATTAAAAATTATGTGTTCTTTCTAGCATTTTAAATATAAAAACGTAAGCATAATATGTTATTTATGACTTTAAATATTGTATATATTATATAACACTCCAAATTTTTGAATAAAATGTATTAGAATGACTTCATTTACTCTTCAGCACGGCTTTTGCAGTGGGATCTAACGCTGTAATCATTTTCGCCACCAGAAGTGTTATATGTTATGTACATCAAATTGACAGTAACATGCAATATATTGTATATTCCGTGTAACTGTCTAATAACTAACTAATAATTGCATTAATTTAATGACTTCGTTATATGCGGCTTACTCCAAATACCATAATCAGTATGTAGCCAATTTAAGAGGAAATGAACATTTAGAGGTCCTGGATCATTCAAAAGAGTTGAATGTTTACGTAATATTTCACTTTTTATCCCTTTTGTTTGAAAATTAATGAGTTACTCTTTGAAAATAGCGCTAGTATTCTTACACAAACAAATGATTAGAGAACACTGCTCTTTTTTTGTTTAGCTAAAATATTTAAATGGATTTCCATTGATATTTGCACATTAAACAGTTTACGGATGTAAATTTTTATGGGATATTATTATTTTAATTTTGGTGTCATGACGGAACAGAATGTTTAGTTCTGTTCCACGTTTTACATATGATCGTGATGGTTTTCATGAGCTTGTCGGTAAATTTTGCAAATAATCAAAAAGAAATATTCGCACAACAATTATAATACAAAATTGATGATTGGTAGATTTAGTATCCAATATAAATTTTAAATAACAACTCTCTGCCACCAAATTCATGTATGATTGGGATTTTTATCAATAAACATATTTATCGGCCAAATATATGTTTAAAATTTTGGCTGTTTTTTTATTTTTCGAAAAATAAAATTCATTTTTTTTTTTGATTAGACGTAATTTTCAATGTTAATTTGTAATTAGTTCGATAATTCAAAAAAATAGTAATTTTATACACTAATTATTGTTCAAAAAGATTTTTTATTGCGTGAGAAAGTCTTATTTAAGCCTTTCGCATTTGGGTAAATTTCGTGCAGCGATACAAAATCATAGTTGAAACCAAATCAACAAGGCTACGGAAAGCATACTCATATTTACGATCAAACGTAATCAGACAGATTTTGTTGACAATTTCGTGATAAGACATATCATAAAAAACGATTATTTACATTAACAATGTTCCAAATATTCATATTTTTTACGTTAAAATTACTGGCTGAATAGAACATAGCTTATTCTTTTAGCACCATTTACTTCCACCATAAAAAGTTTCAAGTTTTCAATGTTGTTTTGTAATAAGCGATGCTAAGTAACTTTACTTTTCAGAGATAGAATGTTTGTTATAATAAATTTCATATGCAACACCAAATAGAACTATAACTTATTGAGTTGATTGAATTTAGCCCGTGTAAAGCATAGTCAAATTTGCTTGCTTTTTCTTTTATTATAGTTCATAAATCAATTGATTTATTAATATATTAAGTATTTTTTTATTATGGTTCAAGTGTTACTTTATACAGGTGGTGTTATTGATAGTGGACACAACATCGTTGTGAGAGATACACAATAAAAACATGTCTTTAGATTAAGCGTATTCTTTTAAATTGTAACCACAATGACCAAAATGAAAGCATTATCATCAATCAGGCTTTGTATAGCTCACGTTACGATATCAGTTCAATAGAATAATTTTGATTCAACGTTTGAAAACGTAAAAATGATCCTATGCGTTGGGAAGCGAGCAATAGAACGTCCTAAAAGAAATGCAGTAAAACTGGAAATACAATTGTCTAGAACAGATTATTTTTAATTTTTTTCGTAGTCTTAATTATAACCAACATTAAAATACACACTCATAAAACAAAACTTGATTCTTAAAAATGCAAGAGGCTAATTTAATCGTATTTGAATAAAATCTATAATGGACAAAATGTTATGCATAAATCCTAAAGAAATTACTTTTCAATAGTGCATTGCAAAAATATGTTTTAAATTTGAATTCTAATGCTATTTTTTCAGCAAGAAACATAATAGTTTTCATAAATTTATCATCGTTGAATTTTTTATCGGCAATGTTTTGATTAAAAAATCTCACAAACAGGACTATATGGTCATAATATTTTGGCAGTCGTGAAATACGAGCTACTCCAACTACATTTGAAATAAGATAATTTTGGAAAATATTCCAATGAACAAATATAATCATAGCAATGTATTTTAGTTCTACAAAATTATTTTTAACAAATATAGTTGATAGCTATTTCGGCTCACGCCATCGTCAGAACTAGTTACTAGAAATAGTTCTGACGATGGCGTGAGCCGAAATAGCTATCAACTATATTTGTTAAAAATAATTTTGTAGAACTAAAATACATTGCTATTTTTTCACCGTGTTATAATGGAGTTCTACCAAGTGAATGCCAATTCAATCAATAAATATAATCATATTTGAATGAGTCCCAATAAAGTTAATTTTAGCAATTTGCTGGGTTGGCTGGTTGATCTTTATTTTGATGTGCATTGAATAGAAAAGGCAGGAGGAAAATTTACAAGACTAAAAATTTTTTTTCGGTGTCGTGTTAGTGAATTTCGGAGTCAGAGTCGTGTTTTTTTTCACAACTCCACAGCCCTACTTACAAGTTGACTAATGGTTTTGGAAAAATCACAGTTATATAAAGTTAAAAAAAAATTGTAAAACATCTTTGACATAAAATATTTGGTCACACTCGAACATTATATTCAGAATAGTTTTTTAAGCTTAACGTAAAAAAAGGACAATTAAAGATTTAGTTATAAATTTGTCAATACACAATGAAATAATTCCGTGTTGACTGAAATAACATTGAATAATTATGCAATATTTTTCCGTCTCATTAAATAAATAAAATACTTGATTCACTGTGTTTATACGACAGCTTGCTCAGCTGTGCCAGTATTATTTTATAAATCAAAAATTTGAAATTGTTATTTTGATTATAATATACTGTTTTTGATGTTACTTGGTGTTACATGTTTACGGTTACCACACATCTCCATGAAGCACGCAAATGTGACACACACTCACGTCAAAGCTCAACTAAAATGTATGCAAATTGTTCCCGAAGGCAGGACACTTGATACTCATACACGTACACTCCCGTGGTTTTGTTTCCTTTCTACTCACGAATATTGCTCAAGACGGAAAGGGACAAATGATTAACGACAGTAGTGCGACGGTAATGATAACCCTTAAGTGGCGGGAAAAGTGAGTTATAACCGTAAACTTCGTGGAAGATCCTCTATTACTGTTAAATGCATGAATGATTTTGCAAGTGTTTTTCTGGGAAAACTGCATCATAGCCTTGTAAGGGCTTATGAACAAATCGTATTGTACATAATATAGTTTTCTTATGTAATATGCATGAAAAAAGAAAAATTTATTTATACCCATTTATCTATTTTTTACTACACCACCTATTCAAAAACAGATAGATTTTTTTTATATATTTAGCACAAGCCAACTTCAATGTGTTCATTGTCACTTCTTGGTGGAAAGGCATTTTATTCAAATAATAATAATTAAGAATTACAGCTAGTCCTCGACTTACGACAAACAAAATAGCATTATTGCTGAAATGCATTACGGTGCGCCTTTGTCAACTCTGATTTATGCGTAAACAAAAATGATGCCATAAATACTTCCTGCCGGTCAGTAGATCGCGGATGTGCACAAAGAATGTCATTTGTTCTCACTTCTTCCCTTCGATGTTTTTAAATTATACATACATAATTCAGTTAACACTGTGTTTTTGAACTTGGACATAGGTACACAATAATATGATAAGATATAAATAATAAATATACCCGTTTAATTTCAATAAATCGTCCCCATAATGGCTGGCAAACGGAGTAGATGTGACAAAAAAGAGAAATGCAATATATTTGGAAAAAAATCATTAAAAAGTACGTACATATTTTGTATAAAATTCGACTTACGACCAAAGTCCAGAAACGTATCACGGTCGTAAGTCGAAGATTACCTGTAATCCAAATTTAAAATTATTATGATCAAGATCTATTGTTCTCATTGTGAGCATTATCTTCTGACATTAATTGTGTTTTTATTATATAAACAAATATTTAGAATCAGTGTAAAAATAAATGAAAATATGCGTTAACTTTCAATCCTAACCGAGATCAGCGTGAGAAAAAAAACGCACATTTTCAAGATCTTAAATGTGAAAATTTGACCTAAAAACTTTATTTCCAATTAATATATTAAAATAATGATATTTGGGGTTAAGTCTACCACAAAGCAAGTGAGGCGCTGCCATTGACAAGTTACAAGTAGTAGATGTTCCTCTATGTTGAGATCGTTAGCTCGCATTTGACTTTAAGATTTACAGCATAGAAAGGGTTATTATTAAATTTTATCTTGATGTTTGTAATAATACACTGCCTGATAAATTATTATAGGTATTCTATTCTAGATATTTAATTTGAAAATATCATTCATATTATACAAAAGCCGTTTGCCAATTCGAGCCATTTAAGATCCATAATGTTATATCCAATAAATTTATTAAAATAATGTTATTTGGGGTCAAATATTGTATATGACGAAAGGTATAATATTCAAACAAAGTTTTCTAGTATTCCAACTATTTAATATTTTTAGATTAGGATCAAATTCGCTTATCACGAGCATTATCATCACTTTTTTCATCAGTTCATGATCAGTTCTAAAAATATCTAATTATATAAAAAGTTTGATATATTAAGTTGTTATTTTTTAAAATTATACGTAGCTGGTTGGTTGAGAAAAAAGAGTTGGAGAAAAAATTATTCATCGAATATACTTAATTATATCTGCTGCGATCCTCTAGGCTGAGAAAAACAAAATTTTCATTGTAAAATTCACTCAACTATATATATAATACACCACAACTATAAATGATATGTTAGCTTCAGTATATTTAAAAAAAATAACACAAGCCTTAACCATGCTACGTTGACAATAAAAAAAACTACAAAATTTGAATACATCAACAGAGAATAATAATTAAGTTTATTTCCACCAGCCATAATTTTGATAAGTACAGTGGTTACAGCTGCAAATCAATTTACAGAATTTTTAATTAAACATATGAATGTTTTTGATTAGGGGCTCCTAAAATTTATTTAAGATCACTTGTCCACGTGTAGATTTTCAGAAAAATCAATTTTTATTTTTCTTTTTTTATGGCATCACTGTTACCTTGGATTAAGCAACTAAGTAAATTTCTGTACAATCGGTCATCTGTAACATTTCAGTTGCATTAAATAAGTGTTATATAAGCCTATTTCATTTATACAAGATTTACCAACAAAAATGTTATTTTTTTAGATTGTGTTATTATAATTAGTAACACTTAAACATAATTCATGGTAAATTTTAATAAACCATTATTTTTATTTTAACATTGTATACATTCGTTTGAAATATATACTTCCTCTTGTTATTGATTTTATGTTTTTTAAGCCCAGCTGTCTGCTTATTACAATAAATCTATTGCGCCTGAATGAATCGTATAAAATAACGGAATTAAATTATTACTGTTGACAAATTACGATGAATTTAATTTTTGTGAATCGCACTGCTTCCCACTGACGAATTTCTAGAAATTATTTTGTGAATATTATCGTTCTTTGAAACATTTAAAGCAGCAATTATTTAAATATTTCTTTTTACCAAAAGATTAAGCGATAATTTTGAACTCATAATTTTTATGAGTACAACAATATAGAACAGCGGTTACCAACCTGAATGTCGGGAACGATTGCATGGAATAATATTTTTCTAGGGTGTAGATAGCATCAAAGCTGGATGCCGCTGACACAGGATTACTTCATCAAATAAATAATAAAAGCACTAAATACTATATAGCTAAAATCGTTTAAAAATTACTTTAACTATCGATATCAATTGATTATTATGTAATAATATTTTAAATCAATCATTCTGACATTTGAACATTTTAATGCACTTCTTAAATTAACTTAAACGTAAATTTTTTGATATAACCACTTTTTTAGTGAAAAAGAAAACATACTTGATTCTTATGGATCAGTGGTTCTCTTGTGCGGCCACCAGAGAATTTTGCTGCGGCCACCAACAGTTTTATAGTAAATATTGATATTTAAGAAAAAATGTCGTTTTACAAATGAATTTGTGGAAGTATTATTATTATAAAATTGATTGAATGTACCGGACATATCCAACATTTAGTCGAGCTTAAGTAAAGTACCGTTTTAATAATAATACTGTTTAATTAAAATTTGGGTCGGAGTGATACGTTGACCATTATTCGAGTCAATATAAAGAATTAACAACAATTGCTTCATTATTTTTTTTCGATTTTACTGACAACCGTATACTGTAAAAGATCATTCACTGTAATGCACTTTATAAAAAATAAATATCGAAACTATTTTTATAACATTTGGTGCGGCCACGAGACATTTTCATGGGACAGTTGATGTTTATAATGCGGCCACAGTGAAATTTCACGTAAGGACTATTGTTATAGATTGATAACCAACCAAGTCTGCTATTTCATTTGTCAATGTTTGATAAAAATCACAAAAAATATCTTCTGCTGCGCATCATCCAATAATACTAATGATAAATAATAACGAAATAGTATTTCAATATTTAAGCCTCCTTTTTAAAAGTGATTTATATTTATTTAAAACACAGTGCACAAATTAATTGAGAGCACTTATTAATTTGAAAATAAAGTTAAACAACTAACTTTTGAATAATTGATAACCAACCAAGTCTGCTATTTCATTTGTCAATGTTTGATATAAATCACAAAAAATATCTTCTGCTGCGCATCATCCAATAATACTAATGATAAATAATAACGAAATAGTATTTCAATATTTAAGCCTCCTTTTTAAAAGTGATTTATATTTATTTAAAACACAGTGCACAAATTAATTGAGAGCACTTATTAATTTGAAAATAAAGTTAAACAACTAACTTTTGAATAATTTTCAGAGTATTCTGTATTTGAAAACATTATGTATATATACGATAACGTTTTCCACCTCAATGAGATAAGTCGTTGAAAAGTATCAAAACTCGTTTTCTGTTAAAAATAAATGACCCCAAAAAGGTAAAAATATTCGATAGACTCTGATAGTGAATTATACCAAAAATGGGAATTTTCACTATCCTAAATTAAATCTTCCGAAAAATTCATCAACATCAATAATTGTTGTTTTTATTTCGTATACGGCAGTCAAAGCTATCTCTCGGCGCAATAAATTTAGCTTTAGTAGTTTGTTTTTGCTTATCGAAGCTTTTAAATTAACAGGCTGTGCGGTCAGCGTGCGTTTGAATTACATTTCAGATGCAATAAATAACATCTCTTTTGTTTGCTCAATTTAGAGAGTGCCAATTTTCCAAAATCTACCCAGAGCGCTTTTAGTATGTTCAATCAAAAAACGTATTTAATCATTTGAATAAATTTCAAATGACCGCTAGATCCTTAATATCAATAGTGCATTTGTATGCATACATAATAAACCACTGCGATAACCAAGGTGAATGAAACCCCACACAAAATAAGCTGATACTTCGATTTTTTTTTTCAAATATGAAAATTATTTATAAAAATGTGGAGAAGAATATATATTTATGTGTAAGTGCTTACGACTTATGACTTTTGAATTGGAATTTTAGCATTTTGAACGTTTTACGAAAAAATAATGTAACAACCTCATATACTAAATCTCAGTTGAAAGTAAAAAAAAATAGCCATTAAGTCAATAAATTTCTATCTTAATCAGAAAACCGCTCATATTTATTGTCATTACAAATTGAAATGTATGCGCTTTGCAAAATTTCATGATTTTTTTTTATAAAAAAATAATACTTTATTACTGTCAATACAATTTTATTATTTTTATTTTTAAGATATACGTATTTAAAAACCATTGGTCGATTCTGTAATCGAATTATAACAAATAATTTGATGTTAAAATAACTATGATGCTTTATCGATCAAACTATATATATATAATTTATGATATCGACTGATGGTGGTGCTTGATGGAATTTCAATATCAATTTTTAATTGTTACAACTTTGTACGATTCCACATGTTTTGTCACTAACGTCCCGGGTTTCGCCTTTTGGCATATTCAGTACAACCAACAATACAATATTTCAACACTAATTTATTGTAAAGTTTTGTCAATATTGCCGTACTAGCACTATTGATATAATTTATGATATCGACTGAAGGTGCTTGATGGAATCTCTGCCATTTAGTTCTTGCCTTCGGGTATGTGTTTTCCTGTAATTAATAGCTTTGGTATATAGACGAAGCTAACTGTTTATTGTGCGTTGGTTTTGTTGAATTTGTATGATAGAATGCCTGAAGATGCCGAAAGACGAAATCAGGGTAGTTAGTGACGAAAAATCGTATAAACATTCTTCTATTTTATTTGATATATAACAAATTTTTAACATTAAATTGTAAAACAAAACATCTTTCGCACTTATTTGAAATACAGTTTCAACCATGATAGCGGTTTAATGGTAGTAACGTAATAGTTATTTACGAGGGTTATTTAAAGTATAACATTATACAGTTTCCAGCTCGATTTTACAGTCGATGCGGTGAAAAGAGAGCGAAAACCAAAAATAAACTTTTTTGGATTTAAACAACATGGCAGCCGCAATTATTCCCCAGAGGGGGTGGATGTGATGTACCAAAGTTTGTTTAGGATAATAGCTGTCCGTTTCAAAGACCTCAATTTGTTTTGTCTCTTGTCAATCGGCTAGATCAGATGTGTGTAAACTTTGGTATACAATGTTAAATAAGATAATTTATCAAAAATGTTTACAAATAAATGAGGCATATGATTTCATCACTCACTTTGATCGGTGTGTATGACGACGAGCTACCTTATAGTTAATTCAATAAGTAAAACTTAGTAGTATCAACTATCACAAAGGATTCTTTACCAAAAAACTAATATATTGTCCTCCCCATTAATTAAGCCTCTCCACCATGTCTGTTTTGCTTCCGTAATAGACCACTTCCGTGCAACACGTAAACTTATTGTCATAGCCGCCTTTTTAGTTTCATTAAAATTTTTTTGAAAAATTTAGTTTTATTGCGAGAACAAGCTAGGCCGTTAAAACAGGAGATACGATGTATTGCGTACCTTTTCTACATAGCTATATATAGATAAGCAAATGTTAGCTTAAGCATAGTTCTAACGATGGCATGAGCCGAAACAGCTATCAACTATATTTAAAAAATAATTTTGTAGGACTAAAATACATTGCTATTTTTTTTCACCGTGTTAAAGCTTAATAGCTTCTAGATCATCAGCACAGTGAGTAGATTTCGATCTTAAATTTTCAATGATATTGTTAAATAAGAATACCATATTATCATTAGATTTATTCTAGTGTTTACAAAAAAAAAACAATGCATTTTTTAATTTATGATATCGACTGAAGGTGCTTGATGGACTTTCAAAATTAAGTTTGAATTGTTACAACTTTGTACGATTCCACATGTTTTGTCACTAACGACCTGTTTTTTGCCTTTCAAATCTTTAGGTAGTGTATCACACGAATGCAACAGTACTGACGCATAATAAACAGTTAGCATCGTCTATATACCAAACGTATTAATTACAGGAAACACAGACCACAAAGGAAGAACTCAATGGCAGCTAAAACATATTTAATTTTATTGATCTAATAATAATTAACACAATTACTTGTAATAATTATCATACACGATTAATCTCGTAAATGAGTCATTCCTGACAATCATCAATCATTAATATATGGTCATCAAATTTTATATCATTATCGTCATAAATATACTAATTGATATATTTAAAACAAATAACTATTTTAACAGTGGCAAATTCTAGTTAAAAAATGTAAGAATATCCATCGTTCATCGCGTTTTTACTTCAGAAGCATTAAATTAAAATGATTTACTTCTCTGGTTGGAAATATTCTATATTCAATAAAACGTTTAGATGATAAATATAAGACTGACAAATAATGAGAAAAGTTTTGTAGCTCCTGGAGAGACGATATATAATATTATAGTACCCTTGGTATACTGAAGAGTGAAAGGTAAATTTTGAAACGTTTACCTTTCGAAAATAAAATAATAGAAGGCTGTGATGATCGGAAAACCCTTTTTGAAAGCTTTAACAAAGAACATGTTGTACAAAAGATAACTTTACAATAATATCATAACCCTCTCGGTGACTATAAATAACGTAAAAATATGTATTATAGTTAAAGCATGCATATTTCTGTCTACAAAATAAAAAATCTTATTGCTTTTATCCACGATTATAGAAATTCAAGAAAAAATTAAATTATTTAAAAATTACCAGGTGAGTAAATTTTATTTATCAATTGAAGTGAATTGGCATTCACTTGGTATATACTCCATTATAACACCTACATGTAACATCATTTAACATGAACATGAACATGTAAGTCATTCAACAGTAAAAAGATTCACAATTCGCTAATCACGTTATAAAGGAATCATATAATATATATTCAAATTCAGCGCCTAAGGGTTTGCATTTTTGTAGTAAGCGTCGCAGGATGACGGCTTTGGAACAGCTGGAAATCAATAGACATCAACTATCACAAAGGATTCTTAACGAACAAACTAAGATATGTCGATCGCCATTGCTTAACCCACGCGGGGTGCTTCTTTGTGTCTGTAATAGACCATGTCCGTGTCATGTGTAAACTTATTGATATAACCGCCTTTTTAGTTTCATTTACAATTTTTAGTTTTATTGCGAGCGAGAAACAAGCTAGGTCATTAAAACAGGAGAGAAGATGTATTGTGTACCTTTTCTACACAGCTATATATAGATAAGCAAAAGTTGTGCAAAAGTAAAAGCGTGGCTAACTATTTTTAATTAAAAAACAATATTTTTAATATTCATAAATTAATGAATTATTAACAAAAGATAAACGTTATCAATTTTCAAATATGTTTTGGTGATTTAATAAAGACTTTTTTAACGACTAATTATTTATTTTCCTTTTGAAGTATATCACATAATTCCATTGAAAGTGTAAGTTAATTTATACTGTTGTAACCTTATCATTGATTTTTCATTGTTCATATTATTAAGCATATATCGTGTCTAAAAATCATTATTGATATGAGGTTTTTATTCAGAATAAATAAAAAGTAGTAATGCGTTTTGAAAAAAAAAATAACATTTATACAGACTTTACAAAATATAATGAAATATGTGTTTAATGTACTAATGTGTTACTCTGAAATAAATCATACCGTATTAACAAGTATCGCATGAAATTCTTTTCGGCTGAAAACAAATGATAAAATTGTCAGCATTTCCATCAAATTAATAGCATCGCAAAATCGGTCAGTTTTGTGAAATGTCTGCGGTTATTTCAAATGTTGTTTTTTGCAGATACGTTGCTTATTTCTAACATCTAGATTAGTTTCATTTATTCACTGTCATTTTTTTGTTATTCACAACGAAAATTATTTTATTTTAACCATTTTATTTTTCATTTTTTTTTCGTTTTACTTGAAATTTATATTATGTTGAAAATTTAAGCTGTATAGCTTAGCTCGTTTACCAAAAGAACTTTTTAAGCACAATAGTGATGCTATATTTGCACATCTAACTTCGGCTGCCTCGGCGAAGGGCAATGCAAATTCCTAACATTTTACTTATTGCTTCGAATATGATTGTCAACTCATTTATTATATTTACTGTTAGTGTAATATGAAATAGGAGCTAATATATCCAGCAGTAATTATTCATTGTTAGACTATATTTTGTTTTAAGCATGTTAACGTGTTCATAAATTTTTTCGTATTTTAACTACTAATAACTAACACAAGCGAGCACCAAAATTACGTTAAAGCCTACAGACTGGCATCAGATATCTTGGGTAGCACTTAATAATTATATTCATATAAGTTTTAACTTTCTTATGTCCATTAAAGTTCTTTTACAATTAAATCACTGCAATACAAAAAATTGGAATTCAAACAATGATTTTTTATTTTTTTAGTAATCTTTCGAATCTAGAAGAATAGAAATAATCCAAATTGAATTTTCGAAGAAAAAAAATTATCTGCTCAATATATTTAAGACAGTTTTTAATAGTATATTTACTATTGTTGTTTTTAACATATATTCTATCATATAAATGATTTACAAAAAGAAATAGCGCAAATATTTATCTTGTCTTATTTTTGCTTAGCGAATATTTTTTTATCGACCAAAATTTTTGAATATTCCATTTTACCTGGCCTCACCTCGTGGCGCCTACGTCAAATTTTAAGCGAATTTATCCTTTATTAACAGCGGTTAACCGAAAAACTTGTCCCTAAAAAATAATTCAGTATCCAAAATACCTTGCGTTTCATCAGAGGCATAATTTTTTTACCTTTCACCTTTTTTATTTTTTTAAATGCAACCCCTTTTCATTTGGTTCACTCATAAATGATTTACGAATAACAGTCTTTTTTGTCAGGTTATATTCCATCGCTTTAAAATGATTTACACGACTGACACCAAGAATTCGAGTCCGAAAAATACTGTACAAAACATTAAAATAAAAAAAAATCCGAGTTGATGTTCACTTGGTCAGAAGCTAGTAAATTTCTGATCGGAACAAACAACAAATAATCAAAAAAAAAATTTTTAAATTTAACTTCAATCCAGAAGTAATCTAAGTAACAAACTTAACTAAATCGAAGGTTTTTTGAATGATACTTCATATTTCGATTAGATGTATATTTTAAATAAAGAGGAATTTATTTTAAAATATTTTTTATAAGCGATGGTTATTTTGTTATAAACTAATGACAATTATGATGATAAATTACATTTTTTGTTCTGCATACTTGTTTCAAAGGAAATTTTAGGTTACTATATTTTCATTGATTTTAAAAAAAAGCTTTCATCAGAATTCACACAAATATTCGATTTACAAAATATAATTAACATCGTACGTATTTTAGTCTGAATTTTATACTCAACATAAATAATAAAATTAAATTCAATCGAAATCAATTAATATCACAAGCGTCATCGATTTTTAAAAATATTCTCGTTGTGAAAATTCAATTTTACTGCAAAAGAAAGCCAACATGATAATATTTGTTCTGTTTTTTTTTTCAGTATGAAAGTAAAAGAAATAAGGGTTGAAAAAATAAATTCGTGGGAAAATATTCGGAGTGTCGTCCTTGATCGTTTGCAAAATGATTCTGAGGGCGGTTGAATCGAAATTTATTACAGCGGCGACGGAAGAGCTTCAGCGGAACGCTGTGCTCAAATTATAATACGTGACAGCGCAATCGATACTCGTGTATACATTTTGCGAACAGTCTGTACATTCTATATGAAAAACCGCCACTTGAGACAGCGACGTGAGGTATTTTATTGAAAATATATCGTTTTAGGTCGGATTTTTCACGCTTAGTAAATATTGGTGATAACTTTTAAGGTTTTAAGGGCCGACAATTAATGTTGTCTTCCACAGGAAAAACGTACTATAGTGTAGATAATTTATGTGTGATAAAATTTATCATTTATAAAATATTTATATTATTTATAAAAAAAACAATTAACATTGTAAAAAAAAAAATCTACAAGAAGGATACAAATTGGCCGCTAAACCTCACCCTCTCACGTTATATGTTCACTGTTCTAAGGTTGCCTTCTATAAAGGAGAACTGATAAAATCCAATTTATTCCGTTTTTTCTTGGCTGAAAAGAGAAATGCACTAGTGTCCTTTCAAAGAAAAAATAGAAAGAGAATATTTTTTTTTGTATTTTCGTCTATTGAGAGTCTGTAAAATTTAATGAGAAATCGAAAATATCTCATTAAATTTTGTTGACAATGATTTGATAATGGTTGACAATGATTAAATAGAGTCATCGAAGCCTATTGCGTCAGTATGAGGACGAACCACATAAAGCAACTTTGGTCGCTAGGAATACACATTGGTTTAATACTACAGTACGTGACAAGTGTCATGTTGGCTGCGTATACAAATGCAAGCTGGCCCAAATAGTTTTCCATTGAACTTACCATGGCCGGTTGGAAAAGCTAAGTGCCCATGGAAAAAGTTTTTTACCCTGAGCGTCTAAGACACGGTCAAAATATTAACGAATTTCAATCTAGTAACTGTCGGATCCATTTAAAATTTTACACTATTAACAAACTCCAAATAAGATTTTTTATATAAATTATTAATTATACTATTTTTCTCAAAATCCCAATTTTTACATGTTGTTTTATGGCATACTTTATAAAGATTATTTACGTAAAATTAATCTGAAGATTGGTTTTTATATCCACCGAAAGCGTTAAAAACAAAACACACTCGAGAAATACAAATCCAATTTTAACCAACTAACTGTTAAAGCTCTTCGACTTATCGAATACTCTTTCTACGTTACAACGGGATCGAATTACAAACGATCCATTTGATTCGCCAAACGGGTCAAAGTGCACGATGCATTTAATCTGAAAAATAATTTAAAAAACCATCAATAGTGCATCCGGGAATATTGCTTTGCAATTTTGAACTTTTTAAGCTTTTTTCAATTCTGGCGATGCTCCAAAAATTAGCACACTGAAATATTGAGCCCGTGTGCGGAATTTTGCTGATAAGAACATTTTGAATGATACAAATTGACTTCACTTCTACAAAAGTATGACTTTAATATTTATATGTAACTAATAATTATTACACGGTGAAAAAGATAGCAATGTATTTTAGTTCTAAAAAATTATTTAAAAAAATATAGTTGATAGCTATTTCGGCTCACGCCATCGTCAGAACTATTTTTTTTTTTAATAATTTTGTGGAACTAAAATACATTGCTATTTTTTTCACCGTGTTATAATGGAGTTCTACCAAGTGAATGCCAATTCAATCAACTGATAATTATTATTCAGCTCTTTTTGATGGAGTATGGATAATTTATAAAATTTTAAAGACAAACCCAAGTCTAAACTTTGTGATCAAATGTATTTTTTTCACTACGTGGATATTTGAATCGAAGTTACTTATTTATTTACCAATTTATTAAATACTACAAAGTGTACACATAATTGTGTTATGCTTAAGTATATTTTATAAAAGAATATTAAAAATTAAAAACAAACATTTTGTTGGAAGCAACATAGTATATTACGATGAAAGTCAAAAAATATTCTCAAAATGTAAAAGTATTATTTTAGAATATTAATGAAAACTCAAAATTTTCAATAAAAAAAATAAGACAAAATTAGTTAGCAGCAAATAAATACGTGCCGGGTAGTAATTTAAGTAACCTAGCTCAGGGTAACGATAACAATGTACTGTCTTTTATTATACCAAAGTTTATAAAATAAAATCTTACAGGGTTCCTTCCTTAGATCTGTTTAACAGTGATTTTATCCATGTACTTGTATATTTTTTGTCAAATAAAGGTAATAAACGAAAAGTAGTTTTTTATGAGACAAAAGGACAACGGGAAAAGGAAAAGATTTATCTGTTAAAGCCTTTTCGTCTTGTAGGTGCTTCATGAAAAATAAATGATATTTTAAAAGCGTTTTGACTATGGACTGAATACATAAAGAGATACATTATTGTATTAAAAATCTGAGATAACTTTCAAATTTAATCAGAATGAACGGCTTGCTCTTATTGTAATCAGATAGCGGATTTTTTTGCACAAGTTGTACTTTTTTTACATTTCGGTCAAATATATTTCTAATAAATGTCTCTTTGTAACTGTAGAGAGCTTTATTCCAGTAAGCTTGTATGGACTTCTAGCTTATTATACAAAACTTTTACTTTTTTATTTTAACATTTATAATATTATATAATTTGCAGTGCCACATGTCAAAAAATCATTTATACTAGCTAGATATATTCTCTTCACTCATATTTTGCAAAATATCACATTTATTTTACAGTTGAAAAGTATTATTCAAAATAATTTTTCAAAGACTCGGCGCAATGATAAACCAAATCAATTGGTCTTAGATCTTTGGGTACAGGAAAGGAAGTGATTGTTAGGCAGTCGCTCAATTTATTTCATCATTTATGGCATACAGAAATACGTAAATTGTGTTTTTTTCCGAAAAGATATATTATCTATTAAAGAGAGGAAGCGCAATAAAATTATTCAATAAATTTCAAACATTTTGATTGATTAAATGCTTTTGAACTTACCACAGCCGATCTTGAGCAGTTAACGAAACTTGCGATAAATTTTGTTTTGCTTTTTTTATTACATTCAAATCATGTATAATAACAAATGTATTAGGATTTGTTTTCGGTAAGAAAGTTATGATTTATTATATAAGCAAGAACATTTTATAATAAAAATAAAAATGATTTTCCAGTATAAGAAAAAAATGATGAAATGTACAATTTATATTCATAGCTTACTGAAACATCGTATTTAGTTAGTTTTACCATATTTTATCATGTTTATAAGATCTGTCTTGCCTGGTACTAAACTTATTGTTGATACTCTTGAATAATTTATTCCCTCCTAAGCAAATTTGTTTTGTGAAAGACACCGAGAGAGAAAGGATTTTTTGCCAGCCTGTCGCAAAACAAATCTACAACTGGGAAATGGGTTGCGTGATCACTTCTGTGCTTCTCAATAGTAGCAAATTAATTAAGTAGCACGATAATGTATTTAACATAAAAATAATTATTATGAAATACTTTATTCTGCCTTACAAACTTGATAATGAAAAAACTTAGTAAATCATATAGAAACAAGTTTTCTGTATTTATATCTACATCACTGACAGTTGACGGGGAGAAATCGTTGTGTTTATATAATCAAGTTTTTTCTTAGAGTTAACTTTTTAAGTATTCTCGATATCAAGTCTTAAAAACTTTACTCAATTTCTTCAATTGCAATATACATACATATATTTTAATGTTTCATAATGTGACTAAAGGTGCGATCACACTATTAAAATTCACCTCAAGTTGTGCATGAATATAAAATACAACAAAAAAGGCATTTAAAAGCTTTTAACACCTTTTGATATATTTTAGATTGCTTTTAAGTATAAATTTATTTGAGACATACATAGCTAAGAGTTAAGCTTCATTGTATATTGTGTATAAAAAAATAACATTACATATTTTTAATTCTTCATTTATCCTACATAGATTTCACCAACTGAATGAGAAAGTATTCATTGATAATTCATTTTAAATATAAAATTTATAGCTTAAACATACAATTGGTCTGGCGACTACATATACCAAAAAAAAGTTATATTTTTTATGCTTAAATATTTCGTTGTTTTTTCCATCGTATACCGAAGTTCTACCAATTTAATATCAATTTCGTCATTATATTTTTTTCAATCTAACAGTGACGCATCTTTACTGTAAAAAATATATTTTTATAAACTTTACCTTTGATGTTTGAGAAGCTTGGTTTATTGAGTTGAAACTTTCACCTATAAATCTTTCGCAGCGTGAATCACATCCAGCTGTCGAAATTTATTGTAATTTATTTTTGTATCGATTTGTCCGGCCGATATATTTATATTGTGAAGGAATTATCACCTTTTACGTAATATTACTAACATCTAAATTTGAAATGGTTGGTTTGTTTGTTTGTCACTATAACTTACGGTTGGTTAGCACTGTTATTATTTAATATCATCAAATTTTAAGGTCTGATAATTCCTTGGAAATATGGGAATTTCGAATAAGATTTATGATTACTTTAAATGGTATCAACTGAGATAAATATCATATGTAAGCTGCTTGAACATAAAATATACTTACTTTTTTCATGATAGCTATTTATTTACAATAGTGAAAGAAAATTTATCTGAATTGTTACAACTTTGAACGATTCCACATATTTTGTCACTTACGACCTGGGTTTCTTCAGGCATTCTATCACTCGGATGCAACAGAACTTAACTGAGTCATCTATTCATCAGTTATGCTGCATCCATCTGAAATTGAAAGCCTGAAGATGCCTAAATGTGAAACTCAGTTCGTTATTGACAAAACATGTAGAATCGTACAAAGCTGTAAGAATTAAAAATTAATATTGAAATTCCATTAAGCACCTTCAGTCTATATTATAAATTAAGTGAAAGAAAATAGTTACTTAAATACTATTAATGGCTTCCTATGTTTTAACTTTCATCATTAAAATATATTTAAATGTATTTTGGCAATTTCTTAAAGGTGAGCGCACGTCAAATATGTTTGGTAATCGTTGATTTTTTTGGAAGAAGTTTTTTCCGCAGCTCTTTTATTTTATATGTATAGTAAAGGCTTTAAAGTACAAGTTTCACAATTTTGTTAGGATATTGATTTAATAGACAAAACCTCTATGACAAGATTAACGAGTGTGCTTGTTTTCATAAAAAAAAATGATTTGGTACTTAAATATGAAATACAGTGTCGATCTTACATGAAATTTGTAAAAAAATTGGAGATACTTTAATTTGAGTCAAGGTTTACGAGCTTTTTTTTCTAGGAAATATTTTCGACACTCGTGAAATATAAAGCTCTTTACGTAAAAAGAAAAAGTTTTTTTGAAGGATCCAAAAAATAAACTCAACTATATCAAACATAGATAATGATACCACTTGAGATTTTTTTTATTTACAGACGAAGGAAAAATGATTATAGTCTTAGGAATGTCAATATATTCAGTTTTTGATAAAATTTAACGAAAAATTCTAAGAAAATTATGTTTACTTGACAATATACGAGTAAATTTTGTTATAAAATATAAGATATTTGGTTTCTTTACGTATATCACAAAATTCTGTTAAGAAAACTCAAATTATAATTATAATAGATACTGCTTTACAATATCTATAATATAATAATGAAAAATATGTGAATATATGAAAAAAAAAAATTGTTACAATAATTCAAGGTAATAATTTACTATAACTTTTCAAATCATCAACAAATCACAACAACATATAATTTTAACAATGCTTGCTTTCCCATTTGTCAATACAGTGATAAGCATAGCAAGAGTTTTTTCCACCGTGTGGAACATCATAATCCGTGCAAAATGGTTTTGATTGAAAAATCTTATTTTACACAATTGTTTTCTATTTCAAAAGTAGCTCACAAATAGCCTTAAAAATCAGTTGGAGCTTTTCCAAAAGCATGTCATTATCGAGCCTGTCAAATAGCTTCGCGTTATCACCGTAGAGTAGGAAACAATTGCAAAACAACATCATCATGTTTGTATCGGTTGTTCTCCCGGCTGTTAATAAATACATATAATTTTCAAAATCGTTTTCTGTAACTTAAAAACATTGATGTACAGTCAGCCTCCGATTTATTATTTTACATTAATTATTTCGTTCTTACACTAAAAAATTTATGTTTATATACATAATATTAAACATTATCTGCTGCAGTAAAACAATATGTGCACATATTTAAAAAAAAAATCAGGGCATAGAACTCTTTTAAGAATTGGTAAGCTTGTAATAATATTTCAAGAAAATCACATTGGACATCATTTTTCACTATGACTTTAAAGCTTCCTTTGAAAAATACATCAAAATAGTATTCATAAGGGAATAAGAATGATTCATCAACATATTCACACTTCCATGTGCATAAACATAACGGGTCTACGCCACTCATTAAATAATGTGGGTTTTTGAAGATCTAAATCTCAAAATGTTATCTCTTTTACAAATCAGCACCGTGAAGAAGAATATAAGCTTGGTATCAGAATTGCAAGCTTTTTCGAATATTGTATAAGAAATCACAAGAAGGGCTATATATTTCCTCTTTGACAAGTGTGAGTAACATAATCTTTTTTGGTTGTTTAAAAAATGTATTTTAATTTCAAAATCATGGGATTGATAACATAAATTTCAAGTCACGCCATATCCCAATGGCGTAGAAAAATATATTTTATTTTTTGATAAATACTTCAACTTTCAATGTAAAGCTTATAAAAACCTTATGCAGTTTCTCAAAAAATATGGCGTAACAAAGAGTGGGTAAAAAAATGATTTAACATATAAGGTAAAAAAGAATAAGAAAAATATATGAGTTAAAATAAAAAAGGTTTCTGTGATTCAACGTCTAATATTGCAAAGCTTTGGGTGGTCTAAATGATCTATTTTATTGTCGCTACTTACAAAAAAAAAACCTATTAATTATTTTTTTTTAGCATGTTCTCAAAGTCAAAAAGTTTTGCCACCTTAACACATTCAATGCGGCAAACGTAGTAATACCCGTTATGCCGACTGCAGGTTAACTGCGGGAAGCGTATTAATACGTTTTACATCGTCTGGTGGTAAACGTCGGGAAAGGTATTAATATCTGTTTTTTTTTCACAAGCATTTTAGTTTATCTTGCTTAGGAGGTTTAATATGACCTAGGTTTACATAAATGAACTATATTTATGAAACAGGGTGACCACAAACTCTGTTTCATTTTTGGATATAAAAACTCTTCCATGTCAATTCTGCTTCATGCTGTGAACCACTTTCAGTGAGAATATAAATTTTAATTTTATGTGGTCCATCTACACTTTATTCTGATAAAAGTAAATTTAATTAAATTAGTATTTTCATTAAAGTAAATATGTAAAATTATAGCTTTAATGATTATACAATATGAAAAATATTTTATTTTTTAAATGTGAAATATCAACATGTAATTTAAATTAAAATTACAAAATACACATTATTCTGGGGACTGTGTTTTGGAAAGTCCTGTGCCTCTACTCAAAAGAACATCTGTAGGTCATAAATTATGAAATAGTGCAAACAAGCTTGACATTGAATGCCTCACATGCACAGCCCATATATTTAACTGTTCTATACAAATCCCTGAGATTACCTATTGTTTTTTCAACAAATTGCTGTGACAAGTTACCCATAAAACAAACTTTTATGACGGTCAAAAATAAATGCATGACGTACTGTGCCCCTAAATGTTGATTAGTAAAGGTCCATTATTTTATCATATATATTGAAATGTTTTATGTCTGAAAGAAGTAGTCTTTGCGGAAACATGAATATTTAATTAATAAACTGGTGGTGCTATACTTGGTGAGTACCATATTGAAAAAAAACACTTATATATGTTTGGTATTTTAAAAGTTATGGCATTTTATGTAAAAATGTTTTTTTACGCGTGACATTGATTTTATGCCCGCACTTACCTATCAGCGTAGTGCGAATCTCACCCGCAAATAATGTGTAAGTAAGAAAGCCGAAAACAAATCATTAGTATTTTATTCTTATCTAGATATGGAACTGTTAATAACGAATACTGATTGAAACCTCGAAAACATCAAATATCATTAGTCGATAATCCATTCGAAAATTAAAAATTAAGAATTAATTAACAGAGAAAACGTAGCAGTTTTGACTTGTAGTCTATATAAGTGAAATTATTAACTTTATGCTTCCTAAGATATTTTATGAAAGATAACAATGATAGCAAATTTACATTATATGGTTAATAACACTTTCAATACAAATAATATGTTCAAATCAAATTTTAGTCGGTCAAAATCATCCTAAATCTGCTTTTGGGTAAACTCATCAGATTAGTGGTAGAATTGATATAATTGCTTAAACAGCAAAATTGATTTGTTTGGTAAGGATATTCAAATAATGAAAGGTGTATTTCATAGCTATAGCGTATACATATACCCAATAAACAATGGAATTGAGATAGAATCGATGAAACATAAATTTACTGTTATATTTAAAAGACAAATATACAAATAAATTAAAATATATTTAGAGCTGATTTTAAAGCTTCCATTTATTAATTAGCATTTTGACTATTTTTATGATTTCAGATTTATTGTTTTTCAATTTATGATCAGGCAATAGTTTTAAATTTTGATAATGAATAATAAATAACTATTTTGTGTATTTAACTTATTTTTTGTGCAAATAAACTTTAAAGGCATTGAAATATTTTCATGCAGTTGGTAGTAATGTCCAAGATGACAATATTTGTTTTAAAAGTACAAATTACAAACGAATTTTTAATTCACGGTTTATTTTATAACCATATAGCTGACGGACCAATCATTCTCATTCCTGTAGATTGACTTTAATTCATTGGAATTCAATTAAGAATATTTCAAATAATTCAATTTAACATTGGAAAATATTAAAACTATAATAAAATAAAATATCGTTAACATCTGTTTTCAATGAAAATTTGAATATATTGATTTATTTATTTTGATTAGAAAAATAATACCTTAATTACATTTTATCCAAGTCGTAGTTTTTATTAATTAAATACACAGTTTTTATTTCCCATACCATTTTTCCAATATAATTTACACTACTTAATTATTCGTTGAAAGTGAAATCATTTTCTCACACAGTGAAAAAATAGCAATATAATTTTGTTCTACAAAATTTTATAAGATATAGTTAATAGCTATTTCGACTTACGCTGTCATTAAAACTATATTTAAACGTACATTTACCTTTATATATATACAACTGTGTAAAAAAGGTACATCAAACGTTTTCCGTTAAATGTTAACATGTTTCTACCATCATATTGTGCTAATAAATTCTAAAATATATAAATTTGGAACTATAGTTCTGACGAAGGCGTGAGCTGAAATAGCCATCAACTATATCTTATAAAATTTAGTAGATCTAAAATAAATTGCTATTTTTTCACCGTGTTATAATGGAGTTCTACCAAGTAAATGCTAATTCAATCAATAAAATATTTTCTAATAACTTTACCAGTATAACTTCTAATTTCACCCAATCGATCATACTATTACCAAATATTCTTAATTATGCATAAAATGCTATGTTGAAAAAGTATTTCAATAACAAAGATTACTTAAATCGTTTATTAACTGTGTTCATTATCTCTTTTAATTTTTTACATAAAAATAACGTTACAATTTTATTCGTTGAAAATAATTAAATTTAGTGTTCTAAGTGATGTCTCAGACAAATAAGCTAGAATCTTATGTTGTTATTATATCCTTGCTTGGATTAGACGATACATAACAGCATAAATAATATTCCTTTCAAGATTTACTTAACCCGTTGACGATGCAAATAATTGTTAAAATATTTCAGTTATACAGTTTACAATATTATTTTTACGGTTTAAAAAACGGTATATATAGCATAAAATCAATAGCTAAGATAATATCTTCACAAATATACTGAAGCTATATATATCAATCTCTGTTTATACTATTTAACTAAATATTTATAACAATTAATGATACCTGAGATCACAAATCAATACGTGACAATGGTTGTCACATGTGTAAGTCTTCTTGACATAAAACAACTATGATGGAATATAGAACGTAACTAAAGCTTTTCTCATATTATTGAAAAAATATATGTATGATTTTTAAGCTCGCGTCTTGTTGTCTTTTTTGTGATTTCGTATATCTTTTATAAGCCATACATGAAAGTTTCTCAATATTCTTTTGCTTTCAGATCAAAAATTCAAACTCATTTTTGAATTTTAATTATAATTTCACAAAAATATGTTATTAAAACCTCATTTAAAATATTTTAGATGACTTTCGTGCAAGAAACTATCACAGATAAAGAATTGAAGTATGGTATAGTATGAAGCATTTGTATCTAGTGTAATTATTGTATAAAATAATTAAATACAATTATAACCCGGTGAAAAAATAGCAATGTATTTAGTTCTACAAAATTATTTTTACAAATATATTTGATAGCTATTTCGGCTCACGCCATCGTCAGAACTATTCTGAAAAAAAAATTGTAGAACTAAAATACATTGCTATTTTTTCACCGGGTTATAATGGAGTTCTACCAATTGAAAGCCAATTCAATCAATACAATTATAACCCATTTTAAAATATGAGCCTTGAGCATTATTTTTGTGAATCAGTATCATACTAAACCTAAATTGATGTCACGGTGAAAAAAATAGCAATGTATTTTAGTTGTACAAAATTATTTTTTTAAATATAGTTGATAGCTATTTCGGCTCACACCATCGTCAGAACTATGCCTAGACAAACATTTGCTTATGTATGTATAGCTGTGTAGAAAAGGTACACAATACATCTTTTCTCCTGTTTTAACGACCTAGCTTGTTTCTTGCTCGCAATAAAACTTAAAATTGTAAATGAAACTAAAAAGGCTGCTTGGTCAAAAAGTTTACATATGACACGGACATGGTCTATTACATAAACAAAGAAGCACCCCGTAGAGGGTTAAGCAATGGTGATCGACATATATTAGTTTGTTCGTTAAGAATCTTTTGTGATAGCTGATATCTATTGACTTCCAACTGTTCCAAAGCCGTCATCCTGCGACCCTTACTACAAATATGCAAACACTTAGGCGCTGATTTTGAATTTATATTATGTAATTCCTTTATAACGTGATTAGTGAATTGTGAACCTGTTGTTCAGAAAAACAGAAAAATGTATTGTGTACCTTTTTTACACACTTATATATAGATAAGCGAATGTTCGTTTAAGCATTGTTCCGACGATGGCGTGAGCAGAAATATTTAAAAAAAATATTTTGTAGAACTAAAATATATTGCTATTTTTTCACCGTGTTATATTGGAATTCTACCAAGTGAATGCCAATTCAATCAATACACTAAAATAATGTGTTTTTTCTTTTTGTCAACTTTCGGAATGGTTATTAAAAGTATCATACGTAAACTGAAGAAGAAAATGTTCTGAAATATTACTGGAATTAAAATCAAAAAAATGGTTCGAGAAATGAGTTTTTTCGTCGTTATAATAGGATTTGTGATATTACATTGAAAAAAAAAATATCGAATAAATTAAATCTATCTTTTGCTTAGGATAGCTTTAATGCGATGGTAACATATTATAAAACTGTGCACGTTAGAACCAAATAAAAAAGCAAGTGTGAGTTGAGGGGTACGTAAAGTGTAGGAGATAACAAATGTTCATCTGACATATCTTCACACGACAGTGGCGTGTCGTGGAGGGGTAATTTATTCCTATCATTTAGCGCCCGGGTTTTCTTGGAATTATACGAGGAGTGGGTGGAGACGTCGCCGAATTTTGTATATTATGTTATTACCAATAATTCTAAAGTTTTAAAAGAATTGAACACGCTGTATTATTTTTTATGTTTTCTTGTATTGGAATTTATAAAAAAAAAACTTTTATACACCCTTTCAAATATTCTAAGAATACACACTGTTTGTCAAAGTTTATTTTATTATGTTCCAAATGAAGAAAAAATCATTAAATTAATAAATGGTCATGTTTTTATAACATATATATAATATTTTTTCACACACTTGTCTGATGAAAACAATGCATAAATTCCATAATGCCTTACAATTTTCACCACCGTAAATATCAAAATATTTTGCAGCTTAATAAAATAAAGCTCGCTTATCAAATTTAATAGTTATAAGATTTCACTTTCAAATAGTCTTTGGACATAAAAAAGATAACAAATGTTAAGCTAAAATATATAAATTATTATGGGCACTAGAATATTAAAATTAGATTCAATAATTATAAGCCTAATATGTTAGGCTCTAATGAAAGCTTTGATAAGCTGCACTAATTCACCATATAAAATACTGTAATGATTTTAAAAAACCATTGTTGAACATAAAGTTTCGTAAAAATAATAAGCTGTTTTAGAAATATTAAAATTTAATGAGTTATTTCAATAAACAGATCATTTCAGTCATTACTAATGTTATTTAGTGTTACAGTTCTATTCACCTGGTCCATTATTTGACTATGTGAATGTTACATCGTTAAGTTTTCCTTTAATTAATTTTAATGTTTTAATGAATTTAATGTGTGTCATGCAAAAAACAATCAATCTTCTATATTTTTTGAAGATACAAGTTTGAAAATCTCTCACGGTAGAAATATTTTTACATTTCAAGATAACATCTAGCAAAAAAATTACGAAGTTTGTTTTCAAATCTTAAATATTTGAGAAGTCTACAAAAAAAACACTTCCTGATTTGTGGTAGAAAAAAAAATATATTTATATATATATATATATGTTCACATTTTTTGAGTTTTAACGAGCTTATGTTGTATAACCTTAAAATATCAAATTATTACAAATTGAACAACTTTTCCGACGATAGTCTTTAATATGAAACATTATTCATATTTGTTCCAATATCATAAAATAAACATTTTTGTTAGCGTTGTGAGAAACCAATTGCAAAGGTTTTTCTGCTATTTCAAGTAATTTCCAAAGGTAATATAATGAAGACAATGTCTTGCAATTTTTACACTTCTTCTTAATTTGCTTTTTGTAAATTTCTACTTAAATATTAAAAAAGCGACGTTATTTATTACAGTCTGAAGATTCAAAAAAGTCTGTCTGAAAAAAAAATAAATTACGCTTTTTCATCAAATAAATTTGTTTTTGTTTTATTTTGTAAATGTTACATAAAAGCTTTGCACATAAAAGTTCAGGAATACTCAATCAAAGACTACTAAAGATAAACCAGTTAATCTCTTTAAATCATTGAAGCAAGCTTTTAGCTTTGCAAGATTATAAAATTTAAAATTCTTAGAAATCAACTTTAAATTTATTCGTTAAGGGTGTCAAAGTATAAAACACAAATATTGTAAAATCAATATTTGTTTTTTTTTTGAATTGTGAAGCCTTAGATCATTCTAAATATTCATAAAAACACACTTCAGAGTTCACAGATAAACTGAACGGAACGATATAAAATTACGAAGGGCGTCCGGCACACAGTATGCTGTATTTTGTTTTTATTTTTATAAAATGTTTGCAATACTTTGTCAAAGTGTTTTCGCATGCTGTTTTTTTTTGTATTATTATTTTCTGGCCTTGCAAAAAAAAAACATATTTCCCCGACGAGAAGAAAATATTAACCGGCTATCTGATTGTAAGAGGAAATATAAAGTTCGGGTGATGTTTCCGCATCGCTTGATGTATTACGAAACATGAAAAATGAGAATTATTAAAAAGAAACGTCAATAACACGTACTTAAAACGTTTGTGAGAAAAATATATTTTTTTAATTTTATACCTGCTGACAAAAATATGACTATATTTGAACAACAAATCAGCCTCTAGAGACGGTTGCATTGAATAAAAATTATTATCGAAGATATATACAAAAATAAGATACTGGTAGGAAAAAAATATTTGGCAAAGCAGTGCGCCAAATATTTGAAAATGGAACATTTTCACAAATAATTAAGATGAAGAATCAATCACAAAAGCAAATTGAAAAAAAAGCAAAAATTTGATTATGACCTTCCCATGACTGGAACCAAAACAACTAAAATAATAAAGCAAAGTTCTAACCGCTTGAAAAAAGGGGTAGAAATAAAGTAAGGTTACAAAAAAATAAGCAAAGAATGCAAAAACTTGCTGTAAAATGTGCTCTAAATCAAGCATATCAAAAAATTTGGGCGATAGACTATCTTCGTTTGTAGAAAATTTCACCCTGAAAAAGACTTCAGTTCTATATACATGTATTAACTGTGATTTCAGTAATTCTTAAAATATCGTCCTATGAATCTTTGTAAAATAAAAATTGTTTTCATTTCTCGATTTGAATTTTTTCGATACCCTTTAAAATGTATAAACAAGTTCTTTGTGTTGAACAATCGACAAGCCGGGATAACGATTTACGCAAAGTGTTTACTTATCTTTTACACAGTATATATATTATACTTCTGTAGACGATAAATGTACGCAATGACATTGAGAACTCCACATTGAATATAAAATGGTGTGAATTTTGAAGGTAAATATTTTGTTGAATAAACAAATACGATATGATCACTCGATTTGCTTTCGTGGCTTTTTTTCAAATCCGGTTTGTCATTTGTCATGGTAAAATTTTTTAGACGTTCCTGCGATGAAAAATGAGCGCCATGCAGACACAGCTATTTATATATGGATTTAAAGTGCTGAATGAAGGAGGTAAGCAAGGTTATAAATCCAAATTGTCACATCAACCAATTTATAAATGGATGTTTTGGTGGACTTTCTGTCAACCCGTATCATTTTTTTTTGTAAGTTAATTGATATGACTGATTGTCAATAGGGCAGTTAATTACAAGATACTGTTCACAACCTTTGGAAATATATTGATAATTAAAAACAAGAATTATTTATCTGAGCCTGGCCTGCTGATTGACTGATTGGTCACGCCAACTTAATGGCGACGTTGGTAATGTAAAGCTTTGGATGAATAACTCACGGTTCATAAAACTGAAATATTTTTAAAGTATAAATTCATTCAAGAAACTTTTTATAAAGCCATTTTCCATTCTCAACTAGATCTAATAAAGTGTTCATTTTGTACAATTTTTTAGATCGAAAATGGAATAAATATTAATAATTAAAAACTTTAAAAATAAACGAATGAATTAAAAAAAAATAGTACTGCTAATTAAGAAAATAAAGCTTAGTAGTCTTGAATAGGCTAGAGGAATAAAAGTGAAGCGCATTTTAGCATATGAATTGGTTAAAAACAAAAAGTGAGTTTGATACAAAAAAACTGTGTTTCCGAGAACAGCTTAACATGGGGGGTATGATTGCATTTAAAGAAATAATGGACAGAAAAGATTACAGTTTATTAATAGTTTTTTTTAATATAATTATAATATCTGCATTTGTATCATACTAAACATAATATTACACCTAACTATGAATGTTCTTATCTGCTTTTTATAAGCGCTCTACATTGGCTAGGAAAATTAGTATGCGTCACTTTCTACCTTCCAGGGCTTTCGTTGAGTGCGAAAGAGATAAACGAGTGAAAAAGTACTACGTGAATTATTTTGACTTGCAAAAGTCGTATCCATAAAAATGCGGACGTTCCCGCCGTTTTTTTGACGCGCTTTTTTGTATTCTTTCCAGGTCGTGTGTAATGCAAATTGGTTTATGTTATATATGGAGGGCGTGCAAAGTGTACACAACTATCAATGGTATATTAATTTTTATTTCATTCGTACCTATACAATATTGGAATTCTTAATAATATTTATTTACGATTTTAAGTAAAATCAACATTTGTCATTTAGTTAAGAACATATGAAATATGGTTTGGTACGTAGAATTTTTTTTTGAAATAAAGCGATCAAAGATTGTTTTAGTGGCAAAGTTTATTAGTCGAAAAGATCATTTTAATCAATTTGGTTCCCTCAATCACTATCTCCGTGTCGGTTCAAACAATCATGACCAATGAAGATTTTTATTTTTGTGAAATTTTTATCTTCACTTTTATCATTAAAATAAATATAAAAATTGAGCGATCTTTAAAATACCAGTTAAGAATTTATATTGTGTCCCAGATAAAATTCAACATAAAATTATCGTAGACACTCAGTAGAGTAGCCAGAAAGCACACTAATCAAGTGGTTAGGACAATAAAAAATAGGCTTTCAGATTTTTGTTTTTAAGCACCTAAGAAAAATTCGTGGAATATTGTCTTTAATAATGATTTTACTATCTCTCTATGACCGTTATTTTTCTTAAGATTCATAATTAAATATGAAGTTCCAAGTAATAAATATTCGTTAGTTTTATGGTATTGGTACCAACATACACCTAATAAAACTTTGAGGATAAGTGATTTAATGATTAATGACAGTTGAGAAACATATGATGTAGAAGAATGTAAAAATACTCTATAGCGAATTCCTGATATGCGTGTCTACAAAGATGTTTATTTTGAAAAATGATTTTAATATTTAATATTTTTTTTAACTTATATTATAGACACAGGCAATTTCGTGTTTTTATTATCATTAGATCAATATTTTTGAAAATTATTTTAGTTATTATTTAGCTCTTGCTTAGGGTTTGTGTTTTTTATTCAATTAACTTTTTTGGTATTTAAACGATGCTAACTGTTTATTGGGTGTCAGTTTTGTTACTAAATAGCTGTTATTAAATAATTGGGATACAATGTGTGGTAAGTATTAAATGATAAAACCACCGAAAATATACTCACTTATTTGATATAATTGTTTTCACGCACCAACTTATGTTGTATCTACTATATTTGACTATTTGGTAATTCAAAAAACTGCGCTTATTTTTTGTTGTTAAAGTATAAAATTATTTGAAATATTATGATTTTATTTCAGCAGGATATGCTACTTGGTTATTTATATACGCCACACATACGATATTCTATTTGCTTATGGCAAATATTTCAAATAACACGATTGTTAGGATGCGTATGTTGAAAAAACGTTTATGCAATAAACAAAACTTTCTGAATAAATGAAAGATAAAAAAATATTATTTTATTTTAAACGATAGTTGTAATCTCAGAGCTTATGAATTTTTAGTATGAATTTAAATCGTCGGTGTAATCAAACATTTGGTAACGCTGTGCCCATTGGAAAAAATGTGTTAATTCCGTCTCAATTAAATCATTGTATATATATTTCATTTTTTTTTTTTTTTAAATAATAAAAACACATTTTTTTAGTACTTATTTCCACAATATATTTTTTGATCAGGACCGGTTTCGCATTATCAACTGATGCGTTGAATGCTCGCGATGAGCGAAACCGGTCCTGATCAAAAAATATATTGTGGAAATAAGTACTAACAAAATATGTTTTTATTATTTAAAATATAATGCCTTTCCATCAAGAAGTGACAGTTAACACCTTAAAAGTGATATATATTTCAGTTTATAGTAGACATGATGAAGAGTTTTAATTCATTTCACATTTTTAGTGAAAAAATAATTATAAGTTTTAAGAGAAGACCTTCTACATAATCATTTGATCTGGCTTATGTATTTAGTTTCTTTAGTGTTATAGGACATAATCATAACAGATAAATTTTCACAAATGGCTAGGACATCATTTGAGGACCTTGAAATTTACAGAAACAAACAAGTATAGGGTCCGACATCTAAAGTTTTTTTTTTCAACTAGTGCTTATTTCGTGAATGGTAACACTTAGCTCATATCTGATTTGACAGATAATTAGTTTTATCTTTCCGCTAAACGAATATGGTTGTGTATACGCTTGAACAACGCTAGGAAATATTGCGACATTACTTTGAAAATCATGGTAATGTTGCAGAATGTGTGCGAAAATTGCGTACGGATTTTGGAAGAAGAGAAGCACCGTCAGCTCCGTATGTTCGTTATCTTGTGAAAAAGTGAAAGAAACTGGCATCCTCATCGATAAACCAAAGCGTGAAAAGCCAAAAACAGTGCGTACACCCGAGAATATTGATGCTGTGGCAGAAAGTGTGCGTGAAGCGCCATGAACATCAATTCACCGTCGTTCTCAACAATTGAACATTTCGGAGACATCATTGAGACGAATTTTGCATAAAGACCTTGGTATGACGCCATACAAAGTCCAATTGGTTCAGGAGTTGAAGCCAACTGACCATCCAATGCGTTTTCGCTTCGCTGAGTGGGCCTGCGATCGACTTACAGAAGATGCCGATTTTGCCAAAAAAATCATCTTTTCGGATGAAGCTCATTTTGATCTTGGCGGGTATGTAAACAAGCAAAATTGTCGCATTTGGGGCACAGAAAACCCGCACGCATACATTGAAAAGCCGGTACACCCAAAACGAGTCACTGTTTGGTGCGGATTTTGGTCCAGAGGCATAATTGGGCCATTTTTCTTCGAAAATGAGCAAGGAGTGGCCGTTACAGTCAATGGCGATCGTTATCGGACCATGCTGAACAAATTTTTGTTCACAAAAATTGAAGAGGAGGATATTGGCATTATTTGGTTTCAACAGGACGGCGCTACGTGCCACACAGCCGAAGCTACACTCGATGTTTTGCGCCCTGTTTTTGAAGATCGCATTATCAGCCGCAGAGCTGATGTCGTTTGGCCACCTCGGAGCTGCGATTTGACACCGTTGGACTATTATTTGTTGGGTGCCCTCAAAGATAAGTGTTACGCCGACAAGCCAGAGACAATTGACGCTTTAAAAGACAATATTCGTGAAGCCATTGGTGAAATACAGCTGCACACAATCGATAATGTGCTTAAAAATTGGACCAATCGTGTAGACTACTGCATGGCCAGCCGAGGCAGCCATTTGAATGAAGTTATTTTTCATTATTAACCGGAAAGATTGTACTTTCAAATGAAAAAAGAAATTTGAGAAAATATTAGTAGTTTTTTTTTTATAGCATTTTCAAAAACAAAAAGTTATTTGGCGGACCCAATATATCTTTTTTCATTGGCTGTTAAAAAGCTTTATAATATATATGGATTTTTTGTAATTATTCTCACATTAATGTTTTGTTCATTGAATTGGAAATTATTTTGCAACTATTTTGTGTTTGGTTATCACTAATAACGTTTTTAAAAGAAATTAATAAATTATATATTGATTGAATTGGCATTTACTTGGTAGAACTCCATTACAACATGGTGAAAAACAAGGCAATGTATTTTAGCTCTACAATATTTTTAAGTTACAGTTGATAGCGATTTTGGCTCATGCTATCGTCAGAACAATGACAGACAGACCTAGTTCTGACGATGGCACGAGCCGAAATAGCTATCAAATATATCTTTAAAATTTTGTAGAGCGAAAATATAAAACTTAGCTTTGTGGTGAAGACGTTACTGATGTTTGTGGTGTTTGTGATGTTTTCAATACTCGTGATGTTATACCCTGTACAATCCTTTAAGCCAGATAAAGATAAGTTGATTAGAAAACGTAATCTATCTATATATAAGATTTTTTTTTCACTATTTCTTATTTTTCCACCCAATCAACGCTTGATCAGGTGATTTATAAGACATTTCACACAATAAGTGTATTTTATAATAATGATCATTGATGGGTATTATACAAATAGGTTAGAAATGATTAAATGTGCTGTGTACGTGCAAAATAACCGTGTCAATTAATGAATTGTAAAAATACCCATTAAGTTCAAGGGATATGTAGTAAATTTTCAGCAATATGTATTACTCTAGGCTTTTTCATAACGGTTGTTATTTTTTAGTACTAAGTCTCTGCCTTAGTTTCAACACATTGAATTATTGAAGTGGAAACATATTTAACGACCATAAAGCACGTAATAATACATGAATAGTATGGTGACCAAATATGGGTACTTCTGTATAAAAAATATAGCATTTGGCAATTCAAAGTAAGCTTTGAATCAAAACTGGAGTAATAAAGATAGAAAATACTTTTAGTTTATTTATGATAAGTAGCGGGAAATGATGATTCGTAATTATAATAGAACCGTTTTTAAAAAATCTTGTCTGTTGCAAAAAAATATTTTTACTACCCAAATTTTTAAATATAAGGATTATGTCATTTTGCAATTCATATTCATTTTACCAACAAAAAAAATAGATAAACAAGAAGTCATAACAGTTAAATCAATTTTTCCCACGACTTAGAAATAAATAAGGGTTGAGATAAACAAAATTTTCTCGTTGACCGACTGGGTGAAAACTCTTGATAAACTAAATCTCTTTGGTTGTAAACTGCTTTCCAGTTCTCTCTTCTAAAACTTGTAAAATCGAGCCGATTAACATTATCGACTATATAATTTTGTGGGCTATAGTAATATCAACGTCAAATTTAACTTTCGTTAGTGAGTTCAATTTAAATGCCACTGTGGCACAGTGCCATATTCCTGGACTATTTACACGGATTTGAATGCGACCAACATTAACCGCATCTAAAAGCAAATAATAGTGCACCAGCGTAAATTCATTCTCGGTTCAATGCATTATTAAATGCAAACAAAGCTCTCACACCTGTATTAGTTTAATACGATTCGATTTATTTATACACTTCTACAAATGCACTATTCAAATGTCATTTAATTTAACTTCTTTTGAATATTGCTATCACTAATTTTATAAAAAATGGATAAAGGTAATCAAACATTTTATTGATAATAACATTCAAATCTATTTAATTTATGATATTGACCGAAGGTGTTTGATAGAATTTCAATATGAAATTTATATTGTTACAACTTTGTGCGATTCCATATGTTTTATCACTAACGACCCGGGTTTCCCGTTTCGACATCGTCAGCCATACAATAACAGTTCTGTTGCATCCGTGCGATAGAATGCCTGAAGATGCCGAAAGGCGTAGTCGTTAGTGAAAAACATGTGGAATCGTACAAAGTCTTAACAGTTCAAACTGAAATCTACTTTATATTATTGGAACAATCTTGTATGAAGTTTGTCATACTACTATGCCAGTGGAGTGTCACAATTGAAGAATCGCATTTTTTAATGAATATATAGTTTAAAACCAAATATTTGTACCAGTTTTCATTGTTGTTTATACAGTTTGCTAATATTAATTATTATACGGATATATTAATTTAATAAATATAAATATAGTGACTGTTCATATATTGTACTTTTCCATCAAGAAGCTAAAATTCACACCTTAAAAATTATATTTTAAAAAATATTTTTTGAGCTGTAATACAACAGGGTTCCTTTAAACTTACCACTAAAGCCATTTAAATATATCTCTGTACTTACACGATTTAATACCGGCTATTTGTAAGCGATTTAATTTGGAAATATACTCTGCAGATTTTTCCCGTAAATGTTTTGTCACTAATTACCCTTGCGGGAAAAATTCCCTCATCCATGTTCGAATGTAGAACAGCATGACACGACCATCGAATGTAGTAAGCACTCGTGTCAAATGGTCATTTATCTTGCGATCTTTGGGGAATAGAAGGTAACCGTCGGTAGTTTAACCTATTCGAGATACCGGGCAGACGTGAATGAATGGCAGTGTTTGATAGAAAATCGTACAAAACAACCTGTAAGTGCTATTTAAAAATGGGATTTTAAACCTTTTAAGAGGGAGATGAAACATTTGTTAAATTAAAATATTAATAAAAAAAAAACATACCTATTTTCTTCTTAGCATGGCTGCATTCAAATTTTGTATTACTCTGGATTAAGAACAAATGTTTAATCTTTTAGCGTCTGTCAAATGAGCTAAATTGTACGGTCATCAATGTTGTACTCTTCAAAGAGCAACAACTTTTTACCAGCAATCAAAGCATTGCTACTCGCCCATTTGGTCTTTAAAATGTGGCATAGCAAGTTGATAAGCTTATTATTTATCATGTCTTTGCCATATTCATTGTATTACTACTCTTATTAAGAGACCATATATTACGAATTGAGGATTGATGTGGATAAAAAATAAATTGAATCATAAAGTGAATTTATCATTGATTAAGAATTAATCTTTATTTGAATTGAATACAACATTTTCGAAACCATTATAAAAAAATAAATAGCCTTGTGTATTAATCATTATTCATTTTAAATAAAGCTGAACTTTCAATCTTCCCGTTACTCTGTCGGAAAAATGTATTCTTTGGTGTATAACATATATTCGATACACAATATACAAACATCAGTGATATAGAACATATAAAATGAGAAAATAAGAAAATACCTACATTTATTTGGATAAACTTGTGGTAATATATTAAATTTAATTGCCTGCAATCATCAGCATTGTGACAAAATATTTTACTAGTGACCTATCCATGGTTATTATTTTTGTTTTTAGTATATCATTCGATGCGTAAGTGTATAAGGGAAAGATTCCTAGAATATATGTCAAATATTAATTTTATCAATAGAGCACATTTAATTACTAGAAACTATGTATAATTATTACGCATCATAAGACAGAAAGGGTTAACGAAATATTTTAGATGTTGGATGCCCAGATTTTTTTTTTGCTGTATGATTTGTTGACTAATTGTACAAAATCAATCTAATGATTGATTTTTCACCGATATTCTTACATAGTTCTGAGAAGCAAGAAAATGTGAAAGAAAACTAACAACGAATTCATTATTGAAGACAATACATAGCAATGTAAAATTTTTACTTTTATTTTAGGGGGTCACAGTATAAAACTGATAAAACAATAGTATCAAATGAGATAATTATATTCCAATGCAAATAAAATAATTGCAATAAAGTGCTCAATTTATTTTACCTCAGGAATATTTTTTTTAGCTTTATCATGTTTATTCAAGACAAATAATAAACACGAAACTAAAAAATATTTCTTATAATATTAGCATAATTTTCAGTAAAGGGCTCAATAGTTGTATGTACTTAGAAAACAACATCTTGCAAAAGAGATTTATGCTGTACTTTGACTCTTAACCCTAAATGTTATACGCAACCTGACCGATAGCAGTTTACCTTCAATATGTTATAATATCTGACCCCGCGCTGTACACGGGGGTACATTTGAACTGAGTGTTGGTCATAACTAAAAGGTTAATCCCCTATAGGGATCTCCCTCAAGGCAACGAGCGCTTTGAGAAATGAAACGGTCAGTCGATATCACTTTGTTAAAACCGACACGTGAAACTAGCACTCCGCTGCTACGTAAATTACTTTAAAATACAGAGAGATAAAAAGATATTTAATACACGAACATTTTTATTTATTCGATGTTCATTTATGCTAACACGGATAAGTTAATGAGAATAATCTCACCAGCACAATAATAAAAAATTTAAACATCCAAACAGAAACCTATAAGAGAGTTTCAAATGTTTTAGCTATAAATGGAATAAGGTGTTCAAAAGTTTTTCACCTACGTAAATTCAAATCGAAAAAAAACTCACAAAAAAAATACCAACACTTTTGAAATAAACAATTCGATTTTCATATTATGTTAAACGTGGAAGTTGTATATTTATTATATTAAGATGATGATGGTTTTTTTAAACTATTTTTAAACATTCAAATGTAAAAAAAGTACTGATAAATAACGATTGAAAGCACAAACAAGAATGCTTAAATAAAATCATAAAAAAATTAACGAATATCCAAATCTATTAATTTTTTTCAAAAATATGTCTTTATGCAGTTTTTTACATTGATCTTGAATTTTTTTAGTATTGGAAAATTGAGGCTATGAATTATCACAGCACAATATATTTAAAATGTACCTGATACATGATAATTTTACACACAAGACCTCAAACTTTAACAACACGGTGAAAAAATAGCAATGCATATTAGTTCCATAAAATTTTTATAAGATGTAGTTGATGGCTTTTTCGGCGCACGCCATCGTCGACATCGTCATTCCAACAATGGCGTGAGCCGAAATAGCTATCAACTATATCTCATAAAAAAATTTTAGAACTAAAAACATTGCTATTTTTTCACCGTGTTATAATGGAGTCTACCAAGTATGTTAAATGCCAATACAATCAATACCAAAAATTTTAGTAAGCTGAAGAAGCATTTCATATTGATCTAGATCTAGCTTCAGCACAGACCCAATGACAGAAAAACTTGAACTGAGAGAATTTTTAAAGAAGAGAAAATTGTCGTATGGTCCTAAATTTTTTAAATTATACCTGAATTATTGTAATAAAAATATATATACTTAATTGGATCAAAAGATATATAGATAACCTTGATCGACTTGCCCTAGACAACGTGCCTACTAAAAACGACAAAATACGTGCGCTAATGACTTGGAACGATCAGATGAAAGCAACTGGTATCTGTTCAAAAGGTCACAGGAGAACAATTGAAAAAGAATCTTTTTACTTTTAACTGTTTTTCGCGCTCTACAAAATTAATGACTGTTGTCATTACTTTATAAAATATATGGAAAATTAATATAACTATAGAAGGGGTAAGCTGTATACATGACATGATATCAATATTTTGTATCTTTAACAGGAAGTATTTAATTTGAAGTGTAAAAAAGCATTATTTTATGGTAGGAAAAAAATCATACTTTACGTTTGTAATATAAAATTAAAAGTTGCAACATGCTCTACAAAAATTTTGATACTTAAAAACCATTGCTTTTTTTAAATTATTTTAATGTTTTCTTAATTTATTTTCTTGAATTCAAAAATCAAATGATATGATATCGACTGAAGGTGCTTGAAGGAATTTCAATATCAAATTTATACAATTCCACATGTTTTGTCACTAACGACCCGGGTTTCGCCTTTCGGCGTCTTCAGGCATTCTATCACACGGATGCAACAAAACTGATGTGGAATCGTCCAAAGCTGTAACAATTCAAATTTGATATTGAAATTCCATCAAGCACCTTCAGTCGATTTCAAAATATATTTTTCAATGGAATGCTTATTACTACAATACATTTTAATTTTATTTTTACCTGTGCTACACACACGCGTTTCTCGCAACATATTGTTTACACAAATATAAAAAAAAATTAAACTCAAAAAATGAATCCGCATGCGAGCATACTAAAAAATATTTGTGCTTATAGAGTTGGAAAAAAAATCTTTTATATAAATTAGGTACATATAATATTATAATTGCAATATACATAAACGTTAATGGGCTACATAAGTATGGATGTTACAAACATTCCGAAAGTTTTAAAAGATGCTCAAGAAAAAAAATATTTTTTTTATTCATGTAAATCATTAAGAGTCTAAATTTTAAAGTCATATAAGAGTTCAATTTTAGTCTAAAAACGATTTACCCTCGTTGTGTTGCGTTTTAATACTACGGGAAAATTTAAAGAAATGTTGTTCATCAACTATTTTTTTATTAGGAAAAATATGCAAATATAAATGTATAAGGAACAAAATACAAATGCGTTTCCGCTTCTGTAAACAAAGGCACCAAAAAGTGCTTCGAAAATAAAGTAATCAGAGATTTAGTTTGCTTGATACAATATATTATTTTATAAATAGAGAAAGAAGGCTTTGAAAACAAAAACTTCGCATCAAACAGGTTAATGAGACAGGAGAATCTATGTTTTACTAAGATTACCTTAACTTTAGCTTTCTAAATAAAAGGCTTTCAGTCGAAGCTCATTCTGTCTTAGTCTGTTTTATGCTTTTGAAAAGACTTTAAAGTAAGTAAAATCTATCCTGGGTAGAAGATTTGGTGAGATTTTTATCAATGAGTGAAATAATATCACACAATAGTCACACAAATAATGAAAAATATTAATGAACAAGTGTAGGCTTTGATAAAACCACGTGTTAGGTTTTCATTGGATTTGAATTTTCTTTGAAGATCTCTTAATTTAGATGTCGCTGTTACTTATTTTTTTTTTCTTAAGAAAAAACTTTAATTTATCGACTGTTTGTACTATAAACCAAAAAACTATATTAACTTACTGAAAAATATATATTTTAATCTGCTCTAAGTCTAGATCATATATTATACGTTACAACACGGTGAAAAAAATAGCAATGTATTTTAGTTCTACAAAATATTTTTTAAAAAATATAGTTGAAAGCTATTTCGACTCACGCCATCGTCAGAACTATGCTTAAACTAACATTCGCTTATCTATATATAGCTGTGCAGAAAAGGCACACAACACATCCTCTCTCCTGTTCCAACGGTCTACCTTGTTACTTTCAAACAATAACCCTAAATTTTCAAAAATTCTAAATGAAACAATAGGTGTCTATAACAATAAGTTTGCAAGTGGGACGGAAGTAGTCATTACGGAAGCAAATCAGACCACCCTTTTGTAATACGGTTGGACTAGTGGCGATACTATTATATTAGTTTTTTAGTTAAGAATCCTTTGTGATAATTGATTTCTATTGATTTCCAGCTGTTCCAAAGCCGTTATTCTCCGACCTTTGCAACAAAGATGCAAACATTTAAGCGCTGAGTTTGAATTTATATTATGTGATTCCTTATTAACGTGATTAGTGAATTGTGAATCTGTTTTTTACTGTTGAATGATCTTACATGTTCCTTAGCTCGCGTAGATATACTTCTACCTGTCTGTCCGATATAAACGGATAAACATGAGCCACAGGACATTTTATAAATACCGCTTCTGTCCAGTTTATTAATATTATCTTTACTATTTTTAAGATGTCTGCCTAAATTATTGTTTACCTTGAAAGCTACGTTAATTGAGTTTTTAATCTCCCGATGAATTTTTCGCTAATGCTACCTAGGTAGTTGATTGATTTAAAGAAGCGGTTATCTTGTATTATATTAAACGTTATTATTTTTCAGTAATGGAATAAATTAAATATTTTTATTGGACGATGTGTGACTTTCTCTGTATCTGAAAATAGACAAAGAAAAAATATGTTATCAGATAGCGGCTAGTATCTACCATCTGGTTTGCCGTTCTTCATTATTGCACCATCCATATTGAAACTTAAGAACCGTAAATCACCAGGAGCTTTACACTTATAATTTCAGATAATTTTCTTTTAAATTATATATCAAGATGTATAAGCAGTTATTTATGTGGACAAAACAGAAGTTAATCTATTCGATTATTGTAACAAAAAATATTTTACCGATCTACTTAAATATAAACTTAGAATTTTAACGATTTGAATTCAAAACACATAATATCATTTGATTTCTTTTTCTCTGTATATGTGAATCTATTTTTTAAAGAAGAACCTATATTGACTAAAATGTATTAATCGACTAATCCCAGTCATATCCGAAATATTCAAAAGTATTAAACCCAGCCTTTTCTTTGTGTGAAATGTAATGTAAAAAATATACAATTATCTTTTATCGAATAATTTACCTGTTTTTGTATAAGAAATCTCAATTATTGGTGAATTGTTATGACATGTTACGTCGATAGTGTTGTAAAGAATATTTAACGACGAATTTCCTTTTTCGATAAGAACAGGCTTGTACTATACATGAATTCAAGTTCTTTACTGCAAATTTGAATATGATAACCAAAAATAAAATAATGCTGCCTTATTATTTTTTCAACAGTTTTTTTATAAATACTAAGTTGATACTGCTTTTCAGAGTTTGAGAAGAATATTTGATTGAATGGACAATTATAAAACTTGTTTTTAAAAATACCTTTGAGATGATTTAGAAGAAGCGTTTTACTTAAGAGATAACGTATATTTTTTATTGCATTGTTAATCAATTATTACTATCGAAAACTTTAGGCATTGCAAAGAAAACATGATCCCAATAATGGAAACATGGATTTTAAAAGATTCTATAGTCCACAACCTAAGTAATGAGTCAGTTTGCATCGGATTGACAATGTACACCATATCAGTTTAAAAAAATCCTGATTATGCTTGAATTTCTTGATGTACATATATTGTCATCATTTAAGCTATCTAAAATATGCCATAATTTGATTTAGCTTTGTTATGAAAGAAAATATTTAAGTTAAAATTATAACTTGTATTTAAACTATTTTCAAGTATTAAAAACATGTAGGAATTAATTAAATTGAGACCAAATATCACCATGTAAATCAGCTGGCCTATCATCAAGTAAAATTAAGCAAAAAGATTCTTCATCTTTATTGATTGAATTGGCATTTACTTGGTATAACTGCATTATAACGCTGTGAAAAAATAGCAATATATTTTAGTCCTACAATTTTTTTATAAGATATAATTGATAGCTATATCGGCTCACGCCATCGTCAGAACTATGCTTAAACTTAGCATAGTTCTGACGATGGCGTGAGCAGAAATGGCTATCAACGAGGTTTTTTTATTGGTCTCAGATACTAAATTGTTTGTGTAAAAGATATGTCACCTTATGTTTTGCAATAATATTTAGTTACATGCTTTTTGACTCAAGCTCTTATTGTTTACAACCATATATATCATTTTTATTTAAAAAAATCTCATTAATCCTGATTATCATCAACATTTAGGAAAAAAATATTAATCTTAAAAGAATAACAAACTTGTTCTACATAAACATTATTGACTCGTTGAAAACCACTTACATGGGTTAGTAGCTTAGCAACGTATTGTGACGTCATGGGTGTCGTTTTGAACCGAGGTCAAAATCCTTTACCTTTGTCTGCGACAAATTTGTTCAGACCTCCCTGAGCAAATACGTATAAATGAAAGACGTCTCAGGCTGATGGTATTTCATTCAAAGTGGAGTTTGTAATAGCTGCGAAGTATAACATGGATTCACGTAATATTACTTTAGATCAATTCCGAAGCCATATTCCAAATAAATGTTCTACTATGTGTATTAAGTTTATCTAAATTATGTAGATTTTTTCCTAACATTTGAGTTAATTAATCATTTTTTATGCATCAAAGAAATAAGCAATGTCTTTGGAAAATTTTCTTCCAATTCTCAACAACTTAAAAAAATGTAGTACATTGCTAAGAGCTAAAATTAACGATTATTGTATCCTTAGGTTCCTAAGTTCCTTAGTTCTCATTTGAAAACTGTTTTTTTTTTATATAATATGAAATAGTATGCTAAAATTTTTTTTTTTCATAATATAGTTTTGAGTAGCCTTATTAATATATTATAATTAAGTACATACATATTCTTACTATGTAAATTTCGTAAGACATTAAAAATATTTTCGTCTGTAGTTATTTATACGCCAACACATTATTTGATAAAACTTTGTGATCATTTGAATTTAAACTTACTGTTTTTGGTTTCCGTAACTTCTTTCACGGTTGGAAATTCTGAATACCAATTTAGCTTACGTAAGTATTTTTGTATTTTAAGGCAAATAAAAATAATTCTTATTCAAATAATTCCTTTAACTCTAATGGTAATTTAAAAAGAAGCTAAGACTTTATTCGATCGTTCAAGAAATACTTATTTTGCTATTGAATTGAAATAGTAAATAAAATTTATGAGAGTTATTATTATATTCATTTGAGTCATAAAAAGCTTTCAGGTGACTGTATTACAAAATGGAGTTATACCTATAGGGTTGATGAATGAAGCATAATGCTACCTAAACGAAAATACCCCAACTTGAATATGCAATATTGTATAGCACAGCTTTTACATAAGTTAACGTACTAACAATACACGGAGTATTACTGATTGACCTTTATTTCAAAAGCTCTATTGTAGAAACGAAGGTTTATTTCACGGTTGTTCACAACAGGTTCTGAAAAACTATATTATCTGAACATTTCACGATTTCGCTTTTTTATTTACTTATATTTTGTTTTTCGGTATTTATTGCATTATTGTTTTCAAAATATAAAAGAAATTTATAAATATAAAAAAAAATGCAAAAAATATATTTTAGATTGGCAATGCATTTGCGGAGACGTTTTTCAGATAAACTAAAAATCATTTGACACGTGTTTTATCATATTGAAAATCATCCTTAGACATGAGTTATTGATCTAAGCATCGTGATTCTTTAGATTAACAAAAAAGACGAGCTGTTTTTTGTGCATAAGAAGTAAGCTTTAAACTCACAATAAATCATAGATAGATCATAGATCAAATGGTTTTACTTTTATATTGGCATATCTGAAAAATAAGAAAATATTAACATTAAAAAATTATTTTAATTACCTAATACCTCCATACGTTCCATACTCTTTGAAGACTTATCTGTTGAGTCTCGGAAAACACCAAGAATCGAATATTTTTCCTTAAGATAAAGTTTCCCTAACATAAATTCCACACTAACAATTACCGACGAAGTTTGCATCAATTAAATGATTTCCTATACGGTATTTTCCTTTTCACTTTTTAAACGTTTGGTCTATCCTATGAGATATGCTTATTCTTATTTAATATCGCTGAAGTTTATTTTTACCAAAATCTTTAATACTTCCAAAGCATTTTGTTCTTAAGATACACTGCTATAAGGTAAGAAAAAAAATTGATTTTCTTTATAAAATGATTTAATTAATGGTGTTAGCTATACGTTTGGGAATTATATTATTGCCATAAATATTGATTTCAACATCTTGATTAATATTATTTATCTTTTTCGAATGTACTGAATTATAATTTCTAAACAATAATACCAAATCAAATTGATCGTTGAAATTAACGTTTCAAATAAATTTGATGAATGATTCTTTTATGTAGTAAAACAATCAAAGTTTGTTTATACAACCGATCAAAGTTAGAGTAATTTTCTGAATCGACATCAGCAAATTTACCTCAGTATTCATATCATGTTATTGAATGATAAAATTTCCATTCAATTTATGATTAGAGAGCTGCAAAGAGCTAGTTCATTTATTTATAAATGATTTAATTATTTGTGGTCACATTATTTTTTTAACTGTTATTTGATTGATGATGGGTCATAAATAGTTTTAGTGAGATATAGTTTATGTTCGCAGTAAATAGTAATGAAATTTTACACACAATTTAACTTTGAACTTTATCTCTTTATAGATTTCAATTAAAATTTGAGATGATGATTTTCAATCACCTGGCGATGGAACACTGAAGTCAAAACATTTCGTCATTTATACCAATTATAACATATATTGCGTTCCAACAGCATGTTTAATATTTATCAATGAAAACTGTTTTTTAAAAATAATGAAAATAGCATATTTTTAAGTAAATATATGACTTTTAAGGTGTTAACTGTCACTTCTTGATGGAAAGGCATTATATTTTAAATAATAAAAACACATTTTTTTAGTACTTATTTCCACAATATATTTTTTGATCAGGACCGGTTTCGCTCATCGCGAGCATTATCAACTGATCAAATCAAATATATGACTATTTCCGTTGTGTCGAGCATATATAGAAACAATTGAAAAAAAGGCAAACGATACGGTTTGTTTTTTTGAAAAGAAACATTTCAAAATATCTTTTATATACTTATTGCTTTGCTTAATATAAAATGTATTAAAGTATACAGTAGTTGGTTTAAGTTAACAATAATGGCATGTAGCTGACAGTGGAATTTTCATTGTTGATGCACTTCAAGGAAAATAAAAATAAAAATAGAAAGCAATATTCTCTCAGCAAATTTGACTCCTGTGGATTGTGAATGTAGTGAAGCTTTTATCTTGTTGGTATTCCATTGAATAGGCAAACACATTCCGTATAAGATATTTTTTCAAATAAGTTGTAAAAAATAAATATAAATCCTTTTCGGTGGCCGGTATAAAAATAGCACGAAAAACCATAACAATGACAAAACAGATATAATATAAGAATAAGAATCTCGTATTATTGCTGATACTCTTAAGAATTCCTTTGTTCTGAATTCATCAGTTAATAATGCTCGCGATGAGCTGATGAGCTAATTCATGAGCTGAATAGTTATGGTCATAAAATACATTGAGAGAATAATACTGAAAATGTGTTTTTATTATTAAAAATATAATGCCGTTTCGCTAAGAAGTGACACTTACTTACATTAAAAATGTCTTTGATATGTTATGTTTTGTTTAGTCACTAGATCAATAATTTTTAAAAAAATACTTCAAGAAAAAAAACTATTAAAATGTTATGAATTCGCTGTATTTAAAGATTGTTTTTTTTATTATACATTTAAATAAAAAGATATCAGAATATAATAGATAATTTATCGAAATTATTTAAATGAATACTATAATTATAACAAAAAGGTATTCTACTGATACAAGTATAGCTACTAAATATATTTGTCTTATTTTATATATGATATAATAAGAATATTATTCATGATCGTGACTTCGTTTAAGTGACGTTAAATATAAAGTAGAATTTTTTCTGAAAAGTTACAAAATATTAACTTTGCCTTCGGGATGAAATCGTTTTTATTAACGCAATATATTTTTTATAAGTTGATTGCTTACAAAAGATAAGTTTCTGATAAAATTTGTATAATATATCATATAAATATATGAGGTTTGCGTTTGAGTTGATTGCCGTGTCTAATTTGTCCATTTGATTCGTATTACTTCGTAGAGAAAACAAAAGAGGTTACGGTGAATTGAAAATTGCATTATTAAAAGGATTTGCTAGGTCACACCACCTCATTTAGTATTTATGCATTTTACGAGTATGAAAATTATGAATTAAGTGTTGTACAATAATCCTAACATTTATTCGATTTACTTACAAAGTCTCCAAAGATAAAGTTGTTATATTTAACACGGTGAAAAAATCTCTCCTGTTTTAACGACCTAGCTTATTTCCTGCTAACAATAAAACAAAAAAATGCAAATGAAGCTAATACGCGACTATATCAATAAGCTTACATATTGCATGGCAATGTTTATTGGATGGGGATGATTTATTCCGTAAACGACTCAACCCTTAGTAATGGCTTGAGGAGTTAAGAATTTTTTGTGATAATTGATTTGTATTGATTTGTAGCTGTTTAAAGCCGTCATATTGCGTCCTTTATTACAAAGGTGTAAACACGTAGGCTCTGAGCTTAAATTTATATTATGCGAGTTAAACAATATTTTTATTTAAGCGTCCTTTTTGCAGTTGGTAAATATTTATGAAAAAAAAATTCTTTGCTTAGAACTTCCAGAACTCAAAATCATTTGTTGAATATTTTACTATCACTGAAAGTCGACGAATTCTTTTTAAAGTATATTACATATTTGCATTAACCATAATATCTGGTTTGCAGTGGGTTAAGGTTACACCCGAAGAAAAATACAACATTTGTTAACATCCCGCTGTGGTCTGTTTTTTTCTTTGAAGACAAATCTAAAAGTTTCACTTGCAAATTTGACACTTGCAGCGCTGAACATAAGACTTATTTCCGCTGGAGCTTTTTAGAATGACCGTAGAAAAAGGTTTAGATCTCCACTAATGGGTGCTTGAGCGGTCAAAAACGCGCTCTGTTGGCCAAATGATGTACTTGAAATATTTCTACGGTCACTATTATGCTGGGCTAGATTTCACTGAGATATGTACTCACAAGGTATTTGAAAAAGTGCTTTTATGCTTGAAAGAGCTTTTTTATGTTAGACACAACAATAATAATAAAAAATACTTAAAACTGAAAAAGATCTTTTTTTTTATACTTTTTGTAGCGATAATTCTTTACTCCGAAAGTCAATCGACTAAAAAGATCACTAAATTTTGTTAAAAAATGGTATATTTTCTACAGTTATTATCTGTATAATTGAAAATGAAAAAAATAAAGTTTCTCTTATTTTGTATTCTTTTAAATACATCGGTATGCAACCGTGTGGTCACGTCTTCAATATTTTCTTTTTAATCCAGTTACAAAGTAACCATTTTAAAAAGTAATTTGTAAAGTATAACACGGTGAAAAAATAGCTTATATGATAAAGTACTTTCAGTGACAAAGTAATGTTTTTTTACCATCATGAGGATTTAATCACTAAAAAAACAGATTTTTATTTACACCATTCCGTAACAGTGACAGTGCTGTAACATTTTTAATTTAAATTGATTCGTCAGCTTTTATGATTTTGTTTATATTTTTTTACATTGAAAAATAGTTTCCATTGTAAAATTAAATGAATCATAATGATTTGTTTCATCCATTCCAGCAAACTCAAAACAGCTCTTGACAAAAAAATTGGTCATATCTCATGTGCTTTGCCATATTTTTTTTTCATATTCTGAACAGATTAATCATATTAATAATTCCACCGCTCTAAGAATAATAAACAAACACAATATGGAGTAGTCGGAAGCGTGGTCATTGATGTATAATGAAAGCTAGCTTATTGATTCATTCATTTCTCTGAATTCATAAGAACTTTTACCTATCTTTGACGTTCAATGTAAAACAGTATTCATCGAGCACTAATGAGTGTTGTGTTGAAGCATTGGAGTATTGTTTCATACACTTTTTATTTTTACTTTTTATTGCAATTATTTGAGTCAGCACTATTTTCAAAGAAACAATTTTAATATCTTTTAATGTATTAACGGTCACTTCTTGATGGAAAAGCATGACATTTAAAATAAATGAAACCTTTCCTGATCAAAAAGCGTGATTATATTAGTTTTTTTTTTTAATAATAATGTTGCGAAAAAAGTACATTATTACTTTTGACTATACTCATTTAGTAAAATTTAAAAAAATAGTATTGATAAAATTAAAATAGAACAGTATAACTTTATGAAAAGTGAATCGGTTGATAAACGTTTCAAAAAAATTAATTTAAGCCTTAACACGGTGAAAAAATAGCAATGTATTTTAGTTCTACAAAATTATTTTTAACAAATATAGTTGATAGCTATTTCGGCTCACGCCATCGTCAGAACTATGCTTAAACTAACATTCGCTTATCTATATATAGCTGTGCAGAAAAGGCACACAGCACATCCTCTCTCCTGTTCCAACGGCCTTGCTTGTTACTTTAACACAATTACATTAATTTTTCAAAATTCTAAATAAAACAATAGGTGTCTGTGACAATAAGATTATATGTGGGACGGAAGTGGTCCTTATGGAAGCAAATCAGACCACCCCTTTGTACTACGGCTGGACAAGTGGCGATACTATTATGTTGGTTTGTTCGTTAAGAATCCTTTGTGATTGTCACGGTAATTTTAGATAAATGTGTAAACTAATTATCTTATGATATTGACCAATTTTCAGTCAGATATTCCAGAGCTACTCTATCTTTTTAAAAGAAATATAACAAATATTGTGACGGATTCAAAAATATTGATTTATATTTCCCTATCATAAAGTTGTCTGGTTAAAAGCAAAATATGACCGTTTTCAAAACTAAGTAAGGTAAAAGAGATAATTAAGTGAAAGAGAGACCTTTACTTAACTTTAAGGAGAGCATCGAACTTTTAAAAATACGAAAAAAGTTTACCTTTCATTCGTTTTGATGATAGTGTGAGTGGTAACATTTGACTGAGGTATAAATTGCTTTTGGCTATCGTCGGAGCTTATGACGTCATAATTGAAGTTCTTTCAATACTATTTACTTGGTTATTTACGATAGTTATGAGCCAATTTGATGTCTAGAAACAAATATCAGCTAAATAGATCATCAATTTTATACTTTACTTTAATTTAATAGTTGTATAAACATATATATAAATAAACATATATATATGTTTATACACACCTTATATAGATATAACAAATTGTATGATTAGTTAAGGCCAAACCATCAAGACATTTTTTTGGGAAATAGTTGTTGGTCGCAATTTATTCCAAGTGTTTAGAATAACGAAAATAATAAATAAATGAAATAAATAACGTTTTATATTGTTGGTAATATGCACACCAACTTTTGCTTATAAAACGTCACTCCTTGTCAGTAAAATATTATCAACTTTTGAAGTGTTTACCGTCATTTTTGGGAAAACAGCATATTATTTTAAATAATAAAAATACATTTTTAGTACTATTTCCACATTATTTTCTATTTTTATGATCAGGACTAGTTTTTATCAGTTGATAATGCTTGTTTTGTCTTGATTATAACATAAAATTCGTGTAATAGTTCTAAAATCAGTTTTGAATCCAACTGATTTGAAGCATTGAAATAAAACGTAATTTTTATGGTCATCGGTAGAATCTTGTCAAATCTTTTGATCAATTGTGATCAATGTGCAGTATTACAAGTAACCATGTTAAAATATGTGCAATAAATTATCAGTTAACATTTCTCACTATCTAAATTACAAAAAAATAATATATAATCATAATTTTATAATTTTTTTGTTTTACACCCTTGAACATATCCTTTGATATGTCCAAATTGGATAGACTGCTCTTTGTACTCTGAAGTTTATATTGCAATTTGATTCACGCACACCCTGAAAACGGAGGATCCTAATCAGCGTGACCTATCCGCAATGACATATAGATGTGGAACGTCGATTTTTGCGGTCGACTCAATACGGTAAGTTAAATTGAGTTAGCGAAGAAACTTTGAAAATATTGATCGGATTTCCACTCAAACACTCAGTGAAATCATATAGTTTAGTCGTTAAGTTCTCAAATCAAAATTCTCCATAGCATGACCTGAATGAGTCAACTCAGTGTTTATCAAACTTTTAATATTTATAAAAAATATATTTTGACCGCCATTAAATTGTATTAGAGATGGATTAAAGGATTCTTGAAAATATATTGTCAAATCTTTCAAGTTTTTCTAAAAAAACATTACAACAAAAATTTTATTATATCGGATAAACGTCTGTTTATCACGTCATCGTTTTTATGGAGTAAAAAAATATTTTTTTCCAATTATGGCATACAATGTTTTTGGTCTTATTTAAAAATTTTCGAATACCGTTATTTTTTTTTCAAACACTTACATGGGAAGCCTTGTGATGAATATCAATAACATATATTTTACAATTATTTCATTCAGAAGTACTTCAAATAATTATGAACTAAGTCAAACAGATATATATATAAAATACAATATTTACAACTGAATTAATATTACAAAACTATTTTATGTAATAACATAAAATTGTAAACGAAATCTTAATTATAATAGTGTATGCTTAAGTATCCCTAAAATTTTTAAGCCTAAAAAACTCCCTAATACAAAAACCATTCAAATAACGAAAGCTTCTTCCCAAATAATGAAGGCAAACCGGAGCTTTTTGTACTTTATTTCCAAAGAAAAAGTTTTCATGTCTGGAAACACTTTGAACGTTAAGTGTACCTACACACACACACATTTAAAAGCTGTGATCCTTGTTAAGAGGAAAACTCAATACATTTTTTATATCAATGAATGAATGAGTTTCCGCCTGAAAGCTTTGATAAGCGATGTAGCTACGTTTTTGTGTGTAAGTAAAAATGTCCGTGTTAAACATTTTAGTATTTATAAGGAAAATTATGTTATTAATGCAGGATTCTCGTAATACCAGTTTATACAAACATTTTTGTAGGAATGAAACAATTTTAGCTTAAATACTTTAAAATCTACGGTATTATAAAATTATATTTGTGGTTAAAACAATGTTAACTGTTGATTTTGTTGCTAGACCAAATAATGCTAATGTTTGAGTTGTTATAAAACAATTTCTTTTTCTAAAATACTGTCACATCACGAAAAAAATCACTTAAAATTTAGATCTAAAATCAATTGATATTTAAACATGCCTAGCCGTATAAAATTAAGTATCCTACATAAGTATTTAAAAAAAGTTTAAAAAACTTTGCTTAGAGTATACCACAAAATATTATTTCACGTAGAACAACGATAAGTAAATTGTTGATTTTTTAAAGTACATATTTTTACACGGTGAAAAAAATAGCAATGTATTTTAGCTCTACAAAATTATTTTTAAAAAATATAGTTGATAGCTATTTCGGCTCACGCGAGCGTCAGAACTATATGTATAGTTTTGACATACATACACATATAGTTCTGACGATGCCGTGAGTCGAAATAGCTATCAACTATATTTTTAAACATAATTTTTTAGAACTGAAATACATTGCTATTTTTTTCACCGTGTTATAATGGAGTTCTACCAAGTGAATGCCAATTCAATCAATACATATTTTTAAATATGCTGGTTATTTAATACAAAATTAAAATTACTTTAAAAGTTATCAATTAAAAGTCTTACTGAAAATAACTTTTAATATAAAAATATTATTTTTCAAAGCTTATATTTTATATGACTAATAATACAAATAAATAACTTCTCCCAATATAATATTTTTAATTGTATTTCAACTATTTATTTCAAGTCTTGTTTGTTTGTTATTGTTTTGTTGAAAGTTCTTTTAATCATGAAATAATATTTTGTCTTCATTAAGCTACAGCAATACAATTAACGATTTGTATTAAATTATGACGTAAGAAAGATTACGTTATTAATATTTTGCTTCAAATGAATGCATAATTTGTGTTGATAATGACAATGTAATATGAAATATAATTATTCCGCTTTCTCTTATGTGTTCACCCGCTTCTTTCTGTGATTAGAAGAGTGCCATTGAACCAGTAAAATAATCCTGACTTCAAAGAGTTAAATACTCACAATAAATCAGGACAAAGTCCTCCCTTTACAAATTTTGAAAACAAACGACGCGTGTTTCATTAAATCTCTTGAGGAAATTACTGAAACACTTTCGGCAGCCGTATTAAGGGTTGAAGTGCGTTAACAAGGGGGTTCAAAAGATATTTGAATACATGAGAGAATAATTAAAAATATTAAAATATGTCCTTGTACAAATAAGTAGGTTTCTATTAAAATTGCTTACATCTTGGTTTTGATTCTATATTAACGGGATAAGGCCACTAATTTAAGATGTTTAATATTTGTGCTTTTCATTTACAATATTTTTTGTAAACAAATCACATAAATTAAAATTATTTAGTCTCGTTAAAAAACTGCGCTCATGAGTTGATGAGTTGAAAACTGAATAAGCATTTTTTTGAATAGTCTCCAATTTGTCTAATTGGGCATTTTTCCCTGAATGTGCCATTTTGCTATTTTTAATATAAAGTTTGCTTTGGCATAGGTACAATAGGAGTGTGTTTTAATTGTATGATTTATTGGGCTTGCAATCATTAATTCATGTTAGTATTCATATCTGACAGTTTTTTATATTAAGGTTATAATAAATATCATTTTTACTATTGACATATAAGGCATCTTCATAGAGCGATATTAAATAATTGACTATTATAAAGAAAGCCTATATTATTAAAAATATGTTGAACTGAATAATATTTAAAACGATGCTGTACCGAGATACGATCTAAAGGTCTCATGCGATAATAATCTGAAAAAGCACTTATAAACATCTTGATAATATTTCCTGCTTCAACAGACTGCAATAAAATAAATTCATATAAGTAATGTCATCAATAGAAGTTAAATATGTAATATCATTGGAAAATTACAAATAAAAGACGTGATATTTTCCAATTAAAATGATGTTACAAATAGCTGCAATTGAAACATACGTTACTGTTATTTCAACATAAAATAATCCTAAATTTCTTATGTTATGTACTAAAAATTCTATTCAACATAACTTGGTGTAGAAAAGTTCTCTTTTTTGTCTGAGTATGGAATACAATGAATAAATCCACCTTTAATTATATTTAGTAATTTGTACTACAATAGTAATCTACAGCATTTACTGGGTTCATTTAAAATTTACACTTATTAATCAGTATACACTTTCTAACATTATAAAGTCTAAAAACGTTTTGTTTTGCTCGTTAGTTTTGTTTGTATAACAATCGAAATAAGTATAATATTGTTATATATTGCTCAAATGCAAATGAAACAATTACTTTATTCTACACCCATTTCTACTCTCTATATCAATCCGTCACCAGTCGCTTTCAAGTTACCTGTCACCTGTTATCACTTTGCTTATTTTCATGATCCAATATCATTTAGTTTTATGGACGTTCATTTAAGACGCTGAAATCAACAAATCAGAAGAAGAGCTAACGCGACGAAGGCTTTTTGGAGGTACCAACTACATAAGGCAAGAAATTCCAGGATATTTCTTTGGCCAAAGACATATAATGGCGTTATCTTGACTAATTCTTCATTCCCTAGTTTATTACATCATTCAACCACATATTTTTACAAACTTACGCATTCAGTTTATAAATACAAATGCAAAAAATGATTGCGATATTTTTGTTTTATTTGTCGTATTATGTCACTAACTGATTTTCCATATATAGTAAAAAAAATATAAACATTTTATAATTATTTATTTAATAGCTATTAAATTGGTAATTTTGTAATTTTATTTTGATTATTCTATTGTTATATATTTTTGCATGTTATTAAAAGAATCAAACTCTAGAGTTTGTTGAACAAATAAAATAGTTATAGCGGCTTAGACTGGCACTGAATATGTGTAGAAAGTGAATTTACAATTACTTCTTTTCACGATTTTTAGTGTTATATCTCCATATTTGGCTATTGTTTTTTTGTTGGATTTTTAAATAAAAAAGATTTTTTCTATAATTGAAAGCATATTGAATTCAAAATAAGGTAAACAAACACACACCTACCCACGGCCATGCAAATCTATGATTCGCACAAGTGTTGTACTTAACCCGAAACAATGGCCTATAATCAGAGATATGTGTTCAATTTAACCAGCCTTAAAACGCAACAGTACAAATTACACTCGGCCCAAAGTAACGGCGCAACGACGCTGGTGGCGCCCTGTAACGCCCCGTTAGGCGTCAGCGCCGTAACATGTAAAACAAATGGACAACGATCAGTCAGTCACCTTGGCCGTTTTCTCGATGTGAACCTTTTGAATTAGATTCTCTGTTTATTGCGTGTACAAGGGCGAAAGAACCAATGTCGAATAATTGATTTGATCCCCCCGGTTCACTAATGTGTTTGAATTGCAAATTGGGAATGGGGTCATGAATAATCATTACAGGGTTTAATTTGATGCCATTAATGTTTTCTTTCGTGATTTGAAAGTGATGGAAATATATCGGGCATTTAAAGCTAGAAGTTATGGCACCTGAAAGTTTTTCAAATAAAAAATCGTCAGACGAAAAAAGCAGTAAATACGTTATCTTTCACAACTAGTTAAAACGTTTTAAGTAAATTCAAAATGCATTTTGATAACAAAAGCAAAAGTTCAAATATTACAAAATCAGTGCAAGTATTTTACATTTAAGTATATTTGTAAGGTAAAAAATGTTTGGCTATAGTTAGAGGCAAGACTTTGCTTTAAAAAGTTTATTAGAGTCCCTTTATTGATGATAAAAAATTTATATATAATTTTTCACCCAAAAGAGGTTAATTTTTTTCCCCTTATGTTTACTATACTTTTCATTTATCTTAGATTTCTTCTTTTTATTTCAAAAAATCTTAAATAATAAGTTAGTTCTTTTTAAAATTTATTAATTCTCATCCGCTCACAGTAAAAAATAAAAATCAACTTATTTTCAAAATTCATATAATGCTCTTAGTGCGTTGTTTAGTTTTTTCATAAAAAAATGAATGAAATATAATACGATATTAATGGGAGTTTTAATAAAGCATAAAACCACGATTGAAATATGAAATCCTGTTATATTGACTGCATAAAATACTAATTTGTAATTTTTGTTGTAAAAATATTTACGTTTCTTGCTCGTTAAAGTGTATTATGCTTCAATATACTGTATATGAAAATCAATTGTAAAGAATTTTTAACATTACATTACAATTTGAGATATTCATGCTGAAAATTTAACAATGTGTAGATGTTATCATTATATAGTATTGTGTAACATCGAAGCATTTCCTATTCAACGTTATACGAACAATAATATTATCTTGTAAACACGGTATTCATGGGCTTTCAATTGATTAAGCTGTTTTGATCGTAGAAGTTCACACTTTGCAATTAGCTTTCCACAATGAAATGTCCGGATGATTTACAAGCTACGGTGTTTATGTTTTAGGCATATGTTTCATAATCATCCTTGTTTGGATACAAAATCAAAGCTCTAAATTCCAATTATTGTTGCTGGCAATACGCTAAAATAGAGTGTGTAACTTTTTTTGAGCTTTCATACGTATATAAAAGCACGAATGAAATGAGAAGAAATCATTTTTGAAATAGGTTTTTTTATCGAAACACTAATGTGTTAAATTTGAGTTCTTAAAACATTTAGAATTATGCAAAGTTTGAACAATTCAAATGTGATATTGAAAATCCATCAAGCACGTTAAGTTGATATCATAAACTTATTTGTTGAATTAATTAAATTTGTATATTGCCAAAAAGTTCTGGTTCAATAATTAACTAATTTAAAATCATTTAAATTTTCGTAAATGCCTGCATATTTATTTATCTTGAATATGCTTAAATTGAAATGGTATAAATATTTAAAATATGCATGTCTTTAGCTTTGAAATTATCATAAACACTATTTTCTTCATTTTATTATTGTTTCTTCCGCTTTTTTTATTTAAATATTGTATATTAAATAAATTAGGTCAAAAATTAAGGTGCTTACAATTAACATGGTAAAATAATTAAATTTAATAATTGATTAAGCTGGTTCTTTTTAATCAAACTATTGATAAATCTTTTAAAGATTTGTTTCGTATTTTTTTATTATATTTGTATTTTTACAATAGATAAAACACAAAATGTTTAACTAGATTTCATTGAATTTTCTCACGTTTGACACATTTCCCGTGACGTCACCGTATCGAGAAATTGGCGAATACAGCAGTGGCATTCCGATTGCCCTAATAAATCAGGATTTATATCGCACGACACGTAATTAACTCGATTGGATTGGGAAAACCCCAAAACGTAATGCGGGTGCCACTGACCGCATGATGTTTCAATGTATTTGTACACAGCCACCATTCTTGTGAAATTGCGTACGTACCCGATTCATATGAACTATAAAGTAGTAAGTTGAGATTATTATCGAATTCCTATCTATTAAGTGGAACCAATTATGCATTAGTAAGTTTATTAGTAGAAATAATTTTTCATTAAATTTAATGAAAATATGAAGTCTTTTGCTGACATTGACAAAAAATACTCTAACTATTTTTTTTTCAAAAAATATTCAAAATATCCGATATCAGAGCTATATGTCTATGAATGCTCAACATAAATAACATTCACTGACACAAGGAAGACAGCTATCGTGAGAGTTCATTCATAACCAAGATTTCAATTGAGAAATCAAAAAAAAAAATCATTTAATATAAGTACAAATATCACTTATAATAGTATTAAACTTTATGAGGGTCAACAATAAAAAATGAGCATAAATTTACATTATCAAAATTTATAAATACTGGCTATCGAAAAATGCTTTGTCACTCACACAAATACTTGAAAGAAGAAGAAAATCTTGTATTTATGACGGCTGTAAGATTTTTATAAATATATTTATGATTTTACAGTCTCATTTTTCTTTTCAAAACAGTATTTTAATCTCTTTTAATCACACTTATCTACAGATTAAAGTCCTTTATTTTTTCTATTCTTAGCCAATGTAAAAATGTAGAAATTGTATTTAAGTATTTTTTTTCAATTCCATATTTACCTATAAACAATCCAGACATAATAATTTTTACAGCAAAAAATAAGTTAAAATCAATCAAAAATTTTTAGAAAAAAAGCTAGCTTACAATTTTACTTATTTTTATGACATGTCATTATCTTTACGTTCATGTCTTCTTTACCTTGTAATTTCAATGGGAAACATGCTTAATTGTTTTTTTTTACGCAAGAAAAAGCTAATCTGGTTTAGCCGACTACGAAATTCCAGAGCCTTGATTGTATGTGTTATGTTCGATTTGACCGCTGTGAATAATACGCATCGATAAATTCAGGACAAAACATACACGTATTACGACTACAGATAATATTAACGAGTGTGTTGCTACATGCCGCCGATAAACTTTTACACAAACAAACGACGAACATTTAAAACAGCACTTCGTGTTATTGCGCATTTGGCATAAAACATTTTATAACTTTGACGCGTCATGATCAAGTATTTAAAATAAAACTGACATGACACCTTTTATGCACTGTATATAGCATAATTTTGTTTATGATAAAGTTTAGCGTGTCTAGTTTGTTGAACGCATGGTTTTTTATAGTGCAGTATGTAATATGACAGAAAACAAATAAAATTGCTTAATTCAAAACAGTTGTGCAAGAGTTCGGTATGTATAATACGAGTCAAATGATCATTCAAAAAGAATAGATAATTATTTTTATAAAAGTTTACAGAAGAAAGCCGACGAAGTAAAAAGATCATAGAAACTAAAAATTACCACTATTTTAATCCGGTGTTTTATTCAAGGTTATTATTAATTCGTTAAAAAAAATTAATGACATTTAATACTTTTTTTTTCGTAAATCATTGTCTCCGATATCATTATGTCTATGCCAATTTGTGCACTCTAAGGTATGGTGAACTGGTGAAAAAAAATTGATTATTTTCAATATTAGCTTTTAAGATATGAGAGCTTTAAGCCAACGTATTTTTATTTTATTATGCCTTATTTAATCTTCTCACTTGTTTAGTAATCGCTGACGATCAAAACTAATTGGTCTTTTGATGCTGCATGTATTCAAATAAATTAGGACATTGCAATGTTTTGTCTTTGAATGAAGGACCTTAGAGATATCTACGTATCTCTACAATACTATACTACAAATACTACAATAATCTCTTCGGCAATAATTAAGCAAGGTAATATATAATTAAGGTTTTGATTAGAAAAAAACAATACAACATATGGTTGTGTTGACTCTGTCAAATGTCTGTTTGTTGTTTTGAAAAGCTTCAATAAAGTTGACTTCAAGTGTAATCAAAAAATCCTATATTAAGTCCTAGATTGAACCGGTTGGTTTGAAGTTGTTTTTCCATAGTGCCTAGAATGCATCTTTCGTGACTCTAGAAAAAAAATTTAACAACCATATTGATCATTATTTTTTTAGAAGTATAGAAATATAGAGCTTTTCTATACTCTACAATAATTATAGCAGTGTTGTAAGCTTCGAAAAGTTTCGCTGAATAGCAAAGTTTGACAATGTTTTCTAAGTAAGAACATGTAGACGACTTACATGAAAGCACTGAAGATTGAAGATTTCTGCAGTATAAGTTTGAAACCACGACACGTCTTGTATCAAAATTTGCTAAGTTTCAAAATGCAATACTAACCACACTTATGTTTCCGCTAGGACTATTCTTTCTGAAAAACAATGACTAATTTAATCTTAAACAGATATTATAATCTCTATTTCCATAAAATTTCCTGCCTTGCTTATCATTTTGTATCGTATGCATCAAAACTCAAAGCATTTTCTGTAAAACTTTTAAAAATAGTTCAAATGTGCATCCTTACATACATTGTTTTGTCACTATTAAGGTGTTAACTGTCACTTCTTGATGGAAAGGCATGTGTTTTTATTATTTAAAAAAAAAAAAAAAACATTGTTTTGTGTCAAAATTGTTGATATATCAAAAAAGTTAACTGATTGTCTTTCAAATGCACCTTTTTAGGATCCAATGGGTAAAAGCGAGTTTCAAAATTACACATACCTTTGAATACAAATTCATCAACCAATTGATAGAGTTATTTAATAATATTGCCGGATGAACATTCAACAATGTGCATTGACTGCTCCACTAAAAGAACGGTATAATAGTGTTCATATGCGTTTCATGACAAATAAATTATTAATTCTAATTATATGAAGATCATTAGTTGTATATGTTACATTTAAAATCATTTACTGTAAATGAAAAGATGTAAAAAAGATTATCTTAAGAAAGTGATAAAAATTAATTGGTTAATAAAACTTACAAAGCAATGAAAATAGTTTTTACTAATTTTCTTGTACACCGAATATTTTATTCATAATAAAGAAAAGTGTAAAAATTTCTAAAAATTAAAATTTATATATATACAGTATAAAAATCCTTTTCTTGGACGCCATTATATTACCACTATTTGAATTTGTTTTTATAATAGCATCTAACGTTGATTTTTTTTTCAAAAAGTCAGTAAAAACATCTCATAAATTTCATTTTATTAATTACGAAATCCTTCAAATGGCATTCTGTTAGTATCTTCAAGCTTAACTCAACTTTCACTCAATAAATTTCAAGTGGTTTGTTTGAGATACTGGACAAGTATTTTAACTAATGTTATTTTAAATCACTTACCGTCTTTTTAACATCCTTTTTATATTTTTTACATTTTTTTTATGTAAATAAACCTAATAATGTTAAATAAAATTTCTAAAATAAAATAACGACTGGTAAATTTCCCAGAATCAATGTATACAGAAGCTTTTTTTTAAATAATAATTGAAGTGATCGTTTTGAATTCCCTAAAAGGGATTTTTACCATTTACGAATTTACTAACACAGGTAGTAAAGTATTTTATTTTTGTTCCCGTAGCATAAACATGTGAATACTATACCCCAAAGTGTGAGTACGATATTTTATGCTGCGAAAGCTTTACAGAACATTACATAAAACTGTTCTATCGGGTGGAGTAAAATAAAATATGCTTTTTTGGTATTTTTATTACAACGACCATATTTTCCCAAATAGCCATATTATACATAAAAGAAAAAATAAAACATATGCATTATAAAACACCACTTGCATACATATTTTGATTCGTAGACAAATTTTTAATAATGTTTTAACGTGTTAACGAAAAAATCATATCAACAAACATTTTCTGTTATTGAATTACTATTCGTTCAAGACTGACTAAACTGTTAAATAAAAGCTTTAAATTATTTATGTTTGTTTTTTAAACATTAATTTGTTTAAATTTTTGTTTCGATAATGAAATAACTAAAAAACATGTACAAAATACACAAATGAATAGTTACTATTTTCAATATAATACCAAAGTTAGAAAGTGAAATTTTGAAAGTTCTTTCTAAGCAACAAATGAAAATTAAAGGTTTAAGAATAAAAACACAATATTTTATCACTTTTAAGGTGTTAACTGTCACTTCTTGATGGAAAGGCATTATATTTTAAATAATAAAAACACATTTTTTTAGTACTTATTTCCACAATATATTTTTTGATCAGGACCGGTTTCGCTCATCGCGAGCATTATCAACTGAAAAAAAAAAACAATATTTTATGCTACAATGATAGTTAAACTATCAAAATAATAATAAATTTATGCTGGTTTGTTGATTATAATGATGAGTAAATTTTAAACAAAAGAACTCGACAGCAAAATATGCTTACGTATATGCCTCTATTGAATATTAATAAACAAAAAATTGGTATTCAAGAATCTCACTGCGTTCATTATTTTTGTAACTTGTGTCAGAATATAAATTCTGTGTATCCGGTAACGATATATGAATAACTTTTTTCATAAATATTGAATAAAAACAAATATACTTTTTACTATAAAAAATATATATATTATTCAAAAATGTGGAATAGTCCACCCCAACGAAGCCGACTGGGAATTTGAACGTAGCTAGTTGTAAATACTGTGAGATGTCAGTAATTTAAGAGTTACTGAAGCACCAGGGGAGCATTACGACCTAATAGATATGTAATCAATATTAAAGGGGATTTTGCCGTAACATTAAATAAATTCCGTGATAAAATTATCAAATGCGAATACCTTTATATTCAAAATAATCATTATGGATATATAACATTTATTCAAGGTATAAAATAGGACAGTTACGATTTTATTTATTTCTCATTTAAATGTAATTAAATCCTATAAAGATCATGTAAAACTGAGGAATATAAAAATTATGCAACTAGTCTCATCTTTCTTTTCTTAATCACTATAGACATTTGTAGAATTAAATCAGTCAGTTCTAATTCACAATAATTATTAATGAAGTCAAGTTGTTGTTCAACCTTTGAACTGTCAACTAAATTCTTTTTTTTAAGTAAGAAATATGGTTGAAAATTGGCCAGATATATAAGATTTGAATTATTCAATGTATAATAATTTTCTGATAAATATCAATCAAACTTATCATGAATACTAAGACGTTGAAATCTTTTCGAAATGGTGATTGTTGATATTTCTTAAGGTTTTCTTCAATTTTCCTTTTATTGATTTATTTGGTGTATTTTTTAAGTTAGTCGCTGTAGAGCTGAGTAATCTGTAGTGAATCCAATTCATGCGTACATTATCTGTGTATTATAGATATTTTTAAATATTTATATGAACCTCTTCATACACTTGACTCACACATGCATTTATACAATACAAAATTAAAGTGAATAATGAAAAATTATTTCAAATCAAGGTCGTGTATTTTAACGCGCTGATTCAATTAATATGGAAACGCACGCTTTTCATTTAAATAGATTATAATCATCATGTGTAACTCGTAATTACGCTTAGGGTTTGCACGTCCAAGTCTATTTGGTCAAGTTTAGTTATTCAACTAGTATCTTTAAAATCTAAAAAAAATAATATTTGAGACTTACAAAATGGAGATCATGAAAGATTTTTATTACTCAGCGCCGTTTAAAAACGTTTTCTTTTACATCCTGATTAAAAACAAATGTTTAAAATTTCTGTTAAATGAACTAACACACTGAGATAATGAAAAATATTGCAAGACAATAATTGATGATCGCTTTTGAATTTTTTTCACAGAAAACGGTTTTTTCAGGCTTTTGATTTGCATTCATAATCACACCTGGTGAAAAAAACAAACAGCATTTTTGGTAAACCAATTACACTAAAAACGATAAAAGTTTATTATTAGTCATAAAAAAATATCAGGAATTTAAAAAAAATTATGCCATGGTAACTCGTTGTCATACTTTATCAATGATTTTTCAGTGTTTTTTTTAAACTAAACTGATGAAAAACTTTTATTTGAAATTATTTTCATTGAAAAAATAATTAATTAACCATTTTTCTTTTTCTCAAAAATACATTTTTTATCGGTATTGTTATTTTATCTTTTTTATATTTTTTCATTGAATAATTTTATTACTATCTATTGTGCGATTGTTTCAAAAAGGTCACGAAGAAATATTAAACAATCTAAACCACAAATCTCAAGACTTATAAACATTTATTTATATTAATTCGACTTGATATCATTTGTTAAATGGTATATCAATTCAAAAATATACCATTTATTCATGACAAAAAGATTCACCTGAAATAGAGATCTGATTTGGATGCTTTACGGTTAAGCCGCGCTTTGTTTTGTGCTTTTTCAACAATAAAGCTCGCTTCCACTTTGGCCGCAACAATCTCAAAAGCTCTAAATCTTTTTACCGGACGCTCTGGGTGGACTGAAATGAGTGGTGCTCGGGAAAAACGTTCAAAGTTATATCTGGACTATGCGCAGTAAATAAAAATGCTTTATTATATTTTATAAGTGCAAATCAGCTGTTATGTTTGCAATCGAAGCATTATCTATGTCTAAAAAGATGATTCCAAAATTTTTGCAAAGATCCATGAATATGCTTTACCAAAACCCTTAATGGTGGATTGTCGGAAATTTGTTTTATGAGAGAGGACATGCTTAAAAGAATATTAAGAAATAAATTTGTCAAGAGTTCTATACAAAATTAAAGATTGTTTTGCGTTATACAAAAATCTTTTCACAAATAATATCCACCTAAGTACGGATTCAGGTGTTTAATTATTTCATCAAATTATAAAATATTTTATATATAATAATAACAGAGCTGAGTTGTTTTATTTTTCAATGTAAAGTGACCAGATAAACTTTTGAAGAGTTTTCTCGTGATAACTTTCACGTTTGATTAGTACAATTATTTGATAACTTGAAAGAATTTATTTCTACATTTATCTACAAGCGTATCTAATATTTAATCCTTCCATAACATCTTTCCAAGTAATTTATATTTCACTATGACATTAATAATATTAAGAAAACGTCTTATTACAAATTCATTGGGCTTAGTTAGTTAGTAGGAAAATAATCCAAATTATAAAAAAATAGACATCAATTTAGTTCCTAGATTAAAGTCTTAAATTAATCACTTGTTCTGTTATATATAAGCAAAGAAAACTGTTTATTGACTGTCAATTGCATTGTATCCTTCTTATAGTTTTTTGAAATATGCTAAAATGTTAAAACAAGCTCGTAATGACAAAATATATCGAAGTGTACAGAGTTCAACAATTCAAATTATTGATGTTTATATCAATAAGTGTTTTTTAAGATTGCTAAAGTTTTATGATAAATTCACAAGACTTTTTAAAATATTTGTCTATTTTCTAAGATTTCAAATCACCATCTAATTGTTCATTTAAAATAATTACAGTCTAGGTCCACAGAAAAAACGATGCCTTGTCATCAAATGTGTTTTCAAAGTAGTGAAATTCAAACAGCTAAACTAGTGGAACTTTTTTTTTCTTTGAGGACTCAAAACATACTTTTTTTCAAATCTGAAGATATGTTTTATCAGACAATCTCAATTACTCCAAGTGGTGTAATATACTTGATGAATGAATTTTCTATTATAATGGAATACTTTTTGCTACTCAAAACACTGCACATATTCTCAAAACATTTATGGGGTCTACAAAATTTATTTTATTTAAATATCATATGTATGAATCTGAGTAAAAAGTAAATCGATGATAATGCTCTTTTTTAAATGTTATATTATATTATTGGAAGAAATAAAACTTAAGTCATATAGCGGGCAAATTTAAAAAATGATAGTTTATCCAAAACGTTCTCAATCTCTTTTATCCTTGAGGAATTTTAAAGAAAGATTATCTATCAGTTCTTTTAGAGAATATTTTGGCTTAAGACCAGTGCTAAAAATATCAAGAGAAAACAAAACAAAACAACAATGTTGAATTTGAATCTATTGTATACCTCAACACTTTCTATTTATCACTGTTCCTGACGTTGATAGTTTTTCTCTATCTCTCCCCGATTGTATGTGTGCTTTTTTGGAGGCTTTTTACCGGATGAAGATACCCGGAAATTGTGTGCAAAAGATACGAAGGTCAGTAAACGCGATAAATAAAAGCCTGAAAAAAGACGTGTATTGTTTTTCTGAATGTCTGCTACTATTCAATTCGAAAGGGATGTTTATTGAGTTCGGAGGGAAAAAACTCTATTACTGTAACAGCTTAATTGAATTGTAAATACTTGTATTTTTTAACACCTCCATTCAAATACAACTCTGAAAATAATCATGTCAATATTTTTTTTACGACCGTTCATCAATACGTCTTTGTTGATGGTTTATATTTGTATTATATGTTTGATAAAATATTGCGTCAAAACATAGGAAACATGTTATATTTTTAAGAAAATAAAATAAGCAGGGTTTTTTCGGCTTTTCTGTATACTTTTTTTAAGATAAGTGAAATCGAAAGATAGTTGCATAACAATAAGAATCTTTTAATTCTTACTATTATAAGTAAACCAATAGTAAGTTTAATCTTAATCTAATATCTTGAAAACAATATAAAAATTTTATTTAAAACTTTTTGCATTTAGTTTTGATTTATAATCAATTTTTATGACCTCTTTTTTATTGAAAAATATTCAATTTTTAAAGCGCTATTAATATGAAACTATAAGATATTCTAATAAATTCAAAATCTATTAAGTTCCACGAATAAGTCAATTATATTCTTAATTAATGTGTCTTATTTGCATATATAAATATCTACATGATATAAAATATTGACTAGTTTTCAGTTCCAGAACATGTGTTGTCTTTAAGTGTTCTTATTACTGTTTTTATTTTATACTCTTGATGTAAGCGGTTATTTCTTTCATAGTACGGTATACATTTTTTTGTCAAATTATCATTGACTTTGACTGAAAACTCTCTAGAATTAAGTTTTTTATCACAGATATATCATCAATTAAGATTGTCAACAACACCTTTTTTTGCGTATAAACCATATTTATGTTGTTTTTTAAGAACTATGGTAAACAAAAAGACAATCGCATGAATTTAAAGAAAAAAAATTGCAAAAAATATCAATATATTTTTGTGATGACACACACCAGTAACAGTTTTTCACCGATATTTTTATCAAAAATGTTACATATATCACATTTATATAGTGCCTGTCAAATTGGGTGAGCGAATCGAAAACACAACGACATTCTTAAATATCATTTTTTGTCTGGAATACGCAGTGGGTGTATCAAATTACATTTAACTTATTGAGGAAATTTAATAATTTTATAAGAATATATAGGAAGGTTGTTTTATTTTACTTCTAAGAGATCGATTTGAATAAGTCTATATCGGAAAACATTAATTTCTTTCTCGATTTCAATGCAAAAAAGAATATTTCGCTTAGTAATAAATGTCGTATTTTACATGTTAACGTCTGCGAATAAAAAAGTGATATATTTTATGAATCTCGATTTTTATTCTTCCCGACAGTATTATTATCTTGTTCATATCTTCGAAGATGTTAAAGATAAAATACCTCATCATAAAACATGGCTTGTGTCTAGCATTGTACTATACTAACCTCACATATATTGGCCATTTCATAGCGCGAACAAACCACTCAGTGCCTTATTTATTACGCAAGTTTATTCTTTACTTCCTGTTAAACTGAAGTTGACGACGCTAGATAGTAAACGAGGAAGGGAGCGCGGCTTAGATTTGGGGCGGAAGCTGCTCAGCCACTTCCGCTACAAAAGCTCCTGAAAAACTTTCAGCAGAGGCTGCAGCTGTAAAATTTTCGCGACGCGTAATTCGTTTTATGATTGTTCCGAGAGTGTTCAATCTTATCATGATATTGACTTCCGGATAAATAAAAGCCCGCTTAAGTATATGGTTGAATAATATTTTCAAATTATTTTTAGAAAAATAATGGTGTTTCTTACTAAATAGTTATCGAAAAATAAGAAATATGTATTAACTTAAAATCTACAATGTACTTTTTTGCTAACGACGTACCAGTATATTATATTAATAGTCTTTTCCTCTCTTCTTTCTACCGACAAATCACAATCACGTTTTTAGAATAATGTAGATTTATATCATTACAAAAAATAAACTATCAAATTAGCTAATCAATAAATTAATTACGAGTATGCAAAACTTTAATTAAACCTGATTCAGTCGCTTTAACAATTCCATTTATTTTATAATTAATTCAAATGCAAAACTTTATCGATTGCTCGATAAAGTTTATTTAAAACAAGGTGAAAGCATTAAATCAGCGTTAAAGCCTTAATGACGTCACAAAAATACACCCCGAAGGCTTAAATATCGCTTAAGAAAAATTAACGCTGTCTGTTAAAATGATTATGAAGTTTTTCCTTGCCTCAATATTCGAGACGAGCTTTTATCGTTCGTAATTATTGCGAAGCCTCTTTTGCCAATGGCTTTTATTGGACTATAAAACATAATTTTTTGACGACTGTTTAACGTTACGTGGAATTATAGAGATATTTATTTTATAAATTTGAGAAAAAAAATAATGGGTGCCGTTTTTTTTATTTTTAATAATTTAAGCATATTATCAAGTAAGAAGCTTAAGATATTTTAAAGAAGTTGCTGTTTTATTTTTGTTTTTTGAATAACACAATGAATAATATTTTCTCAAACATAAATATGACGAAAATTATCATATATCAAAATGAGTTATTTAAATTAAATCTTGATTAACACGGTGAAAAAAATAGCAATGTATTTTAGTTCTACAAAATTATTTCTTTTAATATAGTTGATAGCTAGTTTGGCTTACGCCATCGTCAGAACTATGCTTAAACTTACATTTGCTTATCTATATATAGCTGTGTATAAAATTTACACAATACATCTTCTCTCCTGTTTTAACGGCCTAGCTTCTTAAGGTTTCTTTCTCGCAATAAAACAATTTTTTTCAAAAATTGTAAATGAAACTAAAAAGGTGCCTATGACAATAAGTTTACATGTGGCCCGGAAATGGTCTATTACGGAAGCAAATCAGAGCACCACAGATCAGATCAGCAATAATCTTGATTAGATGTAATAGTTGTATTTTATATATATTTGATACTGAAAAACTTCAACATATTGAACGGTTAATTTAAAAACATTGCTTCCTGATAATCAGTTAAAAACCATTTTTAAATTAAAGAAATATTAGCTTTCAGTAATCATATTTTATTCCTCAATATTTTGTTACGTTTTCATATTAAAGTACTTACTTTAATTTTTGCTTAACATTTTGTTAAAGAAATGAAAAAAACCTCAGATGTACAAATGAATTTCTTTTGTTACTAGCCCTTCGGATATCATATTGAACCAATTATACATATTAAATAAGAAGTGTGTTGAAAAAAATATTATAATGGATTGCAAAAAAGTTTGTATTTTTTGACATTTTTTTATGAAAATCTAAAAGGTAAGCATATATCTAAAATTGATATCGTATTTGATTGTGATCTACAAGTTGTACTCAACCAGGAAATCAAATCAAATCAATCTTTCATATAGGTAACAAATTTAAATAATAAATACGGTATTAACTAAGGTAGTTTATTGAAAGCTTGACTTCATCTTTGTATCACAGAGAATTTATAATATTGTAGAGCCTACATACATGTGACCTACGCCGTAGAAATTAAAATTTTCAATCATTTTTAGAATATTTTTTGTTGATCATTTTTAGAAGTCTGACTAATATTTAACATAAAAACAACTTTGAAGTAAATTTACAATTCTCCTTAAAAAATCACTGTTAATATATTATATATAATGATTGAATAATTCCATTATTTTTTTTTTAACCCTTTACCCGACTTTGAACCAATAAACATTAAATTCATAAAATATAACTGCTTAAAATTGTAAACCAACCAATAGACAGTATTTTTTTAAATTCAGAATTATTCACCTTGATATTGTTAATTTTAATAATAAAAAATGGGTGAAATACTAGTCGAAATATGAAAAGGTTTCATGAAGTAAACAGAGGTAGATATTAAGCTCATATTATCTTCCAACAAAATTCACGGCATTCTATAAAAATAAGTCAGTAATAAACCATTAATTTTGTTTTATATAAATTTATTTAAAAAAAAAATAGTAAACCTTTCCGGCGATCACCCTGTATTTATATCAAACGATTTTTAACAGTAGAAGTCAAACTGTGTCAAGAATTTTTCTTATTGCTCCAGTAATTTCTTTCTGAGAAACCGTCGGAAAATTAATTTAAATATGAATAAAATATTACCTTGCCTCAACCTAACTATTAATTGTTCATCTCTATTGTGTAATAAGACTCCTCACGATCTAACGTAGAAATTTATCATCAAGTTCAATAGTCTTCGCATTACCAAAAGCTTTTATTTGATTTCAACTTGCCCCGAGCCATGAATCTTTATAATATTTTGATTAACATTGAATACGACCCAGGAATAAGCTTTCCACACAATGTACACTATTGAGTAATAATTTATTGCCTGTACTACACAGGATTCCGACGATTGAATAGTGTGTGATTGTTATTGAATTATTTTCTATAGAAGCAAGGATTTCAAGGATGAGAAGAAAACTTGTGTTTTCTGTTTGAGATGACTACTAAAAAAAATGTATAATATTTTTTCTTTCATATTATATTTCATTGTATTACTTGATGGCAATGTTTTCAATGATTGTCATTGATCAAAATAAATCTTCAAACACTTCGCAGAATCGAGGATTCAGATTATTGAACGACAATTTTCTACGGTTTTCTGTGATATTCATGTAGCCACTTCATCACAATCAGTGAATGGTTAGCGGAAAATTTTGATTAGAAACAAATTCATATTCAATTCAAACAATCTCTTCAATGGAAGTTCTTAATCTAAGCTTACCTGATATTTCAATCTTAAATATTCGATTGATATAAAATGATTAAATGGTATTTACAGACTAAAATAAGAGATTTTGCATGTAGTTTTGCAGTGGAAACTTTACGTACAAAAACTTGAATGAACTTGATAAAATTAAATGTCACAATAGATACAATTCTTAATAAAAAATATTTTGCTGGTACTAATAGCATTTGTAATATGTGCTCATTCAAAAACCTCGGCTAACAAAATCGTTCAGTTAACATAATTAACCGAGAATAATTACCAAAGCCTATAGGCTTATTTCCTTTTGGAATGTTAATAATTTAGAATGGAAAACAAATGTTTTTTTTGTAAATCATTAAAAAATAATATACAGGTATAAGTGTATCAAAATAAATTTTGTTTTATTTTTATGTAATTTTCATTTTTAAAGTGTAATATAATTTCCGATGAAAGGAAATTTATACACAATTCCAGAAAATTCGATATGATCCGATTAGTAGTTAAAACTCGCCAATAAAATTTTAATCAACTTGAGTAATAAGGTATTTTGCCCGTCGCTATATTAATATATCGATTCACGAACGTAGTCAACTCTTATTAACGTTTTGAGGGTCAAAGTTTCAGAGAAATCTGCGGTTTCGAAGGAGCTTTAGAATTTCTGCGGTTATAATATTATGTGGACTATTCAGTCTTGCCTATTAGGGAAATTGTTTGGCCGAACTTAATACAGTTAGGGCTTGAAACATCTTAAATTCTGTGTTTTTATTTTGTCGTTTTATATCAATAAATATTGAACAAAACAATCTTCAACATCATAACCATTATTTGTAATGGCGAACTGAAAATTAGTCTATAAAATTACATGGATTTTCTATAATTCAGCTGGCTTTGTAAGCAAGTCTAACTTTGATCAAGTTTTGTCTCGTCTAGAAGTTAACCGCTAAAACTATTAAAAATAATAGAGTTAATTGATTTTAATGAAAAATTATTCACTTTTCATTTTCATTATCAACTTTCTCATCTCCAATAATGTAATTGATTGATTTCAAAATAACAAAACTCTCGGCTTAAATGCGAAAAACGCCTTACATTAAAATAAATGCTTGCATAAATATATTTTATATATAAACAATTTTAAACAAAAATGAATTAAAAATTATTTTTGCCACTTATTCTCTTTCTCTCCAAAATTCGACATTGAATAACTTTAATAAAGTTGAATCCAGTACACATATATGTTTTAAATAATAAAAACATATGTTAAATACTTATATCCACAATACATCCCACTCTTTATTTTTCCTTACGAGTTCTTTATGATTATTCAGAGCTCGTACCGGATTATTGATTTACTTTAATTTTGTTTGAAAATAATTATTAAGTGATTTAATTTCATTTTAAATTAATCTACATTAATTGTATTTATATTGTTTGATATCATGTTAATTGTTTTCTTAGTTTTTGAACCAATACCTGCTACCTTTAACTCAAAATTTTGTATAAATAGACTTGCTTGTAAATTGTATTCTGTCAGTTGATAATGTTCTAAAACCGGTTCTTATCATACACTATATTGTGGAAATATATACTAAAAATGTTTTTTTATTATTTAAAATGCATTTCCATAATAAATGACAGTTAACGCCGTAAATCTGACATATATGTTTGATAAAATAAATTAATTTTCATCAGATTTAATTATTACTACAAATTGTAAAATAAAGTTACTGGTGCAAGAGAGAATCTAAAAAATAATCAATGCTGCTTTAAATAACCAAAAAAGCTTACTTCTGACTTTTGAATCATTAGTACGATGACAATATTTAAAAAAATATTGACATTTTTAATCTACATAAAATGTTATATTAAGTAGATCGATCACGTATCTGTATATTTAAGCAGACAGATATTTAAATACTCGAAAATCTTGCATATTTAAATTTCGCTCGCAAATCACTTGGCAATTTGATCACGTATTCAGAATCACAGATAATATGTGCAATAAATGTTAACTGGAGCTACACTCTGAATATTATTTTTCCTTAAGTGATACAATATTGCTAGGGGAAAAAAACCCGGTCCCTTTTCAAGAATTTATTAAAATTCATGCCTAGTAGACGATCAGTTGTATCGATTCCGTATGTAAAATTGAAACATTAATTTATAATTTTTTTTGCTTTATTTACAACACCAAGAAAGAAAATTGGCAACCCAAAATATTTATGAATGTTGCATGAGATAAAAATTTATTTAGTTGTATACCTTATCTAAAGCTTCCAAGAAGATTTGAAGGAAGTTTTTAGAAAAGATATAAAATCAAAATCCGTTGTTTTGATGGGATTAGTATGTTTTTCCATCACAAAATAAATAAGCTAAAAAAATTCAATTAAAACTATGTTTTGAGTAACCTATACCACGTGATCTTTGAAAATCCTGTTTGAATCATGAAAATAGATTTAATAACAGAAAAGAAAATTTTCATTTCAACATTTTGTTTTCCTTGTAACAGCTTATAAACAATTATTTTGTATTGATTCCGAATTAACCTCTACTTTTTACGTGAATAAATATACATAGAAATTGCTGAGTACGTAGCAAAAATTTTAATATTTTTTTTTAATATTCTAATAAATATAAAATAAAATAAATATAATAAATATAAAAAAAGATTTTTTTAAATAAAAAGATGTACTTATTTTCGCAGTTTATGGTTTCGATCATCTCGAGCACTATCAACTGAGTCTGAGCCTTATTGCGAACATTATCAGTTTATAATGCTTGCGACGAGCGAAACCGGTCCTGATCAAAAATATATTATGGCAATAAGTACTAAAAAGTGTGATTTCATTATTTAAAATATCTTGCCTTTCCATCAAGAAGTGACAGTAAACACATTAAAATTGATTCTTAGCTTTGTTGAAGTGTAAACAGATGAAATTCTTAGTATAGAATATTCAAAACAAAACTTTACAGTTATTGCATTATGTGTTTTTGATTGATGTATTGTTATATTTTTTGTCAATGCACCTTTTTAAAAAGCTGTCCAATCGATCTCATTTATCGTATTTCTACTTATATTAATATGCTTGGATAAACAAGGTTGCGTGCTAAAGTTATGAGGATAGATATTTAAAAAAACTAACGAAAAAGGATAAATTTTGAATCCATATACAAGGTTCTTAAGTCAGACAGGTAGAGTAAAAAACGTCAATAGAATGAATTATAAATAATTTTCGATTTCGACTGAGAGCGCTTGTTGTATTTTGTATGTGAAATTTGAGTCACATTGCAGCCTCTTAAGAAATTATGTATAGTATAAAAATCACATCTTTTTACGATCTTTTATAATTATAGAATGAAGCTTACCACTGAAACGTTCAGAATATTATTATTTTATACATTTTCTATTAATCTACGACCCTACAATATTGATAGCTAAATTGGGCGTCCTAATAAACAAAATACTACTAAGCTAAATTGACAGTAAGCCTGTTCATGGTAGAATAGCTTTCTTAAGTTCCCTAGCGAGCCGAATCGGCTATATTAAGAGGTTTATCCAATTTAAATCGATGCATATATGTAAAGGTAAAGTAACGAATTCTTACACATTATGGCGATGGTCAAAATTTTAGTTCTAGAATTTATTTGACAACATGGTATATAAGTCAACGTTTAACCTTAAACATAACGTTAAATATTTGTAACAAAAAAGCATTTTTTACAAATTGAATATTCAATATAAAAAAATATTTTAGCTTTCTTGAAATATATTTAAAATCTGAATTCGGCGTATTACCTTAAACATAACGATAAGTTTTGTATAAAAACAAGATTTTTTAGTAATAAAATATTTAATATATGAAAATATATTGATGAATACGCTCACTATCGACTCCAGCGGGATGAATAAGCAAACGACACTGGTCGCAGTTATTGAATGTCAAATTTAAAAATTCAATATTTGACGTCGACTTTGATAGAACTTTAACGAAGAAATCGTTTGACCGTCAAGAAAAGCTTTTGCTCTTGTGTTAACACTAACTAATTCAGCTGCTAAAAATCTTATTCTAAGGTTTTTATATGTTCATACATATTATATAATATATGCAATAAATGTTTTCAGAATCTTTGGCGATCATGTGATATCAAATTTTTAATTGAAAAAAAAAAATCGAACCACCTCGGATTAAAAACGATTATTGGAATTACATACGAAGTGAAGGTACTCCAAGCAATATAAATGATAATATATGGTTCTGTAAAAATAAAAAATAAACATTAACATTTGTGTACACTTTTGATGTCAAATTTAACTTTCTGATGATGTTGAAGCCAAAAAAACTATTAACAATCATTTAAAAAATAGAAATAAATACTTTTTTACTTTTGTTCTATTTTCTAATTTATGATATTGACTTAACTGACAATCAGCCAGTTCTTTTGTGTCTGTGTAATATAATGCTTGAAGATGCCGAAAGGTGAAAGGTGAAGTTTCATCAATTGAAATATCAGATAGATTGTCAAATAGATTTTTTTTAATATTTAATCTTTTAACCATTGCCTTCTCCATTTTAAAGCATATTTTGGTGATTAATAAAATATATCTTTAAAAGTATTTTTCTTCGACAACTGCTTGTTATTGTTAGTTGAAAATCTTTGTTTAAAGAAAATAAAAGTGATAGGCTAGAGCTAGAATTAGAAATTTTTGATATCGGAATACTGTTTGAAAGTTTCAGCCGAGCTAAAAATCCATGGGTACAAAAAACCAAGTCAAAGTAGTTGTAAATTCGACCTTGGACCCGTAATACAATTATATTTTATCAAATGAAATAATATTTTAAGATTTTGAATAAAGTAAAAATAACTCCTGATGCAGAACAAAAACTTTAATTTTTCGTACGGCCGCCCACCTGTTTCTAGTTGGTCTAAAATAGTTTATTAATTAATCAAGGTTATGAAGTGATTAATTGACATTTTATGAAAGCTTTGAACATACAATAAAACTATTTTGATGACAGCCGATGATGGATATAAATGTAATTATCTTAAAATATTCTAAATTAGTCTGAGAGCTTTTGAAATATTGACATTTATAAAGTACACAGTTTGTGATTTGTTGAAACTAAGATGGATGCCCGTTAATGACGTTGCCAAATACCTGGCACGCTAACTTCAAATAACAACAAATAGCAGTTAATGGCAACCATTTCTGTAAACTTTCATCAAATATGTTTGTATTCAAAAGCTTTGTAACACAATAAATTTTACAAGCTTCGATGTTGGTATTGTAAAAGAATTCTTTTTTTTAAATTTAAACATGAGTTTTAATCCAAGTGGCGCAAAAGAAGATTCAGAAATCGACTAAAGGAAACGAAACATTGTGAAAACGATAAAATTAGCATGGTTGAAATTGGACAGAAAGTTTTATTTTTATCTTAAAAACTCAAAAATAGACAAATTCAAAATACTCGATATTTGCATTCAAAGCTATGTGAATGTATTTTTCATTAGAATTAGATTTTTCATTTTTTTTTTATTAGTTATGTAAAGCATTTTTATTTATTCAAAGGCCATGCAAATTACTACTATCGAAACATTTTTTCTTATTTATTATCAATAACAATTAACAAGAAATTGTTTGTTTTTTTCAGTTAATAGTACGCTTTAAAAATACATTTTGTCTCGTCTCTATCGTATTAAGAAAGCATTATATAACGTTAAGAGATGAATAGAAAAATAACTATCGTATTTAAATAGTCGGTTCATTTTATCAACAGCGCACACACAAAAAGTAATATGTGAATATAATTAGCACCATATTTAATTTAACTACATGGCTATCTTAGACTAGACAGTATTTTGTGAAAGATTTTTCTTAAATAAAAATGAAAAATAAAAAAAAAAGGATTTTTTAAACTTTTTCCTATCCAAATTCAATAAATAACCATATGTACTATTATAAGGCCACATTCAATCAGTGATAAATCACACTCACTTTGTCGTGCATTTAGATATTTTGGGTGACTTTTTCCAAAAACTGTCACAAACTTTTTTTATTCGTAAAAAAACCTTTGTTTCTCGATAACTGTCTGAGAGCCCACTCAATTTTAGTAGCGTTCTTTGAAAGAGTGGAAGGTAAATGCGTCACCGTTGGTCGCACTTTTCACTCAGTGGAGTAAAAAGCCTCCAACATGAAAAGCACAGAAGAACGAGAATATACCAACCATCCCAACGATGTATTGCAGCTTTCAGAACGAAAGTTCATCGAATCAATTTCTACGGCACGTAAACAAAATTACACGTGATCCGAATGACATGAAATAAATCACATAACCCACCGTAATGAGCATGGAACGTTGAACTTTATAGAAGTCTTCATTTTTGTTTCTGAATATTTCAAATTCAATTGAATGTTGCCAAACGTTTCATTATTTTTAAATGAGACTTTTATAAGGTTTTTTATCAACCATGAATCACGAGTCAGTTGTTTTCTAACGAATAAGTATTATCCATAACGGATGATATCAATTAGATGACAATGTAAATTATCTTACATATTTTATATTGAAGTGACATTTCTGACAAAAATGATTTTTTTATCATATCTTAAAGCAAATTGTGCAAAAAATCGCCTAGTAAAAATTTTTCATGAAAGTTTTCCATGACAAAAAAGGTTAATATTTTAAATTCAATATGCATTATTTTGATAAAAAAAACTACGATGACCAACGGTTTTGTCGCAACATATTTTATAAGCGAGCACAATTTAAAAATGCTATAATTTTTTTTATACTATAATAATTATCGTGTACTAAAAATTTGATTTATTTTTCAACAGAGAAACGCTAAACGACGACTGTCGCTTTTGCTGTCTAAAGTTTTTTCGATAGTCCTACAAAAATGTTATCCTGTATTATTTTGTGTTGCGGTTCAAAAAATATTTCCTTTAAAACTAATCGCCTTACAACATGTTATTTCCAATTTCGTTGAGATGATTTTTCTTCTGAAAGGAAAATATAAACTTTTTCATATGAAAAAGAAGGTGCGGAAAGTTTTAAAGCAGTTAGCGAATTCCTAACGTTTCAAAATAAACGAGTGGAATTTTTGAAGAGAAAGTTTCAGTGAAAATTATTTCAACAAACATTACAACACTCTCTACAGGGAGTTCTTGAACTCGCATAAGGAAAGTGTTTACAAACTTAAATTTCAGTAAAATTAGCCATACTCTAAAGCAATGATATATTCAGGAGAAAATTAAATATTTATTACTTGAGATGTCTCCCATAACGTAAATAACAAGAATGTAAACATAATTACAGCGGCTACCAACCTATGAGACGTGAAATATTCATAAGACCTTCAAAACATCGTTTTATATTTTTCAGCTTTTAGTTTTCAAAATAACACTGATAAAATTATCAAAAACTAAAGAGCTTGACGTATTTACTGCATTATTTCATATTTTTATATTTAGACAAAATAAAAAAAATCGGCTCTTTACATATTTTACTTAAAAATATGAACTTTTATGAAATTGTTTATTTTATTTATATTGTTGAAGAAACACACTGTATCTTGTTTGATTTTGGTTGTACATGAAGTGTCTAAAGCTTAATGTCAAAAAATATTTGGATGTATAAGTGTTGGACGACTGGGCAATTCTTTTACACACGAATTCTACGGAATCGAAGACCTTTGCGTTCATTTTTCAGAACATTTCTAGAGTATCGTTTGATGACATAATAATCGATGAACTTGATGCGGAAAAAAAAGTTTCTCGACATAACCTAATTTCAGTGTCTTTAAATATAGAAAAGAATGTGTTTCATGACAGAAATTTTGTTTGTTTTGTTTATTTTCAAATATTTTTTTCGCTTTTTTAACTGAAGATGCATTATAATGTAGTCAAAATATTTAAATAAGGCGCTAAAGCCTTATAAAGATGATATCCAAAATTTCAATTTTTTCTTTACCAGAACGTTATCTTTAGTTAAATTGATTTATGATAATCGTACTGAAAAAATTATTATACTTTAACAATTTATTCAAATTGAAAAAATAATAAAGAATTATTTTTTAAATTAACAATCAATTTAAATATTCACGGATCAGCAAAAATTTTCTCGTTAGAACATCGTAAATACGATTTTCTCTAGTTCTTGAAAATTTTTTTAGATTTTGGCCAAAACTACCCAGAATATATATCATTCCATGAAACCCACTAAATGAAAATTATTCTTTTATATAAGAATACTTTCATTTTGATGTTTTCTTTCAAAATGATTTGGTTTATATTCACATTTGTTTGAAGAGGCAGCAAAGCAAACATCCCGTGCAATTAAATAGAAAAACCTTTTTTTAAGTTAATAATGCGCGCGATGAGCGAAACCGGTTCTGATCAAAAAATATATTGTGGAAATAAGTACTTAAAAATGTGTTTTTATTATTTAAAATATCATACCTTTCCATCAAGAAATGACAGTTAACACCTTAAAAGAGTAAAAAAAAGAAAAACCTTAAAAATATTTTAACATAGCCTCACAATGTCACCTTTATTTACATAATTACAATCTGAATAGTAGCACTTCTTTATTGAGTTGAAAAGTACGTGATCCTTTCATTAACTCCCTGTTATAAAAGGTGTCGACGCTAAAAGGATAAAAAGTCTAAAATTGTTAACAGGCGTTGGCGAAAGAATAATTGTTCCCATAGGATGTGGAGAATGTCAAAAAATAAATAAGAAAGAATTTTATTTAAAATTTTTTAAAAGTATGTTGAGTGTAGTTTGATTAAAAAAAATAACGAAAACAATATATTGGTGATTTCAAAAGCATTTGTCATACATTGAATTATTTATTATGTTATGAATATTATCTCTCTGTTTGGTTCACGTAAATAAGTGATAATATTAAATTAGATTTGATTTTTAAATTTTCTTCCGTATCAACTGAAAAACCAGGATCTCGTAAGTAACCGCACAAACTCTCAGTTAAGCCCGTATTGAAAAAGTCAATGTTGTTGGCGTTGGTAGTACTTATAGCCTTGAGTTTCAGTTAAGGTAATTTAAAAAAATAATTCTATCGATTAACATTTATAATATATTGAGCATGTATAAATATAAAAACAGTTTATACTCGGATTTTTACCGCTTGGTTTTAATCAACACCACTAACTTGGATAAATGTTAACCAGATAATATATTGGTGAATGAAAGTAAGTTGAATAATCTCCAAAGATATGTCATCTTTAAACGTATATATGAAACATTCTTTCTAAAAGCCTACGTCTGGTTAATTCTCACGGCATAAGTGTAGGGATGACTCGGGTGACCTTCGCGCACGTAGGAACGTATTTTTATGAATGTTTACAGCCTACATGGAATAACTCGTGAGCGTTTTGTGTATTATATAAATCCGTAGAAAATCCAAAAGTATATTAGAATTGTGTGCTGTACAATTTGTATTTGTGGAAGATTTTTATGAGAATTTCACATAATTCGAACACCTGCTAACGATCTTAGATGAAATGTTTGAATAATAATATGTCTTCAATGGGCTCTGCAACTTTGTCGAAGTTTATTTATAATATTAAATTGAATTTAATATATTAAGTTAATTTGTTTCTCAAAGAAGAAAACCGTGTCACGTTTGATTAAATACAAATGGTGTCAGTATTAATACGATGAAAAAAATAGCAATGTTTTTAGTTATGCAAATTTTTTAAGATATAGTTGATAGCTATTTCCTATAAAATTTTGTAGAACTATAATACATTTCTATTTCTTTTTCCACCGTGATACAGTGGAGTTCTACTAAGTAAATGCCAATTCAATCAATATTTCAATACTAATTTTAAATAAAAATTTAAATTAAACATAAGAAATATGTGGCTATGATGTATCATAGCATCACTTTTAAGGTGTCAACTCTTACTTTCTGGTGGTAGAGAATTATACATAAGAAATAAAACAATATTTGAAATTTAAAATGAAAATTAAGCTAATTTTAAGCGGTGAAAGAATCGCGATGTATTATTATATTCTACAAAATTTATAAGACATATAGCTATCAACTTTATATCTTATAATTTTTTTAGGAATAGAATATATTTTTATTTTTTCACCGCACATAACGGGTGTATGTAGGACAACCAACTTGTGTATTTTTTCACCGTGTTATCATGGAGTTATACCAAGTAAATGCCAATTCAATCAATAAAATAAATTTTATTTACAATAAAAATAGTGATGATAATATCCACGATGAACATAACCGGTCACAATCTTTATATTATACAATTTTACTTAATTAGTTGATGATAGTTAAAATTGTGTTTGATAACGTAAATGAATATGTTTATGTTTCATAAAAACCTTTGTTTGCGAGTAAATAAATATTTTGTTTGAATTAAACACTCGTATTTTACGATAATAGTAAATGAAATATTTATTAAGGAAGTTACTTCTCGGATGGAAACAATCATATCAGTGATAATAAATCTGTCGTGTCTCCTAAATTGAACACGCGTAGGTCGGTAAACTTTGGGCGCATATGTTCAGCCTTGTGATAAGAATCGGGAACTTCCATCGTTTGAATTTGATCGAAAAAGTTTTATATTTGATTATTTGAATCCTTAGGGCATGTATCCAATGCGGAGTACTAGGTTAGTTAGCGATGCTTAACCGTAAATCAATAGTGTGTGATTAACTTAATACAGAACCTCGGCTTACTTAAAATATTTGTGCTGATTTTGGCTATTTACATTAAATACTTATGGGTATACAACAGTAATGATAATTTATCTTTCTATAACGAACAATTTTCTGTTTTAGTATACCTAATAAAAAAAATATTTATTTATTTATTTCTACAAGAATTATATACCGCTTAAAGATAATATATATATAATAATTGTTTATATCGACTGTAGGTATTTGATTGAATATCAACATCAAATTTGAATTGTTAAAACTTTGTTTTTCCACTACCGCATGTTTTTTCACTACCGATCCAGGTTTCACCTCTCGATATCTTTAGGCATTCTATCACAAGGACGCAACAGAACCAACTGATTGTCAGTTCAGCCGATATCATAAATTAGAAAAATCTTTAAGTAGTTTAAAATTATATGATGTGTGATAGAATAACTGAAGACGCCAAAAGACGAAACTAGGGTCGTTAATGACAAAACATGTGGAAACGTATAAGATTTTAACAAATCAAATGTGAAATGTATTTAAACTTGTAAAATAAAAAAAAACAGGCACCGAATTTAGTATTTAATATAAAAATGTTAAAAATATCTTTCAATTAGAATCAACTAATCTTCATTTAATATATTTCAATGTTTTTAACTAAAAAAGTATTAACCTTATAAATTTGATTTAAAGGGTAAAAAATGATATTGAAAGTCCTTTAAGCACTTTCAATACTTGTTACTATAAGTATTAAAATATTTTTTAAATTTATTTAAATATTTTTTTTCTTTTTTTACCATTGACCTTATTGACATTAACCTGAATTAATGGATTTATTATAATAAAGTTTTTATGCAGTTAATAACTTTATTTTGAACGGTCGGTTTTCGGCTCAAAAGCATCTACCATGGGCTCATTCAAAACCATGATTATTTTCAGTTTTGAAAATAAAAAGTTTAAAATTGTCTTGATATAATATTGATGAGTCTCTCATTCGAAGCAATTATTTTTTTATCAAGCAACGAAAAGGAAAGTTTTTAATATAAATTAAATGTAAACATATGCCTGGAGTGTTTTTTCAAACAGGGAAAGACACCTGGGGTAAATAAAAACAACCCTTCCCGCGAGATGTGACGTCACTTTTCTCGACATCTGAAATAGGTCTTTTAGAAAAAAAGCAAAATCCGCCGTCAGGGCTATCTATTTATGTCATTCCTACATCTCGATTTAGAACCTAAATCGAACAAAGTATTTTTTAAAAATGTATTGATATGTTTGAGATAATGTAACTGTTACATATAACGTCGTATATTAGGACATTAGCCGATGGTAGAAAAAATAGCACATGTCAGCAAAGTGAATTAAAAAAGACAGACAATTAACCTTTTAAAAATATAATTTAATAGGATGAAAAATGATATGGTACTTCTAATTGAAATATTGAATATTTTTTCAATTCAATTCATAATGTGATAAAAACAAGAATAATGTATTGTATAAAATAAATAGAATGAAGTTAGCTTATTCTTTGGAAACATATAACTATTCATCGGATAGGTGGGTAAGAGCATATACGATACACAATCAACCGTTAAAAAATTAAAATAGGACATTTAAGATCGTTTATATTTTAGTTGAGCTAAATTTACAGAGTCTTCAAAAGAGTTGAATGTCCTACAAAAAGAAAAGATTATTTTTTAAACAATTCTAAAAAAATTGTTTTCTTAAAAATATACTAAAAAATCAAATATACTTAATTAATCATGTCTCCTATTTGCGTTATAAATAGTAGCGTGGTTCACTACTGACTCAGGCTTCAACAATATCCTTTTTTATACATGGATGTGAGAATGAGTAAGTCCAGTGTCTGAATTCAAAGCTCCTGACAAAAAAGGCCGTCTTTCAAACCAAAGAAGCGGAAGGGTAAATTCCGCAAGTGTCAAGTACAAAAAAAGTTTCTGTGATATATTGCATTCGAAGATGGTAGAATAAGTCTGCCAAGTAGAAACCGATATGGCTTCCTGTGCAACGTAGTAAAATATTGCGTTGAAAACACAGCTTAATGGTGATCATTTGGCATGTCTACTCAAAGATACAAACGACTTACAGATGAGCTTTCGGAGAATTACGGTGTTCGTAATATGTCGATATATTATTCATCTCAGAGCTATTTTTTGTTTTCAAATTAGTTGTGTAAAAGTACAAATTGTATACAAACAGTGAAAACTAGATGTTAAACATTTTTCTCGCTAAATAAAGATATACTACTTTTTCAAATGTTGTCGTATCATTTTTTGTAATCACTAGAGATTTAAAATGTTATGTGCACTTTAATAAGCTCTTTTGTGAAGCAAAACTTTATTTAAAATAAGTATATTTTTGTAAATATATTGTGAAAACATTAAGCACAAATTTGATAGCTTATTAACAATTGTTTTTTATAGATAAACTTAGATGTAAGAGAGGCTATAATTGAAAAAATCTCCAAAGTGGTTAAATAATAAATGCGAAAGAATTTGTTTTTGCTAAAGGTTTTATGAGTTTATTTCCAATACATCTAAGTAGTATGGATTTCATGTTTGGCTTTTTAACGTTTCTTGTGATTTATTTTAGGCAAGGTACGAAAATTCTAGGTTTATTACCATTATTTAATTCATATTTGTACACACCATGCTAGCTGTTCAGATCTTATGTCTGTTTGTATTTATCTGTACGTACTTAAGTAATCACAGTTGCTTCTAACGCATAAAATGAATATAGCTATGTCTTAATTGTGTCTGTTCTCATTCTTTAACTATTATAAAAACATATCTTTCTTTTAAATCTAAACATACATATTTACTTTCTGTTGTAGGTTTTAGTTTAATACTGTTATTTAAGACGAGAAAAATATTTCTTATCGCAAGCATTATCACCTGTCTTCTTATGAAAACTACTTGTCACTTTGTTTTTCAATCACTTTTTTTTTCAAAGAAATAAACGATAGAGTACTTTTGCTTCATTCTTCTTTTGAAAATTGAATAAGTATTAAATTATTTGATATATGACATAAATTATATCTCAAATGGTTATAAATTCATTACAAGCCAGCAATTTCCCTCTTTCAAATGACATCTATTTAAATATTTCAAACCTTAAGTAAGATTAACTATTTTTTTAACATTTGAAAGTTCCAAAAGTTTAATGATTTTTTTACAGAGCTAATTGTATAATGATTCTCCATATACTTTATAAATGTCCTGTGTATATTTATACAGTTAACAACCGGGTGTTTACTCATCCAATGTACTTATTTTGGAAAGCTCTACAAAAAGGAGGCAGTTTTTTTCGCTCACCCTTAAGACTATCGTGATGGATCGATCCAACAAAATAAATGGCAGTGTGTCTTTAATACTGCCTCCAAAGAAGGCTATAACGCGATGTAAACTCCGCCCTTTGAATACAAATCAAGGAGTAAAAAAAGTAGGACCTAAAATCAGTAGCGGGCACAAAATAGAATAGGTTAAATATTGGTTAAATATAATAGATTATATTGAATAGGTAATATTTAATCCATCTTAATCAAATAAAGGTCATAAGCAGAATCTCATATATCTGTAAAGCACGATAGTTTTTCCGGTTTTTAAATACTTAAACAAATATGAACCAGTAATAATTCTGATCAACATCTTTTAGATAGTTACGGATGCACGGTCAAATGAAAAGAAATCGTTTTAAAATATGTTGACTTGATTTGTTTGAAAATATTTGTTTTTATACACCAAAACATATCTCTTATATATAAAGAAGATTAAGTGATAATTCTTCGCGGTAAAAAATTGATAAATAACTTTCTTTCTAGAACATTATGATAAATAAGGCTAAAAGTTTATTGATTGAATTGGCATTCACTTGGTAGAACTCCATTATAACACGATGAAAAAAAAGCAATGTATTTTAGTTCTACAAAATTATTTTTACAAATATAGTCGATAGCTATTTCGGCTCACGCCATCGTCAGAACTATGCTTAAACTAACATTCGCTTATCTAGATAATCCAATCATATCTACCGATATGACCAATTTTTTTGTCAAGAGCTGTTTTGAGTTAGCTGGAATGGATGAAACAAATCATTATGATTCATTTAATTTTACAATGGAAACTGTTTTTTAATGTAAAAATATATAAACAAAATCATAAAAGCTGACGAATCAATTTAAATTAAAAATGTTACAGCACTGTCACTGTTACGGAATGGTGTAAATAAAAATCTGTTTTTTTTAGTGATTAAATCCTCATGATGGTAAAAAAACATTACTTTGTCACTGAAAGTACTTTATCATATAATTAATTGATTCCGGATAAAATCTCGGCATTTTTGTTTTTCGCTTTATTTAAATACGATAGTAAGCTTTTACAGCCGTTCCAATCGGCATCAATCGCAATAATTGAATTGTTCGAAAAACTCACACATTGAAAAATATTTATTTTATTTTTTCTTTTGAGTTTTTTGAATATATTCTCGTTCTCTGCTACCGTTGATTATCAAACACTATTTTCTTTCATAATTGAATACTATTGATTTTTTTCAAAATACTTACATTTTAATATCAATACTACAATATTTGAATTGCTTTGAGAATAATTACCTTTTTTTATTATTTTAAATAATAAAAACACTGTTTCGTACTATTTTAGTATAAAGTTATATATTTAAAATATCATATTTTACCACCAATAAGTGGCAGTTAACACCTTAAGAATGAAAAATTGTACTTGTACAAAAAAAAAACACACACACACCCAAATTCTCAATTGATACATAGAAAAATCCACTTTTGATTTAAGCAATCGAAGATTTTTAAATTAAAAATAATTTATTACTTTTACTGTTATTTATCATTGCTTAAAAATATTAATATATTTAGTGTGTCTTTTCTAAGATTGAATCATACATATTGCAAAGTAGATCTGTGATGGACTGAACAAAATAACAGAATGCTTAGTATTATTTTATTTTCACAGTTTTATATTTTGATATCATGACAAGCTTGCATTTTCATGAACATTTTGAAATTATTAATTAAGTGCTTAATGAATTTGAATTGTCGAAGATTTGTTCATTTCTATCATTTTTGTCACTCTTGACCCAGATTTAAAAAAATTAACAACTGACACACAGTAGACGGTTTGTATTATATACAAGTGAAATTAGACAGAAAAAATATAGACTATTACGCAAAGAGCTTTATACATATCTCAAATATTTTAGTAACTATTCTGCCCTAAATTAACCAAATGGTTGACTTATCATTACTGATCATATCAAGCACACAAAACACAGTCTAACACGGGCCACATATCGTTACTTGGAACACGTTATCAATCAAGAAAAGTATTTTTTGCTATTGCATATCTCTCAGAAATCCGTTTTTTAAGAACAACCGTTCTTAAAGAAACTTGGCAATTCGTATTTTTTCACTTAAAAAATAACATATTAATATGTTTTTTATTTGTTTTATGGTTATGGTGCAAATAAAACATGATTTATATTTTTAAATATTTAAGATATTACGTTTGTTAATTGAATTGGCATTTACTTGTTAGGACCCTATTATAACACGGTGAAAAAACAGCAATGTATTTTAGTTCTACAAAATTTTAAAGATATAATTTAAAGCTATTTCGGCTCACGCCATCGTCAGAACTATAGTTGCTTTTTTTTACCGTGTTTACTTCAAAGTGTAGATCTTTGTGGATTACTCAGCCTTACTGCGACTTAAGTCTGCTGGCAAGGACAGAAAAATAATACAACAAAAAATCGATTCATAAGAAATGAAGGAGACTTAATGAATAGCTCTGATGCTAACGCGTCATAGATTTTATCGTTCTGTCAATTTGATACAAAAAATACATATCCCTACTTTGTTTGCATAAGCATACGATGTTCGTTTCTTTTACGAATCACCATTATCATCAAATCATAGACAACAAATGCTGACGTACGAATTCAAAGCATTTTTAGTAAGTGGTGTGTTCGTTTCTAAGATGAAAGTGTAAGATAAACAATTACTGGGCGCAAATTTTCGGTCCAAGTTACGAATGTGTTGTTAGTTAGTAATCTGATACAAAAAACCCAATATATAGATTCAATCATCTTGAATTCTACATTCCTTGTAGATGTACATTGAAGTTTTTGAAATTCCTTTGTATTTTTTACAAACAGTTTTCCAATAAATGTTTGGCGGTTTCGATGACTTTATAAAATAATGTATACTGGTAAGTCAAAAATATTTTTTTTCAATTGTTGCATAATCGAGTATAACACATTTTTTCTGTCTTGACACAAGAACAAGAATCGTTGCCTAAATCTTATATTACATTGATAATTGAGTGTCATTCATTCTTACCAATCAATTTATTAGTTCATCATGTTAAACATTATAGCGAGATAGCTAAGTGAGAAAAAGGAAAATTAAAGTCATCCTTCATATTTGATTGCATCAGCTGTTACTTGGTAGAACTCCATTATAGCACGGTGAAAAAAAAATTATGTATTTTAGTTCTAAAAAATTTATTAGATATATATTATAGTTTATGGTTATTTCGGCTTACCCTTCATCAGATTATGTTTAAACGTACATTTATATACATATATATATAGCGGTGTAGAAAAGGTATATAATGCATTTTCTCTTCTGTTTTCTAGCTTCATATTGTGCTAATAAATACTTATATGCGGCATGGCGAAAGCCGAAATAGCTATCAATTATATATCTTATATTTTTGTTAGAACTAAAATACATCGCTAGTTTTTTACCTTTTTATCATTAATATTACTAATTAGTTATGGGTGGGTATTATTTATTAAATAAAATAGAATACAGATGAAAAAAAAATCAGTAATTTATTGGGAGAATTTACTAATAAAAATGCAGCTATTGTAAACAAGTTGACCTCTTGCTAAAGATGGCATAAATTTAGTGTGCTTTATGTATTAATGTACCGAATATGTCCCAAGACGGTGTCTTGATGTATTTTAAAATATGTTTTGCTAAACTTTTCGTTACCATCATATCTTAGGGGATAAAATTAATGTTTTGTCAGCATAATTCGTTTCTAAGTACGATCTGTATCAAGAATGCTAATTTTTGGCTGAAGACGTCGTAAAGATCTTTATTGTAGGTCGTTTTATGGGCAGTAAATCTATGAAAAGTCTGTATCAAAATATTTACATGAATAAAAAACACAGCGGAAGAACTTTTTTATTTCCCGATCCGGAAATTTGTTAAACTTTTATGGCATGATTTTTTTAGGGCGTGTGAAGAAAAACTTAAATTCATAATTTTACGAAAAAATTGTTTGGTAAAATTAATGCTGGGTTTTCGTTTTGTTATTCAAGTCTTAATTTTGCATGATACTTTTTTCTTTGCACAATTTTCTTTTTTTTTATCAAAAACTTTTTAAGTCTCAAAACGACAAAACAACCTTTTGTATTTTAAATAAACAATCAACTGCTTGTATAATTTAAATATATCGCTCAATATACACTTGTAAAATAACAATTAATAATCCATCTATAATCAAAAACAAAATAATTTATCATGGAGAGAAACTATTTTTTTGAAAGTCAACAAAGTTTAATTACTACATGCTAGAAATTTTAAATAAAAAATTCTTAAGTATCAATCAAAATTAATATGGCGGTGATATTTTTAAACTAATAAAAAGATGTGTTTTTTTCTAAATATACTTAATAATCAAAATTATAAGAAAACTGACTTCCAATGAAAGATATATCATATGAATCGACCGCTTCACTTCATTGTGTACCTACCGCTCCCATTAAGTGACTTTAGTATGCAATAATAGTTTCCTTAACCAAATGAATATTTTCATCACACTATCTAGACAGAAAATGAAAACAAAAGTGGAAAATTAATCAATTTTTTAATGTTATCTTCGATATTATGTTACGTCTGATTTATACAATACTACATTCATTTAAAATAGTTATTGTCTAGAAGTTTCAGAGTCCTTTATATTGAGATATACCGGTGAATATATATCATTAAAAATGACGATAACACTTTATTTTGGATTTTGACAGATTTAGCTCAAATAAGTGTATACGTCAAGTGACGAATTAATTGATAAATAAAAATATATATTAATGAACTGTTTGACAATGTTCCTTGAGATCTAATTGATGAGCAAAAATAATTAATATATATTATTATATAGTAATAAAAAAAAACACATATGCTCAAGGGCAAAATAAAAACGTATAATAATTGTTATGAAAAATTTCTGGATAAAACTGTACAACTACTAGAACATTTTACTATTAAGCAACAAAGATGAATATATAGATAACGTATTACTTTCATCGTAATTTTGTCATATTACTTTTTTCTTTTACAAATAGTATTTTTTAATATCAATATTTATTAGACAAAAAATAGTCGAAAAAGGGTTCGATTTATTTCTCATCTGCCATATATCTTTTCTATCTAGATACTTTCCTGATCGTATATTGATACCCACTCCAAAAGAACACTCTGCTTTGCAAAAGTTTCTTGTTGATAATAAGTTCTTTTACATAATGACACTCCATATATATTATGTTCAACATATAAGCTGTCATCCCTATGGAGAAAATACTATTGCTTATTAATAAATCTTACAACATGCCGAAAAGTATATGTTACTAATTTTTGTAAGCGCTGTCTAGAGACAAAGATAACTTTTAGATGAAAGTTCTTATTTTATAGATACTTTCCAATATAATATTCAGAAAAACATTAATATGTACGCAATTATTGTATTCAAATGATATTCGTTTGTTTTACATTAAAAAAAAACTTTGTCATAATTTAAACTGTTGAAACATTGTTAGCTTCCATCTATTTTTACACAAATGACTCAGGATTCGCCTTTCAAAATCTTTATGCAGATAAGGAGCGGTAATGATTTTTTACATTTTTACATTACTCATAAAAAACACAAATAAACGGTGACTTAATTTAATGATTTTCACTGAATGTGCTTGACGAATTTTCAGTATTAAATTTGAATTTTAATTTTAGCTCTGTTGTATTTGTGTGATTGAATACCTAAAGATGCCGAAAGGCGAAACCTGGGCCGTAAGTGAAAAAACATGAAAAATCGTAAAAGTTTCAACAATTCAAATTTGACATTGAAATTCCATCAAGCAACTTCAGTCTAAATAATAAAAGATACCTCATATTTTTGATACCAGTAATAACAATATTTAGTAATCTGAGCTTTGATTTCTAAATATGCATGAACACCTTGTATATTAAAAAAAGGAATTGAAAGATACAAGTAATATAAAAAAACCATTTTCTTGTATAAATAAATTAATTTAAAAAAAAAATTACTAATCATAAAGTGGTAAAACTTTATCAACATTCCAACAACCAAATAAAAAAATAGTTAATCATTTGAGAAAAAATATGTTGTTGCTTTAATATGTACATTTTAGTACTCATTAAAAAAACTGAATAGCACTTAGTGAAAAGACTATTTTATTCGTTTTCACAGTGGTTGATACTATAATATCAACAATATTATGTTCCAGATTTCCTTTTTCCCAAATAAATATTTCAGCTCTGATTGAAACAATAATGCAAACAGTAATTTTATATAAAAAAACATAATAAAAAAAAAAGTTTTGCTTGCAAAATATTATATCCACAACTCTTTTTTGCAACACGAAGAAAATACAATGAATTATAAATCTGCTAAAATTAAGTACACGATGCTTACAAAATCTATCGAGAATTGGTTTTATTTTATATGAAAAATTATTTCAAATGAAATAATGTAACTAGAAAAGAAAAAGCAAGTAGGAAATTGGTATTACGTTATCGGTATTTTTGATTTTATTAACTGACTTTATTATGAATCTTTGAAATAAAATTAATTTTAAAATACCGTTAAAAGCTTAATTTGTAGTTAATTTACAAGCTACTTGCTACATACTTGACGCGTGTTTGTTAAAATTGAATGTGTTTTCGTAATTTTATATTTGATATATTTTATTTTCACAATTAAAAAATATTATTAAGTTTGTTAATCAACTGATGAGTTAAATATTTTCGACACAGTCACGCGATATCATTTAATTTCTTTAAATTATCCATTTACTCTCCAATTAAAATTAATTTAGTCTATAAAAATAAAATAAAAAATCGGCGAACCTACATGTATATTTTAATTATCGCCATATCAAGATAGTAAAGCAACAATATAAAAATATCATCTAAATACTTTCGAAACACCATGTCAAATATGCTCCGTTCTTTAAGTATCAAGAAAAAGTTCTTTATAAAAGGGAAATGAAATGGTTTATTTTGTTTACTCTATGCAATTGAAACAAATGAGCGTAAATCATTATTTAAAATGGAAAACACTAAAGTTGTATCAGAAAAAAAGCATTTACCAAAATTTGACGAATTGTTTCAAGTGATAGACTTTACATTTACGGCTATCGGACAAGCAGATATTTACAGAAGGAACAAAAGACATAGTGCGTTTTATGAATCAATGCAGAAAATTCTTTACTGGTTTGGATTCATTAATCTGTGTTATTTGATTATAGGTTTGTCACTTCTGTATTTGTAAATTTAATTAAGATTAATAAAGTAATCCGTTTATTATATTAACGTTAGTTTTTAAACACAGTTTATTATAAAACTTTATTCATTTTCGAAATATAATTTTCCACTTATTTCAACATTATAAATCATAATTTGTAGGCACATTACTTTCTGACTATTTTTATTTACAATCGAAGTCAATATGGTCTTAAATACCCTTTCCGTTTATACTCGGAAGATATCATTAACGAATATTTAATTTTTTTTCAACACTTAATATTTTTTCAGTGAATTTTGAAGAAAGGGTCCTGGATTGAGATGTATCTTAAAAAATATCTTCTTTATTAGAAATCATTTGAGTTCAAACAGTAAATTGTCCAAAATTTTTGATATAGTAGTGGCAATGTATTTTAGTTCTACAAAATTAAGAACTAAAATATATTGCCAATTTTTTTTTTCACCGTGTTATAATGGAGTTCTACCAAGTGAATACCAATTCAATCAATACATCAATTAATGTATTTTCAGTCTTAAAATAAAATTTCAATAAAAGCTTTCATTTCAAGCCATCATTACTTAATTTACAATTCACGTTCGCTTAAATAGCGAGGCGCAATTTCATTCCTTTAAAAAATGCACGACAAATTTTTTTATTAGTCTTTTTTAAAGGTGCTTTAAAACAAATGACAATTCAAGTTATTCAATAGAAAATAAAATATGTTTCAAAGGCACATAATCATCGAGATACTTTCTTCCAGGTGAAACTTGGTACGGCATAAACGTGTTAAACAGCGCCTCAATTGCCAATTTTTTGATCTTCACTGAACTATCGCCATGCATAATACTAAGTATCTTCTGTTTGACAAAAACTTTACAAATGGACATTAAGCGGAAGCAAGTAAATGAAATATTTGAAGAGTTGGAAAGGATGTGGCCCGAGGATAATCCGCAGTACAGGGAAATTGTTTACCAATGTATGGTGCCCACGAGAAAGTTTCTTTTTCTCTATACAGTAACAACCAATGTTGTATCGACCGTTTTTAACTGTTTGCCATTTTTAACGATGTTTATAAATTATCTCAGCGGAGAAAACGTTCAGTTGTTGATTCCATATTTTATTGTTTATCCATTTGATTGGACAAAAAATATACCTGTGTATATGGTGACATATTTTACAAATGCGCATGGAGGTTAGTATAGATTTTATTTTTTTTATGTCGTTGATCTTAAATAAAAAAAAAACAAATGTAATGATTGCATTCAGTATTCATTTACAGGAGATCCTGAAACGATTTTGGACTAATATTAGCACATTTATACATAGAAAAAATGTGTGCATATGCATAAGTGTTTCAGTAAAACAGTTTAATCCTTTAGTTACTCAAACAGTTGCTTTAATTGCACTTTTTTAAATAAATACGCATTTTTTAGTACTTATTTCCACAATATATTTTATGATAAAGATCGATTTTGTTCATGGCAAACAATTATTATTCAAACATAACGTAAATATATATATATATATTCATATATATAAAAATGAATGTATGTCTGTCGGTCTGTCCTTTATAAACTGCTACACCATTAATCCAATGGCGATAAAACTTTGTCGAATTATTGCTTAGACTACCGGGCAAAAGATAGGATACTCAGAATTCGATTTGATTACAAAAATTAATTGAATATTTACGAAAAACATGTTTTCATACAAGACTATTGTAATACAGAATGGCCATTTATGACACATTGTATCCATAGCAACGCCGAAAACAAGAACGACGCAAATCTGTCACATTCACTCATCTGTAGGTACTTACGTAAGGTACTGAATATTTTGAAACAAAGCTCGATTTTCGAAAAAGTATTTCAATGTTCTATTTTTTACCGACTTTTTTGTTTTGGTTTTATGTCGCATGACAGAACAAGTTGAAATAAATATTACGTATAAATCGTGTGTGATATAGAAAGAATTTATTCAATATATCAATTTTTTTTTTATTTTTCAAAAGTGAATTTCAAAACGTAACATTCACTGTGAAATCAATTATGCCACCCAAACGAAAAGGAATAGGTCAGAGTACAACTCAAGCACGAAAGAAAAGGGTGAAACAATGAAGTTGATAATCGTTGGATTCACAGCTTCTCTCAAAAACGTTCTCAAAAAAAAAAATTCAGTGAAATCCATCAAATACATTTGTAAATATGTCAACAAAGGAAACGATATGGCAGTTTTTGGAGTGGGAAATTCAACTGCATCGTGGGACGCTACATTAGTAGCAATGAAGCAATATGGCGCATTTTATCATTTCCAATTCATGAACGGCATTCACCGGTTACTCATTTGGCAGTTCACCTTGAAAATGGACAGCGAGTGTACTTTCACAACAGAAAATGCACGTGTAAGAGCATTGTCACCACAGCCAACAACGTTAACTGCATTTTTCTTATTGTGTAGGGATGATATGTTTGCAAAGACGCTATCTTACTCTAAAGTGCCAAGATTCTACAGATGGAATGCATAACACAAAAATTCATCGTCGCAAACAAGGAAAGCAGTTGAAGGACATTACAATGTATATATAACCGACGCATTAGGCCGTCTGTACACTGTTCAACCAAATAATGCAGAATGCGTTTACTTGCGATTACTGTTAATAAACATACGTGGACCGACATCCTTCCAAGAATTGAGAACAGTAAACGGTCGAATATGTTTCATTTATCTAGATAGGAAAACAAAAAAACATTGTTTATCCAAAAGCACTCCAATAAATAAAAACACATACGGCCGCCAATATCAATTTTCGGTAAGAAAAACATAACCTAAGCTTATCGTTTCTAATTGGCTCCGGCCTCGCCTCAAGTCTGACTTATCCAATCGGAAGGCGAGAGGCTCCCGACGAGGCGATTCCATAAAGTCGCGGTTTCTTTCTTTTGAGTGGCATTGCAATGCATGCAGGGTACACGCTAGTATTAAACAAATCTTAATCATCAGTTGACAATGCTTTCGATGAACAAAACCGGTCCTGAATAAAAATATTTGATTTGATTTTTTTAAGCTGATTTTCTTTTAATAAGTGCAAAGTAATATCACTTTTGGATTATTTGGCATCGAATAAAGTCATTTTTATAAAATTAAAATCATATAGATCTTAGTAGGAACAGATACAGTAAATCACTGATCCCAAAATCGAAAGCCTCTTACCGTCAAATTGGACGTTTGAAGGCTTGCCAATCTTTGATGGTCGATAATAAAACTATGTAATGTTAAATTGCTAGATATGTGCTTCATTTTAAAATACAACATTGACTATACTTTTTGTTGATGAAGTCAAAATGAGAGACGACTCTTGTAAGAAGAAATAAATTTGTAGCTCGTTTAACTATTTATCATCATGCTTTGCCGGAGCTCTACCAATTAGATGCCAATTCAAATTATAAAACAAAAAGTTGTAGTAAAAAATTATTTGTACAAAAGATTTTTTTCCTTATGAGGGCATTTATTTCATATTTTCACGGGTAATCTTTTTAGACCAAAATAAAACCAGAAATTACCTGTCTCATACAGAAAATAAAATTACATAATAGGGTTGTATAGACAGTTTATTTTAATGGACGCATTTGATAAATCGAGAGAGCGCTGCTAAAAACCGATCATTGAAAAATGCAAGTTTGCAATTATTCATACATTTAAAGCACTTTGGGACTTCAACTTAATGATTCCAAGGTCTTTTGCATTTTTTACTATATAACATGTTTGTACTTTTTCAACAAATAAATTGTATAAATAAAAAACGAAAAGAGAATATTTTTAAAATTCAGGGTTTACCTGGGGTTAGGCGAGAAATGATTTAATTGTCTGATTGAAATTCTCCATAGGCTCATACACAACGGCTGGTGTTTCAAGTGTCGACTGCTTTTTTTGCACACTAATGGCTCATCTGTGTATGCATTTTCAAATATTATGTGTTGAGATTGAGAAACTAGCAGATCAAAATGAAGATTTGAATGAGAAAGAACGAGTTGAAGACGAAAGAAGACGATTGCAAAGCGTTGTACTCTATCATCAACAAATCATACGGTAACGATTATAAAACTACTAGACACATACATGTATGAATGCTAAGGTGACTTCGCATTCACGATGTGCAGGTGGAGCGTGTTCGTGTGCTGAATATGTTTCTTTTGAATTGTTAATTTTGTGAAAATATGATAAGATGAAAAATATGTCTTAAAAAATTTTGAAGAATATTACTAAAACTGTAAATTTAACAACAATATTATAACTTTATAAAAGTCTGACAAGCTTATCAAAATTATTTGAAGAGGTACACTTTTATGAGTTGCACGTCTATTGGAATTATAAACTATAATATTATATCGGTAACCCATCTTCAACGCAGAGAAATTTTATGATATTAAAAACAACTATGAGTATAATTAAGCTTACTATAGCATTCTGCCTTTGTATAAAATTTTCCTTTCTACATAATTTTGTTTCGACAAAACGCCAAATTTCAATAATTTTTACAAATTATAAAAACATATTTTGTATACGTGCATTGTTAAAATATTTCTCATAAAAAAAAAAATAACACGAGGACTTGTTAACAAACCAAAAAGCAAGTGATTTAATTTATTTAAATTACAAAAAAAATATTTATTGATTTAGAGCTATTCACAAAATTCAAAAAGCTTTACCTCAAATTTTTATATAATTTGGTTATAAACTCTATGCTATATGGGCGTTGATCGTAGAGTAATACATATTTTAATGTACAAATTTCATAGTTTATATTTTAAAAGAAACCATTTACAATATAACTTTAAAAACCAAAAAAAAAAAAACAAACAAAATTTTTGTGTATTACTTGTAGACTGGTGCAAGAAGTAGAAGACATTTTCAGTTTTGTACTTTTCCTCAACACCGTCATCAGCTCTTTTGCGATATGCATTCTTACTTTTGCTATTACAGTAAGTATATTTTTTTTTATTTTTTATATTTATTGCGTTGGGAAATGTTAAATGTGTGAAATTATATTTTCACCTAAATCATTTTTTTATTAACACATGAAAACAGTTTATATCAATACGCTCTGTAAATCAACTTTATTTCTTTGTCAAATCCATGTATTGTATTGAATTTGAATTGTTGTATTTTTGTGAGATTCCATATGTTTTGTAGCTATGGACCTAGATTTGTCTTTTGATGAATTCAGGCATTCTAACACACGGATGCAACAGCACTGACCGTAGAATAAATGATATATTAGATGTTTTTGAAAATACATTTAACGATATTTGACACTTAATGCCATTAAGTATACTATAAACAAAATAAGTAAATATTTCACAAAAACTTATTACATTTATATATTCACAAAATTTGAGAATTCGAAAGACCCTTTACGCTTAAAAATAATTAAAGAGATTTTCTGGTTACAGATTTCACCGTTTTCAAGATTGATAATATACTTCTTATTTCTCTCATCTTATATCATACAAATTCTTATGGTATCATGGTACGGAGATAATCTCATGACTGACGTAAGTGTTTTTTATTAATAATTTGTTAAGAACCGTAGAAAATAAAGCCCTCTACACACCAATATTTTTTGCGCCTAGCATAGCATACCGATTGAGGAGCACTACTTTAAATGACTAAAAATTTACCCAAGAAAATGGTGGATTTTTTCAAATAATGTAGTCAAATATATCTGCAGTAACTTACGCCTATCATCAACGATAGTACAATAAATAATACAACAAATAACTCTACTTATTAAAAATGACTTAATAGTAGTAGACTTGATGAGTTCTGATGCTAACGAGTCGATATAGTCTAGTATAATTATTTTTTTCATCGTCTTTTTATGTATTTAAGGTTGTTATATTGTCATAAAATATCTGAAGAAATATTAATTTTGTGCTTTTTTTATTTCGTATAAAATTTTGTAAGAGTGTAAAATTTTTTATTAGGACCCAAAGGGAAATTTTTAATGTCGATAAATTCATAAGCGTGATAAAGTATTTGATGAAAAAAAGTTTTTATTTATTTAGGATCAAATTATTTCTACTAGTTAGAGTATAAATCTAATTATTCTTAATAATATATAGTATAAACTAAAATAATTGTGAGTTAAATTATCCCTATGTTAAAGTTTTGTAAATGGTTGGAAAAATAAATATATTTAAAAGTGACATTGTAGCCTTTTGTAAAAATAATATGGTCTTAAGACTTAAATGAGTTTAAAAATCCCCAGACAGCTTTCTAAAATGAGATTTCTTCACAAGTCTTGTTGTTATCCGATTCGCGTTGTTTTTTAGCAGAGTTTAATTCAGGATAAACTTTACACCAAATTTTACTGAAAGTTTTCTTGTTCTCTAATAAATTAAAGCATATATCGATTATCAACTATATAAATAACAATTTCACATTTTTTAAGTTTCAAGAAAACTTTTTTAAATTTGACATTTAATATTCAATAAATTAATCATATTTATTTTCATGACATTACAAAAGCACTTGCCCAAAAAATGATTCATTTATTATTTTTTATGAAGATTTCTTAAGCGGAAATCATTTTTTTTTAACAATAAATAAAACATGTAGAGAAGTATCAAATTTTACTGGTTCAAATTCCTTACTCTTCCATGTTTTTTTATTAATTACGAATCTGGTTTTGTCTTTCTTCATCATCGAGCGTTTTCCCAAGCGGATGCAATTGAATTGACATTCAATAAACAGACGGTAAATAGAAAAAATAGACCCTCACTTAATCATTAATATTAAGGTTTCCGAATAAAATGTTTTCCAGTGTAATTAAATCTTTCATTTTACACTGTGACAACACAAAGAAAACCTTAAATATGTTTTCTTGAAGAACGTCTCTCTTTTATAAATTAAATAAATGTTTATATGAATACGCCATCACAATTATAATAATGCGATAGCTAATAAATATGTCACAATCAATAAAGTGAGAATTATATTTTGAATTCATGCCAAATAGTTGAAAAAAACAGTATAATATGTACTTGGATTTTTGTTTATTAAACTGTTGATAATATTGATTGAATTGGCATTCACTTGGTAGAACCCCATTATAACACGGTGAAAAAAATAGCAGTGTATTTTAGTTCTACAAAATTATTTTTTTAAATATAATTAATAGCTATTTCGGCTCACGCTATCGTCAGAACTATGCTTAAACGAACATTTGCTTATCTTTATACATATACCTGTGTAGAAAAGGTACATAATACATCTTCTCTCATGACAATAAGTTTACATGTGGCACGGAAATGGTCTATTACGGAAGCAAATCAGAACCCCCCTCCCCCGCGGAGAGGGTTAATTAATAGAGAAGACAATATATTAGTTTGTACGTTAATAATCCTTTGTGATAGTTGATGTCTATTGATTTCCAGCTGTTCCAAAACTAAAAAGATGCAAACACTTAGGCGCTGAGTTTGAATTAATACTATGTGATTCTTTGAATATGAGCTTCTGTATTTTAATCATGTTAGAAAAGTATATAATTATATAAAAAAAACACCAAATATAATAGGTCCAGTCTTTGTTAATTAACGCTTTATAAGGTTAAATATTTCAACAACCAATACGTCAGATATTTTGAAAATTATAAGATCAAACAGTAAAATGTTTTTTTTATAAATACCACATTTTTCTTCGTAAATCAGCTATGTGTATTCAGCCATTTGTCGTTAACCAAAATCATTGAAAATATGTCTTTTAACAATTCCAAGACAAATAACCGTATATTTTTCTGAAAATTTTCATTTCATAATAATGGTAAAATTCTAAATGCGTTACTGCTTTAAAGATTCACAGCCCTAAAAGCTCTTGCGGAGAAACCACCATTTAGTTTAGCGACGATTTTATTGCATTTTCGTTCAACGTTTAGAGCTTTCAATACTGAAAAGCTGCAGCGGTGAATGAAGTGATCGCTATCTATATATTTTAAGTACATTAAATGTATATACAATTTAAAACAGGTGTACAGAGAGAAACTTAATTTATATTCTCAACTATCAAAAGGAATTGATAATCATTAAAATAAATACATTAAACATAAGGTTATGAAAATTTTTTAGGTACCTATAATAATTGATCATTTCTTCTAAAATTGAACTTACTTTTAATCACAATTTTTTTAATTTGGTGTCATTAAAAATCCATAAAAATTTTAAGTTCTTTTTTTTACTATCACTTCTTATTGTGGTGTGCATGTAGGTACGTGTATTTGCAAAAACCATACCAAACCAATTTAAAAGCTTAAGACAAATGAAGTTACAAGAATGTCGGTCATATTACAGGAAACCTTTTGTAGAAAAGCGAGCTATCACATGGTTGACTTAACTTACATGGTGGTAAAATTTCTATTCTTTATGAGATATTTTTTGAATTTTTTCAGTGCTTAAAACATTAATCTTGTACCGATATATATATCATTAGTATTGCAAATACTTTATTTTATCTAATATCTTAAGCGTGTTATATTTTATAATGTTTAGATACAAAAGATAAATTTATTATTTATTATTTTGATCCCGGAAATAATTTTTGATTGGAGTATACTTAGTAATTTTAATATTTAAAGCAGTGGTTTTTTCTAAATTCTCGGAAGCAAGGTACTGCGTGAAGCTTTACTTCATTATTATAAAATATAAATATAGTCAGAGTCTGTTACACTCAACTTTAATAAATTTTTCATTGATTGAATGTCAAACAGAGGCACTGATCTCAATACGATGTTATTTAATTAAAAAAAAACAATCATTACCCTAAAAATAGTAAGTTTTAATTTTATTTTAAAATAAAACTTGGTGATATTTATGACAGCAATTCGTGGCAAAATACTTATAGTTTGTGTGATTATTCAATATAACGAAAGAACATAATTTCTATCGAATCAGTAGATAAATAAAAAGAAATATAATTCTTAGACACACACTTATTTTTTTAAATCGTTTATTAAATGAACGATAAAAACTAATTGCCGACGTCAATTTGAATGGATGCATTTTTTTCATTAAACGTTATGAAACGTCAAAAGGCAAGATTGGGGGGCCTAAGGCATATAATGTATATGTATAACGTATAAATATGACAGAAGATGTTTGATGGAATTTCATTATTAAATTTGAATTGAAACTTTGTATGTTTCCATACGTTTTACCACTAACAACCTGAGTTTTCTTCAGGCATTATATCTAATTGTCTATTTTGCTGCATCCGTGTAATAGAATGACAAAAAATGGCCAAAGGTCATTAGTGACAAAGCATGTGGAGTCATACAAAGTTTTAAAAATTTATATTTGGTATAAATATGTATAGAATATATTATAATTCAATCCCTATTTTTTGGAACTCTTTCTTCATTTTTACATTGGAATAACGTTTTTGTGTTATTACTCAGCTAAAATTGCCGTAATAAATTGATAACCCCGGCACCTGTTAAATGTTCCTTTTACATATTCCATCGACGAACTAAAGTGCTACCATGTACTGCGTTCGAACCAAACCAGTCTGAAACGCGTATATCTAAAACTAATACAAAAAAATAGTTTTCAAATTAAATTGCTCCCTGAGGGGAAATAATTTTGCAGAGAGGTTTATTCTACAAAACTCGATAGTATATTGCAGAACAGAATACTGCATTGATTTTACCATAAAAATGCTTCCACAAAATTGTGAATTAAACCCGTGTTGAGTTCTTTGAACCCAATAATTTTGTTATTTATTGAGGCGGTTGGAAATTCTTGAAATTGAGCAAACTATCAATTGAAAAAATGAGAAATTTTTCATAATTGTATTTTAATTCTTCAGTCACGGTAAATAATATACAATATATAAAAACACTTGATCTTTGTTACTAAAATTAAAAATAAGGCTTAAATATTTATAATATATAAGCTTATTGCTTCACTGTCACTGTAATTATTTTGTCATAAATAAGGTTTACTTTATATTTCGTCAGTTCTGTTGCATTATTGTGATAGAATGCCTGAAAATGCCGAAAGGCGAAACCCGGGTCGTTAGTGACAAAACATGTGGAATCGTACAAAGTTTTAACAATTCAAATTTTATTTTGAAATTCCACCAAGCACCATCAGTCGATATTATAAATTACTTTATATTTATGTAAATCGCTATGAAAAAACCGATGCGTTATTTTGCTAATGACGGAGTTCCAAAATAAACACGGTGAAAAAAATAGCAATGTATTTTAGTTCTACAAAATTTATTTTAAAAAATATAGTTGATAGCTATTTCGGCTCACGCCATCGTCGGAACTATCCAGTTTTTTTTTTTAATAATTTTGTAGAACTAAAATACATTGCTATTTTTTTCACCGTGTTAAAATGGAGTTCTACCAAGTGAATGCTAATTCAATCAATAAATTCCAAAATAAAGTTAAAAAATGCAATGGAATATAAGTGGTGTAATGTTTTTTTTTTTTTGTTATTTGTAATTATAATGCTTTTCTGAATTTTTTGTTGCAACTGTTTCTGCAAACGTATCTAATTAATTTATTTGATAACTTCTAGAGTGAATCGGTTAAAACTGCAGCGTACAAAAGCAAATGGCCTGATGCTACCCCTAATCAACGTAAAGGTATTTTGATGCTTATGGTAAGGGGATGCTTTCCTGAAAGCATTAATACCATGGGATTTACGAAACTATCACGTGTTACGTTTTCATCGGTAATTATTTTATATTATAGTTGAAAATATGTACACTTACATGTTCGTGCTTTAAGAAAATTTGATATCGAATTCGAATTGTTGAAGTTTTTTATTTATTTACATGTTTTGTTTCTCAAAACCCAGGTTTCGCCGATTTGCACCTTCAGGCATTCAACAATTCAAATTCAATATAGAAGTTTCATAAAACACCCTCATTTGATATTGTAAATACAAAAAGTCGATATCTTCGATTTGCAATTAAACAATAAAGAAATAAAATTTGAATTGTCAAAACTTTGTACGATTCCACATGTTTTGTCACTTACGACCCGGGTTTCGCCTTTCGACATCTTCAGGCATTCTTTCACACGGATGTAGCAGAACCGACGTGTCGTTTCACGAAACCCGGGTCGTTAGTGACAAAACATGTGGAATCGTACAAAGTTTTAGCATTTCAAATTACATCAAGAATCTTCAGTCGATATCATAAATTATAATAAAGAAATTATTTATTATTCATGTTTTCTCTTACAAAGTAAAGTATATTTAATATTTTCAATTTAAAATTAACATTTTTTAAATTACTTAAACATAACAAAAACAAAATATGATTTTGATTAGTAAAATGATTATAACAACGTGTAGTTAAGTCATAGTGAAAAATCTGTTCGAAGAAATATACATTTTAAAGAAGAAATACATTAAATTATAAAAAATATGACGTTGAATAATATAATGGTGAAATTTATCAAATTTCCTCAAGAAGTAACTTAGGAACAAATTTTGTATACGCTCTGTCATTTAGCTTGAATGAAATGAAAATATATCACTGGTGGGTAATTTTGATAAAATTATATATGGTATGGATAATCGAAAAGGTTAAATATTTTCTTTTTCTAATCGCACAATGCTCAATGAAAAAATCTGATTATTTTATATATAAAAAATTTATAACATTTTGATTTGAGGATGAAAAATAACATGAGTTCAATTATATTCATCGAAGATTTTTCGACGTACTTTTTCACATTGTTTCACAAAATTACATGCGTACTGTGATTAACTGGAAAGACACGGTTTTTGATTTTTTAATGATTTTTCGATGTCAGCTTTATTAATATATGAATATTCATTACAATTTTTTTTTAAGAATAGTTTATATATATTATGAAATTTTAAAAAACTCGAAACAACCTAACAGTTCATCCTTGTTGCTTAAATTTTTAATAAGACTAATTTTAAATGCTAAACAAAAAATGGATAAAGATTAATAAACTCGTAATTTTTATTTCATGCGTCGTAGAAAATTTGTGAAAAATTTAGGTTAGAAAAACGCCATTTACTATTCCATTTTTGGTTATGGATATTGAGATGAATTAATAGGTATTATTGTGTTTATAGATTCTTCGAGTGTCTTGGTCATACTTCACACTTATGCGTACTATGTACCAGCAGATAATCAGCAAAAATAACTAACTTCACACACTCTTCACTATAAAATGAGTATATAGAAGAGCTTCATTTCGTGTATTTTGCGGTAGATTTCTGAAATCAATTTTATTAATATGAAGTTAAGATCGATTTTTTTTCTTATCGACACGTTTCTAGATGTGACATTTACTTTGCCATTTTGAGAGGCATCTTTATACCAACTTGTAGTAGTTAGTAATACACGTTTTGCTTTATAGTCTGAAATGTAACACAAAATATTTTTGTTTCCAAAAATTTGTCATATGAAGTTTTCAAACTTTAGTAAAACATCAGATAAGAATTTAAATTTTGATATATTTATAAGAATACATGATGCTTGGGTTAAAAATATTATTTATTTATTAAATGTATTAATCGTGTTTTATTTAATTTCTACCCAATACACTTCGTTAACTTAGTTCTCTTTAAAAATACTTTTCTTTGAGAATGGTGTTGTTTTTATTGAAAAAGTTCGACACATGAAAATACACATACTAAGAAATGAAAATTTGTAGGCATTTTTACATATGTAGAAGTAAGAATTAGCATAAAAATATTGAATAACTGTTGGTATTGTACAATTGAATAATAAATCATCAATATAATTTGTGTCAAAAAAAGCAAAAAAAATCTAATTCAAACACATTTTTTCCAAATTTATTGATACAGTTATGGTAAATATCTGTGCTTAAAACTTTAAATCCTATTTGAAAATGCAGCCTGATAAATGTATCTGATCTGTGTATTTAATACTTGACTATGTTGTGTGATCAAATACATACAGTTTATCACTTTTAAGGTGTTAACTGTCACTTCTTGATGGAAAGGCATTATATTTTAAATAATAAAAACACATTTTTTAGTACTTATTTCCACAATATATTTTTTGATCAGGACCGGTTTCGCTCATCGCGAGCATTATCAACTGATAGAATACAATTTACAAACAAGTCTATTATACAAAACAAAAAATTAAATTTATTTAAAGGTAGCAGGTGTACAAAACCATGGGTTCAAGAACTAGGAAACAATTTACATCAAATCGTACAATATTGATACAAATAAAGTAAATTAGTATAAAAATTAAATGTTCACAATCACTTATTAAGAATTACAATTACAATTATGGTAAATCAATAATCCATTAGAGCTCTAAGCAATCAGTAAGGAAGTAAGGAGTGGGAAATTTTTAATGACGAAAATAACCCACAATCACTACTTAATGGAACAAAATAAATTAATACATGAGAAGTCGATTAAAGATGAATCGATGAGATGGGAAGATATGGTCAGTCAGGGGCGTTCCAATATTTTCTGTAAAAAAATTAAGTAAAAGGAGGCAATATCATTTTTCAAAAAAAAAAAAATATTTATTTGAAATATATATTTATTAATCTAATTTAATGAGTATAACAATGGTGACGACGCAAAAGTAGTTTGTTCATTTATAAGGTTAGAATTAGGCAAAATTTATATCGATTAATTTCAAGGATTTCTTGTTTATCTAATTTCAGTGATTTGTTATTGAAATGCAGGATTTTGTAGTTTATAGTAAAATCACATGAATGTTTATTTTGAAACAAATGGTTTCCAAAAGTAGAAATCTCATCGCCTTTTTTGGCACAAGTTAAATGTTCCTTAAATCTAGTATGAAAGGATCTTCCTGTTTGACCAATATACCTAGCCTCACAGGAATCACATTTTAGAAGATAAATACCACTTTGGCTTAAAATATTAATTTTGTCTTTCGTGTTAACTAACATTCGACTAAGATTATGATTGTTATAAAAAGTTACATTAAAAAGTTTTTTGTCTAACTTCTTGGATATGTTTTCAGAAACTCGGCCTAAATAACTTAGTTTTACCCAACGTTTTTCAACGGAGGGAACATCAATCATCAAGCTCGAGGTTACATTTAATAAAGCTAATTTTTTAGTTTTTTTAAAGACAAGTCGATCAATCAACTTTGCATCGTATCCATTGTTAAGTGCGATCTGTTTAATGGTGTTTAATTCTAAATTGAAATTTGATTCTGTCATAGGAATTGTCAACAAGCGATGAATAAAAGAATGAAAAGTTGACAACTTATGTGAAATGTGGTGTCTAGACGAGCTACTTATGATATTGTCACTAAAAAGATAAATAAAGATAAATTTAAATAAATAAATAAATAAAGATAAAGATAAATTTTATAAACAGTTGGATGGTTTGGCAATGGGTAGTCCATTGTCACCAATTTTAGCTGATTTTTTCATGAATTTGATTGAATCAAAAATTTCAAAATTAGATCTTTTTAAAAATATCATCTATTGGTATAGATATGTAGATGATATTTTAGTACTTTGGGGAGGTACCGAAAGGCAACTGCATACTTTCTTGAATAATATGAATAAGATTCATAGTTCAATTCAATTCACAATGGAATTGGGTATGCATAAAATAAACTTTTTAGATTTAACCGTTGAACTAATTAATAATCGTCATAGTTTCAGTATTTACAGAAAAGAGACTTTTAGTGACAATATCATAAGTAGCTCGTCTAGACACCACATTTCACATAAGTTGTCAACTTTTCATTCCTTTATTCATCGCTTGTTGACAATTCCTATGACAGAATCAAATTTCAATTTAGAATTAAACACCATTAAACAGATCGCACTTAACAATGGATATGATGCAAAGTTGATTGATCGACTTGTCTTTAAAAAAAAAAACTAAAAAATTAGCTTTATTAAATGTAACCTCGAGCTTGATGATTGATGTTCCCTCCGTTGAAAAACGTTGGGTAAAACTAAGTTATTTAGGCCGAGTTTCTGAAAACATATCCAAGAAGTTAGACAAAAAACTTTTTAATGTAACTTTTTATAACAATCATAATCTTAGTCGAAATGTTAGTTAACACGAAAGACAAAATTAATATTTTAAGCCAAAGTGGTATTTATCTTCTAAAATGTGATTCCTGTGAGGCTAGGTATATTGGTCAAACAGGAAGATCCTTTCATACTAGATTTAAGGAACATTTAGCTTGTGCCAAAAAAGGCGATGAGATTTCTACTTTTGGAAACCATTTGTTTCAAAATAAACATTCATGTGATTTTACTATAAACTACAAAATCCTGCATTTCAATAACAAATCACTGAAATTAGATAAACAAGAAATCCTTGAAATTAATCGATATAAATTTTTGCCTAATTCTAACCTTATAAATGAACAAACTACTTTTGCGTCGTCACCATTGTTATACTCATTAAATTAGAGTAATAAATATATATTTCAAATAAATATTATTTTTTTTTTTTTTTTGAAAAATGATATTGCCTCCCTTTACTTAATTTTTTACAGAAAATATTGGAACGCCCCTGACTGACCATATCTTCCCATCTCATCGATTCATCTTTAATCGACTTCTCATGTATTAATTTATTTTGTTCCATTAAGTAGTAAGTGTGGGTTATTTTCGTCATTAAAATTTCCCACTCCTTACTTCCTTATTGATTGTTCAGAGCTCCTAATGGATTATTGATTTACCATAATTGTATTTGTAATTCTTAATAAGTGATTGTGAACATTTAATTTTTATACTAATTTACTTTATTTGTATCAATATTGTATGATTTTATGTAAATCGTTTCCTAGTTCTTGTACCCATGGTTTTGTACACCTGCTACCATTAACTCAAATTAATTTTTTGTTTTGTATAAATAGACTTGTTTGTAAATTGTATTCTATCAGTTGATAATGCTCGCGATGAGCGAAACCGGTCCTGATCAAAAAATATATTGTGGAAATAAGTACTAAAAAATGTGTTTTTATTATTTAAAACATACAGTTTATACAGTAAAATAATATATATAGGAAAATTTTTATTATAACTCTTCTGTCCACCAAAAACATTTAAGCTTATGCTAAGTCATCATATGTATTATATACTTAAAAATGGGCGAAATAGCAAAAACAGCATAAGAAATTTAAATGCAATAACTTCTTTTATATTTTAAAAACAGTATTTTTTTGAATTTCAATCACTATCTTCATTATAAGATAAACATATATATATTTTCTTTCAGTAAATTTATGTTTTTCACGTTCGAATACGTAGGTATACTACACGTTTATGTCCGTCACGTACAAATGCGAGAGAAGGCTTCCCGCAATTTTCCCGATAAGATAAAACTCAATACAAACAACGGTTGCAAGCGATGCTTTTTCTCTTATCTCTCGTATCAATTGATATGTAAATTTGAACTACACAATGTTATTATTGCCTACAATATTTGGTTTCCTCCATTGTAACGTCCATCTTTAATTTCATTCGTTATTCAATATCTTCACATTAAATTATAATTAACAATTTGTTATTTCTTTTGTTTAAAATTTTTTAATTATGTTGTGCGTATTAAATTAAAAAAAAAGTAAGTCAGGACGAGCTGCAGATCCAGCAATAATTTAAAAAAGCCGATTAATATACCTCACATTCAATATTAGAAAAAATATTTCATCTCATTTAAGTAAATTTGCTTTGAGTAACGAAGTAATATATATGTTATTTATAATCTTGAACGAAGGTTGAGTATCAAGCGTAGTTTTGTAAATGTTGATAAATTTGATAAAATTTGCATACATATAAAAAAAAAAAAAAATGTGATTGTAAAAAGAAAATTTGCTTATTTCTTAATAAAAGACAATGGATAATTAATATATTTACAAAATAAGTAATTATTTTTTGATAAAAACACCAAAACCTAAAAATTGTGATAACTTAAATACAAAGTTAATCAGACAAGTTTAAAATTTTTTGTGTGTTTGCCTTATTGCGAAAAGTTGCATTTTTATTCATAAAAATAATCTTTGGATAAGTTTATTTAAAATATATATACATTAAAAATTTTATAAATTTTTTATTACCTAATTACTTAAAATCATTTTTATATCGATAAAATTTCTTATATAAACATTAAATATTGGTGGTCAAGTATAGCGATAATTCTATAAAAATGTTACTTAATGTTTTTTAAATAGATGAAATTATATACTTCCATGCTCTAATTATCAAATATCGAACAGATATCAGCTCACTAACACAACTAGAAGATCTGTCAGCTATATAAAATTTATTCAATTACTGTTATATTAATTATCCAATATTGACTCACTTCCGGTATGTTATTGAGCCAAAGCTTTTAGTTATTCATGGAATAGCAGTATACGATAATATGGTCGAGTATCTTACTAATCTTTAAACAAACATGCACATATTGAAATTCCAGTTTCCCGAAACAAGATAATGTTTTCAAAACACTCTTGTCTAAAAACTATTTACATCAAATATTCTCACTCTATATATAATTTGAATGGCAATGTTTAACTGTGGGCAATAGCATACCTGATATAATGACATTTAATTATACGGAATACTTACAAGAGTCAAAATATTTTGTGGCGTGGTAGCAGACAGCCGAAAGCTCTCACAATAGCCGGAAACAGAGGCTGAGCCCTGACCGCCGTGACACAAGAGCTCGAGCAAATTAGATGTATTTAATGTAGAAGAGCTATCACACTTTTACTGGTAGAGTTACGTTTTATGCCTTAGTAGTAAATTTTCTGTCATAGTTTAAAAAAATAATATTATATACAATAAACTAAGTCAATTGTTTTGGGAACATGTAGAGGCTGATAATTGTAACACATTTTAATTGTTAAGCTTTCTTCATTTCATCATGACTAATACTTGTTTTTTATGATTGTACCAAATACGATTCGGTCTTATTTGAACCTTCAGAACAAGCGTTACGTAATTAAAATAATATTGCTATTATAAAATCCGTTATCTATACATATTTCTATCATTGCCGGTATAAATATATTGAAATTGACATTTAATTCGTAGAACTATATTATAGCACGGTGAAAAATACCAATATATTTTAAGTCAACAAAATTTGTAAGGTACATAGCTGTCTCGGCTTACGCCCTAATCATAATACTAATTGTTATTCTTTCACCGTGCTTAAATATGTATATATATTTATAAAAATAATTCAAAAAATCCTTTCTACCTATAATAATCCAGCCCTTTAAAGATTTTTATAATGACGTACAAATATTTTTAAATTCGGAATCAGTAATGCTGTTGAAAGAATGCGAAAAAGGCTTCACCGGTATTGTTGTCGCTATTCAAGACACTATTGAGAAAAAACACTATCGCTCTTTTTTATATCCAGCCACTACATATTAAAATGTAAACTGAAAAATCAGATCTTGTCAGCTTTACAATTTACAAAAAATTATAGCAACATTTTATGTTTAAAAAATAACTACTTATTTTAAATATTGAAAACTTATGGTTTATATATATACAGATTTTTATTAAGACATAGGTCGTTTTCGTAAATTGAGCTAAAATAAAAGTGCCCAGCAGATTCCACTACTAATGACGAACACTTCATGCTGAAGTTGACTGTTTTCAACAAGGCTCGTCTGTTTTAGACAGGCCATCTAAATCAAAAGCTCGCAACCCGACCGCTACTTCAAAGAAAGCTTAAGATTTAACAATAAATATTTACGATTGTGCCGACGTCGAATTTTAAAGGAGAGTATTAAAAAATGTTTTCGAATAAAAAAGACAAGAATGACTTCAAACCAACAGTCCATTTTTCTGAACGCTTTAATATTTTTTATAATCTTATCACAATTCTTTTATGTACAAGGAACTTCAAAATTTTGTAAAGCTTTTCCATATCTATTTTGCTTTTTGCACATCATAATGCTTACAGTCTACTCTGGAAAAATGTTTCTTTGTTGATTTTTGGTATTTTTTTCAAGAATATATACGGTTGGTCACTGTTGTCTTCACCTTATTAGAAGTGTATATAACCTAAAATTTGTTTCATAAAGTACAGTTTTAGATATCAAAAAGAATAATTAAATACTTCGATTAAATAACTCGAAACATTGAGATTATGATATTGAAAGTAGTAAGAAAACATTTTTTGGTAGTTATTAAAAGTGACTATTTTTTTTTAAATTATTTATTTTAAGGTCACCATAAAAAATGAGTTTAAAAGCCCTGCATTGGAACTTACTCAGACCGACAAACAGACGGTTATTTTAGATAACGATGTGGTTTTCACTTTGACCGCAGGGTATGTCAGTAAATAATTCTGTAATATACTATTTATATATTTTTCGGCATGGCTATGAAAAGATTAGGGGGTTATTCTACGTTGATGATATGATTTTGATACTCTAATAAATAATATTTTGACTGAAAATACAATAGACAATAACTTCAAAAGACATAACCATGATTTTTTAAATAATAAATTAAATTTTTAGTGCTTATTTCCACAATATACATCATGATCAGGATTGATTTCACTCACTGCGAGCATTATCAACTTATAATAACGCTTGAGATGAGCAAAACTGGTCCTGATAATAAATTATATTGTGGGAATTGGATCTATAAATTTTTGTATTATTACTTTAAAAATATAATGCATTTCCATTTACAAGTGACAGTTAAAGTAATATAATGACACACTTTCAATTCATACACCAATCAATTCGTTGGTAAAAAGTTAAATGATATATTTTCAATTGATTTGTATTGATCTATTTAGTTTGATATTCATAAAAATCTCGTTTTTATACGTTATATGTATTTTTGGTGAGACAGTTTATTTATATATTATCGTTTGATATGTCACTCAAAATTCCCTCTCACTTACCTTATTTCAAAAGTAGGTTGTATTGATAAAAACCATCTTTATACTTCATCTGTTTTATTATATGCATGATATATCAATTTCGTTTCTCTTTCAAAATTAAACCATGAGAATTGAAATAATTAGTGCGTATCGTATAAAGTTTTTATTTCCTTATTATCCACATATTGACTTTCCGAGACCTTGTTCATTGGTCTAAATATTGTTAAAAATCCATTAGTTCTTCACCAACTCTATCATTATACAATTTCTTGTAAGTAATAAGTGCTAAAATGACATCCAATATTTTCTTAATAATTTATATTAAGTGCTTGAGCAAATTTTAATTGTTGAAAATTTTAATGAGTCCACATGCTTCACATCACTAACGACCCGGCAAACGCCTTAAGATGCCGAAAAGCGAAACCACGGTCGATAGTAACAAAACACCTGAAATCGTACAAAGTTTCAACAATTCGACTAAAATATTTATTTATTATACAAATGCCTTAAACTCATTATTACCATTTTCTTAAAATTCAAATAAGTTAACATGTCCAACGGGGCTGTTAGTTCCAACTTTCGGTGATATCAAATGGTTGTAAGAAATATTTCTATTCTGAGGCGAATACAATTATTTAGCAGTGGATTGCTATATGCCATGGGTGGTTAAACTTTTATTTAATATGGACAACCTGCTTTAAAAATTAAAGAATTTTTTTTAAATTTATTATTATTAAAGATAGCGGTTTATTTTCACTAAAAGTAGGAATGAAATGTCAAAAATATTTTCACTGAAAATAAAGATTAAATATATAAATTGATAGTTATAATTACAACATCAAATAATAATAACTTCGCAAATGCATTAAATTTGTAAGTAAATTAAACAAGAATTTATTTTATTTTAGTTTTATAAACACAATCAAGATGCTCATAATTAGCTTCATAATTCATAAATATTATAAGACGCGCGCAGAAAAAATAAAAAAAAACATTTGTAAATTTACAACGGAAAAAAATAGCTGTCTTAAGAAACAAAAAAAAAAAAAAAAGCAACATTTTTTTTATAATATTATAGTTTTGTTGAATACAATACTGAAAGTTTGATTGAATAAACACTATATCAGTCAAATCTACCCTTAACCTCGTAGGAGAAAAGGTTTAATATAATAACAATCGTGACGGCATTGTTCATGCTACGACGTATCTTCTAGTACTAAATGTTATAATGACCATGTCATCGCTGTGACATTTCGACCGCATATCAAGCACATCCTCTCCTTCAAGCTTCGTACAATCATGTAAGTACCGCGGCGTATCGTACCTGCTTTGTGGTTTTCACTAAAGTGGTTTTGGTTTCAGCATAATTTGCCAAGATTTCACGTATAGCTTTAAGTAATTTAACAAACGAACGTAGAAAGTTATTCCAGATATAAAAGCACACTCGCTTTAAAGTGAGAAAATTAAAATCGTTGATAGCTTTGTCATTCTTAATATTCTGTAACATGTGTTTCAAGCCTCTCAGAATTTTTCCCAGTCATAATCCAAATCAAAAGTCAAAACTTCATGAAAATTCATTTTCACTTTGCTTTAATGAAGTGGAACTGAAAGGAAAAATAAATCGCTTTGAGCAATTTAGTTTTAACGTTATCTAAATGTAACAATATATTGTGTAACATATTTATTTTTTAAATGACAAATATATATAATTTTAACGCTCTCATTTTTGAATTATTTCAAGTTTAATATTATTTTGTGGATTTTATTTTGAATTTTATCTTGAAATTCCTTTTTCAGTTTTTTCGTTGAATAATATATGTATATATACATATACAATATATATACAGAGCCAAGCATTATTTTTTAAACTTTAGGAACAAATTAATGAAAGCGTTGATAAAAATATTAAATGCGTACTTATCTTTCTTTTATCAGAATTATTAAAAGAATGTGTCTATCAAGCAAACTAGGCAAGTGTTCTTTAATATAATATAATTGATTTATCTGGAATGAAATATATTTTATCGTTGAAAATTAAAATAAACGGGCATAATTGGTCAATTATATTCGGTTTGAAAGACATTGTATGTATGATGTAATTATATAGCTTAAAACTTACAGGAAAAGCGCTTTTATTTGAAAATTTCGAACGCTTCAATCAAGATTTAAAATTTAACGTTTTATTACGCAACGACACATTTCATTTGACACATTTCCTGTCCGTCACTCGTCATTCATTATTACGAAGTGTGTTAAAAAAAACACAACCATGAAATTTATTATTATTTTTCATTCGTAATCGATATGAAAATAGAAATGTTAAATACATTAAATTTTGATCGGCGTTATTCCGATTTTGAAATTATTATTAAAGATTAACCCCATCAATCATTTTTCCATTTTTGTATAAAATTCGGTGGTGGTATTAAAAAAATAAATAAAAAACATTGTTATAAGCTTAAGCGGTTTATTTTCACTATATCGTCTACATTTTTACATTCTTAATAACAAATAGTAAAAAAGTTTATATATCAATTTTTTTTAGTCATTTTCAAGATTAATGCTGTGTGGTTTAAACTTTAAAACGAAAACGTCACACAAAATCTTTCCCTTTTAAATAAAAAAGACCATCTTACCACGCGTTGAAACACAAAAGTCGATTATTTATTATAAGCACAGTGCTTCTTTATAATTAAACTAAACGAAATCTGCAAAAACAGAAACACTCAAACGTTTTTCACTTAGAAGAGTTACATGACATTCTCTGTATTCTCATATGCTCTAAAAACTGTAAAGCATTCGTTTGAATGCTGGAAAATTATTGTTTAAAAAATATCTGCTCAGTTTAAAAGACTATCTGTACTTATTTATCCATGATAATTTATCAAAAGTGTTTCATCGTGGTTGGGTCTGTTAATTTAATATAAAAAAAAATATATTTTATGTTTTTTTTTCATTTTTTTCTCGATATTGAGATGATCGATGAAATATTATATAACCGTAGAATCAGAGTTAAATTAAAGGTGAATTTAATTTTTATGATTGATCAGTCTAGCCTATTTGAAATTATTGATGATTAATGTTGTCAAGTCTGATATTGTATTGTAAATTATGATTCTCACTTTTTATTGAAGTTAATATAAAAAAATAAATGAAAATCGCTTTACAAATAGTTTTTGGATATTTTTTTAACAGTTGGTTATGGCAAGTGTGCGTGTTTATTTTGTTTGTATTTGTAGTTAATTGTATTGAATCTGATAATGGTTTGATTAAATACCTTAATAAGCAATTATCCTTGAAAATTTTGTGTACACACTCCGTTCTGCTTCTGTCATTATTATTCATATATTTAAGAAATAATACAATCATTAATTATAGCTATCAGATAGCTGTAATTTCATAGTTCAAAGTTCACATTGCCACCTTGCTATCATTTTATCTGGAATATTTCTTTCGATTTCAATGTTATTTGTGTTTTCAAGCATGAGAAAAAAATCTACGCATTTTAATAACATGTCTATTATTATAAAGTTATATTTTTAAAAGGTATGTATTCCTAATTATTGTATCTTTTAATCAATTAATTATATTAATTAATTACTTAAAATTTTTAAAATTTAATATTTTCATAATGTATCATCATATCTCATTAGCGTTTATCATAATTCTTATATATTAAAATTTTTAAGAGTATTTAAAGAAATATTTCAAAATAAATATTTATAGCATAAAGTTTTGAAATAATTAATTAATGGGCGATTTTGGTATATACGAATCAACGATATGTTCAGTATTTTTTGACGTTATAACACGTGTATAAAGTCCAATTTCATATTTTATTTGAAGTTACAACGAAACAATACAAAAACGCACAATTTATTTTAAATCAAGTTGTTAAATAAATAAAGGGCATAATTAGTTATTCTTATCATTTCGACTTTTTATATGCAAGTGTTTCAACACAAAATGTGCTACACCGAGAATCTTGTAAGAATATCCCACTGAGTATTCTAAAAGTGGCTTTTGGGGACAGTATAAATCAATTAATTTATATGTCAAGCCGGAGAAGCATCCACCCGATGACCTAAAAATAAAAGACTCACGGGGCGTGAGCTGCATCCCAACTCGCTTTCATCGCCGTCACTGACCGGAAGAGCAATTTCATACACCCTGTAGGCGATACGGCCACTGGATTGGGTTTTCTTCTCATAGAACGCAATTACCTAAACTGATCACGTAAAGGAAGAAAATAAAATTATTTCATGTTACTCGGCTGCAAAATGCAGGAAGGCAATTATTGTAGTGTAATATATATTATGTAGGAGAAGAAAAATCAACAATTAGCTAATTACAAATTATCTTGATTTCAAATTTTACAAGCTGAATACTATGCAATAGATGTTTTTTTGAGTATAATATAGCTTAATAATGAGCCTGAAAAGATTTAATAATAAATATTGAACAGTGGTTTTTACATATACATCTTCTTGATTTTTTACGCCATTTTTTGTGATTTAATGGTAAAAGTTTACTAAACAGCTTAAAGCACAATGTACAGTATTTTTTTCCAACTTATATTTGCGCCTTAGACATGTATAATTATGGTGATTTAAATACCTTAAGTAGGTGATTGAAGATATGTGTTTGTGTTCATGTTTTAACTCCTCTAATATGAAATTAAGTTTTCTCTGATTAATATTCGATTTCTTAGTAATTAATATTTTATCTCAGCGTGTCAATCAAAGTTATATGCACCTGGGCTTTTTTAGCTGTTAATATCAGGTTGAGCTATAGTTTATGTTTGAATCTCCATTCTAGACAATGTTTATTGATAAAAATATCCCCACGTGAGTTATACTTCTAACAGCAGCTAGTTTGATAAAACCATATAAATATTAGTTGCTAAACAAGTATAAATTGTTTTAATTCAATCCAAATACAAATCATAGCAAATAGAGTATAAATAATTAAAGGCTATTAAAATTTTGAATGACATTCGACACTTCAAATATTTATGACTTATAACTCACACACAAATTCAGAGATATCAAAACTTGTTTTACTAGCTTTTACTTAATACATATATAAATATCTTTCTTTCTTTCATTCTTTAAATGACTTGTAGTAGGGACACTCAAAGTTTGTGTAAATTTTGATTTAACAAGTTGTCTGTAAGATGTTATGTTTATGTTAGACTTATGTTTTTTTTGAAAGTATATTTTATTATATTCAAGTGTGAACTATAATTTCATTAAAATTTCCGCCGCTGCTGTTGTTTGCAAATATTTGGGAGAAACTTACAATGACTTTGTCGCATAAATCTGGCTGAATTTGTTGGGTGGCGTTTTTTATTATGACTCTAAGGGAGTTAATTGCTTGCAGTTTATTTTCAAAGATTTTAGATTTAATATTGCCCTAAAAACGTCTAGTGGTTAGGACTCCACGTTGTGCCCTAAAAAAAGTCTAAAAGCAATGCATTGTACGATCTTGATAAAGAGTTCCATGCTCACAAATCGATCTTGTTGTTCAACTTTATATATATATTTATTTACCGTATTTTATTAAGCAATTGGCAGTAAATTTTATATATATCACTTTAGTAATATTGCTGCTATATTCTAAAAAAATTATTTATTTATTACAACTACAGGGTACAAAACTTACAAATTATTAATTCATTGCTTTTGCACCGTGACATATTAACATGTTTAAATATAAAAATTCAACAAATACACAGTAAAACAATCAATAAGGATTGCAAAAAAAAGTCAAGCAAGTAAGCTCATGAAATGTCTATTTAAACTGAAAAAATAGCATTCTTTTGAACTCACTTTCGTCCACATGAAATACGTCAACATCCGAAGCAACACTGTTAAACATTGTTAATGCTCTTACCATTGGCATCCCCATTGGCAGACTGATTCTACATTTTGGAAGAACAATCAAATTATGTACACGATTTCTTAAAAAACTATCCGGATCATACAAATTGATATTATTAAGGATGGCAAAATTCTCATTTTGGCCTCGAATTAGTCAAAAAAAATACGTGGCTAGATACATTTCTTTTCGATTTTTCTAACTATCAAAAGTGAGCATACCTAAAAGAAAGCCAAAGCGTATTTAATTCAGACTCTTTATACATTATGTTGAAATACTATTTACACATTTTTTAAGCTAATCATAATTTGATTTATCCTAAAAAAAAAAGTGCAAAATAATTTTTACTCAATACGGTCACAAAGAGTGTATCTCAAAAGTTTAATTCTTCAAATTCTTCTTATTTTTAAATCGCTCATGTATAAGGAACGTGCGTGTGGGTATATCTCTCAATATATAATATATTATATATATATATGTCGAACACACTTTTTCTATAACTTCCAGGTTTTTTAAATGAAAGTTCATAATAATAAAAAATAATTATTCCTTTATTCGATTATTTATAATAGGAGATTTTTTTTGATGACATAGTCTTAGATAATGAAATTTTATAAGGATCCCTTTTGTAAAAGTGTATTGAGCAGAAAAATGGTAAAACTGGGATATGTTAGAATGATAGATTTTTGTAGCCAAAAATAAAATAATATAGCTTTATTAAATTAACTCTCTAGAATAACTTGTCTAATATATTGAATCGGTTAACTTATCTCTTCACATCTTGTCACTCACTATGCAGGTTTCACGTATTTTACAGTAAACAGTTGCAGTTAGAACATTGATCATATAATATATTAGCGTGTACCCTGCATGCGTTGTAATGCCACTCAAAAAAAAGAAACCGCGACTTAATGGAATCGCCTCGTCGGGAGCCACTCGCCTTCCGATTGGATAAGTCAGACTTGAGGCGAGGCCGGAGCCAATTAGAAACGATAAGCTTAGGTTATGTTTTTCTTACCGAAATTTGTTAGTGGCGGCCGTATGTGTTTTTATTTATTGGAGTGCTTTTGGATACACAATGTTTTTTTGTTTTCTATCTGGTGCGTACACAAATAAATCAGAAGGTTTTCCAACACGTGAGCAGGCCATATACAGTTGTCCATGTGAGAAGCATAGATTTTCTAAATTTAGTCCACACACTTGTAACGACTGTTCTTGTGCCTTATTGATTGTCATTGCAAAGGCGAAGTGGCACTTCAGAGTAAGGTAGCGTCTTTGCAAACATATCATCCCTACACAACAAGAAAAATGCAGTTAACGTTGTTGGCTGTGGTGACAATGCTCTTACACGTACATTTTCTGTTGTGAAGTACACTCGCTGTCCATTTTCAAGGTGAACTGCCAAGTGAGTAACTGGTGAATGCCGTTCATGAATTGGAAATGATAAAATGCGCCATATTGCTTCGTTGCTACTAATGTAGCGTCCCAGTTGATATTGGTTGATTTCATCGATAGATGCAGTTGAATTTCCCACTTCAAAAACTGCCATATCGCTTCCTTTGTTGACATATTTACAAATTTATTTGATGGATTTCACAAAATTACAATACTCGACGTTGATGTGTGCTTTGTACGTTTTCGTGAGAAGCTGTGAATACGGTACAATCAAACGATTATCAACTTCAACCTCATTGTTTCGCCCTTTTCTTTCGTACTTGAGTTGTACTCTGACCTATTCCTTTCCATTTGGGTGGCATAATTGATTTCACAGTGAATGTTACGTTTTGAAATTCAAAAATAAAAAAAAATTGATATATTGAATAAATTCTTTCTATATCACACACGATTTATACGTAATATTTATTTCAATTCGTTCTATCATGCGACATAAAACCAAAACAAAAAAGTCGGTAAAAAATAGAACATTGAAATACTTTTTTTGAAAATCAAACTTTGTTTCAAAATATTCAGCACCTTACGTAAGTACCTACAGGTGAGTGAATGTGACAGATTTGCGTCGTTCTTGTTTTCGGCGTTGCTATGGATACAATGTGTCATAAATGGCCATTCTGTATTACAATAGTCTTGTATAAAAACATGTTTTTCGTAAATATTCAATTATTTTTTGTAACCAAATCAAATTCTGAGTATCCTATCTTTTGCCCGGCAGTCTAAGCAATAATTAGCTTTATCGCAATTGGATTAATGGTGTAGGAGTTTATAAAGGACAGACAGACATTCATTTTTATATATATATATAGATATAATATGTGAAAGTATGAAAGAATATGAAAATAACTTAAAAATGAAAAAATAATTAATTTAAATTGTGACTACTGACATATTTTTAAATTTGAAAAAAATATTTCATAAGCTTTCTTATTTTTTATCTAAGAAAACGGTGAAAATTACTTATTTATTTTTATATTTTCATTAGGTAATCAATATCTTTCAAAAAGGTTTCAGTTTTGTTAGTAAAAATATCAAATGTTTTATTATTGTTAAAATTTGAATATTTAGTTTGTTAATTTAAAGAATTTTATTCACTTATAAGTTATACGTTATACAGAAATATAACAAGAAGGAGAAAAAAGAGCTTTGGTTGTCCATTAAAAATTGGTAACTTATTTATTTCTAAAACTTTCTGATATATTTATTCATGGTTTTCTTCTAGCCGTGTGTTGGTTTAATAAAATGTATGCTATTCAAACACACGTGATTTAATTAAAAATTTTCCTATCTTAACATTAAGGCGTAGGTACTGAAAATTTTAAAACTGAGATAACAAGTTAACAATCATAACATAAAGATCTTCTCATAGATAATACTAGAAATTATTTAAAATAGTAGTGAATCTTTTTGTTATTGATGTGTCAAATTGTTGATTCACGTGTAATTATTACTAAAAGTAAAACAATGTATAATTGAATCGGATTAGTAGATACGTGTTTATTTAATTAAAAAATAGAGTATTTCAATTTTGTATACAATTCCTGTATTTTGAAAATTGTTTCGTATGTAGGTTCGTATATGGTTACATGCATTATTTTGAATGAGGTTTTGTACAATTTTCTGAGTGCCATATTCTTCCATCTAAAGTACATTTACACCGTCGACCCAGTGCCCGGCGCTAACGATGAAAAACTACTGCCATCAAGAAAGTAAAAGGGTCATAGGGATTTTACTTCACGTTAAAGTCATTAGGGTATTAAACATACGAAAAATAGTCGTTAAATATAAGTCGTTAATGTAACTTTATAATAAATTAAGTTTTACTTTAATGACCAAGGAAGCTTTTCGGGTACGATGTGCAAGCGCATATTTTAACAATGAAAGATTTACGGGATTCTTAATTATATCGTTTTAAGGCGGTGATTTAAGGTTAATTTTATGTTTTTATCTCGCTAAGTGATTACAATTTTAATTGTGCACAATTGTTGAAATAACTAAAAATTCTCATAGGTACCATCTGTTTGAATACAGGATTCTTTCTCTTACAGTTTAAGACCATAAATAAAATTGGTTATCTGTGCTTTATATATATATGTTCAATTGAAGGCAATATTTATTTATAAATAAACTAATGAATTTCAAATAATAATTTTTTATACAAGTAATTCAAAGATAGTTTTAAACTGACGAATTAGCAATCAGCCAACTTCAGATAAAATTGACGAGGTTTTAAATTCTAAAATACCTATTGTCATATCCTCGTATAAAAGTTTATACTGTATTACATATTTTCTAAATTAAATGAGAGCTTTTTTAAAGTTCAAGAGCACTTTTCTCTTTTCGTATTATCATTATTATACAAAACATAGGAAAAATTTAATTAATCACGAAGAGAATCTAAAAGGTAAAACATTTCAAGCGATAATTTTCCCCAATAATTACTTTCTACTGTCGCCTTTGTTAGGTATAATTATTCTTATAATTAAAATATAATGAAAAGTTTCATAAACACACTATTGAACCTTAAGGCTTAAATTTTGTAAGTAATTTGTTACATTCGATTATTTTAAAATATTTTTTAATGTTGGTTAAGATGAAGGTCAACAATAACTTAGGTAGACATCTTAAAAATAGTAAAGATAAAATCAATTAACTGGACAAAAGCGGTATTTATAAAATGTCCTGTGGCTCATGTTTATCCGTTTATATCGGACAGACAGGTAGAAGTATATCTACTCGAGCTAAGGAACATTTAAGATCATTCAACAGTAAAAAAACAGATTCACAATTCGCTAATCACGTTATTAATGAATCACATAATATAAATTCAAACTCAGCCCCTAAATGTTTGCATCTTTGTAGTAAGGGTCGGAGAATGACGGCTTTGGAACAGCTGGAAATCAATAGACACCAATTATCACAAGGATTCTTAACGAACAAACTAAACATAATAGTATCACCACTTGTCCAGCCGTTGTACAAAGGGGTGGTCTGATTTGCTTCCAGAAGGACCACTTCCGTCCCACATATAATCTTATTGTCATAGACACTTATTGTTTCATTTAGAATTTTGAAAATTTTGTTTCATTGTGTTAAAGTAACAAGCTAGGCCGTTGGAACAGGAGAGAGGATGTGTTGTGTGCCTTTTCTGCACAGCTATATATAGATAAGCGAATGTTAGTTTAAGCATAGTTTTGACGATGGCGTGAGCCGAAATCGCTATCAACTATATTTGTTAAAAATAATTTTTAGAACTAAAATATATTGCTATTTTTCACCATGTTATAATGGAGTTCTACCAAGTGAATGCCAATTCAATCAATTTTTGATATCGACTGAAGGTGCTTGATGGAACTTCAATATTAAATTTGAATTGTTATGAATGTTGAATTGTTGTAACAATTCAAATTTAAATAATATTAACATAATAATGCCTCCAGAAAATGCTATCCGCGACTTCACGTGGATATAAAAGGTCCATCTTGTTTTAGTATATTGTAACAATTAATTATACATTTTTTTTTAAATCTGTTCTATTCATAATTTTAACTCTTTTTACTATATCAACAGCAACGAGCGTCTTTTGTCTTCATTTGGTACCATTTCAAGTTTCATTGTTTCACTATAAACAAATGTTTTTTAAGGTTCCAAACAGTTTGATTATGTTTAGGTATTTGCTTAAATTTCAATTTTAATATACACCCAGTCCTCTTTTTACGCGATTTTTTTTTACGTGAATTCGATTATACGCGATTATTTGGACGGCACCGTTACATTTTTTTACGCGCTTCACTCGTTTTTACGCGATTTTTTCCCGAAATTTGTTTTACAGAAGAAATTTATATATGATGCTAGGCATGTACATTTCATTATTTTTTTAAATAAAAAAAAAATATATGTATTTTTACAACTTAATTTTGTAAAGTATTCCATTTTTTTAAATACACATACAATTGCCAAATGTTGACAAATGTATCGGATACTATGCGAATTTTTGTTTTAGGGTGTGTAAAGAAATATAATGGAATTGCATAAAATCATGGGATGTATGTAAACTTGTTTAAACACAATTCATTTATTAAATTCGTTGAATAGCACCTTTCTCGGCCTCTAATAATTCATATAAGTGTATATAAGATCATAAAACATATAATTTTTTTTGCACGAATTTCAAAGAGCAAATTTTGGTTTTTCATACGTTTCTGGTACTTTTTTACGCGATACTTTAATTTTTGGAACCAATTTATCAAATTATATGAAAGTTATGATTTTTTTACGCGATTTTTTTTACGCGCCTTTTTCTGGAACCAATGTATCGCGTAAAAAAAGGACTGGGTGTATTCACTGATTAAAAAACAAAAAATGCTATCGATTAACTTCAATGCAAACCATCAACCTGACCTAGCATTCTCTATAGATTTTAAAATATTTTGAGCCTCAAAAGTATTATTAGAGGTTTTAGTGTACAATAATTATTTTATAAACTTTTGACGACTGAAATCTGGTATGTTTTAAAACATTTACTTTATTTCACTCATTAATATTGAACGGAGTAAATGTATATTATCAGCGTCCCTTTACGTATTTAAATTATGCTTTCCAGATTTACATACTATGTAAGAGCTGTAAAATAATTGGTCATTGCATAATTAAATGGGAAAGTTGACCATACCTTTTGTATCTAGAACAAGATTCTCAAATTATGTTGTAAAATTTTAAAGGTCTACTAAGAAGCAAATTTTGTAATTTTGCAACTTTTTTTCGATATCATTTTTGTGAAAGAAAAAAAAATTAAAACACTCTGATGAGTAATGAATGTGATGTATTTTCACTGTACGTGTGGAATATTTTTTCTTCCTGTATTCTTTGTGTACCACGTACTTTACCGGATATCGGCTATGTTGTTGGAAATCATTTCTTTGTCTGAGACTATTCTGGTCAAGACTGGAATTTTCGAATTGAGGCGGTTTTTCAAAATTCCATTGCCAAAACCTCTGATTCTATTTTTTCCTTTTACAGTTAATTTTTTTTAAAACCTTTTTTTGTAAGTATATATTTATTTTTGTTTGAAATGTAATTTCATGATAAATGAAATATACAAGCTTTTGTGCACACTATCACACAAAATTATGAAAGTAAAAATGTTTCTATTTAAAAACTACCACTTTTAATTTTCTGTTTAAGTTATATGTGGATTCGCATCCCTAATAAAAACTTTAATTCATATATATAAATCAATTTGTGTGTGTATACTTGTCCAATACGCATTACTACACCGTTCATCTAATCGGTATGAAACTTATTTATTTCTTGAAAACACTCTCACGAATGCTTCTAGCATACTACTCTTAAAATAGTATATGCAAAGAATTAAAATGAAACTATTAACAATCAAATTGTTTGTTATCATAACGAATTTCCTTTAATTTCCTTACTCCAAGATCACAGCAACGCGCGACGCTTCAGCTTGTATAGAGTCTTTTCACTTTTCTCGATGTTTGATTTGCTTTGAAATATAATTGAAAATAATGACTTTATATGATAAATCTAAAAAGAGTTAAATAAATTTTATAATATTGTCAATCAATGCAAGAAACATATTTTGATCGAACCTTTATTTTATATTATAATCCACAAGAAGTTTACTCGTTATAATATTTTAATGCAATAATTGACGTGATATCCGTATAATTAAGCACTGATAACATTAAACAAATACAAGAACATAATGTTTCATAGACAAAGCATTAAAATATCACTTAAGTGTAATTAAATGAATACAAAATGTTGTTTTGATATTCTTTTTAAGATTAGAAGAATGCTTGTAATGTTATTATTTACTTTTGTATAGGTACTGAAAATAACCATTTAATATCTATAAAAAATCTTAAATATTTTCAAAATCTTTCCCAAAGAAAATTTAGCACAATTTTTTTCTCTCAATCATTCTGCTTATCTTAAATATGTTTCAGAACGAACATTACTTTACAGAACACCTTCTGTTGATATAAACAGAACAGCTGTGGCATATATAAATCTTGTTAGACGTATAAAATATTGTATTAAATCGCGTACTGCAACTGGAGTCAAATGACATGGCAGAAATAAAACAAACGATACAAAGCTTTTCTTCAAAAGTAGTCATGCATGTAAACTAAAAGTGTTCAAATAAAAATATGAGTAATCCTTTTTTCTATAATAGTTTTTGCAAAAAAAGAGTTTGATTTACATTTATTTTCCAAATAATTGCCATTTATTTTGTTAGAAAGTATATTAAATTTATTTATTATTTGAAATCGCAACAAAAAAATAATTGTGTTATAAAATATTAAATCTCTAATTTTTTTGAGAGAAAAGATTATGTAAATGATATGCAATATATAAACAATAAAAGTTGTATAATTAAATATGAGATATGTTTTCATAAATGTTTTCTTTCCTTTAAAATATTATGTATTGCTTCGATTCATTCAAAAATGTTATTTTATTTGATAAGCAATTTAAACATTTCTTCTTTGGAATGCTACAACTAGAACATTAAAAATTCATATATTATACAAAGATCTGAAAGTTCCACAGAAACATTCAACAAGACTTGACAAGATTGAAAGATTTTAAAATATTTACATATGAATCTTGTATATTATATATACGCATATATGAAAAAAAAATTCGAATAATGTATATAATACTTACAAGACTTATAAAGTAAAGGCTTTTAAGGGTAGCTTTTGTTTGATTAAAAATCGTACGTTTATCTGAGTTAAAATACTTATATAGTAATCATTCAGCAGATTGCCGCCAAGATACTAGATTTCCAAATAAAGATTCTATTTCCTCAATGTAAATCAATCACTCACTGTAGTAAAAAGAATAGTGAAATGAATTTAGAGGTTTATTTTTGGCCAACGCTATTTACCTCCCAGAGTACATTTATTGATTGCTCATGGTAATTATTGTTTCAAAACGTACACATACATTATATTCTTTAGTTAGTGCGATATTTTCAGCAAACAGTATCGAAAACGTAAACCATAAATGCTCTCTCTCTGGAGAGGAAATAAGTCGTTCAAAAGGCTAGCGTGAAATGGAAAATTTTACTTGGCGTCCAACCTCAAAACAAAACACAATAGCGCAGTATTGTCAATTATTTTATAATAAACGTGAAGTTATTCTTAAAATATTGTCATATCGACTTATTTATTGTAAAATCGCAGTTATGTTTATTATTCTGTAAATAATGACTTATGAATAAAATTTTTCTTTTACTAATTTACGATGCCTTAAAACAGCGGTTTCCAACATTTATGCAACTAAATGTATCGATAAATATGATGATATAAGAAAAAAAACACAATTGATTCATATCAAACTTAACATAATGATTGTGTTTTTTTCTGTAACTTCATAGTTATACAAAATTTATTAAAGATACTTTGGTATGAAAATAATTATTTTAATAAAACGTTTTGGCGCCTCCTTTCACCAGCATTGGAAACCGCTGTCTTAGAACAAAGTAGGTATGAGAATTGGTATTTTATGTAACACCCAAGGAATTTGAAATAAGCCGTCATGGTTGAAAAGGTTCAGAAGAAATTTTTGAGGCTTCCCAATGGCATATAGATACTTATAGATTTCTGTTAGCCATGTTTACTTTTTATTAATAACTGTTAAAATATTATACTTGAAAAGAAATGTACTTGACCAAATATTTCTTTCGACATATATAAAGTCAAAATGAGAATCTTTCTTAATATAATTTTTTGAGAAGTCGCGGACATTTTTTTTTGTTTGTCTAATATGTAGAACCAACTTGCCAATAGGGATGCCATTGGTGAGAGCTTAGTTGTTCAACACTATAGTTTTGGATGTTAACATATTTCTCATAAACGAAGTTTACTTCAAAGAAATAATATTATATTTTTAATCGGTTGGTTTCTTTGTTATTTTTAAATTCCAATTTAAAGCAATAAACTATTTTTTTTTTTGTTACGTACATGTATAAAATAAATTTTTAATTCATTTGAATTCTGAAAAAATGATCTTTCTATCCCTTAAGATAATTTATCAATTATTTCATATTTCAGGCGATATTTCTTTTTAAAACACTAGAGACACCGTAAACCACAATGAAAAAAATAACCGAATCTCAATACAGATTAATCGACAATTTTTCGACACAAAACTCGATTGTAAATTCTTACATGATCCAAAGAAAGAAGTTTTGAAATCTAAAAAACATCTTAAGTCAACTTTCAAACTTTAAAAATTTCATTCGATTACGTGATAAAATAGTTTGTATACCCAATCGGACGCTTTTGACGGCTCCATCGATTTACAGATTTTCGACCAAATTATTGTTTTCTGATAACAACCATCCCATTATACCTTTGCATTAACCGTGAAAACTGTTTTAAGCTTGGCATTGAGTACAAAGTATTGATTATAATGTTCCTCATTATGTCTTACTATATATAAAGAAGCACGTGTCACATTTAATAACCCACTAATTGGAATAACACTGTTCTATATTTAAATATAATATGAAATTTACACAGAATATTTTGAAAATAAACATTCAAAATTTCTTAAATAATATATTCTTGATTGCTTTTCCTAGTTCTTTATGAAAAACAGAAATTGAGTGGATAATTTTTACTCAATTTGAAATCGTAGTATTTGACTTAAGCTTAAATTAAAATTTTTATCACACGCACTAAAGTTTCTGTTAATTTAAGATTATTGAAAGTGATTAAATATTTTTAATTCGCCCAAATCAATGTGATAATTAAATACACTTTTTTATGTAGAGACAAAAGTTCACAGTATCGCCATTTTGATATATACAACTTTGAACGTCATAATAAAAATATTTTACGCCAAGAAGTAATACTTGAGGCGTCCAGAGAATAAAATGTCAAGCTACAAAGAATGTACATAGACGTCTGAGTTGGTTTGAATTCTGAAAATTCTTCTAAAAATGTGTTTCACATATGTTTCACATACAAAGGAAATCCATTGGAAAATGCTGGTCACAACAAGATAAACAATAAATCAAATATATTTCACGTATGGCAGAAACAGCACTTTTGGAACGTGATGTTTTCAAATAAGCGGCATTGCATTTTACAATACATTTTCAACATTAACAGAAATGTCATATAGAATTTTCATAAAATTTTGATAGAGTAAATTAAAGCCATTTTAGAAAATTATTACAAAAAATGATCACGATACTATTTTGAACAAAATACCGAATCAAGTTGAGAGAAAAAAATTACATTTCTGCGAGTTAAATTATTGATTAATTTTCTTGATAAATAATTCTTTGTGGAATAGAAATTTCATTAAGAATGAAAGAAAATATAGGATAAAGCAATGAATTAATAAACAGTCGTTGAATTATTTTTTCTCGGTTAGTTACATAATACATTTTTTGTTGTTTAAATAAAAAACATAAAATATATCTTGTCAGATATTATTTTTGACTACTTTCTCATACTTGTCCTCCGAGGGATCGTTCATTATTTAAACTCCCGTCAAACACTCATAAGAACAATGTTAAACAATCCCGCATTAACCGTTTCCTAATTTATCGATTTCCTCGATCTATCGTCTAAATATTATGGTCCAATCGGTATGGCTGTAGAATATTGACTGATATAATAACTGAATGTGAGAAGTTTTTTTTTTGAATGCGAATTTTTTAAAAAAAAATCTTCAGAGGACTTCTTAAATAATAAATTTTGTACAAGTATAATGGAAAGTGTAATTTCGAAGGATAAAGAAGATGTTTTTCATCATCCGTCAATAATATCAAATCAGATCCTAAAATCTTTCTACCTAATATAATTTGTGAGTTTAAGCACATCAAATCATTGGTATTAACCAAAGAAATTAATGATGAGATATATATATATTAAAAAAAGAATTTGACGGGAAGAAGTTTAAAACACCATTAAATTATTTTAATAAAAAGGAAATGATTAATATAAGTTTTACAAATTCTTCACATATTAATCAATCACTCGTATTTTTGTAGAAACTAATTTTTGTGAATTAAGTAAAGGGAACTGTATGTTTTATAAATACTTTACTTTTGGTATTTTTATTTGAAGCTTTTCCGCAATTACCGTTTTAAGTGTCCATTAAAAACGTGGAATCAAGGATTCAATGTTATTATTTTTGTTTATATTTTATTTTTCTCTAATATAAATCCACATCTCTCCACATCTCTCCACCACTCTTAGTTTATAATAATTAATTAAGGGATAAGTATGATCGTTTTGCCATTGTTAAATTATACTGAATTTCTGTAAAATTATGAGCTAGCAAAAATAAATTCAATTCAAGACATCTAGTGACAGAATAAAAATCTTACTTTATATTGTGCTGGTTTAATAAATTCTCAATCTTCGTTATATAATATATCCACGGATATAGAATGACGTTTCCATCATTCCAACTATGGTGGTCAAACACTTGAATTGCTTTAGATCTAATTATAGGTGGACTGCGTCCCGGTTTCCAAAAGCCTCTGCAAACCGGGAAAGTTGTTCAGCAAATAATACTGGAATGAGATTCGTTAGTATTCAACAAGGGTATGGCACTGTGCAGATCTACGTCACGTTCTGTGGCATAGTAAGGGTCGCTTGGCGATCTCTGTATGCAGAGGTGACCAACTGCGCATAACAGAATACCTCTCTAAAATATATGCATACCTTTTTTATTTCAACCAAAATCAACTGGAACCGTTCCTTATAGTTTTTTATCAGAATAAAATTCAATTTGTTGATTGATTCGATATTGACTGTAGAGCTCAGCCAAATTAAAATCAATAATAGCATTTTATTATTTTATTTTCAAAGATTTTTTAACGAATTGATAGCATTGTTGATATTAAAAACCCACTATTAAAAACATTTTTACATTTAATTATGAAATTAATATAACACATAAACATTTAAAAAACTGTTATTGATACTTTGAAATCAATGATTAGAGTGTATTTGATTATAAGCAGTAATATAATAAAAAGACTACTCAAGATAGAATCTATCAAACTACTAGTTCCCAAACTTTTTCTTACTACGGTCAACTAAATCTAAAAAACGTACAAGTGAACAAAACAAAATTGCAAAATTTGAAAACCACTGTTTCAATCCAATATTTACAAGAAACTCACATTATTATATATAAATACTAAATTAAAACTTATTGATTTTATTAACTTATAAATATTAACTTTTTGGTATATTCAATCACATTTAACTTTCTGGATACAGTAACGTATATTATTGATTGAATTGGCATTCATAGTTCTGACGATGGCGTGAGCCGAAATAGCTATCAACTATATTTGTTAAAAATAATTTTGTAGAACTAAAATACATTGCTATTTTTTCACCGTGTTGTAACGTATATTATTTTTAATAATATATACAATTTTCAATGATAAATAAATACGTCGATGTATTATATATCTTTTATTTGTTGTAAAAGAAAGAAGCAAAAAGAGAAGTTTAAATTTAGTATCAAAGTTCTGACGATAACGAAAGCTGAATTGCTACTAATAACCATATTTAAAATATTTTTAAATACATACTTAATTCTTTTCAATCCATAACTCCACTCATCTCTCATCTAGAAATGAAAACAAAATCCAGATAGATTGGCTATTAAACAGATATTTTTTCTTTACTCCTTGAAGGTCTGATTAAATATGGTACAATAAAACAAAAAATATCAAAAGCCCAATTAAATTGTGTAACTCGAAATTTTCTAGTCAAATTTTATGAAGAAAATTTGATATGTAATATATAAATTATGGCAGGTATTAACTCTACCTTATTATTAACTAGTATTTAAAGGAATGAAACTTTTTTTTTTTGACCACCAAAGTTGGAACGACGGAAACGTCATTCTAACATATATCCGTGGATATGTTATATAATGAAGATTGAGAATTGATTAAAACACTATTCTGTCACTAGATGTCTTAATTCTAATTTATTTTTGCTAGCTCATAATGTTATGTATTTTGATTAAATGCACTTTATATTATTTATATGTATACTCGTAACGTTTCCGTAATATATGCATTTTCTTATTGCCCTGAAATACTTCAATAATTTACATTCATTGAAAATTTTTGTACAACATTCGTGTACATAGATATTCTGAAGACGTTTGCACACTTAATTCATTGTTGGAAAAAATGTGACTTGTCATTTTTTCGAAATACGCAATTCAGTTAACATTCAAAATGATCAACAAAATGTTTGAGAAATGTATGTTTCTTTAAGCCGTAAACATTGTCTCCGGATTAAAATATTGATTTTTAGTAATTTTAATAGGTTGCTATATATCTCGCGGTAAATTTTCAATTTTCATGTAAATTGATGACACAAGTTATCTTGAAATACTTCATATATGCATCACCGCTAAGAGCCATTTACTTACAAACAAAGCGGTTTGCTTAACGTCAACATCTTTATATAATATGCATACATTCATAGAAGACGAAACACGCGGCAAGTGCATCTTGGAGGATTATACGTTAAAGCAAAATTATCAGTCAATTTTCAATTAACAAGATGATAACTTAAAATTAATACGTTATTAAAGTTTCCATAATTTTAGCGATATCTTTTGTTAATAATGTTATTCCCAATGTTTTTTTTTTCTATTTTATCTAAGAAACAACAAATAATTACCACTCAAGAACAATGTGTGATTTCGTTCTTTCGACGAGCGGCTAAAAATTGATATCGTTGAAGCGACATTTGACTATAGTTAAACTGTAAATTGTTGAAATTTAACTGTAGGCTGACAATAGTTATGAATAGTATTAAGGTTGGTTTTACTTTCTTTTAATAATAACTGATCTTGGGTGTCTATTTGACATTTAAAAACTCTGATTATTACAGAATAGGCTAACTACCACAGTATTTATTAAAGCGGTAAGTCTTTTCAAATAAACAGTACTTTTGAACAAAGATAAAAAATAATATAAATTGATTTACAAACATGGAAAACCAATTTCAATTGAATTAGAATTGAAATAGTTGGCGACAACTTTTACAACCCCTCCCATTCATTCCCATCTTCCAGGCGGCATTCCACGAGTGGATAAATACGAAACATTGTATCAAAACAACCCTCAGAACTAAGGGTGACCCTAAGGTTATGTCCTAGCTTGGTAGTAAATGCGTGTAAAAGCTTTTATAAGTTGATCAAATGCACAAAAGTCTTTTCTAAACAATGACAAACTAAATCAAGTCACATTGGCTTTTAAGTAAAAAAAATCGAAACCAGCTTATGAATTGAATATTTTTGAGTTTGCCTGAAAAACATTTCGATATTTAAAAGAAAAATAGATATTATGTTAAGTCTAAAATTCTTAATAAGAGCAATTGATTCAAAAAATATTGTTTGCGACAAAGGAATTCAATTTCATGTTATGAATAATGAAATGACTTGATCATTGGATCACCCCTGAATGAAATATTAGCATATTGACCAGTTGTTTAACTCCATTTTTTAAGTAAAAATGTCTCAAAAAGTAATTTATATTCAATTTGGTCACATGTAGATTTATATCATAAATTGTTTAAGATTCAAAACGGCGTATTGCCAAACAAGTTTCTTCTTAAAAATATTGATTGTTTAACCTTTCATATTAATCACTTTTAAGACGGGATTCGCTCATCGCGAGCATTATCAGGTTGATAATGCTCGCGATGAGTGAAACCGGTCCTGATCAAAAAATATATTGTGAAAATAAGTACTAAAGAATGTGTTTTTATTATTAAAAAAAAAACTTTCATATTAATAAACATATTTTTTAGATATTATATACAATAACAATTGATTGAATTGGCATTCACTTGGTAGAACTCCATTATAACACGGTGAAAAAATAGCAATGTATTTTAGTTCTACAAAATTATTTTTAACAAATATAGTTGATCTCACTCCATCGTCAGAACTATATTCAGGATAGTTCTGACGATGGCGTGAGCCGAAATAGCTATCAACTATATTTGTTAAAAATAATTTTGTAGAACTAAAATACATTGCTATTTTTTCACCGTGTTATTATACAACAACTTTGGCAATAATTAAGTAAAAGGATTTCTAAGAATATCAATTAAATAAAAAAACATACCACAATGGAAAATCGTTTTTAACGTTAATTCAATAAGCGTGATATAAATGAATTATTTATTTTCTCGTAAATATCTTTCTAATTAAGCACGCACAGGACGCAGTGAATCGATTACACCCCTATTGCCATTGTTATTTTAATTTTGATTTCATACGCCATTTGAATTACTAGAGTTTCAGATTTGATTATAGATAACTCTAAATAGTATTCTGTAGGTCACATTTACCTGATAATTTCGCTTGTAGTATCGAAAACAGAAATCTAGTTTGATCGAAGATATATCAGAAACGGTTTTGTTACCTTGCGCAAGCACGAGATAAAGGACTAATATTTCATAAAGGTGTACAACGAAATTCATTGTCATTCTTATATGGATTTTTTCAATTAATATTGGTAATGAATTTATTTTTGACCACACATTTACACAATGACATATATATAAAATTTTATTTAATACAAAGATTTTACTTCCTTTTACTAATTTTTTTTTATAGTCACATGATTAAATGTAGCTAAATATCTACTACATACAAGAAAACAAATGTAAAAATCAGTGTATTTCTATCACCAAAATTCCTTTCGATTTCCTAAAGCGATTTCTTGTCAGTGTAGTTTTTTCCACACATTGTCGATTTTTCCTTTTCGTGTCATAACCTCTATTGGAATATATAAATAGGCATACTGTAAAAATTAGCTGCAATGATTAGCTTAAACTCGTGAACATTGCTTGACGATCACGTTATGTTTAGCGACGTAATGTAACGAAATTGAGAAATGCGATCAATGTAATTTTATTTATAGTAATTTTTCTCATTAAAAAACAAACTTCTTTGATGACTGGATGTTGAAATATTAAAACAAATAATAAAGAAAATATAATTATAAAATTTGTGCTGAAATGATCAGTTAATGCTTCCACACTTATACACATTTTTTTTTCTTTTCGAGCCATAGCCTTAAGTATGATATTGAAATAAACGCACACGCAAGCGCTTTACTTGCCAGGTTGTTGCTTGACGATCGTGAAACATTTGGTGATTTCATAGGAAAAAAATATTTTGAAATGTGATCAATGTAATTTTATGTGTAGCAATTTGACATTGTAACAAAAGTTTAGCTGATCACTGAGATAGCCGAACGTGGAAAAAAAACGTATATATATATTTATTTTGTAGCATATTTTTCCATACATTTTGAACATTAGAACTTTTTTCTTCTCGTCCCAAAAACTTCAAGTCGCATATAAAATTAGCGCTATTGCGAGAAGTTTACGTTGGCGGTAACCGATTGATGATCGTGCGTCTTTTGGCTACGCTATACTAAACAAATATTTTGTAATGTGTCATTTCGTAAAGCATTTCAACATTCGAATAAAATTAACACATTCGCTAGAATGGCTGATGGCTAGGATGAATATATGGTAATGTAATCGGAAGTTTATGTTTCCATACATTTTGGACTTTTCTACTGTTATCACTTTATGTGAGGCCAAGTTTCGACATCATTCTAGCAACTATTTGTGTGTCGATTTTGCTGTTTTCAAATCTGAATATTCTTTTGAATTAATTAATTAATTACGGCTTAACCCTAAAAAGCTCGTTCAGAGGCTTATTATTATTGTGATTAAATTATGAATTACTGGACTGTATTTTTGTGCGATATATAAAATACGGTTCACCCTGTTACTTTCAATTTTAGTTTGAACTACAATAATTTAAAATTTTCAATGCTAACTCACTTTATCTCTCTTGGGAAGTATTATATATAATATATATATACTCATTAAATATAGGATTTTTACAAAAGAAAAATTTTATCGTATAAAAAACCACTACGTAAATCATAAATTTTTTTCAATGAAGCTATTTTATTGAGTCTGAAGCTATATATAGTGGAGTCAAAAGAGTTAAAGAATGTAACATACTGACGAATGCTCTCTATATCAGTGTACCCCAACCGGTGGTCCGCAAACATTAAGCCAAATTTCAAAAAATTCGCCATCTAATAATAATAAATATAACATTTTTTTTCGCCAACACGTTTATTTAGCTTTTTTCTAATTGTTAAATAATATTAATTGGTAGGATGATAGTGTGACACCAAGGGGTTGATAATAACTGTAAGAGACAGCACTGCAGCATAAAATATCCAACATATTAGAAAAGATTACTTTGCTGACAAAAAATATTTCATGAAAAACCATTTTTGTTTCAATGGTCCTCTGTTTCTTTTTTTCCTTTTTTTACCGGTCCGCAAATCTAGAAAGATTGAGAAACACTGGCCTATACAACCCGCTCTTTAGATAGGATTTTAATCCTTAAACGTAATTCGTCGTCAATGCGAAACATTACTACTCGTCGAAAGCGTACACAAAAATTATAAAAGGGTAAATATGTCCATCCAAAATAAAAAGTCACAAAATTGATGCGATAAAAATTTAAATTAAGCGTTGATAGGATGTTTTCGAGTGGCTAAAATCATAAATAATATCACCAATGTTTCATATAAATAATGTATGAAAACGACGCATTGTTTTACCTTCAAACCGTTGTCCCTGTTAATTACTGGGTTACCTTTTTTGCAAAAAAAATGATGCTGATTTTACTGGTTGTTGGATAATTTATAGTCCTTTTTTTCGGTTTCCGACAGAAAATAATTAATTTCATTAAAAGGCTCTCTGACCCTTATCAGGTATTGTCAAAAGTTTCCGGTGCCGGAGCTTATATTTAATTTTTAAAGTCTTCAGCCGCACCTGGTGTCCTGGGTTCAAAAATTGAAAAGGTTAAATTATAAATAATTTAATGGCATTTTGATTATAATCAAACAACCGCTAGAGGAACTTCTTCCCCATATGTCATGCCTGAATAACAATTTTGAAATAAAATTTAAACAAAGCAGTTTTTAACGTTTGATGAAATCTGTTGTTGGTTTTTAAAAATCACATGGATATTTTGTGAACATAGATATTTTCACTTTATTTTTGGTTTACAAAATTATAATATATTATACATTAGTTTTTATAATACCATGTTATTAAGAGCTTTTTACGGTATAGATGCTGCTAACAATAATTCTGACTAGGGTGTAAGCCAAAAAAGCTATCAAATATACATTTATAAAGGTTGTAAAATTAAAATACATGGCTATTTTTCACCGTATTATAATGAAGTTTTATCAAGTAAATGCCAATATATATATATATACATATAAATGAGAACTTTTGAATTTCATGTATTTTAAAAAAATCTCTAACAGATGTAAGTACAATCAAAAATTAAGATACATTTCATTTAAATTTGTCATCAAACACAAATCATTTTTTCAAAAGCTTAAGTGAAAAGTTATTTACTGAAACGTGAGATTATATAATACTCGTTATTTGTTCTCAAAAAGGCACCATCTACTCTTGATTAAATTCATTAAAATATTCAGTTTCTTCTGAGATTAGGTCATATGAAAATTTCATAAAAAACACGATCAATAAACTTATATATAACTTCTGAAACAAAACTTTTCTAATTATCTATGAAACATAATAGTAATGTTTTTTTAGATATTTTACGTTCAATTTCTTATAAATAAGAAGTCAATTAAAGTATAAACCTATCTGCAAGTAACAGGAAATGTTTGTGAATTAATTTTATATTGAAAACAAACTAGTTATATGTAAATATATAGATTCAACAAGTTATTTAAAATTTGTGTTTTATGAATTTTTTTCATTATGCGTAAGAAAATAAATAGTTGTGGTACCTTACTGGTTTTTATTTAGTTCACGTGTATTGAATACAAAATTTGGATCGGAAGTGCTTAACATGTGTTTTGAGTAATATTTTTTTTAAAGATAATCTTAAAAATCTTTTTAATATTATCAGTTTCAAAAACTTTAAATATTGATTGTTGTAAATATTCTATTTAGTCTAGAAAAATTATTCTCTCTAAAAGCTGCATGTTAAAAAGTATTATGTATTTCAAAATTTACTCGGCACTGAAAAAAAGACTTAAATGCGAATGAAATTCGTTGAAATTAGCATATATTTATTTATCTTTGGATAGTAATACTTTGAAGTTATATTTCACCTGGTAACCATATCGAAAAATAAAACTATATATTTTGACACCCGAAAAAACATTAGTCATGTTGTATTGAGTAGTAAAAAAGTTGAGTGACACTTACAAATATGAGTGACGCCGTTGATCACTTAAAACATGCTTTGCTTTTCTAAACACCTGATGCTTTCAGTTGAGCGAGGCGTCAAAAGGTTTGTTTATAGAAATCTGAGGCAGTAATTTCAAATATAACAAGGCTAATTGTTTGTTCGTTTTCAAAAATAAAGGATTTAATTCTTCACGAATGACAATCACACTCTACGAAAACTTTATTTACATTAAAAATTTGCAATTCAATTAAAAGAACTTATAAAAGAAAATGTTCATAGTTATGATGAAAAATAGGCCACAAAAGCAATGATATCGCGAAGCTAAAATTCATTAAAAAAATTCAATACTCAAAACAGAATGCTGAGAGCCAACTCGTCTTTCTTTCAACTCCATCTTAAAGTAGATGTATAGTAAAAAGATGAACAACGCTCTGGTCGTCTAGTTGAAGTTGATGACGACCTAATCAAAGCAATCATCGATTCGGATCGTCACAGTACAACACGTGACATCGCAGAGAAGCTTCATGTATCACATACATGCATTGAAAGTCACTTAAAACAACTTGGCTATGTTCAAAAACTCGATACCCTGGGTATTCCTGGGTATCCTCACGAACTTAAAGAAACGCATTTAACGCAACACATTAACAGCTGCGTTTTGCTAAAGAAACGTAATGAAAATGATCCATTTTTAAAACGACAGATAACTGGCGATGAAAAATGGGTTGTTTACAACAATATCATGCGGAAAAGATCGTAGAGCAGGCCAGGTGAACCATCTCAAACAACATCAAAAGCTGATATTCATCAAAAGAAGGTTTTGTTATCAGTTTGGTGGGATTATAAAGGAATTGTCTACTTTGAACTCTTACCACCCAACCGAACGATCAATTCTGATGTCTACATTGAACAACTAACGAAATTAAAAAATGCAGTTGAAGAAAAGCGGCCCGAATTGACAAATCGAAAAGGTCTTGTATTCCATCATGACAATGCAAGGCCACACACATCTTTGGCCACTCGGCAAAAATTATTGGAGCTTGGTTGGGATGTTTTGCCACATCCACCATATAGTCCTGACCTTGCAACATCTGATTACTTTTTGTTTCGATCTTTACAAAACTCCTTGAATGTTAAAAAGTTCAATAATGATGATGATGTCAAATCGTACTTGATTCAGTTTTTTGCTAATAAAAACCAGAAGTTTTATGAACATGGGATTATGATGCTTCGTGAAAGATGGCAAAAGGTCATTGATCAAAATGGGCAATACATTACAGAATAAAGTTATTCAGTTCCATGAAAAAATTATCTTTGATTTTCTAAAAAAAATCCGCGATTACTTAGTTGCCAACCTAATAGAAGTTGAACTACTAGCTCATTTTAAAATAACTGGAGGGTTTTTTTTTATTATTTATATAATGTTGAGGAAACATTTTTTGACAAATACACCAAAAAGTTTAACAACTTAAATATTTAAAAAATAAATAAGTTTTAAAAAACCTACAATTAGTCAAACTTCTGTTTAAAACAAATATTTCATTTCGTCATACAACAAAATAACGGATAAATTAGACTCTCAAACTAAACGCATATTTAAACTATTTATTAAGAGGGTTGTTTTGCTGCCAGAAATCGAAACATAATTAATAGTCAAAGATTTGACAAGAACAAAGATAAAAGATTTTTAAAGGTTAAGGTCCCGTGTTTATTTTCATTTAATGATTTGAGCAGAATATTACACTACAGCTATTTTTTGTTAATGACAAATATTATGAATATTTTTATTGATTATTCTAAAAGCAATAATGATACTCGATAATTTTTTCCAGATATCTTAACAACCATTTACTGACAGTTTCAGCTTGAATTTCGTTTTGGAATATTTATTGATAAAATTTACGTATTTCTTTGTGTAACATGACATGTGACACAAAAAGAATCCTTGAAGAGTAAACCAGCTGTTCACGAATCTTTTTGTATGTATAAAATTTTCCTCCCGAACTAACCTACTTATCTACACATTGAAACAAAATCTTTACCGTGCAAGTTACTGGGGCAATAATAATGGTTATAATATTTGATGTGTTCCAGCTGACCCTTTTTTATCAACGAAGGTAAAAATAAATATCAAATTGAGCTAGAAAAGCATGTTACTATTGACACCATACAACAAACACTTCAACCGACTTCACTATGTTTTTGTAAAAATATCATTTTATATTGGGCCTCGCAACACACCATCGAACTGTTCGTCGTCGAGATTTATTTTTTCTGAATTTTCTTCTCATACTTTTTGACCGACATTAAAATTTTATTTATCAATAAAATACATTCCATAAAGTATTTAAATGCAGGTTATTTAAACATTTTAAATTTCCCACTCATTATTTTTCGTCATGAGTATTTCACAATTATTATGATTTTTTAATGGAATGTTGATATTTCATTTTTTTTTTAAATAATTTACTTTATTTGAATGTATATATTATATGACTTCCAATATTTTTTTCTCAGTTCTTGAACCTTTGGATTGGCATACCTGCTAGTTTTAATTGAAAATTTTGTATAAATAGACTTGCTTGTAATTTTCATTCTAACAATTGATAATGTTCGCGATGAACGAAGCCGAACCTGATCATAAAATATATGGTGAAAATAAGTATTAGAAACTATTTCACCTGTTACATTTGTTTATCACAAGAAAACAGAATATTTTCTTAGCAATGATAAAATAGAAATTCGTTTTTTGATGAAATGCCACAGCGCATTTACTTTGAATAGATTAAATACATGCTAAAATGTTTGTTAACCATATGTAACACTTACCGAACAGGGTTCGCTTGCTATACTAAAGTTTTTATAAAATTTTTGCTTATAATAAAAATAATCATTGAATTGTTAGATTAACGATTTTGATTCAACTGATATTTACATAATAGAACTTCATTATAACATGGTGAAAACATATTGAACTGAGTATAGAGTTTTTAAGCTTTGATTTATTTATTTTGTCTGATTATCGCATTTGGATTGGTAAAAAGACGATTTAAGATATTTTGTTACTTCAAACAAAGTTTTAACAATTCAAATGTAATATTGAAATTGAATCAAGTAGCCCCAGTTTATATTGTAAGGAATATTGTAATAATATCAAGTATTTTTTTGGAACCATAGATAGACCAAACATAGTATATTTCTGCTTTTTGTTGGTGTAATACTAAAAACGCGATAAAATTTCGAGTAATAAATACGTCTAATTATTTTTCAGCTTTTAGTTAAGTATTAACATGTACAGACATGTAACGTTAGAATACTGATGAGCTAAATACTAGCATATGTGTTAGTTTGCAACGTGTCTAGTTAATGAACCAGTTGCTTTAAGATGAGCGTCACAATATTTTGAAATAATATTATAGAAGCATACTAAAATTTTCCCATTTTCTTGCGTAGATTGTTTTTGTTTATCATAGCGCTTACGAAAAGTTTTTTTACAAAAGTGATATTGATCTGAAAGTAAATCAGGTTTTTCTTTAATACAGACAAAACTTTCTACGTAATATATGTCAAAGTTATTATTTTTTGTTCGAAATACATCCAGACTTTGAAGGCATCTAGAGATAAGAATAAATCTCTGCTTGATAGAAAAATTAGAAAATTGTTATCTCATCTTAAAATAAGATAATTTAGTTAATTAAAATCAAATAAGCGAACGTTTATAAACGGAGAAAAATTTCAAAATTTGTAAGAATGAAGGTGAATTTTTATGTAAATATTATTTGGGTTATCTAGTTTTCTATAAGTTGAAATATTACATATAAGAATTGTTAATATACCATCACTTACTTACAATTTTCTCTCCATTGATTTTTGTTTACGTGCTGTTAAAATAATTATCACCTTTTGTATTTTATCACAGTTTCATCATTCAATTTTACATCAAACACGTCTTTTTTGTTTTTACTTTCCGTTAATACGTTTTAACGGCACTCCTCGTCCTACGGGGACTTTTTGGTTGTAATGTTTCTGTCTTTATTTAGTATCCGTATTTTGTAAAAGCATTCTTTAAAATAAAGTTTAAAAATCTGCGAGTTTTCGAGATGGTAAAACGCTTTGAAACGAGTGAAATTTAAGTCTTTTACATTTCATTTCATATGTTTTTTTTTTAATCCAGTAGAAGATACAACTAATTCAAAAAATATACTAAGATGGTTAGATTTAAAGATAAAAAAAGTTAGTAAATTTAAGACTAAAGTAAATATTTTTTTTAAATAATAAATACACATTTTTTAGTACTTATTTCCACAATATATTTTTAATCAAGACCGGTTTCGCTCATCGCGAGCATTATCAATGCATCATCATGCATTATCATTAGTTGAAAATCAGAATATCATTAAAAAATGTGTTTTTATTATTTTAATATCATGCCATTCCATCAAGAAGTGACAGTTAACACCTTAAAAGTGAGTAAAGTAAATAAATTTTTAATATACTTGTTAAAATAATCTTTTTTAATGACGATGAGAAAAATAGTTCGTTATAGAAGAATTAGCAACGAAATGTTTCTGTCTCCCATTTGTTGCTGTGTCGCTTGTTAGTTTGTGTAATATTTTCAAGAGAAAACAGCCGCAGAGCGAAAATATTATCGAGAAAATATTTCCTGAGACGCAATAACAAAGGGGTTCCCAGCGAAAGGAAATTGAGGAAAGACAATAATAAAACGGGAATATCGGGAAATGGCAGTTTTCTCGAAGGCTCATAGGTAACACGTCTCGCCATTAGTCGTAAAGGGCAGAGGGAACTTATAAAAGAGAATAAAAGGGACATTTGCAGAATTATTCCTTTTTATATTAAACCTCCGTGGGAGGCATGTGAAACGTTCCATGATAATATTTCGAAAACGCAGACAGCTTTTCAGATGAATTACTAACTGTAAGTAATATTTAACGATTCGCCAATATTTCTTGATATTTATCTTCCTTACATGAAAACAAATGCTCAAAAACATTAAAAGAAATCAAAACATTGAATTCATGAAAAGGTATTTTGCCTCACGACACTTACATTTATAAAAGAAACGTGTTTTATCTGTGCCTTTGAAAAAAAACACTAGTTTTTAATGTTGTGCTTGCAAATACAGTGGAACCTCGATCAACCGTCCTCACATAATACGTTTTCCCGGATAGAACGCTTATTTTTTATAGCCCCGTCAAACTCCCATAAGAACAATGTTAAATAATCCCGCATTGCCCGTTTCCCGATTCCCCGATTCCCCGATTTCTTCGATAAACTGTCTAAATATTTTGGTCCCGTCACAAATATTATCCCGATTGACCGTTTTTATTGCATATTTCTCCGTATCTCGGCAAGCAAGTTTGACACAGCCGAGTGCAGGTGTTATGTCTGGACAAGTTGGAATCCGCTGTGCATGTTAGACGTAACGCATTGGACGCATATGCTATTTTTTGGATTGAAATCCACCACACGCGTATTATTGTTTATGATACAAATGTAGAGTTACTTAAAATTCATGGTAATAATGATTCCTGTACATACAAACTTTTAGTCACAAGTTTAGTAACAAGTCTTTGTTCTAATTAAAGTGCCAAATAACAAAGAAGCAAATTAACATAAAGGACTTTTTTAAAAAATAAGTTTTATATACAGTATGTACAAGTAACCAATAAATAAATATTTTTTACGATTTTACTTGTTTATTATCATTTGAAGCTTTCCCGCATTCACCGTTTCCCGCATTTACCGTTATTATTTTTTCAGGGTCCATTGGAAAACGTAAAATCGAGGTTTCACTGTAGCACAATAATTAGTAAAATAAAGTTTCAAAAATCTCTTTCACATGGCTTATTTCAAAATCAGTCAAAAGTTTTTTTGATGATGACTTTCATACAATAATGAAAATTAAGAACAAAAAAAATCTTAAAATTTGATATTTTACTTTTAATTTATAAAAATTAAGCTGTCACTCCTAATTATTTTTGTAAATGCATGATGTTTTCAGTTCAGTCAGTTCTGTTGTATCCGTGTGATAGAATGTCTGAAGATGACAATGAATGTCGTTAGCGACAAAACATGTGAAATCGTACAAAGTTGTAACAATTCAAATTTGATATTGAAATTCCATCTAGCACCTTCAGTCGATATCATAAATTGCATAATATTTTAAATATTTAAACAAATGCTTAGAATTTTTATAAAAATTAAATGTTTATATGATCTGGACAGGTTTTGTTCATCATGAGCATTATCAACAGAATGATAAGGGAAACCGGTATTCTGGTGTTTCAATTTAAGCATGTTCAGTAAAATATTCATATGTTTACAGTTAATGATTTATATGCGTATAAAAAGGCGTATAAAAATATATTCCACATGATAATTTAATTGAATCACATAATATATATTCAAACTCAGCGCCTAAATGTTTGCATCTTTGTAGTAAAGGTCGCAGAATGAGGGCTTTGGAACAGCTGGAAATCAATAGACACCAATTATCACAAAGGATTCTTAACGAACAAACTAATATAATAGCGTCTCCATTAGTCCAACCTATTCCTGGGGGGTGGTCTGATTTGCTTACGTAATGACCACTTCCGTCCCACATGTAAACTTATTGTCATAGCCGCCTTTTGTTTCATTACAATTTTTGAAAATCCAGTTTTATTGTGAGAAAGTAACAAGCTAGGCCGTTAAAACAGGAGAGAAGATGTGTTGTGTATCTTTTCTTCACAGCTATATATAGATAAGCAAATGTTAGTTTAAGCATAGTTCTGACGATGGCGTGAGCCGAAATAGCTATCAACTATATTTTTTAAAAATAATTTTGTAGAACTAATTATAAATTACACATAAAACTAACATTGCTATTTTTTTCACTGTGAAATATATTCCACTTTAAAAGTGTGCGAACGATTCATAAACAAGCGTTTTCTTATAATACGTGAATTTTTATAAGTGTCATCATTTACGTCACAGTGAGAAAAGTTATAGATTGAAAAACAAATATTACTTTATTCGAAAAATAGTCGTATTACTTAAAACGGTAAGACTGTTTTACACTTACTAGCAATATAATGGTACAAGTATAATCTTACCCTCGTTGAAGCGTCTATTGAGTTTATACAGCTTCAGAGTATCAAATAATTGAGGGTCTAACATTTTAGTGAGGAACTACTCTAAAAATAGGCTCAGGCAATGGCTGCCACTCGTTCAAAAATAATAATATTCCATAGAAGGACCCTTAAGGACGTCAAGTGGATAAAAGGACGCCTTACTTAATGGCGTCCTAGAACAGTGACTATACAACTATTTTGGAATTAAGCTCAACCGACATATTCAAATGTTAAAATGGTAGACATATAGATATCTAATATACATATTTTATAAAGTCATTTATTTGAATTATAGCATTGTATTATATTTTATCAAAAAAAAAAAAAAACTATTAATTAAAACTAAAAATTTTATAGTGATATTTCCACAATTTTACACTTTTAATATGAGTACCGCTTTTGCATATCATAACCAGATCTGTTGATATTACTCGTGATGAGCGAAAACAGTCCTAATCTTAAAAATATTACGATGTGAAAATATTATTAAAGATTTTGTTTTTATTTTTAAAGCTTAATAAATAAATTCATACATATATAATGACAGTTTTTCGTTGTTTTTAGTTCTTAGAGTAATAATTTTATTCGTTTATGTGTCATTTCTTTTTTTGTTTTCAGAATTACGATATAATTTTTTATTCTCCCTTAATGAAAAACCGTTATTTTAGGCTAGTATAGATAATTAAAAACAGTTTAATAGCTGTTGAAATAATTTTTTGCAAAATATATAATATAATCAAATTATTTAAAAATAAAACTATCTTTCTGTTTTGGTATGACACTCAAAGTAAAAAAAAATATTTGCTGCTATGATTATTATTCTATAAAATTATTTTACTATGATTAAAAAAAAAAACAGTGGATAAAAAACATTTATTTAGATAAAAAAATATAACTCGTTAATTAACTAAATTAATTTAAAGCAAAAATAAAGATATTGATACTTTTTTCTTGCTGTAAAACTGATTTACTTCATTAATTCATTAGAAATTAATTTGTTTTACTAGAAATGTTTTGAGCATGTTAATTTATCAATCTTGTATTTTTCCCTCTTTTTAGAACTTAATCAAATGTATCTCATTTTAGCTGGACTGGCTTTTAAATATGATACCGATGATCAAAATTACTTTCCAATGTCTATCCATTTCAAAAACTGTTTTATGAAAAGTTTCTTTTCCGGACATTTTTAGAACTTTTGAGTCTTTTAATTTTTCTGAAAAAAAAGTTTAATAATAAAATCAATAATTATTTACTGACAACTAGGGATTGAATTACCGAAAATGTTTTTATCGCGAATTAATGCCAGATACAGACATATAATAACGACTTTTTATTATGATATATGCATTAGGGAGTGAGAAGTTTTTGTCAACTCCGGCAACACTGATAAAAAGTGTTTTACTTGTCACACTGGTGTCATCAATTATCACAATCTCAATCGCGGTCACCGTGTGATGCCCACTGCAGGCTGCAGCTAATTCTAGTTTTTATGGGACAGATAGCGAAGAAAATTCGTATTCAGGTACATATTAAACTATGTATGTTTTCATTATACCAAAGAAAATAACCACTTATTTATAAACTATATAATCCGATACATTGTTTTTTTGATTATGAATTTATATTAATAGATACAAATTATGCATTCATGTATAAAAAATATATATACCACAACAATAAGTTAATTGATAAACTAATTATCTATGCATGAACTTCTTACAGGCAGGTAAACCAAATATAACATAGTCGTAATTAAAATTAATCAATCGTTTTGTGACAAATAATAAATTATCTGATTTACTTAAAAAAGTACATTTAAAACATACACATATTCACCTGAAATGTATTTTAAATTATTTATGTTTCAATCCAGGATACCATTTTTAATGAAAGTAGCCACGTACAGTTATACTTTAATGAAATAATCCACGTCTATTTGTTTTTTCATTTACCGGTAAATTACCGGTATGAGGTGAAATTATTTACCGTTTATCGGTTATCGAAATTTGACGGTAAATTGCAATCCCTACTGACAACCCGCTCTATTTTCAATTTTTATTGTTATTAAATCGTTATAGTTAAAACACCATTAATTTCATTCTCTTTTAAAGAGTAAAGTTTGCCTTGTTTCTTTGTATTACTTATTTTATAATAAAAATACATGAGGTACAATACATTTCCAAGGTAATTATTTATGATTAGGCGAGATAAAATATAGCTTATGTCAGAATGTAGCGAAACTTTTAATTTGTATGAGATAAAAAATATACACATATTAAAATTGTTTTTCAATAAGATTTTGAATTTGCGTGGTGTAATTTTTTCTGAAAAAAACATGTTGGGTAGAAAATAACAAATACAGTATGACATGAATAAACAAAATATTTTCTAATATGGTTTTATGAAATACATATAAACAATGATAATTTTAAATGTTAACATGTTGAAAGCTTTTGAAAGCATGGTCAAAAAGCTTCTTCGCTTGTTGACGTTATAAAGAGCCATATTGTCCAATAACTCTTATGACCAGCTAACATTGTCATTTTAGGACTATAAATTAAAACACACAAGTTTATTAATATGTGTACAATTGTATTACTTAGGAATTTTAATTTCAAGTTACTGTGAAAAAAAATATAAAGCGTTTATACCTCATTTGAAAATTATATATATTTAAAAAATAGCAATAGATGAAACTTTATCGCATTTATAAATTTATACTAAATTGCTGCAATGAACTTGATAAATATTTTTTTATCACTAGTATTTTGATTAAGGACAATCTTAAAAATAGTTACAACGAGATGATATATTTAGTTTATTGAGAGAACAAAATAATTGTACACGCATTCATTATGACGTATGTTTTGTTTTGAATATTGATTTTTTCAAAAGGAAATTTTATTTTGAATATAAATTATAAGGGATTTAATGAATCTATGTCAAATATATAAATAGCCAAAAATTTTACGATAATAGTTTTTAAATTAATTAATTTCTTCACTGCTATATCTTAATTATTGCCGTTTGTCTCTGAAATCACATATAATTGAAGTTCTTACAGAGCTTTGTAGTGAAAACATCATACATAATTTTTAATTACTTAGAAATTCAATTATTCTAACTCGTAATTAAATGTACGATTAAATCTTTTTGGCGTGTATAAAACTGGAAAAATTGTGCCTACAAAATAATTATATTAAATGTTTCAAGCGTAAAATAAATAATAATTTTTACGAGTATAATAATACATTTACAAAAATTTCCGAAAATGTTTATTCTTTTATTGCCTGTTAGCAAATTGAATGATCGAATGTAATTCCGATTGGAGTTTTTCCTTTCAAAGTAAGAGTACCCTCTCTCGAGTACTTTCTTAACCTCTTTCTACAATATGAGAGAACTTTTGGTGTAGACCTTCTACCCAAAAACGTTTGGTGGTTTGGTTATCGTTGACCCAAGATCAAATATCGAATACCTGGAAGGGTGACCATGTTGTACATATGTTATTGCTGAACATACAGTTCTTTTTTTTACAAAGCATTACAATTTTTAATATAGTAAATTTGAAACAAAGAATCATTATACTTTATAAAAGAATAAATTAATAGAGGCCAGTTATTAAATTCAAACTTCATTCTCAATGATCGATTCAATCTTCCCAACTCCTCCTTGTTGTACCCTTGCGTGATATCGGTTCAATGAATCGACAATCTCATCTCAAATATTTACGTCTTATGTTTCATCACTAGATGTTTGATAGTAGGTATTCTCTTTATGAAAGAAAGAAAAAAAAACCATGTTTATATTTTAATGTCACTTGATTGATATTTATTGAAAAACCCCCCTTTCAAGAACGACTCATTAGCAAGATCGTTAATGAAATATACCACAGGCAATTGATTTAATCATTTTTTTTTAAATAATAAAAACACACTTTTTAGTACTTATTTAATATATTTTTTGATCAGGACCGGTTTCGCTCATCGAAGTGGAGTGGGAAATTTTACTTACTTCCTTATTGATTGTTCAGAGCTTCTAATGGATTATTGATTTACCATAATTGTATTTGTAATTCCTAATAAGTGATTGTGAACATTTAATTTTTAAACTAATTTACTTTATTTGTATCAATATTGTATGATTTTATGTAAATTGTTTCCTAGTTCTTGAACCCATGGTTTTGTACACATGCTACCTTTAACTCAATTTTTTTTTTGTTTTGTATAAATAGACTTGTTTGTAAATTGTATTTTATCAGTTGATAATGCTCGCGATGAGCGAAACCGGTCCCGATCAAAAAATATATTGTGGAAATAAGTACTAAAAAATGTGTTTTTATTATTTAAAATATCATGCCTTTCCATCAAGAAGTGACAGTTAACACCTTAAAAGAGTTAATCATTATTAGATTGATATTGTTAAATTTGTTTTAGTTGTAATTAACTGCTTGCCTAGGGGTAAGTGTTTTCATGTAATTAATAACTTTAATATATATACGATGCTAACTGTTTATTTTACGTCAGTACTGTTGCATCCGTGTGATAGAATGCCTGAAGATGCCGAAAGGCAAAACCTGGGTCGTTAGTGACAAAACATGTGGAATCAAACAAAATTGTAACAATTCAAATTTTATAAAAGATGATTGAGTTTTAGGCACACATAACATATAGTTAAGTTTTCGCAAAAACATTCACCAAAATGAAGGACCATTCCAACAAAACAATACTCACTTTTAAATTTTTACAACGAAAACACTGCAGAGAGTTTTAACACCCCCATAGCAAACTTTACAACTCCCAAAAACCTGCATTCCTCATTTCTAGGACTACCTGACTGATGTGTAAGTGATCTGGAACTAGCAAAATAGGCAGAACTATCACTAAGGACATCGAGAGCTTTGATGGATTTACCTTTTCTCTGCGGTAGATAGTATTAAAGTCTGGCAAAAAAGTAAACATATATATCTATATATGCATACATATGTTTCTATAGGCGATAACACATGGTAGCCACACTAAAAAAAATAAAACAAAAAAAATCAACATCACCATCATCATGAGAGCACTGCGCATCAAAGACCGACCCCACAGAAGAAAAACTGTTTCAAAAAAAAAGAACTTCCGATGCTAAAAATCATGCCGGGAACAAAGATTAAAGTATAAAGATAGTCATCATGTATAAATAAACATCGGTAATGAGTATTTTAAGATTGTATGTTAAGTCTTGCCTTCGTCTGATTCAAATGACTGAAGGAAGACTCTTTCCTTATGAAATCACTTATCAACATGTAAAAACACATTTTGTAGTACTTATTTCTACAATACACCCAGTCCTTTTTTTACGCGAATTCCATTATACGCGATTTTTTGGACGGCAGTTTTTCATACGTTTCTGGGACTTTTTCGAGCGATATTTCAATTTTTGGAACCAAATTGTCAAATTATATGAAAGTTGTGATTTTTTTACGCGCCGTTTTCTGGAACCATCGATCGCGTAAAAAAAGGGCTGGGTGTATATTTTTTTATCTGGACCGCAGTTGATAATGCTTGCGATGAGCGAAACCGGTCCTGATCAAAAAATATATTGTGGAAATAAGTACTAAAAAATGTGTTTTTACTATTTAAAATATCATGCATTTCCATCAAGAAGTGACAGTTAATACTTTAAAAGTGATTATAAACATGTGTTAAATTAGCTGTGGTTGTATTATCAAAGCTTGATATTATTTATCAAAATTTTAGAGGCAAGATATATTTACATAATTTACATTTAAAGTAATCAATTCCTTGATTTTCGATGCATGTTAATTATTTCTCTTTCTAATATAAACCAATTAATAACAGAAAAAATATATATTATATTTATTTTTATTTTGGGCAAAATCAATAACTTTTATTGCTGAAAAGTGAAGTCTTGGTGTTCCCAGTCTTAGCCCGAGTGGTAAAATTTTGCATTCCGTGGTAGGGTAGTCTTTCAGAAGTTTTCCAGCGGAAAAGGCAGAGGTGAAAACTTGAGCCAAAAGTAAAATGTTCGGTCAGGAAAATTCGTGTTATTATTCGACTTTTGAACCATTTCGCTCCGCACTGCCATCAAAACTTTTCAATGCTCGATAAGAAAAAGTTTGCCAAAATATAAAAGATATAATAAAAAATATTAAAATATTATTCAACTTCAATTCATGAATAAAATAACATTTCTTATATTTTTTTATTGGCCAAGTCTTTATCGAATTTATTTTGCGAAGTGGTGTATTCATGATACACAAATATTTATTCGTATAATAATCTAGAATTAAATTAAAAAAAAACAGTTTTTAGAATAATTTACGAAACCAACTTTTTTATTTTGTTATTCATTTTATGTACTGTCGATGTTATTTTCATTAACTCCTTCCGATATTTTCCTGTAAACTCATACAAAATAAACTAAACTTCTTCATAATAAATATTAGAATATTTTCTTTCTGAGCTGTACTTTCACGGTCTTTTGATTTCGATCAGGAAATAATTAGTTTTATGAAATGATTCAAATAAATATAGTGGATTTTATGTCTGGTCATTTAGGGAGTTTTACTTTTTAATTTGTAACAATTAGAAATCATTTAAGATTGATATTTTATCAAAAATATAGTTTTACTGAACGTGAATCAGTAGCTATGTGCATCTATTGCGTATGTTAAGAATCTGCTTTTTGAGGATTAATGACTTTATTTTTCTATGTGACGAGTTGAATAACATTTTGTGTTGTAAAAAACAATTGTAAAAAAATACTTGAAACTAAAGAAAGTTTTTAAAATTACATTTCAGCTTAGTTTAATAGAACAGTAGTTATTTTTATTTTAAATTTGCTACAAGTTTATTTTATTACTAGCACGACTATTGTTTATTTACTTCAAATGCTACCCAATTCTTTACTCTGACATCAGTATGAAATTAAAGCTTATTAAATCAAACTTTTTTTAATTAAAACTTTTCGGAATTTACCATTAAATGAATTAAGATATAGTTAATAACCAGCAGGTCGCAAATTGAGAATGTTGAATTTTATTGAAAAAATTAAATAAATATCTTATTTTAAATTCCTTAATTTGCTTGAAAACATTGACTGTGAATATGAAAAACGATGAATTATTTGTAAACTTGAAGCTTAGTATTAGAATAACATTTTTAAGTCCCAAAAAGTTCAAATAGCTTTACAGCTTTGTAAATTTATTTCGTGAAGTCAAAACGTACATAGGTTAAATGCAATATAATATTAATACCAAAAACACTAAGCTTTATGGCGTTCCTTAACACTATAACTTCTAACTATAATGTTTCAACTACAATTAAATTATATTACTAACTACTACCATAGACAAAGCTAAGTTTTAAGACAATGATTTCAGGAGGTACGGTCAAACTTTCACAATTAAATTCAAAATGAAGAAAATAACATATGTAGAGCTTAATTTTCATTTCACAGACATTAAATTTAACGATAAGCATTTTATTGGGCAAGTACGTATATATTTACAGAAAAGGCGTGTTCTATTTATTTTTAATTTTTTTAAATCAAATAATCAACGTGTATGGAAAAGATATAAAAACTAACTTATTTAAATACTGCTGAACCCTTCAAACTTAGGAACGTCATTTAAGCCACGCACTTGAACTTACACTTTAATTGTCTCTGCACCGGATTCAATGAAGTATACGTCAAAAGATTTAATTATAAGTCAGCTATACTATTAAGTCTACTATTATTTAAGTGAACTATCCTTTTGCATCTATTATTCTTTTCATATCGACTCTGCTCGACAAACCCTAATAGATTTGTAATTACAAATTTTATTAATCCGAAACACACTACCTTGGCATCTGAAATGACTTTCTCTGTGTCCACCTTTGTATCCATATATGTGCGTGTATGAGTATAGAATGTATGGATATATATAAATAAAAATGTTTATATAGTGTCCACGTGAACTGTATTCACTGTAGATTGCTCAGCTCGGCAGCGACTAGCGTATGTCAGTAACGGCAGAAAAAATACTATAAACAAAAAAACAGTCATATTATTAATAATAATCATAAGAGAAGAAGAAGAGTTGAACAAAAGAATGCGCAAAATAAATGCTTGAATATATACATACACATATGCTTAAAATAGTATCAAATGATTGTAGTATTTTGAAGTTACAATAAATAGTTTTTGTAGTCTTGATATTTTTCCATTTGCTGTGAATCAATTTTTGAATATATGATCTAAAAGAAGGTATTTGTAATTCATTTATGAAATATTTTATGAGTGACCCGACGGTTTCGTTTATTTATATTTTACTCAAACTAACGAAATCTAGCTCAGATTTATGTTTTACGACCTTTTCAGTCTTTGTGTAGTAGATTTTCAGAAAAACAATAACAAAAAACGACAAAACATGACATCATCTCACTACGTTAAAATTGACTAGTTAAAAAAAGAAAGACGGAAATAAAGTTTCATAGAAAACGTCGTCTTCGATGGCAAACTTCAAACGAATTTCATCTCATGGGAATATAAGCTACAAACATATTCATATCTTTGCATCACAGCAAAGGTGTAACAAGAATGTCTTTTAAGCTGAAACAAATATTTTTAACTTCAGTTAATTGAAATATAACTGAACGGTATGATATATTATTCTGGACATTAAAGTAAAATCTATATGACTTAAATTCACATTTTATAAATATATAATTGACATTATCTAACAAATTAAGCTATTTTTTAATATCTTGAATCAAAGATACATTATTAAGTGTACTTAATTTACTGATAATATTGAAACACCCTGTTAAAACAGGTTTCGATGCGAACGTGTGCTCAATTCACCCTTTAATATTCAGGCTTTCGATTTGAATTCATCGCAGAGTTCCAACGTCACGAGGTCAAACTTGCTCGCTGATTATTTCTACGCCACTGGAATAATTACAGAGCAAAACATCCATGAAGGCAAAAACTAAGAATTCTCAATAGGGAACGCTTTTCTCAAATGACAAACCCGTACCGCAAAGCTTTTACTTCCATACTTACATTGGAATATATTCAATATTCCCATTTAAATAGAAAAATTTTCCTTTAAGATTTATTTAAATATTTTTAAATATTTCCACATACGTTCAAATAATTAAAAACTACTTTATTTTTTTTTTAATTCCCAAAATACTTACTAAATTGAATTGGCATTGACTTGGTAGAGCTCTTTTATAACACGGTATAAAAATAGCTACTACAGATCTTATAAATTTGTAGAACTAAATTACTTCGCTATTTTTTCACCGTATTTCTAATTACTACATTAATTATTGGCATTTGCTTTCAAGTCATAGTACATAGAATATTTAAAATAAAATTTCATTTTTAGTAGTTATTTCTACAATTTATTTCGTGATCAGGATCGGTTACGCTCGTTGCGAGCATTATCAAGTAATTTCATAATGTTGACTTATTATGAGTATTAATCACTATAGAAAAGACGTTTTTATAGCGATTCTTGTCCAGACAAATAAAACGACAAAATTATCAATATGTATTGGTGTATTTTATTTAGCGTTTAATGCATGACAAGTTTCTTTCACTTTATTTTGTCTTATTCATCCTTTAATGCTAATTTTCATATGACATTCTTCATTTCTAACATCGGACAGGAAATATTTTCATTTTATTTTGTAAATCAAAAGAAAAATAAAATTGTAGAACTAAATTATAACATCATAAAATTGTGTACTGTCATTCTTCGAAATCTTCATTAAAGTTGATTAGTTTGTGAGCTATGAGTTAGAATACCCGTTTTAATTTATTTACATATTTTATATAATTAAATTGAAACAGTTTTTTTGATACACTTAAACAAATTTTGATTTATTATTTTTTGAGAAATAACCAGCACATTTTGACATTTGAATTAATGTTTTTTTTTCCATGTAGTAGTTATAAAAATAATCTTTTGGTAAGGTAATTTATTTCTAGAAAGATCATTAAAAAATTAAAAGGTAACAAAGAAGGTTATAAATAAATTTTACTTTGCAATCAAAAAATAATAAACTAAGCACGCCTTGTAATTACCGTCTGCGGTTTTAATATTTACTACTCTTTGAATTTACCCGCAATAGCAAGAAATAATTTCAATTGTTGTTAAATAATATATTAACCTTTTATTGGCCTTAATAATTATGACTCTTTTAATGTTTTTACAAACCAGGTTTCATAGAGTTTAATTGCCGCAGCTTTTTTACGGTATAAATAATATTTCGGCGTATTTATTTTCGTGTTTATTGTTGTTGACTTTTATTTTTGAATATATATCTCGGCAAAATGGAAAAAATATTTCGGAGAATTGGTGCATGACGTAATCATGGTGTTTACGCCTAACTCGAAAATCCGCCACTCACGTATTTTCAAACGAACTTTGATTTTATCAATCAAATTGTGTGGTTATATCCAATATTAAGGAAAAACAATTTTCTCTTATTTATCTAGTGTATCTACATTTTAATACTTTTTTTGGAGTTAAATGCTTGCTTTAATAAATATTTAAGGATTTTGAAAACCCAAGATCAAGTAGGGTAGCATAATTAAAAAGGTTTTGTTGTGGAAAAGCTTTATAGTTTTTAAGGCGATCCACTAGCAAAACGGGTTAATTTTTAAAATATTAAATTATTTCATTAACTGAATACTTTATTGAATCTAAAAAACAATGAAAACTCACGAAAAAATGAATATTCTGAAAAATAGCATGTATGTAAGTTACTTGTAAAATTTAGTTAATGTATTTATCACTTTTAAGGTGTTAACTGTAACTTCTTGATGGAAAGGCATTATATTTTAAATAATAAAAACACATTTTTTTAGTACTTATTTCCACAATATATTTTTTTGATCAGGACCGGTTTCGCTCATCGCGAGCATTATCAACTGATAGAATACAATTTACAAACAAGTCTATTTATACAAAACAAAAAATTAATTTGAGTTAATGGTAGCAGGTGTACAAAACCATGGGTACAAGAAATAGGAAACTATTTACATAAAATCATACAATATTGATACAAATAAAGTAAATTAGTATAAAAATTAAATGTTCACAATCACTTATTAAGAATTACAATTACAATTATGGTAAATCAATAATCCATTAGGAGCTCTAAACAATCAATAAGGAAGTAAGGAGTGGGAAATTTTTAATGACGAAAATAACCCACAATCACTACTTAATGGAACAAAATAAATTAATACATGAGAAGTCAATTAAAGATGAATCGATGAGATGGGAAGATATGGTCAGTCAGGGGCGTTCCAATATTTTCTGTAAAAAATTTAAGTAAAAGGAGGCAATATCATTTTTCAAAAAAAAAAAAAAAAATAATAATATTTATCTGAAATATATATTTATTAATCTAATTTAATGAGTATAACAATGGTGACGACGCAAAAGTAGTTTGTTCATTTATAAGGTTAGAATTAGGCAAAAATTTATATCGATTAATTTCAAGGATTTCTTGTTTATCTAATTTCAGTGATTTGTTATTGAAATGCAGGATTTTGTAGTTTATAGTAAAATCACATGAATGTTTATTTTGAAACAAATGGTTTCCAAAAGTAGAAATCTCATCGCCTTTTTTGGCACAAGCTAAATGTTCCTTAAATCTAGTATGAAAGATCTAATTTTGTAATTTTTGATTCAATCAAATTCATGAAAAAATCAGCTAAAATTGGTGACAATGGACTACCCATTGCCAAACCATCCAACTGTTTATAAAATTTATCTTTAAATTTAAAATAATTTGTATATTGGTCAAACAGGAAGATCCTTTCATACTTGATTTTTTTCCTTTTTTTTTTTTTTGAAAAATGATATTGCCTCCTTTTACTTAAATTTTTTACAGAAAATATTGGAACGCCCCTGACTGACCATATCTTCCCATCTCTTCGATTCATCTTTAATTGACTTCTCATGTATTAATTTATTTTGTTCCATTAAGTAGTGATTGTGGGTTATTTTCGTCATTAAAAATTTCCCACTCCTTACTTCCTTATGGATTGTTTAGAGCTCCTAATGGATTATTGATTTACCATAATTGTAATTTTAATTCTTAATAAGTGATTGTGAACATTTAATTTTTATACTAATTTACTTTATTTGTATCAATATTGTATGATTTTATGTAAATCGTTTCCTAGTTCTTGTACCCATGGTTTTGTACACCTGCTACCATTAACTCAAATTAATTTTTTGTTTTGTATAAATAGACTTGTTTGTAAATTGTATTCTATCAGTTGATAATGCTCGCGATGAGCGAAACCGGTCCTGATCAAAAAAATATATATTGTGGAAATAAGTACTAAAAAAATGTGTTTTTATTATTTAAAATTAATGTATTTTATTGTAATAAAATCATGTTTTTAATTAAAGAAAAGTCAAAAAAAAGAAAATTGTAATACAATATTTTTTATTATGAATCTACAGTTCCAGTGGTTTCTTTTATATACCTTAATAATATACAAACGAATAAAATTTCCATCAAAGCAATCTAAAAAGTCTTTAGCTCTAAGCTTTAACTACAAAAGCTCTGAACATGCGATCTGCTTGTAAATAACGTCACGAAAGGAGCTTTTCCACTCACTACCGCATACTTGGTTGTACTTATGATTGTTATAACTGTAAATCAACTGTGCACATATACTCAAGTTTCTGGTTATTATTATTAGAGACATTTACATGTGAAATTGTTTTTCATATGACTGAGAATATTTTATATTAATATAATAATAAAAAAAAGTATTGCAATTATTTGATGCAAATTGATTTTCAACATGTTGCACTGATATTAGAAACACTTTTTTATCTTAAATGGTATATTATTTACTTTAATTATTTTGTCTTAATCAAGATGTTGACATTAATGTACAACAAACATAGGTGTTTCGGAATATAAAATAGATAGCTTACTACTGCCTACAACTATTAAGAATTTAATTCGTGTTTAGTAGGAACAAAATGGTTTGTAAGGTAATATTTAAAAAATTAACGAGTATTGCTGTCTATAGAATGTAGGATATGTATTAACATGTTTTTTTAATCATCTCAAGCATATTCTATTTCAAAACAGAAATTCGCCCGAATCTGAAGCCATCAATCAATTCAGCATGATTTTTAAACACTCATATGAAGTAAAATATTTAAGTTTATAATCATTGTACACCGAGCTAAAACAAATACGTAAATGACAAATTTTTCATCAAAATTGTAAAAATCGGTGTTCGTAAGACCAGACGAAATAAATGTGACTTGAACAGGACAGTCTGAAACCGGCGGCTAAGTAAGATTACTGTCTTTCAAGATAATAAGCACTCAACTGTTAGATTAGTCAAATAAGATCTTTGCAAATAGACGCAACTCTACTGCGGAAACAAACTGACATGCTTGATAACAATGGTACATTATACCCGTAGTAGAGCAACAAACATTTATGCCATTGTAACACAAAATTACTCATAACAAAAGCGCTGTTCATAATACAATGTTATGTCTTCGAGTATTATTGTGACAAATTTAGTTGATATACGATGTGACTTTATAATATATGTATTTATTATCTTAATTTTAGTATGTCATCATTTTGAATTGTGTTTGTGCATTTACTATAAAAATATTGCTAATATGACGCTATTTGTAATGAATTTTTGGAAAAACTATATTATCTACAGCATGATTTTTTTGACATCTGAATATGTATATTTTTAACATCTTGTACCAGCCACCTTCTAATGTCTGGTGTGTAAGCTATGTAAGACTTTTAATTTTTTCGCACAAAATTCTTCAAGTCTAACATGCACTTTAAGGTATAAAAAGTTAAAAGAAGTAAATAAACCTAAATAAAAATAATTGATTTTTTAAAAAAGCTTTAAAAATGCGTTCTGTTTGATTTATAGATGACAATATACTTTTTTAATTCCTTTTAATTTGACAATGACGAAAATTAGATATGACAGACAGAGCTGTCAGCCCGACTAAAAAGCGTAATGTTATCATTTTGACCACTTTTTTTTTATTTAATTCTGATCTTTTCAAAATGCGTGATCAACACTTTGAATAATACTGCGATAACAAGCTTTGCAGCAAATTAATCGTGACAATTATGAATTTTCTAGTCTATAAATATGGATTCAAAGCGTTTAACATTTATATAGAAATTATACTTTGTAAAATTGCTTTGCGTTTCCCATAGATTAAACCAAAATTGCATTGCAGTTTCTATAATTACATTGCGAGAAACAATTTGGTTTTGACAAAACAGGAAATATTGATTACGGTCGACATTTGGCTTGCTGAGATACGACAGACGATTTTTGTTTAAAAAAAAACAGTTTGATATAAACACTGATTATCTGTTTCATGACGTGTTAATTGTGAAGGAATTTGTGGTTAGGGAGAACAGATATCATTAAAAAAAAAATACTTTTCTTGTGGGAGTAAGTAAATTAAGAAAATGACAAGGAAAAAAATGATATTTGGAAATAAATAGTGTCAACTTGATAGCCAAGACTAAGTCAATGAGATTTTATAGTTTCGGTTGGAAGTGGAAATCATTAATGAACCTTTTTTAAAAAGAAAATATTTTTGAAAAATTCCTATCCTGGATTTCAGATATTTTAAAATAGTTATTATCAAAAACAACCGTGTCCAAAATGTAAATTTTTATTAAAATTGATTATATAGTGTCAATACTGGGACTCAAACGCAACATACCTGACCGTAGAGGAACAGATTATATAATATGATAAATAAGAAATAAAGGGGACCCCAAAGACTAATTTTATTTATAGGATAAATCAATATAAATGATCATCGTGAAACAGTTTTGCACTCGTAACCTATAATCTTTGTTGTTCTAGTATCCAGTGCATGGTGCATTTATTCGCTAACTTTTTACAACATTTATTTTGTCACGTTGTCCGACATCTTCGAAATATGTCTAAAAAGTCTCAGCGATAAAACCAAAACCTTCTCGCACGGTAGCTCTTTTGTAACACTTTTATTTCACCAAGCATAGATAGTATCACGCTCTTTCATAAAAGACAATATCGTTTGTTGCACATTTTGTTTTGTGAGTGGACGGGGTCGTGTTTATGTGAATTTGACCTAAGGGAAAAATGTTTTATTTAAAAAAATTTAAGATAACGTATATACGATTTTGATTACGTATGTTTAAGTATATATCAAACAATTTTGAAGAATTATTTATTTAAAAAAAACTTTAGATTTGACGATCAAGATTTTTCATTATACATTTATAATTTATTTTAAAATATAAAACAAAGTCTAAACTTTGCAATACCATTTATTTTAAATTTATGATTGTCCACTTATAAACAATATTTGCATACTATAAAGTATGATGAGCTCAAGATTACAGTTGATATTTTTTACGCTTACCGACTACCGACTTGAAAGGTTTTGACTCCTTACCTATTGGAAACCCGTAAAGCCGTTTTAATTAACGTTGTAAACATAACACATTTTTAAAATTTATTCTTTAAAATTTCCATAAAATTTTATATAAATCATGCTATATGTAGAATACATGTACTTTTGACTTTATAAGACATACCAACATCGGACCATGTTACAACGTTTTATTTAAGTTGATTGTATTTTCTTAAATATAAATGTTCTATAGAAAATAGTTTTTAGTGATTTTATTGATAAAAATACAATAAATACATTGACCAACTCTTAAAAAAACATTTTTACATTAAATATAAAAATCTTACGTTTCTTTTTATATTCCCTTATACTCCTACTAAAAATGATTAAATTCACTCTGATGTTTGTAACTTGAATGCTCTAGAGTTCGCCTCACTCAAAATCAGATAAATCCAATATATAAATGCTTTGAGAAGCCTATTCAAAAGTTAATGTAGTACGTAAGAGTCTTCATATTTATCTCCAAACTTAAATAAGTGCTTTTATATTTTAAAAACGAATACTTTTTTCCTATAAAGTAAACGATAAAATTACTTGTAGCCATCTTGTAAGGAAAAAATAGTACAAATAACTCAAGTATTTACATTATTTTTAAAGGTATAATTATTTTGGTATCCGTAATTTGGGCGGATTCTTTAAAAACTTGATGATTTATATAATACAAACTAAGAACGATTTCTTACAAAATGTTATATCAAACCAAAAATACTTAAATTTCACTTTAAATTATCTTGATTCCCTAAGCTAATCTGTATGATTTTTTTTTTATTATATAATTTAAATACATACGCATTATTGAGAAATGAGAGACAGGATAAATAATTTTTATGTAAGAATAAAATATAAAATATAATACAAAAATATAATATAAAATATAAATAAAAAAAGACAATTTTGCTCACGCAACGTCTCAATGAGATTATTTTTCATTTTCTCAATTTTTCTCTAAATCAAATATATTTTTCAGAGATAGTCAAAATTATGTACTTATGGTGATTAAAAATATGTTTGAATCATATTTGCATATTTTATGTTATCTAATGTATAATCTTTCTAAATAACCACACAATAACACAACGATTTATAAACAGCATTTATGCTTCAACATATTGCTCCCATCAAGTTTATGATTAATACTATTTTTGATGGACATATTTTTGCACCGCGCTCTGAATAAAATATGTACATTTCCCTTATGGCTCGTTGATAATCGAAATCATAACGCGGCGTTAACAAAAGATCCGTTAAACGGAATTCCGTTGACAAATGGCGACCGTCACGTAAAAAAAAATAACGATGAAAGCGCGGAAAATATTGTACAACTACAAGGTCACTAAAATACATTGTATGTATCGTTTTATAGCTTGATTATTTTATATAAAAAAATATATTACTCGCACGGTTTTCTATATTTTTAAAAGAACCTTAAAACCCAGAATTAAATTATAAACTGTGAATTTAAAATTTGTTTTTTTTTCCATGACGGTGATATAATCCCATGCATGAAATAAAAGCTTTTCGATAATTTTTGATAGTCCACAAGATAATCTTAGAATCGATTTCTTGTTCTGTGTTTAATTTAAGCTCAAGTTGATATACATTTAAATATATAATAAACCAAAGCCAATAATACAAATGATCCATTAAAAAATAATCACTTAAAAAGCTTCAGTGGAACTCGGAGGTAACCTAAGGTTGTTCGGCCGAATGCGACTAATTTAGTAGAGTTATAATCTTTGTTAATATGTTATGTATCACGTCAGTAGAACAATGAATGGAAAGTATGTTTTTTTATTGTGAATAAAATATTTACTGATAAATCAAAACAGTTAATTTTTAAAAGAAAAAACAAACATACTACAGAGGTTCTTTTAGTATTGATCTTGAGAAATGTTGGCTGATAAATGCGAAATTATTATGTCAAAAGTCAGCTTAGGAAATACAATTCTTCAATTAATCAAGCAGCATCTTATCAAATTATATTATATACTTATTGTTCATAAATTTTAAAGCTTGCTGATTTTAAAGTGAAAAAATTACTAACTAAGCAGCATGTTGACTCATAAAAAGCAGGTGTTATAGATGAGGCGCACCGTGTAGCAAAAGTAAAAAGGGATGAGAATATGATAAATGAAAGGGCGGAAAATGGAATCAGCCCAGGGTGATATAAAAAAAGAATGGAATATGTATACCTCTGTCTGTAATATTTCCCAAATTATAGTCAATACGCGGTACGTTGCCATACGGAATCTATGAAAATACTTTGAATACTGGCCAGGGGTTAAAAATGTGAAAGGTGTCGTGGCTCCAATTCAAGCATTTCCGTTCAATTATTTTTATATACTTAGGTGACCGATATATCACTTTATGTAATGCTTTTCGGTTAAAACCTTTCTATCATTAATAATCATATCTTCAACTTTATCATGCTCAGCAAATGTGTCACTTTATAACATCGATTATTTAGCTTAAATCTGTAGCCGAGTGGTTAGTCTTGTAGGCTTCATTTAATCAAAGTATAAACAATCCCATAATTCTAATTAGTATATTGATGACTAAAGAATGAAAAAAAAAACTATAAGACAACTAATCAGGATAGATCCTAATTTATCAAAGCAATATTCAACTTTCAAAAATTCTAACAATTATGGTTGATGAATTAAAACTATCCACGGCTATATATAGATAATCAAATTTTCATGTAAGCATAGTTCTGACGATGGCGTGAGCCGAAATAGCTATCAACTATGTTAAAAAAAAATTGTGTAGAATTAAAATGCATTGCTATTTTTTTCACCGTGTTATAATGGACTTCTACCAAATGAATGCCTATTCAATCAAAAAAATATTCATACTTACTAGTTAGTAAATTTATCATAATATATCATAATTTAAATGTTAATATCCAAAGTGACTCGACTTTGTTTTTTTATTATGTAATAACCATTTATTCAAAAATACTCGTAAACAAATGGACATATCTTACACTTTACCTTTTAAGCTATTATATTATAATATAATGTATTGTTTATTAATTATTGAAGATATTTTTTTTTAATTTAAAATGTATACTTAAATATTTCAGCGTTTTTTATGATTTTGATGAAAGACATTATATTTAAATAATAACATATATTTTTCATATAATTTATGATATCGACTGAGGGCGCTTGATGGAATTTCAATATCAAATTTGAATTGTTACAATTTTGTACGATTCCACACGTTTTGTCACTAATGATCTGGGTTTCGCCTTTCGCCATCTTCAGACATTCCGTCGTCAGTTCTGTTGCATCCGTGTGATAGAATGCCTGAAGATGCCGAAAGGTGAAACCCAGTTTGTTAGTGACAAAACATGTGGAATCGTAGAAAATTGTTACAATTCAAATTTGATATAATTTTGAATACTATTTTTACAATTTTATATGAATAAGATCAAGATTCATTTCGTTTATCATTAGCATCGTCAAATTCAAAAATAAAACATCTTTACTTCATATTTATATATGCAAATGAGTTGATTAAATGCACAACTGATTTCGTATACACATTTAATACACCTGAACGGTTTGCAAGTAAATTTTTAATCTACTCCGATCGACTTGGTAATCCGGTTTTTATTTTCTTACAACATTCGACATTCGTTGCTTTAACACCACATCTATATACCAAACAGGTGTAAATTTATATAAAATAGATTGAACTTTGGGTGAGTATTTTGAATAAGCCATTTTGGTTTTTTTGGCTGCAAAATTCATGCAAATAATAAAACAGGATTATGTTTTATTTGAATACGCGGAATTATTCATATCAACGCTATGCTAATGGATTCATTCTATCAGTGTCGGTAAAAAATAGAGCAAGATTTTTGAAGAAGCTTTTTTCATAAGCTCTCAACACAGGATTTGCTTACATTATTTTCTCCGTATAAAATCAAATGTAACATAATTTGACTTTTCACTTCCTGCATAATAAACATAAAGGCACTAACTGGACAAATTTAGTAAACAAGTGGCACCCAAAAAGTTTTATTTTACCTTCCGAAGCATTGTTTTTCGTGACAATAGACTTGTTATATAATTTAAATGCATTTTTTTCTACATTTGAAATGTATAAAAATTATTTATTTCAGCGGAGTGCTGACATTAACACAAAAACACTTGATTCTAGATGAATTATGAGAAAATATTTTTTCTTATTTGCTTAGACTAACTGATGAGAAATAGATTAGACAATTATTGTTGCTTCGAAGAATCTAATTTGCATTATAATTAAAACAGCAAACAGTATAACACAAATATCAACATATTAATTGAATTGATATTTACTTGTAAGAACTCCATTAAAATAATGTGAAAAAATAGGAATGTATTTTAATTCTGATGAGGACGTAAGCTGAAATAGTTATAAACTATACGCTTTATAAATTTTGCAGAGTTAAAATACATTTCTATTCTTTTGCCGCGTTTAAAATCAACAATTCAATAAATTTTATGACTGTTGTTTCTTATTTTTTATAATAACAAAGTATCAATAATTCCATTTAAATGAATGAACTAATTCAAAACTATTTTATTCGTTCAATTTATTTATAATTCTTTTTTATTTTCTCAAAATAATGTTCTGAATTATACACAAATTAGTATTCAAAATGAACATTTCAAGCTAAATGTGTTCATTAAATCTTTCTTATTATTCGTCTATCCGTTTTCTGTCTTATTTGGTTCAAAACAGTTCTCGGCTCTTCGCGTTAGTTACAAAAGACGATCAAAAGTTTACTTATATCATTATATGACATCATAATAAATAGTTATGAAATTTCAGGATTATTATTTAATCAACTTTTTTAAGTGAAATAGAAGAAATAGTTAATTACCTTCTAGTTAATTTTTCTGAAAATGGTGAAGCTCACATTGTATATTTGAGTTTGCTTCACTATTATAAGACAATCCACAGATAATGCGAACGCTATTTATATTTCAATACTGACAATAGCTTATTTTTAAAAGTTTATTAAATTGACCTTTACAGTCTTTACGGTACTTTTCACACAGGTCTTAGCTTAAGTCCCAACGGGTCGATTTAGATTTTTTATAATAAAATATATAAAAACATTAATGTTTTTATACAATATATGATCAATTTACTCTATTTTCTAGGACAAGGTATTTTTTGCATTACATTAAACGGCACTTAAATAAATCATTTGCACCTTTTTTATAGTTAAATTGTCTGCCTAACGACTAAAAAAATGATTAAGCTGTTTTTTTTATAAACCAGTCTATATGGAATGATTTATGTGTATTTTTTATATAAAAAATATTATATAAAGCTCTGCCGAACTGCTTCAAGTGGAAGAATATAAATAAGTCAAAGAAAAAATTATAAATCGTAATGTCGAATCTTTTTTCATTGTCCTAATACCCTACCCTTTAAGTAAGAAAAAGACTTGAAAATCAATGTGTTGAAGTAATAATATAAAACATTTTCACTCCAATTCATCTCTGATTCACGATAATGACAGTACTCTTAAGATAGAGCGCGTTTTCCGGCTGAAAGTTATATGAACTCACTTACTTACGTGGTATAGCCTCCGGTCATACAAGCTCTACGACGTAGACTATGCAGCGCACAGTAGACAATGACCAAAAAAATACTTCTTATAATGTTAAAAGCAATTGCAACGTTATTATCGTATAAGATCTAAAAAGTTGAATACCTTGATTTTCGTTGTAAAATAATTATGCGTACTATTTTAGTTATCTTTCATCATTAAACTTTTGCTCTTTTATAGATAACGCTTGAAAAAGTAAATTAAATAAATAAAAATGTATTGTAAAAAAAATCTTAAAAACTTATAACGCTAAAAACAATAATAACTATTAAAATACATCAAAATAGAGAATATAATCTTCCTTTTTTTACGTCTCAAACATTTTAGACGCAGTTTATTTTCAGTTTTTTTATTATAATTTTTTTTTTCAGAAGACTATTTTTCAATAATTAAAAAATATTCGGTAATCAAACTGGTCTAATAAAACACATACAGTGAAAAAAGTTTCACCATTATTAACAAACGAAGAATTAATGATTTGATTGTAAATTTCGTTTATTTTGGTTAACATTTGAGAATTGGTGGGTTAAGCATCTTTGTGATATTTTTTTAACAACATTTTATTTTTTACCTTTTTTTTAACATGGATAAGTTTGCATTCATTTATCAAGAGGTATTTTTCTCTTCGTGTATATCACTTAGCATGGTTAATGCTTAGCATTCAATATTGACACGTAAAAAAGTTGCCACATTGTAATAAAAAATGATTTTTTTTTGATAACGATGACATAATCAAAACAAAAACTTTTCAAATTTATTTTTATCGGTTCAAATATCTTTCGTTGAAATGCTAAGCGATGAGCTTGCATAGTTTATTTGTCGGTTAAAATATACACATACAATTTCGTAAGTATTTTTAAGTGTATATCATCATCATCATCATCAGCCGGGGTCGATCCACTGCTGGATGAAGGCCTCCCTCTGCTTTTTTTTTTTTTTTTCCTGGGGGGTTTGGACATAGCAACACCACGCTGCCCAGGCGGGTGGTTGGTGTTCGGTTTTCTGTCTGGGTTTTCCTTCCCATAGCCAAGAGAACACGGCACTCGGTGTTCCCGAGCGGTCACCCATCCAAGCACTATCCGCGCCCAATGTTGCTTAACTTCGGTGATCGCACGAGAGCCGGTGCTTACAACGTGGTATGGTCGTTGGCGTGTATATATAGTGCAGTAATAACTTAAAAAAGTGTAAGCTCAGTAAAAATATTATAACTTTTAACGACCTTTATCTTCAAAAAAATGAACCGAAATGTTTTTACTCGAATAGGAAAATGTCAAAGTTAATTAAGTGAAAATTTTGATGAAGCTTTTTTAGGTATATACATGATGGAAAATTCTCGAAATTTATAACAATGTATACGTTTGGCAGCACCATGAAATTGATTGAAAACGTAAGATATTTTAAAATACTTTGAAGCAACTTTGAATCATAAATTATATATTAAAGCAAAGTTAACTAATAATTGTTTGAAAATGTATGACGTATTTAAAAAATATATGTTTAAGGAGGTTAGCAATATGAAACAAATGCATTCTTTATAAATTCATTCATCATCACTATAATGAGAAAAACCGTTCCAAGTGGCTAAATAATATTCCTTGTTTTTTTTCAATATTATTGCTTTTCTTGTATATATTTGATAGATGATTCGCCATAATAGATTATTAAATAAATTATTTTTTTTGTATAAAAATTAAAAAAATCTATGAATATATACTCTTTTATGCTACAAGTGAGTTTTATCGTTCTATCATAAAAATTTACAAATTTATTAACTTTATTGATTAAAAGAAAGATTGTTAAGAATAACTTTTACATTATCTATAAATGAGCCACGTTCCATCAATATTATAATTTGTGTCAAAGATGGCTTGTCTGACATCAATTCTGAATGGCTGACGTACATCACGATAATAGCACACAACTCACAAGTTTATCTTTCGGTCTGATGAGCAGAACATATTGAATACAGCCAAAGTAATCTTAATGTCTTCAAAAAACCATTAAAATCAAATTAACCTTTATCTTTTAATGCATTGGTAAAATAAAAATGAAAATCAAGTATTTTTGCCATAAATTTGGTTACTCAGAAAGAAGTATCGAATTTTTGATGTTCATTTTCGACGTTCCATCGAAGCGTTTTTGATAACTGTTCATTAGTTGTTACGTGTAATGTTGGCTTTAGAATTTCTCCAAAAAGAGTTATAAATTAAGAGAATAATAAATAAATATAACCATTTAAAACGGGCTTAATTAATTTTAATGATTTCATGCACCGATAAACATAATACATACATTTAATCGTTGAACGTATAATTTATGATTACTTTATAATAAAAATTATATATAAAACTAGTTAAACACTATATTTTATAAGGAATATTGATTTTATACCAAATTTAACACTGTCGTTAGTTGTACATTGTTTATTTCAAATAATAAAATGTCACCACCAGAAACACTATAAAATAATAATTGTGACTTGAAAATTATTCAGTTTTGTCTGTTTAATTGGCCAAAATAAACACAAAATAAAAGGTCACATATTTCCATGTAAATTGAACTGTGCTGGTATTTAATGAAAGCAAATATTTCTGCACACTTGAAAGAATTTATTCCCTCTATAAAATGATAAAACGAACTGCATGTCGTAGAACAAATTTCCTAGGAAACGAGTAGATATCTCAAAGGAATTCATTCAAGAAAGCTCAATATGCGAAATGAATTGAGTTCGTCTGGCAGAACAGACAACTGCATTGTTCAATAGAAAATTTCTCTTCTCTATCGTAAGGTGATATTATTTTCTCAATCCAATTAATATCAATTGGGACCGTATTAAAACAATGTTATCAACATTCAAACAGATTTTTGTCAACGTTTGGCCTTTTATCTACAATAAGTACAATTTTTCAATTGTATGTTTTATAAACCAATAATTTGGCTGACTGGTCGAAAATTTTTAACATATTCTATTCAGTCGTCTATATGTTATTCATTAAAGTCTCTTGGTTCCAAAACGAACTTTTAACTATTTAAGAATATTTTCATCACTTACCAACACCTCTGATTCTAAAGATATATGTTTTTCGTAGACAATGAACTTTTTGTGGCTTCCTTACAAAAGATTGACAGTCACATTATTTCCGATCTTCCTTTACAGAGGCTATTCCTTATTTGTTTCATAACACGTCGTTTCCTTCCGTGACATTTTAGTTTCACCAACTTCTTCGGAGTACATGTTGTAACAAGGGATCCCACTAGTTAGAATATGAGGAAAAAGTATTAAGGTTCTTAAAAGGCATCTGTAACTAGTTCCAACATATCTCAGACACCACTTGCCTAACAAACCATTGTTCGATTCATTTTCACAGGGTACGAAAAGGTTAAGGGTTAAATATAACAGAACATAAAACTGGCCTATAATAACTTGATGAAATTTATTGGTTCATATTTCTTTGTCACACTTAAAACAGAATATATCTATCATTGATAAAAGATATTTAGGTGACAAGCGTTTTATCTTATTTTGCTTTGACTATCAATTTAGGCACTAGAAGAAAAAATATATAACATCGACTTAACAATATAACTGATCGAGGGATCAGACAACCTAATACCTCAATGGATTGCCTGTTGCAAACGGCCTTAAATAATATATTGTATACCGATGGGTATCAATAAATTACATTTCCTCAAATATAAACGTAAGAGGCGGAGATCTCGGCAAGTCATGATTTTGTATTGACAAGGCTTCATCTGATATCTCGTGAAAACGTGACTTTTTTTATTTTATCTCATATCACACACAACGCCTTCGGAAACGCTTATTTTTACAAAGAATGAAAAAAACAGATATTAGAAGATAAAATTTACTCAAAAATGAATGAATCCGAGCTGCAGTTTTACAACATTTGAATATTCAAGACGCCAGAGTCATTTACAATTAAGGGTATTAAATATTATTTTTGCTGGCTTAAAAAAAAATACTGACATTTTATATGATTTGAAAATTTACTATTTTTTTCCCAAAATTCGATGTCAAGGAACAAACAAAAATTCATATGGTGTAACAGTGACTGTCATTTTTTTAATGATTTTATTACGCAGTAATTTTTACTCTTTTTCAAACTTTTAAATAATAAAAACACATTTTTTTAAGACTTATTTCCACAATATATTTTTTGATCAGGAGCGGTTCCGCTCATCGCAAGTATTACCAGCTGATAGTCAATGTATCAACTCAGTTGATAATGCTCACGATGAGCGAAACCGGTCCTGATCAAAATAAATTGTTTTAAAACACTGGTATATATGAACTGAAGTAAATTACCACACTTTATTGTGCTCGATGAATTCGATTACATGTGACCTTTTTCTACTAACGTCTGTTTCATACTTGTAAAAAAAATATAATCTAAACCAAAATTAATGTTACAGCCGAATCCTTAATTTTGTCTATATCAATCAAACATCACATTTATCATGAATTTATTATTCTAAAAAATCTTGTATAAACGAATCGTTAAGCTTTTAAGATTTTAACAATGGAAGTGTTTGACAACATTCAAGCACAGCAGGCTAAAATAATGAGATCTAAACCCTCTAGGGAAAATTTTTCATTCGAAAGTCTCAATCACATAGACCCCTGTTACTGCAAAGACCATTTTTCTCTGGGCATTCCCCTTTCGTTATCGTAATGCTCAAATACTATTCCATGTAACGTTAAAAGAAATTCAATGCCCGATACATTAATCACTAAGGATAAAATGAACAAGGGTTTTTTTCGCTCCAGGCATCTGTATTACTTATTCGGATGACATTCGGCCGATCAGAAGAGATTCTTCTTTTTTCATTGTAGCAGGGTGTTCTGTGATGATTCATTAATCGACAGCTGGCATCATTTTACTGCTGGATAAAGGCGTCCCTAAATAACATATGCCCTGTCAAATTCAAAAAGGTAATCGCATTTTCTGAAAAAAAAAACTTTCATCCCGGACTTATATTATGCACATATCACGCTGTTGACAAAAAGCTCGAAGTATTTAATTCCATAGTAATAAGTATCAGCTTAGAAAAAAACAACAAAATTACAGGGGCACATAATTCCAATTATTTTGTATTATGACAAGCTTTATGTTTTAAGAAACACGCCTCTAAATATAATACTTGTCAATTACTTGTTGGTATAACGGCTATATATTTTAAATATTAAAAATAAATGCTTAGTATTTTTTCCATTTTTTAATAAATTTTTAATCAGGACTGGTTTCACTCAACGCGAGAATTATCAACTTATGCAAAGCTAAAAAATAACAAAAGAGGCTATCAATACAAAATTGTGAGTTAAAAATTTTCAGGTATACAAAACCAAATAACAATAAAATGTTTAAGATTTCTTACTAAAATATGCAGGTTATTTTAAAGTGTAAATTTACCTCCCAATATTCTTACTAATGAGATTTTCATGATTGCTTCTGAGCTCCTAATGTACTTTTGATTTGATCTTATTTAATTACAAATTATTTGTAAATGTGAATAAAAGATATTGATTGCATCGACTTTTGTTTGGTAGAATAGAACAAATAACAATGTATTTTAGTTCTACAAAATTTATACGGTATACAGTTGATAGCTATTTAGGCTTACGCCCTCTCTTTGTTAAATGATGTTAGCATAGCTTAAGACTCACGTTTTGCTACCACATAGTAACTTGTTAATTACTTTGCTTTCTTCCGTTACATAATAACACACCAAAAAATGCAAACAGCTATAATTTAATTGGAACATAAAACCACAGATGATTACCAAATATATTTTTGACCAATGGCAATTTGAGTGGCGTGGGGCGTTACTCCTTTGAATGAATGAATAAAAAAAACTTGAGCTTAGAAGATTCTAATCAATTGTGAACTCACTAGACGAGTGACATTCTTACTGGCTGTAGTAACATAAAAACCAAACGGACACAATCACGCCTCGTGAGCTTTTCATCAATGTGTTTAATCAATTAAAATTCACAAGAAGTAAACTTTCCGTTGTTGTATGTATTTTCTACAAAAAATATACATTATATATTAACAATGGTAGATTTACTTTTAAAAAAATGCATGTATGTGTACATAACAAGAAGTTACCGCAATTAGTATTATCATCAAAATGTTAATATATATTTTGTTCTATAGTTAAATATTGTCTGTCAAATTGGACAGAAAATTTATAACTTATCGCGTACATTCAATTTTGGATTCCGTGTTTTCTGAAAATTAGTAGTTATCAGAATAGTTTAGAATGATATCGACTGAAGGTACTTGATGTAATATCAATATCAAATTTGAATCATGGATACTTTGAAAGATTATATGTATATATTGTAATAATACACAATAAAATATTTTTGTTATTTTCTTAAAGATGAATTAACAACATTGAAAATTTAATTAATCATGAGTAGGACGTTTTTATGTGACGTACATCGTGAATGACCAGAATTATGACGCATTTTTGTTTTCTATCTTAGTTTAATTTAAGTCACCCTGTAGATGTACACGAGACTAGAAAACATAAGTAAATTATAAGTGATTGATTCGTTGAAAATGAAAACGCTCGCTAGGCAGAAAAATAATTACTGAAGAATTTGGATTATGTACACAAAAACAAAAAAAAACGCTTTATAAATTGAAATAAAAGACGACAAAAAATTAGGTTAAATAAAATATCGCCATAAAGTATACTATTACAAAAAAAAATTCAGCAAAAAACTAGATTACTCTGACATGGAGAATATTCTATCATAAATATGAATGAACTATCTTTCGATCAAATGAGTAAACATTTTGGAAAATAATTACGTGTCTTTGTAGTTAGAGCTTTAGCAACTAAATAAAGTTTGATTTGCAGATAAACTTTTAAAATACGTGTTTTACCCAATAACTGCTAACGTCTCAACTTTTGGGATAACAGACAAGGTTGTATTGTCGATAGATTCTTAAAAATAACATAACTAAAATGTTATCGCTGATTTTTGTAATAAAATTTAGTCCGATCTATCCTGAAAATCTCTACAAGTTTTGTTAACATCAAATCTACTGCATTCATTTTTTAAATGTACGGTGTTGGAATATCTTTTAGGCAGGAAATGTGTTAATGTAATAATGACATTTTCAACTGTTCATCCGCATAATGTATTCTAAATTTTGGAGCTGATGATAAGACCGGAATACATTGCAAAAGCTGAGGCAATGCGGTCACAGCAAACCGCCAAAAATAATACAGCCCTTGCCGGAAATTGTGTTGTGTCGCATGACCGTAAGAGACCGCCACCGTGTTCCGCCGGACTAAACGAAACGTTGGTGAATCTAGCCATAATTTCCGGTAGTCTATTCCAAACTCGTTTTTGGACTGCAAATGACCCCAGATTCGGATAATCATAACGCGTATGTTTTGCGTCCATACCCTCGGGAGTGGGCGAGATCCTTGAGTTGTGATCGTCATAGATGCTATCGATGTTATGTTCAAATATGGGAAGGAAACGAAAGGATATGCTGTTGGATTAGATTATCAATTTTGGCCACATAAGGCTGAAATTGTATCCCTCAATGTTGAAATCGATTGAAAGAACTTCAAGTGAAGGCTTTTTATGCGATGCTTTCTTCAAAATAAATATACATTTATTGCATATTTTTCATTCTTGTATATACAATAAAAATACGCAATAAGAATAATTAATTTTATTCTTTTCATACATCAATTGAAAATTTAAATTTAAAATTGTTTCAGTTCTAAAAACGTACTATTTTGCAATTTTTAGCATTTTTTCACACCATAAACGTTGCATATAAATCAAAAAGAACAAATGTGAGATAAAACAAATTGAATATATAATAATTCTAGATCTTTTAGATACTCATATGATTGTTATGAAATAAATAAACGCAAAGCTAATAAACTAGCTTTGGTTTAACAAATTTCATTTATTGTATATAAAGAAAGCAAAAAAACAAAAAAGAATTTTTTCTCAACGAAGCAGCTGTGAGCCTTTTATCACTCAATAAAAAAATTGATTTATGTAATATATTGAGTGAAATATAAATATATCACATATAAAATAAGATATTATTAAAAATCGATACACAAAAATATGCATCAAATATGTGTATTTTGGGAAGTTATGTTACTTAGATGAACGTAGTTCTGCTGAACTTTCATTACATATCGTTGTGCAATTATGTTTTAAGTACTAAGATTCGTAAAACAATTTCTCGGTATACCAATCAGCGCAATAAAAACGATAAAAAATCCCGGATATGGAATCACTTTGGGAAGGATGATGTTTTCAAAAAGACATTTACACTTCAGAAATAATGTCACCACAAATAAAACGTTGCCCCGAGTAAAAACAAAAAACCATTTCGTAAAAAACAGTGTCTCCCAAAAAAGGCGATATGTTTTTTTACGGCGGTAAAACAATAATGACGAGAGACCCTTCCGCATCGTACATGAATAACAAGTGGTAAACGATCTAAAAAAATGTTTTTTTGGTTAATAATTTTTCCATTACTTACATATTTTCTGTTTTAAAATATCGTTAACCATCGCAGATCGATTTTTTTATACCTAGACAAGTAAAAAGGCAGAAAACATGTAGATTTATCTTTGATATTAAGTACTGGTTTTTATAACATTGAAACATTTTGAAATACATTTTTTTTCTTTGAATGCCTTTAAGCTTAACGCCGTTAAACTTTAATTGTTACAATTTTGTACGATTTCACATGTTTTGTCACTAATAGCCCGGGTTCGCTTTTTTGGCATCTTCAGGCATTCTATTACACGGATGCAATAGAACTGACAGTCAGTGAAAGTCAGTTCTGTTGTTACAAAAATTTTACAATTCAAATTTGATATTGAAATTCCATCAAGCACCTTGTCGTTAGTTTTGTTTCATATGGTTTTATCATTTTTTTGAAATTTTGCAGCTGTAAATAAAAAATGTCTTATTTAAAATACAAATCAAGATAATTTGCTTGCACTTCCCTTATATGTACATGTTTTCTTGTATGCTTCCTTTTATATTTTTATTATCTAAGCTTTTTTATAAACTTGAGGTTTTTGACCACTGTCAAAAACATCTCGTGGATTCGATGTATTTTTAACGAGGTGGAGTAATTTTCTTTACATTGATTTAATTTCATCAAAAATTCTACAAAAAATAAGTTATTTTCCTTGCGTATAATAAAATATTTCTTCTTTATTTTTTCTTTAGATTTTTTATTGATACGTGTGTTATATATTTGATTTTTGTACAATTTTTTTTATATTTGATTTTTTTCATGGTACGACCATTATATACTGAGATAAATTGTTTATAGAATTCTAAAAAAAAATATCAATTTTTTTTTTAAATACACAATTATCCTAATTTCAACGAACAATCCACTCATTTTTTTGTTCAAAGTAATTTATGAGCCGTTTATAACTAAAAAATCAAATGATCAAATATAATATAATACTTATTTAATTTGATTCCGTTGTGCATAGCGAAAGGTTTGCGGGATTTTTTTAACATAATATTTACCTCTTTGTATATATTTTTAACTGCGATTTTTCTTATTATATTTTAAGAAATAAGCTCAAAAAAAGCAGTTCAATTAAAAGTCTAATAGTTTATGGACGGCTACTTTCTTAATCGTAAGCAGAAAGTGCTAAACTAAAAACAGCTTGCAAGACTTAGTCATTTCCGGAACTCATTCACTGGAGCAAAACGAATGAGAGGAGGGAAATTTTACATGGCATACCTGAAAGGCGAGAAAGAAAATAATTTAACGCCTCGACTGGCATTTGAAAGACGGTGATCTTGCCGGGACATCCTTCGGTAGTCGTGGCGCAAACTTGTACAAACTGCAGGGATATATAAATTAACATCCGACGCTGGTGCATAGTTTGCTACAGCAAAAGGCGAGATTAGTTTATGTTAATAACGTTTTATTTAAAAGGCAACTTATTCAATTTCATTTTTATTTCACAAACATCGCACAGTACACACACGGCGTAAAATAGGAGTAAAATACACATTATTACATAGTACGTCATTTTCATTATAAAATATTGTATATAAAAATACTGAATACTTTGGATGCTGTATCAATCACGTGTATTTCTTTTATTTATCAATCTTCCTAAGTCAATTACTGGCCTCTATTCTATCCATTCAGCAAATGTTTAACTTTTCAATATGCTTTATTCCCTAAATAAGACACATTTTATTCGCTTTGTAGGTTTTCACTAATAAATATTTAGTATATATCTCTGATTTAACACGGGTGTTAAGCTTAAAAAAATGCCGTCGGTAATTGTTGTATAAACGTCGCCAAATATCATCTTTGCAAAAAGGTTCGATAATATTTCGCTGGATACTAATATTTTCAACAAACAAAGTCATATGACAGATGTGGTAGTGGTATTGGGGATTAGTAAAAGCTTAAAAATAATTTGAAAAGCTTAAACAGTTTATAAAGCTTACAGAAACATGTTGTTCAAAAAAATTGTTTAAAGAAATTATTTTTTCATCATCGTCAGTAATTCGATTTATGCGCCATCAATTCTAATATTATAAAAAATCTTTATCAGAAATCAGAAAGCTTAGTGAAATACCACACAAAGATTCTTCAAATTTAAAGACTTGTAAAGAAACATACCAGATACTTTTTTAATTAGGATTTTAAAAAAATACAATCATTTTCAAATCATTAAAATCAAAACAAAATACAAATAACAATTGAGCACTCAAAAAGTATAAATACTGTCGATGTGAGGCATCTGTCTATTATGCATCTTTACGTGTTTCTTTGCCAGCTTTCGATAGTTAAAGTTAAAGTTCTTCAATAACATGACAGTATCTAAATATATATCTATATAACCCCATAGAGCACATCCTGTAGAAAGTGCCTAGAGGTCGTTGAGGATGTTTGAATCCCACCGATTGGAAACGGGATTAAAACTCTCTGAAGAATCCACAATCTGAAGCCCAGCCAAGTCGAGCACATTTCTATGACCAGAGTCGTAAAAGCCACAGCTTGGCACCTTCATCAATCAGCGATAATCTTTCTGAATTAAAGCAACTATAACATATATTTTGTAAATAACATGATTTTTAATAATAATATTATATCGACTAACGTCAGTTGTTTGATCTCAAAATTACCGCATTTCATTCAATCGATTACGTATTAAAACTAGTCAAAAAACAATAAAAATTAAATTTAAAAAGTATTTTATATTCACTGTAAAATTGAAAAACCCCTGTTTTCCGGAGACCGCTGGATTAATGAGTGTATGCAGGGAAAATTTACTGCCACCTTGAAGTGTAGCATACTTGAATTTACATACACAACACCATGGTAAAGAAAAAGACCGGAATTAAAAGAAGAACACGTAATGTAGGATCTAATATCCTTTATCTCGAGGATATTTTTCTCTTTTGTTATCAAATTATAAACGAACCAAAAAGACAGTGATGTAATATTTTGTTAAAATATTATGGTTGAAACATGATTTTTTGAAAATTTTAGATAAATTTTAAAACGGTATCTTATAACGATGTCCTTTTGTAAATTGAATACTTTATAAATAAATGTAAAATAATGTAAGTAGTTAGGTAAAATTACACAAAACTTATAAACTTTTGATGATATAATAACCAAATATACCTTCGAAACCGGATTATTTGTTTTTGTGTATCACGTTCAATTATATCTATCCAATTCCGTTCATGTTTATAAAAATATTCATGTAGTCATTTATACAATATCATACATTTATCAATACATTAGTGTATTTTTAGAATTCAGGTTTAAATCACTACACGTAAAATTCAGTGACATACTTGTCAATATTTTCTTCAGGTCATAACACATGTACACGTGTACTGGATTATCTTCAACAACAAATGTATCCGGATTGGTTTTTTATTTTATCGTTCAGACGCCACGGCGTGCAGGCACGTAAACGCGATTACAAGCTTATTTATGAATAAATATAATATTTTTAAATGCATTCTTATCCAGAGATACACCTAATGGAAGCAATATCCATATGTTATACCGATTTCGTTTTATTTAAAGTTGAATTAACAGATGTCACTAGGGATGGCTCCTTATTATCATAAAGATCGCACTATTGATAGACTCACAACCAAACCATCCTAAACAAATGTAAAAAGGGATGCCATGTATGTGCAAACACCAAAAAGAACAAGAAGATGAAAAGGAGACAAAATACTTTTGCAAACATGTGATATACCGTGTATTTTGTGCTGTGCCATGTTTTAAAAATTGTCATACTAAAAGAGTGTTTTGAACATTATTATACATAAAATCATAAATAAATAGTAGTTCCACCGATTACTCCAGCTAATAATGCAGGTAGGCGTGGCTGGGTTTCATATATTAGCTAGGAATACTAGCTTGCCAAAATGAAACAGAATTGTGATATTCTATATATTTATTTTTGGTAACCTTGGAAGCATTTTGTGCTATTTTTAAATGCAGTTTATTATAAAATTACCTTTCTATAAAAATCAATAAAAGCTTATCAATAGAGTATCAAATGATTTTTCGGGTATGTTACGTGGCATTTTCATGAAAAAATCGTTGATTAAAAATGGCGGCGTACAGCAAAAATCCGTGGAATTGGCTTTGCGTGTAAAGAGTAAATTTTTTTTTATTGATCGATTGATTATAACATTTAAATTTTCTATTAAATGTTATACCGTCACTGCATTATACAAATTAATATTAACTTATTACTTTGTATACCTAACTAACCTACTATTCATAATTGCAAGTAGTTTGCAGTTTCCCATCACTTTTTGTCAAATTATTTTTTCCAGTGATAAATATTCTACAGATCTTCCATTTATCGCGGGAAAATACGAAAATATAAATTTATGATATTGACGGTGGGCATCAAAATAACATAAAGTAAACTCTTACAAAGGGCATATTGATTTACATACAGAAAAACACTTCGGAAATCACTCAAGTCTCCGTAGATAAATTTAGCCCGCAAACTGGAAGTAAAAATATTTTACAGTTCATAAAGTGAAAATTTGTTTTCTGTTTACTGATTTTTTACTAGTGAATAAAGTTTGATTTGTTGTTAAAATTTCAATTTATTATTCATTACCAACACAATATGGAATAAAGCGAGTTAGAAAAAAATCAAAGTAACTAAGTAAGTAAGTAGTGTTTTGACTTAAAAAAATATTAGGTTAAAATTATAATATATATACGAATACTTTTGAACTTAATTTTCAAATTTTTAGAATTCAACTGCTTTAATTAACGATATAATATTTAATATGAATTTTGATTATTTTAGTGTACTTAAGTTATTGGATGTTTGCGGCATAAAAAATTATCGCACGAATACTTTGAACACAGAGAAATGGATTTTATACACATATGTATAGTAAAATTAACCCATTCTTCTGAGTAGAAATTTTATAAGCAGAAATATGTGAATTTGCCTTAGAAAAATTAAATTATAAAAAGAATGTTACCATATTGACGTCTATATTGGCTATTATAAGTTGACAAAAATCTAAACAGATTTTTGTCAACTTATACAACTCAACTTTTTACATGTTTATACTATTTATAAACATAAATAGTATAAACATGTAAAAATTATTAGTTTTTTTTTTAACTTTATATGTTGATAAAACAAAATCATTTTTTACACAGATATATAAGAAATATTTTTTTAATTAATTCTTAATTAGAACAATAGGTTAACATAAAAGCATTACAACAAAAGTTATATATGAGAATCTAGGTGTAAAACCAATTTACAATAAAGCTTAACGGTACCTACAAAAACTATTTCTTAGTATCCACATATATTCCGTATAATAAGTTGAAGTCGAATTCAATTAAAACATTTTTTATTTTGCCTAATCAAAAAGGAATAAATTTACGGAAATTAAAATTTCACTGCAAACCGGAAATGAAAGTGCAAAACAAGCGAAAATGCTGACGTCACATAAAAAGCTCACATAAGATACATTAGGATATTCCATGAGCCCTAAAGCTTACGCAGAAACTTTTTCCACGTGATAATTCTGTGAAAATTTGTATTTTAATGTATAAATCAATATTATTGTACACGAGCAAGCTTTCAAGCTTAAATTAAATCGAAATGATTTGTTTTTTCTAACATTCATTCAGAAAAAAGCATTGTTTGTGTATCACGAAACGAAATTTTGCTTTCTAGCAATCACTACATTTTCAAATTTGAATAAATACTGGCACACAGTCTCTATTGGGGTGTTAGACTTTTAAATTTATTTATAATTTTTATTTCCTTAATCGAAACCATTACCAACTGTTGATCAGCTGTTGAATGACAAGCTTTAGATAAAACACTAAATATAAATTTATTTTCTCAACACAACACAAAGATTAAAATTTCAAATAATAAATATGTCATAGATAATTTAAAATCTTGTTTAAAAATCAATTTAATAGCAATAGTTTATAAAAAGAAAATATCCTTTGAAATAGACTTAACGAGAAGAGAATATAGACAGTGTATTAAATACACACAACATTCAAATGATAACACAGCAACCTCTAGACAATCTGAAAAATAGTAAATTTTTAGATATACCAATTATTAAGAGTAAATTTGTTTTTGTTTATTTTTGTCTTGCGATTATGAATTATCACTTATAAAATCTAAATTAATATGCTATTCATAATCAAAACATCATTTTTTTTTAATATTATGAGAATACAAGTACGCCCTAGACAAATTCGATGAAAGAAATAAAATTATTTTATCTTCGATGAACATGGCTTAAAAATTCGATTATGACTATCGCCTATTTTTAAAATACCATAAAACGTAAAAAATTTAAACAAAAGAAAATGCCAACTAATAAAAATGGCAAAAGTTACCATTTTTTTTTACAATACAAAATTGTAAAATATACTATTAGGAAGTGTATTTTGACATTTTGAAAATATATTAGAAGGATTCGTGCTTCGGACCATTAAATCACTTTATTTGATCATTGCGTTGGATAATAATAACAAAAATAATACTGAAACAAAAGAGTTTTTTTTTATTTCAGCCATTTATGTCGGATCGTTTTGCACGGGGCAATTTCCTTGCAAGTCACGTACTAATCTACTCGTCTTCTATACAGGAAAATTTTCTACAAAACGGACATAAAATAAATAAAGAGTGTCCTAGAAATATAATTAATATTGGCGTAGTTACTGAAATGATTAACAATTTAGAATACTAATCTAAAAAGCGCTGTAATTAGATTTTCCATGATTAAACAACTTTCAAAAATTATATTTTAAGCCTGAAATTTGAATAGACTTAGAATTACAATATTAAGTTGATAATTTATCAACATAGTAGGCAGCTGTAATTAAAACAAACGGTTTTCTGCTTGCCTATGATTGAATTTATTTCCGAAACTGAATATTTGATTAGTAAAAATAAGTTTATTCTCTCAAATGAAAACAATTGATATAGATTTAATATTTTAATAAACGTATTTTATTTAAGTTTCAAATTTATATCTTCTATTGGAGTATGTAAGTAGCTTATATAAGTTATCTGAGAATTATTTTCAAACAAAGTTTAATAAAAGGTTTTCATATACGATTTGAAAGCTATACGAGTATGTTGAGATTTCATAGAAATTAACTGATTTTAAAATTATTAAGCAATGTTTGGCAACCACTAAATTTCAATTAGAAGTACAGACAGTGGTGTGAATATGTGTGTTTTATATATTTTAATCCAACCCTGACTTTAATGATAATGCTTTTCAACAGAATATTACAGTGATTTAAAATAAAAGTTTCGTCATTACTTGCAAATAATATTAAATCGTTATGTATCAAAAAGTTGTATCGCTGTGATGTATAAAGCTAGACGGTAAAGTACATTGTGTTTTCAAGATCAACGATCAAAGATCAAGATGTAAAGACAAAATATATTATTACCAAAGTACCAAATCGTATAACAAGATTCTAGAAAAAAAGCATTACAGAATATCGATGACATTTTGATGCACACAAAGTTCAACAAAATAATTTAAAACAATCTTTCAATCTCTTTTATACAAATGCAACATTAGGATTTCTTCTAAACATTCACAAATTATATTCGAAGTCCAATAGGTTGTCATTAAAAAGAATAATGGTGATTTAATCTAATAAAACCATTTTCTAGCTTACTAAACGGTCGTGCTTTAAAGAAAAATGAATACTTGATCAATTACGAGCCATTCATTGGTTACAAAAAATAACAGATGTAGAATGGGAAACGCGTAAATAACTGTAAATGAACTTCGGTTTATATTCGAAACATTTTTCTATGTAAATTGATAATTTTTTAAAATTTAATTTAAGCCTGACAATAACAACTTTGCAATTTTCATTACAATGCATTTGTCTTAAGCACATAAGTTACCGAACACATCAGGTCATAAAACAAATAATTTGGGAAATCTTATGAAGTAAAAAAATAACCAGCCTCTTTATTCAGGTCAACCCAATACACAATGATAGGACTAAGAATCGGCAAACGTTATTATAGCCGAAATGAGTAGTGATTTTTTGTTCGGTGAGAAAGCTTTAAAAGTGATCCTTTATCGTTTCAAAAAAGCTCACTCGGACCGTTACCTTGTCTTTTTTCCCTCGACCAAATACCTACCCAGTGAAATCTTTACGTAGGAAACACATTCCAACGAAATAAATCATCGCTCGCGTAAAGTTTTTACAAGACTGGATGGCTGTAAAGGATACCCCTTTCTTTTTATATATGTATTATTATTTTTACTGCAAAGAAAAAGCTTCGGGAAAAGCTGTCACCGCAAATTGGCTTTTGATATTTATTTGTCTGTGCATTTTATTAGTAGGTCCTAGGGTTTGTTATTAAGAGTTAAGCTTTAATATAAATTATTCAATAATTTCTCGTTGTGTTTTAAGAAAAGCTTTTTTTGTGAAAATAATATATAGTAACATCAAATAACAAAATATTTACAAATATTATTTAAACTATTTAAATCTTTACCTTAAAATTTTTTATGAGACATGTAAAATAATCTATTTAGAAATTCAAAATATTGCTTAAATAAGTTTCATTTATTAAAATTTTTCGCGAATATAAGCAATATCACTTCACAATTTAAATCACCATATGTTGTGTAATAACAATACATAAAAAAGTCATAAAATAAGTAATATTTAAAAGTTTAATCTGCAGTTATATAATATATTCATATTTTATTATTTTTATCGACTTCATTCTAACGTAAGATGAAAACAAAAATGTTAAAAAATTCCTTTTTTTTTAAAAAGTTTTTTAAACGATTTGATATACCATGATATTTTTATATTCAAAAGTAAACGTTAATATATAACGCCAATGTTTTTGTACATTAGAATTAGGTAACAATATACGTTATTTCTCTATGAAATATCATCGTAGAAGTAAAACCTCGCACGACCTTTTTATCTTTTAATATGTATAGAACTGATAATATGTCGAAGATCAAACACAACACACCACCAAAATAAAACTATTCCAATTGAAAAACAATTGAACAAAACGCTACAAAGTCTGAATTAAAACTTGTTAGAGTAATAATTATAAATTTAATGTGATTAATTTTTCCAAATCATTGATCCTCAAAGTGTTACAATTTTATATATCGATATTTCTATTGTGATATATGTTTATTTATGTGAATTATCGCTGTTTTACAACATGCATACATGAATAATACTTTATTTGAAAGTTAGACAATCTCACAAGTCAATAAAACCTTCGGTAAGTCGAATCGAATGCCTTGAAATATTATTATCTAGTCACTGTTATTTCCAATCAACTTTTTAACCGTGAAAGATTGGTTTAAATAGATATATTGTAAATAATATTTTTATTTTATTTATACAGACTCATAAAAGAACGCCAAGCAATGTGTTAGGGTAAATCCTGTTTATTGGACCAACGAAAGGTTCAGCTACCAGAAAACATAACGAAAGTTTTTTATCGCTTATATAATAAACAATTTATTTACTTGATTGGTATAAAAGTTTCTCTTGTGAAATATAATTTTTGAGAAAATCTATCAACACATAGTTTATAAGACACATAAACTAATCGTTTTAGAAATACAAAATAACACTTTTATAAAATTTATTTATTAAAGGTTTCCGCGAATATTGTAATAAAAAAAGATCACTTTGTAATTTAAATCGACATGTGCTGTGTTACATGTCATAAAAAACAAAGCATTCTATTCGCTACCTATTTCATACTCCTTTCAATATGAATACGTCCGTTGCCTTGGTTTTCTGATGTCATATTTAATAGTTTATCTTCTACAGTTCCATATTTATTTTAATTTTATAAATTTGACAAAGACATTTACAAAATAAGCTTAAGATGCGTTGTCTTGCACGTATCAAAAGCAAGCTTCTGCATTAACTTTACCAAAAAATATTTTTTTAATTACTTCGTTTTAGTTATTTCAGGGTTATGTTAAAATAAATGCTTTACGAAAATTTAAGGTGAAGTTGAACTAATAAGGTAGGTAAACAAACGAAACTCATTGGACTTTACAAACAATAATAATCGTAATAACTTTTCAACTTCATAACTTTAAACTTGTTGAGCACTTTATTATTATTTCTTCGCATTCAACGTTGTCTCAGCTATACTAATTTTATTAAAAAATTTTCGACTACCTATTTCATACTCAATATTAAAATAGATCTATACTATCTTGGCGCATAATTCTCGTGTATGAAAACATATTCAATTTCCAATTATTTACATTTTATGATAAAATGAAATAATAATATAATGAATTTTCTGGGATATATGTGTCCTGTAAATGTTTTTGTACAGATGCGACTGATTTAATTTGGTAAAGGTACGATAGTTTCAGCTATTTTGTTTGAAATACTGATAAAATGCCACGACCATACCACGTTGAAAGCACCGGCTCTCGTGCGATCACCGAAGTTAAGCAGCATTGGACGCGGATAGTGCTTGGATGGGTGACCGCTCGGGAACACCGCGTGCCGTGTTCTCTTGGCTATGGGAAGGAAACCCAGACAGAAAACCGAACACCAACCCGCCTGGGCAGCGTGGTGTTGCTATGTCCAAACAACCCCCCTGAAAAAAAAGCAGGGGGAGGCCTTCATCCAGCAGTGGATCGACCCCGGCTGATGATGATGATGACTGATAAAAACGGAAAATCTTCATTATAAAGCCACTTATAATAACCTATTTATTTAATATGCGTATTACGTGACTTAAGGACGTATACAGTATGTCGCATAAAATTTACACACCGTAACGTTCAGTAGTTGTTTTCTTGACCGCTGTGTTCAACCCTTTACACCAGCGAAGAACGATTATCGTGATGACCGTTTTACCGATCAGAGTTAATTTAATTTTTATAGAACATAATTTCTAATGTATTATTTTAAGTTTGTGTGTTTTTGAAGTGCTGAATGAAAAATTTACCGCCTATATTAAGCTACTTAATGCTACAAATTGATATTGCTCAAAAGCCCCCAATTTATTCTATTTCACGATCATGAGTTTTATTTAATATGTAAGTTTTGAAATCAATTAATGGATTAGCATTTAAATGATTTTCAGATCATCGTATCAGTTCCTGAAAGCTAAAGAATAGTGCTTACCTAGCCCTTCGTTATATTCTTACACTCTCACATGTTGAACGGTTGAAAAAATATTTTTTATCGATACATCACTAGTCAATTTACTCTCTATGAAAAATGAAGTATTGAAAAAGTCCTTATTTTTTTTTTAATCAACGTTTGCAATTGCTTCATACGATTCTTCAAACAGATGCTTTTAAATTTATCTAATCGGCTTGAGACAATTAATGTTTATTTTATTATGACGATTATATGTATTTAAAATTATATCCGTTATTCGTAATGCATTTCATATTGTAAAAATACATGTCACAGTTGTTTTAGATATATATTACAACTAACTAAGTAGTACTTAAGTTAATTTAGAATAAATGAAAGCTCGTTTTTTTTTCATATGAAGCTTAAAATTAATATTAATCTTAAGCTTTATTGTGTGTCAGTTTTATTGCATCCATGTGATAGTATTCCATAAAGATGTCAAAAGACAAAACCTAAATTTTTAGTGATAAAACATTTCGAATCGCGCAAAGTTTCAAATGTTCAAATTTATATGAAAAAGGTTGTAGAGCCAATGAAGTGATATCTAGAATGACAACATACACCTTGCTTAAAATGAGCCAAAAGCTAGTATAAAATTAAAAATTTACATTTCGTAGTCACCTAGGTATTACAGTGTCCAATTTACACACTGTAAAAAGAAAAGCTATTCCAAAATAGAATAAATTGCACACTTGCTAGGATAGTCTTTACAATATTACGTTGCGGTCACGTATTGCTTTGAACCGCTGGCTTTTCAGCGCAAAACGGGTTCCACTTATCCATGGAACATCCTGAAATTACTGTGGAACTAAAGTGGACTTGCAACATGGCCGGATGGAAATTTGCGCAGCGTTTCCGAACACGTTGTCAAGCGTTTGTATCGCCATTTTACCAATTAAACCGCTTCCGTTAAATTAGTCTTCTATAACGCATTTATCGGCCAAGGTGAATTTAATCAAAACACTTGTATTGGTTTACTTTCGTATGTAATTAAAATAATTTATTTTCAATCAAAAAAGTAGTATAACAAATATATTGATATGCAAATGGTGTAGTTTTTTTATATTCAACCAATGCCTTACGACTTTTCTTTCGTTTCCTTTTACGCCAAGAAATTCAATTATAAATTGTAGGTAGCCAAATTATGCAAAAATTTTGAAGAAATACAATTATGTTATATTTTGACGATTCATTCTTCCATGAAGACTAATTTTTATAACCGTGCTGAATAATTCACTCAAATGGTTTTTGGAACTGTTATTGTATTAACTTTTTTGCAATTAAACGACATATGTATATTAGCTAAAGTTTTATATGTTGATATTATTTAAGACGGTTCATAGAACATTATTTTGTTTTATTTATAAGGTTAAGACTTAACATATTATTTTTAAAAATATTACCTATGAAAACAACATTTTTTTAAATTTAAACGAATCTTTCAATATCCTCGATGGTTTCGGCGGTAACTTTGTGGAAGTTCATTTTAATGTATCATTCATTAAGGCATTGTTTAACAGTTAGTTACACAATACGTGGAACAATCAAAGTTATTTTAAATTTTATATTTGAATCTTTCAATTTGTATTTTATTTGATAAAAAAAATGCTTTATGGACATGATTTAAATGCAAAATATCATATAAACTTTAAATAAAATATAATTATTTTTAGTTTAATAAACAAAACCAAAATTAGTTTTGTATTATATTGAAAATATAATCATATTATTTCATGCTTTAAATAAAACTGCTTGTAGATTAAAGCCATATTTTTTTAATGTAAAACACTTACATTGTTAATTTGTTAAACGCTTTTGCTACCCATTAAAGAGTTTCAGTTTTTTTTGACATATTGAATTCGACGTATTTCAAAAGACATCAATTACTCTCGTCAAAACTGTTTGAAGCGTATATATTTAAGAAGTTGGGCAAACGATAGATGAAAACATGAAATATTTAAACAAGCTTTCCAAAACCTGCTTTAAGGCATATCTGAGTTAAAAGTATTTTAACTAAGTAGGCATGTTAAATATTTACTCTTCTCATAAGGAAAAAGCTTTCGGAAACCTTTTATGTCAATAATTCATACACTTATATACTTCAGGGCAGCAATACGAGATGTCATATAATTCTGTCAAAACGAATTCCCTTGATAACATCCTCAAACTGTATAAATATTTTTCTTGGTATTTGTTTGCAAAGAAGACTCTAAAAAGATATATAATGAAAGTTGGAATTTGTTCACTTTGGCAAAAGATGTTTTCATACTAAACGGTTTATGAGATACAAGTTTGTTATGAAGAATAGTGCATTGCTTACCTCTATAAATAAGCTTAAAAAGCAGTGTGCTTACAAAAAGCGTTGAGCTTAACTTAAAAAATTAAAACAATATGTTTCTTGTCAGATTCTTGCGATATTATTCTATAAACATATTTTTTCAATTGACGTCATATTTATGGTATAAAATTAGTAAGGCTGAGTGATTTATGAAATGTTTCTGTCAAATTAAAATTTCTAAAACTGTGTACAATTCCTCATGTTTTATCACCCTCAATGTTTTGTCATCTACAGGCATTCCATCATACGGGAGCAATATAACTGACAGACAGTAAGAGTTTGTATAGTTTATATCCCAAACTAATGAACTATGACGAACCAGAACTATGGCGTCGGACTCGGAGTGTGAAAAATGAACTACCCCGACTACTGTTTTGACTAGATAATTTCGAAGAATATGTCAAAGAAAATTTTTCTGGATTGTTTGGTTAATCTTTAATTCAATGCACAAAAATACATAAATTAAGAAAAAACCTGAAAAAATATCGTTATCTTAACTGTCAGAATCGGAACCATATTTTTAGTCGATGTCGGAATCGAAATCGTGTTTTATTTAACGATTCCTTAACCCTGATATATACACTAAGACAGGGATTCAAATATATATCTAAAGCAGTTTCAATAACTTTTAATTCGATTATATGATAATTACATGCAGTTCCAACTGTTTTCTCTCTGTCAGGTCTATTGCATTCATGTTTTGGAATGCTCGATGTTTTCAAAAGGTAAAAACTGGATTGTGAGTGCCAAAACATGTGGGATAGTACACAGTTTCAAGAATTCAAATTTATACTGTATACTAAACTTGAATTTTTGTACGATATTACAAAAAGGAGCAATATCAAAAAAGGTAAACTTAACATCATTTTCCAAATTTAATATACTTTTAGTTCTCTCTTCCTTTTTTGTATAAATGATCAAATGGTCATTCAAGCTCTCTTTTCGCATTGCGTGAGATAATAAATATGCTTTGAGAAAAGTCTTAGCAAAAAGCTTTTGCGATCTATGTCTCATTTTAGGATAGTAATGGAAAGAAGATTTTAGTACATCTATATATAAATTAAGTCAATGATTGATTTTATTTGATATTAAGTAACATTGACTTTCAGAACAGTAGACTAACAGACAACTCCGACAGCACTTTTCTTCATTATAATCGATCGGTTTTTTTCGTTTCACTGGCGATAGTCAGCGGTAAACCTTTTCCATTATATAATATATTCTTTACATAAAAATTTTATTAGACATTTTGCAGTGCTACAGTCATATCACCTATTCAACACATTTATAATCTACTCTCTAAATATATTTAAAATGATTTGGAATTTTTGACTTTATCTAGGAAATCTGGTCCAGTGTACGATCGTTATAGATAAGGGTAATTGAAAGATTTTTTTTTAATTACAAAATTGCTTAATTTTAAAACATTTAACACGGTGAAAAAATAGCAATGTATTTTAGTTCTACAAAATTATTTTTAACAAATATAGTTGATAGCTATTTCGGCTCACGCCATCGTCAGAACTATGATTAAACTAACATTTGCTAATCTATATATAGCTGTGTAGAAAAGGTACACAACACATCCTCTCTCCTGTTCCAACGGTCTGGCTTGTTACTTTAACACACTGGCACTAAATTTTCAAAATTCTAAATGAAACAATAGGTGTCTATGACAATAAGATTATATGTGGGACGGAAGTGGTCCTTCTGGAAGCAAATCAGACCACCCCTTTGTACAACGGCTGACAAGTGGCGATACTATTATGTTAGTTTTTTCGTTAAGTATCCTTTGTGATAATTGGTGTCTATTGATTTCCAGCTGTTCCAAAGCCGTCATTCTCCGACCCTTACTACAAAGATGCAAACATTTAGGGGCTGAGTTTGAATTTATAGTATGTGATTCATTAATAACGTGACTAGCGAATTGTGAATCTGTTTTATTATTGCTGAATGATCTTACATGTTCCTTAGCTCGAGTAGATATACTTCTACCTGTTTGTCCGATATAAACGGATAAACATGAGCCACAGGACATTTTATAAATACCGCTCTGTCCAGTATATTGATTTTATCTTTACTATTTTTAAGATGTCTGCCTAAGTTGTTGTTGACCTTGAAAGCTACGTTTATTGAGTTTTTAATCTCCCGATGAATTTTTTCGCTTATGCTACCTAGGTAGTTAATAGATTTATAGAAGCGGTTATCTAGTATTGGGTTCGGGTTAATGAGTTTTCTAGCTAGATTTAATTGTTTTAAAAAAAAAATGTTTGCATCTTTGTAGTAAGGGTCGGAGAATGGCGGCTTTAGAACAGCCAGAAATCAATAGACACCAATTATCACAAAGGATTCTTAACGACCAAACTAACATAATAGCATCGCCACTTGTCCAGCCGTTGCACAAAGGGGTGGTCTGATTTACTTCCAGAAGGATCACTTCCGTCCCACATATAATCTTATTGTCATAGACACCTATTGTTTCATTTAGAATTTTGAAAATTTAGTGCCAGTGTGTTAAAGTAACAAGCTAGACCGTTGGAACAGGAGAGAGGATGTGTTGTGTACCTTTTCTACACAGCTATATATAGATATGCAAATGTTAGTTTAAGCATAGTTCTGACGATGGCGTGAGCCGAAATAGCTATCAACTATATTTGTTAAAAATAATTTTGTAGAACTAAAATACATTGCTATTTTTTCACCGTGTTATAATGGAGTTCTACCAAGTGAATGCCAATTCAATCAATTAAAACATTTACTATTTTCTTTTCGTTAAACGGCTTTGTTCAACGCGAAAGTAAAGTTATTTTGTACTCTAGCAGTAACACTAACCGACGTCTCAAACTTTTATTCGAACAAACTTGAAAGAGCGTTTTAAAAATGCAAAAATTGCACTGTTTTCTTGTTGTATCAATTTCAAAGCTGATTGCTTCTTGGGTATTGCTAATGTTTGTAATCGAAAAAAGTGCGGCAATCAAGTTTGATTACTTAAAACTCCAGCATTTGTTTTTATAGGATTGTCATTATGATCTTATTCTATATACCTTTCATAAACGTTTATTCCTGTGGATATCATTTTTTTTAAACAATCAATATTATAAAAAGCCCATATTTAATTGAACACGCTTGTTTTCAATGTGATTTATAAAAAAAATATAAGCTAGAGCCTCTAGTATGACTAAGTTCTAAATATTCTAAAAGTACGGCTAAAGAATTTTTCTTTAAGTGCGCTCTTGTAAACACTAGAATATGAAATATATAATACAATAAAATTTACATATATAATATATTATACAAATATTTAGGTTGAAGAATCGTATTTTTCAACAATGCTGGTACCGCTGTTATCCAAGTATGAATTCAAAAAAAAATCTTACCTTTAAATAATAAAATACTGTAAAAATATTTTATTTAATTCAAAACAGATCACGGTAAACAAATGGATGCTTTTTTATTTCTGTCAAAAATCATTCTTACGTGCAGTCATTGCAGTGTTTTTTTTTGTAAGATTTACAAAAAAAAGCCACCAAAAGGAAATTCCGTTGAGACAAAGCAGACAGTTTAAAAATCCACGCAGTGAGTTATAATATAACAACATATGTTGTTTCAGTTTTTTATGGACATTTTCAAGCGTTCCGCTTGAACAAACAACAGTTTCAAGCAGGGCTGCCTATTTTATTATTCTGAAGGTTGAAAGTTTTTCTTTGCTTATCTTTATTTATTCGAAAAACTTTTAGCTCATTTTTTTCTCAAAGCTTCACGATCGTCATTCCATAAGAATTTTTTGTTTCAACACCTTCGGTTGTGTCTAGAGGTGGTTAAGCTCTTGGCACAGAAGAGTTTTTATCGCTAGAACATAAATTAAATGGTTTTCCAGTATCATAAATAGTCGGTGGCTTTTTCAAAACGGTTGACAGAGAAGAAATTTGGCTTCGGAAATTTTTAAATAATCTATTTTTTACAATCTTAAAGTACTAAATTTATCATAATACTTACGTACAAAAACAATTATGTAATTTTTCACTGTAAGTTTTAATTGTAAATGATTTTTTTTTGATTGAATTGGCATTTACTTAATAGAACTCCATTTTAACGCGGTAAAAAATAGCAACGCATTTTATAAACATTGCTATTTTTTTTTTTTACTGTGCTTAAATGATTTTTAATTTTATTACCTTCGATGATTTGGCATGATTTGGATAACAATGACTATGAATGATGGTTTTAAGCTTAATAAGTGTAATAGATTATTTAGATTATTCACATTACTATTATAGTACCATATGTATATTACTGTATTATTGTAATATATAATATATTCTCATATGCATCATATTGATTTATTTTTTTGACAAAATTTTTGTTATTAAAGAAATCATTCGATAAAACGTGTCAGTTTTAAATATATAATTATAAATTAAATTGTTACAACTTTGTACGATTCCGCATGTTTTGCCACTATTTTTCAATGTTATGACTGACAGTCAGCTCTGTTTCATCCGTGTGATATAATACCTAAAGATGCCGAAAGGCAAAAGCCGGGTCGTTAGTGACAAAACATGTGGAATAGTAAAAAGCTGTAACAATTAAATTTTAATATTGAAATTCCATCAAGCACCTTCAGTCGATATATATATAGTCGAAGCTCTTTTTAGAAGCTTAGATTTAATTGCATTGATATTTTTATTATTGTGGAATCGAATGTTTTTTGGCAGCCCTAAGCAGAACATTTCGAATACGAGAATTTATTCTCTGTAGACCCCGTCACCCAATAAAACACTTGCCCCTTTGCCCTCCTATTTTCATTCGTTGAAGAATTTGAAACGGTTGACTTGAAAGGAGAGCTTTTGAGACTGGGCCCAGTACATGACCCTCTCTTGGCAAAAGAATTCGATTTCATGCACCCATTCTACTACCACCACTAAAACTTGGCACCGTTTTAAACGTATCTTATACGTTGTGATTTTCTACACAGTTTTATTGACCGATACAAAGTTCATCTTACCTAAGAGAGCTTTACATATTGTTAGACGAAACAGATTCACAATTCGCTAATCACGTTATAAAGGAATCACATAATATTAATTCAATCTCAGCGCCTAAGTTTTTGCATCTTTGCAGTAAGGGTCATAGGATGACCGCTTTGGAGCAGCTGGAAATCAATTATCACAAAGGATTCTTAACGAACAAACTAATATTTTGTTAAGCCCATTGATTAAAGTGCTCCACGGGGGGAAGGGTCTGATTTGCTTCTGTAATAGACCATTTCCGTGCCACATGTAAACTTATCGTCATAGCCGCATTTTTTAGTTTCATTTACAATTTTTGAAAAATTTTATTTTATTGCGAGAAAGAAACAAGCTAGGCCGTTAAAACAGGAGAGAATATGTACTGTGTACCTTTTCTATACAGCTATATATAGATAAGCAAATGTTAGTTTAAGCATAGTTCTGACGATGACGTGAGCCGAAATAGCTATCAACAATATTTTTTTTTATATAATTTTGTAAGTCTAAAATACATTGCTATTTTTTTCACCGTGTTATCATGGAGTTCTACCAAGTATCGCCAGAGCTATTTCAAAACTAAATTTATTTCAGCTACGCCGTTTAAGATGAAATAATCTATATTGTTAATATAACTTACGATATGAGGGTGTTAGATAGATTTTTAGCATCAAATTTGAATTTGAATTGGATGCCATAAAATGACATTTCTTTTGCACCCGTCTCATAAAATGCCTGAATATGTTAAAGACGAAATCCGGATTTTATTACGAAAACGCTAAATTGTACAAAGGTTGAAAAATTATTATTTTCTCATCTGCTCAGAGTCTTATGGGATTGACTTATTTTTTTTGTGTTTCTATGTGAATTCTACAAAAATTTTCATAAATGGTGTTATTAAGTTATCGGAATAACTGATCAAAAGCTTAACAATGCATGGAAAAATCTGCTTGTGTCTAACATTTTGATTGGGAGTATCACGTATTCTCGAAAAAGGTCCAGCCAAGATTCATATCTGAAGCACGTTTTACTTCTGTAAAATGTTTACCAACAAACAAACCAAGAAGTTTCCTTTCAAATCCCTCCTATCTCCATTCTTACAACGCCGTGTGACGACAAGTTAAACTAACGAGAATTTAAAGCGTATTACTGAGATTAAAATGGATAGCGAAGTTTTACAGTCAACTTACGACTGTATTAATTTATAACGTCAAGACGATGACAGTTTTAACTGATAATTTACTCCTTTCAACTGATTACAATTGAGAAAATTTTGAGTTTGATGACAAGTTTTCTAATTTTAATCGTAAAAATAATTAATATGCAAAGTTTATTGACTTGCGCACTAAAGGTTTTTCATCTCACGTAGAACTTGTTCGGTTTATATGATAATTGCCATTTAAATGCACGATATCTTATAGTACAATGTAAAATTTGATTCTAAATACTCATGTATGTGAGTAATAATAAAAAAATAGTACTATAAGAAAAGCGTTTCTACTACTTGTTAAATATTTTTTTCATATCGATACATTGCATTGCTATGTAAAGATTTTTAAGAATTTATAAAACTTATTCAATATTTAGAATATTTATTCAAAAAAATAAAAATTCAATCTTCGTATGATAAAGATTTTTTAAAATATAATTTACTTGCTATTTATTGTAAATATTTCAGTATTTCACAAAAAATTTTTTACTGAACTCGCTTTCTTATTGTAATTATAAGCATACTTAATACAATACACATTAAACAAAAAAAAAGATTTGTTTATTGCTTTTGCAGATATAACAACAATTAATAGATTAAAAATTGCCACGGAATTTTTAGTTGTTTTAGTTATTGTTAGTTATTAGTTGTTTGAACTAATTATAATAGAATTTCACAGAGAACCACAACTAATTCAATTTAGTCTTCAGATTTACAATAATTTTATTTGTGGAAAAAATATTATCAAAAGATCCGTCTTTTATCTTATTTAGCAAGTTTTATTTTTATACTTTTTCATAGACAGTTACACTTTTTCTCAAACACACAGATTGAAAGCTTTAAATAACCTACAAATAAATTCACCTTTCTCTATTGTCAAAGTAGATACAGTCGTTTGAAAATAGGCGAAATGTGAACTGGTCTGCGCAAATTTGGCATTTCTATTATAATCAACGGAATTTTTATGTTTTCATTTTGTGCCCGGAATAAATTTACTGCCGAGTTACGTTTTTCTGAGTTATGGAAATGTGGGGAAATCACATTTGCTAATCGAATACATTTTTTTTTGGCATACAAAATATTTTTCACAGCGTCTCCGGATGCTAACAACGTTCCGTTTCTTCCGTTCTGATAAACCTTTTTTTCAGTTAATTTAATTCATTTCATACGAATAAATGTATAGGTGAAAATTGACATCACTGAAATTTGAAAAAGAAAACGATTAGATAATTATCAACGAAATATAAACGATTTTACTAAAAAACCAGTGATACTCATTATTTATCATTTATTATATTATAGCTTTTGTCAACAGAAAATTTTACGAAAACTGTTTATGATTTACAACGATTACGATAATTAAAATTATTATTATATCTTTTTTCACATTTTCAATGACTTCTTAATTTATTTAACAAATATTGAAGAAGATTTTAATTATTTTTAACATTTTAAAGCGACTTTATTAATATAAGTACTTATAGGCCACTTTCAATTAAATTTTTCAATGACAATTTTTAGATGTTTATAGCTATGTAAATCATTTTGTTACCAAATAGTGATTCGGTGTTGATTTTTGGAGTCTAACTACACTGTCTTTTAAGGGTAACATTACGTTCAATATTATTTCCTCTCAATAGTCGCTTTCTTTCTTCTACTGAATCCTGGACACAATGAATCAGGTAACACGACCTAACCACATAGAGATAAAAATAAAGATTTTCCGTATCATGATACTTTGTCTTAAACAAGAATACATAATCCAGTATCCCCTTATTGAAGTGCTTAAAACATAAAATTCGGGAGTTTTTAATAATTTTATATAATATTGAAAATAATATCTTTCTTTTTCATAAAATTGCTTAAAAAAATCAGACAAAGATAATATAATCTATTCCTAGAAAATTTTGAGTTTGAATTGTTTTTGACGTATTTGAAAATAGATCTAACGAAGAATAATTTATAATATATATTATATGTATTATACAATAAATCTGTTCAAAATTTGTGTATTTAGGCAAAAGCACTTTTTGAGTTATGATTGTTGTTTTGCTAACGGAAACTAACAATATTTTTTTTTATATTTCTGTGCCGTTGTATACAATAACAAAAAATACAAATTTTAAATAAATCAAATTAGAATTCAAAATGAAAATTAAATACAGTTATAAAAATGTAAATATTTTGACAAACGATTATTTAATATTGTTGATGTGTAACGTATAGACTATCAATAAAGAATGTCAAACTTTTTTTTAAATCATTAGTAGTTTATTCGCTCAGACCTTCTTTTGGGAGAGTAAAAGTATAAAAAAGAATAAGGCTTAAAAACAATTACAAATAATCAGTTAAAAGTCTTGAAAACATTGCATTCATCCAGACCTTAAAAACAGACAATTTGTTATTTTGCTAATTAACATTTTTCAACAAATATAAATCCTCCTTTGACAAATATTGATTTGGCATACATCCGCACATAGCGTTAATTTATTCACAACCGTCTATTAATTTAAAATAGCTCTGACATACCTTATTACAATAATAACAAAAAATGAAAACCATATTGTAAATGTTTAACTTAAGTCCTACTGAGAAGATCTAAATGTCTAATGATAATAATCGGACTAACAGTGAAATCTAATGTATTGATAAAAGACAATTTTCCATTTATTTTGAGTTAAAGTTTTTAGTTGGATATATATTATAGCTGGAAGTATATGGTGAGTTTTTTAAAAACGATAATACTTTCAAATCTCAAAAAAATAATACTTACTGTAAAGTAAGTATTATTTTTTCAATTATGTTTTAAAAAATACGCACAGATCTTAAATTTTAATTTCATATACTACAAAGAAAAAAGTTTAATTGTTTTCCTTTCGGCTTTAATCGCATAGTGCTTTGATAGCTTCATATTACCCACCAATATTTTTTTGTCTATGTATAAGATTACAGAACCATTCAGTTTCGTTGAGTGCACCTGATGAATAGTATTTGACTATGAATCTCGATCAATCTAATTTTTTTTTGTCGTGACATAAAATTGAATAAAATAGTAGGTATTATCTAGATTCTAGACAAAGAAAAAACCAAATTTACAGAGGAAAAAACTAACGCTCTCAAATATAAACAGACGTGTATTTTGTTATGCGAGCTTAGCAAAAAAATAATACCCATGATACTAAATATCATAAAGCACATACTTCTTTAGGGCTAACGCATAATAACTAGATATAATATCAACATAAGATTTTTTGTATACAAATATTCGCGTAGTAATAATACGATCAAAAGATAGCCCTTAGATCTGAAAAAAAGGGTTTTTATTACTACAAAAGGTATGGCCGATCTTTCATTGTGGAGGAAAAAGTGCTCCGCGACAAAGGGCAACAGTTTTTTCTGCGATATCATAAAACAAATAAAATATAGCGGTATAATACACAGCGTGACCCAAAAATTCTACTCAACTCTGCCGAATGAAGCTTTTACTCTATAAATAACAACAAAAAGGGGCGATACAACTAAGTCAGTCATAAAATGTTATACCTTACAATAACCTTTTGGCACATTTGATATTATTTATATAAATAGAACAGATGACTTTCGATACAGAATAAATCTTTTGTCATAAACTATTATATTGCTCTTCATCGTAATACAAATGGCATTCTTAAAAGCCAAGACACTTTAGGCCCACAAATAAATTTATAAATTAATAATGCTTAACACGGTGAAAAAATAGCAATGTATTTTAGTTCTACAAAATTATTTTTACAAATATAGTTGATAGCTATTTCGGCTCACGCCATCGTCAGAACTTGCTACATTGCTGTTTTTTCACCGTGTTATAATGGAGTTCTACCAAGTGAATGCCAATTCAATCAATAAGTAATGCTTAAGATGATAAACCGCAAGATATTTAGTGTGATTAAAATAATGTTTTTCTTGTCAGCAGTATTATTTTAACCATTAAAATTATTAAAATATCAATTATAAAAAACAATAAATGCAATTATGTGAAAATATTTTAATGGAAAACGAAACAACGAAAATTAAGTAAATTAATTTGAGAAATGAATTATGTACATAATTTCATAGTGTTATAATGGAGTTCTACCAAGTAAATGCCAATCCAATCAATTTATATAATTTCATATTTGGTATATTTTTAAGTCTTTTTTATTTTTAATTTTTCTGTCACCGTCACTTTTTAAATGCTGAGGCACTTTCTGTATTTTTTTTTTGTCTTACCATTATTGTCACGATTTTTTTTCATTTTTGGCAGAAATTTTAAAACGCTCTCCATTAAACTGTTTCTTTCAAATATAAAATCTCTAAAGTACTTTACGTACGTTAAGTACGTAAAGTACGTACAGTTAGTCAAGGCAATATTTAAAAAAATTGCTATGTTATAATATTGCATAAAAGGGGTACTTATTTACAGTATATTTTGAACACTTTATCATTTATATTTCATAAAAATACACTCATACTAATCAATGCTAACACGATTTAAAAGGATGATTACCCATCACCCGTCGCTGTGTAGTGTAGTCAAGTTTACCTCTACAGAAATAAGTATGTTATTTTTCTATATTTTTTTCCGAATTCATTAGGCTACTGACAGCATCGTTATTTGTTCAAATCTATTCCGCTTGTGAAACATAACGCCTCTACACGGTGGGTGTTTCCAATACACTTCCCTTCCTCGTCAGACTTTTAAACTATTTAATATTTATTAAAAAAAAAATGTATTATTTTAATTGTATTCATAAAAATAAAATCTATTTGAAAATTGCTTTGCTTAATGATCTTTTGTAATCTATCGTAATGTTTTACTATGAAAAGTTTAGTGTTTTTACAACAATCCGTTGATAATTTTTTTAAATATTTCGTTTTTAGATTTTTCTCAGTTTGCCATATATTTCACTTGGTGTCATTTTTAATTACAGTAAAATTAGTATTTTGTCCAAAAAAATTGCTTATTTTATAAAACTGAAACTACGCATAATATTGTCAGATACAACACTAAAATTGTTCATGATTTCAATTTACTGGACTTATGTCATACAAGAAACGTATGTACGCAACCTGTGAAATATTTATTATTTATTTGATAGTTTACAGGAGCTTTTGTTAAGAATATTACAACATATTATTTTAGTTGAAACTTTAAATTTTTAAATGAATATATGTTTTATTATTTTTCTTAACAAGTAAAACGACTGTCGAAATCCTGAAAATTCTCCAACACTCACTAAAAGCTATTATTTCCTTTCATGCGAGTCACACATTACACTTTGAATGTCAGTGTTATTAAAACAAATGGTCGTAAGCCGCAAATTTTTCGCCGCCACTCGTAAATTTCCCGCCAAAAAACTGCTTTATTGCCAGATATAAAACAAATGACATTAAAATAATTCTCTAATGCGTAAACTTTATACCATTTTTATTGGCCGTATAAAGTCTGGCGTAAATATTTTTTTCGCATCGATGAAAACGATGGTGTCTCTGTGGGCTGAGTTGAGGCGTTTTTTGTTGTTTAGCAGGTGCGATACATTTATTGCTCGCGAATACTTTTTCAATTTATCATTATCAATTCTATGTGAAAACGGCCAATAATTCCGGATTACGTACAGTCATATAAAATAAAGTTACGACTCAATACCAAAACATAAGAAATTTAATTCATCAGTTTTTTTCAAACGTTCTGCGCATGAAATACTTAAATTTTATGACGTCCATTTTTATTATCATAAAACTATTAAAACAACTAGCTTTGGAAAATTATAAATTTCCGCCAGGGATAGCATTTTTGTTTTTTTGGCAAATAAAGATTCAGATTAATCCATGTCATACCAATCTATGAAATCTTCATTTTTATCTGTGGTGCATTGGTTTAATACACCATATTGCATTGTATTAACTGTTTTAGAAAATCGAAAACAAATGCTTTTATTTCATCATTAGAAAATGCCTTATTATAATTACTAAGATAAGTGTAGTTATGCTGCTTGAAGTTAGTTACTACTCACGATATAAATATTTATAACACGGTGAAAAATCTTACATGTTCCTTAGCTTAAAACAGATTCACAATTCGTTAATCACCTTATAAAGGAATCAAATAATATAATTTCAAACTCAGCGCCTATCATCATTGCATCTTTCTAATAAAGGTCGCCAGATGACGGCTTTAGAACATCTGGAAAGCAATAGATATCAACTATCACAAAGGATTCTACGAACAAACTAATATATATTTCGATCACCATTGCTTAACCCTCTACGGGGAGCCGTTTTGTTTCCGTAATGGACCATTTCCGTGCCCTATGTAAACTTATTGATATAGTCACCTTTTAAGTTTCATTTACAATTTTTAGTTTTATTGTGAGCAAGAAACAAGCTAAGTCGTTAAAACAGGAGAGACGATGTATTGTGTAACTTTTCTACACAGCAATACATAGATAAACAAATGTTCGTTTAAGCATAGTCCTGACGATGGCGTGAGCCGAAATAGCTATCAACTATATTAAAAAATTAATTTTGTAGAACTAAAATACATTTTTTTCGCCGTGTTATACTGGAGTTCTACCAAATGAGTGCCAATTCAATCAATAAATATTTATGTTATACGAAAAAAACTGTGTTTTAACACTATCAAATTTTATTGTAGAGCGGTACAAATCAGTGAAAATCTATAAAGATAAACATAGAATGTAATAACATATATATTATATGTTAAAATAAAAGTATATTGTGGACTATGAAATTTGAATTGTTCCAGAAAACAATTCTTTGGTACTGACAACGGGATTAAGACAACAATTTGATGGCATAACTAATTTAACCTTTATTTACCCCCCTAAAAATGTCTCGCTATTAATCGTAAAACAATTCTTTAGGGCCAAATCATAATTTTTTTTTCTATTGAGTCTTCTACAGTGGCCATGCACGTAAGTTATATATAGTCAGTAGCCAGTTTATGGTGGAAAAGGCAATTTTTCAATCTTTTTTTATTTGATGTTATCATAACCATAAGAAATAACAACTGAAAGAAAGAAAATATATACATTAGTAGGTATACGTAGTCAATATTAACACCTTGAATAAACAATATTTATACCTACTGTATGAAAGTCAATAAATTTTTGCACCCTTCAACCGATTTTTTTTCCAACTATGAACTTGTATCATAATATTATATTTAACATTTAATGAAAAACAGTATCGAGTTTAATAGTAACCGAAGAATCTTGTATTAAGTTCAAATGCCAAAATTCATTAACCGTTACTGATTTTCTTTTTACTTTATGATTTTCTTAAAAGGTAAAACGAAGTGAGTGAACCTATTCATTTAGAGTTTAAGTATTTTTGAAAAAAGAATATCTAAATTTTGTTATCACCTGGCATGTTTCACCTGTAAAATCACACACACACATACCTTTATCAAATACAGATTGGTTTGCAAAACATACGCGCGCAGACTGTACACCAGACTTAGTATCATTAAAATAAGTCACTTAATGATAACCCTCACATTTTGCAACATTGAGACTTAAGAACCCGGTATAAACATATCATAAACATACATTAAAGCTATAGTAAAATTTGAATACAGAATTTAAAATTACTAACGTGCCAAATCCTATAATAAGTGTACAAAAATGTAATAATACATAAATGACATTTTTAATCTTTGTAAAGTATTTCACAAGTCTTATGAGACGTTATATTGTAAATCTTTTATTTTGAATCAAAATTAATTGATATTTGTCATGTCACAGGCCATTAGTGAATTTGAATGTGTTTCATGTGTGTCTAAAGAGCAATATTCTAACTCACAATGGTTTTTTATACACTATTTTCGAAATTGTCTTGAAAAAAAAAGTAACTTAATAACGTATTATAGCATGAAATTTTGCTCCTACAAAGCTATATTATTTTTTTAATTGTTGGCAAATTAACAAAAACAAAGTCGTAATGTAAAAAACTTTCGTTTAAAATGTTTTATTGGTTGTTGGTGGAAAAGAAATTTGCCTTTCACTATATTGGTTGTTGTATGTGATTCTCCTTTGAAATCGTTTCAATGTAGACCCTCAAATGCAAAATTACACCTGCCACGAGTTCCGTAATGACTCCAAAAGGTTTTATCAAATAGCGCAGCGTCGGGAAGCTTATAAAAGAGATTGGAAACCGTCAACTTGTGACAAAACTTTTTTGTTAATAAAAAAGTACATTTTCACTATTTATCATGTCCGTTCTAAAAGAGAATCATTTAACATATTCATGTTCAATGAGATTTGCTTGTTAATTGGTTGTTCAACACCACAAACAAAGCTTACAAACTGATCTTTATTATCACACCTGTGGTCAAATAATCAGTGTTGTTGAGAATTTTTCCACTGTGTGCTAATATATGAGCTCATAACGTGATATGAAAACTCGTGATCAACAATTTTCAATTCTAAAATATTGCTGTAGCAATGTAAAAAAAAAAATGTTCCAAGAAAACACCGCTTTTACTGGTTAATATTTATTGATTGGATTGGCATTTACTTGGTAGAACTCCATTATAACACGTTGAAAAAATAGCAATTAATTTTGTAGAACTAAAATATATTGCTATTTTTCCACCGTGGGGCTAATGTTTATCTTGATATTTTCATTCAAATTTGATTGAAAACTTTACTATCCATCAAAACAAATATTTATTTGTAAAAATACTAGTGAGAATGTCATTGATTTTCTTTTCTTTCTCTTTAAATATACTTTCGCTAAAGCAGACAAACATAATAGTAATAATCATTAAACGCGATTTCGCAGAAGTCGTTTTAACTCTTTGATATATAATTTCTGATATCGACTGAAGGTGCTTGATGGAATTTTAATATCAAATTTGAATTTTCAGTTCTTTTTCATCCGTGTGTTGTAATGCCTGAAGATGCTGAAAGGTGAAACCCGGGTCGTTAGTGACAAAACATGTGGAACCTTTGATATGTATTTTTGGATTGATTTTTCTCGGGAGCTCATCTCCTCCAAAAATCTCAATTTTTCAGAAGACGAAAAAGGCTATAAGACAAAAAATTAAAAACATGTAAATATAATGTACACATATATTGATGACGTCAACAAAATTGTTCAAATGATAAAATATAATTACTGTTTTATAAAATACATAGAAATACAAAACTTAAATTGCCGTTCGCTAGGTAATATACTAGCAGTAAATAAATACTGTGTTCTATGGTTGTTAGCCAATGTTAACCGGGATGCTAGATCATCAACGAGGCGAATCGCTGACGATGCCATCTGTCGTTCGGCGGAGCAAACGAGCGATGCGGAGTGAAAACTACCGCGAAAAGAGCTTTTTACGGCCAGATTCTTTTTTCCGGTAACGATCGATCGATTCACACTAATTCATTCCGCGAGTTCATGAGAAACTTGCATTTTTGTCAATTATACATTTACTGTCTCCATAATACGTCTTCCTAAGGGACATACTTGCCTTATTCACTAAAATTTCTTTATTTTTCAAAATATCACAAAAATTGTCATCTTGGTCAGTCAGGGGCGTTCCAATATTTTCTGTAAAAAAATAAAGTAAAGGGAGGCAATATCATTTTTCAAAAAAAAAAAAAAATATATTTATATGAAATATATATTTATTACTCTAATTTAATGAGTATAACAATGGTGACGACGCAAAAGTAGTTTGTTCATTTATAAGGTTAGAATTAGCGTCGTCACCATTATTATACTCATTAAATTAGATTAATAAATATATATTTCATATCTATAATCTATCTATTATCATATCTTCCCATCTCATCGATTCATCTTTAATCGACTTCTCATGTATTAATTTATTTCGTTCCATTAAGTAGTAATTTTGGGTTATTTTCGTCATTAAAAATTTCCCACTCCTTACTTCCTTATTGATTGTTTAGAGCTACCATAATTGTAATTGTAATTCTTAATAAGTGATTGAACATTTAATTTTTATACTAATTTACTTTATTTGTATCAATATTGTATGATTTTATGTAAAAGTTCTTGTACCCATGGTTTTGTACACCTGCTACCTTTAACTAATTTTTTTTGTTTTCTATAAATAGACTTGTTTGTATATTGTATTCTATCGGTTGATAATGCTCGCGATGAGCGAAACCGGTCCTGATCAAAAAATATATTGTGGAAATGAGTATTTAAAAAAATGTGTTTTTATTATTTAAAATATCATGCCTTTCCATCAAGAAGTGGCAGTTAACACCTTAAAAGTGAATGTACTTTATGTGAGTATCATCATAGGAATCTCAATGGTATTTGAAGTGTACACTACTCTTATCGAACTGCTAGTTTGGGTGTTTTAGAGAAACCTACTTTAATATTTACGGAGAATACCATCAAAGTGTCGTAGTATTCATGGAATTTCAGCGCAGATAATCGGATAAGCGCATTAGCAACGCTTGGCTAACTTATCTAAGCTGCTTATAACTTTGATATGAATTGTTAAATATTTAGTGATATGCAGTAACATAAATTGACTTTAACTTATGCGTTTAACTGACAACATGGAATATAATAATATTATACAATCGCTTTTGTAACTTTCAACGACAAAAGATCGTAATGAGAGGCATATGGACTTCTTGTATAACATCTCAACCAAAGCAGGCTTTTTAATACACAACCACTTTTTTCCGTGAGCGTATTTGAAAAAATGAAGTAAAAATAAATAAGTAGTAAATAAAGCATTTTACACAACCCCTATTTGAGTATTATACTTCTAAGGTGTAAAGTTCCAGACGTTCATGCTAAGTCGATGAATGTAAATTTACGCTCAGGGATTTAAGCTCTTTATCACCACAACCGAAAGAAAACCATTATCAACTTATAATATCGACTGAAGGTGCTTGGTGGAATTAAGATATCATATTTGAATTGTTACAACTTTGGACGATTCCACATGTTTTGTTCTTAAATCTTTAGATGTTTAATTGCTACTTGCCAATTTGACATAAATAGGTGTTTCTTAAAAAAAACAATAATATTTTAATGTTAGTTGATATTATTTGTTGTAAAAACCTTTCAAGAATGACTCGTTAAAAATATTAATCGTTAATGAAAATTATCACAGGCAATTGTGGTAATCATTATTAGATCAATATTATTAAATTTGTTTTAGCTGCCATTTATTTCTTGCCTTGGAGTCTGTGTTTTCCCGTAATTAATACCATTCGTATATAGACGATGTCAACTGCTTATTGTGCGTCAGTTCTATTGCATCCATGTTATAGAATGCTGGAAGATGCCGAAATATGATACCCAGGTCGTAAGTGACAAAATATGTAGAATCATACAAAGTTGTGAAAATTCAAATTTGATATTGAAATTCCATCAAGCACCTTCAATCGATATCATAAATTAAGCCATTATCAATTTAAATTTGTAAATTATAATTCTAGTAAGATATTTTAATTGATCAACACAAGGAAGGAAACATTGGAAATAACCAATTTTAAGATCTTATATTCAAACTTTACATTGGTTTTACTGAGATTCTTCAGTACCATGTAATCACATAAAACAGTAACCAAAACACCTTTTTTAAACACCATTTTCGTAAATTGAGTTTCATAAAAAAAACATATTTAAATAGACTTCATTTATATCACAAACATAGTACTTGATAAACTTAAAATCTATTTGAGCAATATATCTATGAAAATAAAACTTGTTCTTATAATTACCTTATTATATTGTTTGATATTTAACACACATATGCATCGAAGGTAAAAGAAGTTTGCGTATTGTTCTCAACCTAGTTCCAAGCGCTGTTAAGTGAGGTTATCTTACAATTATCACAACAACAATTTTACATTGCAAATTCAACTTAATACGTTTTAGAAGCTGCATTAATATCCTTTAGCTACGACAATGAGTACGATTTATCATACGGATCTAATTAAAATGTTTTACATTGCAGTTTCGAACATATTTTGCAAGTGTGAAATGCTAATTTTGTTTTACCCAAACAATTAAACTTTACAACTAGGTACTCGTTGTTAAGACTTGTGAGGCTGTTATTCAGTTATGCAATTAAAAACGTTGCATTTTGTCGTTTATTTTAGTTAGCGGAATGTTTCATTTTACAACTATCTCTTCAAAAAAATGTCTTTGATAGTTATACAACCAAATGATTAATACTGTTGGGATTTCTAAGTCATGTTAGATTTTTACAATGATGATGAATACATAAAAGGGGTAACCGATTGTTGAGTTTTCGGTTTTCAGTCTTCCCCGGAAATGTCATATCTAACCCTGAAAAATAGTCTGTCTAGATAACTATATATAATTGACTATAATTTTTATATTTCTTTTACATATGCGTCGTAAAAATTTGAGCAAGTGATATTAAATTTGAATATTTACAGCTTTTTACGATTTCACATGTTTTGTCACTAACGACCCGAGTTTCACCTTTCAGCATCTTCAGGCTTTCTATCACAAGGATGCAACATGTGAAATCGTACAAAGTTGTCACAACTCAAATTCAATTGAAATTCCTTCAAGTGTCTTCAGCAGGTATCATTGATTACAACTGATATTATTTGTAATTCATCACTTAACTAAGTTTGTTTTGAGTGTTTTTTTTTCACACAGCTTAGTTGTCATGACTGTAGAAATATTGTATTTAAACACATTATATTATGGTCTACATCTTAAATAAACTCAAATTTAATCCACTTGAATCGATATACGAAGCCGCAAAACAAGTAGTGTGTTTATTTAAAATTTAATTTTACATTTCACACGATGCTGTTTTGGTACAGTTCTTAATAAAGTAATATTATATTATTTCATACATTCTTATTTACTATACATAATGGACTATTTATAAAATTCAGGTTAATTGATTTAGTTTCTCGAATAGTTCTATAAATACTCGAGAAGTTAATTAAAACATATGAAAGCAAACTATCTTCTATAATTAAATTACTTTCGCGAGCATTAAACATTAGGCAAGTTAACAGAAATTAAGTGCGGTTTGTAATTAATGTTAGCTTAAGTTACACACAGAACCGCTTAAGTGAATTTTCTGATATGCGTATTTGCATTTCCCATTAATATATAGCACTGAAAATTATATTTCAGAGTTCATTTATTATTAAAATATAGTTTATTTTATAATACAGAAACAAGTGACTTTAAAAATAAGTGAACAAACAGAGAAAAAAATCATTGATAACGATGTGATATTTCGAAGAAGTGTGCATGATGAATCATTTTATTAGAATTTTCTGAGGCTATTCGAACTGAACTAACGAAATTGGAAACATCAAAAAGATTTGATTTTCATAAGCCTGTTAAGTGAGTATTTTTCGATTTTACAAAATTTTATCAAAATTTGATCATAGTTGTTTGCTCTTGTGACAAGCCAGTTCTTTTGACGCTGCTTTATATCTTTTGAAACTCATCAATGATCAATAACTTTGCTATTATAATACATACCAATAATAATTTAAATACCAATAATACTTTTCAATTTATTTTGATTTTTTTTATCACGCATTTCATTACTTTTAATACATTTAATTTGAGGAAATCATAGAAATGAAACAATTACCTGTCTCTGGAGCTTTTTTGACACTGTCTCCTCATACAAAAACTTTTCTGTAAAGGTCAAAAAACAACTGCGTATTATTTTTGTGAGAGAAACAAAAAGAACGCTCGTCTATGTTGTGTACGATTATTATTGTTGAAATGAAAGGAAATCAGTTCAGTTTGGAAGAGATACAAAGCATGAAACTATTAACATTAACATATTAAAAGCATTAGACGGAAAAGTATAAAGCTTACGCCGCATTTCCACTCTTAACTTTACCAATTCAGCCCCGTGCGTGCTCCAAATATTCGATTAATTCATCAACGTTACATCAGTGTACGTTTTGTATTATTTTATACCACCTGAGAAAAGGGCGGATTTTCTTAGTGAAAATATTTCTTTCGGTGGATTTTTTAATGACTCGTTTTTCATTTACGATCCTGAGTTTTTCTTCATTCGATTCTTACAACATTGTCATAAAGCGAAACATAATGGATGGAATAAATCAGAAACAAATTATAATAGACATTGGGTGTTAACTAATTTGATAAAACTAATTTGATTAACAAAAAAAACAAAAAAAAATTAAAAAGCCGGAGTAAAGTTTAGGGCAACAAAAAATAAGAATATCATAGCTTTTTCGAGCACTTAAACTATTTAAATACATTTCTTTAGAAATTGAGTCAAGCTTTTAATCGTGACATGAAAACGTTTTTACAAATTCAATTGTATCAGATAAAAAAATTCAATCTTAGTAAAACTTTTTTGTTTTCAGCAAAGTCAAGGCTGTATTTTAATTTAACATATTATTTATAAAAAGATAAATAATTGTTCAAGCAACATCTCCATCACTTGAAAGAATATATTTTGCAAATTACTTACGTTGCTCTTCAAACAATTTAAATGAATCATCGTTTAATTTAAGTTTTTATAAACAATTGTACATTGATATCGGCCTCTTAAGTATTTAATGTACGACTACTTTTAATAATTTAGACATTCCTTATGCAAAAAATATATTTTTTTTCTACAGAACCACTAGTTAACACTTGATAAGATTTTTAAAATATCCAATTAAACGATTTAAGTGGCAATTTTGTTTTTTGAGACGAAATTTCACGAATTCATTTACACATTTCTTTTTAATGAAAAAATACATGATTTTAATAAAAGCTTTCAGACGATTTTTTTTTTCATTTAAAACTACTATGCTTACAACACTTTTATATAAAAGTTAATGTTCTTAATTTTCATCAACTATGTAGAAAAGTGATCAACGCATCCAGCTTTTTTTCCATTTGACCTTAGGTCATTGGATCAAATCCTCTGTTGTCTCAAAAATGTATCTGTTGTCCTTACACTTAGTGAGTCTTACCTCTCTGCTTACTCCGCATTTTTTTCTTTATATTCTCCGAAAATAGATCGCTTAATGATTACAGTAAGGTCTAACAAAAATAATGCTTCTCAGAATGTTACATAATATGTCCGAATGGTCACCATTTTAATGAATCATACCAAAAAAATATGTTTATTTTGATAACATGATTCATATAATATGACACTAAAATATATATAGTCTTTGTTATCATAAAAATGACAATGGAATTTATGTTTAAAAGTGAAGAAAAAAAAATGTGTGTAATTAAAGATTCATAAAATACTATAATGGATGAGTCCGTTTGGATCAAAGCATCGATAAAGCGGAAGGAATTGTATGAACCGGTGTATCTCTTAACCTAGACAATATCTTATGACTTATCTAGCGACATACTAACATCCAATGGAGTTTTCACTCGTTTTAATGCCACTATTGGCGAAAGAAGTGTTCCTCGCCGGGTCGGAGGATATATTTCGCGGCTTCCGTTTCCGGCGAGCGGGAAAGCTCCACCATTACCGGTCGGGCAGCCTCGAAGCTTAATTCTTAACTTTACAATCTGTCCGCACTTTAAGATTTACACCGCAAGATGGCCAGTCTGTTTGTGTTTGGTTTTTTCGTCTATTTCTTTTATTTTTGTTTTCTGTTTACAGCGCAAACAGGGCAGATAAGCGGGATTTTTGTGGGAAACGGTGACATTTTTAACGTGAAATATTAGTTTTGCTGCGTTTTGAGATCTTATCCGGGATTTTTGTTTCACCTTTTTTAGATTACTTGCGATTGTATTTAGGAATGAATTGCAACATTTGTTTTCAGGAAAACTCGATTTTTCGATAAGAGTGATAAAAAGGCATATAAACAATAAAAAAAAATATTAATGATTTTTAATGGATTAAGCAGTGAATTTGGAATATTAAATTTTATTTCAAAATCGAAATGATTTATAAAAAATATTATAGATCAAATAAGTTGAATAATAAATTGTTTAAATAAAAGTAATAAAATAGCTTAAAAAAAATAAAAGTGGCAATGCTTTTTAAAAAGTTACATTCAGTCAATCACTAATTAAAGTAACCAAGATATCATTTTGTTGTATGGAAATATATGTGCATAAATAAAACAGCATATAAATTAAAAATTTAAAAAAAAAAATCTTTTTTCATTTTCACATAAAAAATTAATTCTTTTGAAAATCTAAAATAGTCGAATAACGAAAAAAAGGAAGGCAGAAATAAATAAAAGGAAGAGACAGGAAACAATTGAGGTTTTGAAAGCAAATATTTGCAACATTATAATGCTATAAAAATGAGGATTTCCCTTTTTTTCAATTTGACAAACAAAATATATACAAGAATTGAATTGATTGAATTGAATTGAAGTGAATTGAACTGATTGAAGAAAACGAGGTGTAAGATATTTTATTCTTAGCCTCACTGCATTGATATTTTGTATGATATAAACGTATCGTAGTGTACGTAGGCGTACGTTTCTGTGATAACTAACCTTCTGTCTTTGACTGCTTTAGCATATATTAGCCAAAACTTATCAAACGTAAATGTGTGCCAAAGCTCTGCTGTGCTTTAGAAAACATATTCCAGTGAATGGGCCGATTGACTCGAGGACCGTGCCATTACACTTCGCATCGAGCGTGTAAACAATACCCAGGTTTTCCACATTTGTTTACCAAGTACAATTTGGCCACACCGTTGGCGCTGATTCAAAATCAATTATTTAAAAAAAATCTGAATTCTAGTGGTACGGTTTTGGAATAAATATTATGTCAAAAATGAAATATATAACATACACTTACAACTTACTTATATTACGGTGAAAAAAATAGCAATGTATATTAGTTCTACAAAATTATTTTTAAGATATAGTTGATAGCTATTTTGGCCCACGCCATCGTCAGAACTTTGCTTAAACGAACATTTGTTTATCTAATATAGCTGTGTAGAAAAGGTACACAATACATCTTCTCTCCTGTTTTAACGACCTAGCTTGTTTCCTGTTCGCAATAAAACTAACAATTGTAAATGAAACTAAAAATGCGGCTCTATCAATAAGTTTACATATGGCACAGAAATGGTCCATTACAGAAACAAAGAGACACCAGTCAGAGAATTCAATAATGGTGACTGACATAAATTAGTTTGTTCGTTTAGAATCCTTTGTGATAGTTGATATCTATTGATTTCCAGCTGTTCCAAAGCTGTCATCCTGCGACCCTTACTACAAAGATGCAAACACTTAGGCGCTGAGTTTGAATTTATATTAAGTGATTCCTTTATAACGTGAGTAGCGAATTGTGAATCTGTTTTTTTACTGTACTTATAATAATTAGTTCCGACGATGGCGTGAGCCAAAATATCTAGCTATGAACTATATCTTGTAAAGAGAATTGTAGAACTAAAATACATAGCTATTTTTTCACCGTGCTATAATGGAGTTCTACCTAGTAAATGCCAATTCAATCAATTACTTATAATACTTAAAAATATAAGCAGCTTACAACTTTCAAATGATTCTAGTGATCGTGATTATTACTGAATGGTTCATAGTCAAATATGTATGGATTTACAAATTGATTTTTTAGTTGAACAATATATTTTATATTTTCAGTACTTCAGTTAATTTTCTCACATGAATATATAAAACGACGTAAATCATTGGTCTAATTACTTGGCCAAACTGCAAATCAGTGTAAGCAGCTCACATAATTCAGTGTAGTGTGCTGCCATTCCTTAAACGTTTGCGTGTTTCTGTAATTAACAGTAGCAATTAAATGTATTTCCCAACAAAGTGCGAAACTTTCTCATCTCTTAATCGTCTGGCGGGATTTACATTATATACACCTTCACATGCTCGATTTAAATATATGTATAATATATAAAGTTTTGCGTGTATATATTATATATTTGACTTAAAAGTTTTGGGTATAGATTAAGGAAAGGTGGAACGTCCCGTGAGCTTTAAGCTCAGAGGTCACGGCCGGTTTTCAAGTAGTTTTTCTTTGAGCTCCCGTCTTTCGATTTCTTGTTTGACTTCTGAGATGTGAACTGAAATAAATTGAATTTCCAATGAATATCAATAATGCATCAAAAATAGTGTAATTTGAATCAATATTAATTATGCTCTTCCCACATTTATTAAATTTGATCAGGATCGGTTTCGATTATTTGTCAAACTGATTCAATAGTAGAAAAAAATAGCTCAAAATGGGTTTGATAAAAACAAAAATTGAAGATAAAACCGTTACTTATACCAAATTCCGTTTCATTTTTTAAAATATAATGGCTTACATTTCTTATGAATAGAATCGAGCATAATAATTAAATTGTACTTTTTTATTTTATTTCGAAAGATTTATTTCTGGGTTAAATAGTTTGCCTTGATTATGTCAATATGATTAGTGCTAATACGTGAATAGTTTATAGCTAATTATGCATAACAGCTCTGTTCAAAATAGTCGAAATACGAATATTTTTCATTCTGTTATTTTCATATTGTTTCACAAAGTTTTTTTTTATTCAACCTGAAAGACAGCTTTGAATTGGCATTGAACATCATCAATGCATTTAAAGATGCTCTAAGTGATGAAAAAATTAAGTTAAATTCCAAATTGAAAATGAAAACTAATTTAAAAATGTTTCTTAAGCACGAGTCGAGTCTGAAACGTTTAAATCATAACAGATTATTAAATAATATAACATTGCCTGTTTTCTTCGTACACAAAGCTCATCAGGTTTGTGCAGTCTTCTTTCACTAATGATTTATAAATAGAATCAATTTCTTATTTCCACCCTTAAATAAAATTTTCAAAAATAATATTGGTACTTCATTTGAAACGGACGTAATCAAATTGAACTGCGACTTTAGAATTATTGAAAGAAAAATAAAAAATCGAATTGGAAGCCTCTTACGCAGGCAAATAAAGAAAATGTGATTATTAGAGAGAAAAATTGTGTCTTAAAAGAACAGTCTGACCAGGAAAAACTTACAATATTTTAATAAATTTTATTTTTTATTAGTTTTCTAAATAACAACGATCATTTTTGAAATTTATTTCATTTTCATCTTGACACGTAGAAATGGAAATTTTGAATAAATGAATATTTTAGTATTGCACGTCAAAAATATACGTAAAAAAAAAAAAAACTGAATTATACTGACATCAAAAATTACATAAAAGAACTTATGCAACAATTAGTGGGTCTAAAAAGATAATTAAGCTCCCTTCAAGGTCCTAGAATTTCGCTAGATTTCTAAGGCTAAAATATATCTGAAAATAATCAAATGGGGAAGCAAATGTATATACAAATTATTTCATACAGAAAATTGAAGCTTAAATCATTTAATTTTTAAAAAAAGTGGAAACACTAACTAACGAAAAACAATTTGATTTTTTCCTTACTGAAGGAAACAGTGGAATGCACTGCAAATGGACAGTTAAGGTCTTAAAAACTCGCTTCTTTTATATATTAAATGAATAAAAATAATTGTCAAATGTCCTTGATAATTTCAATAATAGATTAAACGACGTTGAGCTACTAGACAATATCGAATATCAAATATCTGCATATCAAAATTTTTGAAAAAGCTGCAAGTTTTTGAAGTTTTTTTTTTATTTGGATTTAATTTATAAATATTTGTAATTTCTTTTTATTTTTTAAAAATATCTTTCGATAGTTTAGCACTACATTTCGGTCCGGTTTGGTCCTAAAATCAGCTGCGGTATAAAAACCACGTGTGCACGATGGAAAATATGTAGATGTAGACTCAATGTAGATATGATGAAAAAACAAACATTATACGTTTAACGGAAAAGCTTGCTTAAAATTTTTTCATTGTTTGACCACCCAGTTGGACTTATTTTCATGCTCTTTTCAATCACCCCTCTGTTTTTCTTGCGTTTCATTTCCCCTTGTAATTTTTTCGTCATTTTCCACTTTTCCAAAAAAAACACTCTCAATTTTCCAACGACCATAATTGATCACCTGCTATTTTACCTTCTTCTTCTCATTTTTGTTTCTGATAGGATGAGTGACTTTTTTTTATTTTAGTAACCTATCCCGTATTTTTCTGCAAATGGTAAAGTAAGGATTTGTAATCAAAGTATAAACAACAAAGATACTTTTTTTAGACAGCAAGATTTTATTTCAAAATAGGATTTTGTGACATAAATACCAGCATTTGTCATTTTTTTCTAATGCACTATATTCGATTAGATAAAAGTGATTTTGGTACGCTTTTTTAGTCTTATTGTAAATAACGCATTTCTTTATCTGCATAAATTTTGGATAATGGATAACAATTTTTTTCCAATAACTAAATAATTTGTTACTTAATCATAATTAGAACCGATAACGATATATTTAAAATTGAGTACATTTGTGAAAGTGGGTTTTTTGCATTTTAAAAGCCAATCAATTAAATCAAACATTGGAATATTTGAATATTGTACAAATGCAGAATTAAATCTTTGTGGTATGGATGATACTAAATTCAATGAGTGATTATTAACAAAATACTTTAATGAAGGTTTTTGTTTAGTATACATTTACTTTTAAAAAGTTAATGATTATTTTTATGAAGACATCAAACCACCGAAATAAACATTCTTTTAAGTAATTTTATTTTTGATCAAATGATAAAATTTTCCTATAGTCTAAGTAATTAAAAATTCGAGATGTTAATGATTCAAATATTTTTGATAAGTAAAAATCTTAATGATTCATACTGACTTGATGGCCAAAATGATTTTTAATAAAATTCATTTCAAAATGATGCTTAAAAAATCATATATATACATAATTTTTCAGAACAACAACCAATCGATATCGCTTTTAAAAGGGACGAATTCGAAATAATGTATCGTACAAAAAACTTGATTGTTTACAAGGTTACTCAGGATAAGATAAAAAATCATAATTGTATTTACTAAGTGCTCTTAAAATATTTCTTCTCAAAAAGATTGATAATAAGTTGATATTGATTGAGTTTGGCATTAATTTTGAAATACAGCAGTGAATAATATCTTAATTACCCCCTAATGGGTAAAAATCAACCATAAAGCTTAGGTTTTATAATAAAATGAATATTACATTTGTTTGCAATTTCTCAAAGATATAAACATATTCAACCTGGAACGCTTTGCTCTGAAATCTGCATCCAAATAGAAAAGTTTCTGAACACTTTGCTTGCATCAGAATTTTAGATTTGTGGAGTGCAAGATGCAACTACCATATATGCAATGCATTTCTGGTGCACTGGAGATATCTCTTAAACGTTCCAATTGAAAAACATCGGTGAAAGCTTTGCAATAGCGCTTCTTGTATTCACATTTTTGAATTCAACGAATTGTGCTTTTCTTAGAGGTGGGACAGTTCCTGCATATTGTGTATTCAAATAAAAATATTTATCTAAATGCCAAATTTTAAGTTAGATTGGGAACAAAATTTTTTCCAATTTTATTTTTCAGAGAATTTATTCTAATGTTGTGTCTTAATTATAACTGTGTTCAACCAAAAAATCAAATAAGAGGAAACATACAATTTTTGTCTTAATTATGAATCTTGTAATACACTTAATATACAATTTATGATATTGACTGAAGGTGCTTGATGGAATTTTAAAATCAAATTTGAATTGTTGTAATTTTGTACGATTCCACATGTTTTGTCACCAACGAGCCGGTTTTCGCCCTTCGGCATCTTCAGTTCTGTTGCATCCTTGTGATGGAATGCCTGTAGATGCCGAAGGGCCAAACTCGGGTCGTTTGTGACAAAACAAGTGGAATCGTACAAAATTGCAACAATTCAAATTTCACTTCATATACAATTTTAGGCATTTTTCTTATATAATGTCGAATTTCAATTGTTAAGACTATCTTAGAAATACAGATTTCGCTTTTCGGCATCTTCAGGGGTTATATCACACGGGTGTAACAGAACTGACATGTCAATTTAAAAATTTTACATTTTAAATTTGATATAGAAATTCCATCAAGCACCTTCAGTCAATATCACAAATTATATAATTTCACCAAATTAGTCGTTATTTATCATATCATGACCACTAAATTCCAAAAAAATTTGAATGTCTTCTTTTGTATACAATCAGTTTTTAAAGACTACAAAGAAAATGTCTGATTCCTACATTATAAACCAACTATTAGTACAATATTTAGTTATTATTATCAAGTAAAATATCAAAGCCTTCGTTTCTAATAGAAAAATCTGTTTATGATTGTAAAAATGCGTGTCAGTTTTATATAATCGAATTTAATATGAAAAAGCGAGTTTAAAAAAATATCATTTTATACTAGAATTGTAAATATTCTCAGTTTATGTCATAGTTGCTACAGGAAACTTTGAAATATTTTTTCAAGTACGTATACTAGAGCTACCTTGATTTTCAAGGAGACATTTCACAAGTCTACATAAAGTTTGGAATTTCTTTTACATATTCCCGTGTTTCAAATATCCACATACCGTATGTCTCGTTTTTAAGTCAACGAGCTCAAAATGAAAGCATTTTTTTTTAACTCAGTTGTTGTTTGAATTATTTGACAGAGTTTCTGTTGCACTATACAATTTATTTTTATGATATCGACTGAGATTAGATATAGAATTTTAATGTCAAATTTTCATTGTTCAATCTTACGTGTTTTGTCACTCACGACCCGATAAATGATTAATCATCATATGCGAATTAAATGTCATAATAATAGTTTTTTTTTATATATATAATGCATATATAAGATGCAAACTATTTTTTGTACGTCAGTTCTATCGCATATTTTTAAAGCAACACCTGAAAATATGGAAAGGTTGTGAATAACAAAAAACGAAGAGTGCTTAAAGTTTCATAATAGTTCAAAAAAATATTATTTTTTTCAACCTGTATTATTCAAAATACGGTTAATAAAAACTTCACACCCTATTGCTTATAATGTTTATTGATTATACTTAGAATCCGACCTAGTTATCATACCCAATAAATAGACTAACCAGTCGAAAATTTAAGCTTGAAGGCATGCGACTGCGTAACGTAATTGTTGACGCGTTAATTATATGTGGTTCGAACACTGTTGATTTAGATTACCTGTGTTACGTTAGCAAACATCTGTTTGAGAATTGTATTGGATGATAATTGACAAGAGTGTATCGGAAGGGAGAATGTTGTTCTAGCGGCTATAATTCTATGTTTAAGATAACTGACTGATTGGCATTGTTGATATTTATAATAAAGTATATCAATTTGGCCTAGAATTAATTTATCACTCCAATTATTCAAAACATTTATGATAAGTTTGTTTTAATTATTATCTTTGATATACTTGAACCAAATAAATGTGAATATTAAGTATTTGTCTTTACTTAATAGTTTTACCGATGTTTTTAAACAAGAATCACTACTTTAAATAATAAAAACACATTTTTAGTACTTATTTCCACAATATATTTTATGATCAGGACAGCTTTCGTTCATCGCGAACATTATCAACTGAGTTAAATTTTTCCGACCGGTTCAACGAATTTTCCTTATATATAATATAACTAAAGTAATTTATGACATAAACACTTTTTTTATAAATTATGTTACTATTATATTGGTAAGCATGATTCTTAATTATTTCCAAAGAAAATATCTATTCTTCAGCTGAAAATGCTCACGATGAGCGAAAGCGGTCCTGATCAAAAAATATATTGTGGAAATAAGTACTAAAATGTGTGTTTTATTATTTAAAATATCATGCATTTCCATCAAGAAGTTAACACATTAAATGTGAAAATGTATCCGTTCAATAATATAAGATTGTAACAGATGAGGAAAAGGTTGGTATTACAACAGAAATGTTAACATAATAATTTTCATTAAATAATAATCGGTAAAAATCTTGAAAAAACCCCGACCCTAAAAAGTGTAACCTAAAGCGAACCACCCTTTTGCTACATCAGTCACTGCAACATCTCGCGAGATCAACACAAACAAATACTTTACGATAGCGGAAAACTTTTTCATTTGATCATAAATATTTAATGAGCGTCGCAAAAATGCTTTATGTTTTTTTTTATTTAATAAAGTATCAGATTATACGCAAACCGAAAACGTGTTCAAAAAATCACGTCTTTAAATAAATCAAATGCACTGACAGCTAATTCAAAATGGTGTCAGAACACGTGAAACAAAATGTCCGCTTACTAGACTTAATGTTTTAACATAACACATTACACGAAAATAACCAAAAGATGATTTAAAAGCCTAGCAAAAAGACCATCGCAATAAATCCTCTAGCAAAAAAATGTACGTAGAATTCTTAACACGTCTCGTGATAGTACGTGTTTGACAAAATTAGATCTTTAGTCAACATACAAACTGCTCCAAATGTGAAAAATGAAACAATACATTTTTACTTTTAAGCCATCGTATTAATTTTATTAACTTGAAAGTCCAATGAAAGAAAATGAGGTTTTTATGTACATGATAAATAAAAGCCATTTTCAAGCAGCACTGACATTTAACGATTTAATTTTACTTTTTATATTGATTATTTTAATTTTGTTATATATGATAAAGCGGTAAATCGCTCAAGAAAAACTTAATAAAGTTTATAGTTTTTCGCAGCATCAAAATTTACCGTAAACAGACACTATGATTAAAATACAGTATTGCTAATTTTTTTTTTAAGTTTTTATTTCATTGTTTCGGGAATTCAGCTAAGAAAATATTATTATACGTCGTATACTAATTTGAGCTAATTTAAAAAAAAATATCTTTTATCCCGATGGTTATGCGCTTGGGAATTAAGCTCACTAACAATATTCATCAATATGGATATCGGCATAGTCCACGTGGATTTGACTCGGTAACAGATAGGCATCTATTGCTTAATAAGTCTGTTCTCAACTGTCGAGACAGCATATACAATAGCACCACTTATTGAAAATTAACATTTCAAAATTTTCATATAAAAACTAATTTTTGTATTGACAAACAACTTTTCTTGTCCCGAAAACATCCATTGGTCATTATTATCACCAAGCCTTTTATTTATTTTTTATTTTCAATATTCATAGTTTGAAAATTATTTCAATATCTCAGCAGGATATTGGTTGAAACCAATCTTATTAAATATAAGTACTCTTACATGTTTTTTTTTCTAAAAGACTAGCTTGTTACTCGGACTCGGTTTGTAAAATAATGACGAGTTAATATTAATATCCTACAGAAATTGAAAAAATATATGAATACTGTGATTACTCAAAAACATGACGTTATGAAGATAATGTCTTTGAGATGCATAACAATGATAAAAAAAACGGGCTAGTTTTTGAAAAAAATACGATATTTTCTTTCAAATTTCAAGAGTATATTTCATGTAAGAACAAACTATATTAAAAAATATATTAAAGCTACTGCTCGTTATTGAAGTCGTGGAGATATTACTCTTACCTACGGCTTGCAAAAGTAACGAACAACGTTATTTCATTATTATGGCATTGTTTTCGATAAAAGATAATAACGTTAATTAATTGGGACAGTTACTTGATGAGATAATTAAATTAAAGAGTTTTGGCGAATTATATAAATCATCTTTGAAATAACATTGAACGCTAAAGCCAGCATGCTAACCGGCGCAAATAAGTTAAAAGAAAAACAGTGGATAAATTTAATTGTTTAAGTGTTGAGCTTAACTTATATCTATATCAACTATTTAAGACAGAATTATTGGTAATTTTTAAATGAAAAATCTATTTATTTTGACAAAGTATGTGTAATATATTTGATACATATTTATTATAATAAATAAATTAATTTACACACAGTGAAAAAATAGCGATGTATTTTAGTTCTAATAAAAGAGTAATATTTAAATACATTGCTATTTTTTCACAGACTTTTAATGAAGTTCTACCAAGTAAATTTAAAGATAACCAATAGTATAAATTCTCGCATTTGTTTATTATATTAAATTAACGAGTCAAACGTATAAATAGTAAATAGTTCACAGTAAAAAACGGTATGGAAGAATACTATATATATCCTTTATAAATGGTTGAAAAATCGTTAAAATATCCTAGATATTTTTGAGAAGTTAATTAAAAGAAATCAAAAATTGATAAGAAAATATCACCTTATTTATTTCCAAAGTTTATCAAAGTGTAATAAATATCGTAACTTGTCATCAGTTATTCAATTAACGGCAAAAGATGTCGCATGGAAACCATAAAGCGTAAAAACTAATTTCGCAATAACTTCGACGGAAACATAACACAAAGTTAGAAAAATGATTAACGCGAGATACGACATCTGTGAACGAAGCAATGAAGCCTGTTTATTAAAAACCGAAATTCTCTGAAAGTTTTTAAATTAAGATTCTTTTTAACCCACACAGACCCGCCTGAAAACAAAATGAAAATTATTACGAAGCACATCAATCGAAGTTCTTCTAAGCTGTTGATAATGAATTGATTAAAAAAAATTCTCGGAAGCTTACTTTTTTATAAAACCAATCACTTATTCTATTTTTTTGTAATTGTCTACTTCCAAGAAAATATAAATCATTATCAGTTGAATATGAGTAAATGGAATGGATTATAATTGAATTCCACTTAATAAAAGTACTGCTTTGTGTACATCGAACAAAATCTAATTAATTTCATTTGCATATAAAATAATCAAATAATACTTCAAATCGGTATAGATTTGTATGTTTATTTCTTTTTCGATTCAAAAATGAAGGTTAACATAAACTATTTAGTCGTAGAATTTTAAATAAAGTTAAACATCATATACACACATCAATTCGACATGCCTTATGATTGGTTGTAACCATTTTTATTTTCAGTATTTTTTGAAATTGTTTTCTTTTTTACCAAACAATATTTAGACAAAATTATTTTTAAATATTATAGGTTTTGTTCTTGCTTATACCTAGCATATAAAAAAAAATTTGTGCAAATTAGCGTACCTCTCCCAAATTGTTGTCGTTTTTTTATTCACTACATTACGGTCATTTAACTAAATCAGTTCATTTTCATGTATCACGATTTAATTAATATGATTGAAAACTTAAACAAATGTTTCTAAAATTTACACTATTCTGACAACATCACATATTTAAAAACCTTTGAAAGTTTAATAAACTTATTAATCCGGTGCAATGCTAATATACAAAAGAATTGCATTTTCTTCGATTTTTAAAACTGAATATTGTTATAACATATTTTCATGAATCTTCATTTTATTTCTAAATTTAATAGTTATATCTTTCAGATGATGTCAACATCAAAAATATCACTAGGTCTAATAAGGTAAGTTATTTAGATTCACGAAAAACTTTAACTAAAGATTTTTAAGCTTTAAGTTTATATAAACACAACATTGATATTGAGAATCTGTTAAAATTTAATATGAAATTATTGTCGACACGTATTAAGAAAAAAATTAAATGTTGAGCTTAACTATAAAGAAATATTATTCGATTACCATCTTTCACACTTTAATTCAATGGTCAAAAAAGGCCTTAGAAACCTTTCACTTAAAACTTGCACTTTGTCAAAAAAGTCATATTTTCGTATAAACAATTCGTGAAGGTGTAAGGATATAAATCTCAACTCACTTAAACTAGAAACTTTTGATTAGTCGAATATTGTTTACTTTTGCATGCATGAATATTTATAATTGTAGCTTTATCCGTATGAAAATCGATTGTGATCATCAAATTTGTCTTATAATTTTTGTCTACAAACACTGTAAAAATATCAAAAATTAACCTTTGTCAGACATCATTCCAACAAAATTGAGATCTTTATGTATACGATGAACCCAGAATCACGTTATTTAATTATTAAATAAATTTTCGAATTTCGCTCAGCCGACCTTCTGAGGTTATTTATCTCAGTTCCATGTTTTATTCTTCTTCTTTGTTTTAATTGGCAAGAAATAAAACTTCCAAAAACAATCAGAAACATTTACTGAAACAAAAAAATTGTCTGAGAAATTTCGGTTTCAATTATGATGATAATTCAATATCAAACTTTTTTTATTTTTTCTGGTGATAAATATTCTATCAAAACTCAAACAATTTTAACAAATAAAAAAAAAACAAAATTATATTTAAAAAGTCATAATTCTAAAAAATACTAGTAGTAATGTACTTTTCAAACACTTTTAATTATACTGTTTTTACTTGCCTTTAACCAAAAAATCTTGAATACGTAAACTTTTCCTTGTATACAATTGAAGAAAAAAATACATTTTATTTTAAGAATATTACATACATTGACGTAATAATATGTTTTACATGAACCGTTTCCGTCATACATTTACATATTTTATAGTGATGTTAACATAGAACTTTAAATGAAATGATTCAAGGATTATAAAATAGTCATTTTTTAATCATAACGCGTCAACTCAAAAAAAAATACATGTATTTCAAATTCCAATTAAATATTGCTCTGAGAATTTCATTTATTTGAGTGGTAAAAACAAACCCATTGCATTGCATATATTGCTACGTTATTTGACCGATAGAAGGTAACTTATAAAATTATTTAATCATCAAACAACTTTCATGACACTTTTAACAACTGGTAGTTGATCTAGTCACTTTGAGATGAGTCGTTTAGAGGCAAATTCGCTTAAAATAATTCTTTAAGTTTGATATAATATTACGGAAAATATTTGACAAGATAGAACGCCTTTACTGAACATCACTATTCAATAGGAGGATTGCTTAAATGTCTTCTTTGTTTGAAACATTCAGTCGGAAAAATCTTTGTTAATTTGTTTTAAAATAAATGCTAGTAAGCGGTTTAAAGACTTAGAGTAAGCTCTCTCTTTTGAAACAAAATTAGAAATGAAAAATAATAGTTATAGATCGTATAAAATGTTATATATAAGGTTTAGTTCTTTTTTTCATAAAAAATATACACCGTTGCACGACACGAAAATTCCTTTGGTACCTTACTCAATTGAATAGATAAAAATAACTCTGCAAAGAATACGTTTTTTTTTTATTTACTGTCTGATGACAATCTCAGATAACAGAAATATTGCGATATATTTCCTATCGCATTGTAAGTTTCATGCCCGAAACACTGAAAGCGTTCCGTTTAAAAAGAACATTGGGCCATATTTTTGATGACGTGCCCAGAATGCAAAGCGCCGAACGGAAAGTATGACAAATGTCTCAAATTTTCGAGATATTTATCAGCCAGCTAGTATCTTCTTGTTATAATAAGATCAACGAAGAAAACAGCGGATTAGTCGTAAAAAATTCAACCCTAAGCATTCGAAAAAATGACAAAATTTTTGTATCATATATTTGCTTTTTCAAACAGTGATAAATGAAAAAATTTCTTAGGTAGTCAAGTTTAAGCTTTAATTTTTATCCACAAAACTTATATAATTTAATGCCATGGTAAAAAATTTAAGCTATCTTCCACAGTAATCAATTATAAATGAAATGAATCTATAAATGAATAATAAACCATTATAAATGGTTATCTACTTACAGAGCTTATAATTTTTTGTTAGCCCAGTTTTTAAAGATTAAATACAATATGTAAGAAGATCTAAATAATTCTAAGCTTCAAAGTATCAATCTATGAAGTATTTTCAATACAATTATATATGCTCAATAAACAATAAATAAAAATATTTTTCAAATAGGGATTTGAGTCAGTGATTGAAAAACTAAAAAAGACAAAAACTTGACAGCTTACTAATTCTACGCTAGTGTTTGAATTATTCGATAAAATTTTGTATACTGCAAAAAAAGTGGAAACGCTTTTTATGCAAGCATTGAAATTTTTTCCTCATTTAATTCAAAAAGCGGTTCTGATTTTATACAGATGGAAACCATTCAAACAAGTTTAATCACTACCATTTACATTATGAATACTGTGAGTAGAGTATTTCTACGAGTCAATCGACTTCTCTTTCATTTTTTGAAAAGCCTAAAAATGTTAAAAATAAAAAATTTAATTTAATTTAGTTAGTATCCAACAAAGCACACTTGTAAATTTGCTTTTATTAATTAAATTAAAAGGATGAAGTAGATTGTGTATATGTCTGAAAGAAAAAGAGATTAGTCAAAAAACCTCATGTTTAGGCACTTTTGTACTTTTACTAACAGATTGTAAGTGTTACTTACCAATTCTATATTGCAAACTAAGCGACTTGGAGCGCATATATTTTCTTCAGTTATTTTATCATCAGATATGCAAAAAGAAAAAAATGCTCTTTATTATGCTAAAATGAATCAATGTTTCTACTTATTCCGAGCGGAAGTCAAATTTAATATTCAGATCCCGTCCAAATGTTGATTTTCTACAAACATTTTTGTATAGTCCCCCGAGAACCAAACTGGAAAAAAACGGAAAGACAAAAATATATTCCGTAGAAAATTCGCCTGTGAAAAAGAGCAGGTTTTTTAAGCAAAATATTATTTTATTGGCGGTATCAAATAACTAAAGCTATTTTTTCACTATCAAGATTTTTAGCTGTATCTTGTTTTCATTGTATGGATAAAATTCACAAAATATTTTTAACTCCTTTAAATTATATATAAATGCACATTTAAAAATATACCTGAATAAGAATTTTTAAGCTTAACAATTTTAATTAGATCAATTTTAATTAATAAAAAACCTTGATCGCAAAATTAATCATGATTTTCACATTAACAAATATTGAATACATTACGATTTTACTTATAAATCTGTTTTCATATTTTCTTAAATTTTGTTCCTATCAGAAAACTTTTCTTTGGCTTTGAATGTGCAACTGATTTAATTATTTCTGTATTCGTTAGTAATTTTTCGCTTTGATCCAAAGCATAAATGAAAATGAAATATTATACCAATTCATTAATACTTTTGCTACTATTCATACCACAGACTATAAAATTTTAAGAGATTGTTTTTTCATTAATTCAGATTTACTTGGCACAAATATTTCAGATCTTTTTGAAGGCACTAAAATAAAAAAAAAATCTCACATTAAGTCATTTTGATAACAGTTTCAAGATTAAATCCGAAGATGTCTTTAAACTTTGTTAAATTCTTAGGGAAATACGTTCAATGGTTTTTATTATTAACACTACAAAATAAACTATACTTAAGTTGAATTTTATCAATTTAAATTTAAATATTACAATATTTTGTACAAAACTATGCAATTGAAATATTCCTTGCAATCTCAATAAAAAAATACAAATGCCGGTTAAGTTCTGTCTTTTTTTGCAATGTTTATGAAAATATTATGACCACTTACATGACTTGATTGCCAATAATCTAGTTCAAGGAACCAAAGCACTAGTTTCTCTTAAAGAATTTCAAATGAAAGTAAATTATAAAGTATTCATGAAATTTATATCAAAGGCTGAATTTCTTGTCTATGATATAAAATAAAGGCTTTCGCAATTTCTTACGTCTAGATGGAAACACAATATATCCTTAGTAATAATTCTACAAATTTCATATTATTTTATAGATCTGCTCCTGATCATTTGATTTCAAAGTTGTGGAAATTATACAAAAACATATTTTTTTATTAAAACAAATGCATTTCAACACGGTGAAAAAATAGCAATGTATTTTAGTTCTACAAAATTATTTTTAACAAATATAGTTGATAGCTATTTCGGCTCACGCCATCGTCAGAACTATGCTTAAACTAACATTTGCTTATCTATATATAGCTGTGCAGAAAAGGTACACAACATCTCCTCTCTCCTTTACCAACGGCTTAGCTTGTTATTTAAACACAATGACACTAAATTTTCAAAATTGTAAATGAAACAATAGGTGTCTATGATGCATTTCCTTTCTATCGAGATACCTCATTTCTACCAAAATATCTACAATACTCTGATTGTAATAAGCTTATTGACTATTCAAATTTTTATAAAAGCCATAAATACATTTAAAAAGACTTAAATTTTAGTTCTCAAATTTAAGTTAAGGCGAAGAAACAAACCGCAATAGTTATTAAAAACACAAGTTATGTCACAACTGTTGTAATGAAGATCTTCAAATTAATCAACAATTATTTTGTTTTAAACACTATAAAATCATAAAATTTTCTACGTACGAAAATAACAATATATTTTAAGCCCACCTGCATGATGGTTTACATTACAGTTTTTTCTATCAAACTGTTTCAAGAAATAATAACAATTCTAGTATTGTAGTCTTAACATTTCTTTAAGTCAAATAAACGTGAAACATATATTTAATAATAAATAATTTGGCTCGTTTTAAACTTTTTTCCGTAGTTCAAAAGCTTTTTATGATATAACATGGTAGTTACGAATAACTCAACGTAAATGAAAGCACGCTTGAAATATTATAAAATTCCTTTTAATATATCGCTGTCTTGGAAAACAATATCTGAATATACATGCATAAATTTTACTTTATCTCGATAGAACAAAGCTGTATCCTCTTTATTTATATGATATTACTAAATTTTTTTTGGATTTAATATGAGCAGATAGTTTTTGTGAAGAAATTATTCATGCAAGAGCGAAAAATGACATGGTAGCTCGTGAATTTTTTTGCAATATAAATAAGAAAAACATAATATATTTTTAAGGTGTACATTGTCATAAAGAGAACACAGTGAAATATCACGGTGTATATTTTTTCGTAAAATTGACACCTCTAATATTTCTTTTAGCAAAATCCATTTATCCATAAATATTTTTATTTATTATTAGAAAAATAAATATCATTTTAAGAAAAAAAATATTCTCCAGTGACATATGAAACATGGTATATTAACTTTTCTTAATTATGCGTGATTTTTTTTCCGAATCGCTCCTTTTAGAAAAAAATACGTAAACTCAAATTAAAAACAACAATATTTTACACTATTTATTAATTTCTTCACTAATTATTTATTAGTTAATGATATCGACAGGAGGTGCTTGATATAACTTCAATATAAAATTTGAATTGCTAAAACTTTGCACGATTACACGTGCTATGTCACTTACGACCCGGGTTTCGCCTTTCGGCATATTCAGACATTCTATCACACGGATGTAACAGAACTGAAATCTATACATTAAAAAACATGTTTATTCCAATTAAAATGATAGGAACTCTTGTTAAAAACACCCGTTATGATTTAAAAAAGATATTTGTATACACAATACAAAAAATAGCATAATTTTAGAATATGTCTTTTTCTTACCGCATTCATTGCTTCAAGCCATTTGTAAATTGAATCCAAACTGTAAGCAATTTTATAATTACTTTTGAATCAGTTCTTTAGTGAGAACAATTACCTTGCGTGAAGTGTGTTTGATCTTTGAAAAGCTTTGGAAAGAAAGTTGTTCAATTTATGGTAAATGAGCCGTTTAGTTATCACATGCATATCATGGATCTGTTTTTTTTTTTTTTTTTTATTATTTTACCTCATAAGACATAGTGTTGCTTTGTTTTAAAATAAATCAACTTTGTAGTAAGGTATCACGAATAGAACGGTGATTTACTTTCCATTCATATGTCTTTAGTATCGTCAAACACTTTTTAGAAAAAACAAATGAATAAGATTTATGATACCGACTGAAGGTATTTGATGGGATTTTAATATCATATAACTGTTGAAACTTTGTACGATTCCACATGTTTTCTCTATATTTGTGGTCTATTTTTGTTGTTCTTTTTGTATATAAGTGATCCAAACCGTTTACTGACTGTCAATTTTATTGCATCCATGTGATAGAATACATGAAGATATCTAAAGGCAAAGACCAAGTTGTCAGTCGCAAAACATATGAAATCGTACAAAGTTTCAACAATCCAAATGTATACGAATTACTTACCATCGAATTTTTATATCATTGCCTACGTCACTGCAGGTCTATCAAATGTCTTTGTAGAATACTCAATAAAACAATAACATGTAAAGTATGTGATGTTTATTTTCTCGCTGACTTTGCTTTATATCTTCTGCAATGAAAGCATTAACGATTATCCGAAAAGCCAACGAATATATAGTAATAAATAATCACAATGATTTCTCAATCAAACAAAAAAATTCAAATAAGCAATTGAGTCAGTGATGTAAAAAGTCTCAAAAAAATTCAATGTTGTCAATTGTACATAAATTTGCAATCGTAGCTAAATTACTAGTATTTTTGGTATAATTAGTTGTATGTGAAGGTAATTTTCCGCTGGAAGCTTTTGATAGCAATGAAATATTTATCGAATTCGATATCGATAAAATCGACAAAATAAAGATGAATTTTGAAAAAAAAAGTTTCTTTGAAATTTTACATAACAGAGTAACAGAGTAAATTTTCCAGCAATTCCATCAATGTGTGATACAGTTAAAAAAGTTAATTATTCTTTACAATAGTTTCAGGTTAAATTATTTCATTTTATAATACAAAACAGTCATCGTAAAAATCAAAATAACTATATTTTACCCTTCTATTATGTTCACCCATAAATCACATCTCTAATTTATGCAATGTAAATTACTTCATTGCTGCATTTGTTGTATAAATTGTATTTTATCTCGATATAACATAGTTCCATACTCACTATTTTTATGATAATATAAGACTATTTGAATTTAATACTAGTAAGCACGTTTCATGAATTATGCATAAATGATACAATAAATCCACAGTAACTCGTGAAAATTTATAATTAATGTTTAAATTTTGTAGTTTTAATTTTATATGATGAATTTAATGAGATAGTCATAAAATATAAGTGTTGTATTTTTTTTTTGGTCAGCTCAATTTTACCATTTGTGTCCATAAGCATCTGAATGTTCCATGTACTATACCTACTGATGGTTTTATAAATTGTTAATTCAATTAAATATAACATAATATAAATATTTCAAAAAAAAACGTGTGATATTATCGATTAATTCGTTCTCTCTTCAATCTCTGAAAAACTCTTGAATTCAGACTAGAGGAGTATTTTAGTTTGTGAAATTTGTTTTTTCTGTGATATGAAGCATTTTGATTATTTTTTTGATATTATACCACGTTACGTTTAAGGGTTCAGCCTTTCGAAAAGTTCGTAAAAGTCAATCAAAATTCAGTTATTATATACAATTAAAAGCATGTATATTAAGTTTTATGATATCTTAAGAATCACTTTAAAGCAAATTTTTCAATTTACTTTTAACATTTTCCATTTTCTTTGCTTAATTCCATATTATTACAGGTGGATTTTTTATATTGAAATTAAATTTTTAATCCCAGTTATTAAAGAATATTACTTTTAAGGTGTTAACTGTCATTTCTTAGAGTAAAAGCATTATATTTTATGTAGTAAAAACAATTTTTTACGTGTTATTTCGTCAACATATTGACGATAACGACTAGAAAAATATATCATTGTATAGTACTCAAAATGTATTTTTATTTTGTAAAATAATACAATATACCAAATATTGATTTTGTTGTAATTTTTTTCAACTGAACGGCCATAAAATACAAATATTTTTTTGACGTGACAACGTCTTATAAATCGATGAACGCCCGCTGCACGCACGAAAAAACATGACTCATTGTCCCGTTTGTCGCGTTACGCCGAAGGCAAGCGTGCGAGCGAGAGTGCGGATAAGCGATAGAGAGGCACGATCGGCCTACCGTTTGGATTGTGCCGCATCTATCTCTCTTCCACTCGATTGGTCGATGCGTCTGAGTAGAAAAGAGACAGCGGCAGCACACAACTTATACACCTACAGTACCTACACGTGATCTGTTTACAACTGTTTATAAAGTGAAGTGAAATGTTAATGTGGTTTTCATTGTTTATACTACAACAACAATTGCGGCAATAAAGGTTATTAATTCTTGCATATTAAAAATCTGATTAACGTATAACAAATATACTTTTAACAATAAATTATCAACGATTTCTTTCAGAAAAAAAATTGTAGATTTCATTTCAGTCCTTCTTCGTATCCATACAAAATAATGACAATTCAATAAAAATGATTCCATTTTATTCATAAAAGTATGCAATCATTTCATCAATGTTTTCTTATGACGTTGTCACGTTAAACTATCGTCCGTAAACCGACTTTACAGACAACCAATTTTTTTTTGTTATTTAACTTGGTGTGTTGTGAGATATATATTATATTATATAACACTTGTTATATGTTTCTTTTTTTTGGAAATTATGTCAAACTAACACGATGAAAAAATAGCAATGTATTTTAGTTCTACAAAATTATTTTTAACAAATATAAGTGATAGCTATTTCGGCTCACGCCATCGTCAGAACTATGCTTAAACTAACATTCGCTTATCTATATATAGCTGTGCAGAAAAGGTACACAACATCTCCTCTCTCCTTTTCCAATTGCCTAGCTTGTTATTTAAACACAATGACACTAAACTTTCAAAATTCCAAATGAAACAATAGGTGTCTATGACAATAAGATTATGTGTGTGGGACGGAAGTGGTCCTTCAGGAAGCAAATTAGACCACCCCTTTGTGCAACGGCTTGACAAGTGGCGATATTATTATGTTAGTTTGATCGTTAAGAATCCTTTGTGATAATTGGTGTCTATTGATCTCCAGCTGTTCCAAAGCGGTCATTCTTCGACCCTTACTACAAAGATGCAAACGTTATCACGTTATTAATGAATCACATAATATAAATTCAAACTCAGCTCCTAAATGTTGATACATTGCTATTTTTTCACCGTGTTATAATGGAGTTCTACCAAGTGAATGCCAATTCAATCAATAATATGTCAAACTAGCTGTACCTTTATGTTTTAATATTTTGTCATTACAGAAAGATTACGAAAGTGATGAGATTTTTTTTAGACGTAGAAATGTGAAAGTCCATCAAAAATAGAATCTTATTAAAGCGTTCAAGTTAAGATTCATATCACAGGAAACCACATCCTCTGCATTTAGGTCGAACATAATTTATATGAAATATATTAAGTCGCACGTTTATACAGTATCTCTTGATATCTACGCCTCTGTAGATTTTTAACTGCTTCTAAGCAGAACAGTATAAAACAACGACGTATACATTATTTGATGTCTAGTGCGTCTAAGTTCTTTGTCTGACATCATAAGAAACGAAACTATCAAAAGATATAAACAAACTGGTGCAAAGTTATCAAAATGTTTTTTTTCTCAAAGAAATTGACTTCAGAAGATATACAACCAGACCACAAATTCGCGAAACACACTGAATACTTCACTACAATTACTTTCAGCTCGATACTTTGTGGCAGTTTTGATGTAAAAAGACCAAACGTATTTCGTTATTACAAATACCTTCGACACGTCATACTTCTGGCCTACTTGTCTTCGTATTTTATCATTATATACACATTAAAGGTCGACATTTCAATTGGAAATTTCGGAAACGCGGCCAAATTAGTTGCCATATTTATTTTGATTATAATATGCGTCAGTAAGGTGATATTGCAAATTCTTTACCGAAATGAAATATTTACGTTATCTCATATGATGGAAATAGATTTCGAAAACGCAAACAACTCAGATCTTGAACATAAAAAGAAAATAGCGTTAAGTTTGGAAGAAGCAAAAGGCATGGAATTAATTTGGACATTTTTGAGCTTTACAACAGCCGTTTGTGTTGTGTCTAAGCCGATTATTTTAACGATAATATCAGGTTTTACTGACAACGTTGTTAAAAGAAAACTTTTGATTGATACGCATTTTCCTTATATTGAAGATTACTTACACTCTACTCCCGTATATGAAATTCTCAATGGATATATCATGATCCAGATTATTGTTTTATATTTGCTTTTCACTTCATTCGATCCTATGTTTATGATTTACATAATTCACTGCAGAGCACAATTGGGTATTATCATTCTGTTACTCAATAGGTTATATTCTGATACAGGTATTACAAATTATGACCCAGTGGTAACTAAACGATGAATGGCTTATATTGTCCAATTACACCAAAGAGTTATACAGTAAGCATTTTTTTAAATTTGTAATAAAGTTGCACCATCCAGAACATAGGCCCCCAACTTGAGGGTCACCAAGAGCTTCTTGGGGTCTCGCCAACTTATATGGTACCAACTAAAAAAAAAAAATTGTATTGTATGGGGGGTCGCGGGTCACATGGATTTTATGAAAAGGGGTCGCCACTCGAAAAAGGTTGGGATCCTATGATCTTGAAAATACTATCCAAAACCTGAAACTGTTACATATCAGATTAGTTCAGTTCATAGACTGAATTTGAGAGTAGATAGATTATATTCATCTAATTCTATATATATTTTGTTTATTCTGTTTTAATTAAAAATACAACTACAGTCGTCAAGTAAAAATTTAGATACGGTGAAAAAATGCATTTTAGTTCTACAAGATTTTTAATTGTAAAATAGTATAGCTATTTCGGTTCACGCCATCGTCAGAACTAATCTTAAATACATTACTATTTTTTCACCGTATTATAATGGAGTTTTAACGAATAAATGCCAATTCAATCAATAAATAAAAATTTAGAATATGAAAGTAAAACATTGTCTATGCACCTTTTCATATAGCTTTCAGTAAAATTTGAATGACATTTTTTGAATGAAGCTTCAAAAAAACCGATTAAGCTTTTTTATGTATTATTATTTAAATAAACAAAACACAATGTTCAATAACATTTTCCGCAATTATTAGTTTTATAATCAGGAACGCTTTTTCTCGTAAGAAACTATATCATTTGGAAAATACTAAATAATGCGTTTTATTATTTAAATATTCAAGTATTTCCACTAAGAAATGACAGTTAGCATTGAAAGTGTTGAAATAAAGTTAAATATTAAACGAAAATTCAGTCATTATTTATCTTTTAGAAATGGTAGAAGTTATGAATAAGAAGTTTGATATTTTTGTTTTTTGGGATAGACGATGATGGTTTCTTAACAGATATAAAATATAATAGAAAATATTAATGAATATGAGTTAAAAGCTACTAGACATTATGCGGTAAAAACTTAGTATTCAATATTCACTTCAGAGAGCCTCTTAAATCACAATTATCCACGTTAAAAATTTTATTAAATTCGAAAATATAAATTTTAAAATAATATTGCCAAGACTTGAACCAACCAACCAGACTATTAAGACAAAGCTTCCATAACTACACCACGAGAGAATATTATCAGCTGTGAATAAATGTATCATTTACATAAACTTTTGTTGGCAATATTTATTACAACAAAGAAATTAAAAATAAAAATCTCTTTTCACCCGATTGACCATTTACAAGAGACGATACCATCTTTACTCTGTACAAAATAAAAAGGATTAGCAAGTAAACTAAGCAAATTTTACCAATTCATTAAACCATTTCAACACCTTGTTTTCATAAAGTTTCATAAATAAAAACTATAATATTTGGCAGTATTTAGTATGTGTAATGAGAAACAGTGAATTAATAACCCAAATAATTCAATTTACAGATTCAAATCACGAATACAAAATGTTTTTTGGCCATTCATGCTTTTGACAATTTTCTGTACCACTGTATTGATATGTACTTCGTTATATCCATTAGTGACTGTAAGTATTATATTAAACACCCAACCAATATTTTGCTATAAAAATGTATATATTATTCTGTAATAATAAATATATTTTATCACAATGTATTGCTCTTGAAACTGCTTTAAATTAATTCAATTTTCTACAAATACAAAAAAATCAACAAACATTTTTTTGTGTTTAGTATAAAAAAAAATTAAAAAGAATCAAATAAATAAATTCTTATTGTATATTTTTGTTAGAAAAATAAAACAAATCATGCTGATAGAATCTGTTAAATGAATTCGTATAAATTAACAGATGGAATGTTTTAATTTGATCGTATCGAACCTAATATTGTTCAAACAATGTGATCTTTCCGTTTATATGACTACAAAGAAAAACGCGTGACAAATTATTTAAATTTTCTCCATAAACTTTACAGGAAGAATGTTCTTTTTGATAGCAGCAGAGTTCTAAAATATTTGGTTTATGGTCCGGAAGCCGAGTGGACAAAGCTCTTTAGCCTACGTTTTATTTGATTGCGTATAGTAATTTTTGTATAAACAAAATATCGAATGTGTTTAATGAATTTGTGATTGAAAGAATTGATAAATGAATGTTAATGACACTTGAAGTCTCACCTATTCCTTAAACGTTTTTTACAAAAAAATTAAGATTTATCAAATCAAACTGGTTTTGTGATTTGTGGTTTTTGTGACATTTCACTACTATCACCTACGTTTAAACACATATGCAATTCACATTGACATAATTAATTCACAATATAATTCATAATAATTAAAAGATTGCATGAATTCCGTTTCAATGCCTTTTTCCTGATGAAAAACATAAAACGATATGCTTTTTAGCGTCCATTATTTATAAAATATATCGTTTTTTCACTATATATCACCATTCCATATAAACACTGGATAGGTCTGTGTTTTAAAGAATGTGATAGTCAATCACAGATGTCCCTGATACATTTTTTATCAGTTTTTGCTGTAAATTCTAGATGATACATACATCCGCTATCGTAGAAGAAGAAAACTAGGCTTGTCTGCTTTTCTAAATGGTTTATACTAAAAGTTACTCGCGTGAGATTAGGTTCCATTTAAAGTTATACTGGCTCTTCTCAGAGTGACAGTTAACCTAAAGTTATACCTCGTAAAACTCTACTATAAACTATTTAGTAAATTTTTAATTTTATTCTATAAATATTATCTAGTCTTGGTACTGAGTTCTGTCTTGGAAACAAAATGTCACTTTGTTTGAAGTGAACTTTGTTTGAAGTGAAGACCTATCGTGTTTTCTTTATAATACGTGCTTTCTTATTCTGAGGCTCCCTCTATAATAAATGTCGTTAAATCACATAATTTACCCATGTATAATTTAAAATCAAGAGAGCGAATGCATAAATGATAAATTAAATTTATTTCTGTTGATTGTTGCACAATTTAACTTAAATATCAAATGAATAATGCTAATTTATCGACTATTTTTGTAAATAAATGTCTAGAAACACACCAGGGGTTAATTGGCATTTAAATATTAATTGATACAAACAAAGGCATTGTATTTGTAATGTAAAATTTTGTTTTATTAATTAAACAAAAATTTGAACTGCGAATATCGTTTTCTTAAAATATTACAGTCAATTGAAGAAGGCGATGTTGCATACGAAGTAATTGCTTTGTTATTTTCCCCAATCGTTAACATTTATCTGCTATGTTCCAATGGAGAAAAGCTCATCGAAAAGGTAACAAAAATGTTGTATTCAATATAATGTTTTGATATATATATCTGTGAAAATTGCTTGACACAAAAATAACTTTCCAACACGGTGAAAAAATAGCAATTTATTTTAGTTCTACAAAATTATTTTTAAGAAATATAGTTGATAGCTATTTCGGCTCACGCCATCATCAGAACTTTATTTCTGACGATGGCGTGAGCCGAATTAGCTGCTATTATACTACTATATTTGTTGAAAATAATTTTGTAGGATAAAATACATTGCTATTTTTTCAACGTGTTATAATTGAGTTCTATCAAGTGAATCCCAATTCAATCAATAAATAACTTTCCTCATTGAAAATAATAAACTACATAAATTTAAAAATGTTTTGATTCATAACAAACTGTACTTGCTTATTTTTTTTCTTTAATGTGGATATAATTACCTTTTACATTTTATAGAGTCTAAGTATTGCAGATTTCGCATATTCTTGTGGATGGGAAAACTTCCTTGATGCATCAGCTTGTAAAAGTCTTTCACTGATTATTATGAGAGCACAGCATCCTCTTACGTTAAGTACGAAATTTTCAACTCTTTCAATGCCGTCTTTTTCTGCAGTAAGTATTTACATGAATGGTTTTCAAATGCCATTTTATTCTTTCTTGCTATTACTTCTATAATAATTCGTTATAAATCTTTTCTTTATAATAAAATAAAAAACAATAGTTTTTACATTCCGCGACGAATCAACGTGTCTTTTTCACATCAATTTACACCATTGACCTGTAAACATCAAACGATAATCTACAAAGCTTGTAGCCAATAATATACAGACCCGGAGAAATTTCGATTTCTACACCTGTAATAAGAATTTGTATCCGAGGCATTTTAATGGATTGTATTTAACCTTGCTAGGAGTAACTAATTTATTTAACCGTGCCGTGAGGAGTGAGTTTTTTTTAACATAACATTTTGTTTAATCAATTTATTGTAAAAAAAATACAACTCACATTCTTAGGGTTTTATCGTAATAAAACCAGTTGCATAATCCAGGGATCACAAACCATTGACGCATAGCACCTGAATATATTATCACAGCAATTGTTGACATATACGACAAGTACGTCCATAGTCCTTTACGAAAAAATCGCGCTGATGTACTAGTGCGTCCATACTCCAAAAAAGGGTTAAAGATGATACTAAATAACCTTGCGTAAATTTCAATACATTGTATAACCCCAACATATGTAATTCTTATAGATAGGATTAAAAAAGTTTTAGATTCTTACGCTCCAACGTTTGAGACCCAAGACGGTGGTTGTAGCTTAGTGTCCTAGCTTTGCACCTGTGTGCTAGGACTATTTTATGAAAGTTCAAAAGACACATACTTGTTTATTTATACGTTGGAGGTTTTGTTTACTTTTTATACAGCCTTCAAATGTTGATGTTTCTGCTAACGCTGATCATATTTATAAAACTGATATCAGAATGCTAGAAGAATTTCAATTGATCGTAAATATTTTCATTATTATTTATAACCGAAATAAATATATGTAGCGTGTGTGTGTATGTATTTTGATAAAGATTTTATTTTATCACAGTGAAAAAATAACAATGTATTTGGCTCTACAATACTTATAAGATATTTATTTGATAGCTGTTTCGGCTTACTCCTTCATCATAACTATGTTTAACCGTACATTTAAAAAACCCAAATTAACTCGCACTTCGAAAAATGTATAAAATCAAAGTGCTGCATTTTAGACTTTATAGAAGAGAAGATATATTGTGTACATTTTCTCCACAACTTTGTTTTTTTTTTTAATGTACTATAAATCATAGTTCTGATGAAGGCGTAAGCCGAAATAGCCATCAACTATTCTTCTCATAATTTTTTTAGAACTCAAATACATGTTTTTTCACCGTACTATGTTATAATGATGTTCTGCCAAGTAAATCAATTCAATCATTTTTTTTATGTTCACAGGTTATGCAGACATCATGGTCTTACTTTACAATAATGAGAAGTACAAAAGATAGTTAAATTATGCTAATATTTTTGGACATTTATCTGTAAGCTTCAGCTTTTTTTGATTTCTATCTTTTCTCTGCTCAATGCGTTGATTATACACAGCTTAAATATATTGTTGTAAAAATATATTAATATCCTTAATGTAAATAAAACATAAACAACAACATATTTCCTTTATTTAATTCTTTGAGTTTAAGCGTAGTTAAAGGTAAGCATGTTTGTTCCTCTATATGAATGAGTTTTGTACTGGAATGATCCCCACATTTGTTACATTCAATCTTCGGTGAAAACATACGAATCCATTTTACCACAAAAAATAAATATCTCTTTTAAATGGTCATCAATATTAGTTTATTTGGCTCAAGATGGGCGAAACTTGACCAGATGACAAATTGAATTATGGAAATAGAAAAGAATTACAAGAAAACTTATGTATGAGCTTACCAAGTCGATTAATGATATCAAATGAGGGTGCTTGGTGTAATGTCAATATCAAATTTGAATTATTCAAACTTTTTTTGGTTCCACATCTTTTACCACTCACGGTCCGTGTTTCACTTATCAGAATCTTTAAATATTCTATAACAAGTATACAATAGAACTGCCAATTATTAAATGGTTTGAATTGCTTGTATACAATAAAAACTATGAAATATATAGATTCTAGATCTATGAAATAAGTGCATATCTTATTATCCTTTACAGCTGATTAGACTACTATGACATTCAGATTTGGAGAAGGTTATTTTAGTACCAATAACTTAATATCTATATTATAAAAGATTCCTGAATAGTCAATACCATGAAATATCAAAACGGCATTGTAGCAATTAGATATTCCTAATTATTTGCAATTGGTGGGTTGAAGTGTGACTTAATATTATAAACATGTAGAATATTTTTTTTCAAATTTTTGACGAATTAAATAAATGTCACGTAAAGGAAATCACAAATTATTATCAAGGAGGTTTAATTGATCATTAAATACTGTCAATGAAACCATTGGAATCCCTTATATTTTGATGCAAAAAATTGACCACTGTTTTCCGATGGTAAATAATTGGAAAATTTCGATGTATTTTTATTTAAGAAATCAATTTTTAAAAATATAATCAACACATCAAACATGCAGAAACATTTCTGTACAAATATCTATAATACAAGACTCAAAGAAATAAGAAAGAGACTTGATACAATATTCAATGATCAAAATTGTTTGTGAAAAAACCATAAGTTTTGAAATCCAATAAGCATTGCAAGCTAACAAAGGAATTAATTATTAGAATATTCAAAGCATTTTGTTTTTTAAATATTTGGTAAGTGTTAAAAAGCTTTAAGATTAATCAGTATACGAACGAATGAAAATCTAAATAAAATATTTATAATTCAAATGATGGACAAAAAAAGAAACTTAGTCACAAGCAATAATTTGATCATAAATTGAGGGACCATGCCTAAAGATATATTTATTATCTTAAAATAAAAAGGGAAGTTAACAGCAACGCACAACGTCGTTTTTTATCTATATCAAATATTTCTTACAATTATTAATCATTTTTCGATTTAGATAAAAATTTATCATCTTTAAAGCATGAAAGGCCTTCCTTTTAAAAATTACCAAGGTTAATATAAAATTAATTAAAGTATTTTGTACGAACAGTTGCACTTCTCGAAAAAAACTTAAATGAGTATAAAAGCATCATTTGATAACATATAAATATCATACAAATATGGTCAGTTAAATATCAGATATGTTTTATAGAATGTGTTATTAATTAATCAAGCTTATGTTATGTCCTGGAATCAACAATTCCGTTACAAAGCGGACTAAATAATAATTTATTTATACCTGAGTAAGTACTGTTACAATTCCAAATGCACGACAAAAGCTTTGTGGTTGTTTTGATTTTCAATGCTCATTTATTATGATTTAGACATGATGATCAATAAATGTAATATTTGATATTATTTTACATCATTTATGTTGAAGCAAATAAACTTTGGAAAACAAAATATTTGAGATTATATTGAGATTACAAATATTTTATAGAAAATAAAACGCTAAAGCTGTTTTTATCATACAATGCAAATAGCATCTGGTCAAATATTCAATCAAATCGCGTCTTTAGTGTTAATGGCAAAAAGCATTATTTTCAAACAAAAAATATAAAGGAAAATTTGATCCTTTTATTAGAATATGAAGATATATTAGAATTATGAGAATATTAAGAGAACACAAAACAACGCAAAAACAAAATGTAATGTGCATCGTGCACAAGCTATTTGCAAAATTAAACTAGAAATACAGATAATACAAACGTTGATTAAATTCATTGAAATTTTATTTAAATGTTCGGCAATGATATCCACCAATAATATTTTATTAAGATATTCAATATTTTTATTTAATATTTAAATAAATATGTGTATATATAATATTTGGCACAACAATTAATGATTACGGATTCACCACATGTCACATGAAACAAAAGGGATAAAATTTACACCCATTCTCAAAATAACAAAAAAAAAATTTGAATTGTTACAACTTTGTGCTATCCCACATGTTTTGTCACTAAAGACCGGGGTTTCGCCTTTCGGCATCTTCAGACATTCCATCACACGAATGCAACAGAACTGACGTACAATAAACAGTTAGCATCGTCTTTAAACCAAATCTATTAAATACAGGAAAACACAAACCCCAAGGCAAACAATAAATGGCAGCTAAAATAAATTTTATATTATCAATCTAATAATTAATTAACATAATGGCCTTTGATAATTTTCATTAACGATCTTTTTAATAAGTCATTCGTGAAAGGTCTTTACAACAAATAATTATCAACTATCTTCATACCCATGAAACCAGGGTCGTTAGTGACAAAACATGTGGAATCGTACAAAGTTGAAACTTTTAAAATTTGATATTGAAATTCCACCAAGCGCCTTCAATCAATATCATAAATTAAGACAAAACTTTAATTGAATTTTTTTAGCATATATTGACTTTCTGTAATCATTTGATTGCTTATAAAAATCTCTAAAGCATGGAAACCGATCAAAGTGCTTTTTATATCATGTGCAAAAGATAAATTATTCAGGGAAAATAAAAAATATTTATTTCTAGATATGAATAACATTTGAGTATCTAAAGCCAATTTGAGTAAGACAAGTTAGTCATTTTTCTTCCAGCTCGATGAAAAAACGGAGGAGAACACAGAATTACCCATAACAGTAATTTTAATGGAGTATTTATTGTCAATTTAAAAAAACATGAAATGATAGTTTCATCTAACTTAGCAAAAATGAGAGGGAACTAGTTCTTCTTCTTTTTAACCCTTTTATTTAGTCTCAATAAATGCGTTATGTTTTAGTCACAAATCAAAGCTTTAGTTATTTATTTATATGCTTTTGTTGAATATCTATCATTTGATTGAATGCAAGGTAAGGCATTTGCAATTTATGTTCGGAAGAGTGAAAACAAATGCCAACTCGTGAAGAGATACAATTTTTCAACATTTAAATACAGTATTAGGAAACTCTCATTCGAAATATTTTTTCGATAGATATTGACGAAATTATCAGAGCTAAATAATTTAAGAATTTGTCATGCTCTCAACATACTAAAATCTGAATTAAAATATCGACAGTTTCTTAATAAATTTCCATTATGAAATTACAACACTAGATTTTTATCTAGTTTAATTCTAAGATTTTATGTATACCAACTCTAATGTGTGTTTTATAAAAAATAATTAAAACAATTAAGAAATTTACAAAAATACATATGAATTACCACTAAAAGTCCAGAATTTTGACTTTATCAGTTTCTGTAATGTTCATGAATAAGCAAAAATAGTTATATTCATTTGAATTCAAGAATTCTTTGCTTGAAACTGAAAATGAATATGCCAGTAAAATTAGTTTTTATTGGAATAAAAACAATAAAAAATATCAACATTTTTACCAAATAATCTGCATTAAAATGTGATATTCATTTGATTCCACAAAAGAGATATTAATATAATTATCATAGCTTTTATTAATAACTACGCCACTGAACATATTTCAATTGCCGTCATATGGGAAAGTATTATATAAAGCAAAACCTTAATTATTTCCTGTTATCTAGTGGAACTCTATTCAGTGTAAAGCCTTTATGGCAAAACGTCACATAAAATATCAACTTACAAAATGATATTTTGCTTGAAGAAATCCTCTTTACAAGAGATTCAGCCAGATCATAAATTCGCCACACTGGCCAAATACTTCACTATAATTACATTTAGCTCAATACTTTGTGGCAGTTACAACATTAAAAGTCAAAACGTATTTCGATTTTACAAATATGTTCGACACATAATACTGATCGCATATTCTTCTTCATACTTCATCGTAATATACACACTTAAAGTCGATATTTCCATTGGAAATTTTGGAAACGCTGCTAAATTGATAGCTTTATTCGTATTGATAATTCTGTGTGTCTGCAAAGTTATATTACAGATTTTATTTCAAAGTGAAATATTTCAATTATGTGATAGGATGGAGGAAGACTTTAAAACCGCAAGCAACGCTGACTTTGAACATAAGAAGATAATCGCGCTCAGTATCAAAGAAGGACAACACATGGAAACAGTTTGGATGGTTTTGAGCATTTCGACAGCTGTTTGCGTAGTATCTAAGCCAATTATTATTACGATTATGTCAGGCTTCACAGATAATATTGTTGATAGACAGCTTTTGATTGAAGCACATTTTCCTTTACTTGAAGACTATCTTCACTCGAGTCCATTATATGAAATGCTCAATGGGTACATCTTGGCACAAATTTGCTGTCTTTATTTGCTATTCACCTCGTTTGATCCCATGTTCATGATCTATATAATCCACTGCAGGGCACAGTTGGAAGTTGTGACTTTACTACTTAAACGTTTGTTTGCTGATGCCAATATTAATGCTTATGATCCGTCAATAACGAAGAAAAGAATTGCATCAATTGCTAAAATACATCAAAACGCTATCATGTAAGAAACGCAAATATTTTTTCATTTTTATAACTTTACACCAAACAATTTAATTACATAAATTTTAAATTAAATATCTTTAATGATTTACATTAAGAAAGCTCTCATTTCAATGTCAAAAATATGTATTAGTTACCTTAAAGTCATATGATAAAAAGTTTTAGTCTTATGGTAAAATATGTTTTTTCCTCGTTAATGAACAAAAAATATGTTAAATAGAAGCTATCTACTGTAGGTCAACTCGGCTTTAAAATTATATATTATTAACGTTAAATTTTCTCAAAATAGTATTGCTTCTGAAGTTTTTGTTTTAATTGCCATCTTTGATTTGTAATGAATTTAGCTATTTTTGTTACAGAGAACTTTAAGCTCTCAATACCATGAAACATATTTTATGAAAGCAATGGGACTGTAAATTCCTACTTAATATTAATTTACACTTTTTCGGTTAGTTAATAAATTTTAACAAGAAAATGAATCTTATTTTTTGAATCTACATTGTCTTAAAATTGATATATCAAATATATATATATACATATATATATATATCCATAAATCATATCATATTATAGCTTTAAACAATAAGAGATTAACAGATAATTTAACTAAATATACGTTTAGTTTTTTATAGTGCTAAGAAGAAATGTACAATTTAACGTCTCGTCTATTCTACCATGAACAATTTTCTGTGTAGTTCAAATATTAAATATGCTATTTTGTTAGGTATTGTTTTAATCAATTCAATAAACCAATTAAGTTATGGTATATATAATTAAATTTGTTTTAATCATAGTTCATTGGCTATCTCATATCCACTTTTTTGGGAGCTAAATATGTCACTTTGAATTTTTTACCATAAAAGGGATTTTCTATAGAGATAACATTTTATGTTTTATTGGCAGATTCAAATCAGTCATGCAAGATATATTTTGGCCATACATGTTGTCAACAATGTTCTTAACCACCGTTTTGATTTGTACTTCACTGTATCCTATAGTTACCGTGAGTATATTTTTTTAGCATTTTACTTGCCACTTTGTATGCAAGTGCACATTCGACAGCAATTTTATAACAATAAATTTGACTCATTTCTCATGACTGTCTTCAAAAAAAGCAAGTTCACAATATTTTAGTCATGTTGTCACAATCTGACATTTGCCAACACTTAATGTTACACTGCCATATTTGCGCGCTTTTAAATGACACACGAAAGGTTTAAATAACATTCACCGTGCATCTGAAATAATTTTATTTATACGGAATATAATTGATTAATAATTATGTTCAATTTTTTCAGTCTTTTGAAGAGGGAGATATTGCTTATGAAGTATTTGCATTGTTGGTATCACCAATAATTAACATTTATTTACTTTGTTTAAATGGTGAAAAACTCATCCAAAAGGTAAAACCAAATCAATTGTATTTTGATATCAACTGATGTTTTGTTATTTAGGTTACTGAAGTTTTAACTCTGTTTTGTAGTACTGCACATTTAAAAAATACAATTTTATTTTTAAATCTATAGAAATGATAAAAATAAATCGCTATACAATAATTTCATTTGCGACAATCGCGTATATAATTTCACTGAAAATTGATTTATTTTTAAATTATTATTAGATATATAGGAAATAATTGCTATGTTCAACTGCGTTTGCGTATTTTTTCATACTATTTGTAATAATGATTTACTTATAATGATTTCGGCACCCAGGCCATTACTTAGCCAATGAACACTGTAGTTTTATGAATTTATTGATTGGATTGGCATTTACTTGGTAGAACTCCATTATAACACAGTGAAAAAAAAGCAATGTATTTTAGTCAAACAATTTTTTTAAGATATAGTTGATATTTATATAGGTATTTCGGCTCACACCATCTTCCGAACTATGTTTAAGCGTAAATTTGCTTATCTATATATAGCTATGTAGAAAAGGTACACAATACATCTTCTCTTCTAACGACCTAGGTTATTTTCTGCTCGCAATAAAACTGAAAAATTTAACTGTAAATAAAATGTAACTGAAACTAAGCCGGCGGCTATATCAGGCGAAATGATTGATATGGCTTATTACGGGTAAACAATAGCCCCTCGCAATGGTCTGAGAAGCGATGACTGACATACATTTGTTTGCTCGTTTAAGAAGTCGTGTGATGATTGATATATTTTGATTTCCAGCAGTCTGAATTTCTGTCTGTTTATGAATGTATCTATGGTTACTTTATATTAAATTCACTGACATATTTTTTAATTAAATAGTTATAGTATAGTTTTCAGTTGTATGTGAGTTTTTCCTTAAAATATTAAGCAAACTCGTAAAGGAGATTGATTTTATAAATAACTAGCAAGTACCCGTCGCGTTGTTGCGCACGAAGAATTAATTCTAGGAATATCTTTCAAATTTGAAAGAGTTATCTTGTTTAATAAGAATTTACGTTAATTATCGATTCCTAAACGATCTGCTATATTGCTCTTTGTCGTTCTTCGTTTATTTTAGATGCCCGAATTCACTTATTTATACGTGCTGCACTAGTTGATCTACTAAGTCGCGAACGTTTTGAAGGGATATTTTTTAATGATGCAATTAGCGCTTGCGATTAAATTTCACTTACATTCATCGGCGTCAATGATAAAAATTTACGACAAACAGTGATTGACACGTGCCGTTCGACGTTTGATGTTTGTATGATATTATATTTTGTACAATATTTAATATTTAAAATACACGCAATTATTTTTGAATTTTGTTTAAAAGACAAACAAAAAAATGCAACGAGATAGAAAAAAAAAACAATATACTAAAAACTTTACAGCACTGAATTTTGTTTAAACAATCAGACAAATCTTTAGAACCATTTATGATCAGATCCGGTTTCGCCCATCGCAAGAATCAAATATGTTGGGAAATTAATTCTGAAAAATTTATTTTTATCATTATTAAATCATGCTTTTTTCATAAGAAGTGACAGTTAACACTTTCAAATTCATTCCCTTTTGCGGTTGTTTTCACAGCATATTTAATTGGAATCATCACTTTACAGAGCTTAAATATCGCTGAGGATGCATATTCATGTGGATGGGAGAACTTCCTTGACGCATCAGCATGCAAAAGCCTATCGCTGATCATCATGAGGGCACAGCATCCTCTTAACCTCAGCACTAAGTTTTCATCGCTATCTATGTCATCTTTCTCGACCGTAAGTTAGTACGAAACAAAAATATTTTAACAACAGAAAAGGTTTCTTTTTATAAGAATAAAAAATATTCACTAACAACTAGTCAAAGCTTAAGATATTATACATAATAAAATACATTTTTTTTAAAACTTGTGCAATTAATATTGCATTTATTTTCATTAATAAATTATTTCAATGCATCGTTTAGTATATTTTGTTTTTGTGATGGGTGAGCTCAATGAAAAGATGTTTACTCAATTATCAGTAATTTTATTTTATGGGCAAAAAATCCATACATAAAAACGCTTCAGTGGAAATTAGAATATAATTTTGAATAATAAAAACACATTTTTTTATACTTATTTCCACAATATATTTTTTGATCAAAATGCAATTTTTTCACTTTATTTTATCTCTTATTAAAAAAAATAATATGCCAATCATAGAATCATAATATAATATTGGAATATTTTTTTAATTATTTTTTTTTCTGTGCAGGTTATGCAGACTTCATGGTCATACTACACGATAATGAGAAGCACAAAAGATAAATAGTTTCAAGATCATTATGTTTGGGGAAAAATATCTAATGTTTATGTTGATTGTTTTAATTTTTACTCTGCCCGGAAACACTCAAAAATAATATCAAAAGCTTAAAGCTATAAACCAATCTTAGTTTATTGTTCTTTTTGATTGTTTATCACAGTTTGTCTGTCAATTGACGCCACAATAATTCAACCGAAACTCACTGTAAGATAACAAACTTATTTTTATCTTGAGCATCTGCTTTTCTCCAACTGAAATATGTAGCAGTCTTGCCACAATTGGATGAGACAAATTATGTGTAAGCTGCAGCATTTGTCTCCAAAATCACTCCGAAAAGTTATGATATCTGAATAAAAAAAATATGTATTATAATAATTGTGTTGAAAAATCGTTTTACAAAAACATGGGTACCCGTTATAACATTTGCATGTTTCTTAATTTAAAAAAAAGTTTGCCTATTTTTAAATAGAAATTGTTATTTGTCATCAAATCGGAATGATAACATTTTGGAATTAGTAATTGTTTGATGTTTTTAAAATTATATTACTTTAAAATTTTCGTTTGTTTCACGATATTTCTAAATAAAAATAAGAAAATTGTAGAAATATTCAAAAAACTGTGATTGGAATCAACTAAACGTTGCTTCGCGATTGACTGGTAGCGTACCCAAAGATTAGATAATAACATCTTCAAAGTTTTAATGTATTTAAATTTATTATATAAATTCTCTAATTACATCATAACTGAAATTATGACTGTAAATATAATAAAGTGATGAATTTTATGCATGTAGTTGATTTCAATTGATTAATCTATAGTTTATCTTTCAGAATATATAATATATTTTTTCACTTGTCGAAATTCTTAATACTTCAAACATTGAGGACTTAAACATACTTTTCGATATTTTTGAATGAAATAACGTAAACTTTATCCTAAATAATTGGCTCTCGTATACCGTACCACCGACAACTGTTCGACAACTTTTCCATTCACGAAACCTACTCTGATGTTAAAGTTTTCTCCGGCTGCTTTGGACAATAGAAATTCTACTCTCTAGGAAAATATCATCATAATTGACAAACTTGAAGTTCATTAAATCTCAGAGTACTATTAAAGTTTGCATGTAAGGAAATTATTAATTAAGTTTTTTCATCAGTATCGGATCATAATTTAGATTTTTATTATAACTCAAATCATTTTAATAATGTGTACAAAACAAACTTTGACATATTCTACTGCCGATGAGTTTTTTATATCAATATTAATTTAAAAAAATGTTTTATCCACTTTTCTTATGGTCAAACAAAAAAAAAACACCTCAACCTCAAAAACTTCTCCCAATCGGTGAAAATTTGTGTAGTGACATTTGAAGTCAATATTTTTTTCAACATTCAAGATTAAAAATCATAATTATTTGATTCAATCGAAAAAAAACTCATGCTTACAGTTAGCCATGTAAAGCACCAAATACTTATTTTTATTATTATCTTGATGCATATAAACAAATGTTAACGACAACCTTACAAATGACAATAATGAAATTTCATCGGACATATAAACCATTATTAAAGTCTCTCTCTTTTGCAATTTCGTACGGTCTTTTGCGAAGACGTAATAAAACATGGGTGTGCTATAGAGCTGGATATTATCAATTTTCGTGAGTGCTCTAAGAAACGCTGAGTCAACACAAAATTCCGACACCAAATACATGCAAAACTAAAAGATCACATCGTTTGATTAAAGTTTTTTTTCCTCTTATTTACTTACTTCGCTCAGCCTTATCTTACACAACAACTATAAGTTTTCATTTGAAAGATATTATACTATTTACCCAAATATTTATTCTTTCATAAATGAAATTTATAACTTTCATTAATTATCCATCTATACAAACTTAACAAACTGTGAATTGCTTTTATTCTAAAAATTACACCACAAATATAAACAAAATATTTTCTTATAATAACTACTGTTCTTTTATTATTAAATGTAGTGTAGTTTATGCTTTTCTATAAGTCTACATCTCCATATACCATACAAGCATACCCATAATATTATACAAAAATAAAGACATATTCACACATGCACAAACTATACATAAGAAAATTCATTTTCATGATACCGAGGCCATGTTTTTTTTTCTTCCACTCTCAAATCATTACAATTTGAATCAAAAATTTCATAACGACGTGGCCTAAGCAAAACTTTTCTCGGTCTCATTGTATAATTTATGATATCGACTGAAGGTGCTTGATGGAATTTCAATATCAAATTTGAATTGTTACAATTTTGTACGATCCCACATGTTTTGTCACTAAAAACCCTAGATTCACCTTTCGGCATCTTCAGGCATTCTATCACACGGATGAAACAGAACTTACCAGCCGAACTGTCGATGATGATGAAGATGCCGAAAGGTGAAACCCGGGTCGTTAGTGTCTTATTGTAATTAAGTAGGTAAGGGATCTTGGATTTATAATGATTCTTAAATCACTCTCAAGTTTATATTAAAATTTATTTTTAAGCGATATAGAATTTGACGAATCGTTTGTTGAAAATACAAATATTTTTCACACTTGAGTGCAATTAATTAATCAGTTGATAATGCTCGCGATGAACGAAACCGGTCTTAACCAAAAAATATATTGTGGAAATAAGTACTAAGAAATGTGTTTTTATTATTTCAAATATCATGCCTTTCAATCAAGAAGTGACAGTTAACATCTTCAGAGCATGGTATTAAGTCAAAGAAAATGTCTCTACGAACATCTTTACAAAAAAAATAAGCACGCATAACGTTTCACTTTTGTTGTCGCTTCTTCTAGATATATAGTTTTATTATTTATTTCCACAATATTCCCCAATATGGAAATAAGTACTAAAAATGTGTTATATATTTATAATTTAAAAAACGCATAACGTTTTTACGCTGTAAATACACAATGTAAGAAGTAGGTGTAGCCGTAACGGATGGTGATGGGTGCAATATTACAATAGAAACATTTAGGATATTACCACGTTTACAAAGTTTTTTGGAAATATTTCGCTTATAGATACAATTTTATTTTTAGCTAATGTATTAATAAGATATTTGCTTTTCGACATGCTGTGGCAATTATATGAAACTGGAAAATTTACGAAAAATATAAATATACCGTACTTTTCCGTCGAAGAGGAATATGAAATGAATTAAAAAAATATACGAGAGCTTATTACATATTGCTTTGCGGAAAATGCATTTTTTCTCAGTTGGTACATATGTAGCAGTCTTTTAAACTCAAGGCAAAAGCAAATCTGTAGCCAAACGCACGTTCTCGCCAACTTTTTACCAGGAGTTCATTAGTGCGGGTAATTGTAAGCCGGCCCCGGGGTTTTATTTCAACCAATGCATTCTCGTAGAAGTCACTGTGGCAGGGTTTGACAACTCTTTCGGTCATTTAAAATATATTTAATCAGTTCTTAATTATAATAACTGGTGTAGTATTTCATAAAGATACAGATGATTCAAGACATTAAAATTATAACACGGTGAAAAAATAGCAATGTATTTTAGTTCTATAAATCTTTTGATGAGATATAGTTGATAGCTATTTCAGCTCACGCTATCATCAGACCTACGATCTACTAAAACCAAGATATTTTTTTCACCGTGTTATAATGGAGCTCTGCCAAGTAAATGCCAATTTAATCAATAAATTAAATTTATTTTGTGGTTATCATTAAAAATGTTTTCTTAGTGTAAATTATTAAGGATAAATAAACGTTGAACTTTTTTGTGAGGTAAGTGGCGAGGACATTTCTTTTTTTTAGACATTTCATATTGCATCTCTTGCGTTATGACTTTCTTCAGTTTATTTTCTTATGTATTGTATAATATGTGTGTGTGAGTGTAGTTTATGCAGAAATATATATAATGATAGTGTCCATGTAAACCAGATTCATCGAAGACTGCTCAGCTCTGCAGCGAATAGCTTATGTAGGCAGTGACAGAATAAAAATGCAATTGATATTTCAATACAATAAATTTAAAGAAGACTTGAATTTATCTTAAAAATTAAAAATTTGGATTAATCGTTGATATGTGTTGCTAAAGATATTTCTTATAACCAACTACTATTAATCAAAAAAAAAAAAAAAAATGTTTTCTTTATTACATCGATTGGTGTAAACGCGATATTAAAACTGAGTCTTAGCATCAATGTGCACTATTCAAATTTTTAATATTTTTTCCTAGAAGACTTGAAACTTATTTGTAAGAATTCGTCAACATTTTATTCGCAGATAAATTAGATGTACAATATATCATTTTTTTTTCGTATCAGTATCTGTAAACTACTTTTTGGTTTTTCAATCATTTGATTTACATACTTGTAATTACAAAACTGAAATTCATGCAAATTATCTTGTTAATGACACTTGTAACGATAAAAGCTGCTATTAATATAAGTGAACTTTTTATTGTATTTTTATTTTTCTAAAATACAACTTCTCGTATTAATGCTTATCGAAGAATGATAAGGGATATATTTAATTCATAAATATGTCAGTGTACTTGAATTTGACAGTCAGCAAAATGACGGCTTTGGAATAGTTGGAAGTCAATATATATAAACCAACACGCAAAATCTTAAATGAACAAAAAAAATATAAGTCGGTTGCTGCTTCTCAGACCATTGCGAGGGGCTATTGCCTACCCGTAATAAACCATAACAACCATCCCGTCTATTAGTTAAACTCATTGAGATGAGCCACCTCCTTAATTTCATTTACATTTACACAGGAAATAAACTAGGTGTTAAAACATGAGAGAAAATGTATTGTGTACCTTTTCTACACAGCTATATAAAGATAAACAAATGTACGTTGAAATATAGTTCCGACGATGGCGTGAGCCGAAATAGCTATCAAATATATATTATAAAAAAAAAGTAAAAAAATTGTAAAACTAAAGTACATTGCTATTTTTCACCGAGTTATAATGGAGTTCTACCAAGTAAATGACAATTCAATCAATACATTAATATTATAATTAAATTAACAAAAAATAAATGATTATCAATATATGTCACCATCAAAGTATCTTGTAGATGCCCACTCATTTAAGAGTATCTGATAAGCTCTTTGCCATAAGTGGAGAGCTGTTACAACTTCTAACTAAATGTCTAAAGAAAATTACACACCTGAGAAGCAAGTTTCAGTTGGAAGTTAACTTAAGTTAAAGACAACATTTGGTGAGAAAACAGATACAAATGCATACTTATCCTGCATAGTGTTACTTCCCCAACTGGATAGTTGATTAGTTGTAACTTGTTACAATGTTCACTTTGCAAATTAGCTGATTACATCCTTAACATACTTAAGAGAACATTATGAATACAAAATATGTAATAGATATTAAACGGTGGCTTTTGTGGTCGTGAAATGATTTGATTTCATTAGAAATTTTGAAATACAATACAAAAGACCAAGCAATTTTTTATATCGTCAGAGCTTAAAGAAAAGTTTTCAATTTGTTTTATGTGTTATATATGATTTTTTTTTCAATTTAGCTTGTATGCCCCGTTGAGAAAACGTTTCAACGGGAAATATACTTTATGATATCGACTGAAGGTGCTTAATGAAATTTCAATATCAATTTTGAATTGTGACAACTTTGTACGATTCCACATGTTTTGATACTAACGACCCGATGATGATGCTTACTGTTTATTGTACGTCAGTTCTGTTGTCTTCGAAACCCGGTTCCTTAGTGAGAAACATATGGAATCGTTCAAAGTTGTAACAATTCAAGTTTGGAATATTTATTTTTTACTTTTGCTATGAAATATTTTAAGCTTTTGATGCAAAATAGTTCAATTTAGAGAAATTTGTTTTGAACTGTTCATACTTGGTTTCAGATACAACGTTTCGTTCGAAAAAATTTTGAAGAAGAAAAATGTTAAAAACTTTTCAATTTACTAAATGTAATTTCATCAAGGGATGCATTCAGCTGATGAGCCTTAACCCTTACTGCCTCTTCTTTATTCCATTGCTCTGGAAGGCTGTTCGGTAATACCTTTAGGGTGTACTATGTATTGTAGAAATCTGTCATGTCAATGAACAAACCTAAGTGATTGGCGGGTGATAAGGAATTTTGAACGTGCTGTGTGGTAATGATATGAGAAGCATTAAACGGATATTGTCGATATGAGAAAAAATATACATCATGCATCATCGTTACAAAAATATATTTTTCAATATGCCAGATATATTTTCTCTATTTTATTACAATCTCGTTTCACTAAAGGATGCAATTATTTTTTGTTGGTTAACATAAACATATACATTGAATTTTGTGTAGAATTATTGATATTTTCTCAAGGAAATTCCAATTTTGTTTTATAAGCTTTATAAAAAGCACAATTTATCAATTCTATAAAACCCTCTGAATACTCATGCATCGTGTAGGAATTCTAGAATAATACATTTTAATTGAGAAAAAAAACTATTTAGGAAATAAACTCTCTATAATTTCAGTAAAATACAATAACATTTTCGGTCTACAATGCAAATCTTGAAACTCCAAAAACACATCAAATGAGATTCATAGTGCTTTGAAAATAATTTCTATCTCGTGAGGCCCACAAAAACCAATTTCCAATACTGATTTCACTAAGGCATAAAGCCACAATTTCCTTTCGATATTCCCATCAAATATTGCATTATATTATGTTTACTACTTGATTAAAGCATACATACAGAAATAGAGTGATATCATATTTAGGAAGCTTTTAGTTGATAGAACAGCAGCAAAGTTTCTACGTCTCCTTTTGGAAATGCAGCTTAGGTAATTACGAGCTTTGCTCTTTGGAACGACGTTATGTAATAAAAATGATAACATTTTTATTACCTACGTGATGAAAAGAATCTAAGCCTCAAAATAATATTTACATACATCAAACTTTTAGTTTTATAACTTAACATAAAAATTGAAATCAATTTCCACATTTTACCGAAGTTCAACATAAAAATCATACGTTACAATTGGTTGAGTAATACTTGTATAATAATATAGTAATAGTGAATACTTAACAAAAAATCCATATACAATGAAAAAAATATAATAAAAATACATCTTTATGTATCTGTGTGGTACATAAACACACATAATCACATACTGAAACCAATAATTTTGATTTTTTTCTAAATAAAAATAACTTAATTGATCATCATTGTCAATTGAAAAAAAAATAATTTAATTGTAGTTTAAATACAATGAAAAATTTGACACGTGATATTTTAAATGCTTGTCAGAAATATGAATCATCAATTTGATCAATATTAGTATACAAAGCTTAACGTGTTTAGTCATAACGAAACCAATGTGTATTTCAAGAGCTTTTCAATAGCCAATATAAACTTAAGCTCTCAATTACATAAAAAAAACTGCTCGGTAAATTTTATCACTGATTAACAATTTCGTTTGAAATTATACCTTCTAATCGATATCGCATAGTCGTAGGAAATCTTTTTAAGGAAGTCTTCTTCAAATCACCGAAGATTTTTGTCCCCACAGTTAGTCCACAAGAATTAGAACAAAATAAACACTTGGTTTTGCCGCAGTATGTAGGGCTTAGTTTTAAACATCTCAAATAGTTTCTGGAGGCGTATAATTAAGACCCTACTTAAGCTGTGAGATTACCCAAATTAAGCAAATAACACTACCTATCTCAATTAGGGTCTCGGACCATAAATGATATTCATCATCATGCTAATATCTCAAAAGGTCAAAAATTATTACATATAGCAGTAAGGATGTATAATAATAAGGTCGTACGCTTTTAGCGGTATGGAATGCGTTGGAAATCATTGGACTTGGGAGACATTTATTCTTTTGAATTAATCTCTTTGTGGGATTCTGATGTAATTATTTTTTCAGAGTGTCAACCTAACACATTATTTTATCACTTACTGTGTTAACTTTTTCTTCTTGATAGATAAGTTTTACATTTAAATAATAAAAACTCTTTTTTTATTGTTATTTTTCAAAATTTTATAATTTCACATTATTGCGAACATCATCAACTGATAATACAAATTAAAACAGGTCAAAAACTGAATTACTTATTTCTAACCAGGTATAATAAAACCAAATGCTCAAAAACCGTGAAAATAATTTACAAGGTATTCATACAATGTATAACTAAATGAATAAAAATATCAAATACCCCGTAGTGCGGATTTGAAATAGAAAATAAAACCCATATAAAAAGTTCCTTGATGGTTCAAAGATAATTATGAAATATGAAATAATACTTGATCATAAAAAAATTTAACTGTGGAAATTTTAGTTAAAACTTTCTTATATTATTATATTATGATTAATCATGTGAAATCTTACAATGTTTTAACAATTCAAATTTTAATATAGAAATTCCATCAAGCGCCTTCAGTCGATAAAATTATAATTTTACCTTTTTATTTTAAATAAATATCTTACAAAACTTATTAGCATATTGCAACATTTTTTTTAAATAAACTTCTTGGACTATTTCCGTCGTCTTAATCTTGGAGTATATAGCAACTTCATTTCCAGGATTCCAGCTATGTGTCATTAACTTTCCTACCTTCCATGAATTACCAGCATCCTTCTTTTTCATTGAGCTCGTCTTGACCATTCTTGAGGACACTTCAATCCCACTGGTTTGAATAAAAAATAAAGAGGGCTTCAAATATAACCCAACTTTTTAAGGCAAACCTAAAGCCACTGACGTAATAATAACTTCTTCGCAAAATAATTCGTTTGGGGCGAATTAATAAAGTATTATATGAAATATGAATTACTATTAATACCAAGTTGAATATCTGAAAGTTTTATTCAATTCAATTCATTTTCGGGATTGCCGTTATGTAGTTAATTAGTCCTACACGTTCCGATGCAAAAAATTCAATTAAATTGGTCTCGTAATAGCAAAAAAAAAAACTTGCGGGCAATTTTCGGTGAAAATACACAGCCACCTATGAACGCAATGTTGGGCTCAGTGTAAAGAGAATAGAACGGTCTGGTTCAAAATTAAAAACGGTTGAGATTACATTTTTTCAACCGTTAAAAATGCACTTCATGGAATTTAATAAATGGGCGTTTTAATTTGCGAATTTGCATAAACTAGAATGCTAAGCATGCATCAGCAAAATCTAAATTTTGAATTGCTTGGTAAACTTAATGCACAACAGTACAGTTATTTGGTAACACGGTATGATACATTAAAAAATAAAAAAAATATAACGCTTAAAATGTTTGAGTCTCAAATAAATTTTTTTTTTTAGTCAAGACGCCAACCACTCTTCCGGATAATCATTTTATGATAAGCTACGAATTTTTATGAAAATTTATTTACGATACTAAAAATTTTCAGTATGACTTCAGCAGAAAACAAAATCTCACACAAGACAGCGATTCAGTGCGAACACATATACATATCATTATCACATTCAGTTGTTTGTCATATATACCAGCTAAGAGTATTATTATAAGAGAGTACGTATTGTGAAAAATTCTATACCAAATTTCTTAAAACCAAAGAACTTTCGTTTTAAAATTTTACTTATTAATACATAAACAATACAGTTTTCTATAATTTATATAAAGACAATAATTTTATTTTGAATATTTTAACTGATTGAATCTACAGACAAAAGTCTAGTTAATAATCTTAATATTTTTTTTAGCGAGAGGAACATTCAATTATATTTTTTATTACACGGTGAAAAGTAGCAATGTATTTTAGTCCTACAAAATTTATAAAATATTATATACCCTTGATAGCTATTTCGGCTCAAGCCTTCGTCAGAACTATGTTTAAACGTGCATTTACTTATCTATATATAGATGTGTAGAAAAAGTACACGATCTTCTCTTCTGTTTTAAATATTACGGCGCTTTGATTTTATGCATTTCAGGACGTGCGAGTTAATCTGGGTTTTTTTCCTATGGTGTGAAAACAGAAAAGAAGATATATTACAAACTTTTTCCACATATATATATATATATATAGATAAGTAAATGTACATTTAAACATAGTCCTGACGAAGGTGTGAGCCGAAACTGCTATCAACTATATATCTTGTAAATTTTGTAGAACTAAAATACATTGCTATTTTTTCATTTTGTTATAATGCAGTTCTACCAAGTAAATTCTAATTCAATCAATATATTTTTTATTGATATTTTGGAAAACAAGTAATAATCAAATAATTAGCTTTTCATTCATTAAAAAAATATTTTAATCAAATACTGAACATTAACAAAATCCGATTTGATTGTTCTTTTCTTTATAGCTTTAAGTTAAAAGAAATTCTTACATATTAACAAAATTAATATTTTCATTATATTTCAAAACATGTAATGAATGTTAAACGGAGTAGTGATAAGGCGTATGTGGTAACTTAATACAAATGTATAGCTTTCATAAAAACTACGGAAAATTTAATTTAAAAATTTTAGTGTGGCTTATATATTCGTATTTCGCATAATTTTTTGAACGTGGGTTTTCAGTTTTGCAATGTTGCAACTTTTTCACTGAAGCTTCTCGTAAAGCGCTAGTCTAAGTTTGTAGAAGGATATTAAGTCGTCAGTTGCGATTCGATAGGATTCCAATAATCGACGAACTTTAGATGCAAGTGAACCTTTCCAGTGGCGTTATTTGCTCATAGAATATAAAACTCGTTTAGTTAAAGTGAAAAATAAACATACGTACGTGTTGAAGTACATGTGTTAGATTGCAATAAAAGCTAAAATCTAAAAAATAATAAGAATCGCTTAATTCAAAATACAATTTAAAAAGACAGGAGGCAACTATTTACAAACATGATATGTATTATACAGAATACTGAATGACATAATAAATAAAATAATTTACGAATGAAGTTGTTTGCTAATAGCCTCATTACCACCTTTTAGCTTAAGTAAAAGATAAAAGACATGTCTCTAACAAATTTATCTATTGGCGTGGAGTGTTGACTAACTGAGAGATATCTAGAATACATAAAAGTTCAAAATGTATGCAGCGCCGGTCTCTGGCATTTATACGATAAATTATTGTCTAAACATTTACAATAATTAATGAAATGATAACTATCAATTTCAAAAGTGCATTTATGCAAATTTTATATTTTTAGTTGTTAAATCTTAATCATTTCAAATATTTAATTTTTTTAATAGTAAGGTCAGTCCATTGTCGCTTTTTAAGATAAACCGCTACTAAATACAACGGTAGTATAAAAAATACTTCCTTACGACGCGACAAATTGGCACGAATTATTTACTAAATAAGATGAATTTATAAAGTTTTTATTTCTCAAAGCAGTTGTCATCCATTCAGATCCAACCATATCTTCCTTCCGGCATTTAAAATGTTAAAAGACTATTTCAACTTATAATTGATCGTAATTCATTCATTGTTATAGTAAATCGTTGGTTGAAGGAAGCCTTATTGCTGTGGTTATATTTGACAGAATATTATATTCTAATTGGTGAAACTGATATTAACTCAGTTATAATCCTTAAAGCCAACGACCATAACACGTTGAAAGCACCGGTTCTCGTCCGATCACCGAAGTTAAGCAACATTGGACGCGGATAGTGCTTGGATGGGTGACCGCTCGGGAGCACCGCGTGCCGTATTCTCTTGGCTATGGGAAGGAAAACCCAGACAGAAACCCGCACACCAACCCGCCTGGGCAGCGTGGTGTACTATGTCCAAACAACCCCCTGAAACAGAAAGCAGGGGGAGGCCTTCGTCCAGCAGTGGATCGACCCCGGCTGATGATGATGATGAATCCTTAAAATATAACAAAACATATGTTTTGCCTGTAAGAAGCAATACAAATATTATGTAAATATAAATGTTATTTTTAAAATGAAAATTTTGTTAAGGTATAATTGAATAGTTCTTATAAAATATATAGCAGAAGGACTGTCAGAAATATGTATTATTCAAATGCTTCAGATTGATGAAAAATCTCGTGAGCTTTAATCTCAGTGCGGACAGTATCGTTTATTATTTTTTTTAATAAATTTTAACTGTTTTAAAGTATATATTATTATGATATCCAAAATTCTCCTCAATGCAACAAAATTCTAAGCAATTGTAATTCTTTTCCTAACATTAATATGCATACTCACTTCGAAAGCGATATTAGGTTAAAAAAAACATTTGCTGAGATACCTTCTTTAAGAAGCCATATTCTCCAGAAGGGAAAATGGTTTTTAAAAAATCGGATACAATGTTTATTTGTAAATAAAAACTTTCGAAAGCAATACAGTGTATTACAGCCTTTTTAAGGGTGACGCTGAACAAAAATGCAATTTTTCTAAGCACAGTACTGAAATGCAGTCTTGGACTTGGCTAACATTGCGCTTTGATTGCAAATAAAGAGAACATTTCTCAGTATCGTTTGCGATCGCAACTTCTCTCTGCTTATATTTGAAGCTTACGTTAAGCTCATCATAGTTTTTTTTAGTTCAGTAATCCTATCCAATATTGCTGTTAAGGATTGCTTATCGCAACTTATATTCGTAATAAATCTTCTTCCGATATTCTTTCACTAAGCCTTTGAGCTGACTTGATGACGCTGGTATAATCTGAAAACCAAATTTTCAAAACTCATTGACAGTAAAAAGTCAATTTTACTCTTATTACTAAACTTAAATTATAGCTTTTAATGCATGAAACAAATATTTTACTGAATAATTTCAACAACAAAAAAGATAATTAACATAATATTATATAAAAATAAAAGTTTTTTACTGCCTAGATCATTTTGCAGCCAAAAGGAACACTGTCTAAACTATACATTCACGTAAAATTTTCTGAAGCACGTATATGTTTTTAAAATTTAAAATATCCATATGTATTTGAATTCAATCAAACATTGTAAGAAACACTTAAAAAGGCCTTACTTAATAAGCGTTTCATATCATTATTTAATCTTATTTAGACTGATTATATACATCGTTCTCTTGAAACGTTTTCAGTCAAATATGACTTAAAGATTAATTGATTAAAATTTGTATTTATTTTTTACTGTCAAATATGACATGACATAAATTTAATTCTTAGTATTTGTCATATTCGGAAATTGTATTCATGTGGAACAATTTTGAAAATAATTCATCAGTTATGAATTCCATTAATTTGTAAGCGTTCTATAAATTCCATTAATGGTCAATCAATGCCACAAATCTGAGCGCTGCCTATATAAAATCATGTATACGTGAGGTTACATTCAAACTGCGGTGAGACATGATAAAAGCTTTGCATAAAGTGCAGTCGGCTTTAAGCTGTATTCACTCTGGTGCATATGAAATAAATTCCAATGTACACCAGTTCTTTTTTTACGCGTTTTTTTTTACGCGAATTCGATTATACGCGATTTTTTTGGACGGCACCGCTACATTTTTTTACGCGCTTCACTCGTTTTTACGTAATTTTTTCCCCAAATTTGTTTTAAAGAAGACATTTATATATGATTCTAGGCATGTACGTTTCATTATTTTTTCAAATAAAAAAAATATGTGTACACCCAGTCCTTTTTTTACGCGAATTTTTTTTACGTGAATTCGATTATACGCGATTTTTTGGGCGGCAGTTTTTCATACGTTTCTGGGACTTTTTCTCGCGATATTTCAATTTTTGGAACCAAATTGTCAAATTATATAAAAGTTGTGATTTTTTTACGCGCCGTTTTCTGGAACCATTGATCGCGTAAAAAAAGGACTAGATGTATTTTTAAGACGTAATTTTGTAAAGCATTCCATTTTTTTAAATACACATACAATTGCCAAATGTTAGCAAGTGCATCGGATATTATGCAAATTTATATTTTAGGGTGTGTAAAGAAATATAATGTAATTGCGTGAAATCATTTTTTACGCGCCTTTTTCTGGAACAAATGTATCGCGTAAAAAAAGGACTGGGTGTACATATTACTTTTACCTAACGACGTAAAATGAAACAAGATACAATTTTTTTTTTTATATTAAGTCATTATATAACATATCTTATCGTAATCAGACTATTCGTATTCACGAGAAATGTTCCTTTTTTTACATTCTGTCGTACTAAAAACATTTTTTATGCTATTTTTTAGTAAATACAATAAACTTATAAAAAAAATTACATCAAACAGAAAATTGTTTTTGAGTTTTCAATAGTTGAAAATAATAATCCTATTAGATCAAAAAAATTGCTCTTTATTTTACAAATAAAGATTCATCTTTAAAAATAAAATGACTTTTCAAAAATTCTAAAAAAAATTGTCTATTCATATAATTGATTACAATTCATATTTTTTTGAGTAAATTAAAAATTTTTTTTAATTAACCAAAATAATTTCCAGCTAACTATTATTTCAATCTTACGGCTTTGCAAAATTTTCGTTCAGTGTGAAAATATAATAGTTTCGTATTCTATTATCACAATTCAATTTCATTGACATTTTAATTTGACCGCAGACTCAAACCGACCTGTTTACTAGGAAAATAAATCAATAGATGTCATGATGTTGAGCAAATACTTTGAATACCCAATTTGTAAGTAAAATCAACATATAATATATGCATGTACATATAACATTTTAATTACAAAATAGATTTGCTGAATGAAAAAACATTTATGTGTGGATTTCAATATTGTAGCAAGCCGCAGTTTATAACACTTTTCATTCGTCCTTTGTCAGCGCAGAGGGAAAGCGTGTGTGTGAGTGCAAGTTATTTTTTTATTACAGTTCCGTGAATTTTAAACCCAAATATCTATCTTTCTTTATCTATGTTGTTGGCACTATAAGTTTTAGACCTGGGATCCTTAGCAATTGGTCGATTTCATTACTATTGCTTCTACCAATAATTCCAAATTGAAAACTATTTTACGTATGTAATGTATTGAGAAATTGATTATAATTAAATAATGGAGATGGCACTGTCTTTTTGAATATATAATTAATTCATTTTAATTATTATACTCCATCTACCGGGCAATACTTAAACTAACATTTCATTTGTGTTGTGCTATAATCCTTTTAGATCAGGGTTGCCAATTTTCAGATAATCACGTATCGGTCTAATGATTTTAATATTTCATTTGACTGAGCCCATACACCACTGATTGATATTTCATCTGTGAATAATTTAACTTCATCGCTAACTACACTTCATTGTGTACAAAACAATGATATGATATCCATAATGTGTAGAATACAGTTAACAGTGGTAAACTTCCAATCTAAGAGTTGTAAAGGTTTTATTAAAGTAAACATTGTATAAAACAAAATATTGCATAGATCCCACCAGACTTGTGACCGTTTTAAAAAAAATCAAGCAATGTTATTTTGAAATTTGAATTATTTATTAAATAAACTTACCTAATAAACCAGTCGTTGATAAAATAAATCAGTCAAATAAGGAATATTTCTTGCCTAAGAAATAGCTTGAAGACTTTCTGTTATGTCTTATAATTTTAAATAGTTTGTGGGACTTTTATGATAGGAAAATAAAAATACTCACGTATATGAATAAAAATACAAAATATTCCTAAGTATGATTAAATCTCATTTAAGGAGAGCTTGAACATTAAAATACAGTAGAAAATTTTAATGATTTACTGTTTCCAATTTCATATGTATGAGGAAATTCTTGATACAAAGACTGCTGAAAAAAAATGATGCAAAAAAATATTTTATGAAAATCGAATCATAAAACACATCGATATAATTGATAGGTCTTAAAGAGTAAACAGGGAAGAATTTCAACGGATTAATCTCTATTTTTTTTTAATATGTATTCATAAATTATTCCGGATGAAATTTGTCTTGGTCAAGACGTAAAGTTGTAAAGGCCAGCAATAGAAACTAAATTTATATTTGACATATTCGAAATGTACGATTGTGTTATTTTTTGTCCTCAAATTTACAAGTGGTCTCAAAAGATTAAAATGACATATTTCATTGACAATTTTTTTTTCTACATATTTAATATTCAAAAATATCATGGAAATATTGAATACAATAGACTGAAATAATGCTTAAATTTTCTATGGATATTAACCATAGTTTGCAGTGTAGCACTTTAAAGTGTTTCCGCAAATTCCGGAGCTTAATTTATACCCTAACGCCGATCCTGTTTGCTAACGGAACTGGCCCCCAGTTTCCTAACATATCGATCAAACAAAATTTACCGCCCGCCAATCAGGGCGCGATTATTTCACCATTTGATTCTATTGTTTTGCTCCCAAACTCTGCTACGGCGGTGTTTATCAATTCGCATTAAATACCTTTCATTCCTCTTTACTATTTTCATACTTTTATCTTACAAAACATTATTAAAAAAAACTACAAAAAGAATCTTGGCTGAATATTGATTGTAAAATGTTAACTTGGTCCTTAAATCCTTAATTCAATTTTAGAAAATTTCTATTTTTGCTACAAATAACCGGGTTATGTTTTTCGGAATTCGAATACATTCTACTACTCCGTTGGTTTTAAGCTGACGTATAATTTTGTTTAAGGTCGATTGACAAAATTACGTATTGAGGTTATTTAAGGCAATCTCAGCCAATATTTATGATTCGTGATGGAATTATGGAATTTCAATATCAAATTTGAATTGTTACAACTTTGTAGGATTCCACTGACCAACTTCTCAGTTCTATCGCATCCGTGTGATAGAATGCCTAAAGATGCCGAAAGGCGAAACTCGGGTCATTAGTGACAAAGCATGTGGAATCGTACAAAGTTGCGACAGTTCACATTTGCAAATAAAATGATTAGAATTAAAAACAATGGAACAAAATTTTAGAGTCATTTTTCATGTGATACGATTCTTATCTCTGGCCTTTTTATAACCTTTAATTATTCGCATGTATCTTAATCTTTTTATGTGTTGCATAAAATACATTGCATCTGTATATTAAGTTTAAGTCCACAATGGTATATATAAATTAAGCGCCAATTCTCTTTCCAGCAGTGAGTATTTTACTCTTTGAGACAAACTATAGGGTGAAAAAATAATTATATAACTTTCACAGTAGACCCACTTTTCGGGATCCCAGAAATTACGTTCCGGCAACCTTTAATAATAATGTAAATCAGTTACTAAAACCAAATTTGAGGCTGCAATAATGTGCGCTATTTTATGGTTATAATATTACTTGATGTTTCAGGGATACAAAATGTAACAGTAAACAATAAAATATTATTACAAAAAGCTTTTTGAAACTTTTGCAGAATTGTAATGAAATTGTGCACTTTGTGTGAAATAATAATATCGCTGAATGAAATTACCCCTTTTGAACTAAAAACAAAGTAGAAACCTGAAAATTAGTAAACTTGTGAAGTTTCCCTTAAAGATTACTTAGATGGGGAGGTCTCTTTGAGTGTTGGGTAAATGAGGGGCATTAAATTGCTTTTTATAACGTAATAAAAATGTATGGAATGATATTGCTTTTGTTTTTAATAATAAAAACACATTCTTAAGTACTATTTCTAACATTATATTTATGTTCGGGGCCAGTTTCGTTCATCATAATAATTATCAACTAATAGAAAAGTAATTAAAAAAGGCTATTCGTATAAGTAACGCTCGCGATTGTTTATAATGGTCTCTTAGTGGATTTTTCATTCAACTTTATTTTATGATAGCTTGAAAATTATTTTCACAGTTCTTAACTTTAGGTTCTGTCGATTAAATATCTTTGAATTCAAAATCTTTTAAAAATAGTATTTTTCATAATTTTTTATCTATCAGTTCATAATACTAGATGGGGCAATACCTTTCCTGATTATTTATATATTAATATGTATATTGTGAAAATAGTACTAAAGGTGTGTTTTTATTTTATTGATTGAATTGGCGTTCACTTTGTAGAACTTGAAAAAAAAACAAAGTATTTCAATTTTACTAAATTATTATTTATTAAGATATAGTTGATAGCTATTTAGGCTCACGCCATCGTCAGAAATATGCTTCTAAGTTTTAGTAGTTTGAAAAGAATTGCCTGGGTAGCCATATCGGCTACTTTTAACTTATTAATTGAATTGGCATTCACTTGGTAGAACTCCATTATAACACGGTGACAAAAATAGCAATGTATTTTAGTTCGACAAAATTATTATTTTTCGAGATATTTCTATTCGCTATTTCTATGTTAAAGCTATTTCGGCTTACGCCATCGTCAGAAGTTTTAGTCGTTTGAAAAGAATGAAAGACGAAGAAGAAGAAAGTGTGTTTTTATTATTTAAAATATAATCCCTTTCCACTAAGAACTGTTAGTTTTCACCTTGGAACTGAAATCATTATAGCTTTGGTTCATTAGATAAGCTTTAAATTTACATCATAATTTGATAGAGTGCATGGTGTTTATCAAATTGAACTATTAGGAAGAATTAAAAAAGTATAGATTATGTCAACATAAAGCTAATTAATCACTTAACATTATTATTGTTGTGAATTTTAATTGGCATTTTCTTCTCCATTTACGGGACATTAAATGTGGAATACACATTATTGCTACCCAGTTTTAATCGATTTATTTTTTCTCAATAAAACATTATGATTACAATCTGGTTTTAAATAGATTCCATTCAAAGAAGGTACAGAAGGAGTGGTGTGGCTAGAGTAAGTCCAGTAGCTAGTGACTTATTTTTTTATGAGGGAAAATTAACGAAGACCATTCTGCTGTGAACATTATTTGAAATTATTGTTTACAGAAAAAATCTTATTTTCTTTCACCATTATCTTTTCTTTTAAAATATTCCTACAATAGCTGTCGTAGATATATTGGTTTCCTAAGCGTGCCCTACCTCTACGCAGTAAAATATTTTATTTTCAAGAAACGCGCACGTACTTTTTTTACAATTTTATGTGTTTCTCAATTGCCGAGCGACATATTGCGAGCATACCAAAGTAAGTTAGACGCGCCGCGCCCTTATTCGGCATCTACAAATAATAATGGAAAAATATCTTTGAACGATGAATACCGCAGTAAGCGTAGAGCTTCGTAGCAATAGCGTAGATGTGGGACATATGAAACTTTAAATAAGTAAATGTGCTTTTTCTCTTTTTAAAGTTCAACTCTGATAACAATGTCAAATTATTTTGCTCACTCATTTGGCGAAATTTGTGTTGAATTATAAAATAAACATTTTTTTTCACTCTAGCGAAATATAAACTTTGTTATAACAACTGAATATATTGTATGATATCGCTTAAGGTGCTTGATGGAACTTCAATATTAAATTTGAATTGTTGCAACTTTGTACGATTCCATATGTCTTGTCACAAACGACCCGGGTTTCGCCCTTCGGCATAGTCAGTTCTGTTGCATCCGTGCGATGGAATACCTGAAGATTTATTCAAATCAAATTTAACTGAATATATGTTTTGTTCTGAATTGTTTTTTATGATCGGTGTGAAATAATAAGGTGGGTACTACTCTATAAATACATATATATGAAAATATGTATACTCTTATATGACTACTGATTTCTTACTTTCCGATTTCTTAAAAGTATTATATCCATAAAATATTGGTAATAAAAGAAATCTTTAACGGCCTTTTTTGTTTTCAAATACGACGCTTACATACTCGTATCTCAGTACAGAAAATTTAATATATTTAACTTTTTATTGATTTCATGGCATGAATGTATGCAATGTCGTAATGCATTCATTTTGATTTTAATATTTTAAAGGAATGATGTCAGTATTAAGTATAAATGTTTTAATATTACTATGTTTGCTACTTTCAGTCCATTTCATTCAGTGATAATAAATATATGATAAAAATATTTAAATGAAAAATATTCCTTCCTTCTCACCCTTATTCTCTCCGTCAAAAAGAAATTAAGGGATTAACCAACAATCAAATCTCATATAAAACTAACGAAAAGATAAAATTCAAAAATGTTCTATTAAAAAACTACTTTATTAACATTAGAATTAATATGAGCACAAAACATTTATGCAAAAGATTAAAAAGTATTGGATTGTAGACGTAAGATATTAATAACGTATTATTCGTTACTGATTTTTTGAGTTCTACCATAGAAAAAACCATGGAAGTTACTAATAGATCATAACACCGCTTGGTAACAAACATATTTATTGGCTAAGACACTTTATTTTGGAAATAATAAAGAAAGAGTTAGAAAATTAAGTAATTCCAAATAGTCACATGTAAGTGTGGGTCTATGAATATAAGTGCTACTGATACCTTTTCAATTTAATATTTAAAAAAAAAACAGTAATGAAGTAACTTAAGTTGATTTTTAATTGTCTATACTGCTTGAATTTATGTAAGACATTTACAAAAAATATTTTCAAATCAATCACTTTGACGTAACTTATATTTGCATTTTCATTAACTATAACATAGATATGTTGCTCAAGTATTTTTTGATTAGAGAACTCAGTGTCTGGGAATCGCAAAATGTGCTGCATATATCAAGCGTATAAAAAGTCGTAAAAATAATAAATTCTTCAAGATGTTGCAAGAATGCATATTTGGCAAATTGTTGAAATTATTTTAGTTCTGTGCGAAAGAGTGTAAATAAGTAAAAAAGGTTTATTCTTTGTTGTGTTTGACCAGTGTGTTAAAGAGAAATTCTATTTTATGGTTTCGTTTAAGTTATACAAACTATGCAAGTTTTTTCGCATCTTTTTTTTCACCACCTCTTTGAATAACATATCAATTGAAAATATACTTTAAAAAAATTCCAACATTTTTTTTTTAATTCTTTTAAAATCATAAATGCCTGGTCCTAGAGACATGTGGTCAACGCTAGTTATAATTGGAATTTAATATTGATCGAATCATCGTTGATACATTTATCAGAAGAACACGTCTGAGAAAGAAGCATTAAGTGAAATAAATTCAGAAAATTATTATGCAATATTATAATATATTCATAAATTTTACTAAAATAAAAATAATATCGCTGCTTGAAAGAATTTCAAAATCGAATTTGAATCGTTAATTTTTTTGTCAAAATTTATTTATTTTATGTTCGAGTGCTGAAAACGGCTAAGCCTCGGTTTTTTGTGTCAAAACATAAGGGAATATACAAAGTTTAAGCGATTAAAATTTAACATTAAATTAGTTTTAAAATATAAGTCAATTTGAAGCTGTCTTTCAACAATGACTGACGATAAAAGTTATAGTAACTACCTGCATAGTTGCAAACGTGCGAGTGTATTAAATTATAAAGTAACCCATTAAATCCCGAACCACAGTATACACTCCCTCGAGAGATGCCAGTTACAGACCGCCAACCGCTATCCGAGTGACAGTTAGACATTTACTTAAGACATTTGATTGCCAATCCTTTTTACAGATTCAACGTATCCATTTTTGTTTACAGACAAGCAGTGATTTCTTTTCAACGAAAGACATTTTTAAATATAAAGTCAAAATAGAATCAACCAAAGTTTCTGTTTGTTTTTTATTGTATTTTAGCTCAAGTGATGGGCAGAATGCACTATTTATTTCGTAAAAATAAATTATTCATTTTATAAAAGTATTTTTTTGATCATATTTAGTAAAAATAATAAAACGATACTCTAGATTCTGTGCTATCTGAAAATACTTTTGAACTTTAAAAAGTATTATTTTTTTGAAAAAAGTATACCTACATTACTTTTCAATCAGATAAAAAAGTCCGTGTCACAATGGTCCACGTCATTAATTTCTGGTGTAAAATTACAGAATCGAGATTCAGGAAAAGCAACAATTCTCAATGATTTCTTTTAAAATAATATTCCAAGATATTGATATTTGTAATTTTTATGTTTACTTTTAAAAACCTTTCATAAAAAAAACCTTACAAAACAAGGGCTTACGCTTTTGCCTATCTAGTTTATATAATTGTCTATCCACACGAAGATGAAAACATATTTAAAATTTGCTTTATATATCAAAGTTATTTACATATATAATTTAAGCAGCAATCTGATACATAAAGCTTAATATACTCTTTGAAAATAGTTGGCATTGATTTATTCAACTATTTTTTTTAAGATGTATAAAAAAACGAATTGTTAATACTTGCTAAAAATACAAAGAAATCGTGATAAGCAACGTACATAAAAAAACAACCTTTTGACCACATTCATTCATTTACAGTAGAAGTCTTGTTAGGTGCTTATTTAGTGTTTTTTTATATTATTTTAACGATATCTGATCCCATGTAGGTTACGTTCAAGCGCTTATTGTATAACCATCTAATGTGGTAACACCCGGAAACCGCTTGGTAAAGCAAGACAAATGGGTTCGCCATTATTTGTCCGCGATATAAAACTTTAAGTTAGATTAATGCGGAAACTTCCGCACGTAGATAGAGGCAATAGCCGCAGGGCCAGGCTGCCGCACGGAACGGGGAAATATTCGAAAAGAATATTCTCGAGGTTCACGATTTTGTCAGAAAGGCTGTTCAATTTCATAACCATTATTTAGTTCAAAAAATAATTTTCTCTTTATCTTTTTAATAAAATAATCCGTTTTGTAACGCAATTTTCAATGCCTTTAGCATCCGTTACTGACCTCACATGCTAGAACTTCGATAAAAACAGCTTTTTTCAATCCATTCATACGTAAACCTATCGGTATTTATAATACAATATATAAAAATTCACTCATACAACATCACAAATACACATATTGTTTGTAAAGAGCAAAATAAATTCAGTTCGTCAAAGTTTTCATTTAAAGATTACTCTCTTTGTTTGCTAAGCTGTAATGTGCACTAAATCAAGCATATCTTTAACTTTTTTCAAGTTTACATAGCCCTTCCTTCTATTTTGATTTTTACTTTCCAGTTACAACCATTGCTAATTAAATTTATTTTATACATTATACAAATGATGATTAAACTAATTTTACAGTACCATTCATTACCAAATGTATAACAGCACATGCACACACAGTTTTTCATTTACTATATATATAGCTTATCACAGTCAAACTATAAAAGCATTTTTTTTTTTGAACTGAACTAAAACATCAATCTCAAAATAATAAAGAATGCTTCATAAATTATATTTGAAAGACACGAAGAAGTATTTGTTTAACATCTAGGTATATCTCAAGACAAGTACTTTTGTCTTCCTTAAAATAATATGACATGTGGTGTTGTCATAGCAACGCAAACGCTTTAATGATGTCGATTATCACTGGTGAATGGCGTAAAAAACTAAAATTGCTAATATTTTAAAAAACAATATGACAAACTTCAAAAGCTATAAAATCGCGCACTTTTCGGACAAACAAAACGGACTAAAAGATAAAAATAACCCAACACATAAAAATGAAAACACAAAAAATGGTCTAAGATAACAAACAAAACATCATTTAAAATGTGTGACGCTTCAAATACTATGAAATATCCATTCCAATTTTAATAAGTATAGAAAAATTTGTAATATCGAAACAAATATTTACTGTAAAAGACCTCAAACTTTTCAAAATATTCCCAAGAAATCATTTATTTTAAGTTCATCATTTCGAAATAGTTACAGCATTGCAGCTATCAAATAGAATCTACCCTCAGGAATAAGAAGGGGTGTAACAAAAGTGGCTGGTGTTAAGGGTTGTTTCCGAAGACTTTTGCGCGATTCTCATTGGGATTACGTCCTAAAACACATGGGATCCTCTCATCCCTTTTATATCATAATTCCATTTCCAGGTCACAGCTACAAGGTTAATAATGGTACAATTCTAAATTCTACGGCTAAACATATAATATAATATTTAATACATGTGTGTTTTCTTCGATGCTTTTTAAGGGGTGACAAAGCTTTATTTAAAAGTAAATTTCATTTATATTAATTGTAATAGTGTAAACAAGGATTGATTTATTCGCAATTTTCTTTGAAAAGCTCAAGCACTGATCTACAACAACAACACTTATTTGATAGGCTTAAGAAATGTTTATATAAACATCTAAAAGTCACCATTTATGAAAAATATCGCATTTTCATTTAATTATCATTTTTCTCAAAAAAAATAAGAGCATGACAGTATAAAACACCATTCAATAGCATTTAAAACTATAATTATTGTGTTAGATTATTTTTATCAGGCTCTATCAAATTTATTTCGTGTATTGGAAAAAAGTGAAAATCTGACGTTATTATCACTTTTAGGGGTTGCTAGGTTACTAAGAAAAATTAGTTTTAGGTTTACAAATTCACACGGTATGATCACGAACGGCAAAATCAAAAGCTGAAAGAAAAAGTCATAAAGCGAATTGAATATCAAATAAGTCAATTCATATTCACAAGGTATGCAACGGAATAGAAAAATTACATCAGAAAAGAATATAACGTCCATGCATTATTACTTGTCGATACTCAGCGTAAATTTATCTCGAGAATAAAACACGAGTATCTCCATTAAAATTAAATAAATTTGTTTGTCAATGTCGATTAAAAGACAACTAGAAATGATTAGACTTACCATTGCCAGTGTGCACCGTGTGAAAATCTAATGAATTGATATTTTTGTAAATCATATTTCTCTGCTGAGACCATGTTATAAATAATGAATAAACCTTTCTTATTTCATCTATTCTATACTATCTTTATGATTAGTTTTGCTCTACATTTAGTACGTTTATAAAAAAATCGTAAACAATCATTTTCGTAGACACATATTACAAATCAATTTGGTACGAATGAAATTCTGGTATAAAAACTGATAACTAACACATGTGGTGTAATACATCTACCCACCGGACCACAAATTGAGTTTTAAGGTGATGTATTTCCGATGGTAAATTGTGAAACAAAAACCGTGTTTCCAATATCAATCGACAAAGCTATATATTTTGAGATCATTTTTACTTTAAGTCGTTTCCGTAACGAATAAAAAAGAAATTGGAGGTGTTCGTTTTCGATTTTCAGTGAATCGTTGCATCAATAATACAGTTGCGTTCAAAAAATTCAAATCCATTTTATAAACTATTCATTCATTGTAAGACATCTTTTGCATGACAGAAGTTTTTTTTTAATTCTCCGTCACACATCAATAAACACAGTGGTTTCCAAATTAATTGATTGAAGTGGCACTAATTTAGAACAAAGCAACGCATTTTGTGACCGATTCGACCATTGCATCAAACGATCAGAAACGATTGCACTATCTATGAGTATTTTAACTGATGATAAATTTTTGGCGAGTGAAATATATTTACATTGTGTACTCACATTTTTTTTATCCCTTATCGATTAATAATAGGGGAAAAAAGTAAAAATCATTTAAATATATTGTAATATATCACTTAATACAAGTTGTTAGTCCCACTTCCACTCTTTATGTGTATGCACCTGCTGCTATATGGCCGCCATCGATAACACAATACTGATAAAAAAGAATCAATTATACCCCTCGTTTTCTTGGCCTGATATAGAGCTACTTGAAACAATCTTTAAACCACGCAATATTGCGTTTAAAAAATAGATTAAAAAAAAAAGAAAATTTGACTTGCTTAGCCTCTTAGTTTACGTGATATTAAATATCCTGTGTATCTGTTAACTGAAAATCTGCCATGACGAAAGAGTTTGATCTGCTCTACATTGAATCTGAATATGAATCGAGAATACTTCAAGGTTGGCCTTGGTTGATACAAAGTCAGTGAGGCCTAATGGGCCCTTGTGAGGACGGACCGCAGCAAACAGCTCTGCTCGTTCTGCAATCATCTTGGGGCAGTCCTACAGTACATGAATGGCGGCATGAAAATGTGATCGTAAGTGCTATACGCCTTTCCAATCAATTTAATCAGCCCAAATAGTATAGCGTTGAACTTAACATGGCCAAATAAATAAAATGTACGGAATTAAATCGCATATTTTTTTCTTCAAAAGCTTTGCAACGTAAAGAAAACTCATGGTACACACTAGTATATAATTGCTCTGTTTTTGACACGTCTTTTAATTAATAATAAAAATCCTTCTTTCAAAACTTACGACACCATTTATATTAGTATATTTCGAGCCATATTTTTAGAAGCAATGATTTTAAAAGATAAAAAATGCTTATTTCCAAGGCTTTATAAATAAATTGCCTCGAAGTGTAGACTATAAAATGCAATTTGAAATAAAAGTCTTTAAAAATATTTCCTATATAACATACGTAATGGATAGAATGTACCTATATAACCTCACTTAACCAAACGAATTTGATTAGAAAACACTGAAATATGTTGGATTTGCAAGATAATGTCATATCGTCTGACGCAATTAATCATAAAATCACAAATTCTGTAAAATTTTACGATGCGTTCGACATAATAAATAATTTTTTTAAGTTGTGTGGAATGTATGATGTTCATAAACTAGAGTTCAGTAGAAGTAAAAGTTATCAGAGATTTCAAACGTAAGTATTTAATTGCAAGTAAAATGATTTATTGACAGTAACAATTACATATATATTTTCAGATAAGAAGTTTTCATTTTGAATGCATCATTGAATGACGGAGCCTAACTGTTCTCTCTTTCTTTTTAAAAATTCTTTTATTTGAACAATGTTTACATTTACTTATTCAAAATCATCATTTGCAGATCTTTAAAATTTAAGCATAAAAAATATTGGATGGGTTGCGGTTATTAATTCTATATAAAAATATTCAGAAACAAATAACTAATATGCTATTATATAACTGAAAAATAGTTTTAATGCAGAAACAATAAAGCCACTCCTATTAAGCTTAATATTATGTAAGCTAGCTTATCTATTCATTTCAAATAAAAGGTTGCAAAGCGCGTCAATTTAGCAAAGTATTCAAATTTAAACATGATCACAAATGATTGCAATAAAGAAAGCTTATAATTTATGCAAATATTTTAGCGAACTTTCACTGTAAAACTAAAAAATCTACGGTCTCTAGCAAGTAGTAGAACAACATTTGTTTTTTACGTAAATAATAAATTTAAAAAAAAGGCGGTTGAGGGCTTTAAAAGCTTAAAGCCATCGTCAAAATTATTCGATTAAGTAACCGACTGTCCCGGGATAAAAAGTTTTTGTTGATATGGTAAATCTCTCAGTCAACGCTTTAGATCCGTCGATGAAGGCATTAAAATCCTTGATCTCTTAATTTTCCAGACACAATCCTAGCTGTCTATAAATATTACCTCCGAAAAATAAAAGACAGCCGGTCTTGTTACACTGATCGTATTTAGACACGATTATTGATAAGAATCAATATTTTTTAAATGATATTATTAAAAAAAAGTGTTTTATTTTAATAATATCTATTTTTCATCAGATTTGCGTATTGGATTGGCATTGGAAATATCGTTCCTCTAATTTGCGGAGAAATCACATTCCTGATACTCTCACTTAACTCTGATGAAGATAGATTCCTGCAAATAGCTGATATGCTACCGTGTCTTATAATGTGTGGATTTGGATGCATAAAAACGGCAAACCTTTTGCTCCGTAAAAAGAAAGTATGCGGTCTGGTCGAAGACCTGCAGAACCTCTGGCCGAAAGCTGCCATACCACAAGTAAAACAAATTATCGAAGAAAATATGGAATACTCACAAAAATTCTTCCGGTTTTACATGAATTTCACTGTGGGGCTTGGCATGACTTATAACTTTTTACCAATATTTGCGATTATCTACAACAGTGTTTTAAATAAATACTTCGGTGGAGAAAAATATTTCGATGATTACATATCTATGCCTTACGTTGTTTGGTATCCTTATGATTGGAGACCTGTTTTATTTTTTATACCCACATATATATCACAGTTCTATGGAGGTAAATATGTAAATATATGTTAAAATTAGAAATAAATTGCTAGAACTAAAAATCATAGTTGTTCGTTCTATAGAATTCTATCGTTTGGTGAACAGTTTGTATGCTTTATGTCATCGACATAGTAAACATGTTAAAAAAATGTTCGATATATTTTTTGTCATTTCTTGAGAAATTCAACTGCCATATTTCACCTGTTAGCTTACGAATCCAAAACCAAAACAAAGTAATAAGGTTTCGCACATTACTCAAAAAAATAAGTAGTCTCTTAAAAATACTTCACAAAATTGGATCAACATATTGTGTTATAAAGATTTGAGAACATTGATGCCTTACTTTGTTATTTCGTGTTGTATGTTGCATCATTTATATTTTACGCAGTCTCGAGTTTGCAACTGAGTACCTGTTTTTTTTTTTATTGTGAAATCAATGTTCAATGATTAATTCAATTTTAAGTCGATGCTAATTTCAATGTGATGTAGTAGAATATTAATTCTTTCATAATTACCATTGCTATTAACGGTATTTTAAATTTAAAAAAAAAAAAATTGTAATATTTTCATATTATATATGGTCAGGAGCGGTCCCGCTCGTCGTGAGCACAATTGACCGATAGGACACAAATTACAATTTACTTTATTATTATTTTGGCTTAATGTACAATAACACTCTTTATTAAGGAATACCGCATAGAAAATAAATGGAAATTAATTCATTTGTGAGAAAAAATAGTAGTGATGTTATTAGGTGTTTTTTTTTTTTAATTTAAATAATGACTCTACATATAATTATTTGTAGCACTTTTACGTGATAAAATATATGTTATTTGTTTTTTAAATCATAGTAAATGACATGCTCTTATTCTAGGTATTTTCATAACAGCGTGTGTATGCTCTACTGATTGCTTCTTTTGCCTTCTTGTCGCACACGTCTGTATGCATTTTCAACTTCTTAATAGAGAAATTGTGAATCTAAACAACGCGCATGATGACCAAACAGAAATACAGGCGGCAAGCACAATAAATGTGGACCTTAAAAGGATCGTCGAATACCACAACCTCTTATTTGAGTGAGAAATATAAATATTTACTTGATTCATATGTATTGTATATTTCACACCCAAATGTAAAGATATTTTATTTTACATTTTCTTATGATTTTCGTTACTAAAAGCTCATTATATTGTGTATTACTGATATCTTAATTTATCTAATATTCAAATTTGAATCGGTCGAGATATGCACACTTCTAAATGGTGTGTTATTCACGACCCGGTTTTCACCTTTCGATCTTCAACTGAATTGACTAGCGATCATCACAGTAAAAAAACAGTTTGTACCCCTTCAGTAACGAGAAAGTATGAAAATTAAAGCTCATTAGTTTAAAACTAAATGTTGATTTGAGATAATTTTAATAACTACTGATTCGGTTATTATGATATTCAAATTTCGAAAGTTTTAAGCAAAATGACGTAATGACTTTGAAGTGACAGCTTTCAACAATAATCATATAAATATTATTTTTTCAGCATTGTTAAATGATTTGTCTTACCTTATGTCAATGATAAATGTCAATGGAGAATTAAAGAGGTGTGTTCGTTCATTCAGTATTAGCAAAGAGTTCAATTGGACCTTGTTTATTTCATTTAAAATAATTTATGATCCTTTCTTTATGATGCTTTTTTCTAATAATATAAAGGACTATTTTATCAATCAAACTTGATTGTTATTGTTATGTATATATATTTTCAGTTTAAGTGCCAGAATTGAAGAACTTTTCTCCGTGACACTGTTTTTCAACTTTGCATCCAGTTCACTACTCATATGCATGCAAATATTCTCAATAACTGTAAGATCATTAATTATATATTTTCACTCATAAACTAAGGTGGAATGAAATGAAAACAATTTTCCATACAGTAATAATCCATCGCTCGTAACTGAGATATTAGTTATTACTTATATTAGACATTTTAACACGGGGTACATTCAATTATAAATACATTAAAAAGTATTTTGTAAATGTATTTTCATTTCAGATAGCGCCTCCTGCGTTGGCTTTTAAATATGCAATGTTTTTTGTGTCTTCAGTGTCTCAAATTTTATTGATGTGTTTCTATGGGGATAAGCTTGTAGAAGAGGTATTTATTTATCTTATCAAATTATTCGAAACACATTTTATTTCATAAAACGTCACTAGTTTTCATATCCTTTTTTATATTTTTAACCTTTACCAACATTTCAACCATGTCCCGTTAATTTGTGCTCTTTTTAATGTATTATTCAAAATCTACTTAATGAAAGCATTTCAAGTTTTTCAAAGATCTTTCATCTCGTATATATTGTTATTTGTTGCACTTTTTCCGTCTTTGACGACATAAATTATTCGCTGCAGACCTGAGTAACGCCATTTCATGTAGACACCAAATGCATTTATTTACATATACCTCTAACACCTGTATTTATTTACAATACCTACAAACACATACAAGCATAAACTTTTGAAGAAAACTAAGAAACGTAGCAGCGATTCAAAATAAGGAAGAAACTAAGCGCTTAAAGTAATTCATTTAACTCTCTTCCATACAAAAATATTAAAAGATTGTCTTGTGTGTTCTTAAATGAATAATTATTGTACATTTTTTTGTTTGCTTCTCAATGAAACAATTATTATATCATATTATATCACAAACATCACACTATAATTGCTATGTGAGATCAGTAGACAATTTAGAATAGCATAAACAATACGTCAATCGAATTTTGTTACATTGAAAAAATTTATGTTTTTTAATGTTTTAGAGTGAAAAAGTTGGTAACGCAGCCTTTGACAGTAACTGGACTGCTGGAAACTCCTCACTGCGCCACGGAGTCTTAATGCTGATGACGAGAGCTCGTAAGCCTGCCATAATTTCCTGCATGGGTTTTACAACTGCTTCTTTGTCCACATTTTCATCGGTATATAATTTAAACGTATAATATATTAAATTATGTTGAAATTATTTACCAAATAGATAAAAACAATCATTGCTCTCTGTGAATAATTCATTGATAACAATATATAGTAAGCTCTTTACGCGTTGTAATCGATTCTTGTGTCAACTGAATTGATTTATTTATATGATTTTACATATCTTTTAAGAAATGTCAAACTTATGCAATCGTTTTATTGATTGAATTGGCATTCACTTGGTAGAACTCCATAATAACACGGTAAAAAGATAGCAATGTATTTTAGAAAAATATAGTTGATAGCTATTTCGGCTCACGCCATCATGAGAAGTATGATTAAACGTACATTTACTCATCTATATATAGCTGTGTAGAAAAGGTACACAATACATGTTCTCTCCTGTTTTAACGACCTACCTTGTTTCTTGCTAGCAATAAAACTAAAGATATTCTCAAATTGTAAATGAAGCTAAAAAGGCGGCTATATCGATAAGTTCACATATTGCACGGAAATGGCTCACTAAGGAATCAAAACAGCCCCCTGTAGTGGATTTAACAATGGCGACCGACATGTATTAGTTTGTTCGTTAAGAATTCTTTGTGATAGTTGATATCTATTGATTTCCAGCTGTTCTAAAACCGTCACCATGTTATACAATCGTGTATACAATACCGGTCACGCAATCCTGGTCTTGAATATATTTACTGATAAAATTAGATTTTTGTATAAAACTCTACGCTTTAATGTTTTTAGTTTAGTGAATTGTTATTGTTTATTTTCAGATAATGAGTGCTTCATGGTCATACTTCACTTTACTTCATAACGTGTACCAGAGAGCTGTTGATGTTTAAATTTATTCATATATTCAGAATACAATAAACTGGTAGAACTTAAATCCACAAATCAAAATATAATATATACCGAACAAACACTACACATAAAAAAATTTGATGAGATTTATCCATAGAATTTACCACTTGCACTATTTAAATATTATACAATAAAGGAAAAAATGAAACGCTTGCACTTTATATTTGCAGACATTATCTTCTATATATGAAGCATATGACCATCGCAAAATGGCTTTAAATTATAATATTAATCGCATTGATTTCTTCTGTCATATCCCAGCAGCCTCTTCAATACAACTTACGACTTGTTTCGTCCAGGTTACATAAAACCCTAAAATATAACTGGTCTAATGCGAAAATTAGGCGAAAAAGGCTGCGACTTACTGGAGGTAACCACTGTACATAACTCAGACAGTTTCAACCTTTCTCAAAATTTTATAGCGTAACAAGGTGATATCCGGTCCATTTCTGAATCTTTGTGTCACTTACGAAGTTTTATCACACTTTTACACAATAATAAGCGAAAATATGTTTTCGGTTTTTATTATAGACTTTTCTTCACGCGTCATAATTTATAACCTTAAGGCAGAAAGCAAGCTGACAAATTAAATTCACTGATACCGACTGCCGTTCTTAATTTAAGAACATTTGAAAGTGTCGACCACTTGAAATATAATAGAATCAAAACAAATGGTATGAATTATTCATTTCACGATTTTCACCTGTGAATTTGGTTTTCTATACCATTTACTGACTCTTTGCATCACTTACCTTCAGCGATGTTTCAAAGAAACTATTCAAAAACTGTAAAATAATGCAATAAAAAAATCTTCTTGACTAAATTGTTTTAAATTTTTTGTATTATTTTTCACACAAACTCCTACTAATTATTTCCACAAGTAAGCCATAACTAAATAAAAACTTGATTGTACTATTATACTATATACATTATAAAATGTCTTTTATTTTTAATTAAGTGAAGTGAAAAGAAACAGTTAGCCATCATCAACAAAGTTTTACTATAACTTATGATATCGACTGAAGGTGCTTGATGGAATTTCAATGTCAAATTAAAATTTTTACAACTCTGTACGACTCCACATGTTTTGTCACTGACGACCCGGGTTTCACCTTTCGACTTCTTCATGCATTCTGATGTATCCGCGTGATGTAATGCCTGAAGATGCCGAAAGGCGAAACCCGGGTCGTCAATAACAAAACATTTGGAATCGTACAAAGTTGCAACAATTCAAGGTTCCACATGTTTTGTCACTAACGACCCGGGTTTCACCTTTCGACTTCTTCATGCATTCTGATGTATCCGCGTGATGTAATGCCTGAAGATGCCGAAAGGCGAAACCCGGGTCGTTAATAACAAAACATGTGGAATCGTACAAAGATGCAACAATTCAAGGTTTTACTAAATTAATATACGTTAAATGAAAATTTCTCGATTCAACGCTTGAATTATTGGTTATAGGTCCGACACCTACATGATCAGGTCAACAGAGGCTGTTATTTTTTTTAAATCAGCGTTAGTATAGTATACTAAATATATTAAATTGATATTAACATATTATGAATTTTGAAAAACTCATTGTTTCTTAAGTATTTTAAAGTGATAAGCTCTCAAGAAACCACATTGGAAGATAATCTTCTACACAAGTCTTATTTAATTGACAGTGATTACACGAACACAGGGTAACACATAAGCGATATGCATATTCACATGTGACATGATGTGATAAAACTCTTTTGACTGTCCTCTATTATCTTATATGGCGATGCGTTAATTGAAAGCTCCAGAAGCTTTCGAGAAAGCTCGTCCAGTCAGCGCGTAGTTATAGGCGCCTCCTAACGACATGCCGTTACAGACGTCCGCCGTTATAACTGCCTGCTATGACAATTAACGCGCCGAACCGGCCGATGAAAGGGCCCGAGGAAACGGTGACCATCCGGTGTATGTAATGACGACATTTATTATGGTTCAAAGTGAATTAAATAGTAAAATTCACCATTTAAATAATTCTAACCAAAAGAAGAGAAAAATAAATGACATCTAAATCTTTTAAAAAAAGAGGTTGTTTAAGATAACTATCATATCAAACGTTTATATTAGTGGTCAAAACAAGAATAATTAACTTATTCGCTAATTTATAGTTAGGCTTAATGTTTAGCGCTTAAATTACAACTAAATATAATTGTGCAATGTATTATAATATGATTTCTATTAGATATTATATACAAACGCAAACTATAAATATATTTAATTGTAGCAAAATTCTCATAGGCACACATTCGTGGATGGATTTTTCAATTGAGTTGGCATATTTATAAATTATTGATCACAATGTATAATTTAACAATTATAGAACATAAATTAATCTTATTTATGAAAAAAAACAAAAAATCACTTACAGTAGGATTCTACACATCAGCATATATGGGCATTCAAGTGCACTTAATTCATCTCAAATAAAACTTAATCAATCTTTATTATGTAATGTGTGTATGACAAGTAAACATTGAAAATGAAGTCAACATGCTGCACATATTTCAATACGGAAGTAGTCTCATAACACTAATCAAAGCAACAAATTAAAACGGCTTGGTCAACCTAGAAAACGCTTTCATCCGTTTAACACTCGATCTATCTTTGCGCCGTTTCGCAGTCCACGCCCCCTATAAAGTCATCCACCAAAATGAATGACCTTACTGTCTGGCGATAAAAGCTGCTAAAATTGCCCAAATGTACTGCTAATACAAGGTGTTTGTCTCGCTAACACAAACTTTCGTAAGGTATAAATAACCCGATATGAACTGGTGGGCCGTTTTTATAACTCCATTTCGTATTAAATCTATTACGGCTATCTGTCAAACGATTTCCTGCTTTGATCAATCGCCACCTTAGTGAAACGATTTGGAAGGATTTATTATTTTTATATAGGGTAAATTATGGAATCATGAATCGCTGATCATTCCTAAATTTATCTTCACCTTAAAGGCTCATTTTGCTGACCTGAAAAAAAAATTTCCTATTAAGCCTCTTTCTATTTTACGCTTATTTTCTTCTATCTGTACTTCTTAAGTTATAAAACCTGCGAAGCTATTTTTTTATCGTGGTTACTGACTTAACTTTACACTTCATTTCAACATGGTTAAAGAAATAATGTATCAACCGACCGATATTTTTCATTTAGAATTGACATTCATACCATTATAAGTGATACATGTCTTGTATAATTCTTAGCTCGTTTTATGTTAATAATTTATTCACATGAGATTTGTTCTATCTTCCCTTAAAATCACATAAAGATAAAATATTCATTCGATGTAAGAAATCACTCACAATCAATAAGTACTGGGTATTTCAAAATTGTTTTTATAATATTTTTTTTTTCATTTCTATATGTTTTAAAAAAAATGAATGGTTAAATCAAGAGACGTTTAGTTGGATGTATTATATAATATAATCCTTATCAAGTCACTGATACTAGAATACTTAAGGAGTACATTTTTAAGCCACTTAGTACTAATGCTGTGATGTGTTTTGTGAGTGTGCAAACTAAAAATGCTACAAACTTTTAAAATAACAAGTACATTTTATCATTGGTATGAGATTGGCGTTTTATGGCTAGTCAGTTTACACAAAGATAGTCATAAAAGATCTTAAAATTTTGTATCAAGTATATTAAAAAAAAAAAAAAGTTTTCAAAGAAAATACGATTATAATTTTATTGGCTATTTATGTTACTTCTCTCAACGAATTTAAAAATGGATAATTGGTAACAGTTCTCAAAGGTTCTCATTGTTGTACCTACCACAATCCGATATGGCTTCACATCATTATTACATGTTGTATTTCGCAGCGTAAAAACGTTATGTTGGCTTCAAATTTATGCCAGGCATGTTCAAACAAAATAGCTCAAAACTTTGTTGCATGTACTCAAGTGTGCATACTTGAGAGCGTAAACTGAATTTTAATGTAATGTTTGTATTGGCAAACAAAAACCTAATTTGAAACTATTAACGCCATCTAACTGTTTGGAAATAATAAAAATCATAGCAAAAAACTTTTATTTAATCATTTTGATAACAAAAAACTGAACAATAAGTTGCTTTCGAAACATACATTTTGCTGTTAATTTTATGGGAATTGATAATTTATATCTTCGAAACATATAAATGGCGTCTTCAAAGTAAAGTTTTCAATCACTTCTGCGTAGATTTCTTTGAAAAAAAAAATCTAAAAGAGAAAATTAATAAAAATGAATGATTTGGAAGAAGAAAATGATAGAGCCGAAACCAACAAAATAGATGACATTAAACATGCTCATTTCAATTTTAACGATGCGTTTGAGGCAATTAATATGTATTTCAATTGCTGTGGCATATGTGATTTATATAAACAAAAGTTCACCAGAAGCAAAAGATATCAGGCATTTCAAAGGTTTGCATTTATTAAAAAATATTCCTCTCAAATGGATAATTTAGAATAGTATATTTTTAATCTTACGTGAAGAGACATTAAATGATAAAATAGTGTGTATAAAAATGTATTGAATTTTTTTTAATCAAACCGAATACAAAATATTCTCTTGAATTTCTAAAAATAATCACTAGATTGTGAAATCAAATTGTCTGAATTATTATAACTATAGTTATCTTAAACAACTTGCATGAATTAAATTGTTTACCATTAAAGAAATGTATGTTTAATATGTGAAAATAATAACACGGTGAAAAATAGCAATGTTTTTTAAGTCTACAAAATTTGTAAAATATATAGTCAATGTTTATTGTGTATGACACATATACAATAAAAATTGAATCTGACACCAAAATTCTTGCTATCAGTTAGCAATGTCAAAAATCTCATTACAGCTTAAACAAAGTTTCATCACGTAAATATGCTCATAATACAGAATTGCGAATGATTAATAGAGTCTGATAAGATTGTGTAGCTATTAAACTAAAAATTATTATATGTCTTTCTTGTATAGTACAATATTTCATTATTTTTCAACGCTTTTAGCTTCTGCATCCTGTGAAAATAAGGAAATGAGTAATTTGACCGTTATATCAAATAGGTAGTGCACCACTGATGAAGGGCAACTATTTTTAACACATAGTCCGATTGAATAAATTCTACACGTTTTTCATATTGTTTGCATGTTATCATTGAGATAGAATCACTTGACATACTATCAAAGTTAATAATTAAATGTGTAAATATTCACGATTTTCTTAGCTACATTTGAGTTAATGTGCAGTCTGTTAGATTGAAAACGTTACTCACTGACTACATTATTAATCGTTACAAAAAAAAAAAACAAATTTATATTCGTTTAGAAGAACAAGACATTTTGTTTTACTTCTTATCTTTTTGTTTTGTTTTCTCATGCTTTTAAACGTTAGCGTTTAATTGATTTTAGATTCCTCTATATTATCGGTATGGCAAACATAATCCCACTGATAGGTGGGGAAATAACGTATCTAGTGCTCTCATTCCTTACCGACGAAGACAACATCTTGGAGACAGCTGATATGCTTCCATGCCTGATATTGAGTATCTTAGGCTGTGCAAAAACCATGAATCTACTTGTTCACAGATACGAAGTGTGGACACTTGTTGAAGACCTAGAGAAAATATGGCCGAAATCTGAAAATATCAAAGTGAAAAAAATCGTTCAAGAAAGTATGACCTTTACCAAAAATTGTTGCTCTTTTTATATGCATCTAACCGTAGGACTTGCGATGACCTATCACCTTTTGCCACTAACAAAAATGGCATACAATATAATATTGAATCGTTATTTCAATGGAAACAATAAGTATAATGATTATGTGACTATGCCTTACATTATTTGGTACCCATTCGATTGGAAACCCATTATGATGTATATACCCACATATGTGTCGCAGTTTTTTGGAGGTAACTAATATTTATCGTTATTCTGAAAAAAAGAATATAAAAATTGTTATAAATCCAAAATATATATATTATTTAGGGAATCAAATCGAAATCTTATTAAGTTTTTTTTTTTATTTACTTTCAGGGCTTTTTATTACAAGTTCTGTAAGCTCTACAGATTGCTTTTTTTGTCTCTTGATCGCACATGTTTGTATGCATTTTCAACTTCTTCATGTAGAAATTGAAGACTTAAACATTGCTATAACTGACCGAACAAAAGCAGATGCAGACAATGGCATTGATGAGGACCTGAAACGCATTGTTGAATACCACAATGCTTTATACGGGTTAAGACTAATTATTGTAAATCGAAAATAGAGAAATATTTGCTATTGTTTTATTAGTATAAAATAAGCTTAAAAAATATTTTACTTAAAAAACCTTTACATTCTATTTACCGAAGAAAAATATTCAATTTTAAAAATGCATCATGTTTTCTAGGAACTAATATTTTAAAATTTATATTGTACATTTGATGACTGAAATATTAATCTATTTGTTTTACTTGAACATTTTTTTAAATTTCGTTTTATGTGTTGTGTAAATCATTTTACTACAGTTACAATCAGGGTACGAATAAGCGATAAATTATATTAATATTTGTGTAACTGATCGTCAAGCAGTATAGTGAGTAAGCTAAAGATTTAAACTAAATCTTAATAAAAAAAAAACATCTCATCTGTCATTTATATTATATCTGAATAAATAGTTATTTATTTTATTTCAGATTCTCCGACAGAATTGAACGACTGTTTTCTTCTACTCTTTTTTTCACCTTTGCTTCAAGTTCTTTACTTTTATGCTTAGAAATATTCTGTATAACGGTAAATTTGCTTTGAATCGAATATCTATTTATAGGTTTTTAAATAATTTCCTTTCATTGGTTCCTTACTATTTTTAACCCGTGAACCTCTTACTTGAAAGATTTTTCGCTGAGAGGAAAATTGTATAATTAACATAAATATTTGTACTGAATGTATTTTTTTAATGAAAACAGTTAAAGTTTACAGTTAACATTAGATTTTGTAAGGTAAAAATCAAAACATGATAAAATTCTAACATTACGTAAATAAATGAAAGGAATAAATTTTAAATTAAAAGAATTTACAAATAAGACCATTAGAATATTTCATTTATAAACTATCTTACTTAATTTAACGTACATTGAATGATTAAATGTTAAATTTTGCCTCAGTTCTTAATGCGTTGGTTTTTTATACCTGTTTATTATTTCCGTCATGTTTATAATGTGTATTACATCAGTAAATAAATAATGCTCGCGATGAGCGAAACTGGACCTGCTCATAAACATATTGTAAAAATAGCACTAGGAATGTGGTTCAACTAATGAGTGACAGTTCTCACATTAAAAATGACAAATTATGATTTTGCGCTCAATTAACTAACACAATCTTTCAAAATCAAGCGCGGGTAAATTTTTAAGCGTTATAATATCCGAGATACTCAAATAAATGTGATTTCATATTTCCCTCTGTCAAAATAATTTATTCTTTTGAATACATAGTGTAATTTGGAGTGAAGGTAATTTTTCCTCTGTGGTATGCGAACAGTTAGGTAAAGAAACTATGCTCTCAGCGAAGAGAAATGATGGAAAAACTTTATTCAGTGAACAAGAGTTCAGCATAAGTAATCAATTTAAAAACATTGTAGAAAAATTGCCCTCTTGAAATAATGCTAATGAAATATTAATAATTAAAATATTCAATTTAATTCTATAGACAAGCAAGTAAAAACTGCTGAGATCGACGGCCGAAATCATAAATGATTTTTTCTTCACTTTTTAGATCGCTCCTCGAACCCTGGCATTCAAGTATGCCATGTTTTTTGGATCTTCCGTGGCTCAAATTTTATTGATGTCTTTCTATGGGGACAAACTAGTTGAAGAGGTAATTAATTACAAACATTTAAAATACAATAAGGACCAAGGTATTTTTTCATACTTACTCATTTCATCCGTACATATGTTTGCTAGGATTTCTAGATCTTTGCCATAAAATTTGCCTTTTTGATTACATAAAAAATTCTTGAAAGGCTTGAATTACCATATGTTATGATTACATACTATAGTTGGATAGAATCAACATAAATTGACAAGAGACAAAAAACTTATATGAAATTTTAAAATCAACTATTGGAAACTATATGGTGTGTGAAAATATCATCGTTAGTGAAGTTGTTTCGGATATATAGTTGGCTCCAAGCTTGAGGGTGTGGTTTTTTTCCTGCGTGATTTATTTTGTGTTTGATCAATGCAAAACATTTATTGTATGTAAATTTTACTGCATACGTGTGATAGAATGCATGAAGATGCCGTAAAGCAAAACTTGGGTCGTGAGAACAAAACATGTGGAAATATCGTTTAATTTTGTTGAAATTATTTATTAATTAAAAAATGTTTGTGGTATTCACTATTAGCTATATGCAATATTTTGTTAATTGTGTTAGCATTTACTTGGGGGAATTCCATTATGACGCGATAAAAAAATAGCAATGTATTTTAGTTCTACAAAATTTATAAGATATAGAGTTGATAGCTATTCCGGCATACGCCTTTCTGCTTAAGAAGGTGTAAGCCAAAATAGCTATCAACTACATATATATATATTTGTTTTCGCTAACCCGTTCGCTGACAACAACACACTTCCGTTGTTCTTGTTTGTTAAGTTTAACAAGTGCAAGGGAATGTAAAAAATCTATAGATTTTGATGAAACTCAAAGTTGTATTATGTTAGTTTTTTTAAAATACTCCTTTTAAAAAGTTTGACCTCTATTTATTGTTATTATTTAATATTTTAAGAGTGACAAAGTTGCTAACGCTGCGTATAATAGCAACTGGGCTGATGGGAACTCTTCGCTTCGCAATGGAATCCTCATGCTGATGTGTAGAGCTCGTAAGCCTGCCATAATTTCTGCTATGAGCTTTACGACTGCTTCTTTGGAAACTTTTTCGTCGGTAATAATATAACACTTTTAATAATTATATAACACTGTCAAAAACATTTATTCATTAAAGCAAAAAAATGATTAGCAATTATTATACATCTTCTCCTATTAACTAAATTGAAATATATACAGGTAACTTATGTACGAGCGTATATGAATATTTTGTTAATGTATTTCACTCAAATTCAAATTGTTGCATCTTTGCACGATTCCACATGTTTTGTCACTAACGACCAGGGTTTCACTTTTCTGCATCTTCAGACATTCTATCACACGGATGTAACAGAACTGACAATCAGTTCTGTCAGTTTCACTCAGTTCTGTTGCATCCGTGTGATAGAATGCCTGAAGATGCCGAAAGGCGAAACCCGTGTCGTTAGTGACAAAACATGTGGAGTCGTAAAAAGTTGTAGCAATTCAAATTTGATATTGAAACTCCATCAAGCCACCGTCAGCCGATATCATAAATTAGTTCACTCAGATTCAAATATTTCTTTTTCAAAAATATGTTTTAAGTTAAACTGTTGTATAAAAAAACAACTATTTTTGAAAGATTTTTTTACTTTAAAAATAGCACGCAATTTTGAGAGGGTGTATTTTAAGTAATGTCTTAACAAGAAGTCGAAATTCGTCTGCACCCCTTCAAATAACATATTAACCAATCTTTATTTTTGGACTATATTAAAGTCAGCGTAAGATTTGAATTCTTTTGAATTTTAATGTTTCTGAATCGTTTTATTCATACAATCTCATTTTTTTTTTGTATCAGTGTTACAAATTTTGACGTTTATATTAATATAAAAACATAATTATATCCCAAAAACAATTATTCACAATTTTCTGATAGGACCAAAGTGAAATTTTCTTGAATCATCCCGTAATCTGTCCATGGCTACGAATTTTAATAGAAAACGAGTTTTACCAATCATAGATTTTTATATATGTAATATTATATAAATATAGCATACATCCAGTTGTGTGGATTTGTTTATTTTATTTCATTAATTAAATCAGATTAAAGTCATGTGCGGAGATTATGATAGGTGTAGGTATACAATTTATCTTATAATATAAAAAAAATGATTTATTGTATTAAATTATATTTTTCAGATAATGAGCGCGTCCTGGTCTTACTTCACATTGCTACATAACGTGTACGAACGAGCGACCGAAATTTAAACTGAACTTACTGACAAATAGTATTTATTTTACTTCTGCAGTAAAAAATAAGATACATAATGGTGCATCTAGCCTATGGTCTGATAACTTTATATATTTTTGTTAATTGAATAAACATTCAGTAGCTTGCCTTCATTATAATATGTTCCGCGGTAGGCACCAAAATAGTTAATACACAAAATATTTCTAAGTCACTTTTTTCAGTATTATCAATTTTTACTTTTTTGTAAATCATATATTATTTACTGTGCTTTTGTTGCCAAATTTGTTCATAGAACATTAATTGTGTTGAAAGACTTTTTCTCTTTAAAAGTTCACGATATTTCAAAACAAGGTTAGATTGATTTTAACAAAATATTGGTAGATGCATCATGAATCATAATATAGTTTAATATATCTTTATTTGTATTGAAAATTCTATTCTAGTTTAATTTCGCAAACAATTTATCATATACTGTTTTCTCATTTAGTCTTTTCTTAACCGGTTAACTGCCGCTAGGTACATGTATAGCGGTACCCAGCACGCCGCGAATTTTACGACAAAAATAAAACCTTCTAAACATATCGTTATTGAAAGTGTTATTAAGTTTATTCATAAAGCTTACCAAATAAATGAAGAGCGCGACAGTCGTGCAGTCATTTATCCATAATCAATTCAATATATTTATACATTTTAAATAATTGATTTTCTTAAGTAAAAGCCCATTTAAAACGGCGCGTCTTAAGACGTAATTTTTGTATAAGCGGCGCTCCGTTCACAGAAAATTATGCGTCTCATGACGCTTTTGGCAGTTAACCGGTTAATAAGGGATTTCGAAAGACAAAGTAGGAAAAGCTTAACAGCGAGGATCGATATTTTATGACAACTTTATGTGTTAATTTAATTTAAAGTTATTAAATAATTCACTCGCAAAATATTATTGTAGCATTAATATTTCCTTTCATGCACATAAAATATTTTGTCGGCATCACAGTAAGTACACGTTTTCAAAACGCACCAAACTGGTCAATGTTTAAATAACTGGATAAATGTTTCTAATTTTGTTTTGCCGCCATTTTTCTAACCGTCAGCTTTTTGTATTATACATAATTATATCAAGGTAAACCTTTAGTAAAAATTCCACTTACAGTCATATAGCATCCTAAAATGGCCTAATTCTATAATAAATAACAATTCAGAACAATATGGATAAAGTGTTTTATTCAATATCATTAACCCTGAGTATAAATATAAAACCTATAAAATATACCTATAAAAATTTCATTGCGTTTTGACACGACATTGTTATGATCGGACAACATATTAAGCCAAAATTTTCTCAGTATGATCTATGGAGTGGCAAATCAGACAGTAAGTAACAGATGCAGTGATCGCCGAGTTAATCGTTTTTTGATGTTTTGATTAATTGATTTGATTGGAACATGCTTATTAGTAGAGCTTTATTGAAATATTTTTCTTCGTTATCTTATAAGCATGTCATTTATTTGTGTACATATTCCATAAAACTAAATACAATGGTTACAAAAAAATATCTGAATGTTACAGTTATGCCCCATGCAGAAAATTATCGACCGCTTTTCAGACCATGGTCAGTCACCCATATTTTTCTGCATACATTTTACAACTTAGGTTTATTTTTAATAACAAAGTGAATCAAAGTGTCTTATTTTTTAATATACTTCTTGAACTAGAGAGAACTTGAGAGTGTAGAGTTACAAAAATATGGATTCTAAAATTATACAATTTTGCGGATATCACGTGTGACAAAATAGCCACAATTTTCGATTTTAATATTTTTTATTTTGTATTATTGATAAGTAGCTTATAAGTAAGTACGAGTAAGTATTGCAGTTCCATTTAATTGTTTGAACTCTTCACAACGTTTTCGATTCTCACAAGACTTGCTTTTGCCAATAAACTAGCCATTGTGTATTTCGCAGTCAATAATTCACCGTTTCCTTTTTATGTTTTTTAGCAAACAAAAAATCTTCGACTTCGTATTTTACAATTTAAAAAAAATACTGTTTAAATTTATCTTTAGTGTGCAATACTACGTCAGAAGACGGATATATAACGTAAAAAAATGTTAACTTTGAAAATCTTCAGTTTTACATTCATATATTTATCGGATTCCTTTGGAACAGTTAATCTCACAATCCTGCATTCAGTGATGGGTGAATTTAGCATTACAAAAAATCTCGTCAGCTTAGTAGAGATTATTTTGCCTGAATTGGATTGTTACGCTCGCATACAGAAGGATCCCAATCGTTCAAGACAGTCAATGAACTCAAGTAGAGAAATGTGCCGGTTTGTCTCCTTTTTAATATGCACAGTTCTTGGGGAAATTACGATGAGTTGTTGGAAAATTTGCCGTATTTCATAATCGTATTAAAATTCGAATATTTTTTTATAACTTAAAATAGTATTTAATCACATATTGTTAGAGATTACTATTTAACAAGATAACTTGCAATGATCTGAAGAAACGATACAAGTATTTTGTCAGCACACACAAATATACCTTATACTATTTTTATAAGACTTTTTTTTTATTTAAATAATAAAACACAATATTTATAATAGTATAGCTAATTAGGTATTTATACAAAATTTTGTGTTAATTTTTATCAAGTATACTTGAATATGGTTTTATAACTAAAAACATAATTTAAATTTTATCATAAAAAATATATCTAATGATGGTAAACAGTGAACTATTAAAATTTATCGATTGAATTGGCATTCACTTATTAGACTCCATTATAACACGCTGAAAAAAATAGCAATGTATTTTAGTTCTACAAAATTATTTTTAACAAATATAGTTGATAGCTATTTCGGCTCACGCCATCGTCAGAACTATGCTTAAACTAACATTCGCTTATCTATATATAGCTGTGCAGAAAACGCACACAACACATCCTCTCTCCTGTTCCAACGGCCTAGCTTGTTACTTTGACACAATGAAACTAAATTTTCAAAAGAATCAATAGGTGTCTATGACAATAAGATTATATGTGGGACGGAAGTGGTCCTTCTGGAAGCAAATCAGGTACAAAGGGGTGGTCTGTTATTTAACCTTTCCAGGAGTACGTACTAGAACGTCGGCATGATTTTGTTGTAAAGGAGTATGGACGTACTTGTCGTTAATGGCAACAGTTATTGTGATAATATATTCAAGTTCTATGTGTCAATGTTTTGTGATCCTTAGATTATGTAACTGGTTTTATTACGATAAAACCCTAAAAACGTGAGTTGTATTTTTTTACAATGATTTGATTTTAAAAAAATATGTAAAAAAAGCTCACAGCACGGTGAAAATTAATCAGTTGCTCCTGGAAAGGTTAACTATATTTTTCCTTTGCTAAAAAAAAAAAAAAAAGATATTTTATTGCAGTCGTTACAGTCGTGATCATACATAATATCGATGAATGACGGACTTATGGGTAAGTCCAAAAAGACGATTGCTCAGAACAAACAAACATAAAAAGTAAAATTCTGAAATATTGTTTTCAGTAATAATGATTATACTCTCTTTAAAGTTAGCATTTTTAATATTCTTACTAGTGGCGCTCTGATATAAAACATAATCAATAAGTACGTGTATCCTTATACACACATTACATTTATTTCAGGCTTAAGTTATTCTAAAAGACGCAGATTTTTATATAACATTTGACGTGTACTGTTCGTCCCAGTAAAGCGTTCTTATATTTTGATTTTTTTTTGTTTTAGTTAACTCACCTAAAAATAACCCAAAATTCTGAATATCGTACATATTATAACCGAATATTTTTATTTTACTTGCAGAAAATTATGATTTTTGTAACGATACTTCTATTGACTTATTCCGGTCCAGATTAAATTTAGTTCAAAATAATATATTGTATTTAAGAATTAAATTACAAATCAATATCGAATGAAACGATAAATCTACATTTCGTAAATTTCACATAGCTAGCATAACGAATATCATGTCAATTAGATCGATCAATTCGGCCAGTTCTTTCCAAGCTGAGGGCAGCAAAAATAAACAAAAAAAAAACTTTTCACCATGTTTTTTGTTCAGTAGATGATGCACCATTTTTTCAGAGATTTATGGGCTTTCCTTAAAAAGATTTGTGATGCACTGTCTTAGATAACACTACTCGACAAATTTTCCAGGTAAGTATTGATCGAAGTTCTTATTTCTACGATCACGTAGGTTGATCTTCGAAAGGCTTCACATATTATATTTTTAAAGACTTTTTTAATATCCGATCGATAAAACATTACCGTATATTCAAACATTACATCATTTTGCGGTCTTTTGATCCGTTTAAAATTTATAAAGGGCGTGGCTGAACGACATGCAATTGCAGTACATAAATATTTTATTTTTACCGTCATTTGGTGTGAACAATGCATATAAAATGGCAAGTGACATCTACATATAATTCATGAATAATTTAATCGAATAAGAGCTCGAAATGGAATTTTTCACAAGCCGGAACGGTCGATAGCTAATTTTTATTGAATATAGTTTTAAGATTTTTCCTAAAAATATTAAGCTATATTAGTTTGCTTTTGTGAAACGGTGCGCTACTCTGCACAAGTTCCACGAAACTGTTCTCAATGCCACTTAATATAAGCTGAATAAAATGACATTAATTCTCTGACAAACAATAAATATAATAACACCCAAAGCTCCCATAAACAAAACTACCCCTTATATATATATATTATATTATCTAGTGGAAAACTATTCCTTAAGCGCATGAAGTGCACACTTAGAGCCTCCGAATCTTAGGGTTCTCAAAATTATCATATAATATATAGCCCCAAAAATTAAAAATGATTTTTTATTATCTTCAAGTTTTAATGATTTCTCTGTGAAGTTTGGCGTTGAATAGGTAAATTATTTATGTTTTAACAATAAATATGTTTATTGGAACACCTTCGTGATTAACACAGTTAAACTACACTTAAAGTTAGTTAGGTGGTAAAACAGAAGAGAAGATGTATTATGCGCCTTTTCTACACAGCTATATATTGATAGGTAAATGTACGGTTAAACATACTTCTGATGAAGGCTTTTGCCGAAATAGTTATCAACTACAATATATATCTTATACATTTTGTAGAACTAGAATACAATGCTATTTTATCATCGTGTATCATGATCCTCTACCAAGTAAATGCCAATTCAATCAATAAATATTTATTGATTTTTTTGAAAAGAATTGCCTGGGTAGCCATATTGGCTACTTTCAATTTATTGATTGAAATACATTGCTATTTTTTTCACCGTGCAATAAATATTTCTTCTTCTTTTCTGTGCGCTACCTTACAAAGTAAACACTGATCGCCAGAATTAATCTCCTTCGCTCCATTTTGTTCTTCGTCTTCCTAGGCATATGAAAACTAGCACCAAAAAGTTGTATGTCTTTGTCATACATCATCCGTTTAGTTAAGTTTTGTCTTTAACGCATATGAAAAAAGCTAAATATCATGTATTTTTAGTGAAATATATACAATATTAAAGAAACGTTGATTTTACAAATAAAATAATACCAATGGAAACTAATTTCATTGAAAACATTTTTATGAGCAAAAAATCTGTTCAAACAAAAATTGCGTATTATTTAACGCTCTTAATGCTATGCATATTATGATATTAACAAAAGCTCATATTCCTCATTCCTGATTAACAGCTCTTGTACCCGTAAGTTTTGTTCGATGAAACCGAACACCTTAATTAGATCTCATTAATAATTATAATTTTTAATAAGTAAATGTTTTTGTACTCGCTAACGAAAACGTTGTTTTAAAATGGAATTATTTATGAAACTTGATGCCATGTGAAAATATTTCTGTTTTCTATTGAATTTTATTTAAGCTCAATAAATTATTTACTGTAAAATATCACATACTTCCATGAAGTGATTTAGACATTAGTGTATTTGTATCTGTTAGGTAAACTCATTATTCATTAAACGGATAATAATGTAAAATTGTACTTTGAGGTGAAATGATATTACTTTCTGAAAACACACACCAAAGTACATACTAAATAAATCATATTTTATTGACCCTTTAATTGCTGGTATGTATTGACATGGCGGTACCCGTAGAACCTCTTTAAAAATCAGGAACTCGTTAATATATTTTTTTGTCATAATTCTTGGTATAATGTTACGTCTTTATATTGCACTATAATTCTAAGAGATGTCATCGTGTATTTAAAATATAAGATTATTTAAAACGTTAAATTTATTATACAAGTTGAAATAATGCGCGTATATGCGCTCATTTTCTTTAGCCGACCTGTCGTGAACTAGATTAAATGGCATAGGACAATTTAGCCCGTAATAATTATTTACGATATCGATTGAGGGTGTGTGATAGAATTTCAATATCAAATTTAAATTGTTGAACCTATGTACATTTCCACACGTTTTGTCATTCACTGTCCGGGATTCACTTTTCTGCGTTTTCAAACATTCTGTCACATGTGTTTAATAGAATACTTGAAAATGAAACGAACACTGAAAGATGTATTCCAAAGTATGACTGAGTAATATTTAATATGCCACAAAGTAAAAACACGAATGAGAAGAGGTCACTTGTATTAAAAAAACTGTGGCCCGACACAATTTTTTAATCATATCATATTTCATTATTTTATTTATGTATATATCTTACATAACATTTAAAAATATGTTATACCCAACGAAGAATGAGAGAAGGTGTTTATTACAACTTGTTTCCAAGTTATCACTTTCTTTTTCACAATATCGTCTAATAAAAATGGAATTAAATCTTTTAAAACGTAGAGATAAAAACCACACTATTTGAGAGCCCCTAATAGGAGGTTAGGTTATTCAATTACATTTTACCAATTTGTCAATATCACCAACTCAAATATTTTTTTAATTTTTATATTAAGTCCTTGATCTATATTAAGTTAACATTTTTCTCAGTGTATATATTTAAAAAAAATAACATATTTACGAAAAAAAATATTTGACTTTGAAAATGTTGCGTTTTGTAGAAAATTTGTTATTGCATAGTACGCTATAGGAGGATTGACTGCAATTCAAAGTCCAAATAAAATTTATCAATATCAGCCCAAATTTTACCTTTTCCAGCTGTAAAGTTATGAGGTGTTCTTCAAAATAACGTGTACCTTCCTCGATATCTTATTTTTCTACGCTAAATACTTTTTCTTACAGTGATTGAGCATTCATAATTATCTATGTGGGCTTAATTAAAAATCGCTTTGCTTCATTCATTATCAGGCCAACATCATTTTCTTCCGACAATCATATCAAATAGATAAAATATCTTCGAGTGGTGGTCTCCAAATGTATCTGCAGCATAACCTGTCATAGTCAATGTATCTTCACAAACGTTGCATCAGAAAGCTGTGTGGAACATTCTTTCACAGCTAAAATACCTTAATCCTTGTATCCGACTCAAATATCCATTCTCGAAGTTAAATCTAAGATTGTTTAAATCTTATCAGCTGCCATGTACACTAAATATTGTATATCTTAGTTTTAATATTAAATAAATGGTTCATTTATCCCTTTTCTTTTGTGACGAGTATGTCGGATTATTTGCATGAAGTCGAAAAAACTGTTGAACAATGCTCTACAAATTCCTGCGGAGACATCGAGTCAAATCAATCACAAAATTTATTGACGGCAGCTGATGATGATTATTTTTTTGATTACAGAGACATTGCATGGATTCGTTAATTAATATTTCGTGTTATGAACTTCGCAGTCAAAATTCAATCAAATATTTACAACCCTTATTCGATACATTTTCAATCAGGCCGAATAATTAAGCCGTGAAATCAATATTTTAATAAAAATTCTTGAAATAACGAAACGAAAATTTCTGTATAAATATACGACCCTTTTCTGCCTTATCTCACAATCTATTGAAAGCCATTAATGAGTAAAAAGTGGTGTTTAATTTGACAGTCATTTTAGTCAAATTACAAATAATCGATTATCAATATTTTACGTAAAACAATTACAGTTTTTTTTTTAATTATTAAAATGGTTTCATTCGATGAAATGTTTATTGTAATAAATAAAACGCTGGGTTTAGTTGGATTGAGTGGAATATACTTAAAAAAGAGTCCATACTCTGCTAGATTTAATGCAGCACAATACATATTTTACATAGTCGGATTAATTCACATGTTACCTCTAATGTCAGGAGAAGTAGTTTATGTAATTAAAATGATGATTGACGAAAGTGGATCAGATGAAAAGTTTTTGACAATAACAGAACTGATGCCTTGTTTTATAGTCAGTTTCTTCAGCTGTATAAAATCTTTCACTATGGTATGGAAAAGGAAGATAATCCGAGATCTTGTGGAAAATTTCAGGATTATGTGGCCTGATGGGATGGACCCCGAAATCAACAAGATCATCTCTCAATCGATGGTTCCTACCAAACAGTTTTGTTGGGTTTACACTGTCGTCACTAATGTGCTGTCTTTGGTTTATAACGTGTTCCCTCTCATAGTTATGTTATTTACGTATCTAAAACACGGGAAAACGACAATGCTTTTGCCGTACTATATATCGTACCCTTTTGACTGGGCGAAATCTCCAGGAATATATGCCATTACTTATATTTCACAATTTTACGCTGGTAAGTTTTCCAGTTACTGGAGTAATACAATAACTTTTATTTTCACATATGCTCTTCTTTATTGTGTACAATATTTTAAAGGAATTTTCACCACCACTGCTGTATCCAGTGTGGACTGTTTCTTCTGCTTGATGGTTGCCCACCTCTGTATGCATTTTCAACTACTATGTCGAGATATTGGAAAAATTCCTAATACCAAGAGTAAAGGAACTAAACTTGAAAATCTAATCATTCATAATCGACTGAAAATGGCTGTTATTTATCACAACAAACTCATAAGGTATTTGAATAAAGTATCGAATTCATCCCATTTTTTTAAAATAAAGTCACAAAATCTAACACTAACCTTATACCAATGCTTCCCAATTCGGAGGCCACAGCTACCAGAAGGGGACCGCATTTTTTTAAAAATTTTAACTCGTTTTTTGTTGTGAACTTTTTTTTCAGATTTAAGGAGCGGTACTATGAAAAAGTTTGGGAAGTACTATCTTTTATCATAAAACTTTAAGTAAGACCGGAAAACTTGTTATAAAAAATATCCTATTAAAAAAATTAACATCTTTATACAGTTATAGTAAAATACACTACGATATTTACATAGTTTAATTATTCCTGTTAGAAGTTGTGTTTTATTACATTTAAAGATTTTTTTAATAAGTTTAGTACTTATATCCACAATATATTAATTCACGCGATGAGCGAAACCGACCTAATCAAAAAATACTGTGGAAAAAAGTACCAAAAAATGTGTTTTTATTATTTAAAATATCATGTCTTTCCATCAAGAAGTGACAGTTAACACCTTTAAAGTGACCTAAAGATATTTTTAAAAGATATGGAAATCAATACGTACAGTATCTTTTGAGGATTTTTTTTATGTACAGAACAAAAATTAAACTGCAAAATGGCAACCAAATTTTTTAACTATGCTATCTAAATATATCACTTTATACGATTTTATTTCTTAAGCTTCTCACTCAACATAACAAAAATCCTAATAATCTTTTTAAAATGCCGAACTTATCCGTTTTGATAACATTTTCACGGTTATTTCATTCAGGATTAACTGTAACAATATATAAATTTACAAAAATTCGTCTTCCTAAAATGACACAATAGATATTTATTTATTCAAATATATTCAAATCTTTCCCCATTGCTGAGTACCCTATTTATAAAATATGAATTGCAAATTTTAAAAGTGGTCCACTTCGCTGTTTTACACAAAACAGAAATCCGTTAATGCTTAATGGTCTATATTTTATATCGATAATTTTATTTCAGCTACTTACGGCCGGCCCTTATAATTTTTTTTTATTTTTTATCTGCCCATAAACAGATTTTTTTAATGTTTATGAAAAATTTTTATTCACTCAATTGGCCCAAAAAGCCGCAATAAATATTCAACACCTGTATTTTATTTACTAGTTCTCCTTTTTATTCGTTATAAAAACGTACAGATAAATAATGTGTGTTTGATAAACTAAAATTTTAATTTTAATACGAAAAGTAGGATACACTGTTTTATATAATTAAAGAAATCTTGTAACCGAATACGTCTTATAAAACAGCAGCACTAAACGCTTTTAAATGATTGCCATGAGTATCTCAAGAGCAATAACACAAAGCTTGGTTACTACATGAAAACGATAACATTACAAAATATTAAATTTACTCACTCTCTGGGATGTTCAAGATTATACAAGTCCATTTAAAGATGTCCACATACAAATGTGTCAACAGGATTTGGTCAGCATTTCATATTTAAATTTACAATCTAGTATTACCATGAATTTGTTGGCCAGAGTGCACTTTGAAGTAAAGCTATTATGAATATATAACATAGTCGTTGGTTTAATAAATTGAAATAAACTCAAACCAAACCCTCTGGTGGTTGTCTAAAAATACAATAATTCTACAAGTTTTATGAAAAAAATTTCAATTTTAGGTTGAATTTTTAAACACAATCTCACAATAAAATGGTATTGCATTATGAATACATCAATTGATCTAAAGTAGAAATTTTAAAAAATTATACCTATGTTGTAGCTTTACCGTACAGTTTCATTAACATGCTGATTTCTTCTCCATAGATATTAGAAATTTCTGCACTACTATTAAAGATTAATCAACACTCTTGACTTGCTTGCAGAGTTCATTAATTTTAATGCCAGCAAAAATATAAGTTTGAAAATTTTTAAGTTTAAATTGAAGTTTGAGTTTCAAGTCGTGTAAGTCTGTGATATTTGAATTTCCTCACAGTCTGCTGACTTTTAAAATTCTTCTATCCACACTCTATCCATAAAAAGTAAGTTTGAGTGACCAAGTGACAAAAATTTCTTATAGGACTTTCTTATAGAAATGGCATTTTCAATGAATAACAATCAATTTCCCCTCTCTCTTACTTTTTAATTTCTATGTTATATTATTAATTTTTTTGAGAAACATTTGTATATACATATTCTATTTCCAGATTATGCCGACAGGTGGAAGCTATATTTAGTTTATTATTACTTCTTAGTCTTGTGTCAAGCTCACTAATGATATGCATGTTAACATTTTCAATAACGGTAAATAAAAAAAACTTTTTTATTACTCTACTAAATATTACATGATTTTTTTTTATTTCTTTCAGTTAACATAATATTAAAAAAATCAATGATTGCATAAAGATCTGTATATTACATGGAAATGTTGTTTAAGAATTTTATTTCTGATAAATAAATTTTAATTAGTCAATATCTTCTGTAATATAATAAAATGGTCAATTAGCAGCGGCAACTCATCTGTGAACATTATGAAGCTTCAGTATTAACAAGATCTCAACCGAATATTGATATTTACTGACCATTTTCTAAGTTAGTTTAACGAAATAATCATATTTTGAAATGAATTGAAAAAGGGTCCATCATTTTCTAATCCATAATTTTCAATTTTATTATTTAGGTGTCACCACCGGCTCGCATAGTTAAATATTTACTCTTCTTATCATCGTCTATGACACAAATTCTTATGACATCCTGGTATGGAAACAAATTGATAGAAGAGGTAAAAAGTACATTTCAAATTTGTTTTATATAAGTATGAACATCACATATCTCTTAAGAAAAAGAGGTATACTGAGTAATTGACGCAAATAAATAAATTTATTTATTTTAATTGATATAAAATATAATGTTATTTATAAAATATTCTTTTTAAACCTCAAAGAAATATGATTTTCTTGGTAAAATATAGCTTTTTTGCTTAATTTAAGTAATTGTCAATGCTTTCATTGAGTATTTATCTATTAGAGTTCAAAGGTGTAGATCTTTGCTGATTACTCTCTAAGACCTGTCTTATACTATATAAGTGCGAGGAGATTAATCTTAAACATTAAAAATAGTAGTCTGGTCCAGCTCTTCTATGTTTACCTCATTATAAAAAGATATTTAGTGACTGAGTAGTATTCAACTCTCATAGAATAAATTCAGCTTTTTATCCTCAATTGGTGGTCCACATGCTCTACATTGAACACGGTTAAAAGAACATAAAGCTCACAAAATCACCATTTACAGGCAACAAAAAATTTCAAATTTGAATTGTTACAATTTTGTATTGTTGATTGTTCATCCATGTGATAGAATGCCTGAAGATGCCGAAAGGCGAAACCCGCATCGTTAGTTACAAAACATGTGGAATCGTACGAAGTTGTAACAATTCAAATTTGAAATTGAAATTCCATCAAGCACCTTCAGTCGATATCATAAATTAAAAAATTTCAATCAAAAAGGATACTCAATTACTAAAATTTATTATTATCGTGGATGTTTCCATATCTCTCTTCTCTTTTTCACTGTATATTTTCATTATTACCGAAAACACAGCCTCTCAAGAATTCATTACAATACTGTGTTTAAGAGTAATCAAGTAGCATCAGCCGCTTATAACAGTGACTGGGCAGGAGCTGAATGTGATGAAGAATCGCGAAGAACTCTTTGCCGAGGAGTTCTCATGTTGCAGACTCGAGCATCTAGACAGCTTGCCATTTCGGCTATGGGATTTTCTAATATATCTCTATCAACATTCTCTTCTGTAAGTAATTTTTGAAATTCTTTCAAATAAAATTCAATTTTAATTATTATATAAACTGTAGGAATGTATTCACTTTATCCTTTTTTTAAAGAAGTCAAGTATAGTCCCACTTTAAGAATAAAGGGACAACATTAAGACCAAGTACACATAATTCTATTCTACTAGAGAAGTTTATTTGGCTTCCAAATATTGGTCTGGCAAAAAAATCTTCCTCATACTTATTGCATGACACACATTTGATGAAATGTCATATGCTAGAAATGGCGTCACAGATAATGTGAATTATAAAGAATATGGTAGGAGTCAATTACTTTATACATGATGATGTAAAATCAACAAAAATAAAAACATTTAAGGGGTTCTACGATTGTTTTTACATGAGGTGTATGTGGAACTATGAAATAATCACTTACCACATAAACTTCTATCTAATCCTATTATAATATTTCTTTCATTTTCAGATACTAAGTGCTGCATGGTCTTATTTTACTTTACTTAGGACAGTATACCTAAAGACTGATAAAAATTAAGTCATCATGGAAAATAAGAAATAGATTATGAATCCATTTGAAGGAATAATATATTATCAGATATACCGAGGAAAATCTTTAATGATAAACAATTACCCATTGTTCTAATTGTAATTTTAAAAGTTTTTGAAATATATTTACAAGGATTATTTATTAAACTAACTTAAGATTTCCAGTGTTGTTAAGATTTACCAGAAAGAAATTATTTATTCGTCTGCCATTTTATATTTTACATAAATATGACAGGTGAGACAAGTGTAATGACAGATTCTCAGAAAGGTCGAAAGCTTCAGATACATCAGTAACCCCATTCTCGAATCCGGTAAAACAAAGAAAGAGTTCACTACCTACTTAGAAATAGCTGGACCAACATTTGACTCAATGCAGACCATTTGCGACTCGTAGCTGCTTACTGTTAAAATCAAATTCGATTTCCTTGGCGTGTACATTATATCAGCACTGCTGTAACACATGAAGACAAAAAACCAAGTGAATTGTTCTGATTTTGATCAGAACCCATCAGAACTCTATCTTATGACAGCAGTCATTTGAGAAACATTAGACCTGTCTAGGACACATGCTGTGGATCCTCTGAATAGTCCCAATTCTGTTTATCATTTAATCCAACTGCCATCGGTGTCTTGACTTATGCCAGAATCTTATTGTTAGGATGTATTTGAAAAAACTGAATAATGATAGCATGTCTTACGAGGAAACAAAGCAATTGCCGGGTGATACACGCTTCACATAAGATGCAGATATGGGTCAAGAACACATTTCTTAAAATAAAACCTTTTCGCCACTCATAAAACCTTAGCATCTAAATAAGCTGTTTTCTTGAATAATTAAACAAGCAAACAGTGTTTCGGTGTTTTTTTTTTTCCACAAAATATTTTATTATTTTTGTATTAGTTTGTTTGCATAAACTGTCTCCATTTTAAATTATTTTTTAAGATACAAGAAAAAAATTTGAAAGAATGTGAATAGGGTAGTCAATATTTCTGTAAAACTTATTAGTAAATAATTCATTTTAAAATAATTTATTATTGATATAAGCATTTAGAACCACAAATAAACAATTTTTAAAAAAATCTGCTGTCATATATAAAAACAATCTGCTCTCTCTGCGACAAATCCTTGACAGATAAGTACATTGAAATACCAAATTATATAATAAATAGGAACTAATATGATATTTTCTGAAAAAATAAATTCTTTTCTTTATTTTGAGTAGTAATAAAATTCTAACAAGACATTTTTGTTTTCTTTTTCGTTCTTGGTTTTCTCCTTTTCATTGAGACTGTTGACATTTCAGATTGTGTACACTTCCTTAGACATTTAAATTGACCTGTAGGTCTATCTCGACACACTTGCCTTGTGACATACGAACTACCATTTTCTTTCTTTTCTTTTTTGATTTTAGATTCACTAGTATTAGCTACATTGGGCGTAATGTCAATTTTTGAATTAAATTTCTTTGTTGGTTTAGATTTCCTAGCTCGCTTGATTTTTGATAACAACCGTGAAGGCTTTGGTTTTGCTTTAAATATGTTTTTCTTCACAAAACTTTTCTTTACTTTCTTAACCCTCCTTACTTTCTTTCTAGTGATAACATTTTTTCTTGTTTTTGTACTAGTTTTAGGTTTACAAATGCAAAATAATTTTACTGCCATATCAATCACAATTAATTTTAATTAAAAGTATCAGAAATTTTAATTTGACTTGTAAAATTTTTAAATTTTGTTTTTATTATTAATTCTATTTTTGATATTTTTCGAAATTGCTAGTAATTTCCACATAATAGTAATTCTTGGTTTTTTTAATGTATTTATTATATTTTCCTTCAATTCTATGTTTAATGTGACTTGTGGATTTTTACTTGTGAAGAGTAGTAATGGTTCACAATAATAAGATTTTGGTGCGAAAAATCAACACAATTTAAGTTTATAGCCTGTTAACAGTTGTATATAAATATAATGGTAAGTATGTGAGACATAGGTGGGTCGTTAGCTTTAGATGGGCAAATACAAGTTAGTCAGTAGATATTCAAAAGTTTTCTATAAAACTATAAAAAAGCTTCCAGCTAGCTCACATTGTAATGCGCACACCATTTTCTATGGGCCACATACAGTCAAAAAAGGCATTTCTTTCGGCTGAAAATAACAAGTATTTTATCACTTAATTTTTCATTGAATATGTAAAAATTCTATATTTAATATGTAAATAAATTGTGCATTATCAAAGAAATATCGTCTGAATTGTTACTAATAGAAAATGAAGAATTTTTACAACTATCTTCCCAAAAAACAGTTTTTGAGAAGACATTTGTAAAAATTGTAAAGTACAGCTAAGAAGATTGCACTCAGTGCAAGTTTTTTTGGAAGCATCCACATTTGCGAGCAAGCCTTTTTTATTCAAATTAAAACAAAACAAGTCCTCATACAGAACCCACTTGAACAATAACCTTAGTACAGCACTAAGGATAGCAACCACAAACATTAAGACCAACATGAATTGCTTGCTGCCAGCATGCAGTATCCAAAACCTCACTATATTTGTTATATAAGTTTTATTATAAAAATATACAAGTAATGCAAAGTGAAAAATGATTGAAGTAGCTACTAGCTGAAAATTATATAACTATAAATTTAAAAATATTTAAATGTTTATCTCATCTAATGTAGTATATTTATACTTTACCCTCTGCCCTCATAAAAAATAGAAAGAAGATAAACTAATCAGATGTTAACCATTTTTATAAATATACAAAACATTAATTAAGTTTTACCATAACTACAAGAGCTCGAGTTATTTTACATTCTAAATCAAATAAGAGAAATTATCGAATTATTGGTTATTTTTTAACAAAAAATTGAAAGTGCTTTTTAAAACAAAAAAAAAAATATTTATCTTTTCACTGCTTATTTTTTGCAAATCTAATTAAGAATTGTTTCCATAAATTAATATGATATTTTATCTCACAGTACTAGAGATGAAATAAATTTTGAAAACAAAGCGATTTGACTCAATTTTTTTGGTTTTGCCTGTACAAATTATTGTATCGAGTAATGCAATCGTTTGACCTCAACACAAAATAAACAATACTATAGCAACACAGGAATTGGCGAAATGTCAGATTTTCTTATAACAGTGTAAAAATCAATTTTTTTGACGTTTAATGTGAGGCAGTAATTTGCCATCCATTTCATGATTTTGTGAGAAAGATTTTTATGTAAACATAGAGAAATGACAGCAAAGACTTAATCTTGGGTGTAAGCTACTCGAGAGAGTAGATATTCTTATAATTTCAGTAATAATATGGTGTACCAGGTTTGTGTTCGTTGAAATGTGACGCCGACATTGAAGGTGATGTCATGTTTTCAAACAACACACATTCTACTATTCTAACTGCGACTTCGATAATATTTCCGTGAAGTCCCCTTTCTGTGCTTTGTTAAGAAGATAAATTTTGGTTTTTATTCACTATAAAACACTGGGAGGCGAATTCCGATATTGTAATTATACAAAAACAACTTAAGATGGATGGATCGAGCTCTGGTGATTCCCCTGTGGAATCGAACCATGATATAGTCGATCAACACACGGACATGGGTCTACGGCGTCGCAAAATGATAGCGAACGTCGCAAAAGACACGATTGATAGTGGTTGGTATTTTATTTCCTATCAATAATAGCATTACAATTGTTTACTGTAAGAGCAGTATAAATTTGCTAGTGTTATATTATAAATTTGCTGGTTCATCGTGTCATTTAAATATAGTATTCTCTTGGTTAAATCATGGCAAATTAATAGGTATAATATATATATATATAGATCATGGGTGGTCAATCTTTTTACTACTAAGGGGGATTTGAAGTGGTTGACGGCGGTCTATTTATACTAAAATTAGTCATTTAAAGTAAAAAATAAGTTTTGATTGAAAATAAATAAAAATAGTAAGTACTATTATCAAGTTATCATTGTCATTTGTTTATACCATATTATGTTCGTTGAAGTCGTCATTGATGGCAATTATTGATGACTACTCAAATATAAATAAAAATAATGCAAAAGATTGAGGTTATGTATAATATTACATGGCTGCCACTAGGCACGCAATGGAGCTTTCGTGTTTACATTTCAAGCAATCTTTTATAGGGGGTAGACAAAACTATAATGAAGTAATTGATATGTTAAGGAAAATAAATGGACACACAAAAATTGTTCTGTAAATTATGAAACAGTAAACATTAATTCTTGTTTCGAAACATCAGATAGGCTGGTGACCAGACATGGCAACGGTCAATCCTTTGGCCACTCCTGGTATAGAGCATATAGTATATATACATAGGGAAAACTATTAGGATAATATAATCATAGATAAATATTATTCTTCTTAGAACCCATTTTAACAAAAATTATAATTAGACATAATATATCTAAACTTAGGAAGTTCTGACTGAATTCTGCACATTTAACTGAAACATGATTGAAATAAAAAATCACTGTCCTTACACGCACAGTGAAAACTCATAGATTTCAATTATAATTTTTACTAGATTTTACATGTATTCAATAATCTGTGATCTTGTCTATTGTTGTTCCTTCAGATATCCAAAACAAAATTGAATTTATATTATGCGACAACAACTACACATAAAATATATTTACTCAATGATTTTTACAGCTGGCCGTTTATTGAGAAGGAAACTTCCCATTGGCGGACATTTACTTACTCCACGCCGTCTGTGGCTGCAATCAGTTGCTACAAGACAGTGTGATGTTGTAATTACTTTTCCTAAAGGTAACAAATGTTTATTTTGCATGCATTAAATTATGAGTTAATTTAAACTGAAAAGAAATATGTAATATATATATTTGTCAACAAATAAATAATCACAACTTAACATTACTCTTGTTAGTCATTAGTGGCACTGAAAAAGTACTACTTTTAATAGCATGTTTCAAACAATTTGCTTTTAGGTGCATCTGATTCTACTCTGCTTTGGCTTTTAAGAAAACTGCGATCAACAACACCTCGCTTGACTGTATGCGTGCGTCATCATCCATCGACGCAATCTACTGCTTTCTACCTCACAGCTAACTTCCAAGTGTAAGTTTGTAGTAACCTCTACTTTGCCACTATCTCTAGCCATAATTTGTAATATCAAACTCTTAAATATTGCAATGCATTCATTTTCTTAGGTCAAATAAGAGGAGCTGGATTCTGGATGGAGTTTAATGACAATTATACGTATTTAAAATTGATTAGGGATAGTTTTTGCTAGTGTCCGTGTTTCATGATTAGGAATTGTCATTGTGAACAGTTCAAGTATTTATTCTTATAACCTTAACCATTTGGACGTCAATGCTGTGGAGGTACACAAATACTTCTACAAAAACATTTATGAATGTTTACAGATTTTTAAAATAATTTTTTATCAATGATCTATAGAATGTTATTGAGAGTCCATTTATTATTGGAAAACCACTCAATTGATGCTAATTTAAGTGATTAAAACATGGGCATGCTAAACTATTGTTTCTTAAGAAATTTTAGAAATGAACAGAGCTCAATCAAATTCAATATTTATTGTCAACAATCAGCCTAGCCTTCCTTATTCTCCCTTGCTATATCCCTTACATGAGATTAGTTCAATGATTGGACAATCATAAAAAATTATGTCTTATATTACATTATCCGATATTTAACCCCCCTTAAAATAAGTTTCAAATTAACTGATCACATTTTATGGTAGTTGATTACTGTTTATTGTATCAAAAACGCATTGACTATATGTATTGCCAGTAAATTGATCATATACAAAATTGAATGTCATTATGATCAAATCAATAGTTACTAATGTTGTTTCAAGATATAAATTTGACGTTTAGCTCTAGTTTTTTTCTTTTCTGTGTTATTCCACTTGTTAGTAAGCGATGCAAACTATGTCTTTACAATATGTCGATTCTATTGAATCTGTTCAGAACTTAAGTTCTGTTGCATCCATGTTATAAAATGCCCAAAGATACCAATGGGCGAAAACTGGGTGATAAAACATTTGGAATTGTACAAAGTTTCAACAATTAAAATTTGCTATTGAAATTCTATCAAGCAGCTTCACTCGATATCATAAATTACAACTTAATTTTACTAACTGAAATTCTACACAATCATCAAAGATTTTGTTAGTCAAAATATCACAATACTAATTGCAGTCTGATGCGAGCCGCCGAAGAAATCCACATGCCTAAAATACTCAGAGCAGAGTTTGGTGGAGGATTAAAGGAGTTCACACTTAGAGATCTGCATTGTTTCCATAAGGTAATTTATTCTTATAGGTATATTTTTTATACCCACTGACATATATATTTCATATTGTTTAAACCCGCCAAGCCTGTGCGATGTGCACATGGATAAAAAAAGCTCACTGATTCCATTGAAATGAAATAGGCTGTACAACGTCAAGATCAAAGTTTTACATAGAATTTTAATAGTATTTTTTTTATCCCTATTAATATAAAATTATGTAATTTGACAGATTCTAATCTCATAAAGATATTTATGTACATGTAAGCTATATTTGTGACTTAAGTAATATTGAATAGTTTCGATTTGTTTGGAGCTTTTGTTGTCTGGTCTGAGTAATAATTTGAAATAAAAAACATATAACATCTTGTGTTATAAAATCTAGCAAAAAATTGCTTTCAAAACAAAAAATGTTGGCCTATTTTTTGTTTTAATGTTTCATATCAAACTCATTTTGTTGATCAAATAATTTAGGACAAAATGTTCGAGTGACTTATATATTAATTGAATAAAAATTTGTTTTCAAATATATGATCCGATTGAACTATTGATTATCTTTTATAATACATTCCAGAGCGACTCTCCTGAAGATTTCCTCACATCATTGGAGAGACAGGAACTTGTCCTTCATTTATTGGAGGCAGTTCGAGCCTCTCCGGGAGAACCAGCTCCACCACCTCTCAGATTGAGACCAGGACAGAGTGTTGGTTAGTACTATGAATTCTTAAAATGACTCAATATTTCTGTTATCTCAGTATTGAACTTTTTAGTGATAAGCGTAACAAACACAAACTATGTTGTGCAAATTCACAAGATATAGTATTTTGCTAAATTATTTATTGAATTTATATTTGCTGTTGTAATTGAGCTGGCTTCATACTATTTTACTGCTTTATGAATAATTTTTTTTATTGTTTCTCTGCAGTACCTGTATGCGTAAGTGCTGGCCTAATAGAACGAGTATTTCCACTTCATGAAACTGAAAAGCTTCATGAACTCCGAGAGAAATGGGTACGAGCAGTGTGCTCTCCTCAACCATTAGGTATTTATGAATACTCAGCATACTCATGCATCTCTGTATTAATTATGTTGTAATTTGGTGAAATTTTGAAGTTAGTATTTACAATAATATATGTGTATACAATTGAAGTATTGATAGTTGCAATTAACCATGCTCTCATGTCAGATGAAACAAAGTATTTTTCTTATCATTTTATCATTTAAAAAATGATTATGATTGGCTCTTCTGAAACTCGAAGAATGTCTATTGGATCTTAAAATAATTTAATATTAGTATTTTTTTTTCAAACACAAATTTTTAAAATTTCTCAAAGCATAAGCTACTGAATATTTACACTTTACGGTCTGCACATTTTCACTAAATAACAACACAAAAATATTTTTTTCCTATTTTGATCTTAGACCTCGTGTATATTCCTTATCCATCTATCGATAGATTTTGAAAGTGTACGTTAAAATTCATATTAATTTTTAGTAGTATAGCTGCGCATATCCACAGACACCAAATTGGCGTTGCTGGATCGTAATGTTTGTCTCGAAAATGACGCCAATGTGGCGTCCGAAGACTGTAAAGTGTTAAAATAATACAAATATTACTATTGGAAACTATCCACTCATTTGTAAAAAATTGTCTATAGGGGACATGGGCTTATGAATATACTACTCATCAGTTTAATATTTCTACTGATTTAGCTCTGATGATTTTTCTATATATTTTCAGAGGAGATCCGCACTTATTTTGGTGTAAAAGTGGCCATGTATTTTGCCTGGTTGGGACACTATACATGTGCATTGACCCTGCCTGCCTTCCTAGGATTCTTCTTTTGGGTAAGTATTCATTGATATTATAAAATGTGGTCTCTCTATTTTGTTTTTCCCATCTTCTTTTCATTGGACATGGCATACATATCATCCAAGAAGTGTTAACTTGTTTGTTGCATTTGCCACTTCACAAAATAGTTGAAGAACCCTATCTTCTTTGATTTATTGATGCATTTTACCGTTACATTAATTTGCTCCTAAATTATTCAGCAGGGAATAGGTTAAAGATTTATTTTTATCTCTTGTATGAAGGCCCTTATTCTGGTGCTGTAAAATAAATGTAACAATAATTATTAACTTTGTATCTTTTCAGGTATTTATGAGCAGCGTTCGTGATAGCTGGCGCGATATGGCTTTTGTTCTCTTCTCGTTCTTCAATATTCTCTGGGCCTGTATTTATTTGCAGTCATGGAAAAGGTGAATTATAAATCGTACAATTTATATGTGACATGTATTTCTATTACAAAGAATTTTTCCTGAGGGTCTATACTTATTAACATATTCTCTGCTGAACCACATAAAGGATACTTCATCACCGATTATTTCAAATTTATTTTACTGGTGTTGGTATTGACAAAACCAATTTTGGAGATTATCAGGACTAATCGAGCTACATTTCAATACAAAAATTAACTGTTACATGTGAGTTTTGATACAGTTAACTCTTTTATATTTAATGTGTCAACTATCTACACACTGCAATCAACTATCTTAACATTTATGATGAAATAGTTGATAGGGATAAATATCAGGATCATGGTATAGGTTTTATGATTGTCTTATTCTCACGCCATATGGTATTGTGGAATATCTGACGAGCAATTTTGGGTTTTTTTATTTTTATAATCTAAAGAAATATTTAATTCAAAATATATTGCACTTTATTCTTCTTTTAAAAAATTTGAATGTTGATATTTAAATACAATTTTACATATCTCGAAAACAAATAAAAATTTATATCGTATAATTAATTTTCAGGTATTCTAATGAGTTGGCGTATAGATGGGGAACTTTAGACCAGCGCGATGATCTTCTTATAGAGCCAAGGCCATTATATCAGGTATAATTTTGAAATACACTTATACGCCAAAATATTTTTTCAACCCTTTAAATGCCATCAATTTGCATACATACACTTCTTCATTGATTCTTCAAACAGATTATAGAAATATTGCTCTGTTACTTTAATCTCTTCCTCGCTAACGCCCCAACGTATGGGACGGCAATGTGCAAGGCCTGTACGCGAGCGCCCCAGACGTTGGGACGTGAACATTCAAACGTCGGTAACGCAGGCAATCTTTTGCATATAGGACTGATTTTGGTTTTAAAATATCGCCCAATTTGTCCTGATACTACCACCTCCATAAACTTGTCAAAAGTATTAGCTTTAAATGCTTAAAATATCGGTTTTTCGAACCCTTCAAATTTATTCCGACCCCGCCAAAGTAACATATCAGTTTGACACTGCGTGCTAAACTCGCGTATAACTTCGCACTGAACTTTGCGCCAATCTCGCGGCATTGCAATGTGTCACTCATGACACGTGACAGTAATGGCGCTTGTTCATTTGAGTTTGATTGGTGCCTTCGTTACGTCACCTTAATGGCGATTTACGAGCTAGTTATTTGTTAGGGATATATTTGATAAGGCGATTGTGACAACATAGGACATTTCTTTGTGTTTTTTAATGTTGTGAAACATTCCTAATGCATCTAGCTTCCATAAAAGCCAACCCAATTATTTTTTATTGCTGTATTTGTAGCTCTATGTCGAAAGAGAACATTTTGAAACATAGCAATGCGGACAGATTTTGTTTGTATGAAAAACTGACGCGCCGATCGGGATAACCCTCTTTAAATTTTCTTCAAATAGCTTTGATGAAAAATGACTGATTTAAATAATGTTCTCGTTATCAGCATCAGCATTATTTAACTACACAAAAATTGGCAACAATTTTTTTAATTTGATAGAAGATTTTGTGTGATTTAAATAAAATATATTATTTTTTGCAGGGTGACATAGTAGTGAGCACAGTCACCGGTAGACCAGAACCAGTCTACCCCGGTTGGAGACGTAGACTGTGGAGACACCTGGTCAGCGTTCCCATTATTTGCCTTTGCTTAGTGGGTGTAGCGTTCACTTCGTACATCATGTTACTCATACAGGTATGAATATTATCCGTTTTAAAGCATACTATAACCTACACCATATCCGTAATAGCACCGATAAAAAACAATCTCACAGTAAAATAAACTTGTTCAATACAGATTCTGCGTATTCCCATATGAAATTTTAACACTCCAAATATATTCATAATAGTGGCAGAATAAGACTTCTTGAGTAGGCAGTGAAAAAATAATATTAGAAAATACTACACACAAAAGATCTCTTTATTTACAATCTCTGTTGGTTATGCAAAGAATAAATATGGAATTATGCAAGAAAACACGATACATAAATTGAAATTACAAAAACTATCCGTTAATAATAGAGAATGATTTATATTTGTTGGGATTTCGCATGGACACATGGGAGAGACGCAAACCGTTGTCTCACAGCTTTCTAAAAATTCCTTCTTAGTCTGTGGTTCAGTCGATGTCTCCATGACCCTTCGAGATCTCATATGCAAAATCCAACCAACAGACTAACAGATCTCCGACATTGGTGCTTTTTCATTCTAGTGGACACACAAAACACATGAGAGTGGGGGAATATTTCCAAAACTTTTGAGATGACATTTTCGGACTAATGAATTCACACAAATATTTTTGATTGTTTATTTTCATGTCCTGTTTTTGTTAGAAGTGACTTAAAGATGGTTTTAAGCAAATTGCAAAACAGGGGGTGTTCAGTTACAGTATTAGAAAAATACCACAGTTTTACCAATAAAAAATATTGTAACCATTATATAGCAGTCATTCATTAGTATTTTCTTCAATAATGGTTATTGATTTTACTGGCTAAACAGGTTCATTCTGAATGTTACCTATATATTTTTTTATTATTTTCAACCATATATTTATTGATATGAAGATTATTTTGATTTCAGGATTGGTGGGAGGATCATGTCAAATCCCGTGCCTTTGTTTCGTGGTTGTCGTGTGCACCCAGACTTATTCTAGCTGTCATGATAGCTGCTATGGACCACTGCTATTTCCGTATCGCCACATGGCTAAATGATAAAGGTATACCCAGTTCGTTGTATTGTCTGACTCACACATTCTTTCTGTTAACTCATTTGTCGTCATTTTTTTTGTTTTTATTTGGTTTTATTTTTCACCCTTATTGTAAATATGTTATCGACTTAAGGTGCCTGATGGAATTTCTATATCAAATTTAAATTGTTGAAATTATGTATGATTCCACATGTTTTGTCAATAACAACCCACATTTCGCCTTTCGGCATCTTCAGGCATTCTATCACACGGGTGCGACAGAACTTACAATCAATTCTGATCAGTTCTGTTGCATTGTTTTGTGCAAACAGTTTGAGTATTCATTTGTTTTCATTCAAATCTTTTTGTTTTTTTTGTTTACCATCAACTGATTTTTAAACATGCTTTTATGTTTTGTATTGTTTTTTTTATAGCATTTTTTTTTTTTATTTTCCATTAAACATTTTAATGCAACTAAAAATTCTGTATCTAAATTATAAAACAAGAAACCATGTTGAATAATTATTTACACCATTTATTGAATCATTTTTTACAGTTCATGACATTTTTTGATAACACCATAATATTGCTTCCTGACAAATTTTGTTCATTACAATTTTGCTTGTTAACACATTGGTAATATTGTATTGGTTAGCTTTTGTATTATAAATTATCTAATTCTATAGTGATAGATAAATTTTTACTAACTATATCATAATTATATGATAAATGTTCTATGTTAGGGTAAATGATTAGTATTTTATTATATATTAAAATTTGGAGCGTATTTTGGGAAATCAGGACAGGTATTTAAATGTGAATAGATGCCATAAATGTGTTGGTGTAATAATTTTTTTCTTTAAATATTTCAATGTGTTTTTGGTTGTAGATTTATTGGCAATATTAAACGTTTTTTTAGATGTATATTTGACAAGTATTAATTGAAACATAATATCGTTTTCTATTATATTTTATTGTATTATAAAAAATATTCTTTCATCAGAGAATTAGCAGCCGAAACTGAAAATTAAATGTAAATCATTCTTTTCCCTGCAGCCGATATTTTATCATTTTGTGACTTACATATTACACTGAAGTTCATCGATCTTTAACATAATTTAGAGCCTTTAAGTAAGCACTTACAGCCATGCGTGTATGCTGACATATTGTGTTATCTATAAATAAATATCAACATTCTCATGTTTTTAGATTATTGACCTTTTATTAGTGAGTTTTCAACAAAAAATAACTCACTTATCAAAGGGTTTATTCATTATTGCTACTTAGCTTCAGGACCTTCGAGTTACCAACCTACCGAATCCAACTTTACCGATTAGCCTATATTTTTTTTTTTTTGGTAAAGTCGTTTTAACACACTGACTGTGTTAACATCTCAACTGTTAAAACGATTTATTCCAGTGCGCTGATAGGTGATATTCAAAAATAAAAGAGTGTTGACGGTGTCGGAACTGTGCAAGTTAATTTTTGTTTTCAAAAATAGCCATTCTTTCTGAAAACATACATAACTCTGTTTAATATCAATACTACTGAATTAACTTGAAAATAATCAGTTTCATGATATCTCTTACATGGCAGAGAACAGGTTAAAAAGTAAATAGTAATATTGTTAGAATATGTTGAAATTTTTTAAATGATTAAGGAAGTATTTTTTTATTATACACATAGCTAAAAATTGCAACCATAACATAGGGGCATGCCTGCTGCAGGGAAAAGGCTAACGACAGGAATGTTTGGGGATATCTAAAATACATTGTATGGCAGTTTTATGACTTACTTTATTATATCTTCGTTGTGGCTATAGAAATTAGAGTTTATTTTCTCGTTTCATTGCTTTCAATTGATGATGTGGATTGGCTATGAAGAAAATTACCGTCTCGACACCAAATATGAGAATCACCTGATTGTTAAAGTCTCATTGGTTTGTATGACGATTTTGTAACTGTGGTTTGTTAGTAAAGCTTGCCTGTTTGCCGAGTGATATGAGTACTGTCATCAAGCAACATTTGACATGCACAGATTCATTTATTACACTCTCACCAAACATAACCTATTAACTAAAAAAACGTATTTGATGATTATCATTGTCGTTCTGGCAAAAGATTATCACATCGGAAGTACTAATTTTATGTTAATTGTCGCTGAATATTTGTGCATCGATCACATACTATTATATAATGCAATTAATCCATGAATTGACAGGATTTCAATTAAAAAATTGTTGTAAAGTGTTTTTAAAAGCATTTATTCTGCATTATATTTGTGTTTTCTCATAATGATTGTCGAATCAATATTTTTGCCAGAATGGTTACGATAATTACTACAATAAATACATCACTATTTTTACAATTTTTTTCGTACTCTTAATTTGAGACTTTAGACATCTCTGAAAGCTTACGTCTATGTAAGTAACTTCATGTCTATTTTCACTGCTGCCAAATGGTAATGCTATAAGTCTTGGTCTGATTCCAATCAGCAATCAAGGGCTTAAATTCCTGAATTGTCGCGTGCACATAGACTTAGATACAAAGGCATGAATTATCTTGAACCAACTGACAGCTCAAATACATTTTTAAAAAGGTTATTTTAGATATAATGATTTCTGTCAAATCTTATTATAATCCAAAAAAAAATGGCTTCCTCGTCTTTCTTTCTTTCTTGTATCGAATTTAATTTCGACCATTTCCATTGTGTATTTGGAATAGACATTAAGCTTGTGTTTTTGGTGAAAAATTGGTGATTTTTTAAAATTAAAAATCAGCTACATATGCTTCTTCTCATACAAGTTCTACTTAAAAATTTTCAAATAATTTTAGTTTACTTTATTGTTTTAAAGTCTAGGAAATGTCTTGTAATTTGACAGGAATCTGTCTATAGGAAATATTGTCGGTGTGAAAGCCATACTTTGTCTTCAATTAAATTTTTATTAAATATACATAATTGAATATTATCGCACTTGCTTTAAAAAGTTTAATGCTGATAATATTATTTGTTTTAAAATATAAAAAAAATATGATAATTTTTATTGTAAGCACTACATGAAATAGTTGTACCATCGTTCTATAGTTGTTAACACAATGCATGGCTATTAGGTAGTAGAATGTTACCATATAGAAAATATTCAATAATTTTTGTTAAACTGACAGATCTGATGATATATTGTATTCTTTTTAGAGACAATGTTTATAATTGTAGAACATCCAATTATAACATTAAAATTTGTTTCAAAAACATTTGTTAAAATTTGTTAGTAAAAACAATATAATTTTTAAGAGTTATAGCTTTTGAACATGATTTCAATATCTTCAATTATTGAAATAAATATTGTTTTTATTATTAGGAAATTCAATCAAATGACTTCAAATAATTACTTGCTCTCTATTCAATCTGTTACATTACCTGTCAATTCAGTGTACAAATATCAATTGCCAACACTGTAATGCTTTGAGCATGAACAAGATAAACACCTTCCAAATGCCTCTCCACCAAGCTATAGCACTGAAAAAAACTAGGAGTGCCGAGGGATAGGTATTGATTTTATAATTTCTTGTGTGTTGAGTTTTAATACGCACCTCCTTTAATAATTGTACATCACTATACGCACTCTATCTAGAGTATTTGCTCTGACTATATTGCATATCTATTTAAAATTACATCTTTATTGTTTCCATTGATGAATTTTTGCTAATATGGATTTTGTTTTTTTTTCAGTTTCAATTTGTGAACTCGTTTCTCAGTTTATTTTACATTGCATTCTACCTGCAAGATCAAGAAAAACTTAAAGAGGTAATATTTTCAAATATTTTTTAAACATTTGAAATATATATATACAATATGAACAAGTTTTAATAGAATAAAGGCAGTAAAATACAAATTTTTGAAATCTGGCTCCATAAACTGACAAAAACAAATAATAATTTATCACAGACAATTAATTTATCTCCCATTTCAAAAAGTAAGATAGAAATGGGTGAATACATTACGTTCAAGACTAACTAGGTATAAGTTATTGGTTTTTTCATTCAAAAATTCATTTGTTTCCATAGATTCAGCGATAGCAATATTTCTTCAGTTATGAAATTTCGAGACAGTAAAAACAGTACATTATTAAATAAATTAATATGTTTATTCCCTCTAGCAATTAGCAGCACTCTTGATAGCCCGTCAAGTATTGGGTAACCTAAGAGAATCTGCCTGGCCTTACCTTTTGGAGCATTTACGATTAGCTCGATTGAGTTTGGCCTTATGGGGAGCTTTAAGTCCAAATCAAGGTAGTCACAAATTTATTTTAACTATTATATAATTATTCTGAAATTAATTAAATTAATTAAATGTATAAGTATATGTGTTTGTGTTTACAAATATCTACCTGGTTCTTAGCTATTTCTTATTACCACTTTGAAAGATTGACATGTAAAAACTTTCTAAGTTATTACTCAATACTCACATATGATATGATTTGTTATTGTTTTAGAAAAACCTCCGAATTCTTTCTCACGCACTGGCAGTAAAGAAGGTACTCCTTCAAAAGGTACACCGACATCTGTGGAGCTTCCTCATCAAGAAGAATTGTTACTTGGAGGTCAGAAGGATCTTGTTGACGGCCAGAGGGACATTCCGGAAGGAAAACAGAGAAACATCAGTCAGGCCGAGCTTGAATCACAATTGTTTAAGGTGACTGAAGAAAAAAATGCATTTTTGATAATTATGAGTAGCACAATGTGAGATTTCTATTTTCAATCAAAATTGTGTATTTTTTTTTTTTTTAATTTTAACGTTTTAATATTGCGCTTAGGAGTTGGGTGGTGACTTGTAATGTTGAAATTCATTTAGGTTTACGAATCATCGGGAATAAACTGTAGTGACAAATATTTGTCCAAAAGAGATATAATTTGTTCAATGTTAGAATTTAAAAAATCCTTGGTAATAATTAATTAGTGAGCAATTTTCATTTTATTACATTGATAGCTGTGTTAAAACATGTACTGTGGATTATGATATATTTTTCTTTTGTTTCATGTAATATTACCAATATGTGTCGTACATCGATTATTATCTTTTCAGTATGAAGGCACCTTCGCTGAACATTTGGAAATGGTGATGCAGCTGGGATATGTGGTTCTATTCTCATCTGCTTTTCCGCTTGCAGGGCTTTGTGCCCTCGCCAACAATCTGGTGGAAGTCCGAGGAGATGCCTTTAAACTGTGCTTTGTAACGCAGAGGCCTTTTGGCAAGAGAGTTAATAGTATCGGATCATGGCAGGTTAGTTTGCTTTTTGGCGATTTTTATATCAACTCTAAAAATATTTCAAATTTCTTGATACTGTAGGCTGGATGTTTGTGATATGTAAACACTCTCCCACAGATTCAATTTTCAAAAAAAGTCATGGCAAAAGTCAATCATTAGTACTGTATTAGCCCCACTGTTCTATCCCTAATTTCTTTGAAAAAAAAGATAATTGAAGTACAATCATTCTCATTGAACAACTTTTGTTGAGATAAGCTACGTTACAAGTGCACATGCTTCATATTGAAGTGGAATTGACTTTAAAACATAGAGGCTAGAAAATGTTATTTCATATAAAATCAAAAACATTAATCATTTTTAAAGTAATTTCTCAAGATTAAAAATTAAAACTATAATTTCCTCAGGGTTTGTGCAATGTGCAATTGTATTATATGATATTCATTTCAAGAACGCTATGGAGATAATGGTGGGAATAGCTGTGCTGGTGAACTGCGCTTTGATCGGTTTATCTGGACAAGTTCACAGGATGTTTCCGGAAGCAACACCCACTCAGACGATTTTGGTTATCGTTGCATTGGAGGTATTCGCCTCTTTACTGTATTTATCAAGCTATTTCATACAAACAATATAATTATCAAACACAATGTGCTCCTTGAATTGTACATTTAATTCATTATTACTGCTTCCAAAATATTGGAGCATGGTTTCGTTGACAAATTTAAAAAAAAAAATTTACCCGTGGAACAACAAAATAAATCCAATTTATCAAGAATTGACTCATAGCAAGAATCTCCGAGCAAAATTCAAGATTTCGAGCAAGATTCATGCAAAATCCAATACTTTCGTTCAAAAAATCGCAAACGATTACATTTCGCAACCGAGAGTGACAGCAGCGAATAATTCATATAAGTGAAAAAAAATATATTTTCATAGTCTTCATTATATTTTTATAAGCAATAAAGACATTTTTTTGCACGAATTTGAAAGAGCAAATTTTGGTTTTTCATACGTTTCTGGTACTTTTCTACGCGATATTTTAATTTTTGGAACCAATTTATCAAGTTATATGAAAGTTGTGATTTTTTACACGATTTTTTTTACGCGCCTTTTTCTGGAACCAATGTATCGCGTAAAAAAAGGACTGGGTGTTTGCACTATAATTTTAAATCATTCTTTCAGCAGTGAAATTTGCTTCGTTTAGAAAGGCATTTTTTTTTTTCAGCATGTGATGCTTGTTATGGTGGTCATGGTGAAGTTAGCTGTACCTGAACTTCCATCTTGGTTGGCTGCGGAAATGGCCAAAGTTGAGTTCCAAAGGCGCGAGGCTTCAAGAAATACCCACACTCCTCTTCAGGTACATAAATTCTTACAGTAATAATTTCTGACACGAAACATCAGTCATAGGTTTTTTTTGATGCTAAGTGGTGTATCGAGTCTTGCCATCTTATAAACCTGTTTATTAGTGGCTAGACAATAATAGAACCAAGGCATTAAATACTCAATTCCTTCAGGTTGACCAGTACAGATTTTCTTCTATACTTTTACCTAAGTAATTCTTTATTTATGCTCAATGGTGTTGATCTATCTAATCAACCTTGTTGGTTTATAAATTCCTTTAATTGTATGATTATTTCTTCATATTTTTTATGTCTGATACAGCAGCGAACATAGCTGAAATGAGTACTGAGTTTTTAATAAAGAACTACCAGCATAAGTAGTGTAGAGGAAACAATGAATTCAACATAAATATCACAATTGAATTTGATGAATTACCAATATAAAAAAAAATTATACAAAACATAAATATCGCCCCACTCATCATGGGTTTTTTTATATGTCTAGCCACCAATAAACATTGGAAGAAAACCGTTGGTGTACTTCCGAGACATTGGTAGCAATTATTTTGGCGTTGAGCAATGGCTTAAATGTCTAGAAGAACATATAATACATTTAGATAATGATTGTCGCTTGAGGTGACTAACTTTTCTAACTTCCATGACTTTCACTCTTAAGGTGTTAGCTGTCACTTCTTGATGGAATGAAAAAAAATCATGACCTTCCTTTTCTTGTCTAATAGACTGAGAGTGGTGGAAACTCGAGTGGAACCAGCCAAGAAGATCTATTGTGCGCAGAACAGCAAGCGAATAATGGTCAACCTGTATCGGAAGATGTCACCATTACTCCTGAAGAGCGGCTTTTGATTGGACGATTCACCGTCAGACCGACTGATACTCCAGTCTTGTCGGATGTTAACGATGTGTTTGAGCCACCGTCTGTTAATTCTTCACTTGAAGCGGTTTCGTCCAGGTCTGGGAGTAGAAGGGTGTCGGAAAGAGAGAGTAAGTGATTTTTTGCATTCTAAATCTTATTTTTAAAATTTATTATTTCAATTGCATAATTAGAGTAAATCAACTATTTTGAACTATTGCCAAAATGTAAACTTATAGCTGTATTATACAAACTATTATTAATATTCCAGGTGATGGCCGTTCCCGTCAAGGAAGCGGCTCAACTCCCCCTTCCACCTCTCCCCGCCGGCCTCTCATTCCTGAGATTCCTCCTTTCAGGCAGAAGAACACACCATCACCGACTCATCACTTTGCGCAGGTATTTTTAAAAAAATTCCATTGCACCACTTTATTTTTGTAAGCACCTATATCCATATAATTATCTATGAATTATGCGAATGAATACTTTTATTACTGCTATATGCCATATAATTCTTAAAAAAATCTATCTATCTAAAATATAATGCCATATATTTTCATCTGAATTACTAGTGAATAAAAATAAGTATTGTGAAAGATCTGCGGTACAGTGATCAATATTGTTGGCTTCTGTCATTTAGAAGGCTTCCAAGTCTTAACGCTTGAGGAGTATCACCGCACAGCTGCGTCCAAGTGTTGTGTTGTCTATTATCAATTGATATTCTGAAAGTAATATTAATTCATTTTCAATTATGCTTTCATAGTTCAGAAGATTTATTTACTACTTGAAATAACAAGTAATATTCTTTCCAGATTGATAGTGTTTTTATATTCCTATGTGCAGGAATTGTTGTATTCAAAATATATGAAAAAATTACTGACTTCTCAAAGTCTACTATCTCATCCACAAGTCAAAGTATTTCTACCCATATCTTGTCACCGATCATAACTAACATTACCATCGGCAAGATATTGATTGCTTCACACATTTTTACTAAATCTGTCCATACTAAAGGTCACAAAACTTTTTAGATAACTTTTCACTACTTACTTTTATTCACGGGATTTTTTATATTTACATTAGTAATAAACAACATCTCATGTATTCTGTTCTACAAAATTAGTTTTGCCTGCTTTTGCAGCAACACTTTTCACTGGATTGACTCTTCTTGTATGATATGTTATAAAATATTACATTAATACTAGTAGAATTTAATGCACACTTTTTTCAATACCGACCTTCACCATACAAAAAACTGCATATAATGACGTTGAATATTTAGTTTTGGCTAATACATAAAATTGAACCGAGGGATGACTTCATTTCAACAAATTAACATATTTAGATCTCGATGTATAGGTGTTCTCGGTCCATTTAGGAAAACGATTTTCACTTCTTGTGAATCCTTATATATGGAAGAAATATTCATGTAATATGTATTACTTTTGGGATATTAAAATTCACAGCACAGCACAGTTTTTCCTGAATTTATTATAGAAATCTTTACCATTAGTGTCATTATCTTATAAACAGCGATTTTAAAATTGAATACTTTTTCTCGCAACGCTTAAATTAGATATTCAATGTAATCATATCACTTCGCAAACGTCTCTTACAATAAAAACCTATTTAACAAAACTGTTAATCAATAACAACTATAAAATTTTCACAGAAATACGCAATTTGCTTTTTTACACATACATACATATAAATTCTATTGTAAAACTGAAAAAAAAATACATTAAAGAAATGCAATCAAAGTTGACTTTATCTGTATACTTTACTTTAATTAAATTACACTCTGTGTGGTTAAAAAAAGCTGTCTGAAAGTATGCTTATTGAAGGATTGCTGTAATCAATCTGGTTGCAGTCAATATTGCCACATGTTGTCATCCTTTAAATTCTGATTTGATTGCTCTCGTTTCTGTAATTTGATTTTAAAGAAAACAGTGAAATTCCATACTATTTTTTATATAATAAGTTTTTGCATTATCTTATTTTAAATTAATTTCTTGCATTGATTGCATTGTAAATCATATTAAAAATCCATCTTTTCCTATGTAATTTTTGACCAAAAATTCTTTCTTTTTTGACTATACTCTTGTATGATACATTTTTTTTTTGTATCCTTAATTGGTAAAATTTATATGGTTAGGTACGTATCAAATATGTAAATAATAATTGGGTTCTTCTTATGTAGAAATTTTTTTATTCCGAGTTGTAAAAAAAGTACAATGAAATTTGCGATCATTTATTATAACAATCATAATGTATAATTATAAATAAAAATACAGTTGATATCGTCTCCGTATGGCATATTGTATTTATTATTCCACGCTTTTAATGATGCACGTAAACAGCAGTTGAGCAGCTCAAGCCAACCCAGTGAAACAACACTGCCGGCACGCAGTCCGATGCTGCCGGAGATTCCTCCTTTCAGGCCCAAAAAGTCACCATCGCCCACCAGACACTGGCCTCATGTAAGTACACGCCTTGCTTTTCAGCCACTGTTTACAGTTGTACCCAACGCATGTACTTATTATTTAAGCTCTTTCAATATCGAGAGTTGTTATGCAGAAAAAGAATGGTTCAAATTTCACAATCAATTTTGATTGATTTCACTAAACCACAAACGAGCTGATAATATATCTGTTATACTAATTGGTTCTATGGACTGTCTGTTTTCTGCATATTGTTCAATCAGTATATTTTCTTCTAACAGTAAAGGATGTATTCACTCTTAAACTAAATTTAAAGTATTATTGATGTAGCATGAACTGGAAAGGTTTCTAGTTATTTCCATTAATTATATATTTTCTAGGATTTTGTGAGTATTTCATTAGAAATGGCAAAATAATAATGCCCATATTTATTTTATAATTTTATTCAATCTCTTTCAACAGGTTTCAGGTTCTATATGGATTAGGCATAAGAGGGTTTCAAATATGGCTCAGTGTCGGTTATTTGGTATTCACTCAAGTATTTAATATCATCGTCAACTTTATTATTTTCAAATAATGTATAATAGGAAAGATATTAATATAAAATAAATTGACATGAGAATAAATATACACGACACAAAAGAAACATTCTCTTACAGATTCAAACAAATCTACAATGTGAATGGATACATTTGAAATTTTATTTTCTGTTATGTTCGAATTGTTATTGTTTGATGTATCATAAAATGACATATTAATCTTTATTTCTATTGTGTATGTCCAACCTGTGACCAAAAACAGTATGGTTTGTGGCCATTAAAATATTTATATTGTGTTGTGTTTTCGACTTCATTGCCTTTAAATTTACATAATTAATGTGTATAGGTTTGCAATCAAACATTCAATGAACATCTTACGACTTATATTCAGAAAAAGAAATATCCTGCCACCTGCGTTATTCGTGATCAATTAATTTCTAGAAATAAACTCCCAAAAATTTAAATTTTAAATAATATCACTACAACTAACAATAATTATTGATTTGTTGTTTTAATTCCGTAAGATACTTATGAAATTTATTAGTTGTATTCAATTTCTTTACTAAATATTTTTTGTTTACCAATAGTAGAAAAATTGGTTGGTTATTAGTCAATTCAGTTTTCCATAATGGTCTTATTCGAGCAATTGAGTAAAGGTAAAGTTGATAATAATTTATCTATTCAGTATTAACTTGGATATTTATTTAACTGTTTGGATATCACCCCATGATTTACTAACTACACAGTGATCAACTGATATCTACTATACAAGTAAAAATATTTTGCATACAGGAAGCAGAGCATCCCGGTGTTCACTTAACTGTTGGACCTGGTGGTGCAGAATGGGTTCCGCGAAATCTCCGAGCCGCTGCCCTCGCTGCTCGAGAGCCTTTACATCGATCCACTCACTGCATTCCACCAGTTGTGCCTACGCTCAAGCTCGATAGAAAGGTACACAATGAAGATTAGCAATACAGTAGTATCTCAATGTACTATAAAGAGAGGCTTTGGAACAGCTGGAGATCAATAGATATCAACTATCACAAAGGATTCTTAATGAACAAACTAATATATGCCGTCACCGTCACCATTATTGACTCCTCTGACTGATGTATCTTTGTTTCTGTAATGGACCATTTCCGTGCCATATGTAAACTTATTGATATAGCCGCCTTTTTAGTTTCATTTACAATTGTTAGTTTTATTGCGAACAGGAAACAAGCTAGGTCGTTAAAACAGGAGAGAAAATGTATTGTTAAGCAAATGTTAGTTTAAGCATAGCTCTGACGATGGCGTGAGCCGAAATAGCTATCGACTATATTTAAAAAAATAATTTTGTAGAACTAAAATACATTGCTATTTTTTTCACCGTGTTATAATGGGTTCTACCAAGTGATTGCCAATTCAATCAATAATCTATAAAGAGAAACACAATGTTTGTGTATAACTCGTGTTTTAATGGAGTTCGACTAAGTAAATACCGATTCTATTAATACAACGTATATTTTATTATATACTGTAATGTATCTGTCTTAATTTGTAGGAGATATCGGCTGCGAACAGTGGCTCAGATCCTGAATTGTTAGGAGCTCGAAGTGTGACACCGACTAACATAGGTGTTTCGCAAGTCGTCGGATCGTCGCAGCCGACACTCACCATTCCTCAGCCAGCGGACAACAATGATGCAGGCACGGCTTCAGCAGATGAGCAAGAAAAACCTAAAAGTAACATTTAATACTAAATATCATAGTGTTTCCGAAAGATTTTTAAAATCTGGTATGCTTTTCATATTTTTAATAATTGGAGGGCTTGAGTTACTTTTGTATCAAAACAAATTATTATTTTTGTTTTAAATAATAAAAACACATTTTTAGTACTATTTCCTGAATATATTTTATAATCAGGATTGGTTTCGCTCATTGTAAACATTGTTAAAATTTAAAAAGAATTTATGATATCAACTGATGGTGCTTGATAGAATTTCAATATCAAATTTGAATTGTAACAGCTTTGTACGATTCCAAATGTTTTGTCACTAACGACCCGAGTTTCGCCTTTCGGCATCTTCAGGCATTCTATCACACAGATGCAACAGAACTAACTTGTGGAATTGTACAAAGTTATAACAATTCAAATTTATTAAAAATGTGTTTTTATTATTTAAAATGTCATGCCTTTCCATTCAGTGAAAACAGTTAACTCCTTAAAAGTTAAAAACAAATTATATTCGATTCCACAGCTAAACAGAGAAGTCCTGCCACAGCCGCTCTTGTGAAGCGAGCTCGATCTGTTGCCATCTTTTCTTTACGACTCCGCAAAGCAAGAGAAGCCGCTGCCGCCAAAGGGGCTGCCCAACATGAAACCACTCCTCCTCCCAAGGTTATCATTGATATTCTTTATGTTCTTATAAAGTTTTAATCCTTTCCACGCTAACGCCCCACCGTATGGGACGACAATGTGCAAGGCCCGTACGCGAGCGCCCCAGACGTTGGGATGCGAACATTCAAACGTCGGTAACACAGGCAATCTTTTGCCCATAGGACTGATTTTGGTTTTAAAATATCCCCCAATTCGTCCTGATACTACCGCCTCCATAAACTTGTCAAAAGTATTAGGCTTAAATGTTTGAAACCTTCTTTTTTCGAACCCTTCAAATTTATTCCGAACCCCGCCAAAGTAACAAATCAGTTTGAAACTGCGCGCCTAACTTTGCACTAAACTTTACACCAATCTCGCGGCATTGCAATGTGCACTCCATGACACGTGACAATAATGGTGCTTGTACATTTGAGTTTGATTGGTGGCTTCGTTACGTCACGGTAATGGCGATTTACGAGTGAATTATTTGTTAACATGATTGTGACATAATAGGACATTTCTTTGTGTTTTTTAACGTTGTGAAACATTCCTAATGTATCTAGCTTCCATAAAAGCCAACCCAATCATTTTTTATTGAGAACATTTTGAAAAATACCAACGTGGACAGATTTAGTTTGTATGAAAAACTGTCGCACTGATCGGGTTAAAAGTAACATTATTTTAATTTGACTTATTAATCAATAACATCTTCCCCTACAAAGCATCCCCTTCATCAAAAGTGACTGCACTCCACTGATATATCTTTTTTATAGGCTCCACCTCCTCCGATGTATGGCGGCGAGCTATCGTTGATCCCCATAGAGAAATTAATCCAAGTGGATGATGTGAGGCCTCGTTCCAATTCTTGAATTCTACATCCAGGCAACAATATCAGTATCCTAACACCATTAAGTATAATCAACAAAATTTCATTATTTTTTTATGTCCATTATATTCTATTCCAATGTAAAAGTATTATTTCATTTCAACTCATGATTGAAAATTTTCATATCCGTGGTCGCGTTATTTTATTGTTCAAAATTCTAACACTGGTTGGTTTAGTACACATGTATGTTGTTATAGAAATTCTGTTTAGGAAAAAAATCACTAGTGAACACAACCTATTCGACAAATCATTTTTAGATAATGTATTTTCACTCTAAATGTCGTGTTTTCACCCTTTTTATATTACGATTTACCTATATACAATACATATTTGAATGTTGTTATGTAATATTTCAATTTTCTTTTGATCAGAAAATTCTTTATATGTTAATATTACGGACAGACAAATTTTGTGGGGCATTAGAAAATATTTTTTTTATTAATATAAGTAATGTACTATAAGTTATGGTACTCGGTGTGTGCAATGAGATAATTTAATCTGTGAAATCAACCCTTAGTCATTAAACTTGTGTTACAGTATAACATTCCTTACTAGATAGTGGAGTTGTTAATTGTTCAACATTTACCTTTTATATTATATTATCTAGCAGAAGTATTCATGGATGAACCCCAAAATTCCACTTCAAATCTTACACGTAAAATTTAATAACACAAGAGTATTTGGCTTGCAAATATGTAGATTTTACAGAGCCATATAGTACATAAAGAAGCTAGCTTTCCTTGAATATTATGTCTTACCTTAAAAAATATATATCCAATGTCTTACAATATTTGATTTGATTAAAATCTATTAAACATAATAATTTCAAACTGCGAAAAATAGTCTCACACAGCCGTCTTATATTTTTTTTCACTACGTACAAATGGGGTCTATAGATACCTTGGGCTCTTGAACATTGTCAAACTAATATATGAACTAAGAATGAAAGTTGAATTTATAGCCAAAGTCACTTATTGTAATCGCGGATAATGTTATCGACTGGCTATTATTATCAGTTGGTCCTAGAACATTTTTTTAACCTTTTTTGTGTGTATGATTTAATAAAATTGATTTTACGAAATCTATTTGCCTCAAAAATTTGTCTGCTCATACTGCAACCATTCGTTGTTTTATATTTGATTATCATACAAAGTGTATTATTAAAATCGATTGTATATTTTTGTTTACGGTTTCGAACAGTCACATCTAGCAGTTGGTGTACAGTAAATGAAGGATACTCAATATTGCTATAAACACTGTTACATCTGATGATTGTATGAATTTCTAACCTAGAAATTGCGTTAATTGAATGAAATATTGTTTTTTTTTTGATTTGTTTTAAAATATAAGATAGCAATAAGACAGAAAGTAGCTTGATAAAGCCATCATGACATTGCTACTGGAGGGTCGTGAGACGAGTTAGGTTTTTAAGATACTGATTTTAATAATTCACTTTTTACAATTATCTACATCTGTAACCTGCTTATTTATAACGATTTTTAAAACTTCAATTCATCCAAGTGACATTAGTGTAGTTCTCTAAATAATTCTTTTTTATCAATAGTTGTAATACATATGAATTTAAAAAATAATTCAAAACCTAACGACAGGTCTAAGCTTCCCTATATCATAACCAGTATACCTATCTATTTAAGACTCCTATTCCTAAGTTTTCTTTTATTGGCGGCCTTTCAAAATGTTCAGTCCATGCATATTTTAACATAAAAATGTAGAAACAATATATAATCTAACCATGCAAGATTTCTTTATACATGTATCAATTTATATTTTATTTGTTTCAAACAAATGTAAATTGCTAATTTTCCAACTTTTTGATTATCATTATCACCATTTAACTATTATTGATTCTGTAGTATTTACTATGTGCTGAATTGACCATAAGCCATTTGGATGATTTCTGTCTATCAGGCTCTGATTTGTACAGCATGGCACCGATTTTTATACTTTATGTTTATGTAAGATGGTTGTCATATCTTAATAAGTGGTTTTAAATGGTTTACAGTGTAAAGTATTCTTTCTGTTGATATTTTACAGCACATTTAATGTTACAAAAAAACTTATCTAAATGCGATTTTGTAAGACTCATTTGAGTTGTCAAAACTGTATATGATGATTTATATATTTTTTCACAGAAAAAAAAACTGTTATCAATCACTTAACCCTTTTTAGACGATATTGTTAAAGTACTTTCAATACCTGCGGACGGGCAGATTCTTCGCGATTTATAAAATGAATTTAATTGGATATAGTATCATTTAAAAAATATTCAATGATGTAGATGTAACCTAAACAGTTCAAAGCTAACAAATCAAATCTAAAATCAAACATTTCTCTATATAAACAATAATAATGACGATATATAATTAAATGTCTCCATACAACAAACAAGAAACCAAAACGAGTACGGTCATACGTAATGTGACCAGATGTGAGCAGATCGTCCTGGTATCCGCAAACAAAGATTTGGGATGTCGAAATGTCCTGTTTTCGAAAAGACTCGGAAGTACAATTTTAAGAAAAGTAAAAAAGAAAAACAGCTTGAAAAAACTTGTCAATTGTATTGTATAAAAGTGTGAGACTCCTAATACATACATGAGTCGTGAAGAAGAATTTATGAGCGTATTATTCCTACGATTTTCGTCTCAATCGAGTATGAATTTACTGTGATGTTAAGGTTCAAAATTCGGTGTAAAGCTGCAGCATGTATACATGATGCTCGTCTTTTTGGCACGTGATTGGTTGGCATGCCTAGATGACGCTCGTCTGAATCATGTTAATAAAATTTCAGCATCGACTTTCAATGAATCAGTTTAAATGATAGAAATTTATTTGCAGCCTGCCAATTTAATTCTGTTGCTAATGTAATCGACCATGTGTCTATCAACTTGTTAATGATGTATAGTTAGATTATATATACTTTGAATTTAATTTACTTATTCTCTACCCAGCACTTATCAAGAGCAATCCTCTCTTGGCCAAATCTCGAGGATTTGGCCATGAAAACATTTAAATAGATAGAGTGGTGCTTTTGGGTGAATATGAGAGATCTAACTCTTCTTCTTGTATATTGTCATATACATGGGATGGGCAATGAACAGGTAATTCATAATTCAATGAAATTTTATTGCCTAGTACTTGTCATTTTTCAACACGTAGTGGATATTACAGAGTTAAATCAGTTAATATTATTAATGTGTATATATTCTATGTAAAGCCTATTATTATTTGCATTGAAATCAGCTTGTTGAAATTTATTTCCTACTTCATTAGTAGGTTGAATTGTTACTATGTTTTTTTTTTCCATCCATTAAATATTTAATCGACAAATCCAATGATTGAAAATCCTCCCAATTTATTTAACTTTTTGATTCCTTCCAATGTTATCATCTTCAATTATTACTTCTATGAATGATATTTTATGCTATTTTTAATCATTTACTATGAATATTAAAATATTATACCATTCTTTATTTTAAAGATATTTTCACGTCAAATGTGTATTGATCAATTTTCTTTGCTAACTTCTTTAATTAAAAAATCTTAGTATGGATTGTGTTACTTTCAAAAAAGAATACTCTAACCATTGTTGAGTGAAATAGAAGTTTTTACCATTTTTTAATTATCTTTGTAAATTAATTGACAAGTCAATATTGAATTATAGAACGTTGTCATATTGAAAGTTAACATGGAAAGACAATTAAATATTTCACAATAAATTGTGCTAATCTTGATTATTATTATGGTCAGAAATTCTTGATATTTAAATAATGGTGGTTACTTCTGTTTTACCTGCAACTTTTGTTAGTTACCCTATTTTGACATTACTTTGTAATGGAGTGAGTTTGAACCAAGATTTTTCCACCAAAAACCACATTTGGTCTCTATGCAAAATCAGTTATTAAATCCATCCCTTGGTTGATTTATATTACAATCATTACTAAAGTGAATAGAACCAATATTTACAAGTATATTTATTAAAAAGCTGTTTTTCAAAATGTCAGAACATTTGTTGTACAAGTAAGATAATAAAGTTATCAATTTGGATTTTGTATAGAACTGCAAAGCATCTATTAACTCCATCGACAATATTAAAAATGTCTTGGCTTAAGTCAATTCTGATATAATGCAGTTTCTCTGTTCTATTAAGTTACATAAATATATAATATATTCTCCATAAATAGTACAATGTGGTCCTATTCTCATGTATTATAATAAGTAAAGCATTACAAACATGAAAAAGATCAATAGAAATCAGTAATCACTGCTCAGTTGAAACATATTTTGCTTTAAATTTCACTAATAAACATGGGAATAAGACCGATGGATACATCATAAAGTGATTAATTGATAAGGATGAACAGTAAGTTATTGATTGTCTAAAATGAAAATGTGTTACCCGTAAAACTGAGTTACGCTTTATTAGGTACATAGAATATTGAAATAGAGTGTAGATTTATTTTAAGGATAAATTACTGGATTTATTTCTTAAGTAAATATGTTACCATATGAATATTTTAATATCCACTCAGTGCAAGTTATTTGCAGCTATTTTAATAAAATATTTTTAACATAATATCAAATTTGCTGTTTATAGGAAGAGAGTCAATTACTAAACCATCATATAATAAAAATGATAATGAATGTGAATTCATTTAATATGGAGTATCTTAAAAAAGGGTGCAGAATGTGCCTAGTGTGTCCATATAAATACATTTTTTAAATACAATAAAAATAACGATTGGCGTTGATAATCCCCTTAAATTTTTGCTTCTGCCCATTTCATCCATCCTATCTTGAAATTGTTTTGAATTAATTTTCATTTTTCGTGGACTTAAATGTAAAACATTAAAAAAAAAGGTTTTATTATCCTTTCTGTCAAACCTGAATAATAGATATAGCCACAAATACTTAAAAATGATAATCTCTTGTGTAAAAATTCAGTATTCTTGATTCCAGAAAAATGTCACATATTTTTCTCATTGTACGACACAGTGCTATTTTGATAACCCAACCGTGTGTCATGGCATGATTAAAATGATTGTCAATTGCCCTCATTAAAAATTACAAAAATAAAAACTCACATGTGAGTGACATCATTTCGACAAATTTTTTAATAAAGTTTTCCACATGAAAATAAATTAAAATTTCAGGTTATTAATAATTATACTTCCAAAAGCTACAGCTATATTTAACCTATAACCTAATGAGGTTTGACACTCAGTGCAGTGTTTCTGGCATTTATATAATAGCAGTCATACAGAGGGAAGGTTTAATTATGTTTCTATAAATTTTGGTGTAAAATTTTCTTGTTTAATGTTTAATATTGAAATACTAAACTCTATTTGCAATTTCGACATTCAAATACGATGAAGATGTGCAAACAATTTATCTACATTTTATGGATATCTTTTATTATACCAAATCTTCCTATAAACACTTCATTTATATTATAGATAAATCCGAGTCGTTTATTCGTTAGTGCATAGACGAGCAATTATTAAATTTAATATAGACCTGTGTTGGCAAAAAATCTACTAATTAATTAGTCATTTACTATAGTATTAAAATAATGTAATAGCTATGATAACAATTCCCGATTAGTGTTTTAGTCTGCTAGGATGATACCAGTTAGTTAACCTTACGTTTATAACATCAATTGAGTAATCGTAATACAGTATTGGGTGTGCTCTAATGAATTAAGTGCTATTTAGAATATAGGTGCTAGTTAGAATAATCAGAGATCAGTCTCGCTGTTGTTATATAGAGAGAAAAATGCATTTATATATATTTATACGCTTCATAATGGATTAGTTTAATTGGATATTTTGTTAGTTAGACAAAAGTTGTCATTGTAAAATTCAGTGGTTACACTATTTATGGTTTAGAGACCTCTCAATATATTACATTCAAAGCTTTTTAGCAAAGCATTTATATATTTTTTTTCATTGTGCCTCAACTAACAGACATTGCTTATTCACACCGCTATACAGATATGTGAACCAAGTACAAAATAATATATAAATACATCTTACTAAGAGATATTTCGATTAGATGCTTTCATTACAGTTGGCTATTTGGCCAACTGTTGAAAGTTTGAGCGAACTGATTTACTTCATTTATTTTCATAGATGTCTCTGAACAATAAATAAGTTATCACTGTTATAACATGTGTATTGAACAAAATTGTTTTACGTAATAATTTTAACAGTAATATTGTATTGATATTAGCGTAAATGTGAGGTTATGTTAGCAGCCATAATCGCAGAAAGCTTTTCGTTTGGTGTTCACTCACAAAATGTTGTAAAACACGCAGTTACTTTATCATTTGTGTTTTCAAAAACAAATTCTAACATTTTATATTCGAATTCCATAAGAAATTTTGAGCTTGAATTGACGGATTGAATAAATCACCAAAACGATTGAAGATGTTATTTTATCGATAAAGAATGAAAATGAAATTTCACATGTAGTATGTATTTAATAAATTTTCAATTGCATTTGCAAAAGAAACTTTAACCTTATGTCACATGTTTCAAACTTAAAGCAATAACAAAAAAATTGTTATTTAGTAATAAATTATTGAATGTTTTTATGATTTTTTTATTTTTTCAATTTACTCTTCATCAAATCTATGAAGTTAAAAAAGATCTTTATACAACTTATAAATAAAAATAACGTTTGTAAAAAAATGATTGCTTTTAAAATTAACTTGTTAATTTATTTGTTATTTATTTGAATTTAAATCTTAAAGTGTCAAAATGCCTAATGTGTATTTAAAACTTCTATGAATTAATGCGTTCCATGTCAGCCGTCCTTCTATAAGATTTCTCAAGTTTTCTACTTACATATTAATATGCAGTATTTTATTATTATACTATTTTTATTAATCGGCAGTTGGTGAGGGCGCCACTATCTTTGCGGCCTTTCAAAACTTGTGTGTCAAACATCTAGTTCAGAATATTGCCACCTGCCAATTAAAAACGGCAGCTGTGTTTTCTTTGCGCGCGAATCTATAAAACAACAAGATGACTGAAACGGGCCTATGATAATGTTATAATATACTTATATGGTAGTATCAATAAGAATTTATTAAAAAACTCTTTTTTATCTGACATCGATACTGATTAGCCTTTTGCAACTTCTATCGTGTATTTACGTTTGAAACGTTCAGCCTAACAGTATTAAATGTATGATATTCTTTATATAATTTTGTTTCATAAATTTTTGCAACACTATTGTTTTAAATTCAATGTTCCTGACTTTCATTTTAAACTTCATTTCAAATGATCTTCGTACGCGGAAGGATAGGGTTCCTTTCGGTATTTAATTTCTTAAAACTGTTGTGTATTCTTTTCTAATGTTCAAAATACTCTCAGATGAATATAATAATGATAGAAATATTTGAAGTTTATAAATTTCATTGATATATACACGGGAGTAAATCAACACTTTTTATTCTTCCAATCTTCAAGTTTGTAATCTGACATATTTATATCATTGTTTTCTTGTGATATGGACTTGTTTTTACCACTATAGGCCTTGCTTATTAGAATAAAATAAATGCACTGAAATACAATATCTTTTTGTAGCAATGTAGCCACATGACAGTTAATGTTTTTGTTAATTCTTATTTATAAGCTACAATTATTATTGTGGCAACATTATTTTCAATTGTCATATGTTTTTAGTGCTCCCAGCATTACACATGCAATTAATAAGTATCGTTTTTGAAAAATTAACTCGACATATCTTAATGTACAGGCGGTATGTGTTATTGTGTCCAATTTCTGCATTGAAAAAATTACTTGAAGTATTAAAAAGTTTTAAGACAGAATGTTGTGGTGATTATGAACAAATTAATTGCTTTGGTTATTAATATTGCTTACTGTTGATTAATTAAGGTATAAAAAAAATGAATGCACAAGTTGTTAAGGCGAATCTAGTCCAATTTGCCTTCACGCAAAATTTAATATAAAATAATGTTTCATTGTGTTTTCGGTTCAATTTGATATGAAAATGTTAACGCTTTTTAAAAATAAATGTGTTTCATAAAAAATAACCTTTGTTGAGTTTTATTTTACATATTATTATCATCTTTTACAGATCTCAATGATAAATACCGGTTTGTGTTTTAGATTGAGTCAAGAGTATTACTTTTCATCATTACTTACGACTGTCTACTGTCTTTCTTTGAATTTTTTCATCCCATAGACCTAACCTAACCTTTGAGGAATTATTTTTTTTATGTGACAGTTGTGTGACCGACGCATTTGTGTTTTATCAGAAGAAGCATGATTTATAAATAATTAAAATGCATCAAATATATACCGAAATGTCCATAGATGGCATTGTAATTCATAATTGAACCATAAACATGCCCGCATATTCATTCTGACTTAACCGCGAAAAGTAAAGGATATTTCAATACTAAATATTTCAAAAAATTATTCAGTGGTCTAGGTGTTTAACCCTTTCTTTGCTTAACTCATTCCGTGCTAACGACAAGCCATAATTATATCCATTATGTGCTCAGGACCCGCCTAGCTTGTTCATGCCCAAAACGTAAAAGCACATAACATTTTTTTGCATAGTAAAGCTGAGTCTAGACGTCCCACTTTGAAATTTTGTTGTGATTTACATTCAAATTTTTTTCACGGTTTTATTTCGCTGCTGGTTTTAGCAATAAGAATATAAAAATAACTGGACTCTTACTATAACGTTGTTTTGTGAAAATGTCATCGCAGAAAAATTATTTTTGTATTTATGTTAATTTTCGAGTTTCAGCTATTTAGTGAATTGTGAGCAAAACTTAATGCTTTTTGAATAATATAGTATAGAAATTTGTGTGTATAGTATGTATATATTTACGATCAAAAAGTTTGATTTTCCTCCAAAAATACTTACACATGACAAAATTAATTTTCTTTTCAATTTTCCAGCATTTGCACAATTTATGTCGATAGATACATACAATTCAATACCACGCGTAAAACAACAAGTTTTATTCTAATCACACCAAGATGTATTTTTAAAGAGTTGTGGCAATCCTTAGTGCTGAAAAAATCCAAATGCTAAGCATAAATAATTTCCACAGATGACACAAAAGGTAATATCCATACAATAAATAAACGTGTTTGAAATAGTATATACTTTGGACTATATACAGGCCGACCTCGGCTTTCGCACATTCGACTTTCGTACGATTCGCTATTTCGTACATTTTTTTTATTTTTTTGCCGATATTGCAAAATGTTTTGTTTCCGTGCAGTTATTTCCCTGTCGCACTGTGAAACGCATATTAACCAGGTCCGTAGTGTGAGAAGTGTTACGTCCTGTTCGCACATATGCATTAACATACGAGCGCGAGCGAGTCCGAATGCATGCGTTTCTATGTATGTACTAATTTGTACACACTCCCGCATTATCTCGACAGATTTAGTCTTGCGTCAGCGTACGTGCGGGTGTATTGTACTGCAAGATTTTCTTCAAATATTTTGCACCCGTTTCAACATGAGCGAGAAACAAAAAAAACTGCGAAGTAGATATGGCTAAAAAAAACCAAGAACCCATAAACTTCATACAATCGAAACGAAGATGGATATAATAAAACGATCTGAAAATGGAGAGTCTTATGCTTCAATCGGTCGTTCGTAAGATATAAACAGATCTACGATATGTATATATATATATCGATATTAAAAAATAAAGATAAAATTAAGGAATATGTAAAAAACTGTGGAAATATATCATCAAAAATTGTTTCCAAAAGGCACGGCATAGTGATCGATGAAATGGAGAAATCTTTGTCGTATTGGATTAGTGACCAAAGTCAAAAAGGCGCACCGCTAAGTACTTCGATAATTCAAGCTAGGGCTCTCAGTTTGCACAAGGATTGGAAGGCTAAACTAAAAGATGATTCTCACACTGTGTTTCATGCAAGTAACGGCTGGTTTTAAAATTTTAAAACAAGGTATTCTTTACACAATGTTAAATTCACTGGAGAATCAGCTGATGCGGATGAAGATGCTGCAAAAGACTTTATTTCGTCATTGTCCAAAATTATTGAAGATGGAGAATATACCTCTAGTCAAGTATTCCATGTAGATGAGACTAGTTTATTTTGGAAGAAGATGCCTAATCGTACATTCTTATCAAAGGATGAATCAGTTGCTCCTGGTCATTGTGAACCCTTGACTAATGAATTTCTAATGGACCAACAAGAGAACGAAAATAGTATTCAAATTGAAAGTGAAGAAGAAGAACCAGAAGAAATCATCAAGACCTTAACAATAAAAACCATGAACGAAGCTTTTACGCATCTCGAGACATTTTTAAATATCATGGAAGAATATGATCCCAATGGAGAACGTATATCTCAAGGGCGGAATCTGCGTAGGGCGATCCATAATAGTACTGCATGTTACAGAACTCTATATGAAGAGAGAAAAAAGTACTTAAATACAACTAACTCTTGACAAGCTCATTAAGAAAATATAATTTTTATTTGGTATGTACATACTCAGTTAGTAATTTATAATAAATAAACATTTTAAAGTACAATTTTTGGTGTTTTTTTTACTTCCCTCTACTTTCGAACAATTTAATTTTCGCACATATATCAAGAACCAATTATGTGCGAAAGTCAAGGTCCGCCTGTATTCGGTAAGTATAGAGTGGATACCTCTTTCTGCGCCGAATACTAACGATCAAAATCAAAACTATTGCACCACCGCTCTGGGTTCCGCCCTAAGGTTTAGATTGCAACTATGTGCCCGCTAATAAACGAATGTCAGAAGAGGTCGGATATACTTTTTGTTTCAATAACGATTTCTCACATCGATATATTTACCTCCTCTTCATTATGTAAGCCTGGTAGGAAATACAAGAATGAAAGAAATATTTTTTCCATTGTTCGTATCGATGAAAACTAACGACTTGGGTCGTTGAGTCAGCACATACGTTGAGTCAGCACATACTCTTTCGTGGAATTAATAAATAAAATCGGCACCATTTCTCACTACCTCCTAAAATTTATATTATCCTTATACCTTAGGCGAAAATAATTATTTATTTTAATTTTCGTGGTGCGATTAGTGGAACGCATTTACAAATAAATGAGCGTTTTAAATATATAAATAATTGCAAGCAATTTTTTTTATTTTATCGATCTATTTATATTTTGTCCCAATATAATCACTTCAATAATTTTAATAATTTTATACAAATTTTAATATGTTTCATGAAAATGATAATATAAAAAACACATACATAAAAAACTCTCTTCTATCTATTTAAGTACAATCAATCCAATTTTTATGTGATTTGTTTCTAAATTATAGTAAAGAACTCGTAAAAGGTCTTCTCAGTCTTGTCAGTTCTGTTGCATCCGTGTGATAGAATGCCTGGAGATGCCGAAAGGCGAAACCCGAGTCGTTAGTGGCAAAACACGTAGAATAATGTAATTTGAAAAGGATAGAATAAAACTTGAAAAACCAAAATGTAATTCAAAATAAATACACGTGTATACCGACCATTACATTATGAACTTGAAGCAGATCTATCGAGATGTAATATGAGACGCAATAATACTGAAGTCGAGTTATTTGTACTTGCCGACGCTCGCATGTATTGTCTTTGAAATAATGCATATTATAATATTAATAAATTGCTATATATTTTTATAATTCAAATATATTGAGCATAGCACTGTTACATGGGATTTTTAGATTAGCAGTGAAAGCGCTAACAGTGGAAAAGATATTCCAACATCGAATACTTTATAATATGAAGCAAATTTATAAAGATTGTGAGAACTGACCTGGCTTTTTTTATTTATTTTTTTGTACTTATTTCCACAATATATTTTTGATCAGGACCGGTTTCGCCCATCGCGAGCATTATCGACTGAACGAAACCGGCACTGATCAAAAAATACGTTGTGGAAATAAGTACGAAAAAATGTGTTTTTGATATTTAAAATATCATGCCTTTCCATCAAGAAGTGACGGTTAACACATTAAAAGTGACTAACCTGGCTATTTTTAACATAAAAATTAGTGTGAACATATATAATTTTTTTTTAAATCATCTTTTTACACACTATGATCCGCTGTCCTCAACAGTTGAGGCATTGATAGTCAGAGGATTATCAAACTTAAATTATTGTATTTGTTTTTTGAACACAAAAATTAGCTCAAACTCTAAATATATATATTTAACTATAAACTATTAACATATTGCAGTGAGTCATTTTAACAGTTAAGATGGCAGTGTTTAACAGGTTTAACATCCCAGTTGAGTTCATTAAGCTTGTGTTAGACTTCGAAATATTTACATGTAAAATTTGTACTTATATATAACAACATTAATGTTGTGCAATACATTCGAAAGAGACAAAATTCTTCGATTCGCTTTTTTTCAGTCATAAATTATACATAAAATTTTTGAGCCAAATCAACTTAGGTTCTCGATAAAGCCTATAAAATAGCAATATAATAAACGATTTTTCGTGTATTTATTGTTGCATTTTCGTTAAAAATTGTGGCGCGTGTAACGGGTTAATATAATTGTTAACAAAATAATATTCTACAAACACAAAGGGTTATTAATATCTACTTACCCAGACGTACATGATCAGATACTAAACATATTTTTATTCCTATCAATGCTTTGTGGTGTATTGAAAATTTATAATGTTAAATCTTGTATTTAAAATAAAAGAAAATATTAAGAGATAAAAAAAAACCTCGCGATGTTGAATGATGCAATTGTTTTCCGTTGCCGTTTACATAAATTATATTGTCCATCAGTTCTGTCGTTAATTCAAATTATAGAAACCTTCAATTTATTTCACTAGTTGGCGCTACTTCCATTCAAACAATTACCATCACCACGGACTCAAAGACAAAATGCTCACATACACAGATAACTGTTCGTAAATTTGCAAACTGACATGTCTACGCGGATGATGAACAAGTTCAGGGCCGAATCCGAATCAAATGAGTTTAATTAACACAGCGACATATCTAATCCTCAATTTACACGGCAAATGAGTTCTAGAAGAACTTTAGGCAACAAGTAAAATGAATTCTATTAACTAATTTGATTGTAAGTAAACGAAAACTGGTATTTCTGTACAAAATAAAATGTCGTCTTTCAAAAATAAACAATTTGGTATTTTATAATATACAAAGAGAAATTTAAGAACCAATCACTATCAATGATTTTTAGTATTTAATCTAGTCAATATGCTTTTGTGTTCAGCGATATTAGTTTTAATTACATATATAGACGTCATGGCTTCGAATCTTAGCAGAGTTTCATAAACTGATTTTTTCTATTTGAAGTTAATAATGTTTGTGATGTCTAAAACTGCCTCCCACACTTTCAATCCTTAACAACGGTGTGTAAAGAGCGCAAATAGCTAACCACTTACCCTTTCCTTATCTCATTATTCTCACCGAAAAATAAACTTAGATAACTGATTATCAAGTTGTCCTCATAAGGAAACTTCTTTTGATATATCAATGTTAAGAGGCCATATGATTCACTTTAAAAGCGGACGTAGTGCTTATAAAAAAGAGTTTTCTGGATATTAGTCGTTCTGCGAGTGCTGCCTGCCAACAGTCGTTAAACTGCTCTTTCAAAGATTTTTTTCCTACAAGCCTCATTTTATTTGAATCAAGTAAAATCTGGCGACTTCTCTTACCTTCATATTATGTATGTTAGAGATTACTATAAGAATAATTTATTAAAATATCTGATTCATCCCTGGCATTCCTATCCATTATATTCCTGTGTAGAAAATGTCCATATGCCTCTGCGAGCAAACGCATTGCTTCAATTCTAATGTGGGCCGCATTCGGACTTACGCCAACTGTAAATTTTCCTATCATGCTTTCACAGCGTTATATTAGAAATATTTCTCGAAAGATCTTTATTAAATAATTATATTCTATCATCTATCACCTTTATTGAAAATACACAGGTAAATGAAATAAAAATAATCATTTAATTAATACAAACTTTCAATGCATTGTACGTCTTTGAAAATGACAATGAGATATTTCATTGTATAAGATTACAAATCCGTATTTTTCATAATTATATGAATATTTCGCTTAGTTCGTGGATCTCTTTTTTGCTATTCAGAAAAAAGTAGTATAATTCGCTCAAAGGTTGTCTACCCAATTGCGTTTGATTGGTTGCTTAGAAATTTTTATTCTATTATTTTTGCAAAAAATAAATAGACCTATTTGGTTCAATATACGATCATTCCATTCTAGATTTTTAAGTCTTTATGGAAACATAGAAGATTAGAAATTTCAAGAGCTTCAAAAACTTGTACATCAAACATTAACATAAATTTCATTAATTATGGACATTGTTCCATGAACATTATTACATTATCAGATCCTATTTAAATACACATTAATCGCCACTATTTTCCGGCTTATCCGGATATTGTCATAAATTCGTTCGCACTCTTTCGCACAGTGTAGCCCAATGTTCAAGCAATTCTTCAGGAAAATAAGAATGTAAATGAATTTCCATATCCTAGATTTCTTATCGTAAATGGAATCGTCGGATATATAATACATAATTGTTGAACATGTATAGTCGAAGAAAAGAGGTGATTTATTGGAAGACGACTTTTTTGGAACTAATTTATTACTTCACAGCGTTTTTATACAATATGACACATTTTGATCCACCATAGTACCAACAGGTGGCAAAATTTATTACTGTAGACAACGCCAAACTTTGTGTCATATGTTGCAATTAAACACCGTAAAACGTTCGTTCGTGTGATCTGGATTATTTATCAATGTTCATCTCTGTGATTGTTATATGAATACAAAATTTCTGGATGCTCTGTTATTTCCCGGAAAAAATCAATATGGTTTTTGTTATGATTTATTTAGATTCAGCAATTACAATCCATTTTTTTTGGCACAAGCTAAAAATATAATTAAAATATTATATCAAACGTACCTGGATAAGAGTAAATTCTTGAATGAATAAATTGAATTAAACTATTAATTATTTACACAACATTTTTCATAAGTAACCGTACTAACGGTTGAACTCCATCAATTGATAATGCTCTCAATAAGTATTACCAAGGGCTGTGGAATAGGAGTCAAAGTCGTAGAGTCGCGGTGTTTTATCCGGAGCCGGAGTCGTGAAAAACGAGCGGCTCGGACTACTTTTTCAATAAGACAATTTGAAGAATATCTAAACAAACAATTTGCCGGATTAGTATGTTAATCTTTTATTTAATGCACATAAATAAGAAAGGTAGAGAAAAACCTGACAAAAATAAACTTCTTTTAATCGGAGTCGTGTTCTGATCGTCATTAAAAATGGCAGCAGATCAAATATATATATATTATTTTTCATCTGGTGCCACCAAAAATTGAAATGAATCACCTTAAATGTGAGTTGCCATAAGTATGTATAATATCATATGATTGTATAATATATGCGCATTAGAACCACTTGGATCGAAGGAGGGAAAACAAACGCAGTGTCCCCAAAAGAAAGAGTCCCATGCCAGAATCGTCACGTGGAACAGAACGGACCTGCCGCACGGCTTGTCAAAGTGTGTCTCCTGAACGCATGGGTAGGCGATTGCAGAGCGAACTGTTATCAACCCATTCAGAACATGATGTAGACATTTTTCAATTAAGTTTGTCGAGTCTGATCAATATCTTTGACTTCACTTTGTTTTAGTTCGAATTTGAGCCAAAACCAGATCAATAGTTCTAAAATAACGATTTATTTAGTAAATTCTAAAAATGAAATCCAAGCAACGAAGTAATAAACAGGATTCGTAGAAAAGTCTTCTGTTCATAATATATGTATATATACATATGTAAGGTTTTTTTTACATCTTTTAGAAGGAATGGTTTTAAAGATTTTTTTGTAATATCGAACCAAAAATAAAAATAAAATTTCATCCTTCTCCGTCTGAATTTCACATATAATCATAGAATCTTTTAAGTTTATTGGCATTTACTTGGCAGGAACTTTACTATTTTACAAGGTAAAAATAATTAAGTGTTAACTTTAAAAAAGTATAGATTCGATTGTCGACAGCTATTTCCTAGCTTCTGCCATAGTTAGTGCTATGATTAAACTATATTAAATCATAGTTTTGTATACTGTATATAAAGAACAATATATTGACTCACTTATTCTAGCAGTGTACATTTAATTATACAAAATTCAATATTAAATGTATAATTTTATTAATAGCCCAAAGAGTTGAAATGGTAAATCGTTAAAATGAATGCATTGGAATTTAATGATACTACGTCATTACGTAAGTTCCCTGTACTAGGATAATGAGTGGTTTAAGTAGGAGCGATGAGTTGATATCCGTTTGGTGATTTCAACGATTATTTATATATTATTATCTAGACTATCTATTAATTTCTATTTGTTAAAGAAAATTAAGCATGAAGGCTTTTTTGCGAGAATAAAGACATACTGGAAATCTTATATGTTTTGTAGATTCGTTAAAAAGTCATTTTATTTCTCTAGCATCGCAAAAGACGAAACAACGATTTAATAATAACAAGCCCACTAAAAATATTAAAAGCATTTTTTAAGTTGACAGCATTCGAAACATTTTTTTACTTTATTCAAATACCTAATTATGTACGAACATTTAAGGGCAAACCACAAAATGAATTTTGAATATGGCCACGAATTTTCATAGTAATAATTTTTATATCGCATAATTTATCAAATTTTCTTTCTTTAACAATTTCCATATTATTTATTTATTCATATATACACGTTACAAAAATTACAAATTACATGCCCATTGCTTTTGCAACGTCAAAATATTTAAACATTTAATGTTGGAAATTACAAAATAAAAAAAAAAAATGAGGATAGCAAGAAAGTCAACCAAGCGCTCATGAAAAATCTACTTAAACACATAAAAATATAGTATTCGCCTGAACTCACTTTCGTCCACATGGAATATGTCGACATCCGAAGCAATACTGTTGAACATTGATAATGCCCTTACCATTGGCATTCCCATTTGCAGACTGGTTCTACACTTTGAAAGCACAAATAATATTATATATAAAGTAATACTGAGCTGAAAATAATTAAGTAATTTTTCTTGCAGAAAAAATCAAGTTGTAAGCACAGTACCTCAATATAATTTATTTGTAGATGTCTAAGTTATGAACTGGGCGATCGATATTAATTAATTTATTTATTTATTTTTACGGATATATTATAAAATAGTTTGGTGTTAGGACCGTAATGGGTGAGTGCATCGCCGCGAATATTGTTTGTGATATCTCACTGGTTTTAGATAGACTGACCGACCGTTTGTTTTATTACAGCACAAGCAGAAATACTAAATAGACAATGACGTAATAATTATTGTTATTATGTGGACGGGCATTCGTCTGAAATATTCAGGCGATTGAAGTTATTATCTTTTTTCGCACTAGATGGCGTTGCTTGCTTTTAATAATTTATTACACTAATATGAAAAAAATCGTAAACTGATATGAATAAAATAATTCATTTAAAGCTACGCTTGGTTACCATTTAAATATAATATTTTAACCTTATGCAATGTAATATTTCAGATTTAATAATTTTTTTTTTATTTAAATTAACGAGTGCGTAAAACAAGTTGTGGGTTAAACTCATGTGTCAATACTTTGATTAATAAAAGATTCGATAAACAATATTTTTCCAGATTTTGGTTGTGTAGCAATGTAAAGAGACATCTGTGTATATTGATTTAATACAATAAATTGAAATTTCAAACAACAAAAAATAAATAATTTTTGATGAGTGCATACCATACGGCATAAATAACTTCTCTCTTTTGTTTAACTATTTATAACTTTTATAACTTTTACTATTTTTTGGTAACCTTCAATGTAGATGACGACTGTTCAATATATTTTGTAAAATGAATATTTCATGTATTTATCAAATGTCAAGTTTTGGCCGAAAAAAAGGTTAATTAGAATATTATCCGTCATTAATAGCGGTCGAGAAAATAGTGTTTGTATTATTTATAATATATATACATTATATTTGATTTTAAACACATTTTTTTATAACGATATTATTTATTGATAAAATGAAATTCTTTATAATATCCATACAATTAAATTATGACAAATATTAATGTGAACAATGCATCTCTTTTTTTGTGGAAGAGCCACACTGAAAGAGGCAATAAGCCGCTGTTTGCCGACCACTGGTAAGGCAATTTCTAAAGATTTTCGTTACATAAAAAATAAATAAATTTGACATATTATACATAAGCTTTTTGATTTCGTTATAGCTGTGACTTTAAGTATTTTAAAAGATTATTTATAAAAGCAGATTATTTGATTGAATTGGAGGACTCCATTATAGCACGGTGAAAAATAGCAATGTATTTTAGTTCTACAACATTTACGGATTCTACAGTTTACATGTGACTAATTTTTTTTTGACACGGTGTACATATGCATAATACTTTCACAGGTAAATAATGTATAGTCGAACAGGTACATATGTGCCGACATGGAAGTTTTGTCAGACAACAACTGGCCACAGGTTGAAGTTAGTGCGGCTAACAATATGTCAAAACAATGCGAGGACCTCCCACTGTTTTACTGACAGCCTATTCTAGGGTGTCCAAGAGCAGGGCACATGGAACATAACATATCTGTCTGCAAATAATTGATTACGTTATACAACGTAAAATTATCATTGATTAATTTAACTGTCGCAGATAACCACTGACGTCAAGATTTGTTAATAATTTATCGGATAGATCAATATAAAAAGTTGGGAAATCACTGTCGTAGATTTTAAATATATCGGTGAGTGATTTTTAAGTTAATTACTAAACTAATAATTAAAAAACTTAATACTGTTGAACACATTCACAATTCGCTAATCACGTTATAAAGGAATCACACAATATAAATTCAAACTCAGCGCCTGAGTGTTTGCATCTTTGTAGTAAGGGTCGCAGGATGACGGCTTTGAAACAGCTGGAAATCAATAGACATCAACTATCACAAAGGATTCTTAACGAACAAACTAAGATATGTCTATCGCCATTGCTTAACCCGCTGCGGGGTGCTTCATTGTTTCTGTAATAGAACATTTCCATGCCATATGTAAACTTATTGATATAGCTGCCTTTTTACAGTTCTGACGATGGCGTGAGCCGAAATAGCTATCAACTATATAAAAAAAAATGTAGAACTTAAATACATTGATATTTTTTTCACCGTGTTATAATGGAGTTCTACCAAGTGAATGCCAATTTAATCAATAAAATGCTCGAATAAGCTTAAATAATAACATATAGACAAGACCCTTCATCTTACCGTGAAGAAATAATGAAATAATGGTAAACGATTACACAACTAAAAACACCATATTCTTCATAGACTAAATAATATTTTTATAAGAAAATTTAGTGCATCGCTTAATGTTGACGCCATTGCAAGAAATCAAAAAGTGAGTAAGATTCAATAATTCTCATAAGTGTTGCAGTAATTAACGTGATGTTTCTTAAATAGTGTTAAATAATTCACATAAAGTAACACAAAATGGATTGTACAGTTATGTTTTAAATTTAAAAATAATCATTAAATATATGATAATATACCGAAAATTATTTTGTAATTGAAAAGTTATAGACATACAGACCGGCTGGTGATTTTTTTTCAGACGTTAATGCTGATTCTCTAAAGCTCTACGTAATATACTATGATTGAAGGAGGATTTTGTAGCTTTTAGAAATAAGTAATGGATCTTGCGGAAATGAAAAACCTATGAATGGAATTATTATAGTTTCCAATTAACATATAGTTCTTGCAATGCATACAATTCCAAACAGATTTAGATATTTTTGCAACCATTTTGACTACTTTTTTACAGTATATGAACTCATAACGGAGAATTTCAGTAGAAAACATTCGACAAGAGCTAGTTCCGAGTCAATCACTTTATCGCATTATTCAAAGAGATGGAGATTTTAAAGACTGGATTAAAATAATCTAGAAGTTAGCTTATCGTTTATTTTAAGTAAAATGAATAGAAAATAATAAATACATCCACGCATTTCGTTATAAAACATATGGAGGAATCATAAAAAAGATAGCTACCATTCGATCATGGCGTCTGATTTATTTTTAAAAACTTCGTTATATCATTTGAGCAACCCTTTGATGGATACCAAATTCAGTCGAAAAAGAGATATAAAAAGTAAACTCAGAGCTGATGCTGTGGTGGTCGTGAAAACGGGGCAACACGGGGAATGAGGGAAGTCCCGTCATTGTTCGCGTTTGTTCGAAACGCGCCGCGGGAGGGAAAAGTTTATTTGTCATTTCATTACACGGACACAGAGGGCAGCGTTGTCTGGACGATCAAATTCGAAGGCGACACGTTATCTGCTGCCTGCCCATAAATAATTTCCTATCTGTCTGCTTTGATTGGAAAGGTCTTTGTGTAGAACGTCATTAAATGTATGGATAATACGTAAAGCAAAATATTTTCAGGGAAAAATATTTTATTTACATTTATTGAGGGCTATTATTAAATATCTACTGAAGTTTACTAAATGTAAACATCTAGAACGACACTTTCATCGCAGTTTGCAACATAGTGATATTTTGCTTGTTTTTTCCGGACTACGAACAAATCGGACAGCTAACACTATCACGAAAGATTTTTGTGTTGGGACTCGGAGAAGACTGTATTCGTAAACTGATCACCCACTATATATCATATGATTTTCTGTAAATTATTTTTTCAGTTCTCAAACATTTGGTTATTAAAAAATTAAAAGCTGTACAAACAGCTTTTAATTTTTTAATTTGTTTTATGTCAGTTGATCATGCTCGTGATGAGTGAAACCGGTGCTGAACATATGTTTATTGTAGAAATGATATTAAAATGTGTTTAATTATTTAAAATATATTGAAATTTTTCTTTTAATTCTAAAAGGTTCAGTCTAGCGGTTATTACTAAAAATTATGAATTATTAAAATCATGGCGAAAAGAATCATGCTTTGTTATTTACAACTTACATACCTCGTCGTTCGAAGCGTATGTGTTTTGGATATCTCTTTCATTCTCACAGGTTATTACGACATCAGAACTGTTTCCTTTCACGTGTATCAATTCACTCTTCAATCGTTAAGATCCGAACGACCGCTCAGTCCTGAAGCGAGAAGTTCTGAGTGTCACGCCGGTCTTGAAAGAAGACGTCCTGGACGGAGCAGAAGCGCGAAGGTTCGATCGAAACTCGATTCCATTAAATTGTATTACGTCGCAGTCGCAGAGTTCCGTTTGCCCCCATTACCATCAGCCAAGGTACAAAAGCTGCGCCATCTTATACTCACTACACGCTTATCAAAAAGTCACTTCACGAAACCGATGATTTGCATAAATTGTTTTACAAAAATATTCATTTTTTTGAATTGTTATAACTTTGTACGATTCCACGTCTTTTGTCACTTTCGAAGTCGAAATTATGTTGCGAGGTCAGTTCTGTTGCGTCAGTGTGATAGAATGCCTGAAGATGCCGAAAGGCGAAACCCGGGTCGTAAGTGATAAAACATGTGGGATCGTACAAAGTTGTAACAATTCAAATTTGATATTGAAATTCCATAAAGCTCCTTCAGTCGATATTGGAAAAAAGAACATTTACTGTTAAAGATGTTTAAATATATTCGTAAATTTTACTTAAGTAAATGGAAGAGCTTTTCTTAGCAAGTGATCTTTTTAATTATGGTTTTAACGGAACATAAAATTGCAAACCAACTTACATCACTTATTCATTAAAATATCGAGGAATTTTATTTAAAGAATACAAAAATAAAAAAAATATTTTAATATTACAAGTTGGACTTACAAAAATTCTTAGAACAACTCAGTTGATAAATAACATCTTTAATTTATTGATTGAATTGGCATTCACTTGGGTAGAACTCCATTATGAGACGGTGAAAAACATAGCAATGTATTTTAGTTCTACAAGATTAAAATCTCTAATAGATTCTAAATCCTGTAGAACTAAAATACATTGCTATCTTTTTCACCGTGTATCATTTTTAATATTCATAGCAAAACTGTGGAGTTGTTAAAAAAACACGACTCTACTCCGACATTGACCAACAAAACACGTTAGTTTTTGTCAGGCTTTTTTTTCTACCTTTCCTATTTACGTGCATTAAATTAAAGATCAACCAACCACTCCAGCAAATTGTTCATTGAGATATTTATCAAATCGTTTAGTCGAAAAAGTAGTGAGAGTCGCTCGTTTTTCACGACTTCGACTTCACAGCTCTAATTTATGGTATACACAAATATTTTAATAATAATTAAAATTTCTGTGACATTTTAACCACCTTGTTATTTAAGCATAGCAGTGACATTCTAGATATAAATTTTCCCAGGCATCGGAAGCTGTGAGTATCTTTATTTATGTCTCTACTTCCCTTTCAAATAGAGTGCTTGCTACATTTTTTAAATTGTTCTCTCGCCATAATAAAATCAAATCAAAAAGGACAATTCATCCAAAAATAGCTAACCGAATAAAGCAAAAATGAAATAATATTTCTTTCTCAAGTGCCAATAATTTTCAATTTCGAATTTGAATCGTCCAAACTCTACAATTCCACATGATTTGTTACTCACGATCTGGGTTTTGCTTTTTAGTATCTTTCAGAAATTTTAGCGTAAGAATTCAAATTTGGTACTGATTTTTTATTTAACACTCGATATCTAAAAACATTTATCATTTTATTAAATATTTAGCAAGATATTTTTTTATGAAATCTATGAATTAAGTTAAATGTGATTTGTTTATAATGATATTTATGTCTGCTTCTTATGAATCTTAATCTTTATGATCTGCATCCATTACGATTTGTCAAGTTCGCTTTAAATTTCTTCAAAGATCAAATTGTCCCATATATTTAATATTTTTTTCGTATTCCAAGCATCACAATTTTTAACTATGCAACGTAAAAAACTTATAATGCATGAAATTAACTGTTCTTCGTGATCTATTGTATTTCAAATCAAACTTCAAATTTGTCGATTGGTATATGAATTATTTTACATTTTTTGCTATTCCAATTTTGAATTTCAACACGTTACTCTATGCTAAGAATTAACTTGGTCTCATTTGAATCTTGTTCCTTTGTAATCCCGCTAAAATATTCTAATGTCGTAGCTCGTGAATTTACTTTGGCACGCGTTAACTGGAAACTCTAAAGTCTACATTACTCTCTTGGGCAGGGCTGTTCAAAGCGCTAGCCAAGATTATTGGGATACCAGTTCGAATTTTTAAGCATAACTCTTGCCAAATTATTAATACTCACAGAAAAAAGACATCAACAATATTGCCGTGAATGATCCAAAATGTCATTCATTCATTATATATTTTAATTGAAATGTAAAGCACTTAATTTAAACCTTTGACACTGTTTTTAAGTAAGTTTTATAATGTAAGTAGAAATTAAATATGACGTATATATAGATACATTGACTTTGTTTTTAATTTATATTACAAATGAAAAAAAAAGGTTTTTTAATTTATTATATTTACTTTGTTATATGTTTTATTTTCAATTAAACTTGAATCACAGTGCAGTACTTTTAAGACACATACTTTTTCTTTGATGGTGTCAGATCCAATAGTACCAATAACTTTCACTGGAATATCATAAACTGATGAATAATATTTCGGCTATCAAAAAGTGAAGGATTTTATTAATTAATAATTAGAGTTGGATGTTGATTTCTACATTATCTACTGAGATATTTTTATTATATTTTAATGTTTTTCAATTTTAGAAAACGTATAACTTTTATTAGAGTTTGTGTTCTTCGATTCTAATATTAATATATTTTACTGTATGCCCAACATTAATACTTTAATATTATATTAACGAATTTTCTCATATATTGTCATTTTATACTACCTTTATAAATAATCAAAATTAAGTTTATTATAAAGGTGAGTATATATTCTTTAGTTTTGTACCATATAAATTTATTCAGAATTAAATATTTTTAGCATAGGTAGGATATTGAACTACAATATTTTCAATGATTTATTATACAATATATGATATATAACTTGATGGAATTTCAATATCAAATTAAAACTGCAACAACTTAATACGATTCCACATGTTTTGTCGCTAACGACCCGGGTTTCGCCTTTCGTACAAAGTTGTAGCAGTTCAAATTTGATTTATTATACTTAAAAAAAACTATTAAAAAAGTGTACGTTTAGCACCTATTTTTTCTCCGTCAGTAAAATATTGCAGTAATCAACACTAATTAACTACAATATATTAACTATACTACTAACTAATTTTAAACATTATTAAGACAGCATTACTTCGCCACGTCCATATGTTTTCCTTTTCACATAAATGCTCTACAATATTTCAATAATTTTTAATAATTTGCAAAAAAAAATAATTTCTAAAATGATGCTGATTTTTTGTTTAACCCATTGGTTCTCACGCTATTCTTGCAATATTTCATATCTTGGTTGGACTGTAAGTGATTTTAAATATATAAAACAACGCGCAGCTTTGTTTCACGATTCCTGACATTACGATTCAGTCTGGCAGTACATACAGTGTTGTTATAGTGCCCGTTCCCTAGAGTCGTAGAGTGTGCCAGTAAATGCTCTACGGAGATAATCCACCCCTACGACACTACGGCGCTATGCTACAATAATGTTCGCTGTTCAATTAATTATCAAAAGTGGACTGTGCCAAGGTGTATACTATTTAATACATTTGGAGACATTTCATTGGGTTTTTATTATTTGAAAGCTTCGAATCATTTTTAAATCGAACTGAGCTACCAATGTATTCGTAGTATTTTACTATAACCTCGAAATAGCGAATAACGTTTTCGCACAATTGAGAAAAATTATGTATGATTACTTTTTTTAATTTTATTTATGATATCGACTGAAGGTGCTTGATGAAATTTCAATATCAAATTTGAATTGTTAAGACTTTGTACGATTCCATATGTTTTGTCACTAACGACCCGGGATTCGCCTTTCGGCATCTTCAAGCATTCTATCACCTGCAGAATGCCTGAAAGATGCCTAAAAGCGAAACCCCGTGTCATTAGTGACAAAACATGTGGAATCGTAAAAAGTTTTAACAATCCAAATTTTATATATGATTACATCTTAAAGTCAATCTGGGAGTCTAAAGTCTGAAGTACGATATTTCTATGGTTAAACTTCCGTATTTTGTTTTGACTATCGCAAGGATTATCAATTTCAGTTATCGTGATGAAAAAACCTTATCCTGATTATTTTTTTATGAAACATGGAAATACATTTTGTTATGCATAAATTTTCTTACAATTTTTTTCGTCAATGATTTTTTTTATTAGCTTGATTTATATACGTTAGCAAAATACAAACAATGCGTATATTGATTTTGCTACAAGATTTATAAAGGTAACATTAAAATAAATAAGTAAATCAACCGAGAAAATAGTATTTCTCTAAATTCACCCTCATCTACTTGGAATATATTAACATCCGAAAAAATTCTGTTGAATGTTGTCAAATATCGTTGAAAGTTCTTGCAAGTGGCATACTAAGTATATTTACGTATTCAGAAAGAATCAAACGGTTTGAAGATAATTAAGGGCCCACTTAAATAGTAAATCAATATTAAAGTGTGAGAAGACGGTTTTTATCTGTAATCACTCAGATATCAACTCGAATAAAGCTGCTTTTCCCCAATTGGATGAACTGTGCTTGAAGAGGTTGTATGGCGCCGCGACGCCGGCTCAACTATTGCAGACGCCCTGCCTTCTTGGCAACGATGACGTCACTGAATTTACTGCAAAACAGAACATCATAACTGAAAAACTTTTCAATAGAGCATATCGATCTTATGCCAGTGAACTCATTATCGATAATTTGTCATCTGATCAATATCGATATCAACTTGCGATGAATTACCATCTTTAAAATAGTAAATATGTAACATAAATCGCATGGCTTAAAGTAAAATTGATAGCATGAACAGAAATCACGCCAGTCACAAAGGATATTTAAAAAATGATGTTTTATAATTTGGGGAGGATCGCTGAAAAGAGTGTTGACAAACTTAAACAATAACTTGCAACAGTAATTCATAAAACAATTCATACCTTTGTCTCCTAAAGCTGAAAACAATAATCCGCTAGTTCTCATTTATATTTTTATTTTCAATTATTACTGTTAAACGGTTTTGCTTCTGAAACACATCAATAGAAATCCTCCAGCATACAATCAGAGGGTACGCTAGAGTAAGACAACATTAGACTTCACAATAAATACACGCGAGAGAGAAAGAGACAAAGTGCGATTCTACTGTGAATTAAATCTATGGACATCGAAGATATGATTTTAGTAAAAGGTGTGTTAAAATTTTTGTAAAACAGAATAATTATTTTTCAGAAATATTTTTCTATCTATTAAATAAATTAAATCAGATATCTTTTTTAAAAGCAGTATTGGAGAATAAATTGATATATTTAATGGCAAGGTAAAAATTGGGATTTTTCGAAATATTTTTTTCGAGTATAGTTCTTTTTAAATCTAAAGAGATCTTGGCACACAACGTTTTGATCATTTATAGAACAGTGTTTGTAATGTGTATATTTTTATAAAAGAAAATGAACAATCTATTTATTTTGTGGTATTCGCGAATAAAAGAAAAGGAAATGGTAGTCATTTGTGATACGATAAATTTACAATTGACAGATAGATGATATCAAATCAAGTAGAATGCTTCAACGTCCATTCAACTTTTAGTTGAAATAATAATAAAGAAAAAAAGTCACGTTGACTTATAGAATGCACCAATTTGCACATATTTTCTATGTATTACAATTATTTGTCAATCATTCAAGTAGTATTAACGCTAACAACTTTAACACTATCAACCATTTAATTATAAAATCTCGTAAAGTTCTAATTTAAGTTGGTTACAGATGTGGCACATATTTTTTTTCTGAATGTATCATTTGGGTTTACACGTATCAGGTCTTGGTACCAGAAACCCTTATTCTACTTGTAATAATAATTATTTTCCAACTGATTTTCGAATATATATATATATATATAATTAAGTAAAGAGCTAGTTGACAATCCACCACTGTGCTACGGCGTGTAGAATTGAATCGTGTTTTAAAAGCAACATTCAATCATTTTTAATCAACGTTGCGTGGCCGTAATCGAAATTCGTTACAAAATTAAAATGCGTTCAGGCATAGATATGGTTCATACTAGAATAGATTGTACATTTATGATTTGGCTGTATTCACACGCCACTCAAACGTTTGATTGTATTCATACATAAACTATTTCATTTTGTATGGAGCTTTGGCCAGACAAGTAGTGTTTACATTAGTTTTTCGGGAAAATGAATAATAATAGTTTTTTTTTGAATTTGTTACAGTACTTAAAAAAATCAATGCATTTACTCTAACGATTATTCTACGTGTTGACTGTACAGAATTCAACGTTCAAATAAAAACGAGAAGTTTTAGAAAATTATCTTGTCAGTGAATTTTTCCATAAATCACTGAATTACTTACAAAAACACTAGTGGTGTTATTTTGGAAGTAGAATTAAACTCCAAGTTCACACACACTTTTAAAAATAGAGAATCGTTTGTTTTTCGTTCAAATATAGTTTATGATCGCTGGCTTTGATTTCAATCTATAATCACATATACAAAATTTATCCTTCAATCAGTAAAGAATCCAGACCCTAATTCTAATATTTTTTGAATGTGGATCAAAATATGATAAGCAAAAAACGATTCACATCAAAGATTTCTTTAATAAATTAGTTAAATAAATTTATTTTTATATTTTATAGGTAAAGCACTAAGGAAATTAGTTTTTGTTATTTCTTGAACTTTCTTTAAACTTGAGCAGGGTAATAATTTTGTTTATTGCTGGGATATAGTTAAATGCACATCTCTGCCCCAGTAAAACCGGCGGTCATTAATTAAAATGCTGGCGGTTAAAACAGAGTCAATCAATCGAAATAATGTCGACGTGTGCACCGGATGCGCTTGCATTTCAAAAATCCATCAAACTGGATATCATTCGGACAGGTAGGCTATTCGATTGGAATGAATTTCAGCTATCCAAAATTCAATTACATTCATATGGTAATACATAACGATTCGGGTCGTGATAAATTTAATTACAGTCACATTAACTCATAGATAATTATAAAATTTATCTGTTTCAAAAATGAATAAGCTTAATTGTATCTACTTTCATGATGCTTCTGACAAACACATTCTGATATAAGCTTTATTAATAAACGAGCTTTTTCTTGTTGATTTAATTACAATCCAATTCGGAGATATATTTTAAATGTATCGATATAGGAGTAATTTTATTTGCATTATTGATGGCAAAATCTTAGTATTTTGAACGTCTACGATCTCTGAACTTTCGATGTAGCATTTCGATTCGACGCTCCGTGTATATCTACGATCATGCGCTCTACGGCTGAAATTTGCTTCTGCTGGTCAATGTTTGTGTTATTATATCGCTTACGATAAAAAACTGTCAACATAAAGACATCATAAGACAGACTTTTTTCAGAAGATCATAAAAACAGAAAATTCGATGCAATCTATTGCTTGAATTTTAATTATATATTATTTTAAACATAAAAGTCGACGCTGGATCTCTTGTGCTTCCCTTAAGCCAAATCATTGGCAAAATTTAAAAATGTATGAATTTATTGTCCTCTAATACAAAGGTGTATGTATAGTATTGAATATTCGTTGAAAAATGTCTTGTACATATACCAAACTGTTAATGATATGTGCTGTCAAATATTATTTGTAGGGACAATTTACAACCCATACCTTAAAAATATAAATAAAAACGTGTTTTCTTATAAATAACCAGCAAGTAGCCGGCAAAACTAGCTGTCAAAAATGTAGCTAGTAAATGTCACTGAAAGAAAAAAGCGTTTGTATTTTAATTATGATTAGTGTAGGGCTTTTAGATACACAATATGTTTTTTTTTCAGTCTGTTGGGTACACGAATAAGTCAGATGTTTTTAAGACGCATGAGCAGGCCACATAATTTTTGTGAGAAGCAAACACACATAGTCTAGGGTATCAGTTGATGGTGTTGGCATTGAGCGAAACCGATCCTAATCCAATGGTTGTACTAATTTAGAAACCTTCGCGAGCATCTGCAAAATGAATATTTTTTTATTGCAATCGGATGAAAAAGAAAATACTTGCGATGGCCAAAACTAGTCCAGATCTAATGGTTGTTCTAATTTAAGCACTTTTACGAGTGTGTACACAAAAACCTACTATTATCTCATTCGGTGAATGGTATAACACCGTATACAAGATATACATACAAACAAACATCATTTTTTACATACACATTGATGATAAAAAGAGTTAATAAAACAATATACATTCTCAAATGTTTTATTTGAATCGATTTAATCAGTTCTTCTAAAATATTTTCTCTTAATTGACGTATGAATTCTTATTTTTCAATTCAATTTAATTCATGGCGTACTCAGTTGTGACATGTGTTCCGCTTTAGTCGAAATCATCGCCAATGATTTACATAATCACTTCAAAATATCACTATATACCATGTATGGATAAGCCCATAGTATAGTTTGCTGTTTTATATATACCCATAAGACGTGCGCAGAAGACGGGGTTTAAAAATACCGAATGATACAATTTGAGCATGGGGAACCATGGAACAAATAAATTCAAAGGAGGAGTCACGACTTTTGATTTGCAGCTTGCGTAACAAACTCCGCCCTTTGAGTTCACAAAGATCAGAGGGGATGTAAAGACTGTGACGTTATGATTTCAAGTTATACCTATTTTGTGGTATCAATACCTATTTCAATGTTTTTGATCTTCATAATGAGTTATAACTTGTCCGATACCGTACAAGTGTAATGCAAGTTAAAATAGGGTTGCCAAAAAATTTAAAGCCAAAAAAATTGATCTTTTAAATTATCTAGTATATCCACCAGCTCATCTTACAAGGTGTATTCATCAGCATAGTTTCTTAACTTTTTTACATTCGCGGACCACCAAAAAATCTAAAAAAGTTTTACGGAGCATTAATGTTGGATGAAAATATTTATATAATTGATTTTTAATTCAAAACAATTAATTTTGCAACATCATATTGCTGATATAACAATATTTAAGTATATTAAAACAGATAGAAACGAAAAAATATAATTTAAAATCCATAAAATACAATATGAAATTCGATTGTTTATCAAATTAATATCACATCGCGGACTACCCAAAAATCTCCGCGGACCACCGATTGAGAAACTATGTCCAATAGCATAACAACGTAATTATTGTTTAAAATTTATGAATTGGTTGATATTTTTCGTATTTAGCATCAAAAGTCAGTTTATGCTTAATTGAACTAAATGTATTGTTTGTTGATAGTTGGCGTTTTTCTTAAAACTAACTAACTGACTATATATTGGCATATTACCTATGATTTTAGAATAAGTCGAATATATTGTAAATTAATGAAATTAAATCGTAAAAAATTATCACGATTTTTTTTGATAAATGACACTACAAATGTCTTATAGAAGCCTCTACATTAAAAAGTACCAAATACCTTAAATTTGTCGTAAAATCTATTTGGATTTTTGTAGGAATGAATAAATTTCAAAAAATGTGCTGTATATTTCGTCTTCTTTCATCAAAAAACTCCTGTAATCAATAAGTTATGTATTAATTATTATGTTTATTTACAAACCCTCACGCCTTAAAACAATGCATTTCGCCAATATTTTTGTGTTAGCTTTGATATTAATTGATACTGCATAACGAAAACCAATAGGTCTCAATACAAAAGACGATAATTCAGACTAAATCGCTTATCCCGATTAACATCAAAAAACACGAATAGCTGAGATATTTTCATCTTAATTGTAAAAAAGGTTAATACAAAGTGATTAGTGTACTAAAGTTCTTTTTTAAAATTCTAGCCTTATGTTTTTATGTTATCATTGCTATTTTTCAAATGGAGGTAACTATAATATAATTTATGAATAGACTCAAAGTGCTTGACGGAATTTCAATATCAAATTTAAATTGTTGGAAGTTTATATGATTCCACATATTTTGTCATTATCGAGACGGGTTTCGCATTTTGGCATCTTTAGACATTCTATCACACAGATGCAACACAACTGACAGTTAACTGACTTCTATTTTGATAGCTCTAGCAAAGCTTTCAAAGTTGTCCAAATTTGGAAGTAACTATCTTACGATAAGTAAGTTTTAATCGGTTATCTTGTTGGCTATGGTCACGGTACTCATGGGTTTGAATCTCACTAAGGATAGTTTAATATATTCATTTTTCAATCGATCGAGTTTATGGTGTTTTTTATGTGTCTAAGCTTTCGCTATTCATTCGATTTTTAAAACGGAGCATACTCAAAGCATATAGGTAGTCACTTCTCTTGCCCTGGCCAAAATATTCTATGTTTACTATCTTCGAAAAAATGGTGTCAGGCGCCAGAGTTCAATGGAAAAAAATCTTTTTGAGATACTCATATATAAAAGCTATATTTTTGCATTAGGGGCGGACATGGTAAAAGCTTTTGTGTCAAGTACAGTTAACATACTTTTAGATTACGATATCTATCGAAGGTGCTTGATGGAATTTCAATATCAAATTTGAATTGTTATGGGTTTCGCCTTTCGGCATCTTCAGGCATTCTATCACGCGGATGAAACAGAACAGTCAGTTTCGAAAAAAAATGCCAAAAAGGGAAACCCGGGTCGTTAGTGAAAAAACACGTGAAATTTGCACAAAGTTGTAATAATTCAAATTTAAAATATTTTTGTTCATAAGGTTTAAATTCAGATTCATTACGTAAGTTATTATGTTTTCTTTGTATACTTAGAATATTTATAAGTATCTGCTTAATAAATTAAACGGTTTAGATCATCATTATTATGGTGTAAAAGTTAAAAAAAAAAACACTATCACAACGTTTGCCATCCAACTTCCCCAAACCACTGAAAAACCCATTTGCCCCACTTACCCCCGGTTGCCCCCCAAAGCTCGCAAAAAATCATTACACTCACAGGAATCCCACTTAATCCTGCCTGCGACGCGATTTTCGCTCGGGAAGCAGAAATCGCTAACAAATGCGCAAACGATAATAACCCCTATACCGCTTTGTTATAAATGCCGTTCAGATGTGAGTCGCGCGAAAGGCGTGGCCTCTTTTCCTCTCTTTCCCAGGGAGGCGTGGCTTTATTTCGTAAGGCTTTTATGGCGAAGTGAATTTCAGTGTCTGATTTAGGACTGACGCGAACGCACGTGGGCGCTATTCACGCGGATTGCGAATTAATTGTTAGAATACGCGATTTTTACGTCAGTAATTTTCTCACCTTTGATTGTTACTTTGCATGTGATTTTATTTTGTGCTGTTTTTTTTTACCAAAAGCTTATTGAATATTATGCCGTTAATTTGAATATTTTGGAATACATCGGTTCCTGCGTGGGTCTTGCTTTCTTCCTGTTTTTTATAGTGTCGCAAGACATAATAAAAAACTACGTATATATTATATATTGGACACAGAATTTACTTGGTGATGAAGATAAACTCCTGTGATATTAATTGCCTAGCCTAGCGATATCTACCTATATTATATTAAAATAATATGTTTGATACACAATTAGGTATATTGGCTTTATGATTAATCATTTAATCATTTTTAACTTATTGAATAATAAGAATCAAATACTTACAAATATATCACTACAAAATTTGTTATATATAATAGTTGTTGATAACTATTTCGGCTTATGTCATCATCAGAACTATTCGACCGATATATGTACATATAAAATTTTGTTCAGTGAAATAATTTGATATTTTGGCTAATTACAATGAATATATACCAAGTTAATGCCAATTCAAAAAAATATTTATATGTTGAAAGTAATTTTTAAAATAATATATACAACCAACAGATAAGTTTGTAAATAAATTAATCAATCGTCACATTTCCCGCAAATTTTTCAACCAGACTATTAATGTATCATTTAATAACTAAACTACAAAAAAATTGAATTGAATGTATCTTTTAATTATATTTTACTATAACTTCGCAATTTATATACTTCTCGCATTTTAATTGAAACTTTTGTGTTCTTCTAGAACATCAATTAATAGTAGTGCTAATATTTTGCTCCTCTTTTCTGGGAGGGCAGAATAGAATGTGAAATTACAACGACTGGTTGTCAACAATTGCATAACGCGTCAACTTGTCAAAGATGCATTTTAATTATAACTTCACCATGAGATGGCTAGATAATATACTGGACACATAATTCAAAATAATTATTGAAACTTACTGTTTACTCTTGTATTCATATTTTGTACGAGCATTTTTTCTGAAAACATTACTTTGTGTAAGGTATATAAAAATAAACGTTTGAATAATGTCAAAGGTGGAAATTGTCTATTCTTGGGTGGAAAAGGATTGAATGTATTGAAACGTAAAACACATTTTTTGAAAATAATGACGAGCCGGTTCGTCTATTGAAATAATGTGAAGTTAGTGAAAAAAGGCTAAGTTTTATTATTATATTCGAATAAACAGAAAATGTTTTTGAAAAATTATTATTAATAAACCAAGACTGGATTGATTTAATGCTAGTACGTATACAATTGAAAATTCATGCCGTCTAAGTTAATTCTATTCTTTATATATAATACACAATAATTTTGGATTATATTTTCGATAAGAAATATTTCATGTCATTTAGGCAAAGAGTAAAAATATAAGATAGCATATTAAAGAAATTGTGGGTAATATCGTTCATTATTCATTCGTTGTTTTATATATATTATTGTATCATAAATTAATAACTAAGAGCCAAACCCGACGATGCAAAAACTATGTTGAATTGACATTGATGTAGTGAAAGTTTACTGTTAGTTATAATCCAAAAATTGTGCACAGGGATTTTTTCTTTATTATTTATCCTACGTATAATTTTAAAATTAGAATTATATCAACAAAAAAATAATTTTCTGATGTAATAAAATAGGATTCATTTTTTTTTGCACTTTTTATTAACAAAGAATTTATTAACAAAGAAGAAACGACTTAAAATTTATTTTTTATTTTTACAGTATTAACAGTCAAGTCTTGAAAGGCATGGATTTTATGGCATTTAAATTATAAACACATTTTTATTACAATTTCCACAATATATTTTATGATCAGGACCGGTTTAGATCAGTTGAAAATGATTGTAATGAGCTAAAACAGTCTTACACACAAAATATATTGTGGGAATTAATTTTGTTTGTTTTTTTTTTAATAGAATCGACGTAGTCCTTTGCTACTCAGATGTTATATTTTTATACACTAATATATTATTATATTATAAATTTCTAAGCAACTAGAACTATTTTATTATAATAACTATAACGTTAATTGATGTCGTTCTATTTGAGATCTCTTTTAGTAGTGAATTATCTATCGAATATTTAATCTCATTTTGTCTAATTCATATTTTTTTATAATGCTGCATTATCTCTGGTTCATGTGTCATAAGTCACGTTTTGATTTTCAAAAGAAATTATTTTCGAAAAATTATCACTACACTTTGATTTGTCATTTAATCAAGTCCAGCTTTTATTCCTGGATTTCTTTACTTCATGGATATTTCAATCTGTCATTCCTAACGTACATTAAAAAAAGATGAAAAAAATACGCTCACCTTCCTCGATTTAGACGGGTTCAATTTTACACGATGATATAATTGAAAGAATATTATCGATTACACGGTAAAATGAACCAAAACTTATAATGCCCATTCAAAACACTTGATAAAGTGAGGTCTAAACGACCTGTTAGTGGATGTTAAGTATGTGTTAAGTCTGTTTTCAAGACATTTAAACTTAGATAATTTTGAATAGCACTAACATTTGACATATTACAATTATGTTGCTGATTTCAGAGAAGTATAATATATAATATACAAATATAATAAAAAAAACCCAATTTGAGCCCATCTTACCGTGATTTTGACGAAATAAAATCAGTCACTCCATTCGTTTAGAAAAAATAAAATCAAATCACTAGATCTATGTTAAAACTTTTTTCTTAAAGTAGCTCAGAGTCTTATAACTAACTTCCTTATTCAGAGTGAAGAAATTTGGTTCAGTGTAAAGAATTATAATTGTATTCTTACTGTTGGTTTGAGCGTGTTCGTATGTTAAATAAACACAAAGTCGTAATGAACATTTCAAAAATAATTTAAATGAGTTTTCTATCTTATGTTTTGTATATTAATGTCATATTTGTTTTATAAAACAACAGCCAAAAATGTACACAAGTAACTGTTTCTCAACACGCATCGATTATAATTTAATTTTTATGTTGTATTTTAAAGCTAGGTGTTATTATGTATATATTTGCAATAATATTTGTTGTTACTTATAGATAATCATTTTTAAATGACAAAAAATTGTAGCTTTGTTATTTCACTGGTTATCATAATAATAAGCGCAACACAAAAATAACGGAATCACGGAGTTATAAATTTTTACTAAAATCTGTTGTTTGTAATAGAATAATAAACTTTGTCATAAACGGTCATATATAATAATCAATATCATTTATGAGTTATTTTTTTTTTTTATATACCACATCCGATAAAAACCATTCATATTTGATCTTCAATTGGATAAAATCATTGCCACAAAAAAGACATATTTTTTTTGTAACGGAGTTTTATCTAGAGAATTCCTTCAGAGTAAAATACAAAAGCAATTAATTGAGAATTTGTGTTGTTCTACCCCTATTGTATTATTTTTATGTCCATAGAAAAAAGACGTCGAGAAACATAGTAACAAACTTCTCTCGTAGAAAAAAAACGTTACAAAGTCATTTTCTACACGGAAAACGGAAATGGTTTTGGGTTTATATTTTGGTTACTACACCATTATTACTCTTGAATAAAAATGTATCTGTTGAATCGGCATGCTTATTTCTCTTCAAAGATTTAAAAAAAAGTTTTTTATTTTTAATGTACGTGAAAATCTCTCATCGAGGTATGTTTTGCTAACATTCACATAAAGATGTTTTCTTTTAAATATGTTTTTTAAATTATTTTAGAAAAAAATTTTATGATAAAAATCAGCACGATTAAAAAAAGTTAAAGTCATTAACCTATTGGCAACTACATAATACGAATTCTAAATTCTTGTTTGCTTACAATTATTATAAGAAAACATTTTTACCTGTTTTCCTACGGCGACTATTTTCAAAACAAATCACGACATAATCAAATATGTATCGACTGCAGTGCTAATATACACATTTAAAACTCATCAAACAGATCGCTTCACAGGTGAAACAATGAATTATGTGTGAATCTTCTCTAGAGGAGGAACGTAGAAAACAATTATAAGTAAACAGTGTAAATAAAATCAGACTAGTGAACAAAACAGAAAAATACTCGACAACGAAACTGTTTGATCAAAAGTTCGATAAACTTCTCCGGTCTTTTGTGATTATGAATTCATTATTACGTAAATAAATCGAATTCGCAATTGATTATTGACTATATGAATCCATATGTTGCGTAGTAATTTTTATAGCAGAACTTAATTGAATCAATAAAACAGTTGTTATATAAAAAGAAATGAATGTTTTTTTCCGCCAATGAACTATGAACAGTTGAAATAATTCATTGAAGTATTGTAATGTGGTTGGTGTGAAAGTGGTCAAGTTATTGGTTTAGAAGACATTTTTGATGAAAATGGAGGTAGTTCAAGCTCCCATGCAGCTTACTCAAGATACACAGGACCGTTGTCAAGGTAATATATTAAAATAATGTTATTTATGTCACTTTAATTAGTTGTTGATTTTGATTCTTTATGCTATATTGTCCATTGTCTTAACTTATAAAAGAAGACAAAGAATTTTGTATTTTTTTTACTTGAACAATTATTGCATTAATAGAGTAATTAGTCGATAAGTAAATCATCAGCAAATTCTCATAACAAATAATAAGATGTTAATAAAACTTTAATATGGTGATAAAATAGATAAAATTTTTAAATATCATTTAATCTTCCAATCGAAATTCTTTCATTACAATTTTGTCTTGAATATATTCTGGTGAATAAAGTTAAGTGAATGTATTTTTTCTTAAATCAATTAATGTATCTTTTTCTTATATATTATATTATTTATATATCTTAAATATTAAAATGGAACTTATTGAATAGTTTAAAAATGAGACTATTTTAATTTTAAGTGTTTATATTATATTATCTACGTCCTGTACAATGTAACTTAAATTTATAACTTGAAAGAAAAATTAATGATATAAAATAAAAGAACCAACTTGTTTGACTTTAAATTTGCAAATGTGGACGAGTGGAACATTATATTTTTTATAAAATATACATAATGAAATAATCAGAACAAGTTGTTTTTTTTTAAATTTTATATTGATTTGTTTATTTGTTGGTTTTATTCAAACGAGACGTATCAAATATTAAACTTATCTTTCTGTATCTTTAATATATCTAATGTCGATTTGTATAGCGTTTTCATTTCTTAATCTATATATTTAAAATTTTTATTAAATGGTTTTCATCAAAAGAATAAATTAATGTGGCATGCAATTTACACAGCTTTCGACTCAAAATCATATTGCTTAAACCCTGAATATGTTCCTCGTATATATATTTTTCAAACGTTTAGGTATATACTTATTTTTAAATTTATGATGTCGACTGAAGGTGCTTGATGAAATTTCAATATAAAATTCGTAGAAAGCTGTAACAATTCAAATTTTTTTTTGGTTTATATCGTAATAATAGATATTTGTGTGTGCTCAAAAAAAGTGCTTTAAAAATCATATAAACAAGATTTATCCAAGAGTCAGGTGTATTCCGTTTGACCGTCGGGGTAAGTATATCGGCCCGACAAATCTTTCTACCGACGCGCCCTGAATATTCAAGTGAAAATGCACTTCATTTCTGTATGGAGAAAATATTATTCTGAAGCTGCACAATAACGTTATTTACTAGGACGGAACGAAGCGATTTTGTATGCGTCATGCACCTTGCATTTGTTTTAATGTCAAATGGTGCAGGGTATTTTTACACATTTTCCTCTTGATTTTTATTTTTATTTTCGTTTAATTTATTATAGCGTAAGATTTAATAACACATCTGGTTTCTTCTGAAAACAGATTGTCATTTTTTGTAAGCCGTAAATGGAAAGAAAAAATAATAATAAGATCGCTTCTAATGTATATCATACGATCTTCTTATGAAGATTATCTAAGTAGAAAAAGTTCTATGAGAATTACTTATAATCACTTTTAAAGTGTTAATTGTCTCTTTATGGTAGAAAGGCATTATACTTAAGGCAATAATGTTCTATTGAATAGCAAAACCGGTCCTTATTAAAGGCTTATTAAATTTTCGAAATAGTTTCAAAAAATGCGTTTTTGTTATTTAAAATTATTTGGTACCAAGTCACTTAGCTTATATTTCGTGTTTTTGAATGCTATTGGAGAGTAGAAATTTGAGCAACACAAACATCTGTAACTCCAAGCTCTGATCAATTTACGAAAGTAATCTTGTGATAACGTGATTGACGGGACTAAATAATAAAAAATCAGTCAATAACTTCATTGTATAATATTACATTACTTGTAAGCTCGGTTGCAATTAACTTTTTGCTTCTCTTAAATCTGAAGTAAAACTCCTGGTATATTTTATGCGAAATAGTCTTTATTTTGTTATGTGTTTGTCTCTATTTAGTTCTTATCGAGCGCCACTTGCTTTATTTAAATTTAAGTATTCAATACAAAATTTCACTGTACCTTTTACCTCGACGCCGCCGGATGTTGCGACCGACGCCATTTATGTAGGCGTCGGTAACACTTCATGGATATCAGTACTAACTACATACTGTTTTTGACTGTAAATTTTTATTGTATGTGAGTTTGTAGTATATAACTCGGAATTAAAATTATAACAGAATAAACCTTTATGTAAATTAATACCAAAGAAGCATGAAATTATTTTTTTCCTAAAGAATTTTAATCAACAATTTGAAAACGTTATTCAAGCCACGTATATAAAAAATACTCAGAGTGAAAAGCTAAAAAATATTCTTCTGCTTATCTGCTATATTGTTTTCCATGTTATCTAACTGATTAACAAACAACTCTCATAGTGCATCGTTATACTAATGGTATATTTTAAAAAAATCCAACAATTGAAATTTTTCTACTCTTTCATTAATAACAGATTTTCAAACAAAACTGTTTTTTATATTTTCTTGTTGTTCTATACTGAATGTTGAAATACTCAATAAACAGAGTGGTTTTGATAAAAATATAATTAAGTCGATATGTTCCACTTTAGGGACGGCTTTTTAAAAACCAAAATGAAATTTTTAGCCGCGTTAAAACATTGTTGGTGTTATTAAATTATGGAAAAAGTTTTACAAAGAAATTCGAGTTCCGATTTTGTTTTCAATGTTCTTTAATGAAATATAAAGAATTAAAAACTTGTCTCATACAATCGCAAACAATGTTTCGTTGCCTATTTAATTCTATCGGTACCTCGCGCAAAAGTAATGTCCTAGTCTAAATGCCGGGCGGGATTTATTTTTTTCTTATTTATATTCCCCAACGGCCCTGCGCGCCGTTCGGGTACAGGAAATTAATCAGGGCCGGATTAAGGGATCTCAGGGCGGAGAGTCAAAAGAAAAAGTATTAGAGATCCGCAGTGCTTTGAGGGGTCAATTTTTTCTTCCTTTCGTATTTCAAAAATAGGTATAGACTGAGTCAAAAATAAAATCGTTTATTTCTTCCTAGCGACTATTGTCTTCTTATGCTTTGTTTTGTGTATTAGGATCGTGATTTGTTCTAGAAGAATATACAAAGACGAATTACAAAGTAAAATTAGTAATTTCTTATCTTCTAGGTGTACATTAAAGCAAATCTACTTTTTATCGAGACATATATATTAGATATAGCATATTTTCCGATAAAATTTTGAACGTATAACTTCCTTATAAAGTTATCTCTTAAGCCTTAATGATCGTTTTTTTTCTTCAAAAATTCAATTCCTAAAACAAGAATGTTTAATTACTCTCGCTATGCTCTGATATTTAAGATTGAATAGACAGAAAAAATCTTATTACTCGGATTCTACACCACTAAACCAATAACCATGTAGTCGAATTTGACTACTGTACTACAGACCCATAGATAGCTTAAACGGTATGAAATGAAATTTATGCTTAATGAAGGCATTGATTTTTTTTAATCAACATCTTTTGAAGTGTGAAAAAATATCAAATAGTAGTCGTTAATAGAAGTATTAAGCGATTACTTACATTTTCCCCTTTTTTTGCTCGTAATATTTAGCTAATAGACAACTTTTCGGGCTAAAACTATTATATATATATATAGATTAGAGAATTAGTCGAGGATATGAATTTTGGCTTGTAATCTCGCTACACTTCGTTGTTTATGATCTAATAAACGGAAAAGAAATCAAGACACCAAAAACGTTCATGCCTTACTGACTTATGAAAATAAAATTTATAGCTTTTACCGTAGTGGGATTCAAGCCCGCCGACAACGCAACCTTAAATTATGACAGCTGTCACTTTAATGTTTAATTTAATATGCTGTTGGCAAAGTGTGCTATGAGTGAACGGAAAGTTTAAACGAGCCGAGACCTACGTGCACTTATGACGTCAATAAAAGTTTTAATTAACGGCCTAATATTTGACGAAGCTATCCAACATCAAGCCATTTTTTCTTTCAATATAATATAATAATAATTATATAAGGTCCATATAAAATCTTGAACACGTTCATTTATAGTTAACCACCTTATCAAGTTTTTATATCCGTGGTACTGTAGTCTCTTTCAAAATTAAGTCAGAAAAAATATGTATCGATTGCGTGGAAATCTGTTTTATACAAGTCAAATTAAAACGTTTATGAAATCAAATTTGTTTAAAATAAATTTATTTATAGCTTTAATGTTTGTATAGTATTATTAAATTGTATTCATAAATATACACCACATATATACATACTACAGTATAAATATAAATATTTGAATGCGACCGCCTACAGATCAATTACATTAATTATTGTTTTGTCTCAACAAAGTGACAAGTTAATATCCAGCTGCTTGCAAACTTCATATTATTTTATTTACGTAATTTTTATTGTCAAACATCGAGCAAATTCTTCTTATTGAATAACAAATAATCCAGTCCCACAAAGCAAACACATTTGAAAATTATTGAGTTGTAATAACGTACATTTCATTAACTATATGGGGTGAAACAAAATGTCTATTAGTTTTGTTATTATGTTGCAAATATCATATCAGCTTTTAACACGGTACTCAATCAACCTTTTGAACAACTTAATACTGTATTGTAGTAAACAGTTAGTGCACTATTTAGAATATTGTAATGAAAGATTCCAATTTAAAAGTAAAAAACCCAACATTTTGTACTAATGTTTGTTTTCGAAATTCAAAACAATATATTTATAGATGAATTACACTGTTCTATGATTATTAAAAAAAAGTAATACCACAAAAGATTTAAAATCAAATGAAAGACAATAATCTTCGCATTAAAATAATTATAAACTGAATGCTACTTTGTATCCACACTGTAGGCGAATAGGAAGCAAATTTTTACGGTGAAGCCAATATCTAATATCTTTCTTATTAAAACGATAGGAATTTTTATTTGCAACGAAACAAAATAACTTAATATTTTTAGAAAACGCCATAGTGAATTATAATGATTTGTTAAGTTTTTGGTTGGCAATTTTTTCTGCTATATGTAAGGTAAGCAAGCATATCACTGATTTAAAAAAAATATTATTACCTTTGTGTTAAAATATATATATTCAAAATATACATATTTTAAAAGGGAATATTATATTATATTATAGGGCATTCAATGGTATCAACAAAACTTCATTAAACCTAATTTAAATATAATTTCTTCTTATTAAGTATTGCTAAGACCATAATAACTGAAGGTTTTTTTGTTGATTTGCAATGACTTTTACAAATAATGGTTAACAATGTAGAAATTAATACTGAGAAATAGACAACGATTGGATGATGAACTTATGTATCAAAAATATTCGTCAATAATTTGTGTGCCATTTAAATCCTACAATATTGATAATGTTAAACGAAACTTAATTAAACATTACTCTACAATTGAAAATTATTGTATTATTCAAATTTGTAAAGTTTCTATTTTACATTCAAATTTATTTCATACTATTTTATTTCAATGTTCATATCATTTGAATGTAACCAATGTGTATCATCAAAGATTTAGATATACAGTGAATAACGAAGATTTTCTTGAATAGTTTCGAATCTTTGTGGCAACAATATTAAATTTGAATTGTTACAACTTTGTACGATTCCACATGTTTTGTCACAGACAACCCGGGTTTCGCCTTTCGGCATCTTCAGTCATCAGTCAAAACATTGAAAAACAGTGAAAGTTGTAACAATTTAAATTTGATATTGAAATTCTATCAAGCACCTTCAGTCGACATCATAAATGCTACAATATTATCTTTGAGTATATCTTTGAATATCTTGTTTGAGTTCATCCGTGAAATTGAATGCTAAAATATGCACTAGTTCCAAACTGAGATATATGTTATCAAGTTGATATTTTGAATAATAGGAATATAATCACGTAAAAATAGTTTTTTAGAAGGACCACGAATAAATTTTCATCTGAATGAAAATAGAATAACTTTGCAAGATAAGTCACACGGTTGTCAGTAACTGATTGACGTAAAGCGAATCTTGGGACCTTTGTCTGTTATCCTTCTATTAGTATTCAAGGCGAGTGCTATTGGAGGAATTTCGGTAGTTGGTCGATGGAGGGCGCTTCGATTGAAACGTGGCCATTCAATTATTATTATTTGATTGCGAGGATAGAGTCGCAAGAAAGAAATGTTTGTGCTTTGTGAAATTTGAAAAGTATGACAAAAAAATATTTGGAAATTCTTGCTGAAATTCGCAGAGCTGTAGCAAAACATCAAAAACGCCATGATATACATTAAAGTGTATTTTTCCAGGCAATGAAAGCAAAACTATATTCTTGTGCACAGTCACGAGTAATCAAATAATACATAATATTAGTTAATTAAAAAAGAATTGGAAAAACAGTTTATTAATATTCGCTGAATACACAACAAATATTTTTTTAATTGTGCACAAGGCTTTATGGAATCACAAGTAACACTTTAAAATGATTTATGTTTTTGGTTATTTATAAAGAAATCCATTACAATAGGATACTTGAAAAAAATGTACGTATATAATATTTCTGAAGAAGGTGTGCTATTGGAACGAATATATTATCAACTCTACAGTCGTCTAATTGGGAACTGAAAAAATATTTTTGCTTCATTAACTGCGATAAAATATTAGCTTTGTCAATTACAAAAGATATAAATGTGTTTATTAACTCAGTCGTGATATAGTGGATGGACATCTGTTAGTGTCAGATAGTTAAATTGCACCAAGCCATTGGCATAGAAACCAGATTCCTACGATTACAAAATACTCATGAATCAAACTCCTGATTCGTCTCTGAGCGTCCATTATATCCTAAAGGCGTCATTCGCTCGTCAGTCACGTCTACGTCAAGCGGGTCTACGCCAACCGTAGCGAGTAGCGTCGTAGAGCCATAGCGGCGGGGTGCACGCAATCACATCACAGAATTAGGACGCGCAGTGTCGAGTGCGTGAAAGAGATAACACGACTGTAGTGCAGTGTCGTGCATATTGAAAAAACTAATATAAACATATGCCTTAGAATACGATTTGAAAAGTAATGAGTTATTGCACGATATAGCGATACAGAAATATTGAAATTATGCAAATAAAAAAAAATGTTTTTACCTTTTTATATTGTCACTTAACCACGTTTGTGAATATAATTTTGTTCTAGCATCAAATAAATTATTTGAAAAACATAATTGACATTTCGTATATAAAAGATTTATATTTCGTGATATTAGATTATGAATTTATTGGTAAGAGTATGTATAATAATTACATATATATATATATACAGGTAAACTTCAACTATACAAAATATCAGTTCAATTGTAAAATAAATAACCAAATCGATGATTCGTCTTCACCTTATGGGACAACATTTTCATGACAAAAAACCGGTTTTTGTATCAAACTTCCATCCCAGAGCTTAAATTTTTAATAATTCTGTAAAGTACCAGCCATTACGATTCCTATATTTTTTTACAATACCCCCAGAAAAGTTAGCTCACCAAAAGAATGCCAATTAATTTAGTACTACTATCTTATTATCAGAACAATTCTCGGTGAAAAAATAGCAATGTATTTTAGTTCTTCAAATTTTTTCTAAAAGATATAGTCGATAGTTATTTCGACTCAAGTCATCGTCAAAACTAGTTTTTTTCAAACTTGATTTTTTCTCCGTTTTAAAACGGAGAAATTATTAAGACGTGACGGCTTGAAGGATTAAATAAAAAAAAACCATTGTTATATAACTACTTTTTTAGCATAATTATCAATACCGGTTTTACTAATAGCAAAAAAACATATTATTAAATGAGCAAGTCTTAATATCAATAAGCAAATGGTGAGTTGTTCATTTAAAAAATACCGTCTTTTCTCCATGAAATGATAGTTAACACGTTAAAAGTGAGGGTAATTTATGTTATTTGAGTTCAATTAATGAACCGTCAATTGTGTCTTACTTACAGTACCCCCAATAAGAGTTGCACTGCCTTTTCATTTTCAATTCAAAACGAGTGAGACAGCAATAGCCGTAAAGTGAATCGGCGCAATCGGATGATTCGATTTATCTAATTGCCGCCGCGGCGACAATTTGCGCGGGAAAAGCACCGCTCTTCAAAATTCGCACAGTGTTCTTTTTTTATTTATATTTTATCCATTTCTGTCTCTTTTTGAGTGGGTCGCTGGTTTCAGTTCGATTGTCACAATTTTAACGTTATTGTATTAGCTTTAGCATTATCCGTGTTCTCTAACGAGGCTACGTGATTTTTTAAAAAAGGAAATGAAATATTCTGATACAACAAAATTATAATCAGCCATAATTAAATGTTGTCAGATAAAAAAAAAATACCTCGCCCACTCTTGCTACAATATAAATAAACGTTTGAAAATAAATTTTGCTTCCAAAATTCTTATGAATCGTACTTAAACTAAGGATGGTAAATATATATATATATTTCTTAAGTGAAGGCAAAAAGAAAACCATGTTATTCCAATTTTGTGATATTGACTGAAGGTGCTTGATGGAATTTCAGTATACAATTTAAATTGTTACAACTTGGCGCGATTCCACATGTTTTGTCACTAACGACCCGGATTTCGCCTTTCGGCATCTTCAAGCATTCTATCACACGGATGCAACATATGATACGTGTGATAGAATGCCTGAAGATGCCGAAAAGCGAAACCCGGGATGTTAGTAAGAAAACATGCGGAATCGTACAAAGTTGTAACAATTCAAACTTTTTTCCAATTTTATTGCAATACACTCATAACTTATTACACAAAAAAATCTTAAATTTTATTCTTAAGTCAGTTTTTGGCTATCCCATACATGAAATGTTTCACAAAGAATTTTCCCATCCGTCGCCTATCATAGACCTATACTCGGTAAAAATATTATGCTTAAATTATTAGAAATTTATTGATTGAATTGGCACTTCCTTGGTAGAACTCCATTATAACACGGTGAAAAATAGCATAAAATCGATTGTAATTCGATTACCAGCTTTTTTAATTTAATTTCGATTAAGAATATATCCATTTTTCAGTAACTATTTATTCCCATCTGGTCTTCCAGCTACATAATTCGCATTTTAAATACCCGTTATTGACAGACCCACAGCAATTGACGGTGAATTTATGAACAAAATATAAAAGTCATGGGTAGCAAAAAGTATTTCTATGAGACACGTACGCGACCCTCTAATCTTATGAAAAGGGCACAAGTGTTCATTGAAAGAGGATGAATTAATTTTCAATTTGGATCAAGTGGAAAGCTATGTCACCCCTGCTTTGCAGTAACGAATACATACAACATGTGGACGTTATGCATTGTAGGTACAATGCTTAATTTTATTATTGATGTAATAGAATTTCTTGTTCTTCGTAATAATTATATAACGAAATATGTTTAACTCGTATTAATATTAATTGTAAGTGAAGCAGAAAGACAAATAAAATTTTAATATCAATTGAACGTGCGTTTCGCTCATCGCGAGCATTATCAACTGATGAAGTGATCAGTTGATAATGCTCGCGATGAGCGAAACCGGTCCTGATCAAAAAATATATTGTGGAAATAAGTACTAAAAAAATGTGTTTTTATTATTTAAAATATAATGCCTTTCCATCAAGAAGTGACAGTTAACACCTTAAAAGTGAACGTGCGTGATGAAATTTCAATACAAAGTAGTATTATATACAGTAGTATATATTGAATTAAAACTGATTTAAAAATTGAGACTACGTCTAATTTGTCTTTTAATATAACATTAATAAAGTAGTGCTGAACTTTGAGAACCCATTAAAACAAATAAATTTCGATATTTTTTAAGCATTAATAAAATCATTGATGTTTTATATCGAATTGTGGTGAGAGGTTTTTTACATACGTAATGAATAAAAAAGAATTGTGCTTTATTATGAACCATTTTCAAATATTATACAATATTTTTATTTTACAAATTTACTGTCATTTTTTACTAAAGTATCGTTTTCAGTGATAAAAATCATTCACATAAGAGACTAACTTGACAGAAGCGGTATTTATAAAATGTCCTGTGGCTCATCCTGTTTGTCCGTTTATATCGGACAGACAGGTAGAAGTATATCCACTCGAGCTAAGGAACATGTAAGATAACAGTAAAAAAAACAGATTCACAATTCGCTAATCACGTATCAATTATCACAAAGGATTCTTAAAGAACAAACAAATATATGTCCGTCACCATTATTGACTCCTCTGACTGATGTATCTTTGTTTCTGTGATGGACCATTTCCGTGCCATATGTAAACTTATTGATATAGCCACCTTTTTAGTTTCATTTACAATTGTTAGTTTTATTGCGAACAGGAAATAAGCTGGGTCGTTAAAACAGGAGAGAAGATGTATTGTGTACGTTTTCTACACAGCTATAATAAGCTATAGCTAGATAAGCAAATGTTAGTTTAAGTATAGTTCTGACGATGGCGTGAGCCGAAATAGCTATCAGCTCTTTTTTAAAAAATAGTTTTGTAGAACTAAAATACATTGCTATTTTTTCACCGTGTTATAATGGAGTTCTACCAAGTGAATGCCAATTCAATCAATAAAAAGAATATTTGATTGCAGTGCCTGTCTTGATCTTAAAGTTGAGATATCACTATATTACGAATATTCACTTATTAGTTTGGATGTTTCATTAGAATTGTTACGCTTTTATGTTACTCTATGATTGCTAAAATAATTAAATTCATAATATCCAATGTTCAACTTATTTCAGACGGTCACAGTTCTCCAAGAGACGACTGCTACTCCGCTGGTGGATCGCCTCCATCTCTAGGCCTTTGCGGCATGGGGTCTTTGGGCTCCATGGGAAATGTTGGAGGTCTTGGTAACATGGGTCCAGGAGGTCTCGGCGCCATAAGTGGACAGTTAGTGAGGGCTGTCAGATCTCCACCGGCTCATTGGCGAGTGCACCATGACTCCGCCAGTAAGAAGAACAGCGCACTCGGTTTGTTTCACTGTAAATTTGATGATTTTTTGTTTTTTAACGATGCACTTCTCTGTTGTTATTAAAATTAAATATGTGCATTTCATTTAACATTTTTACTTCCTTTGAAATGTTTAAACAGAAACGTGACATAAAATATTACTTTTATTTTGAACCGCTATATTTTTTGAAATCCTTGATTTTACCTGTCGAAATTTTTGAATATTCAATTAGAAAGATGAACTTAAGCTGATATGATAGTTGTTTATCATTAATATATATCAGAAAAATTGGAAAAATTTATCACTTTATTGAAATAGATCATGTATACATTATAATATAAACTTTATAATAATGACTTCGAATCATAATTGGGATATAGTCGCATAAAAGTTTACAAAAAAATAGGGGTTTTCAATGAAAATGTGGTTGCCTACTGATTTCAAAATGGTTTTTGTGCGAATTTATACCGTTCATAGTGAAATATTTACTAACTATCTATATGAATTCAACCATGTAATTTAATGCCTAAAGATACCGAAAGGAAAAAAAACGACTCGTCAGTGATAAATTTAAATATAATAATAAATGATTAGTTTTTTTAATTTGATTATTTGAATGCTAAAGAAAAAAAATGTACCCTTCCTTCAAAGACTTTTTCAGTCATCATCATTTTAAACTTACCCTCTCGTTGCCATTTAATTTGCTTGTGGTTTTCATTTATAAAAAAAATGATCAAACATAAACTGTAGGGATGTGTAGTGTAACATTTAATAATTAAGTAACTGGCTTATAGAAAATCTAGTTTACTGCCGATAACCAAATTTGAAACTTTAATTAAAAAAAAATTAGCGAAGTGACAATACAGTCTGTAAAAAATGACAAATATTTATATTTATAATCAAGGAAAGTTAGGCTTTCATATTCCTTACTGAATTATCAAATATTATACAAACCTGTATTTCAGGGCTGGTGTGCGTTGTATGTGGAGACACAAGTTCGGGGAAACATTATGGTATCCTCGCCTGTAATGGATGCAGTGGTTTCTTCAAGAGATCAGTGAGGAGAAAACTCATATATAGGTAAGCTTTTATGTTATATAAGCATATAAATAGAAACAAAAATAACACAACTCATTAATCAAATTTTATGTATGCAATTCGAAATGTCGGCATTAATTATCCAAAAAGCAAAGTGTAATATCGAATGAATGGGTACCTAAGCGCAAAAACTATTTTATTACTTGATAACTGAGTCACCGCACGTTGCTGCGGTCTTAGAGTAAGGAAATTCAAGGAAACTCGTTATGATATTACAATATATAACAAACAATTTAATTGTTAACAGTGCTAATAATAATAATAATAATATAGAATAAACTATTCATGGTTTTTGTTTGGGTGGTAAATAAGATACGTTCGCGGAATGTATTTTAGAAATTCATAAAGTTCCATATTGTTCAAAGGAATTGAGAGAGGGGGTATGACAAAACCTTTGCAAGAGTGTACTTAAGAAATTTGTAAGTAGTAGTGTGTAAGTTTCCCATCAATCAAATGAATGGTATAATCATGCATAAAGGACAAACAGACACACATATATTGATTTTTATAAATTAGATTATATAATACATAATTTTTTTGGGGGTTTAATGTGCCAAAAACCTTTGCAGGGGTGTATTCAAGAAATTCGTAAAGTTTCAAATTGATAGGACGAATGGTGTAGAAATCCATAAAAGACAAACAAACACGCTAACATTGATTTTTAAATATATAGATCATATGTATCGAAACTAGCCTCAATTTATGGAATTGTATGCAAACGCATTATTGTGTTGAATATCTATGCCTCTTTTAACTACACATTCGACTACTAAGTTTATCTCAGTCTCTGAAAAATTGATTGGATTACTGCTTAACAAAACCAATCATAGTAACTTATTTTGAAATCTTAAAATATGGACATGTTAATGTTGAATGTAAAATTTTATATTGTGAAACATTTTAGACAAAAAAAGTATTTTATACTATACAAATCGGCATTCTTTACAGTGTTTGATTATATGTGTTAAATATTATTTATATTTGGATTCAACGACCTTAATTCAATTTAACAGTCTTCATAGTAATTATACGATTCTATTCATTACTAAGACTAAACAACTCTTTTTATCATGTATTGTTAATGATCCGAAAGCTGAAGTATAGATGTAGTATTTGTAATGTTTGAAATATTGTGTATTAATATATGATCTAGCTTGGGAAAGCACACGGTAAAAGGATAGAAAAATATACAATTATCAGTATTGACGTAAATGAATTCCACGACCGAATCTTTGGATTTACGCTCGTAATCCTCTCTTTGTGGAACTAATCCTATTGCGGACGGGTCAAGCGTCTATTGCTGGTACTCATGTAGACCCACATTGTATGCTTCCACAAAATCGATCAGTGGAAATCGCAAAGTAAGAGATTGCGAGCGGTATGGGAATGGGGAAAGGCTTTCCAATTAATTTGTGGATTTTTGTTGGACGACTTCATGTTATTGTATGTGTCTGCGGGGCTATTAATAGTCATACATTATATGGTTCTATAGTATGACATTTGTAGATTAATAATATTTTATTAGAATTTGTAAGAAAAGACAAACTCGTGAATTTAAATGGCATAAATTATTCTGACTAATAGGTTTCATCTTTTAATATTTTTTTTCTAATTTTGAATTATCTAAAGTATAGTTTGTGATATCGACTGATGGTGCTTGATGCAATTTCAATATCAAATTTGAATTGTTACAATGATCGTTACTTGCCAGATTTTAAATATTATTTAAATAGGTATTTCTTTAGCAAACCTAATTATATTTAAATGATAGTTTATAATTATTTGTTGTAAAACACTTTCAAGAATATAAGTAGGTAAAAAAAAACAGATTTGTACTTTTATATTAGTTATTTATTATTTATTGTAAAATCCTTTCAAGAATGACTTATTATCAGATTAACTGTCAATAAAAATTGTCCCACAGGCAATTGTGATAATTTTTATTAGTCTAATATTATTAAATTTGTTTTAGCTGCCATTTAGTGCTTACTTTGGGGTCTCTGTTTTCCTATAATTAATATCTATGGTTTATAACTATTTGACGATGCTACCTGTTTATTGTACTTCAGTTCTGTTTCATCGGCGTGATAGAACACATAAAGATGCAGAAAGGCGAAACCCGGGTCGTTAATGACAAAACATGTGTAATTGTACAAATTTGTAACAATTCAATTTTTTATCTAAGTTATCTTTTTATCATCATCTAACATAGTAAAACTAAACGATAAACTTATTTCAAATACTATCAATTTATTCTCACCACAATTACTAAATATCGTGAAAGTGATGGAAGCGTTAAGCACTAAAATTTAATTAATGGTATATATTATGAAACTATCTATAAATTAATTTAATCTGTATATAAATTTCGTTCGTTTTAACCAATAATTCATACGAAGTAAAAATCTTGCGTAAAGTTTCAAATATATAAGCTGTAACCTAAATTTACATTTAATATGTAAATAAACAGTGACGATACTAAAGTGTACAATCCATCTGCGAAAGTTTGACATACTTACGTATCCGTGATACGTTGACAGAAATCGTTTTTTTTTTTTTTTACGTAAGCACATATTTTTTGGTAGAGTTTTGTTTGAACAGATTTTATGGCTCATTTTATTAATGATTTGTAGGATCATAACCAGCATTCCAATAAAATAAGACAAATGAGATGCTTTATTGTCAGATCTAGGTACCCTATCTTACAGAGTCCACGTCTTACCAGGTTTTCACTCCCTTTGTCAGATTCGCAACAATCATTTAATTTGTTACTAATGTCATAACTCAATTTAGCAAACCCTCTTCACTGGCAGGTCGCTTTTGATGGGGTCGACCCGAATGGTTTCGGCAAATTGATTTAGCCAAGTTGCCTATAGTATGTTGTGATTTATTCCAAAGTCAGGCCCACCAAAACATTCATTTTGAAATGTAAAATAATAATTTATTTTTGTTTAGTGTATAAAAATTCTTTTTTAACACCAACAAAATACAATTAGCATTTTTTTAGGAAAAATTTTGATCGATTAATTTTAATTAAAACTGTTTTTAATACGATTCTTTTATATAATCTATGATGTTGACTGTAGGTGCTTGACGGAATTTGAATTGTTACAACTTTGTACGATACATATTTTGTTACTAACGACCCTGGTTTCACCTTTCGGCATTTTCAGGCATTCTTCTTCGATATCTTAAATTCAATTTATTTATCTGCTTCAACAAGCTTAAAATTATATTATATGGGATATTTTTTACGATATATTTTAAATTCCATTAATTTTGAATAACCTCAGAGATACTACCCAATTTTTATATCCCAAACTGGTTAGTAATCTCTGTCCCTTTTTAAGCCACGAAATACAGTAATCCAATGCGGCTATTTTCGACAAAGATGCAAAAAATAAAATAGTTCGTAATAGGCATTCTATCAAACGGATGCAACTGAACTGACATATTTTTTGTGCGTATTTTTATCTCGTAATTAAGTGTTTCGACTATAACATTACTGAAATCAATATTACAATAAACGTATTATTAATATAACAATTACATTACATGCAACAGTAAATCAAACCATTACAGCTATATAGCCGGCCATGTGGCCGATTGATAAAAGCTCTAAGGTGATTAATCTATTCAAATATAGGATTCATTAGTTTGAATGGAAAATAGTTTTACATATTAATTTTTAAAACTTTTTATAATGGATTTAATTATTTATGTACACACGGTCTTAATCCTAAGCGTTTACTGCGATATCTTTAAATATTTTATTTTCAAAAATTTTATTTTATAAATATTACACAAATAAAAAGTTTAGATATATCAACTCTTGACAATTAAAGATACCATAAAACATATGAATAAATTCAAAATTATTAAATTGATAACAGTATTAGCTATTTAATTTGTTAACATTTGATGATAACCAATGTAGATATTCTAAGTCCGTCCCTTTGTAGGTTCCAACCCTTGAATGTCCAGATCACTCCCTTCTTAACCCTTAAACCGAACGCTATGCATGATGTTCTCTTTGATAGACTGGGAATTGATTTCATTGGATTATAATATACAGTAGGTTTCTATTAGGTTACCCATTTCATCGTTACTGTATTATTGTAAAGGTAGTCTACTAGTATCATTTTACAGTCGGTATTATAGTTAGCTGCACATGAAGTAGATTAAAATCGACCAACAAACTATATTTTTTTCGACAAAATTCTAAATACATGATATAATAGTTACCTTCTGACACAGTATAGTTTTTATGAACATTTTTTTTTTCTTGAAACATCGCATTTTCTTATTTGTAGATAATATATATTGTAAGAAAGAGTAATTGGGAAAACGCATTAACGAAAACTATTCATCGCTTGTATTTACTAACGAAAAGAACATAAATGAACACATAAAATTATGTAATTTATAAAGACTGTATTTTTTTGATGAACAAATTTGTGAAAGTAATTTTAGTATTGAATGTTAATATGAATGAACTTATTGGCAGCAATTGTTTTCCCCATTCAAAACTTACTTATGAAAGATAAGACCTTGTTAGAATCTTTCCAAAGTTGATTTGTTTCCTTTGTGACATCGACTGTGGAAATCTTCTAATTGTTAGCTAGTTCTTTCTGTCTTTCTGAAGAACTCTCTTTGAATTAGTGTCGTATATCCCTTAAAAAGTTGAGTAATAAATCAGTAAGAAATAATATATTCTATTTATGAATTGGGAACATGAAAAATGGCATAGAGACATATTTATCTTAATGTGTTATCTTTCACTTTTAGTGAAAATTCATTATATTTAATCGTCTCAACCGTGGAGACGGCTGATTTTTTTGTGTTTTGATAATTGATACCCATAAATTTATGAATTAACAGTAATTAAAACCGTATTCTACTCGCTAATTTTTGAGGTAATGCATTGCTAGATTTAGCGTTCTAAAATTTTACTTGGGTCAAACGGATAGATGACCAAATGTCAGAATGGCTCCGTTCAAAACGGGACGTATGGTCACACATGTATGGCAGACGTTACAATTAGGTGTACATTCGATTACAGAACAGTAAATTGTATAATGGAAAAATTTTGCATGCCAAAGTAGTCAATGGAACCAATTGCAGAAGCAATCACAACATATAGTATTTTAATATAACATATATTTAACATAAATTTTAGTTAAATTTTCAAAGTCAATTTAAGTGTAAATGATATTTTTCATTGTAATCATGAAAGCAAATGACAACGTATGGCATTACGCTTGACGTTATTTTTTCGCTCCATGTATATGACTTATAATGTTAATAATACATACAAATACAAAATTTAAAAAAAAAAACAACAGCATAGGAAAAATAGATTATATTTTATTTTTAAAGAGAGAATGTATTCAGTTTTTGTTGACATTATAGTTTTGTTGAAATACTTCCAACAAAAGAAAATAGTGTACATAAACATGTCGACTGACGAATCTTGATAGAATTTCAATATATGCCTTTCGGTATCATCAGGTATTCCAGCAGACGGATGCATTCGAACTGACTGAGTGAATAGTAATTCGAAAAAATTTTGTGTTAAAAGTTACATTACTGCATGCTGCATGTTTATCACTAATTTTTTTCATTGAATTTCGTTGAAAAACACTAGAATTTTACATAATATGCGTTTAATTATTATCCAATTGTACTATCAATGATTTTGTGAATTGTGACATTTTTTAAAAATCTCATTGCAGTTTACATGTACAATAAATTTGATTTTTTCCATGGCTTAAATATATTACAAATTCTTAATTAGATACTGAATGAAGTCGTATAAAAAAACTTTTTTTCTGTATTAGCGTTATTTTTAGTAATAAATCATCACGCCTGCTGAATTCATATTGATGCGAATTGAGATAACAGCGTGTTCGATTAAGTACAGCAGTATTTTCGGCAACCTGGCGACACATGTTGATATTTTGACAGTTGGCCACACTGAGATTTCGTCGATTGGTTTTTATTGTGAGCGCCCAACAAGCCGTGGAAAATCCCGCGCGAAACCATGTCAAGCAAAGTTGCAACCGCAAAAAATAAATGAGGCCCACTCATTGGGACAACGGATGACCCTAACGTGAATTATGTTGATACCATCAGTTCAAATGGGTGGATAATGGCTGAATAAAAAATAATCTCTACTGAAATTAGTAATTATTTACGAGGGGCTCTTTAAGTATCTCGTTGAACGTCAATATAAGATTATTTTTACCATACTTTTGTAACTTTGAGGATTTCTTTTCATAAATATTTTTATAGCCCAGTGGTCAACACTTGTTTGTTCTTTAATATAAGGTCACGTCATCTATAGGCTTTTTTTGAAAACTACGTTTTGGCTCTCAAGTGTTTGTGACAAAAATATCTATGGTATTTACATTTCCTCCCACTATTCTAATTAGCAAAGAGTACAACTTTTAGTACATTTTTATCTCTATATTTATATACATATATTGGAAAACAATTTGAAGTCAATAAGCTACTAGATGACAATTCAATTTTTGAAATTATAATAACAACCAACAAATGGTTGACTACATTTTGTTGATGTTATAAAACATGCAGTCTACTGTGTTATTTTCAACTCATCATTTACTTAAACCAACTCTCTTTAAACTAGTGTCGTATATCCCTTAAAAAGTTGAGTAATAAATCAGTAAGAAATAACATATTCTATTTATGATTTGGGAACATGAAAAACGGCATAGAGACATATTAATCTTAATGTGCTATCTTTCACTTTTAGTGAAAATTCATTGTATTAAATCGTCAGACCGCTAACGTCTCAACCGTTGAGACGGCTGATTTTTTTGTGTTTTGATAGTTGATGCACATAAATATATGAATTAACAGTAGTTAAAACCGTATTCTACTCGCTAATTTTTGAGATTTTGAGCATTGCTAGATTTGTTCTTATAAACCCAATAAGACTGTTTCAAACCAATATTATTCAATATTTTTTTTGAAGTCTCGCTGTTGCAATATCATTTAAACGGCTCATCAGATAATGAGTAAAATAATAAAACATAATGTTTATTACTATCTATACAATTATATAATAATACGATTTTTCCTAGTTTTGTTTATCGTGAGTATTCTTAATTGATACAGTGCAAATTAAAACAAGAGGTACTTAACATTTTACTGGTAAACTATCTTTTTTACTTACATATATATTCTATGGTTACATGAAAAAAACTTCATTTTAACTACGCCTCGTTTTAATTTATATTTCACCAATTGATTATGATCGTGATGTGAGAAACCGATGTTGATTGTGTTAATACGAAATTGTAGAAATAGTTATCAGTATTATGTTTTTTTTTAAATTTTATAAATGACTTTATTTAAAAATAATTGAGCCAGTTTTTGGTGTCAAATAACAATCCCAACTCAACTAGTTTTGTTACTCAAATATTTCACGCATTTTGTCACATTTAAATTCTATGGCAAACATATTAAAAACAGAACAAAATCTATTTTAGTCCACGCTCTGAATCAGGAACAACGAAAGAGTATTTGTGAGAACATAACATTGTTTGAAATTAAATGAATGATACATCATTCACATTTATAACTATAGTAATTCCAATTAATTCTAAGAACTCGTTGTGGAATCGAGAATCCATTTTAGCAACGGAAAATATGTTGAATATCATTGTGCTTATCACAACCGCGGATTTACGTGTATTTGGTTTACAAAGAAACGTGTCTCAGGAACAATACACAACCTCGGCATAGTATTTGAACAGATGTTTTGATATGAAATGACGTTAAAAAGAAAGAATGAGTAACATAATGTTACAGAATAAAGAGCAAATATCTCTTTGTTTTTATTGGAATATACTGTGTAAGAATCATTTTTTTATCGTGTCCTCTATCATAATATGTCAGGGACTCACTTTTGATGTGCTAACTGTCATTTCTTGATGGAAAAGCATTACACTTTAAATAATAAAACATTCATTTTTAATACAATTTCCACAATTTAATATATGTATGATAAGGGCCGGTATCGCTCATCGTGGGCATTAATTGCATCAGTTTATAAAATTAGCAAACCTGTTCAAATAATATATGTAATACACATATATAAAATTTTGTAAAAAGTGTATTTTAATTATTTATACTATTAAGAAGTCGATGCCATTATAATAATAAATAACCCAAATATATCAAGGTTTTAAAAGAGAAAATACACAAAATTTTCACCTTGGTTATGAACGTTTTTATGATATTAATGGAATATTGCATGTTTATTTGCATCAAAACCGATTGCCAAGTATATAAAAGCAACGACTGAAAAGTTAATCGCAATTTATAACAAGGTGCCGAGGATAAAGTGTGCGTGGAAGGTAGAAGTACTCTTAACTTTAATTTCATTTCAAATTTATTAATACGATTTTCATAAATAAATATGAATTAATTAATCGGATAAAAAAATATTGTATCATAACACATATTACTAACTACACTTATCACAAATTATGATTAGTTTAATGATGCTTTCCTGAAAGGAAATATTTAATTTATTATATATAGCAACCACTTCATAACATTTATTAATGACATTTAAGGATATAGTTTGGAAGATACAATAATAGTATTTGAATAGAAATTTATTGAAAACACATTCTAAGTACTTATTCCCACGAAATATGTCATGATCTGGACCAGTTTCGCTCATCACGAGCATTATCAACTGAGCATCATAATCAGTTATCGCACGTGATCATAAAATATATTGTGGAAATAAATACAAAAAAGTTTTTATTATTTAAAATACTATTTCATATATACTTAATACTTTAAACGAAAAATTGATTGATTATTAATTTATGAGACTTTCTGTACTGAGAACCGTATCGAAGCCATAAAATTCCTAATCAAAGCAAATGATGTTAACCGCTGCATCAAAGATTTAATAAATTATAACTTATTTGAAACTAAATACACTATATATTTTTATAACTATAAAATAATCAAAAATGCGCATCCTTGATAAATACGAGCTTTGCTGTATGCCTTAAAATATACTTCATACATCAAATAATGAAACAAATACTTTAAAAAAAACCTAAAACCATAAGGCAAACTTGATCCAAGTGTGATGTAAACAACAAAAACAATTGTACAAACATCGATTCCTTAGAACGGCTTTTTAATTCTTTCAACCAAATACTCAATGTGTTCTGAATACGTATTGAAACACAAAAACCTTGAATTTAAAAAATGAAGTAAATATTAAAAATAAATAATGGTTCTTTGAATCACAAAAAAATCTGACAAATATCATTCTATGTAAAAATACGCTTTTAATTTCAAAAAGAATTTTCGCGTAATTTTCATTGATGGGATTTTCGTATCATAATATTAATAAAATCCGATCTCAGCGTGTACTATATTTAGTCCTACTTAAGAATTGCTGAGAAATGGTTTTAAGTCAATCAATTAATGTTTATGAAACGGTTAGCCAATCGCTATTCGTATGACGTGCATATAATGTATCTAGCTCAGAATATGGAAGCATTTGAGCTACAACAATACTTTAAACATTCATATCTTTAACATAGAATCGAAAATAAGCTCTGTGAATTCTTCTTTCTCATCTTTTTGAGATTTATACATAATATATATGTCCACTTGTACAATTGTCATCACAATATGTTGGTCATTGTTATTGTGAATTGTTAACAGTAAGTCATCTTGCACAAAAATGAACGTATATTATTTTTTATTTTTATGAAAAATACTGACAGCTTTCAAAAACTAATTTTTTACATTTTTGATGTGTAAGAGTTTAATTATTTACTAATATAATAATATGTGCAGACCTGTATACGGAGATAGTGATAGGAGGAAGTGACATGTGTTTTTTTTTATGTATTTATGTATCTATAAACTATTATTAATTGTTGAAGTGAGATTACTGTTTTGTAAAAGGGGCTAAATTAAACGTTCCCCTCGTGGGATCAATTCCCATTTGGACACTTCTGGTATTGCCCGTCGATCGTCTATGTGCATCTAAACAAAAAAAATATATAATTGAATTTTAATATAATTTATGATATCAACTGAAGGTGCTTGATGGAATTTCAATATAAAATTTGAATTGATACAATTTTGTATGATTCCACATGTTTTGTCACTAACAACCCGGGTTTCGCCTTTCGGCATCTTCAGGCATTCTATCACACGGATGCAACAGAACTGACGTAAAATAAACAGTTAGCATCGTATAAATACTAAAGTTATTAATTACAGGAAAACACTTATCCCAAGGCAAGCAGTAAATTACAACTACAACAAATTTAGCAATATAAATCTAATAACAATTAACATAATTGCCTGTGATAATTTTCACTAACGATCTTGTTAATGAGTCATTCTTGAAAGGGTTTTTCAACAAATATCAATTAACAAATGTCTGAAGATGCCGAAAGGCGAAACCTGGGTCGTTAGTAACAAAACATGTGGAATTGTACAGAGTTGTAACAATTCAAATTTGAATTTTAATATGTTAGTTATCGTGATGTAAAATATTTAGCAGAACTCATTGAATATATGTAATTGTATAAAATAATAACTGAACAGTGAGATAAAGAAATAAAAAGTACTTAATTAATTTCACTCTTAATTTTATTATATGAATTCTTGATGAAACATAGAATGGGAAGACATTAAAATATACAAGACTTACATATTTAACTATTTTTATTTATAACTTTACAAATGCGATGCTTTTCGGTAAGGTAAAAAATACGTGAATATATATTTTTTTGCGGACTTGAAAATATATATATTGTATATATATTTTTCATTCATACAGTTACATATTCACCTACTAGTAGTTGACTGGTATATTTAGGCGCTTTGGGTCACCCTTCGAATCCCCGTGGACCAGGTTTAAGCCGTCAGTATGGCAAAACATGGGGAAAGCGATTTATTTATCAATATCTAAACATCATATTAAATATACACTTTCAAGTATTGGCAGAACGTGACCCAACGACATAAGGCATGTTTTTATTTGAACATAATGTATGCGAGGTGGCCTAATGATTTGTAATATTTCTTCTGTTTTTTTTTATTTTTTATATTGATTATGCATTATAGATATTTCATGTATAAAAACTCTCAATACAATGTAATAACAATAAATATTCAAAAATAATTATTATACATTTATTACTAAATGATTGAATTTAAATTGTTACAACTTTGTACGATTCCACATGTATTGTCACTAACGACTCGGGTTTCGCCTTTCGGCATCTTCTGGCATTCCATCACACGGATGAAACAGAACTATGTGATGAAATGCCTGAAGATGCAGAAAAGCGAAACCCAGGTCGTTAGTGACAATACATGTGGAATCGTATAAAGTTGCAACAATTCAAATTTGATATTGAACTTCCATAAAGCATCTTCAGTCGATATCATAAATTACTAAATGATTTTCCTTCCTGGATGGTTCCTTCCTTCTTACTGTTATTAATATTTTCTAATTTAATCATCAATATACGTGGGATATAAACATATCTTTTAAATTTGTGGGTTGGTGTTTTTGTTGAGTAAAATACATTTTAACAAAGCTAAGTAAGTTAATTATAGAATTCATTGAGGAAGATAGAGAATTTAGTGTAACCCTTCATGAACTTAAAATATATGTTTTAATATATATATATATAAGCCAATGGTATCTTGGCAAGAAATTAATATTTTTTTTTCCATAATTTTTCTTTATTTTTCAATTTTACTGAGCGAAAGAGCATTTACAACATTCGTTTTTTATTGCGAAATCGAAAATTTATGAACTTATATTACGTTGGGTGTTTGATGTACCGATGTTCAAGATAGTATTTTATGCATAAAAATATTGGACTGTAAGTCCATTACCATGGCGGAAACCTTTTGAAGCAAGTCGTTCCCTAAAGTAAGCCGAGCGTAGAGATTTTCTTACGGAACCTATTTGATACAGCAAATATCCCAAAAGCGTTGGGGCAAAAAAAACGAAGCGAAAATAAAAAAATGTTGTCAGTATCTTTAAAGTCAATTTTGTCCTGTAACTGAATTATTACAGATTTTCAAATTGAATGTTTAGATTTTCCGTATAATTGAACAATTTAAAAGAAAAAAGTTCATTGATTGAATTGGCATTCACTTGGTAGAACTCCATTATAACACGGTGAAAAAATAGCAATGTATTTTAGTTCTACAAGATTATTTAAAAAAAATATGGTTGATAGCTATTTCGGTTCACGTTATCGTCAGAACTATGCTTAAACTAAAATTTTCTTATCTATATATAGCTGTGTAGAAAAGGTACGAAATACATCTTCTCTCCTGTTTTAACGGCCTAGCTTGTTTCCTGCTAGCAATAAAACAAAAAAAAATATGTAAATGAAACTATACAGGTGGCAATTTCAATTAGCTTAAATATTGGACGGAGATGGCTTATTACGGGAAGGCATTAGCCCCTCACAATTGTCTGAGGAACGGCGACCGACTTATATTTGTTTGTTCATTTAAAATTTTGTGTGACAATTGATATCTATTGATTTCCAGCTGTTCTCTCTAAAAAAAATGTTGATCTCTAAATAATGGTTTCTAGCATTTAAACTGCTTTATTAGTATATACGATAATTTTCAATTTCACAAAGTCATACAAACATGAAAAAGCATACCTACTTCATTATAGAAATAATTTAATTTTTGACTCCCTAGCAAAATTTAAGTAAGTAAGCCAAAAATCTGCATACAATTATTTAAATGGCATGAAAAAAGTTTCAATCAATTCAACAGAACGCTTAGTATAAATCCCAAAGGGAAACTATATTTTGAGAAAGGGTGGCGCGGATTAGTGTAAAGTACTATAAAATGAAAGTCGCACATGTTATATTGAGTTAGTTGACCCTCTATCATTTCTCAAGATTCACTCAAAAGATTCAGCGAAAATTTTGAAAAGCTCCAAAGGTAGTCAGTATAAAAAGCTTAAGTTTTTCAATCGAAACTTCATTTACAGATTAACGTAAATTATACTATCGGTTAATGGATGCCAATACAAATATTTCGTTTTAGATTAAAAAAAAAAACATTTAAAAGATATACTATAATATATTTGACGCTTGTCAAAAGTGTAGTCACAAAGCATACAAAGTTACACACTAATAATACAAGTGTTCAATATAATAAAAGTGTTTGTAAGTAATGCTTTTTTAGTGGCGTGTATCAGGCGCTCAAAAATGTGTCTACAATAGATGGGTATCTGATCCCTCTCCATATAACTAAATCCTGTTTTAACATAACAATGCAAGTGCACGTCGTTTCAACAATAACTTTTAGTTTGAAAAGGGAACCTAAAGCTCTTCACTAAGAAATATTACAATATCGAACATCTGTGATCCTGGTATATGATCATTCTTACTTGCTTATAAAAGTTATTAAACATATTAATATAATTTACTAATTTAATATTTATGTTACATTAATTGATATAGGATTGCCTTTACTTTTAGAATTTTCAATAAGATATAAGTACACATAAAGGGATTTTTAAATAATAAAAACAAATTTTTAGTACTTATTTCGACAAAATATTTTTTTATCAGGACCAGTTGATAGTGCTCACGATGAGCCAAACCGGCCCTGATCAAATTTTTTTTTGTGGAAATAAGTTTTAAGAAGTGTGTTTTTATTATTTAAAATATCATGTCTTTCCATCAAGAAGTAACAGTTAATGCCTTAAAAATGATTAAAGGATTATATTCTAACAATATTCAAATAATTCATTTCGTTATATTCCATTTAATAATTCGTGAAATATTTTATACTTTTATTTTTTTCATAGATTATTTCTGTAAAATCCTGGAAAATATTTTTTATTTGCCAGATTTGTTTGAAATATTTGAAATTTGAATTGTTACAACTTTGTACGATTCCACATGTTTTGTCACTAACAAACCGGGTGTGATAGGATGTCTGAAGATGCCGAAAGGCGAAACCCGGGTCATTAGTGACAAAACAGATGGAATCGTTCAAAGTTGTAACAATTGAAATTTGATATTGAAATTCCACCAAGCACTTTCGGTCGATATCATAAATTATATGAAACATTTGAGTTTGAATTTTGTTTTACCAGCCACCCGACACAAACAAAGTTTGATATGCATATCCATTCGCATAGTGTTTATACAATATCTATTTAAGTGGTTTTCGTTTATTATTTTTCGAATGGGGGGCATAACAATCAAGCTTAATATGATAAATTTGTTTGGTTTTATCCAAATATTGATGTTGTATTCCTTATTAAATCACAATGGTAAAGGCATTTGTCGTTTAAATCACTATTAATGTTAGTAAAATAAATATACAGTACTTCTTTTGAACATTTAAATACTTTATAGAAGAATATAATAGCGTTAAATTATTTACTACTTTTCGAGGATAATTATTAGTATTATGAAGATTCTTTTGTTTATAAACCACTAAATATTAAAGCTTACGAGTCAGATGATGCATGCTTTTTCTGTTTGTTATAGAAGTTCTTCGTACAGGACAAAAGTGAATAACATTATCCTTTTCTTATATTTGTGAATTTTTTTAAAGCAAATTTTAACGTTCGAATAATCATATTCGTTGTAGATGGTTGTTACAATCAACAATTGTATCTTTGTGTAACAAAATATTGTGAATAAGAGTACTTTTTAAAATTATTTGGTTGTACATGTTAATTTTCGACCAAAAAATATAAGAATTTATTTTCAATGAATGATTTTACCATAAACCCGTCAAAAGATAATTTATGATATCGACTGAAGGTTCTGATGGAATTTTAATATTAAATTTAAATTGTTGAAACTTTTTTCTATTGCATCCGTGTGATAGAATGCCTGAAGATGCCGACATGCGTAACCCAGGTCGTTAGTGAAGATACATGGAATCGTAAAAAGTTTCAATAAATCAATTTTAAATGAAAACTCATTAAAAACTTTTGTATCATACGATAGATGATAAAAATATCTAGTTGTGTTATTTCGGCACTACGCCATCTTCTACTCCTACTATTTTTTTTTACTTACTAGAAAAAATAAGACAGAGAAAACAAAGTGTACGCTATCGTGTGATATCTTTTCTATCGATTGAGGAATCATTTATTTATTTAAAAACACAGCTTTCCTGTTCTATCACGTAATTATTTCTTCGAAACGTCATCGTTTTTTTTTTTTTTTATATAACTAAACATCGTATAAAAGTTAAAAGTCTAAGCTGTAAGTGATAAGGTATAATATGCAAGTCTTTGAAATGTCAATATGAGTTCTAATATAAATGTTTTTTTATTTTTAATTATTATTTTAAAAATGTTTTTTATTATTTTACATAATAAAATTTACATGAAAAATAATTACTGCCATCAATGGTTATACGTACGACTAAATTAAAGAAACAATCAATGAATAATTGATTGTTAAGCTTGCAAAATGATAAATATCTAATTTAATTCAAATATAAGTTACTTAATACAATCAAAATATTTAAATTATCACGATATATCATATATTTTACCATACCAATTGAAATTGTTTTGTGTTATACATGTATTATAATTTTTTTTCGTTTTTTTTTCAGATGTCAAGCAGGTACAGGTCGTTGCGTCGTTGATAAAGCTCACAGAAACCAGTGCCAAGCCTGCAGACTCAAAAAATGCCTCTCTATGGGGATGAATAAGGATGGTAAGTGTATTTTTGGACATGTATTGCAATCAAAATAAAAAAAACTACTGTTTTAGTGAATAACATTAATATACAATGAACGCGCATATTTTGCTTGCTTACAAATCATACCGAAGCGTAAATACTTATTTTTTCTCGATTCGAATTGATTTGACTTAACAATCATTTTTTTTAAAAATTAAAGCCTTCAAATGATTGTATTTATTTAAAAATAAAAGTTTTAACCAACAAGTAAGAAATTAAATTTTCTTTTGCAGTCTAATATACAAATGTACACAATTTACGATATCGACTGAAGGTGCTTGGTGGAATTTCAATATCAAATTTGAATTGTTACAACTTTGTACGATTCCACATGTTTTGTAGTCATTTCTGTTGCATCCGTGTGATAGAATGCCTGAATATGCCGAAAAACGAAACGTTTTTGACAAAACATGTGGAATCGTACAAAGTTTATACAATTAAAAAAAACAAATATATACATTTTATGGCGGTTTGTTGCTCAACAATGATATAAAATATTCACTTGTTATTTTAGATACGGTATTAAAGTTAAGCAAATAATAACTCCTTTCTGATTTGAGACTGAATTATCACTTTGAAGTGTATGGATTTGTAACAGTCTAATTCAAAGGTTCGAATCGTTTTCCAAAATCTTAAGCCTGCCGGCTACATCTTCCAATTAGCGGTACGACAGCGCTACAATTTGCTACGCCGTAGATACATAGGTACGGCAAATCGTCGTTAAGCGAATGGGCTGAACGTCACGTGCCGAAATGGGTTTTGCTTAACCTGATGGTTACTGCCTTGGGCGTATTTTACTGATGGGGTTTGGTTTGAGCGATACTTTTTAGCTGATTTTAGAACGTTTTGACGAAGTATAATACTTTTGTTTGAGGAAATTAATTGAAACAAATTTAGTGAAAACAAAGGTCACATATTTTTACGTTATGTTTTTCATATAATTTATTACTTTAAAAAAGTCGATTTACAAACTTGTTTTTAAATTATAAAACACATTTTAGTGCCATTTCCATAATAAATTTTATGACAAAAAACAGGGCAGGCAATTTGAACTCTGGGTGGATTTTTGATTTGCAAATTATAACTTAGAGGTCTTCATCATTATATTTTAATTCATTTAAATATTTATTGTATGATTTCTCGCAAATTTTTTTCTCACTCCTTAAGCTTTTACTTTTGCATTCTTACTAACTTTAGCTCAAAATTTTGTAAAAATAACCTTATTTGTAATTTGTATTTTATCAGTTAATAATGTTCGCGTTGAGCGAAACTGGTTTTTATCATAATATATATTGTAGAAGTTGTACTCATAATGTGTTTTTATTATTCAAATTATGATGCTTTTCCAAAAAAAAGTGACAGTTAACACATTAATTTTTTTTCAAAGAGTAGTTAAAACTAACATATTTATTTGTTATAACTGCTCACAAAACATCTCGGCAATACATCGGGGCAAATTGATATAGCATAGTGCGATATTGATATAAAATGACATCGTGAAGCTATGTGAAATATTATCAATCCGTTTCTCATTTTACGGCAAGTTTAGTGTTCCTCTATTTCTATTATGTAAGATTTTAATAATGCAATAAAATTTAAGAGAACGTTTTCATAAAATGTCGAACTTAACGCAAGATTAACCCCTTTTGACCGTTCATGTGATTTGCGTAGATTACAGCAAATAAAAAAATGACAAAAGTAAACCTGTTTCAGTAAAGTAATATGCTTTAAGCGTCGCTTCCCGGCGGGATATGAACGACGTTCGTTGGGAAGGCGCGCGTGTACCGACGCCCAATTACACATACGTTTGCGCTGTGGGATGCCATTGAATTTAGATGAAAACATCAAACTTTTCTGATGAGATTATTTTATTAAGATTGTCTTTTTTCAATTTTTGTTTTATATAATTTTATGTATTTTTTTTATCCAATTTTTTATGATGACACCAACTAGATATTTAAAGGGTTATACTAATGAAATGAAAATACGCTTTCCAGATAATTATTCGCCGTACTTTAATCTTACATTCATAGTAATTTGTTTAATTAAATTAATACACAAAGAGTAATTTCAATTATATTGAATTGTGTCCAAAAATAGTATCCAAAATATAAATAATGCATTATATTTCTAGATTTTATATCTAACTCGGCCAAAAATCAAGCCTTTGATTAGACAATTTTTGGAAAAATAAGACTTATATTTTAATATCCATTAGTTGATTCAAAAAAAGTTTTCAAGCGTTAAATTATTTACTTGCAGGTATATAATAATAATAATATTGTAAAAATCAAATTAGGTTTTTATAAAATATCACATTTTACGTGTTCTACAAATTATTTTTGATGATAACTGTGTTCTTTCTATTTGACCTATTATTGATTTTTTTTCTTCATAAAAACACTCGCTATGTAAAAATGTTTATTGTATAAACTTTCCGCTTACTCACTTTCGAAGCATGTTCAGTTTATTAATTTTAAAAGTTTGAGAATATTATGACTACGTTTGCAAAACGTGTCGTGTGTTTTAACGCAAGTTTAACCACACTCCTAACAACTCTTTATTTAACACGGTTTTTGCATACGCTCTTTGCTTATTTAAATATTGAACATATCTCATATGAATTTTTGGTTTTGAAAGCTATTAATTTTAAGCAACCTGACATACTTCCGTGGATTCAATATACAATACATACACTATCTTTTTAAATTTTCGAATATTATTTCTTGTTTGGATTAGAAAATGATTATTGAACTAAGCCAACTGTTTTTTTTAATTTTTTTTTAGGATTGATTACGAAGAGAAAGGGGTAATAAAACAACACCATAGAAATATTTTTTCAATATGGATATCGATATACGCGTATGTCGATTGTAAAAAATAATGTTTTTCATTAAGAACTTTACATCATAAGCTCTGCAATTTAATAGACACAAGAACAAATGTATTAATAGTACCTCGATACGGTACCATAAAATATCAAATTTTTTGGAAACAAAGGATGGATTTTCAATTTTTGCCTTTGACTAGGAGAGTATCTGTATAGTAAACGTTACAATGATAAAAACACGAACAATGAACATATTTTTATACAATCTTTCCACTAAGCCGTTAATCAAACGTTTAAGCAATATCGATCAATGGAAAAAATAGCATGAAATAATAAAAAAACAGATAAATAATAAAACTAGGATTGCAGATTGCAAATTAAATAAGTCAAAATTTATTTCACATATTTATCAACCCCTTATAAACAACCTCTATTACGCAAATTCTTCCATTAAATAATAAAAGAGAATGCATATGAAATGCTTGTATGATATTATTAGGGGAATTTTCTGCACCCTTATATTTAACAAAAAACAACAAAATATGTCAAATGATATTTTAACACAAATACTTTATTATAATTTTATCAATCACAAATACAACAAAATATTATTTTTGAAATAACAATTGAACATTACGTATGAATTTCTTTGCATTTTTGTTTTTTTTAATATTAATTAAGTAATCATCGAAAATCTATTGGCGCCACAAAAACTCTTTTTAACCTCTATATGATGTTATATGGAAATAATATCATTTTAAGTAAACGCAACACTCTGTTTGCAATTGAATTCGAAAATTTGCAAGTCCGAATAAATTTCATACACATCGCCCTATGCTCTTACACCCTAATGCGTTAACCCGAAATCACAACACTGGGGTATAAGGTTACGAAATATATAATATAAATACTATTCTCTATTTTAAATAGCATAAAATGGAAACGTGAAATTGAAAATCAGCGTTACGTTTATCCCAAAGGTTTGTAATATATATTTTTCATGAAGCAAAAAATAATCATTCACCATAGCTATAATAATTTTATTGTATTTTAGTTACGTGTATGTTTATTAAACACGATAATTCCAGCTGTATTAAGCAATGTTTTTTTAAATGATTTACATACAAATGTTACAATATATATTGATCATTAAATAATCATCTACCGGTTGCAGCAGGGTTAAATCAGTGCAAATTGTGGCTTTCCAATGGACATTATTTAATGCATTCACTGGTGGGGTTGCTCGGCTGCAGGTTGCGATGTGTATTTTAGTTCTGAATTATGTTTATGTAATTTGCTAATGATAAATTTATATGCCGGGAAATTATTGACGTTAGTATTTTTATAGTCTGTTCGCAACTTATAAGTAAAAACATGAATTTATTTTATTATATAAATAAAAAAATATATTCCATGAATTTAAATTACCACGAATGTCTTTGATACAATAATTTAATTTCATGCATATTATATATTATACATATTATCTCTACGAAAACTGTTTTTTTTTCTTTTTGATTGACCTAAAATATAATAATCAAATCGTAAAAAGCAAAAATCTTTCTCAATACTACAAGGTGTATTTGTTTTTATTTTCATTTCTTAGAGTTTTAAGGCTTTTTTATCAAAATTCGGTAACTTTTAATTTAATCAAAAAAATCTTGTAAAACAATAGACTAAAGGTAAAACGACCGATAGAAACTATGAATTTCATTAAATCAACAAAACACATTATTTTCCAAAAAAAACCAAAATCTTTCCTACAACCTTATTGATACTTAGAAAACTATAAAACCTTTTACAGCTCAAAATTTTAGTGTGCATAAAGGTAGATATGTATCCCCCGTTGAGTGTATTTTGCAATGCCCGATTAACCCCGAGGCGACGTTGGACCGCATGCGATCACTCGCGTTTCACACAAGCGACAAGATAATGAGACCAATTTGTGGCGACATTTTGCATGCAAACCATTTATATTTTCATTCTTTTACCCTCTGTGGGATAAACGGGTGAAAGATTTCATAATATAGTTTACACGTTTACGCCCATCATCACACTTTTATTTAAAAGTAATTTATTTTTAATGTTCATTAAAAATATTATTTAAATATAATTTTTCCTTGATATCAAAATTGGTCAAACATTTTTGATACAACTTTTTTAACAGTTCGGTGCTTACTTTTCAAAGTTATTGTATATTCCCATTTTATTTTTCAACGGATGTTTTATTGAATTAATAGTGTTTTTTTGTACTTATACTCTAGATTAACGAAAGAACTAAAATCGTATAAAACTTTATTTATTGAGCGATTTAATAAAAAGTATTTATCTAATACTTTTTATATTAATCCAATGCATTTAAGTGCTGATTTAACAATAATATAATTTACTATAGCTACGATAATATAAATTATAATCATTCATAGTCGTAAACTGCTTAATATTCAAGTGAAATCCAAAAAATGGTATTTTTTGATGTTCTCCTCTATTATTAAAAAAAATGTTTGCTATCATTATTTTAAACACAAATTTACGTATTTTTTTACAGTTTATTAAGTATTTTTTTATTCACACTTTGAAGAGTATTCTAAATTAAAATAAATATATTTTTTTGTCAAAGTCAAATTATCCTGCTCTTTTTCTATAATCGGGCTGTTCCTTAGTATGTTAACCCGCCCGAGGCCGCGGTGTCACATCGTTAGTTAAAAAATTGTCCTTAATTGGTTAAATATGCACAAAAAAACTCTTGCGGCACTTGCAGAGGTGTGTAACTCACAACCCAAACGAGGTCTACCCTCAAACACAATGGGGATTATTTCTTTTTTCATTTGAATACATTATACTTATTATTCAAGCATTTTTAGGGTAAAGAGTTAAAATCAACTGAACCATTTTAAGTCCCACGAGCTTCACTGTGCGCAAAATCGAAGTAATAAATTCACTTAATTATATATATTAACATTATATATATATTATATTTGTTATATATGCATACTAAGATTAAATATAACTACTAAGATTGATAATCGATATTATATCTATATACAATTCGATGTATTTATTTATATTCCAAGTCAGTATTTTCAGCCATTCACTCTTTCTGCTTTATCAGTGTTAACCATATATACTGCTGTATTAAATATATTGAATAGTTATGTATAGTGTCCAATGATCAAATATGTAATATAAATTCATATTTATATATCGTTAGTGTTGTTGTCGTAGTTTACCTAAAAAAAGGCTGTGTTTTTTAATATTATTCATTCTGACTCTTACAGTCTATCAATCTTTAGTTGTATTTAAATATTTGTATATAAAAAATTGGTTGTCTGTAAAGTCGGTTTACGGACGATAGTTTAACGTGACAACGTCATAAGAAAACATTGATGAAATGATTGCATACTTTTATGAATAAAATGTATCAGTTGTAAACAGATCACGTGTAGGTACTGTAGGTGCATAAGTTGTGTGCTGCCGCTGTCTCTTTTCTACTCAGACGCATCGACCAATCGAGTGGAAGAGAGATAGATGCGGCACAATCCGAACGGTAGGCCGATCGTGCCTCTCTACCGCTTATCCGCGCTCTCGCTCGCACGCTTGCCTTCGGCGTAACGCGACAAACGGGACAATGAGTCATGTTTTTTCGTGCGTGCAGCGGGCGTTTATCGATTTATAAGACGTTGTCACGTCAAAATAAAACAGGAACAAATTCATCTTCTTTGTTCAGTTCACGACTTTTGTTCGTGAAGCTTTAACCTCGAAATGACTTAATTTGGCGGCATACCATTAAAGCCAATTTACTTAATTTAATAAAAGAAATTGTGTCTTGACAATTTCAACAATCACCATAAGTAATGACGTTACATAAATAGACATATTTTTAATCTCATTTCTTACGTCTCTTTACAAAGAGCTATGTTTTTCTTTCTGCCAAAAGCAGTGTGCTCATTTTGCATTCAGCTGGCGTCGCCATTTCTCGACAGTTAATCCAATTTACAGTCACGCGCCAGTGAACTCGCGCGAGCATCACTTGTACCAGTAAAATGAGGGTGGGCGAGGGGGGTGTGATAGTAACCCCGCTTAATGTAATTTTTTATTGTTATTCCACTTTGTCGCGTTGCTTTGTCTACACAAAATTTTTGCCTTGATATTTATTTCGTTAGTGTTTCGCAACAATCAATTTAATATTACTCCAATATACATGTCACCAAACTGAAAGGTTTATTATATTATTTTTTATCGAATGATTGGTATTTTCAGGAAATTTATGAAATCTATAAAATGTAAATATCTATAGAAAGTTGACTGACAGATTGTCAGTTCCGTTGCATCCGTGTGATAGAATGCCTGAAGATGCCGAAAATCGAAACCCGGGTCGTTAGTGACAAAACATGTGGAATCGTACAAAGTTGTAACAATTCAAATTTGATATTGAAATTACATCAAGCACCTTCTGTCGATATCATAAAATAAAATTATTTTTATTTTACCATCAAAATGAAGGAACATATTTATTTCTACCCTTGATAAAAATATTATGAATAACATATATGAATACTATCAAACAAACTTTTTATCCATACCTACACCTAATGTTTCCAAATGGAAGTATAATATTTCAATTGTTTTATTCAATTTTTCTACATCTCTTGATTCGAATAGAGTAACGATGGAAAAAAATAGTATAATGAAAGAGCTAGTGATTAACCAATTGTTCTAACTCTACCCCATTAAAAAAAGCGGTTCGATGTGATAATTTTTTTAAGACACCAAAAACACCCATAACTTTGAATATATATTTAAGTCTCTTCTGGTATTCAATTCCTTAATATCTGTAACAAAAAATAAAGAAATTGATCACCGAACTGAATACCTAATATAAGTTAAATATACATTATTTTTAGCATCAAACAGTAAATATGTGTGGCAGTTTGCTCATCAGAACTTCTTCCAAATAATTGACGGTAGTTACATTTATATACATATCATACTCGTTGGAGTTTTTAGTTCAAAAATGCCAACATCCTCTTTAAGCATTGTTATTAATTAATAAATTACAATTTGTGTGCTACATGAAGTATAATGCACAATAGAACTTAACGTTTACGATCTAAATGACGTAGTTTTAGCTCAAATATAGTTCAAACCAAATATTCTATTTCCGCTGTCATGTTTCTAATTTTCTTGAAAGTGGTCGTGGTTTATACTCTATGAATGAATAGTAAATTTGATCTAGTTTAGGTGAATACTATTTCTTTAAATTTTGCAACATGAAAAAACAGTCTTGGTCAAGACTTTTGCAACTCATTAAGTGCTTAATCAAAAAATCGAATCATTAATCAGATGTTTTCAAACATTGATGTCAATCGATTTATGGATTTGTTCGAAGCTAAAAGGAATCATTCGACGTTATCCAACAACAACCGATAGATTTAGATCTACAACTAGCGTAAGAACACTTTCTTTAAAATTTATATTGTAAATATGTTTGTGCTGTACTAAGAATGAAAACTTGATATCAAATAACAAGAAATGCTTTGCTTATTTTAATTCACCATAAATTGAATACCATTTTTTTATTATTGAAGCACTTAAATGATTCTCTAGTCTTGTTGTTCGTATGGTTGATTTGGTAAGACTCAAATCTCAGATTGGCTAATTTTGTACAAGAATTATATTCTTACGAATGACGGCTTAAGAACAGCTGGAAATCAATAGATATCAAGTATAATAAAAAATTCTAAGCGAACAAACTAATGTGTCTGTCACCGCTCCTCACGCCATTGCAAAGGGCTGATTCGTTTCCGTAATAAACCATCCCGATCCAATAAACCATTTCCGTGCAATACAATAAGCTTATTGGTATAGCCGCCATTTTAGTTTCGTTTACAATTTGAAATATTTTAGTTTTATTGCTAGCAGGAAATAAACTAGGTCGTTAAAACAGGAGAGAAGATGTATTCTGTATCTTCTCTGCACAGTTATATATAGATAAGCGAATGTTCGTTCAAGCATAGTTCTGATGATGGCGTGAGCCGAAATAGCTATCAACTGTAGCTTACCAAAAAAGTTTGTAGAACTAAAACACATCGCTATTTTTTCACCATGTTACGATGGAGTTTTACCAAGTAAATACCAAATCAATCAATAAACTTATGAATAGTTTTGTATGATGTTTTTATTTTCATTTATCTATCAGATTGCAAGAACAGGGTAATGTTATTATTTTCTATCGATATTTAGCTTGACTTTTTCAATAGTTAGATCATATCCGCTCAAGTTCATAAAATATCGCGAGAGCAAACCTACCTTGTTTGCTGAGCATATACGTCTGCCACCACTCCCCTTTTGGCGTAACCCCACCTTCCCCAACACAGGCAGACGCGAGACGTCGAGCACAAAGGGCGAAAGACGCTGCGATAAATTTTCCAGCCGCTTCCACCATTGAAAAACTTTTCACTGTAGGTAGTGACGGGTAAACGGGTCCGACGTGGTTTATATATATTCCAAATTGTATATTTTATCGTTTCATATTTTAACACGTTATGAACAACCACATGAAGAAAGCAATACGAATTATGATCTGGCATTGATATAGCCTATAATCAAAAATATAATACAAAAACGTTAAAAGTTTGAAACTAGACTTCTGTGATAAATTTTAGTTTTATTTTCACAGTTTTATAATATAAAGATGGCGGCCAGTTTTGCTTATCACGAGCATAGCTGATAATTCTATATTATTTACCAGAAAATTGCGGATTTCTTTTTTAATTGTTGTGTTTTATCTATTATTATATACAATACTTTTCCTCCAAAAATTGACAGCTAACATCTAAATTGATATAATATATATAATACCATAAATATCAGACAAAAATAGCACATTTTAAATATATTATTAAAACTTATTAATAAAAATTTCAATTTGTCACTTTTTGTTTATTTATGATTACTTAAGAAATTTAAGTTATGAATATAATATTCTCACTAAAACAGCAAAATATTTTAAATAAGCAAATACTTTGTAGATTGAATTGGCATTCACTTGGTAGAACTCCATTATAACACGGTGAAAAAATAGCAATGTATTTTAGTTCTACAAAATTATTTTAACAAATATAGTTGATAGCTATTTCGGCTGACGCCATCGTCAGATCTAAGTGAATAGTTCTGACGATGGCGTGAGCCGAAATAGCTATCAACTATATTTGTTACATAATTTTGTAGAACTAAAATACATTGCTATTTTTTCACCCTGTTCAAATACTTTGTTTTCTTCGGTGTTGTTAATACTACGTCACAAGAGTCGACAGCAATTTGTTTTTATTTTTTTAAATTCTTATTTATGCTGCGTACAAACTATGAGAATTACTGTATACACATACGCATATGGTCACTATACAGGAGAAATTGACCAAGTGTTAATATGAAACTAACCAGAGAATTGTTATTTTTTTTTTAACTAAAATTAAATAAAAAAAATATGAATTTATTTCACATTTAAGCTCTTGTATTTTTACACCTGTATGGATATATTTTTCCAGCCAACCTTCATATTAATAAAATATGGAATATTCTTGAGATAAATTATTTTACGTGGACATGTACTTTTTCTTGTTTGAAAATAATAGCATTTTAATCTAATATTGCTTAAAAGAAATAAGTTTTATGTTTAATGGGAATTTATTTTAATATTAAATATACTAGTAAAGAAATTTCTTTCAGTTTTTTAGTCATTACTTCTAGCTATGCGATAGATATACTCTTATGTTGGTTCAATGCTGTTTTAATACGTTTTAGTGTCAATCAATTCTAAGTGCTTTTGTCGTTCTCTACGTTCTCTTTATAAAATAGATATAATAAAAAAATCACAGTCAACGATGCCATTGAACATAATTCAAAAGTTAATTAACAAATCTATAAAGTTAGCTATAACTATTTTATTAAGTATTTTTCCGAAGTCCCTAGATCTTAAAATACGTCAAAACGTTACCATTCGACTTCGACGACCAATACTAGATGTGTATACAATAATTATCTTTGAAATAGTTAAAGTCTTTGTTTCTCAACAAGAAACAGTAACTTTCGGCTTGTATAATGCTGTTCATATATTGTCTAAGATCACCAAAAGTGACGACGAAAAACATTTTCTTGATGCCCGCGGTGTTAAAGGCAAAAAACATGGCTGCCGCGATTTCCGGCGCGCATAGAGTTTGCGCGGGAAAATCACTCCCTCTGTCCTCTTCTCCCATTCCCTCCCGCTAAACGGGAATTAAACGACCAAAGTGAATCTGCGCGTTTATATAGACTATAAAGGTTTTTGAGGGGAGTGGGGCCGCCAGCGGGAGAGGGGAGACGTAGGATTTTGCGGATCAATCTGCCACACCTGCTATCTGGGAGACTAAAGTACAGTGTGTTCGTACAACATTACACTTGATATGGTTATTAATTGGAAAGTATAACTCTAGTTACTAAAAATGCCTTGTCTAAATAGATATATAAATAAATAACTTGTAGCATTAATTTATGATATCGACTGAAGGTGCTTGATGGAATTTCAATATCAAATTTGAATTGTTACAACTTCGTACGATTCCACATGTTTTGTCACTTACGACCCGGGTTTCACCATTCGGCATCTCCAGGCATTCTATCCCACCCGAGTCGTTAGTGACAAAACATATATAATCATACAAAGTTGTAACAATTCAAATTTTATAAATTGTAGCATTTATTCGGAATTAACCCAGTAAAATTCCCTACAACTGACTTACCGAAATTGCAATGTAGTAAATCAATTGTTTAAGAAAAATCGTTTCTTGATGTTCGTGTGATATAAGAAATGTAGAAATAATATTAATCAAACTGTCATTTCATGATAAAGACAATAAACTAACGAATTGAGATTTATTGATATCGATCTTTTCAATAACTTTATTTTTTTTTTTAAATAAAAACAAGTTTATTACTAGTCTTGAAGAAAGTATGGGTGTTCAATGTTAGAAACAATATTCGAAAACAAAACCATTTTATTCGTGTATTGCAAATCATGAGGCAATCGGAAGGTTCCTTTTGTCAACTGCCCTCTGTCGTCAAAAGTTTATTTTTAAAACATTTTTTTGGGTATATAAATTCTTTTAACACCATGTAGCAGTCCCAACACAGCATGGCACAAAAGTAAAGCATCCAAAGCATTCGGGTTAAAGCTGAAACTACAAGCCAAACCTACCCGCGTCCCGTTTTGCCCCCGTCGCATCTCCACCCTCCCATCCGACAATGATTAATGTCTTTTAAATCCAGACTTAATCCCTGCGGCTCTGAGCGAACACTTCACGGACTTATGCCAGAATTTGCACAACATGCGAGCTTGTAATAGAAGTTTCGAAATTTGTCCGTGATGGATTTGTGATTGTTCAGTACATGAGATCATCGAAATCGTCGATCGATTATTTCCACATTTACGGAAACAATACGGTACAACGAAAAGTTTTAAAAACTGGAAAATACGTGAGGATATCACCACTTAAATATTTGATACAACTTTATATATCATATTCAAGAGATATTGTTTATTGTAAGATCAAAATACACAGTAACACGGTGAAAAAATAGGAATGTATTTTAGTTCAACAAAATTTTTATAAGATATAGTTGATAGCTATTTCGGCTCATGCGATCGTCGGAGCTATACACAGTCGCTATCTTACAAAACGCATTTTTAGCAATAACCACCAAAAACTATTTATCTGAGAAAAATTTCTTCAAATCTTCCAATTAATCCAATATCTAGCGAATTTATAAGGTTTATATACACTACAATTGTTTAAGAAAAAATGGGAAAAAATTCAACTTGTTTATCACAGTAAAAAAGAATTAGTTTTCCATAATTAGAAAAAATTACTTATATTCCCTTGGGTACTCAATGTTGTACCACCACCAGCTACGTTATCACACTCTTAGATCATCACAGAGTGCATTATACAGCGTAACAACGTAGTACATATTTTAATTTTTGTCTGGAAGTTCTGACGCAAAATTGCTCAAGAATTTATTGTATGCCCTGTATATATGCAAAAGATTATTATTTTTTTCACTTAAGTATTAAAAGAATAGTGAACTATCATTTGTAGAGTGACTTTTATGCCGTTAACTAACTATCAAAGCTAAACTATTAAGCAAAATTGTTCAACACTTTATTGTATGTCTTGTATGTATGTAAAAGATTATTTTTCTTTAACTTAAGTAAAAAAATAATAGTGAACTATCATTTACCAAAGACATTTTTGTCGTTAACCTTGCAAGTATTTGAAAATAGTACGTTTTTTACCATCGATAATAATTTCCATGAGTGAATAAATTTAGTTGATTTTTTTTTTGTTTGTGTTCAAAATAAAAATATTTTAAAATTTACCTGATCCGTATAAAACAAGAGCGAAGAAGCATCAGCCCGTGCTTAGACCGCACTCCCACCCTCCTAAATTTGAATACATTTACATATGGAAAATCCCCAGAGAGGCTCACCGTCTAAGCTCCCAAAGTAAAAGACACGGGGATCACACATAGTTTATTTACAAATTCTAGCCGAAACAAGGAGGTTTTCGAGATAAATACATATTCATATCGCGTGTGATCCTTAAATTTGTACGCTTAACGCGTTTGGAATGGGGGACATTGACTGTTGGATTATAATTATTATTTTCGTAGTAAATTTTTACTTGTAAGCATTTTATGAATATTTTTCATTCAAAATTTAGTAGTAAAAAATTTCGCGAATTAAATATTGATAGAAAAACTTTAAATATAATGCAAAATTTCTAACGATTCTTTTACACACGGCAGAAACCAATTGATGGTATCTTTTTCTCAATTATTGAATAAATATTTGCCGTTACAATAAACGTCACTAGAGATAAACTCCTTACGAATACTTCCACAAACACCCACATCATACATAGTCTTTAAATGTAAAATACTTAAAAAACGGTAAATTATTCATTATATTTGCGTTATATATATATTCAAAGATGATATTAAATTATGTTATCCAAAATTTAAAATCAAGTGCTTATTCTCCTCGAGTTGATTTTGCTTTCAGTGTTGACGGATACGATTTCTTGTCCAGAGAGTTCGGTTTCAGCTTTTAGTCTAAATCCTCCAATTCAACCAATCTCAAAAAAATGAGATGAACCAACCACTTCTTAACACTTTTTTTACAGAATTTTGAGAAACAGGTTAACAATCAGTATTCGTAGTAATATAAAACATAAATTGTAATTTTCATGAAACAAATAACCTATATACTACATACTGGATGCAAAATTTGGTCACAAACTTTTCGTTATATCTATTCACACATTTGCACCAATATGAAAGTTTGAGCATTACTGCAATGCTAAATATAATATTAGTATTGAAAAAAGAATCATATAAAATTTAGAAATCATTATATAATGTTAGGGACTCTCGTTATAATAAAAATTACGATCTTGAGTGGGGAAAAGTGGGCTCGAAGCGGACATCTTTTTATTTTCTTGTTCCATAATCCTCTCGTTCTCCCCCAAAGTTGCCCTTGTATCTCTGAGTTTGGTCTTTCCCATTATTTTATTCGCTTTTATGAGTTACGTTCAATGCGGTTTTTCTTACTGTCTCCATTCTTTAACAATCCAATTTGAATCAAATGTGTATTTTTACAAATTTACTGATTTTGTTTGCAGCTCCGGACTTGTTTTAAAAAAACATTTCATCAGTTATTTATTCAGTGAATAGCATTTTGTTAACTGTTGTGTTTTAAGCTAATTTTTTACTATTCTAAAAATATATACATATATAAATCAAATGATTCACATCATCGCGTAAAAAAATTATGATTCTTATTTTGTCAGCTGTCGAGAGTCTAACCATGACTTTATTGTATTTATACTGTCTTAATTAAATTATAATTAAATAAACATATGTTTTATTTATTATTCAGTTTTTTTGTTATATTTTCATGACAGTTATATAAAAACAACACTGCAAAGAAAGTAAATAAAATATGTAACATTTTTACATTTATCAAGTATATAAGTGATAAATTTATATTAAAAATGTCTTTGATAATAAAATTACGATAATTATACGAAATGGAAATTTACTCTGAAATTTAATTTTAAAAAAATATACATAGTTACTTTAAAATCAAACGAATAGATTGCTATTTTAAATAATAAAAAACACATTTTTAGTACTTATTTCCACAATATATATTTTTTATCGGGACCGGTTTCGTTCATCACGAGCATTATCAACTGATAGAATACAATAGCAGGTATACAAAATCATGAGTTCAAGAACTAAGAAACAGTTTACAGGAAATCAAACAATATTAATACAAACAATGTAAATTAGTTTAAAAATGAAATGTTCCCAATCACATATTAAAAATATGTTGTGGAAATAAATTCTAAGAAATGTGTTTTTTATTATTTGAAATATCATGACTTTCTATCAAAAAGGGACAGTTAACACCTTAAGAGTGATTAATAGATTACTATTAGCTTGATTTATTAACTTTTTGTGTATCTTACTCTGCCAGTAAATTTCAATGCTTTCAAGTGTGTACTTTGCATAATTCGAAATAAAACTATTTTTTAATTACTGTTCATCAAATATACATTTTGAACGGTAATTAACTACGCTGACTCTTTCCGTTTGTGTAGTGGTCATAGAATACTTAAAATATAATAATACATATTTGAGCTTTCGTCCGGTCCTTGTAAAATACAAACGATAAGAAACGGAGTTCTGGGGTAATCGGGGTTACTTCATGCCGCGCAAGTTATGATTTCAAAGCTGTTTAAAGGAAATTTAATTTTAAATACTTACTTTTTTATGCGAGTAAGAATGAAAAAGAGACTCAAAGCCAACCAATTACGATTCCCCTTTTCAAATCTGTTTGCATTATTTTTTAACGTATTTTGAGACTCCACAACCGTTTAAATTGACTACCCAAAGAATTTTTATGTTAGGAAGCTCTGTCGAATATGTAACAAAAACTATTGAATAAAATCCGTCGCCAAAAGAAAAATATGTAAAACATAGTGATATTATAATATAATGAAAATGGTAATGCAGAGCTTTTAATGAATAAGGTCACGTAGTTTTTTTACTGAGATTTTTTTATTTTTAGCCACTTGATCGCTTTTGGAAAACGGTCAAGATGGAGAAAAGACAAGCCTAATAGGTGATTTATTATTGCTCCGACATATGTTACATACGAGGGGGAATCATGAAACTTATGAAATTTCATCACTCATATGTATGGACTTTTTTATTAAATACTTCAGTCCGAAATAATAGCCAAAGTCATACGTAATTAATAATATATTTTTTATATCTTCTAAATAAAACATATGAATTATTTTGACTTTCGAGATTTTCTTTTCAAACATCACTGGGTTTGACTAATATTTTGTTATTTAAGCTTCAAGCTATTTTTTCTATTGGGATGATGCAAAAGTTATGACCGTTTTTTACATATACAATCAAACATTTTTTTTAGATTTATATTATTTATTTAATCAATAATGTAATTTTCATCTGTTCCTATAAACTTCTTTCATCTTTCTATCAACCTATTAAAACTATTAGTGTAAAATTCGGTGGATCCATACACTTCGCAAATATTTTTGGTTGCCACACTCGCGGTATTGTCTTTACGGAATTCATAAAGTAAACAGTGACGTAAATGCACTTTATCTACCGACATTTTTAAAAAATATAAGGGCTCGTCACTGTACTCTGGCCAGGCCAAAACTGAATAGAAAGTAGAGGGAAAGCATCCTTTATACAATGGAATCACTTAAAAGAAGATAGTATTCATCATTTCTGAAGATTTTTTTTACCTAGGATCATAAAAAACGGTCATAACTTTTGCATCAACGAAATATTTAAATTTATTATATGTGTAATAATTACAACTGGAAAAGTATGAAAAACGCTATTCATGTTTATATATGATATCGTCATTTATTTTGGAAAATGGCTGTTGTTATTTTTTATTTGTTTTTGGTGTTACGACATCTCAATCAATATATATAATTGAATATGATAGATCTTTCGTTTTATTATTATTATCTTTGCACATTTTGTTTATTGGTGCAAATAAATTTGATATATACGCTTAGATACTTCGTCTATGACAATAATAACATCGTATAAACAAGAGAGAGAAAAATAATTCGAGATATAAAATAATAAAATCGTAGATAAAAATACAGATAGCGCGGCGGATGAACCAATATTTTACGGTGGCAATAGATGGCAAACGAATGGTTGGAAATAAATTGGGAACAAAAGAAAATGGCTTCGGTGGGCAACATTACGATGTTCAACGTCTCTTCTGTATCCGCCTTTTGTTTTCCCGCTCGCTCGTAAAACTCAGCGACGGCGGGAATTCCCGGAAAATACTTTCATCAAAAATCAATCCCAAAAAATCTGGAGTATAAATAACATTATATAAATGATTTGTATATGAAGATATATATATATCGTCCTGATCAAAAACAATGCTTTCAGCAATAATCAATCAATCATTCTCGAGAATCATGAACTTTAAAACTATCCCTTTTTACTCTTCAAATGTATAATAACTTACTAACTCAATTCTAAAATCGACATACATTTAGTTATTCATGGTATTTTTCAACACTGAAACAGATTTGACTTGTTTATCTTCGAATTTGGCTGAACTTGTTTTTTCCGATAATAAAGCGTGTTTAAATAAAAAAAAAATCATACTCAAAACTGAGGAATTTTGAAAGTGTATTTTACCACTTTTTCAATGTCAATAAATATGATAATTATTTGTGCCACATTTTTTTTATAATTCTTTAAAACCAAAACATTCAGTAGTCCATGAAATGATAAAGGCTATATGTAAAAAAATACTCAGGTGATACAAGTAAAACGGTTTGAATTAATATATTATTTTTCACGACTCGCCACTGACATTGAAGAGTTTCAGGCTATGGTTATATTCTTATATACATTTGCTGCGAGTGCTGTTTTATCTTCCACCGTTTATGTGACATTTTTCCAAACTCTAATACGTGAAAAATAATAACCTAGGGGAGAAAATATATTACGACCTCGACCCAAGCCCACCCTGCCAATTCGGATTGATATCTCTGACGTCATAATTATATTATTTTTATTTTACTCTAAGAAGGAAGCCTTGTTTTACGAGAATGATATTGCATACAGTAAAATTTATTTCTTTAGTGGCGGGAGGGGATATGTACCAGAACAAAAGAAGGGAGTCATTTTATATAATTTTTAATCTGTCTTGTACTAGTTTATGCTTCTATTACTCTGGACTAGACTGGTCGTTCGAAAAAATTAAATTCCAGTATACTATACCAATTACAATTTTTCGAAGATGACATTTCAGGAAAAGTGAAATATTTGCAGCATTGTTCACGCTTTTGGCATCATTAGGAATTTTCGTTCAATGAGCAATAATAATAAATTTTAGACCAGATGAATGTTAGTACTGTAAAACTTTTTTTATCATTGTTTCAAGTAACTCAAATCATTTACTTCGTGTTACTGCTTATTTCTTGAAGCTCTATCACTAAACATGCAATAAAGAGCTCAAATTAATTAAAAATACTTTCAATCATTATTAAATTCACCCATCTGGCTTCCGGTGCAATATAATATATATTCAAATTCATCTGAATTCGATCTTAATTTTACAATTTTAAATGTATTAAACTGTATCTCTATCTCATAAAAACATCCAATAATTGTTATAGGCCTTTTATCGATTGATTCTGGAATTTTGAAAAAAAACATGACATTTATTATTTCTTATAATCAGCATAGGACAGTTTTAAATTCACTCTTTGTTGCAGTGTTTTGTTGCAGTGTTTTGTTGCAGTGCTGTGTTGCAGTTATTTACAATAGTTCTGACAGATTAAGAAAATTGGTCAACGATCACGTCCCGTAAAGGCTTAATTCTTTTTTTTATTAGCATTCTAGATTGCTTGTGGTGTATTTTATTCATAAGTAGACCTTGTTTTTTTAATTTTAAAAGAATTTTAAGCTTTTGTATTGTCTATTTTTTTTTCTTTTTTATCGATATAAAAAAAAATTTTGAATTTAGAATGGTCTAATAATTACATATTTTGAAATCATTTTTATTCATAGCTGTTTCTTGGTAACCAACTTCTTAAAAATTCTCGTTGTATCCAATCGCTGTAAGAAGTTTCCCCTACCATTTCGTTTGATTTTATTGCTTCCCCTTCCAGTTTCTTTGTCAAACTCTCCACATCACCCCCTTATCACATAAAACGAATGAATAAGGGGGTTGCAGGGGAGGAGGTTAAGAAAGGGGCTTATTGCCGCAATCGTGACGTATCGCTTGCCAAATACATTTTCTGAAAGTTCGGTTATGTCCCTCTCCAAAGGTAACAACATGCACCAAGCAAGTCTTCCAATACTCACTAATGAAGACCAGATTTTTTTATAATTTTTTAATTTAATTTACCTTTAAAGCTTATAGGTTCCGATCTTTTTTTTATGTATAATTTGTTGTAGTGCAATTGGATTTTTTTTCAATGTATTCAAATACCTTTCTCCTATTGTAACGTATCCTCTTTATTATTAAATATGTTGACTGTTATCGCGATCATTAAAGACTGATTATTTTTCAATGTGCTTTAAAATATGGAACTTAATTTTACATATTGTTTTTTTTTGCGATACAAAATCATTTCGCGTAAAATATCAAAAATATACTTTGCAATATTAGCATTGATCTACGTTATTGACATTATGAAGGTCTTCTGTGCCTAAGATTACTTTTGATTTTTCCAAACTATTTATTTAAAAATATTATTGAAAAAGATTCATATCGGCTGACGGTATATATAAGCCATTATTCGATTCATAAACATTAACTGCGAATACAGCAGTATAACCTGCAATTTTATATTGTCGATTTAAGCAATTTTGATGGTTTATCTAATTTTTGAAAATCGAACCATAAATAAAAAAAAATGTCGTTTTGGTGATTAAAATATGGCTTATGTCGTTAGATATGTAACGAAATATTCGTTAATATATTGTAAATTAAAAGAACATATATAGATAGATATAAGATAAAAATAGTACACGCGTAAAAATATTTTAGTTTTTAAAAGAACTTATCACGATTTACTTAAAGTATTAATGCAAATCAGGCTCTACATAATAATTTAAATCGTTTTTGAAAAAAAACTTCTTTTTTGTCTGAGACGGAACCTATTTCTAAATTCAAAAATTAATATTCATAAAATAGTGATAATGCAATATGACTTGAAAGAAATTCAAAATAAACTTGAATATGATATATCGCTGATGTTTTAAGTGCCATGAATACAACGTTATGCCAGTGACTTATAATTTACATAATGTCTGATTTCATTTGTATGTACAGCAGATGTCGCTACATAATTTCTTAAATAATTCGTGATTTTTCTTTCCTTATGTCTGGCATTAGCGATCATCCGTAATTCAGGTAAATATTTTTTGAATAAAAGATTTTACCTTTGATGTGTAGGGTTAACGCAAAACATGGTGATCTTGTTTGCCATTACACATATTTGTGCTCAGGAAAATTTTGCTTAAAAAAACGATATTTGTATAAATTTTATGATTTTGGAACTCTGCGTATCTAGTGTATCTTCAACGTGTACTGTGTACTATTTAGAAATTTCGATAGAAAGTTATTTTTTTTTTTTAATAATTTATTTTTGATTGTTACTTCCATATTTAAATCGCCACTGTTTTATCAACCAACGTGTTACTAATGATAAATTAAAATTCAGATATTATAACATATAAAGAAGTGCTCTTATACGTTATTAAAAAAAGCCGGCTCGTGAAAAAGTATCAGAAAAAAAAAACACGGACAAAATTTATAATAATCACGTAGTATTTATTTCAAATTATCAATTGTTACAATTGATACGTTATTAAGCTCAATAAAAATCAATATATCACACAATTTAGTTCTATATAAAATTAATTATTATGATAGTGCAGCTCATAAAAGTAAAGAAAACAATTGAAAACTATTGTTGTTGCAGCCTCTAACATTCGTATCCTAATTGCGTATATATTGTATATGTATCTACAAACGTGATATCGTTAATAACATTTTGAAAATTTATTGATTAGTCGTATGAATGTATTTTACATTATGCAGGATATAATTTAAATAACTTGACTTAAAATATAATTAAATTAAAAATTATGATCAATAGAAATATGTTTTCCAAAATTACCATATATTTGAATCGCTCAAGAATTTGATTTTATTGATTGAATTGGCATTCACTTGGTAGAACTCCATTACATTAACACGATGAAAAAATGGCAATGTATTTAAGTACTACAGTTATTTTTAAAGATAGTAAGTTGATAGCTATTTCGGCTCACACCATCGTCAGAACTATGCTTAAACGAACATTTGCTTGTATAGCTGTGTACAAAAGGAACACAATAAATCGTTTCTCTTACTTAGCAAATTGTGAATCTGTTTTTTTACTTTCGAATAAAAAAAGGTTTTATGTTTTTTCACTTGTAGCGTCTCGATTTTGATGAAATATACACGAAAGATGCGACAATCTTCGGTGTGTGCAACCACTAGTTTCACCACTGAGCATTGGTAATAAAAAAAATACTTATTGATGGACCGTTTGCTCGTGTCATCCCGCCCATGAGACAGAGTAAAAAGAGCGCGTGTCTTCAATTTGCAAAAAGGTAAACGGTACATCCCCCGTGAAAAGGATGGGCCAGCCCCGCTGTCAAACGCACTTCTTTTTGATTCAGACGAGGGTGGCTCGGAAAGTTACGCAATATAAATTAATCTAACGCGACGGAATCACATTTACATCATCGACAGCCATGTTGGAGACGTCTGGTATAAGTCGTTTTTTATCCACGCTTATTTCAGGTGGGGAACAATTACAAAGCTCAAACTTTTTCTATTGAAAATACCGCTTTCAAATTCACGTCTTTTGTGAATAAAACTAAAAATCCATTTTTTAAATATTGTTTTTAAAGATGGTTTAAAATTCTTTCGAACTTATTTTCAAGTGATTTCCAAATCTTATTATTGTAATCCTCGCCACTATTAGATACACTACTAATAGAATACATTATTCTTGGCGCAAACATCATTTCGTTCATAGCGATGGCATTTTAAGATCGGATGCATAGTATTCTGAAAAAAAATACGAAAATAGAAAAAAAAACTGTAGTAAATGTATTAAGCTCTGTCATATCCAACATGTACAGTAATATAATTAACAAACTGCTTGGTAAAGTTAATTTTTTGGACAAAATATGACAGCTGATAAAAAATCCACCCATATTTTCATCCAATGAATTGGATAATATTTAAAATTTCTTCAGGTTGGATCGGAAAATTCCCATGGTAATATTTCACAGAAAGGTTGTTAATTATCAGTATCAAATATCTTTATGTTAGGTGTGTTTGTCGTATCATTAAATTCATTTCTAATATATCTATGTACATTTACATATACAAAACAAAATGCCAAAGAAAATATTTTTTGTTGAAATGAAAATTCCCATCAATGTTTTTTTTAAGTCGTTTGAATTTCAGTAAATAATGGTACGAGAAAAGCAAAATTAATTTACATGCTATTGTTTATGTCATGTCATCGTCAGAATGTTCCCCACGGGCTTGTGACCAATACAAATGTTTGCCCGCGAGAATGGAGTCATACTGCGTGAAGTATACTGCATACTGCGTTACCGCTTGCATGAACACCGGGTTTAATATGACGCGTGACGTGTGCTCATATCTACTACCATAATAACAGTGGCGGTCTTCCACTGGGGAAATACCACGGGATTGATATAAAATTATTTAATATTCAAAAAACATTCTTCAACTCTTTGTAAAAGTTTTATTCCGATTACATTTAATGAACAAAACCGTATCTTGGTAATAAAACAGTAGACCGTAATTAGATTTTCTTAAAAATAAAAAGCGTGGAATATATGTGCACATAACAGTTATATGTTATATAACAACATTTGCTGCCTTTTAACCAATAATTATTCATCTTTGTGGTACACGATTTATTCATTTTTAGATTTTTGTTTATAAATATAAAAGGTTATTAATACAACTAACTGATTATGTTACCTTAAAAATGTCTTAAAAGTTAATCTGTTTTTCATTCTAAACCAAACACTTTTATATTTACACAAACATTTCTAAGACCGCCACGTTATTGGGTATCTCTAATGATACTTTTATGGATTGATTTAATTGGCATTTACTTGGTAGAACTGCATTATAATACGATGAAAAAATAGTAATCGCTCTGATGAAGGCGTAAGCCAAAATAGCTATCAACTATATATATCTTATAAATTTTGTAGAACTAAAATAGATCGACTTTGTTTGAAGCACACAATCTGTTGTAAGGTGTGACACTTTCATTGAAAGGCATTTTATAATATTTTAAATAATAAAATGAAATGAGCGAAGCCGGTCCTGATCATAAAATATACTCTCGAAATAGTCGTGAAAATGTGTTTTTATTATTTAAAATAACATGCAATCTGTATAAAATGGTATTTGAAGCCCATCATATCCATATATTATATTGAATGAACACCCCTCGTAAGTACGCCACACGCTTTGACGTATGTCAATTCGGACAGATACGGTGAAGTAAATATTGCGTAATATTTTGACAGGAAACGTCAAAAACATTCGCGAATTAATATTACTATATCGCAGCCTTTAAAATAATATGTTAAAATCTACACAAGTAATAATTTGATAAGTATATGTAATAATGGTTTTTTTTTCAGGATATTGTCAAATAATTGAACTGGCAACATCTTTAATTCGTGAACTACAATTAATTATTTTTGAAAATGGAATGCTTATAGAAAAGTTTTGTTTGTTAAATATTGTACTATGTTAATATTGATATTTCGACTGACGTGGGCCCTCATAAAATGACTTAAATCCAATATCTTATATTTTTTGAGAATACATAATCAAACGAGTGATTATATTATATTGAAAGAATAAATATGCTTCACATGAATGCATACTGTAGATGGTATTTAAATGTTAACTTGTTTCGATTAAAAATATGCAGGAAACAGTCGGTAAAACAAGTATTCATAGTGGCCTGAGGTCACTTTGTATTTTGTTAATATTATGTGTAAAAATACATACATTTAATTGGTGATAAAATTTGTATTTGGAAATAGCTAGGTGAAGATTTTCCTCGTTTTCTTTCTACTTAAAATTATTATGTTAATTTACGTTTATTAAAACAGGTGCCAAAGATTATCTTTCTTGTTGTTTCAGCTGTTCAAAATGAAAGACAACCAAGAAACACAGCAACAATCAGACCGGAAGCGCTCAGAGACATGGGACAAGAGAGAGCCTTGAGAGAGGCAGCGGTTGCCGTTGGAGTATTTGGGTAAGTTAACAAGCTGATTTAATTCATTCTCATATATTACACAACAGCAATAGATGAACAGTTTTTTTGTTGGCGTGCGTTTCACGTGAATTGGTGTTTGTGTGTTTTATGTGAACTTCTCTTGGGGCTGATGAACGTATTGTTGATGATGATCTGCAGACGATGCATGACTGACACCAACATTCCCGCTTACCTCATCTCCACAACAGACTCTCCGTTCACGGCGAGTTTGACGTATGTGAAATTATTCATCTCATCAAAATCGATGTTGTATTTGTTTCATTCTTAGATGATTACATAATATTCAGATCATAAATATTATAACATTATTTTTGTATCAGCTGTCATTTTTTAGTATTATAATTTAATCAACATTTTAGCGGAACTAGCTTTTGAATCAATCGCTGAATCTTCAAAAACAGTACGGATAAATAAACTGGTCTAACCTCGAGATAAGAAAGAATGAATACATGAGGGAATGAAAATATCACAATCAATTTTAGATACAAATCCATAAAACCATAAATAGCATTGAACCATAGTATCAGGCAATCATATTCTTGACCACGTATCCGATACAAACATCCGTTTACCGATCTGCTACTATACTTTAAAAGCAAAATTTTTACCCTGTTTTAAAAATATAACAAATAATTTAATATTTCCCTCTAATAAAGAGAAGGCAAATGAAGCTCTCTTTTATATAAACGTAATTAATATTTCACTTTTAAGGTGTTAACTGTTAGCTCTTGATGGAAAGGCATGATATTTTAAATAATAAAAAAAACCATTTTTTACTACTTATTTACATTTGATCAGGACCAGTTGATAATGCTCGTGATGAGCAAAACTGGTCCTGATCAAAAAACATATTGTGGAAATAAGTACTTAAAAATATCTTTTTATTATTTAAAAAGAAAAGTATTTGATATAAATATTTTTTTTCTATAATCATGCATTGGTTAATGTTTGTATGTTAACACACCAAGCAGTTTTTTAAATTGACTTATACAACGCTATCGAAAGACAAAATAACATTTTGTTTACTTTTTAATAAAAACGTATTTGATGAACATGAACATCCAAAAATGGAAAATTGATTGATGATACAAGAAAGGCGATAATATGATATTCTTTTATAAATTCAGAAGACTAAATTTGACACATTTTATTATCAGTATTATTATTTTATATATTTGACAAAATAACATAAATATAAAACATGCTACTGTGATATGATGATTCAAGAGATTATTTTAGAAACTAAATCTAGCATGAATAGATAATTTACCATACACTTCATAACCACATCACAAGTAAAACAATACCTTTTGATATGTCGCTAATGCCCAACGACACGAGGTGCAAAGTGCTGAACCAATTTCCACGTTTGATCATCCAACCTTTAGCGGATTGACGATATGCCACGCCATGTGGACAGGAAACAGGATTCAAGGCTCCACCGATAAATATCAGTGAAGGCTTCGATGGTCTGTATGATGTTACAGCTGACTGGTCAAAGGTGATACAGTGGCCAACACTTTGTTCGTAATGTAAGCTCTGTGTTTTGTGTGGGTGTATAATGAGCAGGCGACGTGAAAGGGTTATGCTTAAAATCGTCAATCGAGTTTTATAGGTTGATATAAAACTGAGAAATGTATTTCAATTTAAAAAATATATCACAAACTCTTTGATAATGAAACAATGTTTTTTTTATGCGTTTGTAATACAAAATAGTGAAAAATCCGTTTAAAATAGTTCAAGTTAATGTTTTAAAAAATTTACTCTTGATTAAACAATTTCAGCTACAAATGTCCAAAGAAAATAATTATTACACGGTGAAAAAAAAATAGCAATGTATTTTAGTTCTACAAACTAGTAGAACTTAAACACATTGCTATTTTTTTTTCACCGTGTTACAATGGACCTCTACCAAGTGAATGCCAATTCAGCCAATAAAAACAATTATTAATTTTTTGCTTATTCCTGTCCCTTGGCATTCATTTAAAAATCATGTAAAGCAAGAACAGGGGAAAACATTACACAAATTTTATCTTTGAATAAGTTTTACATAGATAATTATTACACATTTATCAAATACTCTCCTCTATACTTAACATATTGACGAGAGTAGCTTATAGTATAGTAAATAAAATCAGTCAATAAATTTAATTCCACGCAACCAGAATCACAACTAAGTTTATAAAAAAAGTCTTTCATCATAATGCGGTAGAAAATGCCTATTCATGTTATTTCATACTTACATATTTCTATATACGTTAGGTATGAAAAATATCTTAAGTTCTTTTTTTAAGCACGCTGTGAATAGTGCAAAATGTTCGTTCCTTTATATTCGTTTATGACCTTTTGTTTCACCATCGCTTTTCCGAACGAATGAGTTTTACGATTTTAGAATGATTCATCCACAAATAAAGTGTCAAAAGACTCAAAGGGCAGGAACATAATTAGATTTTTTATTGGATGGCAACACCGAAAACTGAATTTGTTTTTATTATGTTTTTAAGTTATGAATTTTGTGAGAACATGTGGAGTCAAATATTTGTTATAGCACAGAGACAGTGCTTTTTAAATGACCTACGCGTTGATTTGAGTTGAACAGAGAATCAAAAATATTTAATAAAGTTCATTTTTCTAATGTCAAATTTATAAAAAAAATATTTCCAAATGAATATTGGCTAGATAATTTTCAATCGAATAACTGCACATGTGTATGACATACGTGATTGTCAAACACACTGTTATATCCTTTTGTTGCTTCACTTGCAAATGTATTAAGGTGTATTGAATACCACGGTGAAAAAATAGCAATGTGTTTTAGTTAACATTACTATTTTTTCACTGTGTTACAATGGAGTTCTACCAAGTGAATGCCAATTCAATCAATGTATTGAATACATTGATTTTCTGCTAGACGAGCTTTAGCATGACAAAAAAAAAATATTATCCTATTGTAAATCATTTTTCACAAAGTTGCCAATCAGCTCAGATAAAATATTTTACTAAAATGTAATTTCATTCGATAAATATTATACCGTAACTATTATTAGCATTTAATGAGCTACGATGTATAGCTAATTTTCGAACGATGTAGAATACTTTGATCCAGTTTTGACCAAAAATATTTTTTGCTAGACTCATATTAGGCTTTTCAGAGAAATATTTTCTAATTTCTGCAAGATCTTTATTATTGTAAGTCAATACTTTAAAAATTTTAAAATTCGAACGGAAGGTTAATCGCCATTGTTATAATGCATAAAAAGTAGTAACCGTACAAAGGCTTCAACTTATCAAAGCAAACTTCGAAATATTTAATATGCAATGGTTCCTTATTTGTTACAAATAATACATAATCTTTTGTTAATATATAATCAAAGGTTATGTTGTATATAATTCTTTTATAGGCATAAATCAATCTTAATTTGATTAATTTTATCGATTGGTACTCGCTTTTTTTTGATAAAAATGTGGAAACTTTTTACCGAATAAATATTTATTTCGATTATGAATTAAGAAGGATTGAGTTATGAAGGGGAAAACAGTGTTGGAAAATTATTTAAAATTATCGGTCAGTTGAATTTTATGAATAATGACCGATTTAATCAAACATGTGATATTTTTTTAATTCGATGATAAAACAAAAATCAATATGAAGGCATAACCCGGGTCGTAAGAGACAAAACGTTAAGAATCTTAGAAAGTTTTACAAAATATTCATAATTGTGTGGAAAATGGCTTGAAAGTAATTTGAATGGTATTTTTTTATTTTGAATTCATTTTACAATAAAATCTTTTACAACAAAAATATTATTTATTTTTTAATGAAAGCCATAGTCAAATTTGCGAGACGTATGGCCAAATAACATTTTATTCGCTAATATGATGTTCACTCGTAATAAATTTGACTCAGCCTATCGTCAATTTATTTGCACATCACAATTTTTATGCGTTTAAAATGCATATTTTTCGAACAACTTTTCATTGGGCGTAACAAATTACCCTTTGATATATGATATCCAACCCCGATTTATAAAATATTTATAATACATACATGCACATTAAGACTTTTTTCTATTTCACGAGTTACATTACAAATTGAAATAAAATTACTGAATTCAAATGATCAACAGTAGATGCTTACATTCAACGTTTACATATTGCTTTTGCAACCGATTCATGGATTTTTATGCAAATAATTAATTGTGAAAAAGACAAACTAACAAAACTCTGATGATATGCTTAGTTGCATGCCCATATATATTTAATATATTTTGAGGCGGGCACCACTTGTACAGTATAATATAAAATAAACGGTTATCAATATTTAATGCATTTATTTTAACAATGATAACATTGTTAATTTTTTCTATTTTGAGATGACATTAAATCTATTGAATGAAGGGTAGTCCCTGGTAGTTTGGCCACCTGTATGGTTAAATAGATTGGCCGAGCTTGTAATATTTTAGTTAAATATGATGTCTAAGCAACATTGAGTGTTGTTCAAGTATTCATTGAAAAATTATATTTAAAAAAAAAATTGTATTTATTTCCACAATATATTTTATGATCAGGACCGGTTTCGTTCATTGCGAGCATTATCAACTGAAGTGATAGAAAAAATACAGTTAATCCAGATCAATACCAAGCAAATATTTCATCCCTGCACAATGACACTTCTATTACATTATCTTTTTTTTTCTCCAAAAACACCGCCGTTTAGAACCTGTTATTAACCGGAGATATTATACTTATCAAGCCAGAATACGAATGAATAATTCAAATTTAAGATAGTTATTTTACAATATAAAAATAAAAATATATAGCTTGGCTCAGTCGCCCGTGTGCACCACACAACTTGCACACGGGGAAGGATCTAGCCTCGTCGAATTTGTTAAAGTAGTTTACATACATTATTTATTATATTTTATTTAAGTCTAAATTAGTATTTAATTAAATATTCAAAAAATTATTTTTCCTAAAGATATCAACGTCAAATAAATAATCGGTGATTATCACACGATTGATACAGGGATAACATTTTCAATTACACCCAGTCCTTTTTTACGCGATCAATGGTTCCAGAAAACGGCGCGTAGAAAAATCACAACTTTCATATAATTTGACAATTTGGTTCCAAAAATTTAAATATCGCGAGAAAAAGTCCCAGAAACGTATGAAAAACTGCCGTCCAAAAATTCGCGTATAATTGAATTCACGTAAAAAAAGGACTGGGTGTATATATTAAAAACACTTTTTCTACCTCTTTACAGTCCTCCAGTGTCTTTGGCTCTCCTATCGCCTGAACGATACGCCCCTCTCCTCAACTCAGCCGTGTCAGATCTATCTCACTCGCATGTCCACCAGCATCCTCATGGTCGCTCGGCCCAGCAACAGGCACCAGTAACAGGATCACCGTCGCTGCTCACGCCAAGCCAACAGCAGATTCATAATCATCACCATCAGCAACAGATAGGTGGTTTACATCAGCAAGTTGCTGACTCGGCCAGTCCATTGTCCAGCCGTAGGAGCAGCCGAAGTCGGTCACCTAGTAAAGCAGACACTGGCGATGACGGTAAGCGGATATTGCTTATTGTAATAAAATATAAAAACACACATATATATATATATAATTAGGTATGTTAACTACTGCACGATTGTGGTATACGTAAGCAGTCGCTCCTTAGACACTCCCAGTAAGAGACTGGCAGCCAACACGTTAACAAGGGACTTTCTTACTATCCAAACTATCTACGGTGTGCCAGGAAAGGGGTGAATATCTGCAAAGTCTTAAGAAATTTAACGCAATGATTATTAAAGCAATCAAATGTTGTTAGAGAAAAATATTGCAATGAACTTTTAAGAAGATTTCGAGGCAATTAAGACATTTAAAAATGAATTCTTAAGTCAGCAAGTCCTTCTTGTCAGCAAGCAATATCCATATAGAAATCAATTTTAATAATTAAATTAATAGTGCGATTTACTGAGACATTTCTTCTGTTATAAAATGAAAAAATCTTTTTGAAAACGATTTGAAATAATTTTTTATTGTGCCAATTTCTTTTCTAAGTAATACTTACTTTAAATCAGTTATAAAATATTTACTTTTTATTTTGTTTTTATAGAAATATAAGAATTATCTTTAGTTTTTGTTGTCAGATTTCGCCATCAGCTTAATGCTTTGTTTTATATCGCATAATATGAATTTTGTTAAGGGATAATTTTCAAAACGTTTTTAATAAAACTTTTTGATTAGAATATTAAATAAATATCATTTTAAACTTTTAAAAGCTATTCAAAATATCCCCCAAGCGCGTGCTAATTCAATAAGGAGAGATCCAAAACCGAGCCCCGTGGGCGAAGGGTTAAGCCCAAAGCACCTGAGTCCCGGGATTAGATACCGGGATTCGAAAGGGCCCTAATTACTCCCTTGGGGGGTACGGAAATGCTCGCAAATACCGAAATATCACAGGGATTAACATAATGTTTGCTACCGACCTGGTACTATCGCGGGGACTTTTATTATTACAACAAAATAATTGAATTCATTTTTAAGCATGATATGTACAAACTCTTAATATATTGATGAAATTCGGTTAAAAATATTGATAAAGAAAGAATTGTTAAGAAGTTGGAATTTAAATAAATATGGCAAAATTAGAAATTATTTGTCAAATTTAATATCATCTATAGATAGAAATCCAATTTCATTTTATTGATAGTGCTGTTTCTACATCAACAATTAAATTTATCTTAATGATTTCATTCCAATGCCAAAATATCTTATTTTTCGCTTCACAATATGTAGTGGAATAAATTAAATGATCATTTAGTTTGACTATGATCAAATATGACATTGAGCATTATTAAAGTTGATAATGAGATGACTCAACAATTTTTTGTGAGACATTCAACATAATACAATAATCACTTTTAAAGTGTTAACAGTCACTTTTTGATGGAAAGGCATGATATTTTAAATAATAAAAACACATTTTTTTCGTATTATAATTATTACACAATATATTTTATGATCAGGACCGGTTTCACTAATCGCGATCATTGTCAACTGATCATAAAATATATTGTGAAAATAAATACTAAAAAATGTGTTTTTATTTCTTAAAATAATACAGCAATGGACCTTACTTTAAAATGCATTAAATAAACCATACCGTGCAAGCATATTCAAAAGGGTCGTATCTTTTAACAAAATCAAAGTAACGAGCTTAGAAATATTATCAACTAGAACTTTTTGAAGTCTGCCTGGTTTTAGAGGCTGGTATAACATTGAATATATATAAAATATTATATTTGAAGTGGTATGGCTTCATTTTCATGCCAGAAAGTTAACTCTATTGTTGTTATTCAGATGACAGCATCGACGTCGACGTGACAAACAACGAAGACGGTGGCGGCGGAGGTGCGTGGCGAGAAAATGGTTCCGGAGGTCTAGCTCCGAACCACGCCCTAACGCCGGCTACTCATGAAGCAGCCCATGAAACTTCAGCAAGGCTTCTGTTTATGGCTGTCAAGTGGGCGAAAAATCTTCCGTCGTTTGCCAGCTTGGCTTTTAGAGATCAGGTACGGATATTACTGTAAAAATAGCCATAACAAATATCAAATAAAAGTGGTCAGAAATGGTATATTATGTTTTTGGATACTATCATTTTATACACAACATTATTGTATAATAAGTTTTTTTACAAATAATAATGCCGAGTTTCGCCTTTCGGCATCTTTAGGCTTTCTATCACACGGATGCAACAGAACTGACACTGACTTACGTTATTGACAAAACATGTGGAATCGTACAGAGTTGTAACAATTCAAATTTGATATTGAAATTCCATCGAGCACCTTAAGTCGATATCAAAAATTATATTTAAAATAAGCTGGAAATTTTTAAGGGAAACTTTCACGAACACCCTTTTCGAGTTCATTGCGTTAATATAAAACTAAACATTATATTGACAGAAGAAAGTTCAGTGACTATTGTAATATTGGTATCGCCACAGCACAGCAATTAAAAATTCTACGTTATATTAACTAATATTTTTTTTTTTAAATCTTTGTACAAAATTAAACTGTAAATAATCTTAGACATGTGATGACAAAAATTGGGATAACATTGTTAGAGATTTTTATGATCAACGATTAAATGAATTGTGCAGATGTTCGGAAAATTTTGTTGAATTAATACGTCACTAAATGTTAAGAAACAATAATTTGAATTTGCAAAAAGATAAAAATTTATGTGTACTAGTAGTCCTCGACTAACGATGGTTCGACTTACGACCATTCGCACTTATGACCAAAGAAATATCATTTTTACTAAAATGCATTACGGTACGCCTTTGTCAACCCTGATTCATGCGCAAACAAAAATGATGCCATGAATACTTCCTTTCGGTCAGTAGATCGCGGCCAGTATGTGCGCAAAGAATGCCATTTGTTTCTCACTATTTCCCTTCGTTGTTTTTAAATATATACATAATTCCGTTGACACAGTGTTTTTTCACTTAGACATAGATAGACATTAATACAATAAGATATAAATAATACATATACCATTTAATTTCTGAAGTGAATAATCAATAAATCGTGCCCATAATGACTAGCAAACGGAGTAGCTGTGACAAAAAAGAGAAATGCAATAGATTTAGAAAACACACTAAAGTAATTGCATACATATTTTGTACGAAAATCGTCTTACGACCAATCCGGCTTACGACCAAAGTCCAGGAACGTATCTCGGTCGTAAGTCGAGGATAACCTGTAAATTGTTTTTATTACACTCACTAATCTATTGCAATAGCATATAAGCTGAAATGAGGCAGCTTATACTACTACAGGTTTTTGAATTGATTGTATCGTTATAAGTACAAATTAACAAGAGTAACGAAAATTCTCTCTCGCCCTCAAAACAAGTTACAGAATTAAGCATATTTTTTTTCTTCAGGTAATTCTCCTCGAAGAAGCGTGGGCAGAGCTATTTCTCCTGAATGCCATCCAGTGGTGCATGCCGTTAGAAGCTGGAGGTGCACCATTATTCAGCTGCCAAGAAGGTGCTGCAGGTGGTCCAGGTGCCAGAGACCTTCGTCTGCTCCAAGATACTCTTGCACGATATAAAGCAGTGCTCGTGGACCCGGCAGAGTTCGCCTGCATGAAGGCAATCGTATTGTTTAGATCTGGTAAGATACTCTTTAAAGCGTGCTAATAAAAATGTATTGCTAATGTTGGTTAACCATAGGTTGTCATCCAATTGTTAGGTCAAATATCTTGATTTACGGTTTGTCTGAATTCGTTCGTTTCTCATTGTCACATATTTCATATGTGTTATACCATATTGTATATCCCTTTTAATTCTTATACTCAATTTCTCTTGTCAATGAATTCGTGAATTAAGAATAATAAAGCCGTTAGTCCTTTCCCGTAAAAAGATTCAAAAAATAATACATAATATACAGCTAACATAAATATTTCTATTTTTTTTAAATATTGCGGTACAGGTAAGTAAATTGACATTAAATCTAATTATGAAATATAAAAAATTACTTACAATTTTTTACTTTACGTGAGGACTTAAAAATTATACTATTTATCAAGGGTGGCCAAAATTTTGATTACTACGATCGACTATTTTTTAAATTATAGGCGGCAGTCTACCAACATCGTATGTGTTAGGTGATCATAAGAAAAATTGTAATTTAAATTTAAAATAAACATAGATAATAGTAGTGCATATTCAATATCAAATTATTCTAATAAGAGATAATAATGATTTTTTGAAAAAACTAATTAGTATATAAATAAAACAAAACCTTATTTTATTTTTTTATTATTAATCCGAACAATGTCGTTTTAAATACATATAAACGATTATTTCGTATCAGGGACGCGCTGGAGACAGAGGGGCGACTAAATAGTTACACACGAGATACCAGGCGACCGCAGTCTACGCTTTGGCGACCACTGCTATACATTATACTAAAAATCGCAATATTTTGAACTGAAGTTTTGAATTAATAAAAAAATAGGAGTTTTAATAATTTGTCTGTTTTTTTATTTTTTATATCATTCTATTATATTTCCAGAAACACGTGGCCTAAAGGAACCACTGCAGATAGAGCATTTGCAAGACCAGGCTCAGGTCATGCTGTTGCAACACGCTCGTGCATTAGCACCAGCCCGTCCGGCAAGATTCGGAAGATTACTTCTTCTTCTTCCACTCCTACGAGCTGTTCCTCCTCAGCGGCTTGAGAGGCTGTTCTTTGCGAGGACCATCGGAGCCACTCCAATGGAAAAAGTTTTGTGTGATATGTACAAAAATTGAAAAAAAAAGTAAACAGTAAAACATAAAAATAAGTATGGTGAATATAACTTTTTTGAAATTAAAAAACTTTAATGTGGTGAAGTAAAGGAGTTATACATATTAATCATTGGTAAATAATTATTTAATTTTAAAATTTAGTATGTATTGATTCAGAGGCTACTAATAATTTTTAATATTGTATAAATTTTATAACCTATCAATCTTAGTCCATCTACATTATTCTTCATGATAAATAACGCATAAAAATCTTTTACATGTGTATTTGGGTTTCCAATTTTTTTCTTTTCATTAATAAAATTACAAATATAAATTGTGGTAAATATTAATAAAATATTTTTAATAAATTTCGTATTGAAACGATGACATCTTTTGTCAATAATACTTATTATAAGTTTTGCTTTACTACAGTACAAAAATTCTCAGTTATTAAAAAAATCTGCCATCTTTATTTATTAAATAAACTGTTAACAAGTATTTCGGTCAACTGTCAATCTGTCTTCAAAGATAAAAAATAAGTTTATTTCCGAACTCTTTGCATAATTTAATTCACGGCTTGATTATACTTGATCGAATACTATAACATTAAAATTTTTGCTAAGGTTTTTTTGTGTTGGAAAGTTATGTCGACTTTTTAGTATTTTTTTTTAATTTGTTACTACTTCACTCTAATATACAATAATATAAAATTATCAAACTTAAAGAGATTGACTTTCTTTTCATTGAATTGTGATTAATAATAATTTAGGTTATACTTTTGCTTATTGCGCAGCGGCAAACAGTTTTTATCGTATAATATTTATCACATAACTTACGTATTCACTTATATTAAAATATTCAAATTGCATCAGTACACAATTGCTTCGAAAAATATTTCGATTCTATTGAAAGAATACGAAGTGCTTCGTAATATCATTTGATTGAAAGTGTTTTCGTGTTGGGTGAATTTCGAATAAGTGAATAAGATTTTTATAATATTTTCTGCATATTTTAAATTGTTATTTAGCATTTTGGATATTTCAAAGTTGAATGGAAAGTAAATTCAAATAAAATAAATATTTATACTGAGTATGGCCACCGTTTATTTTATGACTTACGGAATAATGCAAGTGTTTTCAAATTATAATTTTATGTGTTTGATTGCACGTTTTTATACGATTTAATCATTAGAATTTCTAAATAAATAAACTGATTATTACTATTTTTAATACACCTTTTTGTAATATAGTATCTTTTTATATGTTTAAAATTGGTTTTTCTAAAACATTGACAAGCAATTATATTTTGCGGATAAAATTTTATTTTTCAACTATATTATAAAAAATATCGACTCACAACGTGTTAACGTAGCAAAACTGGAATGTGAATTTTTAGCCAATCGTATTCTATCACATTTTTGCTCTTTTTTATATTTATTTAGAGCTAATATAAAAATATAGTAGATTAAAGTCATTACTTTGCTTGAAAGTTTTATACTGTCCGAAAATCTATTATTTGTTGAGAAATGTTTTTTCAACACAAAAAAACAAAACAACTTTTAATGAATGCCGCTGACGTTAGATTCTCCCTATACATCAGTATATTGGTGGAATATTATGTTAAAAAAACAGCTGAGAGGAATTTCAGAATATTTTGGACATTCTAGCTACACTTAGAATTTATCACTGTCAAACTATCATTCGAATTTCTTAACCTGTAGACAGTTTTACTTCAGCTATTCTTTAACCTTAAATAAAATAACTTTCCAAAGACGATAACACTTTTTGTACAATCAGTGTAATGCACACGGGCGGCCTATTTTAGCAGGCATCCAAACCAAGTTTTGGATATCGTATTTGTTTATTAGTTTGGTATACAATATTTATGTGTTCCAATTTCTAAGCACACTGAAAAATCTATAATTTACTTTTTTGATATATAATTTTATATTAAATATTTTTCTTTTCTCAATATATAGTATTTTTGAGATCAGAAACAGTTCTACTGTTAATGATTGATCGATAGATGTATTACAAATTGAAGCAGTTTATTTATGTCAGTGGGCGGCCAGCTTTCTAAGTGCGGCCCTTAAACTGTTTATATATTTGTCTTATTATTGTACAATATGTTTTCCGCACTGAAAATGATGGGTTGAGCATTATACTTTCAATCAGTTATTTTTTAATTCTTTCTGCTTAATCACGACATATACTTGGATACGATAAAAAAAAACTCGTACTAATATAAAATAAGTTTAAAGAATACATTTTTTTATGGTGGATTCATCATAAAATTTAAATATAAATCTATTTGAAGTTAAACTTGGTTGTCAAAAGAATATCATCTAATTTACCTTATTTTCAAGACTATCTGCTTTTATTGATTGAATTGTAAGAAATGTTTTGTCTCTAAACCGACATTTATAATAAACGTGTGAATTATAAGTCTACTTTCAATCTATAAATAAATATAATAATTATAATTATATGTGTATATAACCATCGAAAAATACGATTTTTTATAAAACATATGTATCCTTATTTATGGCCTATTTTTGCTAATGTGACCGTTCGATGTACAAATGATAAAAATTATGAAGCTATTTACCTAACTGTGTGTGATAATTTTTAGAATAAAATATTTTTTTTTTATTATAATAATTATATAGTCATCTTTATCCAAATATTAGAAGCTTTGTAGTTTTACTGTACAAAGTACGAATAAAGAGATTTAATATAAAGGTTTGTGTCTTTGATATAAAAGGTGTATATCTGTACTAATAAGAAAGCTTTCAAATTTATCCAGTGCAAATTTACGTCGCTTTTATAAAAAAAATCACACTATTTTAAGTTTTATTATTAGTTATAATATAAGTCAATGTAAATAGGTACTAATATTTATACTATAATAAAATAAGTCCTAAGATTTGTCTACCCATGTAATCAGACTAATATAAAAAAGTAAATAATGAAATTTTTAAAATATGATTTTCTAATATTATATATTGTGAGTAAAATGTAGACAAACCGTTTTGTGAAACCAAAATATGTAATTTATTATATGTGATATTAATGTTTAAAATTATTCTTATTGTATGACTCTACCGACTATAGAGATTTTCATTTCTTACTAAATAAATTTTAAGTATACACACATTTAAAAAAATCTTTTAGATATTTTGTACATTAATTTGTGATATATTATAATTATTTTGCTTGTAAATAAAATCGTAATAGATGTCAATGGGATTTTTTTAATTAATATGCAATTGTTAAAAAAACTACATTTGAAAAAAAATGTATATATTGATAATGAGACTACGTTATAAGTTCGATTTGTTCTTTTCGTCTTTTTCAACCACATCAGTTATTTTTATTAACTATTTTGTCACCAAGTGTCTCCTGCAAGACTCACTGTCACCTTGGATAGACTTTGGAGATGGCTTGGTCATTTGCTGGATAGTTTTAATACCTTATACCCCTTCTTCTACACCGCAGGATTCCGACACCTTGGATAATCATTAGGTACTATTCGAATGATATAGTTGGAGAAAATTAAGTATGTTGGTATCACTGTGATGAATACGACTTATTTTCAAGTACTACCATACAACAATTTAAAAAATATAAGCTCTCTAAATCCTTCAAAACAAGGTGTCTGGATTTTAGGTTTTGGATTTTTTTAAATCCAATATACGCTTTGTGCAAATGTCAAAATGAAAATAAAAATTCTACCGTGTTCATGATTGAAACCAAAATGGCAATTGGGTTGGCAAAATTTTTTTAACTCACCAACTGATGAAAATGAATTCGAAATTTTGAATTAACAAATTAACATTAATTATGATTTTCATCTTCATAAGACTGACTTTAAGATAGTTTATAATTACATGCCATCTAGTGCAGATTTTCTAGATAAATAAGTCATCAAAAAGATAGAGTTATTTAAAGTAGTGTATGGTTAGATTTTTTGAAAAATGATTGCTTTGTGTTTTTAGTAACCCTGAGCTTAGGGACAATTATTTTAATATTTCTTTATAAATACAACAGTATAATGGCACATTTATCACACACAAATATTTATTATAAAATTGTTTGAAAGTAAAATAATATTAATTTATAGAAGCTGTTGTGTGAGAATTATCTCTCGGTAATATTTGATAAGCCCGAAGATTTTCGAAATATTTTTGCTCACACTTTGCATACATAGATTTATTCGCGATTTTGCTGATTGCAATTAAAAAACTTTATGTATTCAAGCCACAAGAACACTTGTAATTTTTCTTGATGTTCTAAGGCATTGTTTGCAGTAACAAGTAGTGTGGAACTGTTTGTATATCTGAATACAATTGATCTTAGATCTATAAATAATAATCTTTGCTTAATTAATAGCAAGGCTTGCTTACTTTTTAGGCGCAGTGTTTTGTTATGCTTTCAGCTCTGTAAAAAATAATACAACATATCAAAAGAAAGTGCATCTGCAATAAGTAACCAAATCAACACCATCGTCTCTTCTTATTTTAGATGTGAAAAGGAATCAAATTTCTACTGATACATACTATTCTTATTCAATATGTCAGCTAATGTTTCCAAAATTAATTTAGGAAGATTGCTATAAACTGATCTGATCTTAACGATTAGATGGTTTTTTTTTATGTGAAATCTCATTTCAAGATTACTTAGCTACACAATCGAGCTTACTTTTATATTTTCAAACATTTAAATCGGTCAACCACTACGTTATGATAGTCAATTAGCTCAACTAAATTAAGGTTCCCAATGAAATCTTAAATAAATAATGAATGTCCGTTATACACAAATGTTTTTTTTATTATTTACTCGATTACACTGTAAAAATAAATGCGCAAGCTATAAATAATAAACTGTTACTCATCGATAAAAAATTAACATATTATTATGACATACCTGGCAATCAAAAAAAATAAAATTAAAACTGTATTCTTACTTACCAAGAAAGGTTTGTATGAGTTCATCAATCGTCATAATATAAAGCAGTTATATTCAACCATGCATCGATAGAATTAAAAGTTAAATTGAATTTTAAAAAAAATATATCTCAACAGCCGGACTATAAAATCAGGTAATAACTTTAAAGATTTAGAATAAAAAGTGTAAAATAAATTCGACTACTTTGGGCGTACGAAACCAATTAGGCAGTCGCTACTTTATCGGAAACCAAGTGGAAGGAAATTCTTGCAGAAACCAAAAACCACAATGATCCTATTATGCTTATTTAATATATATCAATTAAACAAATAAATACTTTCTTCACCCGTGTAACTAAAATAAAACTTTCTATTCAAAAAAAGGCACAACTGACTTGTTACAAAAAAATATATATTCAGTGCTTTTTATACAGCTATCATTGAAAAAGATTTTACAATTTTTGAATGATAGTAAAATTTCTTGTACTTTATACTTTTTGTGGAAATGACATTGCTGCCTACATACAAACCGTTTCAAAAATATATTATATTAAGACAAAAATTGGTCTTGAAACAATAAATAAAGATAATTTGTAAACACAAAATATATCTAAAATTTACAGCTATTTTTTTTTAGCCAAGATACAATATATTTAAAATCCCATGACATTTTTTTCAAATTTAGCCATGAAGATCAATCATCTACATCGATATTCATAATTTAAATTTTAAATTGAAAGAATCCAAATTTGATTACCAACATTCTGGAGCTTGAATCTGAACCCATCTGATTGCCAGGGTAAGCCATTTACATTTGTCATTATCATTGCATGCAAATACCTTACTCATGAATTCAAATTGCAGTATTTCCCCAATTCACACCAGACAAGTTTATCAATTACTAATTTCTATATTTGAATGCCTGGATACATTATGTGCTGCTTAAATTTCCTCGGCTCTGACAAAAGATTAGCTTTCGCCTTAGTGTTTTTGTCGTAGTTTTGCTTTTCTAGCAATACTATCTCAATTTCTACGTAGTACTATGTCATAAAAATAAAACAGCAAACTGGCAGTGAAATGGCTCGCAAGTTACAGATTCAGCACCAGAGACGGTAGATAGCTATCCACGTGAGTGGGTTGGAATTCGTGTCCCAGTTCGGACCAGATCGGAATGCCGGCATGGTTGTTTACTGATCGACACGCCACTACTTGCCTCTCATTTGGGTTGTATACCAGGCGAGTTACCTGTCGATTATACTTCACCACACAAAAGTGGATATCTACACAAGATTCAAATTAATACTTCAATCCATTTCCTAAGTTACATATAGATTGTATTTTTACAGCAATATGCAAAAGCAAGTGAAACCAAGTTTGTTGTACTTTTATTAGTTTAAGTTTTAGTTATTAGTCTTTAAAATATGTAGCTATTGTAGTTTCCATCGATGTATGTAGCATAAATTTTTCGAAGCTTAAAAATTGAATGAATGTAACTAATGTCAGCTCGCTGCATCATAACTACTATATAATGAAATTGGGAAGGTAATTAAAAAAAAAAAAAAAATGTACAAATCCGGTTAATGTAGATTTTCAATCACGTCCCAAAAGAACATCAAGAGTTCGAAAAGAAAGAGTTTGAATTTGGACTCGAATACTACCAATCGGTTTAACATTGAATAAAGATTTCCCTTTACTTTTTTAAGATCTTTGACATGGATGTGGTCTGTTTCGACAACATCATATTCTTCTCCTTTTTTAAAATGAATCGATTTCAATTTTTATACTAGTCGTTACAAAAAGTCCTTTTTTACATGAGTGGATGATACGAATCCTGCTCGGATGACCATCTCAGGGTGACATACGGGTTATGTTATTCCAAAAGATATGTCTGTTGATAACGCACTGTATAACTTTGATTTTGCACTATGCACGATACGCAGTAAATAAGTGGTATGTTTTATCTTACTATTATAATACTAACATTTTGAGTTAATGTGCTCTGAGCATTACTCACTCAGAATATTTAGAGCTATATTATTAGTATTATCATTTTGTACCGTGAATTGTGATAAACAAGGTCGAGTTGCGTCAGGAAATCGGCGATCTTCAGCGGTGCCCGACGGCCCCATATTACTGTACACGATGTCCCAAAACCTACAACCCATAGATCGTTTGTTGATTGCAGAAAATGGCAAAAAAAAACAATATCTTGACATCTTTTCGATTATATGCAATTTTCTTTTAGTTGATGATATATCTAGGACACTTATAAACTGGCCAATATACATAATTACTGTATAGTGAAAAGCGTATAGATAAATCTGTTTGTATGTCGGTTACAATACCTTTTCCAAAATAGATTACAGTAGAGGAGTCAAATATAGCAAGAGTCATTTTGGCTGCCATTTATAAGTTGAATTTGCTTAACTTAACTTTTAATTAGAAAAATCTACATATATGAATTTAAATGCGTAATGAAAAAACCAACCGAAAACAATAGTCAAAAAGGGCTCTTATATCATACTAAAATATTCCTTCAGTGGTCATTGAGAATTCTTTTATATTAACATAAATAGCTCGAGAGGTGGGCGAAAAATTCAAATACATGTCATTTGTGTACCAAAAACTGTCTATTTTTAGTAATTTTATATGGGTATAATGGTAATTTATATTTTGGACATTATATTTAAAATTTATAATGTTTACTTATTTTTAACTTCATTAATTGTATTCAATATATTAACCGTATAATAATGAAAAATTAGGTCGTATAGCAACAGTCTTCTCACCGATCCCTCGGTAATTGGATACTATTAAAATTTGATTGAATCTGAGATTTTTTGGTTTAGCATAAAAAATAACCTTAAAGACAGCAATTTCATTTCCAAAATTTATACGCTTGCTTTTTAAATTTCAAGCAAAGAAAATAAGATTATGAGATTCACAAGCGTGAGTTACGGGCAGTTAAATAAATAGTATAAGTTGGTATATAAAAATTTTAGTTGTACAATGAATGAATAAATGTAAATATATTGAAATCAGAAAGTAAATTAATGTCTGTCAGTGACAAAAACTCATCTTAACGGATGATCCACATTGATTTAAAAAAATAATTGATATTCTATGTAGCTATCACTTCTTGGCCAACTATAATTTTAATCCCTTAATAATATTATTAATGGATTGATTATATCATCTTCTATCGTTTATTATTGTTGAAAAATTTCTGTATAAGTGGTCAACAGAACACAAATAATATTTTCTAGGTATGAATTATTTGTAATAAGAAATTATTTTATTAGCTGTTGTAGTTCTGCTAGTTTTTGGACATGGTGTATACCGATGAGCAGTGAGCACGCGCCATAATGTAACTGTTTCAGTGACCGAGATATTCAAACTATACCAATTCCTTCCTCAAAGATATTCATCGGATATGTTGTATAAACCATAACATAATTTTGTACTTAATAGTATGGCTATAATTAGTGCACAACACTAAAATACTCAAAAATACAATTTCAATATATGTTTAAAGACTATTTTTTTTATTTTGATTTCATCAGAGAAGTCCAATACTAAATAATTTATATTTGTCTTGTATAGTAAAATTGTTTTAGTTGTAAAATCTAAGTTATTTATATTTAACCCTATAAATATGCTAACTCCTAATACCTCACTAATCTTTACCAGAATGGCTAACCCCTCTGTGTTTTCTTCCTAATTGGTTGACGTTTTCAATGGTTGAAATCAACAAAAGACACACGCAAAGAAAGCTTCAAAGACGTTTAACGTTTAAGCTCTTTATAATTTTATAACATCCAGCATGTCCATTTTGAGATGTATTGATTTTGAGTCGTTCAAACTATGCATATTTCCACATTTTTTTGTCTCTACAGTCCAGGCTTCACATTTCAACATCGTCAAGCGAAATAACAACCAGCTGTCAGTGTGCATTGTTTATATGTACAAAAATAATAAGGAAAACTATACACTAATATCTTAGTCTAGGGCCATAAGTCACAATACATGTGAATGTGTTTCGAGTTTGAACGATTTAAATTTGATATTTTAATTCCGTCAAGCACCTTCTATTGATTTTGTAAATAATATATTTGTGCTCTTCTCACGATAATATCTTAATAGATACATAGTATTCCGCTTGATTGATCTACCAGTTAAATGTGTCACTTATTTGAGCCAATTCTCAACGAAACAATACTGAATATGTCACCAATTTTAAGCTATCTCAACTTAAAAATTGTAATACGGAAAATGAAAGCATGTTACAAGTCCTGTTGATATTTATCAAGAATCTTCGACTGCGGTGAATAATTTACCGTCGTATTGCTAACCTTAAAATATAATTTTTGTGCAATTATTTTATCAAAAATTTTACGAAAACGACGTATGCTACCATCATTCACGTTATCATATGAATAAAAACTAAGATATAAAAAATTCAGCTGCTCTAAAACATTGTTTTATACAGGAAAGCAATGAAGTGTTCGTTAATAATACTGAATAACTATTCGGATTATGGAGACGAATAAAAATTTTGTCGATTTGAATCCAGTACAAACATACAATTATTATTTATTTTAGAATTTATAACTGTTCTGTATGTCGCTGGCAAATATATATATTTTTTTTAAATATGCTTAATTTTTTAACATAGATAGGATAAAATATTCAATATTTCCCTGATGTAGCCCAATTAAACGGAATCCTCTTTATTTACTTCATTTTCAAATGCAATGAGAGTTGACGATTACATGACATGTATTTAATAAATATAAAATAATAATTTAAATGTTTTAGAAGCGCTGATAGCATATATGAATATTGTAAGGTCAAGGAAAAATTACGTATTAAAAAGAAGTTGGCCTCTATGTAATATTTAACTGTACAAGTTGGAATTTTACCGCCATCTAATAATGGAAGGTATAATTTGTTCTAATCAAGTTCTTTATTAACACATTTATTACGTATATCGTATTTCAAAAATGGTAATTCAATATTTGAGATGTTTCTTCTTTTAAAAAGTACAAAATATTTTACAATGGTCAATGTCTAAAGTAGTCTGTTACACAGTTAAAGATATTTATAGAGTTATATTGCAGTCACTTTTAAAGTTTTAACTGTCACCACTTATTGATGAAAGGCATAATATTTACACAATTAAACAATAATGCTATTTCCACAATAATTTTTGTGATCAGAACCTGTTTTACTCATTGCAAGCATTATCAACCGAATTTTTAAAGCAATGTACGATTCCAAATGTTTCATCACTAAGGACCCGCGTTCATTCTAGTCTAAGAAGCCTATTTATATAATACAAAAATTTTGAAATTGAATTGTTCCAACTTTGTACGATTCCAAATTTTTTGTCAGTAACGACCTTGGTTTCGCTTTTCGGCACCTTCAGGCATTCTATTACATGGATGCAACAGAACTGACTGTGGAATCGTACAAAGTTGTAAAAATGCAAGTTTGATTTTGAAATTCCATCAACCATCTTCATTCGATATCAAAAAAAAATTTAAGAGTTTATGGTTAGGACGTATAAAAAAATGGCTTTTATTATATAAAATTACATTGCACATTTTTATGATTTGATTGTTGGTTTTCATAATTAACTGTGACTTATATATGTAATCAATAATTACTTCCAAGAAATAAAAATGGTCGGTAATCAACTAAATCGTGACAATTTAAAAACAGCTGACCATTTTTTCATTGCTTTTCATATCAACAACCATTTAACATTAGTACAAAATTTGAAATACCAATTATGTGAGAAAGTCGAGGATCATTTGCTATCATTTCCTTTCGATATCTTAATAATCTACACTTATCCAAAATACAACTGAAGCGATTGATTCTATATGTTCAGCATTATGAGCAAATAAGAATGTAAAATCCAAAGTCTGAATAAATCCACGCGTTAGCACACAACAAAACAGCGATAGAATAACTTATACCAAATATCCAAATAAATCATAAAGCAACGCTCACACAAAAAAATATTCGTGTCAAACGGTTTATATGTCAGCCAAGATATACGTCGTCACAAGCGAAATAACTCGAGAGTTTATTATTATCCTTATGCGACCTACAATTTTTCAAAAGGTAACTGTACAACTCGCCGGCAGACACGGTTAGTGCTTATTTTAATGTTTTAACAATGCCATTAAAACCCACAATAAGAAATATTATTTTGTGATACTAATAACGAATAGCAAAATGATTGATGTGCTTCGTCATCATTCTGGCAAAATGCGTCACACATACTAATTTTAAGCAGAAAATCGGACCAATGCTTTGTGCATGAGCAAGTAGTAATGTAGCAATAGAGGCCTACCTGGAGCATTTAAAATTTGCCAATGCTTTCAATACTACAGCAGTTTTTTTCTAAAATATTTTTGTCAGAAAATAACATTTAATAAAAAACAATTATATCCAAGAATATATGGCAAATTATTTAATTTTTTCACTGTGTTATAATGAAGTTCTACCAAGTAAATTCCAATTAAATCAATAAACTTTGATAAATTGTTTTTGCCATTACAATTTTATAGATAACTCTTAGAAATATACATATTTAACCACTTGATAACAAAAATGTGTTGAACGACAGAGCGAGAGAGTAGTAACTACTCGGTGAAGTCAGTAATTAATTATAAAATAAAACATTAGTTATTTATATCATATAAAATTTATCTCATCGCATCATTGAAGTCAAGTGTAGAGCAGTAAGTAATTACGTCATATGCTATGCGCAGGGAATTAGAATTATTCAAACGAAATTATATACAGAGTGCAGAGAAAGACGCTTTTAGTCTCCGTTATTGTTTTGACAGTGTGCAGATATTTTAAAACTAAATGATTAACAGTAACCTGCCAGTTATCAGGATTAATAATTTAGTTTTATTTAAACCAATAATTTCCAATTTAATCATATATCATCGGCATTTAGAATGTATCTAGTAACACACCTTCAAATAGCAAATGTAATTTAAAAAATATCGCGAAAGTATTGGGACCTCTCTGACTAACCATTTCTTCACATCATTTTGACTACGATTAAAATTTAATTTAATAATGCATTATAACATATTCAATAAAATATTTAAGTGCAGGCTATTTTCATTGGAACAATTTCCTACTCGTTATTGTTGCTAGTGATTTTTTTACGATTCTCTCTGAACACTTAATGTATTATTGATTTACCTTTTATTGTTTGCAAATTATTACTTTGAGATTGCTAACGTTTTATTTTAAAATCAGTTTATTACATTTGGATTTATACTGTGTTATTGCAAGTAAATTGTTTTCTTACATCTTGCGCCATTGGTTTTGTACAATTGCTAATTATTAACTCAAATTTTTGTATAGATTTGTTTGTAATTTATATCCTATCAATTAATAATGCTTGCGATGAGCAAAATCGGTTCTAATCATAAAATATATTATTTAATTAGTATAAAAAATGTGTTTTAATTATTCAAAATATTATTTCTTTCCACCAAGAAGTGACAATAAGCAATGCAAAGTGACAATAAAAAGTAAATAACTAAAATGCAATATTATTTGTTACATAACTTTCTGCCTCGCTGTATATAAAGTGAGTCAAGTATTAAGTATGTGTATGTTTGTAGTATGTAAATGTAGATATTATTGATGTATAAAATTATAACGGGTATTGCTCTGAAGTAATTTTTGCTAAGTGAATGTAGATTACCGTAATACTCCAGTCCATTCGCAACGTCCATTTATACACTGTCTTAACTTCACCATTTTACTCTTAAAAATGACTTACTCATTTCATAACAGGGCTAATGAAACATTAAAAACAAAAAAACACGGCTCCGAACCTGACATTGGAATTTCAAATAGACAAATTATTTATAATATACAAGAATCTTAATAAACAAAAATAAAAACGTTTCAAACTTTATTTATTTGAATTTATTCATATAAATATCATCGCTTCTATTCGAATCGGAATAAAAGATTTAAAAAGCGAAAAATAGCCGATTTACGGATCTCAGGTTGGCGGCAATGCTGTAACGGTCAATGCTGAATATTCTGTGATTTCCGGTGAACGCTGTATTGCCATTTCAACATTTAAATTATAGGCTCGTTCAATTTTTTCCACTATTTTCAATGCATCATAAAATTCATTTTTAAATTTTGCAATAGAGTCTTCTTCGTCTAGTATATTAGGACTCAAACGAAAGCGATTTATTTCTTCTTATTCATTGTAAATATTTTTCAAAATCCTCTAATCGAAAAAGTAGTCGGAGTTGTTCGTTTTTCACGACTCCGAATTCACAGCCCTGTTTAATTATTCCGCAATAATATTTAATGACTTTTTTTACCACTGTAAAAACTATTTATTAATCTTGTACAAACTATCATATACATATTATATTTCGCATTTTCGGTAAGTATTGGAAGAAGAGAGCGTCCAATTATAGTACAGTGGAACCTCGATCAACCGTTCTCGCATAATACGTTTTCCCGCATGGAACGCTTATTTTTTATAGTCCCGCCAAACTCCCGTAAGAACAATGTTAAATAATCCCGCATTGACCGTTTCCCGATTCCCCGATTTCTTCGATAAACCGTCTAAATATTTTGGTCCCGTCACAAATATTATCCCGATTGACCGTTTTTATTGCATATTTCTCCGTATCTCGGCAAGAAAGTTTGACACAGCCGAGTGCAGGTGTTATGTCTTGAAAAGTTGGAATCCGCTGTACATGTTAGACGTAACGCATTGGACGCATGTGCTATTTTTGGGGTTGGAATCTACCACACGCGTATTATTGTTTATGATGCAAATGTAGAGTTGTTTAAAATTCATGGTAATAATGATTCCTGTACATACAAACTTTTAGTCACAAGTTTAGTAACAAGTCTTTGTTCCGATTAAAGTGCCAAATAACAAAGAAGCAAACTAACATAAAGGACTTTTTTAAAAAACAAATTTTATATACAGTATGTACAAGTAACTAATAAATAAATATTTTTTTACTAACTAACTAATATTGTTAATTATTATTTGAAGCTTTCCCGCATTTACCGTTATTTTTTCAGGGTCCCTTGGAAAACTTAAAATCGAGGTTTCACTGTATACATATATTTTGTCGATTCCATTGCTTTTTTTTTTGTAGATTATAACATTGTATTTTATGGACATCTTTGAGTTAGAATCTAAAAAAAATATGTCCTATAAATAAATCAAGTTTTGGTACAAAATTAATATTATGCTGCTATAATCATTGCATTCTAATTTGACGCATTATCGGTGAAATCGCAATTCGACGAAATCAGGTGCCATTAACATTTAACACCACAACCTCTAAATAATTAAAGTGTGCCTCGGTTCAAAAGATGACAAAGATTATTGTTAATAGTCGTGATTTTTTAAAATAAAAAAAGACTTTACTAAAACATATTAAAATATTATTTGTCTTACACAAAATACTATGTATTTAATTCATACAAAAATGATTTATCTGAGATGGTATCGCAAGTCGCACAATATGATAGTAATGTTGTGACAGAAATATATATCTACAAAACGAGCTTAATTATTTTAGTTGTTTGGTAATGAATAAATGTTCGATAGAATTTCAGACGCACTACATTTCAATTGTTTTATTAATATATTAATTAAAAATTCTTAATAAATACACTTGTATCTTAAACGAGCGTTACATTTCAATTAAGATCAGTAGAATAGTGTGCGGAATAAAAAAACGCACCCACTTTTGTAATGCTAGCAATAAGCAGCCATCAAAACAGTTTCCACGAAGTTTTCTCTTAAGAAATCTTCACACTAAGCCCGTTTGTAGTTTGCAGATTTTGATTGTACACCCAGAGGAGAGTTTCACTATCGTAGACCAACCCATATTCTTTATTTAGCTGAGCGGAACTCGCTTTTGTAAAGACTTGCGACCTCCTATCCTTATTATATTTTCTTGGCATTGAAATGACAACGTTCTATAGAAAATACCATAGTCAAAATATGCAGTTGGTGTCTCTTAAATTATATTGTAAGTTAAGCCAAAAAATCTCAGATACAATCGAATATTTTGAGTTGGCCGTTTATCGAGAACGCTAGCGTCAGTTTGCGTGATGCAGTCACCACACAAACCATATCATTATTAATTAAAACCATGTATTACAGTAATTAACTTTTTGAAACCTTTCGTTTTCAGGCAACTGAAATTTTCAATATCCACACTCACATTCCTTTGAGCTGTTTTTAAAGAACTTGATGTAAACTTTCGTATCCAATTTAAGCTTTCGAACCATTTTGAGCTTACGATTAAAAGCTATTTGCTCTATATTGACTATTTAAGTTCTGAATTCTGACGACAGCCAACATATAATGACAATCACTTCAAAAGTGTATACTGTCATATATTGGTGAAAAAATATGATATTTTATATAATAACAACACATTTTTTTGATTATGACCGGTTGCGCTCTTCGCCAGCACTATCAACTGATCGAATATATTATGGAAATAGTACTTAAAATGTGTTTTGATTATTTGAAATATAATAAGTCATGAAAACGGGGATCGGTAACCTGATTATTATATAATATAATTTGATTTGTTTCGTCTGATTAGTTTTACTATCAGAAAAAAATACAAATAAAAGAAACGTCAAATTAATACTATTCGTAGTAAATTTCAACAATACTTTGTTTATTTACTTCAGAGTCAAAGTCTCGTGAAAGTTTAGCAAAGCCGACTACTTTTTCGATTAGAAGATTTTGAAAAATATCTCAATTATATAACAAATATATTAAATTTCTTTTTTGAATCAAAAATTTGATAGTTAGAACGTTGTTATATGAATCAGTTCCGCGCTTGGTTGCCAGAAAAAACAATCGGAGTTTTGTAGAGCATAAAATATGTTGCTCGTTCGCCTCCACGCTTCGGTGTTTTCCTTTTTCAGTTGCAATCCTTTATCTCGAGACCCCGCTTATATAAATTGCACTCATTAAACATAATTCAATCGAAATTATTTAGGAGAAAACAAAATAATGCAACACAAGTTAAAACCATTGCAAATTGGACACGATACGTTTGTGCATTGTTATTTATTTAACTAGAGTTACACAATACCAAGAAACATATGTTACAAAGATGAAAGCAATTAGCCTAAATATATTGAAAAATATTTCATTATTGATTGTTATTTATATTTATGCAAGAGTTCAGCAATGAAGTTGAATGATCTTAGGAAAATAATGTTATAAAGGTAGTAATTGATTTTAAGATAAACGTTAGTAGAAAAATCATAAGTTTTCTTAAAGAGGTATGATGATCAATCAAATTAATTATTGATGTAATATTTTTACGAACATAAAAACGGAATGGGTATAAGTGCTTTTATGTTATTAGCTGTAAATTCTAGTTGGAAAGAGATTATATTTAAAAATAAAACATTTTTTGCTTTATAATACTTTTTTTAAATGATTAGGATTGCGTTTGCGTCAGAACTGATCATCGGTTGATAATACTTGCGACAAGTGAAACCAGTAATAATTTGTTCCAAGACAGTACAATAAAACTTGTTTCTTAGTCTATAAGTATGTGACACACAGCAGAACACTGCATTTTTGATATTATTCGTAACGTAAGAATACTCAATCATTGATTTCTTTATCTTAGAAGATTAAGTTTTATTTTAAATGAAGGTTTATTTGTGTGTGTACCCATCCATTAATTATACAATTTCCTTTGAAATCCCCCCGATAAGTTATTCATAATGTTCACATTGTGTCTTTCTTCAAAACAAATTAACCAATAAAATCCTATTTTTTAAATTTTTATTACCCATATCAAAAAAACGCCAATCCCAAAACTATATTATCTCATTATCTTTATTTTTAGCATTCGTATGCGGAAAATATAATATTATACAATCAAGCACGTAAGAATGTATCTCGTTAATCTTAATTGGATTATATCACAAGTTTTATCCGGTTTTTTACGAAACTGTAAGTTCAAAAGTTTATTTCAGTCACATAAGAAATTGGTACGGAAGTTAATTGCACGTTTGAACTCATCATAATGCATTGCGCATAGTTTGCCCCGTGACGATTAAATCTTGTTTATTTTAACGGACAAATTTTTATGGAATGATTCATATGATAACGCTGTTTGAGCCAATGTATAACTTTTTCACTAATAGTTAATCCAATACACCTCAATGCTGGTATCTCACCAAATTAAATGTTCGAGTATTGACACGGTGAAAAAATAGCAATGTATTTAAGTTTTACAAAATTAATAATATACAATATATAATTGATAGCTATTTCGGCTTGACCCTTCATCAGGACTATTTTGTAGATTATATCTAGATATAGCAAGGTATTTAAAATACATGCTATTTTTTCACTGTGTTATAATGGGGTTCTACTATGTAAATGCCAATTCAATCAAAGTTTGAGTATTTTTTAAAAAAGCTTTATCTTGTCATAGTAAACGACATAGGCTCTTCAACGTAAAAGTGAAAAAAAAATAAACGGAGAAAATAAAAAAAAATATTATTTAAAAAAATATGTATAAAAATCATGTTTGTTTTAATATGAGTTCAATAGTTTAAAAAAATATAAATTCATATGTGAATAATTTTTTCTATTAATGTAATTTTGTGGAAAAGTGTTTTTCAATTTGAACACATTTTCGGAATAGTTTTTGTCCACTGAAATCGTATCGATATAATGGAAGCCAGAGAAAATCATTATATTATATTTATATTCATAAGAAATGAGTAAAAATAATCGATGACCCTCGGCTTCTGAAACAAATTATAGTGTCAATGAAAAATTCGGTTACATCGTACATCCTAGTAAATAAACATTTTTTTTCTGAAAAGACTTCTTTATTTTGTTTATAAATGAACAATATTAGAAATTTAATACATTTTGAAGGTTCAATAATATACAATTAAGACAGTACCGTGAATGATTTATTTGAACAATCATAAAGGACCTAAAATACAGGCAATTTATTAACAATAGTTCGGATGTAACATAAATTTTTTTTTAATTGTCGTATTCACTTTTTTTTTATATAAAAGAAAAAGTTAGGTCAAAGAAAGCTAAGCCATAATAACCAATAACATCCGATATCAAAAGTGATGATTTTGCAAAACGCATTTAAAGCTTAGTCCGTGTTGTTTACACGTGTGAATCGTGTAGCTTTTCCACATAACTTAAACGATTTCGTTCGCAGTCGAGATTTTATGCTAGAAAATTCAAATCAACGAAATCAATACACAATACCAATAATAAAAAAAATATTTCACTTATTTTTCTATAATGTAGGGCTGCAAAGTCATAATATGTATCGATAAATCTAAATAACAACACGAAAGTAAATATCGGTTGAAACCTAACCCAAACGCGGCGGATAAATTTCTACTACTGCAATATAATAAATACAGAACAGATTCTTTTTACGCGTCGTATTATTATTTAAGCAGCAAAAAAAACGTTTTAATGTAACACATCTCATTTTATTTTTTAGAGCAAGAATACAGTAATTGAAGAGCCCATAGAAAATCATTTATCAATCTACAAAATTTTAACATTCGTATTGACAGTTTATAAAATAAAATTTTGAAAGTCACTTATACAATTTATATTATTTTCAAATCTTTTTCTTTTAACAAAATATTGAGTGATGTCAAATTAAAATTTTATGTGGACAAAAAATCTCAAATTTTCCCAAACTGTTGACAAATGATACCACTGATCAAATAAATTCACTCGGGCATATTTTTTGGCCGTTTTAAATTTATTTACAAAATCATATTTCAAATAAATGTTTTCATTCATCACTCGATTTTCGAGAATTATATAGTGAAGCTTTAACACAAATTCCATAATTTACCATCTCACTGCAGAAGCTCTTTATTGATCATAGCTATTTGTTCACAAGTCAATCTATGAATTCAAAATGATTGTTCTAATAAAACAGTTCAAAATGATTTTTTTTCTTCGCAAAAATATTTTCAAAAATGCTTAAATAAATGAACATACATTCCTTATTCATAATAAATGCGGGGTTGTAGTCTGTTACTCTAAAAGCACGTATTCCTGAAAATATTTATCATAATTTTTTTTGTTGCTCTTTCAATATGTTTTAGGCTAGGTAAAAATAGGAATTGTCTAAGCATCACATAATATAATAGTTAAAATAATTACGGCATTAAAATTTTTTTAAATATTTTATTTGATTATCTGTCACAAAATATAATAAATTTAAAATATATTGAATAAATAGCTGGCCTTGCTCTTGGACATTCGTTGAATTCGTTGTAGTGTTAGCATATTCGAATTCCCAAACAGAAAATTTTATACAATGATATTTACATTAGTTGAAGGTGTATTCAAAACCATTAGTTTGTACTGAATTTTCTATTATAATTTCATTTTACCGTATGGGATGGGAAAGTAACTAAAAACTTACTTAGAGAAATCTTACATTTACTGTAGGCTTTCTCATTATCTATAGGTTATAATCCTTATTGTTTTGATATGAAAAGAAAAATATTGTCAAAGAAAGATAACGTTTTATAAAAGAACCAAAGAAAATTACAAAAGTTAACTCTTTCGGTAATATTCTTCTAGACAGCGGCTCCCTAAAATGTTGCAAATTGAATTTCAAAATCAAAGTTCAAGGAATGTTGGCCAATTTAAATGAATGCCAAATGTTTCCATCCGATTATTTCAAATCAAGGTAACCTAGAGAGTCCATAAGTACTTTTTTCCATTTTTTGAACCTTCTTTACACATTAGCAACACTTGATACACCACTTGCCAGGGAATGTTTTAAGGACTGCAGCCGTTCAGTGCAATTAGCGTACTAATTTAAACGGACATTAGTTGTAAACGAATAAATTGATTGAGATCATGTTTTAATTGACAGACATTTTATGGCATATCAAAAAAAATACACTACAATTTTAAGGCATTATTTATAAAATAGAATCCGCTTTGCTAATATAGTACCGGTAATCAAAATGAATAAATCTTTTTATGGTGAATATTTCAAAGTATACTGGTTGTATACCTGTGTGAATTTAATATTTTAATAAGCGTTGATAATTAAATTAATTTAAGCTTAATGATAAATTATTGCTAGCAGTTAATTTAAAACATACGGTTTATATTTCACCAATATTTAGGTAGAAGTTAACGACATCTAACAATTATCTATTTGAGTTATTCTTACTGTGGTTTAAATAAAAGAGTCGAACTAATAACATGTGAAAAATATAAAATTGCTATTTTATTCAATCAGTGACAATGCTATTAAAAGTTTTATAAAAAAATAGATTTGTTTTTTAAATTCTATAAAAGTTTACGTTTAATAGTGATCATCTGGACAAACAGACAACATTAAAAATGTTACAATTGTAGAAGAAAATGTTCCAATTTTAGATTTCCATCTCGTTTAATAGTTGGCAATTTCCTCTTATTTGCTAACTCTTTCAGTATGGATGGCAGACCTGAATGAGCTTTAACATCTTGAGAAATTTCATTCGTCAGTTATCCATTTCAGAACATTCCTACAGGATGCAATCAGCATCCTAAAATTTCCATATTTACCTGTCAGGCCAGCGCTGCAATGCCAACTTCACAAATTATCTGAGACTATTTTTTCAAGGGTATACAATGTTATAAATTCTATCCGAATGTGTAGATACACACTGTTTTGATTGATGATTTTTGAACTAGTTAGTTTTTAACTGTCTATGGACACTTTGCTGCCAAGCTGAAGTGTTGATTGTTTTTGATTATCATGTATTGTTTATGAAAAGTCAATTTAGATAAAAATGAAAGTTGTAGTAATTCATTGGATCTATTGATGATCATTTATTTTTCCCTATGTATATTTCTAACCTTGGCAATTACTCCAAATCGCTTATTTGAAACAGATCCTAAGTCTTAAACAAAAAAGTTTTTATATACCTTTGTTGTCACATAACAAAAAGAATAACAGTTCAATTTTTATTTGAATAGTTGCATTTATTATTAATCATATAAATATTTTGTTGAATGATAATGATTATCTATTGATTGAATTGGCATTCACTTGGTAGAATTCCATTATAACACGGTGAAAAAAATAGCAATGTATTTTAGTTCTACAAAATTATTTTTAAAAATATAGCTGATAGCTATTTCGGCTCACCTATCTGACGATGGGTGAGCCGAAATAGATAAAATACTTTGCTATTTTTTTCACCATGTTATAATGATAATCAACCAAAGATGACATTGCAGAAATCTAGTACATTACAGACTTCTGATCATCCCTGGTGAAAATCTTTAAAACTACGTGTTCTAGGTGTTCTCCATGAATTATTTTCTATGAGCATGTATGCAAAACTCAAATAAAACGATATGACGGTTTTTGAAAATAAATAGACCATACATTGTTGTATTCAAATCAAATCGGCATGATAACATCTGAATCTGATTCTGTCACGACCTTAACCTGTTTAACAGTACAGTTAGGTAGAAAATAGAGCGTAATTTAAGTGAAATAAGTATAACCATTAACGAGAAATGTTTACGATTAGGTTGTTGGTTACACGACTTTTACATTAAGGTAAACAATTGTTACTATTTCCTGAGGTCTCTTATTAATGTCACCGAATGGTAAATGTGATTATAGTACTTCAGGCGTCAACCAGTTTTTTTTATAGTTTCATCATCATCAGCTGCTGTCGATTTACTGCCGGAGGCTCTATGCACAAATTGGTTTAGAATGTGGTAGCGAAAATGACGATGTAGTTTATACTGATTGAGAATAATATTCTGAAAAAATTATATAAAAAAAATATTTGACAATATTTCTAAATTTATTTTAATTTCCTCATTTTTAAATAGGGTAATTTATGAATGGTCGGTCATTTAAGGCCAAATACCGTTAGTTTACAATCAAGCTCTAAAAAGAATTCATACCTGATTAATAAACAACAACATCTTTACATTATTAGACACTTATGATTGTCGTATTGTAACATTTTCAGCAGTGTTATTTAAGACAAATACTAAAAGGAAATTCAACTCAAAATTACCTTATATTTGAATTCTGAGTTCTTTTGACTTAAAAATCTCAAAATATCTATTCGATACTTTACTCTATCAAACTGAGCACTTGAAATTTTGATTTAGGAGCATGTTTTTTATATATACAGTGAAACCTCGATTTTACGTTTTCCAAGGGACTCTGAAAAAATAACGGTAATTGCGGGAAACGGTTAATGCAGGAAAGCTTCAAATAATAATAAACAAACGAAATCGTAAAAAATATTATTTATAGTTACTTGTACATACTGTATATAAAATTTATTTATTAAAAAAGTCCTTTATGTTCGTTTGCTTCTTTGTTATTTGGCACTTTAATTGGAACAAAGATTTGCTACTAAACTTGTGACTAAGAGTTTGTACGTACAAAAATCATTATTACCATGAATTTTAAACAACTCTACATTTCCATCATAAACAATAATACGCGTGTGGTGGATTTCAACCCAAAAAATAGCACATGCGTCCAATGCGTTATGTCCAACATGTACAGCAGATTCCCGCGTGTCTAGATATAGCACCTGCACTCGGCTGTGTCAAACTTGCTTGCCGAGATACGGAGAAATATGCAATAAAAACGGTCAATCGGGATAATATTTGTGACGGGACTAAAATATTTAGACGGTTTATCGAAGAAATCGGGGAGTCGGGGAATCGGGTAACAGTCAATGCGGGATTATTTAACATTGTTCTTATGGGAGTTTGACGGGACTATAAAAAATAAGCGTTCCATCCGGAAAAACGTATTATGCGAGAACGGCTGATCGAGGTTCCACTGTAATTTAAAAAGTGAATCGCGTAGTGGAATAATTATTCGCAACGTTGATAAAATCCGTATGTTAAATTTTGTACACAGTATTTGGTGAGCTTTTAAGTTAGTCATTCAACAATGACAACGTAAATAGATTATTATTATAAAATCGTATGAATTAGTTGAATTTAAGCTATACTCTTGATTTTTGAATTGGGTATGGTTGAGGACGTCAGGAAATGTCAAAAATATAGATCAGGTGTGGAAAACCTGGCTTTTCTAGTGCGGTCTTTTTAATGACGCAATTTTTTTATTAGAGTTGAAATAATCTTCTTAAAAGATTTTTTTTTAATTACGTTTTGACTAATTTATGTAGTGAATTAAAATATTTAGTTTATAGGGGGAAAGTGTCAACGTTTTCTTTACTGAGGCCTTATTTTGAAACAGATAAATGAATGTGGAATGGGAATGTTGAGTAACACATTTTTTATTCAAAGTTGGATACTAAACGCATGCTTGAGACTTTAATAACAATGTAAATACTATTAAATACACATATTCAAAATTCTTATTATTTTTATTTTGTATGGAATTCTTATACTATTACAACATTTCTTTTGTTGAATAAATATTTAACGCGATATTTTTCAATGTATGATTTCATTGCAAACCCTTCGAAATAACATTTTTTTATTTCAAGAGATTACGAACAGATTTGTTTTAATTGTATACGTTATATAAATATTTGGAATGAAATTTGAGACACTCTTTTTCTCTCGCAAAAACAGAGCCTTAAAAGTTTATTGAGCCTAAGGCGCCTAGTGCTTCGTCCGCCTCTGGTCTTACGGTTAATTATTGAAAACGGGCATCAAAGGTGTATGCGAGAATTATACTGTTTACTGCAGATATTCTAGAGCTGTTTATTTAATCAATGTCAGCCGATAAGATACTAATTTAACATTTGTAACCGGGAAATTAACACTCTGTGAACAGTGTAAATGATCAACACGAGGATTTTTAGCGTAAATTTATATTGAGAGAAATTACAGTAGAATTTTCGCACACATATTCAATTCTGCTATTTTGCATAATTTCCACCGTGAGCTTGGCGAACTTCTCTACAAGTTTTCTTTTATATTATCATAAATCATATTTCGTATTGAATACGCCATGACAAATGGCCAGTACTGCGACGTCAATAGCAGTCGAGTAGCCAAGGATGACGCGTCTCTTCTTTAATATGTCTGTTTTACTCCACCACCGGTTCATCTACAGTTGTAAAAAGCGTTGTACCATCGATTGGTAATGCTTCGCAAACTGGGTACTGTGCCAATGGAAACAATATATTATTTTTATTTTAAATAAAAAAAAACACATTTTTTGTACTTATTTCCACAATATACTTTTTGATCATGACCGGTTTCGCTCATCGCGAGCATTATCAACTGATACTTAATGAACTTAATGCCTTTCCATCAAGAAGTTAGTTAACACCTTAAAAGTGATTATTTTTATTTTTTGAAAAAGATGGGTATAAATTGAATGATCGATGAATAGTGCGTAACATACAAATACTTTTATAGCGCCAACAAAAGTTTAGCAAAATGACTTTATACATAAAAAGTGAAACACAATTTTATCAATATATTTTTAGTACTATTTTCACAATAGATATTGTGGAAATAATACTACTAAATGTGTATAATTTTGTAAAATATTATGTCTTTACACTAATACAGTTTACAGTGACAGTTAACACATTAAGAGTGACAATTTCGTCAAACGTGTTGAAGAAGGTTCGCTTTCGACAAACATGTGTTGAAATACCTTTTTTTAACGTATTTTTGAAGTTATATGAAATATATACATATTTATAGTGTTTATTAAAACTTAAGTGAGATTCATTAATACTAATTTGGTATCTCTATTTTTTCCATCGATACCCGAGAAGCAAATTAACAGAAATTCAAACTATTAATAAATGGTGGTAAACTAAAGTTGATGTTTATAAATGGAATAAGAATGTAAGTTAAAAAAAAAGTTATAGAATACATAATCGTAATTATGTTTCGAAAATACTTTTATTAAATTGGCTCTTTTGAAAATTTCAAGTTCAACACTTCTAGACGTTCCGACTGGAAATGTTAAGTAAAAAACTAGTTTGAAAAATTCGATGGTTAACACTCTTCAAAATCGGATTGACTTTACATAAAATTGTTAAAACACCATTAGTTCACGGAAAAAGGGATCAAATAATTTTGATGATATCAAGATTACAAAATACTGAGAGAAAAAATAAATAATTATGTTATATAATTCACGGAGAACGTCATTGTCCTAAAAATATTATTACTTGATTTTTGTATTAATAAAAAAAATAACTTTTCCATCTGTATAGGGCAGTGCGTTCTCGAAAATGCGGAACCTCATTCGTTCTCTCTCCTTTAGGAGCACTGAATAGTTAACCAGATACGCCAGTTGCAACTCGGTCGAGGACTGGCCTGCAACAATCGATCGAGCGAGCAGCGATTGCCTACCATTGCAAAATGATTATATCACTGTTTCAATAGAATTACTATAAATAAGAAGAATTTGAGTAAAATAATTACGTTATTTTCAGCTGTAAATGCAATTGATTTCGATCGACGTAATTTTATGTTTCATAAAAATTTCAATCCAGGATAAAATTATGAAAAATTCTTTTGATTTCACCCACATTTGGTTATTGACAAAATAGATCAGATACATTTTTATAACCTTCCCATGCATTCAACGGTCAAATCAAATGAAGCATCATACTGAAATTATGAACATATTTTACTTACGACCACATTACGACGGTAAGTGTTATAGTAAAAGCTTCCGGCTTTTATACACAGTATCTATTATACGATCTCTGTTAGTGGATATTAAGTGTGTATTGATAATATAATAATTGCGTCGTTCCAAATAACGAAACAAAATATTATATTATGAATAGAAATGTCTCGTTAACTGAGAGGTTAATGGCTTCTTTAAAAAATATCCACTAGATACCAAATTATCTACAAAAAATAATATGAAAAAGAATGAGTGGCCGAATAAGTAAACGAGCAGTCGAAACAAAAAAAAATCGTACTTATTTGTGTGGGAATTGGGGTGGTAGTTATTAAATTTTTATACATGTACATATTTTTTGACAAACATTATATCGAAAGGTTTCTAGCCTCTGGCAACAGGTGTAATGCGCGCTTGTAAAGCAAAACACCTCGACAATGACCGCCAGTCATACACAAGACCTCTTTTAGTGCGGTTCAATACCAAACACTCACCCGCTTCTACAACACACCACCGGAAAACTAAGTTTTTTGTAATACATAATCAAAAAAATACATAGAAATTCAGTGGCTGACAACAAAAAAAAAATTGTTAAATAGTGACTTTTAATCATTTTTTTAAAATGAGTGATGTAAACTAAAAGAAGGCTGTGATTTTTCTGTTTTAGTAGAAATAGTGACTGTTTTTTTAATATATCAAGATGGACACCAAATTATTTTTTGTAAGTGTGAAATATATTTTTTCTATTTAACCCTCTTATCTATTTATTCTTGGTAGAAAGGCGTGATTTTATTATTTTAATAGTTTTTTTTTAATTATGATATATTTCAATACCATTGACAGAAGATTTACAGTTCAATAAAATGCTTAAAAACTTGATACTCAAAAATAAAGTACACTTAATATCCAGGATAGACGTTGTTATCGTGCGGGTGCGTTGAAATAATTGATTGATTGATTCCTATATTTAAAGTTTGTATTTTTTTATTATTATTTTTTATTAAATTTTAAAACAGAAAACGATTCACCAGTAAACTGGTTAAAATATAAGTTATTACAAAAATTTACAGCTTCCTTTTAAATTCCGGAAGATTGAATATATAATTTTTAGAATTATTTTTTTTATGAAGGCTTTAGTAATGATGCTATATTATAGTTGCTGTAAAGGTGTTATCTAACTTCTTAAAATATAAAATAATGTACTCTTATTGGATACAAAAAACGAAATTATAAGACTGCGTTTTGATACAAACTTAATATGGTAACTTTTCCACATTCGTTCTTATAAGTTTAAATTATTAGTTAAGCTATTTTTTTTTTTGATAATCCTACTGAGATATCCTACTATATTGTCATAATTTGTAAATTTACGTTACCAAAATTTCAATCAAAAATGAGAAATCGCTAAAATTATCTTTTTCCCTTGTTAACATAAATATAACTATAGTTTTAAGAGGTCTTGTTAAATTCCTGTTGAATATCATTAATTCACTCGAAAAATTTGGATAAATTATGTCTGATATATTTATATCATTAAATGTGGTAAGTATGTATAACATCGTCATTCACATTTCCTGTAAGAAGTTTGATAAGGCAACAAAAATTTCAGATATATATAGTATGCCTCTTTAGAAAGTTAATTGATTTTAGTCTCACCTGCTTTTTGAATTAATAAATATATGAATTTTTTTGTTGATATCTTATTGAGAAAAACACATGATTATTTAAGAGAGGTAATTTATTACTTTAACAAAATTATCACGTTCTAATTTTCCTCTTTGAAAATGATGGAAATATGCATATTTGTACATCTCAATACACTGGAAAAATATACAGTTTTTTTCTTAGAAAACGAACTCCTATTTATAAAATTATACAAATAATAAAACAACTTGTGATGCTTCCATGTTTGTGTAAACTGTTAACACGAAAATTTAATTAAGCGAATGAAAAATTTATGTTTTACAGTTATCGATATTTCCGTTCATTTTATCTAATTGAATATTGCTTCATTTATTATTTGAATATAATATCACATCTTGCAAGATATGCTTGTATTCATGCTAACACTATACGTTCAAATGATTTAACATTTTCGTAATATATTGAAAAAAAACTTTCTATAGTTAAAAAGCTCACGATGCCATTATTGGTAATGATTTTTAAATAAATAATACATACTATTATTGATCGAATTGGTTAATATTTGATACATTAAATCTGTTAAGAGTATGTGAAAATTAAAAGGTATTTTGGTATTCGAGAATTTATTGAAAGTGGTTGTTTCTATAAAGTATTAGAAAGAATACCAAAATAAGATTTAGTTCTACAAAAATTGCTTAAGATTTTCAAACCAAAATAACTGTCAAACAACAGATGAAAGCTTCTAATAAATATTTGGAAAAAATAGTCTTACTATATAATAGTATACATATATAGATAAATCCTTCCAACGAAATAGTAGTATATGAAAAAAAAAATAATATTATAAAATAAAAACTGGACCGAACATACGAAGCAAAGTTTCGTTTATAGGACTAAAAAAAATATGGCTGGGAAAGAATTGAAACATTTTAGATAGCCATGCCATGCCTTTGAATATAACTCTTTTTAAAAACATGGCAACATTTATTCTTGAAAGTAACTAAACAAGCGCTTAAATATTTTATCCTTTTGCTACTGATGATAAAAATTGTCATTTCCAGTAATTCTGTTATATTTTATAGTGACTTTCCACTTTTTAAAGGTGTTAAAGTAATCAATTACTAAATTATAGACCTACTTAGATAATGTATTTTTCTATGTTTGTTTATTAGAGGAGCTAAAAACACCGAGTGGTTTCACTTAAATTTTGTTTTCTAAAACTCGAGATTTTCTATTTTCATGACTTTCTTTAGCAATATCTTTTAGTTGTTTACATTTACCGCTGTTGACATACTTTTATTAAACTGCATTATTGTGTGTGCCAAAATCTGGTCGTAAATATTCATATTTAAACATAATTCCTAAGTTATTTGTAAAGCTTGCGACCCAATGTTAAAAGTGACAAAGAAAAAACAATGTTGGGCTTCGCTCTGGTTTCAGAGATAAAAATTATTCAATGCTTAGTCAAATTTTACACCTTTATGCAAAGTTTATTTTTATTAACAAATGAAAAAGTGGTTTACACGTCCATTTATTTAAAATTTATTCAAACGGTGAAATATAATAATGGCACACCATTATTATATCCATTTGAATAACTCAAACGACTATTGACAATGCTATAGAAAATTGGTCAAGAATTATGCGCTTTCTTTCATTTGGTTTCTGAGTTATGACTTGACTATGATAATCCCAGAATAAAAACAGACAAAAATTTGAAATTCAATTTATTAATTGATTTGTATACAGATTTACGAATATCATTAGTCCCAATCCTTTTGTATGTGAGAGTAATGCGGCCGATTTTAAAACAACACACCAATCATTTTTTTTTAATTCAAAATCAAAATAGGTCATAAAAAATTCTTCCCTTTCGTAAAAATCGTGAATAAAATTGAGCTTGTCTGTTTTTAACATATTATATTAGCAGCCTCCCCGAGTAACGGAGAGCTACTTTCCTCACCCTCTTCAAGAAAAAGGTTGTTTAATAATAAAATATTTTTTAAATTGCAGATAACTATTAATTTAATTTGATGGTTGATATTTTCTTGCAAATGTTTGATAGTTAAATTGTAATATTTCACTCAGTTGTGAGATAACAGAATTTTTCAAATACCTTAATATTCATCTTATTGTCTCGCCAGGTTTTGTAATACAAACGAGAATATAAAACTCATTACAAACGAGTCGTATAGAAGTCTCTTACCCGGGGCTTATATGCTTATGAGCTCGATAATATGTAACGGTGTAATTTTTGAGTGAATAAATTCTTTGACTCAGTAACTTTGTTCAGAGGACCATAATATTGCAAATATATTTAATTTGTGTAACGAAAATTATAAAAAATACCGTTAAACATTTAGCTTCCGATTGATTTTAAATTCATAAATTTTAAATTATTTCATCCATAATTAATATTGATTTTTATTTAAAAAAAAATATTAACCCATTCTTTTAAAGACTTATCTAGATTAAGGGGGTAAGGTCTAGGTAATTAAAACGACAGATAAGAATAGAAATAGAATAAAATATGTTAGTTGACTACCATCCTTTAAATATCACCAACAAAACTCATTTATTCGGTAAATATAATTCAAGTCCAACTGTTCTAAATGCAATAAAGACTGCGTTGGTTATGTTATCAGTTTTTTTTTATTAAATTAGCAGATATAAAAAAATAATTATCAACAGTCAATCTTGCATTTTATAATATTATTTTATATTGGACAAAAATGTTTATTCCGTATTTGTATATATGTGTTGGATAGAAGTAATAAAATGACGATTTTTTTTTCAATTTTCATCGAATTTTGTTTATCAATAATTATTGACCAGACTCAAAGACAATTTTGTAGACTTCAAATTATAGTAACGCCTCTGTTCCCTGGAAATTATCGTAATTTATTAAATTTCGTATTTTTTTAACTAAACTCGATTCACTTCATAGGTTGGTTTATCATACATTTTTTTACTTATCTACGTGGATATTAAAGTATGGTCCACTGAGAGAATTAGGTGAAGGTCGAACAGCGGGCATTTACGACAGCGTTCCGACATAACGTCAGGTCATTGGTTTCACCGTTGCGCTTAAACCCACCTCACTCTGCATATAAAATACAGTTTCACTAAGTTTCCAAAGCTGTATTAAGTTATGAATATTTATGATTTTTTTAACGATAATATGCAAATGTTTGTTTGGTGAATGAATTAAAAAACAGTAGAGTATCCAAACTCACAACATTTATATGGTTATAATTAGACGAAAACGGTCATAACCTAACCTAACCTGAGCGATATAATAGCAATAAAAATGATTTGCTTTCAACTTTAATAAAAAGCTGCCAGTCCTTTATTACATTAAACGTTTTTTTAAATTTAGTTATTATCTTCAAATAATTTTTATTTTATTTTAACTATAGATAAAAAATACTTTTCTTTTGTATAATATTTAGTAATGCGGAATATTTACACAATCGATTATACAATTCATTAAGGGTTCATTGATGATTGTTGCTAAGTTAATGTTGGTTTAGAGCTCAAACGGAGCTACTGCCAAACAAATATGTATATACTATTATTTATTCATATACTATCCATCACCTTTAAGGTATTAACTGTCACGCGTGACAAGGCATGATATTTTAAATAATAAAAACACATTTTCTAGAACTTATTTCCACAACATATTTTTGATCAGGACCGGTTTCGAGTCGATAATGCTCGCGATGAGCGAAACCGGTCCTGATCAAAAAATGTATTGTGAAAATAAGTACTAAAACATGTGTTTTTGTTATTAAAAATATGGTATCTAGATAAATATTATGGATTTTAAAATAAAGCTAACTCGGAAGCCGTCATTAATTAATCATATAAGCATTAAATACACTACATATTTCCTTTAAATTAATCCAATATTCATGAAAGCTTAAATACATAGTAGTAGAAAGTTTTGCAGGAAAACATTCGTTTGTCTCAACCTTGCAGTCTTTTTTAATCTTAAACTTAAAAATGTTACACAACTTTATAATTTATTGAATGATGGTCGTCGATATTTCATAAAAAACGATCCTAATAAGGAATAAATGTTGACTTTAAAATGAAGAGACATATCTAAACGCAACTAAATTTCAGTACTTATCAAAGAAATGGAACAAATTACATGTTTTGTTACAAAAACTTTCACTGAAAATTAAAATAAGAGACCATAATTTATCTACCAAAGAAAGAACTAATTGAATTTCAATAAAATGTTTCTCTTCAACAGATAGAGATAATTTTATAGTGCTATTTAAACGCTTACGAATGTTTTATCAGTTCTATAATAATATATTTATATTATAATATAACAATTAACACGGTCAAAAGCGATAATTCCGTGGCAATGATGACATTTCCAGATAAAAGAAATGTGTTTTGAAGAATGATTTATCTTTTATTTGAAATGAATAACAAAAGCATTTATGTTAAATAACTGGTTAATCATGGGAATTTTATGCAGTTGCTTAATGACATTATAACCTAAGTGACACTCGTAAATTTAAAATATTTTCTCTTATTGAATATTAGATTTTTTTTTGAATTTATAATAATTTAAAATACCAAATAAAAAAACTACCTAAATGAAATAATTTAAAGCATATATGTAGTATAATATTTTATGGGTTTGTTGTTTCGTTGTCGCCATTATTATTTTTATTTTACATCTAACAGATTTTAATTGTAATAAGAATATCATCATTTTGAAAATTGTATCTATAAAATGTGTCTATTTGACTGTGCTACTCACAGTTTGAGTAGACTTTTGTATTATATTGAAAATATACATGTTTTTGCTGCATTAAAGATCAGTGATCGTCAATTTTCATTTATAATCATCCAAATATTTTATTAAAAAATAACTTATGTTGAATTTTATTAAAAAAGTGATAATTTATACGGCTTATATCTTGACATAATTTTTTGAAAAGATCTTGCTTTCAATTGCAGAGTTTTTAAATGATTTACTATATTTACCACACGTTCTAAAACTATATATAGTGGAGGACACATTTACTTTGATACAAGTGCTTATATGTGAATGATGCAAGTGGTCCAAACTGAGTCTTTGTTTCGAATAAGCGCCTGCAATCTTCAATAAGAGCCGGACATCAAATGACCACCGTCTCTACGTACACCAACGCTCTTGTTCATTCAAAATTATTTTCAATCATAAACATATTCAAGATCTTGAACATGTCCTGAATCATTGTACTTCCAGTAATACTTGCAAAAAAAAATCCTCAACGATTGAATTACTATCTATTGTATTAACCGTCTTAACAAATAAAGGATGCATCCTTATTATTATATGTGGCGTCATCAAGCTGTAATTCAAATTCACTTACTTTTAATTTTTCAACTCACTGTATATTGAGATCCGAATTTGTTACATACTGCGACTAATGGTATTATTAAACAAGGGACATTTGAAAACAGTTCCCCTGGCGACTCGCAAGTAATAATATTCCCAAAATTTACAGCAGCTGGTAGAATGAGTTGATTTACGTTGGCCCTATTAACATTTTATAAAAAAGTAGTATTAGTAATATGCTGTAAAGAAAAATTTTCACGACGACCCAAATTAGCAACAGCGGCGCACAGTTTGTGTAACTCTGTACTAAGCAAAAGGTTTTCAACCTTACTAGGTTGAAAGGGTCGGTTTTTATTTGAAGTTCACTTTATCGAAATCGATCATAAGATCGCGATAGTAAGACAGACATGCTGATGAAAATATTTTTTAGACACCGAATATTATTTTCTAAAAAAAACGCTTAGACTAAAGATAGCAGAGGAGATTTATGCCACAGTAAAAAGTGAAGACTATTCGATTGATTGAATTGGCATTCACTTGGTAGAACTCCATTATAACACGGTGAAAAAAATAGCAATGCATTTAAGTTCTACAAAATTATTTTTTTAAGATATAGTTTATAGCTATTTCGGCTCACGCCATCATCAGAACTATGCTTAAACTAACATTTGCTTATCTATAATATATATAGCTGTGTAGAAAAGGTACACAATACCTTCTCTCCTGTTTTAACGACCTAGCTTTTTTCGTGCTTGCAATAAAACTAAAAATTTTAGATGAAACTGAAAACAATTTCAAAAAGGTTTCTTAATCGCTGTCAATCTAAGAAAGTATACTTTTTTGTTAACAGATGTCACTGTCTTTGAATTTTATTTATGAAAAGCATTGTTGCGCAGGCTTTAAAGGTTGCAGAAACCTGGTGTAAAGTGCGCGTGTATTCGTAAGATAAGTGGGACTGCCGGTCGGTTGTTGACCTAAGCCATTTAAACTATTAAAACTTCCGACAATCCCAAACTGGAAACGCTAATAAGTTATGCGCCGTTGCGACGCGACTTCGTTGTGTACAAGAAAATAATATTTACACAGAGTCGAATTTGTTTTCGAATCGAAGAAAAATTATAATAAACAAGACTGACGATCACTTCGATCAAAATGTAGGAACGTTATAAACGCAACATCTGAGACAAAAATTTGAAGATAAGATTTTTTGAACATATTGAATACAGTGAAACCTCGATTTTACGTTTTCCATGGGACCCTGAAAAAATAACGGTAAATGCGGGAAACGGTGAATGCGGGAAAGCTTCAAATAATAATTAACAATATTAGTTAGTTAGTAAAAAAATATTTATTTATTAGTTACTTGTACATACTGTATATAAAATTTATTTTTTAAAAAAGTCCTTTATGTTAGTTTGCTTCTTTGTTATTTGGCACTTTAATCGGAACAAAGACTTGTTACTAAACTTGTGACTAAAAGTTTGTATGTACAGGAATCATTATTACCATGAATTTTAAACAACTCTACATTTGCATCATAAAAATAATACGCGTGTGGTGGATTTCAACCCAAAAAATAGCACATGCGTCCAATGCGTTACGTCTAACATGTACAGCGGATTCCAGCGTGTCTAGACATAGCACCTGCACTCGGCTGTGTCAAACTTGCTTGCCGAGATACGGAGAAATATGCAATAAAAACGGTCAATCGGGATAATATTTGTGACGGGACCAAAATATTTAGACGGTTTATCGAGGAAATTGGGAAACGGTCAATGCGGGATTATTTAACATTGTTCTTATGGGAGTTTGATGGGACTATAAAAAATAAGCGTTCCATTCGGGAAAACGTATTATGCGAGAGCGGTTGATCGAGGTTCCACTGTACATTATTATAGTCATTTAATGTAAAAGTTCCCAAATTAGGCATTTGAGAGAGCTGAGAGACCCTGGGAATCAAAAGGAGGCCATGATGTGCTAATATGTATAACCTTATAAGAATATTTTTAATGAAATTTTAATGCGAAAGTGAGTTCAGACGAATGCTATTTTTTCAGTTAAAGTAGACATTTCATGAGCTTACTTGGTTGACTTTTTTTGCAATCCTTGTTGATTGTTTTACTGCGTATTTGTTGAATTTCCAATACTTTATATTCAAATATGTAAACATTTCAAAAGCAATGAATTGATAATTTGTAAGTTTTGTACCGTCTAGTTGTAAATAAATGAATAAATTGAAAAATAAAAAACTGCAAAATCTGAAAATATTGGTGACATACATCAGATTCGTGTTTCTCATTAAGATTGTTTAATAAATATTAATTTCTCAACAATTTAAGCATCGGCGTATCTTTAACACTATAAGTAGGTAACTTAAAAAATAAATTCAGTATTGTTTTACAAAAAGGTAAATTTCCAGGAGGGCAATCAAAACAGTGTCGGTAGAATCGAAAAAAAATACATTTAGGGTATTAAATTATTTTTAAATGGATTTGAACCATTGTTCAAAGAACTGAGAAAATTATAAACTACAACTAATACTTTTACAAAAAGAAAATACCTTAATTCACCTCTGGCGAAATCCACCTGTTAAGATTGTTTAAGCTCTGAAAAATTACGGAAAACGTCACCATGCGATGAATTATAAAAGCGTTATAATCTCACGTATTATGCTTTATCTAAACCATTTTAGTTAAGTCAGTACAAATGCATCCGCGTTTCCGCTTGAGCGGAATTCGTGCGTTGGTTTAAGTTTGACATACATTACGATTAGCTTTAGTAATGCACGAATAAATATATAAACAATAAATGGATGAGCAATAATAATAGAAAATTAGGCTAATTGGGTCTGCAAATCGTATTGAATAAACAATCGAACTGTTGGTTATAAGATGCACGACTAAAAATAAAATTTTAATAATTGTAACATGAGTGGGCTAAAAAACTTGAAAAAGAGGCTCGCACGAGCACCTAGCTAAATTTACAAAGTAGGACTTGCGAATGGAGTTTTTTGGGACTCCCAAGTGCATGTCCTGACCTTGGATAGTATTGAGGACAGTGCTTAACTTAAAACTTTAGGAAGATACAATATGGTCACCTCATTATTTTGATTGATCCCAGAATTTTCCTGATGCCTTTATTATTGTATTAACAATGAAATAATGAAAAAATGAACAGCTAAATACTTTATCAAATTCAATATAACAATAAAAAAGTCTTCAGTGGCGGCAGTGTAATCGCGACAATAAACTAGTATACAAGAGGTCAGTCTATTAAATTCAGTGTGATTTAATTATAGGCAGGCAGGTGTGCTCAAATTTTGATGATAGGCTTAAACGAGCTACAGGTTTTGCATATCAATGAGCTAATCGTGACGTAACGGAAAATCGCCAATTTTGACTTGAATAGTAAGTGTCAAAAATATGTCGATACCGTTTAGTTGGCCGCCGTGCCCATTTTATCAACTTATAACCTTTTCAAAGTAGGCTTCGCGAAAATGATGGCTGTCTATGTAACACGCATGACGCACACACAAAGTTATTCAATATGTAAATAAAAAAATATTTTAATTTATTCAAAAGTCCAATAGCCATTATCGCTGGCCCCGTGACAATCTTGTCCACCTTTCACCAGCGCCTGGTCAATATTTGGACTCTTGACTTTGCGAAGATTGTCGTCTAGTTTCCAGAAAACTATTTGAAGACTATTCATGCCTAACTACTAACACCGACCACGTGTTTACGATTGGCAATAGCGGTCATTTCCTGTGGCGTAGCACGTTAAGCGCTAACATTATTTTTGTACTGGGATTGTCTCAGGAGCAATCGCCCATCACTCAGTAACTTAGACTTTACTGTGTAGACTGTAACTTTAATTTTATTAAGACAATACAAATTTGCAAAATGTAATAAATTTCAACTTAACCTTTCCAGGAGTAACTAATTAATTTTAACCGTGCTGTGAGGAGTGAGATGAAAAACAACTCATGTTTTTAGGGTTTTATCGTAATAAAACCAGTTGCATAATCCAGGAATCACAAACAATTGACACAAATCACTTGAATATATTATCACAATAATTGTTAACATATACGACAAGTCTATAATCCTTTACTAAAAAATCGCGCCGACGTACTAGTACGTCCATACACCTGGAAAGGTTAATAGCCGCCAAGTCGGAATGACCCAAAGACTCGACAATAGGTCGGACTGACGTGAGCAAGTTGTCCCCCTCTTCAGACAAGAGAAGACAATCTCAGAGAATGTGGCCAGCATCCTAAATTTCACCACATATACATACTGGCCCATCACTATCCGACCAAGCGTGACGAGTTTGGCAGCGAAAGCACCATACTCGAAAACGAACTGGCCTGTCCAATGAGTGACCATAAAATCGTTTTTTATACCATATCAGCATCTGACTGTGGAAAAAAATTATGTAAAAAATAAGTCTGACGCCCACTTATAAAGGCGTCCCACCGCGTCTACCATTCGCTGGGTGTCGCGTCCATCGTCTGACTTCTAGCAGCGACCAGACGACAGTTTTTCAAATACTGTAGAGAGACAATGAATCTGAGAAAGCCAAGTATTTTTATCTACTGTTATTAGCTTAATGAACTTACTTACAATTTTACAGTTGCGCCGAATTTTAATGTGACTTCTAGTGAATTGTGACATATTATGTACTGAAAAATATTCATCACAGGGAAAAGAGGCACTGCTACAGCAAAAGCTCTATCACAATCAAAGCTTTTTTACATTAAAATTTACTTATAATAAAAAAATAATCTCAAATAGGCATAAGTCGTTGTGTAATTCGTAAAATCTAGGTGTACTGAAGACTTTATTAATAAACGTATAAAATTTCTTTAGCAATTTGCTGTAATCTACAACCAAATTTTGTTATTAATAATTATGCATGTACATGTTACAGCGAAAGTATATTTCACGTGAAAATGTTTTAACAATTTAGAAATTGAAAATTTACTAAAGATATCAATGATTTTATCATTATATTGTTTATTGTTTCAATAAAAGTTCATAAACGAATTTGATATCACTAGAAGTATCTGTTAATAAATATTTTCACGTTTATAACTATACATGTTTCAACTGATATTGTGATTGTGTGCTTGGATTTAATTTCCCTGAAAGGCTAGTAAAACTATACTTTTATTTGAAATACACTATCGCTGTGACATATATGATACATACGTATATAATTAATATTACTTGCATCTTCTTCCTTTTCAAAACATTTCTTCTTAAAGAAAATGAACCAAGCCAAAAAGTTTTTTATTTTCGTGCATATCCAATAATCCTTCTTTCTTATTTTCATCTGCTTTCTTATCAAGTATTCGTTTTAAAACAGTAACATAATTTTAATCTTAATTGTGATGAATCAAAAAAGTCACACATGTTTATCGTAGTCAAATATAATTACGTCAGTGTATATAAAAAAATAAAGAAACATACAGAATTCCGGGGTTCAGAATATAAATTATATATACAATAAATTTGTTGTAAATATAAAATGAAAGTCATTCATTTACTATGATTTTTGTTGAAATAAAAGTAAAATTATATTCCTCGAATAAAGGCACGACATATTATATACCAGTACCTTCAGAGGAACGTGAACTTACAAAAGTCTTCCGGCAGGTGGATACGAGTTTTATTTCATTCCATATTGGTGATATTAGCATTTAGCAAGGAAACGAACCTGAAATTTATTGGTACATTATTTCAATAGGGAATAAATATTACCATCGAAGCTTGGAGCTAAGGATTTACATTATGAAACATACGACAATCACTGCATATCCAACAGTAGTTGAAAGATTTCTAAAGCCATTAATTATCATAGACTTTTTGTTAACATTGTAGGTATTTCGTATTGAGCTTCATATTTATGTAAAATAATTCTAAAGCCATAGCGCCCCCGAAGTCAATTTACAAAACTATTAACATTTGACATTTGACATTTATCTTGTTTTATCAATGTTACAATCGTGTTGATATTTGTCAAAAGCTACTATGATAAAAAAATTATAACTTTTAAACGTATGTCTAAAAGTTTATCGATATTTCAGGTGTGAATTTGATACAGGTTTTTTATTACAACTTTATTTTTATCACCGCAAAACATACTATATTTTTAAGCGTGAATATTTGATATTAATTTAAAAATTGAATTGTTGAAACCTTATACAATTCCATGACCCGGGTTTCGCCTTTCGGCATCTTTAAGCATTCTAGCGCAGATGCAATACAACTGATCTATTATATTATATATGATAGGATATTATAGAATACCTAAAGATATCGTAAGTGAGCGATAAAACATCTGAAATCGCACTAAGTTTTAACAGTTGAAATTTGATATTAAATCTCTTCAAGCACCCTCATTCGTGTCGTAATTCGTATAAGTTTCACTGTTTTTTTTCTCTTGAATATTTAAAGTGAGTGACTTTTGTTTCAGATTTTTGCTGAACTTTAGTTTTGTCACTGACTAGACCACCTCGCTAGTTTCGATAAATCGTCAACGATCAATTTGGTATCTATGGTCATTTTTTAAAGTGTATCAAACTGCCTTCTCAGTGTGCTAACTATTCATGATATGTAAATTGAACCGGGATCGATTTAAATGAGCATAATAAATATGCCTCAACTCTTGTTAGACTACGTTTCTCGATGACTATACCCATCGCGAGCTAACAATCAATGTCATGTATACAAGTGATATAACGCTGACATTCAAGTAAACAGGTATGCATTGAGTGAATAACCTTTTAAATACAGCGATTTAAAAATAAAATTGTGGCTCATAAACAGGGGCCGCGTTGTGCAAAACGTACACTTGCTGAGGGCGTTTAGATTTAATGGGCGGTCAAGTTATCATCAAATTTTATCACTTTTAAGGTGTTAACTGTCACTTCCTGATGGAAAGGCATGATATTTTAAATAATAAAAACACATTTTTAGTACTTATTTCCACAATATATTTTTCTCAATATAGATATCAAACTCAATATATATCAGTTGATAAACCGGTACTGATCAAAAAACATATTGCGGAGATAAGTACTAAAAAATGTGTTTTTATTGTTTAAAATATCAAATTTTATCGACGACTTAAAATATTTTAGAACGCTAGGGCGTTCTTTCTACTCGGTAAGAGTATATTTTCTTGATTTTATCATTCGATTGATTTATGAAATTTTAATATTTATCTATCAGCTATCCAACTGTTTAAACGTGTTGTAGCGAGAACAACTTATTAACGACTATGCACTATGCACCCTGATTCTTTTATATTCACCCTCTACGAAAGAGTGAGGTATCATGACTGAATACAACTCACATATAAGCTTTTGTTGAAATGTTTCATAGGGAGTCATTTTTTGGATTGAAATTTTTGAAATTAAAACTATATTCGAAATTGATTTGTTTCGACTAAACTTAAAAAACCGACGACTTGGGTTTCGCCCTTTGGAATCTTCGGGCATTCTATTGCACAAATGCAGTATAACTGTCAGTTCTGTCGTTAATTAGTTAATTATACACATGTGGAATTGTACATACTTTCATCAATTTAAATGTCATAAATGAGTGACTTATAAGCAATCCCTGTTTATTCCATTCCGCTTTATTTTTCCGCCGACTCCCGATTGTGACTCGCACATCTTTTTTAGTTTTTCTGATAGTATATTTTTTCAACCATATTCATTTCTAATTCATAATAATGTCAAAAAAAGAAGTATGTAATTTTTAAGAAGCCAACTTTCTTTTGTTAACAATAGATTTTTCAAGTTTTACGAGCTATTAATAATAAAATATTTTGAGATAATTATGAATTAAGAATTTTACGATAAATATGAATTACGGTTGAAAAGAAATAATAAATTAATATGACTGTCTATTTATTTTGTATAATTTTAGCATTATCAAAGCTTTGGTTATTATTTAAAAAGAAAATAAATTAAAATAGTTTTGGTGATATTTAAATCATTTTCATTTAGTAAGCCCAAAATTTTTCTTTTTAAGTAGATACGAAATTTAAATTTCAGCGCAACTAATTTTCTTTGTAATGTCAACTGATTTTTTTTTTTACAAATTAAGATTCATTAAAAAAGCGCCCCACAAAATTGTGAACTCTCAATTTACACATTAACATTGCCTGAATACGGCACTATATTGAATGTACAACTATGTTTACGTAACTGAATTCTAAAGATTTTCCCGCTATGTCAATACGATTTTTAATTGTCAATAAGGAAAGTAAATATCTTTGATGTGAATATTGACATGTTTTGAAAATTTGCGGAAAATTTGTGAACTATTTTATGTTACTATGTTCACGGTAGTTTTCACTCTTGCAAGAAAATATGAATTGGAACGTCGTTTTTTTTCACGCAAAATCGATTCTAGTGTGCTTGCGCCATGACTTTTGCTGGCAGAATACTAACGAATAGAAGTAAAAAGAATATCACGCGTAAGTGCGTGATCAGCAATATTTTCTGTCCCTTGACCACTTATGAGCACTCTAGCTGATTCAAAAGATTTATAATTAAAGTAATTATTATTGTAAAAGAACGGACCTAATAATTTCGTTACAACTGTTAATATTATAGTTTTAATGCGATTCCATTTAGCCAATATATCGATATTCTACTATCAATGTGAATTTAACTCTTGATACCTTCTAGAAAATAAAAGACTCGACAGTTCATTCGCCTTCAAAGTGAAGCATTCTCGCCTCTTCACTTTTTATAGGATTATTTCAAACCGGTTGAGACCAAAATAAAATAATAAAAATAGGTCAAACATGTCGCCCCAGAATGTAATAAAAAATGTAGGTTTATAGTTTCGATAACACCGCAAGATGCCTTTTGTAAGTTGTTAACTTATTCATAATAAACTAATAAAAACAACAATCGGAAAACTGTTAATGTGGCTGTAATTTTGATTAATACTTATTTCATTCAAACATATTAATTTAATATTTAAATAAATAAATATTTATAACACGTTAATTTGAAATTGATTTTCTAATCAACTTCATATACTGTCTAATTACTCGAAATTTACTACCTAAATTAGAATATAGTTCAGTGACGATGAACCAGTGTATTTAAATTCAATTTTATATAACTAATCACTGAAGGGTGGCCTACGCCTATATCTGTTTAACCCCTAGTTTCTCAACCGGTGGTCCACGGAGATTTTTCGGTGGTTAAATAATTAAATTGAATAAATTATATTTCTTTGTTACTGTCTGCTTTAATAGACCTAAATATTGTTATAACACCATATGGTGTTGCAAAATTAATTTGTATGTTAATAACCAATGTTGATGGTTCACAAAACATTTTTGGGTTTTTTGGTGGTCCGCGGATGTAAAAAGGTCGAGAAACTGTGGTTTTGATTTTTTTTTAATTCACTGCTTAAATGTTTTTTTTATTTATTTAACTTGTGATATTTATTTTCAGATCTTAGGAACAGTTGTCCTTTGCTTAGCAGAAGAAAGCGATTTGACATCGGAAAGTCCTCCGGAAGGATACTATGCATTCGTAGAGTCACCTAGTGCCGTCCCCCCAAGGTGAGTGATAAATTATATTTATTTTCGTTTTGGAATATATATATATTTTTTTTGCTCTTTATTTAATGAGAATTTTTAGTAATTGATTTTCAACTTATTCACAATTATTGCCTTCGAGAAAAATACCCCATGAAATTTAAATTGTTACAACTTTGTACGATTCTACATGTTTTGTCACTTACGACCCGGGTTTCGGCTTTCGGCGATGTCGTGACAATTAAAATTTGATATTGAAATTCCATCAAGCAGTCGATATCATAAATAATACCCCATTAGTCATTATTGGGTATTCCCTACAATTTTTATTCCCTTATGGATACAATATGCGATACCGACTGAAGGTGCTTGATGGTATTTCAATATCAAATTTGGACTGTTACAACTTTAATTGAATTTTTACTGTTAATTAAAATGTAAATTTTTTTTTGACTGTAATTTTAATGAAATTTAAATTGTTACAACTTTGTACGATTCCAAATGTTTTGTCACTAACGACCCGGGTTTCGCCTTTCGGTATCTGCAGGTATTCTATCACACGGATGCAACAGATTTGAAAAATCCTTATGAATACTTTCATACAGGAGATGTCTTATAATTATATCGACAATAGAAAATAGGAGGGGGTTAAAGACGTGCAGTTCAAGATAAATTTATGCCATCAGTATTAATAGGGAATTAGTCATTGTGCTGGTAAACGTCTTTCTCGATATAGTGTTTTTTTAGTGATTTTTATATCACTTTTTAATGTTTCAGGGTCAGACCTCCACCTTACCGCCACATCCAGGCAGACTGTCCTGGACTCTTGGAGAAGCTGGGAGCTTCTCCTCATAATCTATGCGGTGATTTAAACAGAGGTCTTATTCCTAGAAATCCAATGGGACAAGGGAGTACAGGAGAACCTTATCCATTGTAAGTGACTTATAATTTAGTAATGAATTATTGAATACCTTTTAAGTGAACAAGATATTAACATCATATTATTCAATAATAAATTTAGTAATAGATGGCATTAGTGCATATGAAAACATATTTAAATGAACAGGCAAATATAAGTCTTTCACCGCTCCTCAGACCATTGCAAGGGGCTAATGCATTTCTGTAATAAATCATCTCCGGCTTGTATTCAAGCTTATTGAAAGAGCCGCCTGTTTATATTAAATTTAATTTGTTTTTTTATTTGCTAGCACGATAAAAGCTAGGTTGTTAAAACAAAAGAGAAGATGTACTGTGTACCTTTTCCACACAGCTATATATAGATAAGCAAATGTATGTTTAATCATAGTTCTGACGATGGCGTGAGCCGAAACAGGTATCAACTATATCTTATAAAAAAAATGTAGAACTAAAATACATTGCTATTTTTTCCACCGTGTTATAATGGAGTTCTACCAAATCTAGTAAATCCCAATTCAATCAATACATATGAAAACATCTCTTTCCTTTGACTGATTTATTTTTAACTATTGCTTTTTATGATTTCAGTGAATTAATACGAAACCAGACTTTGAAGTTTTTGTCTCGAACATTACCTGTATTAAGAGCTGATGATACTTTGCCAAGAGTTGCGCAACTTCAAACAACAGCTGAAGAGGCACTGGACTCCTTTGGCCATAATGAGTAAGTTTTGATCATACAATTGACTCATTAAGATTAATGTCAATTGAAATATACCAGATCATTCCCCAGCAAAAGTCTGATTCTGATACAAAAACATTTTTTTGATGATATTATAACATTTGGGTTAATGTCACTAAGCTTCTGCACTGACAGATTTATTTGATAGTCGTTAGAAAAAAAAATCATTTCAGTTGTGACAAGCCTACCTTATTTTTTTTGTTCCTGAAGAGTTGGGATTGTATATGTTTCTGACTGATGAATTGCAGTATCAATCCATATGATGGAGAAAGAGAAAAAAGAGAAGCTCCTCTTGAAGATGGACCAGAACACAGAGACATTGATTCGAAGAGAGAGGGAAGAAAGTTCTGTGATGGAGGTGGAGTGTAAGTTGTTTCATTCATTCATTTATTTTTTAACTAACAACAATTTTTCATGCAACAATTTTCCCATGTGGCGAATCCGTAGACATTATTATTAAATTAGCACATTAGACCATAAACTAGGAATCACATAATATAAATTCAAACTCAGCGCCTAAGTGTTTGCATCATTGTAATAAAGGTCGCAAGATGACGACTTTAAAACAAATGTAAATGAAAAGATATCAACTATAACAAAGGATTCTTAACGAACAAAATAATATATGTCGATCGCCACTGCTGAACCCTCTGCGGGGTGCTGTTTTGTTTCCGTAATAGACCATTTCCGTGTAATATGTAAACTTATTGATATAGCCGCGTTTTTAGTTTCATTTACAATTTTTAGTTTTACTGCTAGCAAGAAAAAAACTAGGTCGTTAAAACAGGAGAGAAGATGTATTGTGTACCTTTTCTACACAGCTATATAAAGATAAGCAAATGTTTATTCTGTAGTAGTTCTGACGATGGCGTGAGCCGAAATAACTATCAACTATATCTTAAAAAAATAATTTTGTAGAACTAAAATACATTGCTATTTTTTTCACCGTGTCTTTTTGTTCATGTTATCAAACCACCAACTAAATATAGGTCTTCAATAGAAATTGGAAAAAGTAAAAATCTCACCTAATAATGCTAATAAGTTTCAGTTCTAAAAGAAATATTTTAAAGTGGAATTAAACATTGAATTTTGTATATTCAAATTAGAAGTATTAAATTATAGATGAATTTGCGTGTCATTTCTAATATTAAATATATCTTAAAATATTAATTTTATATACTTTGGTTTTGTCATTGACAATCAATAATTAATTTATCATAAATGAAAAAAATTTTGGTTTTCACAAAGGTATAAATTTCAATATCAAGTCATGTTTTTTGATAGGTTTTGCATGTTATACCGTGCTATAAACGGTGAGAGTAATCCAACAAGAGAGCCTAATCCTGTAGCTGCTGAAAGAAGAGACGAACCTTTGCAAAATGGACAGTCTCCCGGATCACCGGGTGGGTCGTCGCCTCCAAGATATGATGGACCTCCAACTCCTTGCCCTGCTAAGGTAAGGAGAGCATCCTGATAGATTAAACATTGCCATTTGAGATTGAATTCTCAGATTTAAATAAAACCATATTTGACTCTGGGGATGTGATTTATATTAAATTATCTTAAGATCTGCCGCCCGATAATGGACCTTTGGGGTCCAGGACGTATATTTTTTTCTCTAAATCTACGGAGACCTGGGTCTTCATATTCTATGTATTCCTCGACTAAGCCTTTATTGTTTAAATATTTTTTTTTAATATAAATCCATTTATCGATTCCCGCAAAAAATCAACTTTTGCAATGAAATCAGGAAGCACCTTGTATGTATGCGTACTTCATCATATCGGTTTGGGCACATGTAGAAGTATGTGTGTCCCCCACCCATTCGCGAGTTCTGCCTGGCAGGGATAGTCAACTTTGAATTTGGGTCTGGAATATTTTTATTCAATTATATTTATTATTTCTTTCGGTATCATAAAATTTATTTATATTTATTTTTTTATAAAAAAAGTATTTTATTAGGGAGTTAAGCTTATAATTAGCCAAGCCCAATATTGTAAAAAGGAAAAATGTAAACGTCAAATATCATTAGCAACTACAAAATGCCTTCAACTCGGTGTTGTCGTATTGTGGCGAGGTGCTAACTGACACGGCAGAAAGTACCATCTCACTTGTACCCTGTAAGGCTTAGAAGAGAAGAATCTATAGTTTATGTTCTAAAGATTCCATAAAAAGAACAAAATTGTTTTGCACTATCTACAACGGACCGGTGTATTTGATACACAGAGTCGAAACAAAATATTTCTTGTCGTAAACGCAGTAGACATTCTACTTTAGAGTAACTAGATACATATTATACATAAAATTTTTATACTTTTTATAATTTTTATTATTCGTATATTTGTACTATTTTTCGTTAATTTCATGATTTTTAAATATCCAAATTTGGAAGTTTTATAAATTGTAGTATGATTTAAGATAATTAATAACTGCACAAACTACATTTGTTTGCTTTCTTTTAATTAAACTGAATTTAAAATGTTTCAAATCCCTGCGTACAAGCGTTACATTGCGTTGTATTCGAATAATTATTTAGTCTTCTTTGAACCAATACACGGGGAGAACGGCCGAAATGTCTTCCCAATCTTCCCAAAATGCTTATTATTATTTCATTATTTTACAGATTTTCATAAATTTTCGCATTATTGGGAACAATATACATTATAAAATTATAATATTGTTAAAATATAGTTAACAAAAGAACCCAACTAAGCATTATTCCAATTTTAGGCATATTTTTTCAATTGGTCACTGAGTGTCCATCACCGTAACGGACGTATTTTTATAGCACAGTAAGGGAAGTGTTAACATCAGATATAAAAGGCAGAACCCTCTCGGAGGCAAGAAAAGCATCTCGAAAGGACCACGACGGCTTAGAAACAATACCTCGTAAGTGACAAACGACGAATACAGACTCCTCGATGTTGCCATGAGATATAAATGGCAGAAACCTCTCAGAGGCAAGAAAAGCATCTCGTAAGGACCACGACAACGTAGAAGCAATACCTCGTAAGTAACAAACGACGTAGACGGACTCCTCGATGTTACCATTAGATATGAACGGCAGAACCCCCTCAGAGGCAAGAAAAGCATCTCGCAGGGAACAAGAACATGTAGAAGCAAAACCTCGTAAGTGACAAACGACGTAGACGGACTCCTCGATGTTACCATTAGATATGAACGGCAGAACCCTCTCATAGGCAAGAAAAGCACCTCGCAGAGACCATGATGACACAAAAGCAATGTCTTGTAAGTGACAAACGATGAAGAGAGGCTCTACTAAGTGAAAATAAATATCACAACTTAACAACCGTGCTTTTCTTTTTTGGCCGCTCGGCGTAACCATTTGGGCTTACTACAGGGCTTACCATATGAGCTTTACCACTGGGCTTTACCATTATGGATTAATCTCAAGGCATCACCAGTTGGAACTAGGCACTGGGCTTAACCATTTCGGTCTCGACCTCTGGTCTTTACCATTTGAGATTTACCACTCGATTTTTCCATTTGGGATTCGCCGCTGGGATTTCGCGTATGGGATTTACCACTGGGAGTTACCAGCCGGACTTAACCAGTGGACTCAGTAAAATAAAGTTTTAGACAGTGAAGTTAGATTTTCTTGGGTTTACCACTGGGGCTTACCATTTGAGCTTTACCACTGGGCTTTACCATTATGGATTTATCTCATGGCATCACCAGTTGGAACTAGGCGCTGGGCTTAACCATTTCGGTCTCGACCTCTGGGCTTTACCATTTGGGATTTACCACTTGATTTTTCCATTTGGGATTCGCCGCTGGGATTTCGCGTATGGGATTTACCACTGGGAGTTACCAGCCGGACTTAACCACTGGGCTCAGGAAGATAAAGTAGACAGTGAAGTTAGATTTTCTTAAGTTAAATGAATTTAAAATACAGGAAGGATTGCATATATTGCATTTGAGAGCAGGGAAAGCAACAAGTAAAGAGAAAGTTTGAAAGCTAATGCGTTCACGAACACGTGGCTTTTGACAGTAACAGATGACTCGACTGAAATGTGAAATAGTTTGAGAACAAGACCAGAGCGCGATTAATTTAAAACAAAGGATTGTTAATACCTGTTGGATTGATCATTGGCTGGCGTTCGTTTCTCTGCGACGGCTTCGGCGAGTATCCGAACCTTTAAACCAAAATATCACCAGGTATAAAAGACAGCAGCTTCTCAGAAGCAAGAAAAAAACCCTCGAAGAAGCTATGACGACTCAATAGCAATATCTCGTAAGTGACAAACAATGAAGAAATACTCTACTAAGTGAAAATAATATCATAACTTAACCGCCGTGCTTTTCTTTTTTGGCCGCTCGGCGTAACCATTTGGGTTTACCACTGGGGCTTACCATTTGAGCTTTACCACTGGGCTTTACCATTATGGATTTATCTCATGGCATCACCAGTTGGAACTAGGCGCTGGGCTCAACCATTTCGGTCTCGACCTCTGGGCTTTACCATTTGGGATTTACCACTTGATTTTTCCATTTGGGATTCGCCGCTGGGATTTCGCGTATGGGATTTACCACTGGGAGTTACCAGCCGGACTTAACCACTGGGCTCAGGAAGATAAAGTAGACAGTGAAGTTAGATTTTCTTAAGTTAAATGAATTTAAAATACAGGAAGGATTGCATATATTGCATTTGAGAGCAGGGAAAGCAACAAGTAAAGAGAAAGTTTGAAAGCTAATGCGTTCACGAACACGTGGCTTTTGACAGTAACAGATGACTCGACTGAAATGTGAAATATTTTGAGAACAAGATCAGAGCGCAATTAATTTAAAACAAAGGATTGTTAATACCTGTTGGATTGATCGTTGGCTGGCGTTCGTTTCTCTGCGACGGCTTCGGCGAGTATCCGAACCTTTAAACCAAAATATCACCAGGTATAAAAGACAGCACCTTCTCAGAAGCAAGAAAAAAACCCTCGAAGAAGCTATGACGACTCAATAGCAATATCTCGTAAGTGACAAACGATGAAGAAATACTCTACTAAGTGAAAATAATATCATAACTTAACCGCCGTGCTTTTCTTTTTTGGCCGCTCGGCGTAACCATTTGGGTTTACCACTGGGGCTTACCATTTGAGCTTTACCACTGGGCTTTACCATTATGGATTTATCTCATGGCATCCCCAGTTGGAACTAGGCGCTGGGCTTAACCATTTCGGTCTCGACCTCTGGGCTTTACCATTTGGGATTTACCACTTGATTTTTCCATTTGGGATTCGCCGCTGGGATTTCGCGTATGGGATTTACCACTGGGAGTTACCAGCCGGACTTAACCACTGGGCTCAGGAAGATAAAGTTTTAAGCAGTCAAGATAGATTTTATATATAATTATATATATATTATAATTATAATATATGCATGAACACGTGGCTTTTGAAGGTAGCAGAAGACTCGTCTGAAGTGTGAAATAGTTTGAGAAGAAGATCACAATGCAGATAATTTAAAGCAATGGATTTTTAACATCTTTTGGATAGATTTTACGTTAAATGTATTTAAAATACACTAAGAATTGCATATATTGCATTTGAGAGCAGTGAAAGCAACGAGTAAAGAGAAAGTTTGAAACATAATATTTTCACGAGCACGTGGTTTTGGAAAAAGATTGAGAACAAGATCAGAACGCGATTAATTTAAAACAAAGGATTGTTCATACCTGTTTGACTAATCGTTGGCTGACGTTCGTTACCCTGCGACGGCTTCAGCTAGTCCGGACACTAAGCAGCGGGGGTAACACACACTCAACAAATTTACACAAAACTTTAACTTTCACAAAATTCACACTATAAATATAGTCGCACTTCACATAGCACTGGAGAAAGTTTCGAGTCGAATCAACTGTTTACGACAAGTGCTGCTCGGCCGAGATTTAATTAGGGAATGAAATAGAAAGTGAACGAAATGTGTACTTATAGCATTTTGATTTCACCTTACATGTGTTCAGTAAATTAAAATATGATGCCATCTATTATCCATGAAATGAAGCTTTTAACACCTGCCGGACTTTTAGTGTCCAGGACGTATATTTTTTTTCTCTAAATCTACTAAGCCCTGGGTCTTCATATTCTATGTATTCCTTGACTAAGCCTTATTGTTTAAATAAAAATATTTTAGTATAAATCCATTTATCGATTCCCGCAAAAAATCAACTTTTGCAATGAAATCGGGAAGCACCTTGTTATATCAATTAATATAATATTTCATAAAACTTAATCTAAGAATGATTTTTTTTTTGTTTTAGGTGGAATATGCAACACCGGTATTTGCCAAAAATTATCAAGGTGTTTGGAGATACGTTGTCCAAATTCCATATGAAGGCTATTTCACACAAACAATTGAAGTTACAAGGTAAGAAATTTTATATCCATCCATTCATGTGAAATCCATCTGTTATTTTTCATTATGCACTAAAACTTGAAGACTTATTAAATTCTTTGTTTCTGTAAAATTTAAGCAGCAAAAAACAATCAACCTTTCCACGATACTTTTTCCATTAAATTTTGACAGGCAGCAATAATCTGCAACAAATATGTAAATAAAATAACTCGAATAGATTGACAAAAAGAAATAAATACACTCATCTTTACAAAGATTAACAGAGATGACTTTTTACATCATTGTAATATGCAATAATACAATTGCCCACAGACAGATTTTAGCAACGCCCCCTAGATTTTTAAATTACTCACAATTTCTATCTGCTCGTAGCCTTGCTTAGAAATATTTATCTGAAGCATTTCATGATTTTGCTAACAAAAAAATAAAAACAGGTGCATGCAGTCTCGCTGTCACTACTTAGAAGGAGGGTGTCTCTCATCGCCACGATGGGCATCTCTTTTGGTAGCAGAGCTTCACTATCCACGAGCTGTACTTGCTGCCCCAGCTACAGGAGGTTCAAGACCGAGGCCACCTTTATCATCATCAGCTAGTACACCACCCCCAGTGCATGATTTCCAGGTAAAGACTTTTAATAGGAGTTGTAAAACAATACTTACAAAAGCTTCACGAGTATGGTAAATGTCTTTGGTTCTGTAGGCCATAAGCCAATCTCATAGAAATCAATGTAATAAACGTGACTGAGCTTTCATTTTTTTAAGAAAGTTTAATGGTATAATGGACAAGGCATTGATGTTTAAATCCTACATCATCATGTAATTTATTAATTTCATAGTTACACTCCTCATCGATGGAGTCAATTAATTTCAAATATACTTTCACAAAATGGCCACTGAATCTATTACAAATAATATTTAGCCACAAAAAATCTTTCACGATATTGTCATATTACCAAAATTGATTGCAACAGTAAATACTGGCCAATATTTAAGTATTTCATCTCGAATGATAGTGAATATGACACTATGAATTTAAAATATTGTACTATGTACAATGTGGAACTAAGTATAATAAAAAATATCTGTAGTGCATATAATAACTAATCAAATCAAAATGTATCAAATGTATTGAATCTACGCTTACCTTTACCGTTATTTTTGAACTATCATATGCCTTTATTATGTCAATATAATATATTGTATTTACTTATTTAAAATTATATGCGTTTTTTGTAGGCATATCAGCAATATTTACAGAAGAGAGCAGGACTCCAAGCATCTCCTGATGATACTGTGATTACTACCGATAAACCACCACACTGTGACGGACATGATGAGTTGGGATGTTTCCAGGTTGGCCTTTAATGACAAAACATAAGTAGTATTTGCAAAGAATATTTAAAGATTTGAATCCAGTGATTGAAAAACTTTGAATGTGATTTTTTTGAATAGTTTTCCAATACTTTATTTATTATATAATAAAAAGTTTTACACATCTAGATAATGTTGAAAAAGTATAATTCTATAAAGAAACTACACTTAACAAACAGTTGGTTATCAATTTTTTGAAATTTATTTATTTATTTTTTATATAATTTTCAGGTTCGACTTTATTACGATTGGTTCTTAGTTCCTGGATCCTGTAAGTGTTGGAGACCAGACTATTTTGCTAGATACGTTCGCAGGAAGTCTACTAGCCCAGACCTTTGAAGAGAAAAAATTACAACATATGACTGATTTCCTAATAGATTCTTTAATATAAAACGATAAAGAATTAGCTTTATGATAGAATTAAGAATTGTAATGTAAAATAGATTATTTACATTTAAATTTAGTGAAATTATCTCAACTTACATTAAGATATTATTTAATTTGTCAATTTGAAATAATATCTCTTTTAAGAACTTATAAGCATTTCTAAATTATTCTTCAAATGAGGATTGAAAGTTTCACAGTAATAATTTGTTATTCTTGTTAGTTAAGTCACATATAAATGAATTTTAAATTATAACAACATTAAGGATTTTAAAATCATGTATGATGAAAAGATACTTATTTATTTATAGACAATGTATCTCATAATAAAAATAAAACTAGAGTATGTAGTGTGGCAATCTATTTATGTTATTATTTTTAATTGTAAATAAATATTTAAAAAAAAATAATAATTTTATTGTTTAGAACTTTATTACAATGTATTGTAACTTTGGGTAAAATAACATTACTATGGTTTGGTTGGATAAGGCTGGGAAAGCTGACATTTAAGTCTTTTACTAACATTAATTTATTTAATTTATAAATTCTGAACAATCGTGAATTGTATACATAAAATATATATGCAAATAAAATATCTAAGTGCTTAAAATAATAAATTGTTTTACTTTACCATTATGTTCTATTGATTGCTTTTTGTCTCAGATTGATTTAAAAAATTACATCAAGAGAATATTTTAAGTGAAACATTATTAACCCGCTGACTGATCATGATTGAACTGTGGAGATTGCTGATAGCGGTTTGTTGATAGTTGATATTAAAAATTATAAAAGTATTAAAATTATATATATACTTGCTTTTGAGGTGATTGTTGTAAGTATTACAATATAATCTGATTTAAATGATAATCTAAATTAAGTGAGAGATCTAAGTCCACTCATTACTTTACTTTGCATGATTTTACTGCTTAACAGGAAAAACACCTAATGCAAATTTCTATTTCCCCTGAGCCATAATAGTTCCCATTAGAATTTATTTACAGATCATTACAGAATTTAAAAAAAATATTTCACTGACTTGATAATAGCTTTATTGGCTTCAGCCCAAATCATATGAATCAGATGGTCCTATTTTAACAAAAAAGATTATGCTTAAAATAAAAATTGATTTGGTAACTTAATCTGAACAGTAAAAAAATATATTATGTATTCATATAGACATCTAGGAGTGAAACTAAAAGCTCAGAATCTTTATACAAACTTCGGCTTTCTAAAATCTACTATACCGACAATTTCATAATATCTTGGTTCAAAACCTCACTCGCAAAAAATGCAAACGGATTTTTTCATGTGGTAAGAATGTATAATATTTGACAGTTGCATTATCAGCTGCGTGTTTTCATAGTGGATGTCTCATGTAAACAATTTTGTCGTGATTTTGAAATCTTTGAATATATATATTCAAGATGTAATAAGTGTTAATGTTTATGAAGTTTCATTTTACTTTCGCTTATTGTACGCAGCTTTTTCCAGCAACGGAGGCAACTGTCTGAAGTGATGTCATCCTTTGTGTTTGTTTTTAGTTTAGGATGAGCTTTACGTGCAATAATAGTTAGCGAATATGGAAGAAGTGAGACAGTTGGTTCAGGAAGAAGGTCGTGAAGCTAGAAATATCGTCGCTTTTCACGTGTCCGTTGACCCTCCAGGTAAAAATGATGTTCACCTAACAAATATTGCATGAGCTCATTGTCGTGTTTTTCTTTTAAAAAAAGAAGGTATGTCTAACCTGTCAAAATATTACTCGTTTTAATATGACAAACCTTCACTTGTTTTATGTTGTGTTTCGTTTTTACCGTCGTCTGAATACAATGTGATATTGTGTTCACCAAGTTTCGAATATTTTTGATCATATAATTGGTTTTTCAATGAAGTTTTTTTACATTTATAATAGAAACGTAAATATAAAATACGAAGATTTATAGATATTTTTTGTGTGATGTCTGAGCACTCAATGCCATATTACAATGTTTTTCATTACCAATACTGCGATGAATGGCTCAAATATGATCAAAATTGAACACTATTTTTATTAATATATTTATTTTTCTATTTCATGTATAAAAAAAAAAACACATCAACCCTCTTGCATGTTCTGCCATGCCGAGTGTCTGGGCATCTACTATATGCTTGATTTTGTTTATGCATCAAAGAATTGTTCATCGTTGTATGTATCATCTGATGTGTGAAACTTTCTTTACAATGATTAATATTTTTGTTAAAATGCTCCATCAGAAAGATACTCTACAGATAACCTTATCCATACATCTTGTGTGTACATTCATAACTAAAATTTATCCCTAGAAACAGAATATCCAAAATACATTTGTGTTTTACAATAGTATTTTTACTAAAATGGACAAACGCCGTAGGTATTTCTGGTTTCGGATCGTTATTTTCTTTACATTTGGTATGAGTGTGTAGTTGCAGCAGAGTTGAAACAGTCCTTGAAGGATTTTAAATTAAAAAGGGTGGAACTAAAAACATATATTCCATAATATGTTTTATATATTTTCCTTTTTTAAAATTGTTTATATATTATTGATTTGGATAACCCCTATAGTAGTTGAATAGAAAAACGTTAGGTGGATGACCTCTGACTTTCTGAAGGCTCAAGTATGACTGTGATAGAAATTTAATTGTCATTTCATTGTTATAAGTCATTTACAAAATCGGTTCATACTTAGTTTATTATTACTAATTGGTCATATTTGAAATCAGCGTTATCATGTCATTAACAAATAAATATGACTTTCCGATGTATAAATGATCCTCACCCTTACTTTTTAGTATAACTTTGCAATTTGGGGCTCTTTTCTTCCAAATAGATAGATTTGAAAATCAATCTTCATTAGTTAAAAAAAAAATTAGAACCGAAAAAAGTCTGTCTGAAATATTTTAATGAAAACACACTGAAAAACAATTGTTGTATCACTAGCCATTTTTTATTAAATTGGACTTTTTGATACACGAAATAGTTAGAAGAGACATTTTTCAATACCTTTAATTTAGATGCCTTCATTTTGTGTATCAAGTATCAACTTGTTATTTAATTTGTGTCCAATTTCTAACTAAAAATGTGAAAAAAAAATTGTCTATGATATAATTAGATTGAGCTGCTGCAAGGGAAAAAAATGCAGCCAACATAACACTTGAAATTAAACATGCTGTATTATTGAATTATCTTTTTTATATTATAAATAAATTTTATTTTGAAAAGATTTTTAAATCTTCCTAATCTGATTCACATTAATGTTAGATAATATTTAGGGTGGGATCAATCCACGGGATATTATTTATTCAATTCATTTTAGCCACCACTTATATTTGTATCAAATTGAGGCATCAACAGAGCAAGCTGAAGCCGAGTGTGGGAGTTACTTGTTACTGACATTGAGTTGTCTGCAATAAAAAATGGCATCAGTAGTTGATGAATACAAGTAAACATTATATACAGCGATAGATACAAGAAGTAATTAATGCTTTTATTTTATTATCATTAGTGTCGTGGATACTTGAGTATTTGATAAATGAAAAATAATTATTCAACACATTTTTGGCGAGACATTAAACATAATGTTTCTTTATAATACAAAGTAAAGGCTTGCTAGACTGACTAGATATAGACGCTAATACATTTAATAATACATTTTGATGAAATGTTTCATTTAAAACCTTTTTACAAGAAAATATTCTTGCAGAATATCCTGTTTTTTTGGATTGTATGGGTCAAGTTAATCCATTGATTGTCCATTCGGGGTTTTGAATCCAGAGACACTGCCTTTTTTGTGTATTATTGTTATCTATTATACATTCAAATTTTTCATTATATCTATTATCATTATCCTAAACAATACAGATTGGCTGTGATTTTTACTGTGCAATTTCATTTTAACGTTGCTCATACTTTAGCTTAATAAATATTTTTTTTAATTTTACATTTCGTTACCTTACTTTTAAAATATTCAAATTGCACTTGGCCATATTTCCATATTTTGAGATATAATGTTTGGATTAGTCATTATTTGTAAGGGAAATTAAAAAATATAAAATGAAATATAAGTTGGTTGTTACAAAATTTTCAAATAAACTGTCTCAAGTATATTATAATTGAGACAGTTATTAAGAATTGTATCGTTTTTATTTTAGAATCTTTAAAATAAATCAATGAAACAAGGTGTGTTGTTGGAACTCTGGAATTCTGTTAATTCCTTGATTCAACAATACATAAATCTGTCATTAGCATGTATGGTAAAATGTGGCTAATGCGACCTTTACATACCAAAAGGTTATTTTAGGTCAAAATGTCAGTTAGAATCTTTTCAAAGTGAGGTAGTGATATGTTTATATAATTATTTATTCTTCAAAATAAAACTTTAAGTAAATTGTTGTGTATTTTCTGATTCATGAGTTACATTGTCTGTAGAGACATATTACTCTGCAACCCTAACAAAGACTGACACACAATGTGTTAATGTTAGAAGACTGTTAAAAACTATTTTTTTTTTTGCTAAATATTTTTTCATACAAATGATTGTAGATGCCCATACATAGACAAGTATACAATACACCAATTTTGCTGCTGTCCATTTGACTATAATGAGACAATTATTCTGTTTAATGTTTTTATTCTCAAATGATACTTCTGCAATAGTTAGTCATTTGGTATTCTTCTATTTATATTTTATCGTAAAAAGTGTTATTTAATCAAGAATTGTTTCTTAATTCTCTGACTACTAATGTTTCTACTGAGACAGTTGATTGCAGCGTGATGATAGTTGACACTTCAAATATATAAGAGTTATTTTTTAAATAATAAAAACACATTTTTTCTTTTTTTTTTAGTACTTATTTCCACAATATATTTTTTGATCAGGACCGGTTTCGCTCATCGCGAGCATTATCAACTGATAGAATACAATTTACAAACAAGTCTATTTATACAAAACAAAAAATAATTTGAGTTAATGGTAGCAGGTGTACAAAACCATGGGTACAAGAACTAGGAAACGATTTACATAAAATCATACAATATTGATACAAATAAAGTAAATTAGTATAAAATTAAATGTTCACAATCACTTATTAAGAATTACAATTACAATTATGGTAAATCAATAATCCATTAGGAGCTCTGAACAATCAATAAGGAAGTAAGGAGTGGGAAATTTTAATGACGAAAATAACCCACACTCACTACTTAATGGAACAAAATAAATTAATACATGAGAAGTCGATTAAAGATGAATCGATGAGATGGGAAGATATGGTCAGTCAGGGGCGTTCCAATATTTTCTGTAAAAAAATTAAAAAAGTAAAGGAGGCAATATCATTTTTCAAAAAAAAAAAAAATATTTATTTGAAATATATATTTATTAATCTAATTTAATGAGTATAACAATGGTGACGACGCAAAAATAGTTTGTTCATTTATAGGATTAGAATTAGGCAAAAATTTATATCGATTAATTTCAAGGATCGAATGCGATATAAATTTTTGCCTAATTCTAACCTTATAAATGAACAAACTACTTTTGCGTCGTCACCATTGTTATACTCATTAAATTAGATTAATAAATATATATTTCAAATAAATATTATTTTTTTTGAAAAATGATATTGCCTCCCTTTACTTAATTTTTTACAGAAAATATTGGAACGCCCCTGACTGACCATATCTTCCCATCTCATCGATTCATCTTTAATCGACTGCTCATGTATTAATTTATTTTGTTCCATTAAGTAGTGATTGTGGGTTATTTTCGTCATTAAAAATTTCCCACTCCTTACTTCCTTATTGATTGTTTAGAGCTCCTAATGAATTATTGATTTACCATAATTGTAATTTTAATTCTTAATAAGTGATTGTGAACATTTAATTTTTATACTAATTTTCTTTATTTGTGTCAATATTGTATGATTAAATAGTTTGCAGACTATTTAACATGGTTTTCTGCACTACTTACCATTTTCAATAAACTAGACTTTTGTTTGTAAATTGTATTCTATCAGTTGATAATGCTCGCGATGAGCGAAACCGGTCCTGATCAAAAAATATATTGTGGAAATAAGTACTAAAAAAAAAAAGAAAAAATGTGTTTTTATTATTTAAAATATAATGCCTTTCCATCAAGAAGTGACAGTTAACACCTTAAAAGTGATTATATAAGAGTTAATTTTTGCATTGAACTATAACTCAATTTGTTTTGAAATTTAACACTACTGAAGTAACTTTTGAAATATTTGGTGTATCTATGGCTCAGCAGAGAGAATTGGTCCATGGATTCATTATTCACCATTAAATTATTGAAAATTTCTTAATAGCACATCAAATCTGTGTGAAGTGTACAGCATGTAGTTTGAAACTGTTCAGCATGCGTGAAAAATGCTCTGAAATTTTGTTGATTTATAATTGCGAAAATTCACTATAAATATTACATTGATGTTTAAGTAATTATGAAAATCTATTCGAAATATATTTACTTGAAGGATTGTACTTGTATTTAATTTTGATTGTAATATTATTTATTGTCCATGTGTTCATTATTTTTAACCCAAAATTTGTCAGCAGTATCATCAAATAAGTAATAGGCCACTAATAAAAAGAAGTATGTTTTGAATATTTGATCACACGGTGAGTCTGACTCGTGCGGTAATTTCCCCAGTTTTTGAAGAACATTATTTCGTATGCTTGTAAACAATGTCATTCATTAAAAAAATTTACAGTATTTGAATATTGTGTTTGAGCATACATGCGAAAATAGTAAAATCACCATAATGAGAAAATGATAAAAACTATTGGAGGACTGCACATTGTTTATTTGTATATTTTTTTATCAACGCTGTTTATAAAATTAATGGCTACATTTACATGACAATTGGTTGGCCAAGCTATTTTATAATTATGCATCAGATGTGTAATATACCGATGATGAGATAATATAGTTAAAATGATGATGCAATATGTGTTTTATATTCTTACATGACTATATTTGAATATTTGAAAACATTCTTTAATAGTAAATACTAATTTCCGTATGATACATATTGTTATTTTAGACGTTTCCAAAAATACACCTTCCTTGACTTACTTGCTCATTGGTTAAATAAGGGACAGTCGTATATTGGGGTCAGTTAACTTGCAGCATTAACATGATTCCTGCCACATATTTCATCATTGCATGAAATGTAAATAGTCCTAAGATTATTTTATATATCATTTTATGTTTAATGTGTTACTGGTGTGACAGACAATATATCACAGAAGAATGTTTTTTCAATTTTGACAGTTTAATAACAAGACATTGGACAATAATATTGACATTATAACACACCTACTCATTGAGTAATGAAGTGAAGAAATCAAATATTCTTTAAATGTTAATGAAAAATATGTTTTTATTTGCTTATTATCATATCGCTGTTTCTTGTTTACCTGGTGGCATTCGTTTGTGGATATTTGTTCCTTTTTTTCGTTGTATGAATACTAAACATAATAAGATTTTTATTCTACCAAAAACACTTCTCTGTGAGAAATAAAAAAAAAGCATATTAATATGAAGCTTATTACGGTGAGACAAATAAATACAATGCAAAACATTCATAGGCATTAACGCGCATCATGCACGTATAGCAACATTAGGGATACAACATTTGCATCATTTATGATTTAAATTCTACATTTTTCTCAGATTTATATCATTTAACACACAAATAGATATTGAAAACTGTCATAAAATTACCTTAAGTAATAATTTTAAATTGAAATGGAGTGTTTTCATGTGTATTTCATTTTATACAGCAAATTAGACAATTTAGCATATTAAAATTAGCTACCTAGTTCATATTGTACTAAACATATCAAATGTTTTAAGATCTTCCTCGCATTAGGCTTTAACGTTTGCGGATTCTGGTTATATTTCCGCAGATTTTTTTTTAGGATACCCTGTAAATTGTTGCCACAAAAGAAATGATCGATGACTTTTCAATGTTAAATAGTTTTAGTATAGCTTACATGTAGTTTGAGCTTTTAAATTTTACTTTAGGATTCATTATTATTCTTAACGCCACTGTCTTTGAAAGTGAAACACAATTTCTTTATATTGAAAACTCACTGCGCAATGATAAAAAAATGTGTTTTCTTAAACTGGTTGGTTGCAACTTTTTCAGATAACCCACTCGGTTATTAAATGAATAGATTTATATTGTTCCAATTGTCAGCTTAGCCTTAACTGCATCAAATTGATGGGTCTATGAAATGCAGGGTCATTATTGAAAATCCCCCTTTTTCTTTTATTATAATATATCTATCGAGCGCTTGGATATCCGCTCTAAGGATTCCTAAAGTTCTTAAATTTATTGAATGATAGCTATCGTTATTATAAGACGAATTAGACTGTAACAAAAATCACAATTAATAGATCATGAATGGGTTAAGAGTTTTCTCTTAGATCTGTCTTTATCGAAGAGTCAAGAATTAGAGATATATTACTAAGAATTATTATTATTAAGAATACAGGGATATTATTACTGTATAAGTAATTTTTTATAATACACCAATTGAGTCTATGCATCGTTTTATGCCTATTTTTACTTATGTAAATAACATTATAATTGTCATTCTCAAACTAGATTGCATCCATTATGAATTCATTTATTTTTCTATTGTTTTTAACGAAATCAGATCAATAATTACACTGTTGAACTAAATTTGAAATAGTTTGGTAATCAAGTAAATCATCAATAAATGTAGGGTCATCAAAAATGAAAAAAAATCATTGTTTTGTGTTTCAATCATTGGTCAGTGGTCAACACTGCTGTGCTATTGTCATATTCCATTATTTATACAAAGGATCAAATTTGCTAATGAAAGCATTACTTTTTTGATTTTACGATTGGTTTATAGCTTTGCAAACAAAGCAATTTCATTTTCATTTCTCCACTCTCAATACGTATTGAAAGGAGACATGCAGAGTTATTAGCTAACTAATTTGAATTGTTACAATTTTGTACGATTCCACATGTTTTGTCACTAACGACCCGAGTTTCGCCTTTTGGCATCTTCAGGCATTCTGTCACATGGATGCAACAGAACTGACGTAAAATTAACAGTTGGCATCATATATATATTAGGTTATTAATTACAGGAAAACACTTACCCCTAGGCAAGCAGTAAATTACAGCTAAAACAAATTTAACAATACCAATCTAACAATCATTAACTCAATTACCTGTGACAATTTTCATTAACAATCTTGCCAATGAGTCATTCTTGAAAGGGGTTTTTCAATAAATATCAATCAAGTAACATTAAAATAAAATGGGATGCGATAGAATGTAACAATTAAAATTTGATATTGAAATTCCATCAAGCACCTTCAGTCGATATCATAAATTATTAACTAACTGCTTGTCATTTAGTAACCCCGTCTATGACAGTACAGTGTATTATGCAAATTAATTTAAAAAAAGTATTATTTTTGTATTACTTTTTCTCGTTGAACCCTTATGTTAAGAGTTCTCTTGTCTAACTAAGTGCTAAATGATATTTTACTATACATGAAATATTCAGCCAGTGCTTTTTATAAATCCATATTTGCTCCTAATGTGGAGTATTTGTATCATGTTTTTTTTTTTTTTGAGAAAACTATTTGTTACTCAGTTGCTAATTTCTTTTGCAAAGAGATTGTTAGGCATGAATAATTGCTAATTTATCTTTTATTGCTGTGCCCTATATTTGGGGTGTAAAAATAGGCAGGCAAGGAATTTTATTTTGGACAATATTAACACCTTTGCCTTTAAATGGAATCAATAAGTTGATTGAAAAAAACGCTATTCGTACTGGGACTCGAACCCGTGAGATTGAACACAGAAGCCAACAGCATTGACCACTGCACTACTCACTTTTAACTAGTCCAAATATTTTTTCAGCATTAGAAGTGATTTTTTAACATTTTTAATGTTTCATATTTATGAATTATATTCATTGATGTGACACCCCTACAAACAGTTTGAATAGGTTGGGCAGTTGAGAAATGTTAAAATATGGTCATAGTAGGTACACAAATACATTCTTAGATATTTTTTACACTGATAGAGAACTATTCATCCAGTGTGCGTGGGTGTAGTCTAATAGTTTGAGTGTGTCAGTGTGCACTGATGTGGACACTTAGGTGTGGGTGGCATCCTATTATGTGTGTATTTTTATTTTGTGCCATTATTCCGAGGCAGCATGTCTCATAGATTAGTTTGCTTGTTTGAAGACTATAATCCAATATATTTCGGTGAGAATTCGTCATTGTGGTAACCCTGCCGTATTCCAGATTATATTATTGCTTTGTTTACTTAACTAATGCACATATTCACTTCATATGTATAATTTTTCAAACACAATGATAGTGCTTAAATGTTTGTTTATGGATTTCTCTACACATATATCAAACATTTACGTTTTGTTATTTGTTCGTGTCTGGAAGGGATTTTTATTAATTCAATTTCAATTTATTAATTTCTAACACTATTAAGAAATTCTAAATTATTTTGCTGGGTTTGTGGTCGGGTGGTTAATGTCATTGGCTTCATCTCCGGTTGGGCAGATTATTTTAAATTTATCAACATCTGGATTCCTATTCTGAAGCACAATTGTCTGTGATATTGAAAACTTCACCCCACCGAATCGGGGCTTAGTAAAAGTGATAGATTAACCACTAGTAGTGTCCTAGTCTATCCTACCCTTACTTTTTTTATGAAGAGAGCCTATCAAGCAGTTCTATTAGAGAAACATTTGTTTAGATATGGTCCATTTTGAGCCCTCATGCTCTCCGTTGTGATTGAACTTAAAAGTTAGTTAGTAAGGCTAGTTAAAATAATAAAAATATTATCAACTTTTCTTTCCTTTTTTGCATTTTTAATTTTTAACCTATTCCCTGCTGAGTCACATAAAATATTTCAGGAATTAACACAGTAGTGTTGGCATTGACTAAATCTATCAAGATTATCAGAATAAATCAGGGTATATTTCAATACATACATAAGCTTTCACACAAAAGATTTAACACTGTCAACTTTGTTATATTTAAGTGTCAATTATCATCACAATGCAATCGGCTGTCTCATCGATTGATTTGTTAGCATTCGAAGGGTTAAACTCAATAAAAAATTATAACAAACATGTCACCCCATTTCTACAGCTGAAATGAGCTTGTTCAAACTATTATCACTTTTATTTTTTCGAGTAATATTAAAAAAAATATTACTACGATTTCTGATTATTAATGTATCATTGATTTATGTTATACTGCCCCAAGCATTCCGAATTCCTTATTTTAAAAGATAATTTTTTAAGTAAACTAATTATGTAAATACATTTGACTGCATACACCCAAAATGTATCTTCATTTCACCTTTCCATAACTTATAAAGTAGGTAATGTATACTAGCCTGAGGGTGGCTTCAATATTTTTCTGGACAGGAGAGTGGTTTCTGATGCACTCTCGCTATGTCCTGCCTTTATGATGGGGTGGATTTGAGTGAATTTTCTTCAAGAGGCAGAGGTATGCCTTCAAATGAAAATTCATATATGAATCAAAATATCAAATTAGCGACATCTTCATTATAAGATTCGGATCAGACCATTTGAAATTTGTAATAAATAAACAAATTTTATTGATATAATTAACGAAATATAAGTAATGGAAACTGTGTACTGATTGTCAGTTCTATTGTATTAGTGTCATAGAATACCTGAAAATGTTGAAAGGTGAGACCTGTGTCGTGATTGAATAAATTTGTAGAAGTGCACATAGCTTGAATGATTCAAATTTAAATTTTGTTGAATTAACAATCAAAACTGTATGAGAGAACTTTATTTCGTGCAAAGCATCAACATAAGACCGGAATAATAAATTAATCATGTAAATTAAATTTTCACTGAACCTAATACATTTTTACCTCTATGATATTTTGCTAGACCATCCTCCCTATAATTAAAAATTACTTTTTTCCACAGGAGTGAAAGCTTCCAGTCGCAAAGCAGTCCGCGGCACGTGTCCAGTCGAGCCTCAAAATGGAAAGCAGACTTCTGGCGCCCGCGTTCGCTCTGCATCCACCGGCCGCGACAAGCGTTCGGAGTTGCAGGCGAGGTACTGGGGACTTCTCTTTGGAAATCTGCAGAGAGCTGTAAGGATCTTAAATTTATCAGATCTGTTATTTTGTCAACTGTTCTCATTTGTCTATAAGCAAGTCTCTCTATTGCAACCTTCTCTTAAATGGCTGTGACTTCAAACAAATTTGCTTTAAACAACTTGTATTTACAGATATACAGTGAAACCTCGATTTTACTTTTCAAGGGACCCTGAAAAAAAACGGTAATTGCCGGAAACGGTGAATGCGGGAAAGCTTCAAATAATAATAAACAAGTAAAATCGTAAAAAACATTTATTTATTAGTTACTTGTACATAATGTTATATGTATATTATGTTGTATGAACAGGAATCATTATTACCATGAATTTTAAACAACTCTACATTTGCATCATAAACAATAATACGTGTGTGGTGGATTTCAACCCAAAAAATAGCACATGCGTCCAATGCATTACGTCTAACATGTACAGCGGATTCCAATGTGTCTAGACATAACACCTGCACTCGGCAATATGCAATAAAAACGGTCAATCGGGATAATATTTGTGACGGGACCAAAATATTTAGACGGTTTATCGAGGAAATCGGGGAATCGGGAAACGGTCAATGCGGGATTATTTAACATTGTTCTTATGGGAGTTTGACGGGACTATAAAAAATAAGCGTTCCAGCCGGTAAAACGTATTATGCGAGAATGGTTGATCGAGGTTCCACTGTATAGTTGATATTTATTATACATGATATATAGTTGTCTCAGTTTGTAATGTATCTATGAGTTTAAAAGAAATTTCTATAATGAAAGAAATAGTACACATTAGTAAAGACTAGTGAATTGCTAATCATTTCATAGCGATTTGTTCATTCGAATCATCTATGTTTTATTTGTAATGCTTTACCCATGAAGCAGTTATTGAATATGATGATATCTGTTGTTTATCAAAAGCACTAATGATACTTTAAAACTTGATAAAAATTAATTGTTTACTGCAAAAAGTTTATGCAAGTCAACAAAATGGATTACACCACAATGATTCCTGGAATCCTAAGAGAAAATACAAATATAGACTCTGTTGCTTAATCTGAGTGATATAATTTAGTTCTGTTCCTTTGTGAATCATGTCTAAAACACATTACATTCATTTGAGTAGTTTTTTCCAATTTGTGATTCATTCACTCGAAAGATTATGTTGTTTGAAAAATATTCCTTCTCTCGCAACGCAGGTCTACTCAATCATGTGTATTGCATGCTATAATATGAACTTTTTCAGCTCAATGCCATATAAAAAAAAAAACCATTGGCATCTTTGTGATTACACAAGTATTTTGGATAAAAACGGATATCACAAATCTCGCAAAAAAATCGTAGTGTAAGAATTTTTGTCTTTGAATAAATACTTATAACATAAAATCTACTGTACTTGGATTGTATTACAATGAAGATAATCAATTCATTTTGAATCGTTATAACTTTTTTGTCCCTCCCAATCCAGGTTTCACCTTTTGGCATATTAAACTTTAACAAATAAACAGGACACAACTTTGATCTTAGTCATTTATTAATGAACCATTAAATCAGCTATTATTGTACATGGACGTATTCAAACTGAAATTGAGTTAACAGTTTGCATCACTTGTATATGAGAGGATTTCATATATAATTATATTATTGAAATATCAATTTCGATAATATTTAAACCTGATGTTCAATCCACCTTAAACTGTTGACTGTTAATCAAAGTTTTTACTGCTCAACAATAATGTCTATTTAATCTCTATTTTGCTATTGAGTACACAAATTAGACACAATATAATTTTAATTGTGTTGAACTTGAAGGATGTTGTTTTATTTTATTAATTGTTGAGTTATTCTTGAAGATTTTCATTGAATTTAATTTCGTCAAAAAATTTCAGGTTGGTGAAATATATAGCACGGTAGAAGCTCACGAAAATCTTTCTGAATGCCAAGAAGTGATTCTAGTCTTGGAGAACTACACCAGGGACTTCAAATCGCTCTGTGAGTGGTTTAGGTTAAAGTGGGAGTATGACAATACTCCTCCTCCGCAAAGACCGCTAAGTTTGGCTTGGGAAGTCCGGAAAACTAGTCCTGCTAAACCTGAACTTAGAAAGACCCAATCTAGCAAAAGTTCTCCATCGATATCTGGAAAAAGCAGCCCGTGCATGTCGGGGAAGAACAGCCCGTGTCCTGGTAAAATTAGTCCTAGTGTTTCTTGTCATAAAATCAGTCCGGGCTCCAGCAGCGGCAAAACCAGTCCTAGAATTCCTTCAGCTTGCTTAAGTCCGAAACAAAAAGGAGACACGAATGCTTTTTTTAATACGAGAGTGGAAAAAATTGATGAAGGAATTATTTTGAGTAATGTTTGTGAAGACTCGAACAAGAGATCCGAGATTAAGATAAAAAAAGAGAAAGAGGCTACTGGCAATGAAAAAAATAGTGTTGAATGTGCGGATGTGGCTTCCAGTTCAGCAAGAAACGTTTCTGGAGACTGTAAGGTCAGAGAAGTTTTCACCATTATGGCAGCAAAAGGACAAGATAGCTTAGAAATAGTGGAAAAACTACCCAAAGTTGAAATAGGCACAGCTACTGAATTTCCTTCACTGCCGACACCGCGCAAAGCAATTGTTATGAGAAAAAACTCCAATAAAAATATTGTGCAAAGTGATGACGGTTCCGGAAAAATTAGCGATAAGTCTAATCCTGTGATAAAGCGAAGTGCAGATGTTAAGAGGAAAGTTTTACCGGTACACGTCAAACACACCACTGATATTTTAGACGCTTTAGAGAATGAGCATTTGAAAGCTATGAACGAAAAAAGGAATAGTGATATAACGAAGCCCATTGTTGTTTCAAACGATAATTCGGTGATTGAGAACGTTCAGAAGATCATAGCGAAGAATTTGGATTTGAGTAACGTCAATACGACCGATATGATTACAGTGGAGGATATTGAAAAGAGTATAATAGATGCTAACAAAAATTCTAATTTAAATGATACTGAACCCACAAGTGCCCATATACACGTGATTAATAAACATAAGACTGATGTTGCCAGCACTGATATCAAAACGGATGCGGAACGGACTGACAAATGTGATCCAGACAAGAATGCCAATTTAACAAAGCCGGCCTACTCACAGGCCGCATCGAAGCCTAAAAGTACCACATCCACTTCTATTCAAACCAAAGTGTCTCCTGGTGATTCTAAATCGGTCGGTGTAAGAAATTCTGCTTCTGCTAGCAGTGTTCCCGCTAAAGTTACACCGTTACAAAGTAATAGACTTTTATCTAAAAGCGGCAACATTGATGTATTGCTGACGAGAAGTAAAACTATTGCAGATATTAAACAGGGTCCGTGTAGGAAAGCGGAACTGAAAAATTCTACCCGTAATAGTGTGAAACAGAACACCAACCGAAATGCCGGCAGCTATCCTTTTAATTTGACCGTCGGAAGAGGAAAAATATTCGACGGTAACCCTGGGTCAAGAACCGTCAACTCTATCAGTAGACCTGACCAATTGAAACCAAAATTACTGTCCTCCATTAATAACCATAGACCCAATACGCTTATTCTAAAAAAAGATGTGTCAAATTCCAAGTCGGTCGTTGCTACAGACCAGAGTGATAAAAAAATTGATCCTAATACGACAGTTCGCGATTTTGTACCGTCTACGCGTCTGTTGCAACCTTCAGGTTTTCAGAGCTTGGATTCCATGTACAGTTCTTCTGAAACAATCGTGAATTCGAAAGTAGAATTGTCACATGTTGAATCAAATGAAAGTATCAGAACACTCTGCCCTGAAAATGAGTTGAATATCTACAATGCTTCTTTTGCAGGTTCTGTTGAAGTTCTTAATATTATTGATGATAGTGGAGGTGTCGACAGTGGCGGTAATGACGGTTGGCTGACAGTAAAGAGCAGACGGCTCGCTAAAAACGGTCAATCGAAGAAATCGAGCTCTCACTGGTCGAACAGGTATAATCAACCGTCCGCCACAGCCAGTTTGCCTACTTTGAATATGATCGAATCTCCTAAGGAAGGAACTTCAAAGTTGAGCGATTTTGTGAAGCACGATATTGCAGTCGAGAGTAAAACCCAGCTGAAAGTGGCAGATAAAAAGAAACCAGAACAGAAGCAAAAGAAAGAGAAGAAATTCGAGGGAAAGAAAAATGTCCACAACAAACCGAATTTGGATATGATTAGACAAAAGTCTGATGTCACAGGATTAAAAACAAAAAATGTCAAAGACAGATATAAACAGACAAGTTTAGATGTTAAAAAATCGTTTCAAAATTTTAAATTAGATTTCATTGATAATAAGTATTTAGAGTACGCCAAAAAACAGGGTCAGGATACGTCTGATTATGAATCCAAATCGAAAAAATTTAAAAACAAGTTCACAAAAATGCATTTCTCTTCTGAAGATCTCAGCGATTGTAAAGCTACCCACGATTGTGAAAGCATTAGTGATGTAAAATCTAAAACTTTTCCGCCGTCTAAGAATTTCGATAATTCTAATATTAATGAAAAATCCAAAGTCACTTTACATCTATCTTTAGAGAGTTTGAACAGTGACAGTTACACGTCAAATTCTTTAGAACATATCATGTCGGCTAATGAAAAACTGACGGCCAGTGAAATATCAATCGACAGAGATTCTTTGAAGCAAAATCCTTTGCACAAAAGTTCTGATGTTTACGATGGTGACAACGACGAGGAAACCAAAGACAGTTCAGTCGATAATTTGGACACGGAAGCGAATGAAATCGAAATGATGACTAACCAGATTGAGGAGAATGAAAGGAAAATGGACCTCGCTCTGGATTGGCAGTCCGAAGAAGATCAGAGGAAACTGTCGGAAGAAGAAGAGTTACTCAATCAACAGATACAAGAATTGCAGCAGGGCTCCGATTTGGATATCGACACAGAAACTGATGATACTGAAGTAAGGATCTTTCTCATTGATTACCTCCTCTCTTTACTAATATCCTGAAAAATATTTTAGCATTTTTGTAATAGAACATGTTTAAAAAGATTTAGAAAATTAAATCTATTATATTTTCAGACCGATGGTGAAATCCTTTGTGAGGAAGACGAAGACACTACTGAGGAGACATCTATTGATTTTCAAAAAGAAACTCTCCGTGGCAAACAATCTCGGTATCCTTCAATTGAAGGTAACACTGGCGATATCAACAGTGATCAAAATCAGAATGGTATTAAAACTTTCACCGTTGATGATGAGATGTCCCTAGAAGACAGATATGAACCTATTTTATCCAGCATGAGCTGGGGGGAAAGGATGGATGTTTTGGCTACACTGGAATCGTTGGTTTCAAGACATCCAGGTGTGTATAAATGAATTGTATAACAGAGATAAGTTTACGATCTCAGGTAAACTGATAAATACTAACACGGTGAAAAAAATAGCAATGTATTTTAGTTCTACAAAATTATTTTTTAAAATATAGTTCATAGTTACTTCGGCTCACGCCATCGTCAGGATCATTTGCTTATCTATATATCCATATATAGCTGTGTAGAAAAGGTACCCTATACATCTTCTCTACTGTTTTAACGACCTAGCTTGTTTCCTATTCGCAATAAAACTAACAATTGTAAATGAAACTAAAAAGGCGGCTGTATCAATAAGTTTACATATGGTATGGAAATGGTCCATTACAGAAACAAAGAGACACCAGTCAGAGGATTCAATAATGGTGACCGACATATATTAGTTTGTTCGTTAAGAATCCTTTGTGATAGTTTGATAAATACTATTTATTATAGAGCATACAAAAATTTATATTTTTACCATACTACTGCCGAACTAAGCCATGAGACCATAACCAATGCATATATTTTCATGTTTTGATTATTTTTTATTTTGCAGACTTTTAATATCATATGTGCTCAATATGTAAAACGGACCGAGCTTAGTTGTATAGCAAAACATATGATACATTTAGCCATTTAAATGTCAGCAGCAAACTCCTAAATGTTAAAAACACAAGAACTTCTCCACTCCAGAGTTAACCCTTTTACGCCTAGCCTTTTTTTTTTGGGACTTGCTAAAAGCACTAAGGAGTTTTTGAAGTTTTTTGTGTTTAAAAAAAAATTTGTAAATAACTAGTTTTTAACGATTTATTTCTGTTTTTTCTTATTTTGCATTTGATATATTATAGTTTAGATAAAAAAATAAGAAACATGAAATTTGCAATAATTTGCACAAAATTTTTAATTTTGTGATAAAAAAGAGGTATTTTTTGTTAAATATTTCACATACCTTTGATGCAGAATATTTTTTCGAACTATCGTCTATCAGTAAAAACACTAAAAAGTTTAATTATTCGATACGTATTTTTATAGTCTAATAAACTAAAAATAATAAAAAGTCAACACTTGTGTTTTCCGATACATAATGGGTGAAGACCCTTTTCACCATTTGTACAAATTAGATTTGATCTTCTAATAGGCCCTCCTTCTTTTTTGCTGCATATGACGCATTCTCTGAGATTTCGTCCTGGTAATTTTTTTAAAACCTCCAGATTCTCCAATCTTGTACTAGATGTTCTTTGGACTGGATTTTCATTAGGTCTCCATTCATCTTCTATTGCCTCAATTATGGATGATGTAAATTCTAATCTTGTCATCTTTTTATCAGCCGTATTTCTTGTGTAAATGATGAATGCGTTTACCATAATTCTTCCAAAAATATGAAAAGTCACCTTTTTCCAATATTTCAATGAACATCTTTCATCCAGGTATGTATATAACATTTTCTGAAGTATCAACTCCTCCTATATATTTATTATATATATTTATTACATCCGGTTTATTTGTCTCCCGATAATGTCTATTTATTGCAGTCATTCTTTTAGTCGATGGGTAGGAAGATGCAAGTATCACCGGTTGTTTTTGTGACTTTTTTTCACGGTATCCGCAGATAATTGCACCTTTTTTTGTATAATATTTCGCTTCATCAATTTTAAATTTTGTTTTTAGTAAGTCTGGTGGCATTCCTTTTCTATTGCGTCTAACCGTACCGGTGTAATATGTATCATTTGATATCAAATAATTGAGCAAAGGGATGCTTGTAAATAAATTGTCTGCAACTACATGATAACCTTTATTCAGGTAACTTCCGATTTTTAGCAATGTTGTTACAACGACATGAGCCAGTCCATTTTTTTTTACAGCTGCTGCATTATTTTTGTCTTTTTTACCACGATAACAAAAAAATGCCAAGCAGTAATTTGTTACAGCGTCACAAATCATCCAGAACTTGATTCCCCACTTGTGGTGCTTCTTGTTTCTCAAATATTGAGATATTGCAGAATGACTTTTGGTTCCTACAAGTGATTCATCAACACTTAGATGTTTCTCGGGAATATAATGATGTCGGAAAATTCGGTTTGCATTCTGCACAATTGGGTCAAATTTTGCACACGGATCATATTTGGGATGATTTATAGGAAAAAGTTTGTTGTTGTTCACTAGGTGAAAAAATTTCAAAATTATCAAAAACCTATCTCTTGAGAACATCATACCAAACCATGGTATTTTTCGTGAATTATTCGCCCAATAAGAATGCATAGTTGGTCGTCGCATTATTCCCATTTCAAAAATTACGGCAATGAAAGCACGCATTTCTCCAACAGTCACAGATTTCCATTTTGCTGTTGATGTTGGCGTAGAATTAAAAAATGCATTGCCATATCGATTGGTTTCTGTGACAATTAAATTCAGCAAAAAAGAATTAAAAAACATATTAAAGTATATAATTGGTTTCGATCCTGCTGGCGGTCCATGTTTGATTCCCGGGGTTTCCAAAAACGGAATTGAAATTTTAGATGGGACATCACTTTTTTCCGGAATTTCTCGAAAACACTCATCGCTATTATTGTCACTATCACTGTCTGAATTTAGGGGTAAAACTGGTCTCTGCCTTCTTAGTCCAATTATGGCATCACTATCATTATCTGAAGAAGATAAATCCGTATAATCACTATTAGAATTATTTTCACCCATTGTATAATCAAATTTGCACAACCGAAAAAAACCACAAAAAGTCTATAAAATAAAAAAAAAAATAAATGATTACTGCGATGATCATTCAACAACCGCCCAAAGTAAACTGAAGAATATTATCGTGTATACATAACTGAAAAGAATTTCTCCTTCAACTTGAAAAGACATAAATTAAAAGAAATTCCAGTAAATGCATATGTCTAGTGGTGGGTTATCCATAAGAACTTCAGACTTGCAGTATCTTTAGAAAAACAAAATAACCCACGAAATTTCCAATCAATTTCGCATAAAACACAGGTGATTTATTTATGATGAAGAAATTATTGATAAAAATATTTTTTTATAAATATAAAAGTTTTTTTCATTCAGGGAGTGAAGTAAATCAAGAATTTCAATGGATGGGGTGCCACTGTATGCAAGAGTTTTTTTTTTCTATTGGCGCTTTGGTGTGTTGAGCAAATAATAATAAAATTGTGTATACAAGTGTAACGAATTTTATGATCTTTCTGTTGAAAAAGTGATGAATGGAATTTTAAAAAGGGTAGATATTTGTGCCATTTCCTATTGTTCGCAAGTGCCCTCCATATTTCTTGAATCCATGATAACAAAAGAAAGACATTTTTTCTAAGAAGTATATTCTATTTCTATGCCCGATTCGATATGAAATATTATAAGATTGCATAACATATCTGTTATTCAATAAAAAATCGGTGAAATATGAGCGCATCTCTAACATATCACTTTTAAGGTGTTAACTGTCACTTCTTGATGGAAAGGCATGATATTTTAAATAATAAAAACACATTTTTTAGTACTTATTTCCACAATATATTTTTTGATCATGACCGGTTTCGCTCATCGCGAGCATTATCAACTGAGTTGATCAAATAACATGTGGAAACAAATACTAAAAAGTGTCTTTTTATTATTAAAACATGTTTCAATAATCGTATAACAGTTAATGGTCCGGTCCTGATCAAAAAATATATTGTGGAAATAAGTACTAAAAAATGTGTTTTTATTATTTCAAATATCGCTAACATGTTCACAATTTTGTTTTATCATTAAAGAAATATTTTTGGGTCAATAAATTTGTGGATTCGATTTTGTCAATCCTAAGAACTTACATGATCCACATCATTCATAAATTTTAATAAAACATGTGTTAAAATACTTCGAGTTATGCTTGGGTGGAACATGGTTTTCGCAGTGCGATAGCGCTTGCCCGTCGATTTCGCACAAGCACCTGTTGGGTTAGCTGCTGTTACATTGAAATATGTACCATTTTAAAAGTTGATTTTCTTCTTTTATAAATCGAATAAATCAATCTTTTTTTTTTTTCATAGTATTGATATTGTAAGTAAACATACAAATAGCAACATCAAAATTGATGAAATTCATTTTAAATTATTTAAAAAACAATCTGCTATCGAAATATAAAGCGTAAAACTGGTGCCTTGAATTTTTCAATGATATGATTTTCTGCAAACTTTCAATACATCTCGCGAAATTAAACTGTACTGTTAATAAAAATATCACATATTATTTTTTTATAAAACCTAGAAACGTATTTGTTATTTTATTGTCTCATTGAAATTTTTAAAAAAACATTTCTCTAAATTAACTTTTAATATTATATAATGCGAGACAATATATAATATCTATATGAGTGTGTGTGTGTGTATCCAATTCTTCCTTGTAAATTTTAATAAAATAGCAACCAGGAAGAATCAGATAACCATATTATGAAATATTATATATCATAGTATGTGCCATGTTATCTCATATTACGAAATTAAATTAATTGCTTGTATGGTAATATTATATATTTAATTATTCAAGTTAAAATTAGATGGATACATTCATCATAAGTGACGCAGACTTATTATCGTCTAAAATATTTAAAAAAATAAGCATGTCAACCACCTTAATAAACAGGTTAATTACTTATTATGAATCAATAGATATTAACAAGAATTTAATTCTAATGCTGTTGGGCGTAAAAGGGTTAAGAAATAAAATTATTTTCAAGGGAGAGTGTGTACCTGTTAAACAATGGTCTATGGAATTCAATTTTTATCAATAATAAGTATTATTCATTTCAGGACGTGCCCAGCAGTTGCATGCTAAACTTTCACACAGTATGCGAAGAAGAGGTAGTTTACAGGAAACTTTGAGAAGGTATTATTGACAGAAGATGTTTTAATAAAATTTTGTTACCACATTATACCATGGATGGATGTTTACATAAATCATGGTTGGCTATTCTTGTAGTTACCTTGGGCCACTTCAATTGAAGAGTACAGGCGGCCCTCAATTTTGATGTGTAATTGGATTTTCAAAATGTGCATGGATGCTCAAAACTAGAGCAATGTGAAAAATATCAAAAAGTTTATTCCTAAACATCTATTTATTAATTGGTATGATAATGTTAACAAGGTGTATATTAGCACTCGTTTGTTTTCTTGTCTGTGTAATCATTTCAATCTCTGTCTAAATTTTATGAAATTTGTCAGTCCTTATTTTTTTTTGTTTTTTTTTTGTTTGAGGATTGTCGATTTCTCACTCACGTTTATAAAATAAATATTTACATGAACATAAACAAATAAATTATTGAAATACGCAATACTTCGCTATGCATCCTTACGCAAGACTGAACTTATTTGCTTATTTAAGAAGGTAGCACGGAGTTGAAGAGATTTGCCATTATTGACAAAAATATTAATTTTAAGAATGGAATTCAAGGTCCAGCTGCGATTGTTCTGGACCCCATATATAATATATATTACTATGAATAATTTACATCTTTCTTTTTTTTACGTTTTTTTCTCATAAAATTTGAATGAAGGATTTAAATTTTTTTGTGTTTTAATTATTATAGATATCAAGCAAAACAAGCGAGAGCAGAGCATCATAGAACCGCCCTGCAGAAGGAAAGGAGCAATAAATTGCACCAGCTTTTGGCCAGAGTTCAAGATGTTACGGTAAAGTTTTCCATTGGTTTTTTAACTAGTCTTTATTATCAATCGGTGGACCAGGTAAGGTGTTTATATTATTAATCAGGTAAAGCTTAATTTAACAGTGGTAATTTCTTCCAGGCCGCCAAAGTTCAATTGATAGAAGAAAAGCGACTTCGCATGGAACATAGATTACAAAGGGCTGCTGAGAATCGAGATCAAAGACTGAAGGTATATCGATATGCTTTTTAATGGTTTATTTGTTTTTAGTAAAGTAATATAGAAATATTCATATTTTTTATCTTTTCAGGATATTGTTCGTAAAGCCCATGATGAAGATGAAAAGCTTCGGGAGATTGCTTTTATAAAGCAATTGGAAGCTGAAAATAAAAGGCATGACTTTCTAGAACAGTGTCGTGAACAAACTTCAAGGCTGAGAGAAGTCCGAGCGGATAGAATGAGGAGATTGGTAAGGGGAAATTTACTGAAACATAGTAAGATAAACTATCATTTAAGTGAACTTGAAAGCTTTACCCTCAATATCAAATTTAGATTTTTACCTAATATTTGAGAACTTTTACATGTGATATTTTATCAGCTATAGTCAATCTCGACTGACTTTGAAAATTGTTATTGAATCGATCATCTGATATAAAAATATCAGGCAACTTTGCTAGAATGAGCTGTAATGCAAAGTAATTTTTATATATACTAAAAATATTGTTTGTCAATGTAGGAAGAAAAAGCGGCTAAAGAGGCAGCAGTTGAAGAGCGGCGAAAAGCTTTGGAAACTGAAAGAAAAATACGTTTAGATAAAATGAGAGAAAGCAGAAGACAACGAGAAGAAAGAGTGGGAAGGCAGCAAATGCAGAGAGAGAAAGAAAGAGCACAGCTTGCTGAAGAAAAGGTACAAATACAAAATCAGTCATATTAACCGGCTAAGAGCTAAGCACTTTTTTCAATACTGAAGCAAATCTGTATATAGACTGCGCAATTGAATGATTAATCATCACATATATTTTAATTTATGTTACCCATAGGCTCGTGGAAGATCAGAAAGACTCTCGGCTCTTCTTGCCGCTCAAGCGGCCACTGCACAAGCTTTACGAAGAAGAATATATTTGAAACAGAGAGAGACAGCACGTCGGCATCAACAGACCATCTCTCTCATTCGGCAGAGGGCACTCGAGCTATCGTCTCAAAGACCTGACCATCTGAATACTAATTCCAATATTAATGTTCACGAATGGGACTCCGGAACTAAGATTAAGGTAAGTGTATTGGACAAGGCTGATAGTGAATCTGTCATTTGTAAGTAACGCTGAAGCCTAGATTTTCTTACGGCTTTTTTTGAAAAGTTTTTAATAAAACAAAAAAGAATATGTAATTTTTTGTGATGTGCTCATTTTTACAATCTAGATGTGGTCAAGGCTTATATTGCATACAACGTAAATGCCTGTTAAAGATCTGCATTAAATTACTGGGCTATGAGTTATTGACAACTGTTATCAACGCTATCTACTACTCTAAGAAAATAATGTATTCCAGTTTTCCTCACATTTCATGTAATAATTTTTTATTTCTTTCGATTTCATGGAATTTGAATCGAATATATGATTATCTTTATTATCATTGTGGTTGAATCAACAATTTGGAGTGGTTATTTGTGAGGACTTGCTGTGATTTCATATATATGAGTAATATAAATAAAATCGACTTATATATATAGTGGATAACCTTTTTTGTTATATGTTTCAGTCAAATCATGATGTCATTTGTCGATTGAAGTCGAGTAATGATTCCAATCGAAGGCACAATGGTATGAATGGATCTTCCCATGCATATAATTCGCTCATGCCTCTCCAGGAAGATGGAGACAAGTGTGTTACTGAAGGTATGAAGAATGTCTTTTTTGTTTTTGTTTTCCAGCCAGTATATTTTCCTCATTAATAACCCAATCATAGTCGTAACATTATTTTCTTTACTTTAGTTTTATTTATTCCAGGAAAAGATGAAAACAGAGTATCAGCATCGAGAGAACGCCATAAAGCACTGAAAAAGAAACTCAAGAAGATCAAGCAACGCATGATAACAAAGTAAGTTCAATTATTGCTTTTATCGATAATGTAGTCAATTCAATTGGTGTGTGAAACTAATATCCTCTACTACTCAATAGGGGCCAAGAATATGAATCAACCTACCAGTTCCCAGCTTGCGATGCATTTTCTGCCAAGAGCAAAATGTCTCGTTCCATCAATCAGATCGCCAGTATAGTTCAGAGGCAGACACTCAATTCAAATTCTAACGGTGCACCTAAGAACCAGAATATCATCATTAAGAGTGGGCTTGAATCTAAAAAAGAAAGCTCGGTCCATTCCTCCCTGAGTGATCTCAGCAAGAATAGTAGCTCCAAGGGTGAAGGATTTGTAATTAGCGGAGGCGGAAACTTGAACCAGCTCGATAGATTTCTTGGGGAATTGTCAAGAATCATGGAAAAACAGGTATATATTTAAAATTAATACATGATTTGCATTAATACAAATGTTTTTTTTTTCTTTCTTTGTAAATTTTTATGTATGTAATAGTTAGTAACATGTCATTCAGAATAACAAAGCTATCAATTTTAATTTAAAAAATATGATTGCCAAAGTAACAGACAGCATATGAAGCTTTTTGGTATTGTTAATCGTGCTTATGTAGGTAAATAGTACCAACATATTATTATACATCTGTCACTTCATATAAAAATCTACTCTTTCATACTTAACTGATTAATTGTTTTGAATATTTTTATCTGACAACGTAATAATATAGCAGGCATAATATATGAGTGGTATAAAAATATGCGGTTATTTGTATTGGTGAGAATGGAAATTAAAATTCACCTTTGAAATGATTCCTAGCTGTGTGTGCAGTTTGTACAATGAAAGCTGAACTCTGATAGAAGAATATAAAACTTTTACCACTCTCTTTTGCGCCAAGCCTGAAATTTCGACACATCTAAGCAATATAAATGAATCTTAACAGCTTTCATAATCAGAAGCTCATTAGTTTTCACTGTTGAGTTCCTTATGTTGAGCAGGCAACAATCGATCTCATTCTTATATTAAAAATGAATTTCCACCAATTTACCACAGACTCCGTAGACAATATTAAAATTAATAATTTTGGCTTGTGTACTTCATCAAATAATAAATAATTAGCAATAAACTTTTTCAAATAGATAAATACTACCGATTTTGATTTTAATACTGTTTTCTATTGCAGATAAACCCTCAAGAAAAACTGGCATGGCAAAAACTCAATGGCTTTTCAATTCTCAATGATATTCTCTTTTCGGGTATTAATGAAAAAGAAAACTTTACCGAAGTCTCATCAAAGTAAGTTAAATATTTATTCACTTCATACAGGGGTATTTATTTTTCAAAATTTCTGAAGTATCATCAGGACAATGCTGTGTATTTTCTAGTGTTATTGTTGAAAGTGATTTTCAATTAATTTCAGATAAAATTATTATAACCAAACAATTTATTTCTTCAAGAAACTTTAAATGTCTAAATAATGGTTTTATTTATTTTGTTTTGTAGAACATTGATAACTGCAAGTAATCTTTACAAAATGGCATGCCAAAACTGTCATCAGAACTGTGACTACGTCATTCTTTCCAATAAGATCCTGCATCCCATTGATTTAATGTTGCAAAGACTACAGGTAAGGTTTTATATTCATAAATTTATTTACAGATAATTTTATTCACCATTCTTTTCTATGTGCCTGCCATCTGTGTGTCTTTTTCTGTATTATTTTTACTTTAGATTCGCACCAAAAATGTGTAGAGATCTTCAAAAAGTTGAAAACTTTTGACTAGATGTCACTGCGTATATGATTTAATTCTATTGAAAGAAATTCCAAATTAATATTTATATATTTCAAAAACCATTGTAATAATTTTTACTAATACTTAGATAAAAAAAAATTCAAACTGGATGCCATCAAAATTTCTTAATCTCACAACAAACTGATTTTTGCGTACTACAGTGTAATCTTAATGTTTGCTAAATATTGAAATGTTGTTATTATACTTACACTCCTTTCAATTTCCTTGAGAAGACAAAAGAATATATCCAAAAATGAACTAGACTTTGTTTTTTTCATGGAGTTTTTTTTTTTTTTTGAACTTTTACAGACCAGACTTTTTTGTTGTATTTTTAAGATAATGTTTTTGGAAATACAGGCTGTAGTTTAATGTAACATTATGGTTTTGTATATTACAACATACAATGAATTTTAGATTTGAAATAATAAGAAGAGTTTTGCTTTTAAGATTATACCACAATAATAGTAATTTGTAATTGGTTATAACAAAACAGTGAAAACAAAATGCATCTGAAATAATGTAAATGTCATGCACTGTATGACAACACTGACAAAGCAAAACTGTGGCATACAAAAGCTCCCGATGCAAATCAATAGAAATCGACTTTAAAAAATGCCCAAAAAGTCAGGTATATTGGATTTGAGGAGTCTAATCAGTCACAGAACACAGTCAATATTGTAGGTGTGGGGTTTTACTGGTGACTGGGCATCGTAAAGGAGAATCTCACAGCTAGCATTAATACTTACTTTTTAGATTGCTGTAATTGGCGAAGGTATTAAATTAAAGCAGGTAAATCATCCACCTTAATGCTTAAAACATTCTTCATTCCTTACTGGTTCTATAATAACCTTGCTCACCTCAATTATTTTGTTCCACTCTGCTTTTCTACACATGTCGCTGACTTTTAATATTAGTCTTGCGACACCCTGATTATTCAGTGATGTCGAGGTGTACCAACGCTCTACTCCGCCTTTCCTCAGCAGCAGTATATATTATATGCTTAGCATGTTAAGCTCATCGAAGAATTAATTTGTATTCAGGGCTTTTCATTTTTTGGCTATTAATTTTTAACTCACGCGATACAGTTACGGAGTATTTCAATGTTTTAATTTTTGTTAAATTCATAGTTCCTGTATGTAATATTTTAATTATTTTTTTTATATTTACTATCCAAAACAATGTGTTTAGTATTATTTCCAAAATTTCATTTTATTAAGATCAGAATCGATTATGCTCATCGTAAGCATTATCAAATAACATACAAATAAAAACAATGATGTTTATACCAATTTTTGAATTAATAGTTATTAGACATACAAAACCAAAGGTTTATGAACCAGGAAAATAATTTACATGTTATATACAATATATATCTAAATAAAGTAAAATATATAGCAAATAAAATTTCAAGGACTTCTTAGTACTAATAATAAAGTCCATTAAGAGTTAAGGAATTGAATCAGTAGAAAATGCTTGCTATAAGTGAAACTGGCCCTAATCTTGATAATAAAAAAAGTGAAATCTGTGTTTTATTATTTAAATATAATGGCTTTCTATCAATAAGTGACAGTTTACACTTTGAAACTGCTAAAGCGATATTGTATTTAACTCTCCTCCTTGTTACTGTGATGATGAGAATATAGTTATTATTATATATGCAACAATCAGTTTCACCAATTCTAACCTGTCTTTAAAAAGTATTTTGTGTAGTATGAAAATAACCATGATTTGCGATGTTTATAATGTAACTGGATACTGTGGCGAAGAGCCGCTAGTGGAGCATTAGCGGAAAAAGAAAATATACATCAAAACAAAAACATTACCGTGCTGTGCGTCGCGTAATGGCCTTATGAAAACAAACCCGTGGCGCCGGAAGGGTTAAATGTAGAAATACATTCTCTATTTCCGTTTCTGTAACGCTACTCACGAAAAATGAGCGCTGTATCATCTTCCAGCTTGTGATGAACTCCAAAGTTAATTTACTCCGTTAAATTATCAAACAATTCATAAATTAAATACATTTTTTTTTATACTGACAGTGTTTTCGTAATAATTATTTAACTCTCGCGCAATATACAAAATACGGACTTAATGATTCTTAGTTACAAAATTACGCAAACTTGACCGATAAATTTCGACTTTTTCCTGGTCTGATAATAGTTTATTTGCTGCGAGGGACACAATCTATCAATTTCGGATTCAATGTTACCTCGCAGAAAACATATATTTCGTCTCGACGTAATATATTATATTGGGTGTAGTAAAAAGTCCTGACGTTTTTTTCAAACGCGTGTCTTAAAATCGGTCGGCTTCGGGCCTTTGGTTAAATAAGATGTCATAATAATTTTTTTTCGCGTTGTGTGACATCTCAAGTTACGTTCCGTATAGAAAAAAAAGGTTCATTCGTCCTAAACAGAATGACCGACCTTTGCCCTTCATAAGAATATCTGCGCGGCTGCATGCTTTTCCAATATTACGCCCAGAACAGTGCAGTCGTCGCCACTAAAGACATTTGCGACGTTTATAGAAACGTGTTGAAGGTTCGAAAAAGTCAGAGATGGCTTACAAAATTTAAATTTGGCAATTTAAGCATTGAAAATTACCCTCGAAGTGGACGGCCTCATACAGTGGATGAAGTCGCCCTGAAAGCTGAAATCGAAAAAAATCCTATGCTAACAAAAAAGGAATTGTCCAATATAGTCGATACTAAATGGTCCATAAAACAAAAGTACCTGAAAAGGCTGGGAAAAATTCGAAAAGTAGGAATTTGGGCGCCACACGCGTTGAGCGATCGGAAAAGGCGCAGCGACTAAGCGCGTGCCAATTGCTTCAAAAATTACTTTACGACCTTTAAAAGCACACTTTACGACCATTTTTTCTAAACCTGATTATCGGAGATAAAAAGTGGGTGTTATATACGAATATATCGAAGAAAAAACAATATCTAAATCGTCGACAACAACCAATTCCGACCCCTCGAACTGGTTTACACCCAAAACAACTCTTACTTTGTGTTTGGAGGGATTTCAAAGAAATAATTCATTATGAAGTGTTAAAATATGGTGAAACTATGACGGCACAAGTATACTGTGACCAATTAAACAAATTAAGTGCAGCTTTGACAAGAAAGAGGCCGGGCAGGATGAATGGACGCAACGATAAACTGCAAAACGAAAACGCGCGACCGCATGTGGCGAATATGACCTGGGAAAAAATCCGGGAGTTGGTTGGGAAAACTTTATTGCATCCACCTTATTTACCAGATCTAGCACAATCGGATTACCATTTATTCCATTTAATATAAAAAACTTTTAGGTATAATAAAATTCAAACAAAAAATGACGGGAAAAACGCTATTTCCGACTATTTTAATTCCAAATCAGTAGTTTTTTACTAAATGAATTTTAGACTTGTCTAATAGGTAGCAGAAGGTTAGAGATAGACAGGGAGATTACTTTTTATGAATAAAATTTTTAAAAAATACTAAAAAAAACACTTTGAGTTTCATTTTAAAAAAACGTCAGGACTTTTTACTACACCTAATATATTGTGTGCAATGTTATTATTGCATACATTTTGCCGATCTAATTGATCGATTCATTCATCCATTCATTTTTTGTCGCCGCGTACAGAAAATAAAAGACTCGCGAATCAATTTTTAACGGATTCTCAATCATTTTTTTACTTTACCTGTTAATAGCACGTAAATAAAACACCTTCTTGCGCTTTTTGTTACATACTGACAAAAACTCGTTGAATATCGAAAACATGGTAGATCTTTTGTAAGTAATGAGAAATTCTTGCTGTTTTTCCTGTTTGACTTATAAAAGTTTTCGTTACTAATCGGCATGGTTCAGTGGCGAATTGATCTTGATTGCGCACTGCCAATTGAAAGTTTTAAGTCCACTGAGGAAGCGAGGTTGTAAAAATTAACGACCATGTTGATATTGCCGTTCCGATTGGGTGGCCGTTTGACGTACGCGAGTACTTTAGCGCGGTATTCCTTATTTGAAAGTTGAAACTTCACAAATTTCGAACGATATAAAAACTTCATCGTAAAAATACTTTCTTCATATATGGAGATTCGTTTTATTGTCTATGGTTTATAGAATAATAAAAAAAAGTAAGAAATTGATCTGATAACAAAGTCTTACGGTTGTATTGGTTGTAAGATTGTTTTCCAAATTTAAATTAAAGTTCTTAATACAGATGCACTCGAATTGATTGACAGAAACGAAAAATATTTTTATTTTGTAAATCTTCATTGCTACTACAATCAAAGCTCATAATTTTATGATCTATATTTTTCATTGCTCTTTGTGCACAAACTGTTAACTGATTCAGTTCGAATGCATGTGTACTAGATCATAGTTTCTCAATCGTTGGTCCGCGATGTGATATTCCGATATACAATCGAATTTTATGTTGTATTTTATGAATTTTTAAATTAATTGTTTAGAATAAAAAATCAATTATGTACATATTTATTATTTTATTCCAATTCTGATGGTCCGAATTTTTTTTTGGATTCTTTGGTGATCCGCAGATGTAAAAAAGGTTGAGAAACTATGTACTAGATTGCATTAAGATGCCGAAAGGCGAAACCCGGGTCGTGAGCGAAAACAACTAAGGAATCGAACAGTGCTGTTATCCTTATCATTAACCATATATTATTTTTGATTTTCTTATTCAAATTAACCCTCTGACTGCTAATGATTCAAAATTTAAGACGACTCATTGATGTATGTCTGGTGATAGTTGTCGTTTATAAATAAGTCAACAGTTTCGCGTCCGAGCTTTACCTTTCCAGGAGTATGGACGTCGGCGCGATTTTTTCTTAAAAGAAGTATGGACGTACTTGTCGTATTTGTCAACAATTATTGTGATAATATATTCAAGTGCTATGTGTGAATAGTTTGTGATCCCTGCATTATGCAACTGATTTTTTTACCATGATTTGATTAAAAAAAATTATGTATCTCACAGCACGGTTAAAATAAATTATTTACTGCTGGAAAGGTTTTGTGAATTTAGTGGACACGGACACTTTTTTTTAAATATTCGCTATTTGGCTAAGTAAGAAAAGGGGTAAATTCACCTGGAAGACATTTAGAAAACTTTTTAAATCCATTTGTTTTATTAGATGGTTTTTAGAGGGCGCATGGAATTAGTTCCGCGGGCGCTCTGGTTTGAAAAACTGTTCTATGGTTCTAGAGTAATCCCACAAAGCTTCCTGTATAATACACAGAATTTCGACGCTCCGTTATCATCATTTCGGTTCGTGTAGATGCTAATTGCTCCTAAATCCACGCGTTGATTTCCGTGACCCATTTGTTAAGTCAATATCGTGGATTATGTGTGTATGAATTTGGAGTGCTAACAAATCATTGCAGTGAATCTCCACCATTAAATGCTTTGATTCGTATCGTTTGTTCGCATTTATTATTCACTGATAACTGCGATAAAGGCTTTATCTAATGCCTCATCAAATACAAGTGTACATAACCACCTACCATGTTCATTGCAGTGTTGCTTTTTTATCTACACAAAAATTACGACAGATTTTGCTGTCGCTCTGACAATGTTTCCGTTTGCACAGGAAGATAACTTTGACACGTTTGTTTTCGTGTAGTGTTATATATACATCCAAATGATATTTTATGTTATGTTTTAAATATTGACATTTTTTTCATTACCTTATGGCTTAGATCATTGATCGGTAACTTACTATCCGATGGTAATTGATGTACCCTTCGCAAAATTTTGGGTTAATCGTCAAGGAAATATGAAAAAATATTGATCATCATATACAATATATATATTTAAATAAATAATTATTAATTAGATATACAAATAGCGAAACAGAGTTTTTAAACGTTTCATGTTTACTTTTAATGTGTTAACTGTCACTTCTTGATGGAAAGACATGATATTTTAAGTAATAATAACATATTTTTAGTACTTATTTCCACAACATATATTTTGATCAAGACAGGTTTTAGTTGATAATGCTCGCGATGAGTGAAACCGGTCCTGATCAAAATATATGTTGTGGAAATAAGTACTAAAAATGTGTTTTTATTGTTTAAAATTTCATGTTTACTACTATCTCGACTTAAAAGAATATTATTTCTCGTTTCATATATCTTGTCAAAATTTTTAGTATCTGAACAAAACCGGCCCAGTGATGTATTATTTCGATTACAGTTGGCACGAAAGGATATTTTAATAAATGGTAGACACAAAACAGAAATATCGATAAACATACTTCAAGCTTTTTTATTTTAAATTTCGGCTTTGCCTCACAGAAGGGTTCGTGATGTTTATTTTGCCAGATGAAAGATAATAACATAATTGTATGTAATATATTTTTAATAATGTTGTGAATCACGTGGACTCGTATCGATCACTCAATCTACGTTTTTAATTGACAATATGGCGAGGGAATAAGGCTATGAAAGTACTCTTTAGTTAACTTATTTCTGTCTTTGTTAATCTTTATTTAACTTCTTGAAAATTTTTTATACACATTTTCGAATAAACATCGAATTCCTACTCCGTCTTCCGGGTTCTATCCTCTGCAGTCGTTTGTGTACGGAAATAGTGTAGAAATTATAAGTATTTTCTTTTCTTGATTTTGGCTACAGGAGACGCTGAAAAATTTATAAGTCGTCAATTCAATACACAATTAACCCGGTAATGAACGGGTTAACGAAAGCATTTTTTTCTAACCCGCGTCTGCATATTACCCAACAGATGAGCACTCGAGTGTTCGACAAATAATCTCATATCTACTCTTTACATATAGTTGGCGATAACTCATAATGGAAAATAAACAGAATTGTTCGAGACCGATAGATACCCCATCATTATTGATGCGGTTCATTATCTCTTATCAGGAATTACAATACGGTAATAATAATAATTGTTATCGTCTCTGAAGTACAACCTGTTACTTTGAAACAGGTTAAAAATGACATTGTAATAATCGATGATTTTAACCTGTTAACTTTTCTATTACAGTAGAACCTTGATTATTTTCAGTAATTGGGGATGAGGGTAATGCGGATAAACGAAACGAAAAAGAAAAATATTCCTTTTATTAATTTGTTTTTATTACTGCTATTCACTAACAACGTTTTCAAAGTTTTTTTCGTGATTATTTTGAATTTTGATACATCTATAGAATGCTCTAGAACTCTCTGCTGCCACGTAGCAAAAGCCTTATATTTTCTTACCTGTTAAAAATAGTCTCCGCAGGATCTGTTTCTATTACTCCCTGCTACGTTGGTTGTATTATAGACGTGACATTTGGTGGAAGAAATTTTACTGTAAATACATATTTTTTTAATCCGATTTAAACATTCTGTTGACGAAAACGATCAAGTTATAATAAAACTTTTGTTTTCTTATCTATACAAGTTTGAAAGTTTGCCTTATATTGCCTAACCAGAGCATTTTTTTTTGCATTGAGACCAACCAAATTCAATAGATAACGAAAAAAGTATTTTTTTTTCAATTCAGTTAATCGAGGTTTTAATGTTCTTCCCCATTGTATGTAACCAGTTAGTAATGCTTGCGATGGTTGAAACGATCCTGGTTAATATGTTAAATTTGAAATACTACTAAACGACTCTTGTTTTTAATATAATATAATGTCATTCCATAAGGAATTCACAGTTAAAAAAGTATGTATTATGAGCCCTCAAAAATTATAGTCATTCATATTACACAATGTTAAAACTTATTTTTCGCAGGCCTTCATTTCATTAACTTCTAACGCCATCATTTAAGCTTAATGAATATTTTATTTAACCAAATATTATTCTAGTAGATATACTATTATCCATTTCACTTATATATAATATTATGACCTGCAGAATATTTTAACGTACTAAACATTTTTTTCGAAAATACCAACTAGCCCACGTCATTTTCTCATATAATTTTTTGTATTCTAACCTTAAAAAAACTATTCGTTGTAAAGCCATTAAGATAATTTAAAGTCCAATTTGTATAAAAAAACTTAACCAATAATTTTCCCGTTTTTTTTATAATTGGAAGGTAATACAGATTTAAAAAAAAATGATTTCAATAGAAGCTATATGACCTTAATTAAGAAGTGACGTTATTCGACGTTGTAAATCGTAGATCAATATTAGCGCATATCGATTGTGTCCAATGATATTTGTTAAAGTTTTAAACGAAGCTTTCAATGGATTTATACTAATATGACGTTTGATAGAGGTGATGTAGAATGTTGGCAACCCACATTACGACCGATTTACAAGTTATTCAAATTTCATCCCATATACGTACAAACCATTTTGTATTTCGATTTTTTTTTAAATAAGTGCACTACGTAAATTTCAGATTTAAATTTATCTTGATACAATATATATATATATCCAACTTAAAGGTACAATAAAATCTTTGAAGATCAGATTGTTTCATTATTTTATTTTCTAAAATAAAACAAACATTAATTGCTATTGTCACAAAGCTCTCTTATTGCGAGTTGTAAAATTTATACACTACACCCCTTATTCCAACAAAATTACCACCCCTGGTATTTTAAGAACTATATCAAAACTGTGCTGTTGCAAATCTCTCTTATTAAAGCCATTTTAGTATATGTTGTCACGAAGGAATAAAAAAAATCATGCTTTTAAATTAAAACTCATAAATCGACTGACAATCTTTGAAGATCAGCAATTTGTATAAATATTTTTTTAAGCACTACTTAAATATAAGCTAAGCGTTTTTTTTATCTATGTGTTGTATTCTAATAATAATTAATAAGTATTCAATAAATTGTGAATTAAACGCCTTTATAAATGTGCTATATGCAATATGCAACGTTCATAGTAAAAATAATTGTTTCACGCCATACCATTGTAAAACAATCGTGTATTGAGAATGAATAGAGAAGTCAGTTCATCAATATTTTATAAACAAGATCAAAAACGAAATATTAGATACCTATAAACATTTTTAAATGCGTATTTTCCTTTTCGATTTCAATCACCGATAGTCCGGGATTCCGAATAGTAGCAATAATCGTTTTTAATCATAAAATAGTAATCAACTTCTTGATTTTCTTTCTCTGATAAAAAAAAGCGCACTATTGCCTGGCAGTTCGGTACGGCAATATGTATTCCAGGTGGCAAACGCTAAATGTGCTACGTAACTACCTGGTGAAATACGATAATCCACCTTGCGGTATTTCCACCCTCTACGCCGCTACGCCGCTTGCTACGTTCACTGCCTAGAGTGCCTACGGCCCGGATCAATGGGTATCAACCTGACTGCTAGGGCGTGGGTCTCTACGACAAGGTATCTATGTTTTTGTCGGGCCCTCTCACGTAGCGGATTGCAGAATCTAACTCATTTCGACAAACTGTTTTTAGATGATATTATAATGCACAGATCATATATGCAGTATTTGGTAAGGAAAATTCAATTTAAGAATTTTATGACCCCTATTAGTCTTTTTTTATGGTCGTTTTTTCATTAGTCGTACATGTCCTTACGTTGGCAAGAGCTATAGAAGCTACGTTTTAGAAATGATTTCACTTGTTTGGGGCGAGATTTATTCTTCTAGACCAGTGATTCCCATGTGCGGCCACCAGAGGATTTTGTTACGGCTACCAACAGTTTTATAGTGAATATTGATATTTAAAGAAAAATGTGTTTTTATAAATGAATTTGTAAAATTATTATTATTTTAAAATTGATAGGAGAAACCTGACTTATACAGCATTTAGTCGAGTATAAGTAAAAAACCGTTTTAATAATAAAACTGTTCAATAATTTTGTTCGAAGTTATGCGTTGACTATGAATTAAGTGAATATAAAGAATTAACAACAATTGCTCTATTAATTTTGTCGATTTTACCTACAATTGTGAACGATTATTCAGTGTAATGCACTATATAAAAAAATAAATATCGAAACTATTTATCACATTTGGTGCGGCCACGAGACATTTCCGTAGGACAGCTGATGTTTATAATGCGGCCACAGTGAAATTTCACGTGAGAACCACTGTTCAAGACATGTATTAATAAAAATGTACTGACAGATAGAAAGACCCATGCTTTACGATCAAAATAAAATTGTTCTTAAATTTTAAATTCTATGTATAATTTTTATCTAAATTGAAATGCGAGCTGTAGATTGTACTCCCCTTGACGTAGTATAGAAAGAGAGGTGGGTACGACGAGTGATAGGGCAAGCAATACATGGCAGTAGGCGGCTAGAGGGCGGGGGAGTGCATTAAGCTTGAAAGCTTTTGGGGAGGTCTCGGCAGGAGCGGCGAAGCCTTCAGGGAAAACGATATTAAAGCTCGGCGCATTATCGGCCGAACTTTTTTAAGCCGCACTGTATCTACCTGCCTGCCCTCGTTTTGGAGGATTTATTTTATTTTTTGTCTTGCCTTCTTTTGGTTCATGATTTATTTAAGTGAACTTCGGCACCGACTGCCAAATGTGAGATGCATTGTCCGAATATTTTGCCGACTAAATTATTGCCGAAAGTTCTTGAACGTAGTCATAAATAAAATAAAAATCTTTTGGAATGTATATTTTCATTGACTTCTATATGCTATGATTATAAAATTTATCGTGTAATTTATGATATTGATTGATGGACATTAAATATCAAATTTGAAATGTAAAACATTGTATGATTTCACATATTTTGTCACTAAAATAAACTTAACTACAGTTCACCGTAGTCAGTGCACCCAGTTCTGCTGCATCTGTGTGGTAGAATGCCTGAAGATGCCGATAGGCGAAACCCGGATCAATCGTTTTTTTTTTGTTTATTATGTAGTATAATATATTTTAGTTGAACTAAGCTTTCATGTTTATATAAGACAACAAATAATAATTGTAAACGTTAATAAATATTGTAAGCGTTTTAATTTATAACACGGTTAAAAATAGCAATTTATAATATTTTAGTTCTTCAAAATCTTATAGAACTGTGTAGACCTAAAATACATCGCTATTTTTTCACCGTGCTATAATGGAATTCTACTGAGTAAATGCCAATTCAATCAATAAGTTTTAATTTATCTCAAGATACTTATTTAACCTCCTCCAAACGACACTGATTTTCTTGCTTTATTTACTTGGAGTGTCTCAAGAGCATATACACACACACAAATCTCAATATTTTTCTAATATTCCAAGTTTACTCAACGTTCATTCTCACACACACACAAGTCGTTTTGTTTTCTTCAATTGTTATGTGATGAGAACGAGGACCTGTCTTCGAAATGTTACAACGTTAATTTTGGATACGTACAATGATAAACACCTCTTTTATTTTGTTTGTTTAGGTATCGGTGACCTCAGGAGTTCCTTGTCCGCTGGCAACTTCTCTGCAGCAGGTTCTGCGCTCAGCTTTAAAGCACTCCACCGCCGCTGTCGCCCCCAGGATACAGGATCTCGTCAGGTAGGTGGCATATTTTTCATACTGTGATAAACCTTCGATGTATACAATATATACAACTCTATACACAATAATAATGCATAAAAACCACAAGTAAAAATTTTGATTTTAGAATAGATGATAATGTATTGTAAACCACTTAATCGATTTATTTTATTTGATTCATACATGTTACAAAAAAATATAAATTATAAGTCTTGCAACGTATAAATATTTTAAATTTAAAAAAATAAATAACAAGGAAAAAAAGTAAGATTGCAAAGTAAAATCTATAATACTCAAATACATTGAAAAATAGCATTTGCCAGAACTCACTCCGTTATGGAATATGTCAGAATCCGAAGCAATGCTGCTGAAAATTTTTAATGCTCTTACTATCGGCATCCCCATTGGCAGACTGATTCTACACTAAAACAAGCAATTCATATCCACGACTTCCCAAAAAATATCCGAAGTATAAAGTTCGATATTATCAAGGATGGAGCGTTAAGATCTATGACACGTTGGCATCACATGTCTTCAAGGCTACTTCATTTCTTATTTATTAATTATTTCTTGAATTATTTGTTGTTCTATTCCTCCGTCGTAACCGACAGACGCTAGTCGCTTCAGAGCTGAGCAGTTCACAGTGTATCCGGTTCACGTGGACACTACTCATTATAATTATATACACATACCCACAATATATTTAGACACGCATACAAACGCAAATGCACATATGCATATAAAGTTTTAAAGATTTGCTTCAATTTATTTTGAATCATAGTTCTGACGATTGTGGAAGCCGAAATAGCCATCAAATACGATATCTGAAATTTTGTGTATCTAAATAATTAGATTTTTTTAATATTTGTACCTTCTTTTTTTTAACAATACGTATTGAGTGTTAAAATTTACAAGCTATAGGAATACCTATTCAAGCTTTATGATCGATCTGTAATTATAATTCCTATCGTTGAAAGCGTTTCACTATGCCAATCAAAGCGAGCGTGCAATTGAAAGAAAGCAACTGTTACATGGTTAACGGAGTTCATTAATTGATTTTTAGAAAGCTCTTTAATATAACATTTTTCTATTGTTGTTTTCACTGAGATATCATGAGGGTATTGCGAGTGCTACGATATTGCCTACTTGAAGTCAAAATAGCTTTCAAGTTTCTTTTTTCAATATACCTGATTCCTATATCAGATAATGCATTCGAACGTATTCAAGTAACTATTAAGACGTTTTCTTGCGTTGAATTTTATATACTATTTTTCGTTACATTTATTAATTCCTCGTGAGCAATAAAAAACAATAATAATTTTACAAACATGATATCGTTACGCCTACTACATTATTTTAATAAAGACATTAGGCTGCATGCTTTCGAACAATTAGAAATTATTAGATACAATCAAGCTAATATTCTTTTAAACGACCAAAGAAAATTAACTCATTACCCTTGCTTAAATTACTGCATGAAATTATTGAAATTACGTATAATATTTATGCGTACTTTCTTTCTACAAAATTTTTATAAGATACAGTTGATAGCTATTTCGCCTTACGCCATCGTTAGAACTATAAAAAAAATATAGAACTAAAATACAATGCTATTTTTTCACCGTGTTATAATGGTTTCTACCAAGTAAATGCCAATTCAATCAATAAACTGTTATAATTCGTTAAAGCGACTCTAAACGGTGACATATGACATATCTTCAACAGGGCATAAAAATATGCTTAAGTTTAATTCAACCGTAATTCTGACAATCCGTAATTGTGAAAGTGAAATATCTAATGACAAACATAAAAAAATACTAATCATAGTTTTATATTATTGCAATGGAATTCTACCGAATAAATGCCAACTCGATTAATATAATGCAATTATTAAATTTGAATTGTTACAACTTTGTACGATTCCACATGTTTTGTCACTAACGACCCGGGTTTCGCCTTTCGGCATCAGTTCTTTTGCATCTGAGTGATAATCTATATATAAGTCCATAATATATATAAGTCCAAATAAAACCGTTTTTACTAAGCGATTTCCTCGCGCTTCATTTGTGTGAATATATCTGTTTTTGAATCGCATCGTCTTAATTACATTTACGCCAACAACTCATTTAAATTCATGCAATAACGTTATAAAAAAAGGCCCGGTCACATTATCGCGTTTTGCCTTTCTATTTTTATTAAATTTTCATCACTACTCTAGACATGCATTGCAATCGAACAGTCATATTGAATTTCAAGTATGGTTGAATACTGATCAAAAGCGAGGGTAAGTGCATGTTGCACTTACGGTCTGTCGCCTTTTTGAGTTCTATGCTCTTTTAACCTATAAGTATCAATTTTGGCTCTTACACTGAACAATGGAACTTGCATTATACATATGTGTCTATTATAAATAACACTGCTTAATTCAAACACGTTTCAGTAATGTCATAAGATTGTTCGGAATAAAAAAAAAATATGTAATTTATACAACGGGATTATTATATTCGTCATTTATCCATTCCTGAGGGTCTACGAATATTGAAAGAGTATTTTACATTAGAAATAACATAAAATTTATTTATTAGTAACACGGTGAAAAAATTGCAATGTATTTTAGTTCTACAAAACGACTGCCAAGTTCTACCAAATAAATGCCAATCAATTTGCCTAAAAATGATACAAAAATTAAAAAAAGCGCCGCTTTGCTCAATACATTTGGTGGTTGAGGCAATATACCAATAATTAATTCCAAATCGGATTTTGGGGTTCCGTTTAACTGATGATTCAGTAGCAATCGATTTGACAAATAACCTGCCCATTTTTTTTACACCTCTCTGAAATATTATCGATGCGTGCATTTATATTTGTTCGATTATAAATTCTCTAGTTTAGTCAGAAACGCTGTCCGTTTTCAGACCTAGCAATATTTTTTTTGCCTTTTTAATTTTTTTCTTTTGTTTTGGTGGATTTTGTTGCAGTCGCTGGAACTTAGGTTATAAAGTAATTAAAACAGCGGCAATTTCGGCGGTCGGAAGGGGGGCTACAAACATCGAGAAAAAAAGCAAAATTTTACGAATGTACATAAATATTAATTAAATTGCAGAAATAGATTTCTTACTCATTTGATTTCGTTGCTGTTATAATTAATAAATTAACTTTGGATTCAAGTATTGTTAAAAGTATTTAATAACAACTGTAGCATTTTATTACTTGTTTTTTTTCAAAGTCGCACACAGATTTCTCTCATTATAGCTTTAGATACCGGTTCTATTTCGCGCTATCAGACAGTTGGTATACCTTAAAACGATAGCTTGCTTGAAAACAATTTTTCATTTCAAACACTCAAATCTCTTATTGCCCTTGGAGTATTTTTTTTTAGTTTCGTAAATATAAAAAAAATTAATTTGTAATCCAGAGTTTCGCATGAAAGTTCCTTTTGCTTCATAATATGCCTCTTTATGTTTGATTGTGTTAAGGCGACATAATGTTTAGAATAATTCAATTTCTGTTATTTATGTCTTCATCTAAAGCTCATTAAACACACCGAGCCCCCCTCCAATTGGAATTAAATAAATATATCGAAGTAAAAAAAAAATGAACAAACATTAAAGGGGGATTATTCATGTTTGTATTTAATTACGTCCCCAGTGCTCGATTTTAGTATTATAAATAAAGTTTGACCCAAAAATGTAGCACATCATTTCACGATTTATATAATAGATATAATATTTTTATTTTTCATTTGGTAAGTTATTTTACTAATATTATTGTAAATTAGAGGGTTATATATTTTTTTTGTTTGAATAAACGCTCATCAAGAAGCCTTAGTTTGCGATAAAATAAAAAAATTATCACGAAAATCGTATTGGCATAATGATCAAAATCATACGGCCAATAAAATGTTTAGATTTTTTTTTTAAATATACTTTTTATATAAAAAAAATTCAGGAATATTTTGAAAAACTTAGTAGCAACCAAAAGATAATTTTTCACTCATAAAATTTTTGTAAATTCCTTATACAATTTTTCTATTATTAGAAAAAATTAAGTGTTTTGTTTCAGGAAGTTGTAGAAAATAATTGAGTTATCTTGCCGAAATATGTATCACTTGTATTGTGTCAGTGTCTAGTTAGTAAGTTAGTAGTGTAAGTGTCTGGAAATTCCATATCAATTGTCCGATTGTGAAAAACGAGACATAGTAAAAACGGTTAACTAACCACTATTCCTGTCCTATCTTTATTCTCTCCGTAAAAGAAAGTTTCGTGCTTTGAGTAGCAAGCAGTTCTCGAAAAAAAATACATTTGTTAAGATACCTTCACTAAATAGCTATATGCTACACACTACGAGAGGAAATAGATAAAAATTATTCAATATTATATTTTTTGAGAAATCTATCAATCATATTCTACCATGTAAATATCAAGTGTCATTATTTATATGAACTGTAAATTTTGGCTCGCACTGTACCGTTGCAATAGTTGGTTGAATTATTTATTATGGATTTACTCCCGAAACCCTTCCGAGCTTCTGCGCATCTGTTGTGGAACACTTGCGATCACTTTTCGCGCCACAATTCTCCCGCTAAAATCGCGGCTGTCACATTATGATGACGTGTGTATTTGGCAGAATGTTATGATTGATATGAATATTATTATCTTGTCTCGTAGTGTACCAACGTCCAATCAAATAATGCTGTATTTTCGAATAAATTATGAGATATTTATTATTTAATATCTATGTGAGGTAATCACATAAAAAAGTGAAGCAGACAAGCTAGCATTTGAATATGAATCAATTCAATACTCATATTTACCAGACTGCCACGAATGAATATGTGAAATGTAGATGTAATTTTAATATGTATACTGAATTCTTAACTATTTCAAAGTATTCCAGTCTTTCTTTTAAAGTTTCAATACTAATCAATAGTTGTTGAATTCATTCTTACTTATCAGAGAGCATGAAGGGTTAAAAATACGCTTAAGTTAATTGTAAATTTCTCTTTCAATCCATTCAGATCACGGACGGGGAATATTTTTTGTCGGAAGATCGCTACGGTACTTCATTCATATTCAATAGAACCTCGATTATCCGGAATAATGGGGGATAGAGATAGTCCAGATAAGAATAAATCCGGATAATCGAAAATATCATAATTGACTGAAAAAGACAAACATACTCAGTATGAATCAGAATGATAAATAAATAGATTTAATATTAAACTATTTAAGCTAGATTATCTTTTCGGTGCTGCAAGATCGCGAATACTTTTAAGACATATAAGTTGTCCCGAATTGCACTCTTATTGACTGTCAAACCACTTCAAGGCAACATCTAAACACTGAAAAGCTTCTGAATTTGTAGGACCAATAACTCCCCCTCAAAATTCTCCTCTTCTTCTTCTTGATCTTGTTCCTCTGAGGCAGATATTTCTTTAATTATCATCATTCTAAATTTGGAATCCAGGATCGTTTACAGTGCAATTTAACTTTTTGGTTACATCTTCTTTGTCGCATTCAATCAAATCGAATTTGGACGATTACTGACCCATATTTTACACAGGACTTGGAACAAATGCGTAAAAAACGAATGCCACGATCAAAATGTCAAGATTGCATTCCATCATGTACGTAAACAGTGGACGCAATTCGTCACGTGCAAATCAGCAAATTTTTAATTTTTGTTTATTTTGATCAATCTAGATAATCGAGGTTCTACTGTATATTCTTAGATGTGTGTACTATTTTCAATAAATAAATTAAAAGTTACGTAAAAAGTCCCCATTTTTGAGCTCGAGATTCGTGTGTCGTAAACATTTAATAGCTTTCCCTTTTCCAATGATTGTCGCAAATGTAGCAATCCGAACAAGTAAATGCCAGATTGATAATGTGACCCGCTACCCTCGCTACAGTGCGCAGTCTTTATTGAAGATATTACTGACCAAGAGCATCACAAGAGGACGATAATGGGACGTATCATTAACAGGGCGGGGTGGCGTGCTCGTACACTCGCGGCCGAAATTGCAAGCGTGCCTTGGATATAATCTCGGCGATCGGAAATGTTGCTATTCAAAATAGGCTTTATGTTAGAAATAAATTGAATAAAAAATTTCATAAGAAATATTTTCTGTGGACGATTTCTAAATTAAAACTGTGAAATTAATTACAGCGAATATGAAAAACCTCCTTATTAAAGCAATTGGTAAACTTGATGTTTACTTTCAATGGACGACAATGTTGTATTAACTTCTCTAAGATTACTTCTTGCAAATAAATAATTGAAATTGTAAATCTACAACATACAAAGTATAATTGGATCTTTATTCAATATTGACTAGCTATTTCACAAAAATTTTGTCGGTAATATGGTGAAAAAATAGCATCGCTATTTTGTGACCGTGTTATTATGGGGTTCTATCATTCAAATGCTAATTAAATCAAACTTTGTTGGTACTTCCTTGTTTGTCACTTACTTACGATTCAGCTTACCCTTAAAACCCCCTGTATTGTAAAAATATATATAGTTGGTATATTTTTGTATTAAAACTTTTTTTACATTACTTACTATTTGGCAGCGAGCTTTGCTATAATATAAATTGAAAATAATTATTTTGTTGCACTACTATTTCGTAGAATACATTCTTGCGCTTTCCGCTATCTAATGCGCATTTATAAAAAAATCGATCTTCCATATGTTTGTAAATGTCGCATCCGTGTGATAGAACACCTGAAGATGCCGAAAGGCGAAACCCGGGTCGTTGGTGGCAAAACATGTGGAATCGTACAAAGTTGTAACAATTCAAATTTTATATTGAAATTCCCTCAAGCACCTTCAGTCGATATCATAAATTAGATTATAAATGTGTCATTTTTTTTTTTTTATCGTCAATATATTAACACGGAGTTTCCTGAGTACGTGATTACATGACAATGTTATTCTAACTTCGAGTAATGCAATAATTTCATCTGACATTGTACCGTCGCACATTGAAATAATTGTTTACGATGGAAACTTCATCCCCCAAGTGTCGATACGGTGGGTAAGTACGGAGAGGGGCAGCGAGTACTTGCTCCGGCACTTTGATGCGAATTAGATGATGGCCAGCGAAGTGCTCAGACCTACAACAATACAACAATTCAATCGGGGGGTGGATAGTGTTGCATTTTTACTTCGCAGGGGTATAAAAACGAGTCCTCAGCGAGCTTTCATACAATTTTTGGCCGCTCCGGCAGCGTTGTATAAAATCGTCAAAGCTGAAACTAAATTAACTTTGCCATCGTGTTGTAACACATGTCTACTTACTTATTGTTAATTATTGAAATCATAATTTTAATATTATTTTCATGATACGCAAACTAAACTATTCAAGTATTCGGGTATAGAATAAATGTCTAATTCCGCATTATCCGATTTTTAAAACGAGCTTTCGGCTTACCTTCCTCAAGAGAGAGCCAGCTTGACTGACTTATATACAGTTCTCGGTATACCCATATCTACCACATTGGGCTATGTTAAACACAATCTACGTCTAAAATTAACAACTATAACATTTCAATATTTATCAATATATTGTGTAAACTCGATAATACAAATTTTTCATACACCGTATACTTTTATCATGGGTTATTTGCCTGATTTCAATTTCAGAAATCTATATGTACAGTGTTCCAAAGCACAAATTTTTATTATTTATCTAGCTCTTGTAATTATATGTATACGTTGAGTGCACTGGCATACTCGCTGTTTGCTTTGATGTTATTTGAGTGTTTACACGCGGAATCGAAGGATTCTAAGTCAACCGTGGCATACTGCCACACCGTTAGAAGGGTTATATATAACTATTCATACATATTTTTATATTGCATTATGTACGTACACATTGGTTTCACCACCAATATTTTTTTATATCAATTTGACTAAGTGTTAAGATGTATGATTATTAGAATCAGGGCTCTTCAAGTCTCCTGTATCTCGTATTTGTAGTATTATGTTTATGTCGTTGCCGACAGAAATTAGTCGCTGCGGAGCTGAGTAATACACCGTGAACCCAGTTCACGCGGACACGGTAACACGCAATACTATTGTATACATTCCCACAAACTTACACAGAAATAACTACACATATTCACATACAATACAATAATACTTAAACAGAATACAGAAGTGAACTAAGGTAAATCATTTTCAGATGTCGAAGTAGTGTGTTATGGAATATTAAAAATTGTTTTGTTTAGGGTAACAAATACCTTGATCAGCCACTTATGTGTTGCTTTCATAAGTTGGAAAACATGTAAATTGTATTGATTGAATTGGCATTCACTCGGTAGAACTCCATTATAACACGGTGAAAAAATAGCAATGTATTTTAGTTCTACAAAATTATTTTTAACAAATATAGTTGATAGCTATTTCGGCTCACGCCATCGTCAGAACTATGCTTAAACTAACATTTGCTTATCTATATATAGCTGTGCAGAAAAGGCACACAACACATCCTCTCTCCTTTTCCAACGGCCTAGCTTGTTATTTAAACACAATGACACTAAATTTTCAAAATTCTAAATGAGACAATAGGTGTCTATGACAATAAGATTTTGTGTGGGACGGAAGTGGTCCTTCTGGAAGCAAATAAGACCACCCCCTTGTGCAACGGCTGGACAAGTGGCGATATTATTATGTTAGTTTGCTCGTTAAGAATCCTTTGTGATAATTGGTGTCTATTGATTATTCCAGCTGTTCCAAAGCCGTCATTCTCCGACCCTTACTACAAAGATGCAAACATGTAAATGTAAATTGTAACATGTAAATTGTAGTTTTTGTATAACTATAATACTAAACAGTGATCACAAAGAAGAATATGATTCGTTTACAGATAATGGCAACCCACCCGTCTTTTTCTGCATTATTCTTACAACTAATGCTATTTTTTTATAAACTATTGAATCAAAATGTCTTTTGTTACAATATAATTAACGAGCATACTCATTGACCACACATTTGAGATAAGATACTAGAGTGACAAAATGTGGATTATTATCGAGTGTTAGGATCAGCGCTGTCACAAATACATTAAATATTGTGCTAAAACTTGTGCTGTTTCGGGTGAGATGTAGAAAGAAATAGCTATAATTTACGATTTTAAATAAGTATTTATTGTATTTGACTACTGAAGAGTGGCCGATGACTATATATGTCTCCATACATTTTAATAAACGACATATTTCGAACACATACATAAATACTGTATCGCGAAACCGGTCCAGGAATTTATAAAATACAATTATTGAATTTGTATTTGAAAAAATTCAATATTTTTTTATTGCTTCGAATCTTGTTTATATGATACCCAGAAAACATCAAATAGACTGTATTAATTTAAAATTAAAAAAAATATATAGATAAATATGAGTTTTTGTTGTCTTTTTACTTAGTGTTTTACAGCCGTTTGCCACCAAACTTCAAAACGAAAAATTCATTTGCAAATGGTGTATTTTATTTAGCCTCTGAAATCCTATTTTCTTATTAATTAATAAAAAAATGAATCGGCGTGTAAATCCGCTTTTGTAACTCGAATCTTTTATTGAATTTTGATGTTCAAATATTCAATAGATACTTTTTGCGGGAATGTATTTTCGCGACATATGGACGTTTTTGAATTGATCGATCCACCTTCACTTCCCCGCTTCGTTTCACTAACTACACGGGTTATTCGTTCAAGTGTAGGAGATAACAACTGTCACATGCGAACGCGTAAAGTTAATTTGTCACGTCTATTATTCGGTACGCGAGTATTTACGCTTTTTTAGCAATATTAAAAATAACCGTTCATGCGCTGATGATTTTTTCATTCTCATTTCTTACATTACATTTCTTATCCCACTTTTCTTTCCTCGCCCTCTTCCAATTTAACTACGCGGCTGATTTTCACGTTCTTAACAATCACATATTTTCCGTGAAAAAATTCTATTGAGGTGGTCAACTAACCTACCATATACTTAGAATTGGTTGAGAACATTGTTCGTTCATATTTACGTTATAAAACATTCTACAGGACTTAAAACAAACAATATTTTTTCAAAAACACAAATGAAATGAAGAAACAAAATTTTAACTTATTGATTTATTGATTGAATTGGCATTTACTGGGTAGAACTCCATTATAACACGGTGAAAAAATAGAAGTGTATTTTATTTCTACATTTTTTTTATAAGATAGCTATTTCGGCTCACGCCATCATAGGTACTATTTGTAGAACTAAAATACATTGCTATTTTATGTGTTAAAATTTAAACTAATTTTTACTTCCCTTCACTCATTACTAAAAGTACATTTTAATCAACATATATTCACCCTTTGAGTAATTTGGTCTATTAATAGCCTGCTCAAAATTGCAGTTTTTTGCACTCCTTTGCGTGAAAAATTGAACAAAATGATGATTTATAAAATACATTTTGATAATTTTAGTTTAAAACTACTTCTAACTGGTAATTTTCCCGCATGCTTTGGCTCGGTATTAATTAATTATAAGACGAATTTTCTTTTGGGAAACGCCTACCAACCGTTCCCCGATACTTTTCTTCTTCGTCGTAAATGCTTCCTTCGTTACTGCGCTAAAAGAGGCCAGATTGAAATCTATTTCCTTGTTTTCGTGTATACATTTCAATTACTCCCTTGCCAGCATGGTCTCTCTTAGCCTAACGCTACCCCCTCTCGTTTCGCAATATAATTCGATAATCATGAGAGGCCCCCTTTAAAACTGTCACTGCAAAGTGAGTGCCGAGGGGCAGCGCGTTACGGGGGAGGCAGATGCCAAATAACTCTATACTAAAATATTAGACCGGTCTTATATTGTTTGAATAACGATATTTTTTCGGAATTATTCAAAACTATATTTTAATTGACAGCTGTCACAATCGAGCAAGATTTCACCGCTAGATGTTGCGATTATTGTTTTAAATATACAAGAATTTCGGAACGTATTTTTTGTCACTTAATTATTATTTACCATCAAAGAAATTTGAAATTGTCATAGATTACATCTGATAGAATCCTGTTTCCGTAATAGACCATTTCCGTGTCATATGTAAAATTATTGATATAACCGCCTTTTTAGTTTCATTTACAGTTTTTAGTTTTATTGCGAACAAGAAACAAGCTAGGTCGTTAAAACAGGAGAGAAGATGTATTGTGTACCTTTTCTACACAGCTATATATAGAAAATCATATATTCGTTAAAGCATAGTTCTGACGATGGCGTGAGCCGAAATAGCTCCTATATCTTAAAAAAAAAATTTGTAGAACTAAAATACATTGCTATTTTTTCACCGTGTTATTTTTATTCACTTATGAACTGAAAAATAAACCATAAAAATATCAATAGATTTCAATTATTAGTTTGTATTGAATATCCACTGCAAACTACAGTTAATTGTGTATTTAAAATTAGACAAAATTTCTGCTTGCCTATTTAAGGCCATCTCGAATCTTTTTCGAATCGACCATAAATCTCATGTAGGCGTCCAACTATTTTAATACTCCCGAAAAGAGTTTACTCATTTATTCAAATGGTAACATAACTCCCTGGTGACAGAAGGGGGTTAATCCTCCTTGATGCAAAGTGGCCTTGAATGAAATGTTTCCCCAAGCTTTTATTTTGATTCAATTGAACCTTTGCTACGTCCCAGTACAATGTATTATGGATATTAGTTTTTTTATCACACTTGGAGAAAACACTTATACAATTATGAATGTAAACGAAGAAAATATTTGGACCTTTATCGATCAATTTTCCTTGGCGAATTAGTTTCAAAATTTGAGTGCTTGAACTACGTCCTGAGCTGATATTACAGTCATTGAAAATACATTTTAATATTTTATAATAAAATTATAAACATTATGTTTCTCTTTTGTTAATGCGATGTATTTTGTCTGAGTAAAATATAAATACGAATATCATTGACTTCTCTGAACCTCTGTTAGTTGAGCGACTGAGTTTTTTTTAAAGTGACAGATATATATATTGTATATTGTGTTACTTAACCGTTCGTATATACCAGCAAGTTTCTAGTGACGTTAGTTAAAATACCTACTACTTGGAGTAGACCATCATTCTTCGATTTTCACTTTCCAAAATGCCTATATAAAAAAGGGCCGGTCAGCCCTGTCTTCACTACAAACGTGAACAATTCCTTCCATCTTTACCATATAGTTATTTTATAATATTTTTGCTTCAATAGAATTACATCTCGTTTCATCGATATAAAACAGTAATTATAATATATAAAATATTTTTTATTGTTATATTAGGTCAAGTTAATTGACTTACATGCGACTTAATTGTATCATTATAATCAAATAATCTCCATATTGAATCTGCACAAGCCCATGTGCGCTGTCATTTTTTGATTTCATTATTCCATATCATTGCCTTTTCGAGGGACCTTATAAATATTCGTTTTCCCCTCGTTAGAATATATATTAATATTTTCAGAACGTGAAGGATTTGCATTCAAGAAAAAATGCCGTGGACATTGTAAAGGCAGTGGTCCCAAAAGTATAAGATAACTAAGCCTTTTTGTAAAAATATTTTTCACCATTCATAAATTAACCGAGAGCTTTTGGCAGGTGAACGTTACATCAGTTGTGTGAAAATAGTTTTAATTGTTTATTAGATCGCCTTTCTGAGCCACCTTCAGTTGATGTCATATTTTCTTTCATTTTTCACCAAAAAAGTCTTTCGATTTAATATCTCTAAATTAGACATATGATTATACATATCAATATATTTTTTATTCCAAATCACACATATATATATATCGAGAAAATGGCAACATTTCGGTGTTCTTAAGTTTCCACCAAAGAGCTTTTGATCACTGGTCTAGAAAAATGTGTTGTTTACAATAAATCTCTGTCTATTATCGGTTGAAAATCTTATAGATCTACACATTAATTTATTTTCAGTAATAAAATTGACGATTTTAATAATTGTGTTTAATTTTTGAATAACTCGTCCCACGTTATTTGTCTCATTCATCGTGCGGGGATTTATTCGATGCTTTTCCATTGTAGCCAATTTATTATGCGCTCCAAAAGTTCATTCGATAGTATTTAAACATTCGCTTAGATGGCACATTAAGATCTGTCCACACAGGAAGACAATTTTTTTGTTCACTTTTTATATGATACTTTTATCGAATTTAAAGTTTACAATACCAACACACAGCAGTATTTTACTCATTGGTGTTTCGTTTTAAGATTGGCTTTATACCTGTTCAATGTAATCGTCATTAATACGGAGACGAATTCCTTTAAAATTAAATTTTGTTTCGTCAAATCATTGGTCTGAAAATTTGTTCGGAGAACGCTTAAATACTATAATATTTTAATTTAATTTATGCTAATGCGCATTTCTAAAAGTAAAGAATATTTTTGTCTTTATCATGGCTCTTGCATCAATTTTATATTGAAAATTAATTCTCTAAAATGAGCACTCAAGCTTTAATAAACAAAAGCTATATCAGTAGACCATAAACTTTTTATCAAGGCAAAGATTTTTGCAACTTTCAATTGAGAGACATCAATCAATACAACATCGCATATCGCCGGAAATTGTGCGCCGTCAATTTTACTGATTTGATTCGCAGCTTTTATTTCAGTATTCGAATTTAACGTGTGGACGTTCATTTATCGAAATCGGTCGAACGGAAACTTGGAATAATGTGTCACCCCCCTCGAACTTGCAAATCTCTGTTTGGGATTACTTATTTGAACAGTGGGTGGACTCCACTGCATTTGTTCAAACCGTATGGAGTGTTTTATTGTGTTACAAGTGATTGCTACATTCTGTTGCATGTTCAAAATCCGAATACTAAGCTACTTTTGTTACTTTCTGAATGGGATTATTTAAACATAAATGAGTTTGCTTTGCTGTTCACTTGTTTGATCACTTTTATTTCGAGCCCTTAACTACAGAAGGATCAGATTTGCTTGGACTAATTTTGGTATTTTACCGTTGACAACTGCGATTTGATTCGATTGATTTAAATAAATACGCTCTCAATGTGTACATTATGAGACATCCGATTTTTTAAAAGGTATCGGCTACAATATGACAGCTTCTTTTTTTATGTTGACGTATTATTTTTTCTGTACTTAATCTACAATGTTGTCAGCGTAATTTTTACTAAAAGTCTTCTTATAGAGTAAGTGAAATTTCGAGGACTAATTTTGTCGACATTTGAAAATAGTTACTTGCGTCGGATATAGAGGTTTAGGTGGTTTAACCTCGTGAAGAATTTGGAGCAACGCCTTATTACTTGAGTTTTTATGGAGGAAATAAATATGCTTTGTAAAAAAAAAGTTATGTACAATATACACTAGCAATGAGTTACTCGTTTGTTTGATTGATTTGCTTTATTTGATAAAGAAAATAAATGACTCACGACACAATTCGAATTGGATTCTTCACGAGTTATAAGTTTCTTCAAGTCTTGCAGAATATATAAATAATATATAGTGATCTTATTTTATGTGTCTAGATTATATATTCATTATTTTAATTCCCCTTTGGGCTAGTCATTCCCTTCAATATAAATCATATGATGTAAATAGTAGTGAATCGCTTACCCGCCCTGAATGATGCGTTTTTAAATACTGCAAAAGCACGACATGCGGCCAAACATGACATCAAATCTGCCGATCAAATGATAATAATATGTACGAATAGCTTCAATGGGGGCTTGTTATGGTTGCACCCCCCGTCGATGTCGCCCAACTCGATGGGGATGATCTATTTAATTGTCCGTACAAAGCGCGGATTTTGCGCATCTACACGGTGATGTGAGACCGCCGTTACTCATCAAAATGCAGTTGCTATTTAACACTAAAAGTTAAGTCATTCAAAACACCTGAGTGATAGTGTTATAGTTGTGAAATGTATGTCACATTTTTTTTAGTGAATCACAGCAAAATTACTTTAATTATAACTTTGTCACCATTTTAAAAAACTTTCGTATTAAATAAATCTTATAATATTGATTCAAATGGACTTATTTAAATATTAAATTAAATCGACAATTACGTAATTTACATCACTATAACCTTAGTTGCAAAACTGAATCGTTTTGGTATTAATGTAATAATATTCGAGTTTTATTTATTCTCCTTAAATTTAGTTATTTTTAAATTGATTTTCATAATAAAATCTTCAATTATTTGCATGAAGTTTTCTTTACTTACTGATTTCAAATAAAATTACTGTTTTAATGATGGTGATTACTACTAAATTGTTTAAAAACAAGTGTCTTTAATTTATGATATCGACTGAAAGCTGTTGATGGATTTTCAATATCAATTTTTAATTGTTAGAACTTTTCTTGAATATTTTCTTTATATATTGATTCTATCATTATATGAAAGGGGAGTTCTAGTGGCAGATTTATTTAATTAATATACTCGAAGCTGAGAACTGCAATAGTTTTTAAATTTTGATACACTTCTAGTTATTGTATGGTAAAATGCTTTTGTAACCAGTTTGTATAATTTCGATTATACTGCTATGATAATACACGAGGGCTCAAGATTCACTTGTCAGATGTCCCGATTGTTTGAAGTGTGACATCGATACAGCATACTTGCTATTTGAAATGAAAACACTATCCGTGTCCCCGCAGGCCTTGTAAGCCTCTCCCTTGGGACTCAATGAAGCAACTGTTAATAATAAATAATAATTTAAGGGCTCGACCATTGCCGAGGTATATTTTTTATTTAACCATAAGCGCCACTCTAAAAATATTACGTACTTTGATTGATACCTCTTAATTATCATGCTTAATTTTGTATCGAAACATTGAATGACCTGCAAGTGCATATTGTAATTAACACGTTGATTATACTCGCCAAACAAACATTGAATGAAATATTCGTCCGAAAATTTATATAATAATATAATTTTTCTCTTCAGAAAAGTTATATCAAATCCCAAGCCCAAAATTCACAGATTAACTCGCATTTCCAGAAATGCGTAAAATCAAACTGCCACATTTTAGACTTTATTGGTACAATATGAAGCTAGGGTGTTGAAACAGAATAGATGTGTTGTGTACTTTTTTACACACCTATATATATGTAGGTAAATGTACATTTAAACATAGTTCTGTTGAAGGAGCAAGCCGGAATTATATATATCTTATAAAGTTTGTAGAACTAAAATACATTGCTATTTTTCACCGTGTTATAATGGAGTTCAACCAAGTAAATGCCAATTCAATAAATAAATATATCAAATCTTTCAATTAGAAAAGTTACCTAGTATAAAGGGCTATTACTTTAAATGTTCGCCGTCCTACAGTCACTTCATCCCTTAAATTGAAACTTATTTTATATAAATCGTTCAATTCGTTATAAATATGCGCCATTGCGTATGCAAATCTATCATGTCGCCCCTTTGACATTTCATTATAATTATATGATTTCGTACTAACCCTTTTAATGATAAAATAACATGTGTCTTGTCGGAATACTTCGCTGTGTCAATAAAATTTACATAAGGTTCGGTGAATAATATTTAACATATTTCATATCAAATGATCCATCTTTAACTGTTTTGCGTCGTCGTAGCTCGAACGCTTTCGTCCCATCCGCATAGATAAATCTATTACATATTAATATATTGTTTTTTCGATCCATAATCGAAGTATTTACGCGTGATATATTCTTAAATATATTCCGAGCAGTTATAATAAAATTTTAAAAAATAACCGTTGACACAGCTCATACATATTAAATTATGATAAATAAAAAAATACCAACGGATCTTGTTCTAAAGTAGCAATCGATAATATTGCACCAATTTCAGGTGGAATCTTCATGAATTTGTCTAAATCTTCACGAATACTTTTATATATACCAGAGCTGTAGGATTTGAGTTGTGGATTCGCGGTGTTTTGACCAGAGTCGCAGTCGTAAATAGGAGCTACTCTGACTACTTTTTCGATTAAACGATTTTGAAAAATATGTCAATGAATATTTTCCGTATTGGTTGGTTAATCTTTAATTTAATGCACATAAATAGGAAAGGTTATTAGTATATTTTAACGACTCAACAGCCCTGATATACAATATAATATTATAGAAGTTCGTATAGTTATCACACACGCTATATAATTCTGTTATAAAATAAATGTTGCTTTCACTATCCAGCCGGAAAACCATAAATGAAAAAATATGCCGATTTTTAATATGATAATTTAATAAATTTTGTACGATTCACTCACGACTGAAAATTTCTGCACTTCAAACAATTTTTTATCATAATACGATGCCTTTAGTGTGCCTCGCGAGTGACAAACAGTAAATCTTTTCAGTTATCTAGGTTCACTCATGGAAGTTTGTAATCAGTAAGTAAAAATTTAAGTTTACCCCGAAATTATCTTCATAATTCTTGACTGCTGTATATGCGTATTTAAACACTTTACGGTCCGCAAATTTTCGCTAAATAACTACACCGAAATAGTTTTTTCTTATTTTAATTTCAGACCTCATGTGTATTCTTCATCCATTTATCGATAAATTTTGAAAGTAAGAATTAAAATTCATATTAATTTTAGTTTTTGGTAGTATAGCTGCACGTATCCGAGGACGCCACATTGTGCGTTCCCGGATGATAGCGTTTGTCCCAAAAATGACGCCAAAGTGGCGTCCGGGGACCGTAAAGTGTTAATTTCCACTTGACATAATATTAGCAAAAGAAATGGAATGAAAAGATAGTCTCCATAATATATTATAATATTAAAATATTCATGGGTTCTTATGATAGGACGTATGTCATTTTAAACCTACTTAGATTATAGAAAAAAGCGTCTTTAACAAAATTATTATGCACTGTCAAACTCTAATAATATACACCCATTCCTCGCTTAACACGGAAGGTAGGTTTTGATAGATCGCCATGCTAAGCGAGACTAACAAATGTATGAAATAGATGGAATAGGTTTTTTTTTAGAGATATTAAGAAAAAACAGGTAGGTGGAACTTATAAAAAATTATTGATATATAATGATACGGATAAAATATATTATTCAGTTCAGACTTATTTTATTTTGCAATATCAGACGTAATTTGTCCATCTTTAAGAAACATATTCCTTGAATAGTTGTGAAATTATAAGCAGTAATTATTTTATCAGCTGTTAGGATTCAACGAGTGATAAACACGGTGGGCAACGATGGACTAAATGTCTATATATTTCAGATACTATTTGTTGTTTGATATGCGCAGTTCTATTCCCGGTATTAATTAAAACCTTCACCATCACGGAATTAGCTTAGTTGACTCCGCTGCCATAGTCAGAGTCCAATCAAAAAATCGTCGCTTATCGTGACCGTATACTATAGAAAAGCTCCGCAACGCTGGACGTCATTATCATTAATAAGGCCAACGGAATGACTAATTTTCTAACAATTCCAAGAATCCCCGTACGAACCCTATTAGAATTTTTATGTGCTCGGTCGGCTGATAGTGGCCGGGCGGGGTTGGGTCGCGTTATCTCCTCCTCGGAGACTCCGACGCCGATAGTTTATGGTTTGGTTGTCGAACGGCGACCACTTGTCGCGTGATGCCTCATCGTGTTAGAGGCATCGTGTCATGACCATCAATCGATACTTTTTTTATCATAAAAAGATTTTACTACGTTTATTTATTTATATGATATTTAACGAAAAAGTATGTTAACTTGTAATAAATATATGCACTCCATAACCAATTTGTAAATTATGTTGGATGCCTACAAAAATTTATGATATCTACTGAAGGTGCTTGATGGAATTTCAATATCAAATTTGAATTGTTACAACTTTGTACGATTCCACATGTTTCGTCACTAACGATCCGGGTTTCTCCTTTCGGCATCTTCAGGCATTATATCACACAGATGCAACAGAACTGGCGTACAATATACACTTAGTATTGTCTATACGCCTGTCTATATATCTGTAATTAATACCTTTGTTATATAGACGATGCTAACTGTTTATTGTAGTTCTATTGTATCCGTGTCATAGAATGCCGAAAGTCGAAACCCGGGTCGTTAGTGACAAAAAATGTGGAATTGTACAAAGTTGCAACTATTCTAATTAGTACAAAAATTATTTTAACATTAAATATGTATCCTTAACTATTATTTCATACATCCTTGACCAATAAAGACATTTATATAAAAAAGATTATAAAAACATTTATTTATAACAAAAACGTCAAGAAGCAAAGAAGATTCACAAAAAATAATTTATAAGAAAACACACCACGTTGAAAACATAACAGAAAAATTAAAAAAACAAAATCTTAAAAAAAAACCTTTAAACCTTTTTGAATACAAGCATTATAAAATATACACTTTATCATCAAGGTTAAGTTTGGTTATTTTATTTCCAATCGGTAAAATTTTCTTCGGTTTATTTGTAAATTTACCGTATATAATTTCATTAATTCAAATTTAATAAATTTATCGCCTACAAGCAAGCTCCATAAAAGACATTTTGCTATAAAAACCGTGGTCGTCAGTGACAAAACATGTGGAATCGTACAAAGTTTCAACAATTCAAATTTGATAATGAAATTCCGTCAAGCAACTTCATTCGATTTCATAAACAAAAAATCATCTAAACCATTATCGATATCAATTAAAACGATCAAAAATACATGTAAATTTTACCTTCTTCTGGTACGTACATCGATTATTCTAGCGACATTGTAACCAACATGTTGCTTTAAAATAACTTCTTATAATTTGTAATAGCTGTCTTCGTGTAAAAAATACACTACTCATAAAATAGATAATGGCGTATCTGGCTGTTTGTCGTCATAATATAAACAATAAAAAACCCCCTTCGCATCGATGACCTTAACCCGTCCATACGACACAGGTCTTCTTATCTAATGTCGCGTCTACGGTAGATCCTTTTGGGCGCCTGCCTAACCCGGCGCTTATCTAGCCGTTAGCCGAGCTTTTTCGGTGATGTAGTGTGCGGTTTGCGGGGCGTCCGTCGGATTCCTGCGGTCGCCGCGACACGATAGTATTTTTTATTTTACCTACGTATTTTGTATCGGAGGGTTTTCTTCTTCATTAATTATTATTTCTCTCGCCTGGCGGAACTCATCGCGAGTCGGGTGGTGGGGTAGGAAACCATCGGCGAAAGTTTTTTTTTTTAATAATATTTGTTGAAGTATCTTTGGAGCCATTCACTCGCATCCAACTGCTTGTCATAAGTTTTGACAAAATCTTAAATTGAAATACTTTGTTGATGACCATCTTCTCGGCAGTATGTTCGTAGATTTCTATTCCCACAAGATCTATAAAATCGTTATTCAGGTTGGCCTGTCTTACTGGAGTATTTGGAACGTTTTTGAATATTAAAAGAATAAAAATAGAATATAATGTTTGAATTGTTTAAACTTTATACAACTCTACGTGTTTTGAGACTTACGATTCGGATTTCGCCTTTTGGTATCTTTAGGCGTTCTATCTCGCGGATGCAATGTATAAAAAAAGTAGCTTAACATGTGTAATTATACAATCTTTCAACAATACTAATTACATATTAAAATTTCATCAAGCACCCACCCTCTGTAAATGTCGTTAATTATAGAAGATAATGTGTCTCGAAGAATGCCATCAATTTCGCACTTAGGGAATTTGTATGGGATTCGCCCAGTATTTGATTATATCATTTCTTAGCAAAATAAAATACGTGTCACGTTCAGTAGAACGTTTAAATAAAGAACCTATTTTTTTCTTAAGTTTAATTGTGTAAGAAAATGTTTTGTGATAAAATACATTCGTTTCTAGAAGCTTTTCTCGCGGTTGATGAAACTCTAATGCCGTTACCGTAAAAGGAACATTTTAGCTTCTACTTTAAGATAATCTGCATTCTCTTCTTAGAAACATTTATTTTGATTTTTGGTCTAAACATATATATTTATAGAATTACAATTTAGGCCCGTTTTTATTGTTGTTGTGAAACGCTGACAGTTTAACCAAACCATTTTCGATTAATATATCAATTATGGACACATATCGTAGATATCAACTATTACAAAGTATTCTTAACGAACAAACTAATATATGTCGGTCACCATTATTGAATCCTCTGGGGGGTGTCTCTTTGTTTCTGTAATGGACCATTTCCGTGTCATATGTAAACTTATAGATATAGCCGCTTTTTTAGTTTCATTTATAATTGTTAATTTTATTGCGAGCAGGAAACAGGCTAGGTCGTTAAACAGGAGAAAAGATGTATTGTTTACCTTTTCTACACAGCTATATATAGATAAGCAAATGTTAGTTTAAGAATAGTTCTGACGATGGCGTGAGCCGAAATAGCTATCAACTATATTTTTAAAAATAATTTTGTAGAACTAAAATACATTGCTATTTTTTTTCACCGTGTTATAATGGAGTTCTATCAAGTGAATGCCAATTCAATCAATCAATTATAGACCTTGTTCCCGGAGAATAAAGAGCCCAAACTTTATTTCAACATTATTGTTTTTTTATATTGAACAGTCATTTTAATTGGTGACGTGAAATAGCCGAGTTGACGACCGCACACTTTTCCACGTCTCAATTTTTATCAGTTGTTAAATGTCGACTCGGCTCCGATTTTTTATTGCGTCTCCTTCTTTGTGTCTTTGATTTATTCTAATCGGCCACCAATCTCTTGCGGCCGCATGCTAATTCACCTCTGCCTGAAGGATAATAATAATTGTTATTATACTGATATCTTGTGCCCCATGCCGTTGATTTCGTCAGACATTTCCCGGTCACTTTTTGGTCATTTTACATTGTAATAAAAACGGAATATGGTTTTGTCACACCGACATTCCGATCAATTTTTTTTTTTTTATTGTATGAGTATTTCGCGATACTGAAAACTCATTAAGTAGATATTCATTTCCATGTATGCGTGAAGCACGAATTTATATTCGGTATATTAAATATTCAAGGTGCGTATTCTATAATACTACAAGCAAAACATTAGTGTATAATACGCCAGGAAACTATAATTTAATATACATTTCAATTAATATTTCAAATGTTGCATTTTTTTCGGATTTGAATTGATATTGAAATTCCATCAAGCACATTCAGTCGATATCATAAATAATATTTTAGAATATTTTTTGAATAATGCAACGGTGAAGTCAAAAGTTTTGTTATTTTATATAACAATAAGTTATATTAACAATAAGTTATATTAACAATATGTTAAATAATTATACTTATATGAACATGTTTATTAATCTACTGTCAAATTTCCATAATGTTGTAATATTCCTTTTATTATGTCATCTCGTCAACGATATCCTGATTTTTTGTGAAGCGGTTTGAAGCTATAGGCATGGATAATTTATAATGATTTGTTACAGAAAAAAACATTAATCTTAAAAGAATGTAACGTCAACTTCGCAAAATAGTTTAAACAAAGAAATGGTTGCTTTAACAATAAACATATTCCATTAATTTGTTTACGCTTGTCTTGCAATGTTGAATTGAACAAATTGTTTGTTTAAACATTGTAACATATATGAGACTTATTCCTACCATGGCCAGTTAAAAGAAATTCAAAAATTCAGTCATATCAGTAAGAATATATAGATTTTTATGTATATATAACATTTATACGATAAAGCTATCCACGTATGACGCTTGCGAATCATTTTTTTAAAATGTAAATACAGTACGAGTTGTCAATTCTGATACTTTATTTTCGTACAAAGAAAGATCATTCCATCATCACATCTTCTATATGTATTTAATACTACGTTCACCTTTTAATATCAAGAAGTGTATGTGTCCGTGTTAATGACATCGAGTATTATCACTATCTCTTGAAAGTATGTATACTATGTTTCATATATCTGGCATTTGGTTTTCCATTCAACCGTTGGCATTGTCGAGTACCCACAGTGTCGCCTACTGTCAACTGTCACATCCATGCCTTTGGGTGACAATGGTCGCATTCACTTTTCGAGATTCGCTAAGTGTCGCAATGTAAATATTTGAACAAGTGTTGTCGACGGTGCGTTTCGCACGCGGACGAGTGAATACTATAGCGCACATTCCTATTAACAGAATCTGTCGTAAATTTCCGAACGACGCCTAGAAAAAGCTTCGGAAATTCGAGATTGGACGGTAGCAATTATTACAAACACTATAGCAGTGAGAAAATTTAATTGCAGAATTTGAGTATTATTGAGAGACGTATAAAACAATAAAAATGCTAACTATTCCTGTCTTGTTTTGAAATTTCATTTTTACTGTTATCCAATCGATGGATCGGATTAAGGTTTAAAACAAAATATTGAAAGATAATAAATATTTACATTAACTTTATATTAAGTACGGTGAAAAAATAACAATGTATTTAATTCTACAAAATTTTATAAGATATAGTTGATAGCTATTTCGGCTCACGCCATCGTCAGAACTGTTTTAATTAAATTAAATTTACTTATCTATATACAGCTGTGTAGAAAAGGTACACAATCCATCTTTTCTTCTGTTTAAACAACCTAGCTTATATCGTGCTAGCAAAAAAAAAAAAATTAAAACTAAAATTTAAATTAAACTAAACAGGCAGCACTTTCGGTAAGTTTAGATACTAGCCGGAGATGATTTATTACAGAAATGCATTAGCCTTTCGCAATGGTCCGAGAAGCGGCGAATGACATGTCTGTTCGTTTAAAATATCGTGTGACAACTGATATCTGTTGATTTCCAACTGTTCCAAAGTGTCACGTGATCGTCTAGTGGTTAGGACCCCACGTTGTGTTCCAAAGTGTCATCTTTGCGTGAGCCGAAACAGCTATCAACTATATCTTATAATATTTTGTAGAACTAAAATACAATCTTAATTTTTCACTTTGTTATAATGGATTTCTACCTAGTAAATGCCAATTAAATCAATTACTTTATATTATTCAAATCATTTAGAAGGTGCTTGATATACTTTTGCCAAAGCTTGCTTGGCAATCACTTCTTTGGATCCATATATTCATTTATTTTACAACTATGTATTTTATTTGGAAAAAAAAAATCCTAGAATTCGTGAAACGTCCCCATCCACTTTTCTACCAATCTGCAAAATAAACTTTGCAATGAGCAGTAAAATCACCTCACTGGCACTAGAAATAGCAAACCGTTCGTTTCGCCACTGCACGAATTCGCCTAGTTTAAATACTCGAGCTTGCAATAATAAAATGTAAAGCTTATTTGCATAACTCTGCCGCCCGTCAGCCACTGTTCGGCGGATTATTGTTGCGTCGTGTTGGTTTATTGGCAATTTGCAATTCAAATGTGGGCCACTCGAAATCGCGTGCGCCCGCCTTCTCTTCGCAGTTCGACGATTATTAGGGGTGTTACATATTACTTTTTTCTCAATTGCCTAACACATAATTTTTAGAGCTTTTCGATAATTAATTGGATAATTAAATCACTTCGTTCAGTAGTAAATTAAACTATTGTAAGTCTTATCTTCTACCAAATTTCGGAGAACACATAAAGTTTACTATACATTTGATGCAGCACTTAGTTGATCGTGTAAATAATCAGCCTTAATCGTGTAAAAGGAATAATTAATCTCTTTAATGATATTTACTGTCATAAAATCGTATCGTTCTGCGTTAATAGCATCTTGCCTATTATGATAACTGACCAATTGAATTAAAAAGTATCGATTATAAAAGACAAACCAATCGATTTTTTTCAATGAAATCAAAATGTGTCCCAAGCAACATCTTACGGCACACCAGTGTACTGCTGCACAAGCAATTCCGGAGTACTAGATTAGGACATGGATAGTCATCTTCGCTCAATATGTTTATATAACGACATTAAGGACTTGAATGTTTGGGGAAAATGTTTATACAACAATGTTTTATATGTTGCGTTTAGTTTCTGGGTCAAGTTAAAGAGTATAAAAGACCAACTTTTGAAATTCTCTTTCTCTTCGTCTGGAGGATAACTTTAACACGGTACCCAGTAAATTCAATCAGATTTGATGAATTGTACCAAGCTTATTTTTGGCATACGTTGCTCACACTTTCCATTCGTCCCTCGTTTGAATTTCGCTCAGAACAATTTATAATCTGAGAAGTTATTTTCGAATCATTAATTTCAATCAGATCCTTTCGTCGTACAGTTAACGCAACAAGAAACCGGTAAATTCTTAAATACTTTTTATTATACTGTGATATATTTTGTTGTCACTCACTAATGACATATTTTCATTGAATAATAAAAAAATACATTCTTTCGTAAAATGTTTAAAATAATAATGAATTTAACACAGCATATCGAATACTGGAAAATATCTCAAAGCAAATTAAATGAAAAGAAGTATTTAATATTTTCAGGGTAAACCTTCAATTTCCATCATTAAATATCTGGATATCTCAAAAAAATCAGTAGTCTATACTATCTTTAGCATGTTCTAGAGAGATTTCCATAATTGGTGTTCATTAGGCAAAGTTACTTCGTATGGTTTAAAATGCTATGTTTTACAGTTTTCGTAGTCACAGCATTATTAAATAAAAATTACTCTTTTTTTGAATTGTTACAATTTTATACGATTCCACATTTTTTGTCACTAACGACCCGGGTTTCGACTTTCTGCATCTTAAGACATTCTATCACACGGATGCAACAGAACTGACGCACAACAAACAGTTAGCATCGTCTATAAACTCATGAATCATTTTTTTTTTAACATTTATTGAACCATAAATTTTAAATGAAGAACCAAAAATTGAAATTACGCCAAGCACCTTCAGTTGATATCATAAATTGAAAATACTCTATTAAATTTTTTTATAATTTAAATAAAATGAAAGTTTTCAAACAATCATATTCCAAATTTTACTTGGTGAAACATACCATTGAAGTAGATTCTGAAGTATTTTCATGTTGGTTCGTGTTTCATTTCACCTGATTAAATTGCGTACATAAAATTGGCATTGCGTGTTAATAACATGTTTTGATTTGTGTACTTTTAATATTCGACATGTAATCGAACAAGCGTGACTCCTTTTCTTTGCGATTTAACCCAAAGTCGCCCGTGGAGTTTTAAGTGTCGTGTGATCACAGCACGTGTGGCTGCTGTGTGTCGCGAGATCGCATCCGAATGCTAGCGCCGGATTATTATTTCGATTAACACTCACATACCCTCATTTACGTGTATTTTACTAAAAAATCGTTTTCTCGAATTAATACGCAATACTTTTCACTTTGCAAACTATATTTCATGTGGTTACAATTGTATTGAATCTAAATAGGTCAAAATAACTAAAACTTATATATATTTTTAATACTTTTTAAGCAACACAAATTGTGTAATTTAATGCTTAAAATTTTTCACTCTCCGTTCAACGCAACTGCTATGTCGGAAAGACATAACTACAACGCATACATTGCAACATGCATTTGGTTATTTTGTATCATGGTGTAGTAGGAATTAATCAAGACCAGTTGAATTATTACATCATTAATTACTGACAATGTACAGAAAAGACTTTCCTTAAATCGTTTTCTTGTGTATTATATGTGCATCTGCGTAGGTTTTTATAAATATGTTTGTGAGTATATATACATACATAAATTTATATAGTTTCGAAATAAACTGGCTTCACTATGGAATGCTCAGCTCTGCAGCGATTACTTTATGTCGGTAACAACGGAAAAGAGTTGAAAAAGACTTTAAGACGTCTTAGATCTATGGCCGCTTATGTTGATGTAAAAAAAACCCATGGCACTTCTTTAGGTGCCCTCGTTTTCTTTTGATCTTCATTCTGTTTCTTGCTACTTACCCAAAGACAAGAGAATTCTCCATGTTATTACTGTGGAATTTTTCCATGTTTTACGTCCAATATGTTGTTCGTACCAGTAACCGTTGTGTTAATAGAAACCAAGGCGATGTTTCACGGCGCTCAGGGTGTCACGGAACAATATTGTAGAGGTGAAAGAAATACTTTCGCAGCCGTGACGAGGCATACATATGAAAGATTTCCCACAGACTCCCCCGTTACAACTAGCGTGCGCGGCCGCCCACCCCGCGTGCCATATTCACCCCTGTCTACTCGCACCGAGTCTAATCCCAATCCGCCTAAGTAAATTGTCGTGTTTTTTGTTTTTATTTCATTCCTGCTCTCATATTTGTAAACTTTTCATGTTGGGGTGTTCTTAGATTATTTATTGTGTACTAAAATTTTAAGTAGCTTTCGCATTTTATTTTTACTGTGCTTTTTGATTTAATTATATACATTCATTTCATTATGATTTTTAATCAATTATACAGTAGTATTGATTCCGTCATTATTCTCACATAATTTGCAACGGATTAAATTCGATCTTCATCGATTTTTACGCATAATTTGATATCTATAATTTCCCTCGCATCTATCCCGCATTAAACAAAATAAGCATAACGAGAGCGATTATTTATCCACTCTTCCTGTCATATCCCATGATTCCGTCATTATTCTCCGTAAAAAACCAAATGGATGAAAAGTAATATTCGCACCTAAATTTTTATGATGTTGGATACAAAAATGATTTTTTTTATTCTGAGCTAAATTATAACTTTTTTGTGGCAATAAACGAAATTTGAATTTAACGCGAATCTCTAGTTTCATGCTTATCTACTTCATAGTGAAAAATTGTTTATATATAAATAACACGATGTTAGTTCCTTTTAATTTTCTAAGTTCTACTTATTTAAATAAAATAGCATTTTATGTATTATTTCTGCTTAGTTTTTTCCACATTTTCATTAGTACTTGTTAACCACAAATAAGTAAACATAGAAGAATATAACTGACAGTGGAAGCATAACGATAAATAAATAATAGAATTTTAATCGCCGCAGTATCTATCATCTGCGTTATAAAGCTTGACTCATACGGTACGAAATGTGAACATGTTTTTCTTTTAGATATAATAACTCATATCGATAAATTTAAGTTTTAACCAGTACATTTAGTTGAACTTATGTTTTTTTATACATACATATGTAGTTAATTTCAAATTGCTTAGATCTTTTTTTTTATATACGCAACATCGTTTCAGTAAAAACTCTCATCTAATTTATTCAATATATCTCATTTAATGTAAGTTGTAAGCCGAATTTCCCTGGACGTACTCACCAAATGTACAATATTTATTTTAGACTTTTGTAATCAAGTATTTTTATTGGCTTTGGCATCGATGACAGATTTTATTGATAAAAGAAAACTTTTTTTTTAATGATTGTATAGTAATCAGTTGTCCCAATTCATAACCAATTTGGTGGTGTACTAAAGGCAGAAGTCTCAGCGGTGAGTCTGGAGCCCCCTGTCCCTCGGGAGGGCGTCCGCCGACGTAATTGAGATAACAATGTGCCCCCTGTGTGTGTACTCTTACGAGGAGGCCTCGCTTCAAACGGGGGGCTATTGCTCTCCGCGGGGGCTATGTTTTTCTAGAATAATAGTGGTTAAGTTGAACAATTGAATTATTAACGGTCACGCGTTTTATCATAAATAAAAAAAATACAGCAGTCTATTCAAATAATTGCACGTCAATAAAACTTTTTCCACCCATTAGTTAGTAAAATTATGTAGTATCTGTGAGATTGATCAATATATGGAAAACATCATTTAAATATGACATTTAATTGCTTTCAATTCATAGATTTCGTCAATGGAACTTAAGTATATTTATTCAAGAGTAAACAATCCATTAAAACATTAAATGATCCGTTGTTTTATAATGCAGCATACAATTCAGTTAGTTTTAGTTGTTAAACTTTTTGTTGAAATCTTGATTATGATTAATAACTCTAATTTAAAAAAAAAGATATTAGAGATATATTATACGAAATAAATAAATATGAATATAATGTTTATTAAATTTAGTCTTCTGGCTTGTGCATATTTTTTTCTTTTTATTGTAAATAAAACATGCTGCACAATTGAATTCCTGCTGATTTTACAACCAGTTGGACATATCAAAGCTATTATCGTTTTTTGCAAGTAAAGCTGACGGGTGGCCAATTATTTTATTTTCCTTTTATCTTATTTTATGTAACTCATTTGTTTTACATTTGACAAGCTGGTTTATAACTTGGTGTAACTAAGATTTCAAGTAAATTTAATATATGATTTACACTTATTATGACAATAATTGTATCTTTAAAAACGCCGCTATCGTGTATTACCGCTTTAACGACTAATTAACTTTTTCGCTTGCTTCCGGTTTTCTTCTTATGACAGTTGGCAAAAATATTTTTATCTGCAAAGATACATTAAAAGTTTATCTCGTTCTCGTTGAATTTACCACAATTTTGCAAAGTTTTTCGTTAGAAGTCTCTATACTTCAAAATCTATGTAGTTTTTTTTGTTATTATATTAATCGAAAGTTCCAGTTTAACTATTGTATATACCCGATGTGCTTACAAAATATTACAATTTAATTGTATTTCGATTGGCTTATTTTTCACTGCATGTATTTTTAGTTTTTAAATTAAAAAGAAAATTAATAAAGCTCATTCCATAAAATAAATATGTTTTGTATGAAAAAAATTCTTCCTGTTCGAAATTCTCATCGCCATTTGAACGCTTGCCAATCAGTGTGAATATCGGGCTTAAAGTATTCGATTTTTCCGACCGGCAGTTTTCCATCTTATAATTACAATTACCGATCAAGCAAACAAATCTCGGAGTTGCATACAATACCGTGAAAGCCTTTTCTTCATTATCAATCTCTTCCAATCACCGCTGGGCCGCGGCGGCAAACAATATTATCGCCGAGTTGGCTAGTCGCAGTGACTCGCCACTTGCCGCTCACTCTTTAGCGTAACCCTTTTGCGAAGGAGAGACCGCCCACTCGATGGCGTGAGTCCGCCCCTGTTTTGCGGCAGTGGCGTTTGGACGTTACGTTTTTATGCCCAATTACAACTTATTGATTTTTATATAATTTACGATATTTTCATCCGAATTAAGTTTGAAAAGTTAGATATCATTCTAAATAATACAAAAATTTGTCTTTGTGTGAGTACTTTTTTAATTAAAATTCGTAACAAAACTGCTGACGCAATAATTGTGACAATTAATTGGCTGATGCTTCTTGCTGCTTAACTAAATTTTGACATTTAAAAGATAGACATATGTATGTGTATATTCCTTATAGGTATATATCATAGGTTCCCAAAGTGGTGGGAGCTGGCGTAGCAAAAAGGGGCCACGAGGAGCTAATATTTATAACCTTATAAGAATATTTTGCGATGAAATTTTATTGCAAATAAAGAACTGCAAAATATGGAAATATTGGTGACATACATCTGGTTCGTGTTGCTCATTAGGATGATTTAATAAATAATAATTACTCAAAAATTTTAGTATATCATTATATGTAAGTGTATTAAGAAATAAGTTCCTCTACATTTTTCTGTTTTATTTATTTAAAAAAAAGGTATATTTCCAAAGGGGCCTTGTGTAATGCTGTGTCTAAAGGGATGCTATGAGTCAAATAAACTTGGGAATATATAGTTTATATCATAGGTTCCCAACCTTTTTCAAGTGGCGCCCCTTTTCATAAAATCCATGTGACCCGCGACCACCCCCCCCCCCCCATACAATCCAAAAGCACACAAAAAATATTTTTTCATTTGACCGTATAAGTTGGCGACCCCCAGGCTGGGAACCTATAGTCTATATGATTTTCATATACTGGGTAATTATTGTGTTAATATTTATTATAGAATTTTCTTAACCTTACTCTCGTTTCTACTCCTTGTATAAATGGTAACCATGCAACGCTGAAGATCATTTACTAACATGTTCCTAAAGTGGTTCGACGTGGCTTTAAGAAATAGATTGTTGCTTACTAATGATATTATTATCTGTCCTTGTACGCCAATGCTTTGTATTTGTACTCATAATGAAATTTCATCGACACTTTGCCAACAAGACCGCTTCTGAGGAGATGCCTCACTGCTTTGGTTATGGAACAGCTATATCTGCCTCAAACTAACTACTTCATCGGGTCAGGTATTGCCAATCAACGTGCAAACCTGCAAACATGTGAACTTAAATGTAATGATGTAACCTAGCGTCGAATAGTCGAAACAACAAACATTGCGATTTTATACTTGTATAATATATACTAGACATAACCAATACTGTTCTTACACGTCGAATTGAAAAATACTCGCTACAAGACATCTTTGTGAAGACTGTTCATCCGATTTGTGTCACTAGTTTATGAAAAGATTTATTCGATATTAATTTGTTAACTTACTGACAATACATATGACAATGCATCTGACGACAATGCTCCGTTCACTTGACAACTACAATATAAACAATCAACAAAGCAAACATAGTACATGGTTAGAATATTACATTTTTCAAAATTGACAAAGTTCAAAATATATTACTGACATGCAAATTCTAATAAAAATAAAAATAAAACTAGCAGCAACATATTGAATTAATACTGAAAATATCCACCTTTGTAGGATTATATATTGATCACTCGCAAAAATTAGCAAATGGCGGACTCATAACCAACAGGAAAAACAAGTTTGGATATTATTCGGCCACGAAAATAATGACTGGTAGTATGATACTTAATTATCTACAGAATTTCAGAATTATTTACTTGACGTAAAAGAAGAAGAGAATAGAACGATATTTGTGCTCGTAGAGAACGAAACGATAATGACATATGAATAATAATATTTCCGCGTTACTTTTGTTATCTCAGTCTGTCCAACATTAACAAATGAGTGTAAGAAAAATAAGCAAGTGGCTCGCTTATGAAATTTTCTGTGCAAAGATTTTTTTGTTTCAAACATGTGTCAAAATTGCCATATTAGTTTAATTCCCCATAAATTAAAAAAATGATACCTTTTCATGAGCTGTTTCGCAGTCTCCAATGTTATTTTACAATATGTTGGCTGATGTTCGGATACCGCCTAAACAACGTGTTCAGCTTCTCTGTTTAAGACTAACGGGTTTCGGTAAGCAGCAATCTGAGTGCTTTCGTTTGCGGAGAATTCTCTTCTCTCGATAAGTGGCATCGAAATTGTAATTATAATTGATTTACCAATTATTATTGTAAGCACGGCAATAACAATATTGACGGCAGGTAATAACCTAGACGTTTTCTTTGGAAGGATGTTGATTAAATCTGGTTCCATTGTGTGCGCAGGAATTGCCTATAAAATTAAGAACTGTTGTCAGTTTAGCCTTGTGTACTATGCCATTTAAATTAATTATATATTAATAATATTTCATTATTTTATTAATATTTTTTTTTTTAATTCGATATATCTGATTATTGTAGTTCCATATCTTCAAATATGAAAATACATATATATTGATTAGAATGGTGTTGTAGTAATAAAAAAATAAATTAAGGAAATCGTATAATATATAAATTTGAAAAAAACATTCTGAAATAATTTGTCCCTTATCAAGTTCATTCATACTAATAGCATTCGTCAATTGTCATCCTTTCATTTCATAATGTTCTGAATATGAAGAATAGACTGTTACCACAAATTAAAAATATCAGTTGAATGAATTGAATCTTTTCCTACAAAAAAATGATTTATTTTATATGCTTCGCTTTGTAATCAAAATGTTAATAAATTCTTGACTGACGTTTATATTATACATTGCAACGGTCAATGACATAGAATTGCATCAATTCTCACGAACGGATACCTTTTCCATTTCACTGGTTTATTGTGAAATTACATACGTTACCTTAGCAGAAATCATATCACCAAATGTCACTAAATCTACATATAAAATATATTCAAATTTATCATTTCATTTATTAATTTCAAAACATCAATATTACATTAGAATGCCCATTGTTAATGCATTACTTGCCAAACCATTCTTACATTAAAAGCTTCCGAAACGGGGCTAAAAAGCTTTGTCTTCTTCCTCTTCCTCGATAAGTGGCTTTATAGATATGTTTTTATTATGATATGCGTTCGTCAAGAGTGCCTTTCTGAATTAGTTACACTCTCGGCTCGCTTCGCGGACCCTTGGGTATACGAAACATGGGAATCTTTCGCGGAACCTCTATTCTGCAGGGGACTGTAGGACCCGCTGGGAATTCAATCCGAGCCCTTCTGCTTTGATGTCTGCGATGTGTTCGTATCTGACATGGCGGAATTTCAGAGCCGTACTATGGACTTACATCAATTTATATAAACTCATGACTTGAAACAGATGCTCTTCGTACGTTCTTTTGCAGTGCGCTTTGTCTCTTGCAATTCCGTTATTTACACTCACGAGTTTCACTTTTGCTTTTACAATAATGAATTAATATGCATTTTTTTTCATATACGATTTCATTCGTTTTCACTTTTCCGTACACTGCCAATTTCAATAGTATATTAATATTATGATTATTCGATAAATGCTGCGAAAGAATTACCATATTATTATTGAGAATCCGTTTACATATATCATATTTAATGAAGCATCAACTTGATATAATTATTTATTTATACGTTACAAATTATAAATTTATTGCTTTTACAACGTCAGCCTATTTGAACATATAGTGATGGAAATTTAACAAATACACAGCAAAACAATTAATAAGGGTTGATCTTGCTGGTTTCTTTTCTTCTTCTGCCGTCAATAAGGGTAAGCGATTTATATGAAAAGTACCGTTATTTAGGGTTAAACATAATATAACCATGGTTTTGGTACGTTAGTTTATTTGAGCATTATTTTATGTCACATTGTCTCAACCTGATTAATGTAGTGCTAGTCATTCATGTAGATCTGCACACTAAAGTGCAATTAGCCTTGCATTGAAATTTAGCCACAGTGATTTCTGGCGATTATTGGAGATGTGAATAGCATTTTATTGATTGGACAGGAATTTATTCGGTATAACTCCACTGTAATAGGGTAAAAATAACAAAGTTTCAGGCTCGAAATTTTGTGCGCTAAAATAATAATCAAAAATATATCAATAAAGATTAAGTTGTAGGAAGCTAATAAATGCTTTGTTTAGTTTTTTACCACTTGTAAATAAAAGTTTGACTTCGTAAAATTCAGCCTGCAAGTATTAATGAGAGGCTGGTAATGCTTGCATGGTGTAGTCGAAATAACGATAATATATCAATCTGGACATGTTTTAAGCTGATAATTTTGCTTTAACTTGAATGTAAAATCCACAAAATTTTCCTCCCAGCGATTTGTCCAAACGGCCCGCACAGCGATACGCCTCTGCATAATTTCAAACATCGGATACGACTGTGGTACACCATAAGCAAACTTTTAGAATTAAACCTCTGCCATTGTGATTACTGCCATAAATTTATTTGTTTGATGCACTTGTAAATAATGGGTAGCCTGGACTGTTTATTTTGGTTCGTTTGCTTAGTCCATATTTTTAGATGTAATCACATCGTTATGCTGATAATTAAATATTTACTTAAGTGCGCTTAAAATTGAAAATCCACTCGCGGTTCAACTTTATTCACTACAATTTCTTATGTTTTTATAGAACTGGTGCTGAATTGACTGCGTTACATTTTTCTGGCAGGACTGTGATTTCATATGTCAAAGGAATATCATTATTTAAAAAAATTGTCTTTGGAAAATAATTATTCCTTATATTGACTAAAAACAATTTTCATATTTCTCTAAATCGTTTTACTTTACAGTAAATATAAAATAAATTCTTAATTGACCTAAATAAAAGTGCTTTTGTAAAATTCTTACAACTTAAACCTGCCAAATAACATTAACTCTTAAAAAATATGATAACTTATCGGGTAGGATGTAGACATTAACACGTTAATGACGACATTCGTTATTATTTTAGACTTCCGCTTAAGAATGTTTACAAGTTTAATATTATGTAATATTATTACTCTTATAAGTTGTCATAATACACAAGTTCAGTTGAACCTTGTTCTTTCGCACATTTGAAATGTGACTATTTAATATTACATTGGTTATGAATATTCTTTGTATGCTAATATTTTCTACTCTATATCTTTGAATGACAACTTGTCGTTTCAAAAAGGCTTGCGATCGAATCGAGCGAAAAGAAAACGGGAAAGAGGATAACCATTCTCTGCTATGTCAACTTGTGGCAAAAATTAAATACAAACAGTCCAAAATCAACTCGTCTAAATGCAAATTGCAAAATGAGATTCGTCCCATTGCAGCCGCAGACAATTTTTATTCTGTTTTATCTTGTTGTTCTTTCAAATTGGATAAAATAACGGAGCCAGCTAGCATGCAGGTATATATCATATTTTGTATTACATCTAATACTATACCCTATATATATATATATATACTATTTCATTTCACATACTATCATTGTCATCCAATACTATATACCACAACAAAATATTAATATAATAATAAAACTGGAACTGCTTGTGGCGAATGGAATTTTTATTACGATCGTATCATTTCCGCTGAATTGCGTATCGTTTGATTGTAAAGCCCCGTAAACATGTTTCTTTTTTCACAATTGTATCATGATGAGTTTTTAATGTTCGCGATAAACGAAACCTCTCCTGATTGCAAATATATTAGGGAAATAGTACTCAAAAATAGATTCAAACTATATCGTTTCAAATTTGAATTGTTGCAACTTTGTACGATTCCACGTGTTTTGTCACTAAAGACCCGGGTTTCGCCTTTCGGCATCTTCAGGCACTCCATCAGAAGGATGCAACAGAACTGATGAATAAACAATTAGCATCGTCTATATACCAAACTTATTAATTACAGGAAAACACACCCCAAGGCAAGCAGTAAATGGCAGCTAAAACAAATTTAATTTAATAAAATTAATCTAATAATAATTAACACAATTGCGTGTGATAACTTTTTTTCTTAATAGAGTTTTACAACACATATTAATCAACTAACATTAAAATATAAATCGGATACATTTCAAACACAAGTGTTTCATTCATACCAAGCTCTACGAAATGGTCTGTACACTGTACGTTGACACGGTGAAAAAATAGCAATGTATTTTATTTCTACAAAATTAGATAATATTAATAAAGATATAGTTGATAGTTATTTCAGCTCACGCCATCGTCGGAACTATGCTTAAACGTACATTTGCTTATCTATGTATAGCTGTGTAGAAAAGGTACACAATACATCTTCTCTTCTGTTTTAACGACCTAGCTTATTTCCTGCCAGCAATAAAACAAAAAAAAAAAATAATGTAAATAAAACTAAACAGGCGGCAAATAAATATTGAACGGAATAGTTGTTATGGCTTATTACGGGTTGGCAATAGCCCTTCACAATGGTCTGAGAAGCGGCGACCGATTAATATTTGTTTGTTGATTCAAGATTTCGTGTGATTATTTATATCTGTTGATTTACAGCTGTTCCAAAGCCATCATCTTGCGACCTTTATTACAAAGATGTAAACAAGAAGGCTCTGAGATTAAATTTATATTTAAACTCGGCGCCTACGTGTTTATAAAGAAATAGCTATCAAATATATCTTATAAAAAATTTGTAGAACTAAAACACATGTATGCTATTTTTCACCGTGTTATAATGGAGTTCTACCAAGCAAATGCCAAGTTTAATTGAATTAAACTATTGTATAATTGTTTGTCCTGCATTACCTTCTTCATTATTCTTCTAAAAATCACTTTGCGTAATATCTTTACCGTCTCGTCGCGAATCCAATTACGAACAGCAAAGCTGTGTGTACACTGTGGTAAAAAATTAATAAGCTCATATATATTGGTGACTCTCCTCGTTCCAAGAATTTAATTTAATTTAATTTTACCCTACCGTGATGGAATATGGCGGATTATTTTGTAATTTCATGAAGATTTTCAACGGATTTGTTTACTATAAACAAAATATTGATGTGCTTTATAGTTTAATACCGATTAAATTGTTAGGTTGCTTTTCTTTGCGATTGAAACATCTAACGAAATCGCTTGACTGTATAGTTTTAGTGATTATTAGATTTCAATTAATTAATGTCATGTGACTGAAATTTTAATTTATATTATCAATATTGTATTTTAACAATTATTTTTTTTTAAATGCATATATATAAATATTAACATTTTACACTTTTAATGTGTTAACTTTCACTTCTTGGTGGGAAGGCTTTCTAACACGGTGAAAAAATAACAATTTATTTTAGTTCCACAAAATTTTTAAGATATAGTGAGCCGAAATAGCTATCATCCATATCTTTAAAATTTTGTGGAACTAAAATACATTGCTATTTTTCCACCGTGTTACAATAGAGTTCTACCAAGTAAATGCCAATTTGATCAATAGAATGGCTTTCTATTTAAATTATGAGCCACAATTACGTGTACGTTTTGTTAAATTTTATTTTTAAAAAATCAGAACCGGTTTCGCTCATCGCGTGTACTATCGACTGATCATTCTGAAAATAGTTATATACATAGCCGAAGTTTAGTTTAAAATTACAATCTAGATCTGGGGTAGTCAACCTGGCCCTATCCCCCAATAGTGGGCGGTAGAGGTTTTAAAAACATTAAGACAATTTGCTTCCCTACTGTATAAATCACAATTAATGTGAAACCAATGGACGGTTTAAAAATATAACTTTTTACAGAGACAGAGAAGTGGGCGGTAGTAATAAAAAAGTTGACTACCACTGGTCTAGATTACTGATATTGTCAAAAACTTACCATCGTCTAAACCTGAATCTTTTTTTGTTTATAGTTACGTAATTGGAGGTGGTCTTGTAGAGCTGGTCTCTCAATTCTGCAGTTGTGCCGAGGATCCTGCAGCAGCCGGTGCCTGTGAACTCATTGATTCCTCTTTTCAACTACTTGCAACGCTAACTGAACGGTGTGCCAAAGATGCGCAGGTATAGAAATTGACTCATTTGATAGATATAATTGTGATATCAGTAGAAGATTAATGTTCAACTATCACTGATTACGTTCTTGTAATAGGGTGAAGCCTGCTCGCGTCTAAGCGTCGCGTTGCGAACCACCGAAGTGGGCGGATGTGTGAGAGGAGTGTGTTGCGCCCTAGCCAGCTGTGGCCCGCCCAGTGAGTCTGCCCTGGCCCTTGCCAATGCCGCCCTCAAATTGCTCCGAGCTACAGCGGAAGCTGATCTTTCAGCGTATCAGGTGAGAAAATTTGATCATATTCCATTTATTCATCTTTTTATTCTAACGTAGAAAGGTAAAGCAGTAGAAAATTTGAATTGTTACAACTTTTTACGATTCCACATGTTTTGTCACTGACGACCCGGGTTTCGCCTTTCGGCATCTTCAGGCATTCTATCACACGGATGCAACAGAACTGATCAGTCAATGTGGAATCGTACAAAGCTGTAACAATTCAAATTTGATATTGAAGTTCCAACAAACACCTTCAGTCGATATCATAAATTAAAGCAGTAGAAGTAAGTTAAATGTATAAATTTATTTCATGATTTGTTTACGCAACAAAATATTTATTTAATAGACCATGTCCACTACCGACGTGGAGATCACAGAATGCTAACGCAACATGTCAAGATAAATTGTACTAAAACTGCACTTGATTAGTCGCTAGGCCTCTCTTATATTGAGAGAGAGTAAAAGATAAAAGTTTGCCACAAACAATATGGTAAGCTTATCGCTATCATTGCGCCTCATAATTTTTCGTTCGAATCAGTGGAAGAAAATGTAAAAAAAACATTTTTACACATGTGTCTATATCATAGGCTCCCATCCTTTTTCGGGTGGCGACCCCTTTTCATAAAATCCATGTAACCCGCGACCCCCCATGCAATCCAAAAGCACACAAAAAAATATTTTTTTAGTTGACCGTATAAGTTGGCGACCCCCAGGTTATGAATCTATTGTCTATATAAACTGTGATTTAAGCCACTAACGAACATTGCAGCTAAATTCAAAAATCTTAATTAAATTATTAAAAAAAACGAATTATATGTTTTGATCATCCATTTTCGACTTTTCCTAAATAGATTTTATTATCCTCTGATTAACTAATCTATTAATTTTTCATTTAATATCTGGTTGGAGACAATAGAATGTCATATCATATACTTTTCTTTCAAATTGCACACATAAAGCAAATCACTGTAATTTGGTTTGAATTGAATACACAAAACCTTCAGTCGAATCAAACGGCGTTCGGTTCCCTCCTCTGTACAGTCGCAAAGTCACTCGCCCCGCTAGTCTTGACCAAACAAATTAATAAAGGTAATAATGTTTAGACTGGATATGTCTGATGATGTACTTTGCTTACTTGCCACTCGCTCCAGTGGAATCCTGGATGTCAGTACTCGTGCGAGTAAGAGGGGCGTCCTAAACAAATGTGTACCTAGCGAAGTGGTGCCGAACCGGCGATCAGAGGCGGCAATCTTACTACAATTTGAGTAGAGTAAAAATAATTTTATTAAATTGTTTAAAACCTTTTCAAAACTTTTCAAACTGTCACTCTTAGGCTTCATCATTTATAAGAATTCGTCATTTTCTATGATACACTTTTCTTTCGTGTCTTAGTTGTAGGCTAGCCATAATCTGAATCTTTTAATATTTTACCTGTCTTTTAAAATTTTAAAACGTTTGATGCACTTTTTGCTATCTCAAAGTTCTTTTAATGTGTTAACTGTGACTTCTTGATGGAAAGGTATGATATTTTAAATAATAATAACACATTTTTGAATTGTTGCAACTTTGTACGATTCCACATGTTTTGTCACAACTTTTCTGTTGCAACCGTGTGATAGAATGCCTGAAGATGCCGAAATGCGAAACCTGGGTGGTTAGTGACAGAACATGTGGAATCGTACAAAGTTGTAACAATTCAAATTCCATCAAGCACCTTCAGTCGATACCATGAATTAATAAAACAATTTTTTTAGTATTTATTTCCACAAAATAATTTTTGATCAGGAGTGGTTTCGCTCATCGTGAGCATTATCATCTGATCAAAAAATGTGTTATTTTCGTGTTCAAAAAATGCATTGTGAAAATAAGTACTAAAAATGTTTTTTTATTATTTAAAATATCTCAAATTTGTTCAATACATCAGTCGCAAGAATTCCGCCCATATGTAAATTTATAATTGCCATCAACATTGTCGCATATTTTTACGTATGTTTGGTTTGGAAATTAATATTTTTAATATGATCAATTACTTTATCAGTGCGTAGAATAATATAGATTTATTAATAAATACCATAAATAGCATAAAACCTCTAAAAAGTCTAGAAGCTGAAACTTACTGAATTGACTTTCATCGTCACTTGTTGTTCATCGCTGTCTTGGGCGTTCCGCAGTATAAGCTAACTGCGCTACGATGGACACACTGAAGGGAAATTGCGTACGCTTTGCGGTTGCGAATTTTATATTGATACAATATATATGACGATCTACTTAATTGACAGAGCTATTGACTGTTTATTTGGATAGTATTTTGATTAGAAACGTTTTTTTATTTACTGTACAGACCTCAGCATTTAGACTCAACAAAACATTTATTAATTAACGTTTTATTTTGATTTATTTGCTGGAATTTGTTTTTTTTCTTCATTTTTGCAACCGTTTGTTATTCTACAGTAAATATACACATTTTATAAAAGTGTCAGAATTCGACTAGATGTATATTTTTTTTGCTAGATATACATTGTTTCCGTCTGCATAATTATTTCATCATCTTATAATAAATGTTTAACCCATCTGATATTGTATATCTCTACTTGGCTATTTGATCCAAAAAAACTGCTATTTTAAGAACATTTATTGCATTACTTTCGTGTCTTTACTTACTCTTTCAACTCGATTTAACGGTCCCGTCCTTTTTTCTAGACAACATCCACAAATCTTTTTAAATCAATCGACTGTTGTCAAACTGCAGTAAATATATATTTATTTATTAAATAAATTTTGTCAAAAATTATCGTTTTTGAATGTTTTCTGATTTTGAAGTAAAATTACTTGATCAGAAGAGTTTTAATGACAACGTAAATTTGACACTATTTTGTTGTACTCGATTTGATTATTTTTAACCGTGAGGTTTGCTAAGATTTTAAAGTGAAACATATCTGTTTCCTGATAATCTTTGTTTAAATGTCAGTTGATTATTATCGATTCATAGAGCGGTGTTTTATTGGAACGTTTTATTGAAAAATAATAATTTTATAATATATTAAAAAGTGCTTTATTTCAACAAATATAATTAATTACTAATCGTGTTTTTGTACTTCTGCTTGTTTTATTTTTTTATAAACATTTTGAGAACTGCTCAATCCTAATCGAGTACCGCTAACAGTTGACCCTCAGCTTTTGCTTCACCCTTTTGCCTCACCCTTGATGCTTGCGGAAGTTCACATTTTCCTGATATCCTGTCACAGTGAAAGTTTTCCTCCTAATTTTTAAGCTTTCAAATAAAACCTTCGTAGTTTACCCTTCGCCCTCATATACACAACGTATCCAGATTTAAATCGTATACCAAATTTATTTTTTAAGCTTGTTACAAATGGTCTCATTTTGGTTTTAATATGGATTTTCTTTTATTTGATTGTTCTTCAGGATGGTTTATCTGGTGGTGCAGCCTTACAATTTCGTCACATGGCATCCAGATTACTACGACATACGTCTTCGGAAACAAGTGATACGACTTTGCAGGACAGACTCCTCGGAAACCTTCTTCCAGCGATTGGATATTTCGCTGTCAACAATGAGCACAATCAGGTACGTTGAATGTTATCAATTTGGTAATAAATCATAACTGACTACATGTCGAACAGTTTTAAGAATTAGCCGTTCGTTAGTTGTTGGAAAATAAATTATATTTTTACATAAAAGCATCTATATTTTTCACATTTTCTATTAATTCTAGTCAATATTTTATGGATATTGACTAATTAAAATAAATATATAAGATTTGGTTGGTTAACCTTTTCACTGCCGTTAGGTACATGTACAGTGGTATCTTATACGCCGCGAATATAATTGGAAAATAATACTTTATAAATATATCTTTTTTGAAAATAAATTAAAGATTATTTGTAATATTTTAAGAGTGTGCCGGTTGTGCCGTCATTTATACATATTTACAAAATTAAATCTTCACGGTACATCAGGGTTGTCACAAAATTTCTCATTGGAAATATGCGAACTGATCGCCAAACATGGTACACGAATTAAAACTAAGGACGAAAAAATAAATATGCCAAACATGAAAAAAAAAAAGAATTTATCAGGAATTCGGGGAATACTAAAATACCCGTTAGTTTAAAATGTGACAATGTAAGTCACAAATCTCTTTTATTTTTTTTTTCTACTGGTAAGAACGAAATATGTTTCCATTCTAAGTATGTGGCGATATAATTAATGTGTTAAACATATTATTATGCTAAAAATAATTGATTTGTGTTAGTAAAATCCTGGCGCGTCTGAATTTGTAGGCTACGTTCCGTTCACGGAAAATGACCGCGTCTTGGGAAGCTATTGGCATTCATTCGGTTAATATTGAAAATTGATTATTTATTGATATATATACAAATGCATATTTACAAAGCGAGACAATTTTTTTAGTATAGTCATAACTATTACTGTATACAAAAAAAAAAACGTAAAACAATATTATCATCTGATTTTTCAAAGTGATACTTTTCCAGCACTTTAAATGGTTTAACAGAAAAAATCGAAATGATTGAAGACACTTCCTGACCTCTAGGTCTGCACATCTTTGTTAGTCCATATATCCGTGAGAAAATAAAAAAAAAACATCCACGTATGCATATAATTTGACATACCCTTTTAACGTTTTTTAAGTGTATGTCTTGTTTCCGGAAATGTTATTAAGCCTATCGTACACCTGTGTGCTGTTTCTATTACATGAGAAAAGTGAACCTCGCTATAAATATTCTAAGCTGTTACTACAATATAATTTAATGATTGAAATGTCAGTTATCTTGATTTCAGTAAAAACATTAATTAGCGACGAAAATGTGTTGATTGTTATTTGAATATTGACTTAATTAACTTGGGCTCAACTCTGAGATAAATCGCAAATAAAATTGAAATGTACTCTTGAAATTGTAAATATACAAAAAAATATTTTTGTTTACCGGTCTTTGCTAGAGATTCATAGAATGAGACGAATGTTTATTCTAACGAAAGCTTAAAATTAGAACTGAATATCATTGATTTAAGCTTTACTAGGATTACTTTCGAGTATAATTCAATTCGAATGTTATTCCTGTGGACTATTTATATCAACTTAATCATGAGGTTGACCAAAAATGTCATTCGGTGTAATATTAAACTAGAACTAATCTAATTTAATAACTAAATAACCTTGCTACACAGTTAGTCTGACGATACTCCCGAAAAAACAAACAAAACACATATCACATTAATAAACACACAAGTTGTAAAGCAAATGAATTATTTTTTATTTATTTTGAATTATTTAATTTCTATAACACTCCATCCAGACGCCTTTTTGCGATTTGTGTATATATCTAATCGTATGACGGATCATTAAACTATTTTAAAAAAATACAATGGTTAGATATTAAATTGTTGTTTCAATATAAAACAATCGTTATTGAAGTAGCACACCGTTAGAAAAGACAACTTAATGTATTTCAGTTCCCAAAAGTATATTTCACTACAATCCAGTTAACTAGCGAAAAGTACGGTAAAGTATGTTTTAATATTGAAGATAAAATACAAAGAAGTACAAGTCCCACGTGTCTAAAATACAGTTATCATTGCGACATTCCTTGGTAAAGATCGAACGTTTCTGAGATCTGAGTATTTAGCTACCGTTGGACATAATTTCAATATTCAAAATGTTATAAAATGCTACTGAGACAGATTTAACATTTAGATAGTGGCATGAGTGATCGATCAACTTGCTCGTGGACCCCTTCGTAATTGAGAAGTTCACCCGGTTTCGTTTTTATTTCATATTATTATTTATTACGGAGATGAGATTGTATTGTAGATAAAGCTTCGAGATATATCTCGCAACTGTTTTGTAGGCCACAGATCTCATACATGCGGTTTGAGACTATTTCAATACCGGTAGCTCTCCGTTCGACAAGTTTTTTTTTTTTTTTATATAGCCATCAAAACCGTCATTTGAAATAGTAATGTCACTAGGTAAATAGTATCGATATTTGTGTTAAACAATAATCAAAACCATTCTTTAACATATATCGATTGAATTGGCATTTACTTGGTAGAACTCCATTATAACACGATAGAAAAATAGCAATGTATTTTAGTTCTACAATTTTTTCATAAGATATAGTTGATAGCTATTTTGGCTCACGCCATCGTCAAAACTATAGTTCTGACGATGGCGTGACGCTTGCGCGGTATTCCGTTCTGAATGATTGCATTATAGTATGTATTCTATTTACCACATTCCAAGAAGAACTATAGTTCTGACGATGGCGTGAGCCGAAATAGCTATCAATTATATCTTATGAAAAATTTTGTAGAACTAAAATACATTGCCATTTTTTCAATGTGTTATTCTTTAACATATTCATATAAAAAAGTGTCCAATTGTGCTAACTCAGGAAAATTGAATTTACATAAAGAAATTAAGTACTTATTTTGATAACAAAATTTTATTAAAAAGGAAAGTATGCAAAATTATCGAAAAAAGTTTGTAAATAAAAAACCTAATTTCTAAAAACATTCTTATGAGAGTCTGATTTATGCTCGCAGAAAACGAAAAGCTGCGTTCTAATGAACCAATCAGTCACGTTAACTCAGTGGTAAATAAGACAAATTATCAGTCTTCGATGTTGTAGTTTCATACAGAGAACGAGTAGACTCCGATTCAAAGAAGTGTCCTCCACCAAGTCTTGTACACTTAGTTGCTCCAAAGACACTCGGAATTATGGTGAAAAATCTGAAAAATCGTTTAATGTTTGTTACGGCACTTGGTCGTCCAAAATTAACGGATGGGAAAGCAGTTTTGACTAGAGACAAAAAAAAACTGGCAATGTACGGATGCACGTTCGCGGAAAAAACAAATTTAGTATCGGATCTCACAAAAAAAAGATTCAGTAAGGTAATTCGCTTACGCAGTATTCGTTGCTAAATGACTGCAATATAATATGTACATTATCTACCTCATTCCAAGATATGCTAACTTTAATTTTACGTATCTATAGCGACGTCAACTCCCCCACTGAGTCAAAAGATATCTACGTGTCCTAATGTATGTATTAATTTTATTTTCACTTTATGATATTTTCATTTCAATTGTAAACTTTTTGTATCATACATCAAACGGCATTGCAGATGTTAAGCCTTTTTATTTTACAATACGTTGTTCCTTCTGTTAACCCTTTGAGGAGTATGGCCGTACACGTACGTCCAAATATTGTGATTTCTTTTATCATTTGCAAGTTCCGTACCTTTTGTTGAATAATTATAATTTCTTCAAATATTCATGCTGCACATATCTGTCAATAATTTTAAGCAGTCGGACTTACATTTTTTATTTGTTTCAAATTAATAAAAGAATTTTACGAAAAAAAAAATTTTAAGAAATTACACTTTTAATCACGTATCATAAAATTTACTGTCGCTTCAGCCGCTTTCTTCCTAGAAATCAGTGTCAATATCGAGCTATGTTTACTCAGACTGTAATTATTTTTTTAGGCTCAAACTAAAGTAATTGTTTCTAGAAAATTCATAGTGAATAAATTTATTTACATTTACTACTATGCATTTCTCAATTGTACAACTTTATTTACTACGTGATATAATAATAAATTTTTCTTTTTCTTTAAATTCTTTCTAGATTGAACCACAAAAAAACCGCGAATCTTAAATGAAGTGTAAAAAAAATATTTAAAATAAACAAAAAAACTTATATCGTTAAAAAATAACTCACTACTCAAAGGGTTAAAGATAATGTATATTTCTACGAATTGGTTTGTTTTTGTCTTGCTAATAAATAGCTTTAAACAAAGTCACTTTTGTGTATTTACGAGAGCCATATATTCAACATTTAAAAAAATCTAAGGCGTACTTTATATATATATATATATATAGCCTACGAGCTTTTCCTTTTTTCTCATATAATAAACTTATAGTAATTTATTTGTTGACCAGCACTATGTCGCTGATAACAACACGAATCGGTTATCCCATATAGTCAGTTCCCACGAGTCAGGTGTGAGTAATACAAAAGGACACAGGTGTAACTTGTTTTGATGTTTGTACTTGGGTACAACTTAATGATGTCTGTAAAAATTAATATAAAATAACCACTTTTCTTTCAAATAATACTGGATTTTATTCAAAAGAGTAATTATTTACATATTTTCAAAAAATACTTTGTTGTAATACTTGAAACTGTCGTTTGGATTTGGTTTTGTTTTGAAAAATCAATGTTTTAAATATAAGGTTTGAATTTTCGCAAACAAATTGAATTGATTTATGGTTTAGTTAGAAATGCCAGGGATATCTTATATGTTTCCACCTATACTGTCATATCCTGAAAACAAGCAAAGACATAGCACTGTGCCATACATACACAATAATATTAGTTTCAGATAAATGTAATTCAGATAGCCAGCTGTGCTTCTAATTTTCAATATTAACTTGACACAGTTTTAAAAATAGTATCCGCATTATATACATCAGCAGTCTTATGAAAAATTCTTGTGGCCGCACCGATATAATTAAATTAATTTGAAAAAAAACACATTTTTTTAAATATCAATATTTACTATGAAGCTGTCGATGGCCGCAGCAAAATCCTCTGGTGGCCGCACATGAGAACTACTGGGCCAGATTGAAGAATTATCGTATTACTCGTACTCGTATTCGCTATATTCGCTCTGTTCGCTATTCTCATCAATGATATTTTATTTTACTATCTTAAATGTAACTAAGATCGCGGACAGCGTGAGCCACGAAATGTATTTATTTAAATGTAGATGTTCCCACGCCCTTATAAAGTGTCGCCGGTGTTATTAGTGCTACCTGCAGTTTTTCGTCTTCCGCACCTTCTCCAAATCAATAAAAAAAAAACACCGGCCATCACCTGTTACAAATATAAGGTGGTTAGGAAACACTCATGTTACGTATAAGGAATAAAACAATTATATTTTTTTTAAGATTGAAACTAATTTCGTGCGTGTTCTTTTGTAAATCAATGTAATTTTGCAAAATCAATATTTTTTTATAACTTTGAACGATCCAATTACTAATTTCTTGGATGTTATAGAGTGTAGTGAGGTGAAAATAGTAGTTTTATCCAAAATCAAGGCGTTATAACTAGATGCACGTTTAATAACTGCAGAATTTTCTGTTTGAATTTTTTTAAGTGACAAACATACGAATACAATATTTTATATATAAAGTAAGTTGTATCGGTGAAAATATACATATGACTGTCTATAAAGCTCAGAATACACGTCATTCAGTTCAGGTATATAGAGCACCGCTGAGGTGTAGATGATAGAGGATATGAATTCGTCTGTCGTATTTACGTTTATTTTGCTTAGTGCTGGGGACATCATTCTCCCCACTTAGTATCTAAAAAATTTCTGGATGTCTCAGATAAATGGTTCCCAACCTATGGATCGCGACGGGTTTTGGGGGGGTGGGGTTGTCGCCAACTAAAATTATACAGTCAACTAAACAAACTTTTGATTGTATGGGGTCGCGGGTCAAATGGCCTTTATAAAAAGGGGGTCGCCATCCGGATAAAAATGGTTGAGAAGCACTGTCTTAGATGGTCAGTCCGCCGTTCTAGCATGTTAGGGCCACTATCTCTCTCACTTTCACCTATTATATTTATTTTACTTTACGATTAAAACTTCCAAAACTCACATAGGATTTTTTTTTAGTATATCAATTCCGACCTATGTTTCCGAGTCATGCTGTAGGTTTAAATAATTATTAGCGTCTTACCTACGACATTAATCGAGTTCCCGCGCCATTATAATGTTGGCCATCCTGATCGTTGACCACATGCACACGTGTGCGGGTATTATTCATCACAATATTCATTAGGTATCTTAAATGCGAATGTCTTTTAATTCCCTTCCTTAACAAATGGCAAATTGGATGTCTTACGATAGTGGCTTTAATGACCACCATACATCTATATGTCTAGTGGGGCTGATATGGCGTGAGAAATACGTATTTTTCATTATAGAAAAATATTTTCAACTAAATACGACACATTTAATTTATGATAATCGACTGAAAGTGCTTGCTTGAATTTCAACTGTACGACTCCACATGCTTTGTCACTAACGACCCGGAAGGTCAGTTCTGTTGCAAGGCGAAAACCGGGTTAGTTAGTGAGAAAACATGTGGAATCGTGCAAAGTTGTAACAATTCAAATACGATATATTTTTTGTGCTTCTTCGTGGATTCAATAAAAATCTAAAATATTTTACTTTTTTAAGGTGTTAACTGTCACTTCTTGATGGAAAGGCGTGATATTTTAAATAATAATAAACTGATTCAGTTGATAATGCTCGCGATGAGCGAAACCGGTGCTGATCAAAAATATATTGTGGAAATAAGTAGTAAAAAAATGTGTTTTTATTATTTGAAATATTTTAGTTTTTTTTTTTTTTTCTTTTTAACAATTGACTAACGCTTCCTCAGTTTATTCCACCTATTGATTTCATATTTCAAACGATGTTTGTCTTAATTGATTTGAGTTTTGTAAATGTACATAAAATTCCTTTAAAATAGACGTATTGATATTATACCGCACAGTCCTAACCCCAATCTTGCCGAATAAAAAATGTTGAGCAGATGAATAAATAATAAGCTAAAAACCTATGTTGAAGGTAATCTCTATTATGCTCCGCATAATCAGCGGATATAATTAAAAACGTATTTGATAAATTGATTTTTTGTACTAAGTCGTTTGCTGTGTTAAATGAATGTTATCAACACTATTGACTCGACAAAAAATCTGTCAGCCAAACGTACAATAACCGTCGCAAGTAAAAATTATATTTTGCAATCGTTTCATATTCTACTATCAGCTGGCCGATAACAACAGGACATGATAAATGCGCGTCATAAAAAACTGACCGCCCGCATGTTTCTCTCAAAAGGTAACCCTGTGATACATTATAATATTGTCTGGATATTATAATAAATACGAGATATTCACTGCGATATTAGTTCTTGGGTATAAATTATATTGCGTCAGCAGTTGCGTACAGCGACACATGGAGGCGAGAAAGCTCTTAACAAAAGCTTCGCTAATCAAACGGTACCTGCGGCGTTCAGCGGACCTGTATATTTTTATAATTTGCACGTATCAAAAAAATTCCTAGTACGTTTTTATAATACATTAAAACAACTGTTTATCGATATTCAATTTATATTATTATTCGACATATGTGGTATAGTCTATACGTCATTGGTATTTCATAAATTCAACCTGATTTTCTCGCATAAGATTCGGTTTGATTGCCTATCGATTTTCAAGTGATATTTATAACTGATTTTTCCACCGTGAAATCTTTTTATTTCTTATAATTTGATATCAAGAAGGCACCTTCATTCGATATCATTAATTATAATTATAATATGTACGGCGTCCAAGTAAACCGGATTATTCGTGGATGACTCAGCTCTACAGCGACAAGAAAATTATGCAACTAATAAATCAATACATCATGGGTGACGGAGACTTGAAGAGCTCTGATGCTAACGCGTCATAGATCTTAAGTGTCCATCGATTTGATATCCAAAGTTTTCTTTGTATATGCTAAATTGGGAAAATGTATTATAAATATATTATTTACTTTGACCCCTTAAAATTTCTAGCTAAATAAGATACAAATGAAGAATTTCATGTTTTTCTTATCTAATATCCAAATGTGTGAATTCATGATATTTAAGATCATTAAAGATAAGACAGAAAAAATAATGTTTTAAATGTCTCATATAATATAACCTTACCTTCATTCTATGAAGAGATAGTTTGAGCGACTGAATCGTATCTATTTTACAATATCTTCAAATACTTATGTGCCCATCGTCAAGATACAGTAATTAAATTAATAAATTACAAGATTTTTGGTAATATTGAAATATCCCTTTTTTCTGCATTGTATTAAAAGCATTCGCACGTCACTGCTTTTCAGCCCTCATGAGAATGTTGACAAGGCTTCGGCTTAAAAGTCTGCACTGTCTCGATTATAATAAAATATGTAGGTGGATAGGTACACCATCTCTTGTTAATAATTCTACTTACTTGGGATCAAATTTTTTGTATTATTTAATTAATTTGACCTTTCACGGTTTTAGTTTGAAGGCTATAAACCATATTTACACAATGTGCAATCCTTCTTCGTCAAATTTGTTGTCAAGTAGTTATCCAAAAAGTTCGAAGGTCCGGTGACTCAGTTAGGAAAATTTGTTTTGCAGTCGGTTTTGTTTGTTGTTTAATTTTATCTGTTGTGAATTGATATTTACTTTGTTAATCTTATGCTAGTCAACTATATCAATTTTGAATTGCTGAAACTTGGTACGATTCCACATGTTTAATATGCGAAGCACAGTTGATATTGAAATCCCATTAAGCACCTTCAGTCGATAACATAAAACTTAATAGATATATTTTTTCTTCAATTGCAATAAATATCTTAACGGATTATTGTTATTAATATTTGTCCGTTCTCAACATGAAGTGCACGGGCCTCATGCATTACACTCAATTCATGGTTATCCGCTGCAACTGATTGTTACTCAAGTGGTTAGCATTTCGTAGATTATGGATTGTAAGAATAGATCAAATACAGAATTGATGGTTAGCAAGTTGCTCACTATATCCGTTTTCTAACGTCCGATGGTTTGGAGACAATTCAAAACTTCACAAACAATAATATATAAAAATATCAAAAAAACGTTTTCCAGTGGGGCTTTGACATGTGAAGTTCGTAACTGAAACCTAAGTCGTTGGTTGACCACTACTCCGAAAACTACTTAACAAAATTAAATTAATACTTATCCATTTAGCTGAATATTTATTTTTTTGTAAATTTCCGTAAAAGTATAACGATCGCTATACCCGATTAACTCGTGCTTAGAAATTTGTATTTTAATATAATCAGCAGAGTTCTTACGCAAATTACTATCATAAATAAATAGCTTGCCGTCTCCAACTAAACACTGAAGGGAGCTTCAAATTCAGAGACAATCAAATCGACCACGATTAAAATCTCGTCGATTTTATCACAACTTTGTACGACGATCAATTTCGTTTTCTGTTTGCATTTAATCACATTAGTGCTACGGTGAAAGTTCAATATTTTCCCACAACGACGGAGCCGTCAATCTACATACTGTCATAAAAGACTGCCCGTCATTATTAATCGAAAAATCAAGCAAATTTTGATAGACTAATTGCTTATTTTAATTGATCATTTATAGTCGTCAAATCACTAATAAATTACATAAAAAAATGCGAATATACTGTTTCAAATTAAATGGTTTTAATAAACAATAATTGGCTAAATTCGAAAAGCATTATCTACCTATAATTATAAATCTAATGCCTGCATTATCGCTTTACAAAGCGTTCAAATCACACAGTTAATGAACAATCAAGTATATGTTGTATAACAAAATGCGATATGTTGCGTGTAATGCAAATTATACAAATCTAGCGAAAATATCAACAGTGTATGCGATAAAATTACTATCAATAAATAGATAGTTTAACACCTAACTACAAGTAACACACAAATGATAATGTGTGATATGTAAACGAAACGCCGAATGGCATCATAGAGGTACTAAAACACGCCGTTAATCTAATTCATTCAAAATTAAACATTGAATCTTTTTCAATATATTATAAAATAAAACACTAAGCAGGATTCAATTTTGATAAATCAAATAGAAGTGCGAAACGGATCTAAAAACCGTAGCTAGAAATTGCTCCTTGTAAATAATTTTCCATAGCCGTCAAATGAAAAAAATCTGCGATCCGGATGCTGTATTTTATCAAAATGAGTGACGGATTGAGTAAAAATTGAAATTTATTTTTTACTAATTTAATTGATATGAAATTTTAAATTAACAATATTAAAACCTATTAAAAAATTAAGAGCATTAATACTTTGTTTTTCTGTATCGTTGAATCTATTTCTGCTGTATCCACCGGCCGTTTCCCAAAGTATTTGTTTACGCTCATAACCGGAACACGCGGAACGCATTCTTCATGTACATATTAATATTCGTAGAGAGAAAATTAATGAATCAGTTTAATATGAGTAAGCCTTGATCCGTATTAAAATATGATTCAAATCTTTCCAACGATTTGATTACTTATTATTTCGTGTTATCAACGGGAACCTGGTGAGTAACTTATAAATAAGATCGAATTAAATAAACCCCGTGCGAACGTCGCGACATTTTATTGTCGTGTTTGCTTCTGATTGGTGATTGTGATCTTATCTCGTGTGATGTCGTGTGTTCCATGTTATGCGAGGTAGGGTGACATCGCGACTTTACTTTTACTGGACATATTTATATCCCATTTTTTTTAATAAATACGATATCAGGGCTATTTTTTCTTCATTCAAAGAATTCTTTTTTCTTTAACAGTTATTAGTTTTTAAGTTGTAGTTAAATTGAAATGTTTTGTTTAACTAAAATAATTTACGAGTTTTATAAATTAAAACCTTCGACAAATTTGATATTGTAAATGATTCACAGAATAGTGAAAAATGAAGACGTCATCCAGTCACGTCAAGGGGTGTTTTTTTGCGGGGCTTAGTCTAAGTCAAATCAAGTTCAACAAATAATACGCTTTTTTTTTCAAATTAAAAAATGTTATGTTATAATATCGACAAAAATGACAATAGTAATTTTGGAAGTCAATTCCGCGCATCTAGAAAAATATACTACCACTTCTTAGTGAAACGTCTCGGTATTATATTCAAATAACAAAACACAATGTTACTATTTTTTTTTGTTTTCATTAGTTACTAATAAATTTATTTATTAGTTACATATAAATTATTTATTAACTAATGTTTTATTGTGGTGAATGTCATATTAGGGCATATTTGTAAATTTCGACGCGACCCGACTGCACCGTTATAGTTAAGAATTGATGAGAACAATCGACCCGCAGTCATCGTTTCGCTGAAAACGTTCCCCGTTTACCATGTTTCCGTCACTATTATTAACTTCACGTAAAATCTACACTGCCGTATATTGGTAATTAGTGCAATGCCAAAATATTATTAAATCAATTACGCTTAATATGGTCACCTGAGTATCGCACTGCTTATGACGGCCGTGTCCAAGAAAACCGGTAGCCGTGTGATCCGATTAAGACAAACGTGATTGACATTTCGGTATGACCGCCCGTGTGAATTTAATTTCTATAACCGACCGCCTACTCGCATAATAATATATGTCTCTCATCGTCTCTGTCTATTTATACCTTAGTAATTTAGATCGTCTTACATCACTTTGCATTTCAACTGTGAGACAGCGTAACGTTACTCAATTTCGTATATCTTGTTTGAAGGAAAAATTCGTGAAGTATGTCTCATTGATTGATTCACTTTTTTTATTTATGAATGATAAAAAATGCAGATGTGTTTCCGGAGATAAGCATTTACAATGTTATTAGAACATTTTGCATTCTGTTGTATTGACACTCAATTCTCACGAAATATGTAATACCAAATTATTTAATCCTCCTATTTTACTTCCTGTCACAACTTTCGACCAAGTATTACGTTATTATTTTTTTAAATTGGTTATTGACTACCTCAGTTTCAAGTTCTTAAAAGATTGATGAATTCAATATTTAAATGACACACTAAACATAAACGTATGTTTACTTCTGTTTGTTTTACTATAAATGCGCCAATAACAAAACCCAGTTGGTTGACGTTCAAAGGTCTGCATCTGAAGCTCTCTCTATACATTAATTTTCTTGTTGATTCGTTGACTTGTGTATAAAGGCATATGCATAAATTTGTTGTTTTCTTTGTTCAATCAACTCATTTTAACTTACGTACGTTTTAATTTCGTCCTAAAACGGTCAATAAAGCTTTATTATTATTATTTTTTTATCTTCTCGTATGTTTAGTATTGGTATGCTCTACCAGAAATCAATATGTACACCACGTGAGTTAAACAAAAGATACTCTTCATTGCAAAAAATAAACTTGACTGACAGCAATTAACTGTCTTCCTTGTTTTTATTATTTGATTGACGTGGCATTTACATGGCAGAACTCCATTATAACACATGAAAAAAATGCAGTCAGTCAAATATAAGTCGGTCGCCGCTCCTCAGACCATTGCGAGGGGCCATTGCCTACCCGTAATAAACCATAAAAACCATCCCGTCCAATATTTAAGCTAATTGAAATTACCGCCTGTTTAGTTTCATTCACGTTTTCATTTTTTTTAGTTTTATTGCTAGCAATAAATAAGCTAGGTCGTTAAAACAGTAGAAAATGTGTATTGTGTACCTTTTCTACACAGCTACATATAGATAAGAGAATGTACGTTTTAACGTAGTTTCGATGATGGAGTGGGCCAAAAAAGCTATCAACTATATCTTATAAAATATTTTAGAACTAAAATACATTGCTATTTTTTCACTGTGTTTGTCTTCCTTGTGTCACCAGAACCTCTTGACTGCCGGCTCCTCTCCGTGCGTAGTCCAGCAGCTGAGCACGCTGCCTTTCCGGTATTTCAGCGGGAATGAACACTCCCAGATGCTACTTCCCGTCTTGATAGCTTGCTCAACGAATTGTGATGCTGCGGTCAGATTGCTGAAACAAGAGGTCTCACAGCAGGTAATTCAAACATATATTTCAGTAATATTGTATAGGTTAAGAACTTATACGTGTCAAAGGCAAGTTAATTTATGATGTGATAAATTGAAGTTTGTTATATTATAGTCATTCCAGGAATTTATCTTAGAATATGTCTTTGCTGTACATTCGGTAGAGGTCCGCAATGTTACACATACTTCATTTAGATATGTATTGTATCATTGTGTGAAAATTTATATTCTCGGTTCTTAAATCTGGTTTTTTATACCTGTATTAACAGATTATATTAACTCGATTTTTATAATTATATCAACCCGATTTTTTTTTATAAATAGCGTTGTTTGTAATTTGTATTCTTTCAGACGATAATTCTCGTGATGATCAAAACCGATCCTGATCATAACATATATTGTGAAAATAGTACAAGAAATACTATTTTTTTTCATTGAAATATAATGCTATTTTAAATAATACAAACACATTTTTTAGTACTTATTTCCACAATATATTTCTTGATCATGATCAGTTGATAATGCTCGCGATAAGCGAAACCGGTCCTTATCAAAAATATATTGTGGAAATAAGTACTAAAAATGTGTTTTTATTATTTAAAATATCATGCCTTTCCATCAAGAAGTGACAGTTAACACCTTAAAAGTGATTTATACTTCTGTTTGAAATCCTGAAAAAAACTTTACGTATATTTAATAGTTTTCATTTTTGAATCACAACAGAAAACCGATTCGCCTTGATTTTCCATCGCCAACTCGCTTCCGAAACGAGCCGTTCGCACTCGGTCCGTTTTACGAGTTCTTCATAGCAGGCGGTGGTTCTACCAGAGTTGGAATTATTTATTTATGCACTTATCCCGGGTGTTTTTATGCGAGACCCCTTTTAGTGACATCTCTCTGCTCCGAAAAACACAGACTCATTACAATAACTTCACTTCCCGACACATTCCCTGCGTACCTACGTCCATTGCTTTTTCCTAGGCACTTCCGCTTGACGATTCTGGAAAATATATAATGCGTTACTTTATTTAGGTGTTCGGCGATTTTTTCAACCTTTGAAAGAGAAATATCTTTCACTGAAACTCTTGCAAAATAAATACACACACCCAGACATAAACATTTTAACACCTCCCTTAATTTAAAATATAATATATACACATTTTTATTTTCTATGTTTTGATTATCAACTTGATTAAATCTTTACTGTATTTGTTTTAAATTTATTCTACAGAAAAAAATCTTTTCTTATTTATTTAATCAACAGCTAACTAACAACTGACTAGCTATACGATATTTTAAAATGAACATAATAAAATCTCTTCAGTGCCGAAGTGGAGAATTATTAAAACCGAAGTATGATGTAAAATTAAAAATATATTTTCATTGATAATTGATACGGACGGACAGCAAATATATCTAAACGAATTTTCGAATTACATTGCAAGATTTCTTTTTTTATGTTACGAATATTAATCTTTCAACAAAGTGTTCATATGTTCTCCTGCGAACCAGGTGGCGTGTTCCACAAATTGGCGTTTAAGGGGCGATTGTCCTTCCAGGACACTAGTCTACTCCACTTTTCTTCCCTTATTTCATTTACCTCTCCCGGGTAGCTTCGTTTATTCGCAGTTTATCAATTATGCTTCACAATCACCGCCGTGCGTAACGGTATCGTAGAAAGCGATTTTTTGGCACTGCCTTTGAGAGCTTTCGGACTCATTACGTCTCCCAGCCCCAGAAGTGATCACGTAATTGAGAATGAAATACACACGTGCGTCTGATTATCTTCTTGCATAGATTTTTCACACGATTCGAAAAAACAGTCATTATATTATATAATAGAAATATATAACATTGTTTTACCGTAAAAATCATCTTATGATATTATTATTTTACTTTTATCAGAAAGCTGAACACTAAAGAAATCTATTTGTATGATTTGTGCTGCTAATTTCTATACTGTTTATGTTACGTCAGATATAATAATATAATTGTGCATAGCTTAAAAAAATGTTTAGTAGTGGAATATATCTTATTTTAAAAAATATCGCTTTGTTCCATGATAAAAGTTTCCAACTCATAAATAGAAAAATTTTATTGTTACAACTTCGTAATATTCCACATGTTTTGTCACTAACGACCCGGTATCTTCAGGCATTCTATCACACGTATGCAACAGAACTGACGAATAAAAGTTTTTTACTGCTACCTTTGTGGTTACCACATATTTATCAATTCCTACAGACCGAGCACTTTTAAAAGTATTCTTGTTTAAAACACATGATTATTTCTTCAGTATTAAATTCAAATCATTCCAATTTTGTATAATACATACCCTTATGTTTTTTCACTGCTTGTTTACAATATTACTATGTTCTGTATGCTCGAAGACCCCAAAAGTCGAAGTCTAATTCGTGACTGGCAGAACACATACAAATGTAGAAATTGTTAACGGCTTAAATTTATTATTCAATTTGAAGTTTTGTGGGTACTGCCTTCCGATATTGCACACCAACTTGTAGTTCAAGTCAATACAAAAAGTTACAGTAGTCAAGCAGCTTATTTTTAGTAGATTATATTCGTTTTATATCTAATTTATGATATCGACTGAAGGTGCTTGGTGAAATTTTAATATCATATTTGAATTGTTACAACTTTGTACGATTCCACATGTTTTGCCACGGACGCAACAGAACTGCGAATGAAGAATCCGGGTCGTTACTGACAAAACATGTGGAATCGTACAAAGTTGTAACAATTTGAAATTCTCTGCATATCTTTCGTCATATTGATGTTCTTCAAGCTGATTTATTCAAAAACTGTCATAAATGAAAAGTGCTTTTTATTTCACATATATTTCGTATTGAAAACATTGTTCAGTCGAACCCCCGAGTCTAGGCCCCTAAAAAACGATGAATTCAGGGAAGACTCAAAACCGACAATTATTGCAAATAAATGACGAAAGTTTGGAAATTCTATTATAATAACGATTTATTTATATTCGCTCTCATTGATTGACTTAATTTTTTGGCGTGTAAATATTTATACCACAAGATATTCACAGCACATCATTTTAATGTGAATGATATGTTTTTTCATTACAGTTGCTCGATGACTTCAAGAATTCGGAAACCGGAAAAAAATCAAAGTTGATCGGACTGATGACGAGTACACCAGAAGAAGTGGCCGAAGCGTAAAGAATATTCTTTCAATCGTATTGTTTTCTTAAAACAAACATAACGGACTATTTTTTTTTTTTTTCAATGTACACAATTATAACAGATATTTGCAACAAGGGCGGTACTAGAACATACACCAGTGCTACTTTAAACTTGCCGAAAATTGGAAATACAATAGATAAGCTGTGTTCTTCAAAGCTTCTAAAAGCTTATTTTTTATGTAACAAACAAATTGAGTTTATTGTGTGGGTGGGTTAAGATTTTCGTTTTCTTTGCCGTCCTCAAACAATAGATTTTAAATTGAATGATATACAATACTTATATTGATATAACGTATTGCACCCTCAATAAATTAATTACGTAAATTTTAATTTTTTAGTTATTTCTTGTCTTTATTTGTTTTCGTATCTTGAAGAAAATCGTACAATAAAAGAAAAAGCTATTAATTTAATTGATCAAAATATATATAAAGTTTTTTTTTTCTTAATTCAGCTAAATGACAAACTCTGACATGCAAATTTTATTAAATTCCGGATGCTATATCATGAAACCATTTACTTTGTACTAGTATTTGACGGTAAATAAAGATGGTCTCTCATTTAGATTCAATTAATGATTTTGTTGCCGCGTTGTTATGGATTATTATAAACACAATTATCATTTACACACGGGTTTGTAGTTTAGATGAAAAAATTTATGTAATTTATATATTTAGGTTTGATGAGAGTTCTGATTTTAGACATACAGTGCCATTGTTTGATATAATATTACAGAATTAATAATATTATATGTCTGATCTGTAAATGCAACGTTTGGTATTCATAAAATTATCGCCCAAAATTTATCAATTGTAAGTAATTTAAGTCATTTTTAAACGTGTTGCGTGGTCTAAATTTTCTCGTCGGTTTCATTTATGTGCTCTTGAAAATATGGTTGTATCGGCTTCGAGTTAAAAAAATATATATGCTTTGTCACGATTACTGATAAATCGATTTTTTTAGAGTGATATTATTTTATGAATGCATTGCTAAAGGTTAATGAACTAAATACATATTTTTTGAAAGCGTAATAATTAATTAGGCTCATATTTACTCTTATTTGTGTATTGATTAATGAAATCAATTAAAAAAATAATATATTTATCAATACATTTTGGGTTTCGACAATCGTCAGAACGGGTTTCCCTTGCACTAATTATCTCTCAATGTTAATCATCCAATAACATACATTATTTTATAAACATTTAGTATTGATATTTATAATGACCGGTTTGTTTGTATATTTGAATAAATAGTATTATTTTCTTTTAAATGTGAATGCTGACAAAAATACCCCCGAATCCTTCAATATATTAAATTAATATATTTTCATCATTGTGGAAAATTGTTAATGCTCCAAGACGTCCATTCTATTACGTTTCGCGACCAAGTTAGCTAAATCATGGAATGAAAGCTATTTTTGATCAGTAAACCAGATTATTTTTTTCATATACTTATATGCATGCATTTTTTGCACGCAAAAAGTTTTAAGAGAATTAAAAGCTTAAAGTTTTTCTCTACTGACTTTATGAATTGATACTTACTCTCTCTGGCAACGGTAGTTGATGGTATTAATCTCAGTCAACCAAATGCCGTTAGAAGTATAAATTTGGTTGTTATTTTTCCAGAATTACTTAACATTAACATAACTATTACAGAAATATTGAATCTAATTAATAATATAATATAATGTATCAAGTTAAGAACTCGTTAGAATATTTTGCGGATTGAATAAAACATATTTTATTTATTCACTAACATAAAACAAAACTTCCGGATTGGCGATAGTAACTTGACGATTGATTGTTCTCTATTGCAAAAGACGATCGTTTAAAATGCAGTTATTGTATTCACATTTCAGTCATCCACGAGAAATAAAAAAACAATTCGCCTCACTGGATATTACCCTCGAAGACCTTATATTATATCATATTTCATTGACCTCAAGTTTTTTTTCGATCGCATACTAGAAACAAATATCAATATTGCTTTTGGTGATCACAAATTTAATTTATTGAATAGAAATTTACTTAGTAGATTTCTATTATAATAATATATAAAAATGGCAAGATGGCATTCCTACACCAATTATTTTATATATATTTGTTAGCTTCATAACACTTGAATGCATATTAACAAGAGTTTCGATAAACTACTGCTTAACCATTTAGATGTCATAGCATGTAGGCACGCAAATGCTAACACTAGAATATTGATGAATATATATGTATATTATAGATTTTTTTAATAAATTTAAATTAGTCAATATAGTTATATGGTTTTCAGAATTTAAAAAATTTAAACCAATGTAATGTCATTTTCATTCGAATGAAACAACTGCGACAGGGTTGTGCCAATAAATATTTATATATTGTGATAACCCTTGTAGTTATATTCATAAAACAGACGAAATTCATTTTTTTTTTTTCAGTTGCTAGGTGTATAATTTTTTTTTTGTTTGGCAGCTCTGACACAATAAACTTTAGTAATTGTGATTTTCTTTAACTTCTCGCTAAAAACTAATAAAAATAACGTATTAAATGATTTTCCGTGTATATTTTGTTGTGATTTCATAAAAAAATAATAAATGAAAATGATGGCGTCCAAGGGTGTATTACTCGTGGCTATGATTTAAATGTTGTTAACGCTGCTGTGCTATGAAAGACGCACAGTAAGTGTAAGAATTATTTAGCGGGTACAATTTAAAGAATTATGGTAAGAATGGATTTTATCGAAGGCAGTGTCAGGAGTATAAGGTGTGTTTTTGTTACTCCATAATAAAACCTTTTTTTCTTACATACTGTATAATAATAATAATAGTCATGTTAAGTTATTTATTATTACTAGATTTGATTGGTGTAAAATAGTTTTTCTTTTTTTGACACTCATCGTGTATACTTTCTGAACACCGTGTCAAATTATTGGCTAATTGACGGCCGGGGTTAGATTTGTGAAAGTATTGTTGGCTGCTAAAACATAATGTTAGTAATTTATTTGTGTTATTAAGTAGAATAAAGTTTGAGATGAACTGAAAAAAATTATTATAATGTCGCCATTTCGATGAAAACTTCTTACGATCGTATTGTGATAATAAATACTATTTGATATTTTTCATACTTGACCATTTAATGGGTTTACCCTTAGAGATATCTTATTTACTTTATGAACATTTTTATTAAAATATGTTAGTTTTTATTAATAAAAAATAATTTATCAATTGTAATATCAATTAATTGGAAGCTTTTTTATATTGCTAAAATAAAAACATCTAAAATATATTCTTAACTTCCTTTTGTATCTCGCCCAAATTACATTTTTATTTTTTCATCTATTGGCATTATTCTCTCGATCAAAGAAATCGTATTTGATGATTTAAAAAAAAATCTGAAATGTTTATATCATCCCCCGATTTACGTGGTTGATACATTTTTTCTCAGAAACTGTATAAATGAACATATTGAATTCGAGGATGTGTTTCGAAGAATCCGCGTAAAACAGATCCACATTTTTTTATATTTAAAATACATATTGAAAATTATTGTTTGTATATCAAAAAAATGCTTTTGTCGTGACCGCGTTAAAGTAAACCGCGCAAAAAAAAGTACCGCGTTAATCGAAGGACAGGTATACTTTAAATGAAAAAAAAAATTGTCATTATATTTTTTATTATAGTTATCTAGATTGCTGTTGTATTCTTAAATATGTTCCACAATTATTTCTAAAGATATTCAAATTAAAAAGCTCCATGAAACAACCACATATTAGTCAGTATTGCTTGAAGGTTTTCAGGAGATTTTTTTTTCTTTTGTTATTATCTATCAACAAAAATGTCAGATACAATCAGTGCACTTTTTTAGAATTATAAATATATTTAGTATATTATAAAAAAAGTAAAATAAAGTTTTGCGGAATTATTCCGTATGTATTTGAAGTGTAATATGGGATTGTTCATACCAAACATTCTCTCTTTGTTGCTTTGGTAAAAGTTGTAAATTGGTGTGGTAAATAATTATATATATTGAAAAATTTTCAAGATTTAATTCTTTTAAATATTAAACCAAAATATTAAAATCTTATCTTTACTCTTTATTTTATTCTATTTATTCAGTAAACACAGTGTTATACTTATGTTATATTTATACAATTCCAGATGTCGATTAAATCAGATTATAGTGGTATAATGGAAACTGAATAGATCTTTCTTTTACTATTATTTTAGTCGTTTATTTTATTTATCATTTGAAATTAGCATTCCTTAAAAAACTTAAAGAATATTTATTACGATTATAATCAATCCTAGTCTCGTGTTTAACGATAAGTATTAGCTTCGCTGAATCTATTATAAATATATGTATTTGATGGATATTATGAATTGAGCAAAAAAAGTAAACAAACTTCACAAAGTCAAATATAAAAGCTTAATCAATACTTTAAAATTGATTTTAAAATAAGCAATAATTTATTGTCCTTAGTTCAATAATAACATACTTTATTCTAAATGTAGTAATAATCTTACTTAATCTTAACGTTAACTATTAATCTTAAACAGACCAACAATATTATATATCTACCCTTGTTAATTATAAAATTTATTTTCTAATTTAAAGTAAAATATCATTAACCACTTCAGCGCATAATTTTTTAATGTTTGATTAGTATTTGGTGCAATCTTTTTTTCTTTCATACCATTTTCATATTACATTTCAAAAAATATTTTTTACCGGCTTTAAATTCGCTCTTTTATTGTATTTCAATCATTCATTAAACGGTAAAAATAACTTGTATTCGACATACTTTATAAAATTCTTTTTCATAATTGTAGGAGATCGAAAATAAATGTTGTATTTTCTTGTGTGTCGTGACCTATTTTACATTCATCAACTCAATCCATTGTACACTGAAAAGTAAGATCAGACTGTCTTACAATACCATAATAATAAATTCACCACTTTGTTGTGATTGTATTATTTCAATATACGTGCATACCCATGCAGCTATTTATGTTAGATGTTTATCTTCAAATATAACTTTTACAAGCCAGTGTCAATTTATGAACTGTTTTACTATAAGAGAAGTAGACTTTTTTGCTTATTTTTGCATAATATATAAATAAAAATAATCAAATTAAGTCGTTATTCACTGAATCTCAATTTAATATTTTCAATCAATTTATTTACAATCAAAAAATCCATTCTAAACTAGCTGTCTTTTTTCCATGTATGATATATTAGTAAGTAAACACTAATAAAACCGAATCGATAAATGTTAGATTTATTCATATGTGCGGCATAATGTTTTACTCTACAATTTATTGTGTTGGTAGTTCTTTATTTAAATTGCGATTTTTATGCCAACTATTTTAGAGGGTCTCTCCGTGAAAACATGAACGTAATAACAATCACTGTTGAGCGTATAGTTAGTAGACAGGATTAATCAAATATAAAAAGTTTATCATTAGTCAATGATCGACATCGTCGAAGTTTGACAGACCAACAAACATAACTGACATAAATACCAAAATGCAGGGAAAACATTACTACACAACAAACAGCTTTAAAAAAATACAATTACTATCAAAAGATTAAATAATAAAATATTTTCTTTACTGGCTATCGAAATAAATATTATTCATTGTAAATCTGAAATTGCTTTTTTTTGAAATAGAAATGAAATGGTTTTCCACAAACGAAAACATTACTGATGGTTTTGGCGGTAAATTTGTGAAAATTCATTATTAATATAAAATGAAATATCCGGCTTTGTTGTTCCATTGGGTTTAAAATACTAAGGTACTTACTGATATGATTCTATGACCAATCTGAGAAAATTTCTGTATATTGTTTTTACGAAAGAAACCTGAAATTTGTAATAATTCCGGTTTATGGCTGATTGAAAATAAATACATATTGTGATATTCTAGTGTCATTGTTTTTTTTTTTTTTTCACCTTTAAACACCTTTCAATAGCGTAGTCTCAACGGGTAATATGCTAATAATTTCTTCAGAAAATGCAGTGTTATTTGGCCTCCGGTCATACACTTGCCTTCGTTGATGGTTTTATCGATATACATGTACGATTATATCCAAACTTTGACCATCTGAATGTTAACATATCAGCTGCTGAAACATCCTATTGCAAATTGTCAAAATTAACTATCAAAAATACAAGAGAGTAAAGATTGTTAAAACTTATATTAGAGTACAACCAGATCTGTCCTAAAGATCTTCATAGTTTGTCATATTATATTAAGACTACTGGATTATTTTTTTGTTAAATATTATTTACGTCGTTCAGTAGAGAATCTTTTAAGTTGAATTTTCTCTCAAAAAAAGTTAAACGATTGTTTTTAATCCAGTATTCGTACAACTATTAAAAGTCCGTATGCTTTATTGCATATGTAGCGGTTATTGATAAAAAAAACTTTAAGCTGTTCAATATTCTATTCTATCTTCTGAAAGTTATGTATTAATAAAGATAAATGTAACGTATTTATCAACATTTCCAGAACACCGAAATAAGCTGGTAAGTATTATGCCATTATCAATCCATAATATAATTCAAATATGAAGAATGTGTACAGAATATGACTAGAATTAGAAGTTTAAAAAGCAGTCACTAATTAACGGTCCACGGATCGGATCCAGCCTTCCAAAAGCTCCTAAGCTACATAAGAAATATTTTTTTTTACATAGAATAACATAATTTGGTTGTGAATTCACCATACGCAGTCAACATATTTTCTACTTCACAATTATCAGTAATCATATACAATCAACGAATTGATGTTCTCGTAAGCTGCAATTATTTCTTGCTTGTATGGTCACATGGTGCCATGCTTATAACTTCTTAATTGACGTCTCTTCAATTCAATGTTCCAAATTTTTTTTTAACTTATCATCAATCCTGTTTTCACATATCTTAATTATCCACACATTCATTAACAAGCGTGCATGATTTTTCTCTTAAAACCTACACGTGATATTTCTGTGAGATTTGCCTCTTTAATTTTATCGGCCACCTGCCGATGACAAATACAAAAATTCTCAGATACACTGTCTTGAAGAATATATCTGTTTATAACTTTGTTTTAACAATTCATCGATTATATATATATATAATCGGTATCGTTAAGTGGACCGAGAGTAAATGAATTTAACTACAGAATGTTTATTGATTGAATTGGCATTTATTTGGTAGAACTATATCATAACACGAGGAAAAAACATTTAAATTATCTACATAAGTGCATGCAATAATTGGATTCCTGTAAGAATTTATTTTTCGTCCTGTCCTCAAAGCTCTTAAAAAATTATGCTACCCGTTTCGCAAAAGCTTGGTTATTTTGAAATGATACTGCTTTGAGGATTCTACTTTGGATAAAAAATTATATTGTATTTGAATCAAGTACGGTGCTTTCTCCTGTAGTCTTAATAGTTTTCTCCTGTGATCGCCTTCTACGAAATGATAAGTTGCAGTAAGTCATAAGTATATTTTATTCGATGAACCAATTCGTTCATCTACTATTTTAGTTTGGGCATTCTTCATCGGTGGTCCGAAATCAAACCGCGTGCGCAAACAAACCTTGCACCCCGAAAAAAAATATTTTCGTTCATCAACCGTGATGGTGACGTCACCAGTCACTGTGACATGCTCATGTCATTTTTGGACAGTACTGTCATTGAATCTGTTTGCCAGTTTCACATTTCGTCCATACATTATATTTTCTGTTTGTTTATATGGCAGATGTTGGGAGAAAATAATACCCGAACCCAGTGCAGTACATATTGTTATAACTTTATAAATGGGAGAAATTCATATAAATATCAATGCTACTACGGTTCACATCTTTTCAACTACCCCATGTGTATTATGTAAGCTTTTTGTTTGATTTCCGTATATTTTAAAGGATTTCACAAGACTATGCTTAAAAGATCAGAATGTAGAAACAGGAAAGAAGAAGATAATGAAATCCACTAATACGTCCGATCCAAGCCTAGATATTTAATTAAATTACTAATATACGATATCCATAGCAAATTATGGTGATAATATTATTATTTTTTTTACGAGATTGAGATTATGTGAATACGATAAACTTATCTGAAACCGATTTTAAAAAATCCGTAAAAATAGTGTAATCAAAAATATTTGCATTATACACTCACATTTTTTATTAATTAGTGACTTTAAAAAATGTATCGCTTTCAATGCATATCAACTTTAATATAGAACCGTAAAATACGGTAAATGTAAAGAAATTATATTTTTTAAAAACGTTTTATGTCAAGTAAAAAGTCGTTCATTAAAATATATTTTCATTCCATTCCACTAATAAAATTTATTCTTAGTAAGTTTGGAATTTTAATCCATAACCTATATTTTCGCTCATATTTTTATCCCTCGCTTGTGCGCTGATAGATACGCCAATGTTTCAACGATTTGCAAAGCGGGAAACCCGGGCTCGAGTTTCAACTGGGGCAGTTTGTTGTTGCTTCGTGGGGGAGCCGGGAAAGAGTTTGGCTGAAAAAAACACATCGGAAATACGGTAAAATTATAAATAGAAACTTCATCACTGCGATTGTTCGTCACTTTTGAAAAACACTGTTTTAGTTTTATGCAGTTAACTTTATGTTGAAAACGTGTTTTGAAGAAGAAAGAGTATTGTATGTGTATAGAAGAATACTAATTTAATGATTAATAGTTATTATTTTAGCATTAACCTCTGATAGAATAAGATTTTTTCATTTTTAACTCACAATATCGATTTCATTTATGTAATATTCCATACAAATAATTTTCCATCCTTGTTACGTAATAATTATTATACATAGATAAAAAAATGTTTAGGGTGAAACGTATAGTTATTGGCTACTAAATAACTTTGGCTGGCTATCACTTTCTTGATATTTAATAATTTTGAAGCTTTCAAAAAACTATGTTCATCAATGACATATGATTAAATATATACCTATTTAAATAAATTTTTGAGACAATTAATTTGTTATTACCATTTATTTAGACCAAGAGAAAAAATGCAGTAATTGACCGCTTTTTCATAGCTATTAGTTTCCAAGTATAATAACATCATAGAAAAGCTCGTAAAAATACAAATAAATGCTAATTGCTAAGATATAGAGTTTTTTGAGCATTCGAAATGCAGATTTTTATGGATTGCTTCAGAAATGAGACCACAGTTGCAGAATTTTAGATTTAAAAGCCAAGAAGACATGGTGGTGTCATTGTCCTTGACGGTAATTTATGTAATATGACCTACTAAAAAGAGGATAATGGAGCTATAAATGGTGACAAATGTAAGATAAGAAGAGCTGACATGTATGTCATAGTTTCTCAACCTTTTTAAAAAATGTAAAAAAGATTTTTATTCAAAACAATTAATTTTGCACGGTATAAAAAATAGCAATGTATTTTAGTTCTACAAAATTATTTTTAAAAAATAAAGTTGATAGCTATTTCAGATATTATGTCAGAACTGACAATGACGATGGCGTGAGCCGAAATAGCTATCAACTATATTTTTTTAAAATAATTTTGTAGAACTAAAATACATTGCTATTTCTTTCACCGTATTATAATGGAGTTCTACCAAGTGAATGCCAATTCAATCAATAAATTAATTTTGCAATACCGAAATCGTGCTGATATAAAAATATTTAAATATATTAAAACAAATAGTAACAAAAATATAATTTTAAAATTCAACTGTTTTGGCTCATCTGAAAATCTTCACGGACCACCGGTTAATAAACTATGCCTTACGATATCAGCAGACGTAGAAATGAACAATATCTATAGCATGGTAAATTACTATTATATTCATATTTTAAATTGTTTTACCAAAAGCAGAGTATTCGGTTCTACACGGATCTTAAATATAGAATGATTCTCTTGGAACTATAATAAATGATTTTACCATTTTTATTGTAACGAAATTTTATTAAGTAGATGCCGTGACGTATACTGTGATAAATGAAAAAAACATGTATACGTCTGTATATGGAGTGATTACTTAGTCACACAATATGAACAGAGACGCCATTCATGAATTTTGATTTTTCTCTTCTGCCTCGAATCTCAATGAGTCGACACAATTCTTTTAAAAAGCCCTCGATAATGCCTTTATTCAAAAATAAAATTGAGCCATTACTGGCGAAGGAAATTTGCGTTTTTTCGTTCTTTTGAATTCCTAGAAAAAAATCGGAAATGGTTTTTACGGTTCATCGGATGCTCGGTCATTTGTCAAAAAAGAAATCCGGGTTTCTTGAAATTTAAATTCGTCTTCAGTGGGAGTTAAAATCAAGTTTTTCTACCTGGCTTTAATAAATACGTGCTCGTGTTACATTTATTTATCTCCCAGTATAAAACATATGGTCCTTATAACCTTTCTTTTGGTCAGGGCAAGATAAGAAGAAATTGCCCGCCTAAAGTATTAAAACGGTGGTAATTGGCCAATCGCTTTCTCTGCGCTCGATTCATTCGGTTTTTGAAACAATTCCATTAATCAATAGAAGTCGATATTAATTAAAAGAAATATTCTCTATTATTCAAGAGACAGGATATTTTCATCATGGAAAATTCAAGAGCTCAAGACTTCTATCTTCTCATACTTGACCAGATCAAAACCCATCCGTAATCCCGAGCAAATGATGATGAATCGGCTTTGGTGTTCAACAGAGTGTATCCTTTATTTGAATGCGTTAAAATTTTCTTTTGAATATTTTTTCCCCTTCATTGCAGACATTATTACAGGCATCAATCAAAATGATTCAAATCTCAGAGGAAATTTAAAATATAGCACATTATTATTACAGAAAAGTCGTGAGAGATTACGTATCGTTTATAATACATTGTTGAAAAAATAAATAAATATCAAAAAGCAGTATGAAATAGAAACAAAATGACGTTTGAAGCTTTATATATAACATAGAATCTTTTAAATGTTTTCTTAGTTTTACAAACTATAATACAGTATTCGGAAACCTTTTTTACTTAGCCTGATACACTAATGATTGTTATTTCTACTTGAGCAGTACAACGATATAATTAGTGAGTGATAAGTATACATCAAATTTAGCACCGTTGACTTAACTGTCTTAAAGTGTTTCACAATAGTTTAGCGTTAGTCGTATAATGGAAAAATTGAATCACAGATGGAAACTGTTAATAATATGCATTACTAGGCACCTGGGGAGCTCACATGTTCTATATGCCGACCACTGCTCATCAGTCACCAAACGATCCTTTGTTCTTCATAATAAATTTGTATTAACAAATAATCATTAGAAACGCTCAATTTTTTTTATATTATAGCAGCTATGTCCATTGCTTAATAAAATACGGTAAATTACCATGAGAGGTAATAGCATTGAACAACGTGTCTATATTATCAAATTTTATCGTCAAAATTCATCTCGCGCGACGGTGGCATTAATTGGCTACCAAGATCGTGCGATTTAACACCTCAAATCTTCTTCCTTTGAAGCTATCAGAAATCGCAAGTCTTCACAAATAAACCGCAAAAAATTGTAGCCTTGAAAGTTAATATAAAAAACGCCATCCAAAAAATTCAGCAAGATTTATGCGACAAAGTTATTGAAAATTGGACCTCACGAATACGTGCCACCTAGCAAAGCCGCGATAGACGCTATATTTCACATATAATGCCATAAAATATACTTTCATATAAAAAAGAATTGAATGTACTTATTTTATTTGCGTTTTAACCAATTTTGAGGGTCCTTATTGAAAGACAAAAAATGTGGTCATTACTAAAGAATAGTAATAGAAATCTTACAGTAACATTTATATTATATATGTGGTTTAAGATAATATCATCAATCAGTCATTACTTTTTTAGAGCAAATGGTTATATAAACATAATTCATATTTTTAATTTCGTTGACTGCTAGTTGTTGAACGAAAAAAGTTACAGAATATTTTTGTAGAGCTTTATATCAGATATCTTTCAAAAGTTCTTGATATAGCATATTTAAAAAGTGCTTTTTTAGTTTTTAATTTATAACAAACTAAAAAAAAAAATATTATGAATCGTAAAGTAATATTTGATTTTAACACAAAGTTATTTAATCTTCCAAGAAAATATTACTAAGTTCATTTATAACGGTATTTTTTTACTATAAATAAACACTAACATGACCAAGGGATGTCTGGCAAGAGTGGGTGGTGAAGTATGGCAGAAGAGCATTGGTGGGGGGTAAAGGAAGAGGGTAGAGGACGGAGGCTCTTAGCGCTAAGTGGTGCTGTTAATCCAGCGTCGGGGCGCGTCGGGACGCTCTCATCTAGCGTATATAAATATACCTACGCAATATACATGCCAACTTCAGGGAAGACTTGTGAATGTTTCCCATGTTTTTATTAAGTAAATAATAATTCAATATTCGTTTAAGAAAATATAATTTATATCCTATCACCGGTAAATCGAAATGTTTTTTAAAGTTATTGAATACTTTTTTATATATAATATATTATGATCATTAGGAATACATATTTATCGCTGTATTGAGAAAAGATTGAAGAAACCCAAATAATAATTATTTCAATCAGTAAGACTAGAAAATTTTAAAACCGAAACTCATATAATGAATAGAATTATTGTAAGACATTTTTCACTGTCGTTATATTGTTACGTTTGTTAAACTTGAAATCGAAATTCTACTCAGGCGTGTTTATAAGTATTTTTACCACTATGGTATCACACAAATTAATGAAATAGATAAGAGTTTCAAAACTTTTCCAAAAAATATGTCGACCCTTCTTTCTCGGAGGGAGTGGGTCAAAAATGATTATTTTAGTACATAACTTCTGGTGAGACAATTTTACTCGTTAGCATTAAATAGAAGAAGTTTTTGAGTAGAAATTTTTAACATACAGAAAACCAAGCATTAAACATGAAAGAATATTGTAATCGAAATCGTTTTGTAACTAAAAGTAATATTATCAATTCCTTGCATAATTTTCTGATGCATAATAATTTACTTTAAAATGTTATATTTTCAGCACAGTATGTTATAACAAATTAACGACAATCTATAGTATAGATATTCACGACACACCCTTGTATAGGAGGCAAAAATAATGCGGCTCTAAGATTTCCACCCTTCTGAGAAAATAGCACCCCTCTCCTATTTTTCCTTTATCCCCTCTCTTACTTGTTTTCGTGAATCTCTCTCGCATTGCTACCCTTCGATAATAAAACTACCCCAAATTCAACCAGATTCAGACTGACGTCAATTTTTGTACGTTTTCCAGCTACTGCACGCAATAGAAAAAATATGTATTTTTACTTTCAAGAAATGCACACGATCGTATTTTTTATAACTAAGCTATTTAAAAAAAATAACCTTGCAAAGCAATTTTTGTATATTGGCATTTGACTGCCTACTTCTAGAAAAATCTTTTCAATAAACTTTATTGTTTAATTGTATTAATTTTATTATAAATGTACAAAGAATTAATTCTGTGAAAATACTTTAAGCTGCCAATTTTTCTAATCAACAATATTTCATTTTCACTGTGGATTGAACTTTTTTGTCAGATTCAAAAGCTTGTTTCGATATTCATAATGGCCTATTTAAACTGAAGGTGTTAACCGGATACTTGCTAGAAATCATTCAATAAACCTTTATTTTTTCTAGAAATAAATTAATGCATAGTCATATAAGTCTTTTTGCTGCAACAGGTTTTTCGAGCATTCTATTATAGTTAACGAATGAAAACATTTATTAAAATAAAAACATTCAAACCATTTATTTGATGATATAAACTCATGATACAGTTTCTGGGATCAAATATTTTACCTCATCGACTGAATGTCCGGTTTTATATGAATATGTTTTGTGTAAAACCAAAAAGTTTGCTGGCAGCTAATGCTGATTTCTGTCACTCAAATTTGTAATAGAAACATGAGTATATTACTTCAATAATGAGTATAATTTTTAGTTATTAATATATCAGAAAAAAACTCACAATTATTGATCGAATCTTCTTAATGTGCCATAACAAGAAAGCTCACCACACAGTTTATTCAACTACATAATCATAAAATAAGTAAATACTTAAATCACTCATAAACTCATATGTCTTTTATCAATCCAATAAATTTCCACTTGATTGGTTTTCAATACGAGAGAGCTTTTTGTGTACTAAAGCTTCAATCGTGAAAAGCTATGACCTCTGCGACATTGACTAATGTCATTTTGAAGGCTTCGTGACTTGACGGATCGGACTTATCCATTCACGACTCAAAGAGAGCTTTTCATATTATCTTAAAAGCCTTACGAGAATATAAAACCTCTTGATTTCACTTTAGTTTATGTGACCGCCGTATTTATGATGGTGTTTATTGATATATACGCGTCAAAAGCTTCAATTTGGGAAACAGAGATTGGCTTTATAAAAAAATTATTTTTTTAATATTTCCGTTATTGTTGTTTCTGAAGCATTCAATATCCAGACCATTGCTAATATTACACAAGTAATTTTAAACAATAAACGATATCGACTTGGTATAATTTCGATATTCAATTAGAATAATTCAAATTTTGTGTAATTCTTAAATATTAATTACCAACAAACTAAGCAGAATAAATTATAACACAAATTTTGCAGGCACTTTTCTTTAAGTACGTCAATAAAGTGTAATTAAGCATTAGTTAATTTATTTTCAAAAACGTAATTTGAAATATCTTGCAAACATAATGTTGACAAGTCACCAAAAAATATTTAGTTGGAAGTACTTTTCGTCGTTCAAGTACGAACCTATCGCAAGCGAGTCAGATAAGTCACATACGTAAATTTTGCTGATAATAAAGGTAATGGTTATATTTGATAAATTTGAACGAAGAGATGTATGAATTTCTTTTATTTATCGCCACAAACTTTTTTAATAAAAGTATTTATCAATGTAAACTGTTGCTTTTTTTTTCAAACGTATTTCTAAACTATACATTAAACAAAGTTACAATCAGTTAGTTATCGACCATTTTTAGACATTGATAAGCTTCCTGTTTAAATCGTATACATGAAAATTTACAATCTCAAAATATGTCGACCAGCATACTTCTTGGCCTCAAAGTTGAAATAAATAAAGAAACTAGAGAAACAAAAAGTAGAAACGTATTCACTGAAGTATTATATTATATATACTGTTGATAGAAACATCCACAATCTACGATGCTTAATACGTGTTTATTATGTTTTACTGTTGACTATTCCATCACTAAAAGGAATTCGATGAGTGTATCTGTTAATTGTTTTATTTCACTGAGTAACTTTCAAATAAATGCTATTTTAATATAGTAACTATAATAGTAAAACACAGACAGTATCTTTATTAAGTATATTATTGCAATAAATATAAGCCGTTATGAAATGTTCCGTGAGTTAATGACTTCTTTGATAACATGTCATGGAGAGTTTATTAACTAAGAACGTGTGAGAAAGGATAATGTTCACAGTTGATGTTTGTAATAATCTTAATCCTTTGAGATATTATTACAGTCTTGTTGTGAGGTCCACAGCTCACAAGTGCCTGGAGATTAGAGTCAACTTTTAATTGAAATTATTATTTCTCAAATCGTTGTAACCACATTCTGAATAATTATAATATGCTTATGACATAAAATATTATATTTGGCTTCTATCAAGACGTATAAGCCAGATACGTGCGGAAAACTTCGATGGCATTCGTTGGTTTTCTACAGGGAGTTTTATTATTTGATTTTTCGATCGATATAGACCTAAAATTCAAGTTTTTTAAATTCGAAGTGTGTCAAAAAGTATTCCTGTTTTATATTTATATTCTTTTGGAAAGAAAAATTAGGGAACTGATTTGAAAGCGATTCTAGTATCAAAAATTACTATTCGGATAAACTCTTTCAAAGATATCATTTTTGTGTTTTTTTGGAAACGTTTAAAGTTGCCATATTATTATAACAGAAAGGTATTTAAAGGAAGAATAAATTTATTTTGAAAAATTACATCCCTGTCAATATAGGAGTATTTCAAGCGGATAAGGTTAGAAAATAAAGACAAGACAAAGCGAAATCAATAAGGAAAATACTTTTTTCAGGACGAAATATGGTTTACAATTTTTTGTTTAATTTATATTAGGACAGGTGAAACACACTCTAGACATCCGAAAAAAATCTTCACTATTGATTATTTTCAAAAATATAATTGGGTGCGTGGCTTTTTAAAATACTGTCAATATTCAATACGTCGGTAATCTATGATTACCGTATCATTAAAGTGAAACAAAATTTATTCGCTTACGAGATAGTTTTCGATGAAAATTTCTTTCTTAATATTTCGTAAATTTTTTTTTACTGGCTCACATCATATTTTCATTGTATAAATTACATTTTTTTTTTTTTTTGATATATTGGAAAATCAAATTTTATTTTTTGTTGATGAATATTTTTTTGCGATTTATTCGTTTATCGCTTCATAGATCAGACGCGAACCAAATAAAACCATGTTTAATTTATGCTGTAATACGGGTACTTAATATTGTCAATTTTCTTGAGTGATATACAGACTTTGAACTTTGCGACCTTTGCTTGTCGTACTATTTCACCACGATGCTTTATTTTCTTTTAGTTTTTTCACTATCTATTGAGCGTTGTATTTCTTAAAGCTGTCAGTTTTATTTTAGCTGAAGTCGTTATCTTTAAAATGAAAGATACGCCTATCATAAATTTATTAAAGTCGGAGTATCGATAGGCATTAAATTGAAGAAAGATTTTTTCTTCTATAGAATGCAGTATAGTTTTCTACACTTAACTGTTGAAGTTGTATGTGCTTCAGCTGTTTTTATAAACTCTGCATGTATATGTTAACTAAAAAAGCAACTCCATGCATTAATTATTAAATGATTTGCTCCATTAAAGCTCGCAAAATAATTGCAACATTTAATTTAAATTCGTCAATTCTGTTGCGTCCGTGTGAGAATGCCTGAAGATGTCAAAAGGCGAAACCCGGGTCAAGTGACAAAACATGTGGAATCGTACAGAGCTGTAACAATTCAAATTTGATATTAAAATTCCATCAAGCACTTTCAGTCGATATCATAAATTATGCAATATTTAAAACGAATATTAAAAAAACTATTATTGATTTTATATATGAATCCTTTGAACTATACGTTTCCACATTTATATTTCTCAAACTGACAGTCAGTAAACTGTTAGAATTTTTTATAAATAAAACGGATCATGAAAAATATATAGTCTAGGAATTAACAAATAAAGTAGGAAACAATTTTTAAATTACTACTGATTTGATAAAAATAGTATTCAAATTTGGGAAAATGGTATTCAAACCGTTAAAAACTGTTTTTATGGAAGGATAACACAAACATTTTTAGCAAAAGAATCAACGTACAAAAAGTTATACCACAGTTTCTATTCAAATAATAATAAATAAAAACAACCAAAATTATTTAAAGTATTGCTATGCGTCTAATTTTTTATAAGAGCTGCTGACACTATACTCTAAAATTATCAGTAAAAAAATCTAGATGAATTTACTGGCTCAACTTTATGAGCGATACCTAGCGATATAATATTGGTTTTATAATCATGCACAAGTGTGCATAAATAGTGATAAAGATTTTTATCAGTTATATTATGAGAAGATTCAATCAACGTCACTTTTGGGCGCAATTGCCTTCTCTAACGTTTTGTAAGTGTAGTACATTTACAGCTACAAAACACGTGTGTTGAGTAAATAGCTGACATCAATCCTGCTTCACTTAGCAGGACTATTTCAAATCTCGACCTCATTTAACCTATAAACGGTGAATGAATTACTAAATTCAAATATCATTATTTTTTAGTATAAAATAGGATTATTTCTTTCATTTGTCAAACAAAATTCAACAGGTTTTTTATTTTTTTTAATTATTTTTAAAATTCAATTTTATAATAATTGTTTAATCTTTCTTTATCTTGTCAAATTGGTATACTTTTTTTTTAAATGCAACAGTGATAGTATCATTTAAGTCAAACTATATGTTTACTAGCTTTTAAGTTAAATCACAGAACATTCTCATCATATCCAATTACACTTTATGAGTTTACATATTGTTACAGCTACGTGTGAAAATGTATAATATTTCCTTTCCAGTGATATTAAATTTTTTCACTGTATTTATTGAAATCATAGACGGCATTGTGATACTATCGTTGAGAGGCTAAGAATATTTCATTGCTCGAATTGATATACCATATTTTCACTGATGAAAATAAAATTAGGTCTGAAATTTACTTCTGCTGATATACATACATTTATTCTTTTTTGTCAGATTGGGTATTCAACTTGTGGAACACCCATAATTTTGAAGAATATTACCTAGTTAGATTAGTTATTTAAAATCTTATAATTACAGGAAGGTTTTTCTTTTCATAGTTGAAATATATCGGTGAAATTTTAATGCCACCCCATTTTATGTATAGATTAATTAATTACAAAAAAAACAAAAAAAAAACATTTAAGCTACGTGGCCTTATGAGGTTAAAATTTTTGCGTTTACATTATTATTAAGCATTCATTCGAGATGCGCGATGTTAGAATGAAATTTTTTATTTAATTTATTTCTGTTGACAGCTCGTTGGACCACCATGTTCTCTCGACAAAATTGCGCATTGTTTTTGGCACACTCACTAAAATAATTGATTTATCACCATCCGGTGTTTTAATTTGATTATCCTCGCATATTTATTGTGTTCGTATACCTAATTTTATCTCTCTGCTGAATTAGTGATTTTGAATTTTTTTAACAACTGTAAAATTGTATTTTATCTTAATTATAAAAATGTGAAATATGTACTGTATATCGTATTCTATTTTTAATAAATTTGTTGCCTTCAACTTTGAATTGATAGTCAACACCACCTTTGTGACAAAAATGCTGTTACAAAAACAATTTACGATCAGTCGAAAGTTATATTTCTAGGATATTCTATATCTTTGTGGAATGTGCATACGAATATTTTAATGTAATACATTCAATTTTCAATCAATTTATATTCCATGGCCAAAATTCTTATATGATATAAAGAAAAATAAATAATTAGTTAATATTATTTTCTAAGCCCCATACACTCACAACGGTAAAACAACATAAGCCTAAAGAATGATTAAAGACCATATATTTTTAGCATAAATTCTGTTGAGATTTTCTGTTTGTATAATATAATTCAAATTGTGATATCCATTAAAAATTTACTTATTCATTGATAAGAAATTGTGTTTTACACTGTTTGAAATAACTTACATAATTTTAAATAATAAAAAAACATCATTTTATTAAAAATATCATGCCTTTCCATCAAGAAATGACAGTAAACATATAAAACGAAGCAAACGTAATATCGACTATAGAAATAAAAAATGTTTAACTTCAATCATTTCAATTTTTTTTGGTGAAATGTTCTTTATTTAAATGTTTTTGATTTAACTGCAACATCACTCTATATTATAAAGTGAAAATGGCAGAGTACTTAGACGAATAATTACGAATATACGAATAATACGAATAATTAAAACTTATATTAATAAAATGTATTGTGAAAATAAGTAATAAAAATGGGTTTTTGTTATTCAAAATATCAAGTTTTCCATCAAAAAGTGACAATTAACACCATAAAAGTGATATTCATAAAATTCAAAAATTTTCCATTATATGCAAAACATTTTGGCCTACCGATGTAAATTTTTCTTTGAATTGAATACTTAAAATTTTGCAATTATCTACTACTATTGTTATCAGTTGATAATGCTCGCGATGAGCGAAACCGGTCCTGGTCATAAAATGTATTGTAGAATGTGTAACAAAAAATGTAATGTTATTAAAAAAAAAATGTTGTCAGCGGAGAGAGTGATGCTATAAAGACAGACCTGGTAAAGGCAGGAATATTAATTGGCTTATTCTTGCGTTTTAGGGAAGGAATAGATGGAAGACATTTTCAACAATTGAGGGATGCATTTAACGATTATAGTACTAGGAGATATACCTGAGGCTTTGCGGTATAACTGCAAGTGAAAAGACGTACAATGGATTATCACCTCATCATATCCACGACGTGCATATACCGTCATGAAGGTGCGCATGTAGACGTGTCGACTGTTGAATCGGAATGCTTTTAAGGCTGGCGCCCAACAGAGTCGAACCGACTCACTATGGAATTACTCAGGCGTAAATAAACAAACAGTAAACACGTCGACGCACTCTCCTTTTCACTCACAGCCGATGTCAGAGATTGACAACCACTGAAATTTGAAGTCAATATTATAACAAATGTTTTTAATCTCTAATCTTGCGAAGAAACTAAATAAATATAATATAAGAACAAAAGACTATCTATTTAAAACAAGATAATTTATTACAATTGCTTGATTCCGTTTTTTTATTTCAATAATAGTTTATTAAACGTTTCGGTGATGAACAGATCAAATAATAATTTAAAAAAAGTAAAAAAAAAATACACGCAAAATCAATTAAGACAGCAAAAATATACCAACACTGTCAACGATTTTTTATATCAAATTGGTGTTATAATCTATGTATAACACATTAGCATCAGAATACCTCTTCCTCGCCTCAGAATTCATTTCTTTTGTGTTGATTTGTGTGTTGCATTATTTTTCCGTCTTTGCTGACAGGTGTTAATCGCTGCAGAGCTGAGCAATCAGTGATAATATTACAATGCTGCCTATGGTTTTTATGATAGTTCTGAGACAAAGAAATCACTGGGAAGTGTTTGCTTAAATTCTTCTCTGCCTTTTTTTAGATTGTAAATAATTCAAATTATAATGCTCATATTTTGAAAAATAAAACTGAGGCTTTTTTGGATTTTTAAAATCAATATTATCATTATCATATTTTCCGCCGTGGATGCTACACATCATTAATATCAATAATTTTTAGCATGTAAATTATTCCTTTTATTTGTTTCAAATGAACGAAGGATTAAAAAAAAATTTAGGAAACAAACCGATTGCGGCATAATTCAATACAAGCAAGTACGGTTTGCAACGGAATATATTTTTATGCTAAATAACAGTCACAAATGAGATTATATGGATTTTTTAAATGAAAATTTAAAATATTTTCGATGTTTTTTACATATAAATACTAATATTCTACCATATTTAGGTTACTATATAAAAACAATATTTCTAGAAAACGAATAAAACCCTCAAGCCAAGAAAGGTGGTTAACCCCTTCGCTACCAGCCGCAAAATTAAACACATCTCTCTTTTTACTCACTAAAGCCGGCTGACTACCATAGAGTGCCTACCCGCAATACAGATAGTAATGTTGATTGAAAGCCGAAAACTGATTTATGAAATATAAATATTCACTACCACGTCTGTCAACACATAAATAGAATTTGTGGCTTTTTTTAACTTCGCTTTTTTTATAAAACTCGACTCCGACACGAGTCTTAAATATGCGCAGATAGAACATATGGTCGAATGAAATCACCAATAGCTTGTGATATTTTTATGTAAAGTAATCTAAGTTGGAAACAAAATCATCGCACAAATTTAGACTATATTATATAGTATGTTATTTTTAATGAGAAGATAAAAAAATAATAAACATTTAATTATATATAAATATTTTAATATGAAATTTGAATTCATAAAACTTTGTACGATTCCGCATGTTTTGTTACTAACAAGTCAGTCGGTAGGTAGAACTGACTACCATATGTAGTTCAGTTTTGTTGCAACCGTGTGATAAAATGCCTGAAGATGTCCAAAGGCGAAACTCGGGTCGTTAGTGACAAAACACGTGGAATCGTACAAAGTCTTAAAAATTCATATTTGATATTGAAATTCCATCAAACACCTTCAGTCGATATCATAAATTTTAATTTTAACTAACCTTCTAACTAATGAAGCTTATCTCAAACGAGAGCTTATTGTTAGTTTTTCAATTTCTGAAAAAGAAACAGGTCTTATGATTGACTATACGTCTTTGTTGGGATTCAAACACATAGATAATGCAATAGACAAAAAAACCTTTACAGCTCGGCTACAGGTTTGTAATATAACATGACCCAAATGCATCGCAAGAACGGAAATACTCGGAGTGTAAGTATGCTATAAGTATACACATAAATTTCATTTAACTTCTATTCATATATAAAGTTTTTAACTATCTAATTCCCAAAGACTCCGTCTTTGTAAACTAAACATGCTCCGAGCGAAGAAAAACTTTTCATAGTGTTCTACAAATCTTGAAAACGAGGCAACTATTTTTCACTAGTTTGCATATTTGAGGATTTGAGAAAACAAGAGGAAAAATTTTGGATTGCTGTTCTGACAGAAAACGTCGGAAAACGAAATCATATTTAATATATTACTTTTCCTCCCGATTTTTAGTTTTTTTTTTTTTCATAATTTAAGAGAGTTTACTTTAAGTCGTCTTTTACAGTTTGAACGTTTTCTAAATTGGTCGTAATGCTCTGAAATCAGGAAGTAATTCGCAAACATTATATTTCTGGATGAATCAAGCGATGTGTGTTAAATTTGAATTGTTGAAACTTAGTACGGTACAACATGTTTTGCCACTAACTACTCAGGTTTGCATTTTCAGACATTCCATCACACGGATGGAAAAGATCTGACTAAATAAAAAAAAAATATGTCTTACTTTAAAAAATTCTGTTATCAATATAATAATATTATTTTCTGCCAAATTTCACTAAACTATTATTATATTTTTATTTAAAAAACAAAATCCATTTATAAACCATTAAATTTATTTTTATTAAATATATGAAGATGTTTTAAGCATTCTTCGTTGTAATTTAACGAACTGTAGTAAATACTATAAAATAATACCTTAATGAAATTTAAGTGTGTGATATGCCAAGTCAAATCATTAGTGAACACTTTTTAAAACTGCAACAAATCAATTTTGTAGATATTAGATACAAGCGTGTAAAACCTAACAACTAAATCAAATTTCGTTTTTCATCCGGTATTATTGATTTTTTTTTCATGGATTTATGTAAATTTTGTCTTTTGTATTTACATAACGTTTTTTTTACATAAAAATATAATTTATTAATCAATTCTGCGACCAATAAAGTATACCTTTATTCCATGGGGAAAAGTTGAACTGAATACACTGAGGATATACCCCTTGCAAAGGTTCTACTTCAAACAAAAGGAAATGAAATTTTCAAGTGTTTTCATTTGCTTACAAATTGTTTTATATATGAAACATAGAGGTAAAACATCATAAGTCTGATTAAGCGAGTGATATTTTTAAATTGTATATTCACGATTTAAAAAAAATCTTGAAGACCATAGAATAAATAGATAGTCAGACATTTTACTCTTTTAAAAATTCCATAGAAGGGCGAGTATAATATTTTGTACAGCTAAGGTTTTTCAATATAAGGTTTATGTAAAAGCATTGCAATTATTTAAGAAAAAATACGTAATCTAAATTATTACCTATACAGTGTATGTTGGTTGCTGTTTTGAAGCATTTATTTACAATAACAAAAAACAATTTTACTGACACGGTGAAAAAATAGCACTGTATTTTAGTTCTACAAAATTATTTTTAACAAATATAAGCCACAGCTAGGCCGTTGGAACAGGAGAGAGGATGTGTTGTGTGCCTTTTCTGCACAGCTATATATAGATAAGCAAATGTTAGTTTAATCACAGTTCTGACGATGGCGTGAGCCGAAATAGCTATCAACTATATTTGTTAAAAATATTTTTGTAGAACTAAAATACATTGCTATTTTTTCATCGTGTTATAATGGAGTTCTACCAAGTGAATGCCAATTCAATCAACAATTTTACTGATTCAGCTATTTTATATAATCGACATTAGCTTTGCTCAATACGAAGATATATAATAAAAGTGATTAAAAATGAATTCCAACAGTGTTATTGATATAATATTAAGAATAAATAATGAGAAATCATTCAAAAATACTTATAAAATAATCAAAAAATTTACAGGATATCCGATGCATTGCAATATACCCCGATTACTACAGTAATATAAGTAAATATAATAGATTATTTGCAAATCGAGGGCGCATTAATATGGATTCAAAAATTTTAGGACTTCCGTATAAAAAGTGTTTTTCTTTCTATTGATGTATTAAATATTAAAACATAATATACGCATACATTAAAAAAATAGCTATAACACTTTCACAGACACTTGATAATAGTGAGTATAAATTACTAGGTAGTGTATAAAGAAATAAAAAATAATTGCAAAGATATCCATCAACAAATCAAAAGATATTTATAAAGAAAATTTATGATTTTTATACTATGGCTAACCATAAAACATTCTGTTTTGATTGTCTGCCTGCAAGCTCCCTTGGCCGTACAATATTGGGACGAGCTTAAAATTTGTTTAGCTTCTCGCATTTTCAAGTAGAAGTCAAACAGTTTCCCACTTTCAAAACCAAACTTAATGAATTTATTTGCACACATGCAATATCATATGTTTACTTTGAATTAATTTCAATTTAATATTTCCGGCGCGAATTACCATATACTAAACCGCCATAGGAAAATTATTCATATAGCCTGAAATATTCGTTTTGAAGTTGTAGCTAATTAATACGCCTCCCAATATATAATATCTATTGACGATATACCAAGGATATTCCAATTAATTGAGTTATAGAAAATTTTGTAGGAAAATAATTTCAATTTAATATACACGTAATACTTTTGGATTAACCATCTCTCTCTTCTTTTTCATCTTTTTTTTAAAGAAAGTTGAGATAAAAAAAATAAGACATGATCAATGATTACCTAACCTCTCTTCCCGTGCCTCTTTTTAGAATCAGAATGTTGGCAGTAAAGATTTTAGAAAATTCAATGATTTATTTCTTCAGTCAGAAAATCGATGCATCAATGACAAATCAATTTATGAAAATTGCACTCGAACTCGCAAGTTTTATAACTGAAGCCAATAACGTACAGCACTCCGCGACTATTTTTGGTACGTAGTCTGAGTTAAGGAACTGTGGCATTTAGATTATGTATAAAAAATAAAATTATATTCGGTGGCATATTATCAACGTAACGTAGAGTTAACGAAAACGAAATAGATACTCATAATTTTAATTAATAATTAAATATCGAGATATTTGGGCAAATTGGGTCCGAACTGTGATTATACATAATTTGATTTAATATGTGCTTTGTAAGAAACATTAAATTAAAATGTCTGCGTCTTTTGATTTACCGTGAGATATGATCACCACACTCACTTGTGACAGCTAATGGGTCGAGTTAAAAGCTTTGACGCCTACTCAAAGGGAGTGAAATTTTACTTGCAATATAAATTTAGAAAAAAAAGAAACGTCTTAAATGAAATAATATCAAATTTTCACACTTATACAGTTAAAAATCATTTTAAGATCCCTGAAATTCCTATTTTATCACATACATCCATTTTTAATTGAAGATTTTATAACGTATACCTAAAAAGCCATTTTAAAATAATAGATGGAAACTTCGAAACAAATATTTTGTATTAGAAACTTTCAAAAACAATCCAAAATTACTAATAGTTCAAAAAAAAAAAAAAATGGTTTCCTCTTTAGTAAATGTTTTTTTTAGGGATTTTCAAAATTGTTTATTAAATATTTTTATTACCAAAATGGTCGTCTTTAGCGAAAAATATTAAGTTCATTGATAAACTGGGGAATTTATTATATTATATTTAAATCGGTGACTAATTCTTAATTGCATGAAATGAATTTTATCGAAACGAAATTATAAAGTTTTATCGAAACGAAAAAATCGTTCAGTTGTTGGTTTTATATTTCATAATCGAATACTTATTATATCCTTATAAAAGTACTTACATACAAAATAATTATAAAATACCTTTAAAAACAGTAAATATCATTAACAAATAACATTATATTGTACATAAAATACTGCAAAGATAATAAAAACCATAATGGTATTATAAAAATCACTAATCGTTTATATTGAAAATTTCAATCAGGTTGAAAAAATCGTCAGTCGTCCAACATAAACAAAGGTGACATCTCCCTTGTTCCATTTCTAATGTCTCCCTTCGAAAAATAAACAAAATACGTTCATGAATTCTATTCACGACACATGTTCACAAATGTCTTAATTACTAAATGGAGCTTTTCAGTGTAAGCGCCGTTTATAATTGGAATCATAAGGCTCGGAACTTTTTTGTTTAAAATACGGTGCTTTTGTTTGTTCATTGTTTTCAATAATAAATTAATAGTACATATTTACAATATTTTTTTTCAGTATACAAACACACTTTCTTAGTATATTTGTCTATGTTATTCTTATTTAGTCATTTCATTGATATATCGCATACTTTATAATTACCAGTAAATTTTAGACATTTACCGGATTTAAAAAAAATATATAGTTATAGCTATAATTTGAAGTGCATTGTGAGATAAATGTTGCTATTTCAGTTCGTACAATCTTTTCAATTTAAAGGCGCTTTTATTCAGTAAACTGTAGCGGAAAGAAATTTTGTCTTAACTATCTGAATATATTCGCCAATCTTCAAAAGTCAAAGGGTTTTACCAAATTGGCCACGAATTATTTTATAGATTAAATCTGAATTTATTTCTGAAGATTTTCAGATACTAAAACGACCTTTTTCTCAAATGACATTTTTGCCCAAAATCCTTTTTTAATTTATTAAAACAGGTCAATACGGATAAGGATACTGTAATCAAATCAGATATTAATTAATCATTATTACCAAATTTATATATCAGTACCTGTGTACTTTCATATATATTATAAACGTGATAACTTCGGATATTCATCGCAAAAAAGTTTTTCGTGTCGATAATTAAGTAATGATACATTAAAAATGAATTTCAAAATAAATATAAAGTGATATATTCCAGGTAAACAAATGCACACGTGAACAATTTTCTCCGTGCTTATTTTTCAGTCGAACAATGGCAGATAAAATAAATAGATTTAATACAATAAATCTTCAAACACACACTTATGCCTATATATCTTTCTAATACACACAATGTAAATATTTTAAGTCTTTTATTTTAAAAACTGTTTATTGGATATGTTTTCAAAGAAGCATTCTGATATAGTTTTTAACCGCATAACTCTGTCCGATTTTAGTTTATTAAATAACGTGGTAATTTCCTTTGACAGTTAGACGCGTTTTTTCAAAGAGACTTCTCATAAAGAAGCACTTTAAAAAGCGGATAGAGCCATTTAACTTCCTCCCTTTTTTAAGAGCACTTTTAAAAGTGTATTTTTTGTTTTTGTATTTTTTTTTACTTTTGTGGTGACGACATTTACCGTCAAGGTGCCAATGAAAACGTTTAACATAATACAGTGTTTTTAAATTTTTTTGAATCGCTTAAAATAATGTTTTTCACTACTCTAGTTTTTGCTCTATGCATTTATTAAATAAGTCAATAATCGATGAAATTTACATATTTAATAAAAATTATAATTTCAAACTTATTTGTAAAAGTCTTCATTTAAATTTTATTCACTCATTTTGACTATCTTACGAAAAATGACTTCAGCTGATTTCATGCAAGCTTTGAAAAATAAATTGTTATTTTTTGTCAAGCCCATTTATTATTTGAAATGAAGAAACTTTATACATTTCCATATGTTTTGTCTCACAACCCGTAATTTATCATATTTGTTATATTGCATCCTTGTGATAGAATACCTGAAGATGCCGAAAGGAGAAACCCGGGGTATAGTACCCAAACATATAGACTATACAAAGTATAAGCAATGACAAATTTGTTACATTTAAGGTGTTAACTGTCACTTCTTCTTCGAAAACATTATATTTTAAACAATTAAAATCCCAGTTAATAATACTCGGGATGAGAAAAACCGATTATTATCATTTAATTTATCACAAAAGTAGTACTTAAAACGTGATTTAGTAATATAAAATATTCAAATTTTTAAATGAAATTCCATCAAGCACCCATCCACAGTCAGTATAGTAAATTAAGTTCACTACTAAGTATACATAACAAATAGATATGAAACGTTTTTTAGGGTCGTCGTCCAATCGTCTAAGTATTGGCTTTCGCCATGGATCTCATCGGCTAAGCCAATATTAATCTTTTCCCAGTCATATTCTTCTTGTCATTAATCTTTTCGAAATAAGAGAAGTAACAATCAGTTTTCGTATAGAAAACTTGTTTCAATAGAAAACCATATACTATTATATTTATATTCATACGAAGCTCGTAATATACCGAGATATACTTAAAATTTGACTTCTGAAACTTCTTGCGTTTCTTTGATCGTGAACTCTGCGCCCACTTAAAAAATACGACAAGGAAATATGATTTACAGCATGCAACTGGATCGTATGTGAGAAGCTGGGTATAAATGTAAGATAAGAATATTCCTTGTATCTGCTCAGTGTGTGAAGTGAGTTGCCACACTTGTGGTAGGTATGGGAAAAACACTTGAAGGCGGGCGGCTGCATCTGACGATAAATGCAAGCGCCATGCGCCTAATATAAAGTTGATAAGAAAAATGTACAATTCAAGGGTGTGTTATGCAGTATATTGCAGTTTGTACCAGTGGCAAATTGGAATTAGGATAATTTACATATAATTATTATTTATATTAAAACATGAACCATAAAAAAAATAATTGTGGGCTTCCAAATCTCGTATAATATTAGTGTTAAAATATAGTGACACTATGACGGCACATGTATACTGTGACTAATTAATCAAATAAGGTGCAGATTTGACAAGAAAGAGGCCGGGCAGGATGAATGGACGCAACGATAAACTGCAAAACGATAACGCGCGACCGCATGTGGCGAATATGACCTGGGAAAAAATCCAGGAGTTGGGTGGGAAAACTTTATTGCATCCACCTTATTTACCAGATCTACCACAATCGGATTACCATTTATTCCGTTTAATATAAAAAAAACTTTTAGGAATAAAAAATTTCAAAGAAAAAATTACGTGAAAAACGCTATTTCCGACTACTTTAAATCCAAATCAGTAGAGTTTTTTACTAAATGGATTTTAGACTTGTCTAATAGGTAGCAGAAGGTTATAAATAGACAGGGAGATTACTTTTATAAATAAAAATACAAAAAAAATACAAAAAAAACACTTCGAGTTTCATTTAAAAAAAACGTCAGGACTTTTTACTACACCTAATATATATTTCCAATATCTTCCAATAATATATATTTTATGACGGATATAGAATTACTAGGACTAAATGCATAATCTGCAACTGTAAACAAGTGCAGTGATGAAGATAGGGTTTTCTTTCTTGGTGAAATATTCTGTATAACGGTGAAAAAATAGCAATGTATTTTAGTACTACAACTTTTTTATAAGATATAGTTGATAGCTATTTCAGCTTGCGCATCGTCAGACCTACGTGTATAGTTCTGATGATGGCATGAGCCGAAATAGCTATCAACTATATCTTATAAAAAAAGCTGTAGAACTAAAATACATTGCTATTTTTTCACCGTGTTATAATAGAGCAAGTAGATGCCAATTCGATCAATATATTCTGTATAATTTCTGTCATTGATATGCAAGAAATTCTTTTTGTATACACAACGAAATTGAATTGACCTAATCAAACATCCACACACTATATCGATGCAAAAAAGATAAACATGCACATTAACGATTACGCTGGTTGACACATGAAAAATTTTGCGCGAAACGTTATGTCAGAAACTTATTTGACTAACTATGTCAAATAGTCATTTTTTGCCATCGAATAATTATCCCACGTTTCATATTAATGTGCTTTCAAGCTTCTCCAAAATTAATTTTGTCATTAAAACATTTTCGTAATCAGCAGAAAAAATGATATTAAAAACAAAATGTTTTATAATAAGAAATCGTCCAATTTAACTCTGTGTAAATATCGTCTCAGTAGAATTAGAAGTTATCAAAAATACTTGAAAACAGATGTAGAACAAGCCTCTACAAGCTGATTTTACGTTTATCTTTTATCACTTTTATCCGTAGAACAATTTATCACTCAAAAAAATAAAAGTGATTTTTTACAAATATTTTTCACTGATCAGCAGAAATTATAATTAATGAAATTGTGACAAGCTTTATCGTAATTTCATTTTGTTGTATAATTAGATTCGTGTGTATTATTTTGAAGAATTTATTTTTTCCTATTATTATGAAGTATATGTTAATTAAAGTCATAACAAAAACAAACATCACCTACAGTTCTGGTCAAAAACATAAGAAAATCTTTTTAATACGTACAAAAAAACCTTACTCTGAATTTTCGTATATTAACGGAATATAATGAAAGTTTTGATGCGTTTCATCCCTAAGCTTGGCGCACATGACAGAGGGTAGTTTTTCTGCTCAGAATGCAATTTTCATCATAAAACAAACTTATGCAATATTGCATATTCAAACAATCTACTCATATCAAAATTCTGATAACTGAAAATTAGAGTGTAATCGTATATTACACTTTAATCTATGAAAGTATATCTGAATTTTCAATGGTGTATACTCTGATATTGCTGCATAGTCAATTTTTTTTGTGTTCTTTAATGTTTGTTGATTGAAGGACTTAAGGTCAGATTATACAAATAAATCCGTCATTTATTTGATTAATAAATATGTACTAATACTGTGTGTGTCTGTATTAATTAATTCAGTTTCACACATTTCCTGTTGAAATTTATTCATAAAAGAATTTTAAAAAATTTGCACCGAAAGTATTCAACAAAAAAGCTAATATGTAGTTGATAAAAACATGCACTACTCCAACAAATCGTTCTCATAAAAAATCTTTCATTAATTTGTTTCATTATGTTTCGACGTGCTTCATAATGAATGCATTGTAATAAAACATTTTAACCGGCCAATTTTTGCTCACATTTTTTTATAAATAGCCTTGTTTGTAAATAGTACTTTATAAGTTTGTAACACTTGCGATGAGCAAAACCGGCTCTGATTATGAATTTATTGTGGGAATATTACTAGAAAATGTGTTTTTAATGTTTTAAAGAATTGTTAACGTTAAAATATATAACTTTCTTTACAATGTATGAAATCAAGGTACATGTGTGCTTTCTACAAACGAAAAATACGCAATCGAGCATCTACGAAGTATGATGAGAGGTCTGTGGATAAATAGGTGTATTAAATTATAGTACCTTGCCATAAATTTCATCGACCTCAGTACACCGAGACCCGCAAACAGAAAAACTGTTATATTCCCCTACACGGTGTCCCATCAATCATCATCCCTAATGGCCAGTCGCTATAGTATCAAGGAATTGATATGGGAATCGGACCGGAGAGAAACTTAATGAAGCCCAATGAGGCAGAAAGTGCAGACGATACCACTTGAGAGCATTAAAAATCAGTTATATCACAAATTCACAATATATACTAGCATTCATTTGACTCGAAAAAATAATATTTTTTACTGTGAAATCTTTAATCTTTAACATAAATTGTGTAAAAAATCGGTCGAAAATTTTGTATTACATTTTACCTGACTTTTACCTGTGGTAATTATATTATTTTTTTTTTACTTTTATGCTGCTATGGCAGCGTTTTTCTCAGCAAAATATTTTGTTGGTTACCAAACCAAATGGTGAGTACAGATTAAAATATATTTTTTAAGCCTTTTTGGTTGATCTGCGTATGTTCTAACACAGGTGGCCCTACCCGTTAGATCAAATGAATGAGAGAAAATATCAAGATTTTTTAAATTATTTTTATACGAGTCGTAGCAATATGTATTCCCAAATAAAGTCACAATGCACACGACTATTGAAGTGAAGCCGATTTTTCGGATTAATTTGTTTTATTTTTTAAATAAATATTGTTGTTAATAAATGCAATTATGTTAGAGGAACAAGAACTACAATAATACTGTAGAAAATCATCTGTCGAGCTGCGTGTTTCACAGAACATGTGTAGAGTAAAGAATAGCAGTCTTAAAGATACTCTTGAAAACCGTTATTGTGTGGTCGTAGACGGAGTACCGCAACCCTTGCCACGGCGAGCCGGGAGGTATGAAGAGGGGAGAAAGGCTTTTAAAGGGGAGTGGGTGGTTTAATTCCACTAATGGACCGAAGCCACTACCTATGAATACGGTGGTTTATATAGGGTGATATTCCAGGAACGATGCACATTTCAAAAAACTCCAAAATTCGTCGTGTAAAGGAATCATTCTGTACTATCTTTCCTAGCACAGCAGCGATCATCAACTTACTTAAGAAATATAATATATGTTTTCAAATCAACTGGTACATCTGATAACCGTCTAAGTCTATACATTAAAATTTAAAGCTTTGTCGTTGCACCTTACATGTTAATAGATGTGACATATGTTTCACTCTTTGAGTAACATCTTCAAGCCAACTATATCATAATATAATCAGTTAATCCAACTCATAATGTAAGAATTTTAGTTAGAATGAGACTATTACCTTTGAGCTAAACGTGGGGAGAAGCTTTCGAACAATACTATTACTTAACACAAATTGGTGACAAATTGTAATGTGAAAGTTTCAAAACAAATAAACTTAATATTGGCGAGCTATTTGTTCTATTTAAAATGTTATTTACTTTTTATTGATTGCTGATGATAGTTTTTTTTCTTATTTCTAATAATTCAATTTTTTTCATCCTAATTCCTGCTTGTTTTAATTGAAAGAGTATTTTGAATAATAAAACACATTTTTTAGTAATTATTTCCACATTATTTCCCATGGTTTTGTTTACCTGCTACTTTTAACTCAAATATTTTGTATAAATAGACTTGTTCGTAAATTGTTTTCTATCAGTTGATAACGCTCGCGATGAGCGAAACCGATCTTGATCAAAAAATATATTGTGGAAATATGTATTAAAAAACGTGTTTTTATTATTTAATATATCATGCCTTTCCATCATGAAGTGACAGTTAACACCTTTAAAGTAAAATATTATTACTGTTTTCTAACCATATTTCATGAAAAAAAATAATCATTTAATAAAACTTTCAAAGTAAAAAAATTTTAATGTGGAAGATTAGAAAATTGTTTTATAAAATTCTGTATAGCTACCAACTACCAACTGGTACTAAAAAACATTGAGATCACTATACTTATATGCCTACACTTTTCTAAAAAGAGAGATTGAGTTACTGTGTAATATATGTTTATTGCGAAAAGCTTTATCAGAGCTTCTCCGAAGACTCAGGAACATACAAAAAAAATATTTTTTATTCAATGATAAAACATCGGTTGAAATTTTCCTAGAAATATTATTTTAGATAAATATGCTTGTTTATAAAAGAAATAAATCTATTTCAAAATAGTTCTTTTAACTGTTTAGTGACAAAATACTTTGTCGTAGATTTGAAAACATAGTGTTATTTTAAATTGCGTAAAATCAATCAAATGATATTTAGATAAATTCTTTTCTCAAACGAAATGAAAATTAAGTCTCTTTTGTGTTATATAAGACTCACCGTGTATTTTCAACGGGGTCTATGTAAATATACGGAAACATGATAGATACGCTCCTACTAGCATAGAATATTGTAACGTATCACAAAATAGCTTCGACAGAATAATTTTTCCGGTATGTAGAAACGCAACTCGTTTTAGACGTGAGCATAGCATGCCCCATATTAATACAAATATTTGCATTCAGTTTGGGAGAAAATCATTTTTCCCACAGACAATGAACTATGAGCAAATATGTATTTTGTAAATAGCATCATATCAAATATAGATTTGAATTCATTTAGGTGAGCCCTGTCCAGAAGCTACTGGCAAAATGTTTTATACAAGTGCTTCTCAAACTAGAGGCGTAAAATTTTCATTCAAATATTTTTTTGTTGAATATCTTTCAGATTTAGATGGTCGATACAAGAAAAAAATTGTAGAAGCACTGTTTTTATCATCGAAAATTCTACGAAGGAAAAATGCTTCTTGGAACGGTCGTCTATTATACAATATATATTTCATTATGAAATTTAATTAATTAATTAATGTCGATTGGATGGGTAATTTCTTCTTCTTCACTAATTATTTATCGAAGCAATTTTGAGGAAGATACAATTACAATACAATGAATTAACCCCCCCCCCTCCCTCACTTCTTTCCGCTTTTTCACAAATGATCAAATTATAAAAGCTCCCTGTCTAGGTTAAGCTTTTTTCGTCAGCGAATGTTCATATTGTATGATTAACTGTACGCAATATTTTTATGTAAGCAACATGGGAGTCTAAGGCTAAAAGGATACTACAGAAGTACACTAAATCGCTTTTATCAATTTTAGTTGTGTCGACAATAGTAAATTTCACGTTTTGACTATCGCTTCTTAGCAGACAGGCACTAAAATCAAATATTTATACAAAATGTTGTGGAACTATTTCTACAAATTTATATTATCTTGATCTGGATCGGTTTTTATCATTGCGAGCATTATCAACTAATACAATGCTGTTTATACATCATTTTGATTTAATAAAACAGTCCAAATTTATATTGTATCAGTTAATAATGCTCGCGATAAACGAAACCGGTTCAGGTCTGCATAGTATAAAGTTACGAAAATAGTACTAAAATTGTGTTTTATTATTTTAATGTTGGCAAATATTTTATATTTTTTACAAGTTTTAACAAACTTTCGGTAACAGTGAAAACTCTTTTGTATTTTTTTTTTGTTAGTAATTTTTACCTTATCAAACCAACCCTCCGAACACATTGTTTTCTGAATGTAATTAAGCACAATGTATTGAACATCGATCCATATTATATATAGAAATAATAAATTGAAACATTCCCGACTTTTTCCGTCTTGACGTGTCTCAAACTTATGATTGTATCTCATTAATTATTTTTTTACGTGAGTCGGCTCACCTAAATTTTCAAAATATTAAACCATTGTCACTATAGTTAGTTGTAAGATAGATTTTTCTAGTTACGCCTAGTTATGACTAGTAAGGCATCTAGACAATGAGTAAAAGATGGCAATTTCTCAGTGCGATGAACATGTCAAAATATTTATTTCCCCGCTTGTAATCTATAATTTGCTGGAGCGTGAGCCTCTAATAATAAAAGTCAGTCTCGATAATGGTGCGACACACGACAATACATTTTAATATTACAGTGGGACATATTAGTTCTGAGCGGTGCGACAAAAACACTGTGATCTATTTTATTCATATGGTTAAAATAACAAATCAATTTTTTGTCAAGTTTTAAAAAACATATTGAAAATGTTAGATACACACATGCCTATGTGTGTCGTATATGTAATAAATGTATGCCTATACATTTATTACATATACGATATCGACTGAACGTGCTTGATGAAATTTGAGTTGTTGAAACTTTATACGATTCTACATTTTTTTGTCTCTAACGACCCAGGTTTCAGTTCTGTCTCATCCATGTGATATAATGCTTGAAGATGAAATAAAGAATGAAAGGTAAAACACAGATCGTTAATGACAAAATATGTGAATCATACAAAGTTTTAAAAATTCATTTTTTTTTAATATACTCTCTTAACTTCCTCTTACACCACTAGAATATTAAATTTCTTTTTGGATTTTCAGTAAGCCACATGCGCTGTAGAAATTTCTGTAACGTGATTGACAAAGTGTATGATGAATTAAATAATAATAAAAATATAAATGATGTTTACCGGTTTTTATATTTAACAAAGAAATTATCTATTTAGCGAGTTTTTTTTAAGTGTTTATCTCATGATGATTTTATTATTACAGTATGTGATGTGTTGACAAACTAGTTCCGAGACTATGTTCGCTACCCGAATTGTTCGTTAACCGATTATACGAACGTCGATTAGTTTTTCAAATAAAACAAGTTGATTAGAAAGATCGTTTTAGTTCGTTATCCGAATACGTTTTCGTTGTACGAAAACAAAAATGTTTCGGGATAATGTTCGTTGTCCGATTTGTTCGCAGTCCGAACTGTTCGTTAACCGATCACCCACTGTATTTCAATTTACAAATTGTAATATTATCCAACGTTGTACCCACAACCATCAGCTTTCGGCGATTATTCCTCTTACAGAGTTTTTATATAAATATTTTTTTATCAGGAAAATCAGGGAAAAATTGCTCAAGATTCGATAGCTTGAACATGAATTGTGAGTATGAAGCTTAATAAAAAAAATTAAAAAATGTTACTAAAAAGGATTTTACTTAAGCTTTCAGACTTTGTTAAATGTTCAGTCTCATTTTTTAATCCAAAAAACGAACAGCGCACGCCTGTCCGCCCGGCGCGTTTTGAAGAGGGTAGGAAACAAAAGCGTGCACTTGCTCTGGTTGACAATCAAAATCATCATCATCAGTGCCACGGCGTACAATAAAAATGTCGCGTAACCGGGCGCGACAACTGCAATTCGCTTTTTAATCTAACGTCAACTATTATTACGAAACACCCCGTATCTCCATTCATAGTTCGCTAGCCCCCAAATATAAATGATTGTTTTTTCTTTCATCCATGCAATGCTTTCTTGTATTTAATATAGATAGTAATATTTTACTTCAAAACTACATTGCTAGTAATTTATTATATCGACTGAAGGTATTTGGTATGAATTTATTTGTTAATTCCTAGACTAGATATTTTTAGTGATCCATTTTATTTATAAGCGATTCTATCAGCATACTGACTGCCAGTTTAAGAATTATTCTTAATAACTTGTGGAAATTTAAAGTTTGAATGATTCATATAGAATATCAATAATATGTTTGGAATATTTGTTTTAAATACTGCATAATTCATGATATCGACTGAAGGTGCTCGATAGAATTTCAATATCAAATTTAAAATGTTACAACTTTGTACGATTCCACATATTTCGTCACTAACGACCCGGGTTTAGCTTTTCGGCATCTTCAGGCATTCTACCACACGGACGCAACGGAACTGGCGTAAAATAAACGTTTAGCATCGTCTATATACCAAAGTTATTAATTACAGGAAAACACTTCCCCCGAGGCAAACAGTAAATTGCAGCTAAAACAAATTTAATAATACTAATCTAATTATATTCAACACAATTGCCTGTGATAGTTTTCATTAACCATCTTGTTAATGAGTCACGCTTGAAAGGGTTTTATAACAAATATTAATCAACTAACATTAAAATATAAATGAGGTTTTTTTATATATAGAGGTACCTACTATCAAACATAAAAAACCCCTCTCTTTTGTTTCCGTGTGATAGAATGCCTGAAGATGCCGAAAGGCGAAACACGGGTTGTTAGTGACAAAATATGTGGAATCGTACAAAGTTATAACAATTCAAATTTTATAATGCTGGTTTATTTCATTTTTTTTAAACTCATATTGACGTATTGATTCTAATTTTTAGCAGATTTTATTGTCATTTCTTTTTATATGACACATGTTTTTTTTAATTCTTCAGATATATAAAATATGAATTATCGCGACATATTAAAATAATTTCATTAATTCGTTTTATATTGCATTGATTGTCAATTTTTGTTGTGATTTTTATGATGTTGAGCAACGTAACATTTATTTGAAGAATTTAAAAATTTTCATTTACAATATGAAATAAATTATATTGAAAAAATTCAGAGAACGCTCAATACGAATAGTTCACGTTCTCTAAAACTGTTAAGCAAACAAAGCAAAAATGTTAAACATAAATAAAACACGCCTGGGTGATGATTGTTTTGCCAATTGATTTCGCGCCATAGATTCCAATCAACACAAATCAAAGTTTGACATTCGTTACAACAGTGGTGTAGGAATCATAAGAATATAATTTTTAATTGATCTTATGATACTATTAAAATTTGCTATATTTTTTAAGCTTTATATGTTGGATTAACTCAAACAAATTATGTTTTATAAAGTACGGTTTTTCTGTCGCATGAACTAGGTTGTTTTTTTTTTTTTGGAAAGGATCAGTTAAGGAAAAGTTGAGCGCTCCCTAATCGCTCTCTCTCTACACCATGATTTGAGATTTGTATTTAAGTATTTTTTAATTCGCGAACATATTTTTTTTAATGAAATCTTAAAATTATTACGGAATTATAGGAGTTTTCACTACTGGATGTACTACATGTACAATGTAACCAATTGTCCATCTAAATTGCGCGCTACGGCACATGTTACAATGGAAACAATTTTCATTTTTGAAAAAAGTTTTTATTGTTCATTTTTTTTCAATGAACATTATATCAATGTGACGCACGTTATAATGATAATAGTTAGATTAGTGAAATTGGCAATTATTTTTAAAACGTGTATCCAAAAGTACATATTAATAAAATTGTATGTTAATCAAAGCGTAATTGTTTTTAGTTAAACATGACTGAAAGATATAAATTTGGCGCGTACGTAAAATTAATTTGGCCTGCCCGGCTTTTAGATTTTCCACGAAAGTAACCTCTCATCTTTCGCTTTTTTGAAGAAACTTATTTTTTATTTATACCTGCGTTATTAAAAAAAAAAATTACCGTATCATTTTTTTATCCATTTCAAAGTATTGCTAATTTTGGTTATTAATATTGAACATTGACCTTATCTGAATAAATCACCTCATAATCCATGAAATTTAGGGAATGTATTCTTTACGCTACTCTACGCCTCTGGATAAATTTTAGCGGCAGCTTCCCCAACATACCGAGACATCATGCGGAAACTGATTTGACAATAATAAGTCGAATGAAAAAATATGCGACTAGGGCGCAGTTTGCGTCGCTTTGTCATTTGGGCTAAACAAGGCCTTTATTATTTTTAGAACCATGAATGCATTTTATACGTTTAATTATATCTCAAGAGATGAATTTTAAATGACAACATATTGGCCGCTTAAATTTTAAATAGTGCTCCATCTTGACAATGGAATATAATATTTCATACGTACAATTTACATATATATATTTTTATCAATTTTATCTAGTGCATATCTGAAAGTGAAAATCTTTATCAAGTTGAGAGATATGTCAAAACAAAAAGTTTTAAATCGTTATTTTTATTAACTGACATTAACAAGTGAAGCGATTTCTTGTTTTCGGGTTCAAAAAACAATTAAAATTTACATATTTTATCATATTACAGCAGAAAATAATTCAATGTTATGAATATGTTGACATATGATTGCTATAAAATTTTTATCTCAAAGTTTTTTAACACGGTGAAAAAATAGCAATGTATTTTATTTCTACCAATTTTTTTGAAACATATATTTGATAGCTGTTTCGGCTCACATCATCTTTCTGACGATGATATCTTCTATGTATATCTTATAAAAAAAATGTAGAAATAAAATACATTGCTATTTTTTCACCGTGTTATAATGGAGTTCTACCAAGTTAATGCTTTAAGTTTTTTTTTTGTATTTTTAGAAAGTTTCTGATTTTATCATAAAAATTATCTAATGCTCTCAAATAAATATTAAAAGCATTAAAATTCAAAACTTTCGATAATAGCGGAATACACATAGGCTAAATACAGTAATCGGTCATTCAATGTTATTAGTTGCTTTGGATAGAAGTTACAGATCACTTAGGGCGTTGAAATCTAGTCCTGATTATTATATGTGACTAGTGCAGTAAAATTGTCTTGTTTGCTTGCCAAAAATAGTTTACAGACAACGCCAGTAAAATGAAAGTATGTTACGTACAATTTTTTTGAGATTATATGTTTTTTTAAGTAAAATACAATGTATCTAAGTAAAATGATGACGACTCGATGAAGGTAAAATACAGCGCGTGATAGCAGGCAATTAAATATATGAACTCCATTTGATCTCTGCGGTATGGTATTTTTATCAAAACCTTACGGCAGATGGCATTTGAGTGAATTGCACTGTTGAAGTATTGTGGAATGACACGCGTACGCGTGCGAGCCACGGTCCAGTGGTTAGCAACATTAACATCCCTTCTCCCCTTTTATAGTTGTAATATATCACCAGGTATCGGATTGCTGTCGTAATGACACTAATCCCATTTTCGATTGATTCGACGTTAAAGTTAATTTTCAATATAAAACTTAAATTGATAATATTGTTATTCCGTATAATTTTAAATTACTTGAAAATTCAGAATTGGATGGGTTTATTCCTTTAAGCCCTACATACTATCAAAAAAGTTGTCATTAATCATAATCATAACATTACTTATTACAAAAATAACAACTAGTGTTATGAGGAGAAAATTTCAATTGACATAGATTCAATAGTGATGGGCCATCTGTCTTATTTAAAATGTTATTGACTAATATTTGATTTCCGAGAGTCTTTCTTCTTTTACGAAAATTCTTGACTATTCGTGTTAAGTCCTTCTTTATTTATTTAATGGAGTATTTTAACATATTTCTACTGGTTCAAATTTAAATCGTCTTTAGTAAAATTAATTGCAAGCTTTGAATGTTACATTCTACCAAATCACCAAAATATTGATAGTATATATTTTACAGAACTTGTGACTGACGTCAAGTTCATTCATTTTTCTGATTCTGACTTGTAATTGTATTCAAGTGTATCGCTTTAAAAAATACACACTTTTTTAAACTAAACACAAAGAAGAACAAAAAATTTTTTTTTTATTTAAACTCATGTATTCAATTTTGTGCGCTATCTATAAATTTGTAAAAAGTTAGCGACATAGAATTGCTCACTCAATTATCGAATTGTAAATATTGTATTTTTCATAATATTTTCATCATCAACATTTAGGTGATTGTTTTAACATAGCATGATAACATGGACTTTTATGAAACAATAACACGCTGAAAGTCAATTTCTCTTTTTACAGATCAGTCAGAATTAACAGATCATGCTAATAACATATGACACTCTTTATGCACGCCATTTTCTCAGTTACTTATAGCAGCAAAAATGTTTTTAAGAAATCACATACATTCAGGCATTTAATGTACGAAAAATCAATTGAATAAATTATCCGCAATCCAAACTCTTCGCCGTGTTACTTTTATAAAAGAGCAAAAACTGATTCATGTTTTCAATCTTCATTTAAGAATCAGATAATAAAAAGGCTTGAGACTATCAGAAAAATGTTGTTTTGATTATTTTAAAAAAATAATAAAATTTTAAACAAATCTGTCCTTGCGACTACTTATTAATCAAAATTGATTCTAATGTAAAAGGGTGAAACATACATTGTAGAGCAGAGGTCATGTGACATTTGATCACCTATTACATAATGGTTCACGGATCATTAACTTTTGTCTATCCCCTACAACTGTAGCTTTTATTCATCCCTTTAATTTTGTCCCATGGAAAATTAACGAAAGGTAATCGATAACGGTTACTTTAAAACTTGTACCAAACAATGTAAAAATATGAAAACAACAAAAACAAAACTTTATTTTTTAAATTCATTTCAACAATATCGTATATTTGTTTTGAACAAAAGTACTCAGGTAATCTCTACTCTTTTCATATTCGTATTTTTACAGTCTTAACCCTACTGATAAAAAGAGACTGAGTGACTGGGTACATACCACCAATAGTCAAAAAACTTTGAAGTCAGATTTGCCTGAGTGCTTCACATTTTGCGAATAAGAAACGCTGTTGGCTTAAGAAATATGTGACTTGCAAGAGACGTCGCTAATTGTAGTCAAATTAATCAAGTGAACATTGATTTCTTTAAGCTGCACTTCCAAATATCAAAAATCAGCATTTTGTTATATATATTGAATACTTTATCTTAGGATATTTAATTAGCTTATGTTTTATTATATTTAATTAGCTTAATTTTTTTATGACTTTATTGAGAAAAATCATAATCTCCATATAACTAAACGGATTCGCTTTGTGTCAAAAAAATATTTATTTTATGTTTGTATATGGTAATTATGGAATTAATAAATTATTTTCATACAGCTAAAACAATTCTGAAGTTATTATCATCACCGAACTAAATCAAACGTAACGCGCACGCAGCTTAAAAACACTGCTCTGCACAAATTAGAGTACGCAACTGATTTATTTCGACGTAATGACTAAAATGACAAAAATTGTCGAAAAAACATTCACTTTTTAATATTGAATTCAGCAATATGAATGTGATTGTTTTGAATTGAATTTTACACAATTTATACGATAATATGACTGATTTTAATCTAACTATCGATCACATAAAGAGGCTCTTTTTGTAAAAATAACAACCTATCTTCAAAAATAAGCTTAAATTTATCATTTACTTATTAATTAATTAATTATTCAATTTTCTTGCACTTCACTTTAAAAAATATTCATTGTTAACAATATCTACGCTTGAATATTCGTTCATTAAATAAACCTTCAATTTGTCATCCAGTTATAAAAAACAATAGTTTATCTGAAATATTTTTATCCTTATTAATTATATTCACTCAAATGTTAAAGCTAAAAAAATATATAGCATGTGCCGCCTGTATTTTGTCGATGCTAAGTCATACGTGATGTAATTTAGTTTTATGGTGGCGATAAATTCAATAAAACATTTCGAATATAACGCAATATGCTGTCAATTTGGTGATAAATTTGAGGACACTATAAATAAAAACAACACCGTTTACCCATTGTTCATTTTGAAGGTAATAATTCATTTTTTACTGACGTTATAGTCAAACATAGTTTGATGGAAGTCATTGAGGGTATGGAAATGAATTTTTGTAGAGTTTGTATGTTATTTATTTAAATTGTTAATTATTCTTTCAGATCTAAATCTATTTTGTATAATATTATACTCTTTTATATTTCAACCTTGTCCGTTTACAACGTGCAGCACATGGACTTCAGATAAAGCTTATTTGAACTATTAATTTTTTTAACAAAAAACAATTTTAGAGAAAATAGGGTTACAACATTATATTACTAGTCGATTTCACAACACCTCGCTCAAAATTGTCTAGAATCGTATAAGTGGGAGAGAATGAAACCATCATATAAATACTTGTGTGTCTCATGTCTGTCATATACAATAAAGTTTTATTTATATATTGTTTATTAACCTGCTGTAATTGTATCCAACTGAGGTTTCTTGTCTCTATCATAATTGAATACTCCTTACGAATACTGACCTAAAATGAGTGTGATTCTTTTTCTAATAAATAATATTTCTACTCCATTTTCCAATAAAAAAAACCGCTAACTCTAGTAGAAAACTAACTCTTACACTTGATTTATACTTAGCGACTGCACGACATTATTGCGTCGTTAAAATTATTTAAAAGCATTGCATCTCTATACTCTTAATATAAACCGGTTAATTGTACGTACTACAAAGAAAAAAGTCATACAATACCTTTTGTACAGAGTCAAATTTTGGCAAACAAAATAAATTTGATCAAAATCAATCAGTGTTGTGATTAAAGAGAACCGTCCCCAAGCTGTTGCTTCAGTAAACAGCGCTTCTCAAATTTGCAAGAGGTAAAGAAAGTGGTAATATTAGAGATAATCTATTTTCAGTAAATTTAATACTTTTTGAATATCACAATGACAAAATTCTCTTCCAGATACAATATCGCTATTTTTTTAAAAACTTATTAAGTAAAACTGAGAACTAATTTATAAAAAGTTCTTTATTTTATTGATACCACAAAAGAATAGTTAATACATTGATTAATACCGTCATAGAACTGAAGTCTTTTTTTCACCATGCACCAACTAATTCTTTAGTCTTAACCCTTTGGGTCTCATAGCGCCGATATATCGGCGCAGTGTTTCGGCGATATATCGGCACTTAAAGCATTATAGAATTTATAGAATAATAAAACTGACTTAAATAAATTGTGGAGGAGCTTTTTTTCAACGAAATTTTTATTGATAAAATATTTTTTTCTTATATATAATTCTTTTTCCAACGTATTTTTTTTTTTACTTTCAGATAAGAATATAACATATGTGTAAGCATATGATAACGCAGTAATTTTTAGAGACGTGGTTTAGTTTTAAAAATTGTGAAATAATTATTTTTAAAATCACTGTAAGATTTTCTGGTTGGTTTTTAGACCAGTCAATAAATTATATAGATTTTTTTATATTTGTTAGTGGCATAGCCTGCCTTCATTATATTATAATGCTTTTCAGTCGAGAACAGTATAAATTATCTACATATTAATAATAAGTAAATTTTTACAGTAATTTAATTTTTTAGGTTAAAATACAAATTTTTGGTAACTGGAGATTTCTTTAGTGTTTTATATTTGTATATAAAACAAATATAAAATTCCAAATCAAAAATGTAATTATTCGTGTTGCATGGCAGAGTTTGAGGGCCACTTATCAATAAAACCCTCTCACTCGAAGTATGCAATGATCCATCCACTAACTAAACCACCCCAGGTCCGTAATGAGGTTTACGGTAGCCCCCTCGCGCCGCGGGACTTGAACCCGTGGGGGCGTCAATTGCGCATTTCTGCCCACTGAACCGCGCGCTTACACCACATGCTACGATCATTTTTTCAATACACTTAGACGCAAGCGAGTGGACCGAATTGATAATTATTTGTATTAAAGTTGAACGTTTTTATCTATATGTTTATGACGCAAAAAAACGCTTTTTCGTAGTTTTATATTTAAACACCTACTACAGATACAGATATTATGGACGGGCCAGGAAACAATCCCGTACGTCAATATTTTTACAAGTTATTCAGGACAGTATTATTTTGTCTTGGTAATATTTTTTCTTTTACTTTAAATACATGACTTAACAATCTATATTTATACAAATTAATTTATGTGTATCTGTTCGTCCTTTATGCATTACTACACCATTCATCCGATCGATATGAAACTTTTCTGAAAAGGTTTCTGGCATAAAACAAAAATCGATTTGCAGTATAATTTTAATTATTACTATTAAAACTTAGTATCCCTATAAGAAATTTAATTGTTTGTTATCATAACGAGTTTCCTTGAATGTCCTTACTTTGAAATCGCTGCAACACACGACGGATCAGCTAGTAAAAATATGAAATTAATTACAAAATATTACTTAATACAAACGAAAAAAATGCGAATTTTAAAGTACATATTAGTAGAACTATTCCGTTTAGACATTCATTTAAAAATAAATAAATAAAGAATTCAAAAGATGAACACATTTTTTTTTTACTCTCAAAGAAGTCCTAATATATCTTAATTCAAAGATGATTTCAAGTTGTGTAGTAAGACAGGAAGCAATATTGCATATCCATAATTCAGTATTTTTTAAATTCAATTGATGGAATACAAAAAAAGGTTTGATGAAGTCATATACTATGAAACAAACTGTCCTTAATTATAGCCAATAAAAAAACAATTGCTATAAAATTTTCCATTCAAGTGATTTTTTAATATCTATCATTTTTTTCATAATTCATTCATTCATTACAAGACATTCCATTAATAATTGATTTATATTCATATTATATGAAATTCAATAAGGTAGCAGTAAAGATAATTACATTAATGGAATAAAACCTTCACGCGTCCGTTTTTTTAACCACTGTACCGCGAGCTCACTAAAAAATCGAATTATGGCAAAGTATAGGCCTGCAATTATTTTAGACTCGACTAAAAGCTAGTGGCCAATTTACAGTGGCGTACCAAGGAGATTTTATAACGACCTTAACAACTGGTTATAATTTTCACAAATTGAGGTTATATAATAGTTTCAAAGCATTTCTTTGGTTCTGTTTTGTATTTACACAAAGTTTTTTTCAGAAAAAAGCCTCTTTTTTTTATAAAAAATGAACATCAATTTTTGACATATTTGTAAGGTGCGATAGTCAAAATTTTTAACATCGGCGACAGTGATCATGAACTCGAATTCCAGAATGGAAATGTTCATAAATTGAATTACTTAATCTATTAATGGATTTTTTAAGTTGTTAATTGTCACTTCTTGATGGCATGAAAGGCATGATATTTTGTATAATAAAAATACATTTTTAGTACTTATTTCAGATTTTAGACTTCGCTCAATCGGTCCTGATCAAAAAAATACATTGTGGAAATAAGTACTAAACATGTGTTTTTTTTAATTTAAAATATTAATGGATTGCTGTTTGTTGGCATGGATATTTGCAATAAATGAAATTGTACAACCAAAAACACCATTTCTACATCTAATTCCAATTCGCGTTAAATTTTAAGTTGACCTATTTAGTATTGCTGAGAAAAATTGTAGTCGATAACATTAAAATTGCGAATTTTTGGCCATCCATTCAACGGACGTACTAGCATTAAAGTACTTTTACTGATGTACTTTTTGATGACTTTATCACGGCGTTCCATATATTATGTTAAAAAATCTTTTATCAGTTTTTCCGTACGCTACTGTGACAGAACGCGCAGAGCTAATTGTTAGATTCCTTGAAATAATCTTTGTATATTTGAAAAAAGATAGAAAAATGCCAACACTGTGGTGGAAGAAAAAACTTTTATTAAATATATTCGGCAGTTGGCGCCACGTCTGCGATATTAAAACTTTATAGTTGAAAAATAAAAGATAATATTAACAGCTTTCATGATCGTAAAATTCTAAAATCAATACCTGCCTACAACTTCCTGAATTAACTTTATTTCAATTTTGTAAAATTAATCTTGAAATAAATAAATTAATCTAACGGGACCAAACTGTGCAAACAAAACAATACGGACAAATCGCGAATTGAAAATTGGTAAATCTGGAAAAACTAATAATGTTATTCTTATTCTATTTTTCCGGTCCTGTAGCCAAGAAGGCAGCTTCCTGTTTGCTTCAACCTATTCGATACATTGCTTTTTCACAAACGTAAATATATCTTATGCTTATTTACATTAAAACAAAACAAAGGAAGTGAAATGAACATAATAATATCAGCTTAAAAACATCGATATTGAGCGATTGATTCACGAAAAACTCTTTTCAATGTCCATTTCCTTTACTTACTACGGATTAAATGCGTAAGAAAAATATATAAGCCTTATTTAATATTTACTAATGCAATTTTTATCATAAAAAAAAATTAATAGTTAAATTAAAAACACATCTTTTTTAATTAATTCTAGAACGTATTTTATGATCAGGACCGATTTTGCTCTTCGGAAACATTATCAACGATACAGATCGTACAATATATTAGGGAAATAAGTAATAAAAAAATGTGTTTTTATTATTGAAAATATCATGCCTTTCGAGCAAGAAGCGACAGTTAACACGTTAAGAGTAATTTTTAAAAAACCAAAACATTTTTCATTACATGCGCAACATTTTGGTCTAGTGAATTTAATCTATATTTAAATTGAATATTTCAAATTTATACAGTTATCCACAACTTTTATTTTGGTGTTTTTTTTAACAGTTATTTTGTTTTTTTTTTGTTAATAGACCCGTACGTAGTAGCTTAAGTTATATGGCAAATATATTTTAATAACAAAATCTTCTACACGCGCCCGAACTTTACACCAAACATCTGTTGCACTTTTACTAAAAGCTTTGAATTAAACGTTCGTTTTTATAGCAGCTTTTTTGTAAATGTTCTTGTAAACGCTTTTTTGCCATCATCTATCTGTCTTAATGTTATAATAGTCAAGTTTTGCACTTACATATTTTTAAAAAAATACAGTACAATCAATCTTCGTTTTCGATAAAAATTATTTTTCAATTTTAAATTTTGTAATTATTGATGAATGCTATTATTTTACAATGTATGTTTCTAATGCTAATTAAATCGGATTATAATGGATCTTATACTGGTATTTAACAAAAAAACTACTCAAGTTATATTAAGTTAAAGACCAACACAAAACTGTAATACAGTTTTCTAGGAACTATATGTTTTTATTTTACTTTTAAAGCCTTGAATTAAATAATGCTGCCAAAAAGTCATTCATTCAATGTTTTTTTTTAGAGAGGATAGTGAGTCACATTCTGATTCTCTGAGATGCCGGACTATCGTATAAATTTGTTTGATCATTTCGTGTGTAACACAACTAATTAAAATGCAGATCTTCTTATAAATATAGTGTAAATGATCAATTCAATTCGTTATTAAGTAAAAATAACATTTTTTTTTATAATGCTCGCGATGGGCGAAATCGGTCCTGTTAAAAAAATTTACTGTGGAAATAAGTACTAAAAAAAATTGTTTTTATTATTTAAAATAAAAATAATATATTGAAGGATATTTTCTTTGGTTAATTTATGAAAAAATATTCTTCTAGACACTCAAATATATTTTTGCAATGTTCAAGAACATTTATTTTGAAATAACTATAAATTGCAACCTTAACTTTCAGATTTAAAAAAATTGTGGCGTATCTTTATTATGTTAAATGTAACTGTCGTATTTTTGCTACATACACCTTTTTAGATGTTTATTTCAATTCAGTAATGTGAATCACTATAGTTATAAATATTTTTGTGCCTCTTATCAACAAAATAGTACACTAAAAAATTGATATCGCTAAACATATTTTCTTTTTCAGACCACAAGTTTTTATAATATTAACACTGAGCTGAATTTTCTTTGCATCTAAAATATAAAAATAATGCTTGATCCATAACCTCCGGTGAAGGGTAATATATTTTATGCTACTCTGTCGATTATCACCATGAAATAAACACTCCTTGTACATAGTTTATAAATTAAAAGCTGACAGGTGATATTCGATCATTATTATTTGATACAAAGATACATCGTATCAAACAAGGCAAAATACGCCGGCGGCAAAGGGTTAAATCTGATCACAAAAAGGAAGGGTTACGCATTGCGAAGGGATAAAAAAACCTTATCGAGTAAACCTTATTGATAAATTAAATATTGTCGTCCAGTACTAGAAATATCTTTTTAGTATAATACAGAATCGGAACCAATAGTATTCTTCGTGTACGGAAATATTCTTGCAATAAACAATAATTAGAATAGCCTATAAAATTGCGAAATATTGCGAATAAAAATCTCTAAGCATATAGTCAAGCTTCTCATAAAAATCGACTACTTTGTTTAATGAGCATTGACGGTAAATATTTTCTTGTGATTTTTAATTTTACTCGTTAAACTTTCATCTGACATTTTTTTAAATTTAAACAGTACAAAAATGTCTAAAAAAATTATGCAAATGTTATCGGTATTCGTATTTGTATAGAATCAGCTAAATTAAATATTGCGGAAAAAATATTTAAAAATTGTGGCATAACACCACGCAGTTGATTGCTAGTCTTATAAATGTAAATATTTAGTAAATCGAGGTAGAAGAAAATTTTCAGATCATTATATATATGTTATCTTTGACATTATATTTTATATACCATATTCTTTAAATAATATATGCTACAATCGTTGTGGTACTCTGGTGAAAACAAGTAATATTGGTAGTAACACGAAATTTCTTTTGTTTATTTTGATAACCAATTAATATATCAAGTATATATTTTTTGAATATTACACAATTTTAAGGAACCGATAAAAGTAAGGAAACAATATCATACCAAACCAAAACAAATTGTTTTGAATACTTTTAAAATTAAAAACAGCACGCATACCAAAATCACCGCACCGCTGCATTGGGCGTAATAATTTCCATCAGTATAATTATGACCTCGGGCTGAACGGGTTTGATTTTGGGGTAGTTTTATATAAAAGTTACTTTGGTATATAAATCATCCCCTGGATTGTACAATTACTGCAATTCGCGACATCTAAACATTGATTTATGACAAAAGGTCATATTGTTTTCAATTAATAGTATTTACTATGAAGTATCAAGCTATTATTTTTTGGTACATACTAACATTTTTTTAAGTTTTTAATCTCAAATAAATATTTTGCATTTTGAAGAACTATTCTATCTCTAGGTTCATTGAAACTCAGTATTATGCATTATAATGAAAATGTTGAAATAAATAATTTAGGTGAATTATAATGATTTTTTAAAGGAGTTGATTTGTAAAGTCTTCGAGTAAATTTTTTCGTTACATGTGATTTTAACATAAGCCTTGTATAATCAAAAAAGCAATTGATATTGTACTATAATAAATAACAGATTTTATGACATCTTTCAAGACTTTGTACAAAAATATAGCAAAAAAATAGTACTTGAGAGAACAGCAAATGCTTGTGTAAATAACACACTATGTTAAATATAATAATATTTCCACAATTTATAATATAATATAATGACCAGATTATTTGTTACTGCTGTACTGCGTATTAACAATATTATTTATATGATTAAAGAATTATTACAGTGCTAGTAATTTTATCAACAAAATTTTCACAATTATTATTCTTGTTGATAATTAATTTTAAATTATTTCTCAGCACATATGAGACAATTAATTTGATTTTATTTTTCATTACAGATTAAAAAAAATTTTAGCTTTCTTATATCATTAACATTGTATTTGTAAACTATCAAACATTATTTTTAAAAAAAAATTGTATACCTATTAAAGTGTTAACTATCTTCTATTTCTTGTTGGAAAGGTAATAAATTGTAATGAATAAAACAAAATATTTCGGTATAATTCATGATATTGACTGAAAGTGCTTGATGCAATTTCAGTACAAAATTTGAATTGTTACAACTTTGTACGATTCCACATGTTTTGTCACTAACGACCCGGGTTTTTCTGTTGAATCCGTGTGATAGAATGCCTGAATATGCCATAGGCGAAACCTGGGTCGTTAATGATAAAACATGTGGAATGGTACAAAGTTGTAACAATTCAAAAAAATACAATATATCGGATTTGCTGTATGGATTTATATATTTATATATTGTATGATTATCTGTAAATTATTTTCTTAGTTTTTAAACCATTGTTTTGTAGGTCTGGTAAATATTTTTTGTAAATTTATATATATAATATTAAAAAGCCTTGTTTTAATTTGTAATGTATCAATTGATATTGGTCGCATCGTTTGAAACGGTCCTGATGATTTAATTATAAAATCTAACATTTATACTGGCCATTTATTCATCAAAGTACCACATTATCCATACTTATTTCATACAATTTCAGTTTATAAGACGCTATTAAATCTTTGATACTAAAAAAACAAACAATAAAAACTTTCGCCGAGTCTTTACATATTGGGGTCAATTTGGCACCCCAGTGCGAGACTACGTCGGAGTTTTTCTAAGCGCGAGCCAGTTATACAATATAGCCGTTCGCAGGGTGCTGGAAAAAATTCACTTAGCCAACTACACAGATATGCTTTTAGCTCCCCCATGAACCCGGTAATATGGCAACTATAAAATAATAAATAAACATACGTATGTTTATAGCATTACATTGTCTATTAAAATAAGTAAGGAAAAAATGTTGGATTTATTCTTGTGGAGAATATTTCGACTTTAATTATTATAAAAGACTTCATATAAAACAATTGACCTAAGTACACATAAGAACTCATTTTAATTGTCTCGTTTGAGCATTTGCTTCCATCTTTTTTCAATTTATTTTCACACTTTTTTTAAAACAAAGCTATCAGTAATTTAATTCATTCCACAACAGTCTTACAACAATTGTATAAATAAAAATATTATTTCGTTTTCTGCGCTGAATTGGCTGTCTATGATTTTAATTTGTAGTTCATGGACTCGACCATACAAAGAGATCACAAATATATGAGTAAGTTTATAAAAGAAAATTAAAGTTCGGCCTGTATCCTATATTTCGTTTTAAAGATCGTAATATTCTAAGTGGTAAAGTTCATGAATTTTATGTGAAATATTTTTATCAAACCACAGAAATTACAATGTAAAGATTTAAAATTTGGTGTGTTAATACAAGCAAAGAAAAACGACATCGGTTATAATAACTGGCAATAACAACAACAAAAAGCTTATTTGTAAATATAACATTGAATATTTTTTTTTTATTCAATAATATTCCTATATAAAATTATATATCTCTATTGAATAACAAATTGAAAAAAAAGGGCTATAAAATTTTACAAAATAAGTATTTCCATCATGTCAAATGTCAAAAGACAAAAGGTTGTTACCGTCAATAGTTTTTTTCAAAAAACTTCTTTTATAACCAGTTTATAGCTATAAAACGGTACCAAAGTATAGTACGTCACGATTGTATATTTATCACACAGCCATAACGAACGTAACCTGTCACGGCAATTAATGGGTCAAGATTGAAACATACAAGACTTAAATATTATCTATTTTAATAATTAATTAAAATTATTTCTTGTAAAAGTTCTTGGAATTACTCACTTTGCAATCTAAGTTAACTATGTTTCAATTGTTCTCAAAAACAGTAAACACACTGTTTCTCAATTCCACGGAGTCATAAAAAACGTAAATAGTTTATAGGGGAGAGTTGGCTATTATGAAGAACCATCTCTCATTAGCGTTCCGCTGGGCCACCTGGTGCAGGTATTAACTAACTAATCTATGACGTCACATCGGAAATAATGTTTATTCCACGATTATATTTCACACCCCGATTAAATTCTAAGATAAAATATGTAGCAATTTATAACAGCTTTAGGTGAATGAAGATAGATGAACGTCAAATTATTCTCGTGCGATTTGTATTAACAAACACAATAAGATAATTTTTTAATTTGGACATTTCTTAACATTCCGATAGTTAACAAATCTATTGCTATACCTCATAAAAGTAATTACATCACCGAATATTTCAAAAAATAAAAAATAAATTTGAAAGTGTGTACGATTCCACATGTTTTGTCACTAACGACCTAGGTTTCGTCTTTCGGCATCTTTAGGCATTCTATCACACGGATGCAACAGAACTGACATATTGACATTTGATATTGAAATTTCAGCAGGTACCTTCAGTCGATATCATAAATTAATTGAGTAGTCACTCTTAAGGTGTTAACTGTCACTTCTTGATGGAAAGGCATGATATTTTAAATAATAAAAACACATTTTTTAGTACTTATTTCCACAACATATTTTTTGATCAGGACCGGTTTCGCTCATCGCGAGCATCAGTTGCTAATGCACTTTTTTTGCACACAATTTTTTTTATATCAAACGCATTTTATTTGAAGATTTTAAAATTAAAATGAATATTTACTTTTCAATTGTACATCAGCTGGAATTTTTTGATTTTTTTTTATGTTTAATTTGAATTCCAAATACAGACAAAAATATTTTATCAAAAAATCACTGCACAAATTGTCTTTTCTACTTGCCAAGTGAATTCTTTGTTAAGTTCAGTGTCACAGTTATTAAACCGTTTCAAAACGTACATATTAATTTTGTTACTGCAACGAGAACGATGACCACGATGACGAGATACAATGAAATCCCCCTATTATATGGCACACCTGACGCCAGTAAGTCACGCGCCGCCCCTGCTGCCTAATTATACACCCCCTCTGATTAGTTTTGATGCGCGATTGACGCCGCCAATGCATTTTTGATTATCTTCTACAGATAATGTTCGAAATTTGCTTCTACCAAATATGAACTCAACCACTAAAGAAGAGCGATAATTTGAGTTTTTTTTGTGTACCGAAGGAAATGGGGCATTTTTATAATAATCGGAGTAAAACAAGCATTATACTGAATATCATATTCTATGGTATACAAATTACTGAAATTGTCTATAAAAAAAATACCTATGAGTATCTTCTGCTAATATCTCTCATTACTTTCCGTTCCCTTTTTTGCCGGGAACATTTATTTGATAAGCGTTTACTATGACGCGCACTAAATCTCATAAACTGTGTTTATATTCTTATTGAATTAAAACTTTACAAAAATATTTCGTGGTTTTATTTATAAGTAAAAGCCTTCATCAAACCCTTTCCTTCCAATAAGCATGAACAATATTAAAACACCAAATACACCATTTACTAATACAGTATTGCTGGTTTTAAATAACTTTACGTAGATACATCAGGATGCATCAGACTTTATTTTAATACAACAATTGGCTTGTAAACGAAAGTTTTGACACTATTAAAAATAAAATATTTTTTAATTTCATCTATCAACATACTGCAATTGGCGATCTCAACAGTTGATACGTGAGCAGCCAAATGATAAATCTCTTTATTTTTCTTTTCTTCTAGTTCTGATGAAGATGTAAGCCGAAATAGCTATCAACTGTATTACTTAGGAATTTCAGAGAACCAAAACACATTGCTGTTTTTCACCGTGTTATAATGGAGCTCTACCAAGTTAAATCAAATTCAATAAATAATTGTTTATGATATCGACTGAAGGTGCTTGATGGAACTTCAATGTTAAATTTGAAGTGTTGCAACTTTGTAGGATTCCATATTTTTTGTCACAAACGACCCGGGTTTCGCCCTTCGGCATCTTCAGGTATTCCATCGCACGGATGCAATTCATGTCAGTTCTGTTGCATCCGTGCGATGGAATACCTGAAGATGCCGAAGGGCGAAACCCGGGTCGTTTGTGACAAGACATGGAATCGTACAAAGTTGCAACAATTCAAATTTAAATAATTGTTTCTTTTTAAGCTTAATTTCCAATATTAATTCAGTACAGTCCAATATTCAACAAATGATTTTCACAGGTAATATAATATAATGATCATAACATGGAAATATTTCTTTACATTTCATTCATTTGTTTTATAAGTCATTTAATTATTCTTCTCTCAAATTTGATACATTTTTTTGCATTAGTTCCTTATATATGAAGTACATTTATATTTATTATTCATAGTTTACTTAGACCTCTGTAGGTAAATATAATAGCTCAAGTTTTAAGATACCGATTGCACATGACTTTCCTAATAGTTTTTACTCTTCCTCGAAATTCAGAAGCGGAAATGAAAAGGGGGTGTATGCTTTTGTAGAAAAAAAATTAAATACGTCCGGCCACGTGATTTTTAAATTGCCATCTTTTGTATGTTGATTTTTTTATCGTACGCATACATGTATTTACAACTTGCACTAATCGTTACTACTGATACAATTAACGCTGTAAAAGTGTGGGATAAAATTTATTTCACCTGCTTTTTCAAATATGCTGTAGTCATACTTTGCATTTAATCAAAATTAAAACAAATAATCAGGCTTTTTTATAATAGATTTTACCAAAACATGCGACAAAATTAATATTTTGAAGTAAGTTTTACAAATACAGAAAAAGTAATAACTGCGTCATAAGTTTTTTGTTTCGTTACCACAGTTTGGCTTTTTCTTTCAATAGTTTCGAATTTCAAAAATACAGATTAACTCAACTTAAGAAAGCTCATCGACGACCACCTCCCAATGGCTTTAATTTCTTATTAGTGTAAAATATATAAGCATCATATGTTATATTTAAATTTTTTATTTCACTCACATCCACACACAGTTTTTCGATCAGTCGTTTCCTATCTAAAAAAACTCATCTTGTTTTTTTGTAAATAAATAATATCTTGTATTCCTCTATTTATCTTAGATTTATCATGAAAATTTTTAAGAGTCAATGAACTTAACTCTCCTTGCCACAATAAAGAGCGATGGCTTAAATATTTACTGCAAGATCTTCCTTTTCTCATAAACCAAATATTATTAGGTGTTTTTATATAAAGTGTAAATCCTTTATATTCCATCGTTTGATCCAACAGCAATGCATAGAAATTTCAAAAAATGTGTTTTTTTAATTATTTTTTCATATTTTTCTAATATTAAAATAGATCGGGTTTTATATTCAATTAAGCGAATTATGATACGCCAGTACAAAGCTTACAAGGCGTAGCTTACGTTTAAAATTTGTTGCATATTATAATAAAATGACTGTGATTTGATTTAGCACTGAACTGTATAAAATAATAAAAAATACATTTTTATAATTAGGCTATTTTTTTATCACGATAATGAGATTTAAATGAAGATGCCAATGGTTTACCATCGAAGAATTTTGAATTATGTTTTTTATGTGCATATATGCTTTCGACTCCCGTCAACTATTCGGTCACGCAATCCAACGGTTAACCGAATGAGCGTCGTGTCAGTCAAATGGATAGTCAGTTAGTCACTCATTAGTTGTCAGTAAGTTAAATTGTAGAAGGTAGGACGCAAACTTTGCTTTTTGAAAGGTGTTTGAGCGTCGAATAAAATGTCAGTGAAAGAGTATTTAATTGATTTATTGTTGATCTGTGTTTTTTTTAATGCTGTCCATTTTAGGTTTGTCGTATTTGATCACCAACACCTTGATTATTAAGCTAATTATTTAATTTTCGTAGTCAAGGAATCTGAAAAACTCCGTGATTATAGCAGCAAATACAAAATTAAATACTTTGACATAATGGTTAGCCGACCAAGTGTCCGAAAAATGATTTTTGACACGCAGTTCTCTAGAATTTATCAACTAGCAATGCTCTAAGTTGAGAGCTGGCGTATCAAAAATATACTTCGAGTTTACCTTATTAAGTTATAATGACATCTAACTAATAAATTTTAAGACTTGTTTATTTGATAACAGCATAAAACACTGCAGAAATTTCAAGCTTTTAAATTTAAGCACCAATAAAAACCTTCTACCAACATAATAAAAATAACGCATTGAGTTTTCTGTATTTTTGTTTTAATACCTAACCCACCATATTGATACAATCAAATCAAACACGAAAATTCGCTGATTATTTTCAATAAGATTGTATTTATAATGTTGATATAATATTATATATAAAATTTCTAGTTCATTCTGTAATGTATTAAATAAAGTCGACTGCAGAATATATATTTAAAATCACTAAATATAGCTGCCTGAATAATCCGTGTGTGCTTTTTCATAAAAAGTTTAGGATATGTTATTTTACAAAATGATACATAAAAAAACTTTTACTATCGTATCAAATAATAATCTCTCAAAATATTGATACTCAATTTGTTCGGTGGAATGCTAAATTATAGACGTATACCTTCGAATGAAGTCATTACTTATTTAACCTTTCAGCACCTCTTTCCGTACCTCAGATGCTCTCTCTTATTCATTCTTCGTTTTGTTTTTTTGTCAGTTTTCATACTGTTAATAGTAACACGAGCTTAATAAATATTTAATTAATCTGTTTTAATCTACCATTTTTACTTCAAAACTGAAGTATTTCTACTCTTAATGTAGTATCAAAACCGATGTGATTGGTATGATATTTTTTTTTTATTCACTCAATCATTATTTTATGATGATATAGTGATATAGAACGGCAATTAGAAATTAACATACAGGAAGTAATCAGATGTCACCCATACATTAGAAGACAAATCGTCCTTACTATCAAATACAAAAACACTACAACCGCATCAATGAAAATCCAGAAACGTTAACCACTTGACTACAATAATGATATTCAGAGAGAATAAATAATAAATGAAAACTATTCTTACAAATGTCCCAGTTTTAACACAAAATATAAACTCAAACTACACCGGGGCTTAACGAAATTTTCAGACACGGTAAAAAAATGGCAATATATTTTATTTCTAAAAAAAATTTTAAAAAAATATTTGATAACTATTTCGGCTTTACCCTCATCAGAACAAGACCTATAAGACATATAGTTGATAACTATTTCAGTTTTCAATATCAACTTTATACTTCAATAATTTTGTAAAACTAAAATATATTGCTATTTTTTCACCGTGTTTTAATGGAGTTCTACAAAGTAAATGCCAATTCAATCAAGAAACTTCCATGCATAAAATAATATAACTTTAGCAATGAATATTGCCGACACATAAAAAAAGCAATAAAACTGATTGAATTTTCTATCGTATAATGTTGTACCAGAGAAGAAAAATGGCCTAATAAACTTTTTAAATATAAAATTGATTTTTAAAAGTTGTGATATTTCCAATATTTGATTTGTATAATACACGACGTACCTGAATAGGTTGAAATGCCCTATTCCTCAAAGTCCTAGATCGCAGCGCGGAACTCCTCTTTAATTTTGACGAATGAAAAAAATCGATCTTTCTAGGATGACTTTGAATATCTATGTACGAAAAAGCTTTTAAGTTAATGAGTGCAATCAGTGGCGGTCGGCGGTGATGGGCGACGGGGTAGTAAGCAAAACAAAACTGAAACAAAAAAACCAACCCGCGATACTTTCATTATGGGGCGCTTAGTTACTTTTTTGTAGGGGATTTTTATACTCAATTTAATTGAGGTTGATTTATGGATGGCAAAATTGATTTTAAATATATGTAGCTTGGAAAAAAACCTTGATTGATATTTATGGGCTTTATGAAACCACTACGCTATTTTTTGACTTTCATTAATAATATTGTTCTTAACCAGTTTTGTGCAATAAACGCGTTAATGCAGTTTATAATCCTGTGCTCGGCAGACCGCTCGTAGAAAAAGAACGCGTATACGCGCTGTACTTTAGCAAGTCAAGCAAATTTTATAATATTTAGCAAAGTTTTGCAGTTTTAAGTAATCTAATATTTTAAATCACAGTAACACCTCTTCGAATTATGTTGAAATATTAAGAGACGAAATATTTTGAATAATAATCGATCAAAATGTGTTTGTTTATCAGGTTTTGATTATTTGAAGAAATTGCCAGCCCATCGGGTCTCGGCATTTAAAGGAGTAAATGATTAGTGCTCTAAACAGGTTATTTTATTTCTTAACTAGATTTCTCAAGGAAATTCGTGAAGTTTTTCAATAAATTGATTTCAAAAAATCTTTTCTATACTTATAAAAAACTGTTGCTTAAAAAATATATATTTTTGTAATATTTTGATTGATTTTCTTTCAAAATTAATAATTTCCGTTGATACTAGGTTCTGCCTTTTTTATTAGTCGATACATTTGACAGTAACGAATCGGAAAAAATGCATTGATCATATCAATACATGATGCCGAAGTGTGAGATAAGCGCAAGCTGAGATATCTCACGAGGAGATGCTTTGCGGGAGATCAGGACCTCTGATAGCGGACCCATGAGGTCTTAGCCATGACGTTTATAGACCAGGTACGTATTTAGGAAATGATCATTTTCATATAATCGATTTAATATTACGACATAAAAAAATTAAATATTAGTCACTATCGTATTCAGTTTGTGCAAATAATATGATAATAATCGATTTCTTTTAAAGCATTTCCACATAAATTTGTGATATATCTTATCAAAATAAATATCATCTCTGTCAAGCAATTAATAGTGAATTATAGCAGTGAATAGCAGTCGATAGTGAAAACGATTCTATGCATTTACATGAAAGTATTATACAAATATATTTATCAATACAATTATCATACATTCCCTTAGAATATAATATAAATCGCTATACGTTTTTTACTTGAAACAAATTAAATTTTGTATTGTATTTATTTTATATTAATTAGGTCTTGAAAATGTGTAATTTAGCAAATTTAATATATTATTTATTTATACAATGTTAATAATGGAAATTACGGTACCGATCAATAGAGAACCATCCTTTTTCAACTTCTTGAAAAAGAAATGTTCAATTTTTCCCAAAATGTACGAAACTAGACGTACATATAATAGTTAAGTCGAAGACCGCCTTTAATATGTCTTGTTTAATAGGAACAATTTATGTTGACTGTACATACTCAATATAAACGAAGTCATTCGGATCTCTTTCTACAGTCGGTTCTTTAATTCCTTCAACTCAAAAATAAATGTAAGGAGTTGGAGTGCCATAGTTTAGGCATGATTTGTGTCAGGTGAAGAGATTTGAATGTTTATATATTTTTTAATTCCAATTTTCCAAATTCAAATCGCTTTTATACACCCAAATAAATTCCGTTAAAAATGTTGCTATAATTAATTTGTATTTTATGGTACCTAAGTCATCTCTGAACAGCTTTGCGGGTGCACAATGAGAGGCTACAACTTCAAACGGTGGACGGACGTCATTTGGACAATGCCTGTCATGTTTCGGAGGCTAATAAAGATATTTTACAACGCCGAATGACGCATTGAAGAAGTATAATCGAAAACGATTGGAAATATCACATATTTTCATATTTACTATATTTTAAATGATTCTTATTTTTTTGTGATAGTTTCTGCAATGGTGAAAGGTAAAGAGGTGAAGATAGAAAATCGCTTATTATAAGCTTATTGCTTTACCTACTCCCGTCACCCTATGGAACCGAATGGTTGGGATGAAAAATTTACAGGTGAGGACAATAATAGCAATAAACAGAATTTTAGCAAAATATTACTTGAGTGATTTGAGATCATTTTATCGTATGTGAAAATAATTGTGTAACAAAAGTTTAATTAATGGCTTAAATGAACAATTAATTACTACTTAAATTTTTAAATTTTATCGACTTGAGTATTTTCTCATTTCGCATGTTCGACAATACACTTAAAATTTGTTGTGAAAAAAGACACCAACAGCTTCATAAAAATATGATATTTAAAAAAGTATTTTTCTTCAATTTTATTTGTACCGATGCGGTCACAAGACATTTCTATAGGCTGATGTCTATATTACGTGTACAGTAAAATACAATGTGATAATCACTATACATATAAGAAATACTTAATTAAAATTTTAATTTTCTGTTCTAGATAAACTGTTCATGCTATCTTTATCTAGAGATGTTTACTACCGATATAAACTATAATTCTGAATTGATATAAAAAAATTAATTGAGTTTGGACTATTTGTTTTAACTGAACTTAAGAAGATGGCTAGACATTGACAAAAAAGTATAAATTACTAATGTAAAATATTATTAGTACACGGAAGTGAAAACTGAATCGAAAATAAATATCATATAACAGTGTTGTCACCTGTTTTTACTCATAATATATTACTGTTCATTCTATAATTGTATCAGATTTAATAAAACACCAACTGGAATAACACAGGTTTTTCATTATCATTTATTTTAAATAATTTTGTATTTGACAGTGAAAAACATATATTTTATAAAATGACTTATTATATAAAGATGATTGTTTATATTTTAACAACTATTTACCATAACACTCTATTTTAGTTCCTAAGGTATATATAATATTTATACTAGCTATAGTTTCTTGTAGAACTAAAAAACATTGCTATTTTTTCACCGTGTTATAATGGTATTCTCAATAATACAATTTACCTTGCCCATGAATATAGATGCAAATTAAATTAATCACACAAGAGTAAACATAGCATTCTCTTTGCAGTGGTATATTTATTAAATCTGAGATCATTTTGATACCGTCTGACATATGACACTAGCACCTTTTGTGTTCATCCAATCAAAGAAATACCGCCACATTCTTTAACGATCACCTGTATTGACAATACTACTGGCCTGTATGTTTGTACTTAATCATTTTATGCAGTAGTAAGTGATATGTTTCAGGATACCAATGATATGCCACCGTATTCAGTAGTATTTCCAAGAAATATTTATCAGCGTTTTATTGCATTGAATAATATTTTCTTTTCATTTGCAAACTCGTTTTAAAATGACTTGATAATTTTAATGTAAAACATAAAGTGATAGTTTCACGAATGAGTTTCCTAAGCGCTTTATTATGTAAGTAAAAATTATTTCAGAAAAAGCTCTATTTTTAAATATCCCGCTCAGAACTTAATAGATATGTGAAATGATTGCAATTATTAAAAAGTTTTATTCAATATCTGTGTAGTTTTTAAAAAAACCAGGACTTCGATAAAAAAAAGTTCAATTAAAAAAAAAAAATCTACTTTTCTTTTCAATGTGTATTAAATTAAAGAAGGGTTAACCAATCCGGCATATTATTCAATGAAATGTTTTTCGAAATCGTCTAATCGAAAAAGTAGGAGAGTCGCTCCTTTTTCACGACTCCGGCTCCGGCCATAATTTTTAAAAATGAAGGTATCCATGAACAATTTTATTATTAATGTTTGAGTTCAATGCTCTCTTTTGATTCACTTCTTCGAATTCACAAACAAAAGAATTAGGCATGATGTATACAAGCCGAGTGACGATACCGATATCGAAGTACATATATATATTAATACTACACTGAACTTTCGTCTACACTATACACAATCAAACTTGTGCTTAAAGCTGTCTCGTATCAAGTCATGTGACATTGAATTCTTAATAACAATGGAGTATAACATTGAAAGCATATCGGAACATTTAAAATAAAAGACCTCAGCAACTTAGATCTTTTAGGTGTATTTATTTTTCCCACATTAAAAATTATGTTAGTATTCTAACTTACTCGCATTGGAAGTATTGATTAAAATATCGTCTTATAATTATAATATATTGCAGTTATAAAAATATCTTTATTTTGTCACCAAATAAGACTTTTTTACGTTATAATATTTTTATCTTCCTTTCGATTCCTTATAGTCTATCAAAAACTCAAAACATAACACGGTGAAAAAATATCAGTGTATTTTAGCTCTACATTTTTTTTATAAGATATAGTTAATAGCTATTTCGGCTCACGCATCGTCAGAATTATCAGTTTTAGAGAACTTAAATACATTGCTATTCTTTTCACCCTTGCCAATTCGATTCTGACGATGGGTAAGCCGAAATAGCTATTAACTATATCTCATGAAAAAAATTGTAGAACTTAAATACGTTGCTATTTTTTCACCGTGTTATATTGGAATTCTACCAAGTAAATGCCAATTCAATCAACCAAAACATATACTAACAAACACAACCGATTTCAGTTAAACTTAAAACCTTTAAGAACCATCCTTTTCTCTGAATTTTGTTTATAAGTTATCAAAACCTTTTTTATTATTATTAAAATTTTATAAACTTTATCAGGTACAATAGGAGACCATGATTTCCCCAGCACCAAGCAAACAACACCTTCAATAATGAATATGTAAATTATACGAAGCTTTCTGGTTTCTTTATCTTAATTGCGCTCAAGAAATCTGACTTAAATAGAGCGGGTGTGGAAAAATATATTAAAAATAAAATTTTACATTTATCCATAACTAAAAATTGTATTCAAATATAACAAATGACGAATTCATTTAGCTAAATAATTCAATTACATACAACACGGTGACCACAAAGCGTCTATTCAAGACTAGTCACTATTGGCTAAGTGCACTTACGAGTTAATACAGGGTTCCAGTCGAGGGAAAAGTGGAAAAGTGCAGCCGACTCAAAATGACAGGGCTGGCAAATTGATGCACTCAAAACATAAGTAACCTAATAATAAGATCTGGGACAAAAGGCTGTGGCGGCCAACATTTCTTACTTTCCGTCATTTTGTATTTGTAGATTAGAAATTGTAAGATTCTTTCTTAGATGTTGAAATAAATCATAAAATGCGAGATTAACTAAAACAACTTATTTTTACATGAAACCTTTTCCAAAGAATATCACAATATTAAAATATATATATTGACAAATTCAAACTAGTTATTCAAAGCGATTTTACTTAATAATAAAATGAGCTTTTTTTATTTGAAAATATTCTAGTTTTTTTATTAATTATTTTTATAATGCATTAACCTAACTGGAAAAATATTCACATGTAATTTCATAATTTTGAAATTAGACGGTATATTTAAAAAATAAAAGACTTGACGATATCGTTAACTCGAAATATGCATTGTGAAATTTATACTACATAACATAACATTATCATATGAATGTTTGTATTCAAATATTAACGCTTCTGATATTCAATATTCTGATATTGAGGATTCGAATGTTATGAATTTATGAAAATATTGAACAAAAATAATAATATAATAAAAAGAGACGAAAGAAAACTTCATAAACATACAGGTCGTATAATTATAGCAAAAGTCTTACACGTAGAAAGCATTTCGTGTTAATGCTGTCATTGTCCATAGAAAATCTTTTTGGAAAAAAGATAAATAAAAATATTAAAAAATTTGTAATGAACATTTTATTTAAGCCTATTTTTATTGTCATGAGAGAATAAAAAAATACTTTTTTCTTTTGACAAGCAAAAACCTAAGCGGCACTGAGTGAGCCTTATGTTTATCATCACTGGTTCAGAATGAGTCGACATTTTTATCACATAGGGATGAGTAGTGCATGCATCGGTTTGCTTTGTTCTTTTGTTTTTACGAGACGCAATTCTTTTGTTTATGTTTTTCAAAAATCAGCAACGTCTGTATACTACTTAAACGCGCGTATCTGCCATTTCGATTTACGATTACGGTTACAATTATTTTAATATTTAATAATTCTGCTTCTTTACTTCATTACTATTCTCAGTCTAAAGCTATTCTCAAGTACAATTTTACGCTTCATAATTTTTCGCTTAACAAGTTCACAATCTTTAAAATAATACCGGAATTTCTTTTATTTATTTTAATATATAGCCTGTCCTTTAGTAGTTACTTGTGAGGAGAGGGTTGGAATCCCTGATTTAATATTTTGAAGCATTCATTGATATATCGATTTATTAATTTATATTTAAAGACCTCCTCATTTGATTCTAAAAATGTTATCAGCTAACAATGCTTCCTCGTTAAAAAAAACCTTCAAAAAAATGGTCGAAATATTGAATTACCACTTCACTTATTTTATTTTAATATGCCATGAAGATTACAAATGCTATAAATTGTAAGCAGAAAAAATATTGTTTATTTCAAGCTTTTGCAAAAAATACTCCTTAAGCTGTAAAAAAAAATATTTATTTATAATATCGAAAGCCTCCAGGACTTAAACGTTAAGCCTTAATTGTGCTTTCTTTATTACTATGTGCTGGCTTTTAAAATATATTATTGTTTTCAAACATAACATAAAGTAGCTTTTTCAACTACCATAATTCAGATTATACATAAGTTTCATAATTTAATTTAGTAGTAATTTTTATGGAAATAATTCGAATTGACTGATAAAAATTAATGTGGAAAGAATACGCCTATAGTTTTGTTAAGGGTAAACCATCAAAACAGCTTTGATAAATCTATTCATTTTATTATATGATAGAGAAAAACATTGTCTCTGAAAACTGTATGTACTAGTAAAGGATTTGATCCGGTAAAAATATCTTTTTATTAAAAGTGCTTTTCAAGAATGTTTTTTTCAGGTAACCTCTTTATATAATTATGGATGTCATTATGTTTGAAAAGTTATAAAAATGCGTGATTATGTTTTATATTTTTTCAAAACAATTATCTACCCCTAAAAATAATTGGAAAACTCATTTGAATTGTAAATCTAATGTTTTCTGATAATGTTGATATATTGTATGGTAAGTAGGTGAATAAACAGATAGGTGATAGTTTGTATCGAAATCCCCTTGCAATGGCATATGGCAAAGTTTCATCACTTAGGAGCTTTCAAGTAAAATATGTATCTATGTATATTTACTCGAAAGTTGAACGATGGAGGACGATTTTTTCCGAACTCTCTCTCCAAATGACTAACACCGTGCCTGTTTACATTTCTATGGTAAGCAGCTCGTACAATGACTATAGGTCCGAGAATATTTATAAAATTTCCACATTCGAGCTCTTAAATTCTTGTAAAAATTAAATATATTGTCATTTTTAACGGAAACTGGGAACAGTATCGTACCAACATCGTAAAGTGCTAAGGTTACAAGACGCAAAATTATAAATATATTAGATGTTCTACGAAGATTATTATATTATATATGTACTGCAGAGAAAGTACATTTCAAGTAAAAATATGTGATAATTGGTGATAATATAGTTTACTAATTAAGTCAGCAAAAATGTACTAAACTTGTCAATAATGCTATCGTTAAAATATGATTTTACTGATAGATATATGTTTGAACTCATGGTAATGTGATAAGACAGAAATAAAAGTGAGCTGGGATATGATATCACTGAAATCTAAGCAAAAACATATTTTAATTGATTCACACTATCACTGTAATGTGTTATATATTTATGTATTTTTGAGAATTACTATTTTCACGCCGTTATCTGAACGATTGCTAGTTTTATTACGACCGCCACTACCGGTACTTGTCAATGTGCATTACAAAATAGTAAATTTATTTATTTTTTAAAAAAGGTACAACAACAAATAAAATCTAAGGAATGTTGTGTAAGATATCACTAGCTGACACTACCTCGATGTGTTTTCATACTTAAAAATGTATTTTTTAACAAATTAAATTCATAACCTCGCTGCGTTAGCTGACTTGTTGTGACACAAGTTGAAACGCATTTAATTCTATACTATAAATATGAAGTGATTTTTTTTTTAAATATTCCAGATCCAACAAAATATCAATCAAGTCTTTGTTATCAAACTATACATTTCATTTCACCATGCATAAATGTGTAGTTCGTATCTACCCTACCCCAAAAGAATCTGTAATTCATACATTAGCGGGATTACTTCAAACATGCCATTGAATAATTTCACACGTGGAGATTGCACGTGTAGAAGTGTGAGCATACAATGTGTGGGTGGATATAGGGACCACGTGTTTTAAAATAGTTACTTTGTTTGATCACATCCGAGACCGGAAAAAATTCCAACACTGATTTATTTTTAATCAACATTGCTTTGTTGAATCTCAATAACAAAAATAAATATTTTAAGTTGTGGGCACTTACCCAAGTTTTTCACAAACGATCACTATTACGTGTTTTAGAATCAGCAAAAATGTATTGTTGAAGATTTCTATAAAACATATATCAAATAAATGTAACAATGAGATTGCCAAAGTTTGATAAACTCAATCAATACCAAACATACTATGTTTGTTATAAAATAGCAAAGATTTTTTTATTGAACTTTTTCATTTCGTCTAAATTGTATTTAGATTCTGAACGTCATGCTTTTATGAATATGCATGCAGTGTTGAAATTAACTGAACACCTTTTTAAGTATGCAGCTAACGGACCTTGATCATTATTCCATTTTAACATGCATATTATTATTTTGTATTCAAAAAAGTTAGCTATTTTTTTCAAAATAATGCCAAATAATATTAATTCATGAATTCTAAACATAATTATAAAAACAGTTTTGCAACAAAGAATTGATAAAAAAACTATTTAAGAATTGTTATTTATTAAAAGAGATTGATAATAAAACTGATTATTATGCCAGCCAGCGTGTATGGAAAGAAGTGGTTGAAGATTTGCACGTATTATCAAAAACAGATAACGTCTTTAACAGTTTGTATCGTCTCCATGGTGAAGATTATGTGATTTCATTCCATTCACTTAAGATTGTTTAAATAATAAATTGATTTATTCGATTAATTGAAGCCAAAATAATTACTACACTTATTTGTAAATTTATCTTTATTGATATGACTTGCAGTAAAATTTTACTTTATTTAACACTACTTTCGTTGTTTATCCTCTTCTAAGAGACATATTGATTGACTGATAATAATCTAGTTTTCTAAATTAAATTGTTACAACTTTGTACGATTCCACATGTTTTGTCACTAACAACCCGGGTTTCACCTTTCGGCATCTTCAGGCATTCTATCACAAGGATGCAACAGAACTGACGTAAAATAAACAATAAGCATCGTCTATATACCATAGTTATTAATAACAGGAAAACACTTACCCCAAGGCAAGCAGTAAATTGCAGCTAAAACAAATTTAATAATACGAATCTAATAATAATTAACAAAATTGCATGTCTTAATTTTCATTTACGATTTTGCTAATAAGTCATAATTGAAAGGGTTATACAACAAATATTAATCAACTAACATTAAATTATAAATGTGTTTTTTTTATAGAGATACTTACTATCAAATATCTAGAGATGATGAATATAAGAATTTACGTCATGAGATTGTCGATTCATTGAACCGATCTCACGTTAAGGGTACAACAAGGGGAAGTTGGGAAGATTGAGTTGATCATTGAAAATGAAGTTTGAATTTTAACTAGTTTTAATTGAATTAGCTTTCTTAATATTTTTTCAACAAAGATGATACTTTTTTAATCTATACGCTCAATGGACGCAAATATTGTTAAACAAAAAATACAATACAATGATACTGCTGACAGCAAAGATTACACGACGATAATCTCATCATCAGCTTACGAAAATCTCATAAATAATTCATGAAAATATTTATTAATATTCTTGCAACTTAAGTGAAAGCCACAGATGCCATTTCGTGCAATGGTTACTAACGCATGTAATCCTGTCCCTAATAATGTTTAGTCAACATCCAAATTATCTAAATCTATGAAATTATGCTAAAAACCACATACAAATTTCTACCGCATAATGTCCAATATGTGGGAGTAGATTTTGTTTATTCGAGGAATCATCGAATTTTTTAAATGTATTGGATAGGGGCCTTTGATCCGCTCCCCTAATATTTTATGTGCGAGCAATTGTCAACTTTTGATAGCTGGCCTCAATAAATATAGATTTTTTTTTTTAATTTATTAAGATTGACAAAAATTATAATATACACATGAAATGTTAATTTAGCGTTTATATATATATTTATTTGAATAAAATTGTAAAAACTCCAAATTTTAATACCCTGCATTTATTTATCTCTTTCGATGAGTTTGGAGACGAAAAATCGCAGTTCTACTGCATGGATGAACAATTAAATCCACATCTAACGTTTTTGAATTCTTTGATATTTAAAAATAGTACCATAAAATATTCGCAATTTTTTTTTATTGACGGATGATCCTAAAAAAATATCAACTGGATTTTTTCTGCAGTCAAATAGATAATAGAAATACCATATTTTCAATAATAACAGCACATTTTTTAGTATAATTTCATTCATCATTCATCAAGTTCGGTTTCTCTCATCACCAGTATTATCAACTTATATTTGCTGAATTTCCGCGGTTGACTTCCTTGCTTATATCTAATTTTGTAATATTTGTCGTGTATTAAATAAAAAAATTATGGGAAAGTAAAACGAATTTGAAAAAAATATTATTTTTGTAGAAGTGTGCGGCTAACACATTAAAACTGACTTATTTGCAATACGTAAAATTATTCTTGTTACAATGATTTCTATCTCATATAATACTTTAAAGAACAAAGTATTTTTGATCTTTTTTTGTGCATAAAATTAAATACTCTATTTCAGAGTTTTGCAAAGATTCTTCCCAACTAACGTTGATTATCACCCTATCAATCAGTTTATAATGGGATTACGGTTTGAATCAACTTGGGGGAGAAAATCCACAGAAAAAACTTACTTACCCTCTACAGTGGAACTACGGATCTATCGTCCTCGCAATGATTGTTTACCGTATGTATCGTTTGTGGCTAACAGACTCATGGATTGTTTTTTTTTTTTTGTTAACTGAAAGAAAATATCATATTATTTCAGTTGTAAAAATGTAAAATATGTTTATTTACTTAATAAATAACAAAGCAGACAAATTTGTTGAATATAATAAAAATATCTAAACACTTTATGATTGATGTATTTTTTTATTAAATCCATGCACGCTCCCAGTGTGGATCATATGGTGTTTAATTGAGAATATTAACAGAAGTTTTGTCTTCGAAGACTACTTGTTACTTAGTTACCCGTACCCACTCTTTAAATTTAAAAATATGTGGTTACAACGACTATGTCTACGCCTTTCATAAGGTCCGAATTTAAAACAATACAGACATCGATGCATTAGAATAAAAATGCATCGATATATTGAAAAATTAATAATAATAAAAAAATGTTCGTTCTGTGTTTGCAGTCGTTAGCACTGCAACCGAAGCGAAAAACGTTGATCACTTGACCATAGACTCGACATAGTTATATATACATAAAATATTTTTTGCTATTAGATTTATTGCAAAAACGATGAGATACAACATATAAATGAAATATAAAAAAAATTCAAATTAACAAGGGAGTCAACCGAGACAATATCTACTTCAATATTGCATTTAATATTATTGCGAAATGCGATCAAAAATTAATGATCAGGTGCATGAAACTCGTTATTCTCAAAAATGTCCGAAATCATCATTTTGGCCTTGTATAAGCCGAAAGAAGTATACGGAAAAATACTATTATTTTCGGGTTTTCTAAATCTTGATCGTGAGCATGCCTAAAATAAATTCAATGACATACAACTCAAAATCAATATTAATGACTTATTAATCATTCTAAATTAATAAATTTAATGTAATCAAATTTTAAAAGCGTTTGTGGAATGACAATTATATATAAGAGCATAATAAAATGGAAATTCTACAGTTTTAAGGTGCAAATAAAATACTATTTTATTTGATTATGGGTATCAGTTTCGCTAGTTATCATTTTCAGTACAATAGCAACTAAAAACCCCCGCATTTATATAATACAAAAATTCTAAAAATTATTGACAAAACCCTAAAAGTTCGTCGATCCTTATTATTCCTGAATCAGGCATAATAAATTAACTTTAAAAATTTAATCTTAAACCGGTGTTAAAAATATATACCACCTAAAAATAAGTTAAAAAATGTAACATAAAATTTCCAAAACAAAGGCCAGCGTCTTTTTACCGCGAGAGGCGTGCTTCTAAGAATATCATCCGAGTTTTTTGTGCGAGCCAACCAGCGATCGCGGATAAATTGAATCGGCCAATCGCAAGGCGGTGATTTGAAACGATCGAATTGCTTTTTTTATCATTTGGAATGCAATAGAATTCAAATCGTGACTCTTCGAAACCCAAAATTCAAAAATGGAACAGAAGAACATAAACAAAGAGATTAAAAAAAAAGGAAAAAGAGTAAAATGAAACTTGAGTAGGGTAAACACGAATCATAGATTAGTATAAACCTACCTATATTTCACTACATTATTCCTAAGAAAATACATTATGTTATATTTAAAATACATTGAAAACATGCACATTTCCAGTGGCGTAACTAAAATTCAGCTAATTTTCCTTCAGTTAAATATCTGATTACATAGATTTCTTTCAACTGGTTTGTATTTTCAATATAAACCATGGATAAAAATAAAATTATTTTGAACTTTCTAATAAATGAAATATTTAAAAAGTCTTCACTCAAGCAAAAGAAATATGTTTACTGTGCACAGAATTTTGTCTTTTACATTAAACGTGAAAAGATAACATGTATTAATTTATTGCTGTCCTAGAAAATATGGTACGTATATCAATATATTTACAAGCACATATCGTAAAATTATTTTTAAATGCTCTTCACAGTGGCATCACGATTGAAATCTTCGTTATTTAATTTCAAAATTTACTCAATTTAATTTTTTTTCTTATTTAAAAGAACTAAAATGTTAACACGTTGTATCCCGGGTCACAGTGTTCATGTAATATTTTAATCAGTCACATTCACATCAGTGAAATAAATTATACAATTAATAAATATTCTCGAGTAATAACAAGTCCATTCAACAGTATTCAAAGAATTTTTAATTACATCAAGTTCACTTTAAATTAGCTATAAATTTGAAAGATGAAATATACACAGTTGTCACAGAGCATAACTTTATATTTTAAAACGTTAATATGACTAAATTAACATTGATTTTTTTTATACGGGATTTTGGCTGTTACGTGACATAGTTTTTTTCACCAAGTTAATATTTTTATTATAAAATATATGAAGCAATTAGATTTCATAAATAAAATAAAAGCAACCCCGTGACTTCAATTTGCAATTATATCAAATTGATATCGAAACCAATCGGTTTCCGGTCATTCCATCGGTCAGTCTACTCGATTTCCGCTTCCTGCTAACGAAACCATCCTCTTTTACAGGAAAATAGCTTTAACCCCCTAAAATGAATAATAGTAATACAAACTTATGTTTATTTATATCGGAATATATAATGCACCACGAAACTACTCGTATTTATCTATAAACGTATATGGCTTTTTTTAACCAATTGTTATAAAATATATTTTGTTACAATATTAAACAGTCATTTTGAATATATTCACTATAGTTCTGTCGATTAATAAAATTCATTAAGCACGACATCTTCAGTGACAACTATCTTAAAAATAAACTATATTTATAGAAATATTTAACAATTTTTTATTCATAAACTATTTAAAAAAAAAAATTGTGAGATACTACTAAAAAGAGGTAACCATAAATTAATCTCATAAGCTCAGCAATCAAATGGCTATCATAACATATTCGCTATTCAATCCATTGACTGTTAAAGTCTCAACTGTTGAGACGGTCGATAACAATGTGTTTTGATAGATGTCTTCTCACAAATACAAGGGTGAAGTCATTTATAAAAATATAGATAAATACGCTAGTTTATTTAACACTAATATTACTGAATATATGTTTTGAATATTCGCTGTTAGAATATTTTTTACGTTACTCAGAGCAAACAGGTCAAAGTTTTGATTTAGATAATACAATATATCATGGAAAATTAGTCGAAAGTTTCTATTGATGTCGATGTATATTTACTTCAAGTTTTCATTAAATATACATATAATTATTATTACTTTTTACTGCACATTTTCACCTAAAATGATCCCTCGGCAGTAATAAATGACCTCTAATACAATGTTTTCTTAAAACATTGGAAACTTTTTGCTAAATTAGTTGGTAATAAATAATAAAATATACTGTGCATCGAGTCCAACAGAAGAAAAGTTTAATGTTAAAAGGGCACAAATTTATATGTACAAAAAATATATAAAAGTTCTAAAAATATGTTTTATTATTTAAAATATAATGCCTTTCCACCAAGAAGTTAAAGTTCAGTCAGAGTTATTTTAATAAAGTAAATATAATAAAATTAATAATATTCCTAATAGAATGAAATATTAGTAATGAGCAATTGTGCGATCATTAGAACTCTACAAAAGTCTACAAAATTATATATTCATAATGTTTTTCAAATACTTAGATGATTTAAGATTTGTATCTTGTACAAATATATAATATATACGTCATTGATTGAATTGGAACTAGATAGTTCTGACTATGACGTGAGCCGAAATAGCTATCAACCTTATCTTTAAAATTTGGTAGAGCTAAAATACATTATTACTGTTTTTTAACCGTGATTGTATATCAGTCAGTTTGTGAATAAAAAAAAAAATATGATCCTTTTATTTTAAAAAATGTCGCCACAAATCGAGAGCGGATAATGTAAACGTTATAAATACACCGAAAAAATATTTTTAATAATAGTAAAAGAATTCTTTAAATTATATATTTAAATCCTTTCAGAGTAAATTTTACGAGCAGTTCGGCTTTTTAAATTCACATGTCGAAACGGCGGGACAAACTATTTTTTTCCAACTTTGAAGTTTTAATTTATTTTCCTCATGAAAAGTTCTTATCTAAAATTGGTCTGAGTACAAAATGAAGACAATGTTAATAAAAAATACAGCCCGAGCTAATATCGTTAGGTTATCATTATTAAACAGGGGTTTACATACGTAGAGTCGTATCAGCATTAAAAATACAGTTAATAAATCTTTTTTGTAACCGTATGAGTATCGTATGTCGTTCGCACAAATAGATGTATTTAAAGTACAAAAAATGTCTACAAAAGTTTTTTTCGTAAGATTTTTAATTTATTTGCTAACTTTTCTTTTTATTTGGAGAAGGTACATGAATGTAGCTAGAAAACTAGTAATATCACTTCTGTTAAGCATAAAATTGATCGGAGAGACTATTAATGGTATATAAATGTATTTCTATCCATAAAGAGACTTATGCCCATGGAAACTCTATTAGTAAAGCTTAACCATATGATTGCTAAAATCTGATCTATTCTTTTTTCTTTAGAGAGCATTTCCGGATTAGTTGGATCTAACATAACCAATAAAATAATTCTTCATATTTTTTTTACAATGTGCAGGTATTGATATTACTTAATTTTTTTAAATCGCATTCCAAAAAAGACCTGGCAAACGAAGGATTGCTTGAAGAAACTCGATATCGTCAAATTCAATTAAAACAATTTATGATATAAGATGCTTGATGGATTCTGATTATCAAATTATTACAGCGTCAGTTCTGTTGCATTTATATGATAGAATTCCTGAAGATGCCGAAAGGCGAAACCCGAGTCATTAGTGACATGCATGTAAAATCGTACAAATTTGTAACAATTCAAATTCAATTAAAACAATTTTCTGTTATAATTTACATTTGCAGGTATATTTATATTATAATAAAATCAAATTATATTAACTTTTAACAATATAATGGAAATAAATTTTCTTGTTATCAACTTTTTTCGTTATTAATTCGTGCTTTTTGAAAGAAAAAGTTGACACGGTCTGGTTCAAGCTTAAAATATTCAATCCTTTGGAAAATCGTAGCTCTGAGAATGTCAACAGCAGATAACGTTTCAAGGTCTCGTTAATTATTTTATTAGTGTCCCTCATCAAAAAACATAAATATGTATCGCGAGTGTGGTCCTTCTATAAATTTATTTGTTTATATCTGTTTTATGGCTATCTCAGAGACTATGATTATTATTAATGTTTAAGGATTCCACCAATCTAAGATACCCTTTTTTGTTTATGAGCATTCCAAGAATTATATTATATGAAATTTTATATTATACATATTGGACCGTTAAAGATTGACGCTACAAATTAAATTTTTCAAGTTTAAATGGAATTTTATAGTGGCAACGAATATTTTTACTTGTGTATATCAAAAATAAACGTATAATATAATGTATAACATATCGTTATTTTTCCTTTAAAATTTATTTAGCCATTAAACATTTTTAAATGTTTTATTAATTTCATTAAAATGATTTATCGAGTACGTTATAATGCTTGAAAAACAGATTAATCGTTAATGCATATCTGCATCGCATTAAGATAATTAAAAATAGTTAGGTATTCAATTAATAAATAATCTTTTGTATTATTTTTGTACTGTTGAAAAAAAACATGTCATGACCTTGCAAAACAATCTGAGAAAATATTTTTAACAATTATGTACATCTACAAAGAATATCAAAAATAAAAACCTCGTAACTAGTGATTTTATAAAAAAGCTGACTTTAAAGATTGTGTTTATCAAAATATCATTTTTTATTTAAAATGTTTTGGCTCAAGCCATAAATTTTTAAAGTTACCCTTAATTAATAAGAACTAATTATACTTTAAATAATATTTTTATAAAGAACTTTCATTTAATTCGTTATTTTTTAATCTAATATATATTTGTCAGACGACAAAAAATGAAAATAATTTTTCTGCAAGCTGGTAAACATTTTCAGTTCATGCTTAAATGCTGAAAAAATCGCTAATTTTTTTAAAATAAAATTTATGGAATTCGTACAAAAATGTACATAAGCGTTTAATTGAACAGCAATAGCGGTAACCAGCAGACAAATATAAATCTTTCGCCGCTTCTCACACCATTACGAAAGGTTGATGCATTTTTGTAATAAATCATCTCCATACAGTACTTACCCTTACTCTTCCAAAAAAATCCCAGATTAACTCACACTTTGAGAAATTCATAAAGTCAAAGTGCCGCACTTTGAAATTTATTATCACAATATGAAGCTATGGTATTAAAATAGAAAAGAAGATGTATTGCGTACCTTTTCTACACAAATGTATAAAGATTAGTAAATATATATTTAAGCATAGTTCTGATAAAAGCGTGAGCCAAAATAGCCATCAACTATATATCTTATAAATTTTGTAGAACTGAAATAAATTGCTATTTTTTCAATGATGTTCTAACAATTAAATGCCAATTCAATCAATGTAATAATAGCGGTAAAAATAATTAAAATTATTCAGTCAATTATTTATTACTCGTGTAAAATTATACCAGTGGAGTTGTTAGCTTTACGCTCTAAACTGATGATATACTAAACTGTATGATTCACTCGTGTACCTAATTAGGCATGTGAAAAAATATTGTATTTTTTAAAACATAATTTTAAAAATCATCACTGACGTAATTATTCATAAATTATGACATGCCGTAATAGTAGTGAAGTGATTGATGTAGGTTTTATGCATTCATCTCATTTTACCTGTCAGTTTTGATAGAATATTTGCATTGTTACGAATTTCGACAGCAAAAAAGTGTTATCTGTTGTAATATTGTATAGTGAATAAAGACGTTATAATGAAAATATTAAAAAGAGTGATGTATTGTTAAATATGCACACACAAAAATAAAGTATTTAAATAATCGCTGCGTCAGTTATTATATACAATATAATGATTTTGTATCATAATCGGGAATAAGACAATAATATTGCTGGTCATATCTACTATAAAGGATAAAATACATACATAAATCTGGCTGTCCGTCTATCTGTTATAATAATTCATCGCAAACGACCTACAACTCACACACATCATTCTGACACTAATTTTTAAATATTTTGAACTTTTTTTTTATTTTACGATCAGGACCGGTTTCGCTCATCGCTAGTATTATCTACTGTAAATAAGTACTAAAAAATGTGTTTTTCTAACAGAAAGAGACGGTTAACAAACACTCTAAAAGTAAAATTTAAACTTCCGAATCGCATCAAAATAGCACCCAAATAACGTCGCTGTCGCACATTTTTCTTAAGAATTTTAGATGACCAATATTTGTTATACATAAAATTGCAATACGTCAAAAAGGCGTTTTATCAATATTTTATTCCTGGTCGGTAATGACTTCGAACATAAAACCATTTAAAATATTACGATTCCTTATTTTATTAACATACTTAAAAAAAACAAACCCTAAAATTAAATATTATTTTGTTAGAAACAGTTGTCAGCTTTGCAACGTTGATTGTATTCATAATTTTACTTCATCAAATGATTCAAAATCAATTCGTTAATTATCAAGAATATTTATTTCTAAGGGATAGTAATAATTTATATATTTAGGGGGCTAAAACCCTTTGATAAGTTTTCAGTATTTTTAGTAGCAAAATTTTTATATCATTATAAATGAAATGAGAAAATATCTTGTTTAGTTATGAATAGACATCTCTCCCCTAAATCATGTTGTTATTGTGTGTACAGGGTGTGATGAAAGTGCGTGTGCTTTTTTATTGATATTGATAGGCCTCAGTCAATATTAAATTAGGTGAGTTGCGCATTATGCAAACTTTTTAGGTGTGTACTTATATTCTCCCCTTTATCGCCACCATTCGTTTTTATGCTTATGATGCATGTTTGTCGATTAATATTTTTACTCATCTGTTGTTATTTGTGAATTTACAACAGATTTTTATTAAATGATTCAGCATTTTTTTTCAAATTTATTTTGATAATTTAACAAAAATTTAGACACGATATTTTACTCTTTTTTAAAAAGCATTTCCGATTCGAGTGTAACAAGGACTGATTGGTATTCAGGCAACCATTTTTCGGATAAAATGGAACAGTTGGTATGTTATCGAAAATACTTACTTATACAACAAATCATTAATGAAATTTAGGATATCGACTGAACGTGCTTGATGAAATTACAATATCAAATTTGTCCGTCAAATAACGACTTGTGTGTTTTTTGTTCTTAACGACAACCATCACAACATTTAGCCTATGTCTAAGTTGTTGATAGTTGGCACTTCAAACTATAATAAAGCGCAGTTAAAGCTTTTGGGCAAGGCTTAAATGTTGTATTGATAATCTCCATACGTTTGATTAACACCAACAATACTTAACTAATTTATAATATCGACTCAAAGTGTTTGATGGAATTTTAATGTCGAATTTGAAAGTTCAGTCGTGTCAAGTCAGTTATTTTGCATCCGTGTGATACAATGCCGGAAGATTCCGAAAGGTCTAACCTCTAGCACCAACTGTATATCTTATAAAAAAATCAATTTAATTCTACAAAATTGTTTTTTTATTCACCATGTTATAATGGATTTCTACCAAGTAAATGCCAATTAATCAATGTATTTATGATATAGCAAAACAAGAGTTTCTATCAGCTACCGTTTATTGAATAAGGGTCGATATTTTTATTCAAATATCACAGTTGCTTCAAAACATTTTTTCAATAAAATTATGATGTATCCATATTAAATTAGATAAAGGGATAAAATCAAATGCAGGGCTTGAAATGGATTGCCAAGATATTTGTTAAAGATAAAATTATTTAAGTATAAATTGCATTTCTTCTAGATCAAACGCGACTATCATTATCTTTATACGTGAATGAAGCATAAGAAAAAATAAAAATTTGCTACGTATTCCATATGCATTTTTAATGAAAGAATTTTTTTTTAATTCTCTTTTGTACAATATAATATTTTGTTAACGAGTGATTTTGATCAGTAATGGCAAATTTTCAAGTATTTACAATACACAATCATGCCGAAAAAGGAAAAGTTTATTAAATTTTTATATATTCATTTCTAAGAGATATATATAAAATAATATGTTATATTTCCTCGTTAATATTATCAGTACTAATTTCGAACTAAAAGTTACTATCTTGATTGCTAAGCTTGTGAAATAATAGAAAAACTTTTCTGAAATTTCCGATACACAAAGTAAATTGAAATTATAAAAGCTATTTTATTAATTTCTTAAATTATATGTGTGATGGTCTTCATAATTTCACTCAATAACTTTGAGTATAGTTATAACAAGTTTTTCAATAAAAATAAGTTAATTTAAGAATGAAGTAATAAATGATATCCTATAAAAACGTTAACTACAAAAGAATAGAGCACGTGTAGATTTATTTTATTTTTGTGTGGTATTGTGTTTGTTAATTATCAAATACATTTAAAGCACTGTGTTTTTGAACTATGAGTATGCAAGTATAAATACACTCTCTTCGTGAATACACTATGCATGCAAAGGTTTTGTGCAATTTCTGGTTCGACACCCTTCATTATGCATGCACATTTAATTTTAAGTAATGCATTTTTTATGGTTAGACATTATTACTTACAATAATAATGTACCAACATGCTATCGCCATTTTTCACTATTTTACATGTACACGTATGGTTTTATCTGGGTAACAGATTATAAGCGACGTCACGAAAAATGAACTATAAATAAAAAAATATCTTCTTTTTTTATATTTGCCATTTGCGAATTTACGTGGCAATAATCAAAAGTTTCGTCTTTTTCTCGTACCATATCGTAAATTAAAATTTCAAATCAACTGCTATAATAATACTTCAGTATAATACACTTTTTAGAAATTCAGTAACTAATTTGTCTGATAGTTTTATCATTTAACATATAAAGGATTATGTTAACTAAGTTGCATGATAAACATAAATAAAGTGGGAAAAAACTCGTTTAAGATTGCAAAGGATAAATTTACAAAAAATAACATTTGCTCTTACAATAGACAAAACTTGAGTTTCGAACATTTTAATATTTAACTCTAACTTAACAATGGTAAAATATTTCATAAATGTGTAAGCCCATATTTTGCCTAAAAAGATGCCAAAAAATTGTTACTTTTTTTACAATAAATATTATTACATTAAAATTTCTAATAACGTAACTCATGTCTCGCGAATTATTAGATCTGATAAAATTTCCTTGTTTACTGTACACATGTTCAAGTAATTTGATAATGAAAAAGGGGATTCCATGTAACGTAATTTACATAATTTTTACGCCACCTATTTTCATACTATACAACTCATGAATATTCTTATTGATTCTTACATTTCAATTACCCTGACTATAATTGTTTCTCGCTGTCAAAGGATGAAAGGATCAAGAAGATTTTTGTACCCATTTATATAAGGATATATACGTATATTTGAATATCAGTGAATTTTTTATTTACATTAACTGTATGATTGTATTGTTATGATTGTCCACATTCTTGTTAAGTACAGTGATTGAATTAAATAAAAACAAAAAATTTCAGAAAAGAAGAGCAATAAGCTTGAACTTGTAATCTCTAAGTAAAGAGTTTCAGTGACTTGAAAAATTATTTTTCGTATTAAAGTTTTAGTTCAATACCTCCGATAGGAATTAACACGTCTGGAAGGTTTTGAAATTGATTTAGTTTAAATCTGCAGGTCGTTCGTTTACGCTATCAACTTGCGGATAAAAGACTGCATGTAGCCTACGAAACTTTTCTGAATGTACCGAACACTAATAATCCTGATTTTAACAGTTTGTCTTTCCAACAATTACTAAATTATTCTTTAATATCATTCATCGTGTATATTTATGTTTCGATTTTTATTTTTGGCCTTATGATTTGTATGGCATAGTTTGCTACTATATGCTGTGACCCAAGAAATATAGAAAACACATTTATATGATATATTACAAACAAAGGTTGAGTTTGACTCATCTAAAGCCAAGTAAAATCAATCTCCATGCAAATTCTCCGTAAGTCTCTCAGTCTTTCGAGGACTGACTTATCATATTATCATCATCATGATCGATGGACTTGCTGAATTTTTCAAGTAGTTTCATAATTAGTCCAAAATCTCTACATCAATAGTGCATATGATTTATATTTTACAAAATTACAAAATATTCTATTTATTTTGATCGAAATAGCTTGAATATAAAATTTTATTTGAAAAATCGGCTTTCAAAATGTCGTGCAAACAACACAGATTGCATATTATCGGCAACCCATCTAAACAATTTCCGCGCAAGTAATAATTTATTATGATTACGTGTTTTTTTATCGCTTGATCGCTGTCGCACTGGGGCATTCAAATTTGCCATATCATTATTAGATACTGCCGCATATGACCACGCGATATCATCCCTGATGTGAGACATCGACAACTGCTGACTGGCGAGCCATATTAAAATCATATTGTATTGTTAGTACTATTAAACGAAAGTTTAAAAAACTCTCATTTTCGAAAATATGTTGTAATAACACTCACTGTGTTGTATTTCAAATTGTTCAATGTTGTAAAGAAAGTGTAAACTTTTCTGAATAAATAAACTAAGAAATAATGAAACCATACTTTCATTTACTAAATTTGAATTGTTGAAACTTTGTACGATTTCACATGTTCTGTCATTAACAAATCGGGTTTCACCTTTCGGCATCTTCAGTCATTCTATCACACGAATGCAAAACCTATTGACAACTAACTTCGGTTCTGTTGCAACCATGTGATAGAAAATGAAAATACCGAAATTCGAAACCTGGGTTAGTGACGAAACATGTGGAATCGTACAAAGTTTCAACAATTCATATTAGATATTGAAATTTCATCAAGCAACTACAGTCAATTTCATAAATATTTTTTTTTTAATAGAAATAAAGAAAGATCATGGATTATCTACGAATTCACAGAATGATTTTTTTACGTTACGTGTGTGCCAAATGTGTTGCAACGATCGTAGAGGCAGATCTCTACTGTTTTTTTTAAAATATTATTATTGAATTTTCATTGTCTTGATTGTAAAATTGACAGACCAAGAGAAATAATTTAGTTATACATCACAGATCCATCAATTCAACGCTATTAAGGTTCAATTAGTAGAGTTAAAATATCGTTTTAGGCTACATATTTTCTATATTTTATTTTTTAAATTATCATCAAATATTAAAAAACTGCGGTAAAACCTAGATGAAATAATAGTTTTTGACCCCTGATGCCTATATGAACGCTCTCCCATATGCCACATACTGGATACTAAATCGAAAGCTTATTTAGAAGGGGAAAATAGGCTAGCTGCTTATCGGAAGAGTTTTGGATAAAACCGAGCAACTGACTAATAGAAACGAATTTCTTCTCAATATTTACATGTGTATTTCTTTTAAGAACAAAACCAAAGAAGCAAAATGAAATATTATACTATTACTATCGAAGGTATAACGAGACTGTTGTGGGTGTCTTAAAAATTGAAGCGACAATGATTTTATTCAATTTAGATCAAGCCAAAAGAGGTTGTGTCACAATCGAGAGTAATCTAATATATGTATTATAAATAACTAGTTTGTGAGATAGCAGTCAAATAATTACGCTACGATGTAATAAATATTGAATAATAAATTTTTTCGATTACTAATTAAATATTTTATACAGCATTTCTCATCGTCTTCAAAAGCTTTTTATATAAAAAATGCGTTCAATGAAAAACAATTAGTTTGGTATGAACAAAATATGTTCATTTTATTAACGAATTAGTATATTTGACAGTTTGATAAAATCATTTTAAGTAATATGATTATAATAATTGGTGACTCGTGACAATTTCTTACAGTTAAGCTTCGAACACTGATAATCATATTATAAAGCTACTGAATTTTTTTGGTATATCGAGGTAAAGAATACATTGATTCAATTATACAACCAATTCTATCTATCTGGTTGACTTAAATCTATGAAAATAAAAATATGAATAGGAAACGTCTATCTACGGCGTAGAAAGATTCTACGCTATAAATAATATTTGAGTAATTAAGTGCCATTGTGTGTCAACTATGAATATTAATTTTCTGAAAACTATAATTATTGTGGAATCAATATTTACAACTTCGGTATTATAATTTTAATCTATATGAAGTACGTAAGACACGTTAGCTTCGAACAGTTAATCTGAAGGATAAAATAAGATTTATAATCCAAATTCAAAATATTTAAATTTATTGCAGTTATTTACAAAATTTACGCTACTACGCCTACGTGTTTTTATTTCAATAGAACACATCTGAAAAGAAACCTTCATTAGCAAGCCTAGACTCAATACAGACTATTTTTATCGATAATCACAATTCTTTTGTGTAATTTATGATGTTAACTGCGTGTGCTTGATGAAACTTCAGAATCATACACCCATTCCTCTTTTTACGCGACACATTGGTTCCAGAAAACGACGCGTAAAAAAAATCGCGTAAAAAAAATCACAATTTTCATATAATTTGACAATTTGGTTCCAAGAATTAAAATATTGCGTGAAACAGTACCAGAAACGTATGAAAAACCAAAATTTGCTCTTTAAAATTCGTGCAAAAAAAAATGTATTTTCATGTCTTTATTGCTTATAAAAATATAATGAGACTATAAAAATATATTTTTTTCACTTATATGAATTATTCGCTGCTGTCACTCTCGATTGCGAAATGTCATCGTTTGCGATTTTTTGAACGAAAGTATTGAATTATGTATGAATCTGAATTTTTTCTCGGACTCTTGTATATCGGAATATGTATGAAAGCCAAGTTAAAACTGTCTTTTTTAAATACTCGTACAAATGTAAATTATTTTATTTTTAAATGCTTTTTACGTCAAGAGTAATATTTTTATCTTCAGTTCGCATTTATTATTTAACATTTAAAATATTTAGACGTCATTGGAGGGCATTTTTTGGCATAATAATTCAAAGTGGTAAAATTTATGGCAGAGAAAATGCTGTTCAACGAATTTAATAAATGCATTGTGTTTAAAAAAACTTACGAGCGGACACACATCCCATGATTTTACGCAATTGCATTATATTTCTTTACACACTCTAAAACATAAATTTGCATAATATCCGATACACTTGTCAACATTTGGCAATTGTATGTGTATTTAAAAATGGAATGCTTTACAAAATTAAGTTTCAAAATACACATTTTTTTTTAATTTAAAAAAATAATGAAACGTACATGCTTAGCATCATATATAAATTTCTGCGTTGAAACAAATTTGGGGAAAAATCGCGTAAAAACGAGTGAAGCGCGTAAAAAATGTAACGGTGCCGTAGAAAAAATCGCGTATAATCGAATTCGCGTAAAAAAAGGACTGGGTGTACTTAAATTGTACAAACCATATACACTTCCACTTATGTTAACACCCAGAAAACTGAGTTTCGCTTTTCGGCATTTAAGGTATTGTAGGTACACATAGATACAGTAAGACTGGCGATCAGCAAAGGGCTTATATCGCTTATAAACAAAAAAAAAAATTAAAAAAATATGTAAACCTTAAATGTCGGAAGTAAATATATACCTGAAATAATTTCACAAAATAATTCAAAATATCATGATGTGTTTTGATGTATATATTAAAAAAAAATACATATTTATATATATAATCTTAAAAATATGAACGTGGAGATTCACGGGCTTTGAAATATTACATACGATATTGAAAAATGAGTCAATGGAAGAATATTGTTTTGATAGCGTAGCACGCGCCAGCACGTGGTTTGTGCGTGCGGCAGACGCCATACGACAAACGGCGTCTGCATTTGGACGGCAGCGTTGGACGCATCGTTTCGAGTTCACGTTGATTGTACAGTTCAGAAATGCATTGGTGCATTGTTATTTTGAGGTGAAACTACGTGTTCCGTTATCTATGTTTAATCATCATTGTCAAACAAAAAAAACAGTAAAAATATTTATATATTTTTACAGCTCTATTTTATTACTTCTAAGGTTTTGACGGATAATAAAATAAATAAAGCACAAATTTATATTATTAAGTATCACATAAATATTTCAGTAATTAATAAGAAAGTTAAATTTATTTTAAGTAGTTTGATAGTGAAGCTTCCTTTTAAAATAAATTCTTCATTTTTAATATATTATCCGCCACTTCTTGGTGAAAAAGCATAATATTTAAATAAATAACATTATATGAAGTACTAATTGTACGAATTCATAATTTATGAGCCAAACCAGTTCATTCCTATATATAATAAATTTTTTGAAATAGTAAACATTGTTTTTTATTAATTAATATTTTTTATTATTATTAGAATATGTTAAGTCCGTAATCGAGTGGTTAACATCGTTGAAACAAAAAAAAATGATTGCCTAACAAGGCAGTACATATTGATGTTGGTGATGTCTGAAATTTCCTTCGACACATCCGACTCTAAAAACAGAACGTAGCAACTAAAGTATGACAACCACTATTTCTTTCATTTGCTAAACCGTTTTTTTTTCTTTTAAAAAATAAAGATTTATCAGCTAAAAAACATTTTTAAGATTTCTATAAGATTTCATACATTTATATGTGAAACGAATATAACATTCTATGAAGCGTTTCTCGATATGAAATTAAATGATTTTATCTATATTATTAATTTGACTAGTTAAGGTTAGAGTAAAGGAAGAGTGTTTGATTTGCAATGTTTCTCATACGACTTCAAAATATATATATTTTGAATTCATTCTGTTGACAAACGACGCTTGACAATATAGTATGTAGATAACGGGATATTCGTAAATGCAATGAATACTGTTCGTTGGAAATGTTTCCTGTTGGTCGCGTGTTGAAGGCGACTGGGGAAAACCCGAGGGGAAATGATGAGTTTGGATATTTTGATGGGCGATACGGAATCACTATTAAAGCATTCGACAAACAAAAAAATATCTAAATCATCATAATACATATCATTGTTTCAATCGAGTTGATAAACTGAATAAATCTTTTTTGCACTAAAATTAACCTAACGCTATCAAATAATTTTGCTTTCTTTAAATATTTATCAAAAACCTTTGACTTGCCATTGATCGATTAGTCTTACCATATTTATAGGACACATAGTTTTGCCTTAAATAAATTTTCTCAATACTGTGTAAATTTAGACAACTAAACCTTCGTAGCTACATCAAAACGTCTGAAAATTTCAAATATTTAATTGTGTTATGCTTTTAAAGCCATAACTGCTTGAAGCATGATTTTTTTTTGAATGTACCAATGCCATGGAGATACTATCACAAAATAAATAGTTCTTAAAAACTGCATAATAACTCAGACTATCTTTTTCATATTAATAGAATCACAAGAGTAAAACTAAAACAGATAATTTACCAATTGTGTTACAAAAATCCATAAACCTGTATTTGTTTATAATATAATATTATACACTCGACAATTAATAAAAAAATACAAACAACAGCGTTGACCACAAGGCTTTAAGATCTCCTCAAATGCCTAAAAAAATACATTCGTAAATTGTTTATTAATAAAATAATTTTTTAAAAAATTTGATAATCATGATTTCAAAATCAACTTAATCTAAGTCTAGATTATTAAAACACTAATGTATTAGTAAAGAAATTCATCTTTAATTATAAATCTAATGTCATAAACAACTACAAAATTAACGACTTACTATATCACGAATATCAAAAATACGATTTAAGCGTCAAAGACTAAGATACCAAAAAATCGGTTATACGTATAAAATGCTCCTTGTGTTTGCTAAAATTTCTTATTGTTTGTGAAGGAAATAATAAAAGATAAACAAGTCGCATATAGGCCTAAAATTTGTTTGTTTAGTTTATCCGCGTATTTTTACTACCTCAATAGCTCAACGAACCCCAGACGTAGCATAACTACACGAGACTTTTTTTTTCCTTTGGTCGTACTTTGAATAAATGATTTATTGAATAGATAATATATGATACCTGGAAGATACTTTTGGTTTTAAGGTATTTTTTTATTTTATAAGAAGTTTGGTATATAATTGAAAATAACTTTGACACAATGCCATCTTCCGTGCCACGAATCAACTTTTCTGTTTGTATTGAAACTGACGATTCGTTAAACGATGTATTTAAATTACTTTTATCAAGTTTTCTATATCAATTTAAATTAATATCCTGATCATAAAAGCACATTATAGTAGAGCACAAATACACCTCCTCTTAGAAAAATCTTTGGCTGTTTAGAATGCACAGCATAAAAACGATGATATTCTTGATGAAAAAATTATTTAATACGGCGTTGACAGGCTGATAGAAGTGGTGCTTAAAAAGGCATCGAATTTGTTTTTTTTTTAATCGTCTTATTTATGATTATTTTTAAAACAATATGTTTATACTGTTATATGAATATTCGTCACAACCTAACTGCTCCTACATCATCGATTATTTATGTGCATAAAACAAACCTGGAATAATTTTCCTTGGAAATGATAATACGTAAGCTTATTTTAAAAATTCCAACCAATATAAAACTATCAAACATTCAAATATTGGACGTTTATACTTCTCTATTTATCTCTGTACTATTTTCGTGTCATCGAAGATTCTCTATCAAACTTGTCTTACAATTAGTGCAATAAGCTATTTTATATGAAATTTCTATAAATTAATAGAACAAAATAACTATCAATCTTCAAAATACCTTTCAAACAAATATATGCGCTGCTTTTGATGCAAATTGAACGCTCCTTAAACGTTCCCAATAACTTTCGTAACGACAAACCTCCGAATGTATTGCACAGAAGGGTGAGTTGTTTGGTCACGTGTTTAATAAAAAATTAACAACAAGGGAGGATATTATTTTCTGTTTATTTTGGAAATCAAACAAAAGTCAGAAGTCCGTGGTGACGAAACGATTGCATTTTTTATTACGTTTACCCCAAAAATTAATAACGTCAGAAGGGATGTTTGATTATTATTTTCTCACGTGAAGTTGACGAACACAATGATTGCATGAAATAGTCGCAAGTAATGAAGGGGGATGGACGATACACCGATTTTTATTTGCATAACAGCGTTTCAAAAGTAAAATTAATAAATAAAATAACTTTGTTTGCCAAAATTGGATGTGACACATGTTACGCCTGTTTGAAAAATATTTTCAATCTGAATTTCCGCAATCAGTGAAAAAAAAAATGTTTTTCATATCAATTTATCTCCAAAAAATTACTGCCAAAAAGCAGTTGAAAAATAAGTTTTCTTTTTTTTATATTCACTACTAATGCTAATTTTTTACCTCTATTGAGTATTTTAACAGTGTTTACTTAAGATAATATCAATAATAATCTGAGATCTTAATGTCAATCAATAAATCTAATCTGTGATTTAATAGTGGACAGCTTTATCAGAATATAACCAACGGGCATTAATTGGTTATTACAATTTAGGAAAAAAATGTTTTTTCCATTTTTAGTCTTTGCGAAAATTCAACAAATATTGAGAATAATATGTGATATGTTGCAGTAAGCATAATACATTTTTGTTTATTGAAATAAATTTATTCATTCATTTAGTCTGATATTGAATTAGTATTTTTAATTTTCAATTATGGTTTGAGAATAGAACACCTACAGAAAGGTGGAAATTAATGTTAATGCTCATTTCTGAGTAAGTCATGTTTGGATTATTCTCTTTATTTCTTCTTTTATTTTAACGCAATAGTGCATTGTTTACGTATCGATGTAACTCTGTATCGGGCCAAGAAATAAAAACTAAATTCTTTATTTTTATCAATATTGCGTAATGTAAAGCGGTCGTGAAACAGTGGTTACTCACAAAAAAGAGTGGAGTTGGGTCAACCCACTAACATACCTTTCATCAAAAAATATAGCTTTTGTCCAAAGTATTTTACAAATGTTTACTTGTCGATATATTTGTGTGAGTGTCTAGTTATGATGGCTCCAAGATCGGAGTATATAAAGTCGAATTTATCATAAAACAAAAAACCACTTGTTATTCAATCGCTCGACCTCGATGAGAAACAGAAGAACATATTATATAATATTAGCAGTAACGTCCCGTCTTTGCGATAGGATGGATAAAAAGTCATTTTTATTATTTAAATCCATGACTCTCACACAAATGCATAAACAGTTTGAAAAGGCTTTTTTTATTATTGTGAATTTTATTATATAAAAATTTTCGAAATTATAGTATTTTGAAGACGCGCACTATAAAAATAATTGAATAAAAATTGCGGAAAAATCAATCATTCACAAAATGGCCCCTGGCGATGAAGTTGAACGTCTACCGGAGGTTTTTTGGCATCCGTTAAAATAAATATTGCTGCAATAACAACAATTACAAGTGCAATAAAGTACGCCCAAAAGCGCCGCTGCAATTACGCCCGCATTCAAATGACACGTGTCGTCTGCGGAAGCTCCGCTCGACACGTGTCTTGCTAATTCACTTAATAACTCCATTCAGTATTTATTATTTAGACTTTTCATAATCGCGAATGTGGTCGGGATATGGCGACAATTTGCAGTCGTTATAGAAAGCGAAATCAACCACGACAAAAAACCTATTACAATATTTTGAAAAATGTATCGGTATTTAATTATATCAATGCTATTAATGTATTTAAAATTGTTGATTTTAAGTTATGCGTTGCATTTTTATAAACATAAATAAACCATTTTCATAATTGGTTTTATAATCGGAATATTATTTCATTACAAAAATATGTAAATTTACGATTTTTAATTTTTATTTGAGATATCACAAGCTAGGTAATACAATTTTTCCATCCCAATTTCACATAGCTATTTACGTACTCTATAGGTATGATGATTTTTAAAACGTTTCACCCCTGTGACAGTATTTCTTTTTGGAAAATATGATATCAAATTCAATGTAGATAAATTGACTTTTAATGAAGGTTTTCATGTAAAACTTTTCTTGATGAAATGGCATGATATTTACAATAATTAAACACATGTTTCGTACTATTCTCAGCATTATCAAATGTTATGTTACAAATTACAAAGCAACCTATTTATAAGAAAATCATGAATAATAGTAATAAATGTGTTTTAATTATTTTAAAAAAAAGATATGACTTATCAGGAATTAAACGTTAACTGTTGTTTTTAAAATGTTTTTATTCTCTCATACGAAAATTTTAGCAAAGATTATGTTATTTAAGGATAATTTGCAAGCATTATCTACCCAGTTATTCAGATAATGCTCGCGGTTAGTGAAACCGGTCTTGATCAAAAAATATATTGTAGAAATAAATACTAAAAATACGTTATATTATTTAAAATATCATGCCATTCCACCAAGAAGTCACAGTTAAAACCTTAATAGTAAAAAGAATTAATATTAATTAATCTTTGAAATAATGATTACGCATTTTACCGCGAGTTTCGTGTATCGGAAAATTCATTTGTCATTTTAATATTGTGTTATTTAAAATATATTTTTTAAATTAACTTTTTGTTATTATAATTACATTCCAAGCCAAATCCTTTATTTGTATACTCGATGACGAGTAATCAACACTATTTTATTTACAACTCATTCTTAATTAAAAATATTTATCGAGATTCTATATTACATATTATAGTAATCGACGATCTCGAGTATATTACGCCAATTGGGGTAAAAACGATATTCTTCTGCGTAACGAGAACTCTGAATTTCCATAAATAAAATAATCCTAAAATTTCTTCAATAAAAGCTTTTGGAATTGCTGTCTTTTAAAACAAACTATTGTTGCAAACAAGTTAATAAACATAAAAGCACTAAAGAGTAATTAGAAGTCGAAGGATCAATATTGGTTGACACCAAAGTGTCCCGATTATATGGTATTGTACGTAATAATACGTATTTTATATTGATAATCACTGTATCCATTGAAATTGTTTCAGTAGCATTGAATTTACATATGATAAGATTTTAATCTTTCTAAATCGTGGAGGTAACTTCAAGATATTTCTCTTTTGAGCGAATGGGTGAAAACTTTCCCAAACCGACGCTGTATAATTAGCAAATATTGTATTAAAACAACTCTTTAATCATAAGTGAGCGCGATAAATACGCGAATTCGATGATACGCGATTTTTTTGGACGGCACCGCTACATTTTTTTACGCGCTTCACTCGTTTTTTCGCAATTTTTCCCCAAATTTGTTTTAAAGAAGACATTTATATATGATACTAGGCATGTACGTTTCATTATTTTTTTTAATAAAAAAAATATGTGTATTTTTAAAACTTAATTTTGTAAAGCATCCCATTTTTTTAAATACACATACAATCGCCAAATGTTGACAAGTGTATCGGTTTTTATGCGAATTTATGATTTAGGGTGTGTAAAGAAATATAATGCAATTGCGTGAAATCATTTTCTTTACGCGCCTTTTTCTGGAACCGGACTGGGTGTATTTTATTTGTTACCAAGTAACGATAAAAAAAACACACTGCGAAGCTTATAAAACTGGCACGCAGTAAATTTACAGCTGCATTTGTTAAATTTTAAAATATGTTACTTTTATGAATAGACTAATGAAAATTCACTTTAAACGTATATTCGTCTCGGTGGTGCTACTTCCATAGTGAAGAAAAGTTTCCGCGTGTCCTCTGTTCCTTTCCCAGCGATTCTTAATGGTAGACTGCGGTACTAGCACGTGTACGTTTCCGCAGGCACGTGGCGGTGACGTATGGGGTTAGCTATGGGAATACCACAGCGTGTGTGTCACTGGAGATTTTACAGTTACAGTAGACGATGGCAAGTGAACAAATTTCGGGAATTAATACTCTTGGGAGTGATAAAGGTCTGATGAAATCGTCCAATTCCAATAAAATGTAAAGCAATACCTTAAGTTAAATACACATGAAACCTAGAAAGATACTCGTAATTTTCACACAAGCCATTTTCTCAAGTGATCTCGCATTTTCCAGCTAGTGAAATTTCAATGAAAATTGATTTTATCGGATGTAATTTAATTAATATCGTTAAAATAGGGAAAATTAAAAAATGTTCATACTGCTACAACGTCTTACGAGTGTCGATAGCATTTTCAGCTGTGCGTTACGTCAAAACTATTTTAGAACTGAATCGACGGCGTGAATCCGAAATAACTATCAAGAATCATTAAAAAAATTATAGATGAAAACTTAATAACGTATTTATTTATAAAGCTGGTGGTAGCTACCCTTTTCTCAATAAATTTAAATACTATTTTTCGGAAGATTTTGTTATTATAAAAGTGTTATATAATATGTAATATGATTTAAATTAGAAAACAAAATTATACTTATCAATCATTTATTTTATGAACAGAAATTTCTTGCAAAGGTATCCGAAAACGCTTGGTTGCCAACAGGAGCTAAAAAACGATTTTTAAATTAATCTTATCTTTTGAGAAAGATTTTTACTCCTGCCAAAAAATAATAGAATATTTATAACGCAGTCAATATTTTGCGCATGCGCTTCATCGCATAAAGAAAAGAGCATCATGTCAATGTTATGGGCAAAAAATATGATAAACGACTTTGGTGTATTAATATTAAAAGCTTCCTGCGGACTTCCGCCAGCCGCCGGTGAAAAAACGACGGCCCAGGGGTGGTTAAAAGCTCGAGGAAACTGAACTGACACTCGCCAAACACATTGCGGTCTGAGTTTCATCCGTCTTTTTAAGATCAAGTGGTTAACATGTCACGTGACCAACTACATACAAAAAAACCAACTACGTTCCACAATAAGTTTGCACATTTGTTGAAATACCCACAATATACTATTAAGGTATGAGTTGTGAAAAAAACTTGTCGTAAACCAACTGTAGTTTATTATTGATTGAATTGGCATTCACTTGGTAGAATACGGTGAAAAAAATAGCAATGTATTTTAGTTCTACAAAATTATTATTTTTAAAGATATATTTGATAGCTATTACGGCCCACGCCATCATCAGAATAGCTATGCCTTTCTATATTAATAATTTTTGTGTGCATCGATACTAATTTCACAAAGTCGGTTTGTGCAACTATGTTATGTTACCAGACCTTATTTGAGTTGGAAACTGCATTGGCGAGATATATGATAAAATAACAGACACCTATATGAACAGATGCAAATCTTTGAATATATCGAAAAATCTACGTATATTTGTTTCTATTTTTGTGGACCAACGCCCAACATTGTTATTTATTCGATTTCATCCTAAAAACGAGCTTTATCGATCATTGAAAAACAGGGTATTCGATTAAAATCTTATACCATTTTATACACAAATAAATACTACGAATAAAAAATAAAATATTTCTACCGTTAATCATGTAGCTTCCTGACTTAATTAATTGCTATTGTTTGTATTCCCATGATTTCATCGTCAGCAATTTAGGTTTAGTTTTTCCGCTTCCGGAAATACAAACTATTTTCTACAGGAAATCCATATTGAAGATGTATTCACCCTCGGCAGTTGGCAGGGAAAAGAGGTCGTAACGCAGAAGAGGAAGGAAGGGAACATTATAATTGTTTGAAGTCACCACCGATAAATATCAAGGGTCAGATAATACAGTTTATTGATTCTCAATACATTCCCATGCTTGAACAAATCTCGACAGTTTATTTATACTGCCGAGAATCTACGTAGGAAATTTCAATTGTTTTCTTCTTTCTTCGCGGGAAACTGTACAGTTAAGATGAATAACTACTATTCTTAAAACTTATATAGTTAATATTGTATTCAGTTGTTATGTTGTGTAAATTAATCGTTGGAAGATTTTAGCCTAATAATACTAATATTCAATAAAAATAATAAGCATTTGTCACTTTACGCTTCAGTGATGTTTTAGTACTAAATGAAAAAAAAAATCACTTTGTTCGCTCGTATTTTTTTCTCAGCTATTATCGTGTAAAATTTTAACCTAATCATATACAATGATAACTTCACCCTAGAAAATGGTTGGTCTGGCCTAAAGCTCCGTCAACCAAATTTGTTTTTCTTTTAACTTCAAATTAAGGATAGTGGTATATGTGATATATTTGTCATTGTATATATGAAATTCAAAATTTTAAGGAATGCCAGAAATAAAACAGATATTTCACCCACTACGCTCCGGAAAAATTTTAGCCCTGTCTATAATACAAACGTAAAATATGTTTGGATTCGTGTTTTCTCTTTCCGTAATATAGTCAATTCATTTTGAACGAAAAAATGAAGTTGCAATAACTTTTTTACCGTAATAGGGAAAAGAATTTATTTAATAAACACTTCTCACTTCGTCTTATTTAGAATGAATCTCCAGCTATATTTTTCTCATTTGAATATTCATTTATTTTGTATATTGTGAACCCACAAGAATATTCAGGACATATATCCATTGCGGCAACAATACAAAAAAGACTTATTGCAAGATCTTATCAGTTTCTAAGCCGAAATACTTTATTCCCTGGCATAAACTTTATCTGTCAAATTGTGATGCAGCAAAACATAGACACATAAGAAAACACTCTTTATCTAAAAGACAATAGAAAATATCATCAGACGACACTGTCGCCTGGTAATTATAATACAATGTAAAAAAAGTTTAGTGTTTTGTATAAAGTTTCGATAATATTTTACACACATAATTTCCATATTTTTGACTACATTACATTTTTAATTCTTTTATATATTTGGCGTTTTAATTATATTGTATATTTCTTAATGTATGATAAAGGTAAATATTGTCTATATTTTCCTATTCGTGCATGTCTATTTGATTAGTATTTTTTAAATCAGGCAAGTAAAACGTTTTGTGATTGACTACATTAGTATACGTGTAGCTTTTTGCGAAGAACTTTTGATGAAAAAAAATCTTTTACGGAAAAACTTAAACATATAATATCGTTAGTTTAAGTTTTATATCGCTGTTTAATACGTATAATATAAACGGTAAAAAATTCATCATCGATTTAATTTCTTTTATCTTTTCTATTTCAGTCACATTTTTGTTCGTTTTTTTGTATGCCAGAAACTTCATGAATATAATTCGATCCATAGTATGACACTGCCAATTTTAACCCAAAGCAATTGTTTTAATGGTGTTGCAATTTATCAAACAATTACTGCATAAACAAAACAACAGAATTTTCGTACTGTTGTAGATATAGTGCATATCCAAAACATTAAATGTAGGAAATTTGTTTATGCAAATACTAAATAAAAACAATTATTGAGACATCTAACTGTAGTGTATTGATAGACGATAATGAAAATATTTGTGTAAGTAAAGATTTTTTTTTTAAATATAGCTAGATGTATTCTGATAATCTTCATAATTTTATTGAACGTTAACACTACTGAATAAATTTTTGAAATGTTTTCTGTTGGAAAGTCCTTAGCAGAACTCTGTCGGGAATAGGTTAAGGAAAGTGCGGTTTCCATATGTTTTGACCTCTTGCAATACAGTTACGTTGAACTTCTTCGTACATGTAAATTAAGATTCCAGTCAATTGATTTTTATTACTGTGGTCAAATGATGAACATCTCAAAAAACACTGCATTTAAATGTTCTCGAAAAGGTTTTTGTTGTAAGTAACAGGAAGTCGACACTTTGAAGCACAAGTATCTAAACGGACGAACGCTCAAGCTTGGTTTACATACGATGAACATATCGACTTTATATGTATTTGGATTGCATTTCCGTAACGGAGCAATAAATTGCCATGTGTAATGTCGTAGCTAGGGGCGTAACTATAATTTGTAGTCCGTTCTGCAGTGATTTAGCTCATTTTTTTGCCTCTATCTTTTTACATTTTCGTAAATAAAAAAATCTCTGTATATATTAAAAATAATTTACGAGCATACCACAAAATTGCCAATTAAATTTACAAAAATAAATAAAACACAATTTTCAGTACTTCTCACAGCTATGTAACAATTTAATTGTGAGCATGTTAAATTTGAATAGTTGAAACTTATACGATTTCACATGTTTTGTCGCCTTTCCGTTATGTCGTTACCCGGGTTTCGTCTTTCGGCATTTTCAGTAATTCTATCACACGGTTGCAATATAGCTGTAAGTACTAGAGTTAGTGAAATCTCACAAATTTTCAACAATTCAAATATAATATTGTAATTCCATCAAGCATCTTCAGTCGATATTATAAATTGTGTGAGGATTTTAATCTGATCATTCTTTCAATTAACAAAACCGGTCTTGATCATTATGTTTCAAAATCGTGAAAATAGTATATTGCTATCTAACTAAGAAATGACAGAAAACAGAGCAAAATCGAGTTAAGCTTACAAATCGTATTTCTGTCATAAACAAACATATTTTTTCAACCTTTAACCGAGTTAAAGAAAAAAAACATAGCTTGTTAACCCCTAGTGGCTAACATCTCACCTGTCGAGAAGGATGATTGCAATATGTTAATAGTTGACAATTACAACTCTAAGAGAATTAACGGTTCTAAGTTTCTATATTGAAATTTGGCCTGGTGTGTACTGATAATCAATATAATTTTGTTCAACATCAACACAAGTGAATTTATTTCCTGAATCATCAATGTTGTAATATTCTTCAAGTAGCCATTAAAAAATAATTACATTTGAGTATCATAGTAAAAAAGGATTTATTTGAGTCTAGATTGTAGAAGAAAAAAGTCTAGACCGCTATTAGTGTCAAGTAAGTGGGCGTATTCAGGGATTTTTTTTTTTAATATATTATTTTGCATATCAAGATGACTCGTGACAAGAGTATTCTGCGGTTTGTAAGCTGATTCAATTTTCAAGAGCCCATTGATAACCATGATAATTAACCACAATGGGAAAAATAAACACTTAAATCTAACCGCAGATATCGACACGTAGGTATGCCCGGTATTTAATGGGTCAACAAAGATTTTGAATGAATGATTTGCTGAATATTTTTTTTTATTTAATATTTATTTGGTCAAGGAAGTGTTGTGAAATGTTTTTCTCAATAATATATAAGTCACTAACAGCCAAATAAATATTGGATCATACATGCTTTAATAATATTTCTCATAGCCGTTGATATCCGGTAGACTGAAATTTTACGGGAAATATCTTATAATCTATGAACAACGTCCGAGTTGAAATTCAGCGCTTTTTTTAGCAGTCATGCAATGAATAATTCGTATACAATAGACAATTAATATTTTTTTTTAACTAAATATATCCCAAATATGAGTTTACATCTTACGCCATAATTCTATGCTTTAATTATTTTGCAGCGTTTTTTGTGAATTATTCAATAATCTTTCAATGTATTTTCAGTTTGATCATTTCTCTATGAACGTCAAAATACTAAAAAACTCTTTAACTAATGAAATCTTTAACGTTTCGCAATTTATTTTCAATCACAAAAAATATATTTAATAGACGTTTGAAAGTCTTAAAAAAATTGAATGTATTCATTGGTTATTGATTAAATTGCCATATAATTCGAAGATTTTTTTTATATTACTAAAAATATTTAAATAACAAACATAGTGGTAATTACAAATTTTAAAGTTTTAAATGAACATAATTAATTGAAGCAATTCGAAATGCTTGTGATAGGCGAAACCAATTTTGATATAAACCATGTATTATATATTGTAGGAATATTACAAAATATTATGTTTTATTATTGAAATATTTTGCCTGTACAACCAGACGAGACAGTTTCGTCATTAAAATTGTTAGCAGTCATTTGACAACTTAAGAAATAATGGAATTTAATTTTGATCAAATTATTTTGGAATTTAACTACAATCACAAAACACAGTCATGTTACTTTAAAACCTTTTCTGAATAAATTATTTTAATTATATTATATGATATTTGTCGAAATTGACGATATCTTGTATTTTTTATTAAACAAAAACACTTTAGTTACGACTAATAACAATATAAAAAAAACTATTCGATTTTTTTCTCTATGCTTATAATACGGATGTAATCCTATCAAATGGATCCAGTTACAAAATGGATTTAAAATCAAGTCTGTAAATCGGGCAAAGTATTTAAATGGTTTCCTGATAATAGGTAAGATAGGCTAAACGATTTGCTTTTAGATATGTATTAAGTATTATGTACATATTAAAGTAAAAAAGAGACGCGTGCCAGACTAATTTCGATATATAAAAGCTTTGGAAAAGTGAATCCATTTGGATTTAGGTAGGTAAGCTTTACCAGTGATTGTCAAACATCTTTTTAACATGCATTTATATTAGTTTCCACAACGTCCAGCAGGCATTATTAAGATAAAAAAAACAATTTATGATTATTACATACATTTTGTTTTATTATACATTTTAGTAACTTTATCGCTCGTAAAGCAAACACGCAACGTGACAGCTGGACGTATAATTAAATTAATATATATATATATTATGCTTGTCTTCTGTACACAAGACGGAATTATATATTTGATTTAATAATTTTTTAAAAAAAAAAACGTATTGTCTATGCCATCTTCATCAATCTTAATTGAAAAATTTACGATTGGAGTAATACATATGAAAATGCTTACCATCTGGGATGAAACATAATTTCATACCAAATTAAGTTTCATTCGAAAGAATATTATAACTAAAACAATAAAAATAGATTTCGATAAAAACTAGATCCTTTCAAATTCATAACTCAATAATTAATATATTTTACAATAAACAAAAATACACAACAACAACACAGGAACAAAATTGAGGCTTCTCAACATGAATATTACTCATGGATTTTTCCAACTGGATTTTTCTTAGATATGGTTTAAATTTATAAAAATTAAAAAACTTTTAATGTTTGAAGTACCGAAAAGCGACCTACCCATCATATATTTCCTTCAATGTATATGTGATTTTTATGTCGTCAAATGATGTGATACTGATCATTTTTGAGAAGTCTTGGATGTTAATAGTCTGTTCCCCGTAAGTTCAGAGCCAATTGCCAATGAAGACACCTGTAGGAAATACTTTAAGAATGCTCAAAAAAAGTATTTCTTCGAATTTCTATATACACTACGTGGACAAGAGTGAGTTCAATTGAATCCTTTTAAAATATTAAAGTATTTTTTAAAAGTTTTGAGTGTCACTTCTTGTTCTAAACGAAAGATATTTGGAACAACTGTAATACATATGTCCTTATACTATTTCCACAATGTATTTGATGATCAGAAACAGTTTTGCTCGTCGCGAGTATTTGATCAACCTATAATGCTCGCGATAAGCGAAACCGGTCTTGATCCTTAAATATATTCTGAATACAGTACTTGCAAATATATTTTATTAATATTTCAAATATTTCAGTAGATTTTGCTGGGTATCGTTGACTTTTTTACCGAGAAAGAATAACAAAGTGATTTAGGTCTACAAAATTTATAATGTTTATAGTTGACAGCTTTTTCGGCTTACACTCTCATCAAAACTGTATATAAATATTGTATAATTAAAGTACATAGCTATTTTTTCACCGTGTTATAATGAAGCTCTTCTAAATAAATGCCAATACAATCGATGATATCCAATGCTGACATCGTAGATTTTTTAATATCTGTCATGTATGAAATAAAGTAGACATGCGAAAAAAATAAGACTCGAAAAAATGACGGCGAAAATCCAATAAACGTTGATGAAACTATGTGAATTTCCATTCGGAGTCATCGTCATAACACGAAAGGCAGCAACACCAAATGGCCACGAGTCACGACTCGCCCCCTAGTCTTTATCTCAAACATTGCTTTGACATTAAAACTAAAAGGACACTGCTTTTAGGTTTTTTACCCCTTTTTGTTTTTGCGGTTTCGGCATCATTTGGAGGCCAATTTATAATTTTTACATCCATTAATAAAATGAAAAATAATTTTATCAGTTTTTCCAATCAGTAATGTAGGATATGAGTGAATGTCACTTGTTGGAATCTATTTTGATTCGTACAGTGATTAATTAGTTCATTCTAAACTAATACATTAAATATCAAACAAGAGAAATCAAATATATACCCGATACCACCTTGTACAGTTGTGCAAAATCAATAGCTTTGATTTACAGTATATAAAAATTTAATGAATTTTTTTATATGTTTAATGACAGCGTGTAAGAAAAGAATGTACTCCAAACTCTCATTTTCTATGCAATAAAATGCATTGGGCATACAGTAGAAACAAGATTCTAAGCAATGTTTTTTTCGAATATAAGCCGTGATTGAAATATTTAAATTTATTGTAGAAAGCTTTTATTTACAGTGACACAAAAATTGTTTATTTCACTGCCAATATATTCATATGTTATCAACATCCAACCACGTCACATGAAGTTGTTTAAATGATATAATAATAATCGCATGCAGAATTATGAAATACATTAAAAATAGTTAAATATTAACGAATGAAATTTGATATTAAAATTTCATTAATCACTTTTAGTCGATATACTAAATAGTTTGATTATGTGTCTTTTTATTCGATTTTATCTATTAATTATTGCTATTGTTAATACTGAATTAGTGTGTAATAGCTTAAACACGCACTCCATTGCTTTGGATGGACGGCGTTTCAACCCCGCTATTTCATTAATAGATAGATTTATTCTCAAAATTTAAGTGCGATAAGTACTGTGATAGTACTGTAGTAATATAATAAAAAAGGTTAGTTACGCGAACGAAAATTGTTTCAACTTGATTGCGACATTTTCTAAGTCTGATTTCTGAATGATCGTGCAAAATAATTATTAAGTTTCTGTTTCTGCTTTCGAATAAAGCGACACTAAGCTTGGCGCCATAAGTATCATCAGGAAGCTTCATCGAAAAGTGCTTCTGTGTTTTTATGTCTTACCTCTTACCCGAACATAATTTATGGCTACTTAACTGTGAAGCATGTGACATAAGGTCGCGTCTTGTCGAGGGGAGATGGATTCCCGAGGGATCTCAAAATATCAACTCCCGATGACTGAATTTAAATAAAAATCCACTTTCCTGGAACCGGAGACTTGAATATATCTTATTAGTGAATATTTATTGAATGTCCAATACGGGATTTCAATAAACCTACTGTTTAATTTAAGAAATAAATAAATGACTTGTACACGATCACAATTACTTAGGATATTATATGAACAAATTATTGTAAATTTGAATTGTTTGGGTTTCGCTTTCGGCGTCTTCACCTTCAAGCTATTATTAATTATTATAACTTCAAATATTGGTTATCAATAGTCGAAATTTTTTAAAATAAAAAAAGTTTACGTTAAGTTAAAAGTTACGTTTATGTTTAGTTAAAAAAAAATACGTTATATCACGAGCCTGCACGCGTTAAAACTATAGCATTTGTGTGACAGACTTCTCATTATTTATAACAATTTTTTGCAAGCTGTTAATTTTGGATTTAAGCATGAATAGCAACAATAGGATTATAGAATAATTTTCAAATTTTTATATTAAAGTGTTAATAACAATTAAAAACGCACTAAAGGTAATGCATGTATAATATACATTTGTGCACTTTTTGTTGTCAACTTAAGGATCAAAATTTGAGAAAGTATTGCATATTAACCGGTTAACTGCCGGAAGGTACATGTATGGCGGTACCCAGCACGCCGCGAATTTTACGACAAAAATAAAACCTTCTAAACATATCGTTATTGAAAGTGTAATGAAGTTTATTTATAAAACTTACCAGATAAATGAAGAGCGCGCCAGTCGTGCAGTCATTTATCCATAATCATAAAATTAATTGTTCATGGTGCAGGGTTGTCAAAAAAACAAGGTCAAGGTTGTTAAAACGGCGCGTCTTAAGACGTAATTTTTGTATGAGCGGCGCTCCGTTCACAGAAAATTATGCGTTGTAAAACGCTTTTGGCAGTTAACCGGTTAACAGAAAAGGGTAAATAAATTTATGCTGTTCAAAAATATTAGCTATCAATGAATTAATTGAGACTAAACGTGGCAAATAATATTCTAAATGACATACATAATCTATGCAGGAAAAAGCCTCTTGAGATTTGAAGTGTGTCAGTAATATTCACTTCGTTAGTTTATACACAATACAAAAATACATTTTGACCACACTTCCACAGTATTTACAATTTATCATAGCACATTCATGATAATCGAGTGATGCATAATTACTTTCTTTAAAAATGAAATGCTTATTTCAGATATAGAATATCAGCTGTTTTAAAATGAGAAAACATTTCGGAATAGCTCTAATTTGCTTTTTATTGTCTGGCCAAATAAGATATCTTGTTTTATAGCAAAAATTTAAAAAAAAACAACACATTAAACAATAAAATCTACTCGGTATATGTTTCTGAAAAAATACTATTTTATTCTGTAAATATTATCTAATATTATTAAGAAACTTATAAAATAATTGAGCTTGCTTTTCAGTTATTAGCCAATATCACATTACAAATCAAATACAAACACTAAAATCACTTAATGCCCTTTTTTATAATGCCCTGTTTTTCTCACAGTTTCTTTTAAATTGTCTTCTCTCAACAATACCACTAAATAATTCTAAAGCGTTTGAAAAGTAGGGTCATAGTTTCTTTCTTTATTTTTTTAATCAGAATCCCATATTTAAGCTATGTAATACCGTCTTTAAACTTCAGCCTGTTTTATTGTTTTTACAAATAACAAAAACTCGGCGAAAAATGCTTATTTGGTTACTAGTATCTTTTCATACACAATCCTTCTAGCGCACGTTTAGCTTTTTACCTACTTCTCTCAAGATTTTTTGATAATTTTTATGGATATACCCTATTCCTATCTTCAACAACAATGTAAGAATGGTAATCTCTACATATATCCCTCTTTAACAAAAAAAGTATATTTTTTAGAAATGTCATAGACTATATCGAATAACAAAAAATAATATATTTATATTTCAGTAGTAAAAACTCTAGTTCGATCAACTATCGTATTGCGTTATTATAAATTGTGAAAGTTTTCTATAATATTCAAGTCTAAATTCTTCATTGTATGTTTTGTTTAATTACTCCGATTGAGTATATCGCTTTTGTTCATTGAATAACGCACTACTTATTGTAAATTTATAACCTTAGCTAAAAATTCGACAATCCCCTCAATTAATCATTCCAAATTTGCAAATATTTTTTTTAAATCAACTTATTGTTTTCATTCAGGTAAGTCTAACGCCGATATTTGTGCCATTTCACACGCACCTTTGGAACATCACAATTAATGCCCATGCACCGATAACTTACTTTACAAATGGGGTAACATTATATTGCTCTTTTTGGGAGATTTTACTTCTGATAACAACATATTTATCTGGATTTAGTCAACAATGACTACAATATGAAAGCATGTGTTGAAAAACGCGTCGCCATTGTAATTCAGTGATGCAATATTGCGTGCAATAACAGTTCAATTTCCCAAGAAATGAGTGATGTTTTACTTGGATGCTGTGAAGACATAAAAAAATAATGAAAATTAAATTCGTACTAGATTCATTATTACGGACTAGTAACACGTTAAACACAATTAAGAAATTTATTGAACACTCATTAAATTTCATTGAAATACAATGAAGAAATAGTAAATTCTTTGTAAATGTAATACAATCACAAATAAAGTGAATACACTTTATTGTACTTTCTAGTTGTAACTTCTAATAGAAAATTAATCTTTTTATATCTTGTTTTACCCACATTTATGAATTGTGACCCCTCAGGGGTCAAACACAAGTTTGGGAAGCGCTTATAGTAAAGATATTTTTGCCGTACACCATCATTAAAAATATTTTAAATTGAAATTAATAAAATCAAATTAAACTATGATACTAAAAAAATTCAACGTAATTTCAACACAAAAAGTATGCTTATTTTAAAATGATTTTAACTTAGTAATATTCCACATATTTTGCCACTTACAACCCGGGTTTCGTTTTTCGGAATTTTCAAAAAATTATATAATTTCACAAGGATGCAATAGAACTGACAACATATTCCAAGCAATTTAATTTTGATATTAAAGTTACATCAAACACCTTCATTCGATATCATAAATGATATTATATTTGTTATACTGTATTTGATCGATTATTAGACACATAGTTTTCCTATGCTGGTGTCTTTGATATATCATTTGACACATGTTATCTAAAAAATCTAATATAATAAATTTATTTATCACTCTCTTTTTTGAATTATTGCTACAGGGTGCTTACTAAGTGGCTAGCTTTACCTATAAAGTGACAATCAAGCGTGTTGAAAAATTCAAATCTTTCATTATCCGTCAATTGCATTGTAGTTAGTTTTTGGCGCGGTATAATCCTTACGTTAGAGATTCGTTGAACGAATATCAAAATGTGGGGACTTCTATTTTAACATATTGTTATGTACACCTTCGATATCAAATGGCCTGCATCACTATAAGAATATTTACACGTTTTGAGATAAATATTTGAATTATTTTATTGTTGGAATCATTTTTCAAATGGCCGTCCGAGCCATGCTACATTAATTTCAAGTGTTTTTTTTTCACCGTGAAGTGGTATCATTTGATATACATTTTTGTCGTTCAGTTATGGGATAACAAATACATGTTAGTTTATATATATATAATACATAATAAAATATAAAGGTTTTTGCAAACTCGCATTAATGGATAACAAACAACTCATGGACATTCAAATTTGAATCGCTGAAAATTTATACGATTCCACATGTTTTATCACTAACGACCAGGGTTTCGCCTTTCGGCATCTTCACTCATTCTATCACATGGATGTAACAGAACCGACAATGCCCGTTTACTTTAAAATTCGTTAAGCAATAATTATTGTAAATAATATATAATTCACTAGTAATATTTAAAAGTAAAACCTTATAAATCAGTAGCAGGCGGTTGCCGATGTTACTTTTTGTACCCAATAAAGATACAGATTGAATATTACTAGATTATTGATAAAAATCTTTCTAGTTTACATTTTTTGATTCGCATTCAAACAAATGTTCTAAATATTTTTAATAATAAAAATATTTGTTTGGTTATATTTATAAAAAATGTTGTATTATTAGCATTATCAAGTGGTAGAATTCAAATTAAAAACAAGGCTATTTATACAAAAGTCTTGTTAATAAACACGTAAGTATACTAAAACGAAGTAATACTTAAAAATATTTTTATTATTTAAAATATAATTACTTTCCACCAAGACAAACCTTAATCTTTGGACTTATTTTAGAAATATACAGTTTTAAAGCCACTGACAGGGAGCGTTTAACCGTGCGATAATTGCTAACCACCGGTTGTCACGTTGCTTGAAATCATGCGTATTTAAACACATTCAAATAGGATTTCTTTTCAATAAGCACAGTAGCGATATTGTGCTTTTTTGGATTAACATCAACGGAATTTTACCACTTCTGTACATTGTGCACAGATATATACATAAATACTATTTTATATGAAATTTTCATAGTTATTAGTTATAGGAAATCATACTTAATTAATTTATTTAAACTGTTATTCGGCCACCTTAACCGAGTAGTAACTAACTCAGTTCGAATTCCCAAAATGACGCATTCAATCAATGTTGTTTTTCCTAATACATACATTTAAATTTGAATTGTTAAAACTTTGTACGATTCCACATGTTTTGTCACTAACGACCCGGGTTTCACCTTCCAGCATCTTCAGGAATTCTATCGCACGGATGCAACAGAACTGACGCCCTATAAACAGTTAACATCGTCTATATACCAAAGGTTGAATACCTTTGGTACGGGAAAACACATACCTCAAGACAAGAACTAAACAGCAGCTAAGACATATTTAATATTATTGATTTCATATTATTTTTTTTTTATCCAAATTGAAATAAGTAGGCATTTCTTCAAAAAAAAAAAAAAAAGCGACTATATTATAATAATAGTTGATGATTATTTTTTGTAAGACCCTTTCAAGAATGCCTCATTAACAAGATTAATCGTTATTGAAAATTATCACGGGCAATTGTGTTAATTATTATTAATACATAGTTTTGGTACATAGACGATGATAACTGTGTATTGTGCGTCACTTCTGTTACATTCGTATGATAGAATGCCTGAAGATGCCGAAAGACGAAACCCGTGTCGTTAGTGACAAAACATGTGGAATCGTACAAGCTTTAACGATTCAAATTTGATATTGAAATTTCATCAAGCACCTTCGGTCGATATCATAAAGCATACATTTGAGACGATGTTCTATCTTTATTTTACATATTTTGTAAAACTAATAACGAGCTGGTTTTTATATTAAATTGTCCTTCCACCTTTTAAAAAGCATAATCTGAATTCAATCAACCAATTTTTTGGTAACATAAATTAAGATACGATCTCGTTTAAAATACACCAAGAACATTAAAAATTCTAAGCTTATGCAAATTTAAACTACTTACTATTTACATTCAATAGAATTTCTAATGATTCTGTGTCGTAAAATTGACGCAAAATCATTTTTACGACTTTAGCGAGAATTCGTGTAAAATTGCATGTCCGAAATCAAATAAATCTCAATTTAAGACTCGAGAATGTCAACGTACGCCCTCCTAATTGATGGGGAAGTTTGTAAAATGTCATTATTAGCGTTGAAATGTTTTCTGTTTTGTGTTTTGTAAGAAAAAAAAACGGTTGGACGTCCTAACCACTGGGGATATTTCTAGGGCCCTTTGTTCGATGGTGTCAATTTTTAAAACTGGACATCATAATAAAAAATGAATTAGTCAAATACAGAACAATTATTATTCACGTTCAATTTTATACTTAGCTCATTGCTCTAGCTCTTTTCGTTTTTAAAATTGGTTGAGTGATAGGGAATTTAAAAAATCGCGGATATCTATGCCGATTAACTTTATTGATTTAATCGGCATTTACTTGATAGAACTCCATTACAACACGATGAAAAAATACCAAAGTATTTTAATTCTACAAAATTTGTAAGATATATTGTTAATAGCTATTTCAGCTTACACCGTCGTCAAAACTATCGAGTGTACATATCTATATATATTTAAATATATAATTCTGTCGAAGGCGTAATCCGAAATACTTACTAACTGTAAGAGAAAGAAACTGGAAAAGAAATGTATCTAGCCACATATTTCTTTTGACTCATTCGAGGCCATAATGAGAATTTTGCCATCCTTAATAATATCATATTGTATGTTCCGGATATTTTTTTAAGAAATCGTGGACATGGATTGTTTGTTCTTCCGGAGTTTAGAACCAGTCAAGCAATGGTGATGCCAATGATAAGAGCATTAACAATGTTCAACAGTATTGCTTAAGATGTCGACAAAAGTGAGACGAATACTATTTGATTGTGAGTAAGAACTACACGACAATGTCTTCAAATGTACCGAGCGTCACTTATTTCATTGCTTTGCCTACAGGGGATATTTTTGTATTGCCGTTATAGGGATCAAAACAGATTTTGCCATATCCCCGAACAACCTGTCTTGTAGATATTGCAAAACTCCTGCTTGGAGTAGACTCGGTGCTATTATTTTGTCGTCTTTTCTAGAAGGAGATATGTTGGTATTGTGCGCGCAACAATCAGTTTTTAGATCGTTCAAATCTATACTTTCACAGGCAATTAGACTAATTGAATGACTTTTTTGAAAAGGTTTGAGTCTTGAATATAAAATAACTCAGAATGCATTATGCATAAATTTGTCAAATACATCGCTTAACCTCATTAATTTATTTTTGAAGGGGTGATCTATCACGTCAAAACAAAGCTCTGGGATTTAACATGCTTAGATTATAATGTTCTTAAAAATTAACACGGTGAAAAAATAGCAATGTATTTTAGTTCTACAAATTTTTATATAACATATAAATAGTTGATAGCTTAATAAAAAAAATTATAACTAAAATACAATGCTATTTTTTCACCGTGTTTTAATGGAGTTCTACCAAGTAAATGCCAATTCAATCAATAAATTTTTAAAAATTGTTTTCGCTCATCTGTTAACATATTATTTATTTCACACTTCAGCGTTGACATCGCTTAAAAGTCAATATAAGTATTTCTAAAAATCTAAATTAGATCAAATTCAAATCTTATATTAAAATTACAGTAACAATCTTTTATTAAACAATTCAAATTATACTTTATGGGCACCACTGTTCAACGGTAATAACGTATATCTAGATCCTAGAGAGAAATAATTATTATCGTATGAAAAGGTGAAAAAACAATGGCCAAAATAAAAACATAATACAACAAAAAAAAATGAAAAAATGTCGCTGATATTTGTATTTGGCTTACTGTCATAACATGACACCGGACTCGTCTGGACCTCATAAATAATCCGGTTTCAACGTGACCTGTGGCTACTTTTCAGTAGGGCTGTCCAAAAATATTTCAAGAATATTGTTTATGTGTATAGTTATCATATTATATATTACATAAAATAAAGATTGTTTTAAGAATAGTTATTCGACAAAAGCACTAACAATTCGTGTCAGTTTGGAATGAGATACCATTTTATATGCTAAAAAAATCAATAATATTCAAATTAAATATGCATAGCATTCATTTGAACGCAAATTGTCGTGCTCAAGTAAAACATAGCTGAACTGCATTACATATGTACGTCACACATAAAATGCCAAAATTAACTAAAAGAGTCATAAATAAATCAAAAGAATTAATTACCCTTAAAATTGTTTCGATGTTTTAATTATAGAATCATCATTTTAGTAATGTCATTTTTTATATGCAACTTATACTGTATTCACGATTTGTAAGAGTATATATATATATATATGTGTGTGTGTATGTGTGTGTGTGTGTGCGTGTGTAAAAAAGTTAGAATGAATAGCTTATTAATATTGTATTTTATGTGACCGTTTATTATTTCAAACTATCATTATATTATAAAACGTACTATATACACTGGAAGACTTGAAAGTTCCAATAATGGTGAATAAAATATCCAACTTCAGAGACTGTTATAAATCAGTTGCTATGGACTTACATCAAAATGAACACTTGTGAAAACAAACTAATTTTTTAGTTGATTTTCTAGATTTTAGTATTTGGTATATTCTTGTCGACAAATAAACCAATATATTAATTAGAGGTGACAAAATTGTCACATCAATTTTTTCATAAGAATTTAATAAATAAACTAGTATTTTTTTTACCATGAGTCACTATTTTATTTAAAGTCAAAATTTATGTGTTGTATAAAGTTCATTCAAAATTTCAATTTAATGAAAATTTCACTCAAATGTTTATTCGTTAAAAACATAACTTTTAATCCAATATATACGCTTGTGTCGTCCTTGATTGTACACATATTGAGATAGTATGCGCTGTCTGGCGCTTATGTAAAAAAAAAAAAAAAAGTGTCGACCTGTGAAACCATAAGGCGCCACCTCGCACAGGCCGAGACTTGGCGACAGTAACCGAATTCCTTCGACCACACCCGAACAATCCCGACAGTACCTATGACTATTTTCCATTGGACGACGATAAAACTATTATCCCCTGGAAATAAACAAATTGAATTTTTTTAACATTAGTACATTTTATTGTCGTCATATACGTTCAGATAAATAAAATTTTATTTGAACTATTTTTCACCTAGCAATATTCTATTCTCTACGTCTGGTTAATTTAATATTTATGCATTTTTTAGTGATCCCGTTATGTTTTCAAATCAAAATGTTGACAACGAGCAACAGTGTAGTGAAATATTCATTTTCCGCGATAAATAAATCTACGAGTCATAAATGGCTGAAAGTAATCAATGCTTTTTGGTGGAAGGAGATGGTTTATCTAAATAAACTAAATATTATTAAATACATGTACGCAAAATTGGTCATGAACAATTGATCGCGTGGATAATTCCTCGTACGGACAATATGTACGTAATAATATTCATCGTGTAAAAAATTGACGACAACGGTATCAATACACAAGGAAAAACTTTCGATATTGTAAATTTATATGAAAATTTCGCAAATCGTTACTTACATGTAATTTACGTTTGATTTTCAAACTATGATCAAAAACAAAATCTTTTACGTATTGCTATGATGAAAAAATCATCGGCAAAAAAAGAATTATAAAAATGGCGATTAACACTATCAGCCCCGGCCAAAATTTTGCAAACCTAGTCCCTATGCCCGGCCCATTTTTGAACAAATGGCGTATTTCTTATGTGTTTATTAAAAGTGTTATAACTCTGTTAATATTGGATATAATTGAATGAAATTTTCTGAGACGCTTAACAACATTATCATAATTACCCCAAAATTGGTTAAATTGCCAAAACTTTCCCATATGCAGAGCCACACTTTGTTGTTTACACATGTACCGAGCCTCACTTATTTTGTTGGTTTGTACACACTTCGCAAGCCCTATAGGGGCTATTTTTTTGTGTTGCCGGTATAGGAATCAAAATTTTTTTTTTATATCCCCAAAAAATCTGTTTTATGAATATTGCAAAAATTTTCCTCGGAATGGACTCGGTGCCACTTATATATCGTCTACAGGAGAGGGAATGTTGGTGTCGTGTATTGCACGTGAAACGATTGTGTTTTTAGATTGTATAAACCAATAATTTCATGAGCGATAAAACTAATTGAATGACCGATTTGAAATGGTTTGAGTCTTGGCAATAAGAAAACATTAAAACTCTCTGTCACATACTTTGTTTAATATCCCTAATTTGTCTTTTTTCGACGGGCCGGTCTATCACGTCAAAACACGGTTCCGGGACTCTAGCATTGGATCTTGTATCACGTTAAAACACGGTTCCGGGATTCGATGAGTTAATAGACAAAAATTTAGCAAATCTTCAATGATTTTTACAGTAAGCAAAATTCGCTTTTTCAAACGTTTGGAAATGTTTAAATCATTACAGGCCCCCTGCGTCTCCACCTCAAAAGGACTTTACCAATAACAAGAAAAATGAGAAACCAAACGACTCGTAAATAATCTAAATTTATTAAAGTTTGACTTCATTTGTTTTTCTGTTATAATACCTGTCTGATATGAAGCGCGATTCATTTGTTTTTGTTTATCGGGCATAAGAATCAAGTGAAAGAATAGAGTGGATTTAATGCATTCTCTTTAAACTTCATATTCTACCATTATGTCCACTGCAATCTATATTTAACGAACTCAATGAAGAAAATACACTAACCTAGAAAAAAATTCATTTTCCGTTTCCCCGAATATGGCAGACATTTTCGTAAGCATACGAAATGATTCGTATGCACCTGATTTGGCACATAAGCCTTTGTCGTGTTCATTCAAAACAAAATACTATACACAGCTAATTCTATCAACTTTTATTCCCCATTTGAAAAATTTTAACCAGTAGTAGTAAGCACATGCTTCAACATATTCAATTTATGAAACTAAATATTTCACAACTTGAGTTTCAAATCGATTTACAATCAATACGATTGACAATTTTGATTAACGGAATCGTAATCAAAATCTAGGCAATTTATATATTTTGCAATTGACTCATTATTAGATTTTTTGCAAACTAGTGATTCTTACGTAAAATTTTACTGTGGCCGCACTATATACACCAGTGGTCGTATGGAAATGTCTCTTTTTTTTACGAAATTTCTAGGCTCATTTTTATATATAAGATGTCTTCATAAACAGAAATTGAGTGATTGGATAACAAACAACTTTTGTAAAACAGTTAACATTAAACAATAAAAACACATTTTTTAGAACTTATTTCCACAATATTTCTTATGATCGGCACCGGTTCCTCCCATCGCGAGCATTGTCAACTGATGAGCAAAACCGGTACTGGTCGTAAAATATATTGTGGAAATTAAAACTAAAAATTTATTTTTATTATTTAAAATAGCATGCCTTTCCGTCAAGAAGAGATATTTAGCACATTAAAAATGAAAACAGTTTATTTTCAGAGGCTTCACCACAGTCCATATGTTTTATATTAGGAGTGGGCATGGCTCATAAACATTTAGGAACGAATTCTTCAATAATATGGCAATATTAACGGATTAAGACAAAATTTTGATTATTATAACCATTTCGTATCATTTAACTATGTATATAATGTAACTATATTTATATAAAAAGTTGAAATGGTATATTTTCATTGATAAGCACTTCTTTAAATAAAAGCCATCGCTTCTTTTTAACAAAGGGCTTAAATACAAAATATTTGAAGGGATTAGAAAGTTTAAGTGAGCTCTAGAAATGAGAACAACAATTTAAATTGAATTCTTTGAATAATCCGCCATCAAAAAGTCGTTAAACCTCACTAAATCTTGTTAATCACCAACTCAATACAAAGGTATATCTATACAACTTTGCACACGTACATACAGGTTAATAATATTATTTACTTACTGAAAGTTGATCTATGATCTTTTGATTTTTGTTTATAATATTGTAGTATGGTTTAGACCATATGACATTCAGTTGAGAAAATTTCGAAAATTGTAATGGAGATTTTATAATATTATATTTTAAATCAATTATCCTATTGTATACTGTTTGAATGAAAAAATCTAAACGAACTTATTTATGTAACAAATAAAAATACTCAATACTGTGAAACCTCGATTTTACGTTTTTCAAGGGACCATAAAGAAAGAAACGAAAAATGCGGGAAAGCTTACAAATAATATGGGATTTTACAAAAATTTGTAAATATGACAGGGTTTTATAAAAGCTGTATTAATTAAATCTTATTTTTAATGTGCTCAAACTCACAAATTGTATTGGATAGAAAGATTTATCTACCAAAACCGGTCAATCGGGATAATATTTTAGACGGGACCATAACATTTAGACGATAGATCGATTAATCGGAGAACGGCTAATGTGGGATTATTTAACATTGTTCTTATGGGTAGGTGTTTGAAGGGACTATAAAAAATGAGCGATCTGTCCGGGAAAACGTTTTATGCAAGATTTTTTGGAACAATATAATAAAAATAACAAGATAATAAGTGTTTGTAGGGCATAATATTCTTACTTATGTTATTAATTCAACCATTTTTTTACGGTACATTTTAGATTCTTTTGCCAATATTCCAGACTTGGAGAATATGGAGGGGACACGAGTGCTCAAATGGACAAGCCACCTAGATGCCATATCTCTTGAAAACACTCGGTTGCCCTCAAAGCTATGGATAGACAAAGTGTAAAACAATGCCATATACAGATCTCTGGAGAACGTTTGACTAATAAACTAATTTCCTTTCGCCTGAATAGTCGTTAAAGTCACCAAAGTCATTAATAAGATCGATTTATGATGAAAGTATGTCGAAACTCTCTTTTGTGATACAATATATGCTACATTGCAAACTTATTCTGAGAAAATGAAATACCACGTGCCAAGTCTATAATTATTTCACTCATTTTTAACGCAATGATATTTTAAGGGGCGTGAGTAAAAATAATTTAGCACTCAGTTTTCAGGCGTAGAATCATAATCATGTTGAACACATACCATAATGAAATACTTTTCCGAACCTTTTGTCAACCGTAGAAAAGGTAAGAAACAAGAATATCATACAATAATTGGACAAATATTTTCAAATGATTTCGCCAGTTTACCATTCTTCTTTAGACAATCCAATTAAGGTCAAAAAACAGGTAGCCATACTAAAGGCGATTAAATCTATCCTCAAATATCGACATTCAGAATGATTTTCGCAAACCATTTCTACAATGCTATAATAAAGCAAAAATACTCTAAATGTATGACGCACTTCAACAGAAATATTTATTAGCTAGGTAGTCTTTCAAACTAAAATGATTAGAGGGGATAAGTATAGAAGAATGGAGTGAGTTAAGGATTTTTTGTTAATTAATCGCTCTTCATACGACCTTATTTGGTTTTGAAATGAATGAGTCAGAAACTAATCTATCACAAACAAGCAAACTTTTTGTTCATCAAATATAAGATATTTCAATAAAAACTGATGCCTTTTAAATAGTACATCAGTATATCATACTTCTTAAGGCACTTAAAAAAATATCGTCTTAATACCCTATTACCATATTATAACGTGTGTTTTATATGAAAATATATCGGGCTTCTTATTGTACAATAGTTTTTCAAAAGGGTTTATTACAGCAAATGTTTAAATAATAAAACACATTTTTAGTAATTTTCGACAGTATATTTTTTGATCAGAACCGGTTTCCCGGGGTTTTGTATACCTACCACAATTAACTCAAAAAATCGTATTAATTACTTGAGATCGCGATGAGCAAAACCGATCCCGATCAAAAAATATATTGTGGAAATAAGTACTAAAAATGTATTATATTATTTAAAATATCATGCCTTTTCATCAACACCTTAAAATCATCACTGCAATATTGATGAATTGTGGTATATTTTTGTGCAATATCAAATACTCTCTGCGTTATCAAAATTAAGAGGTGATCTTCAAACGGAATCGAAAATGAGAGATTGAACTTAAAAAGTACTCCTACGATTTTTACAGTTTGCTTCGACTTTTTGTGTCCAATAACTTTTGTATGTGCTAAAATCCATATAAAAATACCATCAGACCGTATTTAATTTAATCAGTTTGTAATTACTCCTTCGTATCTATTTTGGGTGAAAAAGCGAGTAAAATGATAATATTTTATTACGTTATAATCGCAATTCCTATATAAAGAGAAACATTAGTGATAACTTTTTTTTTTTATGACAAAACTGTTCGTTTCAATTTTGTAAAATTCTAAGAATATAATATTCCAGATTTCAAGATGCAAATCTGTAGAATCATAAAACGTTTGCAGTGAATGGATTGAAAACGGCTACCATGAACATTTTATTTAATCGATTTTTCTGTATATTTCATATGCCAACCTCTTTAAATTAAAAATGGTTTATAAATTTTAATTATTCAACTTATTACGATTCCACTTTAAACATGTGAAATCGTACAAAGTTTCATCAATGGAAATTTTTATATTATATTCCATCGAGTGCATTCAGTTGATATCACAAATTATAATATATGAATGTATAATATTTCTGTTTAACAACGACATTAATCACTTGGCTACTCGTCGACTAGAAACTATTATCTAAATACAATTTTTCATTATCTATATTTTTCTGTACAATGATAAATATTTTTTTCATTACTTAATTCATATAAAGATATGTTGTGGATTTTAACCAAATTCACTTTCCGTTGACACTTATTATAGACCGATCAGAGCATAGACAATATGTGTTGGCGCCTACTCGTGTAGACACCTCCGAGAACAGTACCAGCGATGTTGGGACATCGCCTGTATAGAAAACCGATTTATATGGCACCACTTGGACAACTGGGAGACTTATATTATTATTATCTATAAACCTTCCCTTGTAACTATGTTGCGTACATACTTTTACTTCTGGGCAAGCTCAGCGCTTCTCAAATATAAAAGCTGCCAAAAAGAATTTGATAATATTAAAAATATGATAATATTTATTATCGCTTTGTTAAAGATTGTAGAAGTATGTGTTTGAGAAGAAATCAGTCATATAAATGCCACGAGTAGTTTCCATCTTATGAAATATATATAAAAAATATCTTGTGTACCTTTTCCGCTATAATGGTTTACACCCAGTCCTTTTTTTTACGTGAATTTTTTTACGCGATTTTTTTGGACGGCAGCGCTACATTTGTTTACGCGCTTCACTCGTTTTTAGGCAATTTTTTCCCCAAATTTGTTGTAAAGAAGACATTTATATACGATGCTAGGCATGTACGTTTCATTATTTTCTTAAATAAAAAAATGTGTATTTTTAAAACTTGATTTTGTAAAGCATTCCATTTTTTAAATACACATACAATTGCCAAATGTTGACAAGTGTATCGGATATTATGCGAATTTATGTTTTAGGGTGTGTAAAGAAATATAATGCAACTTTTGTGAAATCATTTTTTTTACGCGCCTTTTTCTGGAACCAATGTATCGCGTAAAAAAAGGACTGGGTGTATTTCAAAATTTTAATGCCCAAACAATCGGTCAATTATCAAACTTATTTAAGAGCTTTGAGAGATTTATTTACTATAATATTCATCTCTATTTTATAGAGGTGGGGTAACTAACATATGCCATGATCGACTAATTAAAGGTATGGCTTGCTTTGACAAGTTGACATAAGATTATTAGTACGGTTTTGTTAAAACGCTTTTTTGTATTAAACAAAAATATTAATTCTTGTATTTATTTTGTTTTTATACATCTATATGTATTTTAAATAGTAAATGTGATAATAATAAGAAGAAAAATATTCATCTACAACATTCGACCATTTTTCAGATAGTGGCCAGTCAACAATCTCTTAATTCTCCATAACTTAACATTAAGTACCAACTTAATGTATCCAATTTACCTATTTCATAAAAAAATGTTCGTTGACCGCTGCGATAAATAAAGAGAAAAAATTGTGGGATACAGAAAGGAAGAAATAGCCAAAATTTTAAATATTTATTTTATTGTGTACCGTCACTGAAATGTTTCAACAACTATATTTTTACCATGTCTATAACTTGTCTAGCTCAAATTTATTACATCTGACATATACTGAAACTTTGATTCCACATTTTTTATGTGATCCAAAAAAAAGCATAAAAAAATATTTTAAGCATTATTTTAAATTACGATTCATTTCAAGCTTTTTAAGCGAACAAAATGCTGCGCCAAAGTTTTATACTCCCTGAAATATGCGATTATCTGTGACAAGAGCTGTCGAAGAGGCAATAAAGTGTGTTATTTAACAGTCACAACTTCCTGTCCAGTGTAAACTGTCTTTATCTAAGAAAATATTTACCATGCGCCAGTCTGCGGATTTTTTACGTGATGTCTGGAATATTTGCAAGACTTGTGAGTAAAAAAAAACAAAGACCCTTTCATTCATAGAATGGTGATATTCCGGACTTGGAAAATTAAATCTGTTTATGACCATACCTTGTTCTGTTTGTGATCATAAGTTTAACCTTACTATGAAAATTGCATATTGTCATACCTAGTATTCTTTAATGGCAACCGAACCAATCAGGCCAGTAAGAAATCTATACTGTGTCAAAAAACAGCAACTAAAAAATGAAGCAATTATCCAAAAATAATGTAACATCTTTTATTGATTGAATTGGCATTCAATTGGAAGAACTCCATTAAAACACGGTGAAAAAAATAGCAATGTTTTTTAGTTCTACAAAATTATTTTTTAAAATATAGTTGATAGCTATTTCGGCCCACCATCGTCAGAACTATGCTTAAGCTAACATTTGATTATCTATATATAGTTTAAGTTAAGTTAAGAATCCTTTGAAAGATTCTTAACGAATAAACTAATATATGTCCGTCACCATTATTGACTCCTCTGACTGATGTATCTTTGTTTCTGTAATGGATCATTTCCGTGCCGTATGTAAACTTATTGATGTAGCCGCATTTTAGTTTCATTTACAACTGTTAGTTTTATTGCGAACAGGAAACAAGCTAGGTGGTTAACAGGAGAGAAGATATATTGTGTACCTTTTCTACACAGCTATATATAGATAAGCGAATGATAGTTTAAGCATAGTTCTGACGATGGTTTCAGCCGAAATAGCTATTAACAATATTTAAAAAAATATTTTTGTAAAACTAAAATACATTGCTATTTTTTTCACCATGTTAATATCTTTTATGTTAACTAATTAATAACACACACTACACAATTCAAAATAAATATTGAATATAAGTTAATTTGTTTTTTTTTTCTCACTTGGTTGATTTGACCAAACTTTATTCAATAACTTAAGCCCGGTTTTATGATTTGATTCACTTTTTGCACACACAGTACATTCATACATATGACATACATTATTAATCAGTTTATAATCACTTTTAAGGTGTTAACTGTCACTTCTTGATGGAAAGGCATTATATTTTAAATAATAAAAACACATTTTTTTAGTACTTATTTCCACGATATATTTTTTGATCAGGACCGGTTTCGCTCATCGCGAGCATTATTGATTGTTTAGAGCTCCTAATGGATTATTGATTTACCATAATTGTAATTGTAATTCTTAATAAGTGATTGTGAACATTTAATTTTTATACTAATTTACTTTATTTGTATCAATATTGTATGATTTTATGTAAATTCTTTCCTAGTTCTTGTACCCATGGTTTTGTACACCTGCTACCATTAACTCAAATTAATTTTTTGTTTTGTATAAATAGACTTGTTTGTAAATTGTATTCTATCAGTTGATAATGCTCGCGATGAGCGAAACCGGTCCTGATCAAAAACTATATTGTGGAAATAAGTACTAAAAAAATGTGTTTTTATTATTTAAAATAATCAGTTTATAGTTCAAAGTTTGCTTGTGTCGAATATTCATCGTATATGCAACTTTAATATGGCTAAAGTTTTTTATAAATATTACCAAAATGATACACAGAAAAAGTTCGTTACTTGTATTAGTCAGTATTTTTTCTTTTGTCTACAGCTACCCTATCTTGGCCTTAATAAGTAATTGTCGCAAGAAGCAATTTTATAACTGTAAACATAATGTAGATCAATTGTAAATTATGTTCTAATATTATCCATTTGAAGTGGGTACTGTAATTGATAAGTCTATTTTATATAACATTTATTGGTTTTATCCCGTGCAATAAATGGATATTGTCTTAAAACAGTCAATTTCCTACAATTCAGAAGTGGATATGGCTTAAAAATATAATGAAACATGACTGACTAGGTCAGTATGTCAGCAATTGTAATAAGCTTACGTTCCTTCGCTATTTATTTAATTTACAGTCAGTTCTGTTGCATGCGTGTAATAGAATGCCTGAAGATGCCGAAAGGTGAAATCCGGATTGAGACAATTCAAAATTTGATATTGAAATTCCATCAAACACCTTTAGTCGGAATCATAAATAATGGTTTTGGCCAATAATACTATAAGCTGTAAAATGCGTTATTATATAAATCGCAAACAAAATAAAAACACACACATCATAACACAGTACTTCGGATGCCAAAGAAAGAGTGTGTAGGTATGTACTTTATCAGTAATGATAGCACTGTACTACACCGTTCCTTCATTCTACAGTAACAATGAGTTCAACTATAGTCGGATAGATTTGCCAGTTTATTTTTCAATATAATAATGAATTTGTTCTCAAAAGAAAATATGCATGTCTTATATCAACTTTCCTGCTACCCGCCCAGTTCTAACGAGCAACGTTTAGCGAGAGCGACTAGCAAATCGCTTATCGTATGTCGTTACTGTTCAATCAAACGTGTCGAACCAAATGATTCTTATTGATATCGAATATGATAAAATATTAATCCCATAAATACAATACATATAGTACACATTTTATTTTTATGATAACTTAGTTAGTCTCTTTAACGTGTTAAAATTCTTTATAAAATCCAAATGCTTCGGAATCTGCTCACTCTTTTTTCATTATATGCATTTGATAGTAATCTAAAATTTTCCTTTAGAGAGCCGATATTTCGTTACAGAAATAACATCATAGATCAAATTACGTTAATCCTAAAATTCTTTACATAGCATTCGTTGGTGCGCTCTAAGGAACTGCCACCTTGTTATCAATAATAATTATCGTTGTGCATTTCTTTCTTGGCAAAGAACCATTGTATTATTCAATATTTATATTTACCTACGAAGGTTTATCTTGTTTGTCTGATTGTTAACTACCAATAAAAGCTCTTTAAAGAGAAAAAAATCGGTTACAGGTCCAGACATAAAAAATAGATACATATTATATATTCTAAAAGAACAAATAATTACAATTCGTATTTTAAATTGTGAACTGTTATTTCTTTATAGAAAGACGTTTTGTCTAAATAATAAAAAAACAATGTTTAGAACTATGTTATATTAACAAGAGCAGGACTGGTTTCACTCATCGCAAGTATTATCAACTAATTGACTTTTTCTATTGCTTTTGTGATGTCAAAATAATTAAACATTTAACATTGGAAATTAAAGAACTACGTAACTAAACAACAAACAAAAATAACAAGACAGTCAACCATGCAAGCTCATTTAAAATCTACATTAATATAATATTATACATTAAAGAATAGTATTCTCCTGAGCTCACTTTTGTTCACATGGAATATGTCAACATTCGAAGCAATACTATTGAACTAATCGGATATTACTCACATATTTAAGCTTGTATTATATTTTACTTTTATTCTAATAGAAATGTATTCAATGAGTTAAGTTTTTATACAACTTTAAGGTGTTATTTGTCACTTTTTGGTGGAAAAGGATTATAGTTAAATAACAATAACCCAATGTTTAGTAATTTTAACATAATTTAATATTACACCTGATCATTTTAACTGATCTAAATAACATAAAATTGTGAAAAGGTATCCAAATAAATGCAACTGTCTTTTTTTTGTATCAAATTTATTAAAAAAAAGTTTTTGAATGTACATGTGTATTTCCTATGTAACATTATCCCGCCACTGGGTTATAACCCTCTTCTTTCATAGCAAAGTGTATAAGCAACGCCGTCAATAGTTCCGCCAATAACGAAATATTATATTATGTTTTGGATCAAAGCAACCCGCGGAACCCGCTGTCGAATTTGTGCGGAGGAAGCCCGGACCCTAGCGTGCCGCGATACGTGTCAAAATCTTAGTAAAACATTCGCACGTTATCTTGTCCCATCTCCAAAGCTCTTCTTCGAAGCTAAAAGCTTTCTTGAGACGGCTCTTCTTTTTAAAATGAGATTTGATAGGCTGATTACAAATGATGATGATGATTGGTCTACCCTCACACAGCGGCGTAATATTATATTGATAAATTTGCTAGTGTTTACAGTACACTCATATTATATCAATTTCATACAATATAATTATACCATAGCTATGAAAATGGTTTCACTTATAAGAGAAAAAACATCTGACCAAATGTGTTTATTTTTAGACAAAAAATATATCTATTGATTGAATTGGCATTCACTTGGTAGAACTCCATTATAACACGGTGAAAAAAAATAGCAATGTATTTTAGTTTTACAAAATTATTTTTTTAAATATAGTTTTTTGTAGAACTAAAATACATTGCTATTTTTTTCACCGTGCTAAACAATATATCATGTGCTTTGTTTTGTATTTTAAATGTTATTTATTATTGAAAAATTAGCTGCTGACTAAATAAACCATATTTAAAATGACCAGAAAATTTATAATAAATTGATTACAAATGCAATATTCTAACAGCTTAAAAATATTATAAAATATATTTTCTTTTAATAAAATCAAAAGATTTTCTTACAATTTCGTGATCACAAATTAATAGTTTTGTTAAAAACACAAAATGAATTAACATTGACACATTCTTGTTGTGTGACAAAATAATAAATGAATAGATTCATTATATGTTTATATAGAATAATAAGAACACATTTTTAGTACTACGCAATTTACATTTTATGGTTAGAACTTCGCTCAATAATAATTAAAGACACTAATGGGAGAGTGTTTTGATGGATGATTGAATGAAGAAATGAGGTACAAACTTTAAAAATTAATAAAATACTTCCTTTCATGTTTTGATGAGTGTTTGGGTGGAATGATTGGAATAAAGTAAATTAACTAAGCCACAATACAGTTTAAAAATACTAAAAGTAATGCGGAATATCGTAGTGAACGTGTTTACATCGTACAAACCGAAACATCTTTATGATAATTTTGCAAAGTCACATGGATCAGAAAGTATTTACAAAAATGCCTACTTGAGAAAATGCAGAACCGAGATAATCTTTTCTGATAGTAAAACTAATTCTCGCTTTTATAGGGGTTTTTTTTTGTTCGACGCTTCTTCGAGTATTTTGACATAATTTGGTGCATTTTTTATTCAGTTTTTTTTTCCTTTTCGGTTGTGCCGACATTATTTTGGAACGATAAGATCTGCATATTATGGAAAGGTGCATACGTTTTTAACGTAAAATATTTCATACTTTTGATATTAATCTTTTTTACACTACTCAATATGTTGGTAGATATAGAATAAGGTTTATCTGTATTTATTGAATTAAAAAGCGTATGACGTCAAATACATCAATTCGTTATATTTAATTGTGCAAGTACTGTGAAATATTTCAATATCATTTCATCATCGTAACTTCTATAAATAGCCTTTTATAGCACAAAAATTTTTCTTCAAGCTTATTTAGGTATCTACGGAATTAAATACCCAAATCGATATTTTAACCAATCTTGTTAATCATTTTTAATGTGTTAACTGTTACTTTTTTATGGCAAAGCATTAGATATAAAATTAAAAAAAACACATTTTTAGTACAATTTCCATAACATATTTTATGATTAGGACATCTTGATCATAAAATATATTGTGGAAGCACTGCTAAAAATGTAATTTTATTATTTAAAAAAGGTTTATGCTTAGTAGAGTTTCCCAAAGTATGTTCTTCGGAGCACTTTTTCTCGATGGAATCTGAATAAGTGTTCCGAAAAAACTTTGAATACTATTACATAATACTGTTAAAATTGCAAAATATCCAATCGTTTCTAATAGCAAAATAATCAGAAATGTCAGTTTTTTTTTATATAAATATATATTTTATATTTTAGCAATCTCTCATATTGTCTGCAATCTCCGACATACCAGCTTGTGTATGATTATTGATTAAAAAAACTTACCTTCATATTTACATTAAAATTATTGCTTATTTCATTTAAAATATAATCATTAACTACTTTAATATCAATTCTGAAATTTTGACTACTCATTTAATTAATTCTCTCTTAAAACAAACACAAAACACATTAATAACGCCTCCATAAATTACCAAATATTTTTTTTCATCGTAAAAAAAAGATGTGTTTGTACTTCAAATTTCTCTTTGAATTCCTCTTTTTTGAATTTGAAATAACCGTTATAAATTGTTGAGTTACTGTTAAAGCAATTAAATATTGCCACTACTTATGAATTTATGTTCACCGGTTTCGCGTATCACGAAGATTATCAGGTTATTATAATAAATGATACCGGTCTGATCATTATATCATAATAATTTGTATGGAACAAACTGTTTTTTTTTTTTAAGCTTTTATGAAATGATTACTACTGCTGTAAAAATATAAAATTTTTAAATTATTAATCTATACATATTCGGATCACCCACACAAATTATCGCGTAGGCGAAAAAATAGCGTATCATATTTTTTATTGCTTTTTTCAGAAAATTAGATGAAATTTTGGTAAAACTAATAAATTATTTAATATTAAAAAAAACTGCGTGGGTTTTCAGTCATACATCAAACCACGCATAATTTTTACTACGTCATGTTTCGTCAGACCTCAGAACAACTAAATGTCAAAATGATATTTCACCTTATGTGGTTACCTGTGTTAAGGGATTAAATATTATTTATCGGTAAAATCTTTAAATTTCGAACCTTTATTTTTAAAAATAGAATATAGTGTAATATTTTGTAATTAGATTTTATCTTTCGAGTTGCAAAAGATAAAGTCAGTCAAAGAATGTGTATTTACAAATGTTGCAAAGTTGAGCTCGCATACGTGAATTTAAAAAATGTGCCAAAAAATATATACAATTTAAATATCGAACTATTGGTAAAATATAAAATTGTTATTGAAAGCTTAATAGTAATAAATAAATTACTTATAGATTAGATTAGATGCTAAGGGTAAAGGACTGAAACCAAAAAGTTTTGAACTGATATGCTTAGATCGCGGTTGAGTTGGTGGATCTATGTTAGCAATGCTCAACCTGTAGCCCACGAAACTTTTCGTCACCTATCAATTATACATTTAATATGTGTGTAAGAGTTTGCCTCGATATCAAAATAAACTTAAGTCTTCAAAAGAAAAAATTGTGCATATTTATATTTTAATAATCAGGTACATGCTGAGCTTTAAGATATTTTTCAGATTATTTGCATACATATGTATGTAATTTATGATATATATTATTAGGTGCTTTGATGGAGTTTCTATATCAAATTTATTCTGTTGTATCCGTGTGATAGAATGCCTGAAGATGTCGAAAGGCAAAACACGGGTCGTTAGTGATAAAGTATGTGGAATGGTACGAAGTTTCAACAATTCAAATTTGTCGTATATATGTATGTATTTTACGTGTCGTATACATATTTTTACATACTAGCTGTTAATTCTTGATGAAAAGACATTGTATTTAAACAATAAAACACAATCAATATTATATCATGGCGATCGTTGCTTTTCTATCAAAACTTGATAATTAACAATGGTATACATTTAAATTTTATGATCGTTTTTTTTTATTTACATACATAATTGCTATTATAAATAATAAAACATATTTTTTGCATTATTTCCACAATACATTGAGATAGTATTCCCCAATCTTTTTACATCTGCGAACCGGTAAAAATAGGGGAAAAAATCGCGGACCACTAATACTGAAATAAAAATAGTTCTTTTAAGTATAATAATGTTTTTTTATCTTATTTTATGACAGATTGACATAACAACAACTTAAAAATATACGTATAACAGTCTGATACAATTATAATTTAATGAAAACAATGTGTGTTTTTCAACGCAGTAACGCGAAACCTACTTTTGCCATTTTGCCTTTATATTGGCTATTTTACGCTGCAGCGCTGTCTTTGACAAGTACATATTAAGTTTTTTGCTGTCACATCGTCCTACCAATTAATATTATTTATTAATAACTAATACAATATTTTTACTCGGTGAATTTCTTCATATTTGGTACACTGTTTGCGGCCTGGGGAAAACCACCGGATGATAAACATTTTTGTAAGGTTCGCATTGCTCAAGCATGCATGCGCCTATTTTTTGCATCCCCCATCACAATACTCATGTTACTTAAACTATAAACACTCAAATTGACTTTTTTTAATCGTTCGTTCGAGGTCCATCAATTGATATATTATAACTACTTATGTCTTAATTATGAACAAGTCCGGTGTCGCTTATCGAACGTGTGATCAACCGATGATCAGTCTGAAATATTGTAATTGGCCCTGCCTTCAATTATCTTCGATAATAGTCTCGTCGATAAAAAGTGCTGAAAAGTCATATTTGTAAACAAATTGTGTTGTAACTGTTCCGTTAAAAAATGAATAAAAACGGATTAACACAATATCGGCCATAACATCATTTGATATTGAATAATATTTAAGCCATTATAGTTACATATAGTCTATTCACAAAAAAATATTTAATTTGGTGAATTTTTGGAAAATAAATACACGACCATTCGACGCCGGGCTTTTATTTTTACGTAAATATTATTTTTGAATTGTTGAATCGTTGGACATTTCCACATGATTTAATATTCACTGCACGTTTTGTAATAGAGTATCAAAAGACGCCTAAAAATGAAACCCGGGTCGTTAGTGACAAAACATGTGGAAATGTACAATTATGGATATTCAATTTTCATCAAGCACCTTCAATCGATATCGTGAATTATAAATATTTAAATTTATACGTCTCTAATTCGCAAGGAAACAAAAAAAAACTTTCAATAAAATTTTATAGAAAATACACCCTTAATCAAACGTAGCTTTTGTTATTAAATTCATTAATATTTGGTATAAAACGACATTATTATTGTAAAAATTTCCAATCAAGAAACAATTGTTTACAGTGGCCTTGAACAATTTGAAGAATTTGTGACAGCTGGATGTAAACATTTTAACTTTCATAACTTCCCGTGATATACCTTTACTTTTTCCACAATTGAATGACTGGCTTACATCCAGTCCTCGTTTCACAATGCAATGAGAAACAACGATATAAAAAGGTCATATTTTTACTGCGACAATATCAGATAATCGGTGTGTAAGTGCAGTAGGTTTGTTAAAATATGATAATTATCCATTTAATCTGTATATGATCGGTCCATATATTCCACATATCGAGCGGACATGTTATAAAAGTTGGAAATTGCAAGTGGTTAAGCGTTGTATTTTATTTATATATCTAAGAAATATCTATAAAAATATATTCACGGCTAAGGAACAGACACATTGAAGCAACACCAACTGAAATTTCAAGATGAATAATCTGTAAAATGCAGTTTTTTATTCTTATGTTCCTAATAATAATCTATATCCAAGTCACGACTGCGCATGAGCGAAGCTCCCTTGAAAGCCCCAGCAACCATTTTGTCGTCAACAGCTGACGAAAATTCCATCAGAAGGCGGAGACTATTTCAAATCGCACCAATCACAGAACATCAAATAGGCGGGTCTATTTTTCATAATCGGAAGGCAGAGCTGAATTCTATACATTTATGGTTAGTCTGGTTTCGACCGTTGCCGAGGTTGGTTGCGAGTGTCGGTTTTTTTTGCAATATCGATGTACCTCATTCGTATGTATTGTATTCGCGGGTGTGTATGTGTGGGAATCGATATGTTAAGATTTTAATTCAGAAATAACAATAGTTCCGGTGCATCGAATTAAAAGTGAATTAATTTTGACGGCAAGTGTTTGAAGACAAAACAAGTTTTAGAAGGTTTTTATTGGTAAACAATAATTATATATGCAAAACTCGACCAATTTAAACATACATGTTACCACACCAAGATAAAATATACATATTTTACAAATATTTCGTAAATATATCTATCTGTATTGACACATAGAATGTATAGCATTTTGTTTATTATTGTCATATACAATTCAATCGCTAAATTTAATGTAAATGCGTCTTCTTTTATCAACTAAATCTAAAAAATAGTATCACCTAATCTAAATTACATTTAACGTTAATTTCTTGATTTGCAAATTGCTAATTTTAACAAAAACAGTTGTTTATTTCTGCAATATAATTATTTTCAATTATATTTAAACTCTTATTGGAGAGTAGATAAAATATTATTGTTTATTGTTCTGTCAAAGTTAACATGAAATATGTCAGAATTTATGTATTTTTATCTCAAGTGTCTACTTGAATTTGCTGGACTACAAGTAGTTAGACAACATTCCATTTTCGAAAACATTTTCAAGGGTTTTGGAAAAACTAGAAACTAAAACCTAGACTTGAATTTCAAATTAAGTATTTTAAATGGTGATAAGAAAGACTCTACTCGAATCAGCGTTCTGATAAACTGGTTAATTGTGGTTTTATTTGAAAACTTTAAATGTCATTTAAAGGTATTCCTTCAACTAAAATGTAACTTATGCTATATTATGCTAAATAAAAATTGTGATTTCAATAAAAGTTTAAAAAAATATACTAACGTTTCTGAAACCCTCTTGGTTTCATTCAACAGATTACGCAGTACTATTAATTGTTTCCTATTTCAGTATCACGCCATTGTCAAGACAACAATTGTACATATAAAATGAATAAAATACTTAAAAATATTTTGCTAATAGCTTCTGGTTTATACACAAAGTTATAATTAGATTAATATTTAATAATTAACGAACAGTGTAGATAATAATGACAGAATAGTTTGTAACAATCTGACATTTCCACTGCTGAGAAAGCTAGTAAATAGTTAATCATCAAAATTAAAATTTTTGTTTACAAGTTAATTATCGTTATATATTATAGCTTGATTTATTCATATCTCCGTGTATTTTTGTAATATCTATATTACAAAATTCATTTACTTTTTAAATCTTCTAAATATTGAAATATCTTTTTTGATGCCAGGCAGCGAATGGGTTAACGTAAGGGAATACTTATTATTTAATAATGTCATAAAATAAATTTACTGACGTTAAAGTAACATATGTATTAAAGAAATTTAATACATTTGAAAATAAACATTTTTCTATATGTTGATCAGACCTGCATTTTTTTACAATTATTAAATAAATAATTTGAAATATTCTTCACATTCTTAAGGTTCCAGCACCGCAATGTGCGATGATGTTTAGTTGTCAGCTAAATGATTCATATTATAATCATTCATGTTTTGATAATCAACAACATAAATGAAATGAGTCCAGTGAAGTATTTGTTTGTTAATTGAATTTTAATTACAGCTAGTTAAATATTTTTATAATTCGGTCATTAATTAACGACATTGCAGTTATGAAATTTCTAATATTATAATGATCAATTTCGCTATGGTAACTGATTCAACATGATATACGTTAAACAATTTATTATGTGAATATATTATTCTATTTATTTTATATATAATATAACGATATCATCTTTTTAACTCATATTTTATGAATGATTTCGTAATCAACGCCAGAAAGGTTTTTTTATACTTATTCTCGTCTTACTGAATGAAGCATCATTTTGACACATTTTTTGTCTGTGATATCAATATTGCAGTAAAATAATCGCTGTGCAAACAAAATCATTCATTCAAATCACCTATAAAGAAAATTACTGAAAATATTTGAAATATAAGCATAACCGTGTTTAATTAATTTTTGAGGTCACGCGTGCTTATTAATTGTTTCACGGATTATACCATCATAAACATATATACATTTTTAGTATTTTTAGCGGGAAATATCTCAGTTTGGCAGGTTTGCCTTTTATCTCCTCAAAAAAAGTCAAAATTATTCCAAAATTTGAGAACCAACCGTCTATTACATATACTATCATAGCATTTTTCTAAAAAGCACTGTATACGAATAGGGAAATTATACTTGGAATCGAGATAGTATTTTCTGAAATTCGCAGTACTACATGCAATCGTGCTTTCTGCGTTCGATAGTAACCAAGTTTTTGTTTTTTATAGCCCTCGATAAAATATTGAAATAAAAATTGTGAACGCTCAAATAAAACATTATAATACGTTAACGAAAGCCTGTCAGATCAGGTTCTTGTAGAAAGTGTGTGGAACTTGAAAATTATCGGTGATTGTTACTGTCTCCCGTGAATGGTGATGACAAACATAGCTATCGCGGAGGCAAATAGCCTACACCGCGCGGCTCTCGTTCAGCCGACTCTCCTGGTCAACTCGAGGCACCACATGGAATGCGACCTGCTGCCAAGTGAGTATTAACGCACTTTGACTATTACTAATTCCTTGTATATAATTGATGTCAAAACATACCAAAGAAAACCACTGTGGTAAAAAGGCAACATGGACACAAAATACATTATAACAAGTAACGATTCTTAAGTTACAATTTTATTACCGGTATTGTTCATTCGTCCAAGGATTATTTTCATATTATTGACAAGAAAAATTAAAACTGTACCGTTTCTAAATAAACTATTAGTGATAAATATAATACGGTTTCCCATAAACAGTATTTTAAGCCTAAATATATTAATACCAATTGTGTATTCTTGCATCAATAATCCGTCCTAGACAGAAAAGAAATATTCGTACATTGTTTTGATTTTTCGAGAAAATTTTCCGCCTTTCATAACCTGCTATATGACTACTTAAAGGTTTTAAAATATTGATTTACACATTTCCTGAGATTAAATACAGTCCCACAGTATTTTTATTTCATATACCTCTTCAAGGGTTTCGGGAAAACCCAAGCCTAAATTTTATACCACCTTAGGTAAGATCCTACTTGATTTATTGCAGTTTCTTTTGAAATTTTCATTTAAAAGTACATTTTTTTTTCAACAAAAATAAAAGACTTATAAATTAATATGTATAGTAAAATGATACCTACAATTTTATCACTTTCAAAAAATATATCTTGTAGTTCTGAAATCCTTAAGGTTTCATCCAATATACTCAAGATAAATACACATAAATGCACATACAATAGTATCACAAAGTTTATCATAAGTAAATATTTGATAATAACTACTTATTTTAGCTTCACGTCTTTGCACGGAATAGAATTGAAAAAAACTTTGGTAAAATTTACACACAATATTTTGCTACATATTTCAAATAATTTATATATATATATATATCATATTTATTATACGGGACAACAATCCTTAATTAAGCATTATCTATCAAAAATCCTATTCTTTTATTACCTATCTAGCAAAAATATTTAAGTTATTCGCTGTTACTTTAAAAAAATAGGTTACTTTAAATATATACAATATTGAAACTGTATATAAATTTCTTTTTACTGTGTTAACGGTCAGTTCTTAAAGTAAATGCAATATTTTTATGTAATAAAATTTTACAATTTTTAAACAAATTCAATATTTTTATTATTTAAATATTTATGCAAATCGTTAAGTTTCCCCGTTCTTTGGTCATTTCATAGAAACTTACATTCATTAAACAATTTAATCCCGTTTTCATACATATTCTATATCTCTTCATTGTTATTGATCAGTGGTCAAATAATTATTTCTTAAGCTCTTTTTAACTGATATGATAACTGTTATTTCTTTATATGTATATTTGTTCATTCTAAAAATAGCAATATAAATAAAGATAAGAATTTAATAATATAGGTTATCAAAAATTTCTCCTAACTTATCTGTCAAGTGGCATATTTGAATAAAATTACAAAGTAAATGAAATCTAAGAAAAAGCTTAAATTGTGTCATTAGGTATAATAGTCGTTTTAATTAGAGTCCAATTTATTGTCAGTGCCCTAAGTCCACTAATGGTTATGGGGCTATTTCAATAAAATTGTTCTTACTTGCAATAGGTTGATAAGGAAAAGATAACAATTTTAATTCACGTTTCGTGTGTAGGTAAGAATTTATAATTATATACACATATAATATATATAACCTTTAAGTAAAGAGCTATTTTTTTTTAATAAACAAAATCTTTAGTAATTATCGGTAGTTTTTCGTTGCAGCAACTGAAATATAGTTTGCATATCTATCGACGTCAGATAAAGGAATTCGTTATTTAACAATAAGGGTCAGAAATGCAGTGGCGGACTACGCTTTTAAAATGCCGCAGGTTCATGCTGTATGCCGTATTTATAGAAAACAAAATAAGCGTCACAATATTTCATATTATATATATATTAAATTCTATATCTGCAATATCTTTAATCACAAAATTCTCACATTATGAAGGCGTTTGACGAAAGAATGAATTGAAATACTTTGCAAAATTTATTTATTTACTCTACAAAAGCAATTGATTGATATAAGAAGAACTGTATTCAATAGATAAATAATATTGTATTTTTTGTGTATATTCATCTTTTTCTGGACTTTTTAAATTTGATAGCTTCAAGTGCGTATCTGTTACACTTTTAGGATAACTTACCACTAGTAAAAAATAACTATAAATATATACATACAACAGAATATTTTGAATATATTATTTCAATTAATTACAAGATTCTCAGGTAAGAATGGTAACATTACCTTTGAATGAAATAACACTTTCTCGTTATCAATATACAACGGTAATAATTATGGTTATTACATTAATAACTATTTATATTTGATTAAAACAAGAATTAATACTAACCGGAAGTAATAAAAGCATGCTTGCTTCGTGGCGGACTTTGCGTATGTCATGTTGCCCGATGGCAATTAGACTATAAAATATCGGCACTAACTATTTGTGGGCCTTCTTTGACTTATAGGAAACAATATCATATATATAATATTTGCAAACAGTCCGCCACTGTGCAATGACTAACTCCAAATTTGAGTCCTTATGATTTTGATGTAAAATTAGTAGAAGTTATTTTAGTTATCGTAACACAATAATGCATTTGATACATATTTATTCTGGGCTTAGATTTTACTGTTGAATTTTTTATTCGCCTAATTATTGTAAAAATCGCTTTCGCCTTTTATAATCTCGATGTAATTTTTTTCTCAAATGTATTCAGATTGTAAATGTTTAAAAGCTCTTAACCTTTTATCTGCCGACGTTATCGATCGCCGATCTTTATGTTAACACGTCGCGGTCGCGCCCGTTTTTTATTATCATATTTTTTTGTTTGTCTCATCTCGCGATACGCGACTACGCAGATGGACTGGCGAGTTACAAAAATTTTACGAGCCAAAAGGCTTACGAAAACCGATTATTGCGATCGCTCGTAAATGATAGCTCGTGTTGGGAACGCCATTTTACTAATTGACGGCAGTTACACTCAGAGAGTTGTTTTGTTATTTTGTATTTTTATATGTTGTTTTAACATACAATATGGTGAATTATATAAACCTATACATATAAAATACATAATACCTTAAGTCGTCTAGTTCTGACAATAGCGCAATGCTTAAACTATTATCAAACCTTTCCTTAACATTTTCAATAGATTCGACGGTAAGTTTGTCTAAATTCTTTTTAATATAAAATTAATGCTTAAAGTTTTATTTCTTCTTTAAAAATAATCTATAGACTGAAATTACTATGTGGAATGTAGAAGTTATCAATTATGACTCAAAACAATTTGTAACATTTTTGATCTCTACATGATTTAAAACACGTTCACTTTAAGTGTGTTAAAATCGAAGTTTTTACATGTTAAAAAATAAAAATATTTTTTATCGACGGTCAACCTCAGTGTGAAGCAAATTACATCCTAACGGATGTAAATTTTGTAATAGAACTTATAGCTACTCGGCTAGTTAAGCTCTTGCTTTTTTCAGAGAGAGAGAAAGTAGACGCAGAAATGATAATTCTAGGACAAATGATGAGCCGATTCGCTACACCTCGTTTTATTTTATCTGATCAAATTTTTGAACATTTTGAACATCGTTAAATGAGGCTAACGATTTTTATCACTGAACCAATAATAAGTAAATTAGTACATATTTCAAATTACTTAGATTTTGACTCAGTAAAAAAATATCAATGAATTCTAGTTCTACAAAGACTATGAAGTATATTGTCAATAGCTACTTCGGCTTACGCAATCGTTAGATCTTTACCAATTCAATCAATATTTAGATTATTTTTAAAATCATAGATAATAATTCGATTAATGACGATATTTAAATGACCCCATTGAAATTCTGAGCTCTAGACTGTATTATAAATAAATATTAATTAATATTTCTATCGCTTCTTTGCGATATGTTTTTCCGTCATATTTTCCATATGATCTTATAATACAAAATCGTCAACTTCTAATAAGAAGACCAAATGCACGTTTGGACATTTTTAGGAAGAAATTAAAGATTCACTTCCTATGCACAGATGGATACTATAAAAGCTGCACAGTTTTAATATCAAATTACCTTACATCTATAAATATATTCGAACATAGGCCAAAGCTTCCGTGATATCCTTAATCCTAGAGGCCCGGTCTGGCAGTATTAGACCCCGGACACTTCACACGACATGAGACAGGTAATCCACACAAACTGTCAACCTAATTCCAGGTGTCGCCTCAGTACAAAACGCGGCAGAAAAGGTCGAAAAAAAACTAAAAACAAAACATTAAAACCAAAATGTATGGCGCCAACCTCTTTGGAGATCTTTTATCGAACTTCTTTTGGCAGGGTCGTAGTGATAGTCTTTTTCATTTTGAATAAATATTTTTTATTTGAAAGCAGTAATGAAACAATCATTTATATTTTTTTAGAAATTCCGAGCCCTGATCTTAAATCCTCATTTAAAGTCTTTCTAAAATATATATTACAACACTATTTGTAGTATATTTTTGCAACAACACTATATTTTTAATTTTTACTACAAATGTGTCAGATGTCTTCAAATCAATCAATAACCATAATATCAAATTAAAAATAAAAATTGATATTATCACCCTACGTTAGAAGATAAAAGAAATTATATGACCTGGCCATAATCCTTTATTTCGATTTTTTTTCCTGATATTGAATATTACGTTTTATCAACACTTGACAATCTGCGGTCATTTTTTAGACAAACGTTCCGGGAACGCACAATGTGGCGTCTTCGGATACGCGCAGCTATACTACCAAAAATTAATATGAATTTTAAATCTCACTTACAAAATTTATCGATAGATGGATGTATACACGAGGTCTAAAATCAAAATAGGAAAAACCATATTGGTGTAGTTATCTAGCGAAAATGCCCGAATTGTAAAGTTTTTAAGCAAAAAAAAACAGCTTTATTGTTTCATGAAAATATTACATATATCATCTGTTTGAATATTGTTTATGTTTTTTTATTACTTTTTAAAAAATCTTTTCAAATATTAAATGTTGCTTCAATTTATCAAATAAACAAACATAATATAACATTATATTATACTTCATTTTCATACAGTTTTGCTCCACCCTATAACTTAGTTCACGGTCTTCAGAGGGTGTAAATGAATTCCTCTCTGCTAGTATATACTTATTGATCTCTTTTTGTTGATCCTTTCTGGAGACATTATTTAGAACGGCGCCTTGTGATCCGGGAACAAGGATACTGTCTACACTGCGACAACCAGTATGCCTGGGCTCAAACCCCCCTCGATATCAAACTTACGATTCAGTCCATATACTGTAAACATACATATTGTAGAATGAATGCCGTTGATTATTTTCATCTTCGATTCATAGCAAAACATTTTTTTCGTTATATTCTACTCTACTATTTAGAGATCTAATCCTTTAATCAACATTTTCGTACGTCGATCTTTAATTATTTACTTAATATTGCCTACCTGCTAAACCCATTGACTGCTAGTGTGTTTTCTGCTTAGACGGCTGATTAAGAATATTGATAGTTGACACTCAAAAATATTAGATTTATTTTATTTAGATATATATTATTTGATTGCACGTAAATTCTTTTCTCGGTTCTTAAATCCTTTGTTTTGTATATCTGTTACTTATTGACTCAAAAATTTGTATAAATAACTTTGTTTGTAATTTGTATTCAATCATTTGATAATACTTAGGATGAGCGAAATCCGCCCTGATTAAGTATACTATTAAAATATGTGTTATTTATTATTTAAATTATTTTGCGTTTCCACTAAGAAGTGACAGTTAAAACCTTAAAATGAAATATAATACGCTTAAGTTCTTCATTGAAGCATTTAAAGATGTTAAACTAGAGTTCTGCTAAGTAATATCCAACTCAATCAAACAACATATAACGTCCAATAAGCGTCAATCGACATGGAATAAATTATTAGAACCAGCGCAACCGGGTTTCGAACCAGTGATGTCGAGCAAGTCGTTTCAAATGCCGCCGCAGTACCTACTCATCAACACCGATTTACCTACCTACCTTGACCGGATGACCCAAGAATCTCGATAGTGAGGAACAGAACACACTTAGGTATGAATCACCCCGGGACATTTTTGGTCACTGTGTACTTGTTTAGGAAGATGTTTCCTAAGGAAGACTTTTTGTTCATTAAATCTTTTTCTGCGCGAATTTTTTATACATCAAATCAAAATAAATATACACGTTATATTTGATACTCTTAAATAATCAAACAAATTGTGCCTCTAAGAATTCTTTAGCTCTGTTATTGAGATGATTCTATCGTATGCTTGCACTATAAATAAGAGCGTTTGAGAGGCTTAACTCAAAATCAACTCTTACAACTAGCATTAAAAACTTTGATGTTAGGTCTATGGTATGGTTGAAACACCAAGAGATAAATTTAAAAGTGTCAATTATATCTGACATTGAGTTTTGCTTGTAATGTTTTGAGAATTTCAATACAATAATACACTTATTTTTACCAAATGAAAGAAAAAATTATAAATTAATTACGAATTCACTACAAGCTACGCGAAAAATGTGCTGGCGTAAACTTATTATAGACAGTGTTGTAATTTATTTTATTGGGTGTGTGTTTGTTTTTTGGGTATAACATTTATTTGGCATCACAGAGTGTGCGCAGAGATTTAAGTACGGGTCATCGAAAGTGAGGTTATGTCGGTTTTCGTCCGCCTGGGGACCTCCGTGCGGGGCAGTGCCCCTTCAACTGTTTACTACTTACTCTAGCTCTTATTTGAGAATACAAAACTGTGAATTTCAACATTGCAGCCTAGTATCCCTAATACTTATTCACGAATAAGGAAAAAAAATCTTTTTTTTTATAATACTGATATTGCAAGTCCAATGATTGTGTCTATATTATTTAATTAATAACGTGAGTTATTTTTTGACATCATAATTGGGTCATTTGACTTTTCAAAACCATTAGAAGTGTCATCTTTAATAAAATATGGATTGACAAAATAAAAATATATACAAAAAAACAATACTATTAGAACCGATATGACACAATATAATAAAATTAAGGTGGAAGGAGGTGGAAATTTTTTATTTTATTTATAATTATACGTTACAAAAATTACAAATTAAAAATTCATTGTTTTTGCAACGTCAAAATACTTGAACATTTAATGTCCAAAATTTAACGAATAAACAGCAAAACAAACAATAACGATTGCAAGAAAGTCAACTAAGCAATTTATTGATTGAATTGGCATTCACTTGGAAGAACTCCATTATAACACGGTGAAAAATATAATAGCAATGTATTTTATTTCAACAAAATTATTTAATAAAATATAGTTGACAGCAACTTCGGCTCACGCCATCGTCAGAAAAATAAATATATAACAAAGACTATAGAACAGAAAATAGTTCTGACGATGGAGTGAGCCGAAATAGCTATCAACTATATTTTTTTTAAATAATTTTGTAGGACTAAAGTACATTGCTATTTTCTTCACCGTGTCAACTAAGCAAGCTCATGAAACATTTACTTTAACTGAAAAATAGTTCTGACGATGGCGTGAGCCGAAATAGCTATCAACTATATTTGTTAAAAATAATTTTGTAGAACTAAAATACATTGCTATTTTTTCACCGTGTGAAAAATAGTATTCGCCTGAACTCAACTCAAAAATATCAAAAGTTTTATTAGCCCAAAACGGCATCGCCTGGCGTCACACTGTCTCTAAAAGATCCTAGATTTATAAGCCAACCAAAAGACTTAAAAACCAACAGCAAAAAAAAAGGTTAGGCGAGCCACAGTTTGCGAACGTATTGTTATTTGGAAGCGGCAACCTGAAAGGCGGAATTAACATATCCCCGCGAAGTTTGGGGCCCTAAATACCGACTGCTTCTTCACTTCTTTACTTTATTTTACTTTACTTCAGTTTACCTTCTTACCGCACCTCTCATTTCTCACCTGCCTAACCCTTTAAGGACATGCCAACTGTCTCATTTATTATGTGCTGTTTATTATTACACGCAAAAAATAGGAGTGACGCAATAAATATTTATTACTGATCATTTTCATTCACAAAATATCATTGACATATCATTTACGGATATAAAAAATATTATATTAATACTTAATTCTCTATAGTACTTCCTATTGCACCGCCTTAATAACACACAAATATCATAGTTAAGGGATGTTAGTAAAAGCTTTATCCTAAACATCAGGTGGTCTCGCATTAAATTCTGGCAAGGGTAGTAAAATATTTTATCTACTTTCAATTTGTCTCTGACATAGTGCGATTTTCCATTCAGTTTATTTTAAGTGATTAAAAAATTCTTAGCGAATTTCCAACATTTAACTTCAGGTTTGATTTAGCAATATTTATTATTCATGTAAATAAAAATCAGACATATTTATGAAACGTCCCACAAGAACTTGTTTGTATCTAGTATATTATACAGAAATTATGTTAGGATAAATATCCTTTAGAATTTTTATATTCATGTTTTAGTATTATTTTGTTCATCTTCTAGCATAGTGAAATATTTTCACTAATTCAACTCAAAACTGAGCAGTTGGTAAAGAAAACAATTCGGAAAACTTTCTTGACCGCTAAAATAAAAAATGTCGTTTTGAGTACATTTTCATAACAAGTTATCTTTGAGAACTAATTATCATTCTATAATATTATGAAATCATTACCTACAACAAATAGTGTGCTTTTTTCATGTATGTACTGTCATTCCATCGTGCTTTGTACATTTTTTTTTAATTTCATTAAATTATTTACATACATGTATGTATTTAAAAATATTTCAACGGTAGGTCAAGCGAGTGTGTGATGTTTTTTTTCTATTTTAATGTATAACACAAAATTATGTAATTTATGGCAAAATTTTAAATCATTTTTAACCGTATTTACTTTTGAATGACGTTTCATTTTATTTCTTAATTATTTGAAATTGATAATGGTGCCACTTGAAATGTATACTTAAATAAACTCTAAATTTAAATGATAAAATACAATATTTACTAATATTTTCACAATATTTTATTATTAAGATCAGAACTGGTTTCGCTCATCGTGGCCTTCATCAAGCGAACAACTAGTATTAAAGCAGACATGATCTTAATGGTATAAAATTATAGACATAGTAGTAAACATTATTAAGTATTGTTTTGACTACAGTGGCTCCCAATCTGGAGATCTCATAATCAATTTATGAAACTGACAGTATTGGATTTTGAGGTCGTACACTTTACAATCGCAACCAGAAACGTTACTTCTTAACCGAAGATCAAGAACTAATTAAATGAAATTTTAAATCGCATGCGGTGAGCATTATTGATCTGGTCGTGCGTTAATCCATTTGATTGCTAGGGTAAAGTTCTGCTTGTCCAGAGATACCGATATTATTACACGATATGTATTTAATTAAAAAAATATGTTTGTTGCGATAATCTTTCAAGACATTGTTATAGAAACGTGACTTCGCACCACCTTGTATCATTACCTTTAAAGACATAGGCATCAGTTTCGGTATAAACAATGTTGAATCGATAGAGCGTGCTCAATAATGTACCATAAAATTTTAAAACGAGAAGCATGCTTCGAAGTTCTATTCAAGTCTCCTCCATAATATAGCACTGATTTTTTCGATTAAAAAAATGAGGTATTCACATTTTTATCTTTTATCTTTGCCTATTGAATTCTATCGAATTTTCGTCTACTAGGTAATACTTGAAGCAATAATACTACAATACCATTAATATGTTTAGAAAACACTATCAATAATTTGATAGAGATGAATATGATTGTCACATCATACGTTAAATGCGATTTGACTCGTTCCTATATTTAAATATATTTATTTGATATTTTTAATTCACTCAAGTGTCAGTCTCATGTTAACAATCAGGATCGACTCGGACAGCTCTAAAGGTTAGCGTGCACAAAAATGTATAAATCATAGTATTACATTAAAAAATCAAACAATTGAAGCCAAACCTCGTTATCACTCACATAATTTTAATACGTGTTATTCCAACAGGCGTTTGGTGAGTGGTGTGGTTTAAAACGCAAATAAGCTCGAATCAAAGAACGACAAACTCGCTCTTTCTTGTTTAAACATGCATCAAACACCGTATCGTGCGTGATAGCGCTTCTGTATAAAGTTGTCTCATCTGTGGGCTAAATATTTTTTTAATATTATTACTTAAATATATTTTGTTCCTTAATAGGTATTCTGTAGTCACCCTACTGAAAGTATTGATTGATAGATAATTTACATTTTCGGATATTAGTACTGTGATGGTAAATAATTATTATTGCTGTTTCCATAATTTATGATATTGACTGAAGGTACTTGATGAAATTTCAATATCAAATTTGGATTGTTGAAATATTTTACTGTTCCACATACTTACTACTAAAGCCCGAGTTTCGTCTTTCGACATCTTTGGGCATAGATTCACATAGATTTAACAGAACTTATAGTTTACGGGTCGTTAGTGACGAAACATATATTTATATGTATGTATATTTAAGGTAACTTAATGGCGAATAAGCTTGCGTCTCTAATATTTGCCAAATCGAAGAATTTTTAATTCGGGACATATTATGAAAGAAAACTAAAAAAGTGAAAAAAAAGCTATAGAGTCAGTGGTAGCGATTACTTGGCCGGATTGGTTGGTAAATGTTTAATGTAATGCTCATAAATAGGAAAAACAGGAAAAACCCTGCCATAATTAAACTTTTTTAGTCGGATTCGTGTTGTTGTTCAATTTCGGAGTCGAATTCATATTTTTTTAACGACTCCGCAACCCTGGAAAAAACAGTTTTAAGGGTATGCCATCACAATAGCGATATATTGAATATCCCGCACTCCCGCAAAAAGGTTATAAATATTGTTTTAAAAATCTTATTAACTTCTTCGCGTTCTATTAATTTATAAAATCGTGCATGTAAAATGAAGACCGTAGACAAAGGTTCAATGTTTATACAGTCAAGTCTATTCAAATATGGTGCACTAACAATAAAACCAAAGCGGTGTTTACCTTAGAGGGCGTATCGTTAAAATGTTGGAACTAAATCGCGTGCTGTTTCGGCATTGTGATGCCGTCATCAGAACGCAACGCATTGCGATCATTTACGATGATTTCATAAAAGATGCCGCTATCAATCGCGACCGCTGGCAATAAAGCCTAATTATTTTTTTTATTCACGATCGGACAATATAATCTCGCACGCCACTGCATAATTAATATGTTATGTGGATTTAGGGAAATAGGTTCCTATCTATCAGATATAACAAAGTCTATTTTTTACTTACAAATTAAATAGACGAGACATTTGTTTTTGTGATGGCTGTTCTTTAGTTATTATGGCAATCATACGACGATATGTTTCGCTATGGAACAATATGGCTTACTCTTTTTTTTATATATTATACATATATCAGCCCGGTGCTGATTTTTATGAAATCATCGGATTTAATTATCTGTAGCGTTTCCGTGTGCAAATCTTCCTGAGCCTGTTAAAACCGTTTTGTTTTCGGGTGTTGACACAGCACTTCGAAATAAACAAAAAATTTAATGCCAAAATTAATAAATTAACATAGAAAACCGTATTTTTTACAATTTTAAGATATGTATGTATTTTTTGAATCGTTGAAATTTTGAACGATTTCACATGTGTTGTCACTAACTATCCGGTTATTGCCTTTCGACATCTTCAGGCATTATATCTCAGATTGATTTTTTCAAATGCCCTCTTCAGTTGTGTTGCATATGTGTGATAGAATGCCTGAATATGCCGAAAGGTGAGATCCGGGTTGCTAATGACAAAATATATGGAATCGATCAAAATTTCATCAATTCAAATAACTACATGCATTGGTCAAAAATGCAAAAAAAAATATTGTTAGTTTTTATTTAATGTGTAGGTTTTAATGTCCGCTGGGTTATACCGATGCGTTAATTTGTTTTAAAAAATGTTCGTATTTAAACAGGATGTGATCGACCGTTTTATTCATAAAAGTTTTATTGAATTGCTAAAGATAGCAACTCGATATGGCCAATAAAACAGTTTTTATTGGTAATTTACCAGCCAATATGATTCATTCATAGATTATTCTATTAGCCAATAATATGTCCGAAGAGATTTTATTGATATACGGACTGGTAATTTCAAAATTAGAATCGTTTTACAATACCAACTATTGTACAAGTACCAATGTTAAATCACTCCTGACATTTTTTATTTCATTCGCATGTGAATATAGTAAAAACTTTATTAAGCTTATTTTTTTGATTTCAAATACTGTGATAAAATATATTGAATTTTTTTTATATTTATTATTTGAATGAAAAAAGAAAATTAACCAATTAAATATCTAAAATGTACACCATTACGCTTATATCTAATTAATTAAGTTTCACTGGCATTAGTTCACTTATTAATAAAAAAAAAATGCAGTTCAAAACATAAGGCTTTTTACTTATTAAATGGATTATTGATCACAGTATCAACTAATTGAATGCTAATATTTTAACTTTATTCGCATTTAGTGTAGAGAAAATATAAACTGCTTATTAAAAATGTTTTAGCATACATTTTTATACGGCACTGCTTATACCCCACTGTACAAACTTTTCATTTTCGCATACCTATTTATAATTAGTTTATTAGATTTAGTTGATTGTCCCCATAATACTGTAAATGCATTTAATTTTATATAAATTTAAATGACCAAAAAACACTTATATAGAAGCGTTACTACATTTTTTCGTAAAAACCTTTTATTTAGTAAGTAAGTAACTAAAAAAGTTAGGTTATGTGAGTATTCATATATCAATTCAGACTCCCAAGTGTCAAACGCTTTTCGTGTTTATTCGTCTTCTAGTTACGCCAATGCTTCAAAAATCGATGTGTTGCAGTTGGAGCAAATAAAGTATTCGCAATAGATTTTTCAACCATTGGCAAAAAGCAAAATGCGATACTTGTGTCCATTTTACAACTTCAGTAATACGCATCTTTGTGTTTTATGCTTAAATAATTAATTTAAACCAGGAGGAGTAAACTTTTTATAACAACCACATACTTTTGTATCTCTGTTAGTAGTAAAATTTTCTAACCGCTTATTGGTTCCACAGTTATTGTGATTTATAAAATAAGGAGAAAGCTTGACTTAATTATTCTATAACCCCTACGACCCTCTGTGAAAGTTTGACTACTGCTGGCTTAAGCTAAGGTTATGTTTAAATCGTATTGAAATCTTTATGTTTTTTTTATTTATCTGTCAACCGCTTATCGTAAAGAGTTTAAGCGAAATGAAGTTGAATATTTCAGTATTTGAATGTATTGAACTTTTATTTCGTACATTTCTTATATTGTGTTTAGTCTTAAATGACTTCTATTATATATAAGTATTTCTTATTGGATTTCCATAAAATATTATATTACACATAACGCTTAACATCATCTTAGTATTGTCAAATACATGCTACAATATATCCAAAATAATCAATCAGAAGGATAATTATTCAAAAACAGTAGCCAGAATAGAAAAAATTAAATTAAAATAAAGGGCAAAAAGGGTCATATATGGTAGACATTGTCTGATTATAAAGGACAGTGTTGTTAATCCTCCTCTAATTGGGGTCCTAAACTCTGCGTTTCGGGCAATAAATCTGATACAGCAACAATTTTTCATAAAACTTTATTCTCAATTTATTATGCTTGAAGGTAATGATTAACTTTAGGGACTGCACATAATATAGATCCTTTATTTCATTAGTGACGCTTGTTTCTTTGAGCGAAAATCATCACGCTGGAAATAAAATGTACCGGACGCACTGATCTTCTCAATTCAACATTTTCATAACGCACTGTTTTTCTATAAATGGATCGATTGAAATGGCATTTACTTGGTAGAACTCCACTATAACACGATGAAAAAATAGCGATGCATTTAGGTTATACAATTTTTTATGAGATATAGTTGATAGCTATTTCGGCTCACGCCATCGTCAGAACTATGTTGCATCCGTGTGACGCCTGAAGCCTGAAGATGCCAGAACGAGAAACCCGGGTCGTTAGAGACAAAACATGTGGAATCGTACAAAGTTTCAACAATTCAAATTTGATATTAAAATTCCACCAAGCACCTTCAGTCGATATCACATATTACATATAAATTATTGATGTTTGCTTCAGGCTTACTATTTAATCCTTGTAATCAAGGGAATGTTTTAATGAAAGGAATGTTCAAAAATCTCCAGCATGAGAGAAGAAAAAATAATAAATCAAATACAATGTTTTTCGATATGATTACATTAAAAAAAATACTGAATTTCTTTCTCTATTGACTACTGAAAATGAATTTCTACAGAGATACAACCGAAAACTATCTAAAAAAAAAAGTATGACAAAAACAGCATTCCCAAAAAAGATATTTTGAGTGGTAATATTTCCATACTGTGTTTTTTTTTATCAGAACCAATTTCGTTGTTTTAAAAAGGAGTAACAGACAACTCTCAGTTTTTTCGCTTAGCATATAATATAGACATATTAAATAAATATTAGATATAAAACAACAAATTTTTTAGCATGGGCAATATTCACACACTATATCACCTTTGTAGAGTTGAACGGATTCCTTCTCGTATCGCAAAATATTGAAGTTATACTAAGTGAGTGGGAATTCAATCAAGAATATTTTTTGAATGGTAACCGAAGAATCATTTAAAAAAGAGAGACGAGTCGGTCAAATGCTCCGGATATAAGTTTAAAAAATTGTCTGTCTCCTTTTTTTAGAGATCTATTGTCAATTCATAAGCGCAATAATCCCATATCGTGTAGATAAAAAATTACAGTAGCGGCTCCAGGTATTTATTGCCCTCAATAAAACTATGCTGCTATATATTTAACACGTCCAGGATAAGCTCAGCCACTTACAATACAATCATAAAAGTATAAAATATAACAAGAGAATCTCGTAAAAAATATTTAATTTGGACCGACGGTTTACACTCCGATATTTAAATAAATCCTTTTTCGTAGTTAAATTGTGTTCTGCTAGTAAAAATTAAAATGTACCTTAGGAATTTTAGAATATTATTAAAAAATAAATCAAATGAGACACTAAAGTACAACAATGTTGAAAAATCAAAACTTCTCTAGTAAATATTAATAATTTATTTAGTTCTTGGCTGTTTTTAGGAAACCGAAAACAGTGAAATAACTTTGGAAAAAGCTAGCCGCAAATTCTATCTTTAACGTTAATTCAAGAAATTGATCGTAAAAAGCTCTTATTCATATCGAATATTAAAAAAAATACTCTGAATCTACGCTCAGTCGAATAATTTTGCAGAAAATACTATCAAATGATTGTTATGTTGAAAAATTATTTTCGCAACTCGTATGAAGTATATAGAGTAGTTGATAATGCTCGCGATGAGCGAAGCCGGTCCTGATAATAAAATACATTGTGGAAATAAGTACTAACAAATGTGTTTGTATAATTTAAAATAACATGCTTTTCTATCAAGGAGTGACAGTTAATAATCAAAAAATGAGTAATTTAAATAGCCATATATTTCTTTCGACTTATACGAGGCCAAAATGAGATTTCTGGTATCCTTGACCATTTTTTTGAAATTTTCATAATAATTTTATTTTGGTTGGCCGGAACATGAATTCTATGTATATATTTTTTATATATGAAAGTAGACTGAACGAGCTAGCTTGATTGGCTTCCTTGCGAATTTCCCATGTTACCTATTATATTAAATATATATATATTTCACATTGCAAAAGCAAAACACTTAAAATTTGTGATTTTCGAAAGGCATATGTATCAACCAAATAAATAAATTATTGATGATTTCATCAAAGATTTTAAACCTAGAGAAAATAGAAAAAGACATCATATTTAAATACTTAAATTAACATATAATATCAATAAATCATTCAGTCAAACATGTGAAATTATGATAAAATGACATCAGGATAAAGGTTTCATTGCGTTACTGTCCGGTAACGAAAATCAAACAACTATCATAAAATCGCCTCTACTATTATTGAATAACATTGCAAACATGTTTTATTTATTGTGAGATTTAAATAATTGTGTACGTAATTGATCCAACAAAAAATGGCACGTGCTACTCAACGGCAATTTATTGATTTTAAATGAAAATTATTTTACAAAAAAATACATAAATAATAAAATTATGTCAAACTCGTAGAACAAGCTTCTTTATATGTTCAAGGCAGATATTTAAAGTATAGACGATTTTTTTATAGTTTGAATTTGTATAAAAATAAAATAAATTCAAATTAAGATAGCTTATGTTATCGTTTTGGAAAATTTTAGCTTATTTTTTTATTTATTACAAGTTTCTAACGGAAAACGTGAGGAAGTCAGTGATAGAAAACCGAATAATAATTTTAAATTATTTAGGACCAGGGACTGTATTTTTAACAGATATATTTTCAACATTGTTTTAAACGGTTCTGAAATAATACTGTCTAAAAGCAAAGAACTAATACATATTTTTAGCAAATTAATTGTTCTTATATGATACCAAAGTACACTTAATTTCAAGCAAAAATTCACAATTTACTACGTTATTGCGCCCTCGGTGTATAGATAAACATCATTCAATGTTATACGGTATAAGAGCTGCTCAAAATGTGACCAGTCAATGTGTTAAATTATATTTTTACAATATTAAATATTTTTCCTTGATAATATAGTTTATATATATTTAAAATATTGTTATAAAAATATTTTTATAATTAATTTAATATTTGGTTATTTTTTGTTATTTTTTTATTATGCGATTGCATATATTTAAATGGTGTTATTTTGTCAAATAACACGGATTTTTTAACTAACTATATTCTATCACTTTTTATTCGGTTTTTGCTGGAACATAACTAATATGCAAAAAAAGTTTTGTGTATAATATATCTTCTCATTTACAACTTAAAAAACAGTCAATATTTAAATCACAAGCCTTTTAATTGATGTTAATTACAATTTGATAATTATTACAATCATATTTTTTATATTCAATAAACTACAATAATTAACTTTGCAGGATACATATAATATGTATTTAATTTAATGATAATTCTTATAGAACTAAATACTTCATTATTGAATATGTTTGCTTAAATATAGTGTAGGTCTGCTAGGTTAATTTCAAAATTTAATTTAAAAAAATCTACTTATTTTCACCCAAGGACTAGTCAATTAAAAAAATTAATAATTTTAAGGCAAAAAGAATAAAATTATTTTAGATACTCTCCGTTTCTCTATGCTCTCTTGTTTTATTAGTTTTTATATGCGCTAAGTAGAACGGCTGTGTGATATATTATGATAGTAATATGAACTAAAATATTATTTTACTCGCAACTAGCTGGTATAAAAAAATGTTGTCCATCCCTAGTTTCCGTGATTACATCGATATCAAAACAGGTGCATTATTTACGGGTTTTTATTCAAAAAAACTTGAAATTGTATCTTCGAATAACGTTGTCTACATTTTTGAATATTATTTTTTTTACACAGCTTTTTAGAATTAGTAAATAAATTAGAAATCAAAAACAAATTTATCAGTTTAGCATGGCACGTATAAACTTCGGTGCAATAACATAAAAAATAAACAAAATAATAAAAACATATTTGATCACGTTCAAAATGATAACTGACGCTTTTTGATGGAAAGGCATGATATTTTAAATAACAAAAATATATTTTTTAATAAATTTCAATTGTTATAATTTTTTATGATTCTACACGTTGTATCATTAACGAACCGGGTTTTGCTTTTTACACAATAAACAGTCAGCATCGTTTATATATCAAAAGAGTTGAGTAAAGGAAAAGCTTTAAAAATTCAAATTTGATATTGAAATACCATCAAGCACCTACATTCAATATCATAAATTAAATTTTTAGTACTATTTCCACATTCTGCTTAGTCGATAATGTTTGCGATGAGTTAAACTAGTGCTGATCATAAAATATATGTTTTTAATATTTAATATTCAGTCGATTTCATTTACTTACATATCAGTCAATGCTTGCATGTTGTATACTTTTCTTAAAGAAATTTGACTGCTTTATTACTGAATTAAGACACGTGGTGCTTTGCATAATATTACAATTGAATTTTTGATGAAAAGAGTAAATATTAATGCAATATCCTAACGTCTTGGCGATATAAAGTAATTGCTCGTATCAAAATTTCGACCTATGATAAGAAATCATTAATAACTGAAATCTAAAAACGTATATTAAAGATATTGTGGCTAAATAAAATATACATTTAGACCGTTGAAGGCTCCCTGAGTTTGTAACATATTTTTACGGTTTTACGGTTAATAATTATTGTCTATTCTATTATTAAGCTTTTTTGAAGAAGTGGTTCTTTTATATTGCGTTATGATTGATTAAAAAATGTTTATTTGCTTAACTTTGTCGGGTATATAATGCAGCTTTGTTCACGTTACTGATATTACTGATTGGAGTGTCATTCTTTCAATCAATTTAAGGACCACTTTCCTAAAATTATAATATAATTTATTGATTGTACCGGCGTTTACTTGGTAAAAATCCGTCATAATACGGTGAAAAATACCAATATATTTTAGTTCCAAAAAAATTATAAGGTAGACACTTAATAGCTTACGCCCTTATAGTTCTGATGAGGAACTTAAATACATCGCTATATTTTTTTAATCCAACACAATTTACAAGTTACAATTTCATTACACTCTTCCGATTTTCAAACATAGCGTAGTAAGTGCAATAATCAAACATTTAGTTCTGTCATAGAATTAACTTTTCTATCTAATGCTCTCTTAAGAAACAGATTGCTTTATCAAAAAAAAAATAGACCAAGTTACTTACAAGCTGTTTTTAGGATAAATTAGGAAATGAATTATTTGCTCTAGAGTAGAGGCGTGCAAAGTCGCCAATAACAATAATTGAAGCTGAAACTACATACCCGAAAGCGTTGCAAGTTAATTCAGTCTCGATTACTTGAGTAATAATGAATAACTTTACATTTATCGATGTTGGTAATGTTTTTAAAACATTCTATTTCTATATCAAGAAGAACTGATTTTAATATAGCAAATAAATAGTCTATTAGGGTATGTTTTATCTGATGTTTCCTTTACAAAATAACAAAAAAGAAATGATTCATGATGCTTGTGTAATAAGATCTCATTCCTTTAGCGTTCAACTCATCGAAACGTTCTGCCAGGTTAAATTTTCCATTCCCATCGATTCCCGCAGGGTCTGTTGATTCAACATATTTTTTTTAATATCTGTGAAACGAAATCTGTATTTGTTTTCTTCCAACATGGTGCCCGACCCAAGCGCAAACATTTTGTTTTTTGACCTTTTGTTGACGAGATGTCGCTCGACTTTTGATCAATGCCGAAAGACACTAATATAAACAATGTAAGACGATATCCAAATGCGAAACTCCAGCGGTACTGTTTATACATGTCTACGGATTGAAGTATTTTGCAAATAGTCTACAACTTTAATTCTGAACGGATAAACTATCAATGAAAACATACAAACAAAACGTTTTTATTCTTTCTCTATAAAAGATTAACGAAACAAAAATTGTAAAACTGTTATTAGATGTTAACTTGTGACATGTCGCAGATGTCGGACAATTCACCCACGGATTGACTTTTGTTTTAATCTTAAGACAATATCCGAATTCCGGCTTCTATCAACTATTTTCTCTAAATAATTATGACAAGACTAGAAGACTATAGGAAAAACGATGAATGTGAGAAATCAAGGTATGGCTTAAAATGCATAATTTAAAATCGATTAAAAAATAAAACCATACAGAAATCCATTTGAGTGTTGAATATACTTGGCAGTGCAACTATTACAACGGATGGTAACGAATACAATTTATAAGATGATATTCAAAAACACTAATAAATCAGCAAGAATTTATCGATTAATTTCTTACTTTTTTGCAATAAAACTCTACGATAAAAAAATATAAAAATTCGACGTTTCGCATGCTTTTAATAACACATTGTCAGGGTAAGCAACGTTTTTATGAGTAACAAAAAATATGGCTTCAGTGATAGTATATTTTTCCCATCATATTTCATTTCTAATTTTAAAGTGTAAATATTTTTAGTATTCAGTTAAAAACCAATTATTAAATATGTGCGAAATAAAACTTGACATGTTGTCCTTATCAGATGCTGTATGTCGCCAAAGGATCTTATTTAAAATGCTTTTGTTAGGTTTTGAAAAGTTTTTATTATTATATACTGTGAAAAATTAATTAAATTCTACTTACGTATTTTTTTATTTTAATCAAAGTTTACCCTTATCAGTTTTCACTTTTGATTGCATTATTTGCTCTTTAACCATTTACGGCTATAAATTATTATACAACAAGCTGTCACCGTGATTTTTTTTCTTTTTTCAATTCACGTTTCGTACTGTTGATGTTTTCACTGTTATCTCCGAAATAATTATTTCAGTTATGTGACAATTGTCCGATTTGTTTTGTTTATTTACAACGGAATCTAGAAAATCATCCAAACCGAACGATCGTGCTTAATTTTAACGTGTTAGCGCGTAACTGGGCAGTAGCATTCTGTTGGCATAATAAATTTATTGGAACCCATCGTCCGCAGGGTGTTAATATCATAAAACAACAGTAGCACCGCGTAGCGTCAGATTTGGTCTTTGTTTGAACACAGATACCTTATTCATTTCTTAAGACTTGCATGGAAATGATAATATTTATAAACGCTTCTTGGTAAAGTCTACTCATCTTCCATCATCAGTTTTCCTTGTCGACGTTGCCCTCTTCATTTACCGGACAAGTCTCAATGAATATTTTTTTCAAAATATGTAAAACAATTTTTAAGTCTTGTTCTAACAAAAAGGTTTAAAATGGATAGAAGTTTTTTTCAAATCAACATATTTTTGCGTTCTATTTTCTACACGACCACTCTAAAAATCGCGAATTTGATTAATTACAGATTTTCAATATCTTAAGAAATAATATTGTTTATTTTAAGTGATACAAAAAACTTACCAATTAAAAATGTTGAGAACGATGTTAGAGAAAAAAATGTTTTTATCTGTTTTTCGTTCATAATTATTATTCGATATTATTTGATTGAAGACAAGTTTTGACGAATCTGTTAAAAGATATTTATTTTTAAAAAAATCCATAAAAAATCTATATATTATCTATTATAACCTTTAGATAATATTTTGAAAAAATAAAACAGTAAACAAAAACATTTATTCTCCTCTCCCAGTATATATAGACAAAATCGGGCATCAAAAACATCCATGTATTTTTTATCCAATTATAAAAACCAAAGTTGTTAACCTTTATATTCTTTCAATACTGTGAAAATACCTGAAAATATTCTAAATATTAACAAAACTTTTCATTAACACTAATTAGTCAGAACCCTTATAATTAATTATTTCTTTTATTTGAACTCAACACCTTATTCGCCTTTCGGCCTTCTTTGACTAAATTTATAACAGGAATATTCTTAATTAGCCCTTAGTCGATCCATCTACGTAAATTTTGCTTCTACCTTTTTGCAGTGCCGTTCATGAATCGATATTATTCGCTACACAATAGTTTCATATTAAAATATACTTTAAAATCTCAATATTTAAGTGAATAAAGAGTAAGGTATTGTCGACAATATGAAGACTTATTTTTAAGTACGCAGTGCAGTTTCTGCCAAACTGTGTGCCGTAAGAAGTCTTAGTGGGCAGTAAATGCGGAAGCCTCAAAACTGTTCGTTTTAAAAATATCTATTCGGTATTTTTTTAATTTTCAGTAATTTAGCATCTTCATGTTCAAATAAATATTTTTCACGTTCGTGATAGATGTTACACAGAAATATAATGACGCTGGTATATACACAGCGTATTGAGTTTCCTTTTTGGTAGTATTTTATTTGGTGTGCCACCGAGCAAATCTTGTTTACCAATGTGCCGTGAATTTAAAAAGTTTGACAGACTCCGTCTTAGAGTAATGAAACAATATACATTTTAATTTAATACCGGTATCCTTACATTTTAGCAACAAAAACTTATCGGAATTATAATTGTACAAACTTTGTATGATTCCACAATTTTCTTCACTTACAAACAGGTTATCGTTGACGTTCCTTCATTATATATTTAAATGACAGTCAGATCTGTTGTATCCGTATAAAATAATGCCTAAAGATGCCGAAAGATGAAACCCGAGTCGTTAGAGACAAAACATGTAGAAGCTTACAATATTTTAACTATTCAAGTTTTATATTGAAATTCGATCAAGCACCTCGAAAACCTTTAAACTTGATTGTTTCGGAACAATTATAAAGTTATTAACATTATCAGACTTTTGCAATGGTTACTGTATTTTAATTAGTGAAATTAATAAAAAAAGTCAATAATACTTTTATAATATTTAAATAGTTATTATTAATATCAAGGAACGTCACAAAGCGGTTGTTCAACATTTAAGCAATTATCGTTCAATACAATAATAAAACATTTCATTTATTAATTTGAAACTAATTGCCCTTCGTTATAACTATCCCGCTACTGTGTATACGAAAGAATATGGACGCAAATTAAAACTGCAAAGATTTTTGTTATAATTCGTATTTTTTGGACTTATTGCTAAGCATATAATAAAATTAATCATTAGCAAGGCATTTTAAACTTTGTGTGCTCAAACCCAAACGATTGAACTTAAATAAATCAATCGGAATAAATTCTCGATTGCATTCCTCATCAGTTTACGTACCAGTAACAGGCGCGCAAAACCGCAATAAGCGTGACGTTCCAAATTTGAATTTAGCACAATTAAAGCATCTTATTGCAAAACATTTGTAAGATCACAGGATTTCAGATTCACAATTCTTTTATCCAGAATTTGTTATCACGTGATATATGATAATATAATTTTTTTTTCAATTGAAATTAATAAATTGCTTTTTCTGTTTGTTGCATTCTCTTTACAAATGGTTTTATTTATTTTTAACTTTTTGATTCTCTCATTAAAATCAAGCCATTTATTTTCTCTTCGCATTAAACCGAGCTACGGTTCATATAAATTTATGTCAACAGTAATATTGACACAATTCAAAAAAAATCAATACATTTCAAATAACTATCAAATACTAATACTGTAATACCAAACAGTAAATAATGAGGAGAAACTGAAGGCTTACTTACAGCAAGTTATAATAAAACACTTACGTTAAAATGCTAATTTGTGAAGTTATATGCGTGTATTATTCAAATGGGTGTGTATGTAAGTTGAATTTCTGAAGATGCCAAAAGCTGAAATCGTGTTCGTTATTAACAAAGTTTATGAACGCTTGCAAGATGTTATAAAAGCTCCATGAAGACATTTAGTAATCTGAAAATATAAAATATTTTTTTCAATACTTATTCATAAATAGCTATTCCATTGTAAAGTGTAATTATGAAATTATTATATTCTTCTAGAATTGTGATAAAATTTAATATTTCTTACTTTTATAATGTTATTTATTTGATTTCTATCTAATTAATGAAACTCAATCAAATAATTTTTAACATATTTGCAATAACAAAGTGATCAAAACTATGAACGTATAAGTTTTGAACAGAAATAATTGCAGTACTTTTCATGTGTTCTTATAAAAATAAAGTAGAACAAAAAATGGTTGTGTATCACTGCTTTTTTTCCTACCATGGCTTTATTCTAAAAATGCGTGTCAGTATCTAACGTTTCAAGCGTGCGTCCACATTGAATTCGATAAATTTTAATGAAAAAATGCTAAAAATGTGTTTTTCTGAAGCGCCGATAATTATTTTATTCCAAGACACGCAACGCCAGCAGTTTTGTTGCAAATTTAATGCAAAATTTTACTGTTATATCTGCTTAATTAATCTGATGGAGAAAAAAATAAATGATTAATATTGGATAAGTAAATAAAAAATAATTAAAGATACCAAACTAATTGACATTTAAAGGGAGCGTTCACTGACATATTAAGGTCAGTTTGAATTATTTTTTTTATTAATAAAATTAATTTACAATTAAAGTAGAATAATAACATAAAATAATAAACTGTTTTTACATTTAAAAATCCTTACAAATAAATTGCATGCTATCTTTTTTTTTTTTGATCACATTTATTTCAATATAACGCTATCATCATATTATATATATTTCTATGAAAAATATCCAAGAAAAAAAAAACTACTATTAAATTGGATGCTGAAATTTCGAAAACGTGTTAATTAAATTTATCTTATGTTATAAACAGGGCGTAGCGAGAGCGATTAGTACTTAAGTAGAAAAATTTTACTTTTCGTAAAAAGAACGCTAACATAATATTTTTACAATTCAGGGCTTTGGGTTGGCAATAAAAAAAAACCCTTTCCCTTTTTCAAAAAAAGAATTCTCATAGTCGGTAAGTATTATAATATTAAATATACCTTCGACTCGATTGATCATAAATTATTAAATTCACGTTCGGAGTATGATAGCAGTTATCTCTTTTACACTTAAGAAATTTAGTGAAACAAATATGCAGGCTCTCTCACTTTTATAAAAATTATTTCTCTCTTTGGCTGATGTATTATTATTCATGATCATAATCGTGCTGTCTCTTTTTCGCAAATCAGCGGCGGTTCATAAATATTTGCATTCAACTAATTATATTCATTTTTATTTATCACAAAATACACATTCTAAAAATAGTGTTACCATAAACTGTTCTGAAATATTAATTGGACTGTAATATAAAATTCATATTAAGAAAGAATTACAAAAAATCATGGTTTTCTTTGCTTTGATTATCATATTTATTATATGAAAAAATATTTTTTTCCAGTACTTAAAAAAGCCCTAAAGTTATCAAAAAAATAATTTTATAGATCTATTAATATCGTAGAAAATATATTTAGCGAGACGCATTTTACGTAACTTCAAGCACATTTTTAATTATTTTCTCTGCAAGCCTTTGATTGTTTTTTACATTAAAATTTTTTTTTTGTCTTGCATAACCGACAAAATTCTTACGTAATTCAAGGTTATAATGTATATTATTATTTCTGGTTGTATTGTGGAAATGAGTAATAAAAATGGGTTTTTATTATTTGAAATATCATGTCTTTCCTCCAAGGAGTGACTGTTAAAACCTTTTAAGTGATAAAAAAATATCATTTTCACTAAATTGTCAACGAAACCGACATTTCAAATAAGAATTTTTCACTCTTATTTCCACGGTATAGACAGATATACATTATATATATATATATGGGTCGTCCATTTCCGAAATTCAACATTTGAATTTTCTTTTGTTTTGAAACATTGTCGAAAAACGTGTTACCTAAAATCATGGTCAATTAAAAAAAAACACTTTTTTTTAATTTTAATTTCAATAACGTATGTAATTTGGTTGTATTTTATTATTTGAGCCAAATACATTAGTGCAAATTATTAGTTGACTTTGATCAATCATTAAATATTAATAATTGTAAAAAAAGATTTTCTGTACAAATGAATTATACATTAAAGGTATCACATCACGTACTTATCCTTAGATTGCCACACTGATTTTAAAAACAACTCAAAAGCATTCGAAATTCAAATAATATTTACAGTAATTTTAAGCCGAGTCGCTTTTTTAATTTTGAAATATAGTTTATTTTATTATTTGTTTTCAATTATTCCATTCACGTTGCGTCTTTGTTATATATTCATCTGTATGTTTGTAAAATAATATTAGTGATTCTAGACGTATTAGTCAAACAAAAGAGATCGACTATTTCTGTCCACAACCAAACATATTCAATTCGCATGCCGACTATTCGTCAGCGGAATGCTGGAAATGCAGTCAAATATTATTTACCACGTGAATATTTAATTGATCCAAGATAAAATAATAGTCTTGAATAACTAAATGCCTCATAAAAACAGTAGAGAGGACAAGACAATTTTCACGTTTTGATAAATTATACAAAAGTGTATTTTAAAAATAATTGATTTTAACCTTCATAACTTAAAATACAAATCACTAAGACAGTAATCGTATCAACTAATTTGAAATAAAATAACATAATTTAAATAAAAATAAAATATACCGTCAATTATTAAAAAAACGTGTAAATGAAAATATGTATGACAATACTGATATATAATGAAACGTTTTGAAATAATTGTTGTTTTACGATTGCAGTTATCTTTCACGACGTTTTATTTTACTATTTATATATTGAGATCCAAATGCATTGCTTGAGAGATGATTTATTTGGCTTAAATGGTCAGTGTGCTTTAAAACGAAAAAAGAATAATTGAACGTTTTTTTAAAGAAACTTGTCGTTTTCAAGCATAAAATGAATGACCCACTCGCGCGTGAGAGCCTCTGAGTTTTTAGTCAGTTTATATATATTCTTAGATTTAGTGATAAATTAATTTGATGGGGAGCAATACTTTTTGATACTACTTGTAGACTATAAAAGTACGAGCAAAATAAATGTGAATTAAATCGATATTACTATTTTCCAGTGACATAGTAAGAACAGCTTCATAGTCCAAATATAAGGCAATTTGCTTTACTCAACTAAAAACCTATATTCGTTTTTTTTCCTTTTTTCGAATATCATTTAAATCAACGAAGGTTTTGTTTTTTACGTAAAGAACTGACCGATGTTTTATAATCATATTCGTTCCAAAAATATCATACATCAGATCGTTTTGTTTTTTTTAATTAAAACAACTATGAGACGTTATTGAAGTTTTGTTATGAATTGTGGTTGAATCAATAGGCCAGTGGTGGCACCGTAACGCTTTTTAAGTCTGAGAATAATCACAACAGAACTTTACTTCGCTATCTTCAGCCCTGCCTTCTCGTTTTGTTTTACCACATTTTATGCATTTCGACAGCGATTCAAAACTGCAGGCTCGCAATCAAAAATCAAACTTTATTTTGATTTATTGCTCTTGTATAGAAAACAACTATTAACCCGATAAAATGTTCAAACAAAATGACACTATATTTAATTATTTTTTTATATTTTGTTTGATGTGACCAAGGTACAATTTCTATATGTGTTTAGTGTCAAAAATTGAAAATATAAAAAAAAAACTAGAAATGGCGGGCTGTATAGTATTCGCATATTTTACATCACTCTGAACACCGTTGAAGAGAAGTTCTTGTGATAAAAAACAGATTTATAGATTATTCGTGATTCTTCCTTTCAAATAGTTTCTGGCAACAAATACATAGTTACAACACTAGATTACCTTGTTTTTAACTATGATTTAATTATTAGATTTAGTTTTTCATTATTATTTATAGGTTCGCAATTTTTTTTTAAATGATTGATTTTGCTTTCAAATGTGTGTTAACAAATATAATCAAAACAGATTGTATTACAAAATATTTAATGTATTATAATGTATATGTTTTTAAACTCATACATAAGAATTTTATAAAATAAACCGCTCGTATTATGAGATGCATTTTGTCAAAGTATATAATTTTTTTCTTATTTTAAATATAAATTACATAAACGTAGTTCATTAGACATTGTCAGTATTGAATAACTATAAAATATTGTATTTTTAAGAAGCAAATTTTTCTGCGATCTATTATCATGAAAGTAAAAATCTAGCACTTACTTGCATTGAGTAAATTTTCCTTGGATACTCTAAAAAGTCTAAAACTTTTTTATATAAAAATAAAATCATCTACGACAGAAATGATAACCACTTTGTTGTTCCTTTATGTATTATTATGATGCTGTGATATATTCAACGTATAGCTGTGGTCCCATTTTTAAAACTATTACTATTTTTTACGGACTCTTCGCTTATTGGTTGACACCCTCTGCATTTCAGTCATGTCCAGGCGTCTACCGTCTAGGTCTTCGGCTCCACTCTTATCTTGAGCCCAGACAGAGTGACTGGCTCTCCACTCTCGAACAGCCAACAGACTGAATACAAACTGACTTTACTTATTGCTTTTTTTTGTTCATCCACGTACATAGTTGATTCACTATAAAAATCAATTTATTAATCAATATTTAATAACATACATAGATAAGTTTGTATAATATGATATCATCATAATTTTACTTTCTAATAAATAATATCAAATAAAAGTATAATATCGGATTAAGACGCTTGATAGAATTTCAATATCAAATTGACTAATTGACTCTGTATTGGACTCGATATGATTTGTCATCTTGTTTCTTTTGTAATTAATCCCTCTTATATATAACTAATGCAGTCGGCTTAGTATGTTTCAGTTTTGATTCATTCGTGTGATGGAGTGTCTAAAGATGCAGAAAGGCGAAAACTGGTTCGTTATTAGTTAAACATGTGGAATCGTACAAAGTTTCCACAAATCAAATTAATTTTACGTATATTCAATACAACTCAATTTCAATATCAAATTATTAGAATTTTAAAATAAAATTTGAATTGTTGAATCTTTATACACTTTTTATTCATTCATGATCTGAGTCTCACCTTTTGGCATCGTCAGGCATTCATCATATGGATTCAATAAACGACATTTAACACGTTGACTATCATTCTTTGATAGAAAGGCATGGTATTTTAGACAACAAAAACATTTTTTAAAAACTATTTCTGCAATATAGTTTATGATCAGAACCAGTTTCGATCATCGTAAGCGTTATCAACTGGTAGAACGCTAATTTCATGTGTTTTTTTAATGTCAAACTTAAAATTTTGTATAAATAGGCATGTTGTGATAATGTTGATTACAATCACGATAAGCAAAACCGCTCATGATCAAAAAATATATTGTATAAATAGTACTATTTTTATTATTGAAAAAGGTTCAAATAATATAAAAGTAGCTTATTGTAAAAATATCCCATCACAAAGTCATTAGGCTGTATATTTGTAAGAATACCGTTTTCAAAATTTAATGTCATTATAATCAAGTCGTCGTTAGTGACAAAACATGTGAAAGTGTCCACAGCTACAATAAATCAATTTCGAAATATATGTTTTAATAATCTATTTTCAGAAAACAAGCTTTCTTATTTTTATTATTTTATTAACTACTGTTACTTATGAGAAAAATTCAAATTTAAATTTGAAACTCTCAAATGTTGTGACTTTCAGCTTGAATTCGTGAGTGTACATAAACGCCCAAATACGCGGAAAGCAAAACCCATGATGGAACAGAAAAAAAAACAACATTATCAAAATTTGTTAATTCATTTCATAAGATAAATAATTCTTCCATCTAGCCATTATAATTTTGAATAGTTCTTTCTAACCACTTTGAAAACATTTTTCTAATCGTTTTTGTAAAAGCAATAAACTGAAGATTGTTCTTTTAATTATAATCAGTGCAATAATATGCATACAATTATAGATTTAGATTAACGATTTTTTTATAGTCTTAATTAAGATTCAAACGTAGTATTAGATTATAAATGAAAAAACTTTTTGGATTCAAAAATCGAATTTGAATTTACTGATCGATATGGGCATTTTTTCTTTTACAGTACGGATGCCAAATTAATTAGTTTTTCTAACTTAATCGTCATTCACTTGCTTTTAAATAACACTATTTACTAAAATTTTAATCGATACCTTACTGATATTTGAATTTAATTGCCAAATATTTTTTTGAACAACATATTAACAAATAAATAAATTTGTTTGATAGCTTTACAGAAATTCATTTTAGAGCTATTTTTACTTTAAAAGTTTTTTATTTGATGAACAATTTTCACCTTTAATTAGCAAAGTTTTTTAGCTGGTATAGACGCGTAAAAAAACCAAAATTATTATTATTTATTGTCAAATTGACTTACATAAATAAACAGTAAATATATCTATGGTATAAAAAAACGTTCCTCAAATCTACGTGGCGTAGCGCGGCGTAGACAGTGTAGTCTAATTTTTGATGTAGACTTAAATTCACATTATAATTTTCGACGGCCAAAAATTGATTCATTTTTATTTGAAACTAGGCACAAATGATTATTAAATAAAAATTGGTAAACAAATTTTTCCACCCAATTGTCGTATTATTTATGTTTCGCCATAGTTTTATTATCCCACCTCGCGACATTTTTGTAAAATGATAAAATTATCACATAATAATTTCTTATAAATAAAAATTTTTGATGCTTACTACCAAATCTCGGAACATATTAAATATATATTATTTTCACATTTGCGCAGTGGATTCAAAATTGAATCACTTTTTAAAGTTTATTTATTTATCTTTTTTATTATTTTCGCTACCACTGTTTAAAAGTTTATACTGTAAAAACAGAAATATACCGAGTACTAAATATCATTCACAGTTAGGTATGAAATGTATGTGTAACAGAATATATCAGACGTTCTCATTCCCGACATAATCGCATTACAAGAGACTTATGTCCGGCCTTTACATGGATTATTTATTAATTCAAGTGACGTATACTGCAAGTCGCTTCAGAAATATTTTTCTCACAGTAGCTTTGACGTTACGTCGTATCTGCAGATCAACAGGGTGGCCGAAATGCCTTCAAGTATTATAATAAGATGATAGCACATCGGATTAACAGAATTAATAATTATAATACTAACTAAAAATGTGTCCGTTTTTAATGTGAAGCATATAGATTTCTAATAGAGCTTTTTGATGATTATTTTTTACGCATGTTGGCAATTTTTTAGTCACTCATTCACTATGAAAGTAAAACTTTAAAAAATACAATTTCTTTGCTGACTGCGCTCGTAACGTCTTCATACCATTGAGCCCAAATACAAATCAATTGACAACATTTTCCGTAATAAGATTCGAAACCGCGATCCACTCTGAAGGACCAATAATGTTTATTAATTTTTTTTTCAAAAACATGTATAAGGTAAGCTTATAATCTCTCATATTAAATACATTATTGAATAGTGATTGTACTAATTAATTAACTAGTTTTGAGTCCTTTTCTTACCCTATAATTTTCAATAATCCAACATAGTTAAGAGATAAATAATTGAGTTTTGATAGCATGACAAACTTTTCAAATCAAATTTCTTGCAGAGCCTAACATACTGTGAAATAAATATTAATGCTATTTTGTTTTTACATGTATAATTTTCTTCTCTTTTTAAAAGCTCTTATTAATATAATATCAGTTTATATAAGTATATTGAAAATACATTGCAATTGATTTTATCAATACAATACATTACCTATTAGTCTTTTTAGACAAATATCAGTAGATATTGATTTACTTTGTTGGTCGATAAAATCTTATTGATATGATTGAATAAAAAACATACAATTAATATTCAAAAAACAATGCAATCGCAACGAAACTCTAAAATGCTTTTGACAGATTGACGATGATTTGATGTGTATAATTTTTAATTCCTACGTCCTTTTTATGCAGCTGTAGGAAATGCACATTATCAATGTGTCAAAGAAGGACAGGTGTGATGTCTCAGTAAATGAAATTGTTTTATTATTTTACTCAGTTTAATTCAGTATCTTAATGTTCTATCTGGATTAACTGGTATTGGTTTTTTATAAGAGTTTGTTTATTATTAATACAAACAACTTTAAGTAATTCATTGCAAATATAAGCTTGTATTTGTGATTTTATTGTTTATGTTGCAACGATAGCCACCTTGCAAATTTATGTCATAAATCACAACCGGAACGAATATTTTGTATTACAATAAGTGCAATTCTGTGATTTCGTTTTTAATTCATTTTAAATTGTAAAATTATAATCGTTCCATTAAAATATTAAGTCATAGTTAAAACATATTATGAAAGAATAATGAATACATAATTATTTTTAAATACTACTATAATTAAATATAAGTAAAATCTTACTTTATATACTGTTTGGGAAGAGATGAACCGCTTATCGTGTCAATTTTTCAAACATAATAATTTTTATAATAATAATGTTACTGATCCAAGGGCTTGCGAATGAAATAAATACAATTTTTGTACTTATTTCCACAATATATTTTTACTGTAAATTGTCTCTTAGTTCTTGAACCCACGGTTTTGTATACCTGCTACATTTAACTCAAATATTTTGTATAAATAGACGTGTTTGTAAATTGTATTCTATCAGTTGATAATGCTCGCGATGAGCGAAACCGGTCCTGATCAAACAATATATTGTGGAAATAAGTACTAAAAATGTGCTTTTATTATTTAAAATATCATGCCTTTCCATCAAGAAGTGGCAGTTAACACCTAAAAAGTCGTTGAAATAAATGAATTGATATTTAATGTTTATTACGTGACTTTCCTTTTAATTATTTAAGTAGTCAAGGTGAATTAAATTTAGTTTAGTCATTTCAAAGATCATACATTGACATCTATTATATTAATTTCTGACAGCATTTACCATGAGTCACTATTAGAAGAAGGCATGCTAACTGAATGCGACTCTGAAGTTATGTATGTTGTATGATTCATATTGACGATGATTTGTGAATCGAATTTTTTAAATTATTTAATAATAATCCATATAATATGTTCTTTAAATCTATTTGGAATACTATTACCAATCTGTCCAATGTATAGCGAATCATACGGACCACAGACTATCTCAATTCAATAAATAAAGAGGTTCATATATTTAAAAATGGAACATTGTGTAGCATTCATCGCACAACATTTTGAAGTAACGTTATCTACCGACATAATATGAAATTTAAAATAAAATACATCCAATCCACTTAAAATACGTATTATCAATAACAAAAGTTTGGAAACTGAAAATCGTCCGTATCTCGTATTTTTTTAATACAAAATAACTTATTATAGAAAATGTTAATTTACAGGTGCATATTGACATTTAATGTGTCAACTGTGACGTCTTAGTGAAAAAGTATTATATTATAGTTAAACAATGAAAACAAAATGGTTGACACAATTCCCATAATTTTAAATATGAATATCGAGACTGGTTTCGATCATCGCAAGCATTATCAACAGATTTGAATACAAATTAAAAGAATTTCTATCCGTACAAAATGTTGTTTTAAAAATTACCAGTTAAATAAAACCAAAACTTAAAGAACTGAACTGAGAAAATAATAAGGAAATCAAACGGTTTTTAAAATGTATTATTGAAGATTGTTAACTGTATCAAGTCCATTGATGTTCTTAAATTCCTAATGATTCCGAGTTACAGTAAATGTAGAACGATTGAATGATTCAAATGTAATACATGTTGGCTCATACACTTTTTACTTAATATTTAAAAAGTCTTTTAATGGCTTCAAATCATGACATTATCCTTTTTTAATTCTCTATGAGCAATTAAAAAAATGATTAGGTACTTGTAAAATTAGTTGAGCTTATTAATATTAACTATTATTGTGGTTCTCAACATAGAAAAACTAACAGTTTTTTTTTTAATTCACCGAAGCACTTTTTGTGTAAACTTATCTATTATCTTTTAAACAAATTACATGCTTTAAAAATCTAAGTCGTAATTAATTAGTGATTACTAAGCATATTTTTATTATGTAGCCAATTAAATTGTTAGTATGTAAATGCGTTTAATTATATTTTGAGAACATTTCGGCAGGCTAAACATTGTTTTATTTTTTAGAATAAATTATAAAAACACACGTCCGGTTCGTTGAATTGAATTTTCATATACGTCATCCGTTTTTCTTGTATTATTCAAAAAATTAAAAAGCGATAACAATCCAAGTGCCGTATTTTTAGTGGGTTAAGAAATATTTTGTTTTAATACAACACAGTAAGGTATTTTTACAATTTAGAATTTACTATCTACTGTAATCATCGCAAACTTTTAATTTCTCGGTGAATCTCTTGTACTCAATTGAAATTTATTCAACACAGATACACTACTATATGAAAACTTTCTTGAAAAATGATTTTTATATTTTTGGGACACCTATATAGTCTCTATGGTGACCACAATACTTTATTGCTTATTTGAGACACGTGCAATCTCAATTTAATGAATTCAAGCCAAAATATTCACTTATCTCAGGGTTTTGCAGCTTTTTCAGCAACGAACACTTCATTAATCCGACAATTTTAGCTTGACTTATTTTTAAGGTTAGGTAATATTGATTCATTTCAAGTATTCATGCTCCTCGGAACAAAGTATAAGAATCTCGGACTCAGCTGAAGTGAATAGTTATTTTTAGTCAAAAGTATTATTTGACAAAAATAAATTAATTGTAGGTTCTATTTTTGTTAAACTTTTAAACATTTAATTTATTAAATCATAGTCTACCGTTATAAAAGCAAATAAAATTTAATAAAATTTTCTAGTCTTATAAAAATATGACTGTTAGATACATTTTTAAATTAATATTAAATTGATTACTAGACCATTATATTAAACTACATTATCTAACAATGTTTTGCGAAGGCTTCTATTAATATTGACAATTTTCGAATATCAGTGTTCCTCAAAATTTTAAGTGTAGATACGGTTATTCAGACTAAAACGACAAAGTAAATACTTACCTTTCAGAAAGTCAATAAATTCCATTAATATACCTTGTTGAATTCCTCGGCAAACTAAAGCTTTAAGGAAATTTATAACAATCAGTTCTATTTAAATACGCTACATATATAGACGTATATCGAATATATTTATAACATACCTTTTTGTACCTAAATATCTCGATGGCGATTCTAATGTATTAAACATTTTTTATGTTCAGTTGAATTATTGTATGATCTAGGTGCCGTAATTGAAAATAGGTAACATTGTTATTAAAAAAATTGTGAAATATTTTAATTTATTGGTATTATAAAATAGTTTTTCTTTTTCATATTCTGTACATACATATAAATCAACAAAAAATTCCTTTGATTATAATGTCTTCACATAATACATCTAATTTTAATTTACTAAGGTTAACATTGATATCTCCCAGTTATGCTGCACGCCTTCTTCAGTATCTTAAATTTATAAACATCTATTTTATTGTTTATGATATTCATAAAGAAAAAATATGCCCAACATTATTTGAATATAGAACACAATACCACAGACGAGAAAGCATGAATATTACATCACCTTCGAATAAGTATCCCTGTCAAAATTTCCCGCGCATTTTGCGTCCCGCTCCTTCATTTCTATCGATTAAAATTTTACAATACGTGCAACAAGGACGGTTATATTACAAGACATGCGTTCCATCACAAAACCGAGCGGGCGAGTCCAATATTCGATCCGCCCATACCAAATGCAATATGGGTGTGGACATATATGGGGTTCATTCCCTACGAAAATGCTATATTATCTTTAGATTTTCCTTCTCCCGGCGCATGTGTAAAGTAACAAGAGCATCAATCATAAAACATCTACCATTTTTCGTCTTTTCATAACAGCAGTTCTTGATATACATAGTTTGATTATTTTATCCTGTGTCGTTAAACAAAACTACTCATTTTCGTTTTTATTAATTAATCAATTTCTTATTTTTTATTTGACTCGTTCCCTGCTGAGCCGCTTAAAGAATATTCCAAAACCTATACTTCAAAAATTTATTAAATAATATTGGTTTGAAACAATCTTATTGAGTTTGTCAGGACAAATCAAGTAATGCATCAAAAATTAGCGAGTACAAGAAGGTTTTTACCACTGTTAATTAATATATTTTCGGGTATCAACTATCGACACAGAAAAAATAGCCGTCTCAACAGTTAAGGCGTTAGCGGTCAGGGGGTTAAGTCATCAAAATTATTATCAAGGACATATGTAGGTGTGGTAAAATCCTTACTATTTCTCAAATTTCTGTTAAGTTATTAACAGATTAGAAATACATTATGTATATAAATATTATGTATGCATTTATTAAGATTGTTTTATAGAATTAATATTTGATTTGATAGAAAAATAGCTTATGGCCTAATTTTCAATGGACATACAATTGTCACTAATGAATATATATTTTAAATACCTATTGATTATATTTTGGAGAAAAACATGATAGGCAGAATTTCTTTTTGCGTTTCATATTGACTGACAGTTTGTAAAAAATAAGAACACGTTTTAATTACTATTTCTACATTTTTATGATCAGAACCGGTTTCTCTCATCAGAAGTATGATCAAATCGTGATATACTCGAGATTATTGCAAACGATCCTGATAATAAATATGTAAAAACGTGGAAATGGTAAAATTTTTCTTTATTATTTTTATTATAATGCTTTTCAACTAAGATGTGATAGTTAACACTTTGAGTGTGGTTTTACAAAAGAAAATATTTAATATTTTTAAGAAGTGAAAATCACGCCCTCTGTGGTTTCAAGTCCTTGCGAGTGTCGATAATGCAGAATATGATGATTTTGTTTAGTATAATAAAAACTATAATTCCGAAAAACAAAATAAAAATGTTGGAAAAAAGCGATACGAATAAATAGAAGTGTTAATTCAGTGATATTGAATAAAGCTACTAAATTATTGCAATTATTTAAAATTGTTTTTTTTTTTGTTCTACAGAAAAGCTGCGGCTGTCGCTGTGCGTCGGCTGTGGAGGACAAATCCACGACCAGTACATCCTAAGAGTGGCTCCTGACCTAGAATGGCATGCTGCTTGCCTCAAATGTCAGGAGTGCAGACAGTTCCTGGACGAGTCCTGCACCTGTTTTGTCAGGGACGGGAAGACCTATTGCAAAAGAGACTACACTAGGTAAGAAATAATTGTCAATTTTAATTCATACTGGCTTATTTTTGCCCCCAGAAAGGTCTTGGCGATGTTCGTACAAGGGCATTACTAAATTTAAAAAAAAAACAGTTTTCTCAGATCACATCATTAGTAAACCCTGAAAGGTAGAAAATTTAAATTACAATATTTTCACTGTAACAGGAATTATTTTAGTTTGTGGGTCCGCCCATTATAAGTCAATATTTAAACAAGAGAAAATCAAGTTAGAGAACTTCAATAGACAATACTTTCATGTCACTGGTCATTGAACATTATAAGTTGGCTTATGGGCAAAATATTGGTTTTTTTATCTGGAATATGAAATACTTGTAATGCATACTAAGAAAATTAACTGAATAATCAGCAAAAAAAAGAACCTCTATTATAAAAGATATTCCACGTTAAATAATTATGAAATAATGGAAATCGTGGTAAATATGAACAACGAAGTAAATTTGTACCGCAAATGAAAATTCTAGGTTTTCTCATATTGTTTTAGTTTAATAAATTATATTGTTGTATGCATTTAAATTGTGTTTTACAATTTATCTTGTGGATTATTAATACAAGCTTTTAACATATTTAAATTTTTATTTGAGTAAAAATCCTTTCGCATAATATATATATTTAAACTTATTCTTTTGGGAATCGTTTAAGTCACAAGTCTTTGCGAATAAACCACAAAAAATTGACGCGTTCAAATTCAACTTAACAAACGCCATCCAATAAATTCAGCCAGATTTATGCGACAGTCGCTGAAAATTGGACCCTTCAAATACTTGTTACTAACCAAAGTCGCGGCATCCATTTGAAAGACGTTATATTCTATACTTAATGCATTCCATAAATATACTTTCAAAAAAAAATGAGTGGATATCTTGCAGACAACTTGTTTATTTGCATTTACATAAATTTTGAGCGTTCCTATTGAAAGACCGTTTACATATGTTAACTTTATTTTCTGATTGGCTTTCCGAAAGCTCTAAGTCTTGGATTTGTAATGGCAAGCCGAATTATACTAGGAATGATGAATTTCGTGACGATACGCAAAATCTATGTAAATGAATTTGAAAAGTGTGGAGGAAATTAAAATGATTTCTTGCTATTAACGAACTGGCTTTAAAATAATGTTTGATTTTTTCATTACTAATAAATATTCTTAATAACGATTTTATCATATCAATTTCGTCTTAACGGATGTGGGACAAACGAGTCTTTAGATGATAATATAGATAAAATAGGTTTAAATGATATACGAACGTTTTCGGGTTCTGGCTTTTAACCTGTGAGTAAGAATAACTTCGCGTTATAGCCCTAGATCTTTACCTCGTTTCGGATTACATTGTTAGCACAGATGTACAATATCCAGGAAAAAGCATTGTGAACTCATTTCCCCCTAAAGACGGAACAAGCAGTGACATCTATGCGGCGGAAGTCGGACGAAAGAAAAGTAAATATTTGGGTGAGGCGATTTTGTAGGGGGGATATTAAAGTCTTCTTTTACGTTTTGTCTTTACAAACAAAAGGCATTAGATTGTTATAATTTTTGATGATCACAAATAGTGCAAAAAAACTCTACCATATGAATATTAAAATATGTACACTTATAACCTGTAGACCAATATAGTAAAAAAACATAAATTCTTTCATTTATGTTAATGACACATAAAATTGGATAATGTACTGAACAACGTTATATGGAACATTTTTGCGAAGGCACATTTTGTAACATTAAGGCGTTGTTCTACGATAAAGCGTATTAAAAATATTGTAGCTCCGCTAAGAAGCCGAACTTTGATTTATTTTACTAAATACCCAAAAATGTTGGTTATTAAAAGTGCACTAATTTGGCATACTTAGCTCAACATACCCTTAAGTGTGCCATACAGCATTGTTCGGGATGTCATTAATTTATGGGCACCGTATGTTGTATTTTTTGTATATTTGTCACAGATTTAGTACAATAGCAATAATTACACTTTTTTCTCAACTGTGTAAACGTGATAATGTCTTTCATTAATAAATTTCTCGTAATTTAAGTAATGTTGAGCAGATGTATATTTCTCCAAAATATGATAATATAATTATTGTTTATTTTTTTTCGTTATGTACTCAAGCACGTATAAATTATTAATTATAAAAAATATAGTTAGTAAGCAAAATACAATTAAATGAGCAATGATAAGCATGGCAATAAATAACAAACTATGGTTAAAGTTACATGTCATTACATTAAAGTTAGTCATTAGATTATCAAACATATTTTTTGTTTTGTTGGTACACATAGAGAATATTTAGATTAGTTATCTATAAAATCACGAACATTATTGATTGTGTAACATATGTAGATAAGGAATAATAAATAGAGATTAAAAGCTAACAAAAGAAGTCTATTTAGAACAATAAATGACTTCAATCTACATTAAATTCAAACGAATCGATAGAAAAGATTTTCTTCCCACCATTAAGCGTAGTAAGAATAAGCTTCAACGAAGGGTTATTGCAACTTGCAATAGCTGCAATAAATTATACGTACACCACCGCCTACGGTTGCGCATCGCTGCTTATTGATTAGATCATTATTTTCGCTTTGCAACTCTACAGATATCGACAACATCTGGCGAGAGAACTACTTCATAATATTTAATAATTATTTTAAAACAAATAAAGCGTAAATGCCATATGAATGATTTTATTAATTATTTAGTTGATAATTAAAGAATATAAAACTCAACCGAACACATTATTTTTGATTATATTCCTTCGGCTTTACTTTTATTACAAAAAAATGTTTTTTTTCTTTACCGTTCGCAAAATAGTGAAGGGTTAGAGATACAATTACAAGCTCATATATTATAATAGTTACTTTTTAAATACACAGTTAGTAGACAGTTTGTAGGGAAGATGTAAAAAAAGTCACCAATCTTAATTATAATAATGTGAGTTTTGATTGATTGTATGTTTTCTTTAAATATCCATATGCCATATGATGTCATATATCAAAAGTGGTTTCCAGATTTTTACTAGATGGCGATGAAAAATACTATAGTAAAATATATCCATGGTTTTATACGATACGAATAGATATCTGGTATCAAATAAAATTCTTAGTATCGTCTCTATGACTTAACGGTAAGAACGACTTTTCCAATTTACAATTGAGATCTTGTACACGGGCATTAGTGGTGTTTCTTAAACTAGAGTTTATTTTGAGTGTTTTTATTTCACTGTTTCTCATGTCTTTTATTTGTTTCTAATATCATGTTAACTTTTAACGTTAACGAGTTAACTGACAGCTGTTATGTCAGAGATTTTTGACTATTAAATATTACTTTTGATATGTTAACAGTCATTTTTGGTGGAAAGGCGTGAAATTTTGCAGATTAATTAATTTGATAATCATCAATTGATAATGCTCGCGATGTGTGAAAACAGTCCTGATTGTAAAATATATCGTGGAAATAGTATTAAAAATGTGTTAATATTATTTGAAATATTGAATATGTATTTTGTTTTTTTAAAACTTTGTAAAACTAAAAGGACTGTATCATATTGTTACTTCTGATAGTATATTGTATGTATCATTTTAGAAATAAGAAAATACATTAAATAATCTATTATATTTCATGGATTTCTTGACGATGATGATAAAAATTTAAAGGTCCACTCGTCCACAAGATTGTGGAACCACAGATCCAAATTGGATAACAGATTTTCCGATAGATTTGTTTGTCTAACGTCTCTTTTTATCATCACCACAATGAAAAATAAAGTTCTTTTAAGGTATTGATTGAATTCGCATTTACTTGGTGGAACTCCAATATAACACAGTGAAATATTAGCATATATCTTTAAAAAAATGTAGAACTATAATACATTGCTTTTTTTTCACCGTGTTACTTTTAAGATGTCAAATGTTAATTCTTGGTGAATAGGCATTATATTTAAAATAATAAATTGATTGAATTGGCATTCACTTGGTAGAACTCCATTATAACACGGTGAAAAAATAGCAATGTATTTTAGTTCTACAAAATTATTTTTAACAAATATAGTTGATAGCTATTTGTTAAAAATAATTTTGTAGAACTAAAATACATTGCTATTTTTTCACCGTGTTAAAATAATAAAAACAATTGTTTTAATACTACCTCCACAATGCATTTTATGAACAGGGCTGGTTTTGCTAATCGATAGCATTGTCAGCAAATCAAACCAAAAAAAGAAACAAAATAGCTGACTCATAACAGATTTACATTCAATAATCGTAAAATCAAATTTCGCCACAGAATTGCCGTTTGCTCCGAAAACAACGGGAATGGCTTAAAATGCTCTATTAAAATTTATCTGTGAATGTATCACTACATTCTTGCAACTCGGCTAAATAGCTTATATTGTTACGTTATTGTTATTATGTATATTGTTATTATGTATACGGCTAAATAGCTTATATATGTTTGGTATATCCTATTCAAATTTGTTACATCTATTGATTTTAAAACCTCGAATGTGTCACTTACCCCCTTTTGACTCGACAAGGAAGCTATAAAACATATTTTTAGACTTATAAATTACGATGAAAAAAAAAACTTGTTTTTATTTGAATGCTATGCAATATCAACAGTTCACCATGTCTGGCAGACATTGCGTGCCATAAGCAAAGTGAAAAAACCTTTTACCTTGATTACACATTACGCCACTCTCCCCTAACGGGTGATGCAGGAACAAAACATACGAATTCATATGAGTTAGAAGCGGACAGCACTTACAGAGGGAGAGTGGATTTAGTGGTCTACGAGAGAGAAAGAGATGAGCTTAGTAAATTTTCCGACGGTGGAGATAGACATAGCCAGGGGTTATCAGGTGCTATAATAAATGAATATTTTTTTTTCTAATTATTTTTTTGAGTTTAAATTTGGTACCAGTACTTTTTGTATTTCGTCGGCTTTCAATCAAGTATTACGAACATCTTGAATTGCTATATTTACTATCCTGTCCATCGTTACGAATGCTGTTAGAATCTCATTGAATGAGACTCAACTCCTTTAAGCACATAATATGCATATGTTCCACCTATGGACACAGAGGATAAAAAATAAGAAGCTATTTTTTTTCAGTTCGGGCGCTTTTCAGGATACAACAATTCAAATCTCTGTTTATATACCAAAATTAAAAGGTAATAAAAATATGTAATCTTAAAACAAAACATTCAAACCCAAAGCTATATTTGTAATTTGAATAAAATTTTAATATTACTCTTCACACATTAATGTCAGAGCCTGTTTTGGTCATCGTACGAATGTTTTAATGTATAATATATACATAGAATAATGCGTTTCTTCCAATTATTGACTATATACGCTTTCAAAGTGATTTATAATAACACAATTTAAATCCCTGCACATTCTTTCATTGTTCAACTATTACATAATATTTTTACAATTTGGCCCACGATTATTGATAATCAAAACTACACTTAGTTACTTTTTTCATGTTCACCAGAACGACAACTTTTAAATACATGAATATTATAAAATATATAATAATATTATTTCAGCTGCTATATTACTTTATATTACGTCCTTAAGAGATTGACCGGTAGACGAAATTTATACAACGGAATTCGCTTTGATAGTTTTATCGTTTTGAAAGAATAACTGGTCATTTGTTTTTTTGTTAGAGAACTGTAACTGAATAAATCACTTAAAATCTTTCTTTGCTGCCCTCGTGTTGTTAAGCACTTAACATGCGATGTGCGAGGGAGATGTGACTATTGATTTTATATCAGAGCGAGTGCGATAGAATAATATGCTCTTATAAACTATCAAAATGTTCATAGATGATACATTACACAATTTTAAAAATTGATGTATACAATTTATTTCATAGATATCTTGTCGTTGAATACTTTTGAGATTGGCAAAGGTCAATAACCTAAAATATATACACAAACACAATTAAATCATGTCAATATTAAAATTTGTATACAATGGCATTATTCAAAGGTTCTACTGAATATCATGTTTACTACGCGTAGATTTTACAAACAAGTCAAATGTGTTTTTTATCTTTCTTATTTCTGAATATTTTTAATAATTAAATTAATAATTTATGATATTAACTGAAGATGCTTGATGAAATTTCAATATCAAATTTTAATTGTTGAAAATTTTTTACGATCCCACATGTTTTGTCAGTTCGGTTTCATACGTGTGATAGAATTCCAGAAAATGCCTAATGGCAAAACTTGGGTCGATAATGACAAAACATGTGGAATCGTACAAAGTTTCAATTACTCAAATATATTTTATAATTTGTTGAGTATATATATATATATATGTCATTAATTCATTTAAATGTATTTTGGACTAAATATTGTAAAAAATCATTTTTATTAAAATCTAGTGCGTACCCGGCATACGATGCAATGTCACTTAAACAAATTGAATCCCTAGAATTGTAGTAAATTTACTACAATCGATGGTTTGCAAAATGTAACTAGAAATTCTTAACATCAAAATGTAACCATTTCGCATAGGTGGTACCTTGGTACCTATTTAAAAAACCAATTATTCTTGATTCGATTTTCAGATGTGTTGTCATATGATTGTAATAATCCAGAAATCTTTGCGAGGGTGGAAAAAAGATATTTTTAAGTATTCAAATATGTCCTATGCCTAATATAGCAATACATAAATGAAAAATACATACAATCAAACAAATATTCATTTTTATACATATAAAATATAGATTTCGAAAATATATCATGATAAATGTTTCTTCAAATTTTTTGAAGGCTGTGTGCGTAAAAAACATTGAATGTGCAACTTTAAAAGAAAAATATTTTTTGTACGCTACTGTATGTGAACTGTATTCAAACCGGATAAACGAAACGATTATTTTTTGATAATTACAATAATTAACAACACTATATAATATCAATTAATTCTATTCATTAAATCAAATAATTCAATGTAATACATATATTAATAGGTGTTACTAGTGTAACTTAGTGTTAGGGGTTCATTCTAACACCTTTACATCCTAACGCTGGTCAAATTTTTGTGCGCTGTTGTAATTTATGTGCGCGCAACTAATTAATAAATATATTCGATAATAATGAAAAAAAAATAATAGAAAAAGAGTGAAATTTTTTCATCAAAGAGGTGAAAGCAGTATCATATTTAACAACACAAACAGAAAAAAGTAACAAGGTTATGTATTATATTATATTTCATAATTTTAAATAAATTTCATAAAGCAGAGGTTTTTTTTCAAACGCTAGATAGAGTTAAAATCTCTATATTTACACGCGTAACTTAAAATGGCTAATTTTTACCGAACGACTTCTGTCACTTTGTTTTTTAAATTTCGAACATCACAAAATATTTAAAATTCTCTTTTCATAAAAAAATTCCGATTTTTCTGTTTTATGGTATATTGTTTAAATATCGAACATCACAAAATATTTAAAATTCTCTATTCATATTACATTACCGATTCTTCTGTTTTATAGTTTTGTTTAAAATTTCGAACATTTATTTTTGAAATTTTCGCTTCAGCATACATTTCCGATTATTCTGTTTTATGCGATATCTCATCTTTGTTTTTACATTCCAGATTATTTGGTACAAAATGCGACAAATGCGGCGCCTCCTTCAGCAAAAACGACTTTGTCATGAGAGCGAAAACGAAGATCTATCACATAGACTGCTTCAGATGCTGTGCTTGCGCCAAACAACTAATACCTGGTAAAATCATACTTTCATCTGTTATATTGTAATTTGACAAGTTAAACTCTAAAAATCTAACAACTAGATGGATTTCCAAAATGGATCTGTCATCGAATTCATATGTACATATTGTATAATATAATATTAAACGTATTATCATTACTCGAAAGCTACCGAAAATAGTATCTTAATAAAAATTCCGCTACCAATGTAAAGCATATGACCTCATTATGATTGCGCTTCAAAAGTATTGTTTTATTTTTATTCATTGAATTGGCATTTACTTGGTAAAATTCAATTATAACAGGGTGAAAAAGCAGCAATGTATTTAAGTTCTACAATTTTTTTATAAGATACAGTTGATAGCTATTTCGGCTCACGCCAATAGTTCTGACGATGGGGTGAGCCGAAATAACTACCAACTATATCTTGTAAAAAAATTGTAGAACTATATTATATTGCTATTTTTTCACCGTGTTATTATTTTATTGTTTATATAATAAGCCATTATACATTTTAAGCCTTTTTTATATATCTTTCTAATCTATCAATAAGGGTATATATGTATTTTTTATACCAGTACCGTATAGAGCATTTTTTTCAATCTGGAACCACAGAATTTTCAAAAAGTCGCACAGACAAAATATATGTTGGTATTTTGAAACAAAGTTTGATTTTGAATATGTACTTTTTTTCGAACAAATAGTAAAGGGGGCCACACCAAAAATAATATCTCAAAAGGGGGCCACACGCCAAAAAGTTGGAGAAACACTGGTATAGAGTACCAGTGGAACAAAAAAGTAATTATTAAAAAAAATATCATATTTCATAGTAGTATTTGATTCCTTTTTTATTCATTCCAGGAGACGAATTTGCGTTACGAGACGGTGGGATGTTATACTGCAAAGAAGACCACGAGGCGGGTGGAGTAGAGAGGGTGTCGGCGGGAGGAGGGGGTGGGACGGGAGGAGGGTCAGGAGGGAGAGAATCTAATAACAATACAAGCCTTAGTAATAATAATCACTCTAGTGGGACTGGACAGGAACTGGCCTCAATGTCTGGTAAGTACCTTATCTTGTATAATTACATGTGTTAACTGTTTTTAACACTGTGTGCGTCTGTCGTTTGTGCGCATGTCACGAACCGTACGATTTATTTGCACATGTAACATACAACTATAAAAAATCACATCAAATAAATAAATCGTTAAAGTTTAAGTTTTATTACTATAATCATTAGTGGCTAGACATCAATATATTCTAGATATTAATGCTCAACGCTTTGAGACCGAGCGTAATAATTTCTGTATTTTTATACAATTTAATAATGTTTGTATTAAAAATAGGACGCCAGCGCTGAAATGACGAAGCATCACATTATGAATTATAATTTGCTTATTAAAGTGAGTGGACAGGATTAATTAGACATAAAACCTTTGAAAGGTTATTAATTTGACACAATCAACTACCAACATCGTTTTAATATGTCACTTAAATAAATACTACAATTTAGAATAGGGTCAAAATAAATTACAAAAATCCTTGCGCTAGGCGTAAATGTGTTAAGCATTTCTTTTTAGATCATATTAATGTATTACCTCTTATAAGAGTAAGACTTACACTGTAGAAATATGTAATAGTATCAAATACTATATAAATTATTTTTGTCTAATATTATTTCCATAGAGACAATATAATTATATAAAATACTGATTGGAGTATTAACAAATGGGATTTGTAAAGAGAGAGTGTCATTCAATTGATTTAAACGTAGTTGATATTATTTATTGAAGTACTTGACAATGCGATAACAAAACAGAATGTCGATCAAAATTGTTTCTTTGAAGGCGCCCGCCGAAAAGTTGCTCTGAATAATATTAGAAAGGAACCTAAAGTTAGAACAGCCGCCTTTAGGTCAAGCGCTCTCGCGCGCGTTTTGGTGGTTTGCATGCCTTGAAACGATAACTAGCTTTAAAACGAGAACAATAAGCACACCCTTTTGCATTTTTTAAACACACAAATCTCCCGATCGTGCGTGGAATCGTCTGTGCGTAAAGCCGGGCTATTACTCTATTTTTTCTGACGCACACTTTGATTTGCATTATAATTAAACCTACGTTCAACATTAATTGTTGTGTTAAGTTTCATCAAGAGTATATCAATCGCAGCTCATCCATTCTCGCAATTCATCACAATAAGTATTAGATATCAAATAATTAATTCGCAATATCCAATATTTACTCTTATATAATATTTCTTTAGAATATTTAAATACCGATTTAAAATAAAAGAATAACAATATATTTTTGAAACGGATAATATGAAAACATTTCCTTACATCAGGCATTATTCAATAATTCTATTTCCACTGGTTGTGTCACGCGTTTCGCCTCTTTGACAAACACAGCTTTTAAGGTGTAACTGGTTAAGCAATTTTATATTTTAAAGATCAGAATTGGTTTCGCTCATCGCAAGCATTATCAACATTAACTAACTAATGGTTTTGTCTGTCTGTAAATTTTTAGCCGAAAATGTTGTTTAAATAGCGCCGCTTTAATTTTTATTCAGTTCAATATATCAGTTGATAATTTTCCCGACGAGTGAAACCAGTCCTAATACTAAAAAGATAAAATTGTTTATAAAATCTTATTCAGACTAGGCAGGTTTCCTACTAACGTTGGAAATTTGCCTAGTTGGAATTTCACACGAAAAATTGATCAAGATTGACAAATTGATTCCAATATTTATTATTAGACATTTCGTATATTTCTAAAAAATCAAAGAAACAACCAGTTTAGTTATAAATTGACGGCAGCCTTTTTATGTTAATGATAGAGATATTTTGTTTAAAATATATATCGGTTTTTTGTGTGGAATATCAAAATGCCGGCACTGATTTTATTTGTTCATCCGCTATTACAATCCGCTTTGATCAACATTTTTTAATTTTTTTTTCTACATCTGATGTCTGATGAAAGATTAAGATATAATAATGTAATATCTTTTTATTCAGTTCTGTGAACCCCTTTACAGACTATTGATTGACTTCCACACTTTCCAGTAGTATATTTCAACGAAATCATTAACGATTCCAAAATTCACCAGCCCATATCAGTAAGCGATTTGAAATTTAGTTTATTGGATGTATTGTTGAATATAGAAGTGTCTAACAACACTCGAAGGCGCGTTTGTGGATTTCGAGAGAATGCCGACAGTAAAACAGGTGAACTGCTGATAGGTACGTACTTTGGAAAGCAAATATCACCTATTGGTATTCTGGCATGCCGACCTGAAAAGGTTAGGCCGCTACGTTTGTTTTTCACTTCACTCGAGCCCGAAAAAACAGGGCTGCCATTCGATTGCCAGATAATTAATAATAATTTAACTACCTTTTTTGTGTTAACTGTCACTCTTGATGGAAATACAGTATGTTAAACTGTACTGTTAAAATAGTACAAATGTACTATTTTAACAGTTAATAATGCCCACGATAAGCGAAACCGGTCCGTATGATAAAGATATAAAATTGTATTTTTATTATTTAAATAAAAGAAATATCTAATTATAGCACATCTTATAACACCTATGAAATTATCATATTTAAAAAATGTTATATATATCTATCTAATTATAAAATTGAATTTTACAAATAAGTTTTCTAACAGTTGTATTACTGGTTATAACACAAGATTTACAATTGACGACTCAATTTAATGAAAAACACACAAATTTCCCACCATTCTTCTCTACTCATAAATACATTTATTTAAACTAGATAGGAACATATTTAATTTCATCTTTTTTGTGAACAAATTTTAAGGTGCTGACTTCTCGATAGATAAAAGGATTTCGATAAATACACTGTTTATTTTTATATGAAGGAACCTTAAAACACTTTTATTCCCTACGCGTTCCGTATCAAATCCTAAAAACAGGGCGTAACGTATGTTTAACGATTTAATTTCAATCATAAATGAGCAAAAGCTTCGTTAAGACACTTCTTTCCTCAATATAATATACAATACATATTTAATATATATATTATGTCTGTAAGCATACCTATCTGCATTGCGTGATTGACATGTGTTAACCCTACAGCTGCCGTGGGTAACACTAACCGGAGGTCCAAAAAGCCGACCACTTGAAAGTAAGTTGAGGTTTGCGGGTGTGTTGAACACTTCAAAATTTACTAAAAGCACCAATCGCGGTATCCGAAAAGAAAAATGAAAATACTTAACGAAGTTTTGATCCAGAGCAAAAGCTGTTTTAAAAAGAATAAGATTAAGATTTTTTTTTATACCACCGGTTTGTGTTTTGTATTTTTTATGAAGATCTATGAAATATACAACATAAAATTTGTATTGTTCAAATTTTGTACGATTCTAGGTGTTTTATCACTCGCGACCCTGGTTTTGCCTTTCGGCATCTTTAGGATTTCAGATAGAATATAATAGAATGATATAATGCCTGAAGATGCCGAAAGGGGAAACCCGGGTCGTTAGCGACAAAACATGTGGAATCGTACAAAATTTCAACAATTCAAATTTGATACTGAAATTCCATCAAGTACATTCAGCTTAGATCAAAAATTAATATGCAATAAATTTGAAGTTAAATACATTAACGAAATACAACCAAAATAATGTTTTGATCATGACATTAATGTTCTTAAAATATAAAAGCGTTTTTTATGGGTGAGTGCTAAGGCATTGCGATTTTTTTCTCCTACTCATTGAATAAAAACACTTTGAATATTTTTTATTATTTGTTTTTATTTTATTAAAGGAATTTGTGATTTTTTAAATACATAATGATAGTTAAAGGACCCTCACAAATCTACAAAAGAATAAAAGCGGTTAATTACTCTAATAAACATTATAATTGTAACACATAGAACGCGTTAAAAAACGTATGACATCATTATTTATAGATAAAGCTATTAGTTATTTGGTAAATATGATAGAAAAATAACCAAAGATGTGCACAGTTAATTCCAAAATCAACTAAAAATTACATCTTGATAAGAGCGAACCCGGTTCCAATCAATCAATTTACATGCTTATATGAACACAATATTTTTGGGTACTTTTTATAATTTTATGAATGGCTAAGTGACAAAATAACCTGTGCATCTAATATATTAAATCACTCATTCTTCATTCAATAAAATTTAGTAGTAACTTTTTGATAAACATATTCTTTCATTTTTTTATTCACATAACTAGAGGTCGCAGATTTTTTCTTATTCGTGTGTTTGCTATGATAAAAATCAGCGGCATTGTCCCTTTAAGATTGTAAAAAAATAAAATAGCTTGAATGGAAAAGGTAGATAGTCTTATCATTTCACCACTTGAAGTTTTGTAAGGTCGTTGGTTATTGATACAGGCGTTTTAAACCTCGGAGCGATCGAAAAATCCAGTCAAGAATGTTGATTTACCGATCTTCGTAACTACGTTAGCTAAAAACTTTAACTTTCAATAATATACTGAAGATATCAAAATTCTCCATCAATTATTGATGAATAAATTTATCGGAATTTTTTGGTAATTTGCGAACCGAAATCTTACGTTTTATTTGTTTCTTTTTAATCAGTGCGTTCCAGTGCGGTCCAATTCAAGCATTGTTAATCTAAAACAAAAGCAAATCACACTTCAATATACATGATGATTTTATTGAAATTTATGAAACTTGAATTGTTACAACTTTATACGATTCCACATGCTTTGTCACTAACGACCCGGGTTTCGCCTTTCAGCATCTTCAGGCATTCTATCACACGGATACAACAGAACTGACGTACAATACATTTTTTTTAAATAATAAAACACATTTTTTAGTACTTATTTCCACAATATATTTTTTGATCAGGACCGGTTTTGCTCATCGCGAGCATTATCAACTGATGACCATGCTCTATCAGGCGAAACCGGTCCTGATCAAAAAATATATTATGGAATTAAGTACTAAAAAATGTGTTTTTATTATTTAAAATATCATGCCTTTCCATCAAGAAGTGACAGTTAACACCTTAAAAGTACAATAGACAGTTAGCATCGTCTATATACAAAAGGTATTAATTACAGGAAAAACATACGCCAAGGCAAGCAGTAAATGGAAGCTAAAACAAATTTAATAATATTAATCCAATAATAATTAACATAACTGCCTGTAATAATTTTCATTAGCGATCTTGTTAATGAGTTATTCTTGAAATGGTTTAACAACAAATAATAATCAATTATCTAAGCCCGGGTCGTTAGTGACAAGAAATGAGGCATCGTACAAAGTTGCAACCATTCAAATTTGATATTGAAATTCCATCAAATTCCTTCAGTCGATATGATAAATTATATAATTGGTATGAATTGATTAATATTGCTTAAACAATCATTACGAGAAAAATTAATTGCCTAGTACCTTACCATTGGTGGTGTCACCAAAACGCTGATTTTTATCAAATTTGCATGTTAAATGTGTAATATATTTTATAAATAACGAAAAAATACAGCTCCTTATTTGGAAAACCCTGGCATGTCAAAGTGTCTTTGAAGTTTCGCCGTCGCGTAAAGGGTGTTGTCAATCCGTGTTACGATTTCGTGAACTCAGATTGTGTTCTGTGAAATATCATATATTGCCGACGTTGTATTTTGGATCAAAGTGATAATATCGATTAGGCATTCTTGTATCGGAGATAACTTATCGCGTATCTAGAAAAAGATGTCTGCAAGCGATATCTTTCATAGATAAATTTGATTGTTTTCTTTTGGCCTATACAAAAATAACAGATACTTAGATTTAGATCGCGAAATCTCGATAAAATATACAGGCGCGTCTCTGCAATGGAATCCGCCCGTGCGCGAATTTTATAACTGCCAAAATCAGACCGGGCAAACGGCATATTTTGGATACACACAAGATTTACTGTGGCTTAATCTTGAATCTATTTTAACGAATTAGTTCTATTCAATTCGTGTCATAGAATGCCTGAAGATGTCGAAATCACTATCGTAGGCGATAAAACCTGTGGAATTATACACATTTCCAAAATTTCGTATTTAAATAAATGAGCTATAAATTTATATTTGGTAAATATAATATATTAAATTACGATGGAGTAAGTTTGAAAACGATTCAGAAATAGGCCAAGAAGTGGCATAAAATATTTATTTTGACAAATGTTTTAAGATACTGTAAAGAAAGATAAACAAAATATATCATACACCCAGTCCTTTTTTTACGCGATACATAGGTTCCAGAAAAAGGCGCGTAAAAAAATCGCGTAAAAAATCCCAACTTTTACGCAATTGCATTACATTTCTTTACACACCCTAAAACATAAATTTGCATAATATCCGATACACAAGTCTACACTACACTAGTATGCATATTTAAAAAAATGGAATGCTTTACAAAATTAAGTTTTAAAAATACAAATATTTTTTATTTAAAAAAATAATGAAACGTACAAGCCTAGCATCATATAAAAATTTCTTCTTTAAAACGAATTTGGGGAAAAAATCGCGTAAAAACGAATGAAAGGCGTAAAAAATGTAACGGTGCCGTCCAAAAAAATCGCGTATAATCGAATTCGCGTAAAAAAAGGACTGGGTGTATACAATTTTTTTTAATTGTTCCGAAAACGTCTCATTTGTTTCATTATTTATCGTGGTCATTATTCTAGATGTGTACCACTCCGTTTGCAAAATTTTTTGTAATACATGCACAACTGCTGCTCGCAATAATGATATAATTAAAAACTCAGATAAAATTGTGTAATAATAAATGCCTACATAAGTCTAGGCTCGATTTTAACTTACCTGCAAATTACTCCATGCGCCGTGCGGTCTAGTTTAGGGGGCGGCCAAATTCAGCTAGATTTATTTTATGTAATATACAGAGCTGTGAGATTGTAGTGGGAGTTGTGGAAAACGAGCAATTCCAACTATTTTTTCGATTAGACGATTTTGAAGAATATCTCAGTGAACAATTTGCCGGATGTGTTGGTTGATCTTTAATTTAATGCACAATAGGAAAGGTAAAAAAAGTATAGTTTCTCAACGTCGGAATCATGATTTTGATAGATATTGGAGTCGTAGTCATGTTTTTTAACGACTTCACAGTCCTAGTAATATGACATCACAAAATGATTTTTTAAATATTAGGTTATTTATTCATACTTAATCTTGACTTACAGGGAAATTTGAATAGATTAGCCTCGTTGACCATATAAACCATACATAAACATATATATGACCAGATTACGAAAAAGATTGAATATGGATGATCTAGAATAAATACGAAAACTATAATGAAACCGATATACCATCTGAATACGATAATATGTAATTTGAGACAGAATTGAGTTAATTTTTAATCATAATATATTATAATTTAACAAGGATGTATCGGTATTAAATTTCGCTAAGTGGATTGTTGACCCTTTCGTTTGTTGGTACACATCTGTACTGCAAACAAATAACAGTGTGAATCTTGTATGAAGATGGCTTACGAAGGCGTGATAATTGCAAATGGTCACTGACAAGCCGGGAATTTTATTGTTTAATCTGAACAATAATCCAGCAGTGTCCGGTGAGCGGGCTTTGGGGATTTATAAGCCACTCGACTGATTAACCCTTTGTACATTTGGGGTGGTGATTATACATGGGTACTGTGACAGTGGTATTACCTGAGTTCGGCTCTAGCTATTCAATAATGCATAATTTGTATCTATATTAATTAAATTGTTTAATTTTTCAATGCTACAAACAAAAAACTATACGTAGTGATCATTTTTAATATACATTTTTAATTGATAGTTACACTTGGTGCGTTACTACAATAAATGCAACTCGTGTTTCTCTTATTTGAGAACAATCTTTAGACTATTTGTATCATATGTAATATATTTTTTTTTTTTAAGTAATAAAAACACATTTTTAGTAATATTTTTACTTCGTATTTTATTAACAGGACTGGTTTTGGTTAGTGAGAGTTATCATACAATCAGTTGATAATGCTCGAGATGAGCGAATCGGTTCGGATCACAAAATACATTTGTGAAAAGAGTACTAAAAATGTGTTTATTACCTTTTAAAATATATTACCTTTCCATCAAAACTGACAGTTAACACATTAAAAGCGTACGCAAGGTGTCTCATTACTGAAGTGAACAATGATTTCATTCAGTTCTTAAATTTAAAACGAAGAATGGGTTGGGTTTGTTTCCTTTTTTACTAGTCGTAGGTAGGGGGCTAAAATCAAGCAGTTAAAATAGTATGTATCAGGACGTTACTGTTTAATTTAAAATTAATTACTTGGAAATGAAAACCAAAGGAAAATAAATTTAATGGTGATAATCTCTCTTCAATTTCAATTATTAATAAATAATTTTTGATCAAAGTTTTAATGATTTGTGAAGACTAAAAGCTAGGCATTTGAATTACTTTGTTATTTGCTCGATTAACTATTTCTACATTATTAATTGTGTTCAAATTACGATAAAACTACATAACATACTTTAAATATATATGCGTATCTTTGGGGGTTGACAAATACATACAAAATCAAAAAACACTCGTAAACAATGTGTTAAGTTTTACATTTGATTGTTTTAATACTTTTTAATTGTAACGCCACAGTTTCAAGAATATAAAATATAATAGTTATTTAGCTGTTACCAGCTTATTATTAATACGAAACACGTCAAGATGCGTTGGTTAATAATACTTTTTTTAATACATCGCTCACGGCCTTCGCTCTGTTTAAAAATGGCGTCACGTTTTCTCGGTAAAACGTTAATTTTTTCAAGTTATTCTCTTTGTTTTCCGATGTATCAATTCAACCAATTAGCGGAGCAACATGGCCGACCCGTTTACTCAAACAGTGCACACATTGTTTTCGAAATGTTTGCACACTAATATTCAGCGTGGAGTTAATAACCATGTTTTAGGTATTTTTGTAACTGTACAAAGTAGCTAACTGTTTTGTCGACATCGCAGTTCGAATTTTGAATTCTATGAAGCTATAATTTCATTATATTCACCATTTTGTATGACTGTTGTTATATTTTGCTTCGCATAGTTTCAATCAGTCAAATAGTTAAAAATAAGCGCGAAAGCTGCAATGCAGACGGATTGGATTTAAATACAACGGGAAAACAATGCGACTGTGTAATTGACAAGTACCGCAAATATTTCAATATTTTTCCTCAAACGCGATTGCTATGATATTACGAGCATATTATGTGTAAAATATATATTCTTTGAAATATTTAAATTATTTAGTTACTTTTGAAGACCCTAATATTCGGACGCCCTAAGTATGTGTCATATATATGACATAAAATATCTAAACATATCTGATGAGAATAATTAAAATCATAGCCTTACAGAGAGTATAAATGAATGAATAAACCTGGAGTCCGTCTATTAAAGATATTATTTTTTTTTAATTAACACTGCTAAAGTTTCTTACATTTTATTGACGTTTTTATTATTGATATTTCAGATTCGGGTAGCGAGTCAGGATCACACAAGGGCGGCGCGCGGGGGAAGGGTGCGGGCTCTGCCAGTGGCGGATCAGGAGGAGATGGCAAGCCGACACGAGTGAGAACAGTTCTAAACGAAAAACAACTACACACCCTGAGGTGAGTCAATTTATTTAAAATATTTTTTATTTGTTATTGTATTGTATAGAGGCTCTGTGTATCAAAAACTTTATTTAATATAATATTTACTTTTTTGGATAATTTTATGCCAAGAAAGCAAGTCGACAAATGTAAAAATAAATGATTGTTAAGAAAAACTTATTTTTTCTTAATTAATAAATTTTTGTATGTATCTACTATACATACTTCGTTATTGAGAAGAAAAAACAAAAAATGTAGTTAGAACGTTTATAATCTATCTGAGGTTACATTACAATTTAAATTTTCAACCAAAGACCAATAGAAAATTTAAGATAAAATAAATTATATATTTTAGCAAGACATGACAGTATTTTATTTTCAATTTTGAATTTCGCTTCATAATTGATATATTATATTATGTTATGAACAATTAATTTATGCTACAACTTTTCTATTTCTAAATCAATAATAATTGTGAAGCAACTGACAGAATGGTTGTAACATACATACAATGTTTATACAACCTTTATCAAACTAAATCTGCCACTTTCTGACATTTTTTTAAGCTACACAAAAAAAACTTGACTATGTGATGGTTACATATGAATAATGTTACAATATTTTAAAAATCAACACAACAAGATTGCCACTAAACTAATAGGAAAATAAAGAATAATATGTTCAATGGAAAAGTATATTTGAAGATATTATGTAAGATTTAAAAGTTAATTGAAATCAATGTTTCCTCTAATTTTCCAAGGCTATGTGCACAGAATACATTGGCTGTGTAAATTTAATATGAAATTAAAATTTTTGTATGTCACATAAGAGTATTTAGACCTACTAGATAGAACAGTTGATTTTTAATAATGACAATAATTAACAAAACTTTATAATTAATTAGTTTATTCATTTAAATAATGAATTCTGTTCAATGTAATATTTATAAGTGTTGCCAGTGTGAGACAGTATTAGTCGCTCATCTTAATGCTGGTGTAAAATTTATGCGCACAGCTTAGAGGCAACACTGTTTGGAATGATTCAATTTATAAGAAACTGAATGTGTAATACAGTCGTATTATATACAATAATAATATCAAAATAATAAAAATTGGCAAAACTTCATTATTCATTCAATTAGCATTGTCGTATGACCACAGAGCCTGTATATTGTATACCTCCTTTACTAACCATTGATATAATATAAACATTTTTACCTACAATTTCACTTTAAATAGGCAGGATTATCTTAATATACTAGAAATAAAATTTTACTTTCTAATTACAATAATCTCCCAAATATCTGTATAGGGATAATCTCGCTTGCAAATTATTCATGCATGAATTCAATACATATTAAAAAACAAAACTCATGAGAATACTTGTAAATTTTACTATTAAAAACATAGACAAACAAAAATTTGTCTTTCTACATCGAAATTCTATTTCATAGAGAATTTATTAGTTCATAATATAACATTAACAAAACTATTGGGGATATTGATGTAACACTTTGCAATTGACAATATAATTATAATGAACTACCTAACCTTACATGACACATAATAGTGCTACATTAGGTTTTGTCCTTACAAAAAATCAAATTCTGTGAAAATGTCAATATTTCTGTGTCACACAGTATATTAAATAGTTATTTAAATACTTAAAACCTACTAACAGAAAATATAACATAATATTACAGTGGAAACTAGCTCTAAGTCTTGCAAAAGATTTAAAAAACATTTTTTCTTTAGGAAGATTAGGGAATTATTTGATATGCCAACAAACATGCTAGGTTAAGAATTGAGTTTTTGTAGTATTGTTCAGCCTAATACCTACATCGTATTTTATTCAATATTTCTTTGGCCAGTAAATTCATTTCTTTCTCCAATGTGTTGTGTTCTCAGTTGAGATGTTTGTTGTTGTCAACCTTTCGGTGAATAAGTAAGCCCGTGTCTCATTCGCCATTTTTTTATTTTTGAGTAAAGCTGTTAACTGACGAATGATTTGACTCCGTTTCGTGAAGTTATTCTGATTTCGAATTGCAGCTAAACTATCAACTAGACTTTGTTAAATAACTGTCAGATATGTATAAATAAATCGTGCATCACTCCACCCATAAATATTAATAATATGATACGAGAAGTATTGATTATCATTAAAGATGTCTAATCTTTCATGGTAAACAAGCAAAACTCCTTATCTGAGAAAATAATTTTAATGTTAAAAAAAAACATAATTTTTGATATACATTCAAAATTGAGGTAATCTTTAACACTCATACTTATTATAATTGAGCAAAGTAAATGTTTTGCGTGTAACTGATTTTGTAATGTGTGTCTTGTTGAACGTAAATTGACGCGAGGTAGGCTTTTATAAATGCGGGGGGGCAATAGTGATTCCGAAGCTTGTCCTAGAAGGTGTGATTCTCGCGAGAGGGGAGGGGCGAAGGGCGCGAAGGGGGCCAAAGGGGGCTCCTGCGACAAGCCTACCCGCGGCCGCACTGTTTTCAGCGAGAAACAACACCGCACGCTCAGGTTGGCTAACATCACAAACATCACAACACTTGAATGATTTATATAATAATATATGACCCCCCATATCCCTTATAATTAGAGCAGCCAAAGAAATATTAAATGACTTGTTATTTTGTGGTGTATGAATTTAAATTCTTTCCGTGTTTTGTTGGCAATTTTACAGATGAGATGTTTTAGGCGAAATATAGAACGAATTATATATACACATATATTTTAGGGATCTAATTATACATTAAAAGTATTTTAGGTATGTCAATTTGACAGTTCTTAAAAATGATTGGTTCCAATTCTACAAATTTGACGTAATACATAATTTCAAGTATTATGTTTAAGCAATGCCATGTTAATTTGAAACAAATGACACTCCCAATGTAGAGTCCACTAACTGCATTTTCACCATTATAGAAAGTTAACAATCATACAATCAATAACAAAGAAACATAAAAAAAGTTTATTTACAGTAAAAGAGAATCATCTTCAAAAAGATTTGCAGATAGACTAGTATAATCAGGGCGTGTCAAATACAAATTCAATGAAGGATTAACTATGAAATGTTATCTATTATTAATATTAAAATTCTAGGAATCATTGAAATGATGATTTAATCAAGATGAGATTCGTGATAAGTAGAATATCGAAAGACAAGTAAAAAAAAGCATGGCCAATTTAAATGATATATTTCCAATATTTTTTGGTATACATTTGCATGACTTTAATACTTAATATTATTTAGATATAAGTTGTTTGTGGAATAAAATTATTCATTAAGACTAATTTCTCTGATTCAGCAAAAATGTAAAAACAGCGTCAAAAATAAATGTTTTAATTAATGTTTTATTATTTTTTTTCTAGAACCTGTTATGCTGCAAACCCTCGACCAGATGCCCTGATGAAGGAGCAGTTGGTGGAGATGACCAGTCTTTCACCGAGAGTTATCAGAGTCTGGTTCCAAAATAAACGGTGTAAAGACAAAAAGAAAACAATTCAAATGAAATTACAGATGCAGCAAGAAAAGGTGAGTCATTTTGTAAGTGCTACGACATCGTTTTATTATTTTTATTTTTAATTCATTTAATTTAATAGATAAATAAGACATTACTTTTATATATATACTTTCCTCTTCAAACTTTCAGTTATATTGGATTTATGTGGACTTAAATTGGATTGAAGCCATAGCCTATATAAGGGCACAATATAATTATCCAATTACCTCCCTACCCAAATATTAAAAAATCCCTGATTTACACTCTCGTTTTAATAATTTCATGCAGAGTTTATTTAATAAACTTACAGTAAAATTAATCTATGCAAATCCAGAAGAAATCAGATTTTGGATTGTAGTAAAAAGATATGCTTTCAAATGTTCTTCAATCTTGAATTATATACTATCTCTATCTACAATTACACTGATAATAACTAATGTTCTAACATTTATACAAAAATTTATGGTTAATTTTTGTTAAACTGTGATTTTTGAAACAAACTTTTATTCTCCATAAATGTAACGCAGCTGTAAGTTATCATTTTGTATTTTTCAACAACGGATATATGCTTGAAAAATTAATTCTATCTGAACACTGAATTCTTTTTCACCCCATTAAAATTAATTATGCCTGTATGTAAAATGCATATCCCTTAATATCCAATATCGTCTTCTCACCAACAGTATCTGGCACAGGAAGGGCGAAAGTTAGGCTACGGTGGCATGCAGGGTGTTGCTCTCGTAGCAGGTTCACCTGTAAGACATGACTCTCCTCTCGGATTGGCGCCACTTGAAGTCACGGCTTACCAGCCTCCGTGGAAGGCTCTGAGCGATTTCGCACTACATACAGACTTGGAGCAAGGCGGAGGACCTCATGGCCCCGCTTTCCAACACCTTGTGAATCAGGTATGCATGAATGCAATTACCTATTTTATAAAATTTTAAAAATTCTCTTCCTTTTCTGAAAAAGTCTTAAGGCTGTTAATTAAATATTTCATCTAGATGAATATTTTTAACACTAAAACTCTTTACATTTATGTAGTTGATACATTTCTTTTGTATAGTGATTGAAAATAATAAAAACAATCTTTTTTTAATTTCAGATGCACGGTTACGATCTCGGAATGCACCAGCCGCAACCGCCACACCACACTCCTATGATGCAAGACTCTCTCGTTCATCCCGACAGTGCCGACAGCTATGTGACATACCTCGAGAGCGACGACTCCATGCCGGCTAGCCCCTAACCTCTTGTGGTTCCCTGGCAGTACAACAAGATGGCCACCTGTAATCTCAACTGACTTCAAAACTTGAAATAACCATATACTATCCTGCCTCAAGGGCTAAATGGAATCATTGTTAAAAAAATAATGCACCAAATAGTATTTATTTAATTTCACTTTTAAAAAAAGAACAGCTGTTGTTATTGTTAATTTTAAAATTAAAATTAATTTTAACCATCTGACGCAGAACAAAATGACAACATTTTTTTATTTATTTAATACTAATATGATATACATTTTTGAAATCAACTTTTCAAAAAGAGATTTATTAGATTTCTTCTGGAAGCATTCAAAGGTTTATTATATTTTCAATAAATATATACTTTTTAAAAATGTGGCATCTGTCAAAAATTTACTTGGATATTTAATAGTGCCAGATGAGAATAATTGCAAATTTCCAGTTGAATCATTTATAATAAAGAATGAATAAAAACACAAACTCTAACAAAAACAAAAAATATCCACTACCGACTGCCTTGTTAAGGCAACAAATAATATCCTTAGTTTATATTCCAAAAAATCATCATTTTCAAAATGGAGAAAGTTTATGTCACGATTATGATATATTTTCTTGGCTCCCATAAAATGATGCACTCTCATTTTTAATCTTTTCAAGCAATCCAGAATTGATCCTTGAATTATTCTTTCAATGCCAGAGATACTGATCACTTTATTAAATTTACAGACATCATCAAATAGAATCTTGTATAATTTTTAAGCATAACCTTTATCGTATTATTTAGAATTTTGTAAATCTTTGAATGCGCTCTACAGTCTTCTGTTAATGTTTCGTTGTTGACATCAAACAAAACTTGCTTACTAAATATTTGGTGTAATTGCAATCGAAATTATTATTTTTCATAGGTATCTATAATATTTAAATTATTGAGATTATATTTTAATCATTATTAATTGTGAAATTTATCAAATGAGTTGTAAATTATCAAAAATAGTAATATCCACTTTTCAACATTTGCATAAGTGAAAAGATTGTTTATGAATGCTTTTGAATTTCTCATTTATAGATATATATGTACTTTTGCTTAACATAAAGCAAATTTTGGTTTTTTCTTCCAAAAATATTTTGATTTACAATTAATATATAACTTACAATTTTTGTAATGATTGACCTACAGTTTTCTTTTTTTTGGAAAGTCATTTTTTAATATACACGACTCAAATGATCAATAGAACTTGACATAATATGTAAAAATAGCATAAAGCGAATTAGATTAATGTATTAAATAATGAACAATGAGACATTTTTTTATGAAATTGAGGATTATTGTGTTGATTGTTAGTGAACATTTTTTGTAAATACTTTTGTATAAAATGTAAATAAATTAATTATTGTGAGTTTATTAGTGTGGCAATAAAAAGTGTAATAAAAAATAATTGTACAAACTTTTTGAGAGTTTGAGATTAGTGCAAACATAGACAAAATAATAAATATTTGCAATGTGATTTAACTCTCAATAAGAGGACTTTGAAAATTTTAATTCTGTGAATAGTGTTAAAGATATGTCTAGCCCTATTATAAACACTTTTTTTGCATAGTTCCACAGAATAGCAGATCCTTTTAGAATATTTAATAAAACATTATACCAGTGCAGTTGATCCAACTATTCAATTATATTTGATTTAGTTCCAGGTAATTCGCAATATATATAGAAAGAACCTGTGTAAAATGTCATTACAACAAAGAATTCAAAATGTTTAAATACACAGTTGATATTCAATGTATACCTCTTAATGCTTCTATCAGGTCATGAAATTTAATATGAGATGAATAGATTTAACATGCATAGCTTGTTCAATAAACATTAGAGGTTTCTAGGCTGTCTGTGGAACTAAGCAAATAAAATTGCACTGCGTCTGTCATCAATTACGTGAAGATTCATAAAACACATTCGAGTATTGAATTTATAAATCATTATTACTTGAAACATTGTTAAACGTTCTGTAATAATATAATTTGTTTTATATAAGAAGAAATTTTTCATGTTCTCGTGTTATTTGTGTATTCTTTAATTATTTAAGATAAACTGAAAACTCACAATAAAAAGTGAACAAACCAAACATTGTTTTCTTTATATATTTCATGATGGCCTTGAACAACATCTGTCCATGTGGTGTGACAGCTCTCCTAAGTGGTACCTTAAGCATACGTTAATTACCGATAACTCAATGCAACCAGAAGGTTGGAAATATTTTTACTTAAGTGGGCATCCTATACCATTTACTTAAGGCAAAAGTCATTGTATCCAAATTTTACTGGATAAGCTGGACATAAAATAAATTGAGAATGAAGACAAATTTATTTTATCATGATAGCAACAAAGCATAAATAAATAATAGCTTCTATTTTCAAATTCTTAAAAACAAAATTAATGTTGCATTTTTCATTGAAGAGTATCAGCAGATAATTCATATTGTTGGACAAAATCACAAATTTTACTCTCCCATTTACAGAGATCGGTCTGAATTTATTTGTCATAAATCTGCATCATTGAAAACATATAATATATGTATATTGGTAACTGTCACTCCAAATATGGTCAGACTACTTACAAATGGTTTGATCAATTTACATTCTTACTCTGTTACTCTTCATTATGACTTTTGATTTTATAGTTCAGATGTTGATGCCACCTGATTGGGGGATATGGCTGTCACTCTTGTCCTGAGGCTGTTTGACTTTAAATACAGCAATGATATTGTGATATTCAATGCATTTGGTATGAACATCCAGCAGATTATTAACTTACTAAAAACCAATTCAGGTCACATTAATCCCAAAATAAATGCTATTAAAACCAATATTATATAAAAGCAAGCCTGATCTGACTCTGGTTAGACTCTGATTAGGCCCTGATCAGAGTGGGAAATATCATCGATAGGGTAGACTGTTTCAAGCATCACAATGTACACATCAGAGACAACAGTGATACAAGAAAAGAGCTCACTTTTCCCTTAGATATGACTAAAGCCTCGTTAAAATCAACTTTAATTGTCTAAACTACGCAGCTGTACACGATTTAAACCAAATGCCAATTATTCAAGACTTGCATTCTTCCAATGCTGATTTATGGTAGTGAATCATAGCACATGACAAAACACTTAAGAACCACATACTGAACATCGAAAATAGATGTCGTTAGTAGATACTGAGGTAAGGTGTTTTAACTTTGTGAATAATTCTCATATTAGTGAACATACTGAATAACACTCTTTTACATTAGTGCTCATGAAAAGACATTGAAAGAAATACAAAAAATATATTAAAATTATTTTCAAAAAATGTTTTTTTATTTCTCATGTTGTGTTAAATGTGATTCACCTAAAAAATATTAATTGGCTGATCTTTTTAATTTAATACATAATTCCATTTGAATGAGAAGAATAATTGATATCTGATTTCGCAAGCTTGAAGAACTATTTTTTTTAAATTAATTATAATTAAAATTACTTAATTCTAAGAAAATAGTTTTTCTAAGAATTAATTCAAATTTTTGTAGTCAGTGATGGGTAAAAAGTTTTTTTACTAGGGTTCCTGAAAAACTTGGTGGACATCTTTAAAGTGACGAAAAATGGTGAGAAGGGTGTTTATGTACATGAAAATTACTTTGATATCATTAATTATAAACAAAAATATAATGACTAGAATATAGTTTTTTTACATGGTTAATAATTTTTGAAAAATTACAACATTTTTAATGCAAATAAAACAAATTTAATTTCTTTTATGCAATATATTTTTAAAATAATCCATAAAACTTTTTTTTATTCAAAAAAATGGTCATTTCAAGAAAATAAAGAAAAGATTTATATAAATTATTTACGAAGCTACACGTCACTCAAAAAATACTTAGTTGAAAAAACGATTTATGAAAATGTTATACAGTAAATTATGTTATAACCACAAATTATAAATTATAGTTATAACATAACCTCTTTTTGCTTCAGTTAAAATTATAAAACATTTTTTTATAAATAATATAAAATAATTTTTGTAAGATTATTCAATTACAAGCGATAATCGCACAGTGTTGAATCATTTGCCTGAATATTTATATCCCAAATCCTAGCCTCATATTTCTTTGTCTATTTAATGGCATAAACACTCACAGGCCATTTTTTATTGTAAACAGAAAATTTGTGTACTACACGAGTGTGCTGCATAAAAAATATAATATTTATTTGTTCATAATTAAGGTGGATTTTTGTTAGGATACGATTATAAAATTTTATGTGTTATTTTAGGGTTGTATAATTTAAGTGTGGCAATCACTTAAAAAAATCTTTTTCAATTAAAATACCTTCTCACTATACAGCTAAAAAAGTTCAAGTTATCAAAATCTTACGCAAAACAAAACAGTAACGACAGTCAGCGACTCAAAATGATCAAAATCGTCAAATTCTACTATCGTAGTTCGACCTACATTTGACATGAAAGCGCTTTGGCCGACTCTATCGTACACTGTGTGTCGTATTATCTTTAAATAAGCATACCATTGTTTATTTTCACTTAAAAATGACAGATTTAAATGACAAGTGGGTACAACATTTTACGGCGGACGCGACATCCAAGCACAGAAATGGCTTCACTATTTATAAAATTACATCATATGTAAGTACATTTGGCTCTTATTTATCAGTTGGAAAGTATATATGTAATTTTCCTCTACATTCCATTACACCCTGCTATAGCATTGTCTATCTGTAAACATTACAGATACTTTTTTCATTACGATTTAGATCGTCGGTTTTGCCCTACGTATCTGCATTCTACATCTTATAACCGGCTCATGTTCACCGGCTATACATACTGTAAACAATAATTTTCTTTTATTAAAACATTGCAATTTCAAAAATAAAAAAGTGCATATGGCTTCTGATAGCTTTGCTCAGTCGTCCTAATAACTTAATGTGAATATTAATTTACAGTGACCAATAATAACATTCAAATAATTTATAAACAATACGACTAAAAATTTGGTAATCTGAAAACGACATTTTACTGCATACTTAATTCATTAAAGGAGCCAGATTGTCATAGGGTAGAGCTACCAACCTTTTGTCTCCATCATGTGACAAATAGCTGAAAACTAAACATCATCATTATCATCGTTACAAGTCAGCAGCTACATAGTTGAATTGAGCATTTATCCGAGATCCGGGACAGCAATTCCAATATTATGCCAATCTGGGATGGTTGGCTACCCTATCACAGGGGCCTATGTCACACATTCAAGTAAAACGGATATTTACTGAGGGTACTACAGTTTTCATTTTTATTTTGACATGACAAAAACTGAAAAAGTCAAAACATATGAAAATACATATGGCTTAATTTATTGTCTTTCTTGTTGCTAACTTCGTAACACTGCTGGTCTTTCGTCCACTCTGTTATGAAGTTATGTAAAGGAAACTTTAATGCATTGACTTTTTTTATTGTATATGGATTCATATCGTAAAGTGGTATTCTCAGTTCAGCAGGGGAGAAGTAGCAACAAACACGCCCAGCCTCAAGCTGATTGCAATGTAAACAAGTTCATTTGTTTTCAGTGTATCTATATTTTCAATTGTAGTTAACCGATATTACGAAGTATTGATTTTACTCAGTTAACAAATTACAAATATAAAAGCAAGAAGTGATGTTCATTAAAGTAAGCATTTTATTTTTCATGCATTATTAAGTTTTAGTAGCACAGTTGCAACAGTTGTCATGCGATGATGTGTCTTGTTAGTACGGCCCTGGATTTCATTTATGGTTTTTTTTGCCAACAATTTTACTGTCATTGCCTTTGTAAGAAACTAAGGAGGGTTCTGAGCACCTTAAAAACAGTCAGACGTTTAACTGTATAAATTTCATGATGTTTTTATACTTTTCTGTCCAATCCACTTGGAGCAAGGAGAGAGTGACCAACTTTCTTTTAGTCTCTTAAATTGAATGATTATATATATAAAATTATATTTTTTTCTTTGATTATTTCTGAATCATATAGAAATGGTGGACAAATTCTTCTCTTATTTGTTTATTGACCAGGTAATTATTTCTTCAAATATGATCTGCTTTTCAATCTCCAATATTGTAAAAAAAATCTTTGGCCTGCTTCACCACAAGCTCGAAATATTTGTGGTCTTAGATCAATGATGCATAAACTGCGGCCCGTGTGACTCGTGCGGTCCAAAATAACAAATACTACATCACCAAATTTTTCATAAATATAAAAAATTCTGTGCTTGATACATGAACGAATTATACAGCAGCAAAGGAGTATAATCTGAATCGTCACTGGCAGAAAACATGATGCAGGATTTTTACCAAATATCTTTCGGAAGAACAGTTTCCAACCTTATGTAAGAAGGCTGCGCTTTGAAAAGTCTAAACAAGTCTCAACACAGAAGTCGCATGAATAATGATAACCTCAGTGCTGTACTGACGATATCAACCACAGACATTGAACCCAACATCAGAATCCTTACTGCGATCATGCAGTGCCACAAATCTTGCTATAATTGAAACTAAGTGCGATTGTCCAAAAATTTGGAGTGTTTGAAGTAGCTAGTGAAATTATGTTACTATTAAATTAAAAGTAATTAATTGTAAATCTCTTCTAGTATAATATATCATTATTTTTTGTTCTGTGGTCTGTGGAAATTTAGAAAATGGATAAATTGCCCTGACTTTGAAATAGGTTTTGCTTTATTGTCTTCGATCATGTAAATATAATACAACAATTGCCTAAAAAAGACTAATTTATCTGTCCTCTTTTGATAAATAAAACTGAAATACATAATGTTCTTAACATATAATAAGTGCAGATAAGTTTTTTTTCGATAATTATTATTTTTTTCAATTATTAATTTAAACTTATCAACAATGTCACCTTGGACTTATATAATATTAAAAAATACAAAATACCTACTCCCATTTCTTTGATGTTCGTGAAGAAGATTGTTTAATCATATGTTATAGAATTATATTGCCACAAAAATCAATGTCAGCAATGAGTTAGTGATTTAATTTACCTTAATAAAAACTTACCTTTTAGAAATCTTAGAAAGAAATATTTAACTAGAAGTCTTCATTCTATTTTTGTGAAAAAAAATGTGATTTAGGATGCCGCCATGGGGGGTTCTTACTTAACATCCAAAGCAATATAGAGTATTTTATTTTCTTTTTATTCTGCCATATATTACCATGTATTTTAAGGTAATCTTCATGATGATATACTTAATGTAAATTAAAACAGAATAACGAGTTGACCGACAGCAGTATCTTATAACCAACAAATCAACGGTATGCACAATATAATGAATTTTTGTTGAAGGATATGATACATTAAGTGGGAAAGAAACGCATCAAACGCAAAAGAGATGCATTAATTATTCAACATTTGATAATTTCTGTCAATTATTTTTACCAGCTGTTTCCTCGGGCGTCACCGGAAGCTGTCACGGTTGTGTCGGTGTGGAAGCGTTTCAGTGACTTGCAGAGGCTGCAGCGACAGATGAAGCAAATGCACCAGGATTTGCATTTAAGAGCTCCATCCACCTGCCCTAGCTTCACGAAGTGGGGATACTTCAAGAGATTTGACACTAAAGTGATAGAAGACAGGAAGACATCTGCTCTAGCACTGTTTGAATTCATTGCTGCTCATCCACCACTGTTTACTAGCACTGAGTTTGTCAAGTTCTTTCAGGTAAGTGAGGCTTTGCAGACGTTTTAAAACTTACAAACAAATTTATAGGATATAATAATTGTTATAAGACACCAAATGTGGCATTATTGTTACATAAATTCATTAAAAATACAAGTATATTTTTCAAATATCAAGACGTGTAAATTTCGTATTTACAAGTTGACGATTTATATTTTTCAAACCAAATTTTAAATTTATATAACTGTTCATATTGGTATTCGAATCTGTTAGCACCATAATTGAAACCTACCTCGTTAACTTCTCAGTTTTACTACGGCCATACTTTCACAATCAACTTCAAGAAATTTCGAATCATAAATTATCGCCTGATTATATTTTGCAGTCTTCTTACCCAGACCCCAGCCTCGATGGTCAATATATCGCATCCAGCAATATTGAAGCCATAAGAACTTCACTTCTTCTTCCAACAGAGGTGGCAGGTCCTTTGGAATACCAGAGCTCAGAAGAAGACTCTTTGTCAACTATCGATTCACCAAGTGGTGAGAATTTTTCATTTTTAAATTTTTTTTTTATTTTCTAAGATTTTTATTGACAATCGTTTATACTAACGAAATTTGAATTATCATTTTAAATACCCAAAATTGAGATAACTATTGCAATATAATGTATTAAATTAGAATTCTGATAAATATTAGCGATAAAAAAAATATACAAGTGCTTTAAAGAAATCAGCAATATTTGAAATAACAGAAAATTTTTTGCAGTATCTACAATGGAAACGGCCAGCCTTGACGGGTCTATCATCTACAAGACTAACACCAGTCAAAGTACGAGTGGAAAGCAATCTCAGAACAAAACTCGAAAATCTCAAAGTAACTCTCATAGTGACATAACAACCTGCCCTGTGGAGAATATTGCAGAAGTGATCATCATGCAAGATCCTAGTACAGTTATGAGAAACAATCCAAATTTGGACAGCATCGGGACTCAATCGTCATCTTCCCAAATGACATCAATTAAGAAAATAACCAACAAATTAAATTTGCCGGATTTGGTTTCATTTGATAATAAAACTGCAGGTGTCATGGAAACGTCACAAATCAGCATGGGTTCATCTCTGGACAGCTTGGGCTATTTAGACTCCGCTTCTGCTGTATTTGGTGACAAGCCGCCGAGTGATGATTTTCATACTACGCCTGATTCTATAGGAAACAATGGCGAGTGTGCATCGCAATCTGAAACAGATTTAACAATTTCTTCATCGCAGAGTGTGTCTAGTTTTTTCAACGGAAACACGTTACCACTGTCTGAAAAAAATCAAAAGAGGAATAAATTATCCACTAGAGCGTCTGCTTCGAAAGTGTCTTCGAGTATGAATTATATGCACCGCGGTAAGAGTACGGCTGACGCTTCTAAGTATTGTTCCGACACTGTGTCCAGCAGAGGAAGCATCACTCGCTGCTCTAGCAGACTCGATACTTGTTCGATGGACAGCATATTCGGTTCTTCTTCAGAGTTGCAAGAGAGTTATGTGTTTGAAGCCGGGTATCTTTTGAGCTTGGGAGCTAGAAATGAGGCCAAGGGAGACTTCCAGAAAGCTTTCGATTGTTACAAGGCTGGAATCGAAAAGATGCTTATCGGTGTACAAGGTAAGAGCAGAGTTAATTTAACCCTTAGACTGTCCAGAATTTATTGAATTCTTTCATATAATCCAATGATAGATCAGTTTATTTATTGGTTTTTGTTCTTTATATTAAAAAATTTGTATAACATAATTACATTTCTTGCTGATTTCTATTCAAATACTGTAGATTTATAAAGAATGTACTTCAATTGGTAAAACGTGTTGATATTTTTACGCATGTTTCATCATATAATACTAATCTAAGCGCAACAGAGAGTATAGTCAATCCAGTTATATTGTTCATATGTGATACACAGCTACATCCAACATTTTGAATTCACCGCCCAATCTAAAAGTGGATTAAAAATGGCCAGAAAGTATTATGTAAAGATTATTCCATTGTTGACAGTTCAACTCCTTCAGTTCAACCGTTCCTCCAATTAGTTTGTACTGGCCAGTCATTTATAGATATCTGATTGCATCGGAATAAACCCATGGTGGCAATATTTCATGTTTCTCATTTCAAGTTCAGGTCTTATTGTTTGCTATTTTGACATAAATTAATTTTTAAAAATTCATTCATGGTTTGTTTCCTCAGTGCCATTTTATTTATATATTTTAACAGACAATCATCCACATCTTTAACATATTCCATGCGGTTGTTTTTCATACAAATTAAATTGTCCTTTCTTTCCATATAGAGTCATAAATAGAGCAATAAAAAATAATTGGGTTGGCTTTTATGGAAGCCAGATGCATTAGGAATGTTTCACAACATTAAAAAACACAAGAAATGTCCTATGTTGTTACAATCACTTCAACAAATATATCCCTAACAAATAACTCACTCTTAAATCGTCATTACCGTGACGGAACGAAGCCACCAATCAAACTCAAATGACCAAGTGCCATTACTGTCACGTGTCATGGAGTGTCACAGGGCAATGCCGCGAGATTGGTGCAAAGTTCCGTGCGAAGTTAGGCTCGAAGTTTGGCGCGTAGTTTCAAACTGATTTGTTACCTGGCGGAGATCGCAATAAATTTAAAGCCTTCGAAAAATCAATGTTTTAAACAATTAAACCTAATACTTTTGCAAGTGTATGGAGGTGGCCTTAGCAGGACAAATTAGACGATATTTTGTAACCAAAATCAGTCTTATATACAAAAGATTGCCTGTGTTATCGATGTTTCAAAGCTCGCGTCTCATACCTTGAGACGTTTGCGTGGAAAGGATTAAAAATTTCATTGAGACTGTCTTGTTACTTTTACACATTCATGCGACTCTCTTGACTTTTGACTTTGAGTGAGGATAATAAATATTACAATCAAAAATACTGGGTAAAAATAATGGGTGATGAAATTAAATCATACCAAACAATATTCTTTATTACACTTTTTATTTATCTTAACACACTTACAACATGTCAAGAACTGCAATGAGGCATATCTACTACTCCATTTTATATTAATTTATCGCAGCAGGCGGCATGGTACATAAAGGTTTACTCTTATAATATCTCAAACAAAATCCCCTGAAAAAAGATCCTGTATCTTTTTCTAATTTTTTTTACATATCATGTTTCAAGTAATGTGATAGGGGTATGTTTTGAGTGAAATTTTATTTTACACTCTTCACTCCTGTTTGACAACCAAATAATTAGAACAATTATCTACCTTTCATACTTCTTATATTTTGAATTTTCAAAATAAATTTCTTTGAAAAGTTACATGAAATATGTAATTGAAAAAATTTGGACTACTTTTCTATGATTAGGCGGTTGTTATGGTTGAATGTATATTATTTAAAAACTTTGCATAGCTTATAAAAGTCGTGTCAATTTACACAACGCATTGTTTTCATACAATCTTGTCCGTATCTCTGCTATCTATTTGCATGACATATTGACAAAATGTGATGGCTTTGGCAAAAAAATTTCTTCTCGCTTCTCACTTCTCACTTCTCACTACTGTTATATGGCCAAAGTTCGATACAATCAACTTACTGCCGTGTGTAAACTATAAAATAAACATCAATAGTTGTGTGCTATTAAATTGGTAAACATAGATGGGCTAGTTTATTTGCCACAGTGATTAATAATAGAATCACTATAAATTGTATATTGCTGTCTTATGTTACATAACATTCGTGTATAGTGGTTTATTTTAGTGAAAGTTATCATTAATTATGAATACATTAATGTGTATGATTCCAAAATACATCATTTTTAAAGGTATGTTTTATTTTTACCTTTTAACCCTTTGGGGAGAATGAATGGCCACAGATGTGGATCGAATTTCATGTTGTGATTTACCAATATTTTTTTTATAAACTATTATTGTTTCTTCTGATGTCTATCAATGATTTTTGTTAGTTTTACTATTTTTTCTCATGTTTCAAAAAGTTTTGGAAAAAATGTTTTACTAATGCACTCTTAAGACAATGATTTGTTGGAGCCCTGTTATTTTTTGACTACATAGATATGGTAGTCATTTCTACTAACAGTTTTGAAATACATGTAATAAGAATGTGCTTTCATTTTCTGCGACTTACTGTGTTTATTTACATTCTTTATAATACATTTTTTATGTACCAACTGGCTTAGCAGTAGATAAATACGTGTGCGAGAAATTCAAAACAACGTAAATCATTTTAAAGAGGTTCAATGAACGCTTTTCATATTAGATTATGCAAACGTTGCGAAAACAACACAAAGAAAACCAGTTTTTTGGTATTATCAATTTTTAGATTGTCATTAATATGTATGGGTTGTAAGATTGCATGCGCAATATGCATTACAGTTGCGAAGACTTGGTAAGTAAGTAAGTAATTGTTCATCAGGTTACCTGACAGTTATTTTTAACCTTATCCACTCTGGTGTAAAGATATATACTTGGAAAGAAAACGATTATAAGATTATACCTAAAATTAAATATACAGACATAGTGCGTACATAGTTTCAAAAAAAAAAAAATTTAAATGTATCTTTTTTAACAATTAAAATTGATCAAATTTTCTGGTATGCAGATTTTTTTTGAGGGGATGTTTGTTCCCACGGGCGAAAGGCTATAAATCCCTCTGGTGTTTTGTTTTTGTGCTTCCATCTGACTACAATTTTTTTCTCTACCTAATTGCTTTATTCAGTAAATTTGCATGTATATGTTATACACAACATCCTTTTTGATTACCTTTCTTTATGTAAGTAAACCCACATCCGTTTGATAAAAATTGTAAATACTCTGGTCTATGCAATACTCAGGGCTATTATCACAATCATTCACATTATTTTCATACACAATCTATTCAATTGCTTTGAGTCATGTGATTAAAATAGAATTACACATAAGTGGGTGACTATATTACATGTGCTGTGTTTTGTATATAGTTCCTGGAATACAAATCTGCAAAACAATATTTTTATAAATTTTTTTTTGCCAGTAATCGAGCTGAGTATTTAGGCATTTCAAACGCAATGCTTTAGAAGTTTTTTACAGATTTGATGGACAGGATGTTAGGGTTTTATATTATGAAAAAATGAGTTGGATTTCGGGTGTGGAAATTGCAATATGATTTGTTTTAACAGGGATAATTCAGGATAGTGACAAATTAACAACAATAAAATACATTTTTTTTTTCATATTAATTCATGAATTAACATTTTAACCACTTAGATGCCAATTAAATGCAGACACGCAAACAACACCATTAGGACATTACCTGCTATCTTTAACTCGAAATTTTGTATAAATAGACTTGTAAATTGTATTCTATCAGTTTATAATGCTCGCGATGAGTGAGACCATCCCTGGTAATAAAATATATTGTGGAAATAAGTACTAAAAAATGTGTTTTTAATATTTAAAATATCATGCCTTTCCATCAGGAAGTGGCAGTTGACGTAATTAAATTAAAAATGCTTTTTTCTGGTTTTTTTAAAATAAATATTTATTGATTGAATTGGCATTCACTTAGTAGAAATCCATTATAACATATATATTATATGTTTATATTTATAGAACTCCATTATAACATATATATTATGTTCCATATTTTTACCTGCCTATCTAGGCAGACATCTTAAAAATAGTAAAGATAAAATCAATAAACTGGACATAAGCGGTATTTACAAAATGTCCTGTGGCTCAGGTTTATCCATTTATATCGGACAGACAGGTAGAAGTATATCTACTCGAGCTAAGGAACATGTAAGATCATTCAACAGTAAAAAAACAGATTCACAATTCGCTAATCACGTTATTAATGAATCACATAATATAAATTCAAACTCAGCCCCTAAATGTTTGCACCTTTGTAGTAAGGGTCGGAGAATGACGGCTTTGGAACAGCTGGAAATCAATAGACACCAATTATCACAAAGGATTCTTAACGAACAAACGAACATAATAGTATCGCCACTTGTCCAGCCGATGTACAAAGGGGTGGTCTGATTTGCTTCTAGAAGGACCACTTCCGTCCCACATATAATCTTAATGCCATAGACACCTATTGTTTCATTTAGAATTTTGAAAATTTAGTGTCATTGTGTTAAAGTAACAAGCTAGGCCATTGGAACAGGAGAGAGGATTTGTTGTGTGCCTTTTCTGCACAGCTATATATAGATAAGCAAATGTTAGTTTAAGCATAGTTCTGACGATGGCGTGAGCCGAAATAGCTATCAACTATATTTGTTAAAAATAATTTTGTAGAACTAAAATACATTGCTATTTTTTCACCGTGTTAAAATAAATATTATTACTTTTGGTGTATCAATCAGCCCTTGATTTAAATAAAATCCAATTTTGTATTTAATTAAACTAATGAAAAAATTCTCTATTAAAATGTATTTATTTACATTATTCATTTCCTACATCGTCATTTCACTTAGTATGACTGCATTTACCTGTTTAAAATATGACACTTATGCTAATTCTCATAGCATAACATCATAGGTAAGCTTAATATTGTTTCATGTTTGTCCTGTACACACTGCCATCGTTTTATTATGTTGGCACATTTCCAACAGTATGATTGTGCAAATATTTGCTGTTAGTGTATTGTTTTTGTGTCGAAAGTATTAAGAGCAGGGACTTCTTTGCAATCAAAGGTGAATTATTTAAATGACATTACTTTGTTGTATTATTTCATCATTGTGAAATGAAAATTAACTTACAGCTTATTCAATTATTTTTCTCTGTTACTGCATTATTTTCTCAAAATTTTGTAAGTGGTATAGCAGAGAATTTTTTTTTGAAACTTGTTATTGAAATAATATTTTAGAAGGGTGTATCAAAACAGCATTGGTGTAATATAACTACATTAAATTATGATAAATTTACAAAAATATCAAGGTTACGAGATGTTGATATCTTTTTTACCCGTCAAGTGCTGTGTTAATATATATAAAAATATTTTTCGATTTCAAAGGAAATTAAATTTATTCTCAAGTGGAACTCCATATTTAGAATGCGACATGTGAGTTGTATAATAGCAAACACTGTCGTTAAAAATCGTTCAAAAAGCTTCATGTATCACATACATGCATTGAAAATCACTTAAAACAACTTGGCTATGTTCAAAAACTCGATACATGGGTTCCTCACGAACTGAAAGAAACACATTTAACGCAACGCATTAATAGCTGCGATTTGCTAAAGAAACGTAATGAAAATGATCCATTTTTAAAACGACTGATAACTGGCGATGAAAAATGGGTTGTTTACAACAATATCATGCGGAAAAGATCGTGGAGCAGGCCAGGTGAGCCAGCTCAAACAACATCAAAAGCTGATATTCATCAAAAGAAGGTTTTGTTATCAGTTTGGTGGCATAAAAAGGAATTGTCTACTTTGAACTCTTACCACCCAACCTAACAATCAATTCTGATGTCTAGATTGAACAACTAACGAAATTAAAAAATGCAGTTGAAGAAAAGCGGCCCGAATTGACAAATCGAAAAAGTGTTGTATTCCATCATGACAATGCAAGGCCACACACATCTTTGGCCACTCGGCAAAAATTATTGGAGCTTGGTTGGGATGTTTTGCCACATCCACCATATAGTCCTGACCTTGCACCATCTGATTACTTTTTGTTTCGATCTTTACAAAACTCCTTGAATGGTAAAAAGTTCAATAATGATGATGATGTCAAACTTGATTCAGTTTTTTGCTAATAAAAACCAGAAGTTTTATGAACATGGGATTATGATGCTTCCTGAAAGATGGCAAAAGGTCATTAATCAAAATGGGCAATTACTTAGTTGCCAACCTGATAGTAATATTTTACTTAAATAAATTACCTATTGGTAATCCATTAAATTCACTAAATTAAAAAAATCGTTTTAATGATATCCTGAAAACATTTGAACACTGAGGCTATAGGGGTGTGCCTTTACCACTACTGACTACTATTAAAGAGGGGTTTATGCATTGTAAAACCTTATTCTCATATTCTAAAGGATAATAAGAAATGTCCTTCTGTGCAATACAGCCAAATTGTGTGGATTGTGCGAAATCGGATTGGAATTTCATGATATTAGAAAAATATTACTGATATCACAAGTTGTCAATGATTTGGTTTTTCATTGCCAGATCCTCCGCAAGTTTGTTTGCTATGGAATGTTTTTTTTTTATCTTCAGCTACCATGTAAAATTAATTGATGTTTCCTATGGCAGTTAACCCAGATAAAGCTCCGTTATCTATTAGCGTGGGAGTGATTAATGTTTATTGAAAATATTGTTGCACAACTAAAATGTGACAGCTTACTCAGAAATTCAGTTCGACGTGACATCGAGTCAAGAACTATTTACTTACAAACCACTATAGACTAAGTGCGTACTTGCATACGCGCATACGTTTAGAGAGCGATCTGGAAATGTGTAAGAGTTTTGATGTTATATTAATTACTGTCATGCTCTGATTAATTCGTTTGCTTTTTCGCAACAGTCCATTCCGCAGCAGGTCACGGGAAATTCCATACATTGTGGGTTGTGTGATATAGTCTTGGTGCAGAATGTTGTGTTTTAAAAATAAAATTACCTAGTAACATCTGTTCATACTGAAGACATATTATAAACAGGCAATCAATGTCATGCGACTGGTAAACATTTTTCCATGAAAATGCGTTTCACATAACTATTGTGCAATAAAATAGTTTTCAAATTTCATTCCACCGATAGTAAGGACGGTCATTTAACCACTAATCCTTTCCTAGCTTTATTTGTATTCTCTTTGTAAAAGAAAGGTTTAGCAACTGAGTAACTACCAGTAATCTTAGAAAAGAATTCTGTTAAGGTACATACATTGAGAGCTTACGTGGATTTAATAAATAGATAATTTCCACCTTTTTGTTGGACTAATCAAAAAATTAACATACAAATGCTCACTGAAATGTCAATTCAGTTTAAAAATTGACTTTTGTAAATATTTATAGTTCATTCAAAGTATATTATTTATAATAATGCCATGACTGTGGTGTGGTCAGTATTGTTGGCTTCGATTGAGGTGTTCATAGTCTTGCAATATTAGCACAAAAGGTTTTAAAAGTTAGATTATGGATACAGATTTCTATCATGTATTTGAATTGTTTCCCATCCATTTGATCCTAATAACAGGGCACAGAGAAAGCATTCATATAATTATTTATCCTGTTCTAGGCTTTACCTTCTATATTCACCGTCTTCTAAGATTGAGATGTCATGTTAGTGAGGGAGCGAATATGGTTACAAAGCATATGCATGCTGCGCATTTTTATACAAGGCTAAAATAATAATTGATTAACCAATTATAACGATATAAGCATGCTTCAATTGATCAGCTATGGTGCAGAAACAATAAATTGTAAAAATCACTACCATAGTAATTATGCAGTTTCCTCTGATTCCCAATTCGATATACAATAATTGCAAAATCACTGCAGACCGTGTTCTCAAACTGTTTTTGCTCAAGGTAAAAATAAATTATTTTTGAATGAATTATGCATATTTCAGCTATATTTAATTTATCTAAATATTGTATATAAATTGTTTTTGAATGATAATTATTGTTACTCATGCTTATCAGTAGAATAAAACTTTGAAATGAAAGTTTTTCAATAATTGAATCAAATTGTGTTATGAAATCTTTTTATTGGCACGGGTGAGTTTGTTCTTGTTTCATTTTCCCTACTGGACTTCCTTTGACTTGAGAAAAAGAATTGACTCAATCTCACCCTTTTCTGGTAAATGGACAACTTGTTTTAATTTCAGCACAATTGCAACTTCAGTTTCTTTTTCAACTTTTTTTTTGTATAATTTTTGATTTCTTTTTCGAAGTTTGAATTACTGACCAGTATATTGTTGATTATGTTTTCAAGGTTCTTGAAGATTTAGTTAAATCTGTTTACCATTTAATTGCTTGATGCAATAAGTGATATCATGGCCAGTAACCAATGGCTGGTTCCGTGGTATAGCTGTCAACATTGGTGACTTCCGTGACAAATCTCACTGATTCTAATCCCTGTATGAACAACATTTTTCCTCAATCGACATATTGATACCACTTGAAGACATGTGTGTTTGTGATGTCTAAAAAATTAACATATTTTATATTAATATCTTCATTTTATTTTGAAATAGATAAATTCTTCTTTTTTATATTTCATGATCACTCTTAGACTTCACCTCTCACACAGGCTTGACTATTAATTTTTCAAAGATTTTTGATAACAACCTGTGTGCACATAATTTGACAGATGGATATATTAAAGATAGCCATGTTGCGATTTTCAGCTCTATCAATGTTGATTTTGTTTTCGTCTGGATTCCCCTCCAACTCTGTTTTTCAAAGACACTATCTTTCCTTACGACTCATCATACTAAAAAATAAATAATACCAGTTATCATTCACCATTATCTTTGTATTATTCTTGATACAGCATATCCCTATATATAGATTAATAAAAAACATTTTTCTTATATTTCCAGGTGACACTAATGATTTTCGTCGGCAATTCGTGAAAGATAAGACTACTAAATATCTGTCTTATGCTGAAAAAATCTACATCCAACATTTGAACAATCCTGACAGTCTGGTGAGTTGGCACAAAAATGAGCAATGTAGCAATTGCCGCTATGCATGGTTGAGGATACATTGGCCAAAAATTTTTAGAAATATTTTGTTTGAGTAGATTTATTTACTTTCAATTCAACAGTTTGGTCCTGCTTTGTTTTTTAGTGGAGTAACATGAGTATTTATCCAACTCACGCTTTGTAATGTATCAAACTTGAAATTTCCATCTTTCGGGTGGTACTGGACAGGGTAAATGATGAATACAAAAATATTTCTAGATGCCAGAAGTCAGTATGGGAGGAGCATCAGAAAGCTGTACCAGGGAAAAAGAAGTCGTGAAAGAGTGCTGTGTTGAAGATCTACGTCGTCCCTACGAAGAGTTGAGCAAGTTTAGAGTTCTCGGAGTCATCGGTGGACATGTCATGCTTGTTTTGTGCTCTGACACCCAGCAATGCTATGCCATGAAGGTAATTTCAATCCCCAGCCCTACTGCTGCTAAAACCGATATTTAATGATTGTTTCTGTTACGTTCATAATCCTTTTTGTCCTTCCTTCAAAGTGCTCAGCCCAGAATAAATATGACCATATTTAAAATGCCTATTAAAACTTCTGACAATTGAAAATGCTAAAAATTATTTTACTGAAATATGAACAACTAATTTTTGTTGTTATTTTATAGGTACATACCTTTATTGAGTCACATTTATTAATAAATTGATTGTCTTCTCTCGGGTAGTAACATTACTCTCGCATGCTATATCTTATATTGAGTGTTTATATTTCATCTTCACTTCTGTTAATTTTTAGGTGATTCAAAAGACTTGCAACCAAATACCGGATGAAGACTATTTCACTAAACCGTCTGAGAACAAGCTACCTATTCTGCCTGCGGAAATTCCCTACATGGTGAAATTGGTGGCGTTTGTTGAAACGCCTAATCTTCTGTTTCTAGTTCTGCAGTATTCATCTGGAGGACGACTCTTTGATTACATTGAAAACTATGCAAAAAGTGTTCCCAATACTCCAGCAAGACAGGTTAACCTGGATAATGTATTTATAGATCTCGGAGGAATGAATAAAACTGACAAATCTGCGAAAACGGTACCTTTGGAATCGTGTCAAGATATTGTCGAAAGATTAGAAGGTCATCAACAAAATACTGCTCCCGAAAATGTCAATAAAACTTATGACAAGCAGTCCAATGGATTGAATGGTTTCAAAGATATCTCTACAAATATAATTAAACAAGACGTAATGGAGAAGTTAGACGAAATTCGAAATGACGTGATCGTCGATAGTGATATTAATTTAAGTAGTATTAATGAAATGTTGTCTAAGGAATCTGTCAATCTGAAAGAAGAAGGGGCTGTCATTTTGAAACAGACCAAAGATTTGGTGAAACAATTAGGCCAAGAATTTAAATCATCAAAAGAATTCTCTAGAAGCAAAAATGATGATATAACAAACGTGTCACACTTAAACCAGCGTGAAAATAAAATGGAACACCCTCAAAATAATAACAATGTTACTAAGACAAGCGGTAAACCGATTGAACTCAGTTTCGATAAGTTAAAGTGCAATAACAATGACAATTTAGATTTGTCCGTGACGGACATTGTGATAAACTCTCAGAGGCTACTTTTGAATGTTGACGACGCCTTATCGGGTAGATTTCTTCAGACTGATTGTGATAAAAGTGATATCAAAGACATATCTGACGGTGTCTCAGGTGAGATTGCGGAGGACTTGCACACGGACAGGTTAGGCCTGATGGTGTCAAGAGTGGAACGTGCGTTTGATGGGATTCAGGAGAAGTTAGACCAATTTTTGGATGACGATTGTTGCCAGTTTAAAGTGAGCTCCCTATCTTTAATTAGCCCTTTTAGCTTCTGACCAGCACGACAGTTTGTCATACAAACTAAATCTGTCCGCATTGCTATTTGTCAAAATCTTCTCTTTCCACATAGAGCTATAAATACAGCAATAAAAAATAATTGGTTTGGCTTTTATGGTAGCTAGATGCATTAGGAATGTTTCACAACATTAAAAAACACAAAGAAATGTCCTATGTTGTCACAATCACGTTCAAAAATATATCTGTAACAAATAACTCACTTGTAAATCGCCATTACCGTGCCGTAACGAAGCCACAAATGAAACTCAAATGAACAAGCCCCATTACTGTCACGTATCATGGAGTGTCACATTACAATGCCGCGAGATCGGTACAAAGTTCAGTGCGAAGTTAGATGCGAATTTAGCTCGCCGTTTGAAACTGATATGTTACTTTGGCGGCGTTTATAGATGTGGTAGTATCAGGACGAATTGGGCGATATTTCAAAACCAAAATCAGTCCTATAAGGAAAAGATTGCCTGCATTACCGATGTTTGAATGTTCGCGTTCCAACTTCTGGGGCGCTCGCGTACAGGCCTTGCACATTGCCGTCCCATACGTCTGGGCGTTAGCGTGGAAGAGATTAAATTGTTTAACTTCCAAACGCTAACATTCACAATTCGAGCGATGTGACCAGTCAGTAATGTGCTGAGTGAATGAGTAAGCGGAAATATGAAGACGTAACAAGACATGTTTTTTTTAAATAGAGTTGTTTTGCATAATGGAAATCTAGATGGGATCGTGCATTCTTCTTAACAGAAGAGTCAATCTTACGGTGCAAAATTTAATTTGCTATTTGAAAAATAATATGGATTTTAAATGCTCACTATATTATGATTTTTAATATAAAACTCTGTGTGCCGATAGATGAGCCTTCTTGAGTCTAAAAAGCTTAAATTATATAATTCTCCAATATACTTGCTCCTAGATTTATTTATCACTACAATTATATCGACAATTATTTTGAATAAAGCTAAATTCTAAAATCTTTCTTGCAAACAATTTCAATGTCATATAATGTGTAGAGCCCAGCTCGACAAATGCTAATATTGACATTTAATGGAAATACGATTTCACTGATTACATTGCACTTGTGAATGTGACTATACAGATATGATACATACTTTCACTTGTTGCAATATGTTTCTGTAAGATATTTTTTATTTGATTATTTATTTTACTATTTTCTAAAGAACAGATGTACTGTGTATTTTTAAAACAGGTATCCTGAATATATATATGTTAAAAGTGTGTGAAACTGTCCTGTTTGCAGATAGTTACGAATAGAAGTGCCTTACCTCCGAAAGCTTTGTGTAAATGGAGCGCAGAACTTTTGGTAGCGATCGACCACTTGCATCAATCTGGAGTCATTTGCCGGTAAATGTTTTCCAATTTGTTTTATAGTGTTTTTTTCCTTTTACCAAATCTCATTCTAAAATTGCTGTTATCAAGAAAATAATTTTATTTAAAAAATATAATTTTTAATGCCCTTGAAGTATAATTATCAAGTTCACATAGCGAAGTGAAAGTACCTATTTTTGAGCATAATTATAAATTGGACAGTGATTGGTTTCTCTGACATATAAGTATTTCTAGCAATTTTTATGTTAAAATATGCTTATTTTTAAAACTTCAAATATTTGGTAATTACTGTGGACATCCTTTTTGTGCAATGAACTCTGAGTTTGCCTCAGCAATTTTAGTAAATACGCAATTTTCAATGCTGATTGCCGCACCATATTTTTGACACACTGTTTGGCATATTAGATTCAGTGTCGAGTGTTGTAAAGGCTTGAGGTAGAAAATTATTTGAATGTTTTTTAAATAATGAATGTAATAGCGACCTCAATAAAGATATGTTAATATACACCTGTGTAATGCTATTTTTACAATGCAAATCTGACGAAGTATATTTTCATGATTAAAACAATCTTTAGGCCATTGCTACACATAACTGAATAGATATATATATTAGGGGTACCGAAAAGAAATCCATTTTTTTATATGAAATATATTTATTATCACAAATTTTATATATTTAATATAATATTACAATATATATTCTCCTTCGCTGTCTAATACTGTCTGCCATCTCTCAGGTGGTTTTTTTATCCCTTTTCTGTAAAAACTTGCTGGTTTTGACTTAAAGTATGACTCCAAATGAGTTTCGACATCTTGTAAATTTTTAATTTTTTTTCCCCGTAAGGAATGTTCCATTGACCTGAACAGGTAATAGTCGGAAGGCGCAAGGTCTGGAGAGTATGGCGGATGCTTTAAAACCTCATAATTCAAGGCGGAAATTTTTTCTCGGGTCATTTTTGCACTATGAGGACGAGCGTTGTCGTGCAATAAAATCACGCCCTTTCTATTGGCCAAATGTGGGCGTTTTGTTTTTAATTTTCGTCTAGCTTGGATAGTTGTTGACAATAGACCTCTGCATTTACCGTATTTCCTGGTTTGAGTAATTCATAATAAATAATTCCACGAATATCCCACCAGACACACAAAAGGACCTTGCGAAGGGTGAGACCGGGCTTAGGGGTAGGGACAGGTACCTGGGATGTTGACAGCCATTGTTTTCTTCTTGTAACATTATCGTATACAATCCATTTCTCGTCGCTGGTCACAATTCGATCCAAAAATGGATGTAGTTTTTGTCGTGACAGCAGGGAGTCGCACGTACTCATTCGAACCTCTTTGTTGATTTCGGAGAGCGCGTGCGGAACCCAAACACCCATTCTGTTTGATTTACCGATTTTTTGTAGATGATCTCGCACTGTCGACCATGGAGCATGCATCTTCTATGCTATTTCTTCGATGGTTAAACGAGGATCGGCTTCAACTGTGGCTTTTAGTAGATCATCGTCTAAATTTTGTGGTCGCCCCGATTTCCGATCATCTGTTAGGCTTCTATCCCCGGATTTGAACTTTCGAAACCAAAATTGACATTTGTTTGCTGTTAACGTTGCTTGGTAAACTTTGCAAATTGATTCGGTCGTTTTGGTCGCATTCCAGCCTTGATCAAAAAAGAACAGCATACAATGCCGTATATGTTGTTCGGTTGCTTCTGGTTTGCTCATTTTATTCCTAAGGATGCAAAATTAAAAATGATACAAAAATAAAGCCGAGGAAAAGTACTATAGAATGGCACACTTACAAAGATGTTTACTTCGCCGCGTTCAGGTACAGACTGATCCCAAACACGGCATGAGAAAAAAATGGATTTCTTTTCGGTACCCCTATTATATATATTGAATGAAGTGTTTTTACTCAGTTTGCTTCATTGTTTTCAAATAAAAGTAGTTTATTTTGTTTTAGCTTTATGCATAATAATTTCTGCATACATTCATCATACACTGAGGATCATTATAGAACTGGTTTGTAACATTTGTTTTAGGGACCTGAACCCCAATAATCTTATGCTCGGTGATCGAGGTCATCTCATGTTGACATACATGGTGGGGCGAGACTGCTGCGAGTCCCTCATTAGGCTTTTGAGCCCTGACTGCCGCCAGCAAACACCGGACTGCAGTTGCCCAAATAACAACTCCTTCTACAATAAGTCCTGGACGTCGTGGTATGTGGCCCCCGAGTTGAGAAACTTTCCACTGTTGATGTGCGACGAGGCGACTTACGACGATAGGCTTGGAGACTTTTGGAGCTATGGCGCTGTTATCTACGAGCTTATCACTGGCGTGGTGGGTTATTGAAAAACCATTATTGTTTTAAATTTGAATTGTTAAAATTTTGTACGATTCCACATGTTTTGTCACTAACGACCCGGGTTTCGCCTTTCGGCATCTTCAGGCATTCTATCAGAACTGTCAGTTCTGTTTCATCCGTGCGATAGAATGCCTGAAGATGCCAAAAGGCGAAACCCGGGTCGTTAGTGACAAAACATGTGGAATCATACAAAATTGTAACAAATCAAATTTGATATTGAAATTCCATCAAGCACCTTCATTCGATATCATAAATCATTATTGATTTTATTTAAAATAAAATTTTATCTTTACCAATTTCCTTTGAATATGATAAATCATAAATACCTTTCAAAAGGTTATATGCATATGAAAGCACAGTAAACCATGTTGTTCGCAAACAAATTAAAGAGAGCGACAAGCTAACCATTTGGGCTCATTGGGATTTGTCAGCAACTTATTCATCAATGTAGGAAATAAATTCAATAAACTAAATGCGTAATCACCTGTTTTTTCAAATTCCTATAAAATATTTTATTCCTCAAGACTCTCATTCATGGCAAGTTAAAATCTGTGAATAATGAGTTACTATTTTCTTTAATTTAAAATAAAATTTGTAAATTATATGTAAAACAATTATATGAAATATTAGAATAAAAAGATATATATTTAAATAATATGTTGAGTTGAGCTCCCCTGCCTATTGTTTAGTGAAATTCTGGCTGGAATAATTGGCAATATCTGATTTGAAACATAATAAAAGACCAACAACGAGTGAAAGCATAATGTGTGAGCAAAAAAGGTGATATAGTGTAATGTAGGATTGTTTTTCTACTTCTAGCCTCTATCGCTGACCCATCCGTCCGGCTTCAATTCTCACACAATCTTGAACTTTCCACGAGACATGCCGCACGATGCTGAATCTCTACTGTCACAGGTGATAGAGATGTATAATATTGAACAAAACAAATGAGTAAAATTCAAAAATTTGGCAACCAAGTCTACTCAGTATCTAATGTATCTGCATTTATGGAAATGAAACAATTCATAAATGCTCTTCAGATAATCAGTAATGTACATTAAACTAATATAAGGCTGTAAAATAATTGTGAGGTAGGTAAAGAGTCATCAATTATCTATTGCTATTCTCATATTTTTGTATTATTTTTTCTTAAATGGATACCATGCATATCTATTATTAACACTCAAGCAACCGGTCCCGTGTTCGCGCGGATTTCGTCTCGCACTGCATCTTTACGTCTGCTGGTCGAATACATGACACATGTGGATATTTTTTTTTAATTTACGACTTACAACTGTTTTGTTTATTGTTCTATATGTCTTTCATTCTATTTCTCTGAAATTTATAGCTCCAAATCATCCTTGAAGTAAACAATATTTGCCAGTTCCAAAAGTTTCCTATAATTACTCTTGGACTGTAACAAATTAAGTTTTTTTGTTTATCACAGCTCAGCAATAAACTTTGATTGTTTACTAATCATACAAAAAAAGCATTATTGATAAAATTTAAGTGATTATAATTAGTAATAGAATATTATTACTCTTGATTAGGCATTAGTAATAATATTCTATTACTACTAACTTATTATTATTATTAGGCAGTCTGTAGTGATAAATAATATTTAAATGTTTATAAAAATGAATAATGATAAATGTTTCAACATGTCTTTTTAGTAAATGAAATATTTCATATCTCATTGTGCTTCCTGTTCCTGTCGTAAACCACTGACGGATGAATGGTAAACGCCTACGATAGGGTACAGACCCTAATTCTCGGAAGTGTAACAACTGTCGATAAATATTTTTTGTCGATGACTGTTTCGTATTTTATTATTTGTTTATATTATCATTGCATAAGACGTAATCCCCAAAAATATCTTCACAAAATCATAATAGTAAAGGTACAGAGACCTATGGTATATGATTGATTATCAACATATCGATAGCCAATAACCATTCTGTTTTGAGTGACTTATGTTGAATGCTTTATTTGAAGCAACCCGACAGAGACCATTTTTGACCAAAAGCAATAACACTCTTGAGTTATTAGACAGAATGGTTTCATTCATTACGTAAAAAAAGATGTGAAACATGTTTCTCGAATATTTACAACTTGAGATCCAGTGATTGTGAAATTGTAGGAATATCAAGTATATATTGTTATTTATTATATAATTAAATTGACTGGAAAACTATATTTTGAACCCGCAATATCTTAAATATTTCAAATTAAAAATATGTTTAGTGCCATTTACCTAATTGACAAAATTAAAAAACAGATGTTTATATTCGCCTTAGAAATATGTTGAAATTATGACATAATCAGATCGGTTTTTTTTATTTAGTCGATGATGACCAAATATCACAAATAATTTCTTTGAAAATTTCAAAAATTATATTGTTTGGCTCTCAAGTTTTGCCGAAAAACGCCCGCGAATTGAATCATGGATTTGTAGCTTGATAATTTTATTTTTAAGCCAATTGTTTTTAAATTACATATATTATACTATACTCTACACAATATACAACAATACTTCTTATTTTATTAAATTCACTCAACTGAGTAAAAAGTTATAAGCATAATTCCTAATGTCGCGAAAAATTGCAAAGAATTGAAAAATGTGCGGTGATAGGCGTTTTTTCTGCGCGAAATGTGGGGTTGCTTGAGTGTTAATTTAAAAGAAATCTGAAGCTATTATAATATTGATTTGTTTGCTCTATATTAACTTCTTTCTTAAACCAGTAGAATAAGCCCAATAAAAATCTAGAACCGAATGGAAAGTATAAGCTTCTAGATAATTATTAGAAAATAATATTTTCTTCTTCATTTACATTTTTTAATACATAGTGTTCTAAAATTTTTATAATGAATTATTTTTAGATAACACAAACTCTCAGGACTTGAACATGTGAAATCTGTCATGGAAGCTAAAAATGTTGACCACTGCACCACTGACTTGTTGTAACAGTAAAAATAATCAAAAAAAAATAATAATTCAATGAAAACAAACTTTTTTTAATTAAAGGGATAAAGACCATTACTATGTGATGATATAATGTTTATTTTAATTTCCCAGCTTCTCTGCTACGACCCCAGTGAAAGACTCGGCAGTGGGCCATCAAAGATTGAAGAAATCAAATCTCACGCCTACTTCAAGCATATCGATTGGAACATTGTCGAGGATGATTACATCTTCGACTCAAAGATGATCACCTGAACGCTTTCAATCCAGATTGGAATCATTTGGTATCAAAATTTTGATAAATTCACTACTATACAAACAGAAGGGGCTTTATTGCATTTATACTCTATTTTTAGTGTAAAAAGGTTTCCTTTAATGTCTCTAAGATATTTTGTTATGTCCACTCCTGCAAAATTTGGCGACTGCATTGTTGCCTTCTGACCATACTGTTTCCATCCAACTCAGGCCAGCATACAATTCATCAGTGCATAGTGCACTACATGGTTATAGCACAGATTGACCCAAGTGAGTCAGTTAACCTCTGCCTTCATATTTTCAGACCAGAAAGAAATCCTTAAGTCTGTTCAAAAATGTGCCGGTACTAAATTCATTTTTGATTGGTAACATGTAAGGTTTTACTCATGAGAAATTTAAGGATGTTGGACTTATTCCAATTGCTAGTTGAAAGTGGACCTTCAATCATCTCTGCAGAGTATTGCACTATACCTCTGAATTGTACTCTCAGAGATTGTAGTGGATAATTTTCACTATTTCTAAAATCACCTCAAATGTAAACGAGTCCCTTTCTGTGAATCTAGATGTGTTTAAAATTTGTAATCAATCATTTTCGCCTATAGTTCAAATACTTAAATATCATTTCAAGCATTGTTTTCAATCTCTGATGATATATATTAGGTGCCTTTCAAAGTTGAAAACTATAGAATTTATCAATATCACAATGATGTAGTATATTTGAACGTATAAAGTTTCACTTATAACACCAGGTTGGAAAACAGTGTAGGAATAATATATTTTATGTTATGTTTTTATTTTTGTTTTATACCTGGTTATCATGTATAGCGTTTGAAATTGACCAATTTGGTAGTGTAGAATTGTATTTATCGAATTTCCATTGTATTATTTATTACTTTCAAAAGCTTTACTTCGGATGATCTCTTTCAAAATTTTACTCGCTCTAGTCAATATCAAGTATTTTTTTCATACAAATTATGAATGCCATTTAGACTGTTTGGTATACTGATGACTGAAAATTTATTGTTAAGCCCTTATTAATTTATGACAGTCGTAGTGCAAAACTGTACAGCATTTATTTATTGTTGTCTTGTCCACATGTTTAGTGTAACAACAAGTAATGATTACTAACAATGGCTACTTTTTTATATTATAAATGTCATTCTGCAGCATACACCTTTTTATCTATTTCCTGTACTATAATCATATGAATCTTCATTGTTCATTGGCAAAAGCCGATTTCTGATATGGAATAGTTTCAAGAATGTTTTTATATTGCACACACTTATATGACATCAAGTATATAATTTTTTTATGTCACTAGAATGAATTGAAAAAACATAAAAAATGTAAAAAGGAATTTTCAAAAGGTTCATTAATTCAATTCGTCTTGTTTCTCATAAAAGCAAAAAGCTCTTAAGTATTAATTTTTCAATGAATTTATATAGATACATCAAAGATTGTAAATTTTCAAAGAAGTCTATCGAGCGTGAAAAACTTTGAATACCGTATAAATTCTGAACTCGCCAATTTTTACTTGGATATACTGATCTCCCGAGCAATACGCACAAGCTTAGTAAATCAAGTTACAAATCCCTTTGTAACTCACCTATCATTTCTAGGTAGGCTGATAATTTCTCAGCGTCGAAGAGTGACTGAGCTTGGGGGGATTTTCGGCATTTTTTCTCAGACATGCTCCTCTTTAACCTTAGACAAAAGATGGATTCAGCTGTACTTAATCTGATTTGCTCTCCTTCATAACACTATTTGCATATTATCTTCCAGTATCATGCGGTGGGAAGATTCTCTTCCGAACTGGCCCAGGATAATCTGAAAGAGCTTCATCAGTGTCAGGGCAATCGACTTTTTTGCTACTCAGTCAATGAGAAATTGCAGACCATTGTGTAACACTTCCTATTGGGCTAGTAATGCTACAAAGCTGAGCTGTTTAGGCTCCCTGGTCATGTTAACAGAGTTGGTTGTTACCCTCCAGATCTGTGAATTTTGGCATAATCATGTATTTCTTCTGGGCTTCACTGAAATGAACACTTATTACAAAGTGATGGATCGCACTAATCTTCTGAGTCCTAACTGGGTCTGCCTCTGGAACAACTGGCTCCGTTCACAGTCCCGTCAAAATCTCCAGTTGTAGTTGGGAGTTGGAACTGCCTCTACAGAAAGGTGAAGGAAACTTCCGGATGTGTCATGAGATACCTTTTTTGGTTGTGAGGTTTTTGGTGGGTCCCGTTCCAAGCGGAGTGACAGGAGATTTGACAGCTGGGTCATTTGATTCTTTGGTTTACTCTAGCGATCATCCCGATGCCTACAATTTCCTATTGTACGTGGTTATGATTAAGTCTATTACATAATTATGTAAATTCACAATTTTTGTAAACTGTCAACTATTTGCACGTAATATAAAAAAAACCTGCATCAGATTGTTTTTCGATTTGTTGTTGGTCAAAACAAAACTATTTATGACTTAATCACGTCACCCTGATGGTATGGTGTGGGTAGGGAAACAGGATTACGGGTAGTACAAAGTATTACCAGTGTAGGATATTGGATGTTCTGCTTGGAAAAACAGATGACATCTCTTTTATATTTGATCTTGAAACAATAACAAATATTTTATATGATCGTTAAACGTTGGATTATTGTGTTTTGCAAATATTGCTTAACATGTTAAGTCAAAAGAGTATTGTAGCTACTTATTTTGCTTGTAAACACTAAATATTTTCTTTATATACACTGACATCTCAATAATTGGTTAAAAAATATAATGAATCTGTCTAACATTGTTTCATCACAAGATGGAGTGGAATCGTATTTACCAAACTGTATTATTAGGTAAAATGGTCATTTTTGGTCTTATCGCCTTCTGCCGACAATATAACTGACATTTTGATAGATACTTTTTTTTCCATATTTATTTCTTCAAAACTATTCTACAGTTTATGCTTAAAATAAAAATATGTGTGTGATATAATTGTAATACTGTTAAAGATATATGAAATTGTGCAAAATGCTGGAACTGGAATTAAATTTGAATCATAATTAGTGTTTATTTAAATCTTGATGAGCAAAATTTGCTGCTTTAGACTTTGATTTGATTCCAGTGTCAGCATTCAATAAAGTTGTCTTGGTTTATTAATCCGTTAATAAATTAATATTAAATTATTGCTTTATTTACATGAATGTTTTACATATCCTACCAAAGATCATAGTTGCCACCAAATTCCTGCGTGAGTATAGAGCATGTTGGGAAACGGTGACATAACCACTGAATGGCTTGGGGTGATAAACTGGATTCAATAACATCTTCAACTACATAAGTTAGAGGTCAACTCTGTCTGCCGAGGTGTAATTGTTTCTCCCAATCTAAAGCTGTTTGACTTTCAATACGCCAGTCATGCTATCATATTCAAGAATATCCGGAAGATAACGGATGGATTAGAAAGAAATTCCAGTGATATGTCATTGGATGAAGTTGAAGAATCTTGTAGGTGCTGCATGATGGCCATATGCTTCATATATAGTCTAAGTTGAAAATAGTACAGTTGTAATTTTTTAGGATAAACCGTTTCCTTACAATTAAAACTAAGTGCTTTAATAGAATATAGCTATCAAATATTTCATTGATCTCTGTGATTGGCGAGTATAATTATTTCCATAAATTTAATAGCCACCTATTTGAAAGTGGGTGAAACACCAAAATTTAAACCAACACGGCTATGTCCGTCTCATAATAAGTTCATATAGATACCTCAAAGATTGAAAATTTAATGAAAATTTGATCAATCATTTTAAATTACATCTATCTTATTCATTGCTTGGAAATGGCCAACGCTGGAGGGTTTTTCTTTCGCTTCGAATCGTATCTCATCATATACCAATATAATCGAAGAGTGAAGAAATACACTATCTCTGTAAAGCTGAGAACGCTGCAGCCTAAAAATAGTCCTGCCATTCCTCCAACTGACACTGCAATCAAATCGAGAGTATAGTGTGTAATATTAATAAACATATTAGTGTGTATATAAACATATTAACAGTGTGTAATATTAATAAACAAAAATTGCACTATAAGAATTATGGCCTACTTGTAATTTGCTCATGGAAACACCACTCATAAATTTCAATCAATGGTATAAACAATAATACTTATTAAAGACAATTTGAATTGGCAGTCAGCATAATTTATACTAAGGCAGAGAATCAGAATGGTTTGCTAATCATTGTTAATGGTTGGATATCATATGCTAATTCCGCTTTATCCGCGAATCACATAATAAAACTTTTTGAATTCAAACACCTTCAAAACAAAACATGTAACCAAGCATCGCGAGTGAGCTATAACAGTAAGTAGGTACAATTACAAGATATACTTTCAATATGGTTCTTTGAATTTAAAGAATGTTAATTCAGTAATACTCATAAGCACTATTGCAGAAGCACGCAAGGATTTTTTAAAAAAAAATCACTCATTAAAAGCTGCACTGATGATGCAACTGAAGTTTAACAATAAAATTATTTTTTCATACTTTACATATTGTAAAATTGTCAAAAACTCATAAGTCCTAACAATAAATACAAAATAATAGTTAACCTAGTCACATATCATATTTTAGCACTGGTAATAAACAGTTTAACAAATTATACATTGCATTACTTACCAAGAACGTCGGTAAATCCAAAAATAATATCCCTTCTAAATCTTAATTTTGGATAGGAAACCATTCCCCATTGAAGATTGGTCCCAAGGAACCAACTCTGCAAAGACTGAAAAATAATCAATTTTATAATAATGTATGCATATATACTATACATGATTTTATTAAAATTGATGTGATGTATTGTGAAAAGTGACTAAAATTTTGACATTTCTGTCAATCTGTAAAATTTTTCAACCAAGTTGCCAAAATGTTATATTATATCAAAATTACTTGTTGTTTGTTAATGCCAGTCTCTGAAGCCCTGCTACAATAGCACAGAATGAAACAATGTCTCAATTATGCTATATGTTATTTTATTAGGAAATTACTGCTGGTTTTCGTTTGTGTCCATTTGTCAGACACTATTGACAGAAATTTTCTGGTCATTCAAATATCCATTTTTTCCCTAGTCTCAAAGTGAAACATTTGAAGGTATGATTTGACAGCAAAAAAAGGATTTTTTGATACAAACAGTCATTGACAATTGTCAATGAGGTATTTTAAAGGATGTCAGTAAATGCCATAAATCTGTAAATGTGTTCTATAATCCCATGGATACAGATTGTACCATAGAGATTTTACCGAGATTTAGGCCTACCAAAAATCACCAGAGTACCTATGGCAGTTAAAATATTATATGATTTAAGAGAAATAATAGAAATTAAATATTTACCATTGATTGGACAACATAGTTGACATCGTTGCAATTAGGCAAACATTCACAAGCCTTTTTTTTCGTCATTGGATCTAGCAAAGTCATTAGATACTCTAAAAGAAAGAAAAAAACTCATTACTAACAATTCATTTTTAACATAATGTTCAAAATCAAATGTAGACACAGATTCAAGTCAGTTTTTTCAATTTTGTAACTCAATAACTCTTTTCACAAAAGCCAAAGAAAAGAAAAAATAAATACACTTACCCACATGTGTTGCTAAACAATGTAAACCTTGTACATCACATACTTTTTCTTTTCCTGTAAATAAGATACGGTTCCATCAATTTTCAGGTTTGTCGAATCCATATGGTTATTTTAATCATTTGACCTTTTTAAACGATACAAAATATGAAACCAAAATGCATATTAATAACAATTTCAACATTTCACTTTTGATTCAACCTCTGAGAATGAATTGGGTAGAAGATTTGATTTTTAACGAGTAATATAACTTCAAAAAATGACTAAAAACCATGAATTTTAAGTTATGCTGTATTAAATGATATATTTTGACAGAGTGAACGTAATAATAATCGATCACAGTGAAACTTTGATTTAATGTTTTCCAAGGGACCCTGAAAAAATAACGGTAATTGCGGGAAACGGTGAATGCGGGAAAGCTTCAAATAATAATAAACAATTAAAATCGTAAAAAACATTTATATATTAGTTACTTGTACATACTGTATATAAAATTTATTTTTTAAAAAAGTCCTTTATGTTAGTTTGCTTCTTTGTTATTTGGCACTTTAATCGGAACAAAGACTTGTTACTAAACTTGTGACTAAAAGTTTGTATGTACAAGAATCATTATTACCATGAATTTTAAACAACTCAACATTTGCATCATAAACAATAATACGCGTGTAGTGGATTTCAACCCAAAAAATAGCACATGCGTCCAATGCGTTACGTCTAACATGTACAGCTCATTCTCACAGTCTAGACATAACACCTGCACTCGGCTGTGTCAAACTTGCTTGCCAAGATACGGAGAAATATGCAATAATAACGGTCAATCGGGATAATATTTGTTACGGGACCAAAATATTTAGACGGTTTATCGAGGAAATCGGGGAATCGGGAAACGGTCGATGTGGGATTATTTAACATTGTTCTTATGGGAGTTCGACGGGACTATAAAAAATAAGCGTTCCAGCCGGGAAAACGTATTATGCGAGAACGGTTGATCGAGGTTCCACTGTACTTGGGAAACCTGTTTTTGGGATCACTTATAAAGCAGAGAAAAACACAAATACATTTTACTGACCCAATGTGGTGAATTTCAAATTCTTGTGGGTTGCTTAAATATTTGTGACAAATGTAAACTATAAGACAGATGCATCAGCGACATACTTAAAGCCATAAAAATAATAATGATAGGGATATGTAAAAGTACAAGTAGTAAATAAATTTATATAGCAAACCTATAGGCCGATAGAAATGAGGTATACAACCGCAAAGCTGTAAGCTTAATGATATCCGACAATCAATTCTACAAAGATTGTAACTATAGACAGGATTATGTTTCAAGTTAGACTCTGTATGAAACCGACACTTTCTTTGTAAGATGCTCAACCTGAAAATTATTGAATAGTGTTTTGTTAACCACACGCTTAATATTTACAAAACTGTAAAACTATGTACTTAACACAATGAAATATTTAGATCAATGTTCAACAACTAATGATCTATGGACCGATGCAATAGAGTAATTTTTGGAATCACTCATTACCACACTCACACACATACATTGCTGTTCTCTGTCGATGGGTTTCGTGAGTCTAAACCTCCAAAATGTCACTCTTTTGAATATGTGTTGAAAAAAGTTATACTTACTTAGCTGCTTCAGGAGATGTATAAATTGTGATAGCTGTGACATAAAGTTTCATATATAGACCGTCATCGGAAACCTGTCTTTGACTGGCAATGTCAGGAGTCTCCAGGGGGCCATGAAGGAAAACCTGTTTGCAAAAGTATTGGATATGTACAATTTAAGTAAAAAAAAAATAATATTAGACTTTTCCGATTCCTATATGGAGTAAATGGCCACCACACAGTGCTTACAAAATTCACTGTACCCCAGAGCTTTTTGTTTTTCTTCTTCTTGGCCAATCTTTTGATTCTATTATCCTCAAATATTGTGATATTTGCATTTTCAATTTTGCTATAACTTTAATATATTATATAAGTAGAATTTGAACCATGAAAAACTTCCTTGAAATCAAAATCTGGTAAGTCACTTTCTGCATATTTACTTGAAAACACAGTCATCTCTGTTAACACCACAAATGATTTAACATGCACTGGAGTTAGATTTTTTCACAGTCACTATTCGGATCACCAACACCAGCAAGAATAAACTGAACAATATTTTTTTTTTATTTCTATTGCAAAAAAATAAACAAAATAAATACATAATTTGTTTACAAAACTTTTCAAAACAGAAGTAAAAAGGCACCATTTATTCAGCATAACCAATAGATTGTTTTCATAACTACCCAATTGATATTTGAACAATGACTAAAGAGAATATGATGAGGAGAAGACCAGCTACAGATGAATTATATATTGTTCTACTTACATCGTAACCAGTTGAAAGATTGATGATCTGGGCAAAGATTTCTCCATCTAGTGGGTGAACAAAGAATGTGTTATTTCCATCAACCGTATCCCACTTTTGTGAATATCTGTATCTAAAAATACATCCAAGACATCACAAACAATATAACTAACTGGCAATATGTACATTATAATTAATGAACAGCATATTAGAAATCATAAGAGCTGAACAAACTTTAACACTATTTTGTTTCTCTGTTCCGAAAAAAACATTGTGTAATGTTTAATTTATAGTCACAATTTTTAAATCTTACAACAATACTAATTTAATCAAATGCTTATAACTGCTTCATTCATTGCTTTACAGTTAATATTATATGGGAAACTTGTCTATGGTTAAAATTCTTTTAATGTTTGAACACAATACATTACTAAATTATTTTATGTGTTATAGCACACAAATATCCATACTCATGAGTTCTATTTCTAACTTTCCATTTTTTGCTAGACCAATGATAATTAATGATAAAATCAAACAAATCAACACAAGCATAACGGCCGAAAGAGATCTTACATCAATGTGATAAATACTGTGGACACTATTCACATTGATCACTCTGAGGACTTAGATTCACAAGTGACTATATCTAAAAGTACATTTTAAGATAAACGTAGATAGAGGCATAAGCATGGTATTACCAAAACTGAATAAATATGTCTATATGAATAATATAGCCAATTGTGATTTAAAGTTTCTTCAATATTGTAATATAATATTTGAAATGTTATGTTATTACTCTGGAGAATTGTAGACAGCTATTTTAGAATTGACCGCATAACACAAGCCAAGTTCAGTTATTGTTGGTTCCAGAAATAGAGATACACCAGATGCTCCGATAGTCAATCCTGAAATTATAGTGCCACATCAGTTTTAATGAGACACTTTCAAAGATTGATTTATGAAATTTAAATTTTCACTTCGCAGATCCTAAGTATGAATGATTTACATGACATTACACTAAGTAACATAATAATTTTTGAGAATTTTTAAAGGTTGATTTGATTCAACAAAATTCTGCGTACGTTTGTCAAAATAATATAATATCCTTATCATTAAATGCTTAAGCATTAATACACAGTATTTCCTTAATTGTAAAATGTTATATGTTATAAGATTAAAGTAAAAGGATTTCAAAATAAGCATATTACTAATGAACTATATTTTTATAACACTTTGTTTTATGTTTAAGTACTTAGATTAAAACTTCTTCTGTTTCAGTTTTCAATTTTTCTGAATCACTTTTGAGTCATATAATGTTATCCTCTATTCCAACAAGATTAACAAAACAATATTTCTTTAAAGAATATTTTACAATTGACTCCATTTCTAGTGATCAGTGGTGATTCATCGTAAATGAATTGTCCCGATTGTAAAAAGAACTCAAAATTTACAGTCACTAATTTAAGAAAAAACATGCATTTTATATTTATAACTGAAGAAGTAAGTACTTACATAAGTATTTATGACAACTTTTTTACATTGATTATAATAATTAGGTCTAACATTAATTTGCATAGATCACTTTACCTGGACTGAAGTTCATTGAAAGGTTTGTCAAAATCTGCATGTAATCTTTACTGTCAATCTGAGGAAAGGATGGCACTGAATCGAAATTTGAATAGTTTGCTACAGATAATCCTTTTAAAAACGTTTTCAGGAGTTCTTTGTCTTGCACTTTTGACCTCCTGTAATAATTTAAAAGTTTAGATCATTTTAATATTAACCATGTTAATGATAGCTTGAATGACACCAAGCTGCCAGTACTTTCAAAAATAAGTATAATTAAATTACCATGCATAAAAATTGCTCCTAAATCTTCAATAATAATTTGATTATGAAATGAAACAATTCATCAACATCAATCAATTCAACACAATATAAATTTCTATTGCAAAGAAACACAATATTGGTTTATACATTTGCAAAAACAGTGTGCTTGTTTTTACACAATTCAAATTCAAATTTCAATTACCATTTTGTTTATTTATGAATAATACAAACATACCTTTTACGATTTACGAGAAATTCAAGAAAAATATTTAATAATTCTCTCCCATAAATAGAAAAAACTTAATTACCATCAATAGCATAATAAATAATATAATTTTATAAAAGTACCTTCCAACCTTATCAAAATTAGAGACCATTTCAATAAAAAGACAAACAAGTAAATTCAAATACTTATAAAAATAAATTATTATTAAATAAAGGCTTACATTACATAGTTATTAAGTTTCTTTTCATCGAGCTTCTTATGAGGACATACAGTGACACACGGAAAGGTGGTGTTCCATGCAAACATGTCTCTGTCCATAGAAACGACAGTCGGTGAATCCTGATACCGTTTCCAAGTACTGGTACTCAAATACACTGCTCCCCATAAAGCAAAACCTACCACTGCTATCCAAAGGAATCTGTTTTGTCAAAATAAAAAATAAATCCATTATAAAATTTATATTAAAATTAATAATAATTGCTTTATCAGTTCATCAAATATCAATCAGGCTGAATAACATAACCAGCAAATACCAGACATCTTTTTAAACAGAAACATTTAAAAGCAATGGATATAACTTTTACTGTTCCCTTTTTAGAGTATCTGGCCACCACATGGTGCCTACGAGATTCTCTATACCCCCAGATATAATTTTCTTCCTCCTTAGTTAAACCAACTCCCCATAGCTTGTAAGACAAAATCATATTTTTTTTTATGATAGAGTGTATGTATGTTTTCCATCTAAGGATACATCTTAAAAGTTTTAAAAATTCTATGAAAGATATTAATATGGAATATTTACTAAACACGGATTATTTGTGTAACATATGAAATTATGATTATCATTTTTCAGTAATGTAAAATTAAATGTTCATTATTCTATAATAATTAGTCAAAAGTGCCTTTAAACGTTGTGCTAATAAAAAATAGCTTCAAATACAATTTTATGAAACATTTTGTTTGTATTATATATTGGACTGATTGTGTGTCTATTCAGTTCCATTGCCAACTTTATTTCTCTTCTCTTGATCTCTGATTCCTTTTAGTCAATGAGTTACAGTCTCTTTTTATGTTCTGGGGACAGATAAGTGTCTTCTGGAGTTTTTTACTACACATTAAAAAGTAGTTCAGGTTACTCGTATTAAAAAGCAAGATCTATCCTTCGGAGTCCTCTGGAGCTCAAGATATTGACAAAATCAATCACACGAGAACTCAGTATTCATACCAACACCTAACAAATTTAGAATAAAGATTTTCTGAATGTTTATTGTAAACTGAGTCATTTGGGGCATAAACTATTCGAATAAAGTCATGTCATGTCAGGTGTATTCATATATTCAATCATTGTGAAAATATTAATATTTTTACAGATTAATTTGTAAAAACACATTTTTTTTACAAAACAATATTCACTATGAAGCTTTTGGTGACCACAATAAAATCCTCTAGTGGCCACACATGAGAACCACTATTCTGGAACGATTATTACTGTTATTTAAATTATCACCAGTTCTAATAGTTCTAAATAATGCTAAAATAATGTTGATTTTGACATTAGGCAAATATTCAAACTATAGAAGTATGCTTATGTCAAAACGAAGAGAAATGAGTAAAAATATAAGGCACTTACATTTCTATCGGGTGTCTCTCTTTCTTGGTGAAATGATTAAGTCCGTGGATTGAACTAGTGTCGAGGAAAAGGATGAAGAAGCGTTTACCCCTTCCATCGAATCTATCTCGAAATGTTTTTTTCCTAGGTACCTGCTGTCGTGTCATTTTCTGTTGTTGTATATCTTGATGTATCAGCTGTAAGTTGTACGCCATTTTGTATCTCTCTCAAGATGGATGACCTGGTAACTAAAAGGTAATATTTGTAAAGTATCAACTTACTCAATTAAAATTTGCAAAAGTATAATATCTGAGGAAGTTATTCTTACGCATATTACTCAAGTGTGATGTTTAAAAATATTTGATGAAGTCACGGATAAGATGGATAGAAGTATATTGGAAATATTTTGACTAAAATGAGCACACGGAATAGTTTGACTTTTATAAAAGCCATATTGATTTTGAAATTTAAATTGATCACTTTGTTATTCCACTTTGTGTGTAACATGTGTTTTGTCTCTTCGAAAAGCGTTTTCAAGCTTACTGTATCATATTCAGTAACACACCAAGTGCAAATACAAAGTTATCAATTTAGTTTTAGAGAAAGAAATATACTTTAATACTTACATAATGACTCTTTTGATGAAAAGTTATGAGAACACTGATGTGGCATACACGATATTGACAATTAATAGTTTCAACCTAATGAGTATGTATTCTATATGTAAAAATACTTGTGTTTACTTACCTTCAAGAGCTGTAAAAGCTTGTGTAAGATGTTAAGAGTTCACAAATAAAATAATGAATGTTTTTTTAGAGATTGACAAAATTTTGTTTGTTAATAGAAATTTCTAATCTATATCATTTTAATTACTACAATTTCCAGAATAAGAGACATAATAAAGTCAATCAGCAATTTACAAACTTTACCTTTGTGTAAAAATGTCATTTTTAATACAATAATAGAAGAGGTGTTTCTCAATCTTTTCTATAAAATAATAAAACAATTTATTTTGTTATAAATTTCCGATATCCTTAAATTCCTAAAGAATCTTATAACTGTATTTAGAAACATCTGTATTGAATTATTTGGTGTTAGTATATCCTTCACGTGGCTCAGCAGAGAAACGGTCAAATATGAAAAAAAACACAGTCTACTTACTCTCTACTATTAAATTTACTTTGATTGAGATTGTCACCTCCAAACACTCTCAATAAAGCCAAAAATATGTAATGTTATGGTAATTAGTAAAATAATTATTTGTGTGTATTATTAAATATATTCTATTAATTTTTGTCGAGAGAGTGAAGATGTTTTTCAAAGAGCTGAAACACGTGTCAAATTTAGTAACACATGACATGATAAACAATTTTAATTTTGTATTAAATATTTTTAAATTTCAAATCACAAAGAGATACTATCTAAAAAAAATATGTAAAGACTTTTTTGTATTTTTTTTTCTGATATGTAATATGAACATATAACAATATAAACCTCTCGTGGACTACCATCGGTGGAAATGACGGTTGAATGTACTGTACAACTACGCCACTGCAACTATTTTCAATATTATTTCGTTAACCGGATGGCCGCCTGAGACGAGATATCTCGTCAATATCTTTAAACGTGTTTTCCTCCAAAAATATTCTTTCTATTAAAATGATTTTTTTGACAGGACACACACTGATATCTACAATATAAGAAAGGTTTAAAAACATTTAACCATAACTGTTTCAACATTGATTTTTAGTGATTTCTTCGAGTGTTCAAACTGTCACTTGAGGAATGTGATGTTGTGAGAATAGTTGCAGGGTTACCAAAATTAATTTTCTTCAAAATTCTTCAAGAAAACCTGTTTTATTTTTATACAACAATAAACAGTTGGTGAGTTTATTGATTATATCTGTATATGAAATTAAAAAAAAAAAAACATCGAAAATATTTTTTTTGTTCCGAATTATAGCTGACGTGCTTGGTATAGACGTATTTTTTTCTTGCCAAAGGATTAAATAGTGTGTGTTTATGAAAATGTTCAAGATATCAATACAATTTCATTCATAACATTTTCTTACATTTAATAAATCTACTATATATATTATAAAAATTACATTAAATATCTTTTGAGAACCATAAAAACTTAATTAGTATTCCTACCCCAGTCGTTTCCTTTTATTCTTACTCTTTTAACTAAAAGTGTCTGAGTTGGAAATAATTCTCATAGAAAAACTTATCACTACAATTTATTTAAAAGTCAACATTTTTTTCTTCAATGTTTGAAAAACTTTGTCTAACTTAATTTAATATGTATATTTATGATGGAATCTGATATGAAACCCAAACGACATTATTAAATAATCATAGTTTTCATACTCGACTTATGAAACCGTACATTTTTTTATTGATAAAATCAAATGAAGTCATCAATTATTTATGGTAATCTACAATACTTACGAACACCTTTATATTGTCACAATGGAAGAATCAATAACCGCAATATAAAAAGTATTAATATTTAAAAATGTGTGTTTTGTTACTGTCAATTTATGTAAGCTATTTCTGAGATATGAATAATCCATTTGAAAAATCACGCAAATGGTTGCATGTAAAAATGTAAAATTTGTTGTTATATTATAAGTCGTACAATAAACTGAGAACTAGGAATGTTTCATACAATAACTTGAAGTTAGTTTACCCATCAAGTTAGGTTTTTGATCATAAATTCTCTTATCCTATTTTTAAACACAAAAATTAAACTTTTGCACGGTGGACCTTGGAGATTATCTCACGTGATAAAGAAAGAATTTAATACTTTGAAGTTTTGTTTGAACAATGAACAATGTCAGCCATTGATATAAGAATAAATAAAATAACTATTTAAATGAAAGCAATACGTATTATATTATAAATGATAAATCGTAGGAGTTTGAACAAGATACAAATATATAATATATAATAGTTACATTTACCCATACCTCAATACGTTTGATTGAAAATAGGTTAATTTTGCCTCTAGGTATTGCTAGGCTTGAAATAATTACAGGCCTGAATATTTATATTTACTTTCGATTTAAATGCATTGTAATTATTGGCTAAATTGCAAAATTTACAACTACACTTGTTACTTATATGCAGAGATGTATCGAGGCATATTGCCACTCATGGCAATCATTTGAAAATAAGCAGCGATGCTTTATTTTTTTACTGAAATATAACATATGTAATTTAAATCATAGCTGACCATTTCAGTAGATATCAATTTGGAGAGAAAAGACACCACGAATGTTAATGCTCTGTTATAAAATTTAAGGGATATTCAAATCATCAAGTGAAGTGAAAGTAATATAATAATAATGGAGGCTAACTTTAGTTAACGTTTACACTACTGAAATATTTTTTGATATATGCGATGTTGTAATATTATATATATTGTTCAGTAGGTAACTGGTTAATATTGTAAAAAATTACACAGTAAAATAAAGCTAAGTTAAGTACAAACATAATAAAGTTGTATAGAATAAATACAAAAATCATTATACTCGTAGTTAAGTTATCTTATCAATAATGTAATGGTCGGCAAATTGCGGTTTGTAAACCACATGCGGCTCTTTGGACCGTTAAGTGTGGTTCTTCCACAAAATACCCTGTGTTGACTTGCAGATACAGTGCAATCGAAACTTTGTGGTCCATTGCCCAGAAGTCGATTTTCGGTCATTGTTCATATTAATGTTTGTTAGTTATTGTCATGATTTAATTTTATGGATATTGTAAAAAAAACATTTTTTCAATTAATAATAGCATTATTTAATGTTACATCAAGTTTTTTTGAATGTTACTATAGTTTAACCATTTCGTTGCCACAAATAAATCACCTCGCAGTGCTTACCAGGCCGAACATTTTTGGTCAAAATAAAGCTAATCTTAAAAGATCCTTTTGCTGTTGTGTTAGAAATAAATTATAATTTTCTTACAACATATTATATCCCGCACTGATTTTTAGAGTTTATTCTTGAAGTTAACCAGCTTCAAAATTTCAAATTTGCACACGCTAACAAAAGTATTTCCGAGATATCTTGTACAGATACATAGCTAAGATCAAAAATTTGGCTCTCAAAAGAAATTTAAATCGTTGTATTGTTGATATTTGGTTCAGATAACTTTGCCGATCACTGCGGTAATGAACTTGAGAATAGTACTGACGTAATATCTACAAATAATACTGAATACGCTCCTGATTATTCAGCCTCACGTACGTCGAAGGTAATAATTTCAATTAGGCATTTAGTATTAACTGTCTATTAAAGTCATGTGTGCATTTAAAATGGGAGATAACATCTGATTCAGTAATTCAATGGGCATTTTTTTATTATACATTACGATGAATAATAACTTTATGTCGATCTATATTTTCTACTAAACTGTGGGAACCAAAATACTTAAATAATAAAAATATGAAATAAATTTCCTATACAAAAGTTAAGCCTTGTATTTGAAAAAAATATTTTGTAGTCGTTTATATTGAAATCATTTTTTTTTGCACATACCTGCTCAGTAAAAAAAATCATCAATGCCCAATTGCTCATATTTTTTTTGTTTATTATGTGTGATTTATTTTGAAATTTTTATTTTTTACCAAACAGGTTGTTACTCACTATTAGAGGTCTCCACGTGTTCGAACTTTACTCGCGGAATTGTACAGATTAAGAAAATTCGGGTCTAATAAGGACTTTATTTTTTATCAAAAATATTTCAGACTTTGTTCGGGTCGTGAGCTAGCCATGCGATAATCAATTAAAAAAATATTCGTTTGAATTATGTATCAACGATTTTACAACAACCAGAATCATAGAGAATTATTTTGGAAGTGTTAACTGTCACGTCTTGGTGGATAGATATGATATTTTAAATATGATAACAACAACATATATTTAAGTACTGTTTTTATAATATAATTAATGATCCGGACCAGTTTGGCTTATCGCGAGCATTACCAACTAAATGATACGAGTATTATCGAGATATTACGAGTTTTGAGTCGGGCTTGGATTGCAAGTGCGATACTTAAGATTTAAGACAAGTGCGATTTTAAGATGTGTCAAATCCCAGTCAGGATATGTTCCAAGAAGAAGAAGAACATCTTATAATGTGGTGCATATAGAGTATAGACTCAACAGAAGTTATTATGAAAGAATTTTCCAATACACAGTCGATCAACGAGTCCTTTTGGGGTCTTCAAAAATAGGTTCTATGTTAATGAAGCAAAAATTTCTTTATTGTATTGAATGATAAATATTTTATTTTTCGATTTATTTTATCAAAAGAACACCTTCAACATTAATACTCACATATTTGTGATTATAACTACAGTGAGTGATCGTTTAACGAAAAATTTGGACTGCGAACAAACTAGACAACGAATACTATCACGAAAGATTTTGTGTTCGAACAGTTAACACATTGTCGGTTAACGAACTAAAACGATCTTTTTAATCCACTTACACTATCTGTAAAATAATAATGATCGGTTAACGAACAATTCGGATAGCAAATATAGTCTTGAAACAGATTACGTTCGTTAACCGATAACACACTGTATATAATTTTGTATGCACCGATAAACATATTACTTTTTTACTATTCGAAAAAGCAAAAATCTCCCTTCTAAATGCACAGTCCGTCACTGGACTCAAGTTCTATTTTTCAGTAAGTAAATCAGAATAGAATTGCACGGATACGACAGGACTTATGATTAAATAATCACCCGCGTGAAATCAGACAGATAGGAAGTTGTTGTATGCATTTATGTCTGCGAATAGAAACTGTCCCTACAAATATTTGAAACCGTTAATACTGGAATAGAAGTCAACGAAATAGATTATTCCGTTACAGGCCCATAAATAATTTTTCTTGTAATAAAAATAGCATATATAGGAAAGTGGAAATATAAGCGATTAAATTTAATAATCATCGACAATTATTTAAGCAGAATATTTTCAAATGAAACTAATTTAAATATTATTTAATACTACGAATTTATCTCTCTATTTATCAAGTGCACAGAAAAAATAGTCTCATTCGATTTAATATAAAATTTAATCGCATTAGATCCTCCGCGAGACGAAATAAATAAATTTATTTATCTACGTGTACCTATGTATTTTGTTGCGCACTGAATTAAAAATTGAAATTAAATTTATTATTCGTGAACGCAATTGTACAAATGTACTGTGAGTACAAATAAGCTTCTCAAATGTTTTTGTCATGGAACCCACTATTATAAACATAATGTAAAAGTTGATGAGACAACACGTAGCACTCGACATTTTATTATTATTTATACCTAAATCTAAAAATAATATAATTTATAATGTTATAAAGCATATTTATATTCATCAACTTTTTATGTTTCAGTCTTTGTTCTGGTTAAAATCCAGCCATGCCGGAATCAATCAAAGTTATTATTACGGTAGTGTTATTTAAGGTAGATTCAAGAAATTCGGGCTGAGGTCTGCAAGAAGGGTCTGAAAAAGCCAGGCTTGGACTCTAAATCAAATTTCAGCCCTATACATACAAAATAAACAATTGTGTCAAAGTCATGTATATCATTAATGTGCAAGAAGTGTGTCTTGAAATGGGCGTAGAAAAAGTTATTAGTAAAATACTGGCCTTTCACTCCATCGTTATTTCCCATCAATACAGAGATCAAGTGTTTTAATATAATCAAGTATTTTAGACTCACTTTAGATAATAGGTTTGCACTCAACGAGCATACCGTAATTAAAAAACTTCAAGTTAATGGTGTTAAAGCAAAAGTAAACTTGCGCGAACTGAGCTTAATCTCAAAAGCAAGCTGCCCCTCTATACAGCAATAACTCGCCCAGTTTTGGAGAACGCTACTCCAGTGTAGATTTATGTTCACCAAAAACATCTGAATACATTTCAGATTATCAAAAGCAAATCATTGTCACAAATATGTAACGCCCCGTGGTATATACGGAATTCGGTATTAAAACATGATTAAAAAATATCCACAATTCAAGAGTTCACAGTGACTTAGACAAACATTATAAGCCGTCTTTTTTATCTACATCGCTACTTATCAATTTATAATTAATAACATTTTTTAAATAATAAAAACACATTTTTTTAGAACTAATTTATGATGATGGCCGGTTTCACTCATCGCGAGCATTATCAACTGATTCATCAGTTGATGATACTTGCTATGAACGAAACCGGCCATTATCATAAATATATTGTGGAAATAAGTACAAAGAATTGTGTTTTTATTATTTAAAATATCATCTATTTCTATTGATTGGTTTGGCTTGGTAGAACTCGATAGAACTCCATTATAACACGGTGATAATAAAGCAATGTATTATAATTCTACAAAAAAAATCTACAAAATTTGTAGAGTAAAAATACATTGCAATCTCTAATGAAGGGTAAGCCGAAATAACTATCAATTATATATCTTATAAATATTGTAGAACTGAAATACATTTCTATTTTTTCATCGTGTTATCATGTCTTTCCATCACGAAGTTAATTAATAACTTAATTTAAAAACAAATTATATTGATATTCTTTGTATTGAGAATGGATATGGGAGAAAATTATTGATGAATTATTCTCGCCACCAAGTTTGACAACAACTTTGTGAGAATTTTATTATAAAATCATATTATTAATATTTGTTACGGCACAAAAAGCGCTAGATTCGTTTCAGTTCAAGTCACGTAACCTACGCCGTACTGTGGATAATAATTACAATGATTCATTTTTTTTGTATATGTATATATTATATTATTGCTGGGTCGTTCTTATAACGAATGATTACATGCTTAAATTATTTTTTCACCGTGTACTTACGCACATGTATTTTATTCAGTCTATAATTTACAACACATCTTTCAATTTGTGAGAGTTATTTTATGATTGAGTGATAAAAGATTTAGAAGTTCTGGAATATTTTTTGGGCAGTAAATTAAATAAGTTACGAGTAACTAGTTGAAATTGTTAGTAACAGAAATATATCAAAAACAACATATTAAACAAAGTCAATATTATGATCATAAATAACAAAATAATCTATATATATAAATCAATGTGTCTTTTATGCATTGCTACACCATTCATCCGATCGATATGAAACTTTACAAATTTATTGAATATACCCCCGCAAATGCTTTGGCATACCACTCCTTCTCCAATACCCCAAATAATAAATAAATATAATAAAAATGACACTTTTAATAATTAAATTGTTAATTATCATAACGAGTATCCTTGAATTTCCTTACTCGCTGCAACGCGCGACGGGTCAGTTAGTTAAATACAATAAATAAAAACAACAAAATACGACTTGCTTGATGGGTATTTAAAATGTTTTAATAAAACTTTATGTAAGTATTCATTTATTAACTATTTCCAAAAAAATATGTTTTTATGATAAGGACCGGTTTCACTCAACGCGAGCATTATCAACTGACGATTAGAGAAAATGCTAGCTATAAAATAATCCGGTCCTATATTAAAATATAATGCCTTTCCATCAAGACGTTACAGTTAACAGCTCAAAAGTGAACGTCTCAAAATTTTGAAACAGATAATAACAACCGGTATAAAATAAATTTAAAACTCAATATTTCTTATTTGTATCATATTTATATGAAATTATCTTACACAAAGAAAATTTAAATTCAATAAATAAAAACATTTAAATATTTAAAGCAGTGGTCGAGTAATAAAAGATTTATATGTTCTATATTTATTTAGTCTGTAAATTAATAATTATCCAGTAATTATTCAAAATGGTCGATGGTTTTAATATATCATTTAAAAATTAAGAATTATAATCAATGTCAAAAATATAATCACACACATGCCTCATTCAATTTTTGAAATTAATTTTATGATTAAGTAATAAAAGATTTATGAGTTTATTTTTCTTTTAGACTGTCAATTAACGTTGCCTGTAATTAGTCTAAATATTCAGTAATAAAAATTTATCAAGTCTAAACTAAAATAAGTAAAAATTCATATTTATAATATGTCTAGATTGTAAATAAAAATCTTGCCATGAAGTTAATCTGAAAATACTTCTCAAAATGATGATACACATGTCATACATATTTACACAACCACTGGAATATGAAAGAAGACATTTTTAATTATGCACAAAAACATTACTGTAAAAAGTCATAGATCAAAAATAATAAACACAATATCCACTATTGTCTGTGTAAAAGTTTGTAAATGTAAGCTGTATGTATCTTGCGCTTTAGACGGTTTTTTTAAGCTCATTCCAAAGTTAGCCAACTACTGACATCTTTAAAAGTTTCTTGACAAAGCCAATCTATGAAAGTGGGAAAAGTGTCATATCACAAAATAAAATTTATCAAAACACGCAAGAACATAATAGTTGCAAAAAGACTTAATATTAAAATTAGTAATATTATATATTAAGAGAAATTAAAATAAATTAGCTGTATTTCTGTTTGTTTGAGTTAACTGGGCTTTTTTTGTAATCATAATTTCAAAATTCGTTTTTTATTGCAATCATTTTTTATGAACATCGGATATTTAAAAAATTATGTCTGTTCTTTTCTTCACAATATGTTTGATCTTGATTATTTAATTTTTTTATTCACATTATGTTAATCATATTTTTAAAGTTTGCTGTATTTTTGGCGGAAAGCAATTATAATTAAACAGACGAAAATTTTTGTATTTCTGTAGATATAAGTTTCAGAATTATATTTTTATCGGTTAATGGACTTTCGATATGGCTTAATTCTCAATTTCAGATATGTAGATATATATTTACAAAATCTATGTAACCTTATTTAAAAGCATTTAACTTCATTTAGGTATGTATACTTTGTGTGTTTGTTTTTGAACCACTTGTTTTGTATACCTGGTAATTAATAAATTTTACTTTACATACATAGCATTGTTTTGATTTATATTGCATCATTTATGATATCGACTGAAGGAATTTAAAATTTCGTTATCAAATTTTAATTGTGGAAACATTGAACGATTCCACATTTTTTGTCACTAACGAATCGGGTCTCGTCTTTTGGCATTTCCAGGTATTCCATTACATGGATGCAACAGTACCAAATGTAACAAAATACGTGGAATTGTACAAAGTTTCAACAATTAAAATTTATATTGTATTAGTTATAGTGTTTGCAATGTTTTAATTGTAGATAGAGCATTAAAAAATAAAGAGACAATATTTGTTTATATTATAATTCAGATTTATTTTGAAGATATCTAGTCAATTATTAGTATTATAAAAAATTGAGGTGGTGGGAAATTTGCCTATTTTTTTATAATTTTTTGTAAAATATAAGTTTTGTTAAGTATTCATTCGATATGAAATATTTTAAATATTCCATTTCAAAAACCTTACGTCTGAAATACTTTGATTCTTTATATAATCGCTATAACTGATTACTTGAGAAGAGTTCGTTAATATTCTGTAATTACTTGATGTATCATATTATTATAATCACCACGTTAGTAAGTCATCTCGGTTTAATTTTAATTAAAACGTCCCAAGACAAGATTCTTGTACGTTTAAAGTTTCTTGGAAATATTACATTATGCAGACATTTAAAATCATCTTGTCGGATATGCAGGCAGACATCTTGCTTTATAATCAGAGCTGTGGAGACGGAATCAAAGTCATTTAAAACGAGCAAATTCAATTAGACAAACTTGAAAAATATCTTAATGAAAAATTTGTCGGTTTGGTTGATTGATCTTTAATTTATTGTGTATAAATAGAAAAGTTAGATTAACTCTAACAAAATCAAACGTTTTTAAATTGGAATCGTGTTGTTGGTCAATGTTGGAATTGGAGTCATGTTTTTTTACTGATTCAACAGCCCTGTTTATAACTATTGTGACTATTTTTCCCCTCTAAACCAGGACACCTAAAATTCACTAAACAGTTATCCGTTTTAAGCGTTTCATATTTACAATCTAATAAACAAGATGGTAGTGTTTGTTTCATATCATTTTAGGTTAGGTTAGATATTTTATATGACACATATGATATTATTTATCAATGAAAAGTTCACATAGAGTATTTGTTTGGTATACACATTATCGACACGTATCCTTTGCTGTCTGTCCAAATTCCAATTCCTATTATCATCACAAATCCCAGCAATATTAACATAAAAAATATTTTTTCCAAAACCTTTGAGATATTAAAGAACAATAACCTAAGTTTTCACTGATTGTTCAAGGCAAAAAGAAACAAACCACAACAGAGAATATTTCAATAAAGCCCCTGTACTACGAGTTTCTTGTATAATATTTGAAAACGGGATATTTCGCGTCCCAAAGTTGTTATCAGGGACGTCGGGACACGCCACATTAAAACAGGACATCTGATCACATTATTTATAAAATCGATGTTTCCAGTGCTCAAAATGTAAAATATGAGAACAGGATCGGAATTCCGGTTACAATCTAAGTATAATATTTTAAATAGTAAAAATACATTTTTTAGTATTTATTTCCACAATATATTATTTTCATCAAGACCGGCTTCACCCATCGCGAGCATTATCAACTGAAAGACTGATTAGTTGATAGTGCTCGCGATGAGCGAAACGGGTCCTGATCAATAAATATATTGTGGAAATAAATATTAAAAAATGGGTTTTTATTATTTAGAATATCATGCTTTTCCATCTAAAAGTGACAGTTGACACCTTAAAGTCTTTACATTTTCTAATTTTTTTTTCCAAAAGCACTTCAATGAACAGAATCAACAAACATTCATTTTCTTTCTTTAAGTAGCATTGCAACGCATGCCGGCTACTCTTTGGTCTTAAATAATTTTATAACTTTACAAAATAATTACTATGTTTGATGAGCAAATTTTTAACCTTATTCTCCAGAAGCACCATCTCCGGTGGAAAATTTATAATGAACAAGGTGATAAATTGATAAGAAGGCGACCGTAACATTAAGTTCGCAATTATTTTTGAAAGTGGCAAAGTTGTTGTGCTGGTACATTATGGGGGCGGTCGTAATTACGTGAGATGTAACTATTTAAGCTGATAATATACGGAGATTATTTTTTTATTAAATCGTGAGGGGAGTCATAAAAATGGCAAGTTTATAATCAAACTGATTTTATCCTGTGATAGCCGAGAATATATTTATTAAATTTAATTCATTGATTCGATTCAGTTTCGTAACACCGCGATTTGGTGCCAGTTTTTGAATGTTCAACCGCAATTTATGCAAAAATATTCGTATAAAGATGCTGCGTGCTGATTTACGTCTATTCTGGAGGAACTTTTCTATCAAAATGGCATGGCATGGCATGTCAAATAATTCTTAACGAATAAAGTAATATATGTCGGTCACCATTATTGAATCCTCTGGGTGGTGTTCCTTTGTTTCTGTAATGGATCATTTCCGTGTTATATGTGAACTTATTGATATAGCTGCCTTTTTAGTTTCATTTACAATTGTTAGTTTTATTGCGAGCAGGAAACAAGCTAGGTCGTTAAAACAGGAGAGAAGATGTATTGTGTACCTTTTCTACACGGCTATATATGGATAAGCAAATGTTAGTTTAAGCATAGTTCTGACGATGGCGTGAGCCGAAATAGCTATCAACTATATTTAAAAAAATAGATTTCTAGAAGCAAAATACATTGCTATTTCTTTTCTTACTGTGTTATAATGAAGTTCTACCAAGTGAATGCCAATTCAATCAATCAATAATAAAGTATTATGTTTTTAGGACGTTATAAGAAGATTTTGAAGTGCTTGACTCTTCACATTTAGAGTTAGTCGTTTTGACTTTCAAAACTCTTATATTCTTTGGGATTATTTAATCCAAACATGGTAATATCAAATTAGATTTTCTAATAACTTATATGTAATTTTTATAGTTGCCTTTAATTGAAAATATTCAATCAAACAAGGAAAACTGTCAGATACCATTCCCTGATATAACTTTAAATGGCTGACTGCTAACGCTATAACTGAGATGGTAGATTGCAGTGTGTTAATCGTTGAAACTAAAAAACATAACAGTGCTATAGTGTCAAAACTTTTGTTTCTGATCAAACTTTGTATTAAAATATAATTTTTTTTTTCCCAAACTGAATCAATTTTAGAAATATTCAATTTATAGAATATAACAGAGCTCAACAGAGAATATGCATGTGCAACATTTTACGATCTGAATAAAATGCATTAATGCATTTATAATATATTTATTGGACTCGCAAGTAAACGCTGCATGTATGGCTAAAACAATTGTCATACATGCGTTTGAATTGCACGCGTCACGCTTGCATAACTACTTAAGCCGAACGCTTCTGATAATATTGGCGTTAGTCATGTTAATTATACTTTTATAATAACAATGATACTAAACGCTGTACCCAACACCACTCATTGCGGATTAACACACTTCTTACGAGGTGTACACTGAAGCATAACAACAATATGCGTATTTAAAGATTTTGCCAGGAATATCTAAAGGAGAAATTATAATACGTATATCGGGTAAGTATTGATTAGTATAATTGCATATAACTTTGAAACTGATATTGTCTTGCTTCGAAAAAAAACTGTTATATTAAACAATTATGCTGCCAAACCAATAAATGATGAATGTTTTAAAATAAACATCACTCAAAATAAATAAAATGCTTGAAGATTACTAAATATTATAACATAATATAAACGATAACATATTTTTTTTATAGTGTTAATATAAAAATGTATTTATGGTAGAAGTAAATCAAACTGTTTTATTTATTATCAAGTAAACTCGCACGTACTTTTATAAAATGGCTATTGCCTGATTTCGAAACAATTTTCCGTTCAATATAATATGTGCTTCAATAAATTTTCAATGTTTTCGACTTAGCGTCGAACATTGCTGTAGTTTAAAATGTAAGGATTGCGAAATTACTTGCATAAAAGAAGCAACATGTTTCACGAGCTACTTTATTTTATTCACAAGCCACAAGGATAAGCGCATAAATTTACGCTTTTATGAAAATAATTGCGACTTTTCAAACAGCTGTCATAAATTATATTTAACTCCATTGCATTGAACATTTTGATGGTTTCTTCGGTGGCTAATCCGATAAACTGATTTATCTCTAGACAAAATTGTCTATGATTATGCCAAATGATTCAATCCACGATATCTCTGGGGCATTTTTTACGTGATATTTTTCATTGAGTTAGATGATGTAATTATTGAGATGTGTATCGTCTTTAAGTAGGAATGAGTCGATTTGATGTGAGCCGAAAGATTCGAATCAATTTCTCATCCGAGTGTTATTACTGTATAACCCATTAACGCTGTTTGATTATTTTTCTCAGCGAGTAATTTGTTTTGTTTTTATGCCTGCAGCGAACAAAGCAACTTAAGAGTATGAAAGCAAGTAGCTCCCAAATTTCTAATGCAATATTTTCACTGACGAGAATGATTTGACCAATGGTTCCTAAATTAGGGTTGCGCGCCCTTGGGGATCTTAGGGGTTCTGGGTGTCGTCGCAAAATAACGTAGAGTTGTGAGTATTTGATTGGAATCTTAAAAATAGTAAGGATAACATTAATTAACTTGATAGATGCGGTATTTATAAAATATCCCGTGGCTCATGTTTATCCGTTTATATCGCATTGACAGGTAAAAGTATCTCCACTCGAGCTAAGGAACACCTAAGATCATTCAACAGTAAAAAAACAGATTCAAAATTTGCTAATCTTGTTATAAAAGAATCGCATAATAAAATATAAATTCAAACTTAGCGCCTACGTGTTTACATCTTTGTAATAAAGGTCTCAAGTTGACGGCTTTGAAACAGCTGGAAATCAATAGATATCAACTATCATAAAAAATTCTTAACGAACAAACTAATATATGTCAGTCGCCACTGCTCAATCCATTACTAGGGGCTGTTTCGTTTTCGTAATAAACAATTGCAATGAAATATGTAATCTTATTGATATAGCCGCCTTTTTAGTTTCATTTACAATTTTTGAAAATTTTTAGTTTTATTGCTAGCAAGAAATATTTAGGTCGTTAAAACAGGAGAGAAGATTTATTATGAACCTTTTCTACACAGCTATAAACAGATAAGCAAATGTTCGTTTAAGCATTGTTCTGACGATGGCGTGAGTCGAAATAGCTATCAATTATATCTTATAAAAAAAATTGTAGAACCAAAATACATTGCTATTTTTTCACCGTGTTTAATTGGACATTTTGTCCTGATATATAATATAACATTTTATTATTTATTTATGTTAAATAATAATGCTCGCCACCAGCGAAACCTGTCCTGATCATAAAGTATATTGTGAGAATGGTAAAAAAATATGTTTTTATTTTAATTATAAAAAAAATAGTAAGATGATCTCGAAACTTACTGTTCAACGCTTTTGGGGAAAATTTTCTTTCCTTACGCAGTGTGCCTATGATTCGAATACTGTACGTAAAAAAATATCATAACATACATATATTTATTAAAACTTAAATTGAGTAGACATTTGGACTGGTAGTCAAAAGCAAAGGTCCATGCTTAATTATTTACAGCATATTTAATTCGTCAACCAAGTCTTGTTTTAATTCTATTAATTAATTATAATAAATTAATTCTATTATAACAAGACTTGGTCGTAGATTAACTTATATTGGGATAATCTTCATTATAAAAGAGACATGATCCACGTATGGAGTGGGCATAGTTAAAAATATACTGCTTTATTTTTTTTAACAGATGTTTTTTGGCGATAATTCAAAACACGGTCAGAATATTGCTGATTAATGACGAGAACGAATTATTATTTACAACGGTTCTCAAAATCTTATTTTTCGATACAGATTCATGGATAATTATAGATTACTATAATAGCGGTAGCTAACCATTCAAATATCGCGGACTTCTATTAAGTTTTTTTTATAAAACACAAAAATATTTAGTATAAAAAATATTTTGTGTACAAAATAGTAATAACACTTTTTTGATGTATAATTTAAATAGATTACTTTGCTTTCTGCTTTGTGTGTTACCAAAGTATTATTTTAAAGTTTTATTTTAAAAATAAGCTTAATTATTCATAACAAAATTAATAACGGTTTTGTTGCTACATGCTTGAAATATTTATATGTATTCTTAGCTCGCCTGTGAAAATTCCGTGAACTATCCAAATTTTCTTGTGGATCACCGCTGTGCCACGAACCATCAGTTGGCAACCGCTGAACTAGATAACCCGAGGTCGCATTGCCTTTTTAGGCAACATAATAACTTAATAACATTTTTCTTGAGTGAATAATAAAATATATTTGCTAAATGAAAATAGCTGTGCGCTACTGGACTAATAAGTACTTCCCACACTGTTGTATGTTTTTTAAAAATATTTTTTTTACTTGAGAGTGTCTTAGGAGCACCGGTAAAATATTTTTTATTTTTTATTTAACTGTACTGTACTGAACCTCGTGGTAAAACCTTTACGCTAGAATAAGAATGGCTTAAGTCTCCGTAAAATCTTTTTAATGATATCTAATGTCCATATTTTTTCATATCAAGTTAATCTTGTGTGGCATTGCAATAATTTCTCTTATATATTCTAACGCTTAAAAAATATGTGACACATTGTTGAACATATATAACAACAGAATTTCTAATTTATACTGTACAATAAAGTACATCAAAATGTAAGAATTGATTTTACATAAGATTTATACAAACTGAAATTTGTTTCTAGCTATCCATTCCAAAACCACTATTTCTATTTTACTCCGCAAAACAATAAGAGAAATTGTCTTACAACGAGTTCTCGTTGAAACACTCTGTAGAGGTGTAGGTTCTATTCACATAAAAATTTCAAGCATCATAAAATAAATACTGATTTTTGAATCCATTTAAGAATTCAAAACAAATTTATTGAATCAGTATATAAAAACATTTTTTTCAGACACTTCATTAAATGGCCAGTAATGTGTCAAACGGTCAGTTAATATTATAATCCGTCAGTATTCAGTGTGTTAATATGAATGTAGTCAGTTATTTAATTTAATATTCAGAAAATTCTGTAAGACGGTCGTTATTTAAATAAAAAAATAGTTTTAGTTTGACAGCTGATCAAGCATTGAGTTTTATCAAAGATGGAGTGTTTTCTAGTTTAGCCAAACCATTTGCCAATAAAATTCTGTTACAAATTATTTATTTACTGATCGTAAAAAAATACTGCACATGTATTATTTTTATGGAGCGTCTTACGAATTTATTACTGACAAGCTCTTTAATATTTACACATTCTGACATGCGTATAAAATATATAAGCTGGAAAATTAACCATTAAAGATATTTTATATGTTTGAGGGATTCAAAATACAGAAATTGTACCCCATTTTATACAATACAATTATCAACCTGAAAAAAACGTTCGGAGCCTCATTGAAAGTTCTTATGTATTTAGATCGAAGGCCTACCATATGCACATCCCTCTCCAAATCTTAATATTTCAAGAGCATTTTATTTTACAGCACAACCTTCTTCTTAGAGCTATCAAAATATATCTACATTCAAATTTGATCTAATTAATTTAACTACAAATAATAAATTAGGATAGGGGAGAGTGGATTCCATTGAGTCGTCTGAAATTATGATTTTTTTATTTATTTATAAATAAAATAAAAATACATGCCATTATAGGTTTTTTAGGCTTTTTTAAGAATTATCATATACATTGGAAAAAATATATTATAATATTAAATATTTCAATAATCGTTTTGTTAGATAATAATTTTTATATGGACTCCAAATAATGCACGCGTAAAAAATGTGACACAGTGTGAGTATACAAATAGTTTATTTTGCCTTACTTCTAAACCAAATTAAACAATAAATATGCAAATGGAATAGAAAGGAAAAATCAAATAAGCTGTCTCTTTCTTATTAAAAACAAATCATAGTAAATTATTCTTCCGATTTCTATTTGAAGTTAATATCAAAATACGGAAATTCTAAAGCTTTATATTAATCACGCGGCTACAGGGCTGACAGAAATTTGATATTTTATCAAATAGACAATAGAGAGAAGTCAATAACTGTGATATAGTTATAAAGCGTTAAGCGATACAAGGTGTGCCCTGGCACATTGCTTCATTACAAAAAAAAAACTTATAATTTATTTAGAAAATCGTATTATCTTCCCACGGATATTATTTTGTTAAGCCATTTTAATGCGTATTTTTCTTGTATGCGTTACGGCCTGTAGGAGAAAAATAGTTGGGGATTGGTTTAAAGTTTAAAGCAAACGCATGCCTTAATAAAGAAATATAACATACATAAATAAAATTTATTATTGTTGTTAAAAATGTTGTTTTGGAGATATACAAGTGTTCCAATGCACAACAGCTTCCTTAAATATACAAGCAAACAGGTAACTATATAAACGATAGTCGTAAAAAGGAAAGAATTCAGAGGGACATGTGGTCTGCATCATATAAACGTCAGGTGTTATGAAATATGTTTTTATTGATTTTTTGCGCAAGTTTTATAGAATTATTAATTGGCTATTACTAAATGATATCGAGCAGGTGTAGTCGATAAGTAATAGACTCAATTTAACATCTTTTTTGTTGATATATCTGACTATTAGTGGGTATATACGGATAAGAACGGCTTAAGAAATATTATACTTTAACTATTTAATAGCAAGATCGTATTAGATAAGATTTAAAAAGAAACATCTTTTTTTTTGGTGTGCTATTTTTCACTATGAGGATTTATTTTGATAATATTAAATGAATCACACGCAACATTGGTAAATTTAGTAAAGACTACACAATTCTATTGAGAGCACACATTGGTATTTAGCAATAATCTTTTATTTAATTATTTCAGCCAAATCTTGAACATTGGAATTTCTGAGTTAAATTTGAGTTATTATTATATATCATCCGTTTAACTATTAGAGGGTCAAATCTTCGTATTGAATAACCGCTCTCAGCTGATACTTCGGTGCTAATTTCGGAGTATCATATTTCCATATTTCTTTCGACTTATATGGAACCAAAATGAGTACTCTACTATTCTTGACTATATCACGTCTCGTATTTATGATCTATGAAAAATCGTGGTCGTCGTGAACCTGAGTTGTTTTTACTTCGAAAGTATAGGATAGGAAGTGTAGCCTGCCAATGTGGATACCAATGGGAAGAGCCTTTACAGTTTTCAACGGAAGTTTCAGATGTCATCACGAAATATTGTTTTCAGTTTTTGATGAGTGAAAATATTTTCAAGCGTATCAGAAATTAATGTACAATATTTGAATACAAATCAAGATGTCACGTCTTTGATAACCTTCACTGAAAAAAAAAACGAACGTTTATGAATGTTGGAGATGACTTCAAGCCCAGAATGCTACCTCTATAGTCAAGCGATAAGAACATTACCCTAGCGATCAAATGATCTGGATCAAGTCTCAAGTTAAAAATAAAGTTTAAGTTATGTTTCAAATTTAAATATAAGATCTTGAAATTGGTGTATAACATATGATATTATTTATTCTTAAGTTGAACTCGTCTGACTTACCAAAAAACTCATCAATTTCAACGTGTGTTTTTATTCTATTTCGGATATTTGACACAGTCGTAATGGAAAAATGTTTTATTATATAAAATACAAACATTTAATCGAAATTCAACGCGCTTTAAACATCTCGTTTGTTGTATAATTTATCTTGAGTGTTCACTAAATGTTAAATATGAACGTTTCGTTATTTGCTCTTAAGTCACTACTGATAAATAATTTGATCGGGATATACGCTGAGCACTAATGTAACGGTTCGTTTATTTTATTTATCATGAGTTCGACAAAGGTAAACACGAGACCATCTTCAAACACTAACAATGTGTAAACAGAAGCACGAATTCAACAACGGCGGTAAAAAGCGGGGGCTAATCTTGGGGCCAAAGTAGCGATCGGGGAGCCATCAGGCTTCGAAGGCATCGAACGGGAATCGAAGAGGTAACCTTCCCATTGTCAAGTCCATCACTGTCAATTCTCAGCTGTCACTTGGCCATCCTCGGCAAGAGTGACGTACATTTACAACAATACCAAAAGGATAATGATGGCTTTCGTACTGAAATGAAACTCCTCATATAAAAGTATACCATATCGACTGAGGGTGCTTAATGGAATTTCAATATTGAATTTGAATTCTTGAAATTTTGTATACATTCACATGTTTTGTCACTCACGACCATATTTTAGATTTTTTACATCTTCAGATATTCTATCACACGGATGCAATATATTTATAAAACCGATGCAAAGTATTTATGTGAGTATATGTCATTTCTATTACATCCATGTATTACAATACCCGAAGATGCCTAAATGCAGAATCGTGAATAAGCCCGGGTTGTGAGTGACAAAACTTGTGAAAATGTACAAAGTACATCTAAAAGTTGTCATTAACGTTGTGTGCTACACGTATATATGTATTCATAAACTATATGTTTGGATCAGTGATTCTCATGTGCGGCTGTCAGTTTTATAGTAAATATTGATATTTAAAAAAAATGTGTTTTTACAGATGAATTTGTAAAATTATTATTATTTTAACATTGAATGAATAAACCTGACTTATCTAGCATTTAGTCGAGTTTAAGTAAAGGGCTGTTTTAAAAAAAAAATTGATCGAAGTTATACGTTGATCATTTGCGGTGCGGCCACGAGACATTTCCATAGGAAAGTTGATGTTTATAATGCAGCTACAGTAAAGTTTCAAGTGAAAACTTCTGGTTTAGATGATATATGTTTCTTTCACAGTAAATAATAACCATTTGACAAATACATAATACAATATTACAGAACTTATTCCAATTTATTTGTACAAATATAATGTTTGAAAATAATCATTATTTTGGATTCCAATTGGCAGTCTTATTTAAATCAAGTAAGTGACTTATTTATAACCGATTCCAAGTTGAAAATCTTCTGACGATTCTATATTCAGGGTATATATTTCTGATATTTCTATCGAACATAATTTAATCGAAAATATATCCCTTGGGAGCGTACGCCACAGGCACTGCGGTAAAATATTGAAGAAGAACAAAAAAGTGTATCGGCTGTACCCAAAGAGCTGTCTCCCTTATAAGGAAGCCTTGAAGATTTAATGTCTTGCTTGCGGGTTCTTCAGGCTATACTTGGATATCATAGAAAGCGTCTTATTCTAGCGATATTAATCGTTGAATTAACTAAGTCAATAAGATAAGAAATTGAGTTGAGATTTTAATCAAAATAAATGAGGAAAAAAATTGCCATGCAAGAACTTTGTAATACCTTTGATGGACACGGCGAGAGAATAATATGTGTTAATTCATTTTTAACTATCTGACTTTCAAATGTTGAGACGGTAAGTTGCAGTTTGTTGATATTTGGTACTCAAAAATATAAGATTGTTGTATTAAGTCCTCGATTTATTCTTATTATCTCCATAAGTCAACTTGACACTAAAAATTATTGAAATATTTTTGAAAATATTTAGTCTTGAAATATCCTTTAGATCAGTGCTCCGCAACAGGTGTGCTGCGGCGTATTTTTCTAACAAAAGAAAAATCATATAATTCGTCTATACTATTAAATATTTTGCGAAGACGCAATTACAGGGAAGCAAAAATATTTTTTTCTTCGTTGGAATAATATGTCATAAAAATATAAATATAATACACAAAATCTACAATACGAAATAAAATTGTACGTAAGCAATGTAAAAAAAAGAGTTTTAACAAATGCGTCAATTGTGAATATTTCGCATTTTTTTAAATATTGACTTTTGGTGTGCCACGAAATTTTGGAAAAAAATGTTGGTGTGCCTTGAAAGACAAACGGTTGAAGAGCACTGCTTTACATGAATCAGCATAAAATAGTTTACTGTAATATTAAATATTACGATTTTATTCTACTGCTTGTGACAGTGCAATAATAAAGATATCGATTTTAGCATAGCAAAAATTACTAGTACATATTTATTACATGAATTCAGCCGTAATAGAAGGCGCTAACATGTTATAATTAAGACACGATCTCTTTGTTTGTTTGAATATTGTTGATTTCTATACACATTCCATTTTCGAATATTTTTGTCTTTCACGGTTATCTTTTGTTCAAATGAGCGCTTTAAAATCGCTAACGTATTTTGACGTAACTCCATAAACAATAAAACTACTAATTTATTTATGGTCAGTCTTAGTATATTTTCTATAGAACAACGTCATAAATACTTCTCATCGTATCACCACAATGGACACTAATGCTCCCGATGTCGAATACACCACAGGATATAGATTATACAAACACCTACTCTTTTAAAATTTACTTAATATATTTTTGTTTTATACAAACTTGGTAGTTAATTATATAATATATTTTGCAATCAATGTTTGAAACTTGTGACGTTCTCAATAGTGTAAAAAGCATTTTGAATTTATAAAAAATATCCAGAAGGTACGTAATAAATCACGCATTTAATGTCAGATTAACTTGTAGTGTGGACGCACGCATAATAAAACAGCTATATGATAAATCAAGAAATGAATGACGTTAGTTATGCCGGTTGAATTTTCGCAATAATCAGCTGATAAGTAAATTCCTCGAACAGTTTTGACTATACAAATGTTTTATAACATGCTACCGTTTTTTTTCATTCATTCGATGAAAAAAAAATGACTAAATATTATAAACAGTCAATTATTTTAAGGATATTATTACAATACTGTCTAGTTGATATTAAACGAGTGGTCAGTAAAAAATTAATGAAACTGTCAGTAAACATAAAACATGCTCACTTAAAAGAGTAAATGATTAGTAAATAATAAATATTTGTCAGTATTTTAATAGAAAAAAGTTAAGCTCAGTTAGGTTGAGAAAAACTCATATCAATTTAAATCATAAAATATTATGTTTAGTATAGTTTCCACGATATTTAATTATTCAAATCAGGACAAACGGATATGCTTACAGTGAGCGAAACCGTTCCTAATCTTAACAAGATAATATTATTATTAAAAAAAATATATTCAAATTATCTCATGTGACATAAATATTTTATTGGTGGTTATTTTGTTTCGATAGCTTAAAAATGTGAGATTTTTAAATTTAATTTGAAGCGAGTGTATATTGTAAATATCACATGATACAGTTGATCGTCAATAAAGCATGCGATGGGCGAAACCGGTCCTGTTCTAAGTAATAATAAAAAACTGTGAAATAAAACTGCACACTGTGTTTTATTTTTTATAATTAATGCCTATTCGATAAGAAGAAACAGTTAACATCTTCAACGTAATAAAGTATTATGAAAATGTGCTGGTATAGGTTTCACCGATACAGTACAAGTATTTTTTTATTTAAAATCACAATCGATGTAAAATATACGGTAGGTAATCGGTTTACGAACATAATCGGTTCCAAAAATATGTTCATTATCTGAATTTTTCATTAACGATCATCGATAGTTTTACAGTTAGAGTAAGTGAACTAGAAAGATCGTTTTAGTTCGTTATCCGAGTACAAAAATGTTTCGTGATAGTGCTCGTTATCCGACTTGTTCGCAGTGCAAACTGTTCGTTAACCGATCACCCACTGCATATCAATATGTGAAATATGGTGCCCATACTATTTTACAAATATACAAAGACATCAATGCAACAGATTCTGACAGCTGTCATAATTCATAATGCACGAAAAACAAGTGGTGTCTTTAAGAATAATTAAATATTTCAAATTAAGAACCACGCGAGTATACACAATCATTATTGTCAATAATTATATACATTTCAATCGATTATATTATTATAAAATACTTATTAGTAATGCCACTAATAGGTTGACATGCAGTTTGACAGAGAACGAATAGTATATCGGACATTAAGGCTAAAACTAGTACAAGTCATAATGTGGATCAATTTTTGAATACATTACAGCCAATAATAATATTTTTCGTGCAATATTAAAATGTATCAAAACTTTAATAGTCTGATTAAAAATCTGCGCTAGTTTTTTTTTTTTTGATTATAGACAGTATTTTATTTAAAAAGAGGCATGTCATTTTTTTTGAAATATAAATATTGCAGAATATTTTCCATGTAACAATATAATAATGTAATATGATTAGATTATAATTGCCGATTAACCCGTGCTATACCTGGGTTAAGATTTTTTTTGCTTATTTATCTGAAATGATTAAAAAAAAAACATTTGAAAAAAATTAACTGCGTATAGAGTGGTGATTTTTTGAAGGCATACCAATAACTTATATGCTAATCGTTCATACGTAAAAATGTTGAAATTATTTTCTATAATATGGCATACAAAAAAATATATGAATTTTTTCAATGAGATATACACAAAAATTATACGTGTTATATGGTCGTATAAAAATTATATACATACATAATAAATTGAGTATATAATTAGATAATCCATTTGAAAATTTCGTCTGATAGATTAAATTTGAAACTGATTAAGATATAGTGTATTTCTTTATTTCAAGTGATTATTTTTTTTTAGAAATATTATATTTAGGTTCATTCAACAAATTTGTAAGATTCTCTGTATATTCTTTTCAAATTCAAACATAAATTATATTTCATACATCTATACATTAAATCATGAATAATACGTATTATAAAAAACACTGCTGTTTTTTACTTTTTAATCAATAGAAAATTCTCACATTGAACGACTCCATTATTGGTTATTTCAAGTAGGACTTTTTCCACTGTCATACAATGAGTCATATTATTTTATGAAGTTAATATTTTTAAATAAATAAAACAGAATATAAATATCAAGAAGGTTTTCTCTCATCGCAAATATGAGTTAGATCAGTTGATGATGCTTGCGATGAACGAAACCGGCCCCGATTTTGATAATAAAAAATTGTGAAAAAATGGCTAAACATTATATTTTACTGTCAACAGTAAAAATTTCTTTATTTTTGCGTAAGGACATGGCGGGTTATAACTATCACGTAATGGGCCTAAATACACACTTAAACATTTCTTTTGAAAAAACAATTTATGCTTATTAAATTAATAAGGCCGGAAGCCTGAGAGTGTTGCGAATCAGTCAAGTTACTTGGCTTAGATTATAAGTATGATAATTTCTCACATAGCCGTAGCGAATATCGCAATATTGCGAATCAATTTTGAGCAGAAATACCTCGTTAGGAATATTCGCATCTCCAGATGGTATCATTTACGTGTTACGTTAATATTAAATATTTGCGTGTAGAAATGCAGTCGTTTACAAAATGATTAATTACGCGTGTATTACACTTGGAATCTCAATCTAAAAGATGTAATATGCATGTTCGCCGCCCCCCCTTTTAGGACGTGGCTCTAACATTTCATAATTACGTACCAGTTTATTTAGCAGTGTCCACGAAACTGTGGGTTCATTGAAAATTTTACAAAAAATTCAACGTGAGATTTGATGTTTTAAATACATCGGGGCTTTTTTATGTATTAATATATAATGATAAGTGAACACTACAATCAAATATTTATAATATGGTAGGAGAAACAGCTATAAAGATTTTAAGATCAGTTTCTTGGCTATTTTTATATTTGTCTAAATATTTTATAAAATATTCTCTGCGAATATTTATTGTGCGTGATCAGTAAAGAAAAATATTCAGCAATTAAAAGAAATTTACATGTTGTGGTAGTAAATGTTAAGCCAGTTTCTAATTGACTTTTGAGATTTACTTGACGGTAATATAATGTGCTCAGCTGAAGCAATAGTGTGAACACAGTTTTTGACATTATTTACATGTGTAACGCAATCTTTTTGTCCTTTTCAAATACGTTGTTTTTAATCGATCGTGATCGATTTAATCAAATTGCGAAGTAGGGTCCGATTTTTTTTTTAATTTTAGCTATAGAATGGGTAAAACTCAATCCTTTTACATACTAATTTTCAAATTCTGTCTGTCTAGCTTAAAGGTTTTATCAGCTGTAAGAATTTTCTTGTGAAACCACATCATTACCTATTTGACCAGTTTTTGACAAGCGATTGATAATAAATATATGATTTTCGTCACAAAAACTTCCAAGTGCATTGTATGTTTTATTCAAGGTAATAAAAAAAGTGCCTGAATACATTTCTTCTTGTAATCCTGGAATTTTGGTAATCACATTTGTTTAATATAGGGAACTGTTAGTGCATTATTTATTTCAATCCCAATTTTCGTTCATTATTATTTAAAATAGGAATTAAAATATATTGAGAATAAATATGAAGTTAATAAAATATTCTCCTTTTTTTTCTATAGCATTCTATTTTATTTATTGCAGCTATGGATTTTTTCTTGTACATAAAGTAAGATTTCAGTAGTGTATAATATTTTTTAAAAATAATTTATAAAACAAGGCTCTGGAGTCGAAGTCATCACGGTGTTTTGGCTGAAGTCGGAATCGTGAAAAACCAACGACTCAATTTTTCCCAAAGACGATTTTGAAAAATATCTCAAAACGACCAATTTGCTGGATTGGTAGAATAATTTTTAATGACAATGCACATACATAGTGTTGTTGCCCTCGCAAAAAAGCAAAACAATTGATTGCATCTGCAATATATTTTATAAATTGTTTTGTTAAAATTATTTTTATAAAGCCAATGGAATTTTTCTTACGATTTTAGTCATACTTTAGTTAAGCCTACTCAGGTTAATCTTGTACAGCGCTCAGTAAAAAAATAGTATCATTATATACTGTTTTTTAACAGCGCCCATAATTTATTCATACGGTATTGAGAGCCGCTGAAAAGACTGCATAAATCATAAATTCCTTTGCAACTACTGCCTGTTCACACATGATATTTCTTGTGTTTTTAATTATTCCAACAAGCAATAAGCGATCTTTTCGACTAATCAACGAAAACATTTTTTAATCGACTCGCAGACATTAAAACTCTTTTGAATATATTTTTTTATTCCATACGACCGATCAACAATAATTTTTATTAAAAAAAAAAACAACTTAATTACTGACAGGTACAACATATTAAAAATATAAATTCTTGTTTACATTAGTTAATAAAATATATATGACGAAAGGGCTTGTGTAGCAATATAAAATTGTTTAGACTGCAGTTTATTAATGGACTTAATAATTAGAACAACAATTTTTAAAAGCTATACCAATCGACAGTTAATTGAATTTTTATATATAAGCAATATTATGATAACATATATATCGGTTTATCTGAAGTATCATTTACGATTTTTTGTTGTAAGAATGTAAGAGAAATGTAAGAAACATAAGTTTTGATTTCGACTAAAGGTGTTTGCTTAAATTTCAATATAAACTTTGTTTTTTTTTTTTTTTTTGAAACTGTGTAAATTTTCAATTGTTTTATTACCTACGACCCGATTTTCACCTTTTGCCATCATCAGACATTTTGTCATACTGACACAATAGAACTGACAGACAGTAAACGGGACACAGGGAAAAAGCTTAACTAGGAGCTTAATATTAATAATAACAAAAATAATTTTTGTTGTTGTTGATTTGATTTTAATGATATTTAATTTAAAAAATGAAAATGGTTATTATAACGAATTCTTAGTGCCTAGATATCCGAGCGGTACTCTATTGCCGCTGATAAAACGCTGTATTAATAGCATGATCAATTACATGAAAGTATATATAGAAAAAATATACTAGTATTGTTTATGGATTTGCCACAAGGTTACCCTAAAATTATTTATTTTAGTTCTGTCGAATATAAAAAGAAATAGTTTGGCATTACAGTTTACGGAGTCATGTATATTGATTATGATACTTTTTATAGTCATTGAAATCAACATGCGGAGAAGAGACATCTCAAGCTTAGATCTGCCTGATCGCTAGGATAAAGCTCACTCAATAATACTGAAGGGGACGATTTTATTTAGGAGTCCCAGATGTAAACGTCTTTCACCAACTTAACATTTATCATGAAATATTTTTCTACAGGGAAAATTTATTTTACTCCCAAATTTAAGGTTGTAAATTGGGACTGGGGATATTATTATGGTTTCATAAAATATATTACTTTCAGCAAAATTTGCATTATTTGTTATTTTGTAATCTTACATTTTCAATGAACCCCTCCCACCTAGCACGCGAGAGAGTATTTCAGACACAAACGATCAATTAAATAAAATTAATAGGCATATTTTGTAAATAAATTAAAAAAAATAACAATATGATTACTAGAGCATACATTGGCAATATTCAAATTTAAATACGAATCTGAAAAAAGCTTTCTTTTATATCTGTTTTAGCATCAAAAATATCTTGCACAAAAGGCTAGGTACTAACCAGTAAGTAAGTAAGTCTGAAGATGCTTCTGAAAGAGGCGAAACACGTGTCACAATTAGCAGCACAGTACGTTGAATAATCAAAGTTATTTTAAATTTTATATTAAAATGAACTTCCACAAAGTTACCGCCGAAACCATCGAATGTATCATATTAAGGTACTAACCATTTATAATTGTATTTTTCTATAACACATCCCTAATACAATACTATTTATCAATTTGGGAGCATAAAATTATACTCTCATTGTTTCGTTAATAAATTGCGACTGTCAAAAAAGCCAACCGAATAAGTTACCGATAGAATCCGTTTCAAAAATTAAAAAAAACATAGAACTCATTTGAACTTACTCACACCCACGCGAAGTGTATCGACATCTGAATAATGAGAACACATTTAAACGAATCCAGTTTACATACCGCATTGAAAGGCTGCGGTTTCTTAGTTGACATTTTGTTGAGCTTGTTAATTAACGAGCTTTCATGAAGACAATGTTGCATATTGCACTGGCTGCATAAGCTCTTGGAACAAAAATAAAATATTCAACATTCGAATATATTAAGCTCTTTTTTATATTAGATTTTTTTTTGTTCGTATTATTAATGTGGTACTTATATATTACCCTAAGCCACAGTGTAAGTAACATAATTCATAATTCAGTCATTCAGTACAGCAAAAAATATTAACGAACGTTAAAATGTTAATGTCTCAACTCTTGAGACAGAAGATTTCAGTGTTTCAATAGTTAATAATTTACTTAAGTGTAGACGATATTTCTTGAATTCAAATAAACCTATACTTATTTTGATAATTTTCTTATGTTTATTTTACTTAAACGCTTTCAAAGTAATATTTGAAACGTTAAGTGTTGAAATATCATTCATATGTCTCGGCAGAGAACATGTTAACATTTTTTATTTTCATTTTTCAATTTATATACAGTCATAACGTCTCAAGGAATATCTATCAATTAATAAAACATGATAAAATGAAATTCACATTTTTTCAATTCGAATATTCAAATACCTCGATTGTAGGATACTGATTAATGAAATATCTGTTTATATCAAATATTTGGAATACACAATGAGTTCTAGTTTTTAATATGATTTTTTTTCACAACAGAGTCATTTTTTAAAGACTATATTAAACGAGCAGTAGCTTAAAATCTATATAAAATATTTTTCTTATATTGTTGTGAGTACATTTTATTTATGTGTTTTTAGTCTCGAATTGATTTGCCATAACTATCCCATATAGTATTACCTGCCAGTCTGTTAGGATTGCAGTAAAATCAAAAATAGTTACGTAGCCGTAAATACAAAATAAATCTGTCATAGTTATAAAAGAGCATAACTCGACTTAATAATAAATTAACTGTCTAAACGGCGATTTAAGCAGTTCTGGGTTACGTTTGATTATAATCTTAATTGGTGGGTATAATATTTCTTAGTCAAAGCAAAACGAAAAAAACAAATTGGGAAGTCGAATATTGTCTCACCTGTCACTCACAAAAAAGTATTAAATAGCATTATTATGCTAAATAGATCACACAATACTTTTTAGCAATACATTATACATTACTTTCATATTAACACTGAGAAGATTATTTATAAAAATCAAAGCAATGAGAAATTCTATTTTATACAGTATTTGAGATTACAATACCGGTATCAACGATAACAGAACCATAGTATTTTAACTGTTTTCTCAATACTAAAATACCGGTATTACAATATAGTAATTGCATTATTATCATTTAATAACTGTCTGTACAGCTAATATTTGACTTGTGAGATTTTTTTCTATATTCGGACATATTTCTTTTAACGTCCGATCAAGATTGACAGATTACAGCTTTGTTTAGCTACTATTTTTGGACCATATTTTAATTGAAAGATTTGTACAGTTAAAATTTTTAATTTGGGCATTTAATTTGAAATCAAATAATTTATTTATTAATTTATACATATATCTATATGTACGATATTGTCTTCCCAATTGGCTATTTTTTTTTGATTGATTTTGATAAATATTTTCCACATCGTTATTTTTTTAAATAAAATATAAAATAACTAAATAGAGTGATTTACATATTCATACAGTATTGAAACCCTTTAAATATTCTGTCATGTTATTCTTATATTGTTATTTCACTGGTTGTGTTATAAGACAAGAAATATTTTCAGACTAAATCTATCTGAGCTCATGTATATGTACTTATCAAATATTTTTTTTTTAATTATATCAGGTTAAGATACTCACCAAATTTTATTGTGAAACTATGAACGTTGATAAAAAAATTGGAATGCTTGTTTTGTGTAATATTTTTAAATTCTTTTATAAGAAGATATCTTTAATTAGTGTTACTAGGTGATTGTGCCTCTTGCTAGCTAATTATATTTATTTAGTTGTAGCGGACTAGTGTAGAGTTAAGATTTGTATGAACTGTAATGATTGTATGTTAATTTTCAACTTGTTATGAGTAGGGCTGTTGAGTCGAAGTCTGTATCTTGGAGTTGCGGTGTTATGTCCGGAGTCGTGAAAAACGAGCGAATTGGACTACTTTTTCGATAAAATGATTTCAAAAAATGTTTCAACGAACAAGATGATAAAAACTTATATGGTATTACTGCAATTCTAACAAACTGGCTGGTAATATTGTGTGAGAAATTTATGGCAAATCAATTCGAGACTGAAAACACATTAATAAAATGTACTCACTACAATATAATATACACATTTTATCTAGATTTTAAGCTACTGCTCGTTTAAATTAGACTTTAAAAAACGACTCTACAGTGAACGAAAAAATCATATTAAAAATTAGAACTCATTATGAATTCCAAATATTTGATAAAAACATAAATTTCATTGGATGTTCGAATATTCATATTGAAAAAAATGTGTATTTCATTTGATCGTGTAAATTCAAAAACTTATTCAAGCCCTGGTTATGAGAAATGAAAATATCGGATATTTTTTTAAGCTGGATATTTCAAATTTGCTTCCCGCGAAGTAACTGTAGAGTCCATCGGCAAAGTTAGTTTTTTAATAGGACGTAATAATTAATAAATTTTTATGCAGTCTGCATAGCAAAAATATATCATTCAATACCTATCTACAATCTAAATTAAAATGATTTCTGTATACAGTGTACCTTAAAAAAAGTTAATAAAAATTTGTCATGCACCTTGACGTCTAATGCGACACGGTTAAGAAATTCTTCATCTAATAATCAATAATTGACAACGAGTGAAATAAAAGCAATAAATATCAAGTGTTATCACTTTTGAGTTGTATACAATCAATGACATATTATTTATAATAAAATTTGAATATAATTGTCTCGCAAGCGACCGCCACGATATAAAAAAAGATTGATGGTTGATACAGATAGCAAAAAATACAATTATTATATATTTATTTATTTCTTTTTTTGGACTTGACCAGTTCGCCTGTCCAAGAATCCATTTATCACACATGGATTATAGTATGATATTATTTATATCGTGCCAGTATAGTTACTCTATTACAAGATAATAATCGTATATGGTGAATTCTATATATATATAATAATAAAATATCGTATACAAATATAATGCAATCTATATGTGCAATGTCACATATTTAAGCACTGTTATATATTTATGGGAAGAGGTTCAAATAAGACCGCTAAAGTTTTTATTTTAATTATTTTTACCATTGTTTTTCAAAATATATCGGACGGTTTCAAATTTGATACTTGTATTTTAGGTTAATACGCAACAGTTTAGTCAACCGGTCAACAAGCGATGGCCCTCACGGGCCTAGTCCAAAATAATAATAAATATCGATGTAATAAAACAATTTATTTTGATTGTGATGTCAATACAATGTATTTAATTCATTTATTGGTATTAAATATTAAGATATCCAGGAAAGCAATTTTAAATGTTTTTTTGAAGCTATCAGATATTTGTTTACTCTAAAAATAAAAAAATAACCAAAATCGAAAATATTGAGTAGTCAAATATGTTCAAATAATATTCCAATAGGAATATGTTTTGTGTTCGGCATCCGTGTTAAAATCGATCCGGCCTGTTTCTTAAAATCATCGGTGATCCCTATGGAAGCATAAAAGTTTAATCCTATGGATGTCTGTGAAAAATGCTATGCGATAAGATTTCCAAAAACAGTCCAGGTAGGGTGATAAGACAATAACTGGATTTTTTAGCCATATCCCTTAAGCGTTACGCTCTCAGATAGGAAAGATTGAAAGGCTGAATAAGAATATTTAATCATAACTGACTAAAAAGTTATATTCTCTAAAATCGAAGCAGACGTTGTGGAAAGAGGTAAAAAAACATATCATTTACTATTTCAGGTTGCAGTGGAATTACTTTGAAATAAAATAAAAATCAGCAAAAATACATTCATATCCATAAATTATTAACAAAGCTCGTTTTTTACGTTTGTGTTACAAAGTCAACGAGATGACCTTTGCAGCAATGATCTGAGTTTGTTTATTTTCCGTTAATGTCCTTTTTTGCTTTGTTAGTTCAATTATGTACTCAAATCAAGGAAACAGAATAAAAATTATTTTTACAAATGTCTTCACCCACTATGTACACAATCAAATATTTTTTGGTCTTCTGTTTATTTGTTTCATTGTGTATAAGCCTTTTAAACCAGGATTAGCACGTTTATAATAAAGAGCCACATCAAAATTGCTTTGTGTTAAACACAACAATTTGAAATAAATTAACGCAGTGAATTATCTTACACAAGTCATATGTGTTTTACAAATAAAACATTTAAGATATAATAGTTTAGTCATAAAAAATATTTCTTTAAATTGAATGTATCAATAAGATTTAAAAAAATACTACGAACTGTATTTGTTTACCATTGGCTATAAACCAATGGACGTCAAACGGTGGTCCGTGGTATTGATATATAATATAAACTTTATTGAACTATGGATAACTTTTAACAAACTTTTTCAAGCCGCTGCGTGAATATAATACTTTATAATTTTTGCATTTTTAACTAAAAATACGTGATTCTGCAGGAATAAAAATTGTATTCTGAGTAAGCTAATGAAAGCTCATTAAAACCATCACTTTTGATTAATTTTGCAATGTATCCACATAATGTTATGAAACATAATTATGTTTGTTTAAGAAAAATATAATGCATGTAAATTGGATATTTATATTTTCAATTGGTTCTGCCTCTAATTGAAAATTAGCTCACTCGATAAATAAACATTTTTTTTACATAAAACATGAACAATGTTAAAAAATAAACCAAACTTCAGTATCGTATATGAATCCATTTCAACAAAAATTGTTCAACATAATATGGCTAGCCACTTAATTTCTCTTTTAAGAGTTGGTCAAATGAATAGAGTGAAGAAAGCAACTAGCCGTTTGGTTATTGCTGTTAGTTATGCTTTAACCCTCTAACCGCTAACGTATCAACTGTTGAGACGGTTAATTTTAGTGTGTTGATAGACAATATTTAAATTTATAACAATATTATCAGTGTCAAAACCTTCATGTATAAGCTAATATTTGTGTTGAATTGTAGCCCAATAAGCCCTGATAATCACAATCAATTTGTTTAGCACTAGTACTTCTGAATTAATTGTTGAAACATGCAATTTTTGTATATCCTCTAAAAGGCTCAGAGAAGAACGGATTCGTCTAGAAATGTCCTCACCCAGATGAGTACTCCGGCACACAGGCGCACAAACAAATACAATTGGCGAGAACATTGTCTCTGTTGATGTTAGCCAGTTATTTTCAACATTTTTTTTAATCCGTGTAAAAGCGAAAACATGTAAAACAAGAACCATGTAAATCGAGGGATAGGCGTACTTGTATTAATGTTTGTTTTTAGAATTGAAACTGTGACCGTACTACTCAGTACAACAATTTTTCTAGAGAATTTACTTACTACTCATTTATTACTGATAGAATTTTGTGTTGTTCTGCTTGTTGAACAATTTTCTGTTTATTTGATAATATTTAAAGTTTTTTCGTGTGTTCAATATTGATTGACACCGTAGGATCGTCGTGTCGTGCACAGAGCTTGAATTAGAAGTGTAACTAGACGAACTCGGCCGGCATTCGAATCTGGGCCAATGAAGTCTCGCCGTATGCAGGCCTGCGCGGTGGGCGGGTCCGGACACCTGCGCATTCATCAATCTATTCCACTTTGCACCGCTTTATTGAGCGTTCACGACTCACGAACTCCTTCGTTCGTACACGATTATTACGCCAATATTGAGAAATTGGACAATTCGGCAGGACCTTCTTGGCCATCTTTCTTGAGCCTGCTATCCGCCCAGGGTCACAATTTTTGAAATCTGACATTGAAGAATCTGATAATGCATTCGCATGAACACTTATAACTGATTTTTGTAACTTATTCAAGCTTTTTATTACAATGGTAAAGTGAACAGTTTTATAACAAAAACACCCAACATAAACGTTTTGCATTACCCTTTCCATGGCCAAATTAATGAGATAAAAACCTATCGTTTAACTCACATCATATTTAATTTTTGTCAATTCACCGCTAAAAATCGTAAATATTCTTGCAGCTGTGTTGCGATTTGAAGTTGATGTGATGGTGAAAAGTGTAATATTTTGCAATGTGACAGTTTTCCTGGAACGTTGTATGTGAAACTAAAGCCGACGGTAAGCATAAAGCCTGTACACAGTAAAACCCTCATTTATACTAAATTCGGGACTGTGTAAATTGGAGTAGTGTAATTGGGGGAGTGAATCTCATACAAAATTATGCACTCGCACACATATGTGAATAGAGAGAGTCGCTCGGCTGTGTGTGAATAGTCTGGCACGTGTTGAATACACAGACGCTAGTCAACATTTAACTCTCTGCACCGAACAGATTGAAAAATATTTCCACAACGGAAGAAATATTAATTTTGCAGAAGAAGCAAAAACCAAAACATTTTACTTTATCTATTTGATCCATAAAATCAGTTCTGTTTGACGTTAAATTCATAGCTGATTTAATGGATCATCGAATTGATATACATAGTAAAATCGTAATTCTCCTGTGAAATCGATATTTCTACAGTTGCTTCAAAGTTCTTTCGGAACACAAATTTGCATCAATAACAATTTTTTAAAAACAAATTTTTGATTAAATTATTTTTATATTGATTTTATACATAAGTTAAAAAAAAATGGTTTTCAGTGACGTAAAATGGTAAAAATTATAATGCTTAGGCATGTTATTCAAAATACTGTAGTGGGTAATTCACTAGTCGGTTGCCGACCATCTAGAACGGTGCTCCGCAACTAGTGTGCCGCGGCACATCGATATGCCACCAGACGATGCTTGGTATGTTACACCACATTTTATCATATATATCAGAAGAAAAGGCATATAATTCATATACACTATAAAATACTTTCTGAAAATGTAATCACACGGAAGCGGAAATAATCATTTTTTCGTTGGAATTACGTTGTAAGTACGTAAATATTATACACACAATCTACAATATAAAACGTAGATTTATATGAAACAAAATTGTACCTACATAAAGTAAACAATGCAAAAAGGATGAGTTATAGCACATGCGCAAATGTTACATAATCCGTTTTTATATAAATATTGACTTGCGGTGTGTCGCTAAATTTTGGAAAAAAGCGTTGGTGTGCCGTGGAAGAAAAAAGGTTACGAAGCACTGATCTCGAAATTTGGTTTGTATCAAATATATGCGGATTTCTCTATTGAAATATGAAAACTATTTCAAACAATATGTGTTATAAAATGTTTCACAAAGTTTTATAATATTTTTATATTTTTACTTATACTAAGGTATTAACGCATTTTAATAAGCACATTATCTGTTAAATATATATGAATAATAGAATAGAGATGCTGGAAAAAATCTAATTTTTGAATCCTTGAAACCTAAAATTTTTTTTGGTAAAAATCATACTTGGCGATATTGACGTAATTTGATATGTTACGAGTATATTCGAACGTATCAACAACGCTCGATAAATTTCGGTACCACAAAAATAGCATCACGCACCAGGCGCGTTATCAACATCTCTCCAATATATGTATTTACGCGCTGTGTGCGTCTTTAGCAGGGAACGTGTTAAGCACGCTACATTTTTTAATACAGTAAAAATATCACAAAATAAAAAAAAAGCACGGATTGCAATCCGCAGACAGTTTATATTGGAAGAAGCTTTCATTTATAAAAAGATCGATTGTCATATTGAGTTTAATTAACTTTATTTTTTATTGCTGTTCTTGTTGCAGACACCTTTTTTGTACGAATAATGCATATCTTTTATATCATTGGGAACAATGCGTTGAATTGAAATATTAAACGAGTTTGCTAGTTATTATTTCATATTAATTTGAACACTGATTAAGTCATTGTGCTGGATGTATAGGTATATCAAAGTTATAAAACATATTATTTATCAGTTATTAGTTATTACACGTATTTAATTTGAAAGCTTATTAAATATTTTTGATTAGCGGTACGTGAACGTCTTGCAGCTTAGCGATTAAGATATCGATACCTTGAATTAATGTCGTGCCATTAGTGTACGAAAATATTCCAATAGGGGGGTAAAATACTTCACAATAAAAAAATAAGTGCAATATTGTAGGTGCAAGAAAACTAATTTGTTTTTATTGTTGGCCAACAAAATGTGTAATATGACAGGCCAAAATGTAATATCGTGCTTGTAGTATTTATACAAATGTACTTTGAGAAAATTTCAGTCTCTCAAAAAATGCAAAAATAAACACTTACTAATATCGCCACCATCTTCAATAGCGCAATACCAATAAATTAAAATAATAAAAAAGAAAACGTAAACCTGACACAGATCTGCACGTGATCGATATTTTATTGTACTATTTGAATTAAGTTGGTATTGAACCTGCCTTGAACTGGTACTAAAGGTGTCTTCTTCTAACCGTCTACCTCCAAGCCTTCATAACATTTCTTCGCATGTATTCTGGTAAATTCATATCTTTACAAAGATTTTGATTGTAAAATAGTTAAGAAAACACCTTACGAATACTGACATTTTTACAGGGTGTTCAGTAAAAACAGATGTTATAATGTAAAGAGTTCCTAATTAACTCTCGACAATAGCTCTAAGAAGAGACGTAATTTCAGTATTATTATTCAGATTTTTTTATCAATAGGTGAATATGGTTTTTTTTAATTCAGTGGGGATGGGGGTAAAATATCACCTACTGAAACCCCTAAATAACGTACATGGGTTCAAGGCAACTGCACAGACTTTCAATCGTTTGTAGATTACTATTTTAAATAGTAGCATTGACAAGTTGTCAATTATTTTTTCTTAATAATCATCAAATCTAACTATGTTTATTCCATATGGTTTGAATATGCGCACACCACTGTACTTATCGCAACACGCAAGAACTTAATAATTAGTACAGAATGAAAAACAAAAATTTAATAGTCAGATAGTGAGATGGGTTAGTCAACTAACCAAATTCAAATTCAAACTGGACTCCGTCCACCTGCTGTTGATTGACAGAACCTAATGAAGATATTTTCTAATACTTAGACATGTACCGAGACATTTAGGTATTCAAATATTATTAATATTATCGTACAAGATGAATGTCTGATATATTAGCAGATAACGTACTTGATTATTTTACCATTATTTGCTTCTGTAAGGACCTGTTTTTTTTGATATTTTTTGTTCAGTATTCAACAGTTATCTGATAAAAGAACAAACGTTATATTCTTTATGTAAACATCTTGTCCATCAAAAATAATATAAATGTTGAGTAGTATGGTGACAACGCAGTCGTCAGAAGTGGCAGAAGAAAAAGAATAATTATGGCTTGTTCTCAACAACTTCAGATATATTTTAGTTTTTTCCACTAAAATCTTAATAAAATATGACAGAATTCCACCGAAAACCTTGGAATAAACTCTGTAAGATGAGTGCGTCGTCATTGTGGATCGTGATGATTCATATGCCAATAGCATAGGAAATAAAATAAAAAATACTTTGATTAAATTGGCATTTACTTGGTAGAACTCCATTATTACGCGGTGAAAAATAGCAATGTATTTTAGATCTATAAAATTTATAAGATGTATTGCCTGTTCATCAGAACTGTGTTTAAACGTAAATTTACCTATCTTATTCAATATTATTATAAAATATTTATGTGATATTTACGTATATTCCTCAAAAACTCAGATTTACTCTCACTTCGAGAAGTGCACATAATCAATGTGCCAAATTTTAGAGTTTATTGGCACAATATGAGATTAGGATGTAAAAATATGAGAGAAGATGTATTGTGTACCTTTTCTTCACAACTATATGCATAGCTGTGTAAAAAAGTTTTAATCAGTGGTCTGAATTTCAGCTCACCTACGTATATAAAAAAGCTTCGTAATAACAAAGCGTATCTAAAACTTTAATTAGTGATCGCAGAGTTTTCCATTTTATTTTAATTTATAAAATTAATATCGCTCTGGTGGCCATGACGTAAATTAAATCTAATTTTATTCGTGATCAAAAAGTAGATAGTAATTATTAAGCTGAAAATCTCGCAAAACACATTTTCGTGGTATTTGACATTAAGGGTGATAAAAGTTTTCAATGAAAGTACACCGCGGACTTATGCCACGTTTGACGTTGAATACAAAAAAAAATATAATATATATGAAAAAGTTAAATCGCTTAGCGTTGGAAAAAACACCGACGATCCGATAAAGACGTTTCGAATTATCTGTAGATCGGCAAAAAATGCCCAAAAAAAGATGATTGCTTTCAATTTGGAGCCTTGATGGAGAAGTGGTTTATGCAAATTTATTATCTCAAAGATGGTTTGCAAGATATTTTATTAATTTGCTCAGGCATATGTCAACGTTTCTTTTTTTAACCATTACTTACCGGCATTATTTTGCTATACACATTACATACAAATGATGAGAAGTGTATTGGAAGTATATCACAGAGCGAGACCTTATCTTATGATATTTAAAGCAGACACTCTCTTTCAATTATTACCAGCATTTAAACGTACGAAAAAATACATAAGCGGTGACTTTTGATTTAAAATATGAATAATATTATTTCAAGTAACAGAAACGTTTAGAATCTTATGTCACTTTTAATAAATCATAACAGAGACAGTTAAAAAGGTGTAATAAGCAAGTTATGATTTCTTTGTGCTTGATTTACAATGTTCGTAACAAAATCCAGGCATTTTATAGAGATGCTATCTATAACTAGTTCAACAGTCACCCGCAGAGGATAGGCTAAGTACAGAAGGAAGAAAGCTCTAAGCTGTTCCAATACCACGTTCGCTATCCGAATTGTTCGTTAACCGAACATCGAGGTTTAAGGAGGAGTTAGAATAATTGGATAAGAAAAAATGTTTTAGATCGTTATTCGAATATGTGTTCGTTGTTGGAGCGCAAAAATCTTTCATGCTAGTGTTCGTTGTACAATTTGTTTGTTGTCCGAACTGCTCGTTTACCGACAGCCCATTGTAATTTAGATTTCAAGAATGAATTTAAAAGTGTGAAATGTATGAACAAAAAAATATTATTGACATATTAAGGTGTTCATTAGAAAAGTTTACTATCAGTTATTCTATTTCATCATTTGGTACTCGTAAAGTTGCACCTTCTATTAAAACACAGTAAATAAATTGTTTCGAGAAAATCTTCTGCCATACAATAGTGAAGATAGTTGATGTGATCTAAAATAATATTCCGATATCTGAAACAATAACCTTAAACGTTATCCAAACTTTTTCCAGTGGCATTCCTATTATAAGACTGGTTCTACAATTTTGAAGAACAAATAATTAATTTAGAATATTTCATAAACAATGATCAAACAATTCTGATCTGGTGGACACTATTCTCGATAGGATCTCGCGACACCACTTCGTACATAAATATGTATATTTAATCCAATATAACAATCAAACTAGGTACTGGATTTTTTTATCACAGTCAGAGGATTGAATGTTAATTAATATAAGGGAAATGTCTCAATTGGTATCTCCGATAGCCTTAACGGTTTTCCAGTGCATAATTATTGTGCAAAAATTGTGCCCTTTATTTAATGTGACATCTATGATGTCGCCATTACAACTAAAACTACGATTTCTTCTACTTTACTATGAAACTAATTTTTATAATGCTGTAAATTTATTAAAAGATGATTAAAATGTAAGAAAAACTACGATGGGTACGCCTGATTGTACGTATGCACCTAAATTACAGAAACTGACTAGTGTGTTGTTATCATAGCAATTTTGGCTGCTTAAAATCATAGTGCCGTCAATTATTACTCTATTAATTATTATTATTATAATATTAACATCGAATATAATATAATTATAAATTAATCACAATTATATTTCTTAAAAACGTAAAAACACTTTAAACTGTCAAAACTTCTTTATTGATTGAATTGGCATTCACTTGGTAGAACTCCATTATAACACGGTGAAAAATTAGCAATGTATTTTAGTTCTACAAAATTATTTTTAACAAATATAGTTGATAGCTATTTCAGCTCACGCCATTGTCAGAACTATGCTTAAACTAACATTCGCTTATCTATATATAGCTGTGCAGAAAAAGCACACAACACATCCTCTCTCCTGTTCCAACGGCCTAGATTGTTACTTTAACACAATGACACAAAATTTTTAAAATTCTAAATGAAACAATAGGTGTCTATGACAATAAGATTATATGTGGGACGGAAGTGGTCCTTATGGAAGCAAATCAGACCACCCCTTTGTACAACGGCTGGACAAGTGGCGATACTAATTATGTTAGTTTGTTCGTTAAGAATCCTTTGTGATAATTGGTGTCTATTAATTTCCAGCTGTTCCAAAGCCGTCATTCTCCGACCCTTACTACAAAGATGCAAACATTTAGGGGCTGAGTTTGAATTTATATTATGTGATTCATTAATAACGTGATTGGCGAACTAAAGATTGAGAACTAAAATAGATTGCTATTTTTTCACTGTGTGTCAAAACTTCACCCAAAAAATGAAGAAAAAATGTATGACGTCATATACACCGAAAAATATTGTTCAAAATTTTTATGCATAAATATTATATTACTTAGAAATGTGAATTAAAAATATCAATCAATGCCACCACTGAAGCGGCATTGATTTTTCTCTTACAATTCTAATGACAACATTCTGGCGTTGTCATTTAAATATAATAATTTAATGCATTTTTTAATAATATTATTTATATAGGGTCCGCCATCTAAAGTTTTTTTTTTCAACTAGTGCTTATTTCGTGAATGGTAACACTTAGCTCATGTCTGATTTGACAGATAATTAGTTTTATCCTTCCGCTGAACAAATATGGTTGTGTATACGCTTGAACAACGCTGGGAAATATTGCGACATTACTTTGAAAATCATGGTAATGTTGCAGAATGTGTGCGAAAATTGCGTACGGATTTTGGAAGAAGAGAAGCACCGTCAGCTCCATATGTTCGTTATCTTGTGAAAAAAGTGAAAGAAACTGGCATCCTCATCGATAAACCAAAGCGTGAAAAGCCAAAAATAGTGCGTACACCCGAGAATATTGATGCTGTGGCAGAAAGTGTGCGTGAAGCACCATCAACATCAATTAACCGTCGTTCTCAACAATTGAACATTTCGGAGACATCATTGAGACGAATTTTGCATAAAAACCTTGGTATGACGCCATACAAAGTCCAATTGGTTCAGGAGTTGAAGCCAACTGACCATCCAATGCGTTTTCGCTTCGCTGAGTGGGCCTGCGATCGACTTACAGAAGATGCCGATTTTGCCAAAAAATCATCTTTTCGGATGAAGCTCATTTTGATCTTGGCGGGTATGTAAACAAGCAAAATTGTCGCATTTGGGGCACAGAAAACCCGCACGCATACATTGAAAAGCCGGTACACCCAAAACGAGTCACTGTTTGGTGCGGATTTTGGTCCAGAGGCATAATTGGGCCATTTTTCTTCGAAAATGAGCAAGGAGTGGCCGTTACACTCAATGGCGAAAGAAAAATGGCCCAATTCGTTATTGGGCCATGCTGAACGAATTTTTGTTCATAAAAATTGAAGAGGAGGATATTGGCAACATTTGGTTTCAACAGGACGGCGCTACGTGCCACACAGCCGAAGCTACATTCGATGTTTTGCGCCCTGTTTTTGAAGATCGCATTATCAGCCGCAGAGCTGATGTCGTTTGGCCACCTCGGAGCTGCGATTTGACACCGTTGGACTATTATTTGTGGGGTGCCCTCAAAGATAAGTGTTACGCTGACAAGCAAGAGACAATTGACGCTTTAAAGGACAATATTCGTGAAGCCATCGGTGAAATACAGCTGCACACAATCGATAATGTGCTTAAAAATTGGACCGATCGTGTAGGCTACTGCATGGCCAGCCGAGGCAGCCATTTGAATGAAGTTATTTTCCATTATTAACCGGAAGGAATGTACTTTCATATGAAAAAAGAAATTTGAGAAAATATTAGTAGTTTTTTTTTATAGCATTTTCAAAAAAAAAAGTTATTTGGCGGACCTTATACATGAACATTATTATTTAAACACTTTACATTTGAGGGTGACACTTGTTAATTCTTCATACATTCTGATGTGTCCACATCAATTTAGTTAAAGGAAATATCATTTTCAAGGTTGCCATATAAAAAAGTAGTAAATTTAGAAAAAAATTAGGGAAATTGTATGACAGAATGATTCGAGTACGTTCAAGAACATCTCTGTGAGTCAAATGACGACCACATTTAAATATGACATATCACGAAAACTTGCCACGGTTATTATAATATAATAATCATATTTTTTTCTCCTCCCAAATAAATACTCATCGACTTAAAGGTGGTATAAATTTTATTGCTTTTTGAAGAATAATTTTGATGCCTTGAACTAAATATAAAAGATCGCAGCTTATTTGATTTTTCGAAACATTAATTTTGATTGACAGCTGGTGTTAAATAGAGCTAAAGTATTGGATTTACATATCCGCTGTTAAATGTAAGACATACCAAATCCCATATTACACAAAAAAACTTCAATTTTTAATCCGTACTAACCAAGTCAATCTCTATGGTCTAGTCGTAAAAGCTTTAACTTAACGATTAAAAAATTTTGGGTTTGCATACTTTTTTACATACTACAATGCTAGATTTAAAAATGAACAAAAAAGTGAAAACAATGTATCCACCTTTTGTTTTTCAAAAAAATATCAAGCGGTATTAATTTTTTCAGCAATTAAATACGTAAAGTATATCAGACGAAAAACGGCAAATGAGTGATAAAAGTAAAAATGGATTTTACATCTTTATTTATTTAATTATTTATATATTCACGTTACAAAAATTACCAATTACAAGTTCATTTCTTTTGCAACGTAAAAATATGTAAACATTTAATGTAGGGAATTCAAGAAATAAACAACAAAATGTATAATAAGGATAGCAAGAAAGTCAACCAAGCAAGCTAATGAAAAATCTACTATAACACATTAAAAAATAGTATTCGCTTCAAATCACTTTCGTCCACAAGGAATATGTCGACATCCGTAGTATTACTGTTGAAAATTGTTAATGCTCTTACCATTGGCATCCCCATTGGCAGACTGGTTCTACACTTAAACCATATCGACTCTCAATCTGAAATATATTTGTGTGTCTTAGTTATTTAATACATCTAAAAACATCAAATTAATAAATCTCATCCAAATATATTATATCGGAAGTCTAGGTGCATGATTTGTGATAATTAGATAAAAAACAATATTTTTACTAGTATTTCTTATGTAACATTAATTCTTTTGTAATGTTTGATGACATCCATAAGCCACGCAAATACGAGAACGTGTATTATGTTCATCGAATTATTCATGTGATTACTGAACATTGAATTTTTATTTTTTATCCATACAATGTATACTATTTTTCTTTTGCGATTTATCGAAAGTACAAAATAATTGAAAATGATCAAACAAATATCTTTGGTCAAGTATAACTTTTTTATTCGATAAACTATTGTAAATGTCAGTATCAAATCGATAAATAAATAAATTTGAATAATTACTTACTTCAGTGGAACCCCAATACATTGTTTTATAGGGTATCTTGAATAGAAAAGATGATAACAGAAATTGGTTGAATAATGATTTTTATTTTTCATTTTACCAAGAATTGTTATGTTAAGTTATGTATAAGAAAAAAATATTATTATCAGGAAATAATAAGCAATAGATCAAAACGATGAATTCTTAATTTTTTAGCATTTTTATTATTTATTCTAGGCTAGGATCATGGAAAATGAACAATATATAGAGGAAAACGAAGAATGCGAGAGAGCTAAATCGGGATTCTACTGTATTTTATTTTTGATACTATTTAAAATTTTTGGATTTTTAAGGCATATTTTATGCAGCTATTAGTCCCAAAACGGCGATGTTTGATGACAGAACAAAACGCTAGCCAATCTTTTTTTAACTATATGAATTTATTCAGAGTTTGAGCTGATAAGTAACAAGCAGTTCTCGTGAAAATAAGGTTCAAGCTAAGCTTTATTAGAAGCCGCATAAAGAGCTGACATGGATAAAGAAAAAATTAATGACATTATGAAGTAATTTATGATATCGACTAAATATGTTTACGAGATTAAAATATGAAATTTGAATTCATATGTTTTGTCACTAACGTCGCGGGTATCACCTTTCAGCGTCTTCAGACTTTCTATCTCATGGATGCGTCAGTTCTGCTTCATCCGAACAAACATGTGAAATCGAACAAAAGTTCAATAGTTAAAATTTGATATAATGAAGCTAAATTAAACTAAATGTAGCAAATGAAAGACGATTAGTTATAATTGAAAGATTTAATTAAATTTCCACGCAGAGAATATTTCATTATGTTGGATGACTAATGCGTAGCTTTTTTCGTATGCTCATATTCCAGTTAATGAATGAAATATGTACGCAGTGATTCTTTATAGGCCGATAAATAATATCTTTTTGACTAATTGTGTCCGATAACATTGATCGATTAGCTTAATATTGAAAATCACTAGTCACAATTTGATGGTATGTTATTCCAGTGAAGTAGAAAAATACTATATTATTATATATTGCTATATTTAATAATTTTGTCGTCCCCAATTGGTATAACAACCAGCAACGGTACCACATAACTATCATAATTATCCCGCGATCTTTTTAAAATAAATGTAATTTTTTTAACCCTTTATTTTATTTTCTTGACAGTATACACAATGACTTCGGTTTAATATCAAATGTTTTACGGTTGACAAATTGTTAAACGTACAATGAAAATTTATTTAGGCGTAGTATTTTTTGTGTTTAATAATAAATGTACATACATTGTATTTTTAAATAATAAAAACACATTTTTTTAGTACTTATTTCCATAATATATTTTATGATTAGGACCGGTTTTGCTCATCGTGAACATTTCAGCTGATATAAAATATCAAGCTTTTCCATTAAGAAGCATTTAACACTTTTTTTATTTTTAGCTGGAGTATATACAGGATATGCTGACTGTGATAGGGGTGGAAAGTAAGCTAATCGCTTTCTACGGCAGCCGTCAACAACATTTTAGACACTAATGAATGTTAAAATTGCTTGAGACAAATATAATACCAATAAAAATAATGAAAATAAAAGTAAATCTTTTGTTTCAATGAAATGGTATTTTGACTAGTAAAGCGGGTATATTAAAAAATATTGTACATTGTTTTTTTGTTCTAGTATTTGCTGAATATAAAAACTGTATACATTATATTTGACAAATATTTGCATGTATTTTCACATTTGAAAATAACAAAATAATTGAAACGATTTTTGAGCTTTTTGGTACAATTGCGTTACTGCGACATCTTTAGCGGCCGCCAATTTTTTTTCGTTAAAACTGGTAAGCGACCCATGTTTTTAACGCTCTGTTTTCTAAATTAGGTATGTGAACTTAAAATAAATATTTTTTCACTTTTTAAGACATTAAACAAAAAATTTTAAAACGCCAAGCATCGTTGATGTCACAGAAACATCATAACATAACTTACATCCGTCACGTCTTGAAGACATTGTGAGATAAATTGAGGTGTTCAAAAATCTCTTTACGAACGTCACTGGGTCATTATTAACCGGTGAGAAGGCAACCAATCTTATTAACTTATTAACACATTCTGGTTGCGCAACTATAATAATTAACACATACATTTGTTAATTGTCAAAACTTTTGAGAAAGTAGGAGTTCTTGGGGCACGAGGTCACTTTTAATTTATAAAATTTTATATAGCATTTTGGTCTGGCACAAATAAAAAACATTAAATATATATTTTGATATCATGGGATCTAAATTCGAAATCATGTTTTTTTAACTACTTACTTTTTTACTACTAAGAAATGATAAATAAAATTTAGCAAATGACTGAGAAATATATATTTATATTTTCTCAGTCTCTCAGTCAATTGCATAGTTTCAAACTTATTTATATCATGGTTGTGCAACGATTCCTTCATAGAAAACGATAGCTTTTATTATAAAATTGACACAAAAAAAATTGACTTTTCAAAGTTTATAAATAAAAATATTGATTTTTTTTATTTACAGAACTATATAAATTCATTGAAATAATTGGTCACCAATTTACAAAATAAAACTTAGCTAAATTGGGTCTATAGTTGAAATGTAAAGTTTCCTAAATACTAGCGAATTAGATTCATCGATTTACAAAAAAAAATATATCGAATTTGTTATCCATGAAAAATTCTGTTTTTTTCTTACACTTTATGGTTGATAATATAACACATTTTCCATACCTCATAAAGAGTAATATGACTGGTTTGAAAGCTGAAATGAACCATCACAGAAATAAAACCATTAGAAGAAACAAAAAACGAGTCGATTGTCATTAAGAGGCTAAAACACCATGAAACTATTGATACGAATGTTCTAAATTACCGCTATCAATCCATGACGTTAAATTATTTTTTTCATATTTATAGAAATATAATTAATTAATTGATTGAATCTAAATTCACTTGATAAAAACATCTGCAATAAGGTAAAAATAACAAAGTATTCAGTAAATTTTTAAAAATATTATTCTTGATAGCTATAACAGATAAAGTTCAGACGAAAAGTTGAGCTGAAATATAATAGTTATCTAAAACGGTACATAAAAATTTTTGGACAATTTTTTTAGTGTATTCATGTTAAACCTATTTGCATGGCCTCTTTTATTTTATTAAACACACAAAAAATATTTTCGAATGAGATTTTCGATAAACGATAGCTGAATACGTTTTTTGTTTGGGACACTTTTTAGTTAGATAACTAACGTATTATTGATTGAATAGTAATTTTTAAGATTTAGCAAACATGATTTAACACTTGTTGTACCTGCTTTAAGATTTTGTTACACAAAGTATGTTGTATCATTGAGAATTATGAGAACTAAACCTAAGAAAGATTAATTATATGTTGGTAGTTAATGACCTTTGATGGAACATTTAAATTATGGGTTTCATACATACATCCGGAACAAACAGAATGCTTAAAAAGTTAAGAAAAAAAATCCCAGTGAAAATGCTGTGGTGTCAATCCTCATATATGAAGATATACAACAAATAAAAAAACTATATTTTAAGGTTAAAACTTCAAATTTCATTTCCAAGATGGCAATAAGACAATATTATTAAGAGGAAATATCACAGAACTAAAATCTACGATTTGAATGGCGACGTTTCTTTTTTACATGTTCATTTTGAATGTTTTGAAAATAATATAAAATATATCGAACCTTGACTGATCTCTGTAATACCATATATAAATGTAAAGTCGATAATAGTAGTTGGGGTGAAAGGAAGGGTGGTTTTGTATTGTCAGTACCACCCATCTTCGAAATAATTTTTCTGCACAAATCTCGATAGTTTTCAATATATTATAAAAAAATAATATTTTTTTGCAATCCATGCTTCGCCCTTTTATTTTTGCATGCGCCGCCAATAGTACAGGCATTAAATTTTCGTTTCATCTACCAAAATATACACCAATTTCGAATACAAACCTTTATTGGAATAATATATATTGTATCTGGTATCTTTTTTTCTTGATTGAATAAGCATTCACTTGGTAGAACTCCATTATAACACGGTGAAAAAAATAACAATGTATTTTAGTTCTACAAAATTATTTTTTTAAATATAGTTGATATCTATTTCGGCTCACACCATCGTCAGAACTATGCTTAAACTAACATATGCTTATCTATATATAGCTGAGTAGAAAAATTACACAATACATCTTCTCTCCTGTTTTAACGACCAAACTTGTTTCCTGCTCGCAATAAAACTAACAATCGTAAATGAAACTAAAAAGGCGGCTATATCAATAAGTTCATTGTTACTGTACCATTTCCGTGTCATATGTGAACTCATTGATATAGCCGCCTTTTTAGTTTTATTTACAATTGTTAGTTTTATTGCGAGCAGGAAACAAGTTAGGTCGTTAAAACAGGAGAGACGGTGTACTGTGTACCTTTTCTATACAGCTATATATAGATATGCATAGTTCTGACGATGGCGTGATATAGCTATCAACTATATTCAAAAAAAATATTTTGTAGAAATAAAATGCTTTGATATATTCTTTTTTTTCTAATAACGACTGATAGTTTAATATACGTCGACCGCAACATTGAGTAGATTTTGAACTTCGTTGTATCACCGAGGTATTTCATATTGAATAAATGAACCGTTATAAAGAATTAGATCAATTTTTGTATTATGAATATAATAATTGATATCCATTAACGTTAGTATTACCGTGGCGTGGGCTGTTAGAGAAAATCGATACTTCGCGACACTTTCGCATTGCGAAACCAATCGTCGATGCAAATTTATTCATATGGCTCCCGGTGAGATCGGTGCAGTCCACTTAGCTGAGTACCAAGCAGCGACATAGCCGTCGGTCGGTAGAGTCGACGTAGATGTTTTTTTTTTTTCAAGATCGACAAAAAGTTGACCGGGGGCTTTGAGTCGATCGATGAGCGATGTGATAAACGTCAACAGGTGACAACTTGCGGTCATAGTATCGAATTTCTTTTTCGCACTTTGTGATACCCGATATCGATTACATTAACTTTGATATTTACAATAAATACTCGACTCATATTAAACCACAAAATGTCACACTTTTATAATATATGAACAAAATAATACAGCCACAACTGCAATAATTATATTTTACATAGAATTATTAATTTAACAAAACATTACGTTTTATGTACAAAATTGTATATCAGTTGGTTCTAATCTTAAAAAAATTAATTGTGGGAATAGAATTTTGTATTGGTTTATATCATATAAATATAATGTCTGTTAGATCACGTTTCCATGTCAAACACATTAAAAGTGAAATAGCCATAACCAACAAATGAATTGGAGTAAACATAATTGGTGATATCGACTGAAGGTGCTTGATGGAATTTCATTAGCAAGTTTGAATTGTTACAACTTTGTATGATTCCACATGTTTAGTTACTAACGAGCCGGGTTTCACATTTCGACATCTTCAGGCATTCTATCATATCGTACAAAGGTGTAACAATTCAATATGAAGTAAACATGTCAAAATCAACCATGGATATCACAATACAACGGAAACACAGTTATTTGTTGATATGGGAATAAAATAATTATAATTCTTCCTATTTAATACCAAAATACATGGTAAAATGAATTTTTATAAATATTTATATTGCATACTTTTTTCCCGATCAGTAAAGTCATTACGAAATAAAAATTCAACGAAGAAAATTATTTTCTGCCCTCAAAACTTACTAATTGAACACTTGCGGTCAATATTCGCAAGGAATCTAGGTATGGGAAAGATATATAAAAAAATCTTTCTCATTCATCATATTTTATTTCAGTAGGTGGACAAAGTAAAAAAAAAATTAAATCTGTTGCTCATTATTCATACATAACTAGTCAAGTTGAACGATATTTTAATTAATATTGTAATAATATAATACAGAAGATGGCAGTACTAACACTCATGCTCTCTCATACACACTTTCTATCTAACTGCGTATAGTGTAAAAGCGCAACGTAGTTCTGTGTGTCAAAAATACACAGACATATAAAACAAGATACACATAATTATATAATATTTCAATTGTAGTTTATCCATTTCTTCTCATTATCTTTCACATTTTTTTTACTACAAAGACTTGCCGACTATATAGAAGCATTTTTTACCGCAAAGATTTACGACTGGGTATAAGTAGGGCTGCCAAATTTTTTATATTACAAATCGGGATACTCGGTATTTGGATCTTAATAAAATTGAATCATTTGAAATGAGTCTGGAAGAATCATATTCATCAGTTGTAGGATCAAGCCTAAGAGTTTGGCCGCGCCAATAGGTATATATTTACAAAAAAAACAACACCATAAATTCTTCGATTTATATTTCACCAAAGAAGTTATTCATATATTTTAATATTTAATATAATATTAGATAAGTTTAGTGTATTTTTATTTTTTAAGAAAATCATATAATAATATTTAAAAGCCGATCTTAGGATTTAAGTTTTCCATAATTTAACTATCGTTTTTCTTTTTCATTCCAATCTTTCGTGGTCTTTTTATTTAATAACAAACAGTTTTTGAGATAATGAATAATTCATTTACAGTTGGTTTTGGATGTTCCCTAAAATATGCAGTCTGCAAACGTCGCTCAACTAAATAAAATAAAATCACAATATTTTAATTGTGATTTGATTACAAAATAGCAAAATATACACGGATTGTTTTTAGTCCTTTTCTAAATTTTTTTTTTTATGAATAAAATGAACGAATAATTTATTCAAGCTTCAGAATTTTTAGCTTTATTTTTTGACAGTACTGGAATTTTTTTCATAACAAAATCACATTTTTTAGTACTTATTTTCACAATATATTTTATGATCGGGACTTGTTTATCAACTGATTTAATATCAAGTGATGAATGCTCACGATGAGCGTAACCGGTTCTGATAATAAAATATATTGTGAAAATTAGTACAAAAAATTAAGTTTTATATATACACATTAAAAAGCATATTTGAAATATACCAGCTTTGTAAATAACTAAGCAATTATAAATAAAATTATCTTAAGAAAAGCTTTTCCATTATTTATTAATTTTATATTTAGATAACTTGCGATTTTCCATAACGATGCAGAGTAGAAATTTGTTCATTTTTGCGACAGTATCGTTAAAACCGGGACGTTTGGCAGCCCTGGCTTTACAGTACGTACCTGTTGAAATTTTTTCCAGCACATAATCTCCAGTAGTAATATTAAAAATAATTTGTGCAAAAAGTAAGAATGCTCTAAAATGATTGTGGCATTTGTTTTGACAAGTGAATATTACAAACGGAGCAAAAAACCTTATCGTATTCTGTAACAAGTCGTGTCAGCTGTTGCCTAATAATCCTTATACTCAGTGTATGTATATATTATACGATAATGCTTAGTCGTAGAATTAAAAAAATAAGACTAAGCGAAGCTTGTTTCAAAAATACTGGAGCTATTATTCACGTGGGTTAAGAAGCCGGTAGGCCTGCTTATAAAGAGATTAAATAAAACTAATAAAAAATAACTCCGATTTGGAGATTGATATGTTTGTTTTAAGAGATAAAAAATATGAAAGATAATCTGTTTCTTAATACATTTTTAGTCTTATGTTAATATTGTGAAAAATCATTTTAATAGAACACGAAAATGTCTTTGGAATTACACATATTTTGTTACTAGACGTGACACACATTTTGAGTGTCTTAGGAACATACTCAAATTCTCTACATCGTAAAACAAATCATTGTAGCGTAAACATCGACTTTTAGTACAGCGGGTGACCGGTTAACGAGCAGTTCGGACTCCGAACAAATCATACAACTAACACTATCATGAAAGATTTTTACATATTCGGATAACGAACTAAAACGGTCATTCTTATCAACTTATTATATTTGTTAAACTAATCGACAGACTTTTGAAAGCGGCACGTTTTTGACTCGGCCCATGATGTCATTTTCAAGATAAAATGGGGGGTGTTCGACAACTTTGACGATGACGATCTAATAACGAATAATTCGGATAGCGAACATAGTTTAGGTAGAGATAATGTTCGTTAACCGATCATCCACTTTACATTTTAAATTTGTATTTTTATACAATAATTAAAAACAATACACGCTCAACTCAAATAAATACAAGCTGTATGCTTTAAGAATAATGTTTACTTAAATTATTACGAATTTTGTTAAAGTAACATACGTGTTAAATATTAAAATGTAACAAGCTAGTGTCCCACTTAGTCCTGTTATGTATATTCTATAGTTTTTGTAGTGAAAACATAATTTCCATATAAAATCAACCATGCACAATTGTTCTTACATTATAATTAAATTAGCAACACGCTGTTCATTCATGTAATTAAAAGTTTCAGCTAACGAATCTGATGACGCCAGTTGATAATAGTCTCTTACTAAGCGAAGCTATATGTAATATTTGAAAAAATGAAAGAGGCAACACAGCTGTGATTATTGTATGACGATGTATATTTTTTAGATAATATTATAATATATAAATATTTTTTCTCCGAAAATACTTAGTGTAGTCAGTACATATTCTATATTTTTAATTGGAAGTCTCGACTTTTCAAATAAAATCAATAAAACGCAGTGAAAAAATATCAATGTATTTTAGTTCTACAAAATATATATTAGGTAAAACGGAAAAAAATGACATTTTCTCTGGCGCGTCACTTTAAAATTAGTTTGTCAACGGTTGCCGTTGAGTTAGCACGTTGAGGTTGGTATAATTTTGAAGCTCTGTGTGTACTTTTTCCATTTCAAGATATTTTTCAATTTTTTTGCCGTCCTAGATGTAGCATGTAGTTGATAGCTATTTCGGCTTACGCCATCATCAGAACAATAGTTATCATCTATATACCTTATAATTCTTTCAGAACTAAAATACATTGCTATTTTTTCATCATGTTATACCAAGTTCTACCAAGTAAATACCAGTTCAATTAATAAAATTACTATTGTAAATTGCATACAAAACACACATTTATTTCAGCCTTTCTTTAAAAAAATACAATATTTATTTAGTTTCTCAACTGAAATGTTAAAATTTATTTAAATACTCTTGAGCAGTAAATTATATTCTAATTTTTAAATTATAATTTGACTATTTGTAATTAATAGTTAGGAATCATTTTTTCTCAAAGCCGAACAGTTGAAGAGCCAATGAATGTACACAAAATTTGTAGACTGCCTATGTTATTACATTTATTAGTGGTTTTATTGAGGTCAAGGATATAATCAATAATTATAATATTATAGAATATTTTTTAATATTATTATTGCTTGGATATTCTGCTTAAACAATGATACTTCCCAATTTTTGATCTGACATCAGCGATGTTTCAATGTGCACGACCGTAGGTCTTGATTAAGGATAACATTGCCGTAAAATTATATAATAAAAATACCGAAATTTCAGTTTATGATATTAACCCCCTACTTGCCAACATCTTCACTACTGAGACGCAAATTGCAGTGTGCTTTAATAGTGCAAAATTTTTGTGGCTTGTTTTTTTTTCACCTTATATCTTGATAATACCCACAAGTTTGATAAATATTAACGATACTCAGTTTATTTTAAAATATTTAGATATGGAATATAATTTATGCAGCTCAGCAGAGAAATGGTTAATTACTGTAATTATTATGTAAATATTTTTAGATCATAAGTGGGCAGTACGGACACTCAGGGGTCCATGAATAGAAGAAAAGAAAAAGGTGTTCTGGATCGAAGCAAATATTATTTTCAGATTATCTGATTTATCCCTCTCATTAACAGCACTTTTTATTTTATGTAAGAGTTTTACTAGATTAAAATTGGTTTCATTCCAATTTTAAACGTTTTTTTTTTTTTTTGTTTCTGTTTATTAAATTATCTTTTCAGAAAAGACATTAATAAAAATAATGTAAGTTAAAAAAACAATCAATTCTAACTAACGAGAGGGGGTCCACGGAAAATAAAAATGACAGGTAAAGGGGTCCAAAAGGGAAAAAGTTTTAGCATCTATAATTGAGATGATAATGGTATTGCAAATAAAGAGAAGTAAAAATAAATTTTGAAGTTAATTAGTATGGCATAAATTCTATATTTTCTTGGTTAACTGCTTTGGTAACTGCCCTTACGTACCGCCATCTTTCATATTATGAAAAGTATTTATTGGCAGTCTAGGATAACGAAATCATGCTGATCAGAAAATTTTCGGGTATTCGGAAGCATCCGTGACACATTTCAGATTACTGACGTAACAGGGCGTTACTCGATACGTTCGTTAGTGTCTAAACTCTTTATGAACCAAACTAAATCTTTATACCTCCAATGCAAGACGAAAGAATCAATTCTCTGATACCAGTAAAGTATTTTTTTTAAATAATTGTATATCAATTTCGTATTATTTATGGCGCAGATGCTTTTGATCCGAGCTTTGGTCACCCATCCGGCTCTTAAAACGGGAAATAGCAAGAAAGATAGTTAAACATCAAGTCTTGTCCCAAACTTATCTTTCAATCACTTTAAAAAATTAGCTGTCACTTTTTGGTGTAAAAGAATTACATTTAAACAATAAAACAAATTGTTGGTACTATTTCTATAATTTAATATTAATAAATTAATGATCAGGACCGGTTTCGTTTATCGACAGCACTATATCATCATTTAACACATTCCGACTTTATTTAAAATTCCATATTTTTAAATAACGAGCATAAAATAACTCATAATAAAATTTACTTAAAAAAAAACCTTTCGCAGACGACTGCTTTTGGTCAGCCGCTCAATCTGCTTTATCAAAATGTAAATAATGGATGTTTGCTTAAAAAGGTTAAGTTGTAAGATTAATCTGCTTGCGTGTTATAATAAAAAACGCGGAAAAGGACGATACTATTAATTACTTCCACGATTTTGGAGACAATTTTTTTAAATAATTAACCGTATTTTAAAGTAATTGATTGTGCTGTACATAAAACCATTGCCTCTCAACTAATAAAGTCATACGTATTATACATATAATATTATTTAAGTGTACCGTTGTGTATGGAGTGTAAAAAATATTTCATTCCACATGTATTTACATCAACATCTTTTAAATTTCACATCTTATGAGATGAAATATTGTTGTTGAGTTGCAAATTTGACCAACTGGTACATTCCACGCCCTGCAGGTAAGTGTTATGCAATCGCTTAACGTGCACCTTACCATCGAAAGGTCTCTGGTTCAAGATCCTGCTGGGTCATCATTCATTTTTTTATAAATTAACATATGGAGTATGTGTATGTATTTGGATCCGGGGCATTTTCTATTATTGAATCCAGCTCAGTGGCGTGCGTTACAAAATTGATAGAAGCATTGCCTGTTGTTTGGAGCATCTGTAATTCGCCACACATACAAAATGTAAATATATATTCTAAAAAAAATTAAATTATATTGGACTTTTAATACGTTCTTATTCATAATTGTACAATTAACAAAAAAAAAAACTATTTTAATTCACTTATAGAAATTTGTTTTGTATACCAAGAAATTATTAATTTTTAAATTATTTAAATTGCCTTGTTTTAACTGTCACTTCTTGATATAATCGCATGCCATTTTGAATAATAATAACACATATTTTAGTATTATTTCCAGTATATATTTTATGATCAGGACTGATTTATCAATTGATCCTCTATGAGCGAAACAGGCCCTGATCATAAATATATTGTGGAAGTAGTACTTAAAAATGTGTTTTTATTGTTTAAAATAATAAGATTTTTTTTATTGTCTAATTATTGTAGAAATTGTGGAAATAGTATCTAACATTGTGTTATAAATATTTAAATAACCATGATAAATGATATCTTTGATTGGCGTAGCGGATTAATGAGTATAACTGAAGTTTTTCTTATTTAAAATTAAGTGGCAAAAAAGGTGACGATCGCAGATGTTCTTTCAAAATTACAATAGATATAAACGTTAGACTAAATTCTTTCTGAAAAAAAATGAGATATGCCCACGAGTGTGAGTGGATGGATCTATGAGTGTTTTTATATATCTATAAAATAATAATCGGAATATATACAACATGATAATCTAATTGAGAGTTTAATCGTTACTGTTGAAAAACACCTTCACAATATTACTTTGCCTTTGCTCTCCTAAAAACTCGTCTTTTTGGACTTTAATTTTTGGATTAAAATAATTTTACCCATAATATATATGTTATGAATAAATCTACGTATGGATATTCACTTCATAAAAAGAAAATCATCGAAAGCTTAACAAATGACACCCATTCAAAACACTTGCCAATACGAAACTTATTATAAACAGAGATCTTTGATGACCATTATGAAAATATAGTGTCACGCTGTAATCAATCTTAAGTTAGCATTATCCTTGTATAACTCAATACACTGTTTTATGACTCCTCAAAATTTTAGAATGCTTTAAACATCGCAATGATATTATAAAATACATACAAACAAAATAAAGCATGTTTTTATTTGTTGTGAAAAATCGGTTGTCTGTAAGTACCAATTGATTTTTTTATAGTAAATTTTTGATCTATTCTCTTGCATAGATATAGAAAACGCGATCTAACTTTAAAACAGTTACGAAATGGAGCATAAAAAACATATTAAATAAAAAACATAGTTGTAAATATAAAATGCCTAATGAGCAATTATTTTTAATGTCTATCATTAACTATCAAGGGTGTAATTTTGGAAAGTTGAGCGAAAAATGTAGATAAAATAATGCGTTCTTAAATTGGACAAATAGACAACATAAAAGGGTTTTTGATATGATAAATCATTTGGCTTTATCGAATTATTACAGAAAATAGAAAAATATATATTATTTGTCTACGTAGTCCATAAAGGATTGGTTCAAAAGACAACTTTTCTGAATGTAATGTATGCCATATAATAATTGAGGTAATGTCATATAACCTTAATTATTGGGTTATAAATTTATTACAATTTTCCAAGACATAAAAGTATTTTCTTATCATTTTTTTTATTACATCACACGCAAAGCCCAAAAGAGGTTAGAACAATTTAAAAAAACTTGATTTTTTCTCCACTCTGTGACTGCATAATTATTAGCTTGCAAATGAATTGCTACAGAGAAAATTAAATGATGTTATTTTTACAAACATTTTATAAAAGATATGGTCAAATTTATTCATAGAAGGTCTTTCTATGATATATTTTATTACAATTTTTTGATTTATAAAATCTCTTGTTAATATTTCAATAACATAATTGTTTTTAATTACTTGAAAACAAATAAATGATGCATATTTGAAACCTAATTGTATTTGCTTAATTGACATGAATAGATAATGGAAAGATTGAGAAAGATTTTAGTTTTCTTTTGACAAAATACATAACATTAACAAATATTTAACAAAAATCAACTTTAGGAAATGACTGAAAAATGACACTACACAAGAAAGTGTAAAGTCATTATTTGATGTTGTAAAGTTTAACCTGCATTTTTCTTCATTTTAAACATTGTTATTAGGTAAAAAAATGTTCAAACGTATTGTCTGTCACAGTTATTTTATTGGAACATCATTTGAAGTAAAACTAGAGAATGATAAAAATAATGAAGATAGATTGGCATATATGGTACATGTAATAAATAATAACGTGTAATTAATAATTAAATATGCTAAGTATTCATTTCTCGCGAGTTAAGCTATAAATTGTATTTTAAACAATCAACTTACAAATTTAGTGCAGACAACAATGTAAAACAAAAAATCTGAACTATAAAAGAAAGAATGTTGGCATTATCTTTTACATAATCAAATATTAGAAAATCCACTTTATATCATCAATAAACGCGAAAAAAAAATATCTAACGTCGTCTTGTTTTACTGCATTAACTCAGGTACAGTTTCAGTGTACAATATATCATTATTTAACCATATTTAAATAATTTATTTGCTGTTATGAGTTTTCCTCGTTATATTTTACAGAAGACTTTTATTTTCGTACGAATTTAAATTTGAATTTGCGTTGTTTGTTTTTCAACTTTTTTTATTTTGCTTGGTTAGATTTAACGAAAAACAGGTTCCACCGTATTTACCTACACATTTTTACAATACATAAGAAACTTTCTTATTGCTTATCAAAGCTTTACTTTAAATTGGGCTTTAGCAAACACTGAAGATCACTGTCAAATAACTTTAGGTTGATTCAGCAAGAAGACACTTGTCCATAGGAATAGCGTCATTAGTGACATGTCAAAACTGTTTCATTTTATTGCACACGCCTTCTATACAACTTAATATTCATTAACCGCGTGATAACTGTACCGCACAAAGATTCATTATCAATTTGTTCGCAGATGAGACTTCATTTAGATTATCTAATACGTACCTAGCTGTAAATATTTCTGTTATACCTTCCACAGTAAGGAATTTCAATAAATATTTATTAATGGAATTGCTATCATCAGACGGTCCGTTTGAGTATAACAAAAACATAAATTATGTGACAAAAAAACATGTCATATAATTTATGATATCGACTGGCGCGGTATTTGATAGAGTTTCAATATCAATTTGAATTATTGACACTCTGTACGATTCCATGTGTTTTGTCACTAACGCCTTTCGGAATCTTCAGGATAAAATTCTATCACACCTTTGCGTCCGTGTGATAGAATGCCTGATGATGTCGAAAGACGAAACCCATGAAATTTGTGAAAAAACGTTTGGAATATTAATTCTGTTAAAGTTAGCTCTGCTGGTAAAAATATAAACGTGATTTTTGATGACGCCATGGCAAGCAAAATATTAAATAAATTACGTTTTCCTGTAATAAATACATCAAAACGATATTCGTGTCTACTCAAAAGATAGATTGAAAAATTACCTTAAATAAATTTAAATTTAATAAGTGCCCCTACGACTTAAGCACATATGATTTGTCAATCAGATATAAAACAGGAATATTTATTTCGCAGCATTTTTTTTATTTTCTTTGATATATTTCCAACCGATATTCTGTCATCGGCATTTTTTTTCAATCGATTACTAACGGATGCTAAAAGTATCCACATAACTAGATCGTGTAGGTGTTGTAGGAGATTAAAAATTCCACACTTCAATGAATCTTTTCGCAACAATTTTTGACTGACATGTCCGCTATCCGCCACATGCCGCTTGTTATTTTAAAAACATTTTCATCGGCGACTGATAAAAACAATCTATTACGAGACAAGCCTTAAAAAACAATACAAGTTAGGGGTGACAAGAAATATGCTAATAAAATATCAAGTTTTTTGGTTAAAAAAATCTTCAAACAGAACACTAAAGCGCAGTTTATTACAAAATATAAACGGGTGTGCGGAGGGAACAAAGAAGTAAATCAAGTAACAAGATTTACGCGAGACGATTTTCAAATCACATTTGGACTTTTGGGTTTTAGCCCACTTGAATTTGAAAAACAGTATTTTGTGTGTTTATTGACTATTTAAATAATTTTGAGCCCATACATTTTGAATTTAGAACATACATCATACGAATTATTAAAAAAAAAATGGCGAAAAATATTCTAAATTTCGAACATATTATTTATCCCTCACAAATTATTTTGAAAAAGATTCGAGCGATAATATTTTGAATTTCGAATATACGTTATCGAAATTATTTTGAAAAAAATGGCGTGGAATTAATTGATGAATAAATCATTAAAAAATGTTAAAGGTATATCACTTATCATTGCAATATCAGTTGCCCCCAAATATTTCGTGATATAATAATTGCTTGCGGCCCTGTAAAATAATTTAGTACCTAATGCATTATTCAAATCATTTTCAATAACATTTATCTTGATCATAAGAAGTGACGATGCTTCTACCCACCACGAATAATACATCCCGATTTCTTAATTAAGATCAGCAATTTCCCATGTAAATAGGGCACCTCATGTAGGATATTTGAATTAATCAAACTACGGTCTTCTCCAAGGAGATATCAATTGTAAACTTGTGGTCTTATGACTGCGACACCTTGCCCTATGATTTGGTAAGTAAGGTCAGGCAGTATTAAAAAGTGTACCATTTTCTAATGAAAAACATTATATTGACAATGATTTATAAACGACAATTAATTATTTGGTCAGCTTCTTATTTAATAAACGTCAGTAAATATTAAAGGCATGGTCAGTAATAAATTGCAGTAATTAAATTAAAAATGTAAATGATTTTAAAAACATTATATTTCATAAAAAGACTAGGTTTGTTTAGGTGTGGATAGGAAAGGAATATCTTTGACAAAAAATAACTATTATAAAAGTAAAGCTACTTTCATTATTTTCATAATAAGCAATTTCATTTAAATGCTGATTGTTTATCTTAATATAATAACTGATTGCATACATACTTATACAATATGCAACTGTATCTACAGACCGTTTTGAGATGTAACTGACCATTTAATTAATAAAATTACCGAAATCACTTTTAATATTTTAACTAATAATCTTCCTGAAAAGGCATATTTTAAATAATAAAAACACTTTTTGTAGTTATATTTCCACAATGTATTTTCCAATGACAACCGGTTTCGCTATGATACGGTGAGTGAAACCGCTGCTGATCACAAACTACATTGTAGAAATAGTTCTAAGACATGTGTTTTTATTATTTAAAATGATCGAAAATTTTATTATAATAGATACTCGCCCATAAAATACATGACTTCGTTAATTATAATAACAGACTAAGTTTGATTGTGTACAATTTATACGATAGTATAAAACAGAAAATAACTGTTTCTGTATGTGTGTGGCAAGAACTCTTCCCGAACGGTGAACAGTAACGACGTGAAGTTTCATGTCGTTTTGGCTCAACTGTTATATAATATTTGCCATGCCTTGAATCGGACGATGGCCTTATTCTGACAAAAATCAAGTTAGAAAAATACTTTTTGTTGAACTTAACAAAAAATATTCAGTTGCACAAATAATATAAAACGATTATATGATTCTCGCCTTAGTTAAAAAAAAATAGCGCTTTACTCAACCCTGGAAAATGCATAGCTGATATTGAATTATTTTCACACATATTCATTTACGTCCTTTGATGATAAAATTCAGAGTCATTTGCGAGAAGTATTTTGAATATCAGTGTTGACTAAACAATTGAATATGAAAGTCGTATATATGCATTTAAATAATAAATATAAATCGTTATTAACATAATAAGTTCGTAACTTCGTGGGCGGTTGATGTATCTAAGTTATTAGGTGATGATGTCGAAAGTAGACATCTGATTGTAATAAACAATGTTAAGGTTATTCATTTAATATCTCTAATTTTACTTTCCAGTTCCAAGAACTATGCTACGGCGATATTTCTTAGAATTAGAATTGAATCTCAGAATTATTCGGAAACGCTACAGGTACTAACACAATCGATATTCGAAGAATGTAAATAAAAATGACCAAAATTGAAAAAATATTTTATAAGTTTTATCGTATTCCTTGTAAAGGGTGATGATTGAGAATCGCTTTGTTTTCACACAATTCTGAACATTTTTTTTTATTAATATGAAAAAAAAGATAAGTCAAATAATTATTTCATTGGCTATAATATATACATATAATCGCGCACTATTGTACATAACAAGAAAAAATTGAAGACAGGATACAGAAAATATGTTTTGCTCATTAACTTGGTTTAAGTGATTTCAGTTATTCTGTATATCCTAATACTGAAAACGTCTCGTTTACTTTGCACTATTTTTTACTTAAATTTAAATTATATTAAGCACCTTTAGTTGATTTTCGTTTTCTACTATACAAATAAACATTGTTTTAATATTTTAGTTATCTTGATATAGAGTGTGGTTTAATATACGTCACTCGAATATTTATTATCTTAAGAAGAATCTATTAAAAAAGTTAATAATGTAAATCATACTCAATAATATGACCATTAAAACTGAATGATATATATTTTATATTCTTACATGCGCATAAGTATATAGATAACCTTTGTTAAATTAATTACTTAGGTGCTATATTAAAGATGTTTACAGAGTATCATAATGTGTACAGTGTACGCTCTTCAATAAATTATAATGATAAATTTAACCACTTTAGTGCTGAAGATTAAGAGTGGATAGTTTCATGGTTGATTAAGACGCTTAAAGCGCATTGGTATGCTAGAGCAATAATGAAGGTATTAACTCTTTTAATAAAACGGTAGTTGTATTGAAAATATACTAAAATTCGAGAAAATAAAATGTTTTTATAAATAAAGTCACAAGTGATAAAAAAACTATGTGTAATAATTTTTAAATTAATATTTATCGTTCATAGCAATTAACCACTTATTTGCCACATAAGTGCATGTATTTTGACCTCGCACACGAAGATTTTTTATCAATGTCATCTAAGTCATACGAACATGCAAATAAAATTCATATTCAATTGAAAAAAAATGAAATCGTCAAGTGTTGTTCTTTAAAATGCTTAAAAAAATACATCAATGTCAATTGATCATTTAACTGCTTAACCGCTTAAGCCGCTGATTGACCCCAGTCACTGAGAACAATCCTTTGTCGCGTCATATATTTTTAGCGAAGGTCTTTGTTTTACCACGTCACATGAACTTGGGAATTTTAATACATACCGTTTTTAGTTAATAAAATATAATTTTGATCAAATTAATCTGCATCTTTGAATATTTCGAATACTTTGACATAAACAATTCAATTGTATCAGTCTTGTTTCTTGGCCATCACAAAAAGCGTGAAACCTTTTGAAAAAAATGATGCTTTATAAAAAGAATGTTCTTCACCAATGATAATATTTTGAACAAAAACATTGTGATAATCTAGGTATTGTTAAATCTTTTTCACAGCTAACTTTTCATAACCGAATGTCGCTCAGTTAATTATGACTCGTTTATCTAGACGTGACTTTTTCATTTAACATCTTCCGGTATTATGAGTTGAGAATATATTGACATTAACCCCTTAATACCTAGAAATACATTTTTATTATTTTCGACTTTTTATAAAAATAAAGACTGTTTTTATGATCTTTTTATTTTATACAGAATCATTGTAGTGGATTTATCTTAGATTTAATTTTCATTGATGTAACAATAAAAACACACACAAAAATTGAAATTTTGCGAAAAAAGGTTTTTATTCATTTTTACATTTTTCAAACCATTTTTTTTTATTTCAGGAATCCACAAACGACTTTCATAATAATTTAAATTTACATTCATAAACCACTTTTGATATTTTATTTAATTTAAAATATAACTTATTATAAATATACAATAAGTGAAAGCTTTCGTCAAGTTATTGTGGGTCTAGTCAAAACACATAAGTAAGGAGTTAATGCATGTTTTTACAACATAATTTATTTCATGAATGAGTAAACCTAACACAAAAACTTACTTTAAACTCAAAATTTGTTTAAAAACTGAATTTTGTTTTTTTTTAAATAAATGCCGATATTTAGGTTTAAGGATTAAAAAACTGTAGCTCTTAACAGGAAATTACATAGTAAAGCTAACTTATATTTAATAATGTAAGAACGAAACATTATTTGAAAAAAAAATTATGTGCCATTTTTTGCACTTTATAATTATATCAGATAACTGGTTAAGTGCACTGTCGATTCCAAAACAAGTACAAATACACCAGTTAGAGTCGGTCTGAGAAGAAATAAAATACCGATAAAATGAATTGAGTAAAAAACGCAATTAAAGTTATGTAGTATGGTGGTACTGTATTTGCAGCTCGGCCAAAATTTAATGGAAATTTAATTGCAAAAGTAGATGAGATGTTGAAGTTACTTCATTTTTCATTTTGCTTCAACAGACGTTTAATCTGAGATGATAATGTCTGTGTTATTTTATGCTCATTCGTAAAGTTACGTTTTTATCTATCAAAATTTCATAAGATAATAAAAAAAAATGCAAGATTTTTTCTTTCACTTTTCAATTTTATTAAATGTTTTGTTTCTTTGAGATGCAAGTTCATGCTATTTTCAATTACTAACATTAATTCTAATTATTCATACAACAATGAAGAATTATGTGGGTATTTTTTTTTATTGAGGAGGACAGTTTTCAATCAAACATTATCAGTACAAATTATCATAAAACTACTAATAACAAATTAGTAAACATTTCTTATATGTGAAAACAATAACAGAAATAAATTCAATAATAGATAGCCACACATTCTTTGTAAATGTTATCTGGCAAAAATACATAACTTTTTTTATATTTTTTACAATTTTCAAGTTACCTATACTGCAATCTGAAGATGAAAAAATCAAAACACTTGCCACATGTAGAGCAATAAAAAAGCATCAATTTTAATTTTTTAATTAAAAATAGGTTTTTACGAGCGAACACCGAATGCATAAAAAATATTGTAATTAAACACCTTTCACATTAATTATGTTCATGTTGTATGACGAAAACATTATAAAAATGCTCAGATTCTGTATTTAACAATGTATATATATTTATTGAAATATATTAAAACCTTTATTCAATATTTTTATCGCCCAATAATGCAGCATATGGAATTTCATCGAAAATTTAAGCACAGGATGTTTAACGATTTATAGTTGTTATTTAAAGTTTAACCTTTACCTCACCTTAAAAGATTGAATGGACATAAATTAAATGACGGTTAGATCAGGCTTTGTAGTGATTTTTTCATTTTCTCTGCGCTCCATTTATATAATAGGACTTATTGGTAAAAAAATCATAAGTCCATCAAAAATTAATTATTTTATAAAATTTTCAATGCAAAAATTGAATTGTCTTCAGAAACAATTATGAAAGAATCTCATAAGCGTTTGCATTTTCTCGACAAAATTATCAACCTCTGATTTTATATATTGATTGAATTGGCAATTACTTGGTAGAGTTCCATTATAACACGGTGGAAAAATAGCAATGTATTTTTTCACCGTGTTCCAATTTTATTGTTAAGAAAAAAGGGAAGAAGCTAATTTGTATTGTTATGTTCTATGATTTTGAAATGTTTTCCGATAATTTTTTGTTCATTAAATGAAAAAATATGAAATTTCCATCTACACCACTCCTGTGGATAAACATGTACGAATCAAGATAAAGTACTCACCTGGGTGATAAATAGACTGCGACCAAATAAGTCAATGATAATGTTTGCCCCTACAAAGAGCGGGTTTCTGGATTCCCCGTCCAAGAATGGCAATAAACATTTTTTAGCAACTGAACGTTGCGATTCTGCGAAAAAAAACGGCATTAATAGTTTCAATTAATTAAGCACGCACCCCACTGAAATTCCACTGGTGAAGCATAGACAAGAAAACTTGGAATAGGGAGATACGGAGAAAAGGGTAGATTTAACTTGTAAATATTAAAGATTATCATGTGTCAATTATGAGTGGATTTGTTCTCTTAATTTTCTTTTGTGGTCTGCGGTGGACGAATGTTTCCACTATTGTGTCGAAATGTGTCTCGTCTATAGTTATTTATTCACATACATTATGCAATCTTTATAATCCGATTTTACATAACGTGAAATTTGAATTGTTAAAACTATGTACGATTCCACATGTTTTGTCAATAACGATCCGGATTTCGCCTTTCGGCATCTTCAGGCATTCTATCACACGGATACAAAAGAACTAACGAAATAAATTTGACAAATTCAGAATTGTTGAAATTTTGTACTTTTCCGCGTGTTTCCATTCATTGTGAAAAAATACTTGAAGATATCGAAAAGCGAAACCCGGGTCGTGAGTAACAAAACATGTGGAATCGTACAAAGTTTCAATTGTTCAAATTTGATATTGAAATTCCATCATGCACCTACAGTCAACATCATAAAAAAGAAACCGAAAATTTTAGTGTCTATTTTGCAAGAAATTTATTTTGAAGACTATTCAATCATTTAAATACTTAAATAAGAATTGAGTAAATATTTTCAATTTGTTTTTTACAAGATGATAATTTTCTCGTAAAACAAAATTAATTATATGTTCCTTACTAAAATGTATAGTTGGACTTTATCTAAATAAAATAATCATTCAAAAATTGAACAGTTTCAATCAACAACAGACAACAATCAACAAAAGTTTCATCATATATTTTTCCTATTGTGTGTACATTCACATCGTAATAATTAATTCGATGTTCAGTTAAATTATTTTTTATGTTTTAAACAATACATTTGAAATATTTATGACTATCTCTTATAAATTAGCATTCATCGAAATACAAGGTGTTTTATAATATTATGATTGCCTGTTTTATATATCATAAACAATAATAAAATACAATCTACTGTGCTTAAAAAAATACATTGATCATAAGTCGTGATACACAGGGTGGTATTAAATCATTCTTTCACTTCTTAAGCACAATATTTTATTTATTTGCATGCAAGCCTGTCAGATAAAAGCCGAAAATCAACACTGCCAAGACTTATATGAGAATCAAAATATAATATTTCTTTTTTCTGTTATACTTTTTAAAATTGTGAAATAATGTTATTCATGCCATTATAACGAGGTGTTGTTTTTTTTTTATTTAAAATATAATTTATGAACTGTAATTAAATTTGAAAAATCATATTCTAAAATGTTCATATATCATAATATATCCAAAGTGGCCATCTCCATTGAAAATAAATTTGAGGATATTAACTGAAATTTGCCTGATTTAATTTATTAAAAGTTACTCTTTCAATATATATATGAATGGGTTAACGAGTTTTATAAATTGTAAATATTTTAGCTCAATTCAAAATTCATTTGATTTTTCGAATCAGTTCTAAAACTGAACCGATTTTTTATTACAATTTTGAAAATAAACCACGTACTCGCGTTGTATTGAAATATTTTCAAAAACTATTTTTGAATATGCTTTCGAAGTTTTTCAACGTTAACAATTTATTTATTAAATTCATATCATTAAAAATCCAATAAATTCAATAACAAGTATAATATTCGAGTTTATATAAAAGTTAAAAAACATTTACCTTGGAAATGTTACAAAGTTTTTCTATTCATTGGTCTATTTTTTTAAAATATTAAACCTTTTTTAAGCCGTCATTATTCTTTTCAGTGTTTTTTCAAAGCATTTTAGGTTTTATGAAAAAAATTATGATCCGTATGTTTTTCAAATTTTTATTATTGACACCGATCAAAAATTATTACTGAATGAACAGCTTTGGTTTTTTTTACAGTTTATAAGTTGACGAATTTATACAATATATTTTATTTTATTGAATCCATTTCAATCAAAGGAAAAAACGTATTCGCTAGTGGTAATAACAATGATTCTAAGCATAATGGGGTATAAAACAAAGCAAGTATACATTTTTTGAGTCACGCTGTTTTTATATTATATAATGCATTGATAGAACACTAAAATTTTACATTATAATAATTTATCGTCAGTAATTAAGGTTTCTGAATTCGCTTAAGTTGTTTCAAAACCTTGGGTTGGCAAAATTTTGCACCGTTGTGGGAAAGTAACTCCAAATTATAATGATAGTTACATTGTTATACTTAATCGGTTAATCCCTGACATTATAAGAATAAAATAATAGATGCCGGATATCACGATAAAATATAACTAGAAATCGATATGTTCATTTGCAAAATCCATGACATGAAAATGTTTGCAAACTTTCTATGGACATTTGAATACACGTGATTATCATTTGCCACATATTAAACAATTTGATTGGTTCTTTTTTTGAATTCAGGTCGAATGAAAATACTATTACAATTCAAAGATGGCCGACATCAAAAATGACAGATTAACTTTTAACCAAACTTTGCATTGTATAGATGCATATTTATTATTACAAATACTGATAAGAAAAAGATATAAAATCATAGAGAAATCAGATTTCATAAAAACTTCCTACATTTAAATTTATAATTTTAATATGTCAAAATACACCAATCAGATTAGGTCGAATTTTGTTGATTTTGATTATTATATGAGTCTTTTATTTGAATTTTTTATGTATCTGAAATTTTAATTATTTCTAGAACTGAATATATAATATGTTCATGTTCAAGTTCATTTGTGCTCATCCAAAGTTTAAGAACAAAATTATATATGTAATGAGATATAAAATCGTGAAAATTATATTATCATTCATAAGAGCAATAATGAATTGATAAAATGCATACCCTTAAACAGAATATAGACGATATCACAACATTATAAACACCTACAAGCCCTGCATTCATTTATTTATTTTTGAACAAATAATACTGATTTCATAATTTTCTTACGATTGTAATATTCATCTTAAGCCAGTTACTATTCGAATGACATTTGTAAATATTTTGAACCAAAATATTGAGGTTTATATCGAGCAATATTTATAAATTCTTATATTATATTAACATGTTTTATTTTGCATTGTTGACTACGAAGTATCTTCACCGCCATTTTTGGTATTATATTCTAGAAAAAAATAACGATTCTTGTATGGTTATATATTGATTGTGTCATTATTTTTCCTTTTTTATTGATAAAGTTTTAACACAAAATCAAATGTAGAAAGTGTTATTGTTATAAACAGGGATTATTTATTGATTGAATTGGCATTTACTTGGTAGAACTCCATTATTACACGGTGAAAAAATAGTAATGTATTTTAGTTTTTAATTTTTTTTTAATATAATTGATAGCTATTTCGGCTCACGTCGTCGTCAAAACGTACGTTCAAACAAAGTTCTGACGATGGGGTGAGCCTAAACAGCTATCAACTATATAAAAAAAATTGTAGCACCTTTGTTAAATACATTGCTATTTTTTCACCGTGTAATGATTTTTTATTTTACGCAGATTTCTAATTAAATTATGCGATCGGATATGATTGAAGAAGTCGATATAAAAATGAGATATTAAATACAAATTCATTTAAATTCTTACATATCTCAATTGTATATTTAACTTTTTAAGTGTAATTGCAATTCCATCACTCAATCTCACAAAAAGCCATAAATTTAATACAGCAAGCCGACCAAACTGGTTTGAATCGTATTGCCTCTGGGATTCACGGTCGCATATCCATACAATGGACTAGGAAATGGCTTTGCCAGGCCATCCTGGGCTCGAATGCTGTCCTTTCTTGAACCCCACTGAATTATTGATTACTGCACACCACGGCCGCTCGCCGCTCAGTGCGCTTCGGCCGGGGATCGCGAGCAAGAAACTGGAAGGTATCATGTTTGATATATTAGGATTGTGGAAATTTATTGTGACAAGTTTACAAGTTTGAGGTTTCAGACTGAAAATATTTTCTATATGAACCCAACTGCTCGTGCATATATATACATATATGTATATTTTAAATCTTCGACATATAAAAATATCTGTACTGATTGTTAAGTTAAAAATTTTACTATGTGTACTTTTCAATACATACTTTGTATTGAAACTTTTTGACATTCATTTTTGTTTATTATAATTTTATAACAAAAAATATAGTTATTTACATTTTGGTGTAAGGGTTTTTACAATAAACGATAATCAACTACCAATAAAAAATATTTATAAAATTCGATCTCAAAATTTTTTTTTTTCCACATATTTTACTCTCTACCAAATATCCTGCTTGACACATTGATACGATGATTGTATACCATAGAACCCTCAATGTTATTTCACAAAAACACTAATCAAACGTTAAAAGTCAATTAAATCTTATTTCGCAAAATTTTCCTAATGCCGCTACGAACAAAAATATGTTAGTCAAGTTTCTATTTTATTATTTAAAATATCACGCCTTTCCATCAGGAAGTTACAGTTAACACTTTAAAATTAGTTCCGTTTATATCTGTTAAGAATTACTTTTTTCGATAACATGTAACTATGATATCAGTTCTGATAATTACATTAGAGAAAAATATAGAAAAGAAAATATTTAATTAATATAAAATCGTTATTTAACTAACAAGAGATAATTAAAATAACACATTAAAAGTAAAATTATTCAAATGAAACAATTTAAAGTTAAAACTCTTTTTCATATTGTATCTTGTGTCGAAGATTAGAAAAGACTTCATTGCATTTGAAATATTTATTAGTGAACTTTATTCCTTCTATTTTCAAACGTGAGTTCGTAAAAAATAAAACAATATAAAACTTTATTTGACAATAGTTACAATTAGACAATAAATTCATCGTTGAGAACCATCGTCACTAACAAATGTAAAGGAGCTCACCCAGAAAATTCCAGTTACTCCTTACTTTATACTAAGATATTTATTGAACAGGAATTCAGGTATTTTTTATTTAATTACGACTATTAACAATGAAGAGAATAAAATTGACTCTTGAAAGATTTTCTTGATATCCAGTCGCAAGAACTTGATTTAATTGACACGCTAAATTTATATCTTTTAAATAAAGTAAAGATTGAAAAATAAATCTATAAAATGGCTAGTTGTAAGGTGAATCTAAACAAGTAACTCTGTAACGATTAAATCGTTGAAAGGAAAGTTAAATATCGCAAGCACAAAGCATTCAATTCACGAAAGCGAACACGGCTATTTAATAAGATAATGTCTGAGATGGCTCTAAGCTTAGAACTTGTTTGGCTAAAAAAAAAATGCGCAAAAAATGAGCTTAGACTGTCTAATTTAAACGTGTATAAAGCTTTGTTACAATCGCCATCGCATATTTGTTTTTAAAATCACTTTATCAAGAATCTATCACAATATCATAAAGCTTCTGAAGAAACGCTCCCTTCAAAACGATTTAGATCCAACAAGGTGATTAGCCTCACCGTTTATTTTGAAGATCAAATCTTGAAATTATTCTGTGATCGGGCTCTAGTTAAACCGTGAACCTGCATCGTAGTAATATTATAATAAAGATACTAGTTGAGTTTTCTTATCGTACGGGTTTATTTATTTGAATATTATCAGCGAATGTACATCAAAACAATAGGATGACGTTATATAAATGATGATCGTGTTGAAATCTACCGGTTCTGACGAATGGATGGACTAATACGAAAATGATTTACGACCATTTTTTTCCGAGCAATATTTACCTACAGTAACTATATAATTAAGTGAAATATGCTTAGCTGATTTTTATAGCGGCAGTGAGGCGGTCTTAAAATATTTTTACTTTGTTCAAAATGGATACAAACTCAGGATTTATATCACTTTCGCACATCTAGACAGATATGATGATGAACATAAATTTCATAGTTTTTATCTATTTTATATAATTACGGTGTAAAGATTTTTTATAGAAAATATTATCTTACATTATACAATACAATGAAAATAATTTTTGATATCGACTGAAGGTGATTGATGGAATTTCAATATCAAATTAAAATTTTTGAAACTTTGTACGATTCCACATGTTTTGTCACTAACAACCCGGGTTTCTTCTTTCGGGATCTTTAGGCATTCTATCACACGGAAGAAACAGAACTGAACTACTGAACAGCAAAATAACTGACGTCAGTTCTGTTGCATCCATCAAAGATGCCGAATGGCGAAACTCGGGTCCTTAGTGAAAAAACATGTGGAATCGTACAAATTTTTAACAATCAAACAATAAAAAATTTGTATTGATTGAATTGTCATTTACTTGGTAGAACTCTATAATAACACAGTAAAAATATATATTATAGTTCTACAAAATTTATTAAGTACATAGTTGATAGCTATTTCGACTTACGCCCTCATCAGAATTATAATTTCACGCAGATTTACTTATTTGCATATAACGGCGTAAGAAATGTACACAATACATCTTCTCTTCTGTTCTAACATCCTAGTTTTATATTGTGATAATAAATTCTTAAATGTGGTAAATTTATTTTATTTATTATATTTCTCGAAGTGAGAATTATTTGGGGTTTTATTCTTTGATTGAGTGGGAATAAACGTAAATAGAACATAAGTATTGTACTATAATTGTGGCAATGTTTAATTTATCAGCTGTTCGATTGTTTTATACGTGGAAAAAACTATAAACCCTACACAAATACTAATTGTGGGTGAACTAACGTATCCCAATTTTAACTTGATCAAATTTTAACTGCCATACGTGAGTAGCTCAAAGACGATAACGTAGATTTTTTATCATACGGAATGTGTACACGATATATTCTTTTTTCGTCTGAGAGCTTTACTAAAAATAGAGACTTAATGTTGATAGACATTGAAAAATTTGTGAGATAAAAATAAGTATATTGTTTATCGCGTTACACAGAAATAGCTTAAAAAAATATGCAAGTTTATACTATTATCATGTAAATTATTAGATCTATTAAAATATTAAAACATTCATAAGCTCAATTTTCAAGCTTTTAATATGGTTCTTGGTAAAATTCTGAATTTTATATTAATCGCAGATCTCAATTTATTACACTCGCAAATATTTGACTTCTGATTGCGCGCTTTATATGACGCATTTTTGAATAAAAATCACATACATATTCGATATATATAATTTAAGGACCACGATTTGCTGACCTATTGTACAAGTCTGTATCATAGTTATGAATTGGCTACTGTATTATTTTTTCTATCTTTCCTTTTCTCTCGTCATTTGGTTGTAATTAATATGCGATATTTTTTATATAATCAGTTATCAACGACAATCGTAAACAAGGCGCCATTTATCAAAACAATTAAATTCTTTGTTAAACTTTTCTTACCAAATGGCGTTACAATATATCAAAGTATAGATAAGATTGTTAGTTGTTATTGGGCGATGAAGGTCAAATAATAAAATAGTGGACTGTTTTTGATGCAGTTAAGGATCTCAATTGAAAATTCTGCTACCTAATGCATAGTGGAATGAGCATATTTTAGTTAAAGATCTCAATTGAAATTTCTGTTATTTAATCTACATATTTCATCTAAATAGCTTTAACGGGAGCTCTAGTTGATCTGATTACATTTTGTTTCGCTTTTCAGAAGCTGTGTGATGAACGGTATGTTTTTTTTTATATTGTATTTCTTCCGCTCAATACAAAAATTAAAATGCTAAAATTCCTTCAAATAAAATAACCATCGAAAATCAAATATTTAAAACCAATGTTGGATATTTCTTAGCCTTTATATATTACTTATTTTTTGGTGATATCTCTATGAAATTTTAGCCGTATATTTATTTTGAAACTAAATAATTTTTATTTTTTATTGCTGTATTTTTGAGTTGAGACACATTGTAATAATGTGCAATTTTATGATAAGTACACCGTGCCTACATGGTGAATTTAGTAGTTATGTTACTTGAGTACAATATGCATTCACAGTAGTGATATCACTGAAATATTTTATAAATTTTCTATTGTTGTACACGTTTTACATTAAACTTGATTTGCGCAAAATGTCGCATTGTTTAGATGATCGGTCGCCAACCGGTGGAACGTGAAAACATGTTGGTAAATCCACAAACTCCAGTAACGTCATTACAACTATGTATTTCAAAAAATTATGTACGAATTTGATACTTATAACCTAGTAATCCTCATTTACATTTTATAATGTTTTTAAATAATTATATTTAAAAGACTCACACGATTCAGCATTCTGAACTTGGTGGTCAATGAGGATTGCAAGGTTCACAACCGCTAGCTTAGAGAAACGATTTGGTATTTTTGTGGTTTGTGGCGAAGTGGTTAACATCGTTAAATTGTCTTACAGATCTCACGGATTCGAGTGTGTACGAAAAAGTTTTTTTCAATTAATTTATCAATTTCTTTTCGAAAATATGTGTGTATAAAAATTCCATGCACTTTCCGAGCGAGTAACTTATCATCAGTTCTGTTTAAGCCCTATATTTTTATCTTCACTCTATTTGCAAAATAAAGACTGAGCAATTGAATAACAAGAAGATCTCATAAAAATATTTTTAAATATTTACCTCAGGAAGCGACATGCTTCACATTGGTAAGGACAATGGTTGATATTATATATATATATATATATATATACATATATATATTTACACATACATTTATTTATGTAAAAGTGTTATCCCCTATTTAAAATAATAAATATATTTTTTCTCTCGAATAGAAAATATTTAAGCCATTATATTTAAATTATTTATATCTTGACGCACGCAGGCATATTTTTTAAAAAACTCGACTCTTACTTTAAAATTGCGAGGGTAAATTATTTTCATCAATTAATGCGCCATTTTAATTTTGTACAGTTAACCCTCCTATAGTGAACTATCCATGAGCAAATTTCATATGCGACAGATATTCTTCTAGCGGTCTCTTCTATAGCGGCAAACTTTTCAAGGTTATTTTAGTATTTTCGTAAAAAGTTAACACTCTTGATACGCGCGCTTATTAAAAAACTAAATTTTAATTTTGATCAAAATAAAGAAATTGAATAATGTTTCATTTCGTAATTTGGTTCGATTCATAGTATATAATTTAATTGAAAAAAAAATACCTCGAAATAGATATGGGTGCCTAACCTTCTAAAGCAAACACTTCAATAGCGCAGTTCTTATATCTACGCTATAGGAGGATTGACTATAATGAATGCAGACGTTAATTGATTTTTTTTCGTTGATTGGCCGATATATATATTTTTAATTATTAAGTTTATAAGTTATAATCGTAACTGTGAGAAAACTAACATGCTTTTTAATTACCTCGCTTCAATCAGAGTAATTTATGGGATGCTCCTGTCAGTGAACGCTGCTGCAGAAAATCAAAAAAAAAAGTGAAATGATAAATGTTCAACGGAGGGAAAAAGCGGCGATGGACTGTCATAGAGCCGCGCCAGGTAGGTACTCCGCACCTGTGATTGTTCTTACCTCCAAACACCTAAAGGCAATCCTTCAAAGCGGAGAAACCAGTTACCAATACCACTATTTGTGGACCATAATAATGTAACACCACAGTGGGGTTTCTTAAAAAAAAATGAAGAGGAAATCATTAAATATAATAGTGATTGACTTGTGCCGTGCTTCGTGTCTTAATACCGAAACTAAAGATCGTTATTCCAAATGATAAAATAATAAAGGAAACATTGCGTTTTAATACGGTTGCAAAACAGCTATAACTTATATCGCAAGTTGTTCACATGAAATATATAGAATCAATAAATCGTGATTCTCATAAAATAACGGTTTTAAAAATATTAATTAAACATCTTTGAAATAAATTGGCTGTAATAATAAAAATTAAAGAAATAAAAACAAAAATGGTATAAAATATTTTTATCAAAATATACGAATATACAAATTACTTGATCTAATTTACGATACCGACTGAAGGTGCTTTATGGAATTTCAATATCAAATTTGAATTTTTAAAACTTTCTATAATACTATTGCTTGTGATAGAATGCATGAAGGTGCCGAAAGGGGAACTCGGGTTGTTAGAGACAAAACATGGGGGGTCTTACACAGGTTTAACCATTCAAATTTGACATATTGATCTGTTCAGGTCTATATGAAAATTAAAAAAACTGAAACATATTGATTTAATAATCTTTAAAATGTTTAAAAGAGCATGAATTTGATTAAATTGCTATATTTCACTTAATTAGGTGTTAACTGATGCATGATATTTTAAATAATAAAAAACACATTTTAAGTAATTATTTCCACAATATATTTTATAATCAGGACCGGTTTCGCTCATCGCGAGCATTATCAACTGATCATTGATGTATTTGATGATCAAAATATACTACCTTGTTATGATCTATTATATTCTACAATAGTTCACGTACCGAAAAAAAACACAAATAAAACGACAGGTAAACATAAACAATTCTTCAATCAATTTTATGATTTTTCCTCTATATTCATATATTTATTATAATAATACCATTAATAAGAAATGAGATGTTTGAATGAATTCAGAACACGCATTCACTTAACTTACACTCCAAGTCGTAAGTGACAAAAGTGTATAGATGTCAATTTCACTGCCCAGAATAACGTCATTGAGAGTTAATTGTTAGCTATATGAATATGAAATTAATGATGACAGTTTTTTGTTTTTTTTACTGTCATATAAGAACTGCCTTAATTGTCTAACCTCTTTTACATTCATACAATAATTATAGTGCATCGTTAGTGTTATTTTATTGCTCTCACTGCGTTTAGGTTATTTAATCGAATTGGTGGTGGCCAGTTTTATTTGATTCAAAGATCAATTTATAGAACTTAATGAGTCAAAATATATTGTATTTTGCATAATAAAATACGTTTTTAGTACTATTTTCTTTGTACATTTTTGATCAGGACAGATTTCGTTCATTACGAGTATATTAACTAACAAACTATACAAAATAAATATTCAGCATTAAATTCTTTATAGTTTTTATAAATCGGTGTCAATCGAAAGCAAATATTTTATTTGATGAAGTATTATACATTTTCATCCATTTAAATACGAGCCACTTTTTACAACAGTAAAGATGTGTTCAGTGTTATATCATGTCATATTATTACATGTTTTCGAAATTTTTATTAATTTCATTGAGTCTGTGGTGTATTTTTTACACTCCTCTGTCGTGTCGTTCGGTACGATCTCACTTTTCGTTCATCCTTTGGGGCGTTAGAGACCGCCTTTTAAGATAGGCACGCATAGAAATCGCTGCCTGGTGATTATCTCTTTTATAATAATGATTGATTTTTACAGAACTGTCGAAAGCAACTTTTTTTACTTTTACAACAAAATACGGGGCTTCCAATACACAAGAAAATCTTCGCCTAATCGAGATATGTCTAGCGTGTAATAATAAATTATGTACCGTTACAGATGTCAAGTTATGTTTAATTATAGCTATCAACTTCTATAATAAGATTACAGATCGTGATAGTGAAATTATCAGTTTTGAATCGTCTTACCTTGTCGGTTGTTTTTTCGTTTAATTTTTTCAATATAAAACATGAATATAATTTGCATATTTTTTGTTGTGTTCTTTCAATGTCCACGCATCAGTCATCAGTAAACGTCTTTAAGTATAAAAAAAATTTATCGGAAACTCAAAAACATTTATTTTTATATGTTCGAAACTATTTGTATGTTGAGATATATGGACTATCGTTACATTATAATGTTTGATGTGATACGCAAAATTTTCAAAACTTAAATAAATATGTCGGGAAATAGTTGGCTTAACGGTCAATAACTGTCAAAAAAAATCGCATATTCATTTTTGATCGATTAGCCAAGATTTTATCCAAGAAAATGGGAATTTGTTAGGTGTTCATTAATCTTCATTTTAAAATCATGCCACATTAAGCGATGCTTCCATGTCGTAATCTGTTGTCTCTTTAGGAAAGCTTTATCCGTGCTTTTAAAAATCTTGTGACTAAGATCCCGACAAAAAAATGATAACAGTTGTAGCAGTATTAAATATTCGTTTGCTTGACAATTTCACCGCAGTCGATTTGATCGTAAGCAGGTTAAATAATTTTTAAAAAATTCCACCTCTCATTCATCGTCACATTTAAGATCGAAAGCTTTCATTCCCCTGTCTAAAAAAACTTCATATATTTAAAATACCTTTAATTAAAATATGATATACCTGGAAAATGATCATCGAAGATGTGACCCATGGCAAAAGTACTAATGAATGTATTGATTGAATTGGCATTCACTTGGTAGAACTCCATTATAACACGGTGAAAAAATCTAGTTCTGACGATGGCGTGAGCCGAAATAGCTATCAACTATATTTGTTAAAAATAATTTTGTAGAACTAAAATACATTGCTATTTTTTCACCGTGTTACTAATGAATGTATTATAGTTAACATGAAAAATGATGTAACAAATAATTTCTAATAAGCTTAAAATAATATATTTCTCTTATTGTCACTTATGGCATTCATATTTTCAAATTTTTAACTTAAAGTTTTTTTTTGAATGAACGAAAGAACAGGAAATATATAACAAAAGCTATAAAATTTATGGCGGAACCAGAATATTTAGGCGATAGATCGATTAAATAGATTAATCGAGGAACGATAAACGCGGGATTATTTAATATCTTATGATTACATGGCCCAGACTTATAAAATGAACGAGTCAAACGTAAGTTCAAGATTTTACTGTATTTGAAATATAACAGCTTTATGACAAAATATTTCTTACCAGCACGGTGGAAAAAATAGCAATGTATTTTAGTTCTACAAAATTATTTTTAAAAATATAGTTGATAGCTATTTCGGCTCACGCCATATGTTCTGACAATGACGTGAGCCGAAATAACTATCAACTATATTTTTAAGAATAATTTTGCAGAACTAAAATACCTTTCTATTTTTTTCGCCGTGTTATAATGGAGTTCTATCAAGTGAATGCCAATTCAATCAATAAATTTCTTACCAGCTTCTTACCTACCCTTTTCATAACCTATCACCGTTTGTCCGGTTTTATTTATTGTGATAGTTGAGAATAATTCAAAAGTACGGTGATTGACATGCATACAGTTTCTTTACACACTTTACGTTCAGATTTTTTGGATACACTCTGCAACTCGCTAAAGCACTATATAAGATCTCTAAAGACACAATGCAAGCACAAATTAAAAAAGCTACATTTCCAAATTTTAAATTATGGTGTCAATAAAAAAGTCACACACGACATATCTGACACAGGGCGCACTTCCATGGTTTGTCCCCAGGGATCTGTAATGAGCTTCCCACTATGGGAAACTCTATTTAATGGCTTTCTGTTGATATTGACTTCACTGACGCCATCATTGTTACAAGAACGACACGCATATTTTATGAAAGCTGTAATTGATAATATTAACGATCTTTACATACTTACACTTCAATGCACAATTCGATGGTTTGTATGATTTAAAACGAGATTTTTATTATATTAAAGTTTTTTTTAAATTCCAAGCATACAAACCTCTTAATCGTGCAAAGAAACATTTATAACAAAAACTAGCAATTCTTCTACAATAATTCAACGCTTTTTTCTGAGTCTATTGAATTTTCACATTAAAAAAATCATAAGCGATCAAAATATATGTAATAAATAGTTGGTATAAATATCACTTTTTGTTAACATTTATTTCTTTAAAAAAAGGCATTATATTCTAAAAAATAGTAAATAATAAGTTTAACGCTACGTTTATTTTTTATAATAATGTGCTTTGAACCAGTTTCTCTCATCACATAGATTTTATAAATGTATCATTAACTGATAATGCTTATAATAAGAAAAACTGGTCCGGTTTTTAACATTACCAAATCTTAGTATGTTGTAATTTTTGTATAAAAATGAATTAATCAACATTTAATTGAAAAAATCTTATAAAAATTATAAAATCATGTTGAAGATGTCGTGATATGTGTCAGATAAATACGGAATTGATTGCGCTCGCAACCTTCTGGAAGAAAGTCGTGCAGCCACATTTTTCTCGAAAATTATTTTGGGGTTGGGTTCATAATATTTTGAACTAATGATTATTGAACAATATTTTTTAATGAATGCCCACAATCAGTATTCGTATGGGGATGTTATCATTTTTCCCATTTCAAAGCGTTCACAAACATAAAAAATATACCATTGCGCTATTTTTTTCTAATATTCAATTCAATGAATAATATTTTAGTTTGATTTTTCAAATGGAAAAGCAAACTGAACCCGAAACAAAACTGAAAATAATTTAATTATGTAAAAGCTTTCAACTTTATTATATGATTCATTTGAATAAAGCTGCTTTTTTAGTTAATTGTAATCGATCTAAATCATTATAAATTTACCATTTAATAAACGATTCTACGGTCTTCATTTTAAGTATAATAATACGTATTTTTTTTGATTGAATTTATTATATTATTTATTTATAGACATAACAAAAAAAATACAAATGATATGATGAAAAAAAATATTAAAAATCAGTAATTGACATGGAATTGTGAATGGCATACTTAACAGTGCTTGACATAACTTAAGTTATATTAATACAAAAAATATATGAGGTATTGAATAAAAATATTTGAAGTCATTTGTTATATTTAAGCTCTTTACATGTTTGAATAAAGATTAGCTTCAGTTGGGCTCTAACTCAAAAACATTCTTCGTGATACCGTTTTGAGGTACAACTCTATTGCACTGCCCCCGTGATTAGACGAATGATCTACATACTGTCACAAACCAAGTTATGTAACGTATCACAGAACGGTAATCGCTCCCTTACTTTTCTCGTATCTAGCGTAATGCCCCACCAGAGGTAGCTTGGTGCTGTTTCACCTCTAATAACTGGTGTATGCCCCACTAACTTCAGTCCCAATGCAACATTACCGTGCGCTAACTCCCCGCTCTGGTTTTCGCATAGAGAAAAAACACATTTCCAAATTGTGCGGTAATTTTGGCCACGAATATTTTTATACGGTCTGAAAAAAAGTTTTAAGTATAAGGAAAACTAATAGTTTAAAAGTGTTTTATAATATTCAAGTGCGCTTTTTTTTTCGTTTGGTTGGTTGATATCGGTATTGTGATTATATTATATATGTAAAAAAAATATTAAATTTATCCCAGACGTTATGAATAAATAGATATTCATAAAGAAAAACAATTTTTATATCGTTAATAAGATTTTACACATTCCAATAAAAAACTTTTACTTTCAATATTCAATTATCGTCTTATTCTTAGATAGAACTGAGTATAGACATTTGATGTATTTTGATTTAAAAAAATCCAGAAAATACTTAAATTAATCGTTTAAATAGCCTCGTCAAGTATTTAAATTATTCAAGATACAATAAATTATGAATATTATATTGAATACAATTTATTGTTTCTTAATAAATATTGGCTATATATCATTTTGTAAAATAATAAATTTATATTTAATTTCTTTTGATAATAATTTGTAAAGTCTGATTTAAAAATTTATTGATTGATGACTACTGATACAATATGCTATTTTTACTAATACTACAATGCAAGTAAAAGTGGTTACAACATTTTATAAAAGTGAAAACAGATTATCGTACTTAATAACTATTTGCATTATTTGAGATACCTTTTAACTAAAAAATTATATCATGCATTATTTCAAAAAAATGTTTTATACAAAATGTAATCATCGACAGAAAGGTGATTGATAATACGTTACATTTTCATCTAAAACCTATAAGATACAAATTTACATGTAATATTATATTCTTAATTCATTTTTGATGACATAGTAAAAATGGCGACGTAGTAACGGTAATTTAATACGAAACAGGAGGTCTTTAATTGTATTACTTTCATTTTCGATACATTTGATGATAACTTAAAAATAATTGTTAATGTCAAACTGTATTAATAACTTCGTTATTCTTATTACTAGACATATTAAGCTTGATATCATAAATAAAAAAATATACATATCGCTTGAATTGAAATGATATTGAATACATACTGCTTTTGAATGAACCAATTGAACATGTTTTGTTCTATACAATAGAAAATATAAGTGGATTAGTTTTCAATAATTTAATTCCATATTGTTATTTAACAGAGCGATTTAAAAATCACTTTTTAAATTTTGGAGGCAATAATGTTTGGATACAACGCCATTTTTTTGAAAACCGTATATTATAAATTATACACTATTTTTTGCGACTTGTTATTTAATATCATATATAAAAATAAATCGGCTAAATTAATGAAACCGTAAATACTAATTTTCAATAAGTTATTATTTTAGAAATTCCACTAATTTTATATAACTTCAAAGATAATCGAATATATGAACAAAATTTGCTTAATAATAACAGTATTCACTTTTAAGGTTTTACTGTCACTTGATGGAAAGGCATGATATTTTAATTAATAAAGACACATTTTTTTTAGTACTAACTTACTTTTTAGTAACAGTTGATAATGCTCGCGATGAGTCGAGAGAGATGAGAAACTGGTCCTGACCAAAAATATATTGCGGAAATAATTACAAATAAGTGTCTTTATTATTTAAAATAACAGTATTTTTAAAAAAATTTAATCATTTTTTTTTGTTAAAATGTTTTTGTTATCTCCCAAATTGATATTTTAAAAACGAATATAATTACGGTTAAATTTTTTAGCATATGTTATATTGTCAGTTTGGTTGTGGTTTTTTACTCATACTATCAAATTTCAAAAAATGTTTTATTTGAAATGGTAGGACCGGCTTAGTTTATCGTCAGTAATATCAATTGATTAACAGTGTTTACTACGAGCAAAAACAATTAAAATCATTCAAAAAATAGGTAAACATATGCTCTTTTTTTAAAATATTTTTATCGTCAAAAAATGATAGAACATTGAAAGTAATACTGAGTATGGTAAAATTTTGTTTTTTATTGTAGATATAAAAACAAAATAACATTTTTTTCGAATATATTTTTACTGACATCAACATTTATTCATATTAAGTAAATTAATAAAAAATATATTCGTAATATTATACACTATACAGAATTCGTTATTCTCATATTATGTAAACGATCTTCAGAACATGTTTTATGAGAGGTAGTATTGTAATGTAATTCTTTCGTACAACTCTCGTTTTAGATGCGGTGGAAAAAGAAAAGAATCGTAGTTAAGTATTTGCTCTCATTGCGTTCAGGTTAGGGCTTCGGAAAGTGTGTTTTTGAATTTACAAAACAGAATAAATTTTTTTATTTGGGTGCTAATACATTTATACATTGATTAAAAATTCAACATGTCTATAGAAGTTGATGTTATTCAATTTAACAGCGCAATAAAAAAGGTCACCGTAATCGCGAAGCAACATATTTGAAAGGAGTATGAATTTTCAAGATTCTTATTTTACTTACGATACAATTTTAGATAAATTTAATATGAAAAGTAATCAATACAAGCGTAAAGTGTATCTATAAAAAATCCTTCGTTTCAACATCTCGAGAAATAAGAATCATTAAATTAAATGACTAAAATTTCTCGAGGAATTTTAATCAAAAATTACTAACAATTTCTCGAGAATTTTTTATCATAACGGTTATATTCTCGGAATGCCTAAGTTTTATTGTCAATGAGTGATAAGAACTGTTTGTGGAATAAGAAAATTATCAATTTTCGATGCAAATTAAAAACGAACTTTCATAAAGCTCCCACCGAAGCGTTAAATATATAATACTCAATTATTTTTGGAGTTTTTCCAAAGATTTCACGACTGACCAGCTTTTAAGTGTAAATCTTTCCAGGCAATTAGTGTTGCCAATAATCAGCTATACTTTCAACGTAAATCTACCGTACCATCACGTTTAAGTGCAGATGATGTCATGTTATTAATCTTCAGTTTACATTTTGCGGTTATTTGGTTTGAAAATAATAATATTATAATTATTATTTCATTCGTGCCACTCAGCACGGACGTGAGAAATTCGCAAACACAGAGTCGAGGCAAAAACTGAAATTGCAGCATTTTTTTTATCATTATTATGTATACAAAATGTTTGAGTTGCTAATTTTTCACGGCTGTGAGAATTCGACAAACACGATCGTCTCGTAAAAAATTTATGAATTTTAAATACAAACATAATCTAACATAAGCAAAATTATTTTTTTAAAGGATAAATTTTAATTTAATTATTTTTTCCTTGAATTGCTTTTATTAATTATTGCATAGTGTCAGTTAATTATTAGAGTTACTTTATTTGAGGAAGGGGACGACAAATTATATTCCTAGCGCGTTAATTTAATTATTTAAATGATTAATCTGTGCAAACTTTTTATTTTTTGTTTTTTCTCTTTTTTTTTTTTTTTAAGCTTAAGATACAGAAATGTATAGGTCTAAAGCCTAAACCGCAACTTATACAAAATCAATATTCTCTTTTTATATATTCGAGAATTATTGTGCTTCAAAAATTTTATATTGAAACCGAATAATGAATTCTATTTAAAAACTCGCGTTGAACTAATCAAATATTTTCTAAGAAAATTTTAATAAATTACTTGCAATTTGCTTTAGCTTCAATTCTATATTTACCTCAGGGTGAGAAATCTTTCCATATTGTAGGGTTGCATACATTTATATTCAGCCAAAAGTAATTACATTCAGAGACATTAATAAGATATCTTTAAAGAGTATACAAATTGTAAAAAATTACCAATTTTGATTGTTGCAATAGACCGTTTTTGAACGTCTAAATAACTGCATATTATAGAGTACCTGTATATTTTTCCTAGCCTTATTGAATATTGCTACTCATTGACGCGATTATATTTACTGTGAGAATACTTAATCTAAAACTAAAATCTGTATATATCACTAACGATTTAAAAAATAAATTTAAAATAAATGAAGAGCTAAGCAATAATATTTAAATAAACGCTAAAAGCATAAACCCTATAAACTTGCTCTCTACCTTTTGTTGAAACTCCTCTTTAAGTGTTTGAAACGTAACCTTGTTTTGGAGTGACTTCTAATATTACATAAATGTCAGATAACATAATATTATACAAATTTAAATGCTGAAAAAAATATATAATTTATAATGAAAACTTTAACAATATGAAAAGAATGTGGAAACGACAACCCACACAAACAAATTAAAGTATTATTTAACACGAAACCTTTTGACATGTCAAATAAACTGTGGTTGTTATTTATATTGAAAATTCTTTTGGTGGTGATAATTTGGATATTTATTTTTAATATTTTAGTAATACAGGTTTTAAGAAATAACTTGTCCGGTTGCTTTATAATGTATTCTTCAAAATGACAACGCATTGAAAACTTGTTTTTAAGAGACAAATAAACACTTATTGTTTACATACGGTCATATCAATTTGGTATGTCAATGCCAAGATGACCAATAAAAGACAATCAAAAATTTGGTAATGTTAATAATTTCATAAAAAATATTACCATCGACAAATATCATTTATTATTTTATTCAATACGTTTCAGAAGAAGAGCTGACAAATCGTTGTGTCCGTAAGGAACAATTTTGTTTTAATATGATTGATTTTTGAATGTCACATTTAAACAAATATGAAACTATTTTTGTAAAAAAATCTTCAAAAATTAAACGTTGTACTATTAAATAAAATACATTAACCTGTTATCATTAATCACTTTTAAGGTGTTAACTGTCACTTCTTGATGGAAAGGCATGATATTTTAAATAATAAAAACACACTTTTAGTACTTATTTACACAATATATTTTTTTGATCACGACCGGTTTCGCTCATCACGAACGATCAGTTGATAATGCTCGTGATGAGCGAAACCGGCCCTGATCAAAATTTATTGTGGAAATAAGTACTAAAAATGTGTTTTTATTATTTAAAATACTGTTATCATTAATTCACCAAGGGCTCTCACCACGTGAGGCGCGTTAGGCAAGGGTTTGCAGCTGTGCACCTATCGCACCTATTCGCTGCGTCTTAGACGAGTCATTTAGTATTTCACACTTTATTTATATAATTATAGCATTTTTTAGAATCCTATTTCCTTATGTCTATTTAACGCCGATGTAAGGAAGAAATTATAGTCAGCGAATAGGTTAAGAAAGTATGAAAAATATTTGGTTCTCTTTAATTTTAGAATATATTATAAATTATATCAAATTTATTACGTACTTACCTAAGTAAGGTAAATAAGTAATAAGTAATATATTTTTACAAATTCAATTTTGTTCAAAATCCTAATGTAAAATTTTATACAAACGTATTTATCTTAGATGTAACATAGTATACTAATACTTAAGGTCAAAATGTTTACGAATTCAGAATATTGAAAAGGTTTTTAACCACTTTCAATTATTTTTAATTTTATAGTACATATTTTTTAATGTCCCAGCATTTCCTTTTGGATAAAATTAAATTAACATCAGTTAACCTTTTATCCTTGAATAGTCAAAGATTATTTGTTTTATTCCCTAATGTCAAAACCATGTCACAAGGTTCATTCAGTATTGTCAAAATCAAATAATAATGTTATCAAATTGAATAAATTATTGTTTCTTGACGAGGAGAACGGTCAAGTGGGCATTTTTTATTCATTCCTAAACTTGGTTTTGTTCATAAGTTAAAAGCAAATTATTTTCAAATTGTTATATTGCATACTGTCATTTGTGGCATACTCAAGAAGCAGTTAATTAAGAGCTTAAAATAGAAGACGCGTAGATGCTTATCAACCATAACTGACTATATGATTGTTTAATAAATTTATTAAAAATATTTTTAAAACCATTAAATAATGTTTAGTTCATTGCACATACAATGCAAACTACGTTTAAGTCGTTCTTAAAACCATATTTTGGCAATCAATCTGAAACATATGGTGTTTTAATGTAGTATCTCAATAAAGAGAATTAATTGTAGTGTCTAAATGCAAAAACTAATAAATGTCGTTTTTTAAATTCTAAACCTTATTAAATTATTTTTTCTTAATTATCAGAACAGTTTACTTCTAATGAAAATTGATGCATCTCGTATTGAAAGTTAAAAATGTTAATAAAGTTTTCAAATAATCTTACTAATTAAAATTTACTGCTATACAATCCTGACTACATTTACAAAGAAGAATATTATAAATACAACACGTTCATATTTATTAATTAATACTTGATTAAGTGTACGAATTCCTCGAATTATTAATCTATTTGTAAAATTATTACAATAATTTTGTAGTAAATACTAACTAGCGTTTATTGCATTTTCCGCTCAAATGTGGTCGCTTCAGTGTTGCCCGCCGAGCGCTCTAAATATTCAAATAATATATATTAACGCAGACCTTGTTTTTATTGCTTGCACTAGAAAGTAATACAACTCGGCGCAAACACGAGAACATTTTACAGACAATTTACATAGTTAATCCATTAGTGGACAAAGTCAAATTGGAACATTCTATTACATTATCAATCCTTCGCCAACACTTACAACTAGACTTACATCGTTTGGACGAGATGTTAACATCGGTTTACGAATTGTTTCGATGGATTTGTAGTTACGTCATACACTCGGCAGATGGCTCTGTATACAATAAAAATAATCAACTATTACACGGCCAAATTAAAAATATTATTCAACCAAGTAACGAGTTACTTTTGTAAATGTATATTCAATCAACATTTTTTTTTACCAATTAATTTTCTTAATATATATATATATTCTTAACAAACAAATTGGAATCAGGTTAAGAATCAGAGGAAAATGCCTCAAAATAATACAAAATACCTTACTATCGTTAGTGGGAAAAATACGAGTGAAAGAGTACAAAATTTCGACGATTTATTTTTTTTATAATATCGACTGAAGGTGTTTGATGAAATTTCAATATCATTCTTAAATTATTGACTTATTATTCTGTACAATTCCAATTTTTTTTTCACTAATGGCCGGGTTTCGGCTTATCATCGGGCATTCAATCACATTTATGCATTAAAACTGACATAAAATTAACAGCTTGCATCGGTTGAGAAATTTATTACAAGGGAAAAATATAGGACACCAAGATTATGATACAAACGTTCATCTGAAATAATTTTCGAAACTATTGATTAGATTATAATGACACTCAATAGCATAGGATAAGCTTTGAATTAAGTATAGCTAAGCTAACTAAGTTGTCAGTTATGTAAGAATGCCTGAAGATGCCGAAAGACGAAACCCAGGTCTTTAGCGAAAAACATGCGGAGTCGTACAAAGTTGTAACAATTAAAATTTGTTATAAATTTTGTATTCATCTTCCATTAAGCAATTTCGATCGTAATCAAAATTTAATTTATCGTTCAATTACATAATCATTCCCGCAAAATTTCCGAAAAATAATCGATTTTTAAATCACTTCATATAACTACAACTATTACAATATTAAGCCCAATACTTTTTCAAACTATTTTATCTGACAAAAAATATATTTTTAAAAGATATACATTTAAACTGAAATATCAGTTATACGAAACATTTTTATCAATGAAATTGAAAGACGCTTCGTCAGTTTTTTTTTTGGTTTAGTTTACAACAATTTTCGGCGGTACGAATAATAATTTAAAGTTGTTAAATAAGTACAAAAAATATATTCCGGTTATTTATAAATAAAATGCATTTCCATTAAATATTGGCAGATAGCACATTAAAAGTAAATAATGACTGCAGTAAAAAAACTATAAAATTTTAATTATTTTAGAAGTGTGAGATTCAAAATAACATCAAATATGTGCTCCGAGTTTAAAAACGTCGTTTTTTATGAATACTTTTAATCAATTAAAATTTTATGATGATAAGTATTTGTTTAAATAAACCGCTAAGCTTAGAGGAGATCACTGCAATATATATATATATATAGTGAGTTATATTTTGTGTAAAATGAGTCAGAATCTATTAAAAAGTAGGCAAATTTATGTTTCGCTACGCGTACCTCAAACAACGTTCTACTTTGGGCAAACTCATAAATTATACTAAAATTAAGTGGTACCTAATCTATTTATCAGCGGCCAATTTGTTTTTCGCCATACGTATTTGTTTTTTTTCTCACAAGTATATATATTACTATTTCAATATTCGGTAAAATTTACGACACTTATCAGGACTCTTCATCAAATAATTAAGTAGGAGTTAGTAATGCTTCAAATAAATCAAAACGCTACATCGAGAGATATTACACTATAAGGTCGCACGTATTTGACAAGGCCTTTGGAAAATTTTCGCAGATGTATCGATGGGAGTTTGCGTATTTTGTGTATTATGCGATCAAAATAAAAAAAAACACACCAAAAATGTTCCAAAATATTTTCATAAAAATAAAATGCCTTCAATGAATAAATTGACAACTGTAACCTCTGTAGTATAATGAGTATGACAAGTAATATTTTTAACGATAATTTCCTAAGGTTTCATACGAAAGCTAATTTACTTCAAACTGTCGCGGACCATGGTCGAATGGTCAAATTAGTCGCTTATGTTTGCAATACTTAGGTAAGTAAGCTCAAATTAGGGACAGGAGTTAGCTTACGTAATAAAGAAATTTTAGAAGAATTTCATATACTTGACAAAAAGAATGAAATTAAAAAAATATCACTAAAGTTACATCTCCACAGTTTAATTAACAATATTAATGTCAACAATACAATTTTTTATCAGTGTTTTTTAGAACTGTGGAGTCTTTCCGACTTAAAAAAGTTTAATTTAGTCAGGTTTTTTTTATGCCTTTGCTGTTTATGTACATTAAATAAAAGATCAACCGATCTAGTAAATTATTCATTGATTGATTTCTCAAAAACGGCTAATCGAAATAGTAATTGGAGTTGTTCGTTTTCAACCCCGACTCTTGACTCTAACGCCCTAGTTTTTGTTATTAGCAATGCGATATCTACTAAAAAAAACTGGGCTAATTACAAAACCAACATACCGATACATAATATAATATATAAATATTTTGAATAAAATTAAGCTTTTTGACGTATTATTCGAGCAATTTCAAATACGGCGTTCATTGCCAAATTGTTTTTCCCACAAAAATAATAACGCCAACCGGACGTTGGTTGCCTTTTTCATCACGCGACATATTGAAACATTAAAAATACGACCAGATCGCGTTAATTTCGTCTACAGAATACACTGGCTCTTTTCAAAATCGACAACCGATTGCAACATAACTGTTTAATAGTATATATAAAAAAAATACTTACGATTTTCGAGATACATTAACCTACTTGCTGGAATATATTAAATGCTTCGATTTCCGATTTAAATTAGATCTTTATTATTATTTTGTTGCCGGTCGAGAAACAGATCTATATATTAAATTGCAAGGCAGTAAAATAAAAATGTCAAAAATATTTACGATGCTTATATGGTGGCCGGTGTCAAATTTTGTAATTATTTTGGTCACACATGTTTATTTTATTATACAATAATATCAATACACCTATATCCAAATCAATGTTGTGAACACAACTTTAATTACAGTGGGTGATCTGTTAACGAATGTTTGCTATCCGAATTGTTCGTCAACCGATCATCGATTTACCGTAAATTTTTATTACGGATTAGGAAAATCGTTTTTGTTCGTTATCCGAATATGTGTTCGTTTTCCGATTTGTTCGCAATCCGAACTGTTCGTTAACCAATCACCCACTGTACTTTTGTGATGTTAACTGTCCATTTGATATTATTTTCAAATGTGTTCATCGTTGTTCCTAAAAGGCTTACATTATTATATTTTTTTTTAATTTACTGACAAGAATGCAAGGTGAGAATTTGTAAATACTTAATTTCGTTCACTACATTGTGTTCAGTAAAAAAAGAGTTCATAAAAGACGTCGTAAACTTTTTGAATGCCTCACAATTTGTCATTGACACTACTTAGTGGGCATGGCAATGACTGACATATCCAAATTATAGTTGCATCGTACTGAGAGATTAACGATGATTCCCGTTCATTGACGATGTATAACATTGCCAAATGAATGTCATATATTATATAAGACTCTGTTTAATATACTTGTTTCATGTAAAATCTGTCCTTTCATCGCTTTGCTTAAAATTCTGATTTTGGTAATCGATGTCTTTAAATGAAACTTTTCATTATATTGTTCTAATGCTAGTTGCCTGATGTTGTTCAATACGTCATAAAAGAATAACACATCGAGTGATCAAATGTTTACTATTTATTGTAAGATTTAGATATACTAAAGATCAGTTCAGAAAACTGGAAGACGAAAGAAAAACAACAATCATTTTCAATCGTAATCGTATCGTTTTAAACACCTGTAGCCGTTTAAAATTGCTCTTTTCGTAAAGAAATTACTTTTAAGCTGTTAATATTGTCACTTCTTGGTAGAAAGGCATGATGTTTTAAATAATAAAAACTAATATCTTATTACTTATTTATCTGATATAATTTATGATTAGAACCGGTTTCACTCACCGCAAGCATTCCAGTATTGATTTTGACACTGATAATGCTCGCGTTGAGAAAAACCAGTCCTGATCATAAAATATATTGTGAAAATAGTACAATTTTTTTTTTGTAGTAATTAAAATTAAGACATTCATTTGATTTCTGAAATGTCTTCATAAAAACTCAAATTATGTTTAAGAAGTCACTTAACACCCAAAAATAATTTAATTCTAACATTGCAATAATGTTCAAATCGTCAAATTGTCACAGAGAAAATTTATTAAAAAAAAACATTACGATAAATTAATTTAATACATGACGATTTATGTGAAGCTACAATTTTATTGAAATATACGATTTATTTATTATTCGCGTGAAAATGAAAATTCGTTTTCGCACGCAATTATAATATGCATTTTTTAAATAAAAATAAACTACATTGTAGCAATTATAAATTTCAATACTGTAAAAATATATGAAAAATCTTTGATAAACAACATCTCTCGTAGCGAAACTAATGAACCACTGGTTCACAACGTGAATAAATCAATTATTTCAAATATAATATATTTATAATGTATTGTTTCTCTCATTGTCACCTTGCTAGCGGCCTAAAATGTTGATTATGTGGTTTAATGGTTTTGCAACAGAAACTGTCATCACAATTATTATTTTCATCGATGCCATTTGTATTATTTTTTTATAATGTGTGTCCATATTCTAACGGCTTATATTACACTAATTTAGTAAAGGTGATACAATCCACAGCAAAAAATAACTGTCAATGTAAAGAGAACGAAAAATTCCTTGCGGTGTTTTTGAAGAAATCAGGAGTTTGTGAGATTCTATTATATAATGATTAATTAACTTTGATTGACAATCAAAAAGCAATGAGTGATTAATATCACTGTTAACGTATATATAAATCCTTTCGTTACTTTTTAAACAGGTTGTTATTACGACGTTATCTTTGACAATTTGAATTGTTGAAACTTTTTATGATTCCACTTGTTTTGCCAATAACGACCCGGGTTTCGCTTTTTGGCATCTTCAGGCATTCTATAACACGGATGCGTCAGAACTGGCGTGAGTTCTGTTGCATCCGTGTGTTGATAAAATTATAATGGAGTATTCGATCAATAAATCATTTTTTTTAGATTACCATGTCTATCAAGTAATGTAAGTATGTATATATTGATTGACTTAGCAGTTACTTGGTAGAACTCTATTATAACTCGATCAAAAAAAAAAAATTGTAAAACTTAAATACATTGCTATTTTTTCTCCGTGATAAGAGTGTATGATTTTTCACTATAATAGTTTTCTGGTAGTCTATAGAATGAAATAATTACATTTCGCTTAAAAAAGTTTTGCTTAAATTGTGCTCTGATAAAGTATGTCTATTTTGTTTAGACTACCAGTCTTGTTTGAGGATAACAATCAAATAATAAAAAAAAACTACATCGACGTGTTAACAAATAAAAAAATTTGCTGCTGCGAGAAACTGCAGGCGACTTCGGTTCTGCTACCCATTTCAAAAAAACATAAAATATAATGTAATTATTTAGAAACATACTTTTTTCGTGCCATTTTGTTTTTTCAATTAGATTATATCTATCTTATATTATGGTATCGTTTCGGGTACAAAGCGAAACGGTTCTTAAGGCAGAAAAAATCTACAAAAATATCGTTCATATTTTACATTGACGGTTTTAAATCAACCCTTTTTAAAATGTATTGATTTCTTTGTTGATTGAATTGGCATTCATTTGTTATAACTCAATGGAGATAATTTTCTATTTTTTTCACCATGTTATAATGATAACATGGTGAAAAAAATAGAAAATTATCTTAGTTCTACGATTTTTTTAAGCTATATGAATAGCTATTTCGGCTCACGCCATCGACAATGCTTAATAGCTTTTAAAATAGACGATTCATTAAAAAAAACCTTTAGTTCAGTGATTCACAACCTACATTAAATATGTGTCAATTTAAGCATTTGCCAATCATTTACAAGTTCCCCGAGAATCTTCTTTTTTAGATTACTCTTAGCACATATATTATTATCATTTAAAATTTGACAGAAAATTATTTTTATTTAAACTAAAATTCGTTGTTAAAAATGGTTGTTTAGTATCAAAATTAACATTATTCATTGAAAATAATCAATCATTTAACAGTGAAATAAAAAAGTATTGAGCTCTATACAATAAAAGCTTTTTAAAAATATTTATCAACAATCATAAACGAAATCGAACTAAATGATGTCATATAATTATAGTTTGTACAAAAAACAATTTTCAATAATTTTGGATAGAAATTAATGTATTAATTAGACACCATTATGAAGTTAATTTTATGATAAACTGGTGTTTTGCTTATCTAATCTGACTTCAATTAAATAATAGTTAACAACAAATCGATTAAGTTCACGGTTGTTATTTCATGGACTCAAAAATAGCTACACTTAAATTAATAATTATAATCAAAATAAAGGTCAATATTAACTTTGAGTTTTAAAAACAAAGGGTTTCGTTAATGGATCGCTGGTTGATCATCACTTCTCTAGTCTAACCAGCATGATAAAATTCAAATATGTAATATTATTCAAGCATGCAAAAGATACTTCATATAACAAAAAAATATTAAGTTTTAAATAATTTCTGACATTAGAGTGTGAAAAAGTAAAATAAAATAAATCACAGGCTATAAAATATAAGAGATAAATATTCTGGTTAACATTTGAATCATGTTTTTTATTAGACGCTAGTTGCAAATGCTAAAATGGACGCCTAGTCGATTTTTTTCTTTTACACATAGAATATAATATAACATTGCATATATCAATAAAGTTCATTAGATATCGTTTATAATATAATATAAAACAATACGCCTGGCCTGACCTTTTGCGAATTGACAAAACGTATACAAGACACCTATTTCGTCTGAACCAGGGTTTCTAAATGTTTTTCATTTAGAATCAAAAAGTAGTCAGTAATTTATTTTTGAAAAACACTATACTATATAAAGTAAATTTATTGTAATAAAACATATTTTTACCAGTGAAAATATGTTCACCAATTCTAGTGGCGAAAACTTTCTGCAACAAATAATGGGGGCTTTTATTTTAAGTAATTTTAATTAAATTTGAATTGTTAAAACTTACGTACTTTGTACGATTCCACATGTTTTTTTACTAACGACCCAGGATTCGCCTACCGGCATCTATAGTCTTTGTATCATATGGATGAAGCATAATTCTTACCAAATTTGAATTTTTACAATTTGATATTGAAATTCCATCTAGCACCTTTAGTCGACATCATAAATTATAATTCTTACCGTTACCCACCATAAAAAATACTTAAATTTTTAGGATATAAAATATGTTTATCATCAAGAATTTATATCAAACTTAAAGCCCCCTAGAATGTAAAAAATATTGATATAATTTACGGTACCCACTGAGAGGTCATAATGATATTTTAATACAATTTGTTGAAATCTATAGTTTCAATGAATGGTGCACAATTATAAAATTATTATACTGATGATTTTCATCTAATCATTAGTAAATATCTTGTTATTAGTAGGGTTATTTTTTTAAATTTAAAATAATATGCCTTTCCACCAAAAAGTGACAGTTAATACCATGAAGGTAGTATCATGAAAATAAGTAATATATTGTTGCATTGGAACCACTCCGCACGTTCAGTTAAAAGAAAATAATCTGCCATTCTCTTGATTTTTAAGTATATGATAAGATTCATTGCTTACCTTGGAAATGAATAAACATGCACTAGTTTAAAACGGTAAAAAATAGCAATGTACTTTATTTCTACAAAATCTTGCTATTTTTTTCATCGTATTATAATGGAGTTCTACCAAGTTAATGTTATTTCAATCCATACAAACATACTTTCTCAAACATACTTTCTTTTCTTGTTAGAAATAGCGATCTAAAAAAAAATTGGTAAAATAGTTGATTTATTGAACAAATAGTACATAACAACTTTATTAATGCAACATTGCTATTTTGACACTGCTATAAAGGAGTTCTACCAAGTAAGTGTCAATTTAATCAATAAAATTCCCTAGTTTGTCTGAAAATGCATCTCTAAATTTTAATTATAAATTATTTCTCGTCTTTTCCTAGCTCTATTTTTTATCCTTCTTCGCTCGAAAAGGTGGAATTAAAACGACTGAATAAGGTGTTCAGATAAGGTTCATTTAAAGTCTATATGATCAATAATAAAAGCAATTTAAATTTAAACTTTATCGCAAATCTTTTTTTTCAAATAAGCAAATATATTTGAATATCGATTCAAAAACCCTTGGTAAATGATATTGAATATTGAACCAAAACTTTAAACACCAGCGAATCGTAGCCAATAAAAGCTTTTTCACTTCTTACACTAGCTGAAATGAGTCTGCAAAATGATGTCATTCTCAGAATCCACCGTACCAAAGTGCTCATAGATTTGATTTCACTGCAACATACCGTTGTAAGATTATGTTTTTTATTATTCCAATCTCTTTCTTTTGAGTCATTGGGAGTCGATTTGATTTGAAACAATGAATCGTGAACTTTGCATATATTAAAATAATTTTTATCACACTTTCCGATTCGACTCGCTGTGCTCAGCGGTTTGTCTAATAACAGAGATGGATTAGATCTTCTAATCATTTTTCAAAACATTATAATTCCAACATAGCTTAATTCAACTCTTTTAAGTATACTAATTTGACCAAAAATGTTATAATTTTTCTTATTATTCGGAAATTCTATAAATTTATTTTTTAGTGATTAAATTATCGTTCAAATCAGCTACTTATCTATTTTAATAAACTTAGTGAGAAACACATAATACTTTAAAACTGAGACATTATTTAACATTTGTGCTTAACGATTGCACAAAGATTTAACATTTTGATGACAAAATAACTTTACCAATACTGTTTCCATAAATGAAAAGGCAAATAAAGAACATTGACCATTTAACTGCACTTTGACATTTACAATATTTAATAAGACTGTTTTATTCATGTAATACAATTTATATTATCAACTAAAACAATTTTTTTTAAATTAAAATATCATTCATCATAACATATGAACAATATTATAATTATGGTTTCTTTACAAAGAAATCAAAGCATTGTTTTTAATAAAATATTGTATATCAATCGAAAAAAACAATCATTTCCAGGAAAACTTGATCGAATAGCTTATTACTTTTATTTCTAATCGGTATTAATGCTACCACCTTTAGAGTCTAAGCTGTAAGAACTATTTTTAACATTTGGTAGAAGACACACAACGTTAAAAAAATCAGTCAATTGAAGATGTCCACCAACTTTAATATATAGTTTTCTTTTCGTGAGTTTTCAAAAGTCAGACAATATTGAAGACTTTGGTGAAAATATTTTATTTAAAATTTATTATGACAACATATTTCAACTAATAGGCTAAATATTTGAGAATTAGAGAAGAGCATATACGTATGTCAAAAATTTAAATTGAAAAAAAAAAAAATATTTTCCGGGACTTCATTAATATCTGTTTGCTAAGGTTAAATTCCAGGGGTCATTAAATTAAATATTAACAAAATTTACATGCCTGACCGAGTCCGGCCCTGTCTCTCAGCTAGGAGCATAAAAGGCTTCGCTTATTACATATATATAGAGTCGTGTTGAGACAGTTCCCAATTAAAATAATTCAGCGATCAGCTGAGCCTGGCGGTAGAAGCAATATCCTTTTTTGGTCAAGCTTAATATACATCGTGATTTCGTTGACTTCTTCAGTCGCTCTGTATTCATCGAAACTGGAGCATAATGCATTTTTCATTTTTTGCATACTGCTACTTCTTAAAATCGATATGCAATTTTTCGTTACCGCCAACATTTATCATGACAGCAGTCAGAAGGACGAATAAACTAGAGTAGCGATTCTCAAACTATGTATAAAAAAATCGAGGTCGACACGTATTATTACAGCAATCAGCTGACGCGCATTGGCGAACTAAGTTGGTATCCCTTGGTAAGGAAAACACATTTTATTCGAACATCTACCAAATGATGTCTCTCAGTTTCTTCCGCTTATTAATTTTCTAAATAATAGAGTTTTGTATCTCGGTTTGTGTAAATTATACAAATGATTTTATAGATAGTTTTCTAGTACTGCAAAATTCATATAAAGATGGTCCTTGCTATGTGAGCTCTCGTTACAACAACTTAGCAGGACAAATCAATATGTATTCTAAAACAATTTTACTACAATTAATTTACGAGTTAAAATATATGCGCACCGATTAAAACACAGTTTATCAATTCAGACTGCGAAATGTACAAAACATTTTTCAAAGATAGTATTACAATTTTGTCTGGTGTTGATGAAAGTTCTAGAAAGATTGTAATATATCAGGAAAGTATCTGTTATAATACACTGTCAGATGTAAAACTATATTTCAACTGATCATAATATTAATAAATATGACGATAATGTTCTGGAATGTAATTTCTCTGCAACGCGAGTAAAATTTTTTTTTTTTAAATATAATACATAAAATACAAATAACAATAGCCAATTTTTTTTCACTTCTTCTAAGTTCACACTCCTTTTACCGATTCACGCAAAAATTTAATCTATTTACTAATTCATTTTGGTCCTAAATTTAACTGGATTCCCTTTAAATATTTCTATGCCATGTGCGTGTTTACGCATTCTGCGATTTCGTTCGTGCAGAACCGGGTGTAGAAAATGATCGCGTAAACACATTTAACGATGTTCATAATAATTCAAGAATATTTTATTTACAGTGACATCTCTCTGTATCATGATGTAATAGTTAAAATTAAATTTACTAAATTTTATATATATTTTAAAAACACCTTTTTTGGGTTATCAATAAGCAGGGCAAACAAAATCGTGACCCTCTCTTCATGAACGTACTAAAGACTCCCGGCAGATAGAAAATTAAATGGCATAATAACAATCTCGATTATTGTCGAATAACAAGAATAAATTGTGAACAAATTATAGAAAAAGGCAGATGGTGTTTATCACACCTTTTTATTTATAACGTCGAAATAAGATATAAAATGGACGACTTATTCGCCTTTTTTATTGCCGAATTCTTTAAATATTTTTACCACAATATTTAGAATACTACCAACAGTATCTGTTTTAAAATCTCGATATAAATTTACCGTGAACTTTCGTTATGTTGAATAAATGTATTCAATTAAAGAAACGTATAATATTTTATATATAACATAATACAAAATAATAAATTGCTCTATAATATATTATTGGCAGGATACATGTGACACTTAGTGTTTCCGTTTTGACGCCGCAATTATAAATGAAATATATTTCCGTTGAAAACTAAGATCAACTTAATCTGCGCGGATTTTATTTTGTAATCGCCATATTATTAACACTTGAGCCGATAAAACCGCTTTGATTTAGTGCAGCAACTATGACAGCTCTCATTGCAAAAACTATACAGAATTAATAATGTGAGCTTTAGGTGCACTGTTGTATATTTACGATGGGAGATTAGGTTTTTCAAGATTGAATTGAATACAAAAAGCTAGCCTTGTTTTTTAACCTTCGATGAAACTGTGGTTTGAAATAATTACTAACTTTAAACCACAGCTTTTGAACGACCAGCTAATCATCGTATTTTATCGGTTTAATCTTACGTCATTATTTATCTTACAGAAAAGATACAACTATATAAACAGTTTGGAAATGGTTATAAATAACTTATTACTGCCGAGAAAGAACAACTATAAATAATTCTTCTCACGTGAAGTATTTCTTAGCAATTTTTTTTTTAATTGAATTGACTAAGAATATTTTAATTTTAATTAAATCTATTTATTAAACAACGTTTTCGTAATTTATGCAAAATTTGTAGTTACAAAAATATTTTTATTTCCACTGTATTTTATTTCCAATTCAAAAAAGTATGCACATTCTAAATTGGCAATTTTAACAGCTAATTAAAAAAATATAAGCAAACGCTATGCAAATATAACTATTACACTTATCGAATTCTGCATGACATAAAAAATAGTTTATACTATTATATTTTATATAACTTTGTCAGGTTTTACAAGATATTTATCATTATATTCTTTGTGATAAATCTTTGATTAACATACGAGGTTTTTCAATTTAGAAAAAGGGTGGGATTTTTTTAAGTTTGTTATTAAATCGTTAGATCTTAAGCCGATTGTTTATAGCCTCTGACATATTTACATACTACATAATACATATTTGATATAAAAAATACTTACTTTAAAATAATTAATTATAGGAAAATTATCTGTGCTGATGATATTAACGTTTATTTTAATACAGACTTTTAGGTTGGATAAGAAATCAGGATATATAATACGATTGCAAGGCAACGAAACACAATAGGATTTTTTTTAAATAGTATATTTCTGTTATATCTTTATGAAACAAATGTAAAAACAACCATTAAATATATTTCCATTTTTATCTTTATATTATATTGTTTTAATTGATCTGGAATTATATGTTTAGATATCATATAACCAACCATTGTGTGCTTAAAATTTAAATTGCGTGAAAGTGAGATTTATAAAAAAACTTCAAAATTTAAATGAATATAAAAAATGGCTAGCGAAGATAGAAACTCAAAGATAATGGACACCTCCGGCCACCATTGCGTGGATGACAGTGGCTATGTGTGCGGCGACCCCGCCAACGTGGCCGAGATGAAGTTCGAGAACTCTCTCAGCAATATGGCGCCGGAGGTCCGTGAGATACCGGACCATCTCTCCAGGATGCACTTCCAAATGAAGATCGACGAGCCAGTTAATCAGGCAGAGACGGATGGTCAGTCGCCAACCTGTAACCAGGCCAACGGGAAGAAACCTGAAGGTGGAAGTGACGTCGCTAAGCTACTCGTGGCATCTCGGGAAGGTCATAGGAAGTCCTGCATGGAAGAAGAGAGTATCAGAGAGAGATTGCATTCCGCGTTGCTTAAGGAGTGTACTCATATTTTGAAGCAAGAGGAGCAGAAGTATACCAGGGATTCTTTGCGCAGAGTCTTCCAAGATAAGGTCAGTAATTTCTTGCATAAATATATTTGTACTTCGTAATGCGTTCATATTTTTAATTACTAAATTAAATATTTCCATATAAAAAAAGATTTGGATATTATTTAATAAATCTATGAGTTAAAATATTTAAACGAAATAATTACATTCCAAGAATTCGCCAGTTGATATATCTACTTCGAATATCTGATGGATTTTTTCAATACCAAATTTAAATTGTTTAAGTTCTAGACACTTTCATATGTTTTTCCACCAGGTTTCTTATTTCGAAATCGTCATGCATATTGCACGGATAAATTTAATCTGAGAAACAACACATAATTAAATCGTTTATACAAATCCCGAATTGGGAAATAATAAATATATAGGCCGTACGTCTGTTGGCTATAGACAAATAGTTTTTATTTGTTAACTGATGTTTTGTCCAAACGCGTTCATGAACTGTTATATTTGAAGATGCCGAAAAGCGAAATACGCGTTGTGAATGAGAAAATAGTAAGTTTAGCAACACGTAATATCGCCACGATCTCTAAAAGCAAGTTATACAGAGCGTAAACAAAAAATTTCCGAAGTAAAAATGAGAGAGTCATTAATTCATTAACGAAACAAGTAATATAAACGGATTTAATAGACGTGACTAAATTAGCTATTCTTTTTATTTTACTCTATTCAATAAGAATAATTTCTCGCATACCGATTGACAAAAAGAAAAAACACACATATTTTATTCGAAAATCATTACAAAATAAACATATCTTTTGACAATAAGCTCAACAAAATTATCCAAACCAGTTTTGGACAACAAAAAAGCTTTTTGTACTGACCGTCTTTATATAGTATTGACAGTCAACGCCGCCAGAGTGATTGATTGTTACAATAATGTGAAAAAAATAGAATATTAAATAAAATTTCTTCTCTAACTTTTCTTTGATTATACATTTTGAAAATCAGTATCTAAAAAACGTAAAATAGTACTAATCATTGTTTTTATTTTTGAAATGTAATGTCTTACCACCAACAAATGACTGATAACATTATAAAGGTGATATCTATACTACTTTTAAGCTGGGGTTCAGATTTTTTTTTGTCAGATCAAAATTTTTTAAATATTTTGTTGGCCAAGCTTTTCTTTGTAAATAGTATCTGTTTCATACATAAGGCAATTTTTTTTTTAAAACGTTTCGTTGCTTAAACGTTATTTTAACTTCTAACACATTTATTAAGCATTTGATTTATGCAATTGTTTGTTTGAAACTAAATCATACAATCTACCCTCAAATAAAAATGTGTAGAAAAGGCAAACAGATGCGATATGACTGATACTTCCGATTTTCAGTTTGAATTATTAATACAAATAAAATATATTCGACATGAAAAAAAAAACAAATTTAACATATGTTAACACTCTCAGGACACCTAAAAATGTCACGCGATACATACTTTGGATACCCATGATTGAAACCGTATACTTGTTTCCATCATACTTTAATCAATTTCAAATAATAAAATTTCAATTCAATTTATAAATAAGTTGTTATAATTCTGAGATTTGATTGCTTGCACTTAAACAATAATTATATTTGTGCAGTTGGAATTAAGCATTAAATTATTGCCCTATTTCAATTCTATAATAACTAGTATTATCAAATTAAAATTATTTCAATTTATTTTGAATTAAAATTTTCACCAAACCGCCGTCAAATTCATTTTCGATTAGAATGCATTGCACTGTGGTCGAATACCCATTTCTTGCCGAGGCAAATAAAGACATCAACTGACAAATTGTTAATGTATATTTTTTTGATCCGAAAATATTTATTCACTTTGAAGTATCACGCTGTCGCAATTATAATTGCTTTATTGGTGGCGATTATAGGAACGGATTTCGTTGAGAAATAATTATTATTGTCGGGAGCGAAAAAAATGCCGCATGGAAAAAGTCAATTATAAAATTCGGAATGGCCACGTCTGTAACAGAGACAGTCCAATGTGTGTGTCTAGCAGTCGTGAACTAACTTATAAATCGTAATAATATTAGTATTTAATTATTACCTGACGATAATCCATCAACACATTAATTCGCTTAATCTACTGACAGCTTTGTAAGCATCCGCCGTTTTTCGAAACGATACAAAAACTTATTTGTAACATTTGAACAAATAAACATATTCGCTAAACTTACATACTATCCAAAATTCAAATGAGGTCATCTTTTTGTAGAGATAATTATTAACCTAACACTATCAACCCCGGCCGGAATTTGGTAAAGTGAACACTGTGCCTGAACCAGTTCCCTATGAAATCTAGGATAAAGCAAAATAAAATACTGATAGCTGGCTTAAAACATTTTAATACTTAACCCTTGTATAAAAAACAGCCGCCCAACAATTTTCTCACACAAGTCTTATTTATTTTTGGTGCTTTGCACACAATTTGCAAGTCCTACAGTGTGTATTCTTTTCTTGTATGGGGATATAATATATATTGCCATATCTAGAAACAGCTTATCCGATTAATCTCGGCGCCACAGTGTTGTCGTTTCCAGGAGATAAAGGTTAGTATCGATAATTAAATATTCGAAAAAATATTATTTTTCTTGAACTTCATAAATGAATAATCTCAATACGATAGAGTCTTTCTATGGATATTAAAGTATGATAAGAATTGGTCCGATATATTTACGCCACTCGTAAACTTGATGTCAGTCGGACAGTTTTTTTATCGCACCATGTTCACAACAAGATCTCTGAATAAAAATATTTTCATATTTCCACACATATCTAAACATTTTTATAATTATTCGTTGTTATAGGGAGACTGAATCAAAATGGCTAATCTATAAAAATATAGCTTTCAGACTCACCCAAATAAATATTTTGATGCTAAAAATTATTTAAACTAACCGCTTACATAAGAATTTATTGTAAATAAATATTAAGTTACATTATTTCACACATATGCACATATTTTACAACTTAATTTAACTAGGATATAAAGTAATCAAAAGAAAAAAACCAGTAATATGCTTTTTGTTTATAGCTTTATATTTATATTCGCAAATAATATATCTCGTATATGTATCTTGTAGACTGTTAGTTAATTATGCACAAGACAGCGCATTTGTCATCATTAAATATTTGACCAGATTTAACTCAAAACATGCATTTTGTAGTGATTCTGATATGATCTTAATCTAGTATTTCCAGATATAGTTTTTTTTTATATGCTCTTTCACTTTCGACAATTCAAGTATTTAATTATTATGTGATATTGAAAACATGAATCCATAAATTTTATCACATATTTTATACGTCATGTATTTCCAAATTTATTGTTCACTTTATTTATTAAAACCCGTTACAAAGCTATAGAATTCGAGCGGTCGTAGATTTTTAGATTCGCCTTTCAAAATAAAATATTTATTGTAGGCATATTATTTATTTCAAATGATTTTTAAGTAGTATTTGAAGACTATCTAAGGATAATCAATTTTAATAAGACATTCAGTGTTTGTTTGAAATCGAGCCACTGTCAAGCTATAATATTTGCTTAATTTTAATGATTTCGAAGATCAAACAATTTAAAACTATTTATTTTTCTACCGTATATTCTTTTGGACATCTTAAAGTTTCTTTACATATATATTATATTTTCTTTTCTTACGTTACGTTACTTGTGTACTCTCAGCGAAAACTATAAGATTAGCAACTGGATAATAATCAGTTGTCGTAAGAAAACAACTATATAAATTCCTCTATAAAAGACCATATACTTCTGGTTAAAGAAGACATCATTGAAAATATATTTTTATTTAAAGCTTTCTAATATGCTATAAATATATTTAACTAATTACTTTTGTGTGAAAGTGATCCATATTCTATTGGAAAATAAATTCCAAACGAGCGTATAAAGTGCGTCAAGTATTTCATCCATATTATTTATGATATCGACTGAAGGTGCTTGATGGAATTTCAATATCAAATTTGAGTTGTTAAAACTTTGTACGATTTCACATGTTTTGTCACTAACGACCCGGGTTTCATCTTTCGGCATTTTATGATACGGATGCAACGTAACTGACTGTACGTTCTGTGATAGAATGCCAGAAGATGCCGAGGGGCGAAACCCGGGTCGTTAATGACAAAACATGTGGAATCGTACAAAATTGTAACAATTCAAATTTTTTATTTTATTTTATCCATGTTAGCAACTACAAATATAGGAAAGTTGTTGAAATTTTTGTTGATTTTATTTAATATAATATGTTTCTATGAGGCATGACAGATGTCATCGTTTGCGCTATTATTCTTACATTCATATCATTATTTGTTAAAAGATGAAAAATATATTTTGTAACAGGTACGTACTCTAAAATAGGTCATGGGCGTGATGGGTTAAAAAAATGTAGATTGATTCAGCTACCAATTGTTTCATTCTGCATTGTGTTTGAGTGTTTGTATGACGATATGTGATATACCATTTAATCTATTGTTGCCATGTTAAACGCCTGTATGATTTTATTCAAAACATTAATAGCACACTCCCTCTGATAGATTATTATCTATACGTTATTATTCTTAACATTTATTGACCATTGTTTTCGTGAAAGAAATTAATACGATTTATGATTAGTAAACGTGAGAGAAAAAACGGCATCTCACCAGTGTACCGCTATTAAGTTTTTTTTTTGTATCCAAAATCATTTGTTCGTTAGACATGTGTTGGATCATTATATTGACAACCACAGTCTGCCAGATTTTTTAATGAATCACATCATGTAATTAATCAAATAGCAACATATATACAACACTTATTTAATGTAAGCTGTTTTACACATTTATACATCTAGAACTAAACACATTCTTATTACGGGTGTTTAGTTTAGTAGCTCGGAATAACAGTATTGTATAATATGTTGATTTTTACCTTATTCTACTCGTCATTTTTATAATTACGTATTTCTTAATAATCTTTCTTACTTTATCATAACACTTTAAAGAAAACATTTTTCTCTTTTTCCATGTTTGCATTAACCTAATTATTTATATGTAGTAATATATTCAAATTAATGCTTTACAAATAAAAATACTGTATTCAATTATTAATCCGCATGTGTATCGAATAAGCCTGCTTTGTGTTACTAATATACAAAGATCGCTTTATAAAGGCTTCGCTTACTATCTGCTTTGACAATGAAAGCATTGTATAAATTAACAAAGGGTTGATAGGTCTCACCATCCCCATGGTACAATATACTTTTTATATGTGTAAATATCTTTAGCTTTTAGATAATTCAGCTTTACATTATTTAGTTTACGTAAGCGTAAAATTTCATAAAATATTTTATTCTATATAAGTCATTACTGTATTTTTATAATATTTTGCGCTTAACATAGTTAAACATTTGCCAGTTTCGATAAAAAATACACATAAATATTTTAAATATTGTCTAAATATAAGTATTAATATTTAATGAAATTTATGTAAACACCAGGTGTGGTATATGTCAATAAACTTCTAAAAATAAGTTTATTACGCCAATTTCTAAAATTAAGTCTGGTTTTTTCTCAGAAGAAGAAATGTGAGCAAAGGAAACATAATTTGCCAATTTTTTTCTACTTCATTTAACATCCAAAATATGTGATTTATTCATTATTATATATTATTTATATTTAACGAGTAAAAAAATTGCTTTGAATTAGAAATAAATTTACAAATTAAGCATGTTGCACAAAAACGTCTCTCTATTCTTTTGTACAATTTTTATTACAAATAAATAAATTGGCTTTCTTTACTTATACACTATGATTTTTTTTTCTAAATAAAATATATCCTCACATACGAAACATAGTACTCAATACAATTTCAACACAAAAACTCTGTAAAACACCATCCTTACACACAAATTATATATATGCAAATTCTATGCAACAGAATTGTCGTGAAGACTCAGTGTGATAGAGTGCATGAAGATACCAAAAAGCGAAACCCGGGTTGTTAGTAACTAAACATATAGAGTCGTACAAAATTTTAACAATTCAAATTTAATATCCAAATTCCGTCAAGCACCTACAATTGATATCATAAATTAAATAAATATTCGAAAATTCTCAAATACTAAATAAAATAAAATCTTCGATTATGTGGTTTATTATATGTGGAAAATTATTTTTCAAAAATATTTTTTATTAATGAGAACTAATGTAGATAAATAAAATTTTAAATTATCGTTGATTTTTTGAGTACATATATTTGAATACCATTTCCAAAATCATTCATCGCAAATTCAAATCTGTGGTTGCACTACTGGTCGTAGAGTGCTAAAATATTTGTATGTTAAATAAACTCAGTTTTACACTGTGTACACGAAAGAAGTGACTAAAGAAATTTACAAAAATTGCAATTAAATTAATTTATATCTTCCTTATTATCTAATACATGTCCACGGCTGCTGTACATTGAAAAAATCATTGTTATCAAAAAAGACATCGCCGGCAGGTAAAGCACGAAACTCATGACACATACTTTGAAAAAATGTGCACTGTAAAACCAAAAGCAAATATTTGCATGAAATACACACCCACATGAAAAACGCAGGCCTTCAAGCTTGCTAAATTCACTTTATTTAAATTTACTTTGCCTGTTTATCTATGCAAAATATACCCGTTGTTTGCGAAATAATGAAGTTATAAATTATGCATGTCCGAAAAAGATCGGAGAGCTGTCAAAATCCATGCTTTAATTTTTTTCAAAAGCTGCTTTTTTGGATGTGTACATTTTTAATAAGCCACACACGTTGTTGACGGCTGGAAACAATGTCTTAGGCGATAGTTGTGCAATTATGAAGCCTGGTCCAACCTATATATTTTCAAAATGATTTTTTTTCTTTTTTTTAATACATTAACTAATACCGCCCACAGTTATTTTTATATCGTATTTCCCCATTTTACATATATTGTTCGAATTTGTTTAACGGATATCGATTCAGATTATTTTTTATTATTTATCAGAAGTTTATTCTTAATCTGGTTAGCAGCAAGTACAATGTTGCATGAAAATTTATACTTCTATCAAACTTGTGTAAAACATATTCAATGATTTCGTAACGCATTAATCGTCTTTTGACTATCACAGTAATAACTTTGAATGCAAATTTTCACGCACGTGTCACCTTAAAAATAATTTTGACTGATTCACTTGCAAGCCAATAACACATTTGGCTATAAATTTTTTTTTTTTTAATCCCAAATATATTTATTTGTGAATAAAGCAGGTAAAAACGCTTTTCCCAGCTAAGCAGTCAATGGATGAAACAAAATTTACTCAAATATAAATTTAGTTTTTAATTGTTCACTTTCTTAAAGACATTTTTTATTATAATTTATCTATTTTTTTATATATTGCAACGAAAGTTTTATCACATGGCATATTTGTGAAAACAAAAAGCCTTTTAAGTTATTTTTTATTTTTAACCAAAAGTGGAAGTATAATAGGTAGAAGCTTAGAGCATTTTTTTTTCAACAAATTTATTTTGACTAAATTATATTTATATTAATATAATATAAAAGTAAAATTTGACCTTTATTGACTTACTTAAAAGTGAAAAAAATCATTATTAATAATTCATTTTTAGGTATTCAAAAAATAATTAGATAAAAAAATATTGTATTTCTACGGCGGGTAATTGGAAAAATCGTGGCTAATTCAATTTCCCACGGTTAATACGTTGACGACCACCGTTCTACATTACGACTGGGTATATTTTCTGTTAATTAGTGTATACCCATCAAGAAAAAAAAACAATGTCGCAACATAATAGCGACTTTGTCAAAGCGGCATCGTAAAAACATATTTACGTTTCGGAATAAATAATACAATGCAGCTCTGTGAATGTGCAGTCAGGTTTGCGTTCGCAGCGGGAAGTTGTTTCGGCACAAGATAAGTCTTTGTCGGAGGTTATCGAATGACCACCACCGCCCACTGTTCTGTCACAACACGAGCGCCACATGCAAACTGCGCCTCAAAATCACTAAACGTCACGATCTTACATGAGCAAACAATCAAAAGCAATCATACGTTATATAAATCATAGTTTGATACAACTATTATAATTGTTATTATTTTCCACCACTCGCAAAAGCCACGCAGCTGTATTACTCTTACCTCTACTTCAATCAAACGAAAGAATTTTTCAATGAATTTATGCACTGAATATTATTCATTGATTGCTACTTAACATCGTAAGTTTTTTTCACCTTTTATGTGCATCTTTAGACTTATTGTATCGTTAGTTATTTATTTCGGAAGTAAACAATTTTTTATTGATTGAATTGGCATTTACTTTGTAGAACGTCATTACAACACGGTGGGAAAATAGCAATGTATTCTAGTTCTACAAAATTATTATTTTTTAAGATATCGTTGAAAGCTATTTCGGCTCACCCATCGTCGGAACTATGTTTAAATGTACATTTGCTTATCTATTTTTAGCTGTGTAGAAAAGATACAGAATACATATTCCCTTCTGCTTAAAAAATGTAGAACTAAAATACATTGCTATTTTTTCACCGTGTTAAACAATGTTTTAGTTTAACAGCAAGTTGAACAACACAGAATATAATGTTCACCTTCCTAAAAATAAAAAAATAAAAAACATAATTTTTATAACCTCTCTTGGAAAATTTCTTTAAATGCCCGATTATTGAACGGCCGTTATTGAAAAGAAAATAATCTTGACTATCATGTAATTGAGGGAGTTAACTAACAGCAAGTATTAGATGTTATTAGACTAATAATTTTAATTACCTATTCAGGTTTTATAAATAGTATCTTCCGAAAATAGTAAAACGTTGCGACTTCAAAATTATCGTAAAACCGGTTCGGTTGAGATTCGCAAAACTTGACTGTTACTGTACCAAATTAGAATTTTATATTCACAAATACTGTTTTTCATCATATACTTTATACTTAAATAATTATCATTACTAATTCCATTATTCTTTAGTCAACTAAGGTAATATGTCAATTTTCCTTACTAGTCTCATGATGCTGCCTAGTTAATGTCATTTAATGACTGAAATAAAATATAAATAAAAGAATAGAAAACCGTTGGAAGTTGTTGATAGTTGAGATGTCGTAACTCAGGGTTGACTGGAAATACATCAGTCCGGTGACATCTCTCCATCAAGAATGTCCTCCATAGATCTTTCCACTTTTCTACAGATGTCTTAATAATTGATTGAATCGATATTACTAGTAATGATGCATGTCCATTTTTCAATAAAACTATAAATGTTGTTAACATAACAATAAAATTATAAGAACAATGAAAATTCATTTTTTTTCGGCAAACTGATCTTTTATTTATGTACACCACTAACAACGCTAGCAAATAAAGTTTATGAAATGAATTAATATAATAATCAAAGCATACGTACTAAATATATAGTTTTAAGTAAACTTAAGCTAAATAAAAACATTGCATCTTACAACATGATATTTTCAACGAAAACTGATAATGAGACACACGATATTATTATATATTGATATAATACTATTTATAAGACCTTGGTATTTTTTTCAATACAAAAAAGAATTGTTAGTTTTTATCGAAATATCATACAACTCAAACAGAACTTATTGACAGAAAATAATTAATATTTCAAAAATCGTCAACAGTTGAAAAAGGATTAGTAATCTTTTTTCTAGGAGTAAAGGAAATTGTAAATAATACATTTTAGTTTCAATAAAAATATTTTTATCTTGACCGTCGTGTCATTTTTTCACACAAGGAAAAGTGATGGAATGAAATTCTGAATAAGGTAAAATTCATTCATTTATATCGGGTGTATCAAAATGCGCAGCATTTTTTTTTAATTTAATGAAAAAACAAGTTGATGTTTTGTACTAAGAGCCGTTTTACAACGTATTTAAAATAATTTTAAAAATTCAAGCTAGTTTTCGGTTATCATAAGTCGTGTATCTGCTTTGATTTTTGGTATGAAACGGTGGTGAGTCATTCGTTCATCACCTGTGTCACCTTTCCCAAAAGGGTCAGGTCAAAAGTTTGAAAGTAATGAAATCATCAACGCAATATACTATTATATATTATTACATAAATAGCTTGGAAATATATTTAATAAAGTGTGCACTTGGAGAATCAAACCTTGAAGGCCTGACTGAATTTGAATGAACGCACACTTGAGTTTGACGATCAACTATCATATTATATTTAGGTCATGTTTTCACCGTCGTCGGGTCCGTGGTGCAGTAGTCAAAGTTGTTGACTACCGTCATAGATATCACGGACTCGAATCTCACTGTGTACAAAGTTTTATTGTTATTTTGTATATATGAACTTTTTGCAGGCATCGATCCGAATCTTCAATACAATTAACTAAGAAAATCGTAAATTCTTTCAAGAATCTTTGGTTTATATAGAATTTCTTGATATAACGTCAAACGCTGATAAATTTACCAGTTTCGTTTTGTGTAACAAAGCTTCTAGCTGTTTCTGGATTCTAAACATAATTATATGTAATTAACAATACCGACTGTGTGTGTTTGATGAAATTTCAATATTAAATTTGAATTCTTGAAAATTTTTACATTTCAACACGTTTTAACACTTCGCTTTTTGACATCTTTAAGCATTCTATCACACAGACGCAATATACTTGACATATAGCATACGATTTGCATCTGTACTGACGAACAATTTCTGATAATTCCTCTTGCAACATATATTACATAACCGATGCAAGTTACTTTACATATTAAACAATTTACTATCTGCGCTGAAACATTATTCGTTAATTTTAGCCTGACTGACTTAAATATTGATTGGTTGAAATAACGATAGAAAAAGAAATGCCTTTATTGTTTCTAAATACTTTTGAAACTAATCGAACAATATTATAATTTAACAATATTTTAGTTTAATTCATCTGTCTATACCCCTTGATAGCGAGGCATTTCTTTTTTGATTTCGCGTCGTTGTACTATTTTTAAGTCTACAGTCATACATCTGCTTAACAAAAAGTATTATACTATAAAGCTGTATTGTTTTAGATTTATTGCATCAAAATAATATTTAAATTTTGTACAAATCTCGGAGCCTAAGAAAGATCAGAAAAAACATGAGATTTTAAAGTGTTACTATACTTTTTCAAATATCGTTTTGCGGGTTGTACAAAGTTGTAAAGCGAATCCCGTTTTGATCGGCTCTGCACTGGACATGTTTAAATTATATTCAGGTTGTAATGTTATTCCACCAAAGGTAAAAGTAACCAAGCTTAATTTAATTAACTGACAGCATCATAAAATTTTGTTTATACGGTTCATAAAGAAACATGATTATACTAATACGAAGCTATGTAGCATAACAACCTATATATTGAATAAGCTCAACTAAGCCAAGTTTTTAGTGTTTCACTCGTAACTTGATATCTGTTTTATGTTATCCATTCGCATAAGAACATTTTTATGACAGCTGCGATAGTAATTATTTCCATCGCTTGAATGCTCCCTTGTTTGTTTAAATACGATTTTAATTCAAATTATATAATTTTATTGTCCGATTATAAAAGTTGATCAATTATACTGACAGTGATGTCTTCATTGTGAAATTAAAAGCTTTTAAACAATTTCACTTATTATTTAATCGCTATAGGCAAAAAGTAAAATGCACTACAAGAGATAAATATGAACGCTCAGAAATTTACACAGTTATCGTCCACATTTTATAAACATGTTTGATCTTAAAGCAGTGTTTTCCAAGGGAAACTGTCTAGGAGGGTAAATAAACAATATGATATAACGTTGTCTTTGATGGGCCGCTCATTTTTTATTGTGTTTTTTTTTATGCAGTATCGACTTCTAATATGACAATAGTCTCTTTCTGCTTATCAAAAAAAACATTTACTAGATCCAACTTATTACTAAACTTATGATCGACTGAAGATGCTTGATGGAATTTCAATATTAAATTTGAATTGTTACAATTTTGTACGATTCCACATGTTTTCTCGTTTTAACTGCAATTTACTGCTTGCCTTGGGGTAAATGTTTTCCTTTAGTTAATAACTTTGGTATATAGACGATGCTGCCTGTTTATTCAACGTCAGTTCTGTTGCATCCGTGTGATAGAATGCTTGAAGATGCAAAAAGGCGAAACCCGGGTCGTTAGTGGTAAAACATGTGGAATCGTCCAAAGTTATAGCAATTCAAAGTTATTACTAAATATTAATTGTTAATTCCGTTTCAAAACCTTTTTTAAGCAAAGATAGGAGAGCAAATAAGATATGATTATATAAGACTCGTGTTACGCCTCGTAATCGGAATAAAACATGTGGGAAGGAATAAATATTGTCTCTGTATTTAGGAAACGATGAAATAATATATCAGACACAGAAACCAACAGTTGCTCTTTCATTTAATATTGTATATTGTTATATATGAACATTTTTTGACAAACGCGAACTAATATTTCATTTGCGTAGGTAAAGATTTAAATAAAACATGATTTAATATTTATTTGTTATGCAGACACTGAAAAGTTATTTAACCATTCTTTTTTAATATACCTCATATATATATATATATAATGAAGTAAAATTTCGTTTTTTTTTTTTACTATATCCGGAATGTTAAAGCACTTCGTAGCGTTTCATATTAAATGGATTCCATAATATATATTAATTTATAATTTAAAATTTATTACATTTCAAAATATGTTTTAATTATTAAAATGATAAATAAGTGAATGTTTATTTTTGAAAATAAATCAATATTGAAGAAAACAAATTGCCCATGAGCACTTCATTTATCATTTGAATCACCAATTAACATACATACTTCAAAATTAAATTATCTTCCTTGACGTCAGTTAGTGTGTATTCATTCTGTTATATAATATATTATGAATATCTACAAATAAGAACTGGTATTATGATTACCAACCATAGCTGAATTAAATACTCATTCCATTAACCTGTTCCCTGTGAAACCACTTTGAGAATATTTCGTCGCAGAATATTTCAAAATTTTAATCAGATGTGTTTTAATCAAACTCATACAAATTTTCTGGACAAATCAGGCTATATACAAATAAAAAAAATATCCCTGATATGAAAGTTTTATCACTGTTAACTTTCTTATATTTTTACGTATAAACTATCACTATAATGCAATTAACCGTTTCGACATTTGAGACGTTAGCAGTCATAAATATTTTTGCAAATACTATTCTATAATAATGTATACGTCTATCAAATAAAATTGTCTTATTTCTCTGCGCAAGTCTAACTTTTCTTAAACAGAATTCTTTGACATACATTTATTCGTAAAAATGTCTCAAAAATTAAATGTTACATTCTGTTGTAGATATGTTTCCGAAGAATACGAGCATATTTTAAATTTCATCAAATCAAATTATTCTCTTATCCAAAATAACTACTTATGTAATTGATAAGTTTAACCTGTACAATTATTTTATGAATTCAACATATCAGAAAGAGAAGTCAACCAAACGTTACGAAACGAGATATTTGGTGTGGCAATATTTGTGATCATCAATATTCAACTAAATAATTTCAGTCAACATCAAATTATGAATTTTCTTACTAATTAGTGGAAAATTATTGTACAAAAAAAAATAATGGATAATATCAAATTGTCAGAAAATCGTCTCTCATAAATGAAACCAATAATCGATTCTTGATGAAGTGGTCGGCCAATGTAATTTGAATAGGAAGTCGATTGTAATTTTGAAATATAACTTTATATCAATATATTTTTTGTAATCTAAAGATACTTATCTCTTTGTTCTCGTTTCACTTTATTGGAAAGCATTTTCTAAGTAAATGGCATTTATTTTCATTATATGTATATAGTATTAAATATTCCCTCTAAGCCTCATTTCCCTAAACCAAAGCGTAGGTTTGTAAGCAAAAGAAGAAAAAAAACTCACTCACTAATCTAAATTGGAAATTTGCTATACCATTGTACGAAGCAAGTGAATAAATTTAAATTTATTATATGGCATATGCTCTTATACAGTCAAAGAGCTTTATAATAGTCAAACCACGCTTTGTACTCCATACGTTTTGTAGCCGAGCTTTTACCCGACAGATCGTATATCTGCCTCTAGCAACACACGTTAAAACATTATATCGTACATTATCTACTTCTTCGTTATTTCAGACATACAAGGGGCACTCAATATAATACAACCATTCAACGTTTCGATTTTATTGATACTCGAATTTTAAACAATATTCCGATAGGTTACATGATCTTTTATTGAATTATTACGGATATAATAAAATTCTAAGATTCTTATGTATTTATTCAATAAGAAGAACTTGTTCTATAATTTAAAGCTGGTGCGGGCACACCTTGGTGCGAGGGCCGCATGTGACCCGCCAAATATTTTTCGGCGGCCTTCGAGCAATATTATATTTTTGAAAAAGATCCACGTTTTTTTATCTTTTAACGCGTTTTTTTCTATAAATAGATTAAAAATGAATGTAATGGAACCAAAATAATTTTTCTTTTGATTCCATCATCTTGGATAAAACTAAATTTAACCATAATTTATATTTTTTTAATAAAAACAAATAGTGTACATGCTTAAATCGTATTGTACTTACTACTTGAACTTATAACATCTGCACGTTTATCTATGAAATTTATCGTTGAAAACTCGACTGAAATGAATTAAAAAATAATCATTTCTTTTTTACAATACCGTGCTATTTCAAATCCCGTACAAAAAGAGAAATAACTGTAGTATAGAATTGTATTATAATTAAATGTAAAATAATATTTTAAGTTTACGATATCAGCCGAAGGTGCATGATGGAGTTTCAATACACAATTTGAAATGTTGAAACATTATAAATTTCTACATGTTTTGCCACTCACTATCTGGGTTTCGTCTTTTGGCATCTTCATCATCATTCTATCCCACGGTTTCAATAGAACTGGCAAAATGTATTTATATTGCATCCGTGTGATATAATGCCTGATGATGCCAAAGGCAAAACTAAGTGACAAAACATGTGGAAATTCAAAAACTTTCAATATCTCAAATTTTACATTACAAATAGTACAAGTGTTTTATTGAAGATTTATATCTTAAAATAGTATACAATTGAAGTATACAATATTTGATCACGTATCCCTCTGGTAAACTCACGTATAATGGAGCATACAATATTTTAGAGCCGGTTGTTTATTGATTCTGTGAAGTCGATTCAAAGGCACCAGTTATTGTGAGCGTCGAGATTGCTTGCTTTTATTGTTGCGCGATAAATTGACAAACTTAAATAAATTGATTTTATTCATTTGTATAGCAGAGCTTCGCATGAAATATGAGCCAATCGATATCTTCATTTTCAATAGTTGCTGTGTATATTTTTTGTATAATGACGATTGCTTATTTTAAGCTTCATCGTATGAGTCGAGTAACATTAGATTATAAGTGGCATGATATGAATATGCTTACAAAAGTGACGACTTTATTATGAATCAATACCTAAATAATAATATCTTTCTATGACTGCCTGCGCCAACCAGCTGAGATTATTGAATTGTAACTGAAAAAGTATTCACAATCAAATACAGCTACACATAGTACTACCAACATAAGAAAAAATACAGTCTTAGTAAAAAACCCTAAATTGAATTAATATAAGAGACTGACATGAAAATTCAAAGCCATTATTTTATTAATCACTTTTAATGTGTTAACTGTTACTTCTTCATGGAAAGGCAATATTTTAAACTATAAAAACATATTTTAGCACTTATTCCCACAATATATGTTTTGATCACGACCGGTTTCCTTCATAGCGAGCATTATTTTGTTTTTCTAGTTTTGAATAATAAATTATACCTGATTTCACTAGCAAAACGATAGTACAGTAACATGGTGAAAAAAATAGCAATGTATTTTAGTTGTAATGTAATAATGTATTGTAATATAGCAATGTAAATAGCTATCAACTATATTTAAAAAAAAAATGTAGTACTAAAATACATTGCTATTTTTTTCACCGTGTTATAATGGAGTTCTACCAAGTGAATGCCAATTCAATCAACGATAGTATAGTTTTTAATTAATTCTCACTAGCTTAACAAGACGAATTATTATACTTTGTCGAATACATATTATTTTAAAGAATCAGCTTTTACTCGTTTAACAGAGATTTTCAAATTAAGCTCCCGATTTGACTTTGAAACTCAATAGCTTTTAACATGATACAAGCTTTTATTTATGTTATTATAATAGAATGTGGTTAGGAGCTGCCATACTCCAAAATAAGCATATTACATAGGAATAGTAACAGACGGACTTATAATTGATAACATTTTTTTCATATTTTTTTCGCTGATATTACTAAGTTGATGATGGAAATTTTGTTGAATTGTTTTAGATAATTGTATCGCAATCAGCACAAACTTTGCCATTCTTCATCGTTTTTAATTGAAACTAAAAAGCTGAACTTGTTAACAAAATGAACTGTGTTCATAAATGATGGATGCATATATCGTAAACTACAACGTGAGTTACACTTATGAACACGGACCTTGTGATAGTTGCATTATAGAATATTAATATATGGTTGCTTATACCAACCTGTCAATGGCGTCTAAGCCGTGAAAAAGGTGCCGAGATAACCCAAGAATATTAAACGAAACTAACAGACGAAAAATTCATCTTTTTTTTCAATTTTGGCCTAATAAAAATAAAATTAAGGTAAAACCCATTTGTATGTTATATTATGTAAAAACATCACATGAAAAATTTTTTTTTTTTTATTTATAATAATAAATATTTTAAATAAAATTATTTTATTCAAAAGATAACTAAGTTACCAATTTATTTTTTCGGGCCAGTAGTTTAAAGAGAACTTTTAAACAGAGAATGTTTATTTTTTTTACAAATGAGTTTACAAAATGGAACGCTATTGACTTTTTACGACACATCGTACCGTGTATATACGTTCAGATCCAATTCAAGCCTTCCAGCTTGACCGTTTTATAGAAAATTTCAAGGATAATGATAAAAAAATTGAAGTCATACTTAGTCAAAACAAAAATATTTTGTCTACTTTTCCTTAATTATTACAATTTTATCATTATAATTACACATAAAATGATATTCCGATTTTATGCTTTTATACACTGAAAGAAAATTATGGTCATAAATTCAACATTATTTAAATAAATATAGTGTAATTTTACACGCACTTCAATATTATTACAAAAATAAATGTACACAATTCATTAGATAACACCAGATAAAAGTAAAATAATTAAACTAACAATAAATTCGATTGAAGAAATATTTACAGTTAATCAGTTTCCATGTGAAGTATAATTTAAATGATTGTTCAGATTCTGTAATATATGTTATATGTATCGACGTTAATAAACGTATGGATGAAATCTTTGTATATAAGACCGATTGTGAGCTGTAACTGTAATAAAAGTATTTATAATAGAAGGTACATTTTTTTCATTATCCTCATCTCTAAAAAGTGCGGATAATCGAGGCTTTCGTCGAGGATATCAAAAATAATAAAAATACTTGTTTTTCAAGTATGAGCACGCTACTGCTAACTGCATATTATCTGCATACAAAGTTTGTTACTCGCGTTGCTTTGGTCGGGATAAAATATATTACTTTACTCATATCGAGATGATCTCGAAAGGATGTTTGCAAATTGTTCTCACGGAACAAGTCACATCTCGTATTATTTGCATGTCTGTATTTGACTGCATTAAATATATTTGACTTTAAAATTTTTAAATATATACTTTGTTTCTCATTATACAGGATATTATATCTATTGAAGAGTTTTCATGATAATATTTGCTAATGTTACTAGGAAATTTAAAATGGTTTGATGTTTAAAATAACAACGTATTTTGTTTCTCAGTGAAATAAAACTTCGATATAAAAGATCATTAAAAACAATAATTACGTGATCAAATACTACCACAATAAGCGACACCTACAGTTTTCCACACAACAAAGTTGATATATTGGTAAACACAGTTATTTTAATTTTTAGATGTCTAATATAAGTTTATATTGAGAAGGCTCTTTATACCCAATGATCAAATTTCGATAAAAAATATTCAAGTATGATTGATATTCGTATTTTTTTCAACAGATTTACTCATATTAGTTAGGCCCGGCGTAACATTAAATAACTTGTATTGAATAATTTATACAATATCAAAATTTCAGTTGCACCATTTATAAACCTGAAATACTATAAATTATTGCAATCCCTAATATTGAAGGTCGGTATTAATGAATTAATAATAACGCACTCAAAAGGCAATTAAAAAATTAAAAAATAAATTGTTGGTCTTGCCTTGATATCAAATGCTGCCTTTTAATTATACATCAAAATTTGAAACGGTGTGTCGAAACAGTTGAGCAAATTATCACCAAATTTAGAAATCATTTGAATTACAAACCGATCTGTTATTAAATTGATCAATTACTAAAGTTGTTTCGCAAAACGAGTTGGATTTGGACAAACAAAAAAAGTTCCATCGACATCTTGTTCGTATCAATTACAAAGCTCAAAACTGAAGAGAGTCGATCACATGTTAACATTTTTAAACAATATGTACCCCAGTGAAAACAATCAAAGACAATGTTGCAAACGAATTTGTTTTTTTTTTATGTTCTAAGATATAAAGCAGTCAATTTTTATTTGAAGATATTAGGTATATATAAGTTTCAATGGTCGCCCACGCTTGTTCGTTCATTATCTTCGGTTACTGTTCCTCATGAACACCTTTTTTTCAATTGTGATTTGATAAGTTACTCCTGAGACGTTTGTTATAAAAAAACTACACGTACTTTTAATTTTCCCTGTACCACTATATTCTACTTTATAAAATTAATAAACAGAAAAACAGATCTAGATGAAGGACGGTCATTCATTTTAAATAAATATGCTAGTGTAAATCAGTTAAATTGTGGCTTATACATGTAATAACATTGTCAAATTAATCTGATAATCGCTAGCTCAAGCATATACAATCATTTTTAAATGGATTGGTGTCAATAAATAAATAATATTTTGACAAAGCATGTGTGTACATTTAATCTATATAAATATATATAAGTTTTCTACAAGAACCGCTTGTTACTGGGTTTTTTTACTCAATATATTATATATATATATGATTTCGAAATGGAAAAGAAAAATAAATCAAAAAGCTAGAACAACGGTCATGACAAATTTTAATTATAATTTTAAAACTTAATTGAAAATAGGCAAATAAAACTCTCAGATATAACAACAAAATTTATTGAAAACTTCACCGCTCACCTGTAGGAGTATGTCGCTTAAAGCCGCGGCCAAATGATAATTTTGGGTTTCTCAGAAGTACTCATAATATGTTGAAGCTGATTGCACATGAGATGGATGATAATTTAATCTTCAAAAAAATATATTCTTCAGTACAGGATCGATTAAAAATACTTGTTAATAATTGAGATGATACTACTGTTAAAATGTAGCTTATAAAAAAACTGCCTGGTGTACGGTGTAAGCAACAGTTTAACTAAATATTTGTGAAGGTTTTTTGGATTTGTTTATTTTACATGCAACACCGTTACGATTTATATTATGCCTGAACTAATTGTCTTAAAAATTAATTTAAATTAAAAAAATATTTTTATTTAAAGTCAAAGTGTATATAAATATTGATTATTCATTTTATGCTTGAAATTGTCTCATTTGTCAATTAGTAAGTCCTGAGTACTCAATAACTGATTTTGGTTTATATTTTTGTCGATTTAAACATAGTCGTGTTACTTGAATATTTTAGTATTCTGTGTATAAACAAAAAAATATATAATTAGTTTTTTTGCCGTCATTTCATCAGAGATCAAAAATATTGAATTGACTGTCCTTGTCAGTTAAAATGAATAAGCTATACATAAGTTTGTACAAATTTAAACTTGTAATGCTATCAAACGGTCAATAAACAAATAAATCATTAACTAAAAATATCAAGAAACCCAAACGGGAGTATTGAAAATCTATGTTAAGTGATAATATAATGCAAATGCCATTCATGTTAATTTAATCTCGCATTACTTTAGGTAAAGAGATCTCCCACTCATTTTTGTCCGTACTCACCGTATTTGAATAAATGTCATTAACAATTTCAAATGACTTGTGAAAGATTACCTTCCCACGTGTCGTGACGGATCGTTTATTTTCAACATACACCTGTATCAACACGCTACAAATGATACAATGGCGTTCAGAGACGTTGTCAAATTGAATATTTTATTTTCAAAGTTGCATTGCATAATGGAGTTAACAACCATTTACATGACAAAGATTCTTCGAGTAATGTTTTGTAATGGTTTTTAAATAGTCACGCAAAGTTCTCAATTTTTGAAGCATTATTTATGTTATGACGATTGCGTGATGGCCGAATATATATTTAATTATCAAACTTATATATATTTATAACTTTAAACTTTTACCGAATAAACGCCAATCCAATCAGGAAACAACGAAATCAGAAAAAGTAACAAATATTTTATTACTAAAATTTATATTGTATTCTCTCTAGTCTTAAAATGATATCAAATTTAGATACTTTTAACCCTAATAGCACTGTTACGTATCTCAACGAATTCTGTCACTTTTCTACCAAAATTTTCATATAAACGAAACAGTTCACTTAACCAATTGGATGCCTGTGAACAACAACTAAACAAAGTTAGTGAATGATATTTTTTCGTTTATTCTTTTTACCACATTTTTCTAAAGAAACATTTTAAACAATAAAACACTCTTTTTAGTTATATTCCCAAAACATAGTTATGATCAGGACCGGTGGCTCTCGTCATGTACATGATTAACTGATGACTCTATTTTGATAATACTCGTGATGGGCTAAACCGGTTCTGATCATAAATTTATTATGGAAAAAGTAGTAAAAACATGTTTGTATTATTAAAAATATAATTACTATCCACTGGAAAGTGTCAGTTTACACCTAACAACCTAACCTTGTACAATTCAAACAAATGTGGCTATTTCCGCTTGTATTAGATGATCATTTTTTCGCGTGTTTATAAACAAGAAAAGCTTACAGCAAACACATTTTAAAATATGTCAATATTTTTAATAAAAAAATTAAACGACGATCTTGACTTAAGTATGTCCCTGTCTTTGAATCGATTTATTAATTGCCGAAACGACACCTTATGTCAACCTTTTATGAAAGATAATGTGACTTTTGCCAACCATTTCCATTCCCAACATGGAGATTTTTATGATACGTTATTTTAGTGAAATATTTCAGAATGTTTATTATAGAATAAGCATAAAAAATCACCAAATTTTTTGCAATCCATTGTTGTTCTAACATCATATTTTTTGTCATTTTATGAGATCCTGTTACTTCCGTATGAATTGACGACATTCATGTAAAAAAATTCAAGCCTTCGCTGACCTTAGCGTTGATCTGAGAAATGTATTATCATGAAAAAAATTAAATGACAAAGCTTATTACATGTATGCACTTTGTAGAATTCTTTGTGTTTACAATTCAGTGAGAAAAAAAAACAAAACGCAAATTATTAAATCAATAAAACTGAAAATGAGATAAACGTACACAGTGAAGTGTCTTTTATTCAATTTGATCGCTACTATATAAGCCCCATACAGATTACACGGTTTTAACATAATCTAGATAAGAGAAGAACTAATCTTCTAATACCGGTTCTGAAGCATTATTTAGCTGAACATTCACTGCCTAGAAAATAATTTTATGTTAACGTATCATTTTAATATGATATAACTTGATTTGAAAGCGTCTGCTAGATTTTTAATTTGCCAATCGCGTGTTCAGTTTTTATAGATGATGATGATAATAATAATATAAACAAAAAATATTTCAACACATCCAAGAAATTGTTTTTTTGTTATTTATGTAATTAGCAATAAAATTTATTGCATTTCATATTTATATTGCGGACGTTAAATCAAAGATACGATAGCTGGATTTTAGGACAGCCTCATACATATAAGATTATATTGGACATTTTTTAATTAACACGCTCTCTTGCACAACCAGTTATCATACGGTTGAATCGTCAATGAATAAATTGAAATCATTAATGAAATTATTATCCTGTGCTTGCAACAAATATTAATCAACTAGCATGTTACAATTGTTAGTTGATTAATATTTGTTGAACAACCCTTTAAGAATGACTCATTAACAGGATCGTTAATGGAAGTTGTTGTCACTTGCAACTTTGTTAATTATTATTGGATTAGTATTATTAATTTTTTTTAGCTGCAATTTACTGCTTGCCTTAGGGTAAATGTTTTCCTGTAATTAATAACTTTGGTACATAGACGATGCTAACTGTTTATTTTACGTCGGTCCTGTTGCATCCGTGTGATAGAATGCCTGAAGATGCCGAAAGACGAAACCCGGGTCATTAGTGACAAAATATGTGGAATCGTACAAAGTTGTAACAATTCAAATTATTGATTGAATTGGCATTTACTTGGTGAAAAATAGTAATATTTCAAATAGTCCTGATGAAGGCGTAAGTCGTAACAACTATTAACTATTGCATTGCTATTTATCCACCGTGTTAGAACAATTATTATTCATTGCCTTACTATATCTTTTGACAGTGGCGCAACATGTCGAGGTCTAGTTTTTAGAGTGCCTGAAGATGCCGAAAGGCGAAACCCGGGCCGCTAGTGACAAAACATGTGGAATCGTACAAAGTTGTAACAATTCAAATTTAATAGATACATGTTCTACAGACATTTTTAAACAAAAAACAGAATATAGTGCATTATTAAAGTCACCAGTGCAAGTGTGAAAGTTTTTGTTCCGAGTTTCAAAACCCATCAATCAATTACGATAAAAGCTAATCACCGTAGGACTGAAATTGATTGTTAATTTAAATGCCGTTTTCATACTAATCTAAAAGTGTTTTCGTGTGATAAAATAAAAACACATTTCTGACATGATTGACCGAATACATCCGAGTCAGGCTTATCGGAGCCTCGCCTGACAAACTCTGAGCACCATTGTCCCCCAAGACAGGCAGTGGGCGTCACTTGAGAATTTGACGAGTCAATTCTGTTGGCTAATCGCTCGGAAAACACCCGTCATCGTCAGCGTCGTGGCCATCAAAGTCTCGCGATCTGTTCGGTTTGTATGAAAGGCACGTCATTCTGTGACTTAAGTCAGGCCCGCCCCTATTATAATACTTACGAAAATTCAGCTTACTACATTTGAAGGTTCAAAAGCCATGCATTGTATATCATTACTGAATCTAAAACTTTTAAGATGTATATTTAATTAAAAGTTACTGCTATTACATTTCACGAACACGACGTAGATAAAGCGGATACTCGTTTACTTCCTTTCAAACATTTCATTATGTCATATTCGAATTTTTGAAACTTTGTACGATTACACATGTTTTGTCACTAACGAGCCGTGTTTCGGCTTTCGGCACTTTCTTATTTCCACAATATATTTTATAATCAGGACCGGTTTCGCAGGCCGCGAGCATTATCAACTGAAGTTGAAGCATTATCAGTTGATAATGCTCGCGATGAGCGAAACTGGTCCTGGAAAAAGTACTAAAAAATGTGTTATTATTCAAAATATCATGCCTTTTCATCAAGAAGTGACAGTTAACACCCTAAAAATGCTCAAAAATTATGAAAGAGTTAATGATATAAAACATTTTTTTTAATAAAACTGATCCATCGTACGATGTTCTTTAAGAGGTTAATATGATACAAATTGTTAAAAAATATCTTAATAAATCATCTACGAATTTATAATAAAAACATTGGGACATTAGTATAAATATATTTTAAGGTTTGTTTATTTTCGGCACTATTGCTATATTTAAAATCGTAAAGATTTTCTTCAAATAAATGACTGAAATTTGGTTGACTGTGCTTATGATTTCTGGTGATAAAAAAACTGTGTTCATATTAAAAAAATAGACAACTCTCAGTGAAATAAAATAATTTAATATAGTGCACTTTGGACTCGATCTGAACCTTCATTATATTTGATATCGTTTCCGCTTAACTCGTATAACTTCACTTGTATCACTGCTTATTACACTGGGATAATATATTATATAAGATGTTAGCGTAGTCGCATATTACCATTTTTTACCACCATTACGGCACTGCTAAAAGGAAATGACCTGTCATTCTGCCTCTTTATGTCCGCCGAAGCCTCACAAACTTTCAATTATATTCATTGAAAAAAGTTGTTCAAAGAAGGTTTTTATAAAGCACCGATCCGCCACTAGTTACTTCGAATAACATTGCAACGGATTAACTTTTTTTACAATAAATCTACGAATATTAAACAGTTTAAGAATCACTTCCTCAATCAATAAAATCAAATTGGACGATGTTTTTTGGTTATTATTTTTGTTCCAACCATTATTCTTGGTTTTTAAACGTGTTCTTTTTTTATTATTGTCGGTCAGTGAGTGTTTTAAAATGCCATTTACCACATACGATTGAGATGTGCTTTTTTATGCAACTAATCTGCAAAGCATATGACCATAGAAATTAATTGAATTTTACACATTTTTATATTCGCATATACATTATAAAAAGAAAACATAATCAAATCATTTAAAATACTTGTCTATTAATTTACCTATTCCACAATCGAGCAGTAATACTTGGGCGTTGGCATACTCGGCTGTCGATCTTTCCTCGGTTCCATTACTCAAATATAAGCCTTTCAAGCATATTTTGATTAATTTGCACAAAAATGCATCAATTTTATGATTTTAATGCCATCTTTACCACTGTATCAATTTTTTAAATCTAAACAAGAAGATGGAAGTAGATTAAGCGTGATTAACAAAAAACGATTCACAGATATTGTTAATTTAATTATAAGTTTTCTAAAAAAATGGAATGCTAGGAAAAATGGATTGGGTGTTTGGTTTTGCTGCTAATAATCTAGAAGAATTTTCATTGAAAGAAACATTTTCGATGCTAAATATTAATTCATTGAGAATTTTAAGCAAAATAGCACTAAATCTGACATAAGCTTATTTTTAGGTATATTTGTTATCAGTAATTTCATCATTTTCTGTTATAATTATTATTTAATTTGACAAAATTTTACATTTAATTTCTACTTAAATTAAAAACCAAAATGCCAAAATCGATTAAAAAATATACTCAAAATACAGTTCCTCATTTTTGAACTTATTTCGATTTTTTTGCACTAACTTAATTTGAACATTGAGAGAGAAAAGTAACATTATATTCTAGTATGTCATTATTGCAGCTGAACAAAATGCTCCCGAGTAATATTTTTATTTACACTAAAAAAAAATTAAATAATCTCTTTCCAAAAATTTGTTAATTTACACAGTTTCTATAAGCTTTTTTAATTTCCCTTTGTCACTAACATAATTTTTGACGAACTGCATATCACTTATATTATAATGCATAATCAGCACACCACTTTTACGACTGTAGGTTTTGCGTTATTTTCGACAAAGTAGATATATACCTTCATCTAGAAAAGCTGTATAATAATCAAATGGAGAAATCATAAATCTTGTCGTTAGTGAAATCCAAGGTCAGTCTTATTAATTGTGTGGATATTTTTGTTTGCAAAAGACATTAAACTAACGTAGCAGCAGTAAACAAATAAATAACATACCCAATTGATCATTCAGTAGCGAATCGCATTTTTTTACAGAAGAATAAATCATCCGTATATATATATATATATTGACGTAGATGGATATCTAAAGTTGTTGGTTTATCTAAATTCTAAATGCTTACCAAAATAATTAATTTTAAAAAAACTTTTTTCGTTAAAAATGTAATAGAAGTACTGCAACGATAATTCTTTTCAATTGAAAAAATATTATTTTATGTATTTCGTTTCTACCAAGAAGCAACAGTTAATAGATAAATGACTATTATAAACACTCTACGTGTGCTTCATAATAGATAAAAGCTTAGCTTATTCATACATACATTATTTAATGAGAATTTTTTTCGGCTGTAAGGTGAATATGAACACTGATTTTATCATTTTTCATTTCTTTAATAACGCAGACCTTGATTATTTAATAATTTACTCTTAAAATATTCAAAACATCAATTGGAATGTGTTACAGTTAATAATGATTGTTTGATACGATTTGTATCAAAATAATGACGCATGTCGTGATGTCAGTCTCATTCTAGGTTATTACTTTTAAGAAAGATGTACGTAGGAGTTGAACAATGAGGTAATGACAAGACTAGCGTTTAGCTAATACTTCAGTTTTAAAGATGAAAAAAGAAAAGGCTCATAATGATTAAAAGATTGTATTTTTTATGACGGTTGAACCGATTTGAAAATTTTAAACTTTGACCGCAGAAACGATTAATACAAAAGCTTAAAAAATACAGCTTAGAGAAATCAAAATTAGTTTTAGGTGAATATCATTAAAGGTAATTACATCTGGTATATATAAATTCCGTTTGACTTTGGTTGCAGTGCTTCAGAAATATGTTAGGTAAATTGATTTATGTTAGAAGCAATACATGTTTGTTGTGCCTAAATCCCCTCTTACGCATCTAATTCTAAAACATGGTATAGAAAGATCAATTAGCTTAAGCAGTTCTTATTGAATATTTCAATCTACAGTGTAGATCCGCGTATCGTGTAGATTCTACACGATACGCGGATACAAAATTAGTATTATCGCATTTTGGTCTTCTAGTCATAAATAAATTTAAAAAACTTGAAAGTCTTGCTCTTAATAATGACGTTACAGTTTGGCAAAGCGTAGAATATTTCCAATTAGAATATGGAAGCTTGAAAGGTAAACCGATATAAAACAGCTTACTGAAATTTATTCCGTATAGAAAATGCAACTTGTTTTACATTTTTGGCTATCGGCGGTCGATCTACTTTGCTATGCAAAAATATTCGTATTGAATTTCTTCTCTTACTCTCTTGGGTGTAATTTCTTGTCTTTGATCTCTTTGACCATAAAATTTAACTGCTATTTAATTCAGATAAATTCTAATATCAAGTTTCTTATATTATATATTTCAAATTATTTACTAGCTTTAATATTCATGATCTCCGCTTAGTGTAAGATTTTAATCATAAGCAAAATCGTTTTGTTTTTATCGAAGCTACTCATAAAAAAATGTGTTATACGACTGTTAGCTTTTAACACTATCTTGCAAGAGATGCCGAGGGCTAATTGATCCGTTATAAGGCCTTGTCACTTTTGGTCAAACACGAAGTTACCTACACTTTTCTGTCAACACAATTTTTTTTTTAATAATAAACAATAAAATGTATGAGAAAATTGATTGAATTTAAAATAATACACTGGTTAATCGTTAATATCCGGAATACGCAGTAGACATAAACGTTATAGTTTTGGATAAAAATTATCAATATTAAGTGTGTCCCTCTTGTTATAGAACCGGTCAAGTATTCATAACAAAATTTCTTTTTCCACGCTTACAAATATCAAATCTAAACGAAGTAATTATACTAACATAAACAACTTATAGCTATCCTTGAAATCTATAAAATACGAGGTGAGCTTAATTGTTTCTGTACATAAGAAGCCCAATTATTACAGAAAACATAAATTTAATTGTCCATGTAAATTGCAACAAATTATTGGCAATATGTCTAGTTTAAAATGGACATACACCTATCATAGAAAATGTGTAATTTGATCATGACAAAAAATATAATAATTATTGTTTTGGCCATTTACGTATTTCTTTTTATCAATTGACCCCAATGTGAGATATTTTTTAGTCATGTCCGACAGATAAATTTTCGCAAAAACTACATCATGTGATCAACGATAGCCGAAAATATTAAATTACCATTGTAGAAATATCACGATTGTTCTTTTACAATATTATTGGTTGATAATTTTCATGTGTTTCAAATATCTAATTCGCGGCCAACTCCCGACACTCTTAATCAGTACAACGTAGTAAAATTGAGTGGGTGAAGATCAAACGTTTCAGTCTACACTAAATATCTATTCATGATATCTTGAAAATAAGATATTTTACTATTTAAACACAATGCTTGCTACCTTAACAAATAAATACTACGCAACTTTGCGCCAAGCGCTATTATTTGTGTTTTTCGAATATATATATATTTTTATGTTTAATTAATGCTGTAGACACTTTCTATAGTGATTGCTGGAATACCTCATGATTTTAGTACTAACCAACTTTCTGTATTACGTTACGTCGTCTTTGTTTTGTACCAACATTATAAAGAAGTATAGAAAAAAATTGAAAACCATAATTATCGGTGTGACGCTGTAAAACAGTGCTATTTAAGCTGAGGGCTGCAAAAAAATTCATTTTCTACATGCTTTTGTTTGGAGGAGGGAAAACGGATTAGTTTATCAGATATAAGAGGTCGTGCTATAAAAAAGCTTGGAAGCACTGTTATAAAGGATTTATCCCTGGGTTAGTCTATTTTCTAGTCGCTAAAAAGCACAGGGATAAGATTGTTTTTGCAGTCAACATTCTTTTGATTTACTCAGAAAACCTTAATTGTTTGAACGTTTAATATGAACTCTGTTTAAATAACAATTGCGTATTTTTTTTGAAACAGCTAAAAATATATTTTTTTTATATTTATCATGAATCTAATTATGTTTCGCATTATTATTGCATAACTGAAAGCTTTTCTTAAGAAATCTGCGACCAATGTAAGAACTTCTGACAAAGATTTTTTCAGTCTATTTTTTCTTGAGAAAGTTATTTCTTTCAATAAAAATAAAGATGTAGCAATAGGCAAGACGAATAAATTAGTAAACTAATCTTTATCGCTAAGCTTCGTATTGACATTGACTATATATACGAGGCAGAAATGCAAAACTGGCATATCGTATTTTAGTAATACAAAATTATTTTTAAAAAATATAGTTGATAGCTATTTCGGCTCACGCCATCGTCAGAACTATGCTCAAACTAACATTCGCTTATCTATATATAGCTGTGCAGAAAAGGCACACAACACATCCTCTCTCATGTTCCAACGGCCTAGCTTGTTACTTTAACACAATCACACTAAATTTTCAAAATTCTAAATGAAACAATAGGTGTCTATGACAATAAGTTTATATGTGGGACGGAAATGGTCATTATGGAAGCAAATCAGACCACCCCTTTGTACAACGGCTGGACAAGTGGCGATACTATTATATTAGATTTAACGAACTTATTATATTTAACGAACGAACTATTATATTTAACGAACAAACTAATATAATAGTATCGCCACTTGTCCAGCCGTTGTACAAAGGGGTGGTCTGATTTGCTTCCATAATGACCACTTCCGTCCCACATATAAACTTATTGTCATAGACACCTATTGTTTCATTTAGAATTTTTGAAAATTTAGTGTCATTGTGTTAAAGTAACAAGCTAGGCCGTTGGAACAGGAGAGAGGATGTGTTGTGTGCCTTTTCTGCACAGCTATAAGCGAATAAAGATAAGCGAATGTTAGTTTAAGCATAGTTCTGACGATGGCGTGAACCGAAACAGCTATCAATTATATTTTTTTTAAATAATTTTGTAGAACTTAAATACATTGCTATTTTTTTCACCGTGTTATAATAGAGTTCTACCAAGTGAATGCCAATTCAACCAACAAAACTGGCATGTCTGAAACTAAGACCTCAGTATATAGAGCCGTGTTTTATTAATTTTATATTGCTTTATTTATTTTATTTATTTATATAACTTTTTATATTGAAAAGTTTTTTGAATATCATATAATTTGATTATATTTATGAATAAAAAATAGCATATGAATAACGGAATTGTTCTGGTTTTGTTATATCTTGTAACTTAAGACAACAACAAGAAAAGTATTACGTGGCTACAATCTTACCAACTTGCTAATATATCGATGAAACGATCTATTGAAGTATTGTTCTGATGATGGCATGATGCCGATATCAATAACAATATTACATTATCTTTGTAAAATGTAAACCTAACCTGGTAACCTGTTAATTAATAAATATGGAGGATTGTAAGGTATATATTAAAAAAAAAATCCTTTCAATTAAATCTAAAAATATAGTAAAAAATATTTATATTATCATTAAACATGTTGTGAAATTGTATTACAAAGGAATAGCGTTTTTTAACAACGTTGAAAGGTTGTGCTACATTTTTTTATGTAAGCTGACTATGCATATTGAATCAATTTAAAGCAACGAAAGTGTTACTAGTTATTATTGAATATGTAATGAAATACATAAAGTATGCTACTTCGACCCACGCGAACTCGCGATTGACTCACCCTGACGCATGTAATTTTTGCGAATTGATAGCGCATTGTTATAAAATATAATGACACTTATTTGGGGTAGTGGAGTGAGGGGACATAGCAAACAATTCACTCACTGCTACAAGTCGCTGACGATGAATTGTAGCCTTTTGGGGGTAAATGGTGCAGCCTTGCTGCGAAGGTCATTGTGGCATAACTCATTCATGTAATTCATTCAAACATGAGTCACATGAACATATCCTATGTCAAATAATCGACAATATCATAGTTATAGAATTATATATGAAGAACTTTCCAGAAGTTTAAAATCTGCCTCCATTTACGTTTTATCTTTGGAATATGTGATTAATTTTAAATCCGGTTAAATGAGACGGTGTAAAAATAGCAATGTATTTAATATCCATAAAGTTTTAAAGAAACAGTTGATAGCTATTTCGGCTCACGCCATCGTCAGAACTATGAGAAATGTAGAAAAGACACACAATCTTTCTACACAGCTATATAAAGATAAGAAAATGTACCCTTTATTATAGTTCTAACAGTGGGTGAGCCAAAATAGCTATCAATTATATCTTTAAAAGTTTGTAGAACTAAAATACATTGCTATTTTTTCTCCAAGCTATAATGGAGTTCTACCAAGTAAATGCTGACTCAATCAATAAGCCGGCTGAACGATTTATTTCCCGTGATATCCGCATCTGTTAAGAAAATAAAACGACTGTTGGACAGATGAACTTAAAGCTATCGTAAGATCTTTCGACTTGCGTGAATATTTTTTATTCATCCAATGCTAGTTTAAAGTTTTGTCAAATATTTTTATTTTGTATTTGTACTATTATTTTGTATTAATATGGGAAAATTGATGACGAAATAACTAGCTAACTATATTTATATGAGAAATATTTGAAAAGCTATAAATTAATCAATCATAAACAGCAATTGCTACGTAGAAGCTTACTCGTTAAAATAAAGTTTTGTACGTAATCAGTTGTCGAACGTGAGATATTTTTAAAGTGATTTAACATAATTTTGTACAATTTAAAACAAAGCTCCGGGCATTGGGCTGTTTTAAATCGTTTTTTTGGTGAAAATAATGTAGTCATTAGTGAAAACCTGATTCTTTAATCGGAGTAACAGGACCATTTAACGAATTAAAATACAAACAAGTTAATCGATCAATTTTATTACTCTAATTTTTCAATGACGCTTAAAAATGGGTTGCATTTTAAGCTGAATGACCGGCAGTATATAACGGGTCAGTGTTATAAACAAAATACGTCTTTGAAGAATGTTTTGTATTATTAATAATTTACTTAGTGGAATTATATTTCATTAAAGCCTTAAGGAGAGTGTTCTCTAAAGCAGAAGTTCCATAAAGTAAATTGCTGACATAATTAATTTCGATGTCGACATTAGTGTGATAAATAACGTCAAATGTTGGAAATAACACAGTAAAATCTACCTTATATAACACTTGCAAAATATCAAATCTGAATTGTTACAACTATTCCACATATTTTGTCACTAACGACCCGTGTTTCGCCTTTCTGCATCTACAGGCATTCTACTGACGCGTCAGTTCTGTTGCATTCGTACAAATTGTGTTTTATTATTTAAACATTGAATTGGATTTTCTTCAGGTAAAATTTGACAAATTTGTAAAATCAATATCGACGATTTAACCTAAATATCAGTTTCAAAATATGTATTAGTAATATTCTTTTATTTGAGCAAAGTTTTCGCAAAAAACCTTAATGAAATATCTGTTTTCGACAACTGCAAAATAACTACAGCCGGTAATATTTTAAGAAGAAAAATATCTTTCCAATTAGTTGAAATGTGTTGAATAATAGTTGTTGTATGATAAACTATATATTATTTATATTCATATCATAATGTTTGATTTCAACCTATACCTAACTCCATATTTCAATATATTGTATATAACAAAGTAACCCATTAATTTATAATAAATAATAATACATAAATCGACTGTTCATTAGCTTAATTGAGTTGACATTTGTCAAACAATTAAAAAGCACTGCTTTACTATAACATTGATTGATTCTGCAGTCTAATTAAGAAAGTGATATAAATGATAAAATTTTACTGTTGCGAAATATAAATTCAATTAAACAACTTATGTTGTCCAACTAGTTAAATTCATAAAATTGTTTGCTGCACAGAAAAAATCAGATTGCAGTCAAATTTTTCGTATTTGGACTATGTAACGCTTAACGCCGAGTGATCTATAATAAATATATTCTGTTTTTTTCTCTAAATAAGTCAGTATCCGCATCATAAATTCAAAAATACAAAATCATTGCAGACGACACCCGAACAGCGCTTTATGGCACAATTTTGGATTGTGTTGAGTTGAAATATACATTATGTATGATACAATGCTGAAATTTTGTTTAAAATTTTGTTTTAAAGTAAATAGTTTCAAACATACCACTTGGTTGATATACGGGATGTTTAAGTGCAATGTAGCAGAAATGAAAACACAAATAATATTTAGTAATAATAATAGCAACATAACAGTTTTTCCCGGTTCCTATAAAATCAACAAATTGTTCTATATAGCGTTGTTCGGGTGACGTTTTGACGACAATTGTATATGTTTTTTATATCTTTCTTAGAATTAAAAATATAACTCAACAACGATCGAATGTATTTTAGTCAATATCTAAATAGAGTTGGGCATGCTTGTAGATATAACAATCTTTAATGTAGGTATTTAATGTTTAATATTTATCTCTGAGTTAGCGTAGATTTTCTTCTAACATATGAAAATTCAACATCGTCTCAAATTATAGACTTTTAATATATCTGTACAAATCTCACCGTTCATATTATTTAAAATTTAATCATACATGTAAATCAGCAGTTTTCTGTTATCCTATATTCAAAAAAGACTCCAATTCGTTGTTAATAATAGGAGATAAACTGAATGAATAATATCAAATAAATTTCGTAAAAAAATATGTGACGCGTTACTAAATTTTCTTTATATTTAATTTCAACTTGCTATAAAGCGTCTGTTTTCAACCAAATCAATACAATACCATACTTTATATTTGCAATAGTTTATAGCATGATTTTTCTTTAGTAAACTGTTTATAGATGTGTCATTTCATTTTTTATTTATTAGTGTTATGTTATCGACGTACCTAGTGTTGTTATGTCAAAAGGTCTGACAGAAAGGAGTTAATTTTAATTGATACGGAAATGAATTTAAACGTTCAAATATTTTATTTATTTATTTTTGACAAGCATATACTATTGTTATCATTTTTAATTTTGTATAAATATACTAGGTACATATGATTAAAGTACTCGAATAGAAAACTATTATATTTGAATTAAGACTTTGTACGATTCCACAACTGACAATCAGTTCTGTTGCATCCGTGTGATAGAATGCCTGAAGATGCCGAAAGGCGAAACCCGGGTCGTTAGCGACAAAACATGTGGAATCGTACAAAGTTTTAACAATTCAAATTTGATATTGAAATTCCATCAAGCATCTTCAGTCGATATCATAAATTAGAAAACTATTATATATGCAACCTGATATGACACAATAAAATATCTGCCGCACAGAAATTACTACTGAATATCAAACTGACATTCTTCATTAGTTGATCGAAAATAAGTTAGCTTTGATTCAAGCGAATAAACTGAAAAAAATCCATATAAAAATCTGGACCACTTTTACATGCTCCGTTCAGCCGTAAACGTTTCTACTGAATAATTCAGTAGCCAATGCTCAGTAGTGATGGCATGTAGAGATTGTTTTGTAACAATAAAAAAGCGACCTGACGTTGTGTGGGATGGTTTTGAAACATGTTCACTATTCATAATACCTCTCAGACATTATTGTAATGCCCGAATCAGCTCGGCCGAGTTCCTCGCAATGACAAATGATACCCGGAATAATACCGCTGACAGAGATCTCCGAACGCTGACCACGAATGATTGATGCCACGTTATTGTTGTGTGGTCGGCCATTAAATGTGGTTTTTTGTACGTAATGCATCGGACATTACTTCATGTCATAATCGTTTGAATAACCATACATGTTGGTCGTTCCACCACCATCTTTTTTTGAACTCAACCGGTATTTTACGACCGTTCCAAATCAAGAAAAGAAACGTATTTAATCGTATTATTTACCCGAACAGAGCTGCATGGAATCGATATTTTTACGATATACTGTTATGTAATACTTTAAAAAAGATGAACAGTAAAATACATCTGAATTCAAAAAAGAAAATTTTAAAAACGACTGATTAAAAGTAAATCTTATTCGTAACACGGTGAAAAAATAGCAATGTATTTTAGTTCTAAAAAATTATAGAACTAAAATACATTGCTATTTTTCCACCGTGTTATAATGGAGTTCTACCAAGTAAATGCCAATTCAATCAATGTTTTATTCGTATTTACTAACTGTAAATAGAGGTCGCTAGCATTTAGTAGTTGGTTTTATTTTGGTGCAAGTTAATTTTAAATGTTATAATTATCGTCATGGACCTTACTATTTGCAACAACTACAAAATATAGTCCAGCAAAACATAATAATTTAATTAAATAGAATCACCAACAACATAATTACTTACGAAAGCGGTTGATTAACCTTTTTTGCTAACAACAATCACAAAGCATATTGGAGTCAAAAAATTTAGTTTTAAGTTGAAAATAGCACAGTTAACTCATTCCCTGTTGAGCCGTTTAAAGAATATTCCAAAACCTAGACTAGAAAAATATTGAATAATATTAGTTTGAAAAAATCTTATTGAGTTTGTCAGGACAAAAATTAGCGAGTACAAAAAGGTTTAAACCAATGTTAATTCATATATTTTTGGGAATCAACTATCATAGAAAAATCTGCCATCTCAACGGTTGAGACGTTAGCAGTGTGAGGATTTATAGCATCCAGAATTGCCTGTGCGAATTTCACTTCGCTACTGTACACCCGTTGGAAGGAGTCTTTTAAACATACAGACAGTCAGAGTTAAACATATATTTATTTCTTTATAGTGAATAAATTGGCTAAATTAGATAATAATAAAAGAAAAATATCATTCATTTTAAATTCTTTATGGTTGTATTTTTTTTATTCCATGATTGATGAACTAGCGATGTTGTTTTATGAAACGTATGCGCCTAGTCCCTATTTTGAAGATCGGTATCATAGATAACTTCAAAATTGTTCACTCTTGTGCATTTAATTGCGTCTAATAAAGTCGTTATTTATTTCAAGGGACATGTTTTCTTTTTTATTACGTTTTGATAAGTGTCACATTACATCAGTTGAACTACAAAAGTATGACGTATGCCACCTGTCTAATTCCCTTTTAACAACCCGAATTTTATACTCGAAGAAATATTTCTCAATACAGTCGACATGCATTTTAATCTTATTAAATGCATAATATATATATATATATATATATGTATATATATATATATAACGTAATTTTATAACGTTAAATATATAAACGTGATTCAAATATTAAAAATTAGAAATGGGTTAAATTTATGTGTTCGTCAAACTCTTTAAAAGTATCATATTTTGACTAATTTTCATGATATTATAGTGATATGTAGCTTGACAATAATTTTTTTAATATACGTAGTGGCCAAATTCAACCTGCGACCTACGAACCTTCTCTTTGTGTAACAATTATGCAGTTGATTAACCCAACCTTTCAAATCTTTTTTTTTAATTAACATACATATATATAATTTATTTACAAAGTTGTAACAATTCAAATTGAATAAATATATATATATATATATATTTAAACTTTGAGTTTTACTTTTTACATTCTTATAATTCTTATGGTGGATTTTGCTATATTATATTATTAAATACGATTAATGTTTAATTTCTTATTATATTATATAAATTACATTCTTTTAGAGAGAATAAAAAAATAATATTTGACCTTGGACAATAAAAAAATGTATCAAATATTATACATCAAAATTTTTATGAGACATTTAAGTAGGGACGACATTTGGAGGTTGAAATAGGGGAATTTGCTCCCCCTTCTCTGAATTTTCTAAAATACACATGTATCATCCCAGAAAAAAAAAACAAAAATGAAATGTCGCCCCTCCATTTATATCCTCAGTTTCAAGTTACGAATTTCAAACATCACGTATTATATATAATATTTTTTTTTCATGAACACAATCATTCAAAAATTATTATATCTAACCTAGGACTCAAAACCGTGAATACTTAAATCAAAACGGTCCATAATACTGGTCAGATTTCGGCAAGAAATATTATATAACCAAATTAAAAATAACTGCTTGCAACTATTTCCTCTACCCATGGAAAGCATATGGAGTATTCATAGAACTCCCATTTGATATTGATCTACAAAAACTACTTGTTACTCACTCACTCAAACACTATTTTTCGGGGACAGCAAGGATAGAATTAAACGGCTAGTACATAGTTAGTATTGACATAAGTTCATAAATATATTGAAACATCATTTCATAAAAATGTCCATATTGAGAATAGAGTTTACAAATCTGCCCATAATACGATGAGAATCTGTGAACATCTCATTAATATTAACAATTCAAATGCAGTGCCGGAAAATAATTAATTAACATTTTAAATGTATTGATTGAATTGGCATTTACTTGGTGGAATTCTATTATTACACGAATCAACTATGTATCTTTTTAATTGTGTAGAACTAAAATACATTGTTATATTTCCACATTTAAAATGCCTGTACGGTAGCAAAATGTTTATTTATCAAAACGCATTTACAAAGTATTGATATATTGCAAATACTGACTATAAACACAATTTCTTAAAGAATTATGTAAGTTTAATTAAGTATTAAATATATTAAATAAATTTTGATTAATTAACCTGTTGCATATTACAGCGCAACTAATCTATGCAGCAATCTCGTTGCATAATTGCACAACCGCTTTATGAAGTTATCAGAAGGATCATAGAGACGGCGGTTAACAGTAAGCCGGGTAGCCGTGTTGAACCAACTGTCACTGTCAGTGGTCAGCATAACTGTTTGACAGAAGCTGTCACTCTCACGGCTGCGCCTGACACTCTCGATCGCCTATTGGTGCACTGTGTGTCCAATAATTAATAGCATTGCACAATTCCTTTCGATTCTATACGCCCAATACGAGAGAAACTCTTTTTTGCAGTATTGAGTTCTGCAAGAGGAACTATAATTGAAGATAAAACCATTCAACATTTTCGAAAACATTTAAATATAATATTAACATTATTTAACACATCCGATACAAACGTGTAACTAATAGATTACATTAAAAAGATTTCATGAAAAAAATATTCAAAAAAAAAATAGTCAAAAATAGTAGTTCTGACGATGGCGTGAGCCGAAATAGCTATCAACTATATTTTTTTTCAAATAATTTTGTAGAACTAAAATACATTGCTATCTTTTTCACCGTGTTATAATGGAGTTCTACCAAGTGAATGCCAATTCAATCAATAAAAATAGTTTGCTTAACCTACACTTTAATCGCTTTTAACGTATTAACCCTCGTTTCTTTGGCCATAAATAACAGATAACTTTCAATACTGTAGCCGTAATTTTATAATATATTGATTAGGAATGGTTTCGCTCGATATATTACAAAATTTACCAAAACAATTTTAATCACCATATTTTATATTTTAGTTGTGATTTCCACAATCCACTATTGCAGTTTATGTATACATATATATTTTTTTTTTGAATAAACTTTATTGTTTAATCAATTTTTTGTTTAACCCTACCTTTTTTATTATAAATAGGAAGTAAGCATTTCAAAAATATGTATGTATGCCATAATTAATCTGTCGAAAGGTAAATAATTGTTTTTTACTAGTAAAATATTGTAGATATCATATTCTGTGAAAAAGTCATATCTTTTTTCTTCTCAATTTTATTAAATAAAGCGCTTAGACGAATAGCGATGACTACTAATTAAATAATACAAAATAAATTAGCATTATAGCTGTAATTAGAGAGAAAATGTTTTTTTTAAGTAACATCGCTAACTGATCGGAATGATTTTTGTATCTAATAATTGCGATAGATTTCTAAAAGTTTTTTTAACTTGGCAAATTTGTATCTTCCGTTATTACTTTGACTGTTCAATATTACTATAAAATAAAGCGAAGACTTCGGGCTTTCGAACAATGTCGGGCCGGGCGAATCCGTCGCACGGCTCCATTATAAAGTATGTACCCGTATGTAGGTAATGTCAAGAATATGTTTGCATGTTTATTTATGAGATTCAAATGTGTAACACGATGTGAAAAGTAGAGGGAGACTAGTAAATGATCAAAGCGCGTCACACTGACTGAGATCTGAGCTTCGGAGGTCAGCGGTGACGAAGTTAGCCCCGGGCTCTGTGTATCCTTAATGCCCTTAACGAATCACACGTCAATAGGTTTATTATCACTTATTATATTATACACGAGAAAAACTCCTACTCAAATCAAAACTCAAAACCTTGAACCTTTGTGGCCGGAACGGATGATTGTGAACCCAAAGTGAATCTAATTGATAAATTATTGCTTTTGTATGGTGTAATACTGGTACATCCAACACGCCAAATCTCAGTATTGAAAATGTATGAAGTACTGATAATATTAAATTAATGTTGATGTTTTTTATTGTATTTTTTTTTGTGTTTAGACGTGACGTGATTTTTTTTCTTTTGCAACACCTTCGCACTGAATATTGTAAGAATTTTAATTACATCAGCGTTTATCAATATATATATATATTGTATATGTAATGTGTGTTATAAGTAAATGATAATTTAATCAATGTTTACTTTAGATTTATTTTCACTATTTTCTGCTTCAAATATTAGTAATTTAATTAGTTTTGTATGTATCTGCCCTCTATCTCTACACACTAATGTAAATTTAAAAAAAAACTATTCTTAATTATTCATATTTATAATGTAAGCATAGAATTAGAATCTTTTTATACGTTCTAAAAAAGAAGAAAGGTGTATCACAAATTATAACCTATAGAATAAAAAATGTTCCAGTGTTGTATTATAGATATTAAAATTTTAATTCTATAAAGCTTCCGCCAAAAATATTAATACTTTATGATAACAAAAAGATTGAAAAATAATATGCGTAACTGATTTATAACAAGCTCGATATCAAATGGAAAGATGCAAGTAAAAATCTCTAAAGGAGACTTTCGTGCTTGTCAGGCATTATCATTGTACAGCTTTTACATGGCTGTGGTTGTCGCGGTGTATAAACCGGAATCGGAGATATGAAAAAAAGCGACTCTGACTTATTTTCCGATTAGACAATTTTGAAAAATATTAAGTACGGTCATAAAAAAACTTCCGCCCGGGCAGGCTGCGACTGTTGTTACTGTTCACACACAATAGGATATTTCTGGGTATTGGGTTTGTGTTTTTTCTTCGCAAATAGGACTTGGTCAGTCTATAGACAACTTCCTTGGAGTGCACAGGTTACATAGTTTTGTTTTTGCCTTTAAAATGGAGGAAATAAAATTACACATTCGACATGTGATGCTTTGGGAATTTAAACAAGGAAATAGTGCTGCAGCTACGGCTCAAAAGCTATGCAGTGTGTATGGTGAAAGGACTGATAACTGATCGGGCAGTAAGAAATTAGTTTGTCAAATTCCGTTCTGGAGATATGACCTTGAAAGATGAACCAAGTACGGGTCGCCCTTCTGACTTTGATGACGATGTATTGAAGTCAAAATTGGAAGAAAATCCACGCCAGTCAACCAGAGAATTAGCAGAGAGCCTCACTACATCACAATCAACTACAATATTTACCGCCACCTTGAAAAATTAGGGAAAGTTAGCAAATTAGAAGTATGGGACAACATTAAACATTTTATTGAAGTGTTGTTGGTCAATGTCAGAGTCGAAGTAATATTTCTTTTAGCAACTCTTTAGCCCTGGTAATTTAAGATCATTTCTATGGAAAGATTGTGAATTATTCAAGCCAGATTCAATTTATTTTTATCTCTGAGCTAATTCACTTTAATGTCTACCATCGCACAAGCGAGCAATTAAATATCACTTATGCCACCATTCGTTTAATATTTTAGTAACGTGCAATTAAACAGGTCGACACGTATAAAACTGAAATAGTCCCATTTGACAGTTATTATTGTACATTATTTCGTAATATGTTTTTCAATTTATAATCATAGAATTTAAAACCGACACCTTTTCCCAGTATAATTGTCGTAAAATTACCAAATGGCATTGAGTGTATGCTCGTAGACGTATTTATGTTTCAGTACCAAGTGTGAGGCATTTAAACCCCTCATGAAATGTTTCAATGTTAAAAGTCAGTCACTCGACCCCTGGAAGCCTTATATGCTAGAAGCATTACTTTGGGGAGAGATATTTTGGTAGGTAGGTAATTGATTTGATCCATTGCATTTTATGAGTTAGTAGGATAATAATAAGTAAAAATCTTCAATACAAAACCGTATATCGATTTCCAAAACTTAGTTGTTTTGTGAGACTCAATATTACACAGATAATCATAGATTTTTAGACGAAATACAATCAGTTTAAGGCTTTTTTTCCTTTTACAGACAACGGAGTTAAATTACTGACCATACTTTTATCCTTTCAAATAAAATTTTTCGATAAAATCTTCTTAATTTTCTTTTACATATTAAATGAAAAATTATTCGTGATTTACATTATTCGACCCCGCTCTATATTTGGAGCATACGACCAAAGCTTCTAAAATTATGTGTACCGCATGGGCATGTTTACTTTCTTACAAAATACACCAATTTTTTGTATCTCCGTTGACATTTAAATATATTGCGAACGACAACAAAAAATTTCAATTTTATTCTTATATAAGTGCAGAAAACATAGAATCTATAACGTATAATTTAATGAAAAGGTTACTAGATGTATTTTGTTAAGACTATAGCCAATAAATATTTGAAGATACTTCATTTTGTACATCAATAATTGTAACGAGGAGAAAAGCGAAGGAATATTAAAGCTCTTACATGAAATTTTACATACTTGATGAAACTTAACCATCAATAAGAAACGTTCAAGTTGCATTTATAAGCTTTGTCACAAAGAAAATTAATTTCAATTGTATGTCGATAAAACGAAATGTTAATGTATTTTTTTCTATTAACGCAATTTTAATGCTATATTATATAACGAATCGTTTCATATTGGTTTTTGCATAGTTGCGCTATTTTAGCATCATTTTGTTTCACAAATAAATTAATCATTAAATTAAATGAAATATAATTTCGCAACTAATAATTATATATAATATTCCACGTTTACCCAATCATTAGACGGTCGTACGTTAAGAATTTATTCAACAGTTATTACAATATTTGATATATTAATTTTATAATCATTGATGTGAATTTTGACACCTTTTCTCGGAATGATTGTCGTAAAAACTAAAAACTGGCATTGAATGATACGGATTTATGAATCACATACAAATACTTAAAAAGATATTAAATTCTCAATTAGAGATACTTCGTGGAAACTATTTTTCGATTCCACTTAGTTGCATTAAGACTTGTTCAAGGAGGCCAAGGTCTGTAGTAACGATGATGAACATTTTCAATAATTTAAATACGTCATACCTTGATATCTAATAGTTGAGGTAATTTGAATACATATTTGATAAAATAATATTACAAGCCTTATTCGTTATAGTCAATTATTGATATTTCGAAATACGCAAGGGCTAAATAAACTGTAGACCAGCGGCTATAAACATTTTAATTTTCATGTATAGATAATCTCACAATTTTGACTCTTGCAGTGCAATTTTAATTTTAACCAAATTATTAATTATAAAGATTGAATTGTTACAATTTTGTACGATTCCACATGTTTTGTCACTAACGACCGAAGATTGCGTCAGTTCTGTTGCATCCGTGTGATAGAATGCCTGAAGATGCCGAAAGATGAAAACCCGTGTCGTTAGTGACAAAACATGTGGAATCGTACAAAGTTGTAGCAATTCAAATTTGATATTGAAATTCCATCAAGCACCTTCAGTCTATGTCATAAATTATACTAATTATAAAGATTTAAGTTTTATACGTTGCTATGGTAATTGCGTTTGTTTCATTAAAGCTACAATAGTTTTACTCATATGATTTTGGTTGTTTAAATTGAATTAATTTTAGCTCGCGTGACGTTACTGTATTAACTCTACAATTCACCAAAAGTTTTTCACTGACTATTAGTTGACAACTGCCTGTTAAATATTTTTATTTTATTTTTTAATTCTGAATTAAATATCATAGTATTACGACAAATATATAATATTTATTTTATCTCACTCTACTGTCTATAAAAAAAAATATTTTAATGCTCTGTAAAAGCATTCATGTCAAAATAATGCATAGATTAAAAATACTTTTTTATTATTATATAAGACAAAAGTCCATGGGATCCCTCAAAGAAACCATAAACCATCGGTGGAGAGGGGTAATAATCAAAAATAAAAAAATAAAAAATTATTTCACATTTCAAATGATCAAGAGCGAAACGGGTCATAAGTAATGTTCTCCATAAACTGTACGCGTGCGTGGTCGCGCAGCAGTTTAATAACCCCCACGCGTGTCCGGTGCGAGTGCAGTAACTGTAATTATTTATGTAATTTCTTTTTTTAAAGCCATCTTTCTATATATACCCTCTCAGAATAATGAAATTGGCTGACAGCAAAAACCAGTACCAGTACTTTAACTAGTCAATGTATCAATCAATAAAGAAGTGTATAAACTTACTAACGAGCGTTAGTTAGGTAAAGTTAGCCAGACGTCAACCTACAATGGTTAAATATGATGAGAATAAAACACATTCAAAGAGCTGTGGTCAAAAGTCATCAAAATATATGTACTACAATCTATACATTAACTAGGGAAAGTGTTCATTTTTTTCTTTCGTATAAACTGTAATTTGCCAAAATAAATAATGCATACATATACTGGTGAATTTTTATGATAAACTGTACAATCTAATTATAACATATGCTAAATTTAATGTCATTCATATTCTTTTATGTTATATTATTGCGGAGGAAATGCTTAACTATTAGAGCATTTATATTGCGTATATGGTAGCACGTTACTATCTCACTATTAACCGAACGTACATTTAGCAGTATGACAATGAATGATTGTTTTCTTGGATGAAATAATTTGTCTGAAATACGTATCTTTTTAACAATGAAAAATAAGAAATAACTTAAGTTGGGTAAAAATTGTCATTATATAGTATTAACACAAACTTGTTATCAGGAAACAAACCATAAATAAATACCAATCCCTCGTTTTACTTGTCTTCAACCACCAAAAATTCAAAGATAAACTTTTTATAATATTTTATGTACTGTTAAATTTTAAGGTTATATCCGCCATACTTAACCTAAGGCACACCAAACTCATTTGCGTGTACCATTTAAAAACGTAATCTGTCTATAATATAAACGATTGTCTCAACATGAAAATTCACTTTAAACATGTTAACTGTCACTTTTTGGTGAAGGATAATATTATTTATAATAAATAAACAAATAATGTTTGTTTACATTTTCACTATTAATATAATAATAATCGCCGTTCTGATCATTTTATTATTATATGAACTTGTGGAAATAGTATTAAAAAAATATTTGATAGTTTTATTTTTTCATAGACACACATATTTAAAAAAAAACCTTTTATTTATTTGTGTTTTATTTTTACAGTATTATAATTATTTTTGAATGGCGTAATAATATATTTTGTGGGCGGCGTAATGTTATAGGCACACGTGTGTGGCCCGAATCAAAAAAAGATTGAATATGTCTAGACTAGAGTATACCAGAAACTCAAACTAAAATTTATGTTTAGTTTGAAGTGTTGATATACTTGTAAAATAGAATTTTAAAGCATATGGACATACAATAATCAATAAAACGGTAAGTCAATATATTCTTCATCGGTACTTGACATAGTTGAAGAAATTGTAATGTATTGTATCTAGAAGCTTCAAGCAATTGTATTTTTTAGCCCTGCTCAATATTTCAAAGCATAATGAGTTATTATGGAAAATTTTAAACAAGAATAAAATGTACATTTATTTTACTCAAAATTTTGCCCATGGCTAAAATTGAAATGTCATATAAAAATACTTTTATGTCTTTAAACAATAATAATTGGGTGTTAGATATTAACAAATAAATAAAATAAATAATAAATGATATGCTGTTTGCAGCAATCTTTTGACCTCTGTTTGTTTCCACTCCCTACATTTTTTCATCGGTACACGCATATTCTTATAAATCAAACGTACATACGTATAGTGTTCAAGTTTGATATAGATTATCAAAACGCATAAAAATCATTTTTATTGTAAAGCAAGTCTTGTATGGAAACATACAATTTAATATTTTCATGTGAATACATATAACAACACACATACTTTTTGCTGCCATGGGAAAATAATGATAGATAACCACATTGCTTTATGTATTCATTTACAAATAATTATTTATTCAAATTCATCAATTCTTATCAACGTGTTCGATCATGAAAACGGATTTTTAATAAATAGTTCATGCGAAACGAGTCAATAACTAGCGTTTCGTGAATCTTTAGTCAACCAACTACAGTTCCAAAAGATTCGTTCACTTCAATCATCTTTTTAAGTAAATTTCGACAATATTTTTGTTTCCCGCTTCGTATTTATGTAACCCTAAATGAAGGATAATCGTGTTTTTCGATCAAATCTATAGTAATAAAAAATTTACCAAATCGAAAATAGTAATTGCGAAACATACATGATATACTCAAATATTTCAAAATCTCATTTATATATTAATGATTCATTGCAACATTAGAAAAAAACATATTTAAGTGACAGCAAATACTATCGCTCATTTTATTGGTAACATTCATTCATGTTATAGATTCTTTTCGATTCGGTCATTATCGATCGATTCAACTAAAAAGAAATTCGTTTCAATGGTATGTCTTACTCATGATTCTTTCGTGCTCACTGAAAAGATTGCGTCAACTGAATATCAAAAAGAAAAGTAATATTCGTTGATTTGATTTAGCCCTTAACAATATTTTCACGTCTACACATCGCTATATTTTTAAGCTGAAGACATTTAATATTGTTTAACTTGATGTAAGTAAAACTTATGAGGCTTTTACTTTGTGCTTTGGCTTATTGCAGGATTTACAGTTTTCTAAACTAAAGAGAATGATCATTAAAATATAATGCTACAAATCTCACATCAACCAAATTTTAATGAAAACAAAATGCTGATCCTTGATTTTCATTAAAATTTTAATGTTTTTCTAATAACATGACCTTATTTATTCTTATCTATTATCGTCACAATTTACTATATACATAATAACAAGTGCAATTAATTGAATAAAAATGACAGGTCAACATTGAACACCGTGACTTAGACACATAGGGACGTATTCGAGGTATCACATATCTGGGGCAAGTGACTGTGGTCGAGTCTTGACAAACACCTTTCTAGATCATGCTTTCAGGCATCCACAAGTGCGGCCTGCAGTCGCGGTAATTAGATGACGATTTTTGTATCATTAACTACTCAGCAATCATAGCCTTACATATAATATCACATAAAAAAAACAAAACATTTGCGAGACATTGATATTTTTTTCTGCCTGTATGTAGCGTTTTGTTTTTCATCGCATGAAACATAATACATGAATCATGTATCGTTATTCATTTATTGTAATTTTTGATTGTTTCCTAAAAAAATCATTCTCATTTATTTCAAGAATATTAGACGGCATTTTAAAATTTAATTAATTGGATTGTATTTAAATCTATACCAGTTCTATATCAATTTGGAGTTTGTGTGAATTATCATTCACATCATTCATCACATATATATGTCATATTATTTTTGGATACATGCGTTTTGTATTGAGAAGGTAATTCAAGCCATTAACAGATAAAGTTGAAAGATTTTTTTGTGTTTCTAAGTGGCCAAAATTTGTACTTCAAAAGTTCTTTTGACACACTTTATAATACTCTCCCACCAAAAGAAATGGCATGTCAATAAATAAAAATCAGTAAATAATTTTTCAATTTTATATCATGGTGCTTTTCAAGACATCTTCCAATCTATACCATCCTCTGACAAGTTATATTATTCTATTTTTTCTGTTGATATTGTAAGTATTTACTGTTCAACATAAATATTAGTTTTTGTAAGAGCCTCGTTGAAAATTTGAAAAGTACGACCTCTTACAAAAATTGGTTTATTTTTGCATAAAAAATTCATGTTTATATGCAATCAAAATCCATTGTTGTTAAAATTATTATGATAGATAACAACAGCAGAGTACTAAATAGATATGTTGAATCTCTGTACGATTTCACATGTTTTTCACTAACGTCATTGGTTATGTTTTAGGGATCATCAAATATTACATCACACGGATGCAATAGAAATGTTGATATTTAAAAATGAAATACATTATGTACCCTTAAAGTTCTATGATCAGAAGAGTTGCCATATGGAGGATCTGCCAGACCCCAACAAAGTTTATAATGCATTAAAAAATGATTGCCAATGCTTCATTTATCATCATCTGTTGTTATTCCTTTAAACTAAAATCATTATATTTTTCAATTAATAATCATATTTTGATTTGTCCGTTAAAAGAATACATTTAAGTACAAATATCAAACTGTAGAATCAGCCAATCTTCGAGAGCACCGTCACATGTGCGAGCGCATACTAACATCGTTAAATGTTGCCAGATTTCACTCAAAATATAACGTTGATTTATATAAACATATTCTTATGTACATGAATTGCGAATTAACTGGCAAGTAAATATTTTTTTTCTCCAAGAATATGTATAAAAAACTTATTTTTCAAATTACTATGGTTTGCAGTTACATTGTATTACGAATGTTTAAATAGATTTTTAAGATAAAGTGATAAAGTTGAAAATAAAAGTCTTTACTAATGATTTTCATTGTAATTATTTATTTATTTATTTATTACAACTATACGGTACAAAACTTAAAAATTATCAATTCAATGCTTTTGCACTGTAACATATTAACATATTTAAATATAAAAATTCAAGAAATACACTTTAAAACAATCAATAAGGATTGCAAAAAAGAAGGTCAACCAAGTAAGCTCATGAAATGTCTACTTTAACTGAAAAAATAGCATTCGTCTGAGCTCACTTTCGTCCACATGAAATATGTCAACATCCGAAGCAATACCGTTGAACATTGTTAATGCTCTTACCATTGGCATCCCCATTGGCAGACTGGTTCTACACTTTGGAAGAACAAACAAATTGTGTACACGATTTCTTAAAAAACTATCCGAAACATACAAATTGACATTATTAAGGATGGCAGAATTCTCATTTTGGCATCGAATTAGTCGAAAGAAATATGTGGCTAGATATATTTCTCTTCGATTTTTCAAACTATTAAAAGTGAGCATACCCAAAAGAAAGTCAGTTGGATAAAGCCACGGATAGTATCCGTACGCCCTCAAGTAAAGAAGTCTCAAAAATTTCTTCTGAACCTTTTCCACCATAAGGGCATATTTCAAATCTCCTGGGGCCCAAACAATAGACCCACTCTCAAGCCTACTTCGCACTAAGGTATTGTACAATAATATTAAAATTTTAACACCTGAAAAGGCTCTCGTAGTACGTAGGATAAAGCCCAACATTTGCAATGCTTTGTTGCAAATAGTCCTAATGTGACTATTGAAGGTTAGTTTACTTTCGAATTGTACTCCAAGATCCTTTACTGATGAAATTCGCGAGAGAGTTCGGCCACTCATTGAATAGCGGAAAAATAACACCTGCGACCGTCTAGTAAACGATAAAAGATTGCATTTGTCTATATTAAAATCGAGTTTATTACTCCTTCCCCATTCTACTATATTGCCTATATCAGACTGGAGACGGAGACAATCATTACTTGCGGCAATTTGTAAAAACCGTTTCAAATCATCAGCAAATAATAAGAATTTAGCATTTTTTATGACGTTTACTATGTCATTTACAAATATAGTAAACAGCAATGGCCCCAAGTTCGAACCTTGTGGAACACCAGAATACGTGCAGAACGGTTCGGATTCAAAGAGCCCATACGATACGTATTGTTTTCGGTTCCCAAAATAACTTCCAAAAAATCTAACAAAGCTATCTGACAAACGTATCATTTGGAGTTTTTCCAAAAGTATGTCATGATTGACTCTGTCAAATGCCTTCGAAAAATCATTGTAGGAGCAGTCAACTTGCAGGCCTTTGTCCAATGCCGTCGACACGTAACTCGTGAACACCATCAAGTTTGTATCGGTTGATCTTCCGGTTCTAAATCCATGCTGTTCATTTATTATAAATGGCTTAAATTTTCTTAAAATCATTCCATGCATAATCATCTCGAGAACTTTGACTGGCGCTGAGAGAACAGCTACAGGTCTATAATTTTCTACTGATGATTCTGCACCACATTTAAAAATTGGAGTTATCTTTGATATTTTCCATATATTCGGAAAAATTTCTGTTTTCATTATCAGATTAAATATGTAACATAAAGGACTCTTAATTAAATCAATATACCCCTTCAAAAAGATGTTGGTACCCTATCGGGTCCAAGCGAGCGGGAATTCTTTAGTTTATTGACACACTTTAAAAAAAAACAAAAAAATCACACAGATTATTATGACCGATTTCACTCATTATGGGTATTATTAAATGGTGAAATATCAATCTGATCGTATTGATATACAATTTTTGTACTTATCTTATTTTGATGGGGTAAATGAAACTTTTTTCAATTCAAAAATAGTTTTAAGATCCATAGATGTGAAAAATATTTAGGGAAATAAAACCATTGCTCAGCATAGCATAACGTTCGATATTTACATACGTTGAGCGGATATTTTTTTATTTTAATATATTTATTGTTAATTATTGAGTTGTTTCAATGAAATATATTACTAAATCAGTGAAATTTTGTTATTCTTGACTGCTCTTAATGGTAAAAAAATCAAAATATAAATCATCGAATCGCCAATGTCAAGCAATCTTCAGTAAAAGATTGTATCTTACAAAACGTTTCCGTCCTTTCACTGATTCGGATCTAGTGCGAGTTTTTTTGCACGCATATCTCGCAAATGTATCCATAATTGATGCAATTAAATAATTAACGGAGAGCAATTAAACAGATTTGATTGATTTCTTCCATCGTAAAATATTTTACGGCCAAGCTTGTTGTGATATATTGTGACTGAATGTAACATGAATTGCACATTTTAAATGGACACGCAAAACTCTGTTGGACAAAATACGTCAATTAGCTGTCTTTCAGTAGCTTGCATCATGACATCAATTTTTTTATGCTATTTCTACGGTTTAATATATATTTATGATCAGCACCAGTTTCGCTCATTGCGTTTATTATCATCTGATATTTTAAGACATAAAGGAAAAGCTTTGTGTGCTACTTGGGCATTTTAAGTCTCTGATAATGCAATGAACGAAACCGATCCTAAATATATAACATTATGAAAATAGTAGTAAAATGTGTTTTTATTATTTAGATTAACCCTCTGACTGTTGAACTCTAAGTTTTTAAGACGGCTGATTTTACTTTGTTGGTAGTTGATATCCGAAAATATATTTAATTAACAGTCGTTAAAACCTTCTTGTATTTGCTAATATTTAAGTTAATGCATTGCTTGATTTGTCCTGACAACTCAATAAGATTGTTTCAAACCAATATTATTTAATACATTTTTGATCTCTAGGTGTTGGAATATCCTTTAAACGGCTCAGCAAGGAACGAGTTAAAAAATGTGTACATCAAATAAAACGCTGCTCTCAGTACGCAGAGATATTATTTGAAAATGGAAAACGTAATAGAATTGAATACACAAATGAAATGTGATATTTAAATAAGTAGCCATATTGTGTACAATGTAAGGTTTTGCTGAAATTTAATTATAAAATGCTAGCGTGTTCCCGGCATGCGTTGCAATGCCACTAAAAAAAGGAAACCGCGACTTTATGGAAGCGCCACGTCGGGAACCTCTCACCTTCCGATTCCGATTCCGATCCGGATAAGTCGGATTTGAGACGAAGCCGGAGCCAATTAGAAGCGATAAGCTTAGGCTATCTTTTTCTTATCTAAATTTGACAGTGGCGGTCGTATGTGTTTTTATTTATTGGAGTGCTTTTGGATACACAATGTTTTTTGTTTTTCTATTTGATGCGTACACAAATAAATCAGAAGGTTTTCCAACGCGTGAGCAGGCCACATACAGTTGTCCATGTGAGAAGCATGGATTTTATAAATTTAGTCCACACACTTCTTACGACTGTCCTTGTGCCTTATTGATGGTCATTGCGAAGGCGACTCGCACTGGAAACTGCAGACTTTTAAATTCAAATGGCATATCTGTCGGAATCATTGGGATGCGTGGCAAGAGTACATTTTCTCGTTTGAATTTTCCATTTAAAATTGTAGCTTCAATAATATTGTTCATCATTTATCTCACTGAAAGCCTGGTACCCTTACAATATTGTGGTGGATTTATGTTTCGAAGAATGATAGGCACGTCAATTTTCAATGTTAAAACATGCGGCGGCATGCCTGCCAAATCAAGTGAATTCAAGAATTCTGTTGGATAATTGACGACTTCGTTTTGATTCGTTATAGTTTCGATTGACTTAATCGTTGTCGCTTCTCCAGGTATTTAATTTAGTATGCTGAAATTGATTACATTGACGTCCTTGTTTTTGGCTGCTAATATAGCACACGTGCACTGAGCCATTGACGATTTTTATGATTGTGTGCAATATTTGGAAAAAACATTGTGAATCAATTCGTCTATCGTTGCGATTATTTTACAGAAATTCTCTGGCAATGTGATACATTGTGTGGATTCCTCTATTGCCATTTTCCCATTTCTTATATCCAATTGTTTTGCGAAACGTTCAGCGGATGCATCATGTTGTAGTTGTACACGCATATTGGTCTTCAAAGTGAATCTATGTACGTATCGCCATATAACGCATGATTTGAGACATGCATTAAGTTCATCGGCCACTGTTGAACGTAATATAACAGGTAGAGTTTGTCGAAAATCGCTAGACAATAAAACGAGTGCACCACCGAAAAGTTGTTCGTTTCCTCTTAAATCTTTTAATGTGCGATGAAGTGCTTCCAATGATTTTACATGATGTGAGTGGTTTGCCCGTTTTAGAATTTTTGTTGATATTGCATGTTGGTGTCTCAATTATTTGCTGCTGAGCCACCATCCAAAAGAGTTGCTGCAATTCCAGATGATGCGATTGCTAGTGCAATGTTTTTTCATGATCGTGTGGTAATCCTCTTTTTTGCCATTCGATTGAATACATCCAACAGCGTGTCTCTCCAAAAGCATGACGCTTGACAATAAAATCCATTATAGATTTGAGTTTTTGTTTGAACACTCGTGCGCAAATATCATGACGATATGATGATGATTGTTCGGGTAACAAAAGTTCTGTAATATCTTCCCACATCGGATTACAGGTAAATGTAATAAAAAAATCTAGGCGACCATATGCCCGAAAATACGTCATTGCATCTTGTGCGTATTCATGCATGTGACGTGGACTTCCTGTAAATGTGGCCGGGAGTATGACCATTTTTCCCAAATCATTGGGATTCACATTGCCATCATTAACAACTGCATCGCGTAAATGAATATACTCTTCGGAACGCAACTTAGTACCCATATTGAATTGACAACGTTGGTTTATTTGTTTGTCAGTGTTTCCCATGAAATAAATTTGAAGAAATTTATGATTTGCGTTCGGCAGTGGTAGTAATGCTCTAGCACGATGATAAATTTGTTCTTGCACTTTAAATTAAAAAAAAAAAAAAAACTGATTACATGCCACGATATTGGTTGTACCAAAAGATGTCATTTGGAAACTTGAATGGTACTTTCGTATGCTTGTCAAGAAATGTTTTGATTCACTTGTATCACCCGATACCAACGTTAATAAAGGTTCGGGTATTGAATGTAATTCTGGCAATTTCACTTTCCACTCGCGCAGCAGTGTTTCATTTTTAAATTTAAATGCACTACAATACACGCATAATTTGTCCATTTTTCAAATAACAACACTTGGGTGCAGACTGTAATCATAATTATGATCGTAATGGAAAGCACTATGATTTAAATCAGCATGCAGAGTACGTCTGGTACGATCTACGCATACTCGATCTGTTTCCGAAATGAATGTGACAGATTTGCGTCAATTTTGTTTTCGGCGTTGCTATGGATACAATGTGTCATAAATGGCCATTCTGTATTACAATAGTCTTGTATGAAAACATGTTTTTTGTAAATATTCAATTAATTTTTGTAATCAAATCAAATTCTGAGTATCCTATCTTTTGCCCGGTAGTCTAAGCAATAATTTGACAAAGTTTTATCGCAATTGGATTAATGGTGTAGGAATGCATAAATGACAGACAGACAGACATCCATTTTTATATATATAGATATAGGTCAGCAATAATTATTAATTAAACATATATATTGCCATTCCGCCAATAAGTGACAGTAAAAGTTCGAAAAGTGAGTTATTTGTGTATTTAAGCTCTTTTCGTTTTGCTTTTTTTCTAATATATCGATTGAAATGGACGTTTTGTATTATTGGCAATGGATAAAAATATCTCTTCGTTTATTTCATGTAAAGACAAACACGCCCCAGTTAAGATTTTTCACAGTTTTAGTCATTACATTTATTTATATAGATTATTACATAGATTATGATTATTCGTAAATATTTTACAAATGTATGAATGCACATCATAAAGGGGGCGCGCAACTCCTATACATTTGTAACTCTTTCCTTACATAAACATCAAAAGCGTCTTCGCTGAACAGCATTTCAAAGTGTCACTGTTTCGAATAACCATTAAAATTCTTGGCAGAGTTATAAAGCGACATCCACACAGTCGATGAATAAAAATGCACTTATCTGCGTCGTCGGTTCGCGTAAAAGCATATCTGCGCTTTGCGAGCTATGGCATGAAGCGAAAAGCTAAAAAGGAATAAACATCGCTTGACGGGTCAGCTTTGAAATATTGTACACGAGTAAAAAACGAAGCGCGCAGAAGCCGTTAAAGAATTTATAATATGTACATCAAATTTATATTCTGGCCCTGAATCCAAACCGTCAACGTATACATACTCAATCGGTTAGAATTTTCATAAAATCATATTCGATTATTGATATTTCAATCAACTAATGAATTTTAAATTTATGATATCAACTGAAGGTCATTGATGAAATTTCAATATCAAATAAATATGTTTTTTTAAACTTTGTACGATTCCACATATTTTTCACTGACGAGCCTGGGTTTCACCATTCGGCATCTTCAGGCATTCTAACATACGGATGCAACAGAACTGACTGTACGTTCTGTGATATAATGCCAGAAGATGCCGAAAGGCGAAACTTGGATCGTTAGTAACAAAACATGTGAAATCGTACAAAGTTTTATGATTTTTTGTTGAATATTCTATTTTACCCGTCCGATACAAATAATGTAATGTAACGAGATCAAATATTATAGTATACAAATATTTATTTTTATATCTTCATATTTTTGCTTTAGTTATAATTAGTTCTCATCATTTTTATATAGATACATCATTATTTTGCAGTAAGATCCAAATTGATAACTAATGGTCCGGATGGTTTTTACAAGTCTTACCGGTTGTTTTATACCAGTATTACATAAGTATCGCTCACTACGTAAACAGCACGATATGATAAGCATTTTTGTTCCATACATACCAATAAGTAAAGAAATCTATATACCGCGATAACGATACAATAGCGGAGTTAAGCTGATCGCTTAAAAGGCATCTAAGTTCACGATTTAATTGCAATCAAATGTCCTCAATTACTGCGCCGCAGTCATGTTTAGATAATTATTGCCTTTTGTGCAAATTGCGGCCCTCTCTCTGCTCTCTAGATCCGGCCGGAGAACTTAAGGACCGGATGTTGCTATAACACATCGAGTCGAGTGCTGTACTCTCAAACTGTTCATCGAATTAAAATAAGATTAATTAATTTCACCTTGCAACATGTATGTTAATGTTTATGTTCCCGGTAATAAAATTTACCGACCGGTTTTAACTATATCACAGCATACACATCTTATGATGTACAGACTTAATTTATATATTTTCAGTACAATTTTCATAAAAACCATTCAGCAAATTGTTTTATAGTGTCCAATCTCAATTTTAAGCTTGTAGTATCTTGATGAAAATACATCAACATTTTTTTTTGATGATAAAAATTGTTAATTATTTAACTGCTCATTTTTTCAAAGAAGGACTAGATGAAACTTAAATAATACCATTGGTTAACTAATAGCTCACTGAAACCGTTGACTAACTAACTACAAGCTCTATCTTACCCCAACTCTTCTATTGTTACTCTCTTCATATAATCAAAGATTGGCAACTATTAAACTAGTATTTTTCACCGAAAAACTTTCTGTTAACTTTTAATACTTAAGATGTTTCAACACTGATGAATTAAAAAATAATTTAAAATTGATTATTAAAATAAGCTAGGTCGTTAAAACAGGGGAGAAGATGTATTGTGTACCTGTTCTACACAGCTATATATAGATAAACAAATGTTCGTTTACGCATAGTTCTGACGATGCCGTGAGCCGAAATAACTATCAAATATATCTTATAAAAAAAATTGTAGAAGTAAAATACATTGTTATTTCACCGTGTTATAATAGAGTTCTACCAAGTAAATACCAACTCAATCAATAAATTATCAAACAAATGAGATACTAAAACTAGTCGGACCATATTTCAATTGAAAAATTATCACAAACGTTAAGTAACACACATGTTAAATTAACGATATCTCTCTCGTATTTTTCAATCGAAAATATCAACGGAATATTATCAGCCGTTAAGTTTTGAGACGTTAGCAGTCAGCGGTTTAAATAACCTCCATATGCTGCAAAAAGGAAGCGGACAGAAACAATAATAATAAAAAAAAAACAACGGAAATTATTGCATTCCGTTCAAATTGAAAAAAAAAACGACGTCATAATAGAGAGTACTCAAATATGGATATACACTCTCAATTCGTTATTGTAAAGCGCTTGTTTTAAAATATATATAAAGTTTATAAGCTCAACTTGGGAAATAATCAAATTAAATTAAACTTAAATGTTTGAAACATTTTTGTTTATAAAGTTTTTCTCATACAATTTATCTAACCGTCTGCTGTTCATAATGAATCGAGTGACCTACGATGACAAACTATTTTTATAACAGAAAGATTTTTTTTCAAAAAAAAACATAGACATCTTTTGATAGCACCATGTAGCGCAACACAGTTTGAATTGTTGCCATACCGAAGTGTTGAGTTATTTTTTTAATGTCCACATTACGCGGTTTATATGTTTCCCCGTTTCCAACTACGGTGGATTGATAATATATAGCGGTCATTAATCACGTCGTTTTTGTTCTGTGGAGATAACTAAAGCGTTTATCTTTTGTAATTACTCCGGTAAATACGCGATGAAAGTGTGCGTGATACCTAATCAAAAGCGACAGCCCTGCCTTCTTGCGATATACTTTTGAACCTTTTCGAATCATTAATATTGGATTAGTTGATGAAATTTATCGTTTGATAATGTTATGTGGCTAGCGGCAACCAATACAAAATTAACTTCTACACTTTAATTACTATACCCGATAAAGTTAACGAACGGTTAACATTTATGTAAGATCGATTTCGATTCCTTCATTATAGTCGTAAAACTGAACAGCAATCACTTTTTAGGTGTCAACTGTTCAAAAGAATTTACATTTATAATTTTTGATATCGACTGAAGGTGCTTGATGGAATTTCAAAATCGAATTTGGATTATTACAACTTTGTACGATCCAAAGTCAGTTTCAAAGCCAATTGCATTTTGTCAGTTCTGTTGCATCCGCGTGATAAATGCCTGAAGATGCCGAAAGGCGAAACCCGGATCATTAGTGACAAAACATCTAGAATTGTACAAAGTTGTAACAATTCAAATTTATGTATATTTAATTAGCAAAGCATATTTTTTGTTTTAATTTCACAATTAAAATAAAAAATAATCAGGACCGGTTTGGCTCAACTGTAGCATAATGAAAATATTATAATGATTTTGTCGATTACAAAATAATTATAATGAACGAAACCGGTCCTGATTGTTATAAAGATCATACAATTTTTATTTTATAAAAAAACATCTCTCGCTAAAATCTAAAAGAATTCTTTGCGACGCATTTGTCGTATGCGAGAATGGATTAACGTCTTGTAAATTAAATGCAGGGCTTTTTTGATTAGACGATTTTGAAGAATATTCCAATGAACAATTTGCCGGATTATTTGGTTGATATTCAATATAATACACAGAGATTAGATAGATAGGAAAAAAATAGACAAAGTAAACTGTTTCCAATCGGAATCGTGTTTTTTTAAAACACTCTACAGCCCTGGTAAAATGTTTACTGAAGTCTTCATACATAATTTCTTTTTCTTATTCTATCGATTATTAGGAAAATATTCAGTAATCCGATATAGCTGAAATATGACCGACAGACAGGCAGATGAATTCGTTTGAACCATTTTTATTATTGTTACATTGACTTCGATGTAGCAGAGAGAGAGAGAATTTAAGTAGCGCTTTATTTCTTTTTTCCTTCAAAAGATCAATTCTTGGTTCATTTTCAATTCAATATTCAGTTGAAACTAGATTGAAATCAGGCAATAAATAAAAGTTGATAACTATTTTGGCATCGCGTCATATATTTATTCAGACCTTCTTTTAATAAGTAATTTGCGGTAAACTGCCGCAAAATATGGGTTAATTGTTCTCACAACGCCATTCTTCTTGTTTCATGATTGTTGGCAATTGTATAATTCAATATTTTTCTCTAAAAGGGCGGACAGATCAAAATATAACGATTATTTTATTCTTTTTTTTTAATAAAATATGTTTTCTTTCTTAAAATAACTAATGCCATGGCTATAAGTCTATGATCCACCAATAATTAAAACATCATTTTTAATTATTTATATAAAAAATAGTTAATAATTAGTAATTATTGTTATTATGAAACCTTGACTGTTGATATCTGTTTGAAGGCGTACAGTTTCACGAGTTTTAACCATATTTTTTTTTGTTTCATATTTATTACCATAAAGTGGGGCAAGTTAAGTAAGGCGTTTCGAACATACAATTTATTATCAACACGTTATAATCAATTTAATTAATGGTAAAAACAATAAAGATGTTAAAAATTTCATACTTCTGCTTAGGGCGTAAATGTATCATAATGCGGTGGACTTAGTCCAATTTGTTACATTTGAAAGTAAATGTATAAAAAAGGTATTTAAAATGATGTAAAATAAATTTTAATATTTTAACTGTCAAACTTCAAAATCGTATGTTTTAAAAATTTAGCTCGATTCGAAATGTTCGCTGAAAACAAAATTACATTTGAATTTCGAATATCTTCCTTCCAATATTTAAAAAATCATAATAGCTTTTTTATATACCTGGCAAGACTCATTGATTATTTGAAAACAGATAACGACAAATATACACTGCATCGCCAAACATTATTATAACGAACGAAAAGAACTGAAACATATAATAAATTCGAAATAAACAAAAAATAAAATAAAATCTTTTTTTATGTAATAATTTAAGAAGTCATCTGATTAGTTGAAAAAGCTCGCGATAAGCGAAACCGGTCCTGATCAATAAATATATTATTAAAAATAAGTACTAAAAATATATTTTTATTATTTACAAAATCATACCTTTCCATCAAGAAGTGACAGTTAACACCTTAAATGTGAGAAATAAAATCTTTTCGAGATTACAAACGAATCGATTCATAGAAGTGATGATTTTGACCCCTTAATTGGCTCTTTTAATGCAAAGCAATATTTTTTAAACATTTTAATAATATAATAATCAGGAGCAATGTGTTTTTAACTTATGTAGTTGTCAATGCTTTCAATAAACAAAATTGGTCATAAAATCACAAAATTGTGAAAAATTGTCTAATTCATGTAAAAATATTATACATTAATTGTTTATATTATTGCTAAATTATCTTCGATGAATTTCATTCATTAGTTCACATTTAGTTATCATTTTAATAAGCCAACATAATTTCTCTAGATACAAGACGGAGAATTGTTTCTAGAGATTTTGTTTTTAGATAATTGTTTTATTTAATCCCTGCCTGTTGAAGCACTTTCAAGCTGACAATAATCACTCGTCAACTCGTATTAACTTTTAATTCGGTCTGATAACATTTCACATTATGGTACCCTGACTACTTAATGACATAGTGGTAAAACCACACTCAGCCTTTAACTATTAACATTTATGAATAAGATTTCTTATATGCCACATTTTGAGGCGCTCAAAAGCAAAACCGACACACCAACTATGTAGTATTAGGATTGTTAAAAGTATATTACTTTATTGGGTTTCATCATACAACATATTTTTTGTGAAATCAACGAAATTAAAATGTCAGATTTTAGATTTAGAGCATATTTCGTGTGTTATTTTATTTTTTACTGTTATTGAAAAAATTTGAGCATAAGCAAAGTAAAACTGTCATAAAAACTATAATATATGTTCTATATAAAGTATGCGTTACCACATGTATTATTCGATTGATCTATTATAATATTTTAACTTTTAAAACACAATGTTCGATATCTTTTTCACAATTTTAAATTATTTAAATCAGAGCCGGTTCTGTTTATCATGAGCGGTATCAACTGACGACAAGCGAAACCGGTTTTAGTTTTAACAAAATATTTTTTTGCAAACAATTCTTAACATTATTCAGATATAATGATGCAGTTATGTTTGAAAAAAATGACAATTAATAGAATAACGAAGTGACATATATTTTTTAGTTATATCGTTTTGTGCTGCTTCTGGTATTAAATATTCGCTTTTCTCCCCCTTAGTCTCAGCATAAAATAGAGGTTGAAAGAATTTTGTATTTACTGTATGTTATCTACCATTGACGAACATTCATTAATTAACAAAAATGTGTTCTTTTGTTAGACAGTAGACGTCATGTCAAAAGCAAACAATATATTGCTCTAGATTTACAAGGAGAGATGGCTTAAAAATAGTATACAGAAACATAAAGTGACACCAATAAAGATGTGAACACGCCTTTAACATATTCCCTATACATGATTCCCTGTCCAATCAAGGTCCCAAAAAAGTGGTCAAGTTGTCGTCTTGGCCAGCATAATTAACAAACGAACATCGCAAGCCAGATTGCATCCCACATAAAATTATTAACTTAATTTTTTTCGGCTTGTTTCGGCTACATCAAAATCAAATGCGCCGACATCGTCAATGTTGCAGCGGGCTAACATGCGCGCAGACATTTTATTTGGGTCTTCATTAATCAAAAAACGCTACACAATTTTTACGACTAACATTTAACTTAATAGGTAAACCGCTTGTAAAAAATATTGAACACATTCGAGTAATTAAACATCTTGTAATGGAAAAAAACTCAAAATGCAGTATACTTTAACAAACTCCAACAATATTGTAGATATTATAATCGTATCGAGCATTAGTCTATGTATATTTAACATTACAGGTGTTTTTGTTATTTTCACTATGACGTTTGGTCGTTTTAATTATTAAAAGATTAGCCAATTTTAGATCTTTTTTGACAATTATATAACATATTTTTGCAACTTCACATAAGAAACCCAGTGAGGTCAAACCGAGATATCAAAGGAAACCGAACCATACTTAATTAAATGAATTTGTTCAAAATTTTATCTAATGGACCTGAATAATATGAGAATTTTATGCTCGGTAAAGAGTAGGCATGTATTTTTTTAATAAATAAACAGAAATTTTCTCATAGAGTTTGCCAGAACGTCAGGAAAGTAAGGACTAAAATCGCACCTAAATACATCAATAATTATTAACAAGTAACGATCAAATACACAATAAATCTTTTATGTAAGAAAAATAGAATGAAGTTTGTTTATGGTCAACAAAAAAATGACAAATTTTAACGTTTTTTTGGTGAAGTATTCTTTATCTGTACAAATATTTTTTTTTATTTGATAGGTGTGAAAAATATCTTAAGATTCTGCGATCTTTATTTTATTTTACAACAAACATAAGTGTATATATCTTTATATATTACAGAAAAATATTTTCAAGCAATACAAACTATTACTTTGTCTCTAGCATCCCTATTTACCTCAATGCAGATCATATGAAGACATTGAACAAAAATAGCTTTATTTTAATAACGATAATAAACATTTAAAAAATATAATTATAATACCATCTTACTGCAGACGTATCAACTGTAGGCTGTATTTAACATTTCTTAATCTTTCGTATAAGAAGTAATTTTTGTTTTTAAATATAGCCTGATTTGTTCTCATTATATTCATTAGTTGTTGGACACCAAAAATATTGGATTACCTTTTGAAATTTTTCAAGTTGAAAGATCATTTATACGAAAAACTTCGGAAACAAAATACAGAAAAAATCAATCATATTTCCGTAAAAAGTGTAACATCTTAAAAAGTCAGTTTTGAGATATTTTTAAGTAACTAAAACCAGCTCTACTGTAATAAGCATAAAACATGTCACAATGCAACGCAATGGTAATTTATATGCGTTCAGTATAAATTAACATACAAAGTTATCAATAAAGACCTTTCTTTTCAATAGCTTGTGCATTAATTTTTTAATGAGATTATATCTAAGCACTTCCAACGTAATATTACATTACTTTAATTTAATAAAATTCCGTCAGAGATATGAAATTAAATGTTTCTTTTCTGTAGTAACGTATCGCCTATCTCCGGTTTTATTAACGTTTTCTTTTCTTGCTTCTCCGATAAGGTGAATTCCACCATTGTTGTGTTGATACATACGTAAAGGAGTCAACAATATTGATGTATTTATATGATCGTTAAAATTTTAAAAGGAAATCATAAAAATACTTCAACTCCCTACTTGTTTCAGATTATATATAGCAGTAAAGAAATTCCAATATGATTTCTTATTAGGATCCTTCCTCTTAATCATTTAAAGACATTCTTTTCTCTTCAGTAATGCGTCGTGTGAAATGATACGAGAAGATAATTATTCGGACGCAAGAGAAAAATAATTATAATGAACTTAATGACAACATTACAAAGCATAATTATTTAAAAAATCAGTATTTTTTTTTTGTAAATATGGATATTAAAAAGATTGTTCATATGTATCTCTGTTTCAAGGTGCTTTTCACACTCATTGGACGGAGAGATCTTCACTTTTATTTATTCGTAAAGAATAAATCCATACCCCTAAGCAAAATTCTACCGGTGGAATTAGTATTATGAACATTTTCAAAGAAGTAAAATACCTGTTCGCTCATCTATTTAACAACAGCCAATGTTGGTTTTACACCCAAAATTATTAAAAATATTTTACAATAGATACATAAACATGTTCCATTACATAACACCAAATGTACACGATTCAAATACTAATTATTTTCAAAACATAGCCAAGTTATTTTAATCAATAAAAACCCATTTTTATTTCTATTACAACGATGTATTTTATGATCAGATCCGGTTTCGCTAACGGCGAGCGTTATCAACTGACGATAGCAATGAATTGAGTCTGATCATAAAATTTATTGTGAATATAGTAAAAAAAATATATTTTTAATAACATGCCTTTCCATCAAAAAGATTAACACTATATAAGTTTATTGATTGATCGACATTTACTTATTAGAACAATATTAAGCACGGTGAAAAAATAGCAATGTATTTTAGTTCTACAAAACTCTAAAAGAGATTAACCAAGCTATGCGAGTTATGTTTTATTCGAATACATTCAAAGCGTTTGTTACATTTTCTAGGAAAAAGTATTAATAAAATCTCAACAACTTCAAGATTACTTATAAATATTTGAAATTTGGAAAATTAATAAAAAAAATATCAGGGTTGACACGACACAAAATAATATATTCTTTTTTTTAAAAATTGTTTTTTTTATTTTAATTAATTTCATATTAAATCTAACTAAGCTAAATTATTTATTTTTAATTATCGTTATTCTTTATATCAAATACAAATTTCGTTTTTTGTCTCAATGAATTTGTTACGATCGACATAAGTCATAATGATGACTGGCAACCCTCAACGCGTCTATGCAATACAGTTCGGTATATCGTTATTTTTATGTATACACATAATTGTAATATTTTTTTTTATAAATTTCACGATGCATATTCATTGTGATACAACAAAAATTATATGAGATCACCATTCACAATAATTTTTAAAATTTCATGGGCTGGCATTCGCACGGGATTTCAGTGTTTATATTTTATAAAAAAAATATAGATTTTATCCAGACGAATTGTGACGTCAAATTCAACAAACGCAACGTAATTTAGTATATAACATATCACACCGATATTTTAGACGACAATTTTTTGAATAATTTGTCAAATAACTGAATATTTAAACAGCCAAGTATATACGAATACTCAATTTTTATCATTAGTATTACCTAAATGTATCGGGTTTTTTTTAACAAATTTAAATTGTTGAAATTTTGAACGATTCCACACGTTTTGTGACTTGGAACCCTGGTTTCGTCTTTGAATTGACAGTTATATAATAATAGAATGCCTGAAGATACCATAAGACGAATCTCGAGTCATTTGTAACAAAGCATATGGAATCTAAAAGAATTTACACAGATTATAGTTTTATATTGAAATTACTTACAGTAAATTCATTACTTATCTAGTAATGATAATTATAGCAAGAAAAATTACTTGTTAGTGGATAAATTATTTTTATTATACACTTTTATGCGCAAATAAGATAAATATAAGTGGCTATTAAGAAATATCTTCGATGAAGGAATGTTTTCTTTAATCACCGCTAGAGATCGTGCCTCCAGACTTAAACAAAGTATTAGAGCGTATGTAATAAATATTTTTATGTTAGACTCAACAAATATGTAATCAGATGTCGCGTCTTGCGCACGTCTTCACTAGGGATCGCAATACCGGTATTTCATATTGTTTACCGGTATGAATTTTTTTAATGTTTTACAAACATATGTGATGAATTGATAATTACAGGTGTTTATTTGGAATCATTGAAATTAATTATTCTATTCATTGCGAGCGATACAGCCGTTACGAACCAATTTTACAGTTGATTGAATGAAGTTCAGCACCGATTTCGCCGAATGCTAACAATATCAAATGATAGTATACAAATTATATTATTTAAACGAATTACTCGTAATAACGACTAAAATGAGAAAAATCAGTTGATTATGCTCGCGATGAGCGAAACCGGTCCTGATCATAAAATTAATTGTGGGGGAAAAATGTGTTTTTATTATTTGAAATATCATTTCATTCCATAAAGAAATGACAATTAACACAAATACGACTTGCTGAAATTTTGTACGATTCCACATTTATTGTCACTAACAACCTGATTTTCGCCTTTCGGCATCTTCAGGCATTCTAACACATGGATGCAACTGATTTGACATATGTCAGTTATGTAGTGACAAAATATGTGGAGTCGTACAAAGTTTTAACAATTCAAATATGATATTTATAATTTCATCAAGCATCTTCAGTCGATATCATAAATTAGACAATTAACACATTGAAAACGACCAAATTTAAGTTATTTTTTATCTTGTGTTTTGTAAAAACTTTATCATGTTTTCATGATAATTTTTGCGATGAGCGAAAACGGTTCGATAATCAAATGTATCGAGGCATATGCACTAAAAATGTATTGTTTATATTTAAAATAGCACTATACATAAAATACCGATATATATACTTATTTTTATCTATTATCACTTCATATATATTAATTCCAAAACATGTTTTCTCAATAACGATTAAATATTGATTGAGAGAGTAGATTTGTCGTAAAATTATTTCCTCGAGTTTTGTGAGTTGGTTTGCAGATTGTGCAAATGATTTGCAATTAACTAAGCATCCAATACTTTGAGGACGATAGCGGTAATAAAACAGTCTCACACAAAATCCAACAGGTATATTTTTTGCGAGTTGTGTCAACATTTGATATTTATTGCATACTCGGTAAAAGCTAATTGCCTATATTGAAGCATCCCAGTTTTGCGTTGAATTATTTACCCGAAGGAATTTCCTGTCGTGAGCTTTTTGCGAGGCTTCGACGGCCACCGAAGGCTAGACATTTGCCATCGACGGTGACAACTCAGCACGTATCTCTTGAATACTAAGCCTTAAACCCTATGTCTGAACTATACATCCTGCATACCTTCTATTAAATCATACCCACTTGAGTTATTATCAGTAGCGTGCATACTGCATACCAGTATCGAAATCGAGGAGAAATGTATCTAGGCACATATTTCTTTAGACTAATTCGAGGCCAAAATGAGAATTCAGCCATAATATCAATTTGTATGTTCCGGATGTTTTTTTAAGAAATCGTGGACATAATTTGTTTGTTCTTCCATAGTGCAGAACCAGTCTGCCAATGGTAAGAGCATTAACAATGTTCATCAGTTCTGGTTCGGATGATGACATATTCCATGTGGACGAAAGTGAGTTCAGACAAATACTATTTTTAAGTTAAAGTAGATGTTTCATGAGCTTACTTAGTTGACTTTCTTGCAATCCTTGTTGATTGTTTTGCTGTGTATTTGTTAAATTTCCAACATTTTATGTTCAAATATGTTAACGTTGCAAAAGCAATGAATTAATAATTTATAAATTTTGTACCGTATAAATAAATAAATACCCATAACTAATAAGGCCATTTTATATGGATTATTCATTCAAACGTTAATTATTGTTTATGATGTGAATGTGTTTGAACGACAAAACCAACCCCAATATCCCACATAATTTTTTGTCTTTCATACTGTCAACGACAGTACAGTGGAACCCCCAATTACACTACACAGTCAGAACCGTGTAATTCGTAGAAGTGTAAATGGGGGTCTGTATACGAGAAATGATTAAATGGTTTACACGAATCAAACATATCCCCAATAAGAAAGTGTATATTGCGGTAATATGGTAACAAAATAGTACGGCATTTTTTGTGTAAAAATTTATAATTATATATTGAATGACGTTTTCCGCCTATTTATTATGTAATAGTGGACGCTACTGACCGTATAATGATAATTACCTCATTTTTCTTTCATTGTGTTAACTTAGAAGATTGGCTCATAATAGTATAATATAAAACGAAAAAAAAAAGATAAAATTGCTATTGTTTAATTAATTTAAATAGAGTGTTATGAAATATTCACGCAAAAAGATTATGTATATCTAGCAAAAACAAACTGAACTATCAAATTGAAATATTTCTTGCATTGCTAAATTCTTCTGAAAATTTTATTTTTTGAAAAAATAAAATCTTTCTGAAAATTGAAATGATCTTAAAAACTCCAAAATTTACTTCATAATATTAATTTAATATACGCTTTATGTAATAAAATTTAAAATCAAGACAATTGTTTTTGCTTTTGTGTATTGTATCACGCATTGCACGCACAACAAAAAAATATTTTTGTCTTCATATTTATCTCAAAATTTACTTGAAATGCCATTTCAATTTTCAAATTTTATTATAAGAATTGCAAAACTTGCATAAAAAGTTATCAATAACTAACATTCTATTCTTTAAGTTGTTCTTAATTAATTATGACAGTTTCAATAAAACTACAATTCATTCAGCGCTCGTTTTAAAAATTCAAAGCCTGGCATTTTTAAAAGCTAATTAAACGAAATAAATGATCGCAACTCGGTATGAACGGAAATAAATTATCAAAGCATTAGATTTAAATTTGAATTTGTCGGGGAAAAAATGCTTAGAAATCAGTGCAGGTGGATATATTTCTTCTCGTACACCCGAGGCCACGATGTTGTATTAATGATGTATTTTTTTGAATTATTTTAATAACCTTTATGTTCTTCGATGAGTAATTTAAAATTGGGATCATAATCTCACAAGTGCTTGAACATGTTCGCTTGAGCAAATTAAAAGTATTGAATAACGTGACGAATTATTTAATAGACTTAAAACATAACTACTCAGCGAAAAGTATGTTAAAGGTAACATTCGTTGAGTAATATTAAAAATATATGTTTATAGTATGATCAATTAATTTCACAAGAAAAAATATGCATTTTTTTAGTAATTTTACACCCGAGTTAGAAAAATGCCACGACTTTAGACATATTTAAAATCCGTTTCAGTGTTGCGTGTAAGAAAATATCATACAAATGTCACTGTCAATGTTATAGTTTTGTACAGGATCCGGCTTGGTCAAACATAATTTGTGCGGGTAACAAAAATTCGGGATCTTTACCCGTGAATATTTCATTTTAAATGAGAGATTTTGGTTTTTTAATATGACATCTCCTTATTTTAAAATATTTTACAGAATAAGAAAACTTTTGGTAATACAAGTCAAAAATTATTTCAATGTAGTTTACGACTTTCATAACGTGGCCGATATGTCATAGAGTGTAGAGATAATGTTTTTTATCTGACTCACTTACTCTTTAGACATTACACGAACGTTGAAATGACGATGAAATCAATATGCTTTATGGGATTAGAAGAAAAATTTCAATTTATTTTTCTCAATTGCGAAAACAACGTATCGGCCAACTTACAAAAGTCAAAGTGCAAAGTTTTTTTTTTTTAGTTTTACTATATTATAAAATGGTTTTCAAAGAAGAAAAAGCGTTACAATTACAACGCGTTAATTTTAATATCTAAGTTATTTATTAAAATTCAAGATTTTAGATAAGTTTCGTTAGTTCAACTAAGCTTATACAAATATAAAATTCTAACAATTATTGTAAAATGATTACCAACATTTTCTTACAAACTGTTAATGTACGAAAAGTTTTCATTAATCAAATTCAATACATACCCAAAACAAAAAAAACATCAATCACGTATTGTTTTGTCGTGCAATTAGAAAAATCATTAAGCCTTAATGTAACTTACTGTATCTAGCATTGCTGAACCAAATGAAATTGTTTCGAAATAAAATTGCTTTATTATTTTCAAGCTACTGTAAATATGGTTACGTATTCACGGTGGTCTAAAACAATGTATACCTACAAAAACTTTTAGATCAGATATGTGCAAAAATTATTTTTCTTCCATAGCGAGTATAAACTAGTGATTGTGGATACTCTATAGCCCCAGTTAAACATCCATAAGAACAAAGACTCTTTGCACGATATTCATCGTTCATTGGTTTTACGTTTACATAATTGACCCCCGTCTCTGATACTATCCCAATTGGCTGTTTTTATCAAACGTTCGGCAGCAGTATCAAAAATATGTATAACTTTATTCAGTTCAATAATTAATATGGTGTCGAACATTTGAAATAACTCTTAGAGACTCGCAAGTTTCGATTCAGCCGCGATTGCTAACCCCCCACAAATTTATGCCGTTTGTCGGCGTGTTCAAAAGCACTTGTAAATCCATATTACGTTTATAGAAAAAAAAACTGAGTTGTAGTATAGAATTGCAAACACATAGAAACGTCGCCTTAATGTTTTAGTAAGTTTTGTCATCTCGTCAAGTCGGTCAATGTTCAATATACTGATTTTCACCTCGTATTTTACACCGTTAATTATACTGATTTATATAAACCCTATAAATGAAATTAGAACAATTAGGACCACTCTTCTTCCGAGTATCGTTTATTTAAATTGCCCTGAAAATCGAACATTGTGAAACATTTCTCATGAAGAGAATTCCTTCTCTCTAACAATAGATGCGCAGAGAGAGTGTGTATGTATGTATGTATATAAGAGTAAAATGAATTTTTAACGAACAGTTCTCTACTGTTATGACCTATGTTTACAACAAACACCTCCATAATATATTATACGCGGAAACTTTTTATGATACCGCATTGCTTTTTGAATACAAAATTCCATTTTTATCTATTATATTATTACTTCAATTTGATAAACTAATTATATTTAAAGTCATAGTTTTTTATAATGAGAAGAAAGTAGTCAAGCAAAAACAAGCACAAGAACATCAAAATTTTTTATTTTTTGAAACTATCGTGTCATTTATATTACGTTATTTCTGAAGGATTGTATATAAAATATCATTTTACTTATTACATATTTAATTTTATATACGACTGGCTTTTACAGTTTTCACAGTAAATCCTGAAATTCCACGATTGATTTTAGGACGATTTCGGGTTTACGAGATGCAATAATTAACCGATATCCAGACTGCGGCAGCTCTAGCTTTCAATGAATGTTTTTTGTTATCACAATGTGTTTACCAAGGGTCAATGATGAAAATATTACCAGTAATCTAATATATAACAAAAGTCTATTTTATAATAATCTTTTTGCAAACGAAAATCTATAATTTAGACCGAAACCGTGTAAATCTAAGAACAGGTGAATCTATATAACATTTTGTTGTCAGGATGAAAGGTATAAGGAATAAATCGAACAAATATCAGATTCTAACTTCGTGAAGGTGTTCAACAGACATTTGATTAAATCAATTCATTATAATGATGATGATGACATCGGTAAAGCTTAATGCAAATTTCCAAGAACTGACCAATATACCGTGATTGATTTTAATTATTATCGAATAACGTGACCCAAATGTATAAACGTTTTTCAGATCAATTAATCATTTGATCATTAGCCCTCATCTAACCGGTGTAACATTAAATATTGATCACGACTCGTGTCTCATGCTTACGTACATTTCTTTTTATTATCATGCTAATAAGATTATAAAGCCGTTTATCCCCAATAGCGCGGTCATTGTTCGTGGAATTCTGTTGTACTGCCTATGCAGTACAATAATTGTATTTATCATAATAATTAATCACATCTGTGGAGAATTATGCAGGAATCTATTAATGTAAGCCAGCGTTTCGCAAACTAAGTTACACTACTCGAAACTAAACAGTCGCCGCCTGCTACAGATTTACAGCCCGGACTACACAATGCAGCAACACATCAGCATTGATCGCTTTCCAAACAATTGCGAGAAGTGTAAAAAATTAATTAAAAATTGTGACTTTGCACAATGGTGATCAATGCCTTCTGACATATCATATATATATGTATATGATTTTTTTTCAAAAGTTGGACACTTAGCTATAAAACACGAATTTGTTTATACAATAAATGGGACAAACCTGGAGTTACTTTGCCTGAAATAATGTACTATTGATTTATACATTTACATAAAAAATCAAGAGTTGCACATTAATAGCAGCTTTTTAATATGATACATAATATTTCAACGAACTCGGGTTCCAACTTATGCACTATACCAAAGGGTTCCGCGACTAAATATATTTGATAGACACTGTTGTTGATACAGGTGGAACTGGATTTAAAAATCGTTAATTAAAAACACGAATCGTGTCTTAAGAAATCTACTTAACGAAAAAAAAGTATCATGGGCTTTAATTCTTAAGTCTTTTAATTCTTTAGGTCTGTCTAGCTCACGCAACTGTGTTATTCGGTGTTAACCAAACCCCGTTCACTCAACAACACCTGCTTGGCTATAAAGGATCATACCACTTGACAAAGAACCCAAAACCTTGTGCATTGAGCTTTGGAAATAGATTTTTGCGTCGGTTTTGTCGGTAAGGTGGTTTAGAATCATAAAAAATATTTTCTTTTACATCATTAAATATGTACTACTATCCGGCTTGAAAAAATGCTTTAAATATCCTGAAGAAACTTTCTAGTTTCAAGTTTCTATTATGTCAAAAAAAAACGAAATATCTTCCCTTTTCGCTTTTTTAATTATAATTCAAATTCTTATTTTGTATTTGTTTAACACATTAAAAGACTTCACTAACTTTAATGGCTTATAACTCAATATTTCAACATATATAAAAAGAACAAAAATGAATTTACGAAAACAACTGCAAGGTTCGGGAACAATGAAAATAGATATGGAGAAAATATATAACATAAAAACATTTTCGTGGAACAAACAAACGTATAGCAGGGTTCTGTAAAACACGATAAAACTACCCGCCATCCGCCCTGAATGGATGAATTTATCAAAACCTGTTTTTTTATATGTCATGATATATACCGTTATTAATTGCGGTAATGAAAAAGAGATGAATTAAGCAATGACCATAATTATTCTTACGGTCATTTACGATTTCAATACAGATAAACCAATAACAACTTCAATAAATAGATATTTTTCAAATACCAATATTAAAATATGATTTTTTGCATCAAATTAAAATATCAACGACAGGTTCATCAATTTTTAAATCCGCCAATGTTGATCGTGTCTTTGTGGAAATAAACCCAACTGCAAATGAAGCCCTCTCAAATTCAACTGGATTCTATTGAAACTAACAAAGATTTTATAGTGTTTTAAAATATATTTTAATAACCGGTATTTTTCATTTTCACAACTGATATTCTGTTATTGAAAAAAATATGACGAAATAACGAATGTCCGGCTTCGGTTATACCGCTTTTGCACACCCTAAATAGAAAAAAAAGCTCAAGAACTTTTACATCTCAAGTCTGGCCTTATTCAGCCATTGGTAATAGATACCTATCGGACGTTTTGTAAGTAATTATAGTATCATTTAATAGTTATTATTGCAAAACATAATTAGCATTGTTTTATATTTTCATAAGTCACGTGCGATTGCATTATTCACGCACTCAATGGACTACTTAATATTTTGAGTACATTATTTTTATCGTCCATCATGCGTGAGTAATAATTATCATCATGAGCAGTTATTCAATTGAACGCTTAAAGGTAGGTATCTTGTTTATTATATATTATTACTCACATGATCTGAACTACAAAAAACAATTATTTGCCAAGTGCGCCAAATATTTAACAATATAATTCATTACGTTTACGTTTTCCACTGTTCGTATTTGAAACAATGTTAGAAAAATTCAAATTCATATTAGGAAAACGCAGTTTTTTCATAAATAATAAAAAAATAACACTTATAACTGTTTACATATCAATTGTTGATACGGCTGATTGCGGTATAATGATATCTGATTCTCAAAAATAATATAGTGTTAAAACATTCATGTTCGACCTGATTGTTGTTTTAAAAATAGCATATTGTATACAAATTATCTTCATAAGTACATATTTTCAGCAGTAAGACTACTGAATCAATCTTACAAATATTTTATTAAAAGTATCAGAATAGAATAGGTTAAATAACCATAACAAATATTACTTTACTTTAATTCTCGTAGAAAAATATCTTAACCCCCCTGCCACCTGCTATCAACTAAAAAGATATTGAAACAGCGAGCACTTCAAAAAATTATTGAATAATGTTAGTGTTAAGCAATGCTATGGATATTATAACGACAAATTAAGGTATATTTAGGCAAAAAATTAACTACATATAAAAGTTTTAAAACTCATCGCGAGCTTTCATCAGTTGATAATGCCCGCGATGAGCGAAACCGGTCCTGATCAAAAAATATATTGTGGAAATAAGTACTAAAAAATGTGTTTTTATTATTTAAAATATCATACCTTTCCATCAAGAAGTGACAGTTAACACCTTAAAAGTATTTATATTCAATACAAATAGGGATACAGCGACGTATTTATACTAGCAATTACTTAGAATATATTTTCTTAAAATGTATTTAAACTGTCTCAAATGTGACACAGATTTTATTTGCTTTTCGACTTTAATTAATGTCTGTTTTGATATCATGCTATAATCAGAAGTGTTAGTTGGTTCGAATCTTCGAACGGACACTTCAATTTTTAAATTTATTTGTGTTCAAGACAAACATGTTCTTGTTGAACACTCCTTTTTTATGTTTCCAACTTGAAATTAATTACTTTATTTACATCTAAGCTTACATTCTCAATGTATTTGTCTTTCAGAGAGTGAACGCATGTGATCTTTAACATATCCTTCCACCAAAATATTACAGTACCAACACTACCAAATCTGGGATACTGGTATTTAGGTTGTTTTTTCAATTCCAAAATACCGGTATTTCAGTTTCATTATCTAACAAAATTTAAGACAGAAATGTTTATGATTCGATATACGAAACCTAATGAACATAGTATTTTACTAAGTATGTGGGTCCAAACAAAACTAGTACTGGTTTTCGTTATCATATATATATAATATAAAATCATAATCTTTTTCACTCAGTTGCCACCACTGTCGTGTCTTAATTTTTTTAAATATTTTTCTTATTTCAATTACAAATGAGCTTTAATTTTTCAATTCTTTGAATATGAGATTAACACTTCTCAGTTATTTATCTATTATCGAAATGACAACATTAATTTTGTACCATTTTTGTCGAGTGCAAAAGGTTAATTTTTTAATTAGACATGGAATTTCACGTGTAACACTCTATTCATTACAATAATAAACGATTGTTTTTTCTTATATTATTTCTGTTAAGTTTTGTTCATGCTTGCAGCACCCGTATTTTTTTTTTATTCTGGTATCAAATATTAAAATTCGGTAAAACACCCTCTACAGTTTCGCCCATGTAACTTTAAAAAAGAAGTGTAACAATTTCATCTATCATTACAACTCTCAAAGTTACTTTATATTTACCGTTGGGAATAGACATCAATAATACAGTCAGTTTAAAGTTTTAAGGCCTTTTATATTGTCAAAATCGTAGTGCGTTAAACGTTTTGAATAAATGCTATCATTTTTTAGTTCAAGAATGACGCTTTCCGCTCATAAAGTGTGGTGATTTATGGTTAAGTTTTCTGTAACAAAAATCTATGCCAACGAATATGACAAAGTAATTTGTTGTAAAATTACAACAAATTATCTATTTAATGAACATTTAGCTTGGCTAGCAATCGATCACGCTATGTTAAGAACTAAAGCAAATTGCCGTCGAGATTTAAATAGATTTAACTAGACCGTGTGAGTCACGTTAGTTTCAAATATTTCGAATGGCTTTGAAACCAGTTCAATAATTTTACTTTTCTATACACGGAGGATAAAATCATCACTTGCGAGTAGATAGCTACCAACTCCATTGGTGCAGAAACTTTATTAAAAAAAATATCTGTATAAAGCATACATAATTTATTTCCCAATGACTGTTAAGCTATTGGTTTATAACGAAATATTAAACAAGCTTCTTTTTAAAATTAAAAAAAAGCAAGCAATTTTTACGTCAAATATTCTATCGGTTATTTAAGAAATTGGAAACATATTAGATTGTTCAATATAAATGAAACGACAAATTATGTTTTGTAGCAAAACAGATGACGCTAATGCGACGTTCATTTTGCCATTAATAAAGAATTATAATAATTAAAAAAATCAAAATAAAATTGAGAAGAAAATATTATTGAAATTCGTATAAGTAAAAACAGGTAAATGAATTTAGTAACGACTGAGAAATATCTTAAATAATAGAAACACAATTCTTTGTTACTATTTCCACAATTTATTTATATTATATGATCAAGACCTCGATCATCGCGAACGTTATCAACTAATCAGTTGATAATCAGATTTGTGTGATGTTATTATGTAAAAAATTGCTGAATAAATTTATTTCACTGTTATCAATATTATTTTGAGGGGAAAGTAAATTCTCGGTTTTTATTGTATTTTAAATAATCGACTGAACGAAACGGGTCCTATTTATAAAATATATTGAGGAAATAATACTAAAATACTATAAAAAAAACTGTGTTTTAGCTTTTCCAGCAAGAAGTGATTAATTAACACATTAAAAGTGATTGAGAAATATATTGAAATAAATTATCACAGAATCATTGTGATATAGACAGAAGGTGCTTGATGGGATTTCAATATCATATTTGAATTGTTGAAAGTTGCGAAAATCCTTTGAATTTTAAATATTTTCCTTTCGTCTGCCGATGGTTACGTACCGATGGTCGATAAAACATATCTAGTAAGGCCAGTGGAGAGTCGTGACAAAAATCCTTTTTATTATTTTTACTACTAAAATTACCTTGAAAAAGAGCTTTCATTTAGATTTATTTTAATAGATCAAAATAATAGGGCTATTTTCAGTTGCATAGTAACAACTGAATTGCACTTTAATTCAAAGTGCATATACGAAATAAAAGTAGGTCTATTATAATAAAACTAATAAAATTTATAAAGGCGTACCTTAATCAGCATTTTTGGCTATAAAGTCTCACAAAATAAGAACGGATAAAAATGTAACTACGTTATTAATGACGCCATATTGAATACGCATTCAACTGTCAGATTCTGTGGTTTTGGGATTGAGTGTTTATGGTATGAAGTAATGAAAACTATTTTATAAAAGTACAATAAAAGAAATAAAATTAAAAATAACCAGGGACTTTATTGTACCAAACACTGTTGCACAGTACATCAGTTCGTTTAATACATATATTAATGAAATGAACAATCCAAAAACATCTTTAAATAACTTGAAAAAGTGATTGTCATTGAAAAACTAAAAACGAATTTTGACGGAAGCAATCAATAATCAGTCAATTTTTACAACGTGTTCTGATACATTTTTTTAAATTCAAGTCTAAAAATTACTTCACCCAAGTCGACAGTTACGGTTTAAAACGGAAAAAGAGGGTACTTTTTGGCCGTAAATGAATTCAACCCTGTGAATGCTGCAATCGAATTGGGTTACCAATAACGTTCACCATGCTATTACACGACAAACATTAATTCATTTGACATTTTAAAGTATTTTAAATTTCTCTTTCACAACTTCTAGTAGGAAAATAAGTTTTATCGTGCAATTATCGTTAATTCATATCCAATGTTGTATTGGAATAACACAAGTTTGACGTTAAAACTCTCTTTTAATAAAAGATTTTTTCATATTATAATCTGATAAAAACATATCAAATGCTATCTAATATCTATATTTATAACGTTGCCGAATCAAACTACCGTATGTTAAAATCTTGGATATTGATTTCATGTACAAAAACCATATCGGACTCGAAACATCTTTCAAGATAAAATCTCTCACTGCCCCGCTAGAGTCGGACAACAAATTGTCTGTTTTTACCGGTACATGCGTCGATACATATGTTAGATAATTAATGTTACCTGTTGCAAGTCTTTTTTTTTTGCTCTATGGTTTTTTGTCGAAGGGTGATGGAATAGGTTCCAAAATACTAACCAAGCTTGGGTATAGACATTATAAACTCTTAGATCTGTATTGTATTAATAAACACAGCAGATATTTTCATGTCGATTTTATGTTTTTTTTACTCGTGATTCGGATTGTACGTTTAGGTGTTTTCGGGCGACACCTCAGATGGCGTTCATCCATGCAATTCTGTACACAAACGCATTCTTATTGACGTGTGTATAAAGAATGCCTGAAAATATTGAAAGACAAAACATAAGTCGTGAACGACAGAAGATTTTGAAGTGTACAGAAATAAAATAATTGAATATTGACCAAGTATTTCCAATCGACATTTTAAATTAAATTAAACGGCATTATCGTTGACATAAAACCAAAGAAAAATAATTTAATCTGATTAAATCTAAATATATTTTAGTCCCTAGGTACCCGATGCCTGATACATGTTTATATTAAATTCGTTTTTTCTGTAAAGATTTATTAAAAGTATACGTGATGTTTTTTTTTTTTTGTTGAATCGACAATTTTTTAGAGAATTGAGAAGAAATTAAGAAAGTGCAAGAAACCGATAAAAATCATTTCTATGAAATTTACAACATTGAGGAAACAATGACGATTGTATTCCAAAAACAAAGAACATATTTTTTTTTGTTATATCATAGAGCTGCAGGCACTTTTAGTTATTTATGATATTGAACCTTTAATTTTGTCTTTGGTAATTAATTTGCAAAAATGTCGTTTTATGTGTCTCGGAAACGATTTATTAAAAAAAATGTAGCCATAAATTCTGCAATTATAAATACTTGAAAATTGCATTAGTGATTTTATTAAGAATTATGACCATCGTGACTGAACTCAAAATGAAACACGACATCATTTTTATATATGTCATTACCAAAACAATTCGTTCGCTCTATTAATACAAATTGGTATACGCATACTCTGTTATTTATGGCCAATAAAATATAATTTGGACCAAAGGAAAGTAAATTGCCCAGTATTTTGGTCAATACTTGTTATACATATAAAGTATACTGCTGCTTAATAATAAGAGTAATAAAGCAATAAAATTACTTAAGATATCTTAAGGTATAAACTAAATTAGCCCTTCAGTGTACATTTCTCGTTTTTAGATAAGTCAATTTGCAAAGTTGATTTTGATTACTTAGTCAAAGTATGAGGTCAATTCGTATAAGCAAATCGTTCGATAATAACTATTGCTCACATATATATTTTATAATTAAATTTCAGTATAACCTTACATTATACACAATATGGCAATTTATTTTAAAATCATATTAAACTTGGGCATTCAATCCTATTGCGTTTTCCATTTTCAAATAATATCTATGCGCACTGAGAGTAGCGTTTTATTTGATATACACATTTTTAACTCATTCCCTGCTGAGCGTTTTAAAGGATATTCCAACAGCTAGACTTCAAAAATTTATTGAATAATTGGTTTGATCAATCTTATTGAATTTGATAGGACAAATCAAGCAATGCATTAACTAAAAAATTAGCGAGTATAAGAAGGTTTTAACCACATGGTATTAACTATCAACACAGTAAAATCAGCCGTCTCAACAGTTGAAACGTTAGTAGTGAGAGGGTAAAGCAGAATTATGTAGGATATCAGTTAATAATTGTTTTAAAATAAAACAGTTCAAAATTTAATAACTTTTAGAATGTTTTAAGCTTCAAGTAAATACATAAACAGAAAAACAAAACCATAACATCAACACCAGATGACAATTTCATGTTTAGTGAGTATCTAGTTAATTTAGTTACTGGTTATAAAACCGTATTAGGACAATGAAACTGATTTTAATATGATGTTTAAATATACTCACAAGCTATAATGGGATACCGCCATTAAGTGGCAATATGTGGAGCATGTCATGTTCTTTTACAAAAGGTATCTATCAAAATTTAAGTTTTTCTACAAGACCCGCTTTTTCCTCGATTGTTCAACCTTCCTTATCACCCAAAGAATCATCGAAAAAAGCATAGGGGCTATAGTAGGACGATCGCTTAGCTATTCGCTACTACCGGTTGGCGGAAGTATCTCTAAGTCAGTAACTTTAACTCTCTTTAGCTAACGAATAAAGGTTGGACTATTGGTTAGCTTATCGCTTTGTCTACCCCCTAATTTTTTAAGATCGGACTGGCAGGATTAGACATAAAAAAATAATGAACATTACACCACGGGTCATACAAATATTAACTTTATCTTCATTTAAAAATCTATATCACTTCACCATATTAAATTAATGACAGCTATTTTGAATATTTTGTCATTTTTTGCCATGATAAACACGGTGTTTTAAAGTATATTTATATATTCAGAACATAAAATTACCAATAAAAAAATAATTCAATAGTGGCGTAGCTATCGGATAAAAATAGTAACGAATATTTTTTAATAACGTATTGATTGAATTGGCATTCACTTGGTAGAACTCCATTATAGCACGGTGAAAACTATTACAAAGGATTCTTAACGAACAAACTTATATATGTCGATCACCATTGCTTAACTCGCTACGGGGGGCCGTTTTGTTTCCATAATGGACCATTTCCGTGCCATATGTAAACTTATTGATATAGCCGCCTTTTTAGTTTCATTTAAAATTTTTAGTTTTATTGCGAGCAAGAAACAAGCTAGGTCGTTAAAACAGGACACCACAGCTATATATAAATAAGCAAATGTTCGTTTAAGCATAGTTCTGGCGATGGAGAGAGCTGAAATAGCTATCAACTAAATCTTAAAAAATAATAATTTTATAGAACTAAAATACATTGCTATTTTTTCACCGTGTTCTTAATAATGATTACAACAACCGGTGAAATTAATGTAGTATTATATTTTATTCAAAAAAACATGAATTTTATTATTTTGATTCGGTTTCGTAGTATTTGATTCGATATTGATAGCAATAAAGAGTGATCATATTATAATATTTCAGCTATATTATGATATATAAATCCCATCACGTTGTATAACTTTTACTAAGATAAAAAAGTTCTTGCAACTATTATTACCATCATCGAAATAGTATCAATTAACGTAATATGTTTCTCGGAATTATAATGAAATTCCAGTATTTAATTTACAACTCTTATAATTTGGCAGAAATGATTCATTAACTTTAAAAATTGACAGCAACTCGATACAAAAAAAAGCTCGACTAAACAACAATTCCAACTGTAGCTTTTTCGAGCTTACTGGTTACTTATATTTTAATTACATACAATAAATACACAGGTGTCGTAAATTGACGCGTGTTCAATTTTTGCTTATCGCCGTTCAGCTGTTGCCTTTGCCGTGTATCACGTTTTGACAATATTGCCGCTGTAAATCTTTCTATGAGCGATATAAAACTTTATACGTGCGTGACTGTTTATGTATTTACTTTGTATTAGTTTATTACTTGCTGAAATACGGTGACTAATTATACCATAGTCTAAAGTCATTACTAAATACACTCCGTCAATACAATTATCTGAATTTTAAATCAAGACACTGCTAAATTTGCTTTTCAGTATAAAATATAAATATTAATAAAAAATATTTTTTTAAGCTCTATAAAAAGCATATACATATACACAAATGTACGTTAATACCTTAAAATATTATTCAATAAAGTTAAAATTAAAAATATATATTGCACGTAAGACGATGAAAAAATAGCAATGTATTTTAGCTCTACAAAATTTATAAAATATATAGTTGATAGCTATTTCGGCTCACGACACCATCAGAAGTATTGAAGATATATCGCGTAAGTTTTCTACACAACTATATATAGATAGGTAAATGTACTACACTTCTTGATGGAAAGGCATCATGTCTTAATCAAAATAAGTCTTAAAAATACTGTTATTTTAAATAATGAAAACACATTTTTTAGTACCTATTTCCACAATATACTTTTTGATCAGGGCCGGTTTCGCTCATCGCGAGCATTATGATAAAATACAATTTACAAGCAAGTATATTTCTACAAAAATTTTAAGTTCCGAAACCGGTAAATATACGTTTAAACATCGTTCTGATGAAGGCGTAAGCCGAAATAACAATCAACTATACATTTAATAAATTTTGTAAAACTTAAATAAATTGCTGGTTTTTCACCGTGTTATAATGGAGTTCTAACAAGTTAATGACAATTCAATCGATACATTGCATGTGTTACATACTTTTACTGTAAAGTATGGTTATATTAATACCAGTTATATTGTTTATTCAAGAAGCACCTATCCCTCGATTAGCCCAGTTTCACCTTAGCTATGTTCTAGTTTCGTCTTTAAAAAAATCGATAAAATCTTGTTTCATTGACTTTCGTAAAGCTATCCGAATCCCAATTTCAAGTTCTATGAATGCCACCCAACACGAAATCATTGATTCAGTTTTTAGATCAGTCAATTTCCTTACATATGTAAGGCAAAATAAATATATGAAGTATGACCATATCAAATATTTAACGATACGGCGAATGAATGTTTATCATACTCTTACAATAAATTAACCAAACTGTTTCACGTTCGCGATGATGTGATTACAACTTTATTGTTAATCACCGATTTTTGTTAAATAAATTCAAATTGAAACCATATGATAAGCAATCTATCCTAGAGTAGTGTCGAGAAATATTAGAAAATCTTTGAGATTAAAATTTTTAATAGTATCGTACGTTCAGTAGGACACAAGAGGTGACATGAATTAGCAATCGATTAAAATTATATATTTCTAAATGAACAATCAAATATAAAAGAGTTGATTGATATGGTTACCTTAGATCCAATGAACATCGATTGCAATATTAAAAGCTGTGAGATAATTAAAGTGATAACTGTCACTTCTCGATGGAAAGGCATGATATTAGTAATAACAACATATTTTTTTAAAGTACTATTTCCAAAATTTATTTTATTACTAGGGCCGGTTTCACTTATCGCGAGCATTATCAACTCATGTTCGTTTCCCTTTATTTTCGTTTTTCAAATTACAAATACATCACATCTAATATGTATTTGTCACTTATCGGTAGAAAGGTATTATTATTTAATTAAAAACAACATATTTCTAGTCAAATTTGAATTGTAAAAACTTTGACAATTACACTTGTTTTGTCACTAACGACCTATGTTTCGCCTTTTGGCATCTTCAGGAACTTTATCACACGGATGCATCGTTAATGACAAAACATGTGGAGTTATGTTTCAAAAATTTTAATTAAATGTTGAAATTCTATCAAGCACCTTCAGTCAATATAATGAATTACATTTTTTAGAAATATCTCCACAATATATTTGATAATCAGGACCGGTTACGCTCATTGCGAGCATTATCAACTTAAGTACTAAAATGTTGAGAAACGAACATTAAGTTGATAATGCTAAGTTAATGACCAGTCTTAATAATCAAATAAATTGTGAGAATGTTACTAAAAATGAATTTTTAAAACTAGGCTTACTGAAAATAAAAACTAGGCCTCGAAATTGAGCTACCCTACCATATCCTTGTTGCACCACTGTTGAAAGATAAAGTAAGACAGTGAATAATAATTGTTCTAACACGGTGAAAAAATAGAAATGTATTTAAGTTCCACAAAATTTATAAGATATATAATTGATAGCTATTTCGGCTTACGCCTTCATCAGAAATATTTGAACTACTGCTATTTTTTCACCATATAAATGCCAATTCAATCAATAATTGTTATAAAATATATTTCTATACCACTTCATAAACATCAATGATGAATAATGTAAATAAATATACATGTATTTGTAATAAATCGAATGTACAACCAATGAATTATTCATTAGTACGAATGAAAAATCCTCAGGTTCAATAATTATATATATAACGGATATTTTGCCAAATGAAACACAACATTCCAAAGCTTTCAATGTGTCAATTCGGGTCACTTTTCCTGACGGGCTTGTCACGATATATAATTTGACAAATTGCCCTCGCGTGTACTCTGAATAGCAACAGTGTAAGATTTGACAAGTTAACTGGCCAAAATCTGGACTGAATTTACCCTCGGGCCGATCAATTTGCGATTATTTGTTATTTACCACTAGGCCATCATTACATTTTTTTTAAATGTTTAATTTACCCCCCAGCAGTTTGCTTTGCGGTGACCGCTATAATACTACTTTACCGCAGATTAATAAAATCCTGTTCAGCTTAGGTAACGTTCTGTCAATGTTTGTTTAAAGCAAATTGTTATCATGGGTCGTTTACTTACAAAATATGTTGAGAGGCGAAAATAATAACTAGAATAAAGAGAAAATAGAAAATTTTAAATATTATAAAACTATCGCAAACACATTTTAAAAAATACAAACTTTTAGTTGTTTAAAAACCCATATTCCTATTTTGAGTGAAATTTTAGTTCAGTAAAGTTCAATTTTTTCATGATAAAATCTTAAATTTACGATATCGACTGAAGTATCTTTGTTTACATTATTCATCATTGATGTTTATGAAGTGGTGTATTAATATATTTTCTAGCAATTATTGATTGAATTGGCATTTATATGGTGAAAAAATAGCAGTAGTTGAAATAATTCTGATGAAGGCGTAAGCCGAAATAGCAATCAATTATATATCTTATAAATTTTGTAGAACTTAAATACATTGCTATTTTGTCACCGTGTTAGAACAATTATTATTCATCGTCTTACTTTATCTTTCAATAGTGGTGCAACAAGGATATGGTAGGGTCTACGCTCAATTTCGAGGCCTAGTTTTTATTTTTAGTAAGCCTAGTTTTAAAAATACATTTTTAGTAACATTCTCACAATTTATTTGATTATTAAGACCGGTCATTAACTTAGCATTATCAACTTAATGTTCGTTTCTAAACATTTTAGTACTTAAGTTGATAATGCTCGCAATGAGCGTAACCGGCCCCTATTATCAAAAATATTGTTACAACGTTACGATTCCACATATCCTGCCACTAACGATCCAGGTTTCGCCTTTCGGCATCTTCAGGCACTCTATCACACAGATGCAACACAGCAACAAAACTGACTGGTTATTACTCGGGTCGTTACTGACAAAACATGTGGAATCATACAAAGTTGTAACAATTAATATTTAAAATCTTAAAAACCAAATTTATTCATAAAAATATGTACTTTAAGCTTGTCTTAAAATCTTTACCACCACTTTAAGACAACTGTTTCAATCTTAACTTTGAAATATTTATCAAGCTTTTTTATGAATTAGAATATTTATAATCACGACTATGGAATCGCTTGTTTTACATCACTCCGACACCTTTTTCGATTAGACGATTTTGAAGACTATCTCAATGAATAATTTGTCTTATTAGTTGGTTGACCTTTAATTCAATTCCTATTTATTTAATAGGAAAGGTAGAAAAAACTGACAAAAATATTTTTTGTACATCGGAATCATGTTTTTTTAATGACTCCAAAATCATACTTATAATCCGTGATTGCCAAAATAACGGTACAATTTGTAATAAAGCTATATATTAAATATTACACATTACATATATATATGTAATGTGTAATATTTAATTTTACGATCATAATAGAGTATTAAAAAATATTAACCCTTAAAATAAATTGTGCATTGAATGTTGCCAGGTTTTTCCCAAATTCACTTAGCAAATAAAACATATTTGGATATATATATTTTGATGGAAAAAAACAATTCAAATTTAGAATCTCTACATATATTATTCAAAGCAAATTGTTTTTGTGAATTCTTTTGGGAAAGAACAGAACGCTCTCACTATGCCTCGTTTTGAAGATTGATTCGATGGTTGTGAATGTAGACTAAGTGATAATGATCTCTATGTATAATTAATTTAAGCCGCGTATTTCTAAATATGAGATATTTTAAAGTATCCTAAAATACAATGGTCACATCACTACAATCGGGAAAGTCGATGGGCTGTGTGCCCCAAAAATTCCACACCTCCGACGCGTTATTTTCTAAATTTAATTCAACGAGCATTGAGTTATTCGTTCTCAATTTCTAACGACAAATGTAGATTTAAAACACCTTGTTCTTATATTTGCCTGCAGGTACAGAATCTAATCTACTAACATGTAAACCTTCTTACTCTCGAAAGAGCATATAAATCTGACTTTACTAGACGGCTATGCTATAAATCTTTGTTTTAAATTTGATCGTATGCATACGAGAAAACACATATAATTCATCAGTAACATTATAATCTGTGAATTTATTTGACTATTTCCGATTTGGTGCAATCAATCTTTTTTTAAAAGTTCGCAACACGACATGGTGTTTTGACAATCTTTTGATTGTCACCGGTTGTCAAACTCGTTTAACAAAACAATTATTATTAATTAACAATTAAATACTATTATTTTAACTTAACAAAAATCATCAATCCCAATCACACAAAGCTAATTAACATTGCATAAATATAATGTTTAATAATTATTATTTATGTAACCGAACGCCAACCCGCCTGGGCAGTGTGGTGTTGCTATGTCCAAACAACCCCCCTGAAAAAAAAAAGCAGGGGGAGGCCTTCATCCAGCAGTGAATCGACCCCGGCTGATGATGATGATGATTTATGTAATCAGATGTCAATTGATGGTAAATCGTTAAAACCATTAAATGTTTTCATTTATTTTACATATCAAAATAAGCTGTCTTAAAACTGTATAATATCGGATATATCAATTATTGACTCGGGATACTTCTCCTAACTAACATTTCTAAACATACCATATTTTGGCATATTTCAAATCTCATTTCAAGGAATAATATGCTACCGGATGTCAAGCATTTTATACCACAACACTTGTTGACAAAAAAATACAAAACGAACACGTCATAATTGGCCATTTTATTACTTCTTTCAAGATAATAGTGACAAAAAATATAATTATACACCTATTAAAAATAATATAGCATCAAATGAATCTGATATCAACTGATCAATTAATAACGCTCGCAATGAGCGAAACCATTCCTGATCATCAAATATATTGTGCTAATAGTACTAAAAAAAATTGTTTTAATATTTATTTCCACCATGACGTGGCAGTTTACAACTTAAAACAGATAATAATCTTTATCCTTTACAGTCATAATAATGAGATGTAAATAAATATATTTATTCATGGTTACACCATTTTATTCTTTAAATTATCAAAGAAAGTGGCGACGGATAACGTTGTTCACTCAGTTGACAATTTTTATGTTGCGACGCTCTATTACGAATTCATATGCTGTATATCTGGAGCGGATATGACAAGAGAAGCTTATATCAAATCCTTCTTCGGTCGTATTCTTTATAAATATTCTCAAGGTCGATTGGACTGACAACGTTACACTTACACACACATGTAACGTTACAGCACAAGTGAAATCGACTTAAAATGTATTGGAAAATTAAATATTCAATTATCAAAGATAAAATTTCAAGATACATCTAAATTTTCTTAACGTTTATAAAAAATAATCAAACCAAATTATGTGGATATGATAAACACAATGCGATAAAATTTTATGTTTTCGACAGACTACCAATTTAATACCTTCAGAAGTTAATATGATTACCTATTAACCCAATCCTGTTTTTTCACGGTTTTCAAATTAACACAGATAAGAAACCAAGGGTGTAATTATTCAATAATATTTATAATAATAAACTGTTGTACTAACTATAATAAAAATATTGTTAGTTGAGAAGCGTAGAGCGTGTGGGTCGTGATTGGACACAGTTGTCGATGACGTCACAAGCATAAATATATCGGGAGCAAGGTCTAGCATCCCCTCAGGACAATGTCGACTCTACACATCTAGCATGCTAATTTGCTAATAATATATATTTTTTGATGTGCTAACTATTTATTTTATGTTCGATTTATGCTAATTGTTGAATATTTTCTGAAGACATTAATAAAGGAGCCATTAAATACCAAGTATCATTATTCATTTTTTTTCTCTCGAAATTCCCAATCTAAATTAATTTAAATTCAATAAACTTTGCAAACAGAGAGCACCTATCTTACAAATTCAATTTCCCATTGATCTTGCGGGTCTAATCACCAATTAGTTACGCCACACAGCGGGGAAGTGTGGCGAATTTAAACTGGCCACGTATTATGTGATTTATTTTAATATAATAATTAGCATATTCTTAATTTTTGAGTCATGTATCGTTAAAATAGCAAATTTTACATTCATAGAAGAATCTTAAACTATTTTTAAAAAATCGATGATCTTTTAATAAATTTGATAAACTTCTGCAACATTCTGTAGTAATAAAATGTTGTTGTATATCGGTGCAACCATTTTTCTTCTACGGCGCATCAACATTTTTTCTAAAATTTTGCGGCACACCGCAAGTCAATATTTATAAAAATGTAAATGATTGACCATTGACAGATTTGTCAATAATGACTAATTCTATCTATATCGTTTACTACACAAATTTTTGTCAATGAATGCACATATTATGTGTATAATATTTCTGTATCAAATACATAAATGACTTACTATTTCAACGAATAAATACTTACTATATGAATAAATGATCACACAACATATAATATTGATAACGCATCTCGAATAACTAAATTTTTATATTTAACCTGTTCTCTACTGAGCTTTGAAAGGGATATCCCAATACTTAAAAAAAATATTGAATAATGTTGGTGACACGGTAAAAAATAGCAATAAGAACGTTCTTAATGAACAAACAAAAATCTTTCACCATTTCTCAGACCATTACGGAAGGTTAATGCATTTTTGTAGTAAATCATCTCAGTACAGTACTTAATCACTATTTACGTTTTTTCCCCAAAAAAACTCAGATTAACTCGCACTTCGAGAAATGCATAAAATCAGTGTGCCGCATTTTGGAATTTATTAGCACAATTTGAAGCAAGGGTATTAAAACAAAAGAGAAGATGTATTGTGTACCTTTTCTACACAGCTACATATAATATAGATACGTAAATGTTCGTTTAAACATAGGTCTAATGAAGGCATGAGCCGAAATAGCTATCAACTATATATGCTATAAATTTAGTAGAACTGAAATATATTGCTATTTTTTCACCGTGCTATAATGGAGTTCTATCAAATAAATGCCAATTCGATCAATAATATAGCTGGTGTTAAAAAATCTAATGGAGATTGTCATGAAAATAAAGCAATGCGTTATACAAAAAAAATGTAACTTGCTCATGAAAATTAGCTGTCTTAACAGTTGAGAATTCGACAGTGAGAAGGTTAAGAGCTAAAGAATTTTATTCAATCTTATTCTATATTATCTGAAACAGTAGCTGGCAACTCATTGTGTATATAATTTTCCCTAATGGTAAATTAATCAATTAAGCTGTTAGATTACGATACCTTTTTTAAGTGCCTTATTAAAAAAAATGTTTTATATGTTTCAATGAATTGATTTGGAACAGGATCAAAATGTAAGCCAGCGATTTGGGGTATTCTTTTTATAAATAATTTTCTTACCACTGACCAATATATGTATAATATATACATACTTAAATCAAAGTCTTTTCATATAAAACTCAAAATTATTTAAATATTTTAAAATCATTCAGCTTCAGTTCTTTCACAATAAAAAACTCTTAAAGTGTGTCTTCACTTCGCTTAATAGAAACAACGTATTAAAAATGAGAGGTTGGTTAGACTATTAGAGTACAGCTATACATTTTAGAATCATATTTCTACTGGAATTTTTTGTTATTTTCGGTTGTTCAAATCTCCTTATGGAAATATTATAGAGATGGAAAGAATATACTTAGGACAGGACTGGTGATAGGCTATGCTCTATTTGATAGAATCCTATGGGGAGGTAATTTTTAGGCAGCAAAAACGTTTATACTTTTGAACAAAATCGATAAAAGCTTGATAAACACATTGTTTGTAGTTTAGCTTGAACCTTAAATGAATGGCAGGAGTCAACAGCGAGTACGACTGATAAATTAATATAACCCTGCCATTTATCAATACTGAATGGTCAGAACTACAAAAATAGTCCGTTACAATGTTGTGCGATATTTGTTAAATAATTATACACAATTGATATTCCATTGAGTTAATTACTGCATTCTTTTAAAAATCAATTCTTTGGTACTAACAATCCTCGTTTGTTCTTTACATCAACGTATTATTACTGCCAGTTTCAATTGTTGAGTTTTTTCACTACAATGCAACTAATTAGAGCAGTCAATATGACGTCTCGTCCATGAAAGGCCTCCCCTCGGGCCAGTGCGAGCAACATGCAACAAGTCGGCAACAAGCTGCAACATAAATCACTCAACTGTCATTAGTGCGCGAGTATGAAAACGTTAATTGCTTTATGAATTTATTCTCTCTCGCTATCCTATTCGACAATGTTTCTTCTAAGGTTTGATGTATGAGAAAGAGGAGAAACGGGTCAATTGACACTATATCTGATTGTTTAGGTGTTTTGATATGAAAAATCGAAATTCTGCAACATATTACGATTTTATGTCTCAACTTAATTTGTGTGTGGTGATATAAGTTGCATAAAAAAACGAATGTATCGACAGTAAATTTTTTTTCCTTCTCTCACGAGGACATGTTAATAATTTTATATTTTTTGTCAACATGTCTGAAATGTTTAATGAATGTACTCACTTTTTTTAAACGTGTTACTTAACATATGTCACACATATAAGCCAAATGTAGCAAAAGCTGCTAAGTTGACAATAGAATTGCGTAGAGATTTATCTATTTTATAAATACGTCAACAAGAATTGTATCATTATAGTCTCACGCTTTCTGTTCTTTTTAATTGTATTTATTGATTGTTTTTATATGACAGTAAAATAATTTTCAAAAGTTTTATACATTTTCTGGAGCATTATTATCAGGTGTAATTAACTTTTTACTTAAGGTTTACATGCGTTCCTCAATTTTACCAAGGAAAAAATTTGATTTAAAATTTTTTTTTTTTTTTAATATAAAATAACAAAAATTGAACGCGAGTATATTAGTTGTTACTGTATAATGTTGTACAGCCGACATTTCGATAAAATGAATCCATTTCTTAAATGTAAAAATCTCCCCCCATCGCATATCTGCTGACATTGCACAAACTTGATGAGCCTTTGATTGATTTACAACAGGTTGTTTGACATGCCGTATATTAAATAATATTATGATTAATGTGAAAATACCATTTTAGGACCATACAAATGACATGAATAAATTCTAGACTACTTTTACATTTTATACCGGTCAAGTATTTGTTAGACACTCAATATAGACTCGAAAACACTAAAGTAACTAGAAAAGTGGTTCTCTCGTAAAATCTTACTGTTGCCGCATAATAATATATATCAACGGTCCTATGAAAATATCTCGTGGCCGCACCGGTACAAATTACTCTGAAAACAAATATTATTTTTGCATCACAGACAGCTCTCGATTTTCGTACATAATTGACTACGTATTAACTATAAATGTGGAAGTGTTTATTGTTTGAACAATACTTGACTTAATTAAGAAGAAATAAAAAAAAAGGCTAAATTTGATTATATAATCGGTATACTGAGTGTTAGTTCAAGCGCATCCGCGTATTTAAATGCATGAAGGTGACGAAAGGCAAAGCCTAGGTCTTGAATGTGTAAAGTATTGTATATATCTTGAACATTTCAGAAAAGTATTTTAACCTTTTAACTGCTGGTATGTGTATGTCTACCGGTACCTCACACGCCGTGGCCTTACACGCGTTACCTACAAAAATAAAAAAGCCCTTTTTTATTTATTTGTCAAGTGGTAAAAACGAATTTTGTATCAACTCTAATTGTGTTATGATATTCTCAATAGATATCATCGTGTGTTCAACATATTTGTATGTTTAAAATAATTGAATTACGTTAGTAAAATCCCGTTACAAGTGACAAGTCTAAAGATGACATTTTTTGTATTAGCGGCGTTCCGTTAACCGAAAATAAACGCGTCTTAGGACATTATTGACAAAAAAACATATTAAAAAGTAAATTTTAATCCGATTAAGAAGTTCATTTTTTTTAATAATTGATTTTTTTATTTTATAATTCTCTCGTGTTACTAATCGATAAGGTCATATATTGCAGCTATAATGTGATAGTAACTTTATATAAAATATTAAGAGAATTACTCTTTCAATTGTATTCATTATTGTTTCAGGAGTTCTTGGACAAGCTGTTTCAATTGTTTGATCAAGAAAGAAACAATTATCTTATACAAGAAGACTGGGTCGAATTTCTCAAAGAAAGACTTACGTAAGTTAAATTTAGTATTTTTATTTTGTAAACATTAAAAAAATCTTAGGCAAAAGAATATGTATATATTTATTGAGTGCATTATTTAAAATACAATCTTTTATGCGTTTTTATTGCTATTTTACAAAAGACATCCATACTATTATTGACATAAAGTAATTGACAGACTAATTTAACTACCTATTAATAACATCGTTTGACAATTGAAGATATCACATGAACAACGATATCCAGTACATTTTAAGCTAAGTTGATTTGTAGGTAATTCTGCAACCTGGCGGGAGCTATGGCATGTTAAAATGGGTCATGTAGTAGAACAACGCTATGTTCTGTATAGCGATGTTCAGAGGACGTTTCAATTATAAATTATTTTTTTTATTATCTTTCCCTACTATGTTTTCGTCGTCGTTAAAAAATCATTATTAGAGTAATTAATACATCGAATAAAGCTGCCGAGAAGAGTTAGGAATGAGAAAATTAATATAGAAGAATATTTTTATTATTTTATTTTTTAGAGATGAAAAGCAGATTGATCTGGCAGAACAAATTGAGAGTGTTTCGTACGTTCTTTGCGGAGAAGACGCCATTACTCTTGACAAGTTCAACCAAATATTTCACGCTAAAGGGGTAAGGCAAAAAGATACAAATCTATTGTAATTAATAGTCTGAAAGACATCTATACAACTGTAAAAGTAACTACAAATTGATATCGTATTTGATAATTTTGACAAATAAAACCTACAAGCTATGCAGATATTACTTAGTAAGCCAGCCATACTCAACATTTTCCTGACTCGGGCTGCATACATGTGTTTGCTACGTTATGCTGGCCAAAATATATTACAATACACAACAATGATTCAAAAAAAGACTTAAATAAAATAATTTTACTAAAAAATAGTTGTGATTTTTCGATATTTTTTTTCTTTTGGATTCTTTTCAATATATATATTGATTTTTGTGCATTTTTCAGATTGTAGACAAAATATTTCGACTGATTGATAGCGACAACGATGGGATTGCTTCTCCAGACGAAGTCCTTGATTTTATCACAGCAATTACTAACACAAGGTCAATATGTATATTATATAATCATTAAGGTTCTTCAAGCCAAAAAAAAAAAAAATTGTCTCCAATATCTTTCTCAGATGACATATTATATGTTTACGACCATAATCGACAGTTTGGCGATTTTTACATCAAAATACTTACCAAGCTTCACTAAATAATGGATTAAAACCCTCATATATCAAATTATTGTCAAAATTGATTTGAATTTTACTTTGTATACATAATATTCTTTCTGATAATTTCAAAATTATAAATCTCTAATAGCATTCCATTCTTTCACTCATAGTTTTATAAAAGTATATACATTAATATCATCTTTACTCTAAGCAATTAACCACCCAAAGTTTTGCTAACCATCCAAAAATAAACCCTACCCAAAACTATTTATCCCATAAAAATATCTACCAGTCATGATAATATAGGTGCAGCCAACATTTTCTTCGTTCGAATAGTAGTAACGGTATAAATTTAAATTTCTTGCAAGAAAATACGATAACAAGAATTTTCGAAATTCTATCGAACTATATTTTATTATTTATAGAAAATTTCCCTTCACTTACTTTACTTTTTGCTTATCACAGTAACTTTAGCTTATAGTTCACTTATCAATAAATATCATTGAGAAAAATGTAATTCTTGCTCACTTGTCTTAATAATTTTAATATTAAAAGAAGGTATCATATAAACACTCATGATAGATATACATCGATATGTTTTTTACTTACAGATTCCAGTCCTCATGTCCCGATTCCCAACAAAAAAAGTATCCTAAAACTAAAAACCCTCCCAGGCAAGCCTAAAATAGCCCCTTTAAATATTGATTTATAATTGTAAAAACATAAAAGTATTCTAGCCACTTTTATAATGCTCTTTTTAAGCCAAGCTAAAAACTAATTAAATATCCAAAACTTATTTTGCTAGAAAATCGTTCTTCACTATTTAATATTTAGTAAATTAAAAGTATTTAACCTTTTTGAGAGTTAGTCTAGAACATTTTTATTCGGCTGTCTTCCAGACAGATGAACATATATTGTAATTATCAATACTTACTTAAAAAAATTATATAATATATGTGTAAGAATAAAACAAACATTATCATTATTTCTTAATAATAAAATATACAGCTTTTATGATTATTATTATAATACTATGAATTTGGTCTATATGATCAAAGTATTGCGAGCATAGTGATTCGTTAGACTAGAAGGTTGGCTACCAATACGCTAGTGTTTTTCGAACACGAGAAACTGTATCAAACATTGCGTGTAGCGGCCTCTATGGATCAAATGATTATTATTGATTCTACACCTCCTGCAGACTGCTTTACCATATTTTACTTTTATTTTTATTAATAGATGGCAGTGCCGCAAATAAAATAATAAATATGTACATATTGTCTTCATGCTAAAAATTACTCTAAATATTAACAAAAATTTTCTTTCGATTTCAGGCCCAGGGGTGGTTTTGACAAAAGTAGTCTGGAATGGCTTGAAAAACTTTTCCGTCAAACAGTGGGCAACGAAAAAGAAATTAGAAGAGAGGAATTTCAAAAGATTGTTATATCAAAAAATGTTAGTAACTTATAAAACAATCAGCACAATATTTTTTCAATAAAATCAAAAATAAATTTCTATGTAAATATATTTTACTATTCAATTTTTCAGCCATTTTTCACAGAGAGGGTCTTCCAAATTTTTGACAAAGATAATTCAGGATCCATATCATTGCAAGAATTCTTGGATGCCATGCATCAATTTGCAGGACAGTCACCAGATGATAAAATAAGATTTTTATTTAAAGTATATGATCTTGATGGTGAGTATGTTTAATAATAATACAAATAAAATTGAAATAAATTTTGGAGCCAACAAAATTATCCCTCTGATTCAATTATCAATCATTAAAATTAATTTTAGATTTAGCATAAGAAATATTGATGATGATTCATGTAAACCAATATCAATTCAGGTGACGGCTTAATCCAACAGCGTGAGTTGCGTCATGTTCTCCGAGCCTGCATGGAAGAAAATGGAATGCGATTCAGTGAAGCTCAGCTAGCTGACTTAGCTGATGCACTCCTAGAAGACGCAGATCCTTCGAGAAGAGGTGCTATTACTTATGAAGCATTGAAGAATCAACTTGAAAAACATGGTGGACTTCTTGAGAATCTCACGATTAGGTGAGCTAAAATCAATGTATTTCTACTCAAAAGGAATGTTTACATAGTTTCATATTTTAAATTATGCATATTTAACTAGTGGTATAACTTTATTATGTTAATACAAAAATATTTGCCAACAGCCCCCAGTATCCATAATCCAATGACATATTACACAAAGTGTTAGCTTTGCATAAATCTTTATCACAGTTTCATTTTCAAAAAAATAGGCTAATTAGTTTTGCCACTCTTCCTATTTGTATTTTGTAAGAAATAAAATAAAGCATGCAACGCTTAATTGTTAAGGCTACGCTTTTATGGCTCTAACCAAAGCCCTTTTATAAGTAACAGCCAGAAAACAGCTCCTGTGAGCTTCACACCACACTTATGCATCTTGACTTACATCACGTTGATAGAAGCTTGAAATCACTATGATTTCTCATAAAAATATAAAACATGTATGATTTATTTCAGTATTGACAGATGGCTCGTTCCCCCAAAACCCAAACCTCCACCGGCTTCAAAAGTTGGCAGATTGATGGCCTTGAGGCCTTATCAACTTTCAGCTCCATACCTTCGGAACAACTATGTTTACCTTCTTTTCCTTGGAGCATTTGTGATACTAAACGCAGGTCTCTTCATCTCCAGGGCTATTCAATATCGAGAGTCTAATGGCTTTGTTATTGTGGCTAGAGCTTGCGGTAAGTTACTTATTTGAATGACAATGAAACTTAATGATGTGTTCTAATGTCAAGATTACTATTATTTTCAACGTTTTATATCCATATAGTACTTCCATATATTGTATATTCAATCATAAAAATTGGTTTATTTATACTTGCAATTTTATTAATTAGGAGGCAAGAACTCTAAATGTTGAATTCAATAATAATTCATTACTTGAGAATAGTTAAAAATTCAAATATTAAAGAGCAAGAAATATTTTTTACAAGATGACAATACCTAACTGTCAAAATTCGCTCAAGTCATGCTCACACACACAATCTCTCCTTATTCATGTATCGCTCGTAAGTCCAGTATTGTGCTGTGTTATTGACCATCAGACTGATATATATATTGTAAAATTGTCAGTTATATCCGTGCAATGGAATACCTGACTGATTTGATAAGTTGAACTGCAATTCATTAATTTAAAAAGACAGCATATTATTCAAGGCTGAAGCTCTATGGCTAGCAAGAGAGCTTCAATCTTGAATAAGCAAGGATTGGGCTAAAAGCTTATCACATTGTATTCACACCGTTTTTAAGCTTACCTAAATATTTTTGGATTAGGTCAGTGCTTAAACTTCAACTGCATGTGGGTGCTCGTACTCATGCTGCGACGCTGCATCACCTTCCTGAGAACGAGAGGACTTGGCTTAGTGCTTCCGTTGGATCAGCATATCTATCTTCACAAAGTGACAGGAATGCTTATCTTTATACTCAGCGTCCTGCACACCATAATGCATCTGCTCAACTTCAGTAAGTAATTAATTCCCTTAGAGTCTGCTTACATGAAGCATAAACTATTAATAGTAACTGTAAATAGAATTGAATTTGTTGTATATTAATAACTATATAAGATAAGTTATTATTCAGTCATTCACCCTCCCTTTTTAGAATAATTAATTGTAAGAGAATAGAGTTGTATAATTAACATAATGAAGAACTTTTTATATACAAGAATGCATTAATTTATTTATAATCATGCCAGTTCCCAATGTGAAGCATTTGGGTTCCTAATTTAGTATGGCTTTCCGATTTCAAAACCTAGTAAGTGTTTTTTTTATTACAAAAACCTCAGGACAACTAAAAAATATGATCATTGATTTCTTACGTTCCAACAACACAAATTTCACAATATATAATGTTTTGTTTATTCGCCCATTCATGTGCACAGATTTCTCATGATGGAATTTCAATATTGAATTGAATTGTCAAAACTGTTTTGTCACCAACAACAATGTTACATCCGTGTGATAAAATGCCTGAAGATACCAAAAGGCGAAACCTAGGCCGTTAGTGACAAAATGTGTGAAATCATATAAAGTTTCAACTATTTAAATTTAATTTCAATACCATTGTGTTTATTATGACTTATCAAACACAAAGTTCATGAAATAGGCAGTGATGGGATTTCAATTGGGCACCTAAGTTGATTCAAAATACTAACTATAACCTGAAACTGTATATACTGGGACTCTAGCCCATGACTCCTGCAACGGAATTTTTGCTTCTCCGCTATGCCAGAAATAATATATCATTCACATAACAGTAGAAATCTTTTTGAACCCATTTTAATTTATAGAGGAAAATTGTTGCCCAAGTCTTTATCATTAATTATGCCCGAGGTCCTTCAGTATATTAAATATTTTTAAAGTATACCTTTTCCTAATTTCTTGATTCATTCGTTCTCATCAACATGTATTGTTTTTCAGGTATACTTGTTGTTAACGACCCAGTAGTGAATGCTAATAATTATACGTTGAGTGAATGGCTGCTAACCGCTGATCCCGGAGTATTCGGCCTGGTGGATGGGTGTGCCAACCCTACCGGAATTGCCCTCTTTGTCATTCTAATGGTCATGTTCATTTGTTCTCAAGCCTTCGTCAGAAGAGGTGGCAGCTTTGAAGTAAACGAAGCTTATTATATTTCACATGTTAACCATTCATGTTCATAAAACATTATTCTATTGATTTTGTGTTGTTTAACTTAAGAAGAAGCTGCTAGTATGTCTTAAAATGATGTATCAAACAAAATAATTTGAGTTATATTTACCAACACGGTGAAAAAAATAGCAATGTATTTTAGTTCTACAAAATTAATATTTACATAAGGCACGGAAATGATCCATTACAGAAACAAAGATACATCGAGAGAGAAGATGCATTGTGTACCTTTTCTACACAGCTATATATAGATAAGCAAATGTTAGTTTAAGCATAGTTCTGACGATGGCGTGAGCCGAAATAGCTATCAACTATATTTTAAAAAAATAATTTTGTAGAACTAAAATACATTGCTATTTTTTTCACCGTGTTATAATGGACTTCTACCAAGTGAATGCCAATTCAATCAATATATTTAGCAACTTTTGAAAAAACATTGGTCAATTCAAAAAAAAAATATTACATTTAGTTTTGAAGCTGTTTAAATACTAAACCCAAACTTATTTTCCCCATCCCTCTTTTCATCATTTTTCAGAATATTATTGCCGCCTTCTTAAGATAGTTTTACCCCAACTCAACAGATGTATTCCAAATAATATGTGCATCATATAATATTGAAAACCTTTATATAAAACAACTATTCCCGTCTTGGGTTAATCCTCCACTGGTTAGGAGTCCATGTTTATTACTATTTACCCATCAAATCAGTTTTATTTTAAGCCTTAACTTTTTAGTTATAGGAAATCAAAATAATATCTACATAGACATTGCATTAAATCATTTAAATTTGTGTGTGTATAAATTTTAAAATTTGTTTGATGAAGTTTTATCATGGCAGAAAGTATTGAATGTGGCAATGAAACTCTTTGGAATACTATACCTCATTAATATTCGAGTCAGTGAAGAAACTTAACATAGATTAAAAAAAACTAAAGATATGAAACTCTCAAAGTAAACAGTATCAGGAAAAAAGCTTTTATTCGATGATTAAAATAATTTAAGGGAAAGATATTAATGAAAACTTAAAATAAATCATCTGATGAAGCCATCACTTCAAGCGACTCTAACTGCAAACTGATTGTTGATAGAATATCATCATAATAACTTATTTAAATATTTAACTGCTAGTATATTTTTGTTATAAAAATGAATATAATTTTTTTTTCTATTATTACACTCTTTTTCAGAATATTGGCTTAACTGATTTCTAGTTACCATATAGTTTGTTGATTGCAGGTGTTTTATTGGACTCATTTACTGTATCTTCCATTCTGGCTGATACTGATATTCCACGGCCCCAACTTTTGGAAGTGGTTCATTTTCCCTGGACTGGTTTACGGATTCGAGAGGATTTCTCGACTGGCTTGTATGACAGGGGACACCGGAAAGACATATATCAGTTCCGGCCTTCTACTACCTTCAAAAGTAACACATCTCGTCATTAAGAGACCTCACCATTTTGATTATCACCCAGGAGACTATGTGTTCGTCAACATTCCAGCTATTGCCAATTATGAATGGCATCCGTTTACTATAAGCAGTGCTCCAGAACAAGAAGGTAACATATTTGATCAAAATATATTGTAATATGATCAGTTATTTTATTTAACACTTTGGCATAGTGTTTTTTAAAATCTCAGCAAGAATACTTTCAGTTATTGTTGGAAAAAAAACTGTAGTATTTTAAAATTTATATTAATGACTGTTGTCGTTATTAATTTAATCATTAAGACTTGGTAGGATTTTTTTTGGATTTAGTCATGAAGCTTTCCCTTTCTAGCTTATTGAAATGGTTGGGGAAGTGAATGAGAAGCATACCTCTGATTTTGTGTTAGCGACAACATTCAGTTATATATTAAATCATTTCATTAGCTAACATAAGACATTGCCTCTAGAAAAAAAGAATCAGTCGCGTTGACATCACTGAGCTAATAAATTTCCATTAAAAAATTACGTTTTGTCATTCAATTTTAATTCATAAAATCTTGTTTTGGTTCCATCAATTTTATGTTATTATTTAATGTTATTTTACTTTATTTATGATATATCATCTCACTTTCAAGGCATTGACTTTCACCTGAGATCACTTTACTCTTTCAAATGAAAATAATATCAAATTTAAGCTAATAATATGAAAAATGAACCAATTTTTTTTTTGAAATTCCACGATTATAAATAATTTTTCCTCTTGTTTCACAGACTACATGTGGCTGCACATCCGAGGTGTCGGCCAATGGACAAATAGACTTTATGAGTGGTTCGAGCATGAGCAGGAAAGGCTTCACGCTGGAGAAGTTCCTGCAGTCACTTCTTCTAACAAAAATGCACCGAAAAAGATGAATGGGTAAAAATAATATTTTTAAGCAATTCTTTACTTTTCTGACTTGAATTGAAGATTCGTCATTAAATCACCACTCAACCATTGATGATCAGACCAAGTCAAACAGACGAGTCCCATGTTTCAGAACATAAATCCATAAGCTGATTGAAAAATGAAACAGTTTGTTGTAGGACTCGAGTCTGTGAGCACCGCAAACCAAACAAACTATTGTATATTGAGCACTTGATCATGCTTCATACATAAATACATATATATATATCAATAGATGAATATACATATTCTTGTCTCAGCAAAAGTTGCAATATTGTGGATTTAAAAATACTGAATGAAAAAATCTCATTTAATCAAATAGATTATTTTCATAACTATGTGTTTATTTTCAGATTGGAACGTGGTCTATCAACGAAAAATGGAAACCCACCTGCCAATGGTAATGGAGTGCCTGCAAAAAAAAAGAAATCTTTAGAGTTTGCTGCATTCTCTGGTTATGCTAATGACGCTTTCACTATTGATGAAAATAAAGAGCTGAATGGAAAACTGGAATCTCTTACACGGGGTGCCTCGTGCAGCTCTACGGGTATGTGATTATCTTTATTATATGTTGTCATGATACTGACAGAATTTTGTAAGTTAAAAATTATAAGATTTTTAACAAATACAAGATGAATTATTCATTTTTTATACTCTAAAATTGTACAAAAATATCTTCAATAACATTGGTTTTTTTACTTAAATAATGTTTGTTATTTATTGATTATTAAAGTCTGATCAAATCTTTCTGGAATTAAGTACTGAAAATAATGAAAGTGAATATTAAAACAACATGCTTTTAAATGAATTTGCAGGAAGCACTCCCGAGAGGAAATTGACTCCTGAGAAGAAAATGACACTTCTTTTACTGCACAATAAGGCTCCTTTCGAGAAGTCTAAATCTATGCCTGATATTCAAACCAAGACAAAGAAGAGAGAACGACTTATGGCGCAAGTTTATTTTCCTATATTAATATATTTTATAACAAATCACTGATACAAGACATTTAGTGCAGCCGAATATTGTGTAGTTTTGTATTTTTTAGCAATTTTATGTTATTCCTTCAGATTGACGCTACACTCTTTCATTGTATTAGTTAAACAACAAAAGTGTGAAATTTTAGCTTAACACATTCAATGCGGAAAACGTAGTAATACCCGTTATGCCGACTGCCGGTTAACTGCGGGAAGCGTATTAATACGTTTTACATCGTCTGGTGGTAAACGTCGGGAAAGGTATTAATATCTGTTTTTTTTTCACAAGCATTTTAGTTTATCTTGCTTAGGAGGTTTAAAATGACCTAGGTTTACATAAATGAACTATATTTATGAAACAGGGTGACCACAAACTCTGTTTCATTTTTGGATATAAAAACTCTTCCATGTCAATTCTGCTACATGCTGTGAACCACTTTCAGTGAGAATATAAATTTTAATTTCATGTGTTCCATCTACACTATATTCTGATAAAAGTATATTTAATTAAATTAGTATTTTCATTAAAGTAAATATGTTAAATTATAGCTTTAATGATTATACAATATGAAAAATATTTTATTTTTTAAATGTGAAATATCAACATATAATTTAAATTAAAATTACAAAATACACATTATTCTGGGGACTGTGTTCTGGAAAGTCTTGTGCCTCTACTCAAAAGAACATCTGTAGGTCATAAATTATGAAATAGTGCAAACAAGCTTGACATTGAATGCCTCACATGCACCGCCCATATATTTAACTGTTCTATATAAATCCCTGAGATTACAAATTGTTTTTTCAACAAATTGCTGTCACAAGTTGCTCATAAAACAAACTTTTATGACGGTCAAAAATAAATGCATGATGTACTGTGCGCCTAAATGTTGATTAGTAAAAGTCTATTATTTTATCATATGTATTGAAATGTTTTATGTCTGAAAGAAGTATTCTATGCGGAAACATGAATATTTAATTAAAAAACTGGTGGTGCTATACTTGGTGAGTACCATATTGAAAAAAACACTTAAATATGTCGGATATTTTAAAAGTTATGGCATTTTATGTAAAATGTGTTTTTTACGCGTGACATTGATTTTATGCCCGCACTTACCTATCAGCGTAGTGCAAATCTCACCCGCAAATAATGTGTTAATATTTATAACTAAAATTCTACATCCTCTCCCACTGACTATTAAACAGAATCTTGATATTGCCTGAGAGAGTAGTAAAATATTCCAAAAATTTCGAGTAATAAACTAGAAATCTTCCATCTTAGTTATATTTCTGTTGCACTAATTCAAAGTATTTTTGTCTTGTCAGTGTCAATTATTTTCAACTGTCAAATTATTGTTCTGATTGTTTTCTTCAAAGGAATGAAAAATAAAACAGTTGATGATAAAATGGTAAATATTTGGAAGCTAGAGATTGGCTAATTTGTTCATTATCTTATACAGTTTGCGAGAGTACACCCGTTCTGAATCAGAGAAAAGCTTTGATGAATGCCAAATGAGACGAGCTCACCTTCAAGCCCTGGGGTTGGCTTATCTCAGCCCTCAGAACAAGTCATTGGCACAAAGTTTCCGCTACATGAGGACCAAACCTACAATCATCGCCTTCAAGACACCGAGTCTTGAGAACTGCGAACAGAAAGATTCTGCAGTGTCTATGATTACAATGGGTAAGGAATTATTTGTGGCAGCTCATTATGCCATTTCATTTTGATTCATTAAATTTGGTTAGATTCTGTAGAAAAGGTGGTCATCCGTTGAAAATTAATCAAGAAGGATTTTAGAACATCCAATATAACTGAACTACCTACCATAATGTAATAAAACAACATTTATCATTTTTTAAATTCATTTATTATTTTTTGAGAATGTTAACATTTGGACATCACTATAATGGAATTAGACTGCAGTATCAAAAATGTAATATTGATTTAAATATACATTTTTTTCTTTCCAATCTTCCGCCCAACAGTAAAGCAACATATCTAAATTCCAAATCAAGAACATAAAGAAAGATTTCTTTTACTTATGGCATAGTTGAACGATATAAAAACTTTACATTTGACTATCTTATAACTGTATTTTTTTACATACTACAGTCTGGTTTAAGGGAAGCAAAACATTCAATAATTATTAATTTAAAGAAATTTTACACAATGTTGGCGCTATAAAGACTTTTCAAAAAATTGTTTGTGAAAAATTGAATTAATTGATTCAACATAAATAATTTGCGGGTATTGCCGATTTGGCATTGAAGTAGTAAGGTTTTATATGTTTCATAATAATATTATATATCATCATCAACCACAGTAATTTTTTTTAAATTTTTAAATGTTTTTTTTAACCCCATAATTGTTATGAATTCAGCTCGCCGAAGATTGTCCAAAACTCTGAACCCTGATAAAGATCCAGAAGAAGCTCAAGTGGAAACTGCAGTAGTGGAAGTTGGTTCACCAGGAGGAAAACCACCTTATGTTAACTATCCTGTAGGGAAACCTCTTGAGGTAAGTTTATATATATATATTTTAAGTAGTAAGCATGTAACTACCTATGTAGCAAATCTAATATTTTGAAGGACTCACTGGTTTCTCATTGGATATTCATTTTTATGTTACATTAAATCATAATTGATCGTTTAATGATTCCATTGGTTACGTAACTGGGTGAAGCACATGTCACACCAAAGCTACACAACCCGTAAAGCATATGTTTGCTACAGAGAACTGTGGATATTTCGTCTCACTGATCAACCCTATTCAAAAGTTTTTTATTAGTACAGCAGTTGAGTTTTCAAAGAACTCCTCAGCACTGACAACATATAAAGAATTGTGGCTGATACTTGGTAGGTTTTGTATATACTCACCAAATTGTGTTTCAGATATTCTTAGACGGTCCTTATGGAGCTCCTTCCTCTCATATATTCCGAGCCCAGCACGCCGTTCTCGTCGGGACTGGTATTGGAGTCACTCCTTTTGCTTCAATCTTGCAATCAATCATGCACCGTTACTGGAAGGCACGACATCGTTGCCCAAGATGTAGATTCAACTGGGCCAGTGAAATTCCACCAACCATTATGCATCTCAGAAAGGTAATCATTTGAATCTCATTATTTTTTTTTTATATTTGTTTACATTAACTACTTAGATTCCAAGCGGACACCGCCGTCCAAATAATTAAAAAAATCAGGTACTCAGTATTCCAATGGAATATACGCAAAATTTTGATGAATGTGTGAAGCTCCATCTATAGTGAGTCAGTATGCCAATTTCAAATATCAAAATTGAGCTTTTTCTCACAAATTAATCAACACAAATATTTTATTCACAGTAAAACTTATTTTGTAAAAATTTTCAGGTTGATTTCTTCTGGATAAACCGTGAACAGCGATCTTTTGAATGGTTCGTGTCATTGCTATCCCAGCTGGAGATGGAACAGGCGGAATTAGGTGGTGCTATGGAGAGGTTCCTCGATATGCATATGTACATTACCAGTGCACTGCAAAGATGCGACATGAAGGCTGTCGGTCTACAGCTTGCACTTGATCTATTACATGAAAAGGTAATGTCACTCCTTTTACTAAATGATAAATGCAACTATCCCTTGGTATTAAAAAAACCAAAGAATAGAGGAGGTTAGAAAAATAACATCATATTTATGTGTTATTTTAAGTGACGCAAAAAATAGCTTTTTTCTTTCTAATCAACTTAGCTATACAGAGAAGAATAATGTTATAATATAATTAGCTTAAATCAAATTGATGACAATGTTCAATAATCCTATCCTAGTGGCTAGACAGTAACAGAACCAAGGTAAGTGATGCAGAATACCTGTTTTAGAATGGGAGATGTGACTTTTATTTGTCTATCATCTTTTTTTATGTCATTAGCGCTTTATTCAACTCGCTTTAAGGGTATCATCAATCAACAAATATGACAATAAAAACATAAAGCATCGTAACAAACATAAAATTCTTGAAACAATAATAATATAATAAAGGTTATTACTTGTTTACCTAATACTGCTAATTAACAAAATCATTGAAGTTTCACATACTATGTATAATTAGAAAACTGCATTTAAATAAAGCACTACCAACATCAAAAAAACCAAGAATCGAGAAATACAAGAATCAAATGCTCAGTTTAAATCTATCATTTATGGAGTAATGGAATAAGACGCACATTTACATTCAAGGTTGAATTGAACTATTAACCATTTTTTCAATAGAATTATTGAATTTTTTTAAAATTATTTAAGCAGCTCTATTGAATGCCCATAATATTCTTTTCACATTCAGGAAAAACGAGATTTGATAACTGGTCTCAAGACAAGAACAAACGCGGGACGACCAAACTGGGACAAAGTGTTCAAACAAATCCAAGACCAGAAGAAAGGTAAGGTTACAGTTTTTTACTGTGGACCTCCACAGCTTGCCAGAGTTCTGAGGATTAAATGTGACCAGTTTGGATTTAGCTTCAGAAAAGAAGCCTTCTGATATATATTACTATACAATAATTGTATTATCAATTTATTTTTAGGTTAGTACCTATTATGATTAGTCATCGGAATATATCTGTATTGTTGTTTAGCATGTTATTTTTGTATTTATAATTAACTTCATTTACTGATGGCTTAACTTTATTTAAATAAGTAGGTATTGAAACAATTGAAATTTATGAAAAATATTCTTACGCACATTAAGTGAATTCCATATAAACAACATCACATTTTTGACAATTTAAAGTTTGCTTGAATTTTTATGAAAATTTTAAATGATTATGAAATTATTAGTTACTGCATATTACACCCCACAAGAAACATGTCACATTTCAAAATTCACAATTTTTTAGATGAATGTCTAAATAGAGCCCAAATATAAAAATCTATCACAAACATCATAGTTTATCAACTCACCTTTAAAAAGCTTATATGACTTTATAGAGATTTGGCATCGCAATTGTGAATATAGTCATAATGTGCATATCATTCACGATTTATTTACTTTTTTAAACAAATTCTAATCATAAGTAAAAGAAAAAAATCAGTGGTGAGTATTTTTTAGATAAAATATATTTCATACTACCATCAAATTTGCAATAGCAATCGATCAAGCTTTTTTGAAGAAGGACAATTTCTCGAAAATTGTAATAGTTGTTGGTATTCAAAACAAAAATTAAAAATGCTTTAAAATTTATTTACAGACTTTTTTGAATAAAAAAAGTTATCAAATAAAAGTATTTTGTAATAAACACCTATTATATAAACAGCTTATCATCCACCATTATTTATTATCACATGGAAATAACTTTTAGCAATATTGTCTAGTCATCAGCTTTTGCTGGTTGAGAGAAAATAATGCCAAATAAATTAACATTATATTGTATAATTATTAAATTAATTTATGATAGTTACCAGTTAATTTAAATATAATATATAGTTCAATAAGGGAATGAAATATTGATTGTTACAAATTTATCTGAATTAAGAATGCTATTTTGATACTGAAAATATAAGCAAAAAATAGGGTTGCCATACAATATTAAGCTATCACATGTGACAGTGTCACCTTTGTAAAACAGTCCAGTTGTTAAATAATGATTTCATTATTAATACTATAATAGTTTCCAATTATGAATCTAGTTCCTCACTTTGACATTTACTTTTAACAATAGTTTGATGCTAATCAACAAAAAGTGCTTCAGTTTGTAATCTTTAAGCTAAATAATTTGAGATGGTGATGTTAATTTTTTTTTTCTATTTCTATATGAAACATTCTGTGTGAAACAATTGGCATTGGATTGGTGGTACGAAAAAAATATTTACTGTCTAAAATTTTTTGATTGACAACTTTTGTGATCAGTTTGATATAATTTCTGTTACATTATTACCATTTGATGGTTTCATATTTACATAACATATGGCAACTCTACATGATATAATGCATAAAAATTAATGTTCATGTAAAATTTACAAGACATTAATTAAGTTACCATTTCTATGCTTTGGACATTGTTTTATTACAAATCAACACCATATTCTTTAAATGTAATGAAATGTTTTAACATTCTAAAGTATTACAAAACATGTGGTCATGTTGGACTTTCGGGGGTTTTTTTAAACTCTATTAATTTGATTGTTATACATATTTAATTAGCCTGACTTTAGGGTGATTTCTTTGTCTTGATGATTACCATTTTCAATGATTAAATCTGTTGGAATGAAAGCAAAACATTATTTTGCTAAATAACTTTAGTTATACTTTGAAGACACAATAATTAAATCTTTTTTGTATCAATCTATATATCAAAGCAAAAAAATATTTTAGTAAAAGATTGCCCATTTATAAGTTAAGTAAAAAATTATTTATTAACAAATATAAGTTATTTATTGTTCATATATTCATCACTCTTCATAGAGTGCATTTGCATGATTAAGATTTTTAACAGAGGTTACCAATATGTGCTGTTTTATATTTGTAAATATGTATCACTCAAATACCATTAAAAATAAATTATTAAATATTTATAATATGTACCAAAATTTCTTTTATTTATTACACAGCTTTTGTAAATTTCCATCATTTAATCCTCCATTGACAGAGTGGCTATTCTTTGAGACTTCAATTATAAAATATCACACAATGTGAAATATTATGTAAATATTAAGAACTGTTTGTCTACCAGATCCAGAATCAAGTTCCCACAACTAGATATTGTTAGGATCGAACGTCATATATTTTACATTTATTGGTCATGTTATCATATGGCGAATACAGTGCAAAACTATATTATAATCTATGAGTATATTAATCCATATTAATAAGGATATTCCAAAATGGAACATTTCTTAAATTAATTCAATAGTGTTGATGTTAACTTAACGTATGGAGATTATCAGGATATATTTCAATATAAAAATTAGATCTTACATTATTACAGTTTCGACACTGTAAACTCCTTTTAGTTTTGAAATGTTAACTTTTAACACACTGCAATCAGTTGTCTCAACAATGGAGATGTTAGTAGTGCGTGTTAATATGGCAAATATAAGAAACATTAAACACTTTCTATAACTTCTGACGCAGATTAATTTCATATTTGGTTAAAATTTATCATCATTGGAAACTACTTCACCGACTACATTGATTTCATTCAAAATATTAACTATGTTCAAAATTAATGGAAACACCATGCATAAATTAACTTATCATGTAAAATAAAAACTATCGGAAATATTCCATAAATAATTTCTCATAGCTTAGGCAAGTATTTCCCAATCGTCTGACATCTTTGAACTATTAAAAATATTTAGTAGACCATTAAGCCAGAAATGAAAACATTTATCAATATACCAAGGATATGTGATTATCTCACAAGCTGTACCCCCAACACGAGCAACATTTTTTCAAATAATTCTTTTCAGGTGTAAAAAATCAGTTGAAGTAACTACACCAGGTGCCCATGTACTGCAAATTGGAAATGGATATAATTAAAAAAAAAACTAGTATCTAAAGACTAAATCTAGTAATAGTAATCATATGTAATAGTTTATCTTGCCACACTCTTACTACTTGCTGTAAATTCTATGTCGTGCCCACCTTGACTTTATGTTTTTCTGCCTGATAATATTATTTTTATGATATTCTTTATCACATTTCATCATGCTGATTATATTCTATACTGACATCTATCATTACAATAGAGAAACATATTATTGCATTGCTAATCATATTCTATTTATTAGTCAGCACAGTGTGAATACCTGCGGTCTTATCAAACAATGTAATAGAGATTATTTTTATCTTTCACTGATAAAGAACTCAATAGGTAACATATTGTATAGGTGATTTTATTTAAAAGAATAATCTTTTCACCAATAATAACTATCATTTCACTATCATTGATGAAAGAAATAAATAAATCTTTATTCAAAGTGCATTTTGTATTTCAATCAGTAATCATGTTGATTTATTGTGTTGTGTAGTGTAGTTATATCCAATTAGGTCATTTGTGTAGATTAATAGATTGTTGTGTGGTCAAAGCGAGCAAAAATGGCCAAACATAATTGGTGGTTAATGCTTTTTATTGTGAGTGCTTTGGAAAATACAGGTATGTGATAATATTACCAAACACTTCAAATTTTCTATATTAAATTAGTGTTTATTTAATGTTAATTGTAACCAGTGGTGGCTATATCTTATTTAACACAATAGGGGCTCAAATTATAAAATTGATTACTGTACAAAAATTATCATTTTTTTTTTTGCTTTCCAATGTAAAAGTAATAAAATTTACTAGGAAATCATCCAAATAACCATAGATGAAATCTATTAATTTACATTAAAAAATAGCACTCATCTGAACTCACTCTTGTGCATCTGAAGCAATACCATTTAAAAAAAATTAAGCATCTTCCCATTGGCTGACTGGCTGAAAATTTTTGAAGATTAAATGTCCACTTTTTCAAAATGATCAGGAACATAGTGCGTTACTTTACCAAGGGTGGTGTAATTCTCATTTTTGCATAGCATTGAAAGAAATATATGCTCATTTACATTACTCTTAAGTAGTGAAAAAAGTAATAGAGTTCTAATAACAGTAATTTATTCAATAAAATAGTAGGAATATTTTCCTTTTAAGCAATATTATTTTTGGTACTTAGTTATTGCCTCCTTTCAAATTATTTTAAAATATTCTGATAAGATCTGATTTTAGGAATGTATTGATAACATATAATAAAATACCTTGAAGGAATATCTATATTCAAATAATACAGATATATGAAATAAGATATTAGTAACCTTAACTTGGACAATTAAATTTCACCTTCAACTTAACACTCAAGCAACCGCACATTTCGCGCAGAAAAAACGCTTATCACCGCACATTTTTCGATACTTTGCTATTTCTCGCAACATCAATTGTTATGCTTATAACGTTTTACTTAGTTGAATGAATTTAATAAAATAAGAAGTATTTTATAGAGTATTGTATAATATATGTAATTTAAAAACAATTGGCTTAAAATAAAATTATCAAGCTACAAATCCATGATTCAATTATATTTTTTTCATAAAAATCAAAAAATAAAATCTTTTAACACTCATATAAGCCCACAATGGAATGTCAAATTCTTTATAAATCCTACACCATGTTACACATTATTGTGTGTTTATTAAATGTGGAGTTTCTCAAGCTGTGGATATGTTTATTTGTTTCCGTTATATTCTCATATCACTCGGTTGTCGGGAGTCTCGAAAAATAGACTCTAGCCGAAAGCGGGCGATTTTCGGCACAACTTGAGAGCCAAACAATTTAATTTTTGATATTTTCAAAGAAATTATGTGTGATATTTGGTCATCATCGACTAAATAAAAAAACGATTTGATTATGTCATAATTTCAGCATATTTCTAAGCCGAATATAAACATCTGTTTTTTAATTTTGTCAATTAGGTAAATGGCACTAAACATATTTTCAATTTGAAATATTTAAGATATTGCGGGTTCATGATATAGTTTAGTTTTAATTATATAATAAATAACAATCTATTGTGTATTCGATATTCCTACAATTTCACAATCACTGGATCTCAAGTTGTAAATATTCGAGAAACATGTTTCACATCCTTTTTTACGTAATGAATGAAACCATTCTGTCTAATAACTCAAGAGTTTTATTGCTTTTGGTCAAAAATGGTCTTTGTCGGGTTGCCTCAACTAAACCATTCAAAATAAGTCACTCAAAACGGAATGGTTATTGGTTATCGATATGTTGATAATCAATCATATACTATAGGTCCCTGTACCTTTACTAACATGATTTTGTGAAGATATTTTTAGCAATTACATCATATGCAATCATAATATATTCAAATAATAAAATATGAAACAGTCATCGACAAAAAATATTTATGGAGAATTGTTAGAATCACTTCCGAGAATTAGGGTCAGGGTAGGATTTACGACAGGAACAGGAGGCACAATGAGATACAAAATATTTCTTTTACTAGCCAATACATGTTGAAAAATTTATTATTATTAATTTTTATAAACATTTAAATATTATTATTTAAATGTTCTGACTGCCTAATAATAAAAAGTAAGTAGTAATATAATATTATTACTAATGCCTAACCATTAGTAATAATATTCTATTACTAATTATAATCACCTTTTATCAATAATGCTTTTTTTTATGATTAGTAAACAATGAAAGTTTATTGCTGAGCTGTGATAAACAAAAAAACTTAGTTTGTTACAGTCCAAGAGTAATTATAGGAAACTTTTGGAACTGGCAAATATTGTTTACTTCAAGGACATAACTGATTATATTATAATGTAAGGCAATAATTGACAATCTCTCAACCATAGCAGGCACCATGAATAGTTTGCGTTAAATATAACGTTCATTGTTTTTTTTAAGCTTAGAATAGAGTGTTCAGGGCATTTAATTAAAACGTATTCAATCATTAATTTATTAAGGTTCTAAAAAAACAGTATTCTAAAACTTTTTCTTTAAATAATAAAAACACATTTATTAGTACTTATATCCACAATATATTTTATGATCATCAATTGATAATGCTCGCAATGAGTGAAACCGGTCCTAATCACAAATAGATTGCGGAAATAAGTACTAAAAAGATGTGTTTTTATTATTTAAAATATCATGCCTTTCCATCAAGAAGTGACGATTAACACTTTAAAAGTGATTCCACCACTTCGCTATCCATTTTGTCTCACTCAGATAGAGGATGTCCATTCCCATAAGCCATGAATTACCGCCACATTGAAAAAAAAAAGAATATTAAATCACCAACAGCCTTTATCTATTTAAGCTTTTTACCAAGGGCTTCATTTCAGTATTTTTAGAATGGATAAATATATGGTTTTTTAAATCCTCCATCGACATCCCATGTAACTTTCTTATTTTTTACTAGAATTCTAATACACATTGTGCGGTTTCCAAAAATTTATAACACTTATGTAAGCTGGCAGCAAGGTAATAGATTTCAAGAGTATGTGGGAACTCACAAGCTCCCATTTGCTGACCAATAGTGTAAGATGTAATGGTACGTCATTATATTTTAGATAAAAAAAAATATTAACAATCCATTATATCAGTGTTTTTTCAACATATTGTAATTTTGTGTAGCTCTCTATGAAACCCAGTAACTCATGTATACAAGGATTAAATACCATCATCTCACCTTTCGTATTGATGTTGTTTTAAATTATTTTTTTAGCACTATTACAAACAACAGATGAAAATCCATCAGATATAAGCTCTGCAGAATTGATAAGCCTAACAACAACTTTACCCGAAATATATAACCTCAGTGTGATAGATGACATTCAACATGAGAGCGTTTCAACATCAGCTCCTTTTATCACAAGGAAAATTCGTATTGACATTCCCATTGACAGTACTGAATATACTACAATTTCTTCTGAAAACTACCCACTGCCTTATCCTGATGCAGCGTTTGAAGATGAATGGACCGTCGGGTTTGGCTCAGGGTTTGGAGTAGAGTTAATAATTAAAGATTTGGATCTTGATGGTGACACTCAAGACTATGTATTGATACGGCCAGGTATGATTTCTAATAGAAATAATTATGAACTTGACATTTATTGGTATCTTGGTGGAGCATTTCAATTTTAAACTATTATTATAAGTAAATATAATTTATTAATGATAAATCCCTATACAGCTAGTTTGATAAATTGTTTTGATTGTTAAAAGGAAAAAATATAATAATGTTCACTGTTGCAAGCCGTAATCCCATAAATTTAAACACAAATTCATTAGCTTACAATAATGAACCAGCTACATATAAAGTACTTTAGTTCACTCTTCAAAATGATATTTTACAAATAAATAAAAATTAACTTATATATATTAAAGACAACTTCAAGATTGTTAACACTCTTTACACCATTTATAAACGCACTGCAAACACTCATCACATCAACAGTTGAAATGTTAGCAGTCAGTGGTCTAATGGTGAATTTTTCATTGCGATTTTCACTTAGTGTAAATTATCAGTTTCATTATTGATGATAATTTGGCAATTCAATATTGGAAATTAAATTTTATACAGAACTGCATTATTGTTTCCAGTATTTAATAGCATCTTGAAAAGGATCTATATTAAGGATTTTATTAACGCAAGTGAATATATAAAAAAATCCCATATTTAGTATGAATTAAGTAACAATTAGGATAAATATGAGATGGAAAGAAATTATTTATTATTGTAGTAAAGACACAGTAGCAGCATTATACATGTGAATATATAATACTTATAGGTGGTCTGGATATAGCAACAGAAGATGAAATAATTTTTACCTGGTTTCTTAAAGAAGAAAGGAAATACAGACTTATTCACTTAAATGAACTCTATATTAAATTTCATTCTAATAGAAAAACAGGTAACAAATATAGAGGATTCAAACTAGATGTCAAACAAATTGGTGAGTGTGTATTCGTGTGTATTAATCTGTGTGCTGGATTAGATGAAATTCCATCCCATGACTTCCAAGCCATTCATCTTCTTTTTTACAAATATAGAAGATAAATAATTTCATTGTGGTGTTGACAAATATGCCTGTCACAAAATCCGAAAAATTGAATACTTTTGTGGAAATATTTAATAATTTAATATTTTGGCCATCTGTGTCTGCACCATTCAAATACTTTGTATAAATGAAATGTTTTGCTCAATTTCTTCTAAGCTCTAGATATTTATGAACAACAGCTTGGCCATCGTGTTCTTTGTACATAACATGTGTGTGGCTAGTACAAATGTTTTTAAAAAAGGAGCTTTGCAATATATTAGCAGTTTTAATGTGGTTTTTTGAACGCCCTTGATTGTAGCTTTTAAATAATCACTAAATATACACATGGTCTTTTTTTCATATGGGAGATACATATGATGCCAATACAAAAATAATAGACAGATTCAACTAATTACGCTACTGCAATTTTTTTGAGATTGGCTGCATAGTAAATATTAGACATGAGACACATGACACAATATAAATCCATAAAATAATTGAAAAATTAATTTATGACACTACTATTAATGTGGTATTAATGACATTGAACAATCGTGAAAGGCCCGCCATGAAAAAAAAATAATGGCGACATATTCAACTAAGAGTTAAGTAAACCAGACAATTAATAATGGAATCACAGAGGTTTGATATTTGAGGTGGAATGTATTTCACCGCAATTCTCACAAAAATTTTCACAACAGGGGAATTACCAACAACAACATCAGCTCCAACTACAGAAGAACCTCCTGTGACTGTAGAGCCAAGACAGGATGCTCATATTTACTTGAAAGGAGCTTCTCCAAGAGAATTTCTGAACATCAGTCAACCTTTCAAAGAAAATCTGGCAATTGTTGCTGAGAAGTATTGTTTTGAAAACAACATCACCGTTGACAACCTTACCATGTAAGAAAAATTCTTTTTTTGCTAGTTTTTTTTTTATTATATATAGGTATCAGGCCAAACAACAGATTTTCCTGAAATACACTTAAGGGATCAATTCTGGCATTATTCATAGGTGCAGTTAACAATTGCATGTAGAGACAAATTTAAAAAGCAGACTTTACCACTCTATTGTTCTTTACCTTAATAGTAAGTACAACAAACCAGTATATAGCTTTTACAAATAGGACAGCAAATATATTTAGTCTTACCTAGAGAGAAAAAAAATTTACTGCTTGTGGTACATTATTAACTATTATGCGTAAAAAGTTTTTTTTATGATTTTATTTTTGCTAAGTTCATTGAAACACTTAACCAAAGCACTTACTTTTGTTACGCCTCATGGTATGCCAAATTGTAAAATAATCAAAATTTACTTAGAGTGAATCAAAAAAAAAAAATATATCAAGATTGTCTAACCATCCCAAGAATTTTTTTTATATTAAAAAAGTGACATTTTGTAATATATTTCAGTATAACTTTGGAAATAGTTATTATAATTATAGATTGTGTATTCGCTAAGAAAGCTCGGCCGCTATTTTTTTTCTTTTTTAGAATATTAATATCATATTACAACAATGATAATGTAGTGAAAGATAGGCGAAATGTGAAATTTTTTTAAATATCATGCCTTGGTTATTATATTATATGTTTGAATGCAAAAAACAATTCATTACAAAAAGGTTTACTGAATTTGTGTGTTTGTATTGTTGTTTTTAATATTATTTACCGGTGGCAGCCATGTATGTTGTTGTACGCAGGCGCGGTAATTTTGACATATGTATTTTGGGAACTCGTTACTGTAAAATGACTGCATTCGACGTAAATTATGCGTAATTTTTATTGAATTCCTGACGGAATGAAGCATGAATACTCAAATAAAAATATGTCCAAACATGATTTGTTGTGAAGCTCATTCAACATATTTTCGTAAACCAACTCGTACTTGACAACAATTCAGTATTCACAATATTGCTTTTAATGTTTGAATTGTGAAAAAACCGAACAAAATGTATTAATCCGTTTTAAACGAAGTGCGACGACAGTAAATTTAATCAAAAATACCCAAGATTGGCTCTAGAAAACGTTATTAATAGAAGCGTACATTTCTGTGTACACAAAATACAGCAATGCGGCGATGGCAAAATGTATCGATCCGACCGCTCTCAGCTGATTTCCGAGTAAAACACCAAGTTATTGTTTTACCAACGATGTTTCAAATCCGCCATGATAATACTCGATTCAAAATGTAATTAACAAGTGTTGCGGGAAAAACTGAATGATAACGTGATGTAAAAATAATGATTGAAACGCAGAAAGTTGTTCATTAACTGTTTCCAAGTCCGGCATCAAAATGACAGCGATTCTGGATAAAAATAATATGGCCATCAGCGCTATGGTGACATTCGCGCTGCAAGTGGTCTTCTTCACCATCGCGGCCACCTTCAGGTGCGACAAACTGACAGATTTCACCGGTGGAGCTAATTTCATCATAATAGCCCTGATGACTTTCTTTCTGGGACAGGGAGGCAATCCGGCTAAATCCTACGATAGCCGCCAGCTGATGGTGACAGTGTTCGTCTGTCTGTGGGGCGCACGCCTCTCCGGATATCTTCTGTATAGAATTCTGCAGATTGGCCGCGATGAGCGCTTCGAAGACAGAAAGAGCAACGTTCTCCGCTTTGCAGTGTTCTACACTTTCCAGGCGGTGTGGGTGTACATCGTCAGTCTGCCCGTCATGGTGGTTAATTCGCCTCACCACTCGTACCCGAAGGCGCCCAAGACCATGACCACCCTGGACTCGGCCGGAACCGGAATATTCTTCGTCGGGCTGCTCGCTGAGACCTATGCCGATCTGCAGAAGTTTTCGTTCCGGCAGGACCCGGCCAACTGTGGAAAATGGTGCAACGACGGTCTCTGGAGACTGTCTCGTCATCCTAACTACTTCGGGGAGATCGTTCTGTGGTGGGGAATTTTCGTAATATCACTGAATGTCATCCAAGGATTCGAGTGGGTGGCCATCCTCTCGCCCGTGTTCACAACTCTGATAATACTGTTCCTGTCTGGGGTGCCTGCGCTAGAGAGGTCTTCCGACGAGAGGCACCGAGACAATGCAGACTACAGATACTACAAGTCTTCTACGTCGCCGTTGATTCCCATTCCTCCAGCTATCTATGTGGAGGTTCCCAAAACGCTCAAGTTTATTCTGTGCTGCGAATTCCCCTTGTATGATTCGACGGATGAGAAAAGTCAGGCGCCCTCCGTTCCGGAGTCGGCCAGCATATCGATGGTGCAATCGCAGACTTAGCCGTCGGCCGGCGGCCGCGACCGCAAGAAGGAGGCCAACTCATCCGTGGCCACTTCTAACTGCGCCGCCGTCGCCTTGTGATCGCTAGCCCCCGATCCAGTTATTCCTCGTCCGCTTCCAGCGGCCCAATCGGCCCAAGCATCGCCGATCGCTCCTGCCCGTGTCAAAGTCCAAATCGAGGCAGTCTTTCAAGCTAAAACTGCTTGTAAAAAACAAGTAGAGAAGGACTTCGCCCAGACTAGCTTTTCTTGTAAAATAGTTCAAGAGAAACTGGTGTGAACCGAGATGATTTAGCTTAATGCGTAATGTTAATGAATGTCTCCTGCACTTTGCCTATTAACAAACACATCAGCCTTTTTACGGATATAGCAGATAATTTTCCATTGCATAATTTTTAACCTCATGGACCATCAGTGAAATCTGTTGGACATGCCAACTTTATTATATTGAGGACAAATCGCGAGATTTTTAAATGCAGAGCAAGTTTATTTCAACTTGTAAAAGCTGTTTCATTATTTACAGAGTAACCTCATTTTCTTTTTGCACACTCCAAACAACAGAAGAAATTCTTCAATCATTCCTCAATTAAATTTCAAAGAAATACATTGTTAGTGGGTGCAACATTCTTTACACTAAAAGCTAAAAAAACATCACATCTGTCAAAGTGACTAAATCTGCTCTTTTCCTTTCTGGTAATATTTATTTGATGGTGATAGCATTGGTAACTCGGTTGGTGAATGTGCGCTAGATTCTATTTTTCCAAGGAAGAAGCACAAACCGCTAAAGATGATAAGGTGCTCAGTTAAAAATGGTAGATAGGTTCCACTCATGTAAACATAAAAAAAAAATATTTTATCAATATATATTATTTAAGAAATATATATGTTATGTAATTTATCATATAACAAGATTATTAAGTCACAAAGTGTCGCCCCATTTAGCAATTAAAAATATTTAATTGCTATTTGTCTACAATTGTGTCTTGGAGTAAAATTAATACTAGTGTTTCTTTTATTTTACTGGTCTTAAACGCAAATTCTAATGCTGTGATTTTATTCTGCTTAGATTTTTAATCTGCAAACACTTTTTTATTGTGCTAATTGAAAATCAGGCTATTTGAAAACTGTGCAAAAAGAGAATAAGGTATACTTTCATTTTTTCTCAAAATCTAGTCAACGTAACTTTGCCATTGGATCTTAGTTTGTATTTTTATCCCAACCTTACTAAATAAACAAATCTGAAAGATATCTCGAAACAAATTAACTTTGCTTCAACATTCAGCAATTCGACACGCTTAAGAAGCTAAAAATAATTTGATCTGAATATTTCATCTGCAGCCGTATATAATAAATATTTATTCTTAAAATTTATTGATAATTTTAATGTTATATATTTATTCACATTTCATGTTTCACTTAACATAATAACATAGTGAGGTTACATCCAATAGCTTCCCAAATATGTAATGCATGAAATGTGATGATTGTTAATTCAATTTTATTTTAGATACCATATTTAAGTGAAACCATATCATTATTTTTATCCATGACTGATATAAAAATATCAATTATTTTCAATCATTATATTCACAATATTTAAAAAATCAAATAGGAGATTAAACATGTAGGTATATGTAAAATAGCATAAGAAATCTTAATGTGAGTACCTAATAAAAGTATAAAATAGAGTATTGTTAACACTTGTTGTCCAAAGTATTAAATATTTGTATTATTAGAGTAATGTTAAATAAAACCTATCATTGGTTTTGATGCCAAATTTATATGTTGACATAGTAATATTTTTTTTTTAGTACTTACATGTTATTGAAAAAAGTATTTTCTCATAAATATCTAAATTTATTATAATGCAAAGTTTAAAATTTGTTATTATTGTTTCAATTACTCAATCAAACACTTTCATATATAAATATATAGCAGTTGTAATTTTATTTGCATACCATTGAATAAACTCAGTCTTATTTTTTATTCCTTTACATTTAAATAGTTGTAAAAACCATGATTCAGAGCACCAAATAGATGCCAAGAAATGTGATCCATGGACACGTTTTATGAAAATGAAGAGCAAGCACGATCATGACTCATGGCATTCCATCACATCTGATTCCAACCTGCTAATTCTGAGATATTGCCTTTTTATTATCTTGATGAACAAACGATAATGCAATTACTCACACTTTTGCAATATGTGACAATTTTTTCTTCATTTTTTAATTCAATCAATCTAATCTTCACATAATTGCCAATAACATAATCCATATGGAATGAAGTATATGAAAAATATATTTACATTGTTAAATAAATTATTTTGTTAATCACATATTGCCGATTGAATAACACTGCTTAACAATACCTAACAAAGAGATTAAATAAATTTATGTCATTGGAAAAGTATAAAATGAACATTATTGATTAACGAAATTAATGCCAAATTGATTCTCTCTGGCAATTACATTAATTGCCTAATTTTTAAGAATTATAATAAAGAAAATAAAGTATATGAAAGCGAATTTGGGAATCAAGTAAAATTGTTTTAATTCCGACTAGAGAAGTTCTCATTTTTTCAATAAACTCAATTGATAATCAATAACTTACCCAGTAAATATGTAATGTTTATATTATTGATTGACAAAGATTAATTGCTTTTTCAATAAAACGGGTGCCACTATATTATCACAGACAAAATGAAATTGAAAATGTTTGGACAAACCATTAAATGTTGTAAAAGCCTTCTTAAAACAGTCTAATGTAGTGAAATCCTCAATCTTTATTTAGAAATTTTATCAATTCCGTAATGTAACTGATCATGCATGTTATAGTAGCTTTTTTGGCACCTCTGTGATGAACAAGGTGTATGATAAAAAAATATATACGCCACGGTCTTCAAGTTCGCTATAAACTAGAAAAATAAATTTATTAGAACAAAGATAATTAATGTAATCAAGTATTATAAAGTAAAATTATATTTGGGATTGTGGGCATTGAGATGTGTAGCTATTATACGAATTTAATAATATAATACCTTTATCCAGAGTATTAGAAGTTGTTGAACTTGACTTGAGTAATACAGTATTAAATAGATTCTTATTAGGGCATGATTTTACAAAGCAGTTAATTAATTAATTGTGGATGGACTTTCATATTATTTATATAATAGATCGAAACAAGTTTTTTCATGTTAATTTATATTGTGAAGCTAATAAAACCGTTAGCTTTCGTTTACTGTTAAAAAAAGAATTAAATCAAAGAATTATTTGAAAATAATCTTTGCCATAAATGTCAAGGAGGAAAGACACAAATTTGACAAAAAAAAATTAAATACAAAAACAAATTCCCATCTTAATGATTTTGTAGACTGACTCGTTTGACATTTATGACAAAAAAAATGCACACCATTTATATAATATTAAAATTTCCTGTTGACATAACAAAAATTTTATTATACAAATTAAAATAAGTTATCGTTAATAAATTTAAAATTGTATTAGTCTGAAAATACACAAAACAATAGTGTCAAATGGAATGAGAATTTTACCAAAATATTTTTTTTAGTAAGATTGGCTTCCTACCAAAGCCTTGAGAAAATAATAAATGTGTCTTATTTATGATTGATGATTAATTGACCATGCCCTAATTTTCACTGACTCGATAATCAATACCTTAGCGCACAACATATTTCTTCTCGCACTACTTTAATAGTTGTTGAATTGATATCCTAAAATTATATTATATCTTGAGCAGAATGTTACAATAAAATAATAGGATTTAATTGCCATGTGTTGTTTTATTTCAGTTATAAGTAATTCAAATATTGTAAAGTTATTAATCAATAGAATGGGTTAATCTATAAATGTAACAGAATTGAAATTACATATAAATTGTGAATCAAGCTGCGTAGTGTATTACATTCACTTGATGGTTTAACCCTCCAAGTTTTGCAAACATTGTATAGTTTTACGGGAGATCTTGTCGAAAGACAGGATATGAAGTATTCAGGCTTTCCTAGGGAAACCATGGTTCATGCTTCATTCAATTTTGTTTCAATTCTTTAGTTCTGATTATATTTTTCCAAATATAACATAACTTGCAAAATTTTCTATTCAGACAGCATGTTGACATGAAACCCAGCTGGATTTTGAAATTTGCTTTTAACCTTTAAACGCCCAGCGGTCCCGTACGGGACCGGTGATTATGGTGCATTTCGCTATCGAACTTTACACGTAATCATATAAAATGTGAAAAATTACGTATAAAGCTTTAGTAAATTATAATCAATCTTTTATTTTGATAATGTTTCTTATTATACCCAAATATAATGAATAGATTTATAGATATAATTATTTTTAGAACAACTGCGGGTCTAAAAATGCTTGGGCGGTTAAAGGTTAAGGTCTTTCCATGATAATTAATTTTCTTTTATCAATTCAATAATACAGCTACCTAATTACAGTATGGAATTGGTGTGGAGTAATGTTTTCCACCTTTTTTATGCCTGTGGACTAATAACAGAAAGTTTAAACTATTGTTTTTTACTATTATTTGTATTATTGATTATTAAAATAGAAATAAATAAATGTCTAATTTTAATCCAAAACATCCATGCGTTGACTGGTGCAATATTAATGTTTTTTTTTTTTTATCTTAGGGATGAATATTTGTTTGCATCGATATCCGAAATTCAGTCAATGCTTGTATACCTGAATACCGAAGTGGTATCGGAAGAAAATTCTGATAGCCTTTTTCCCAATTTAAGTCAGCAAATTAATTATTTTTGTTTAAGAGTCTTGGAAATATTATCGTGTTATTCTCTTGTATAGGAAGAGCAAACCTCCATCAAATTCATCCAACTTGTGAAATATTTGAATCTCAGACAGAAATATTAATTTCATTGAAAACCATGCACATGTATGTCCACTATATATACTACAATAGATAAGCCATCAACTCAACTCCCCATCCAACAAATGCTCTAATACTATTGTTTGAAAGCGAAATTAATTCTAAATTTCAAGCTTTAGCTTTAACATTAGTTTTTTGATCAGTATCAACCAACCAACAACAATAATTCTATCAACTGGACTTCAGCACTTAAAAATGTAACCACTAATAAATATAGGGTGGACTCTTGTGAAGTATACAACCTAATATGCCTCAAATAGTTCAAAAAGTTGATGAAGTATAATATAATATATGAATAGTCTTCTATTGCTAAAATTATTTCAGATTGGAGAATGTGAATTATCATCAAATCGATAGCTGCTATTATAACTGGCCAGACTATGACAAGTGTGTTCACATCATTTATTCTATTGCCGTCCATTATGATAATGAAACCCAATCTTATGAACTAACAACTGAACATTTGGATGACATGTGGCTCAGATACACCAAATACATGAACCTCACAGACTTCAATTTACAAGTAAGTTTCATTATGTTTTTTTAGACATGTCTCAACAATACATTGCCTGTTACAAATGGTATTAAAGGTATTGCTTTAAATCGAGAAGCTAAATATTATATATATATGCAAAGAAATCATTTTTGATTGAATTGTTTTTTTTTATAAATTCTTTAGATCTATCCTATACCAGATGATGACCATATTTTTACCGTGTGGGTCGGAATTTCCATCGGTGTCATCCTGTTTTTCATGGTCACATTCTTCATAATATGGAAATATGGTTCATTTTACGAATACATCAGGTAATTATATCTGCACTTGTGTGAGAATAACATTGTTATTTTATTTACACTTTACATCAATATTGCGTAAATAGACACTTAGCAAAAATAATTCAATATTATGTAAAAATGTCAATCAAGTCTTGCACAATCATTTTTATAAATATCCTGGATTATTTATTGTTCTTTTTTACTATTTGCCACTTTTGCAAAAAAGGGTTAACTAACTTGCTTTAGGCCAACAATATTTATCATAACTTTTAAGTCAGAGTAATAATAAAACGGTAAATGACCCCTAGTCAACTTAATTGGTTTTTGGTAACATATCTTGTGGGTACAGGTCACAATAGAAATAACCTTTTTTAACCTATTATAGTTTTTTGCTTGAATGCAATCCAAAAAAATAAAAAGGGCACGACAAGAGTGACTCTGTAACCATTATTTCTATCCTAGGCCTATACTGTTTATCGCAACTCTCATTCAAAATAGTTAGATTGAACAACTGAGTAGTAAGCAATTCTTGTAAAAAAAATCTTTTGTCTCTCTTACCTCTGTTACGAGACTATTTTCTCTATGTTAGAAGCGGAAAAAGAATGGCTGCTGATTAATATATTGTCATAACTTTAATCCAGTAATTCGAGCCTGCGCGACAGCTTAATGTCAAACAAAAAGGACAGCGCCGCTTCATTCTTCCCAACTCCAAATCAAACGGTGCCGCCAATTTTCGGTATGGACTCATTTGCTGACGATAAGCACTGGTACGATGAAGAGTTACCGCCTCGCTATTCTATAGAGAATCCTTCAAACTGTGAGTGTGCTCTGACTTGGCGTATAAAAAAGTCGATTTGGCTTTTATTATATTTATATAATCAATATTTTTTAATGAAATACAAATACTGTATAAAAATTTTACTGTGTGTAAAATTTTAGTTGAATCCGGAGGAATGGGTCGTCACAACTTAGGATTTTCTCAAGATACTGAACTCTTCAATATGGATTCTGATGAAGAAATAATAATGTCACTGCCGGAGACTCATGTCAAAGATCAATCACCAGTAAGGTAAACAAGACCTTGAATTCGTTTTATACATATCATCTTCTATCCGAGGATATGAACTACACCAATTATGGGTGAGGCTGAGGAAAGATTAATTGTTGGATAATTGCCCTCCTTGAACATTGAAAATAGTCAATAGTAATAATAGTCATAGAACACTTGTGTCAAAATATTTCATGTAATACAGGGTGCCTGAAAACTCGCAAACTTCTTAAATCTTATTGCTTCATATAAACACAAAAAAACTATTAGTAATCAAACTATACACTGAGCATGTTAAATGATAATCTTTATTCTGCTCTTTCTGATTCTTGTCACTGCCAAGTAATCAAATGATGTTGGTCCACTCTAATTAAATTATTCAAAACAATTTGTTTTCTCACTCTATCTGTTATAGACAATACAGTGTTAAAAAGAGATAACAAGTGATTCATGATCATATAAAATTGTTATAGTCTACTTGGAATCATCATTTGACATAGTTGATCAGTGAAAGTTCATAAACTAAGAAATCTAAAGTGTCACCAATGATTCAGTACTTAGAATAATGCATTATTCTTGATGTTAAGACCTTATTATATTCACTGTCTTCTTAATACAATATATGCTATGCTTATTAATGAATTTGTTATTTTTCTGTTTCCAGAATGAGCGGAGTAGGTTCGGATCCAAATGAGTCGAATCTTTAAGATCAATGTATCATTCAGATTATGAATCATTTCATAACATACCCAAATATTGTGATAATGGATTTATTTATAGAGCATTCACTGTTTTTTATGTCATAATTAGTTAGGAACATTAAATGGAAAATAAATCATTGTACCTAAACATATATTACAATTTGTAGATGAAAATATTATCTTATGAAATAATGATATGTCATTTATTTATAATAAATTTTAATTAATAATTTCTTTATCATTATATTATTGAAACACTGACGTATGCATCTAACCGAATACCAGTTGCAGGTAAACTTTTTTCTAACTTATGATGGAAACATTGAATAGCATACATGTGACAATGGGAATTTCATCTAATTTTGCTTCAAACATTACAGAACATAAGTTATGGACAAAGGTAAAAGATTTGCAGGCCATAAACTGCAATCATGCAGCTCTAGACCATAGGTTCCTAAAGTGAGCCTGTTCCTCTGTTGAAATGTTAGAAATTTAATTCAAGTTAAATTTACTCAATTCTAGCAGATATTTATTTCCACAGACATGCTCTGAGTATCTTACAGCATAGAGAACAATTTCAATATTTGTTGTAAGTTTTGACAAAACAACATACCTTATCAGAGACTCAAAGGTTAGAGAGCGGATTGATCAGAATTGATAGCATCAAATACCAAAAAATGCATTCAGCTTGAACATACGTTGTGAATGTCATAAGAGAGCTAATTTCTTTTTTCAATCAGATGCATACCCTTATTCTGAAAGTCGCTACTAATGACTTAAAAACAATTGGGAGGCAGAAAATCTTGTCAGCACCACCAAATTGCCACCACATGCTCTGAATATGGAGCGAAAATGGTGAAAGAAATAATAGTGGTAGATATATAATTACTGCAGCTGTAACAGAATAATTAGGTAAGTTGTAATAGTTCCAGCTATACTGTACAAAAGTGTCAAGTCAATAGGAAAGAATCGGCAAGCTGTGAATTTTGGGAACCGTCGTTGGACCAATTGGGACCACATATTGACTTGGTCTTTTTCCTCTGAAAAATAAAACAGATGAATTAAATTACTTAGAATGTATTAAAGGCCACTTCTTAATAGAAAGGCAATAATTTCAAAAAATAAAACAATTTGTTTACTGGTACTATAATACTTTGAAATATTATAAAACAATAGTGAAGAGCGTTCAAAGCCATTTGAATGAAATCAAGTGTCAATGATAACAGATAAAACAAATGATTCATGAGCTAAATCAAAAAATATACTTTTTCAAATTTCGTTTTTTGGATGAAATGGAAATTAATGGGCGATGCTTCAGAATGGTTCTTTGCATCTGTAATGGATTGACACAAAGAATGCTATAATGGTGGTGTAAATTAAATTTTCGGGCAAAAGAATTCCTTGAAAACGATAAATTTTTAGTTATTTTGATGGATTCAGTGAGAGTCCATTTTGAATATAAATTACTTTGCTATTCTACATGATATGTTACTAGATGTGACATGTGTTTAGCTTTTCTTAGAAACACGTTCAGACTAATTAAAAAGTAAGGTTATTCGTTACCAAGGTAACAGTGAATCTAATTCTTAGCTTTGAAATGAAGAGCAGAGTGAGATTTTTCTTTTTTTACAGATGTATGGTGTTAGAATCAAACAACAATGGTACTAATTATTAAAATACAACTAATTACATTTTAATTACTCGACCTTGAGAGTAGTCTAAAGGGAAATATGTTTGAAAGTTGAACGACTTCAAAATTCTATTTAAAATGTTATTAATTAGTTTCGTAGAACTCTTAGCAATTCATTTTAATGCCTTTATTATTCACTCGATAGAGTATATCTACATTATCATGTTTATTAAAACTACGACTGTTTTCAATCAAATGATTAAAATGTTGCCATCAAGACATTTAATATATTCCTTAATTCAAATAATATTTTTTTCTATCTGTCTGAAAAATACAAGAAGCTTGACAGTCCTCATAAGAGAAGCAATAAATGCCTAACAGCGATAATGATTTTACTTTGATAAATTGATTTTTATTTGTACTTACCGAGAAGCTTATTATAAAGAAATGCATCAAGAAGTAATGAAGTCTTCGATGATTCCTGCTTCACTATTTCACAGGACACGGCAATACCGAGGAGAATGCAGATATTATACACAGCAAAGCAACAGCTTGCTGTTACAAGCATCAAAGAAGCCACCCAATTATTTGATTCCTGTCACAAAAGTTATTTCTTTTGATATATAATAAAGGCTTTTAAATTGGTTCTTAGTTTGTCTTATCACATTTGAATTTACATGATAAAAAACTGTTGTGTAAATTTCTAAAAATGCTTTTAATATATCTAAATTGATATAATTTATGATATCGACTAAAGGTGCTTGATGGAATTTCAATATCAAATTTGAATTGTTACAACTTTGTATGATTCCCCATGTTTGGTCACTAACGACCCGGGTTTTCCCTTTCGGCATTCAATAAACAGTTAGCATCTTCTATATACCAAAGTTATCAATTACAGGAAAACACACCCCAAGGCAAGCAGTAAATGGCAGCTAAAAAAAATTTTTATAATAATTTACACAATTGCTTGTGATAATTTTGATTAAAGATCTTGTTAATGATTCATTTTTGAAGGGTTTTACAACAAATATCAATTAACTAACATTACAATATAACTACCATTGACTTATTATATAGAAATACCTACTTCTTTCAAACTTGCCAGATTTTACCATTTATGTTCATAATTTGAAGATACCGAAAGGCGAAACCCGGGGTCGTTAGTGACAACAAAGCATGTGGAATCGTACAAAGTTGTAACAATTCAAATTTGATATCAAAATTGGCTTAATTCACTCGGGTATTTTTTCAAGATCAAATGAACTCTACTCAGTTCCTAAATTGACAAGATGCTTTCTTTCTCCTAAAATATTGGCCGTTGTGGGGTTTGCCTGTTTGCAAATTTAAAAACGGATGTTGCCTTGTTAATATGCATAGTGTGTTTATCTATTTTTTTTATCACCTTACCTTTATTGACGGTCCAAATAATGTTATAACGTGAAATGAATGGAGTATAGCAATGATTCCGTTTAGTGCCATCAGTAGATTCTGCAAGAAAATTGTTTTTAAAAAAAATAAGTGGAAATGATTGTTTCATAAGAGTTTTTGTAATGGTTAAAAAACTTTTCAGATGACTTGTCATGTGGTTGTAGTAATCCAAAAACTTTTGCGAGGGTGGAAAGAAGATATTTTGAAAGTGTCAAACATTTCCTATCCTTAATATAGCAATTCATAATACATACATACAAAAAAACATTATAATTAATGTAAAAAGATTCTTTGGCGCACAATGTATTGTATTTAAAAGGCCCCAGCGCAATTCCTTGGATATAAAACTCTTTCTATTGTCGTCCCCCTGCCCTCTAGCGTTAAAAAAGTTATTTACCTCTGACAGTACCTTTGTTGATTTCTTACAAGTAGACAAAGTGGAATGAACGAATGGGTTGGGTTTATCTTACAAGCACATTGCTTGGCAGGCCACACTTAAAAACAATCGCACAATTTAATCAAAATATAAAAAAATCGTGGCAATTTCCCTAAAGTATTTGTGTCGACCGACAATTTTGTTGATGAGCATCATAATTGATTTTTCACGTTTACATTTAAAAACCTATTGCGAAACTTCATTTTTACTAAATAAATGCCAGACCATATCTGTCCTTGAAATTGACGAGGAAATATCTTTAGTCGAAAGGGTCCTGCACTCTTGCACTATATACAATATATTCACCCAAGTTTTGTGATTAATTCTTCGGAATATTATAGTTAATATTTATTGTATCCCATCTTACTTTTTATTAGAAATTTATAGTAAAAATGATATGAGTAGGAAATAAAAGTTAGAATAATAAAACTGGCTGAAAAGATAATAAAAAAAATCGAAGACCTGGCAATCTTTATTTTGAAGCTATCGGTTTTCCGTTATATGTGAAGGATTATGAGCCGCAGGCGAAATATTTGTGTTATATGATATGATACGCTATTAAAAACGATAGTATTTACTGAGTTATTGAACTGTCAAAAAAATTAAACCAAAATATAGTTAACAATAAAACATGTTATAACTTTATTACATTCTAGAAATGTACTTATTGTAATATTAAAAAAATACAAATACCTGTATACCAAAAAAAGAATTGAAAATATCACACTGGTCACAAATATACACGTAAGATTTCATCAGCTCGTTGAAGTTCCAAGGTTTCGATGATCTAATGGCTGTTTCACTTATTTTAGCCATCTCACTCCAAGAAAAGATCGTTTCACTTATCACTGAAAAATCATGTATGCTCGGCAAAATTACGTGTTGCGTTTCTACCGTGAAACTATTCGACAAATTATTTTCCAATATTACCAAAAGTTGCGAGTTTAAAATGAAAAATGAACTGCTGACCATATACATCGATGCATAAAAATGCACTGAAACCAGAGAATTGATAAAATGAAATAGATAATTTACAGAATAAAGCGCGGCGTCCATTCCATTATGCAATTTACACAAGTTATAAGCTTCTATGCAACATAACAAAATGAGTGGAACGCAAACTAAAAACAAGGTATTGGATACTAGTTTCCTGGCTTTTGTATAACGGAGTGTTTTGTCAAGTCGAAAAATTCCATCAATAATATTTTGGATGCTCTTCAATTTGTCTTGAGGCGATTTGGATCGAAAAGAGCTCACTAATATATTACAAATGGCAGAAAACAGAAGCGTTGCGAGGCTGAAGACGTCTGTGATTAGAAGAGTTGAAGACATCTCGGAATAGGAATAAACAGACCTCTCTTCGATCACAAAAATTGAAAGGGCGAGTAGAGCTAATATTGTGGTTGTTCCCCTGAATCTTTTCATCCAGTCTTTAGAATGTCGAGAGCGTCCCATCGCGAAAATGTTCAACAGTCTAAACAAAGGTTCCGACGCATAAGCAACATCGTGAATTTTGTTTTGGTTTATCATTTCTTTGGTATTATATTGAAGACACGGTGTGACAGTATACAATTTAGGCATGTTGTGATAAATTCCATCCATGTCTTAAATAATGCTGAATTTTACTTAAGAAAAACTTTACCACAGAAAAAAGTTTAAATTATAACTTTTTTTGTTTTTTTTAAGTTTAAAGTATTTTCGAAAGAACACACGCGGCTTTCAAAATTAACAATGTCCTCTGACTATTTTTTTTATGAACGTTATGAGGTATTTCGGGTGGGTTATTAAGTAATATGCTTATATTATGACAATGTCAACCTAATATAATATGACAAACTTATGTTATTAAAAATGTAACCTCTTCAACTACTGAATTTCTCTATTCTCTTGAGAATCAGTGGTATATCATTGGGGCGTTCTGTTATAGAGTAGCGTTAACTTTCTTATAAGAAGATATAACAAAAATTATTAGAAGGCAAGACGAACATATACTAATCAGTGTTAAATTCATTCTACACATTGCTTTTGAACCGAATACGGTGTAAAATGAAACAACACTTTGAACATTAATTAACACAGCATTCCAAAAAACCTACTATTTTATTAGAAATCATAAATCAGACAATAAATACATACATTATTTTGTATTCGTCTGTGATTTTAAAAAAGACCAAATATGCAAAAATATATTGCATGTATAAAAACAATCGATAAATTATTCGGCATATTTAAGGCAGTATCATTTCTTTATTCTTTCTCAGAATTTTAGCAAATCTATGCTTTTTTGTGAGACGCTTCCTTTATTCGGATTTTTTTCAATATTTTTCATTTGTTGAGTAGGTTTTAATGTGTTAATTCAATGTAATAAAATATCATCAAATACGAGGCAAAAAATATGCCAAATTAGTAGATATCTAATACATTATAGTAAGGGGCCTCGCGGCTTGATATTTTTACAAATATTGTTTTACTTAAGTAATTACAATTTTGTCGAAGTTTCTCCAAAATCGATTAGCAAGGTGTACGCTTAACCCTCCTGCTGACGGACTTTGGAAGTGACAAAGCAAGCTCTGTCACAATTATAAATAAATTCTAAATTTTTAACCCGATCAAACGATCCTGGATTCTAAATTTGTGATTATGATGAAATAATTAAAGAAATATCGGAAAGAATAGAGGGGGGAGATATTGGTTCTACACATTTTGAAGTTTTTTATTGTTTAGACGTCGCCATGAAGTTGTTGGAGATTCAAGAAGATTCCAATTCAGGACAACTTATATTTTTTAAAAGTATTGCAATTTGGCAGCATCGTAAAGAAAAGCTAGCTTTAAGCAGACATCGATAATTGATTTTTTCAATAAAAAAAAGTTTATTATTAAAGCTGTTTATTAATCTAAATAAATAAAAAAAAATCGTAACTAATATACTTGTTTTTTTCTGTCAATTATGATTTCTTTCGATTATCCGGATTTATCCTTATTCGGACTATCTTCATCCCCGTCCCCGTCCGGAAAATCGAGGTTCTACTGTTTGTAGCCATCTGATGATTTATATTTTGCCATTTGTTATTTGCAATAAAATGTTATCATGGTAATTATGGCAGTTTTGTTTTAGATTTTAAGAATTATGAATTAATAGAAACAAAAAACATAGAGTAAGTACTTATAAAATAAAAAGCGATTGAGAATTATACTTTTATTAGTGAATAATATCGGACACAGTAAAATAAAATGAATATTTAATGCAAACGTCTGCGTTTTCGCATTGTTTTTCTAAATTTGGCTGTATTTTTTTCAGCAGTATAGCATGACTGCAATCAATTCTTTTTTTTTTAGTTAGATGACAAATGCAGTAATTCTACGTTTTACCGTTTAATATAATGAATTATCAATTGGCAATATTTTCACATGGAAATCGAACTCTTCATTATTAAATATTTATATAAAAAATGCATTATTTTACATAGTTTGTACATAAGTTTTATTACAAAAAAATAGCATTAGTCATGCGCCATTTTATTCATAAATGAATTCCCGTTATCTGAGCTATTTTCATTATTATATCACATTTTGTTAAAGAACAATTGACTTACGAAAAAAAACATTCAACGAATGAAATATTAAATTTATTAGTTATTGTAAGTTTATGATATTGAATTTATATATTTTATCTGGAAAAGCGAAGTACTTTCACTAGAAGGGGTTCCAATCATCAAAATTATTTGAAGCTAAATTAGCATATCATCTGGTCGAACAGTGGACGAGTACCGCACCAGAATTGTCCCGCAGGCCATATTTAGGCGACCCGTGGTATTGAGCAAAAATATATGTCACGATTAAAGGTACATTGATATAATTTAGCACATTTTACGAGCTTTCGTTAGACAATATTTTTATTTATAAAATCTAAATATTTAACAGAATCTGTGAAAACAACGAAGTGCTTGGGGTCGCACACCGCTTTATCAGTGCGAGAGACGCTAACGGATACCAGTCCTCGGAGGAAGAAGGATATTTTGCTATCGGGCTGAATACGCGGGAACACCAAACCGCCTCCACTGTCTCCATTACACGCACTTGTTCCTAAATTGAAAAAAAAGTAATAATTAAATTTAGTTTAATTGTGAACTGAAAAATGTGTATGTTAAGCCTAGAGTGGAATATTGGGCAGATTTACTTGCAAACTTATCAAATACATGACCCAGTATAGGGCTATTTTTATTGCGACTAAAACACTACGGCAATTAAAAAATCTTAACATACATGTAGAAGAGTCAAGTTCAAATAATGTGACTTATTTAACTATGTAATCCAGTAGTTGCAAAAATATACAACCTTGATACAGAAATTTAAGGAAAGGTTTCAGATATTTTCTATCATTAATGTTTTCTGTGAATTATATGCCCTTTTTATAGAAATTTCTTACATTTCTACCCAAATCACACCTATTTATGTCATAGCTATTGGGAGCATGACTGTAAGTTGTATCCCACGGGTTTGTTTTAAAGGCATCGCTCAACTATGGAAAACAAAGCTTTCTTATGAGCCAACGACATTCCTCACAAATCTACTTGACATTCGGTTGCAACATCGGTATCTGCTGATTTCATATTATACAAATCATTTTTGTATTGGTATATGCAAACTCTTTCCATAAATGATGAAATGCTGTGCAAGATTGATCTTTCCGGTTACAAATAAGCAAATGGCCTCGTAATAATATATGCATCTTAGCAAAAGTTATTTCTTAGAGAATTGCTTGTTATTTAGTTGTTTAATTTCTCTTCTTCAAAAAGAGTAGGGATATATTGGAAAGGGCTCAGATTTTACAAGTGTTTGTTGAGCATTCTTTCTACGTACCATTTTTTAGTATTTGTTAGTTGTGAGAGAATTTTTTGACTTTATGAACATTAGTGCTTCTGAACAGAAAATCAATAAATTTACTGGACAAAAAAAATGCTACTTGGGGCATATAATCTAATCAAATAGATCTCTTCACGATGGATCCTCGAATATTTCGATCGGTTAATCGTGATCAGTTATTGTAATGATTTACTAGATATTTAATTAATTTACCATTATTTTTGCCAGCACAGAATGTGGCATCGTGCAGAAAGCGTTCAAAGAACGAGGCGTAACTAATCAAACATTCGGCATCCGACACTACAGTCATTTCACCAGATGATAGCTGCTGTGACAGGACGTCTTTTTCATTCAAGCCCCATCCTACTACCTAAAAATACAAAAAATAAAATGACAAATTTTTTGATGCTAATCTCACATAGAAAAATGGTTCCGGATAACAGTTTTTGGTTCGAACAATTACGGCTAGTACAAAAGGTATGCCGATATAAGTAAGCTTCAGTTATAAAAGTTTGCACATTCAGTTTTTTTCAAATCATCACCGTATGAATTGTAACACTGGGCAAATATGCTAATATCAAAAATAAATCAATTATTCTATTAATGTGTTAACTGTCTTGGTTGTGACAGTTGGAAAAAGTCGTTTATATACAAAAGTAATGATAATTAATAAAGTCCCGAATTCTAGAAGCTAACGACTTAAATACTTATGTGGAGTAAATTTATAATATAATTAAAGGTTGATTTCAAATGGGTGGACTTTGGTGGGAATTTATATATATAATCCCACCAGATGACTGAATGAATGTATCTGGTATGTAATTCTTACCGTGCCTGACTTGCCAACTATTGTATCTTTTTTAATTTCGCTTTCAGGCCAAAGGCATATTGGTTGAACATAGTTATTGAACTCCACCAGTGTGCTTAACCTTAAAATAGCTATATCTCCTTTTAACGATTTTGTATCAAAATCTGAATTGACGACAATGCTCGACACCTGAAAGAATACATCCATTCGTTAATAATATATGCAATGACATAGTGGGTCTCAAATATTTCACAGGATTAATTTTGAGGCCGGAAAGCAAAAATAATATATTTCAATCTGCTACTCTCTGTGATACAATCAAAGTATGCCATCGCTCAAACAGAGCAAATTCCTTCCTTCATCAGAGAAATGATTGATAAAAAGAAAAGTGATATTAGTATAGGACCTTTTTAGGTTAGTTAATACCTGTCCCATTGGATCGGATAGATATCAAGCGATTTCTTCATTAAAAAATTGAGACAATCCGTACTGGAATTCCAACCTGTTAGTAACACAACTCAAACCAAAAGCATTGACCACTCAACTAAATGGTTATATCTTATATCAATTTCTTTTATATAAACTTAGTAGATCACTTTCATACAAAAGTAAAGGACACGAGGTTTCAAAGATAACCGTTTCTCAACCAACTCTTAGTATTGTTAAATTTTAAATATAACTTTATTTCCATTACTTTATTATCAAAAATAGCACACAAAAATGTTGATTCAATACAAAATTTATCACTTTATAAGACATGGTTTTTGAATCCACAAATATTACAAATTAACTTGACTGAAATACCGAAAATATTACGTACATGTGATTTGTATTCTATGCTATAAAAAATCATTCCAGAAGTGGTTTTATATCATTAATGGTATAGTTGATAGCTGTTTTATCAATTTTGTAAAACTAAAGTACATTGCTATTTTTTCACTGTGTTATAATGGAGTTCAACCAAGTAAATGCCAATGCAATCAATAGATAAAAAAGTATCTTACTTCTTTGTTTTGGGACCCAGGATCACTTCCATATAAGTTATACTTTCCCAAAACTACTAAGAGTAATTCTTCAGAAATGACCTGTCCATAAAGCGTAACACAATGTGCAGCTGAAAGGAAAGAAATATTGTATATTGAAAAAATCGTTTACGTTACGTTAATAACTCACGCCTTTGTTGATTGCTTTCGAAATTTCAAATGCAAGATTGAATAGGGATAATTGAAAAATACGACCCCGAATCCAGTTCATAACACAATGCACAGAGAGGCATTTCAGTTACTTGGTGATAAAATCCATAGCGTTCGCAAAATGCAGCACACAGACAGCCGCCCTGTGCGTGGATAGCTTAGCGCGTGTTGAATACACAGACATTTCACTGTATGCACCGCACAGACGGTCGTCTGGCTGTGTGTTTGTGTGTGTGTGTGTGCAGCTAAGCGACCGTGCAATTGGGGGATTTATGGCGAATATTTCTGTGGCCAAATTTTTACTCAACAAAACGTGACAGAATAGGAGTTGATAACATTACGAATATTTTAGATGAGGTGTATAAATGTGAAAATATTTATGCCATTCAAGCACTGATCACAATTTAAGTAAAAAAGTAATTAATGACTTCATTTAACGCTCACGTTATAAAAATGGTTTATAAAAAAATAAATATAAAATTAGATATTTGATCACGGCTTTTTTTAGAAAAAAAGGTACCGGAACTCACTTCATATCAAGCTTTTACGGCGAATATTTCAAGCTAAGGTGTAATTGGGGGTTTCACTGTACAAAGGTTATCGAACAAACTACGATTAAATAATTTATACGTAATATATTACATACTACATTAAAAAACAGATATATTTTATTTAATAAGTCAGAATAACGGTATCCCGGTTTTGTTGTCCGTGGCTGCCTCTATGTGTGACGCTGGCACTGTTGGTGAAGTACATACCTGTTATTACCGCTTTTTTGGATACAAGAGAACCACCGCACACATACTTCTGTTCAGCTTTTTTGTTGGTATATTGATAGACAGCCGCGTGCCATGGCCAGTCGCCGTGCTTAGTGGCCTGTCCTTTGATCACCAGCTCTGTGTGTTCCACCTGTCGTCTTCCACAAAAAGGTGTAAAGTCGCTTGGAGACTCAGTCACTGTTAATACTGCACGATTGACCACACCAGGTATATATGGCTCCCACTGTAACAAAACGACAAGGTCATAATATGTCACGTGTTAATTATTTCTGATCTGATAAAGGCGATCACAATTTAGTTGAGTCGTAGACCATAACATCGATCCCATTCTGGGGACTTACTACTTATATCATTTTCACAATAATGGGGGACCAAGGGTGTGTTGCCCTCATTTCCCTTTCATCTTAGGTATTATATATTTGTGCTTCGCTTACATATAAAATTAAAAATAAAAATTACATAAAAAAAACAAAATATTGAGAGGTTCCGTGGAGTTGGAGTGAAGACAATCTCTTGATGGTGGTTACACTGATTCGTGACCTCGAGGTCAACCCTCAGTATCCCAGACGCTCTGGAAGTTCTCTTGGAGTCGTGATGTCATCTTCTGATGTCCAGAACCGTAGACGGCTGCCAGACAGCGGAGAAGGAAACTGAGGAGAGAGAGTTGGGGTGGAGATCTAGGGCGGCTTAAGTAGCAAGACGTGCCTAGGTCTTGCGTGATCGGAAGGTGCGTTTATATCGTAATGCATAGACATGCATGATTTTAATGTCGGGTTTGTATGTTCTTTACAGTCGCTGTAGAACTTCGTCGACAGCTTCTGAACGTAGTCATAAATTGATTCTATCTTTAGGTCCCTGTGAATTATAGAACCACGGGGCGTCGGCGATTGTACGTAATATATTGTTCTAGGTGGTTTGTAATTTATCCGTACGAACCTTGCCCACGTGACCCCATATATGATAGATGCCGTGTAGGTCATGATCGTTCTGGATATGACGATGTAGAGAAGCAGTTTGCTTTTTAAGGCAAGTGTGCTTCTTCTGCCTATCATCAGGTACAGTGTTCCCGTGATTTGAGATACCTGGCGTCTTTTTATATCGATGTGTTTTTTAAAGTTCAGTTTATGGTCAAGGGTGAGTCCTAAGTACTTCACCGACTTGACCCACAATACACAGTTAGCATCGTATATATACTAAAGTTAATAATTACAATAAAACACTTACCCCAAGGCAAGCAAACAAATTTAACAATATTAATCAAAAATTATTAACACAATTGCCTGTGATAATTTCCATTAACGATCTTGTTAATGAATCATTCTTGAAAGAGGTTTTTCAATAAATATCAATCAATTAATATAAAAATATAAATGGGCTATTTTTTTCTTTTTTCCTCTTCGTATAGAGAATATCTACTATCAAACATCAAGTGATGAAACATAAGAATTTACGTCATGAGATTGTCGATTCATTGAACCGATCTCACGTAAAGTGTACACCAAGAGGGAGTTGGGAAGATTGAGTTGATCGTTGAGGATAAACATCAATGAGAACAAAACATGTGGAATCGTACAAATTTGTAACAATTCAAGTTTGATATTAAGATTCCATCAACCACCTTCAGTTGATATCATAAATGATGCTTGAATGATGAAGAAGGCTTCACCAACCATTTTTGATCGCTATAAATTAACTTAATTACCTAATTAGTTATACCTTTTCTACATCCTTGCACACCGTCTGTCCATTGAGACTCACAAACTTGATGTTAGGGAAAGGTTTATTTGCTGGAGCGTTCACTTCAAAATTGAGGTAATCGGGCACAACTGGTATTCCATAGGTGGCGAACCTGAACGTGTCTTCGTCTCCATAAATACTTGCGACCTCTTCATCCTGAAATTGAATTTATTAAAATATATATATTTGAATGAGTTTCATGTAAAATATCGTAAATTTATGAAGCTAATTGACCGTTGGAACAGCTGGAAATCATCAGATATCAATTGTCACACGAAATTTTGGGCTAACAGACAAATATAAGTCTTTCGCCGCTCCTCAGACCATTGCGAGGGGCTCATGGATCCGTAATAAATCATCTCCGGCTAGTATTTAAGCTTATTGAAAATGCCGCCTGTTTATTTTAAATTTTATTTAGTGTTTTTTTGCTAGCACGATATAAGCTAGGTTGTTAAAAGAGAAGAGAAGATATATAGATAAACAAATGTACGCTTAAACATAGTTCTGACGATGCGTGAACCGAAATAGCTATCAACTATATCTTCAACTAAATCATCAACTAAAATACATTTTTTCACCATGTTATAATGGAGTTCTACTCAGTAAATGCCAATTCAATCAACTAATTTACCTTCATCGAGCACAGTTTTGACACGGAAAAAAAAATAATTTAATATATTCACTGAGAATACCAGACGGTATTTCGCGGTGACTGATTTTTCGAGTAGAACGACCAAAAATTGTGTCTTCAAAATAAGTGCGTTGTTATGAACACAGACGTCACATAAACCAACACTAACGTAGATTTACTGGGGTACGGCTACTTATACACTCATCCCTCGATTTACGCGGTACCCATTTCACGCGGTTTCATTTTACGCGGTCATAAAATGTCGGGAACCTATCTTCTGTTTTTGTATGAACTCGAAGTCTCGATTTACGCGGCTTCGATTTACGCGTTCGCTCTTGGAACGTATCTACCGCGTAAAACGAAGGTTGAATGTACTACACATTTAATGTTGATACCCCGTGAATCCATATGGAACAGTATAAGCTGTATGTAATTATATTAACTCCAATGCAAATTAATAGAAGGGGTTGCAGGACAAAAGCTTTCTTTCGGGAATTTTTTATGTATAATTGTTCATCAATAATATGTACTAAGCGCTAGGCAATGAGGTGATGCACCTCTGTCTTGAAAGTTTGTTTTGTGTTTTATTTTAACATCCAATCTATTTTGTCACCCAGGTAAAAAATATTTTGGCCGTCCTTTTTATTTAATTTATTATTTTAAGCCGTGTTTTTGACAGCGAATTATAGCGTTTATTATTAAAAAGTAAAAATATGTTCCTTATAAAAGGCGCAGGGCCGCCCCTTCGTTGTTGATTTTATGTTAAAATCGCAGACACCCATTATTTCATCAATTTTTATTTATATTCTTTTTTAAGCATTTTTAGAATACGCGATTTCTGGAATATCTTTATTCAGACTCTTTGTGAATCTCACATATTATTTCTTTACCCTTTTTAGACGATTTTGTTAAAGTACTTTCAATACCTGCGGACGAGCAGATTTTTCGCGATTTATAAGACGAACTACATTGGATATACAATAGTATCACTTAAAATATATTTAATGATGTAGGTGTTACCTAAACAGTACAAAGCTAACGAATCAACTTAAAAATCAAACATTTCTATATATAAACAATAATAATGAAGATTTATAATGTCTCCATACAAAAAATAAAAAACCAAAACGACTGCGGTCATACCTAATGTGACGTCTCGCTTTCGCCGGGACAATCCCATTTTCAGGCAGATCGACCTGGTATCCGCGAACAAAGATTTGAGACGTCGGAGTGTCCCGTTTTCGAAAAGAAAGAGACTCGAAGTAAAATTTTAAGAAAAATTAAAAAGAAAAATAGCTTGAAAATCTTGTCAATTGTATTGTATAAAAGTGTGAGACTCCTAATATAGACATGAGTCGTGAAGAAGAATGTATGGGCGTATTATTCGTACGATTTTCGTCTCAATCGAGTATGAATTTACTGTGATGTTAAAGTTCAAAATTCTATGTAAAGCTGCGGCATGTATACATGACACTCGTCTTTTTGGCACGCGATCGGTTGCCATATCTAGATGACGCTCGTCTGAATCAGGTTAAAAAACATTACGGTAACAGACGTATTACAATCAGGGCTGTGAAGTCGGACACCCACAGTTGCGCGAACATATTCTCATGTTTATCAGTGTCTAGATCAGTGGTTCTCATGTGCGGTCACCAACAGCTTTATAGTAAATTTTGATATTAACAAAAGAAATGTGTTTTTACAAATAATATTGTAAAATCATTATTATTTTAACATTGATTGAATAAACCTGACATATCCAGCATTTAGTCGAGTTTAAGTAAAGGATCGTTTCAATAATAAAACTGTTAGTTTTGGTCGAAGATATACGTCGACCATGAAGCAAGTCAATATAAAGAATTAACAACAATTGCTTTATTAATTTTGTCGCTTTTACCTACAACTGTATATTGTGAAAGATCATTCAGTGTAATGCACTATATAAAAAATAAATGTCGAAACTATTGTTATCGCATTTGGTGCGGCCATGAGACATTTCCATAGGGCAGCTGATGTTTATAATACGGCCACAGTGAAATTTCACGTGAGAAACTGGTCAAAAAAATTTCCTATATATATTTCCATGATGTTCATACTTAACATAGTCAATACCGTGATACAAGAAGGTCAGTGCTTAAATAAAACCATTTCTAAAAATCTCTCTAAGCAGTATAGTGAGTGGACCAAAAGATTAGTATGTTTTATGTATTTAGGAATCACATTAACAAAAACATATAGAAAAAATTATATGACATTTTTACATGTAACAGATCTTTTGATAACTGCACAACCTTGATTATAATGAATTGGATATATTCCACTTTGAAGTTGTTTATTGTTAAGCTATCAAATAAAAAAATATTTTTTCCTCAAAATAATATTAAAATAAACTGCTAATTATAAACAAACCACGTTCAATATGTAAAATAGAAATTCAACTATCATCTCATTTACATAGTAAAATTAAAATTTTATTTGATCGAATCGTTTTTGTCGACTTAATCAATAAATAGAGTTGTTTTTACAATACCATCTTAAATTAACCAAGCTGTATTTTTCCAAGTTAAAATATATTGCAGATTATAATAGGCTTGAAAAAATATATAATGAAATATTAAGTAAGCACTAAATCTAGTGGGCGGCTAAATATGACAGATTATCACTTTTAATGATCCAGTCATAACTTAGAATAATGTTTTTGCGAAAATTCTTATAGACCTTTAAAAAAATTATGACTGCATAATATTTATAAATATGACACTGAAAAAACGTGATCCACATTGTAATTAAATTTAGAAAACTTTGTATTTTATTATACCCGTTGAAATCCATTGATTTTGCTAATATTGTGCCGTACATTATTGTAATATACTCTACGACATGGGTGTCCACCATTTTCAGCAGCCGGGCCAGATTTTAGAAATAAGATTTCCCGCCGGGCTCACATAAATTTTTTTTTCGTACATCAATTTTTTTTCATTATTCAAAGTAAAGAAGAAACTTCTCTGAAGAGTTCTCGTATTTGATTTGAAGCGTAATATTATCTCAAATAAATAAAGTTTATTAAGTCCACCATAGAGGAAATGACGAAACTAAAAGGGAATAATGATTTATATTGTACAGGGCTACAGAACCATTAAAAAAACACGAATCTGACTCCGGCATTGACGTTAAACAATACGATACCGACTAAAACAAGTTTAACTTGTCAATTTTTTTCCTACATTTCCTATTTATGTGCATTAAATTAAAGATTCCTAAATAATCCAGCAAATAGCCAAAATTTTCATTTTATACATGAAAAAAATTCTCAAATAACCGATTTTATTTTCAGAAAATAACCGCTTTACGGATACTTGAGTCGGCAGCAATGCTGAATCTTTTACGATTTCTGAAGGCCGCTATATTGCTATTTCAACATTTAAATAATAGTTTATTTCTACACTATTTGCAATGCAAATTCGTAATAAAACACGGAAAATTCAATTTTAAATTTTGAAATAGAATCTTTTTTGTATACTATATTGGTACTCAAACGAAAATGATTAATTTACCCTTGTTTATTGAGATATTTTTAAGAATCGTCGAATTGAAAAAGAAATCGAAGTCGCTTGTTTTTCACAAATCCTACTCTGCAGCCCTGGTATTTTACAACAAACGTCTTATGCGTAACAATGTAGTTTCTCGTCGGGAAGAAATATGAAAAATTCACATTCTTATCGTATATAAACGAACAATGCGTTTAACAACAGATAACACATGCAATATCTCTTTACTACAATAATTCTTTTATTGTTTTCTCTTTCTCTAGAATGTTATGAAACTTTAACGTGGAACTTTTGAAGTAATTTTCGTTTGCAACATTTTTCATTGAATTATAGAATTTATTTAAGCGGGCCATGGTTGAATTAATTAATTAACATGTCAATTACGGACTGTCAATATATTAAAAATAAACGCACTTGGCACCTACCACTGTAATCACTGCTTCTGAATCAAGCTGCAGCTCAATCCTTGCCTCTCTTAAATTTGGAAAATTTCCTAGGTTAAATGTGCCTGACCAGTAATTGTCTCGAGATGGAGGTCTTCCAGATTCCCTAGCCATAGTGACGAATCGATCGCTGCAAGGGGAGAAGCTTGAATAAGCTGTCCCTATGGAACTCATGGAGTCCTGGCAATGGACAGCTCCGAACAAACATATCCCGACTGCAATAAGGACATCGTAATGAAACTTTCGTCCCATATTTTGAAATCGCAACTCTATACCACCACACTGTCTTCACAGGGATCTCAACAACAATGACGAGAAAACTTGTTTGCGTGACTTGTTATTGGAAAAATATTCTGAGACTTGATTGACCGCTTGAAGAGCTGCTGTTTATTTCACATTGACCTCTAGGCTCTATGCAGAAGTTCTCATTATTTCATGATTGAAATTCCAAATACGATAATATAAATAATGTTTATTTTATCTTACACGGCATTTTATTATTTGGCTTTCTGTTAGCCCTATTTTTTGAATTAAAACTTTTTGAATTTATAAATTTTCCACGCCAAATTTTGGTAAAATAAATGCTGCATTCTTTTAATACAAAATATATTTGATGATGACCTTTTTAGACTTCAAAAAGAAGAGAAAGTTTTATCCCACCCGATTAAAATTTATCTTGGAAATCGTTTCATTCAAATAAGAACAGGCGGTGAAGTATTTTTATTATAAAATACCAGTTGTCTATCAATGAATCAGTGAATAAATCTACAAGATTCATTAGTTAATAATTAGGAAACAAAAAATGCAAACGAATTATATTTTATTGATGGAATTGGCATTTACTCCATTAAAACACGTAGCAAAATTGTAATGTATTTTAGTTTTGCAAAAATTATAAAGTTTATTTATAGTTTACAGCTTTTTCTGCTTTCGCTCTTGTCAGAACTATTTTATATTTAAATAAAATCATAAGAACTATTATATATATCAAATCTTGAAATGTTATTTGGGTAAGATCGCAATTAACAGAATTGCTGAGCATTATAAATACGTGGAAGTAGAAGAAATCGAATCGTGTATGTGTTTTTATTATATATAATGTATTTCCACTAAGAATTTACGACTAAAACTTAAATAGTAAAATAAACTAAAATAACTTAGAAAGAAAAAAGATTTTAAGCTAGAAAAGCCACGCGGGTCGTACTTTCAAGACATCTGATAAATAAAATAACGTCAGATAGGAATAATCATACTTAGATGGAGGAAAACACTGAAATTTATCAAGAATTGTATTTTAATCACTGTGAAATATTAATTCCCAGAAATATTTATTAAAATTTTTACAAATGTTACAAACCTAATAGTATATCGATATATTTTCATCGTTAGCTACAGACGTAGTACAAAATAATATTCATGGAATGAATCCTATTAAGAAGGATGAAAAAGTCACACAAATAATTTTCCGATTCAAGTTAAGCCTTTAGACCAGGGGTTACCAACCCTGTGCTGATTTGAGAAGGACGGCTGCTATTCGACCGCGACAACAGTTTTTTATTTAATAAATTAGATAAATTATCTCAAAAACATACATATTTATCAATCATCGTTAATAATTTTAATATAAAATAATCTCTTTACGCTTTAAAAAATCCCATACTATCGGGCCACATATTTCACATTTATATGGATCGACAAAAGCGTGTTATATTAGTTGATACAAAATAAACTTGTGCATCCTATGTTTTTTAAATAAAAAATACAGAAAACACCTCAAATATATCAATCATTTTATGTTATTATACTTAATTTATTTAGTTGTGAAAAAAATTTCGACTGTAATAATAATGTCCAATATTTCTTAATTCAATAATTGTTCAGCATTTACCTATTCATCTTGAATTTTAAACTTTTTTGTATCATTGAACGAAGAGAAAAATATATTTTAACTTATTAATTCAAAGGGATGTTCAAAGTAACACTTTTATTTTTTTTATAAAACCGTGTTATAAAATATATCACAATTCATCAACAATAGTTTGTAGTGTAATTCAAGGTTAGGGTGTATTTTATTTAAAGTTAGATTCAACGGTGCTGCGTAGATTTTCGTCGGAGAATAGCTTTTATTTATCTGCAAAGAAATAAAATATCATTTTAGACATTTTAATATTTCTGGCTTCTTTCTTAGGTAAAATCATTTTCAAAAACTGTTTTTGTAACATGATTATAATAAAAAAATCATTTATAAATATTATAACAACAAAAAAAAATAATTCATATTGTGAGTTAGAATTTTTATTATACACACTTGATTTTGCTGTTTTTCTTTCAGAAAGAGAATTGGTAGAAGGAAACGTGCCATTGCCAATCTCAGCACGGCCTGCCACAGCTTGTATATCAGGGTGCCACTAAAATAAGAAATATTTTTTATTTAAAATTGTATAACAGTAGATATAAATACTAACCATTTTAATATCAAATAATTAAAAAACACACTGTTTTTAATGAGCGGTCAAAGTAAGTATTCGAAATGGGTTTCTAGCGGTTTTTACTTGGATGCATGTGTACTTAACGGTATACATACGTACATTTGTCGCCGGTTCTATTAGTAATGAAACATGCAAGTGTTTGTCTATCAACAGCAGAGATTGCATTACCGGTATAGTCGAAACGATATCAAAATATTTGATATTCTTTCAAAATATTAATTAAAAATTTCATAAAGTATTTATCAAAAATAATGTAATTATGGATCAACATCTTACCGACTCAGGATTATCACAAACTCGTTGTCCATTGAAAAGTGCAGACACGATATTTGGGAAAGGCTTATTTGCTGGAGCGTTTACTTCAAAGTTCACGTATTCTTGTTTATTGGGAATAACGGGTATCGTAAAATTATTTGACAACCCTGTTTCTGATACCTTATTGTTTTCGCCGTCCTTAAAACGATTAACATCATTATTAAAATACATATGGGACGTTTTATTTGCTTAGAAATATTAGAGTCGTTTAGCGAAAAGACATTATGTAAACTGTAAAAAATATTAGGTACAAGAATTTTCATTCCGAAAATTAAAAACTTATACGTTGATGGTGTTTTACGATTTCAAGGCAAAAAATACCATATAGCAGTACCATTTTTTAATATTCCTTATTTATATATAAAGTCAGTCATAAATCGCTAGATGACTGACTAAATTTTAATGAGTTGTTTGTGATAAGAGGCTCTAGTTAAAAAAATGATCCCGTAAGAAGCTGTAGGGGTTAGCTAGAGCAAAATTAAAGACTCTAGACCAGTGGTTCTCGTGTGCGGCCACAAACAGTTTTTTAGTAAATATTGATATTTAAAAAAAATCTGTTTTACAAATGAATTTGTAAAATTATTATTATTATTTAAAAATTGATTAAATAAGCTTGACTTATCCAGTATTTAGTCGAATTTAAGTAAAGGACCGTTTTAATAATAAAACTGTTCTAAAACTTTGATTGAAGTTATACGTTGACCATGAATCAAGTCTATACAAAGAATTAACAACAATTGCTTTATTAATTATGCCGATTTTATCTGCAACTGTTAATTGTGAAAGATCATTCAGTGTAATGCACTATATAAGAAATAAATATTAAAACTATTTTTTATCAAATTTGGTGCGGCCACGAGACATTTTCATAGGACCGCTGATGTTTATAATGCGGCCATAGTGAAATTTTACGTGAGTTAACCAAACGTTAGTAAATGGAAGCGCTTACAAGTGTGATAATTGCATCTGTATCCAGTGTAAGGATGATCCTCGCCTCTTCGAGTATCTTAAATTCGCTGAGGTTGAAAGTTCCTTTCCAATAATTATCCTTAGAAGGGGACCTTCCAGATTCTCGCTCCATGAAAATAAATCTATCTGGACAAGGACTGAATCCTGAAATTGCTGTTCCTATGGCGGTCATACCGACTTCATCGCCGTTCGTTTTGCAATTCACGCTAATCAAGAAATACATTCCAAATATAAACATAACCTCACTAATGTATATTTCAGCCATATTTGAAAATTATATCGGTCTTATTGCCCGCGGTGAAACAATATAAATGAATACGCACTGGTTTCGTATTTTTATTTATATTTTCGGTCACATTAAATTATATTTAATATTCGATTCCAAATATATTTATAGCCGATTTCATATCGAATTCTGTGTACAGCGACGGCGGAGGAAATATTACATATGGGTAATTTTAACTCAGAACACACATTTTAATTAAAAATAAATATTTGATATTTATTTTTATTCTCTTTACAATACTAATAATATCGCAAAAATGGTTTTTTTTTTTTTTTAATAAAATGATTTTCATTGTACGCTTTGAACAGAATATATGCAATCAATCTTGGAATCCGTTATGATCGCGATTACTAGTTATTGAGATTATCATTTCCTGTTGTAAATTGTTTATTTAAATTTCAATTTGTGTATATTACTGCTTCGACTGGAAGATTTGATTTGTTTTTTAAATATTAAAATGTTTTTATTATTAAATAAGAATCACAAAATTTAGAAACAAAATATAAATAAAATTTCATAACTTTTTTAAATTTAATTTTTTGTTGCAAACTTGTTTATGAACATAAACGTCTTTTTTGGCGTGGTGTATAAAAATATATTTTTTATCATTTGAAATAGTTTATATAAATGTGTAGATTAACCAATATATTATAAAATATTTATTGTATATAATACAATCTGAGGCATACTAAGGTAACGAGGTAGCTTATAAGAAATTACCTATTTTATTTGAAGTATGTTTCTCAGTGAATCCCGAAATCCTGGGATTGTGAGAATATCAATCCCGAGATTACGGAATTGACTAATTACCCAGATTTCACGACTGAAAGCTATAATAATAACGATTTTGACATTAACCCTTTGACTACTAACAGTGTTAATGTGTCAACTACTGAAACGATGATTGTAGTACGCTGTTAGTTGAAAATCAAACAGTATCAACAGTGTTGAATCATTCGTGTATAAGTCAATTTTTGAACTCAATAATTGTCAAATTTGTCGTGACAATTTTGAGTTAACATTGCTTGAAACAAACATAAATTTTTTGAATTACTAAGCGTAGGAATATCCTTAACAACATAGCAGGGAACCGGTTAATAATAATAACACATTTTTCATTAGAATAGATTTCAAATATTTTTCAAAAAGATTTTTTTATTTATATTATATACATAATTACAAAATCTCGAATGAGTTTTGGGAAACTTTAATAATTTTTAAAAAATCAAATTATACGCGCGGAACTTCCCAAATTATCCCTCCGTCACTGCTGTCACGCATGAGATATGTGCAATGCCGACATTTTGTGTTGTAGAGAATCAACTATAGCCGAAATTTATTCCGTGTAATTCATTGATAATCATTTACTTAGAAATATTTTTATACGAGTAGAATGAAAATATCCAGTATAGAAAATTCACCGGAATGGTAAATTTATTTTCCTTATACATATCAAGCATAGAGTAAACTTTATGAATATTTTTGACTGGGTTTTTTGAGCTGTTAGTCAATAAAATTTTAGTGTTTGATTTTTTCCTAAACTTATCACAATCGTATGACATTATCTGACCCCAACTTTCCGAAATAAAAATATTTTTTTTAAATATTTTCACAATAAGTGTTACAGTGGATAATTCGTTAACGAACAATTCGGACTGCGAACAAATCGGATAACGAAGACTATCACGAAATATTTTGGTGTTCTGGCGACGAACACATTTTCGGTTAACGAACTAAAACGACTTTTCTAATCCATTTATTTTATCTGTAAAGCTAATCGCTTTGGATCGTGTTTGGGTAGCAAGTGTGATATTAAGATTGGAGACCGGGCCTAAAAGGAGATAGGGTTAGGTAATTCAAACATCTAACTCACATAACATATTTCAGGCATTTCATTTGCCTCGGGCTCAGTTGAAACCGAAAATTCTCCCATTTGACACTTAACTTTAATTGGTTTACCTCCAGGTCACCTCTGTAGTCTAGTGCCTAGTTTCTCAGCTAGTGGTCGGCGGAGATTTTCTCAGATATTATCTCTTATATTAATATGTTAGTGTATAAAAAAATCTAAAATTTTGAAATCCCCGTTTCGACTACACCGGTAATGCCCTAGTCTGCTGTTAATAGACAGCATACATCACTTTTAAGGTTTTAACTGTCACTTCTTGATGGAAAGGCATGATATTTTAAATAATAAAAACACATTTTTTAGTACTTATTTCCACAATATATTTTTTGATCAGGACCGAAACCGGTCCTGATCAAAAAATATATTGTGGTAATAAGTACTAAAAAATGTGTTTTTATTATTTAAAGAAAAAAAAAAAAAGACAGCATACATGTTTAATTGCTAATGGAATTCTCCTAAAATTTCACGGCACACCACAATTCAATGCGAATGATTCACTATCGACGCCAAGGTCAAAAATAAGTTATTCTTTCATTATTATTTAATTTATTTATGCTTTTTGTTGATAATATTTATATACTTTCATATTAATATATGATATCGACCGAAGGTGCTTGAAGGAATTTCAATATCAAATTTGAATTGTCGAAGTCATTGGTCTGTTCTGTTGCATCCGTGTGATAGAATGCCTGAAGATGCCGAAAGGCGAACCCGGGTTGTTATTGACAAAACATGTGAAATCATACAAAGCTGTAACAAATCATTTTTTTATTTCATATTACTTCAACGAATAAATAATGATTTCTGCTCTCCTGAGATTCTTCTGGAAACTATGCCGCGGCACACCTGGCATCGTCTGGCGGCATACTGGTATAGATGTATTGCGTAATAAACGATAAATAAATGCAAACTTTCGACCTAAAACTATTCTCCATTCTTTTTCTACAAGATCTACGCAGCGTTGTTGAATCTCGATTTGAATAAATTACACTTCAACCTCGTATAACACGGCCCACCAACAACATGGCTAATTAATTTTTATATTTTTTATAATACGGTTATAGAAAAAAATATTTTAAGATATATTACTTTGGAAATCCCTCTGGATTGGTCTATCACAAAATATATACTATTCATCCAATAATCTAAAGAAGTTTAAAATTCAGAAGAAATTTCTAAAACACAAATACAATAGATAAAGGCCGAAATATTGAATTAAAAAATATTGGAGATTTTGCCGTTGATGAAAATTTAAAACTAACCGTGAAACGGGGACAAAGAAATATTTAAATAAAATAATTGACAAAAATAATAAATTTACAAACTCATTTTGTATAAACTCCAGCCTCCTATAACACGCTTTTGTTGAATCATGTATAAGTGCAATAAGAATCCTATTTGTATAGGAATTTTCTGCCACAATAAGATTATAGTTTATTTATTATTGAAAGCAGAATTCGTTCGCATTTCTTGTTTTCCAATTATTGACCAATGGATCTCGATGATTAACTACAAGCTAACACTATTGTATTTTAGGAATAGAAAAATGCTTTATAACGTATTCTTTTTGTATTTAAACAACTTCAAAAGAATTTCAATTAAGTGTGACAAAATTTTGATGGAACGGTTTCTCATAATTAAAAAATGTAGCATATATTCGATAAAAAAGTTGTACGGATAATTTATAAATTCAAATAGTTTTAAATCTTAAATGCAGTCAATAGATATATTGTATCGTATTTGGCATTTCAATGATTAAATAATGAAAACTTTACAGAGAGCCTAATGTTCAATGTTAAAAAGTACCAATTCCTCTAGTGGTCAATCAAGTCTCAAAATATTTTTCGCAATAACTAGTCACGCAAACAAGTTTTTTCGTTATTGTTGTCGGGCTCTGTGTAAAACTAGTGAGCTAATATATGTCTTTGTTGTAAAAATATTAGACAAAAGTTCCATTGCGATGTCCTTATTGCAATCGGAATATGTTTGTCCGGAACTTTCCATTGTCAGAACACCATGAATGGCATAGGAACAGTCATCACAAGCATTTCCCCCTTGCAACAATGGATTCATCCATATGACTAGACAATCTCAAAGACCTCTAGCTAGAAATAATTACTGGTCAGGCATATTTTATCTGAGAAATTTTCCAAATTGTATATTGTATTAGAGCATAGGTTCCCAACCCGGGGGTCGCCAACTTATATGGTCAACTAATATTTTTTTTTATATATACTTTTGGATTGTATGGAGGGTCGCAGGTCACATGGATTTAATGAAAAGGGGTCGCCACTCGAAAAAGGTTGGGAGCCTATGTATTAGAGAGTAAGGGAGGTGGAGTGAGAGTGGTCATAGCCAAATCTACATAACCGTTTACAAACAAAGAAACAATGACATTGAAAATTCAAATATTGCAAAAATAATTCACATTGTTAAAGGCTTTTCCCGCACCCCCAGAAATACCTTCCCGTACAAGGGGCGCGGGCACCCCCGGTTAAGAACCACTGCTCGAATAGCTATTTACAAGAATAATTGAAAACTACTCATGAATTGATTTTTTTGTTGTAGATTATACTACAATTCACGATCGATTAAATCAATGTGTAAAATATGTACCCTATATTAGCGGTCGGCAACTTTTTTGGACTCACGGACCACTAGATGGATTAAAATGTAAAAAGTTTGATCCCGCAGACCACCAAATGGACTTTTGTGTTAAATATTATATATTTCAATAAAAGTGAATAAATAAACGAAATAAAAGCATTAAAAAATGCAGCTAGTTCATAAAATAAAACATTTAATTATAATTCAATTATAAAACTTTATTAACTTTTAATGTGATGGTTGTTCTCGGACATTTGAAATAATAAAAATTATATTTGGCTCCTATGATGTAACAGCAAGACGAAGAACTGAATGGATTTCAAGTCGAGATCTATACCGTGTTTTGATTACTGTGACTGTGCTGTGTGTGTTGTGGAGTTTTTGCGACAACTGAAGTGTGACATCATATAACCGTCTCATATGTAGTGGAAAGAGTCCGAGAAGAATATAAAACAAGATGAGAGAGTGAGACAGAACATGGAATGCATCAAGAAAAGTATGTATGTGTTGTTATGAGATTCATTTGATTTTTTTTTTCTGGTGATAGGATTAAAAATTTAAATAATGTCAGATTTCTCTGTGGACCACCAAAATTTCCTCGCGGACCACCAGTTGCCGACTGCTGCCCTATATTAAGTATCAGATCTATGTAATATTTTCAGCATTTTTTTTTTCCTTGAAATCCTTAGGTATTGAATAAATATTTTTGTGTATTGATTTCATAATAAACTATTGTAGATTATTATAAAATCAAAAAAAAAAAATTATAAATTATGTGTTTAAAATACTGGGAATGTTGAATATTTTTATTCTATTAATATTTTGTTTAAAATATTAATGGAATAAAAATATTCTATAGTAAATTATAGTTTCTATTACTTCTATATTATACAGTTAACAATTCACTGTTGTTTACCAGTTTATCCAAGCCCACCTGCATTTAAAATCAATTTAATATGAATCGTTAGATATCAGTTTAACAAAAAATATCGAGAATATTTAAAATTCAAAAGAAATTTATACTACTAAAACAAACCAACACTTTGTATACCCTGACAAATCATATTTCTAAAGGTAATAAAGCAGCATTTTTTTTAAGTGAATAACAACACATCATATTTATTCCAAACTTAAATACTAAAATGAAAAATGCACATCTGAAAAAATAGTGATATTTAATATACAAGTGAATATTGTATACATTAAAATATATTTTGTAAAATATAATATACCACATTTTTACAATCAAACCATCGTCGGATGCAATCAATATGAACATGTGAAAATTCTTAACACTGCTATTTGCCAAGGGAATTTCTCCGACATTCTCGAGTGAGCCGTCTTTTCTGTGAACAAATCAATTTTAGAAATATTCTATATATTATATATAGAGCGATACTGGAGAAGAATTTTGCCTGTATTTAGGAAGTGAAAATAGATTTTCACATTCCATATCTGCTACCTACATATAAAACTGGACCTGTAACAGAGATGTCCCTACTATAGGAATTCCGCATTATGTTTTTCTGCTGTTAAAATATAAAACATATAACAAAGTAAAAAAAATATGTACATACTAATTTTGTCTTAAAATGTAGCCTGATTTGTATATCGTCAATCAACATATATTTGCCTTACACAAAAACTACAGTTATATTTTTTAATATTCAGAGTTGGAATATTTTTAACTTGGGTAAGCAAGGAACAGGATAACTTGTTAAGAGCTAGAATTACGTATAGAATTTAAACTTACGATTCCTCGGGTGGATCTATTCTTTGGTGTCGAAGGAATTTCAGTAGAAGTTTTCTCATTCGTTCTACCTTTCTGTTTATCTTTATCTTCTGTTTCAACTTTGATGGTATCAAAACTGTCAAGTTTTATTTCTAAAGCAGTTGGTGGAGACATTTCTGAAAATATATTGAAATCCATCAGTATCCATGTTGTAATCGCTACGATTATAAAAAGGAACAGTTCAAATTATTTTAACAATAACTATGAAAACAAAAAAATCATAAAACCATTACTGGAAGATAAAGGACATCATAAACACCTATATCTTAAATATTATATTGAAATAATTAAATTTTGATATTTACAAGGCTCATCTGATATCTAGACCAAAAAGATTAACATATTGTCTATATATATAATATTACTGTCAATAAATGACTGTCGATTTTTAATCATTTCTTGTAATCAAATCAACTTTCAGATTATCAGAAGATAATTCATCAAGTTAAAAAAATTATATCAGGGATTGAAATCTTTTAAAAAAATTATGAGTTTACACTTTAAACTGTATATCAATTTCGACATGCTATAATTTAAGGGTAGAGGATGGAATAGTAGAAACTACAAAAACATAATTTAGTATTGACTACACTAATTTCCAGATTTATATTCTTCGATTCATTTATAAGATTGTAACGACGCACCACTCCCTCAGTTCGTACATTTTGGATTTTACCCCGACAAATTCAATAACTACACCTGTGGCATTAATACAGTAGTTTTGTTTGTTCTTGAGCCTGGAAGATTTAAAATAGTCCCCAGTTATTGGTAACATTAAATATGACAAAATTCGAAGACAGCTCACCGAAGGGCTCGACAACCATTTGCATGATTTCTATCCTAGTGAGATGTGCAGTGCAAATTTTGAACCTATCAACTAACTTGGGAAACTTCTCCAGGAATGTCTCTCCACCCTCCAAGTGGAAATATCTCTGAAAATAATCAAGTCAACCATTTACTGAAACCATTTAATAAAATAGTGGTTTTAAATTCCAAGACATTTAATGATATTGACTGAGGGTGCCTGATCAAATTTGAACTGTTGAAACTTGTCATTCACGGTCTAGATTTCGCCTTTCAGTATCTTCAGGCATCCTATCACACGGATGCAATATAACTGCATAATAGATGGAATTAAAATTTTTGCACAGGCGATGGTGTTAATTTATTTATAAGGAATTAACAGAACTCAATTAAATTCAATGTTTATTGTTAACGATCAGCTTGACCTCCCTAATTCTCCCCATCTATCCCTCACGTGAAATAAGTTCAGCAAGATTTTTGAGACAATCTCAAAAATTTTATTCCTATATATATATACTTGATATTTCATGCCACCTTTATCTACTAATTTAAAATAAGTAGATATCTCTTATGTTTCAAATAACCTAATCGCATTTTAATGGTAGTTAATCATAATTTATTGTAAAATACTTTCATCAAAAACTGATTAACTGTTTTATTGTTATCATATGCAAATTGGATGTGGTTATAATCAAATCAATATTTACTAAAGTTATTTCAGATATATATTTAAATTAAAAATTAAATTAAAAACTTTACATTTGTAATTGTGCATTTAAACTTCTAAAAATTCATTAATAATATTTTTTCCCAGATTGACACATAATATAAAAATAAACTTTTATAGTTTAATGTAAAAATATTTAGATACAAAAAATTAAGGCAGATATATAAATCAATGATAGCATTTCAGCAATAGAATACCATACCGTGAATTTATTAATGCATTGCTCTGACAGTTTTCTCACTTTCGCTGCCATCAGACAAAACATGACATCATCTTTGAGGGGCATATCTGGACTGACTCTGTTACCAATATAGTAAACAGTTTTCATGATTGTATCCACTACACCTGGGTTTTTCAGCAACATGAGTGGACGGATTTCCAATGCTGAAATTTGAGAAGATAAAAACTATTTTAAAACATAATGAAAATGTACATAAATAACCAATTACTTGGTAAATCACGGCTGTCCCTGATTATCATATTTTCCCAGTAATTTGGAAAGAAAAATGGCTATAAATATCAAATGTGGCTTATCCATGTCTGGCACTGGCCAGCCAATTATTCTTGTGCAAGAAAATCGTTCAAATATTGACTTATAGGAGGTTTCACACACTTTCATAATTTCAATAAGTTTGTATGATGACATATATCATAGATGGCAACACTATCGACAGATTCAAATGATTTTTGAAGAATTGGACATATCGTTTTAAAAGAAAAGCATAGAAATATTAGTGAAGAGTTGAAATGAATATATCACCCTTGAATGAGACTATATAAATGAATAGTCAATCTTGCCAAGAAAGATATGATCTTAATGAAATAGCAACGTTAGGTAGAAAAGTCTCACCATTCAGCTGTGCCAAAAACAAGGTGCACGAAACAGGATCCGGTGTGTCCAAGGTTAACGAACTCTTAATTCTGAACTCCAACTCGAGCATGCGTAACTCCGCCACCAGGAAACTGCGTCGATTTCTCTCTGAATCTAAAATGCGGCATAGTAATTAAAACCATGGGTATAAGCAAGCACTCGGAATGTTGTGTTTTTGTATAAAAATGTATGTTTTAAACAGAGAAAAAAATTCCAATAACTTAAACATATCCAACCAAGCTACCATTTCTACAACATTAATAAATGAAGGATTCTTAGGTTTTCATACATAAGGCTTTAATGCATGATATTCTCTTTCAATAGCAAAGTAAATGCCTACAGTGAAATTGAAGAGACCCACGACAAACTGTTAACTAATATATTTATACACGTTTCTGTTTTTGATTACTGCAGTATGTGGTGCAAGTACTGTGTTTATCGCCCACAATCATGCTTTTTGATGAACGTGTGTGATAATACATGCCTGCATAAAGTATGACTTATACTTTTTTACAGTTGATATCACTCGTGATGAGTGAAACTGGTCTTGATTTGGAAAGTACCAGCAAGGATGTCTATCCAATATAAAATTTAATTTTTTTCAATCTGAGATAATTAGAGATCTTAGACATAGGTGTACGTGATATCTTTTCTCCTCGAGTTGATTCTGAGTAAGAAATATTTTTTTGTAATTTATTTTTTATTAACTCTTGAAAACTCACCAGATATATGAGGAAATTCACTGGATATATTTGATGGTTTATTCTGTAAACAAAGATTCCAATATCAAATAAATTCTAAGCGAGCGAAATAGTAACAAATATTTTCTGATTTTTGACACGGTGAAAAAATAGCAATGCATTTTAGTTCTATAATTTTTTAATAAGATATATTTGATAGCTATTTCAGCTCACGCCATCGTCAGAACTAGTAGTAGATAGAGTAGTAGTTCTGACAATGGCGTGAACCAAAATAGCTATCAGCTATATCTTATAAAAAAATTTGCAGAACTAAAATATATTGCTATTTTTTCACCGTGTAATATGGAGTTCTACCAAGTAATTGCCAATCCAATCAATATATTCTGATTTTTGCTTTTAGAATATACTTATTATTAGTCAGAAGTAGGAAATGGCTAGGACCCATGCTGTTAATGCCACCGGAGAGCCTCAACCTTGCTTCTGGACAACCATTGGGTACTATCTGTAGGATTTACTAGGTCGAACTGAAGGATGCTTACATGTAATGGAAGAAAGCAAAGAGATCAGAGCGTGAAGTCAGAGGGTCATATACTCTAAATATGATTCAAAACGAAAGTAGTGACATCCAACATCATTTTCTGCGCTACAGGCATTGACAGCATGAGACAAAATGGAACGAATATTTACTGTAGATCTGCCGGGTCGGTAGTCAGGTGCTCAACATCATTTCTTTGCATCCAGTGTTCAAACAGCTTACTTCCATCGATTTCTGTTGTATTGATTAGCTAAGCACTAACTCTATCCTAGGAATATGCTTTCTACCCCTAGTCTCTTTCAGAAAAAGAGGAATTGAGCAACTGATATATTAATGCCATTTGCTCCACATTGGGGGCAGACAAATAAAAATATCTTACAAACCTGACAAATGCTGAGTGTTCGTTCCAATCTGACGGATACCCTCTTTAGAATCACTGGAGTAGTCATGATCAAAGTACCCGTACTGCCTTCACCAGTGGGACTGAAAGGCAATGTGTAAGGGAACACCTTTTCCTCTGCAGACGGTGAAAGTATTCGAGATCTGGTTCGCCTTGTTCTTGATAACGGAGTGCGTACAGAATCTTCGTTAAAATATCTGTAAATTAAAAATTAATAAAGACATGTGTAAAAAAGTTGCTGTGAATTTAAAAAAATGAGAAATATGTAACAGCCACTACGATATAAAAATAATATTCCTTAGCATCCCTATCTGTAAAATAAGTTATTTAATTATAAACATCTTTCATGTATATAGTTAATTGAAATATTTCACATTCACCCTGCTGAAACCCTTCAGTCTCACAAGAGACTGCAAAACCTAAGTGCGGAAGGCATTGTTCCAAACAACTTCCGAAAATTTACAAATTCTAGTTTTTAGAGATTACATATAACCCGATCTTGTAACGAATGGTTCTAAATTCATCCTCATTAGTTGCAGACCACCATACAAACATTAATCTATGGTATTTTAAATAATAGAAACACTTTGAACACTTATGAACCCAATTCATATTACACGGTGAAGAAAATAGCAATGTATTTTAGCTCTACAAAATTATTTTAAAAAATATAGTTGATAGCTATTTCGGCTCACGCCATCGTCAGCACTATCTAGTTCTGAGGATGGCGTGCGCGAATGCGAACTATATTTTTTAAAAATAATTTTGTAGAACTAAAATACATTGCTATTTTCTTCACCGTGTTATAATGGAGTTCTACCAAGTGAACGCCAATTCAATCAACTTATTCATATTATTCAAAAAGCTATGCAGTTGCCTTTCGGTACCTCCCCAAAGTACTAAAATATCATCTACAGTGAAACCTCGATTGTACATTTTTCGTGGGACCCTAAAAAATAAACGAAAAATGCGGAAAACGAGGAATGCGGGAAAGATTAAAATATTTATTGAAAAATGTAAAACTTAAGAAACGTCCCGCCATCCTTTAATTGTCAAAGATGGGTTACACAAAAATTGGTAAATATGAGAGGGTTTTGTGAAAGTTATATTAATTAAGTCTTATTTATTGAAATAATCGAATAGTGTTTTAAACTTCGTCTTGTGAAATTCTTTATTAGAGAAAATCTCAAGACATTTGGATGAACATTAATTTCTTTGGTTAATATATAAGATTTAATGTGTTCAAACACACAGATTGTATTGAATAGAAAGATTTATCTACCAAAGCCGGTCAATTACAATAGAATAATATTTGAGACGAGACTATAATATTTAGACGTTAGATCGAGGAAATCGATAAACTGAGAACAGTTAATGCGGGATTATTTAACATTGTTCTTATGGGTGGTTGACGGGACTGTACAAAATTAGTGAACCATATGGGAAAACGTATTATGCGAGAACAGTTGATCGGGGTTCCATTGTACATATCTATACCAATAGATGATATTTTAAAAAAAAATCATCATTCATTATGTTCCATTAAGTAGTAAGTGTGGGTTATTTTAGTCATTAAAATTTTCCCACTCCCCTAGTGGCTAGTGAGTCCCTAATGGCTTATTTACCTTAATTGTATTTGTAAGTCTTAATAAGTGATTGTGAACTTTTAATTTTTATACTAATTTACTTTATTTGTATCAATATTGTATGATTTCCTGTAAATTGTTTCTTAGTTCTTGAACCCATGGTTTTGTACACCTGCTACCATTAACTCAAATTTTTTTTTTTTTATATAAATTAGACTTGTTTGTAAATTGTATTCTATCAGTTAATAATGCTCGCAATGAGCAAAACCGGTCCTGATCAAAAAATATATTATGGAAATAAGTACTAAAAAAATGTATTCTTATTATTTAAAATATCATGCCTTTCCATCAAGAAGTGACAGTTAACACCGTAAAAGTGATTAATCTATGGGGTTTCCTTAATGGACTCTAAACGGAGCATCTCAATATAAGGTAATTACTGGGACTGCCGGTTATTCAGTCAACCTTTTTTTACAGAGAGAGTAAAATTAAGATTGGCTAGAAAAAAATCAGTCGATAATGCTCACAACGAGCGAAACCGGTTAAAAATAAATGTGTAATATTTTCAGTAGAGTTCAAACCTGTAGAGATTGCAATCTAACAGCATATATATTGACAACACTGCTATGGGGCGTTTTTCTTCACCATAAATTTTCAAACAATAAAACAGTTTCAAGCCAAGGAGTTTGGCACTTTCATTAACTTCATTAATTCAACTTCCCAATAATCACTAAACACAAGTGTTTCAACAAGTCACATATTTTTAAATATAACACACTACTACACCAAAATTATGCATGCAGTGATGTCATTTAAATGCACTATTTGCGATAGAAATGGCAGAGATTACTAAGCAAACTTCTCAAATTTCAATTTGCAAGTATTTTGAAATTATACACCGTATGAAGATTTATATTTCTGTGTGATAAATATACAAATGACTTCACAGGAATAAAATAATTGGACACCTTTATGTACAGAGGAACCCTGCATATGTCATTTACCCTCATATTTCTAAAAAATAAAAAAATTGATAATTCTTATTTCTTTTAGGAATGCTATTGTTTTACACTATTGCAGTTTGAATATTGTTTTCAATTTTAAAGCATTTTCCTATTCTTCTTTATGGGAGAGTTTACATATATTATATTTTCGAAACGCTTACCTTTAGCCTCTCAAAATATTTTTTTCTTAGAAGAGAAGTGGACATTTTCAGCAATAATTATTTTAGAATATCGTTTTCTTTTATTTTAATTGTAATTTTTATGTGAATAATATTTTTGTTTTTGTAAATATTTTAATCACATCAATGCGTAGCTGAATAGATGGTTTTCAAACATTGAATATTTCAAAAAATAATTCACTAGTGTTGGAGATATAATTGGAATAAATCACAAAAAAATGCTTGCACATGGAAGTATTGATGCCTTTTTTTCAGGATCATTTATCAATACACTGCAATCAGCCATCTCAACAGTTAGAAGATTAATACATATTACTATTTTCTATATGTATATATTTTTCAAATGTATGGCATATTGTAGTGATGCCTAGTATTTTCATTTAATTCTCAAATAAATAATGATGATCATGTCGCAAATTTTACCTTGGTTATTCATTTTTGTCAGAAGCATGCACCAATCTATCTCATCTATGGCTATACTGTTTCCACTGCTGACTCACTCCCTGAACTCAGTATTGACAGGTCAGATCATGAGTTTTTATGAGTAAAATACCTCTCATGAATAATGTTGACATCCACACTGACAGGAAAATGTCAGAGACTTAAACCATCAACTCTCAACATTTGTTGGTAAGAAAAATGTGATTTGCAAGTTAATCGGCATAATGATATGAAAAAAGCAACTACCATAAGCCCACTTCTCAATTAATATCAATTACAGACCTCTTTGGGGTAGTCCTGTCAGAATTGATGGTGGTTTCTGTGATTGGAGACCTCGGTTCAGATTTGGGCGAGACCAATCCTTGTTCTGAGAATCTTGGGCTTGTTTTCTGGAACCGAATCAAAACTGGTCTCAAATTGAGAATCTTTATTATATTGGTCTATCTACTGACTAACAAAACTAGATAGTGCAACATGTAAATACGGCAATATGATTCATGATTTTGACAATATCAGTGTTGACAGTACCCTATGGAGCAGCGGGTGACAACTGACAGAATGTTCCAGTAACATCACTGAAGTCTATAACTTTTAACTTGTTATAATTTATATCAAGCATTATCAACATTTCATAAAGAAAATAAATGAATCATACGATTGTTATTTACTTTATTATTACTTTTTTTTGAAAAATAAACACATTGGTCCACACAAATCAAAATTGCAAATTTGTGATCCACCATGTTCAGATATGTTGGTGACCACTGGTGCTAAGAAAAGTAAGTATTGATTATTATATTGATATTGTATATGCAAAAGAAAAAAATGTTTTTTTCCTTGGTAACATGAAAATAGGATATATAGTGGACAATAAGGGTCCAATTCTTGATTACTTATATTCGCGTGATAAGTAGCGAACAGGTCAAACCACCCATTCTAAGCAATCCAGCTGAAGTTTATTTATTTCACGATTTTCATGGCAACAAAATAATAAGATTATTTAAGTAATTGACTACCTTGCAAGGCGTTGTTTTCGAAACATCTCTTTCATTTTCTGGTGTCGGGCTATTGCACAATTCGCCAGCAGCTCCCAACAGCATATCTGTGGATGCCGATGGGGCATTCGTATTGTCCGGAATTTCATAGTTAATTTTGGCACTTTGATTTGCTTCTACAGTGTTTTCTTTTTCTTTAATTAAAGATTGATTGTTGGACACTCGCACCATTTTTGATATTTCTGCGCCTATCTCGAGCATGCCATTTTTGAACAAAGACCTTTTGATTTTTTTGGTAAATGTCTTTTTATGGTCAAAATAATCAAAAAGGTTCTTTGTTGCGAGGTTGCTTCTGCAAGAATAAATGAAAAAAATGCTTAATTGCGCCAACAGAACACAACCTTAGGGAAAAATAAAAAACAAAATCGAGTCCACAACATTGATGACATCTGCTTTTCAGTTGGTAACTCTAATGAAAACTTTGTAATCGGGCTCATCAAACAATAGGCTCTATTCTGTAGGAGACCTTTTTTAGTGATTAATGCACAAATATTCTATTTAAACTTCTAAACCTAAGGAAATCACGTGTGACATTTAATCATAAAAAAATTGAACAAAACACTCAGAATGCATAATATCACTATTTCTCTAAGCCGAATCTAAAAATTAATTCTCTATATTTTTATAAATATTTAAAACATTCTAAATTTTAAAAAAATACATTTATCAAAAGGTACAAAAAATAGTCCAATGCGTGAAACGACTCAAACTAAACTAGGAATGGAGATCTCAAAATGAATCACTAACTGTTGATTTTTTGATTCTTTACTCAATCTCTCACCCTTATAATCAATTAGTTGCGGAATTTTATCTCCCACCGCTAAGCAAGCCAAAGAGTATATAAACATTTGCCAGGATTTGAAACTCTAAAATTAATAATTATTTGCATATTACGTGTTGGTGTTAGACTTGTGTATGAAAAAATATCATATCATTGTAGCCAACATATTGACAGTCTCATAAATATATGACTAAAGCTCTTGTACTTTCTTCCTACTCGACGGTATAGTTGACGATAAGATTTTGATTGAAATCATGAAAATATTTTTCAATTGAAGTTCATCGCATGGCATATCTCAGTCAAGTTTTTATCAATCCAGACGGATTGTTGAGACCAACATGATACACTAAATATGATGAATATAAAAAACAATCGACTATTCTAGTCGAGTCTATCTTTCATGAGCAGGTGATCACTTTTTACAGACCTGTTACTATTTGATAATATGTAAATTAAAGTAATTTTTTTAAGATGTCGACAATGTTCGCTTGAACCATTATTATATCTTCAAATAATGGGTCTTAAACTAGGTTTAATAAAAGGTTCAAATCTCAATGAAGCAATCAATGCTTGTATAGCGGTCAACTACAGGGAAAAGGTTTAACTTTAATCAAGCTAATCTAAGCTCAAATTTTCCAAATTGGGAATGGAAATATTTGAAAATTTGCATTCATTAACAATTGAGAAAGAATCTAGTTTTGAATGGTGACAGCTACATTCTAAATCTCTATGGGTTAAGCAAAAGTTATTTTTAAATATTATTTCTATTTACACAAACAATAAAAAAATAATAAATCATTTAATTAGGTTACGCGACCCAAAAGAATTGTCTGAATACTTACATTTCACCTGTTCCATAAAACCGAATATTGTTTTTATTTCCAGTCACACTCATAACCTGAAATTAAAATCAATCTAGAATATTTTTTTGTACCAAACATACTTGTCGTCATCATTTATACAAATTATAAATAAATATCATACATTTCCTTTTAATATAAAATAACTTTGATTATTCTATGTTTTATGTAACTAACTGTGACACGTGTTTCGCCTCTTTCAGAGGCATTTTCAGACTAACTATCGCAAGATTGATTCTAAAATTTTATTCTAAAAAAATTTTAGAATCAATTAAAATAAACTTCCACAAAGTTATCGCCGAAACCATCGAAAACATTTCCTTTTCTTTCAAACCTAATAAATACTTATTGTAAAATTTTCACACAATATACTCAGTGCTGTTACGGGCATATCATGATTTTTATTGTGTGAATGATTGTTCTAGGAGCAACTACCCAAGGTGAAGTGTTATACGGAAAAATCTACAGATATTCAATACTAAAGCTGTTATGAGTTAAATTTAACTTGCTTTTATGCTGATGCTGCAAAATGTTCAAAGGCTTTAACCGTACTGGTTACCATAGCCAATTGGTCTATCAAAGAATTAGATTGACTGATTTTTTCCATTCTGAGTAAATTTAACTGCAAACTTATTGAGTTGAACCACAAGAAAGCGTTTTTTCCTTACTATAAAACTGTGATTAATATATTCCTAGTGATGAAACACGTTACCAGCCTTAAAAAAAGACATAAAGATAAGCTATATTTTGAAATCTATTCTGCACTATTCCTATTTTATTTATGTAGCTATGGTTTTTTTACCATTTCAAGAACTTTTTATTTTGATATGCAACAACATCGAAGCTGTATACAACTATAAATTGTATTTCCAGAAATAAAACTCAATCAATAGAGCTTCAGTTGACTTCAAATAAAGGTTAATTTTATTATACAATAAATTGAGGAGTGCGTTTATAGAGTTAATTTTTATTAGAATTGATAACTGTATAACTTCACTGGTTATGTTGCATCTGTGTGATAAATGCCCATAGATGCCGAATGGTGAAACCCGAGTCGTTAGTGACAAACATCTAGAATTAAACAAAAATTCAACAATTCAAATTTGCTTAGAACTCTAGAATAAAAATTTCTATAAAGTTAACCACCGAATCTGTTGAAAATGTTAGTGATTACTTTTGTTTCGAGTTTGTATAAATAAGCAAATGTTTCCCGGACTGTAATACATTTTATACGTATTTAATAAACTAATATTATTTATATATATATAATGACTATAATCACATAAACTTTTAATCCTTTTACTCCCCAGGAACCAATTTATCAGCATATGGGAAATTGTGATAAAAGTCTCACATTGCACATTTACTACTTTTTATACATAGTATAAAAGACTAATATAAATACTGTATATACTTTTAAATTATTGTTTTCATTAATTCATATTAAAAATCATTGATTGAAGTCAATTAGGAACACAAAATTTTTAATTTGTAATTATTTTTTATATGTTGAGGTGCCTTAGCGTCAGCATCATAGGTCCAGTGCTATGAATCCAATATAACATAGATCAAGAAGTCTTTCCTCTGCAGGCCTAAATTACTTAGTAATCTTGGTAGAGATGTCTATCGATGTCTGATTGTATTCCAATGCTCCTCAAAAAGAAGTAAATACTTACATAAAACCTGTCAATAATTAATCAATAAATTTGAACTTCTGTTTTGGGCTACAGGCCCAAATTGTCTCTATGTTAGACAACATTCCTAGATGAAAAGCATTATTACAAATAATAAAATAAATCTTTGAGAAACTTTTCTGGATTAATAACATTGGTCTTTATTACATAGCTACCTTTGCAGGCCAAGCAGGGTGCCCTTTGATTTTAGCAAAAACATAATCTCCAGGTTTAAACACTTTTGTTTTGATAGCTTTTCCCATATTTTCAAGACTTGCGAATTTATTCTGTAGTGAATAATTGTATATTATGTAACAAATACATAAAGAGTCAATATTCAGAATGTATAACAAAGTTTATGCAGAATTCTTCTCTTAACTGTAATAACTCATGCCATACTATTTATTCATTCGTTTAGGTAAACATTTGGCATTATCTATCTGTCATTTTTCGGTATCAATTCGCACAGTAGTACAAATAAATGTATTGCCAGATGAAAAAAAACTTAAAGCAATTATACATAATTCAAGTTACGATCTTGAGTGCGTACCCACCGACTATACACTAAGTAATTACTCAAAGAAAAGCAAAAAGACACGAATTGGGTATTTATTATCTTGAATAATTAAAAGTGTAAACTGAGCAGTCGCACGGTCAACCGCTGTAACGAGATATAAAACGACTTAGTTATTTCAAAATTGCGCATGCGCAATTAATTCCGTTGAACCGTTATCCATAAATATTTTTTTCAAAAAATATTTTAAAGTTACCTATATTCGTTTGATACATCACTATTTTGTATGTTAATTTCTATTTTTTTCAAATAAAATACACTTTCATTTCTAAATTCATTGTGATAATCAATCGGAGCCAAAAACAATTAAGCTGCAAAAGTCGAACATCAAATTATTTGAAAAAAGCGGGAAACCTAGCGTAAAGTTGTCCATACATAAATACAGCAGTAAAATAATACCTTTGAAAAGTTGATTAGAATCGTAAAAAAATCAAGTGTTACAGAATAAAACAAAAATGGTCAAATGTTTATGAAAATTTTTTTGGTTCAATCCACCAAGTATTCGGATTCAAAAAATTCATCACTGCATTACAAAAAGATTGTGTAAAAATTCTTTGTATAAAATCAAAACAAAAAACTATTCGCCCGATTGAATCTTTTACATTTCCCAAAAATTTCATAAAAATATATAATACAAACGTATTTTACAACACTCGTTAACAGATATTATATTTTAAATGCTTATTATATATTGTCTTCAAACTATGTTTTAAATGGCTAAAGAAAATTAACTTTTTAGAAAGTTTTTGTAACAAACACATTTATTTCCATTAAAAAATATCAATGCTTAAAACTATTTCATTATAAAAATAAAAATTCCAGGTTTGGTCTTTTTTATTTTTTCAAACATTCTCTCAATAAAAATGATAATGTTTCAAGAAAATATTTTATCTCAATTTTTTTTGCAATAATGGTATTTTTTAGACATAATCAACGACAATTAAATATTATTTATTTCTGCTCCATTGTCTTTTGCCTATGCGTCTACATGGTGAATGTCGTTCGGCGAGTGATATGTCACAATATTGTTTAAAATCTAAATTTATGATATAAATTACACCGAAAACTGATGGCTATTTCCTAATTGCAACAACAATTAATCATTGACTGCCATAAATCGTCTTTGGTGACAAAAAATATACGCGGAAGTGGTCTCCCCAAATAATGTTATCGATCTATTTGATTGTTTTACCCGTCCATTATTTTGATAATTAAGGAATTCGCAAAGGTTAGTGTGATGCCTTTAAGGCTTGAGAAAAACCCTTTTTTAATTTAAATTACTTTGTACACCGGGGCTTAGTTTCGGTTTGTATAGTTTATTTGTGAGTGCTCGTTGGGAGATAATTTTCACATTGTAGAATTAATCAAAGTTTCATTGCGAGACCGCGTAGAAAAAGCCCTACAAAATGCATCGTTCTATACGTGTCATTTATTTGAATTTTAATTCATTACTTACTATTTGGAAACTCAAATTTCAGTTGGCTATTAGGTGCTTTAATGAATAAGAAATCAAGGATTGCAAACCACTCTCATGCTTAGTAAATCACTTGTGATAATGAAAGCAACTTGTATAGTCGAGCTGCACTGACCATGACGGTACTCGAGTGGTATTAAAATCTCAATTTTTTTAATTTAGCCATCCATCAACATGTTCTTTATTGCCTGAAATATAGGTTATTGCTGATAGTCACTGCCATTCCATTGGCAATTTGATTGTAGAATCGAGAAAACCATTAAATTATACGAAAAACGAAACATTATTGCTATGTTTTAAATTTGTTTTACACTCTGTGCAGTTATATATTTTTAAAAGTTTCATTCAGAATATAATGGTGACTTTCATACTGATGGCGCGTTTGTATTTAGCACAAATTATTGGTTTATCTGATTTTCTTGCGTGATTATTTGTCATCTTCTCGTTTGTAATTCAATTTCTTTTACAACTGCATTGTTATAAACAGCTTTTAGTAATTTTTGCTTAATTTATTGATGTTAATATTGTCTTTGCTTCTGTGGATCCTGATTAGTTTAATCTTTCAACACAAAAATGAAATGTATAACATTTGAAGCACCTGTCCAGGTAGTGCTGGAATTCCTTGTGTTATCTAAAGTTAATACAAAATTTTTGAGCTTATATCAAAATGTTGCCATTTCTCATAGTCACTGGTTAAGTATGAATGAGATAATGTTGAATGCTATTCTGTAATTATTTCTTAACCCTTTAATAGCTAAAAATAAATATAATAGCAGGAAAGCGACACCTGTGGACACATTAGCTTAAGACTGGTTTAATATCTATTTTTATTAAAACTCTATATATGTCTTTCTATGATGATAAGACAAACATGAATATGTTTCACTAATGAATTTTTTAAAAATAAATACTGATTATTTTTAGTTTTATTATTGCACTTCGGTGGCCTGCAAATTGTTATTGCCCACCACTAGTTATCATCAACATAGTTTTGTTTTATCATAACAGTTTTTCGAAAGATACTAACACGTAAGCATGAATGAAATGATAAAATAAAGTCTCTGGACTCAAATTTGTTTTATTGTTTTTCTATTTATTTCTAAAGACATTTTGGGTAAATGTCACTCGATTAATCGCCATGTATTACACTATCATAATTTTTCACCTGTTTATTGATGTGAAAATTTGAATAACAAATTATGATTTCTCTTGGCACGCACATTTTTAAAAAAAAAATCTCTATGATATGTGACAATTTAAAATACACTAAATACATATGGCTAAAAAACAAACTTTCAGCTTTACGAAAAGTGTAAATTTTAAATGTATCTGTAAATCTTATAAATATTTTCTTGCTTTTCAGAATGGAGAAAATGGATGCTGACGAATCTGTCGTTGACTTGAGTGTCGGGTAAGTTGTCATCATTGGTGTATTCATCATCTTGAATGAACAGCACACTCTTTTTGATTCGATTCATACAGATATTCAAAGAAAGTTTGTGAATTTTCTTATATTGATCCTTCATAAACTGTATCTAAAGAGAAACATTTAGGATATTGTTACAACTTCAATGCTTGAAAATATATAAATATAATCAAGCAAATAGTAAATTGAAATAAAAAAATATTTTTTTAAAATTTGAAACATCAATTAATTCAAAGAAAATTCAACAAATCAATTATATACTTTGCCAAGACAAGATTACAAATAGCTGTTATCTTTTACGTTAAAATATCATTTTAAATTTGATTAAAAACCTTTATTTATTATAGAAAATTTGTAATTCAGGGTTAAAATATATGAAAGATTATTTTCTTACAGTGGTCACACTGAGTACACTGCGCCACAGCCATGTTTCGTACCCCATCAATCTTCAACGTAAGTTTCAAATGATGCTTTCTTTAATTTATGATATTGACTGACGGCGCTTGATGTAATTTCAATACCAAATTTGAAATGTTGAAACTGTATGATTCCACATATTTTGTCACTAACAATCCGGATTTTGCCTTTCGGTATCTTCAGTTATTCTATTATACGGATGCAACAGCTGACAAAAGATTCATTCGTTAGTTCATCAGTTAATGAAAAAACATGTGGAATTGTACAAATTTTAACAATTCAAACCCTTTCTTTTTAAAACAGCATAAACTTGTTTTGAAAGATTTTCCCCTATTTTACATGTATTCAATCAAATGCTTTCAGACAATTATGTTTGGTTTTTTTGTCTCCAATTTTATTCTTAATTTAGACAACGGAAATTTATCAATGAATTGTTTACACAGAATTTTCATTTATCATCTACTTTAACAGTACCTTTACTGTATAATTATTTTTGCAATGAATATATGGTGGTTGTAGTGAACAGGATATGAAAAAAAATTCCAGTTAAATTCTTAAAATAATCTAAGTATATGTTACGGCTTGAAGCTTGATCTCAGAGTGCATCATGCTCAGAGTGGGACATCTGCTAAGATTATTTTGAATGTTTGAAAACATTCTCAACAAATATTGATTTTATCGAAAAAAATAATGGGTTTAGATCACCAAGCCTAAGATGTTTAAGATAATAAGTTTTACTGTATATTATGAAAACAGTTGAGTCATATCATCGAAATATATATTTTCCATTATATATTATCACGTTTATTTAAACAAAGATGGTTTTACACACAGGGCTGCGGCTCCCCACAGCTTTAAGTATTTTGAAGTATATCATCGTAATTTAGGTTGATTAATTAGTGCGAAGCTCTTCCTTTGTCTCGATTATTTATCACTTGCAGCGACTCAGATTTTTTAAAATATAGCCGTAAGCCATGTGTTAAAATTGATATCTTTGATATAGTCATAGTCCACTGGTGATAAAAGTAGGGAATTTTGCTTCTTTGAGATGCATCTTCAGATTAACCTTATCCTAAGACTCGAAATTTTATACAATCACTGGAATAACAAAATTGTCAATTTAATACTGATGGTAACCAGTAGCTCCATACTTCTATTCATTTTGCTTCATTTAAATGTTGAATGAATGAATTTTGTCAATCAGATAATTTGTCTGATAATAAAGTCAGGATTTAAATGTTCAATGATATTTTCAGACCTTTACCACCGGAGCTGAGTGAACTTCGAGCCCTCACAGCCAGCGGTCTTACTATAACTCCTGCCCATCCACCTCTTCATCAGGTGAATTATATCTCTAGTATTGCCTTATCTTGTTTTTATCATTTTAAGTGCACAATTTATTGATGGGTGGTTAATTTTATAAAATGCAATCACTAAAATCTCATGGTAATAACAAATACAAGCTTTGTCTTTCAGGTTTACAAGTTTGAATAATTTGCTTCATTTGAATCAGTAAGAAACATTTGCACTTCAAAACCAATATAAAAATATTTCTATACTAAGGAATTACTTCAATCTTTGGAAAATCTACTAAAACAAATATCATTTTAGGGTGGAAGAAGAGTTCTTCGGCCCCGTACTGATCAAAGAAGCTATGCCGAGTCTCCTGACATTGTTCTCTTGCCTGCCAAACCTCCCGTACCCAAACCAGGTATCGAGATGTTGAAATCTTTATTTTTAACATAATGTTCCTTTTAGCAGTGCATAATTTATATTAGTATTTTTAAGTAACGCATACGTCTGCTTTTAATGAATAAATGAACGTATTACACTGTTCAAAAATTATCGCGCTTTTTGTTGATGATTCCTGATTTAAATAATCATTAACAGGACCCAGCAAAATATGCAAAGCTTGTCAAATATCACTTGTTTTACAGTAAACAATTAAAATGGAAAATATGATCACTATTTGAGTGCCTGCAACCTACCTGAAAGCAGTATGTATTATACTTATAGAGGTAATTCAATAATTTTAAGCAATTACAGCTATAAAAATTAGAAATACAGACTGTTTATCTAAATATGGAGTCAGGAGGCTAATTGTATTCAACTGAAGTTGTGGGATTGCACTGTTGAAGTTGAGGAAATTGGAAACAGTGAATAGATGGGAGAAGAAAGTCTTCCATGGATTAGAAGTCCCGAGGCTAGATGAAGATGCACTGTATATTTATCAACGCTTTGTGTATTTTGTCGAGTCCTGCCTATTATTATATTTTATCTGGAAGAATTTCTTTATTCATTCATCACGGCATGTAATCAAGAGATTGTTGAATAATTTTTATGGAGGGACTCTTTCTAAGTTACTTGTTAATATGAAAGATGAGAAAGACGGGAATATTTCTCGATAGATATTGATGTTATGTTATTGTTTTTCAAGGTTTCCCCAAGAGAAGTTACGAACCGTCGCCCGATGGGAATAATAAATTTAATCTCATTTGGACAGGTAGCGTGCCTCGACATTGAAATTGACTATACATCATATCGCTAAAACATCATGTATATCGATCTTTACCATTTCACACCTCTATTATGATTGTGTAGACATCTGGTATCATGAAAATGAAATCTGTGAATATGTTTTATTTTCAGATAATTCAAAAGAATAGTCTTCTCTAAGTCTCTATGAATATGAAGATAGTGATTATTTATTAACACCTCGTTGCCGAAGATATTCCAAGTCCGCATATTTCAAAAATTTATTTAGTTATCTAAATTAAATAAATGGAAATTTTCATGAAAATCAGACTATATTCCATTTCAAAAATTAAGTTTTACACAAATATTTCAACACTATTAGCTCTTTTATATTCGAGTGCAAATAATAAACACACTGCAATTAGTCATTTCAGCGGTTAAAGTGTTAAAATCCCTTGTGAAATGAAATGATTATCAGTCTTCCTACCCTGTTTTGAAGATTGGTTAACATAACAAACATTCATACCTTCGGTTACAAATCGATGGAAGATTCAATGTATGAAAGCTTTAATTGTGAGATGTGAGTGAGCCCATAAGCTTCGACCGCTTTGCAAAGGAGGCTGCAAATGATTACTGTTTTAACTAACTTCTCTGAGTCCATTGAATACAGGCGCGGTGGTTAATATTTATTAAATTGTCATAAATTAAAGAAAATGGTAGTTTACAGATTTATTTTTATGTTACTTTTATTTTTATTGTATGTTTTGATACCCAGGGTGTTTATTGTGTGACAATACTTTTGAGTTGCACAATATTAACTGCAAAATAAAATTTCTGTCACTTTTCAATCATAATTCTGGTGTAAGACAGTTCCCATTTAGCATCTTCAATCAATACATAATAATTATTATTGTGAAATTAAATCATTATACTGAAAAATTATTATATATTTTTATTATTTGCTTTTTTAGTTACACTATTTATTTAAAAAAAATCCTATTAGTTGTTATTATATTTAATTATTTATCTTCACGTATTGGCTGTAACATTTGTTTTTAGAAATTTGCTTAATTTTTTATGTGTAGCAATCTAACTGATTTCCTGACCATTATTTATTTCAGTATCAATTTTCATTTTTTTTTTTTTATTTATTATCCTCTTTCAGTTGTCTATGATATGGTGGCTAATGTAAGGGAAAGGTATCTCGATGAAATGTCCTGGATTAATCACGTGATAGTCAAATGGTCGCTAGAAGAATAAATATACATTAAAACAAATGCTGAAGCAAGCAAAATATCTCTTCAAGTTGAGAACACTAAATTACATTACTGGCTTTAATAACTTCACAAATTTGCCTTCGTTCAAGCTGTATTAGAAAAATGCACCTATTGAACGGTTCTTGAAAAATATTTACAGTACATTTTTCAGCGTGTGTTTAGCATATATGGAAAAATTTCACCCCTAGCAAAATATTTCACGAATACTAAATCTTTAGTTATTTTAAGTGTATTACATTTGTATTGCTCTTTGAGCCGATATTGGCATGTAAATAATTTAATCACAGTAAAAAAAATTCAGTAAAGGTGTAAAACAGTTTTCTATGTAATATATGATTAAGATAAATCTACTTCTTTAATATATCTTATATTCTTTCTGGACTGTGTGGCAATGGTATGCATACGTGCGTATAATTTGTTCACACCAATGCCAAAAAAAAAGCATCATAATGTATAATTATTCTGTTTGTTTCACCATTTTTAAATCAATCGAAGTAGGAGGTGTTGGGGTAAATGATTGTAGGTCATTCTCTTCTTTAAGCAAACCTGTAATTGTTTTAAGAGTACACATTGTATTTATGATACAATTGTCCTAATCGAATATACCACAAATATTACTATGACTTGATGAAAATTTAAGTTTTTTTTTTAAAATCACACTTTCGAGGTTGATTTGGTTTAGCAATGGTTTATTGAATGAGTTTTTAATTTATTTTTTTCTACTCTCATTGTATTTGTTGGTTTAGGTGACTTTGCCTATAATCGAGATGGTTCAGCCAAGAAGAACGACATATCTTCAATACAGCAGCAGCCACTCGACAAAATGGAGACTGATGAATTTTCTTCAGACAATGAAACTGAAAATGAACCCGTCTTGATACCAATGAAGGTATTGTTAACACATGGTTTATGGGTGTTTTTTTGTGGATCAAGTAAGGCATTTACATGGCAGCTGTAAATTCACTGCAATTTTTGGAAATTGCTGTAACTTGTTTATTTACTAATATAATTTATCAAAATTTTAAATACAAAGTCGCCATATACAGCTCTATAAAATGGAGAAGAAACACTTTCAAGTGTACTTTTTATATTTGATCTAAAGTTATGTTGGTGGTTGCACACACAAACTTTCTACACACATGCTCCAATCCTAAGGAGCTGTTGCAAACATAAATGTGTACTTGATGATTTGTAATCTTTCTCGGTAGGAGTTATCATCTGCGGAGATCTGGGAGAGAGAAAGGCGTCTGAGGAAGTTTCGGGAAGAGCTCAGGGCCGAAGAAACAAAGTTGGTTCTCTTGAAGAAACTTCGACAGTCCCAACAGCAAGTCACCCAGCCTCCTGTGACTCACCAGCCTGGCGCTACTAAGGTGAATGCCTTTACCTTTTGTATAATTGAACACAGTTCATATTTTATGCTGCATTGTGTTTTTCAATTCAAAATCTGTGTTCAATTTTCTGAAGATCAGAACAGAAGAAAAAAAAATATTTTGTATATTTTCTGAAAAATCTCTTTTTTGGTTTTTTAATAATGATTGTGATAATTAAAGTAACAAAAAAATATTTTGCATGTAGTATTGACGAAATTTTCTTTGAAATTAATGAACAAACTATATATTTATCATAATCCGAATGAATTCTCATAATGAGCATAATCAGTTTTGGTCATGTTATAACATTGTAGAACTGGTACAATACCGAAACAATATGCTTTAATTTGTGTTACACTAGTACTAAATAAGAGTCTAATCTTGTATAACTTTACACTCTGACTGCTTATGTCTCAACTCTCGTCTAAATAGTTGAAACTCTATATGAATATGAAATATAAATGAGAGAATGATGAAACTTTTACGTAAAAGCTGATTTTTTTATTGAAATACAGTGTAATTTATTCTTGTAGTCTATAAATTTTACCAACACCAACGTTACTCAATTAACATTTGTTCGGCAGTCAAGGAGTTAAAATAAAATGTTTTTAATAATGCCTGTCCTACTTTTATTGTTCAAAGAGTTAAGTGAGCATGTCTATAATGATCAATATAATAGTACTGCAAACAGAACTGAAAATTTTTGGATGTTTGGAAAATGTTTCAGGATGCGCCTAGCTTAGGCGGAAAAGGCCTTCCTGTGAGCGTAACAGTGACTCCATCGGCACCAAATCCCCCACCCGCGCACTGTCACAGGCCACCACCAACACCGCCCAACCACCACTCCAAGGTGACATACCAATTTAGTAATCTCACTATATTGATGCATGATATTTTACCGGGTAGAGATTTGGCAATAAACATTTTCCTTACATTGAGTTGACATCTGAATTTTTCGATTTCATTTTTCAGCAAAACAACAATTCCATGAATGACAGAGAGCGTGAGAGAGATAGGGAAAGATCTGGTCTGCAGCGAGTGCTGGGTGGTCTGCCTTCAGTGGGCAACTCGCGTTCGGCAAGTCTTCCCGGAGGCGCTACTCTCACTCCCGGTGGATACACCCACAAGCATCAGGTAATTAATCTCTATAATCTTATTCAATATCTATGTTGACAGGAATGTCAAGAATTAATTCAGCAGTTTCTGTAATAAATAAACCTTTAATGGTAGTAACAGGACTAATATTGTGATATTTTCATACAAAATTAATTTAGTATTTTAACTTGCATATCTCTTAATACAAAGCTGAGGTTACCAGAACGCTTCTCCTGAGTCAATCGCAACCTATGTACTATTTTCAGAATAATATACGGTAGGAAAAAGTTCAAAGTTGAATTTTTTTGTATTTGTTCAAATGTTAACCTAACTAAATTTTCATTTTACCCCTGATCAATGATCAGTATTTATTGTATACTTGATAGTATTTTGGTGACAACAGATTTTGTAATCATTTTCTATTGGCTAAAATGACTAACACGTTGATCGCCAATAGGATTTTCGTAAAATGTCCAAAAAATGTTTACACGTTTTTAGGTTTTCGAGGTTTAGTTCGAAAAACAATTATTTAAATTGTTTTGAGGTATTTTTGAGGAGATTCATTGTGTGATTTGATGGTGGCGCCTGTAGTATAATATGATATAAGGCACTCAGTTGGTCATGAATCGATCGAATGTTACAGCGAAAATGTAAAAGAATACAGCAGAAAATACACCAGGAATAAAACCATTAGAGTGAAAACATATTGTCATGTATGCCCAACTCAACCACATTATTGCATAAAATGTTTCAATAAAAAACATTGATTTAAATTTTTGACCAAGTTCATTTCTACCTTTAACTTTCTTTAGATTTGTTTTTTTTTTTATCCTACTAATAGTGTTATAGTACTTTAAATATAAACATCATGCGTGTGTTTTATTCTAATAAAAATATCACATTCACTCAAATATCACGTTGTTTTAGAACAGTGAAGATGTATCCTGAGGCCATATTGTTGTAAGATAAAAAAGGGACATGTCGGCCAAGTTTCATAGTACTTTAATACAGAGTTGTGAACGACGGACAGAATGACACTTTGAAGTTAGGTATGCCGTGTCAGTCACCAGTGGCTGACACAGCGATCAACGTGTTAAACTCTTTTCAAACCATATTCATACCCAAAGAAGAGTGTATGAATACCTAGTGGAGAAGTCACTCTGAAAGAAAAATATGTAGTTAGAAAGACATGGTTAAGTTAAGACTAGCATTAAGAGAATCACTATCTACTTATTTGTTTTAAGGATTAGATGGGGTATCTTAGGATATAAGAAAACAGTCATTCATCCTTTTTGATTAAATCAATGTATGAAAATGTCCATTCAATAGGATACAGTAGTGTTTGGAACATCTACCACTTGGGAGAAGTTTGGTGAGAGGACATATTGCGACTGGCCTTAGCTGTGCTTGGTGCAACGAGCAGCTTACTATTTCATTTCTAAACATTAATATGTCTAGTAATCTAAAACATGTTCTTGTGTGACATTTCTCAATATGATTACTATGTATTACTGCATTTGTTTATGTACTAATAAGGGAAAAAGTAAATATATCATTGTTATTAAAAAATATGCAGTTTATTGTTTGATGAAGGGTCTTCATGTTAAGAAAATTATGGAGTACACAGATGTCGAAAGCTTGGGAAACATTAAACAACAACATCCGACAATATTCTAAATGTATGTTCCATATGTGACTTCTGATGATTTCTGTTTTTATTTTAGAATTCTCAAGGTCAAGGAATGGGAAATCGGAGTGGGGATCTGCCATCTCCGACGGTTTCCATCACACCTTCTGTTACAATCACCCCTACAACTGTACCGCCTAGTCATGTCAACAAGGTAAAGGCAAGATACAATCAATTTTTTATTAAATTTTAACACATTAATACTACTAATAACTATCATATTGATTTTCATTATAATTCTTTCGGAATACTATTAGCAACATACCTTTAAATTTTATAATACATCTATTTTTAAAACAATGCCTCCTTCTAATGTTTACTCCTATTTGTGTATTTTAATATCAAATATTTCAACAGTTACTCGTTTCTGCATGAGAAAATGAGACCAGCAATTGGCTTTATGTCTTCATCAAATATCTTCTGCTTAAATACAATAATATGAGATCTGACTTGGTTTACAAAATAGAAGAGCTTTATTCTCTATAATTTTTTTAAATTATCAGTAAATTTTTCATTGCAAGCAGCAATCTGAGGGTATTTCGACACAGGCAGCCGTTAGCATTTCTCCCGCCCATTGTGCGGACCAGGTGAGCCAACATTGCAATCTGAATGTGTGCCCTCTACAGCATAATTAGTTATTGTGTTCTGTATTTATTACTCACTTTCCTGTACATGGCTACGGGAAAGTTTTGCATATATTACTTTTGTGAAAGCGTTAAGTATAAAATACATTTGATTTTAGGTTTTCATTGTTTTTTTTTAAAATATTGTTTTATAAAAGTCGATTTGTGATTAGCATTGATCACTGGAACTCTCAAAACCATTGCAAGTTAAGTTTGCTGCATTTCCCTGTATTGATGCATTCAAATGTACCAGGAATTCCTCAGATTCTTCTTTCAAAACATAAGTTGGCACTATATTGAAATAAATTTTTATCAGTATTGAAAAATAGATAATTTTTCACCTATTACTAGCTGTCACCGTGCTTGGCATTTTATATAGATTGACTTACACTAGAACAGTTTCAATGTTACTTAACCTGCACTGTTTTCTCTGCTATTTCAAAAACACCCTAAACAAAAGTTTTGAATGTAAAAATTAATTTATCACGTTTGTCTTAAATCTTGGCAGGAAGTTTTCGCTATTTTCGCATTTACAATAGCAATTAAACCTGTGTTTTTGAGATGTTGGGTGATCACTTCCAATCATGATATTGCATATATTGTGTATGAATATGTTTTATTTAAACGAATTGATACTAGAGATGAGTAGTGAAATGCAAGTAATATAAACAAGATACTGCAGAAATTTCATAAGAATTGAATCAATTAGATATTTTTGTGGTATTATTTAGTTATGATTCTTTTTGAATCTTTAGTGTAGTAATTATCTATATTTAAAACATTGATAAGGAAAAAAAGTGTTTATCAAAGAAATTTTATTTTACGAAAAATGTTTCAAATCATCATTGATACTGCAAATGAAAGCTAGTAAAATGTAGCCAAAAATTAAAATCTCGGTACTGCTTATCATGTTTTGCTGTGTTTACACCACTTGCTGACATGTGACATTTAAAGACATGTATTTTGACTACTATATAATGCAATCATTTTGTTTATTTTAAACATAGGGAATATTGCGGCATCAATGATAATGAAGTCACTATTGCTTTGTAACATTTAATTTTTATGACTTATGACTACGATCTTTATCATATATTTTAGTGTGTTTGTAGAAGTATTATTTATTCTTTTGCATTATATGTTTTTCAAGTATATTGATCATTGAACAAGAGTCTAAGATTGGAAAAGGTGGAAGTGTTGAAAATGCAAAATCTTTCATTCATTATCATCATGGACCGTAAATGTAAGAGTGATCGTCATAAACCATGCTAGATCTATTTTTTGTGTATTTATTTTATTGTAAACTGAAAGAGAAATGTGCATTCTGAATATTGGTACTGTGAAATCATTGTATGTAAATTATATTTAACTTGTTTAACATAGTGATGTATTGGATGAAAAAGCATACGTATTTTAAACAGCTACTGTCTTAAAACTGCAAGCTAATACCTGCCATAGCAAATAAAAAGACGTTAGTTATATAGAATATCAAAATGCACTCATGCATAACTTTTGCAATTACCATGAGACTATGGTCTTTTCTCAGATTCATTAAAGTCTGGACACTAACAGCTTTATGTTGTACATCATGATTTCTCTATTTTGTCCATACATGTGTATAAGGTTGGTAATAAGCACTCGTAATGCCTGAATATGTATTTTTTTTTATCATGCTATAAAGTTTTACATATCCATTGATTGAATTGGCATTCACTTAGTAGAACTCCATTATAACACGGTGAAAAAATAGCAATGTATTTTAGTTCTACAAAATTATTTTTAACAAATATAGTTGATAGCTATTTCGGCTCACGCCATCGTCAGAACTATAGTATAGTGTAGTTCTGACGATGGCGTGAGCCGAAATAGCTATCAACTGTATTTGTTAAAAATAATTTTGTAGAACTAAAATACATTGCTATTTTTTCACCGTGTTTTATATATCTGCTTAAAAATATTCACATATTCAGTCATGTTCACAATATTATGTAGCTCAAATTAAAATTTTCTGCTGTGTTTATGAAAATCACTTACTATTGATCTCTTTCCTGACCAGGAAATGGTAGTATTCCAAAATGAGACTTACAAGTGATGTGGTTTGTGACTTTCATTTTTGAAGCATATTTTACTAATTTTTGACATTTTTTTTGCAGAATAACTCCTCTCGCAGAGAAGATGAAGGGCAGAGTCCAGCTCAGAGGCAAGCTGCTGCTAAGTTAGCCCTGCGGAAACAGCTCGAAAAGACACTTCTGCAGGTCAGATATATTAATGAACTTAATTTCGCTGAGTGTCATCAAATTAAACAATATTTATTGATTATGTTTGAATCTACTCCAAAAGTGGTTATAACTTCAACTCACAGACTGTTAGAGACTCAACTGTTGAACTGGTATATTGAAATGTGCTAGAAATGATAGTCAAAAATCTTTAAGTGTACAGGATTGTATAGGTACCAATATTTTTTCCGATAATCTCCATAAGTGTGTTTTTGAAATACTGGGTATCAATCCTTTACAAGAAAGAATCGGTTTAATATCTATTATATAATCTTTGTATTTATAGTTTTATTGAAATTGTTTTAATGGTTGCTTGAAGTTTTGGAATTTAAATGTGGCTGACAAATTTGGTATGTATCCAAGAGTGAGGTACTCAAAATGTCCTTTTACTCTTAAATGCTTTATGGTTTTGCCTTATATATGTGAGAACTTATAAACTTGAATTTATACGCAGAAATAATTTTTGCCAATTGGTTCATATAAGTGTATGTGTAAGTTTACTTAATTTATTGTTGTGACTTTGTACGATTCCACATAAACTTGCAATAGACAACATTTTTAAATCGCATTTGTTTGTTACTATTTATTTGTCATCTGAAAGTGAATGTGGCTTTGTTTTTGAAGATCCCGCCCCCCAAGCCCCCACCCCCAGAGATGAACTTCATTCCTAACCCGAGCAATACGGACTTTGTCTACCTTGTCGGCTTGGAGCATGTCGTTGACTTTATTACCATCAAAGACAAGTGAGTTTATTGCTACATGGCTTATATTTAAAATCTCACATTGAAGTTCTTGCTATGAACTAATTGAACTTGTTGACCTTCCGCAAGAAAGGTATCATATTTAGGATATTAATGATTTAGTGAAATCGGTTCAGTGTAACAAGTATAAATAAATATTTATTATTGATTAGTTTTTTTTATTTATATTCACTTTTAGTTTCACATAAATAGCTTTGGAAAATTGTCACAGTGCAAAATCTAACACTGTTTACTGCAACATTAAACTGTCATTTTATCACCTTGTCTCATTTCATCTTTCTAGTGGTGTGTTGTTGATTTATAGATATAACTTAGGAGAATTTAATAACCTAAATTTTCATTGATGTAATTTTGATTTTTGAATTGTGGAAATTTTCTTGTGGGGTTGCAATGTATGGAACAAAGTGCTAATGCGGTGAAGGGATAAAAATTCTAGGAATGCGGCTGTGGGGGCGCCCTTCAGCTGCGCTCAATGTGGAACTGACTTTACTCCGGTTTGGAAGTGGGAGAAGCCGCCTGCCAGAAAGGGCCAGTCTACCAATGCCACGTTCCACAATATCACCGGTGAGTTTAGATCATATTCATAAACCGTGCTTTCATTCAACATTTGTCATGTTGAAATCCCCTCTTGCTATTATAATACTAAACATGGAGGGACTAGTTAACCGCTAGTCCTGTTCTAATATGTATATAAAGTAGTAGTGTGGTAACAAAAAAAAAACATATATTCCCAAGAACTATTGTAAACAAATGTTCTAGCCCTGCTTTGGAAAATGTATATGGGCAGTAAATATTCAAAAATTGATCCATCAACTCTTAGCAGAACAAAAAAGTCATAAAAATAATATTTAGTATTCAGGCTCAGTTTGTTCGTATATGTTTTTCGTTATTCTATAATTCTCTCATTTTTACGTTTTTAGTTATCTCCATGTGTATGCCCAAACACAAAACTCAATTACGCTCAAAAATTGTAGTAAATGACATTTTTCACGAACATATGAAAAAAAAGGTTCTTCAGACACAAGGAGACATAACCTTATGAGTCAGACTTGTGTGGGCAAATACTCGACATACATCAGTCTCTAGTAATGTTTTGTTACTTCTAAGTGAAAATGTCATCAGATAAAAAAGACTGCCGTAAAACATCCAAAATATTGACTTCTATATAATTTGTAATATTGCAGTAGTTATTATAATGAAAGTACTTATTTTTACAGGCAAGGAAGGTCGTGTGGTATGTGAGCAGTGTGTTACATCCAACGTTAAGAAAGCGCTGAAGGCCGAACACACGAACCGCTTGAAGACAGCTTTCGTGAAAGCTCTTCAGCAGGAGCAAGAGATTGAACAACGCCTGGCGCAGGTCAATTATATGAATTGTTTATATATTTTTTTATCTATCTTGTCCTACGTCATGATCGTACTTAGTTAGTGGTGCAGCACTAATTCATTTGGTGATCTTCATATTTTTTTTAGGTATCTTCACCTTCACCGACACCGGCTGTTTCTGAGCCTACTCCTCAAGTGACAATTAAGCAGGCTACTCCGGTAATTTTACATATTTTCTTGTAAAACGATATTTTTATCAAATTTTTGTAGTCAGTAGTAAAACTTTTCTCAATCAACATTTCTCAAACATGGTGACTGCCACTTTTAGATCATGTAATAGCTATGAATTAATTTCACTAAAATATATATAAAAAATCAAACTTTGTTATTTTCAAAAATTTTGGAAAATTATTTGTGATGATGTAGTGGGTGTCTAAGGGTCTTGTTCATTATCAGCTGTTTAAGCCTGGCAGAATAATAACTGCCACAATATTGCGAACGGTTGGAGAGATTCGAGAAAAGTGGCACTAGAAAAAGAAAGACTTAGTTGAACTGGTAGAATGGCCATAAACCTACTAACTGTATAAATACATGACATTCCTTATAGATTTACTTAATATTTTTTTTTGTGATGAGAATAAGAATGAGATTAGTCTTCCCTTTATATCCAATCCAGAGAACTACCTCTGTTATTTCTCGGAGGGTTGCAATATGAAATAGTTTAAAAAACACTTCCAAATGATTAAAGTTTTTAGACTATTCATTTTTATTTATTGAAAGTGTTTTAAAAGAATAGTTGACATTAATTTGGTGTCACATCCTCAATGACACACTGTAGGAAGGTTTCGTTTGGTGTTATATATTTTGAGTCAAATAGTAACATATTTTTATGGTTATTACGTTTTGGGTTTTGTTAATTTTGTCCCAAGCAGCCTTTGGAAACAGTTCCTACGGGTCCGGGATTCATGCAGGTCAGAGCTATTTCCTTTCAAGGACGGTTGTCGAGAAGAAATTAGCCGTTTACTGTAGCTTTCATTTATTTCCTACATGTCAAAATAAAATTCGATAAGTGTCTCTTTGGATTGTACCAGTTACTCAATCGATAATTTTTGCTGAAGAGGTATGAAAGGCATTTATACCCGTGCTGTAAATGTTAAATTAAATTTCTTATCAGGCTAGTAGGCTTTCAACTTCTTTTCAATTTGGTTAACAATCATTCACTTGACTGCTATTGGATAAACATAAAAACACGTCAAGACAAGCAGCCAACCATTGTACTTCAAAAATATACATACATAGTGCTTATTTACAATCATCAATAGCTTGTTGTATTTTCCATTTCAACTGTTGAGAATAATCATTTCCAATTCTATTTTGGCATCATGGTGTATAGAATAAAAATAAATTCCCTAGCTCTAAATAAATATTTTTATTTGTTTCAAAAACTTTCCAATATTGTAATATGAAATGTAACGATGATTATAGCAACCGGCCAGAGCTCCGTCGACCAGCATGAACTCGGGTTCCATTCCGCAGGCTGACTCCTTGGTCGTGTCGAGACATGCGGCGAGACCTGCCCCCCTCAAGGCCACGCAGTCTCACCACCCGCCACCGCCAAGGTATATTTTCAATCATTCATCATGCCATCTTGATTTATTTGATCATTCTTGAAATATTTTCTATTCAAACGAAAATAATGTAAAATTTTAATAGAAGTTGCAATGGTTCAAAAATACTCGATTATGTTTGCCAAATTCTAACAACTTATCTCATATGAGACTTGTGATTATTATTTTTTATGCTCTTCTGATTCTTCTATATTCTTTTATTTCCTTGCCCCCTCCCCATAGGCTGCAGTCAATGTGAATAAAATGATTAAAATTATGGTAAAGATAATCTCAAGTTATATATTTTTTGTTTCAGACATAGCTCACGACAACATGACAGTCATGACCATAGAGGATCTCAGCATGACATTAGGTAAATCTCATTGTATACAGTGATTATTACACTTTTCACTGTACGAATGCTCAATGTATAACTGCAAATAATATTCCAAGTGTGTTCTAAGTGAAACACGATTCAAGATGTATTTAATTCAAGATTGACTCTGTTCCATTCTTAATTTCAACAATGGTCAAAATGTTATTCCACCCCTTCCTAACTATCAGTCCCGGCCCATTTTTGAGCAAACGGCATTTTTCTTAAAGGTTTACTAAAAGTGTGATAACTATGGTAATATTGGGTGAAATCAAATGAAACTTTCCGAGATTGTTGACAACATTATTAAATATAGCCCTAGATTGATAAAATTGTCAACACTTCCCCATGTGTAGAGCCACACTTTAATGTTTACACATGTACCGAGTCTCCCTTATTTTTGTTGGTTTCCACACACTTCGCAAGCCCTATAGGAGCTATTTTTTTCGGTTGCCGGTATAGGGATCTAAATCTATTTTTTTATATTCCCAAAACAATCTGTTTTATGAATCTTGCAAAAATTTTCCTCGGAGTGGACTTGGTGCCGCTTTTATTTCGTCTCCAAGAGGAGGGAATGTTGGTGTAGTGTATTGCACTCGAAACGATTGTGTTTTTAGATTGTGTAAACCAATACTTTCATGGGTGATAAGACTAATTGAATGACTGTTTTGAAATAGTTTGAGTCTTGACAATAAGAAAAGGTTAAAATTCTAAATCAAATACTTAATTTAATGTATCTAATTTGTCATTTTTCGAAGGGCCGGTCTATCACGTCAAAACACATTTCCGGGATCCAATGTGCTAAGATAGGCTAAATCTAACAAGATACATTCCAAATATGCATTGAAAATCTCAAATAAATGGCTGTAATTCCTTCCATGTACTCTCCATTATCAAAAAAACAAACCACAAAATTATGAACATTGTAAGTCAACCGAGTAAGTTCAGACAAATATCTATGTTAATTTATTAAAAAATTATCCATTGACATCAGAAGCAATACCGATGAATATTATTAAAGCTCCTTCATGTAGCATCCCTATTGGCAGATTTCTCCTATACTTTGGAAGAAATGACAGTTTATGTCTATGATTCCTCAAATATGATCAAATATAATAATATTCATTTTCTTTTAGAATGACCAATGGGCGAAATCATTCCGGAAGCGGAGTACATGTATCGTCATCTCCCTCTGACAGAGAGACGGCTGTATCGCTCACCTCTCGGGCCGAATCTCAACAGCAGCAGATATCCAATATGACCAGAGAGAGAGGAAACAAAGGTAAGACAGTTAAACATTTGCATCCCTTTTATTTCTAACCGAATTTAATCAGTTTATTAATGATAATTATTTATTATTAAATGATATTATCCTGATTCGTTCTAGGCCATAGTTCTGGCAATAGCAGCAAATCGCGAGAGTCCGGCTCGTCCAGCCAACAGCAACAGCAACAGCAGCAACAGCAGTTGATGCAGCAACTCGCTGCCGGTGGATTTGATCATCACAGTGCCGCCACCATGCAAGCTTTGCAGCATCAGCTCTACAGAGGTTCGTCTACAACTTATGCGACATAATTTTTTTTCATGGTTTAATCTCTTCCACGCTAATGCCCCAACGCATGGAACGGCAATGTGCAACGCCTGTACGCGAACGCCCTATACGTTGGGACGCGAACATTCAAACGTCGGTAACGCAGGCAATCTTTTGCATATAAGACTGATATTCGTTTTAAAATATCGCCCAATTCGTCCTGATACTACCACCTCCAAAAAATTGTCAAAAGTATTAGGTTTAAATGCTTAAAAGTCGATTTTTCGAACCCTTCAAATTTATTTCGATCCCACCATTTTTAACATATCAGTTTGAAACTGCGTGCTAAACTCACGTCTAACTTCGCACTGAACTTTGCACCAATCTCGCGGCATTGCAATTTGACACTCCATGACACGTGACTAATGGCGCTTGTTCATTTGAGTTTGATTGGTTGTCATGGTAATGGCAATTTACGAGCTAGTTTTTTGTTAGGGATATATTTGTTAAGGTGATTGTGATAGCATAGGACATTTTTTTGTGTTTTTTAATGTTGTGAAACATTCCTAATGCATCTAGCTTCCATAAAAGCCAACCCAATTATTTTTTATTGGTGTATTTATAGCTCTATGTGGAGAGAGAACATTTTGAAAAATAGCAAAGCGGACAGATTTTGTTTGTATGAAAAACTGTCGCGCCGATCGAGTTAATATCTTTTGCTTTTACCAGAAATAAGAGTTATATCGGCACAATATGTGAGGAACTAATTTTTGTTATTGTGACATGGTACTGGTTGTAAAATATGATTTCATTGATAAAATAATAAGTTGTAAAAATCGTTGTGGTTTTAAATCTTGTCCACCTTTTCAAATGATTTTGTTATATACCCTGCATTACAGCATTAATTGTGAAAGATATTGCTCTCCATCACCTATTGTATGTCAATAATTTTATTTCCAGGTTTATCTGCAGCCGGGGGAGTCAATCCTGCTGCTCTTATGCAATTTTCGCCACTTCTTTATCCTTATCAACTTGCGATGGCGCAAGCCGCTGGTTTGAGTACGTATACAATTACTATTTACCATAATTAGTGTTTCCAATTTATTTCATTTATCCCGTTTGTTAGGTCCACTCGTTAAATTCAATAAATATAATATTTCTTGGATTATGACTTCTTCTATTTATATTATTATCTTTTATTATCGGTTAACAAAGGTAAACATGCCTATTGAGTGCGGAAACACTGCGAATTGTGTTTTTTGTGTCCATATGCCAATTTTGAAACATAGATATGTAATGTAAAATATGAGCACTGATCTGTTTCAGCCTCTGCAGCTAAAGGTGGAGTATCAATGTCGGATTTGCAAAGAGCCGCCGAGCTTCAAAGACAATATCTTCTAGACCTTTTGCCCCAAGGCGCTATGCCTCCGCATTCACAAGGAAGATCTCCATGGAACAACAATTGAACTCTTATATCTTCAATAGTTACAATATTATGTTTGTAGAATTCTACTGTGATCGTTGCCATGGGTCGTTTGTTACTGAAGTGACTCATGCAGATGTGCTGTTCTTGACCCAAACTGATTATTTTGAAGCTTTTTTTTCATTTGAGTTATTTACACTGTCAATCAGTGGTATTTGCGGGTACATATTTGTTAATTTTTAGTTTAATAAAAGTTAATAATTTTATTCTTTCAACCGTAATGAAGTAAGTTTGAGAAACTATTAGAATGTGAGCATACCTGAAAGTTACTCCACTGAATCTATTTTTTTTTTCACTGCCCCTATAAACAGCTGTCTGCTGTGTTCAGATATCCCAGGAATTAAGCATCAGTTTCCATTCAATTTTTTTTAAAGACTGATGGGATATAAACCATACATTTTTTTAGAAATGAATTGAATTTGTTAAAACAATCATAATTTAATTTTTTTGACTTCTTTTCTAATAAAAAAGTATGCACATTCAATCACAGTAGAAATAACATAAATTTTACCATCTATCAACAGTTCTTGTATTGTCACAACTGAACTGGTATTTCCTGAGTAGATATATCAATATTATGGCAAGAATGAAATTGATTCTTCTGTTGTAATTAAATTGCAACAGTTCGATGCATTCTGCTGATGAAAAAAGATTACTTTTACTCTTGAAATCTCCTATATTAAATATCTGTAAAACATGGACCCGGGAATAAAGAACTGAATTATTCGAAAATGAAAAAAAATACGTAATAAATTTATTTGTGACGTCTTAGATTTGCTCAATAAGACATCAAAATGGTGTCGGGAGAGTCCGATTCCTAGGAATTGTTTCTGGGTTCTGTTGCGCGTTTCGATATTTGTCTCTTCTATACATAAAATAAATGGATGTCTCCCATCGTCGTATGCTCTGTCCTTCTCTTTGTTTACGGATGACTTAAAATAAAGCCTTGTTTTCTACCAGTAGACGAATTGAATTGAGGTGCGTAGAATAATTATGTACAGATTCTTACTTATATTAATGTAACATGTCTCTTGAAGTACTTTCCTTCTGCACTAATCATTTTGTACACATTAAGTGTGATCTATGCACTTTACGGTAATTGTGCGGATGCATAATATTCAGTTGCGGCTTATGAGAGATTGTTTATAATTAATTGTAGACACACTAAGATGAATTAGTGGAATGATGTTTGAAAGTAATGTATAAACAGTTGACGAAGATTAATTATTAGATACTGTTGTATGATCATAATTTGTTTGTAGTATAGCTTGCGTGAAAGCTATGATCGAATTTCGCTTGTCAAATTACTTTACAATCATACTTTTCTTGTCAGAAATTATGCAAAATATGGATAATCGATCATATGGTTATCTGTCATATTTTCTTGAATGTTCTAGTAAAATTGCTTAATTACAGAATGTTGAGTGTTGAAAAATATGTTTTTGATTTTCTATTATAAAAGATATTGGTCTGAAAATAAGCTGCAACTGAATACTTCATATCCGCTGAATAATTTCTCTAGTACACATACATACATTAAGCGATCAAACATTATCTTATAAATCTATACTTTAAAAATCTTTTCTTGGATACAGAAGCAATATAGTTATTTATTATTTTTCTAAGAAAATTGTATGAATTAAATGTAAGGTTTGAAAGGGTGCAAAGCATTTCCCATTTTTTGGGGAAGCTAGAAACTGAATTTTATTTGGTTTTTTTTTTTATAGCAGTATGGCTGCCAGGGTTAGATCTTGTCTTTGGCATCTTGAACGCGTACAATTTAATTAAAGTGTAATTATTCAAATGATTTTTTTTTGATTTTTCATTATAATTTAGTAATTTTCGTTATTTAATTTATGACAACACATGAGATTTATAAATATATAAAAAAGCTATTATAGTGAATCTTTTTTATATAATGAATTTTCATTGTATATCAAATAACATAAATCTATGGATAGGTTGTCGTGACATGCATGATAGGCATGAAAAAATATACATTTTACAGCAATCAAATCAAAAGTAAAATACAACACATTTTGACTATTTAACATTTAGAGTTTTGATTCCCCACTGCCTATACGCCGTTTCTTTCTAACATGTGTTGTAATATTATATATTAAGAAAGAGATAGAAATTAAAATCATTGGTCCTATTACATTGATTATTAGTGACTAGACTTTAATAGAATCTAGGCAGCTGATGCTTCATCTTTTTTTACGTTGACAGTTATTAATTTCTATGCTGTTGTAGCTGCAATGAAATTCCTATTTAAATAAAGTTGAATTAAGATTAATATTCAGTCTAAAGGAATCGAGCATTAACTGCTTAGGTTCTATGAGCGTCTGGCCACCAATAATATGGTATGAGACTGCATTACACAATATATATTAAAGATTGGTTGTATCCTTGAATGCGGAAATATCTCTGGATTTTTTTTTATTGAAAAAGACTTGACAGTGCCTGATGTTATATCTTAGTTCATTAACAAAATCTTATGTAAAGATTTATCACATGTTATAGGGAAATATTTCAAGGCTTAGGAGGGTTGATAATAAATTGAAGTTTTGCTTTTTTTGTTGTTATAAAATGATTTTTTTTACTTTTTTCTGTGACAAATCAGGTTTTGTTATAATTGCAACACTGATATGCATATTTTTTGTGTGTTTATGAATTATTATATCGAATAAATGTTATAGCTGTATGACCATAAGTTAATTGTAAATATTTACATGATAATTATCATTTCTGGGTGCTTGAGTTGTCTTTAGTTTACGTTAATAACACAATTTTTCATATATATTATCAAAAAATCTGATGAGTAAATTATTTTTAATTTTTATTTCGGATTTAATAGAACGTAATGTTTCATTAATATATAGAATGATAGTTTTTATTTCACGGTTGTATTTTTCTTTGTTTTACCTGGACGGCAGTTTAATATGTTTTTTTATAATAGAGTTATAAAGAAAAATCCAAATTAATTTTTAATAATATGCAATGAGAAACGTTCAGCATTAACACTTTCTAATAAAAAGTATTTAACTTTTATAATAAGGTTAGAATGAAAATTTGTGTTTCTATTATCTATAATTTTATGAGTAACTTTAAATACATAGTTAGCATTGCAAAAAAAATCTTTTTTGTTAAATTAATAATTTGATTTGAGTGTGAAAAATTAATAGAAAGTTAACTTTGATGTGGCACTTAAGATCATTTTGGGAGTTGCAACATTTGCTCTGTATTGCATCAAAATCATGGAAGTTTTTATCAATTTTACCATAGCAAATAAAAAAATTTGTCTAACTTTTTTTCTTCATAATTGTTGAACGTTTTCTCGTGTGTATTAATTTGTTTAGCTCTTCTTATACTGTATGTCTTAGAATATAATGTACACCTATGCAAACTAATTTGTTATTTGACACATCGTTTGTTGGTGGAGCATATAAGGAAAAGTAATTTTTAATCGGTGGGTAAAGATAATAATAAAATAATTAAGCTTTTGTATATCATTAACGTTGGCTTTACAAAAATTGAGTATGTTTGCACTGAGTGTCAATTTGTATTGAAAATAAATGCTTTTGAAATTCCTAAATACTTGTATGAAATTCCTAAATAATCAGTATGTAAATTTTTTCCAGAATCCATTTTTGATTGAATTTATTTATTGAGTAGTTTTAGCTTGAAACATACATGCGTCAGTTCTGTTGCATCTGTGTGATAGAATGCCTGAAGATGCTGGATGGCGAAACATGGATTGTTAGTGACAAAACATGTAGAATCGTAAAAGGTTTCAACAATTCGAATTTAAGGGTTGATTCATTTATAATTTTTCTATGAAATATCTCAAAAACTGATCTACAACAAGAACATGGACTGAATTTCAAATTTGAATTGTTGAATTTTGTGATAGAATGCCTGAATATGTCGAAAGACAAAACCCAGGTTGTTAATGACAAAATATGTGAAATCATACGAAGTTTTACAAATCAAATTTGATACTGAAATTCCATCAAGCACCTTCACTCAATATCATAAATTAATAAACATACATTTTAACATAATAAATAACATTTTTTAGTTTATATCTCTTGATCATGGTCTCTCGGGCTATTTGACTGGGAAACTCTTGTTGATAACCAAGGAAAGAAAAACGAACTTGCTCACTTCATGTGATTGCGCAATCAGGCCGAACACATGAATGAGATTTGACCAGTTGTCGCAACTCAAATTTCACAGAACTGTATGTACATTTGATTTGATTGCGTAAATGGCTGTGCAAACTGAGTTGCCCAGTGTGCCCCAGCTCTGAGGTGTTCATCAATTTGAACATTTGGTAATAACAATAAACTAAAAAAGATGTTGATATTTCATGAAATAAAATAACCCATCATGGTAAAAATTAGGTTTATTATGTATACAATTAAATAACACAAAGTAAGTTATTTTAGAAAATGCTTAAATTATATCACAGACATTTATTTATATATTTTGTAATATACTTAAGGCCTTATATTAATTTAGCTTGACCAGTAAAAAAAAAACCTCGGACAATTATTACCTACATGCAGTCTAGCTGGCTAATTCTTAGCAATTATTTAATTACTTATTGCCATCTGTTTGTTGGACCGGACACCATAAAATATTTTAAATTAAATCGCATTTATGATTATTTCCTATATATGAAACAGTCATAGAATTTAATTTCACCAAAATATCTTATCTACTTAATAAATAATTAAAAACAGGTGTGTCTGAAGCAGAATAGAGGTATTTATCGACACAAAAATAATCCACATATTTATGGGTATAATATAATTTTAAGATAGCAACTATAAATAGAGTATGCCCGATTTTAGAATTTATATCACTGAATATCCACGCGGAGATGACTACTGGTAAATGGACTGGTTACATTACTTTGTTTATGGTTAAAAAGATTCTTTGTCTCATTGACAAGCAAAAATTTAAATCTAGATGTGACAAGTGTTTCGCTTCTTTTAAAAACATCTTCAGAGACTAACCGTAGCGTACGGTCCACTCAGAATCGTTTTTTTTTGTTTTTATAAAATTCATAAATGAGGAATTTGTTACAAACTGATCAAATTTAAATAGTACAAATTTTAATTACTATAGATTTTATGAGATTATTTTTCTTATTAAAGTTGAACGTCATTAACATCAGGTGAGTAGATATTCAAACTAATTCAGATACCAATTTAGCTCCTAGACCAAGTCTTTATATTTTTTCTTGATTCCTCTTGTACACAAAACATAAATTATTGACTAACGTTTCAGTTTGAGTGCATCTAAATATTGGAATGCTTGAAGGTTAGGTGAAAACCTAAATTGTAGCTGACAAAGCATATGGAGTTGAATTTTAATTCACAGCATTTCTAAAAAGTAGATAGTTACGACAAATAAACATATTTGAAATCTAATTGAAAAATACTGCCAGTAAGTTTGCTCATTTTTTTCATCATTATCATTTATTTGATTTTTGCTTTCACTGGTGTCTGACGTCTCATTCCTGATATTTTGTGATAAATTATCAACTCTTGGTGAAAAAGTTTTCAATTTTTTAGTAAAAAAATCGGTTTGCGGACCCATTTCCAGTTTATTTAAAAATGTAATAGGCATTTCATCCTTTGAAAAATCCCTTCCAAAAACAGCAAAGGTACAAAGACCTTTTGTATGTTTTGTCAATTGGTATTTGATATAAGAATTGCTCCTACTTGTTTGGATTGTGTATGCATAATTGTCTGGAGCTAGCGGTGTTAGATTACCTTGTAATGACACTGGAAATTGTGTTGAATTCTTGCTCGTAAAATTACCAATAATTATTATTTTTTCAAAAGTCACTTCCTGGTCGGCATTATTCATCAATCTGGAATAATTAGATAAAAATATAAGATTGTTATTATATATGGCTTAGAACCATATTGTCATTATACCTTTGTAAATTTTGAGTCTTATATTTCAATTTGGTATTTAGCCACAATCGGATGAAAAAATTATTTTATTTGGACATATTTTCAATTATGTCAAATACAACATTGTGGAAAATTGAGCTGTTGATGTTATAGATTTTAAGGGTAAGTGTAGTGCAGACATCGGCATCTCTTAATGAAAAAAAACGTCGTTGATATTTTTATAAAAATCCCTTTCCGAGATGATTAAGCTTATTTCAATTTCAATTGACTTGTTATACTTTCCCATTAATATTTTATTGTATAAGACAGATAAGGCACCAATAACATATTTAATCCTTTTAATCTCACGCAACAAAATTATGTAAATTTTTAACAGCTTATTCTTTTAATCTACAATTGGCAAAATTCGTTAATGGAATATTTTTCCATTACAGGTTGAAATGAATAAATGTACTCAAAAAAAAGGGTCTGTCTGCTTTATACGGAAAACACTTTTTGGAATGGTATTATGTTAACAGAGGTTTTTTAGATTTTGTGAACTATATGAATGTGTAAATATCATTTTCCTTTTTTAATCGATAGATGTCACTGTTTACTCTATACTCACTTTAAAGTATGAAATGACAGTATTTTTATTTATAAAAATAATTTTCACTGTAATACCTTTTCCCACAAGAATCAATAGTATCTTCGGAACAGGCTATCATACCGCAGGTCTGGACTCCACCTGTTGTCACACCTGAATAAGAGCGGACTCCATCGAATGCCACCGCCACGTAATGTATTCTGTCACTCCCCATTTCTGTGTATAACACAAAAAAACACATTACAGATTAAGATTGCTTTTAATCCCTTGTTTATTTAGGGTGGGTGACAAATTTGTTAAAATAGACTGACAAAAAAAGCAAAAAACTTTGCAGTATATGTGTTAGAAATTAAAATGTCAGCACTTAGCTATTCATTTTTATCATAAAGTATTGAAATCAATTATAGCCAGATTTCGCCATACATAATATACTATTATAGAGTACTTAAAATAAATATTGACCTGTTCGTTTTGATATTCTTGCGTATATGTTACAGCAAAACTTCCCGTAACAGATATCTTCTGTAACTTCTTCAACTTTTGTAAAATCCATCAGTTTCCATGAATAATTATCCAATTTGTCTCTGAGTAACTTCATTCCTCCAGAATTAACACTTTCAATTTTAACATCATTATCTGTTGAAGACACATCTCCATTTAGTAATGATGTGAGAAGTTTATTTTGAAAATTTCCTGAGAGAAACGCTGTCCGTGCCCCATATTTCCCAGCAAATATTCCACTCCCTCCGCTTCCAGAACTTGGACTGTTTGCTCCGGCTACCAGAAGATTAACATTGTGTGTGTAGGCCCAAGATTCTTGAAATTGTAGTGCTGTTGACATAAAAAAACGTTTTCAGTGATGAGAAGTTAATTAATTTCTCCTTTATGAATATTGTCTTCAATGTGGATCATGAATACACCACTTTACTTGGGAATCATGACCAATATCTTGGTGATATTAAGGGGCTTATTAAAAAAGTAGTGCTAAATTGTTAAGCTGAATCTTCAAATACGCTCATTAATTATGAATTGTATACCGAGATTTTAAAACCAGATGAAACAAACAACCTCAACCTGAAAAGACTGTATTCAATCAATCGAAAACCAAATTTTTAATAGACGATTCGGTCAGCAATAGTATTCTCACGATGAAAACATTTTTTTACATGCTATATTTACAATACACATAATATATTATTATTAGTAGAGTTGTGAATTTGAAGTAATGTACTCGTTGAAGCAGGGTTAAAGCCAGAGACAGCATTGGGGTGTTGATTTTGAAATGAAATAAATTGAATAAAACTGAAGTAACATCCTTGGTTGGTGGTCATCTTACTGATAGTGTCAACCGTGATTATAATCCGAGACATGTAAAATTTATAATTATAATAAAAAGTTACTTTATAAGTATATATTATATGTACATATTTAAAGAAAAAAAAAAACAATCAGTAGTTGATCATATCAATATGAAAGTTTTTCATGAAAAATTAACACATTAGTATTTTCTATTTTATACTGCAAATTTAATGAAAAAATAATTTATATTTTTTATAATACTGGGTGGTAATATCACTTTCTGCTGTGATTTGCAGATAAACTGGTGATAATCTTGAGTGGTTGGTGTGTTGTTGTTTGTTGGAAAAATAAAGAATAAAATAATATAACCTGTTTCCTACCGAATTATTCACAGGATTTTCAACACCAAACATTTAAAAAATTAATTAATAGTACTGGTGATGTTCAACAAACTTATAGAGATAATCGGGAGAAATCTGGCTAGGTTTAAATAAAATTACACTTAACTGTTGATACACTAAATACAAAACACTTTTGTATTTTAGTGTATCAACTTTTGTCATACTGCAATCAGTTGTCTCAACAGTCAAGACAACAGTTAGGGGATCAAATACATGTGTGTTTAAAATGGGAGTAATAATTTATTAGAGGTAATAATGAAAGCTCGAAAATACCTGTCAAAAATGGTAATTCAGAATACCACATCATGGGAACTATGAAATTTTTCACTCCTCTGTCTTTGAGTAGCTTCATAGATGGTGTGTTGAACATGAGATCGAAGCAAATCAGATGGCCAAATGTCACATTAAAATCTGTAGTGAATGTCTCGACTTCTGGAGTTAATGTTACATTAAAGGCTTGTTTTCCGAATAAATGCGTTTTCCGATATCTATAAAGAAAAAAAAAATATTTATTCAACAGTTCCCTGTGCTTAAAAATAATATTTGGCCTTGCTTCGCAATGTAATACTGGTATTTACCAGATTGGCTGCTAGATGGAAAAGTATTTAATTTCAGTTATATTAAAAATAAACTATTCAGTTTAGAAATATTGAGTATTTAAAAACATTTTCATTTTATTCATAATGTTGGAAGAGAAAGTCAATAAACTTTGAATAATAAATTTGACACACAAATTAAGATTAAGTAACATAAACCATGCATGTTGTTATTACTTGATTCACAAGGTATTTTCTATCTACAATATTCTTGGGTAGTTGGTAGTTTTTTAACAATAATGTTTTGAATTGATTTAGATTCATTTAAGTGTTTATTTAGGTCACAATACTTGAAATAATCTATTTTCACATTAAATGCCATGGAATGAGATAAGATTTAAAAAAAAAAATGTCAGTGAGAATTGTCTCGCCTACTAAGAATAAGTTTATGCTAAATCCTGGAATCTTGTATGTACTCATAGTAAAAGTTCACTAACCTCGAAATAATTCTCCCCATTCTATCGAAGACAATATTTGAATTGTAAATATTGAATCCATCTTTGGCACACTGTTTTTGGCCATTTTCTTCTGAACAGAGAGTCTTTTCAGATACATTAATGACCACGTAAATTTTGGATGATTTTGCAGTGCATGACAACCTCTGAAGAGCCTGTAGGTAATTTTTTTATATTCAAATGGTAAATTCAATTCGATGACAAATGTGATGTTCATATATAAAAAAAAATATGAAATATTAATATATCATCATGTAGAATCATATTTTTGCCATTTATATATGTGGTAAATTTACAATAGTTGTATTTTTATTATTACATGCTACCGAATCATACATTTGAAATTATCATTAAAAACTGGATATCAACCTTTGTAAGTTCCCCCTCTATGGCAGTAGTAATAACAAAGTAGCTTGTTGCTCTGAATTTGAAATGAATTTTAAAGAATGTTATTTTAAAATTGATTGATATTTATTAGCCAATAGCTAAATTATTTCAAAATTCATTAAAATGGTTGTTTGAAGATTGTAATGAATTCGATGAAATAATTTTTACTAATCATCCTCATTGAATGATTTAAAATGGATGCCCATTTATAATGTCACTAAAATTTTTGTTTTTTTTGGTTTGAAAAAGATTCATAAATATTGACATAGGTGTTAATACCTTTGAGCATACTACCGCCCAAGATGTTTTCAAATTTCTAGTTAGTTAATTTTTCGTATAAACAGGTGTTGCTAAATCTAAATATAAACAATTTCACTCAATTTTAAATGAACACTTAAAGTATTTTTTGTTTTGTTTAATATCTACGATGGGTGGATTTATGAGTGTATATCCAGTTAGACGATTGTTTAGGAGGTCAAAAATATGTTAATATATTCGGCAATAATTATTGAACCCTTTATAAGGTTATCATTTTTACCACCATTACCAGCAGTGTCTTGACCATAGGCTCCCAACATTTTCCAGGTGATGACCCCTTTGAATAAAGCCATGTGACTAACGACCCCCCATGCAATTGAAAAAGCCATTAATAATAAGTTGACAGGCGACCCCTCAAAATAACCTGTCGTGACCCACAGGCTGGGAGCCCGGGGTTTAGATATATAAAAGCACTCATCGGTATTATTATACAAGTATTTCAGGTGTAAGATTTTCTAATGATTTTTGAATAGCATTTGAAACATATACTGTTTACACCTGAGATGTTTTTTGAACTTAATGAATGTTAGGAAAACAAGGTTATACTTGAAAGTTTATAATACATAGATATATTTTTATACAAAATAGTGATACAAATTTATGAAATACTTATTTGTTTCCTAATAATGTCGAGATATATAAACAGTAAAGAAATCGTATTAGCGATCACAAACAAAAAACTTTGTTCGATCTTCTTGTTAAAATTGTTTTTTAGAAGAAGTTTTTAAACATTTCTCACTTACTTTGTGATATTTGTGAGAATCACAAGGGATTCGGTTGTCAAGTGGATCAGGGATTTCAAAAGAATAATCCAGTATTATTTCCCGATTGCTGGTGAATCCATTGTTCAGAGTGGATTCCGGAAAAACAATGATGTCTGTTTCCTTTAAACAATAAAAATATTCATACCTATTTATAACATCAATTCAAAATTACATATTATGGTAATAGTTAAATACATTATAATATTTATGTAACCAGATTTGATTTATTCATTTGGAAATCTTAAAGTTCTTGTGCATAAGAGTATGTATATATATAAATATTTTGTGACCATGTCCAATCATAATGTGGAGCATTTGGTTGCTAATAGAGTTCAACTGACGTTTTTCTATGAAAAATCATAAAATTTGCTCAATCTATCTTTTTAGAGAGAGTGAGGAGACAGATTGAACTAAGGATAAAAGGGAATTCAGATATCACAAATATCTCTACTTGAATATATCAATCTTCTGGAAGAATCACTGTGATGTACACTGGGATTTGTTCCTATGAATAATATATTTCAAACTAACGATGGTGACTCCCCCATTCCAATCAAAAGAACAAATTAAAAGGATGAAGGAATACATACGTCAAATAATTCCAGTTTTCTTTTTACGACAGATTTTGTAAAGAGGATTGATTCAACAAATTTGTATGTATTATACTAATGTCAGTCATTTATTAGTTGTTATGATACCAATGTATATATTTTGCCTTTTTTCGACATGCAATTAAATTTAATAGAGAACATCATTGTTTTTGGCAACATTAAATATTTTTTTAATGAGAAAAATTATAGCATGCTGTGAACCTTATGTTTTTTCTTATATTGTTTGCAAACATTATTTTTTTACGTTTTATTGTATTATACTTTACTAAATATCACATGATGATTATGTATAATTATTTTTTTTGTAGTTATTAAATAAGAAAGTTAGTTTTGGAATTGTATAATTATGATATTGTGAGAATCGTTTTTTGGACATAATATTATTGTCATTAAGCATGATTATTTTTGCGATACTGTTTTTTTGTTAATATAAAATGTTGTTTTTGCCAAAAGTATTCTGCATGTCAACGAATAGATAATTGTACAAAATGTTTACTATCTTTTAGACGACAATCGCCAACTACATTATATATACAATTGATGAAACCTTTTGTTATTTTTTTAACATTTTTGACCTATCGTGAAGATTCATCAGTTTTTTTGATGTTAATTCAAAAGTTGTCTTCGTCAATATATCGTATCTTTTTCGTGGGTATAGGAACAAATTCAATTATTATTGTGTTTCTCAATTGAGCAATGAAATCAGTAGATTCCTTAACATATCGGGAGGTTGTGGAGCTCACAATTTGTTAATAATTCAAATAAAAAATACTATTTAGTAGTAAGTGGTTTAGTTATTAAACCAAACAAATAAATGTTTTGAAAGATAATCTAATAATGATTTCTGATAACTGTTAATCCATGGTAAATGACATATGTCATTATCATCATAATCATCAGCCGGGGTCGATCCACTGCTGGATGAAGGCCTCCCCCTGTTTTTTTTTCCAGGGGGGTTGTTTGGACATAGCAACACCACGCTGCCCAGGCGGGTTGGTATTCGGTTTTCTGTCTGGGTTTTCCTTCCCATAGCCAAGAGAACACGGCACTCGGTGTTCCCGAGCGGTCACCCATCCAAGCATTATCCGCTACAATGCTGCTTAACTTCGGTGATCGCACGAGAGCCGGTGCTTTATCTCATTTTGATTTTTTTTTAACAGTGATTAGAAATATTATTTAAAAAAACATCACCATTTATATTGTATATTTTACCATTAAAAAAAAGTACGGTTTTAGGTCAAATATTTTTTTACGAATAAAAGATAAATATTTTTTTATCAGAGGTCACAGCACTTCTATTTGTTACTAATAAAGTTGAAAATAACATTTTTCCTACCATGTTTGCTGAATCAGCGATGATTTCGATATAGTTGTCAACATTTTTCCTGATGTGCTCCGAAATATTTGATGTTGAAATTTCAATTGCGTATTCTACAACCGCTGCCTTATATGACGTCTGAAATAATAAATTCAATTTAAATATAAATATAAAATAAAATGTTAGAATTTTACTAATATCAACAGTAAAAGGGTATTTTTAGCGGTTTGACCGAAGCTAGTGAATCTTGGGTACGTGTACCAGAAATGTCATATCCAAAAAAATATTTGGACAATGATTATTAACATATTTTTTGCAGAAGAATAAGAAGATAATATCAAATTTAAACATATTTTTTGGGAGTTATTTTATCAATAATCGTATTCGAAAAATTAATTCGTTGTTATTTATACATTATAAAACTATAACAATCATTAATTTTTTACTCTGCACGTTGAAAATTTGGTTGATATAATATTATATAGCGGTGATGGCGACACCACTCAGTAAGAAAATGCAAACGGTCATATTTACAATCATATAATATAAGATACAGTAAACAGCCAGTTAGGCTGGAAATTTTTACGAAAATGATTTTTATATTTATCTATACATGTTCATGAAGTTAGTACTACACACAGTCAACATAAAAATACATGATAGACGTCAGGAGTAGATATGATATAAAATCTTTTAAATGTGGAACTTGTGTTTTTTTTACTTTACTTTTACCAAGAGGTATTTTGGCAACATTTTGAGAAAGGCTGAATTTATTTGTATTTGGCTGTCCGTACATTCAAAATGTGTTTTATTCTTAGATATAAATCATACAATAGAATTATATTCATTGAATAATATGTATATCGCGATTTACGTGCATTCATTTTTCCACAGTTTAAAGATTTTTTTAAACTATACATTTACATATAACATATATATATATAGGTTATAGTTTTTACACCGATTAAATGATTACATTAAAACGTCCAAATTCAAACACCCATAGTAAGTAGTAAACGACATTTATGTGTTTCACGCTCGATTTATTAGTTTTTCAAATAGTTTATTACTCCATCGTCTTGTATTTCCCATTATGAATAATATATCTTTATAAAACATTCAATCACTTAAAAGATTAATATTACAGAGAAATAAAAAAAGGACTCGAAGATGTTGATTTCATTGGTTTTTGTATGCGATTTTATCCTGTTTCTAAGGATTTTCCAACACTGAATATTTCACAAATCATTTCAAGAGTGTGGGCGTCAACCTAACTTAATATAGATTTTCACGAGAAATTATGGCGAAATAAGCTTTTATACTAAATTTTTAACAATCTTTTGTATATATATTGGAGTATCTACTATAACACACTGCAATTAACCGTACCAACAATTGAGACGTTAGCAATCAGAGGGTTAAATGAAATGAATAATTGTAAATGTACATATTCTAGGATGTTTAATGTAAATCATAGTTCCTTAACCATTTTATCTCCGCGGACCACCAAAAAATCCAAATATGTTTTAAGTACCATCAATATTGGATTAAAATAATAATATATTTTTGTAATTGAATTTTTGTTCAATACAATTAATTTTGCAACACCGTATGATGATATACCAATATTTAAGTATATTAAAATAGACAGTAACAAAAAAATGCAATTTAAAAATCCATAAAGTACAATATAAAATTCGATTATTTCGGCTCACCCAAAAATCTTCGCAGACCACCGGTTGAGAAGCAATGATGTAAATAACATATACCGATATTCTAATAACAAGTGATTGATGAAGACACGTTAAAGAAAACATACAAGTAAAATTAATCAACTGTTATTTCACGAACTTTTGCGCTGGACGTTAAAAGAATCCGTCGCACAGAAGTGAAGACGTTTTGTTGGAAAGCATATTAAATCGACAGAAGAAAATGCCCCGATAATTATTCAGTATGCAAATAGTGTAAAAGATTTCTGCGTAATGAATAAAGCTAATCGATTACGAACGTATGATAAATACCCTTGGCACGTTACAATGACACCTCGATTCCACGTTTTTAAGGGAGTTTTAAAAAACAAACGATCCATCCAGGAAAACGTATTATGCGAGACCGGTTGATCGGCGTTTCACTGTATATTCATTGCGCAGAATATCAGTGAATATATAATGAATTAAAATCTATTTTCGTTTTAATTCTGTTTGATTTCAAAATAAAAATGTATTGATTTAGAGTAAAAATTGATTACTTTGTTATGCAATGCTGTTACTTGATGTTACACATTGTTTCGATAATTATAACCAGGACTGTGCCATATTATAACTATTATTGTTTGAATATAACCCAGTGAAAAGAAAATAGGTCCAGCTTGTTTTTCATACATAATATACGTTAAGAAATAAATTCACTGTATCCTTTAATAATGAATAACCTTACAATACACAAAAAATCTAAAGATGCTTCCAAAGAAGTGAAACACGCGTGACACTAAGTTACACTGTGCAATATAAAAAAAATATAAATTTTGTTTGAATACATTTTTTTTTCTCAAATAAAACAAAACAAACTCAATTTAAAAATAAATAAAAATCCATTTAATTTTTATAGTAAAAATGAACTTGCACAAAGTTATAGTCGAATCCATCGAAAATACATTTATTTTTCTACACTTACATGTGTTTGTTAACAATTTTTAGCGGGCCCACTTGTGTTACGTTTATCGTTATAGACACTTTTTTATATTATGTTATATATGACACCCTACCTTCTTTAGATTTCATAGACACCCAACCCAGTCCTTTTTTACGCGATACATTGGTTCCAGAAAAAGGCGCGTAAAAATATTACAACTTTTATATAATTTGATAAATTGGTTCCAAAAATTTAAATATTGCGTAAAAATGTACCAGAAACGTATGATAAACCAAAATTTGCTCTTTGAAATTCGTGCAAAAAAAATTGTATATTTGTCTTTATTGCTTATAAAAATATAATGACACTATAAAAAGTTTTTTTTCGCTTATATGAATTATTCGCTGCTGTCATTCTCGGTTGCGAAATGTAATCGTTTGCGATTTTAATATTGAATTTAAAATATTGAATTTTGCATGAATCTGAATTTTGCTCGGACTCTTGCTCGAAATCTTGAATTTTGCTCGGAGATTCTCGATATGAGTCAAATCTTGATACATTGGATTTATTTTGTTGTTCAACGGGTAATTGTTTTTTTTTTTTACAATAAATTCAGTTACAAGTTTTTGGGTTGTTTTCTGCATTTTATTTGGCTGTAATTCTTTATAAAGTTCGGTGTAGTTAATCATACGGAGTCTTAATTCATTTTGAAATTTTCTAGCACGCTTCGTATCGGGATCATTTGTCAAAAAAAAAATCTTTATTAATCTCACGGTAGATTCACAATTCTATTGTAGGATTCAAGTCCAAGTGTATTCTCATCATATACAAATTTCTTTGAAAAAAATTTGGGGAAAAAATCCCGTAAAAACGAATGAAAGGCGTAAAAAAATGTAACGGTGCCGTCCAAAAAAATCGCGTATAATCGAATTCGCGTAAAAAAAAATCGCGTAACAAAAAAGGACTGGGTGTACACGAGTACTGTAGACTTATTGAAGTTTTTCTCGGCATATCCATACAATTTCTTCTCAATAAACGTTTTTTCACTAAGTGGCTTATAAATTATATTATTATAACAAACAAGGTTTATAATAAACAAGTATTACATTGAGATTACTCGTCAGCGTGATGGTAAAATCATTGTTGGCCGTGAGGTCATGTTATATTATACCTCAAAAATTAAGCACTTGCTGTTTCACAATCAATTTGAAACATTGCAATAGAGATTGTTAAATTAGCATTTCAAATAATTTGCACGGAAAAATTATTCACTTAAAACGTTTGATACAAGATATAGATAGAAAAATTAAATGAATATTAACCACTTGAATCCCGAGCGGGCAACGGTGTCCGAAATACACGCACGACTTATTCCTTCGCGAAATTTCAAATTTTGTGTTTATGGTATTCCAACTTTATTTACGTTTTATTATGGTTATTGTGCATAGTGAAATTTATGCCGAGATAATGTACATTAAAAAAAACCTCTTTCACGAGTATATTATTATGTAAAAAAATAAATACACGAATAGATGTCGCATATACCTGTCGAGGGAATACCTCTGTCGCATATACCTGTACTATCATCATTGTTATATGAAACTAATTTGTTTTTTTTTTATTATAAAATATAAATAATATTATTGATCACTTTTAAGGTGTAAACTGTCACTTCTTGGTGGAAATATATTATATTTAAATAATGAAACACAGTATTTGGTCATTAGGATCTAACAAAACCTTACAGATAGCGATCCTGATTTAAAAAAAAAAAATTTTGGAAAATAAATGAAATACTGTTTTACATTATTTAAACATACCACCATTAATTATGCATTGATAATTCAGTTATATTAGATTAAGGATGAAATAATTTCAGCAAATAACTGTTGTATTTGGAAACGGAGAGAAAAGAAATCTATCTAATGTAGGCATCTTAAAATTTTTAACAAAAAACCGGAAAAAGACGTCAAACCAATTATCAATATGTAAATAAAAATACTTTTTAAAATACCCAATTTTTTAGGCTTCTGGAAAATATGCGGCACACAAAAACACTTGCCATGTATATTTACGGCATTCAAACGGTTACGGAGTCATCCAAAAGTAATGAAACTATTTACAGTATTTATGAATCTTATTGTCACAATATTTTCTCAATTTTCGACTGAAGGGTGTAGTACTACCGAGATATTTATTGCGCAATCCAAATCACGGGAAAATCACATAACGCGCGATCGATTTGTTTACAATATTATTTTGTAACATTTAATAGCACTTTCTCCAGTATAAACGAATCGAATTATACAGAAAGTTAGTAGACTCAAAAAACTGGGAAAATGAGAAAAAGAAACTTAAAAATTTGCAACACGTTAAATATTTCATATGAGCACATAACATAAAATATAACACAAGATTAAAATATTCAAATGCTTAGTATATGACGCAATATTTACCACGAAAATTATATTTTTATTTATTTTATAGCAATTTTGTTTGTAATGACTACAGTCTAACGATGGTGTGATGCTGAACTAAATATAAACTTTACTACACATTTCGTATATCTTTAAAATCTTGAATAATTTTTCTTTACAAATGTCACCGGAATAATTCTACACAGACAAATTAAAAAAAAATAGCTGGTTACTTTACTCCCTTCGACCCCTTTTGTGTGAATAATCGAGAGTGTTATATTCTAATGAGCGTATTTTGTACAACCGGAAAATTTTCATTTAATTAAAATTTTGACACTGATTGTGTTTATAATAAAAAAAATCTAGAAGTAGTCTAAATCTAATGTTCTAATTGTTCACTGAATTTAGTTTTTGGTATAAAATTGATTACCTGATGTGTACATATGATAAACAACGATAGCACTACAAAAATAATTTTATGTGAAGTCATTTTAACGTCACTACACTTCGACTGTCACCCGATTACTAAATTTGAATCTATACAAGCACTACGGGTAAAGAAATTCGCATTAAAACGGCATTTTTACGAGTAGGTAGATAAACACCAATCAGCAATACCAATGTTGCTGTTTTATCACACTGTTTGGATATATAATGAAAATTGTATTTTTAATATTTAAATATTGGCTAACGACAGTGCAAGCTAAATATATTATGTTATGTTCTCCGACTCCGACTGAAAAAGTTTAATTTTGTCAGGTTTTTTTCCTAACTTTTCCATTCATGTGCATTGATTTATGATATCGACTGAAGGTGCTTGATGGAATTATAATATAAAATTTGAATTGCTACAGCTTTGTGCGTTTCCACGTGTTTTGTCACAAGCCCGGGATTCGAAACCAGTTCCGTTGCATCCGTGGGATAGAATGCCCGAAGATGTCGAAAGGCGAAACCCGGGTCGTAAGTAACAAAACACGTGGGATCGTACAAAGTCTTAACAGTTCAAATTTCATGTGCATTAAGCTTAAGATCAACCAATTAACCCGGCAGATTGTTCATTGAATATTTTACTAAATTGTCTTATCGAAAACTTAATCGGAGTCACTCGTTTTTCACAACTCCGGCTTCGAATCCATAGTCCTGGTATACAGCATAGACAGTAGGAGCGATTACCTAACCACAGCCCTGAGGACAGATAATACTATCATGAGTGTAAGTGACAGTGCAAAATACATACATATACAATTGTTATGTCCTTGAAGTAAATATATATTCAAAGAAAACTCTAGATGTGTAACTAAATATTTTCAAGATACATCTCGTAAACATATATGTTTAATGGTAAAAATACACTTCCGAGCAGTCATTCTAAGCCTGCGGCCACATGCGGCCCACTAAGCTTTTCTAATTTGCAGCGAATTTTAAACAAATTTTCCATAATATAATATTTCGACTTGACATAGAAAATCACACTAAAAATAAGTTATTATACATGGAATATAATAGTTGACTAAATTATAAAGCAGCAAACACATGCATATGGCCCGATTAAAAAATATTGAGTATTACTGATCTAAAATAATACAAATACTATGTAACAATGAATAATCTATAGTTCTGCCTGTTTGTCTACCTGCACTAAAAATATAATAACACAACATAGATAATTTATGATTATCTTTTTGATCAACTCGATAACACTTTTTAATGTCATTTATCCAATTTTCTATGGAATTTTAAATGGGAAAAAATCTGCTATATTACACAGGAAACTCGGATGTCGTTCAACGGACTTCACAGTAAATTTTCATCAGAATGCAGAAGTAACAAATATGTGATGATCGTTATTATGAATCCAATAAATTTAAGGAGAGCAAAAACAATTTAAATATCGATTTTTTGGTTATGATGATTATACTCTGTTTTTTTGAACTTTGATGCAAAAATTTGCACAGTATATTTTTTGATATATAATAAATAAAGTTAATGATCGTGTTGTTAAATAATTGAATTTCATCTCATATATTGTAAAAAATACTTTTATGAATAATTATATTATAAAATGGTTCAGTGAGGTTTTTATTAAGCCAAATAAAACTGATATACCTTTGTGGTATTACTAAAAAATACTAAACATATCTAAAGTAATTTAAAACTAATAAACTATTTACGATGCATGTACTTTAGAATTTATTATTTCATTTCACATGCATCGTTGCTAAGATATGTTAATGCTAAGTTTCAATAATTAAAAATTTACATTTTAAACTGTAAAACTTTCACTTCTTGGTCGAGAGGCATTTTGAAAATAACCTAGTTATGATGAATGAAATTGGTCGCGATTCTGATCATATATTTGAATTATTAAAAAAGTTTTAATAATTCAAATTTAATATAAATTAAATCCATAAAACATCATAAGGCGATACCGTCAATTACTTTAAAAAATGTTGATTTATTTACGTTGTTATAATAAGGTTCTGTCAAGTAAAATTCTATTCAATCAACACTTTTTCGATGTGTATGATGTTGTTATACAATCAGTGAGAACGATTGTTGAAGTAAAATCCAAATTTAACCCTTCTTTCGTCATCGGGGTAGAAAAAAGAGGCTGAGCTACAAATTAAAAACCACCCTCGATTGAATATTTACTGCTTGAAGACAGTAGGTCCACTTTTTGAAGAAGAGTAGATAATAATTATTAAGCTTAATTACGTGTCTGCGTGCATGCGCGTAACTAGCACGTGAGCTCGAGGTTTAGAAACGAGCTGTTATGCACGCGCTTCATGTTCCAAAACAAACTTAACCCTTGTCTCCCAACCGTGCGTATTATCACATATATTTGCTCGTCGCGCGAGACAGATTTGTTTATTTTCTAAGCCACATTATTGAAATAAATTATAAGAAAGCTACAAGCAGTATGAATAATCTTTTATAAACCCATTCGTTGCGAAAATTATTACAATAACAATGTCGTTAGCAAAAATACAATATATATTTTGTATATCTTCAAAACGGTCGACAACAATTTAATTTTGTCAAAAAATCAGTAATTCTGACCTGATGCAATCCTTTAGAGCAAAAAAATAAATAACAAATTTATAGATAATAAAACCGCTTTGTGACAAAACAGAACAAGAAAAATCATATGAAATATTTATTATATAGAATTGAATTTTAGTTTAAATAATATATACGCAAACATTGACTGAACCATTCTGTGCTACTCCGTATCACGTACGCGCCAGAGAAAAATAATTTTCCTAAAATACTTTCGATGGTTTCGGCGGTAACTTTGTGGAAGTAAAGCATTATTTAAGGAAACTTTGCGATAGTAAGTCTAAAGATGCCTCTGAAAGAGGCGAAACACGTGTCACAGTTAGTAGCACAATACGTGGAATAATCAAAGCTATTTTAAATTTTATATTAATTTTCCTAAAAACTATAAACCGTACGGAATACATGTATCAACAACATGTGTCAGATTTTTGAATTTTTATTAATTTTCATACCTACTTTTCAAAAGTCAGGGGCGAGTATATTGTGGTTTATAAGAAAGGTGATGATTTTTTGCATATTTCTCGAAAAGTTACCTGGACGTAGGGCGGTTAGGCAAACACTTTTCGTATTATTTTTGGAGTAATTAATAAAAAATAGTACAAAATGGTAAAACACATAAAGTAATTGAAACTACAGTCATATCTGATATAAAAATGTAACGAACAAATATTTTTTTAGCAAGGTTTTATATATATATAAATATATAGCTCTCACTTCTATGCGACGTGCGAAACTGGTGTTTATCTGGATAATACAAAATTATTAATTAAAAAAAACGTGATTTTTATCTCTAAAGTTACATAATTTTATTGGTCAAATTGGTCAATAATCATATAGATGTTTAGAGATCTTGATCATGAATGATCTATAAATGAATATTCTTAAAAATACATCGGTTTTCTCAAAACTAGGACATTTGAAATTAAGGTTTTTTTTCACAATAATGACGACGATTATATCTTTGTTTCTGATTTCCTTCAATCAATACTTTGTCATTATTTTGGAATTGATTTAAAAATAAGTGTTCTAATTTTAAAACGTTATCAGTCTATTCATAGCAGCCACGCTTTTAGCTTAATAAACGGCATGTTCATAAATTATTGTCTCGACTATATGTGGTAACATGATGTTAGTCACGTTATCCCTATGTAGGGTGACAATACGTAAAAATATTATCTCGACATGGAATTTTGATTAAACGAATTTTTTATGTATTGTAAAATTTTATTGTAAAAGATACTCTAAATTTAGTCATTTATTATATAAAAAAACGATAAAATCATAGTATACATTCAAAATTGAAAAAAAATAATTCAAAGTATAAGTTTCGACTGAATTTAATTTTATATATAATATTAAAATAGTAGTCGTCTGAACTCACTCATGTCCACGTGAAATATTATATGTCGACATCCGAAGCAAAACCGTTGAACATTTTGTTCAATATGTACTGATGACAAATTGTCGTTCCCAATCTCCTGATTCAAAGTGATACGTAACAATTATGTTTTTGATATTGTTGTATTGTAAAAATTTAAATAATATAAATAATTTTTTAAAGTATTATTTCAACAATATATTTTATGATTAGCAGCAGAAAACCTTTGGTTTTGTATAGTGCTAACTATTAACTCATTTTTTTGTGTAAATAAACTTGTTTATAATTCTTTTAATATCAGTTGATAATGCTCGTGATGAGTGAAATCCGTTCTGATCATAAAATATATTCTGGAAATAGTACTAAAACAACTTGTTTCAATTATTTAAAATACCATGTTTTTACATTAAGAAGTTTCTAAGAGACAATTAGAACCTTAAAAGGTATTGTGAAATATTTTAGAACCCGTGAAATATATTGAAATTAATTTGTTTTATAATTCATTCAGAAATTCATGGTAACCTTGTCTGTGTCACGTTCTGAGCCAGTGAACTGACTAAACTAAAAACCGCAATTACCGATAGTAAATTAATTCTCTTTTTAAGACTTAATATTGTAATTTTAATCACAACAGTTGACTTAAAATGACCTCAGATTAGGGATATATTCTTTATTTCTTTATGTTTTAATTTTGTAATTATCATGAGTGAGGTGAAACTGTTCTCGATCAACGCTGAATGCTTCCAAAATATCGGCTGTTGTACAACAATGTTAATATGATAGAAAACCAGACATGTATTGAGCTTTTAGAATAGATTTTCACTGAAATTTTGAAGGTTGTAAATATAATCTTTAGGGCTCCACGCTGTGTGAGCTTTCATTATAAATTTATGTAATTGTGTACAAAATTAAATAAATTAAGCATCACTAAAAACTGCCATATACGAAAATACCTTTATGGATGCAAGCATTTTTTTTTTTATCAATTATTGCCATATAGAAAAATATCAGAAAACATGATATATTATAACCTTTCATATTTAATTAATAAACCGTTTCTCTTAATAGATTGATTCATTGATATTTGTAAGTATAATTTTAACTTTTCTTGTTAATTTATGTACATAGAAAAAGTCGCTGTCTGGCTGTTATTAAATGAGACAGGTTAACTTTTGTGTTAAACTATAATAAATTTGTAAGCAGCAAATATGCAGTCTATCAAAATGTAGAAAAGAAATAGAAGATGGCGAAAAATTTACGCAGTATTTTTTTCCTTAAGACGTTGGTATCGTTTGAAGGATTTTGAATTACTAAATATGAATTTGGTTCATCGATAGCTAAAACATAATGGAAGAATAAAAGAATATTCGATTGAGTGTATAATTATCTCGGAAAAGTGAATTGTATTTTGCAAACAATTTTTATGATTTTCTAACAACTTTATATTGATAGAAGGCTTTAAAGATCGTCGTTAGTAAAACGTTAGGCGTTGCAATATTTTGTTACATTGCTCATTTTAACTGATAATTTTTTTGACGATTTGCATATTTAAATTTTTCCTGTTAAACAAACCGTTATTTACAAATTGAAACAAAAGTATTTCCTTATTGATGTTTGATACTTTTAAAAAAGCATTTAATTTAATGCAATAAATATGTGAATGAGCAAACTTGCTTAACTAAGTCATCAACCTGACCGAGTATAGAAACTTAAGATAGAAAATTGAATATATAGTGAAGTATAAATATGTATCGAATTTGACATTGTTAAAACTTACTAACGAACCAGGTTTCGCCTTCCGGCATCTTCATGTATTTTATCACACGAATAATACAGAACTGACACCCAATAAACAGTAAGCATTGTTTATATACCAAAGGAGTTAATTAAAGGAAAAAGACAGATCCCAAGGCAGGAACTAAATGACAAATAAAATAAATTTCAATTGTATTGATCAAATAATAATGTGTGACACCTATGACATCTAGTTATTTTAAGAAATACCTACTTATTTCAAGTTGATAAGTTACGTTTACCTCATAAGATTTTTTTATATTAATACAAAAAAAATAGCCTAACCCGTCGAGTGCATGGAAAGATACTAAAAAATTAATATTTTACAAAAGTGATTATTTCCACAAAAAAGTAATAAATTGTTATTTAATTTTTTGTCAACCCTACACACGAAAATTTATTCAGTAAATAACTAATCAATTCGTAATCAATCTACCGAGAAGATATTGCATAAGGAATTACTATATCATTTTTATCGTGATTTTAGATTTGATTGTGTTCGTCATAAAAGACAGTACAAAATTTACTTTATTTATTGAAGATACAACTATCGAAATTTGGGACACTTAATGTATACTATCACTACGTTCCATTTTCAGAATCACATATTGAAAAGATGGAATGTAAATATTAGATATATTCACGCTTTTGAGTGACTGAGACTAGAGATCAACAGAGCGTTTATCATAAGGCTATATGGTTGGTGATCTATCAATAAAAAGTGGAATATGTACACTAGTAAAAAAGAAGCTATAATTAATATTATTTCCTTAGATTATTTAAAAAAATATTTACACACACTAGATTAAAAAAAAAATGATTCAATAATTTCTTTATGTATGGGTAATAATTTGTTTTTATCATAACGGAATTCTTGTTGATGACTCTTCCCAATGTCAGTCAGGCTGAGTTGAGTAATTTTTTCCTTTAGTTGTTAATTCCAGAAATTCCCCAACGATGAGTTCAGTATCCTATTCATGTCATCTTTGATAATATTCAAAATTGGGTACACCCATACGTCGCTTTACGGCCTAGATACGTTCACGAAACTTGGCCGCTAAGCGAAATGCCGTATAAGGAATCAATTATTTTGATACAAATTCATACAAATTCAATGGGATCGGTTCCAAATTTTTAAAATATGTGACATGGTTTATTATTCAAAATGTATTTTATCTTTTAATTTCATTTAAATCAAAAATACATACATAACAAGTACATATATTTGTCCATAAGATGATAACAGACTCCAAAAACCAACAGTAATCTATAAACAAAAATGAAACAACTTTATGTTACATAAAATATGTGTGTGTATACATACATAATTTTTTTTTAAATGGCTTTAATCTGAAGACGATGAAGAAATGGTAACCTGCAGATCACTGTCGTCATCATTTTTCGTTGGTAAGGATGGGCCTGGCTTAAAAAAATTGTCCAATGTTGAAAAAGAACGAAAAAAGGTTTTTTTGCTGTTATAGCGAAACATTTTAGGACGTAAATCGAAAACGTGCCTTAACTGAAGAGGGCCGTTATAGCGAAATGCCGTATAAAGAGTGGCCGTATAACGAGGTATGGATGTATTTGAAGCAATAGGTCAAGTTAGACCTGCTTGAAAATGGACGACAGCGTGCTTTCTTATGAATTGAGTGCTTATAAAATTCAAAAAAAGAATAATGGAATAATCTCGATTTTCTTCTAAAGAGAGCGGTACGATTTCTTGTTTGTGGTAACATTGTCTGTCAGTGGAATATGAATTTATTAGCACACGTGCCGCTTGCTTGGGATATAAAAAAACAGTTATTGGCCCCACCTATTTAGACTATTTTAAATTATTATTTTTTCGTAGAACTATGAATATTTCGCCACATATTTGCCGTTGAATAAATAATTATTGAGCACCTTGGACACTAACAATAAAAAGTTTTTGATTAGGGGATGGGATTAAAACGAGGGAGGGGATTTTAGAATATTTTAATTGTAATCATCATAGAGCATATTTGACAGCAATTATTTAAAGCCGTTTAGGCACCTCAATTGTTTACTTTCCTAAAACTTCAATCAATTAGAATATTCGATAAAATCATGATTGACAATACATCTGATCAAACAAAGGATTTTAAAAAGTCATTTGATCTTAGTAATTCAAATATATAGACATGAGGGTCTAGTATATGTGAATATTGTCTCAATTCTCAATAAAAATATTTAATTATATCATCGGCGTAAATTCACAATAAAAAATATTAATTTAAAAAAATATATATATATAATTATTTGTGATATCGAATAAAGGTGCTTGATGTAATTTAAATATCAAATCTGAATCGTTAAAGCTTTGTACACTTCCACATGCTTTGTCACTAACGATTCGGGTTTCAACTTTCAACATCTTCAGGAATTTTATCACACGGATTCATCGGAATTTACTGTCAATTTTGTGATAGAATGCCAGAAGATGCCGAAAGGCATAACATGCGGAACGTACAAAATATTATAGGAAACAAAATAAAAATCTTCACTGATTAAGCCGGATCTAGTTCGCGGGTCGCTTTATCTACACTTTTATTATTATTTAGTTTTATCGAAAATATCAGCAAATATTGTTTATTTGAACGAAAATCAGCTGATTATAGCACAAAATGTTTATGAAACATTGAAAATCATACGCGTAAATAATAATAGATCGATAAAATCAATAATAACGAACGATGTTTGCGAAAACGAAACTGATAAGACTGATACAGATTTAGCGGATCAGCATTAATGCATTTAATTTCCTTTAACACAGTGCTTTCTAAACTTTTTATATCGCATTAACCAGGTCATCTTTTTGTTGAATTTTTTCCGAACTACTTTAGTTAAGTTGTACTCGATATCGAAAAGAATAGTCGATTTTATTTCTAGATTGCTTTACAGGAAGGCTTAGTAGAAATTGGGGTGGGTAATAAATAATTGTTGAAAACGGCTGGTTACATTACTAATTGTTAATGTAAAGAGGATTTTTTGTTTTAATAAGATATAAATAGATAAAAAAATGATATAGACTAATAATGTAAGAACATCGATATAATTATTTATATTAGATGATTTATGAGTAAATTGACGGCTACAGAACAAATAGTATTTATCAAATAATAATAATTGTATCGGTTGATTTGTGTATTTTTTTCAATAGGTCTAGAAAAAAATAGTTATTCATCGAGATATTTCAACGTGTTTTTGTTCTGAATATTTCACAAAAAAGCATTCACGATATTATAATTAATGTATAAATGATAATTAAGTTGTCAAGCTACAGAAAAAAAAGTTTCATCAATTAATAATAATTATGTCGGTTCATTTGTGTATTTTTCTTCAATAGGTTTAAAAAATTGTTATTCTTTGAGAGTTTTCAACATGTATTTAATGATTTTGTTCTCAATTTTTCACAAAAAAATTATTCACAATATTACAATTGATGTGCATGCCCACTAATGACACATAAATAAAGCTTGCAATAATGTTGCAAAGTTCACTCAACACGGAAGTTTAAAACTTTGAAGGCTTAGAAAGGTGTTACCGAGATTGTTTTTGTTTATTTTTTGCAGATGCCTCAAACAAAGATTATACCTAATTCAATTTATGAAATACTAGCTGACCTGTCGCGATCTCAAGAAGTTCAAGGAAACTCGTTATGACAACAAACAACTTAATTGTTAAAAGTGTCGTTTTAGTTATATTTATTTATTTGAGTGCTTGTGAAAGCACGATATTTTTTTTCTGGTACGTACACGAATAAATCAAAAGGTTTTCCAACGCTTGAGCTGGCTACATAGGGTTGTCCGTGAGAGATGCACGAATTATTCAAATTTAGTCCACACACTTGCAGCAATTTTCTATGAGCTTTTTTAGGTTATTGCAAAAGTGAGTCACATCGGAAACTATGAAAGTTTGAATTCAAATGGCATATAATAAAGTTCCACATTATTTTGAAGATGATTTTGGTGTGTCAAAATCTTTGTAGGAGTATACTCAATAAAATGGTAAAGATTCATATTGATCGGACGAATGGTGTAGTGATGCATTAAAGACAAACATACACACATATGTTATTATATATATATATAGATAATAAATACTATAAGCCGATTGGATTTTGCATCGAAAAAAAACTCTTTAAATTGTCAGAACCTCAAGGAAAATAACAAAAATCCTTGTGATTGTTTGTTACATATAATATTTAATACCTTTCAATGGAAATACATTAAAATACCACTTATAACATGTTTTAAGATAGTTATAATTGTTATTTTGACTTCGTCATAAGGAGTATATCACCATCGAAAAGCAAAAAGGCGTTTGAGTTATTTTCAAGTTTAGAGATATAAATGTAAATGGGTTCGTATTTTTTTTTATATAGCAGGCATTAAAAATCTGCGCAAACCCTAAAAAATAAATTGACTTTACTACTGTATTTTAACTTATTTGATCCCTAATACACGTCTTGAAAAAAAACTTTAGTTCAACTTAAATAATAAGTTTAAGTGAGAGATTAAACTGTCATATCAATTGAAATGATTTCACCTCATTTTCGTGTAATAAACATTAGTAGGTAAAAATTATACATTTAAAATTAAAAGATCGCCAGAAAAAAATTGTCTCATTAATTGGGTGATTTTAATCCATCTGTGATTTCATTTTGATTTCAAAATACTTTTAACGAAACACAAATATGTTTAATTAAATGTATTTTCCTTAACATTCAATATTTACGCAAGCCCTCTTTTGTTACACGATGTAAAAAATAGCAATGTATTTTAGTTCTAGAATTTTTCTTATTAGATATAATTGATAGCTATTTTGGCTCACGCCATCGTCAGAACTATGCTCAAACGAATATCCGCTTATCTATATATAGCTGTGTAGAAAAGGTACACAATACATCTTCTCTCCTGTTTTAACGACCTAGCTTGTTTCTTGCTCGCAATAAAACTTAAAATTGTAAATGAAACTAAAAAGGCGGCAATATCAATTAGTTTACATATGGCACGGAAATGGTCTATTAAGGAAACAAAAAGCACCCCGCAGAGGGTTAAGCAATGGCGTTCGACATATATTTGTTTGTTCGTTAAGAATCCTTTGTGAGAGTCTCTCGTTTGTTTTTGGGTCGACACAATTAATCTTTTAAAATCGCGATGAACATTAGAATTGAAAAATTCAAAAAAAAAAAAATATGCTCATTTATGTATTCATTCAAATTTAGAATCATTATTAAAGTATTGAATTAAATTATTTTACTTTGGTGCGAATCACCAATAGTAATTCGAGGGAAAGTGTGCTACGCTATCTCCATGGGCGATAAAGAATAAAGAAGCTATCAATTTTTTTAAAATTGTTATACACACAAACGTCCGAAACACGCATTTGCTTCGTGGAGGGTAATTTAATGAAAGATAAGTAATCGTGGAACCATTAAGTAATCAAATTGATGTTTGTTGACGTTTTATTAAACGATTATCATATCTTGTTGTCAATGCAATTGTTTAACGTAAATTGTGTAAGGGTAAAAACGCAGATGCAATTTTTTTAACACGCTCTAACCAGTAGTTTTTTTTTTTAATTAATTCATCAAATGTTTTTTTTATTTTTTTGAATTCTTTGAAAAAGGTCACGAGACTTTAGAAAAAATATTTCAAGCATTGTTGCATATTGTTCAAATATTAAATAGCATATTGTTGTAAATAAACAATTAATTTAATTTAACATCCGACATTTGTTGTGTGTTTTTGTCAAACTTATTTCATTTCATGGTGTTTATCTCATAAATATATGAGTTTCAGTAACGTCGGTCGTAGCTTGATTGTATAAAATGTATTGATGTTGTATTGATATCTTCTTTTGCATGAGATTGTATTGTTTGCAAATAACATATTGATTGTTTTTAACGATTAAAATAAATATATGTATACAAAATTAACTAACCCATTCACTGTCCAAGCTATTTCGGAAACATTAAAACACAAATAGACGGTAATAAAATAATAAGCAAGTTAAGCGAAAGTGTGAGAACAGCTAGAGGCAGTGAACTAATAAAAAATGCACATCGTGCGGCAGAGGTACTGCTGCAAAAAAATACCGAACGCACCTCGCTCGGATAGGCTACTGAATGAGATAATAACCATTTCAGAAGAATAAAAAATTAGCTAGTGTTAAGTTGATCTGCCCTTTGAGTACTCTTCTAGCGACTTTTTAAAAAGAGTGCTGCCGCCTTAAAGTCGTTTTCTAACTCACAAGAAAATACATCCTGCGGCAGTAACAATATATTTTTTGTAAAGGTATTTTCATGGAAACGAATTCAATATCCGACTTCATCAAGTTTAATGTGTAAGTCGTAGCGCGAGTGACTTACTATAAAAAAGAACGTATTGGTATTATTCCTAAGATAATTGAATGTCGGGGCCAAAATATATAAGTTAAGAAACTGGATCAAACTACAATTCGAATATTTTAAACAATCTGATCGCCATTTAGTTTCTTCAGAACTTAAAAAGATTGATTTCGATGGCAAAAGACATCGTGACGTCGCTTTAAAAATCTGACTCAACGTGAAAAATTATGTCAGTATGAGCACATCTAATTATGCAGGTAAAATTATGACAAATTACTCAGCAGTTTTCAAACAAAAATGACAATTAATTCATGCATAAAGTACTGTAATTTTTACATAATATATAGAGTGCCGAATATCGTATGACCCCTTGGTCAAGGTGAGAGAAAACAATGAAAATTGGTAATCGTTATTACTAAATCGTTAGACAAATACATGACTAAATTTTATTGAAATTTTGAACCGATACGAATTAAAATCTATTGGGGGCCGTCTAAAAATTATATAATACGATCTTTTTTCGGGTGCGTCATCAAACTGCAATTTAAACAAATTTATTTGCCCTTCTTCACCCACCACTGCTTTCTCAACCGTTAATTTTATACAGAAGAATCCAGTGAATCCAGTGACTTATACAGATACTTTTTTTCCAAAATCTACCTTAACGTTGTTAATTTAATGAACTCTGTTGTTCTTGTTATTGCATATATCATAGTTACATCGTAAATCATAATGGATATTGTTTGATAACATGTAAATTAGTCCCTAAACCATTTTTTGTATGATAATTATTAACTCAAAGTGCTGTATAATCAGTCTTGTTTTAATTTTATTGTATCAGACGACAGTGCTTTTGATAAACGGAACCGGTCCTGATCCGAATAATGTAAAATTATAACAATATTATGGGAAGGAAAACCCAGACAGAAAACCGAACACCAACCCGCCTGGGCAGCGTGGTGTTGCTATGTCCAAACCCCCCCTGAAAAAAAAAAAAAAAACAACAGGGGGAGGCCTTCATCCAGCAGTGGATCGACCCCGGCTGATGATGATGATGATGATTATGACAATATTACAGTGGATGTTTGGTTAATGAACATAGTCTGTTCCAAGACAATGTTCGCTATCTGAATTGTTCGTTAACCGATTGTTGTAAAGTGTTGCTGGACACGCCTCATTTCTTCTTGGAAATGACAAAAATCTGTTGACTGTAAAACGTCGATTAGTTTTACAGATAGAATAAGTGGATAAGAAAGATCGCTTTAGTTTGCTATCCGAATATGTGTTCCTAATCCAAACACAAAAATCGTGATATTGTTCGTTGTCCGATTTGTTCGTTAACCGATCACCCACTGTACTAGGCGTTTAATTATTGCCATATAGTGACTTTCCACCACGAAGTCAATGTAAAAACCTTAAAAGTGAACAAAGTTTTTTTTTAATTCAAACTTTTATATCCATGGGTCCGATGGTGTTAAAGTTAGACTATTCAAAATTGATTTTGTAAATAACGCTATAAAAATAAATCACATTGGATTGTATGATGTTGTTGAATATTCTTGCTTATAAATTGAAGGTTAAGTATTTATATTGTTATTGGTATATCAACGTTTTTTTACGTAATTTTAATTGTATCGTCGTTACAATTAAAGTTATATTATGGAAATATTATTCATCAATAATTCACTATTATTTACTAATATAGCAAATCTAAATGTCCATCCGATCAAGTGTCATACAGTCAACCGAACAAACTGTGGTGATAGTTCTCAAAGATTCTCAAAACTTTTTTCACACCTTTTAAACATTAACGTAAAAATTATATTTGGTCAAATATAGTCTAATTTATCCTGACAATCTACATAAAATTATAACCACCCTGGATCAACGATTATTTATTTAACAATATTTAAAGTATGATTAAGTATGTGTGAGCCAAGTGTTTAGTTTTTCCTTATCGTATCTATAAAACAAATTTAAGTTTTTAACGAAAAATCTGCGCGTTTAAACAAGCCCAAAATTTATTTTACGAACATACTTTATCGCAAAACCAACATGCATTTCCGTCTTCAGGAATAGGTAAAAAAAATAAAATTTGGAATTGCATTCTTCTTAATTTATTATTTAGATTGATAAAAATACATACATACCATAGTAACATATCTTTTTTCGGCATTATGTCAAATAAAAAAAGGAGCGAAATAAATTATTTGATTGATGACAATGTTATCGTTAATGCAGCTGCAAAAGTGCATTTAAGTGTAAATATTATCATTCGTTGTACTTTTTCTGAATCATACACTCCGATTAGTAACAGGTGAAATAATTAAAATTAATATTTGCAATATAGATTTAATGTACAATAGATAAACAAGTAACAATAAAAAGAAGCAGAAGTCATTAATAAAGAAGCAAATATCCTTAATATAATATATAAAGTACTAGTTGCAATGCCACTCAAACAAAGTGAACTACTGAAACTGTACTATTCCGCTACAATCGATGGTTTGCAAAATGTCATCAGAAATTCATAACCTCAAATAGTGACAGCTTTGCAAAGATGGTACCAGGGTACCTATTTAAAATATTAATATTTCTTGATAAGATTCAAAGTATTCGAACTGGATTTGGAGTTCTTTTTAAAATAATTCATTCAGTTCATTCAGTGAAAAGTTTATTAAAAAAATAAAATTTAGTTTTTGAAAAATTTACAGTATGTAAAGCATCATTCTGAAAGTGTGATATGTCTGATAGTTTCGTACTTGTTTTTACAATGGTTGAAAAACTTTTTAGATGTATTTTCGTTCATATAGAAACCTTTGCGAGGATAGAAAGAAGAGATTTTGAAAGTTTCAAACATTTTCTATCGTCAATATAAAAATAGATAAAGGACATACATACAAACAATTTTTTTTTTCATTATTTATGTATATAGATAGATAGCAACTAAAAAGAATCATTGTTTAGTAAATAAGACGTTATTTAATACATTTCTTTCTAATATGATATTTTGACTTTTTAGCACTCTAGTTCTGGAGACGTGTTTTCACTTTACATATAATATTAAACTCGCGCTTAACCAACATGATTGGGCACCAAACCTATGTTGAAAAACTAAGTTGAAAAACAAAATACATACAAACAATCATGAATTAGAATCACATTAGATTGAAAAAAGTTTCATTTGATTTGACTTCGTAGTTTCATATGGATGGTAACTATTTTTATAAAGCCCGAAATTAAATATGCTATTTTTCGAAAATCACCCGGGAACACGAAAAAATTGTTCATGAATAAAATATTATATATGGCTACATGTTTCAAAAATCTGTGTGTATGATAAAAAAAAACACGCGTTTTTTGATAAACAGTTTATTTATATATGGCTACATGTTTAAAAAAGCTGTGTGTATAGCAAAAAAAAACAAAAAAAAAACACTCGTTGTTTATTGATAAACAGTTTATTTATGCAATATTTTAACGACATACATTTAATTGCATATTAATTATAGAAGCAAGTATTAAATGTGCCGGGCGAACAGGCGTCAAACAGAATCGATACATATATTGAAAAAAATGCTGTTTGTACAAGCAGTCGAGTCCGTGGACCTCGTCATGGAAGCCATCAATGTAAATTGCTGAGCGACGGGATCGACATTGATACATTCTTGTGGTTAAATTTGCTATAATAATTGTAATTGAATGTAAAAAAAAGTATTGTTAAAATGGTTTCCATGAGGTCGACTAAAACAAAATGGCGACTTTTTGTGAGTTTGACATATTATTGAAATGGCCGTGCAGTGCTTTGTGGCTGTCTGAGAATAGTTCGATCGGTATGTGTGATTATTATCGGCTGTGCTCTCATATTCGGAGTCAAAAATTCCACCAAAGTCGTGACACCGTCTCTCGCCATCCTATCAAAGGGATAACCCATCGACCTGCGATCCGGGAAGAACCTGTCCCTTATCCCGCAATATGAATCAGCGTCGTCACACATCCCATTCATATCTTGGTCGATCCTGTCATCAGCAAAATTAGAAACCATAGCAAATAAATCCACCAGATAGCCTTGCTCGGTTCCTTTGGGGATGAGCATATGCTGAGGCCACCCGCAACCACAGAAGTTGAATTGACTCAAGGCGTCAACGCCGACCGGACGATTGGTGCTCAAATTCCTAAATGTTCTGTCATATGGAATTGTGACAGAAGATTGATCAGAACTTCTTACGATCAGATTATTCCCTGGGTTAAGATTCACTCTGAATTTATCTAACTCTATCATCAGAAGCCTCTGTTCGTTAAAAGTAATCGGTACACCTCTCTCGTCGTTTCTTGGTGCCATGAAAATTCTGATCGTTCCTGGCAGGGCGGTAACCGTTACATTGGTTACTTGCAATCTATAGCTAAAAGGAACGTGCTGAAGATGCGTAAATCTTGCAAACACTGTACCTCGTGGAGCGAAATCGAGCCCTCTTGACAAATCTACGTCGCTCTGTTGCCAGAATGTCTGTAAACGGTTCGGCTGACCTCCTTGGACATCTATTTGAAGTCCGGTTAGTAAAATCCCAGGGTAGTTTAATCGCTCTACAGTGTAACGGGGTAGTCTTGCTTTGTGAAGCTGTAGGATATCGTCAATAAATGAATGCCAACGATAAAAAACAGGATCCCTCATAGCAGTCGCTGTATCGCCCATAACTGAAAACGATTCTAAATATCGGCCATCGGGATCGTGACAGAAAGCAATACAAAGATGTCCCATATTATGCATATCTCCGTAAAAATCTCTGTTCGGGGTTAAAATAGACGCTTCCAGTATATTTCCGAGAATATCAATACCGAGTTGTTCCGTCAGCAGTATTTGTTGCCCGGTGGAATCCAAAATGAATCCTTGTTCAATCGCCCCTCTAATTCGATCATGCCATTGTTCAAGTTGACCAAGATCCTGGCGCAACTCATCGGCTGGGCGATTCAGATCACTCAAAGGGGTATTCACAAATCTTGGAGGCCAATTGCGACTGGCTACAAGTGAATCCAATTTTGGAAAATACCCTTCAATAATAGGAACTCTTAGATTATTGTATCTTTGAACACGGGTTAATCGGTTGCAGAGTCTTTCAAAATTGTATCTTGCTATTACCTGCTGGTGCATGTAATAAAACAGTTCTCCTCGCCTATCTTTTGCGACCACAGTGATGTCAGTAGCAGTGAAAGGATACACTAAATGCCAGTGCCAGTGGTGGAGATTTATGCCAATGTCTTCTCTGAAGTATGCGACTCGGTGCTCAGGATCTTGATCGGTCGCCGTGAAGTCTCTGGGGATAATGACAGGGTCACGATTACCATCTGGAACGACTGTGAGTTCTTCCCTTGCTCTTGCGAATGCCCCACCGTCGAGAAACTTTTCAGGGAATGATTCCATAAAATTAGGAATCGGGAAACCTCTCGTATCAGGTCTGTGTAGCAGCGCCACTGATAAAGCGTAATTGAATAGAAATGGATTTACTCGATCGCGACAGTACACTGCGGCAGATTGTAAATCATCAAGACTTCTCATATTCATAAATACATCGATAAGTCTTGCGGCCATTAGTCGATGTCTTGGAATAAACAGAGAAAAGTTGTCCCGCCTGTCAAGCTCCAGTACGATGTCAATATTTGGCAGTGTAATGTTCTTCACTGCAACCCTCTGTCCAACATTATCTCTGAATCTGATGGCTAGTTCTGGTGCCAATGCTTTATAATGCTCGTTTAAATAAGCGTCAGGAACTTCAAAAACTGTTCTGTTTTCGCCTTTGGCAATAAAGACAGGCTCCGTTGGGCGTTCAAAAAGTAAAGAGATCGTTTCTCGGCTCGCCATTTTGTTGGAAAAACGAAGCGAGACTGTGAATTGATTTACTTCTAACAGTTATCACTGCTTACTTGATCTTCTGGACCAAGAATGCGTATACTTTCATTCCCAGTAAGATTCAGTATTTAAAGCAATTTTACTTGTTTTGATAAGACGTGCACGTGTAAATAGGATTCAAGGGCCGGATTTACATCAACTTTAATATAATAGCGGATAGAAAATATAAAAATTCAATACACTGTGTTATTAATTAAAACATTTAAATTAAGTGTAATTTTAAAAAGTAAATGGGTAAATGTTACTCATTAAATGCTAACGTCTCGACATACGGCCGATTACAGCGTATTAATAATTGATACTCAAAAATATAAGATCGCCTTCATCAAATGTACAAATTGATTTTCGTGTTAAAATATGATCTGTTTTATACTGACAAACTTCCATAACATAATTAACGTATACAAACGGTTATAACTTTGTTTATCATTCTTTTTTTATAAATTTGAATATGTTTATGCATAAAACGTTTAAGTCTTCATATTTTTCTTTGATTTCAAAACATCATAGTAATGGTCTGGTTTTTTTTGATTTTTATATTATTTCAAACTTCATAATTACCAATTTAATTCAAATATTTTTGTTAGTAACGAGTAAATGACAAATTATAATACACTTATAATATGCTGACAAATTTTCCCATTAGACTATACTGTAACCGTAAGGAATATGTTTATGCTAGAATACTAATACTTAAATATTATAATCCACAAAAATACTCATTAAACGTAAATGAAGTATTTTTTTACATGCAGTTTTTTTAATAATAAAAACACATTATTTAGTACTTATTTCCACGATGTATTTTTTGATCAGGACCGGTTTCGCTCATCGCGAGCATTATCAACTTTAAAATATCATGCCTTTCCATCAAGAAGTGACACCTTAACACCTTAAAAGTTTTACATGCAGTTTTTAATTTTTTTTACGCGATTTTTTTGACGGCGCCATTACTTTTTTTACACGGTTTACTTGTTGGTACGCGATTTTTTCGAAAAAAATCAGGCTTAAAAAAATTCTAAGCGTTTCAAAACGTTTAAAAAATCGCGATCGATCATATTTCCAAACTGAAAGTGACATTAGCGAATAACACTTATAAATGAATACAATTGTGCATGCGTATGTTTCACATTGTCGATAATCGATAAAGAAATAAAATTTTATATAATATGTAAAAATAAAATGGATGAATTACAAAAAAAAAAAATGTTTTTTCTTATATTTTTCATACTTTTTAAGTGATATTTTGATTTATCAAATTATATAAATGAAAGATTTTATTACTCGATTTTTTATACGCACCAATTTTTGGAATCAATGTATCGCGTAAAAAAGGCTTAGATGTGTGTAGTTTTAGATAATAATAAGTGATACAAAAAGTCGCCACATTGTGATGGCGCTAAGAGACTAGAAAAATACGTTTCGTAGACATAATAAAAACATTTTCGTTCCATTTTACATGTTACATATAATAAAAAAATGTCTCGTGATCCACTATAATTATAATATTGATAAACCATTTGTTATAAAGAAATGTCAAATCAAAATATTGATGATTCAATTTTAATTAAGTATATTCATAACATAATGTTTATTTTCTTACTCGTTAAAAAAATATTTACAGAATAATAACGCCATTAAAAGTGCAGGAAGAGTGGCTCTTGTAAGTTACAAAGAGTAAATCGTTACGATTAATTCATTCGCAAACAACGAATGTCAAACTGCGCATTTGTGAGATTATGAATTTTTCATTATTGAAGATAAATAATTATATTAATCATTTATATTCAAAACTCGGATTTAGTGCGGTTCTGTAATTATTGCATTTGTGAGGTGCTAGGAGATTGATGTCGAAAAAATTGATTTATATTAGTGGTATCCTGTTTTTGTGGTTAAACTTTGCAACATTGTGTCTAAGTAAAATGAAAATGTAATACATTATAATTATACATGTGAGAATCAATAATGGATCCCGATATTACGATGCTAGTTGTAGAACAAGGGGGGAAATATGAAATTATTTTTTTTAAGTTGTGACAAAATGACATGATTAAAATATGTACTCAAATGTGACAGGCAAAGTTTCAGCTTTATGAATGAGTGGTAATTATGTACCAAGTTTGTGTAGGATAGACGTTGCTATTGAGACGTTGGCGTTATTTTGGGACATAAAAATAACAATAATTACATTCAATGTTGAAGGTTGAGAATATCAAAGGAATCGTACATTTTATCATGACTACAAAATAAGTTTCATCAATTAATTATAACTTCAAAAGTAAAATGTCAGATACATCACCGTGAACTGTATCTCATGTAAAACAGCAACAAACCAAATTACATACATCAATTAACTAATATCTCTAAATTTGAATTTTGAAAATAGCGTAATTGAAATGTTAACCGGAGTCTACAAACTTCACGTTGCCATTGTACACCGTTTGAGAAGTACTCTTGTGACAGACAGGCAGATGGATCAATACATAATGTATTTTATGCTACATTATGAATAATGATGGAGTCTAAAGAAGCTTTTGACATTAAAAAAATATGGAAATGAATGTACTGATTGTTTGGAAAATAAACCTGTGTTTTATCTATAGATGGCGTCACAAGTTTTGGCTGTTTTTAGTTGTAAGTAATTTTCAAGAAAACCTTATTTTATAAAACAAAAGAATATTCTATCAACACTTTTTAAATGTGGATGGCTTAAAATATGTGACTTTAGCATAAAATGTGGAGTTTGTTCAAAATGAAACGGTTTTTTTTTTGTGTTTGAAAATATAGAGTAATATTGAATGTTAAAAAATAATAGAATTTGTTTTTAACTGTCACAATTTTATGCACCAAATAATTTATGAATACACGAATAAAACAATGCCTTAAGAATCGATAAATATGTACATTGTAAACATCAACTGTCAATAGACTTTTGCTAAAAAAATTATTGTGTACATTAATACAGAGGAACCCCAATCAACCGTTTTCGCATAATACGTTTCCCTGCATGGATCGCTCATTTTTTATTGTTTCGCCAAACACCCATAAGAACAATGTTAAATAGTTCCGCATTAACCGTTTTCCGATTTATCGATTTTCTCGATTTATTGTCTCAATATTATGGTCCCGTCTCAAATATTATCCCGATTGACCGGTTTTGATACTTTGTGAGTTTGAGCACATTAAATCTTGTATATTTACCATATGTTTTTGTTCAAATGTCTTGAGATTTATTTTTAATAAATAATTCTACAAGAAGAAGTCTTAAACACTTCTCTTATTTCAATGAATAAGATTTTTTTTATATAATGTATGCAAAACCCTCTCATATTTATTTACTAATTTTTATAAAACCCCATTTTTGGAAATTAAAAAGTAAAGACTTATATCTCACTTTTGTATTATTATTTTAAGCTTTCCCGCATTTCTGTTTTTTTTTTGAGTCCCGTGAAAAACGTAGAATCGAGTTTTCATTATATACGAATTATTAATATCTTAAAAGCTATACAACGGCATCTAGCGATAAACGCTACACTTTTTTACTGATTTCTGTAATCTTCGATACTGTAATAACATCCTAAAATGATTGGATCTAAGAAACAAATCACAAAAATGAGTTAATTTTTTCGAGCAGACTTCGAATAGTAGCTTGTTCAAAATAAAACCAATGAACAGTAAAACACTACTAAGAAATATATATATATATATATATATACATGTACTTACGTATTTATAAATATTTAAATTAGTTTTTTAAGGCTTTCAACGCAGAGCTAACTGTATTAGGTTCCAGTGATATGTTTTACAGTAATTTATAATTCATTATAACACATAAAATATATTGTGAAAATTACTACTAAAAATGTGCTTTTATTATTTAATATATAAATAATATGTTAAAGATCATGTGGTTACCATGCGGCACTTCTAAAATTCCATGTGTACTTACTTTTCAATTTTCTTCATATCCGATGGTCATCCGAGATTCCACCAGTGTGAAGAAAAATAATCATTCTCAATAATAAATTCCACGGAATATCTATGACTATTACTTAATTAATACTTAAGTGGCAAGGAATTACCTCGGCCGTTTTTCAATTCTAGACGAAATCAAACTACCAAATGGAATCAATTCCCGCAAGAACATTAATAAAATAAATTGTGGAAATAGTATTTTAATACTAAAAAATGTGTTTTTATTATTTTAACTATCATGCCTTTCCGCGTAGAAGTGACAGTTATCACATTAAAAATGAAAGAGTTTGGGGTCTGTCAAGTCCCTTCGTCGTCTCACGGTCTTTTTTCTTCCATATTACTTTAAGGGTTAAGATTTTCAAATTGTTTGAATCAAGTACAGCTGCGTGTACCAACCAATCTGCAATGGAATTAAATTTTTATGACTATTCCTCAGAAAAAATTCTCAGACGAGCTGTTTCTTTCTATATGCAACCGATTTCTATAATTTGTAGGTACCACTAAATATGTACCTAGTCGGAAATCATCCGTCAAGATTATAATAGTTTTATATGTTTATTTTAACGGAACATGAGATTAAAATTATTACTTTTATGTAAGTGACTTATCAGAGGAAATGAATTACTAATTAATTTACCTCCGTTTTTATAATGCCGATTCATATTTACGTTGTAAAACATATCTTGATGAATCGATTGCACAATGTTTAAACAGTCCGTCAAAAGCGAACTTTGTGCCTATACTGTATTCGTCATAAAGAGCTTTATCGGCTTATAGTATGTAATCAAATATTACTTATAATGCATTTTAAGATGTTCTAGAAAAAATGAAAAACAACGTAACATATTCTAATGAAAATATTTTTTTTTAATAAAAGTCATATTAACACGTTGACATCGAGGAACGCGGTTCACATCATTCGATTTAATTGACATTAATCGTGCATATCTCTTTATATTTTTTTTATTACAAAATATTATTTTGAAGCATTTATTACTCGCACGACAAGCAATAAGAATGAATTTATTTATTTATCGCCGGCAATCACGGCAATTATGGAATAAAGCCATTTCATTAATGTGATATTTTGTGGCTTATGCCAAACACTGAATGATGATAAAACAAAATACAGAGGTATAGAAAATTATCGAGGACTCATGCCTCAATGTTTGCCAATACGAAAATACCTTGTAGTTTTATAAAAATATCGAAATTTTATATGATTGTTTCAATATAAAATAGAAATTATAAAATATAAATCCTGATAAAACTCGAAGTAATGATAAAATAATTTTCTCTCATTTTTATCAATATTTTATAAATAATTTTACAAATTTTCAATAAATATTTTCCAATGGAGAAAAAGCTTAGAAGATTTTTTAAGACAATTTTATCAATTTACAATTTATTCGTACTTTGGGGCACTTTCATGCCGTCGTAAATGTGTTGAGACAATGAAATAATTAAAACCGACAGCGAAACCCGGGTCATGTGTAACGAAACATGTGGAAATGCACAAAGATAAACGATTCGAATTTGATATTGAAATTACAAACAAGTGCCCTCAGCCGATATTTTGAATTATATTTAGAATGTTAATTGATCGTTTACCTAGTGACACGCGGTTGGCGATCGATTAGTTTAGTGCCCGGTTGGTCCTTTCCTAATGTGGACAGTTCAATTAGCGCTGTATCAAAACGATCTCTCTTGAAGTGAATATATGTATAATATTATACGTACGTGTATAGAAGAATGCTGGTGGTCAATTTAAAACGTAATACGTTGAACATGCTCGTAAATGTTCGCGCAGATGTTAACAACAGTATACAATGGGAAATTCGAAACGATTTCATGTATGCATAGTTTGAATAATAATATTATTTCTGTAAGAACAAATGAAAAAAATATGACTTGATCGTTTCGGTATACAATAGTTAAAATTACTACTAAAAAACTAGGTGAAAATTTAAATATGGAATCTACATTTTTTGACTTGTAATACAATGCTATGAAGTCTTACTATGTATTTTTTATTCTTGAATAAGTAAATATATATTTTTATCGAGCATCTTTCCTCGTAAAATAGTTTCATATTTTAGAAGAAATGAATTTTATAGACAGCAACGGATACATAGACAAATGAATTAGAGTAAAAAGGGTGAGCTTTGTCATTTATTATATTAACTAAAACCACATTATTAGTATGCGATTCATTGTTATATTGACTTTTTTGCATATTTAACTGAAGCAGATTATGTTGATTATGAAATTTTAGAATTTCAAATGTTTGATTTATTATATCTCACGTGCGACGTTTATTATTTCGTACGTAAGTTTGTTATCTCTGCATTAAAGCAAAATCATATCACGCTGTTTACCTAACTGTGTTTCGTGGGATCCAGAAAACATGGATCCACATTAAAATATGATCCAAAATTTTGATCATGTATTATATGTCGGGTAATCTTTTTTTAAAAATTGTCACTTGATAACTCGATGTTTTAAACCACTTGATTACATAGATGGAATTTTAAGCGCCAATGATATATTGGCTATCCCGAGTTCAAATAGGATTCGCATTATACACAATGACAAAAATATGTAATTTGGGTGAGTTGGGTTCAACTTAAATGTCAAGTAAGAAATGAATCATTTATAATATATTTTTTAATCATTACTTATTTGATAATATCAGATTAACAATATTTAAGTTATCATTATTCATATACATTTTACATTAAATAACTTGCGAAATCTGATGAAAGCACACAACATGAAATATTTGAACTTTTCATGACATACATTCCAAAAGCTCCAGATGGCGGTGGGCCAATTTAATTTCGTTCACATTTACTAAAATAAACGGTTAACTGGCAAAAAATTGATATATTTTACATATACTCTAGCTAAAACGAAAAACAAACGTGACTAAAGAATTTCATTTACTATCAGTATATAGTAACGGGTTTTGCTTTAAGCGACTTGTATATTTAACGCAATTTCTGACGTGCACATGAATACAATATGTTTTGATAGGTAAGTAATTATTGGAAAAAAATAATAAAACATTTTTCCAAAACAGCGGACGAGGTTCCAAATTAAAATGAGTAATTATCCTTTTCAACAACTTTAATTTTCGAACACTGTTCCATTTTCAGCAATGATTCAAAAATAAAAAGCCTTAAGCAAAATCTTTAATGTTATCAATATTTGTATTTATAATGTGTACATTTCAAATGTATTGCGACGTCCCTGGACACAAACTTCTTTTTTTTTTACGAATTTGAGTCTACAGTCTTTGTAGATCTTGACAGACGGAATGTCAGTAATAGAGGCTGTCGTACATCATTTTTGAAAATAGAGTTTGAGCAACAAAATTATATCAAGATATATGTTTGTTAAAAAAGCTACTGTCGATATACTCAAGTATACAAGCTGGTTATCTCACCTCCACCCATTATGTGTATGCAGCTGCCGTTACACGGTCGCCTTTCATTACGCAATACTCGTAAAGAAGAATAGATTCTACTCCTAATTTTCTTAGCTCGAAACAGAGCTGCGCGTACCGATCTTTAAACTCGTATCGTAATCGTATTTTAATGTAAGAAAGATGTATTGTAATGTAAAAAAGAAAAGAGTATTATTATCATTTATAACTAGTGAAAGTTATCAGCGTTATATATCTATATTCAGCAAAAAAAATACACCGCGATTAAAATCTTTTGACAACCGCTGATCGAATCTAAGCATCCTGGAAATGATTTTTATTTCGTATAAATACGGCGACATTGGACATCGCTTACACATCAGTTATACTATAGCGATTTTTGTACAATAATAAAAATTATTATTATACTTATCTTCTGCTTACTTCATCTTTATCAGTGTGATTGCAAGGTGCTTTTTAATTTACTATTTATAAAGTTAGTGAGCTCATTCTGTTACACGGAGATGGAGCCGTTTATATCATTTCTCAAACGACTCGTTAGAATGGTAATGTTTTGAACTATGTTTTATCGTGCAACCAGAGTAGTGTTTTTGTGTGTTGTGTACATTCGAGTTCGCGCCGTTTTTTGACATTTCATTTTGACGTATATTTTACTTCATTTTGTAAGACTGCGGTGCTTTAATTTATTCTCGTCTACGTACCATTGGTCACGCGTTATCGTCATTTTTAATAACATAGATTGATGACGATCGAGGCCATTGTTTTAATAACCTATTTTTTTTAGCGGTTTCATACTCTTTAAACATGTCTTCTCCCAATCTTTTATTACTTATCTTTTCATGTTAAGTGTGTTCTTGGATGAGGTTTAAATGTAAGCTCATATTTTTGTGATTGTCAACAAATATGTGCATTTCTTCTCACCATAAACAATGTATTGATTTATTGGAGGAAATTGAAAATTTACGATACACAACATAGAATAACTGTGATATCAATTTTTGATTTGGAAAATGTATTTTAATCATGTGTAAATATTTATCCTCGAATTTTTTTTAAATGTTTATGAAAACATTACCATTCCCTAGTAAACAATTAACCGTTTGAATCTAAGAAAACAATTAATTGTGCTAAATGCAAATATCATAATAAATTAATACAGCCAACTGCCTCTTTGCCTAGAGAAGTCGTCCACAGACAACATTAATAGAAAAAATGAAGATGGCAACATCACAATGAATTTATTTAAATTTATATGTATACCTGTTACCTTTAACTCAAATATTTTTTATACATAGACTTGCTTATAAATTGTATTCTATCAGTTGATAATGCTCGCGATGAGTGAAACCGGTCCTGATCAAAAAATATACTGTGGAAATAAGTACTAAAAAATGCGTTTTTATTGTTTGAAATGTTTTCTGTTGGAGATTTTTCTAGGCAAAGTTATGGCAGTTGACGGTATCTAAAAGCAGCTAAGAAATTTGAAATAAAATTTCTTAAAATAAATGTAAAAAAAATTCAACAATGTGTCTTTTGCATAATTAATTGGTTTCCTTGATTTAAATCTTAGACATTTATCAGTTTCCGATCCCAATTTAATTTTCTTGGAAATGGCTTCATTTTTTGGATCATTGAATAAATTTTAGAGCAGAAAAATTTATGGTATATTGTGAACCATATTTTCTCAGACTCATATTCATTAAAAAATATCTGGGTTTTAATATTGTTATCAATCAGATTTTTATGGATGTATAATCAAATTCCATTTCATTTAAGATTCAAAAAATATATCAATATTTTGGGCTAAACATATTATATAAACAATCTTTAATACTTTCAATGGAATCAGCAGTACCTTAGAGTTCGTTTGTAAAAATAATTAAAATAAATAAATTTATCGATTCTAATTTTAAATCAATAATTATTATATTTGATTAAATAAAATATCATTTTTAGTACTGTTTCCTCAATTTTACAATATAATGATCGGGACAGTCGATATGCTCAATATAACTAAAACCAGTCCATACTATAAACTGTGTTTTATTATTTGAAATATATTACTTTTCCACCAAGAAGTGACAGTTAACATATTAAAAGCAAGCAATCTTTATTCCATGCTCAATAAATATAATCATTTTGTGATTTGTGATATCAACAGGTTGCTTGACATCATTTTAATGTAAAATTTGAATAATATAAACTCAAATTTCTATTTTCTGTAACCTGTGTATTGAAAAACCTAAAAATCATATTATCTTGATATTTTAACCATTATCAGAGAGTAAAAATTATGATATCATTTAATCAAAGGCTACTCTGTACTATAAGAAACAAGATTGTCTATCTGTGATAAGATAGTAAGCCAACGAATTAAACCTTAGGTTATATTATTGAAAAAAAAAACTATAGGAATAAAATGTTAACTAGATTACCAAAAAAGATAATAGACGAAGAAATTTATACCATAATGAATAAATTAAATTTTATGCAATATATATTGAAAGTATAATATAATTTTGAATAAAAACTTGTACTTACTAATCTAAACTAATTTGTTTATTGGAATGGTATAGTTGTGTTATAAAAGTCAATCAACATATATAATTTGTCTTTTAGTCTGTCTGATTATGCGTAAAAAACCATACAAGTGTAAACGTACGTCAGTCGATGCTTAATGTTAATTGGATTCTTTGCAATTCATATAATATAATAAGATATAAATCATCACACAATATTTTAAATGAAAAAACAAATACAAGTCCGTCACCGCTCCTCAGACCATTGCGAGGGGCTATTGCTTCAATATTTAAGCTCATTGAAATTGCCGCTTGTTTAGTTTCATTTATATTTTCAAAATTTTTAGTTTTATTGCCAGCAGGAAATAAGCTAAGTCGTTAAAACAGGAGAGAAGATGTATTGTGTACCTTATCTACACAGCTATATAAAGATAAGAAAATGTCTGTTTAAACATAGTTCCGACGATGGCATGAGCCGAAATAGCTATCAACTATATCTTATATAAAAAAAATTGTAAAACTAAAATACATTGCTATTTTTTCATTGTGTTATTCAGTACATTTGACTTTTTACAGATGATTTCTTCAGGGAAAATTTTCTGGTGTGGCGGTGTGATGCTATCGGTATGGCTCGGCTTTCAAGTACAAAAATTTTTAAAACCTCCCCCGCTTCCAAATTTACCGAGAGACCAATATTGGGGAAAGGGTCAGCAACCTGATCAAATTGAAACCACTATTTCACCGTTCAAAATTGAATTTTCCCAAGAGGTATGTATCCTATACAATTAGGTTTTTTTCATATAAATACTTCATTATTACACACAAAAAACAATAATCATTTTTTGTTATCGGTTAATCATAGGAGAATATTACTACAATATAAAATCCATTAATTTATTGTAGTTTTAAAAGTTAAAGTCACAAAAGTTACATAAGATCTCCTTATATGATATGAATTTGGATTTTGCTGTGCTGTCAATTATATCATATTTTAGTGTTGTATGGTAGCAGTTGTATTATATCCTTCTTTTACTTATATTTTTTCCGTTAAAAGTTTTCCTGTTATTCAGAATAAAATATAGCACAGTTTGTCTGGAAATGGTAGTCAGAATGACATATGTAAATTTCATAGCCTTCCTGCTCACTTGTGACAGACAGATTTATGCGTGTATTTTCTGCTATATAGTAAAGATTAAAGCATAGTTATGTCAACTCTATAGTCAAAATCAAAAATCTATCTTTTTGATTCTATATTTAAAATTATTAGTTGTATGAAGTCATTTAATGCAATTTCAGAACTCTAGAGTTAAAAAGTTAACCTCATCAAAGTACATTCTCTTGTTGATAATTTTAATTGTAAAAAATCTGGTTCCAGCCTGTGATGATTGTTTATTATTTTCAGATGATTGTTGATTTAAAATCAAGATTATCAAGAACGAGATATTCAGATCCCTTGGAAAATATTGCCTTTGAATATGGTTTCAATTCGGATGCATTAAAACCAATTGTTGACTTTTGGGCTAAAAAATATGACTTTCAAGAAAGAGAAAATTTCTTAAATCAATATCCCCAATTCAAGACGAATATTCAGGGACTAGATATGCATTTTATTCACATTAAACCAGCAGCAACTACGGAGGTGAGGGTTCTGCCACTCTTGATGTTGCATGGCTGGCCTGGATCAATCAGAGAGTTCTACAGAATAATCCCAATGCTGATCACACCTAAAGATGGACAAGATTTCGTTTTTGAATTAGTTATTCCCAGCCTGCCTGGGTTCGGTTTTTCGCAGGTAAGCTGAATAGAATGTATTTAATTTTTATTAATATTGTTCATTCATTGGAGTGAAACTAAAACTGTTTTCTATTATACGCATAGTGAAATTTTTTAAAAAGTTGAAGACTTAGCATAATTTTTACAAATATCACAAAACGTAACGTAATGTTTAGGCAAATAAATGTAAATTATCTGTTAGCAATTTCTTTATCAATATATGTTTTCTTTTTCATTGAATAAAGGCGGCAGCAAAGCCTGGCTTAGGAGCAGCTCAAATCGGTATTATAATGGACAATCTGATGGCACGCCTTGGCCACAACAGATATTACATTCAGGGTGGAGATTGGGGAGCCATCATAACTAGCACAATGGCCACGCTGTCTGCTGACCACATCATTGGATATCACTCGAATATGCCATCTGTTATGACTGCCAAATCAAATCTGAGAATGGTGATAGGAAGCTTCTGGCCATCTCTGTTTGTCGATAAGAAGTTTGAAGATAGGCTATATCCAATATCTAAGAAATTTATTAGTCTGTTGACTGAGACTGGATATTTCCATATTCAAGCGACGAAACCGGACACTGTTGGTTCGTTTGATTTATTTTCAGAATTATTTTTAAGCATCGGCTTTTGTCAAAACTTTATTGATATTATTACATAGAAAAGTGCTTGATGATGAATAACTTATGAAAGGATTTTTCCAAGAAACTGAAATTGATAAGGATATTTCAATAAAGTAAAATTTTCTAAAATCTACTATGTTTTTCAGATTAGTATCAGAAATATATCATAGATGTCAGTGGTGTTGTTTAATTTTGAAAAAATGCGGATTTCTGTAGGATTGAGACAGTTTTTTCAAAGATCATAATAAAAAATGATCAGATAACACAAAAATCACCTGCCATGTTTTGTCATAAAAATGACATGAGGACATAAAAGTTATTCATTTCAATCTCTGAGATTTGGTAGAGTTCATAAAGCTACAGTTTTTCTGGTTTGGTTTTGGTTCCTTATTATGTTTTTTTTCTTTATTCACTGAATATTTCAAAGTATATGCATCAAACTGATTTTTTTTTTAGGAGTTGGTATTGGAGACTCTCCAGCAGGTCTTGCAGCATATATCCTTGAGAAGTTTTCTACGGCCACCAATCCATCATATAGACAATTGAAAGACGGCGGACTGACTAAGAAGTTTACCTTCACCGATTTGATTGACAACCTCATGATTTACTGGGTCAGCAATACTGCCACAAGTTCTGTGAGGTTATACGCTGAGTGTTTCACCAAAGAGCATATTGCTTTGAAACTTGATTTGTAAGTTAATTAGAAGACATTTTCTTTAGTGGCAAAGGGACCCAAGACTTATTAAATGATTTAAAGATTTGCATTCCTCTGTATTATAATTTTTTAATCTTCCTATATTCATCCAGCTATTCTATATCTAAAAGTTAGTTGTAACAATAAAAAACACCCTAACCAGTCATATTCAACCTTTCTACTACTTAGATGGCATACTAATGTTTGCTATGTTATGCAAGCTATAACTTAGTTTAATGTACCATAATGTTTCACAATTTCAATGTAAAAAATAATCAAATTTGAATTGTTACAACTTTGTACGATTCCACATGTTTTGTCACTAACGACCCGGGTTTTGCCTTTCGGCATCTTCAGGCATTCTATCACACAGTTAGTGGCAAAACATGTGGAATCGCACAAACTTGTAACAATTCAAATTTGATTTTGAAATTCCATCAAGCACCTTCAGTTGATATCATATATTATGTAAAATAAATGCTCACAGCACAAAAAAGTGTTTATTGAAAATAAACATAATTTTGATGTTGAGATCAACTACAGTATTTTAGAAAAATCTTGTTTACGATAATTGATACAATTCCGTTGAGCTACGTTTGGCCAGCAGTCCACAGGTTATGTATGATTGAAATAAACCCACCCGCTGCCCTATTTGTCTGCTGCTTTGATCATTTCATAAATCATGCATACGTATGGCATATGTGTAATAATATTAACAGAAGTTCTCAATAAATTTGATTTCTGAGAACTGTTTATTAATCAGTTACCTAAACTCTCTTTTTAGAGAGAGTGAGTATGGGAGAATTAGGCTTAGAAAAAGCCAGTGTTTGGTTAATTTCATTGCTCATTGTTTCGGATTAAACATGGGGTGGATTCAAATCATTTCAGACCTGCAAGCTTTTGGACGTAAATCTGTAAATCAATTTTAAAAAATCACAGAGTGCTATGATAAGGTCAACAATATAATAGGATAAGAGCTCAAAAGGGGTGGTCAATAAGCAACAGAACTCACAAAACAATGGAGTCATTTATGTTACGTTAACCAGAAAGGTTGCAAAGAAAATTTTAACTATTATTAATCAAAAAACATTTTTTTCAGAATCCCCACAGAAGTACCAACAGCAGTAGCTAAATTCCCGTTTGAAATTAGCTACCACACTGATTCACAGCTGCGAGACAAATACATAAACTTAATTCAGTCTACTGATATGCCTCGTGGTGGTCATTTTGCTGCATTCGAAGAACCAGAATTATTGTCCAATGACATCATATCTGCAGTTGTGAAAATTGAAGAGTTCCATAGAAAGAATCAGAAAAATTAAAATTTGCTTGAAAAACTTATAAGACTGTCTTATTATATTTTTAAATGTAAATAAACTTTGTTGTAAATGTAATTAAATATTTATAAGATACAAATGTTACTTGATTTTTTTCAATTATTTATTTATTTATACCTACACGTTATAAAAATTACAAATAACAAGTTCATTGCTTTTGCAACGTCAAAATTTCGCCCGCTAATGAAGTTTTCTTGGTAAAAGATTTTTGCGAGAACTATTGTTACTTAGTTGCTGGAGAAAAGATTAAATTTCTTTGTTTCATAACGATACAATCCAGTTTCTTCAGTTACAGCAGAAAATTTCATCCAATAAAACATACATTTCTTTTATGCAATTTCATTTAAAATGCATCATTGTCTTGCTGTCAGAATTTTTATTATATTATCTATGTTCATTGCGAATAGCTGAGAAGATTAAGGATTCCACTGGGAAGAAAAATCTTAAGTAAAATATTGTCTTGGAGACTCTATGATAATGTTAGATTGAAAAGTTTATTTTTTGTTTGCTTTAACTCAAAATGCACAATAAAATGACTAAGAGTGCATCTATCGTAGAATTCTCTGTCATAAAAAAATACATGGTCACTCAGTGTTAATAAACATTAATAGATTTCACGTTATCGCATTTTTTGGCATTTCTAATGATGGTCGAAGAATCGCGGAAATTCGGAATCTGCTTGTTTGTTTTTTTTTAATTCCGGAATAATTTGATTATAAATAATCTTTTTTTACATTTTAACCATGACATTATTTGCAATAAACTAATGAACAAAATAGCACGATAGAAAAAAATACCGCCGAAGTGTGTGCTGTATCAACATCCTGGTGTTTTATTGAAAATATGAGTAGTGACGCATCTGTGGGACTTTTTTTCGTTTAAAAAAATGTGACACTTTTTGGGAATTCACAGATGTCACTAACAACTTAAAATCTTCGGAAAATTATTACGCGGCGAAAAAAATCTTAGAAATAAACTGGCTTGTGTCTTTAGATGCAAAAAATAAGTTTATTGTTTCTTCCTGTAATTGCCATAAAAATTATATACGCGACGAGAGCTTGGTGATTTTTTCTGGCGAAATGCTAATCAAAACATTATTTCCTATCGAATGCTAATTTTGGGTTTTTTATCTTTAGTTATGAATACAAAAATAATTGCCTTGAATTTATCGCACCATTTATCTCAACGCAGCGAAATGGTTTTCGAGTGGTACTGTCATTATTTATCATAAATGTCCAAGATCACTTATGCATTGATGTTTAGCGCTAGCGCGATTGGGTTTTGCGTTTCTCAAATAATTTGCACTGGCTGTCAAAATCAGTGACGTATTTGCAGTTTTTTCCCGATATTTTCAGAAGAGGCAAAAATATCCATCTTGTTGATTTTTTGTTTCGTCTACGTAGGCAAACCTGCGCAATAAGGGATACAAAGTATTTATTTTTCAAATCCCGTAGTAGGGGATTACCCTTTGGTCAAAATTATTAAAAAAAGCTCGTATCATCGTTTGAAATTAAATAAAATGGAGACGGTTGATTGTAGTGTGTTGGTAGTTAAAAAGAAATACATGCGTGATAAGAGAATTAATAGTTTTATATTAATTTAAATAATGTTGATTTTCAAAAGTATTTATGAATGAAATGAAGAAAATTGTTTTATCGATCAGCATTACAAAAAATATTCCCTAAAGAAAAAGAAAAGCGAATAAATAAAGCGTGCATGCTTAGTTTCCACAACAAAGAAAGTATAATGTATTCATTACCTTGTCAATTCCAAAAATGTCTTATTTCATATATATTTATTAATGAGTGAAAAAATCAATGTGAAAATCTTATCAAATTATGGAACGTTACTTTCGTAGAGTTTTTTTTTTTAAATAAGAAAGCGTTTTGCCATGTGTCGATCATGTCGCGTGAACATTGTGTCTGTGATAATTTTTCCACATTGTAATGACATGGTTTTTTTATAAAAAGATTGAGCACCGCTGATCGATAAGCGGTGATATGTAATGTGAGGTATGAGAAGGTATTTGGCGTTTGTATCGTTCGTTGGCATTTCCTCGCTTATGAAAGTGTTCAGACGAAAGTTTTTCGAATGCCAAGGTTACCTACAGCCTAAAGCTATGTTAATACTTAATCGTACTGAAAAGAAATACTCTCCAACCATCTTGGCATGATATTTCGTAGGTGGATTATTTTTCTATAAGCCTTTGAAAAACCAATATGCCAGGGAAAGCAATTAACGCTTGAAATTGGTGGAAAGCAATCTTATTATTTCTTAAATATAATGAACGATATAGTGTGTAAGTAATATTTGTATCATTAGAAATGTCATATTGTTATTCTTAGTTTTTGATGTTAAACAACATGTCTGCGCCATTAAGTTCGTTAGGGATCCAAAGGTTTACTTGTTTCTTATAGTGTCCACAAATTAAAAACTGATGATTATCATATACTGCATATATGTTAAGTTGTAACATGTACGGACCCGTCATTTTTTTGATCGAATAGATTCCGACATCTTGAAAGACACCTGACGACAATCCAGACGATGTTGTGTTTGGATTTACTCGACGTAGTGTGGGCCGAGACGCAAAAACATCTTGAATGAAGTGTGTACATAGTCAAAAAATATATTCGAAATAATTTTTGAATTCAATTTTTAAGTTTCTCTATCTGTTTTGTAAATAATCAAACTATTGAAAGAACATGCAAAATATAAAATTTGATATTTTTTACACTACTATAATATTATGTATATAAATAATAAATGTCTATTTTATTGCATTCGTTCATGCTTTGTGATGCAATAACGAAAATATATATTTACATAAAATTAAATCAGTTCTCAAAAATTTGTAAATTTTCTGAAAATCAATATACAATGGGTGATCGGTTAACGAACAGTTCGAACTGCGAATAAATTGGACAACGAAAATTAGCACGCAAGATTTCGGATAACGTATAAAGAGGATCTTTCTAATCCAGTCTATCAGTAAATTCGGTTGATCGGATAATGAACAATTCGGTTAGTGAATACAGTTTTGGAACAGATTATTATGTTCGTTAACTAATCAGACACTGTATTGTGTTTCATAATTTCCTGGATAACAATAAGTTTTGTAACGTTTGCTATTTTTATACTAAGATACTAATTTTAGATTAGGAAACGATATACGAATATTGAAAGAAGACTAGCAATGTTAATTGTTTGTTTTATCTGGGAGACATTTCCAGGAGTTTTCAGAATTACTTACATTTCCAAGTTTTAATCGTGTCAAAAAGAATATATGTAATTAGTGTGTAATTAAAATGCAATATGTTCTCGCCACGCGTACTGGAACGCTTTATAATCTTGCGTGAGGAAACAGGTGATAAAGAAATTTTCGAGGCGGCGTAGGATTAAATTTCCATGTACAACAAAATCGAAAGTGACAATTGGGCGGATATTAAAAAACATATGCGTAGAATGTATTAATAACACATATTTCTTTCATATTTTGATTTTGCATAAATGAAAAGCGTCTTAAAAGGCGGATAAAACGCTACTTATATTAAAATCCATCCGCAAAGATCAAGGTAAACATAATTTGATTTGAAATTGAATGAAAGAGGTGATAAATTCCATGTCAGTTCTTGTGGATATATATTATCAATTTCAATGCTTCGATTAGTGAAAATTAATTAATAAACTCATGATAATAAATATTATCATCTTTATATACTATTTTAATTTCATATAAACATTCAAATATACACTAAAGCACAATAAATTTGAAGAACTAAATATTTTTCTATGGAATTACTGAGTACGTAAAAAATATGATAACAATGCCATTTAACTTCTATTTTAATTTCAAATAAAAAAAACATTGAAATAACATTTTGACATTTCGAACAACAATAAAGATCATCGTAAAAAAATGTCGAAATTATAAGATTCCATTTTTAAAATTTTCAGGTTCGTAGAAAAGATTATTTGAATTTAATGTCACATGCTTACATTTTTTTCCTTGTATTGTAAGCAATAAGAATAAAATATTTTGATGTTACGTTTTATATTGAAATTCGCCATGAACACGATATCTTTCAATTTACGTCAGTTCTGTTGCATCCGTGTGATAGAATGCCTGAAGATGCCGAAAGGCGAAACCCGGGTCGTTGGTGACAAAACATGTGGAATCGTACAAAGTTGTAATAATTCAAATTGGATAATAAAATTCTATCAAGCACTTTCAGTTGATATCATAAATTATAGCCCTATGTATGCTTTTTAAAACACAATGAATAAATAGCAAGTGTTGTTGAACTAAAATATAATCTTGGAATGTACAATCTATAAAAGAAAGATTTAGTGACTATTTAATTGAGTGAGAATTCGTCAAATATATTATACAATATTTATAAATTGGAACGAAGTTGTTGCAAGCAATGTTATTTTTTGATAAGTAGTCATTCATTTTTATTATTGCTCATGTGGCCAATTTAATAATGGCGTTATTTAATACTTTATATTATCTGGTATTACACATGTGGTCAAAGCACTGAATGTAAATCGGACTTGAAATAGTTTAAATGATATTCTGTTCACGAACGTCGCTCAAAACGTGCTTACCATTGAAGTGTTTTAAGAATATATATTTTCATAAAGGATTATTTGCAATCTGTTTCACTATTTCTGTAATATGAGAGGATTGTATAAGGACTATTTGTGTCGTGTGTACTTTTTTAAAGTAAAATAATTATTTTTGTTAAGAAATTCTGTAAAGTATTGTAAATTTACTTTTGTAATGTCTAGAATGACATGTATTTTAAAGATTTTTGTTGTTATCAAATTTGTGTTATTTTGTAGAATTTGTTGAAGATGATGTGGAATATATTTATTTATGTTTATTGCTCCTGCAATGTCAAAATATTTAGCATTGGAAATTAAAGACAAACAAAAAAACAAGATACCAAGAAAAACTAATCACGCTCATGAAAAATGAACTTTTCTATATTAAAAAATAGTATTCGACATTGAGCATTGTTAATGATCTTACCATTGCCATTCCCATTGGCAGACTGGTTCTACATTTTGGATGAACAAACAAATCATGTCCACGATTCCTCAAAAAAAATATTCGGAACATTTAATTTGATATTATTAAGGATGGCAAAATTCCCATTTTGGCCTCGAATGAATCTTGTATATTATTCATTGCTGGGAATGTTTGGATCAGCTGAGAATTTTATGAAATGTAAGCTGTCAGATTTTATGCAAAACGTCAATAATTCTACAAAAAATATATTTCACTCTTTTCATCCATAGATGTCTCCCAGAAACATTTTTCCTCACCTTTAAGTATCAAATCAAAAAACTTTTGATTTGATATTCAAGTGTTTTTATTTTTCAAATTTTTAAACGACTGACAATGAATGATGTTGAAATTCTATAATTAATATAATTCTTATTTTTGGTAACACTATTGATGTCAATAACTTACTTTCGTATTTACTCTATAAAATATTTTATGACACTATTTTTTAAATATTAAATTTTATTGTTGTTTGATTATATAAAAACGAATGTTTGAAGTGTTGCATTGATTTTAAATATTCAATGGATTTGTATCACTGTGATGTTACAAAATTAGTCCTGAACGCTTTTATATTGTTTAATAGATACGTAATTTGGTTTACGTAACTAATCGGAACTAAAAAAAACATAATTTTGATAATAGATATACAAATTAATGTTTAGTTTCTACAACTTGTTGTGAAACACAGTAAATATCTCTAACCAAATCAAATGAAGGCTGGTTATCATGTATATGCACCGTAGATGAATGGGTGATGCTAAGACCGATTCGAGTCCTAAGTCGGTGATTCATCTCCTATATAATCCTAAAAAACGAGATATAGACAGAGAGCGGATAACTTGAATCATTACCCTTTAAAGACAACCTGTCAAAATTTGATTGAATGACTTTTAATAAATATTAATAATCAAAGCAAAAAAAATAAGATGAATTATATTTTTTCTTCCTCTGAGTTTTCCAACAAAATACAATCGTTTGTATTATTTAATTTACTGATAATAAATTCGCAAGAATATTCATCTTTTTATGGTTACTAAGATGCAAACATTTTTTATCCTTAACTAGTTTTTGTAGATGATGAAAGTGAAATCATAGTGTCGTCATCGTAACGCAAATAACGCAGAATTTTGTATTCTTCAGTCATAGGACATTTTGAACATATGAATGCATATAACTGAAATTTATGCCTTTCAAAAAATAAATAGTAACGTTCGAAAGTAATGTTTTTTTTTTTTTTGAGAATTTATATTCATCGATTCTTGCCCTAACATTAAAATAAGAAGAACATACAAATGATTGACAAATTATCTAACAATAGTTTCTCAACCTTTTTACATCAGCGGACCACCAAAAAATCAAAAAATATTTTGCGGACCATCAACATCGAAATAAACCATAAATATTTACATTATTTATGCTGATATAACAATATTTAAGTATATTAACCCTTTGGCTGCCAAGAGCCGATTTAATCGGCTTTTGCAATATATCGTGGATAGCCAGAGCCGACGGCTCTGCATCGTAAAAGAATAAAAGAATGAGTCATATTTTAAACGCCCTGTTGAAGTCTGCGCTACCTATTGTCATTATTATAATTACTACAGCGTTTTGGTAATAATAATAATAACTCGAGCTCGAACTTCGCGATGGGGACGAAATATTCGGCAAAACGGTGTGTCATTGCATATTGCTCCAGGGGTTCATAACATTTTTTTTAAATATATATATTTCCATGAACCCAAAAGAATCTTGATTGTCAGCATCATGATCTAAAAATACTTCGAATAAGAATTTTTATGATCAAGATTTTCTTTTGTAAATGTGCGTAAAGTTTTTCTAAAATTATATATTCTATTTCTATAGATATGCGTTTTCTTATTTTTTTCCGTTATTATCCAAGGCTAAAATAGTTTGTAAGATAAAGATTTTAAAGTTAGCTAATTTTATATGTAAAGTAAAATAAATATATTATATACTTGAAAATGCCAAAGATTGACCACACCACAAAACTGTCAAACTAAAAAATAATAGAAGACTGATTGCATCTGGTGCAGTGCATATTATTTGGAACGCAAATGTTTGTCAAAACAATGGTACACACTGTTTAAAAACTATAGAACACATTTTAATATGTTAATTTTTATACCATAATCGTGGCATTTCTGGCACATTCGGCCAAAAAGTCGTGGCATCCAAAGGGTTAAAACGGTCAGTGAGAAAAAAATATAGTTTAAAAATCCATAAATTACAAAATTAAATTGAACTGACTTGCATATTTTTAATTCTTAGAATTTTAAAAAATATTCATATAATATTGTAGAGCTTTGTTATTCGAATCATAGAGAGTGTTATAGTTATTTATCTATATTTATTCACAATTCAAATATGTCGACTTTTGATGCCCTATTTCAACGACACTGTATTTATACTAAGATAGTAAGTTTATAATAATATAAATACGTTATTGACATTCTTATTCATAAGCTGTCTTACGAATGATAACGATCTGCCTAATGTAATAACGAGACAATCTTCAATCAAAGCTTATTAACATGTTCTCATGAAGAGAGGAAAATAAACAAAAACTCAAGCGGCAATTTTTGATTTGCTCAAGTGACTGTCACGGGTAATATATATGACAAAAAGAAAGTATGATAACAGCCAAAAATTATGAATACACCTTTTGGCAAATGGATTCATTGGTTCCAAAAATATTCAAATTGCCAGACTGGATTTATTCGACTCGGACACTCTCAAAATACTAAATTCGGCAAACATACTACAAGCCTTATTTTTGCAGATAAAAAATCCAAAATAAAATTTAAATATTTGAATAATAACACTCAATGTTTCGTACTATGATATATTCACAATTTTAAACTATCGAAATTAGAAGTAGTATGAAGTCACAGTTAACACCATAAAAATATGTTATATTATTAAAGATTTTTATTTGTTTTGTCGGTAATATTAACTACTTTAATAACTTCACTCGATGGGTGCACACGTGTGTGTCTGTCTGTATGTATGTCGTTGATGATTGGTCGCAGCGGGTGGTGTTGTTTCTGTTATTATCAACAAAGATTTCGTTGATTCGATAGGATACAATAAAGAAATGTAAGCTGCAAACGAGAAATTCACTTGTATTTTTTTAGGGTTTAAAGTATTTGTAATGTTTACTACATACACTTGTTACTAATTTAAAGCGTATGGACTTCTAATAAAACATTCTAATGTAAGTTTTTCTAGAACAAGATGTCACATATTATACTAGAGGTGGTGGAGAATTCATAAAACAATATAGGTATAATCTCATTTAACTGCACATAAAACAGTTTGGTCAGAATGTATTTGATCCCAAAGAACATTGCGGAATGAAAGTTAATGTATGAAACATTCAGTCTTAATATTTTCAGAGTCAATTGATGATGTTAGATCCGCAATTAGGTGTGAAATTTTTTATTTCACACTATGACGTTCTTATATATATATTGTCGGGTATTCGTTACAATACTTTTCTATACAAAACTAAAATACATATTTTGATTGAGTAGCTTAGTTTTGAGTGGCTCAATTTATAAAGAAGTCTCTTATTACGTTATTGAATCTAATACTTCGAATGAACAATATATTATCAGAAATTAAGCGTCTGTGAAGTTTGTTTTAACGTTCACTGGAAACTAAGCGGAGAATGAAACAATAATGACACCAATTACTCGTACGAGAGGTAAAGTAATAAAAAGAGTTTCGGTCGGAAACTAATAAAATATATAGTTGACATTCCTAATTTTCCCACTGTTTGGTGATCTGTGGAATCGCCAGCCAAGGATTTCCAAGGTGGGTGCGGTCGTACTACAGAGAAACATATATACAGATATGTTAATAAGAAGTTTGTCTGGGAGGAGTAATAAATTTTTATCTAAGCATGGCGAATGCCTTCTCACTGTCACTTTCGCTCAAACTTTGCAATTTGCGAATTTTCGTCTCTAAAAGTGCGTGACTTTTTCATTTTTTTGTCGGCTACCGTGTCACATTGACATTTATCATTAATTCAATATTATTGAGAGATAGATGGACTGTTCTTGATTGTCAGATAGATAAGTTTTCATAGCTGATAGTTTGATTGTAATTGTGAAACCATTATTGTTTAGTGTTGCCATTATTATGTATATATATATATCTGAATTTATCAATGATAAGACAATTTTCCAGTATGATACACACAAGCAAATCGAGAAAAAGACTAGTAAAGCTCAAAAGTAATTGAACTCTTCTTTTTAATTTATAATAAACTATAAATGCACTATTCGATACAATCTTACGTCTATAAAATTAAACTTTTTTTTTTAAATTATATCCGCTCTCCTATTGAGCCACATTGGCTAATTAAAAAGCTTATCACTCTATAGATAAAATATGCAAGTTATCGAAGAGAATAATGAGGGAAGGATAAGACGGTGATGGTGGATAGCTAATCATCAAAGCATGAACCACATATAATATATCTATGCCTCCCAAAACAAATCGGTTGAAAATTCAATTTTTAAATTTGTCAGTCGGGATTGTCATTTTAAGTTTTTTAGTGGCAAGGGAACCAATGTTATTATTGTATTAATTTTTAGTTTCGTCTATATCATTGGTGCTCAAGCTTTTTTGGGTGTCGACACCTTTTTATAAAAGCCATGTGAACCGCGACCTCCATTCCGTGACCCCAACATATGAACAGTTTTAAGTCTATACAACTTTAATTTGAAAAACAATATTATCGATGCACAACTAATTTCTTATAAACTCAATAACAAGTAACATTTGATGCATCTGTTCTGTTATCCGAAGGTCAAATCACCTTTAAGCTGTTAACTGCCACTTTTTGATGGAAAGGTGTGATTTCTACAATATATATTATTATCAGAACCGTTATCGCTCATTGCTAGCATTATCAATTGATTATCATCAAGAAACGAAAGCCTAGATAAATCTGACAAAGTTTATCAATTAATATATACAGGTTTAATTAATTATATGGGCACGAGTGAATAAATTTCAAATAATTACAAGCCCCCTAAACGTATCAAAAATGTATATTTAACTTTATCAAAGAAGAGTTCTGTCTGTACCTGAAAAGATAAATTCTCTATGAAAAAATTATTACTTATATTATATAAATTATAACTAATCGGGGTAATAAGCACCATAGTTGCTTGACTTTATATAGTTTTGATGATTGAACAATGTTTTTCAAAAATACGTATATCACAGAAAGTATTATTACCCATGTCGATACTTCAATTTAACCATAAATCGTAATATAATATCTTATCTTTCATATAATGAGTTGTTAACTTGAAGAAAATCATATTAAATAATAATCATATATTATTACAAACTTAATTTAAAAGGTTTTGAGATGTTACAGCATGGGTGTTCAACTAGTTGATTGCGAGCCTTAATTTAGTCGATATCACATCAAGATTTTTTTTAGACTTCTTCAAATCTAATAATAAAATTTGACCCCGAAAGTTGAAATGGTTAATACAAGATTCGTAATTATTTTCAATTGTAGGGAATAAACGAATGGTGAAAATATAGGAGACTGCCTCGGTACGATTCTCAGAATACTTCGCTAGTTTTGTAAACATCTTGATAAAGCACTTCTTTGAATATTAAACGGCAACTTTATAGTTATAGCACCTCAAGTTGTATGATTTTTATTGAAAGTTTTTTGCTTCCTAAAACGTGGAGCAAAATGTTCACAAGAAATAAATGACAATATTGCATCATTTTTTAGTAAATACACGTATATACGTGTAACAAAATTTCGTCTTTAAAGTGTCTGTGTAATTTAAGCTTTGAAAAATTATATCAAATACCAACTAAATTGTCCATAAGAATTTGGTAAGAATTCGATCCCAAGCAAATTAAAAATAGAAAAGTAGCTCCCAGTGACAAAAGGTTGCACACCCTTGTGCTACACGATTCTGTTTTAATAATATAATACGTTCAGATTCTTATTGGGTACAGACCATTGTATACCACCAAACGCAGACAACCCGTTAAACACCTAGTGTTGCAGCGAGATCTTTCAATCGCTTAAGAGAGTTGATACCTGTTTCAATGACTTCACTTTCTATCCAACGCTCTTGGAGTAAGCATCGAACCCGCGCCGGATTATTGTATTATAACTGTGATAGACTGAAATAAAATCCAACCAGTCTCAATTCGAATTCTCAACAAGACGGGCTTTTAAAAAATATTCTTACTCACACAAAAAATAACGAAGCTAAAAAACGAATTGTCACAGAAGCGTAAAACGAACGAAGCGATAGTTTTTTTTTAAAAAAGAACCGCGAAGTCGATCGACGCGAATTGGGTCATTTTTTATACGAAGGGCTCAAATAGTGCATACATGAACATTCAGTTCCAAATTTATGGCTGTTAAATTTGATGATTTTGTTGTTTACTTTTTTAAAATGTCGTGTCTTTACAAGTGAGTTTCGGAAGTTTTAATTTTAATTTGAAACTATAGTTCTGACGTGGGACTTATATTTATTTATCCATTTGGTGTCGAACTGGACTAAAGTGACAAATGCTAAATCTGTGCTGATACAAATAAGGAAAAAGAACACTTCTGATAAAAGGTAGGCCAATTAATTAATATAAATATACATATTTTGTAAAAGTTTGCTTTACCGGCTATCGTGCTATATTGAGGCTACTTAAACGTTTTACTTTAAAATATTGCTTTATCAAATAATATTAAAAAAATCGTTACAATATTCAAACAAAAGTGTTTATGTAGGAAGCTTAGAACTTGATAAATAAATGCACATTAAAATTAATTTTTAGCCATTTCTGTTTTTTTATAAGACCATTTATTTCTTCACTTTATATTTTATTACAATACAAACACTGTTCACGAGAATATTCTATTTTCAAAAAATTATTTCATAACGTAATTTTGTTTTTTCTTTGATATTAAAATAAAAAATCTACGTTATGTTAAATGTTAATATTATTTACTGAAAGTTATAAAGGTTGTCCAAATAATTAAAACAAATACAAATATATAATAATGAAATGAAGCATACCAAAGTCACAATTTCGCAAGCATTGATTTAATCGTTACAAAAAATAAGAGTCTTAAATATTTATTTTCTTGGCAGCAATTAAGGTATGACGATGTATTTTAATGAAAAAAAGACTACTATGAAATCACAGGTATAAATAGCTTATCCAACCTCTATTTTAGCTATTAAGATTGCATTTTTATGTCATTTTATGAACACCAAAATAAGTTTAAATATGGTAGAACTGAATATTTTATTTTTCGGCTTCCTACATCCTGTTTACAAATGTTATATAAAATCATTGCAATAATTTTATTGATTTTCTAATTATAATATTTCGAAAAGTTTGAGTAATTTAGTTGAGTATACAATATCATTGAGTGTTTCCGGAACCCGGTCCCGGGCAATTCAAAGTTTTTAGTTATTATCTCTTTTTCTAATATCATAATTTTTCACTCCTAACTAAGATGCTGGAGTCCAGAAATATAAGTTGAAAAATGAGCTATCTACGATACACATAAAACGAATCCATCATGACTGTCATACATTTTAGAAAGAATAATGTCATTTTTAGGTTCCATAATTCTATTATAACGCATTGAAAAAACTTTGTTTTTGAAAGACTCCGGAAAATTTCAGGACTCTAAACTAAGTTTCGCACCAGCCCTGAGTGGTATATAGCTTATATTTATAATATATTGAGCAAAGTATAGAACATTAAAACATATAATATATAAAAAATTCAAGAAGTTTAATAATGAAATGAAGACAATTAATCATCATCGTAATTGAAACTTGGTGATCATTTTATGTCATTTAAACACGATTGGGGAGATTCGTTGAAACTGCAGAAATCACATATATTTTATTAAAATGTATAATGTTTATTGAAATGATAACAAACTAATGAGTCCGTCCAAATTGTGTAATATAAGAAATATTTGGCACAACAGCTGATTGTATATGTAGATTATGTTTTCATTAAGTACTTGAAACATACACAATCAGAATATTAGTACTTTTTGCTTAAAATAAAGAATATATCCATTTCAATGATCTTAGGTTAAGATTGTTGTTGAGATTGCCAATAATTGAACGGGGACTCGTACCAATACGACTGAAAAAAAATGCAATTCAATGTCCATGCAAAGACTCAATCAATTGAATGTTGCTCATTCGCTCAGTTGGTTGGCAATATAATTATTATATATTATTTATTTATTGCATCCGTTTTCAAAAAAATTTAACTGCACAGGTTGTTTAAGTTATTCACTTTGCTTTTGGCCCATGTTATGTAGTTAAGTATAACATTAACTTGTTAGGTACGTTTTGTGGAAATAAATACAAAAATAATAGCGATCGCATGTTCGTGGATAGCTGATTAATCATCGCGTGTTGAAATAGATAATAGGATGAATTGAAATATGTGAGTCAGAAGAAAGTTTACGAGAAAATATTATTGCAAAAATGGCAGGTATGGTATGTCAGAACGACAATCGTTCACGTGTTGAAATATTGCGGTAAATACCTGGCATTATTACGTTTCTCACCGAATATTAATGTCCTAGAATTTACGATACAATGATAATTTCGCAACTAACTGTAATTTTTCCGTCTATACATACTTTCAAATTGTTCATTTACCGATCCTAATATTAGCGCCTAATTAAAATGCAATAAAATAGCCATTGCAAAATTACTAAAGTTATAATTAGTTTCATATTGGGTGTTAAGTTTAATGGGCACATTAAAGCACCCTTAAAGCTCTTGATAATAAATGCAGACTGACCTTAATATTGGTACGGAAATACATAGTCTATAAGGAGTCCATACATAATTATCTATGAAAAAGATCCGACAGTTTTGCAACATCTTTTTCATAACCCTCTTCTCAATTTATCTGACGTCATGTTGATGTTTGTATGAATTTATAAAAGGAGTAAGATAAAAATATATATTGATTTGATATGATCTTCTCACAGCGATTTTTGTGAATATTGCAAATTCATTACAGTAATCACGATCACTAAACTAACTAGATTTTGAATTGTTATAACTTTGTACGACTCCACATGTTTTGTCACTAACGACCCGGGTTTCACCTTTCGGCATCTTCAGGTATTCTATCACACAGATGCAACAGAACTGACTTTTCAAATTTAATATAGAAATTCCATCAAGCACCTTCAGTCGATTTGATACAAAATACTTAGAATTAGAATAATTAGAATTCTTCTGTCTATGGCTTCTTTCATTCAGATAAAAGGTGTACATAAATTTATCAAATCCCGTATTCAATCCCAACGTATTATAACATAAGAAGTTATTTTAACCTGGAAATGATTTTTATATTGAACATGGTAACACAGTAAAAACAATAAGAGTCCCTTCATTTATCTCATAATCCACTTAAATAATTTTTTTTTTAGTTTTTAGGTTGTTTCATTTTCAATGTTTGCTGACAATTATTCATAAGCTACAATACATCGTTTCTTTTGATGAAATATTCTCCACTAATGAGAATTGTTGTTTTTACGATAAATTAATTATCTCACGAAACGGTAAAGACCCGAAAAATGGAGAAAATTTTTTCGCTTTAGCGTAATTGTAAGCTAACCGTTTATGAAGCTGTTCTTGTATTTTACAATGAATAAATTTAATATAATATCGGTGAACATTTTTACATAAGAACACAGCATAACAGTGAACAATGAAATCATGATATACTTTATTCCCACAGACTTGAATTAGACAGTGCATCGGAAAATGCATAAAGATCTCTCGTTTTTACTTGTACTATAGAAGAGATTTAGTACAAAAATAAAATTTCATCAGTTCTTACATTATTACTTGAACGATGTTAACTGTCAATTTATGAGTGAATATTCATACGTAGACGGAAACATTTTTTTTCTCATTTTATCTAGAATATCATTTTCAACTGATAAAAAAAGAGTTGCACAAAAGATCGTATTATAATAATTATCTAAAAATTTTAACTGATTTTGCTCACTGTAGTTCATAGATTCTTTAAAATAAAACTAAGCAAAAAACATTTTCTTTTTTACCTTAATTTAATTGTTGGTGACCAATTAATAAAATGGAGCATATGTGAGTTTTGGAATAAGTCCATTTTTTTACTATATTTTCTGCTATAGTCGCACCAAAATTCCTTTGAAGTTGAAGAAAACTATTGTTTAGTGGGTTAAATAATTAACAAGTAAATATTATTGAGAAAATATGTTCAAGTGATGATTATTTATATAACTTTCTAGTCAGTATTTATTTGATATGTATATATAATAAATGTAGCCTGTGTATACTTGAACATAGATTTTCATTGAAATGGAACAATTTCTTGTTTCAAAATGGCGAAACGTCAGTTGATATACTTGTACTTTAGTCTTAATTATAAACAAATAGCAAAAAAATGCGTAAGTGTAGGTTTACTACGATAATGTATTATGTTTGTTTGTTATTATTTCCGAGAGATTGTTTCCAGGCAATGTCATTACTTTATTATGGAAGCGCGACGCTAAATGGTAAACACAAATAGTGACGTAGTGCAATCATGAACGAGAACAAATAATTTATTTGATATATATAAAATATTTGAATCAATTCAAATATATAATTTTATTTAAATTTAAAAATGGAACAATAAGCATTTTCTGTGATGGTTTGAAAAACCAACGATTATTTTTGAATCGTGTCTAATGTAAAACATAAGAATTGCTAATAGACAATTTTTTTTCTAAATATAATTATTTGTTACTTAGTAATTGTTCTCAATTTTCAGAAAGAGTAACAATTAAATGATTAAAATCGTAAAGGAAAGACTACTCTCGCTATAATTTAGATCTAAGAATTTGTGGAAAGGGAATGTAACTGTTATCGATATCAATTTATTTATAATGATCCATTAACCCATTAAAAAGCAATTTCCGAGAGTGTCTAGTCGGGGAATCAATCCTTTTTTTACGATCGTCATTTGAACTTACTATATGCATCAGTATGCAACTGACATTCAATTCCACAAGGTATATATAATAACTGCAATTTAAAACAAAAGCAAATAAGATTTAAATCTGAAATAAAAAAAATACATAGTTATTAATGTAACAATTAAATTTTGATTACAAGTATTATAAATACATATATCCTACGATACTTTCTCAATACTTATTGATTTAGGCGGCGTTCATGATAAAGCTCCCATTCTTGGGCCGGCGACTTCAACGCTAGACATTCACAAAAGACAGAAACCCGTTTTTTAAACCTACAGGTGCTGCCAGCCTATTCAAGATGTCGATACACGTATCTTCTATCTCTACATAAAAAAGTGAAAACTGGGAATTGTCTCGTATTTCTTTTACCTGTTGATTTCATAGGCTTCTCTTGCCAGTGATTGACAACATTTTCAATAGTAAATTTTATAAATATTTTTCCTTTGTTTTTTAAGTACAAACTCAATAATTTAATGTTGTCGGTCAAACCATTCACAGGCTTGAATGTCAATAAAGATAATTATTCTTTCCAATTGGTTTATCATTTTTTTTCCGATGGTGTAGAAATAATCTTATCCTATCCAATTTCAAAACGAAGAATTAGCGAAGACAATTTTCACATATTCCAAGTGTATTTCCATTATAAAACTGTATTTTACGAGAACCAGTTGAAAGTCAACCAGAATCGTGTCATAAAATTATGAAAATGATATTACGGCAAAACTTCACGTCATTTCAAATATTTTTTTAAATACCACCAAACCCCATGCTTTAGATTTTGCAAGGTGGTGGCCCCACCACCACTCGCTGTGAGTAAACATCACTCGATTTATATCACCATTCATACGACAATTACAAAACAGTCATTAGTGCTCCAAGCCCGATGCAGAGCTGCATGGAATTGACCTTTCGTCAATGAAATATTTGAAATTTTTCTCTTACCTTATCAGTACATAAACACAAAATATTTCGACCGCTAAACAAGGGCTTTTGATTATGAATACTGTAGAAGCATAATGAGTATATATTTTTTTTTTGACACGGTTGCCATTGGTTTATCGCGGCTTCTTTGTTCGGTACGTTGTTTATTAACGCTATAAATGTGTGTGTATTCACAATTAACCACGTTTTACCTGATATGGGCGGAAGTAGGTAAGAGGCCGAGAAGAATTCGAGAATATTTATAGAAGATAAGTAAGTCAGCTGCATTAGTAGTATGACTCATGCTGATAATACGTATCAAACAATTTAAATACAAACATTTTTAAGTAATTTTCAATGCTTCTTTTCGTAGCTTTCACATCGCTTTATTTCCGAGTGATTAAGAATCTTTACTTGTAAACCTTCTCAATGTATATATTTTTATACACACCACGTAAAATAAAACAAAGGCTTTCAAATTAATGCTAGGAAAATCTGTTTAATACCCAATTAAAGTCAAAGATGTTTTTTAACAATACGTTGTAAGTACGTATAAGAGAGTTTCGACAATACTGCTTTACATCTTTACGCCATCAGTAACGATTTTTGTGAAAAGTACCCATTTTAGATAACCAATACCTTAATACAGAAAGACACTTTAATAAGCAACAGGATTAATCCGTTTTCAATAATTGACAGACGAAGCAAACAATTAAGGAAATTACTTATTGTTGATTAACAAATTTGATGAAAATTACTACAGCGAAATAGCTGCAATTAATACTTCATTAAAGTAAAGAAATATCAATTTATAAAAATAAAGAAGAGATATCAAAATATTACGTTTAGTGACAAGAGTAAAGCATTAATGCATATACTCTTTAGTGGTTTGCCACCAACTTGAGAATATGACAGCTGATTGCTACAACCTAACCTGGCGCCATCTAATGTACAATTCTTTAATAAAGTTGATCACGGTTATTTCGAAATTTATTATTATGAAAAATCATGCAATATTTCAGTATAGTAAAAGCTCTAGGAAAATGGCATTTAAGGATCAATTTTCAATTCAGTGCAATAAGCAGTAAGTTGAGATGTTAGCAGTCAGGGGTTTAATCAATTTATTAATGTTTAAATGTTTTGTTAATTTTGAATGTGTCATCTTTCATTAAAAAAAAGCATACATGTATACTAAAAACCTCTTACAGACGAAATTCATTATTGTATAAAACCGTTACCGTCATATTTTTTTGGTTTTGACTTCGCTTAAACAATTCTCGAATCTCTGTGTGTGGTGAATACAGTATCGTTGCTCTATATAAAAAAAGATTTTAAAATGATCGATAGTAATAATTAAAAAACTTTTGCGTGGATTTGTTTATATTTTAGTAATAAAACTCTCAATCGTGGTACCCGAAGTGAGAACTCCTGCCCCTTCTAAATCCAGTGAATTTGTCAGTAAAAGAAAACATACGCGATCAAACTGCTGTTTAACTCTAGAAACGATCGAATTTAAATTATGTGTGTTTCGAATAAAAGTTGCCTTGCTAAATATTTTTGTTTATGATTGTCGGTGACGAGCTTATGCGTAAAAATGTATTTCATTCATAAATCACGACTTTTGTAAATGTATCAAGGGCATGTTTTTTGTCGAATAACAATGAGATAGTTGTAAAAACTCGTTAGTCAACAGCGCGGACTCGAAACAATTCAAAATAATAAAAATATAATTCGACAGACTGTCATTAAAATAATGATTTATTCCTAAAAATCGCATGCTTCAATGTCAAATTGAAACTATTACACAGTAAACTTTAATTATTTGAATTTCTGTAACATATTCTTCAAGCAGCGAATTTTAAATTAGAACAAGTATATGGAAAATAAATATTGAAAAAATTACAGTAGCGTCCAGCACCTGTGTTCTTCTTAGCAGTGCACATATGTTAAAACGTGCGCACAAACTTTACACTAATTAATTAACATTATATAGTGTTGTTGTTTATTGATACTATTAAAAATTAACCGCTTCGTTTAGTAGGTCTACATAGCATTATGAGGTGCACTAAATTTTTTATTTCCTTTCAAAATTGCACAGCCCATATTTTTCGTGCACACAGCCTTCTAAAAATTTAAGGGAACACTGTTCAGGACTAGTTGAATTTAGATAAAGAGATGCCTCATGCTCCAGTTTTCAAAACTAAGTTCCATTCATAAACTAATTCGTTAACTACTTATTATTATGAATTACTTAATCTAGAAAAGCGTTTCGATAAAATGCTCGAATTCGCGATGTTTTCCGTTGCTGAAAAAGTTTCAAAAACTGTGTCCCGGGTTAGTTTTCTTTATGAATACCTCTTCAAGTTGACAATCTTAAGAATAATAGAGAATGAAATCAAATCGTTTATTTAAATTTTAGCAGAAGAAATAAGGGTTTTTATTTAATATGTATTCGGTTCCGCTCCTCTGCTGAAAGTCTTTGAAGTAGTTTATTCGTAAATCAGGACTGAAACCATAATTAAAATAGTTTAAACATAAACCAAATTTAAAGGGGTCGCCTCCAAAAGTTTGACAATCTTTGTTACTTGTATTGTTTGTTACGCACTATGTCATACTGAGAACAAATCGTAGAAGAGGTAAATTGAGTGACATACATCAGTTATCTTAAAAACAATTGTTTCGCGATGTTTCATTAGTCAATATTCCGAAATATACAATATAATCATTAATGAGAATATCCGATTGTTATTCAAACGTCAAACATCAATTTTGCTTTTTCAAAAAGGCGAGCACAATTTACTCTATTGTCATTTCCAGTTGTATAATAATAACTGGTAATATTATTTTTTATCTCAAATATTGCATCTGTTTCACAAGACCATTAAAAAAAATAATTTGAAATATTTTTGTTTTGATAAATGTAGTTATCTGGTAAAAATGTATTACAAAATAAGATTTTTTCTCACGTGATATATGCCGATTGAATAAAATACAATTACAGCTGTTTCCAATTAACCAAGGCTTGATTGGACGATTAAAAACTTAAAACTCAAATTATTTTCAAAAAAGCACCTGAATATAAAGCTTCAATTAATCTTAGCTTAAAAGAAGGAAGAAAAAAAATTTACAGAGAAGATTTTTTCCTCCTTTTTGCTAACACGCTTAATATTTAAAGTAAGTTAACTAATAAAAGTTGCTTCCGGGTGACCATATGGGTTTTTTTTATTTAACATTTGAGATCTTGAGAGTAGGTACTTCTGAAATATTTTCTCTTCGAGTTCATCTTGTTTGTGACATCTAGAATTATTATTAAAATTATCGCATCTGATGAAAAATTAAAAAACTAACTGATAAGTTTATGTTATAGCAAATATTTTAAATTTTACTTGGTTTATAATACTGTATATGACTTATACCATGAATTTGATATTCTTAATAACGCTTTTTTTTATTTTCTCTGATTTCTTAATTGATTTATCTTTAACCATTTTAAAAATATCTACTGTCAAAATATTTTATCGTGACTTCCAAAGTTTCACCTTGGAAATGTACGTAGATTATTTAATGCGTGGTTGAAGGCGATCATAAAACAGTCGTAGTAAATCTGTCGACGTTAAATATATATCAACAACATATCTATTTAATTCATTGTAGTTTTCGAAATTTAATCATTGTTGTTTTTGTCTAAAATAGTCAAAGATATAACATGTTCCATTAAGATCGTGACGGTTCGAACATGTCTCATTTCGCTATTGTCAAAAATGTCGTTGCAATAATCGAACACACACTCGTCGCACGATAATCGCAAATGTCATACAATGAGCAATTTGTCACGGTGAAGAGTTGCCATTCTAAGTTCAAGCCTCTTAATTATCATTGTGTGACAAACGAAAGTTGTTTTTTATCCACTGTTTGTCATCATTAAAACGAATATCATAATTATTATGGGCTAACAAATGACATTTTCGCATATAAACTTTATGAACACACATTTATGTAATTTGACGTGAGATTGTTAGGTTGCGATGCGTAGCCGTTTTACCTGAATGATTAAATTTAAGTTTGGAATTTCACATGGTAATAAAAAAATATTTTAGTATGTGTATGGTGCTGTTGTGTGAGCAATTAATTTTCATATTATTTCACATCATTAGGTTCACGTAATAATAGTTCAGACTAGTTGTATAATACTTCTAACTTCAAATTAAGTAATATAGAGTTACTTAATTTGCAATAAATTGATGAACAATTCATTATCAACTCAATTACAATTAGGAAAACAATAAAAAAAATTGTCGCGATATCTTTAATCCGATGGGAATTAAAGCAAAACGATTTTGATTTAAGTCCATCGACGATTATAATTTTATCTTAAAGATAGTCAAGTTTTGTCACAAAATCCGTGATACACCAGTTTAAGTACAATAATGTTATAAAAAACATTCATACCTTCGGTACATATTAATGCACTCCGACAGCTGGTTTCATGATGTCATTTTTCCACCAAACACGCCTTCCCATTTCGTCACAAACTATAAAACTATGTTTAGTGCCCTCATTACTCCATATTCTCATATATTCTGTCGCATCCTGAATTATATAGAGATAATAAAAATATATTTCCTTGACATGATATTTGAATGTAAGAAGTCTTTCTCAACTAAATAGTAATTGATAACAATGTTTTTCACAGATTGTTTATTGTCACTGAACCCTCTATAGTTTAAATATATGTGATAGTGATAATATAGAGTCTATAGTCTATGGAAGCGAACCTTAATTTTTTTCTGTAATATTTTACAGAGTAGTTTTATTTCCTATACATCGTTATAATTGATATTAAATTTTAACGCTTCATACTGAAAATCAGAGCATTAAATTAACTTGAATCATCAATGAAAAAAATATATATTTTGCGTCAGTATTGCAATGGAAAAGTCGCAAGTAGAATGTTTTTGACTCGCGTATAAAGCATTACGTCCTACATATATGAATATTTATATGCTAAACGCGTGGGAATTATGAAATGTTAATTGTTTATAGTGTCTGTGTCATCGACATAACAAAATGGCTGATGGTGGCCTTGAAATAATGCAAATGATTTAAAGGCGAAACTTGATCAATAATTTTATGCAGACGTCTTTCGAGGAAGGTAAATATACTATACTGCGAACTTGCATTATGTGATTTGTCTGAAAAATTATGTTGCATTTTTGATAGCTTTAATAAATAAAAAATAAATAAAATAAAGCTATCAAAAATTATTGTCGTAATTTTTGTGTTTTTTTTTAATTTGTTCAGTACAGGCATGTTGTTTATTTATCTGATAATATCTCTAGCCAAACTTTTATATCTGCTTTTATTATGTCTTTGCGTGTCTTATTGAAATCAAATAAATATATAAAGTAAGACATTCATATAAGTGTTTACGCAAAAAAATATACTACACACATATATCGTAAAAAATATTGAAAGTAAAGCAGTGAATATAATCTTTAATATCAATATTGTTTAGTGCAGTTATGAAGATCATTTATTTAATGGAAGCTGTTTTATTTTAACAGCTTAAATTGTAATCAGAGCGCATTTCAAACGCGATCTTTTTCTATTAGATACAATGTTGTTCAACGAATTATTCGAACGAGATAAAAGAGTATACGCAATATGATAAAAATAAGCGTTGGCAGTCAAAAATATTTGACGAAATTTAAAATTTATTATACCTTAAAGATAGTAAAAACCCAGTCAGTTGAAAGCATAAACTATGCATGTATTCACTTTCAATGTGGTAACTGTCACTTCTTGGTGGAAAGGCATTATATTTAAATAACAAAACATTCATTATTGTTTCCTCGACTTTACTCTGGTTTTGATCATCGCGAGTATTATTAACTGAACAACTGGTTCCGATCTCAATAATAAAAAATTGTGAAAGCCATACTAAAGATTGTTTTATCATTTAAATATAAGTGTATTGTTGAATAAGAAAATATACTTTTATGAGACTTTAAAGTTAATGTAAAAATGGTTTTCAGGCAACATCATATATGCTATAAACAAAATAGTTTCAATTCCTTGCACAGTGGATTTTATCATAAATTTACCATCTATGATGAAACTGTTTTGAGTAAATATATTTTAATTTATATGTGTCCAATCATGACCTGTATGTTTATATGTTTAAAAAAAAGAATGACCTCTTTGAACGTGTGGTAAAAGCGTTACGCTAATGTCAGATAGAAGTTCCGTCAAGGTCATTATTCAATTCAGATTTCAATGATATATATATATGTTATTTTGTCATGTATTTTCTACTCAAGATGGCTATGAAATATGTTAACAGTATACATGAGTTTTAATATCATGTGAGTATAAACATCCTTCAAAATGAGTGGGATTTGTTGCGAGCTTTTCACTCTACGCAGTAGATATTGTATATTACGTACTTAGATCCGAAAACGTTCATTAAAACGTGGGCCAAGACAATACTGCATACAATGGAATCATTAAAAATGCAGAGTTTTGATTGTGTACGGTACGAAATCTTTTTTGAATAAAAGACGTTATTGTAATTTTATTTGCCAAGAGATTCATGAATTCATTGTCTTGAAATAGCTCAGGTATTTTTTTATGAACATCTAAACTGTTGCGATTATATTTTGTGGTTATCTGAACTATTTAAGTAAGTATTTGTTACTTGAAGTCAATACAAATAGATATTTTTTTTATGTACACTTATATAGTAAGTAAAATAATAAAATATAGTCATAGTATGCAAACGGCTATCGAGATTTTTATGAAATGTATTTACAATCACCACCATTAAGATATGCTTAGATAATTTTAAAATTACAGATATCTTTAATATTTATTTTCAATATTTGGGCTACGGTGGGAATAAATATTAGGTGACATTATATAACACTAAATTTTTTGAGATTGTTGATTCATTGAACTAATTTCACGTGTGGGATACAAGCAAGTGAGAATGAGGAATGTTAAGTTGATCGTTGAGCATAAATATTGAGTTCATTGAGTCTTGTTTATTTTTAAAATTTCTTGATAAAATAACTGAAGATGTCGAAAGGCGAAACCGGATCGTGAGCGACAAAACATATGGAAATGTTCAAGATTTCGACGGATTTTATTTCTTCCAATAATCAAGAAAAAAAAATTAAAATGTATTGAAGTATTTAGCAGTAATATGATACCAATTATTCGACGAAAATATAAAAATATAACTTTAAATTAGCCATGTGTAAAAATAAAAATAAAACAACTAAAAGGACTTTTAGTCCAATTGTCTCCAATTGGCAAAACAACCACCTACGTTGCTGTCTAATGAGGAGTTTGATGACGCAGCATGGGCGCAAAGTATTATTTTAGCGGCATGGAATAATATTGCAACATATAAATAAATATAAGCTAACACTTATCATTTTCATCGTTAGGTGGATCCGTATGGCAACATTTCGCAATATGTTTTTAAATATAGGACAATCGCCATTATTCGTTCTGTTACGAAACGTCAATTAATCATATTCTTTATTTAGAATTCAATTGACAAAGAGGAACTCAAACGAACAATCTTGCCGCATTGTTATTTGTAATTATTATTAATTTACATAACATAAACATGATATACGATTTAGAATACAATACACAACATAGGTCAGAGACATTTCTCTTCGTAGCAATTTATGAAAAAAATTGAGCTGTATACAATTATATTGAGAACATCCAGAATAACTAAATTTAGTCACGATTTAAATCAGAACATCATCAAAAATGAGAAAAAATATTTTTTCTAACCATCTACAATATGTCTATGAAAAATACAATATTTTGGTTTATATTATTTACGCATACCAAAAAAAAAAAACAAAATGCATTTTATGATATTTATAGCTGTATATAAATATTTGTATATAAATAGCTGGATTTTTTTAAATATTTTGAATTCGATTACTTCTGCTTCCCTTATCTTTTATCTTAATATTCAGAAAGCAGTTATAGTGAAGTTATAATCCATATTTTTTCTTTATATACGTATAATAGCTCGTCACGGAAAGGATGTTTTTTTGGTGATTTTTATCGTGTAATTTTTTTTAACGAAGATGAATGATGTTGATTAATTGAATTTTTGTGATCGTTTATCCAATTTTGATAATTATGTATTAGCAAAAAATTATATCGAAATAATTAACTCTTGAAATTCAAAGAGAATTTTGCTATCTTATTATTTTATTTTCAAACATGCTTAAATTTAAAAAAGACGTATCGTGTTGTTGTATTATAAATGATTTTTAAAGTTAGCCTGTTAAATAAAACTAACGCCAGAATGTTGAAATCATCTTTACTAACTAAAAGATATTTAATCGATGAAAGGTAGAATTGTCAATTCCTTTTTGATATAATCGTGATCATTTAAAGAAAGTACCATCCAGTTAACAATTCTCGGTATATCGAATAAATAATAATATTAAAGACAATAGTCGTACAAATATTTCATTGTTTAGCAAGAACGATCTCATTACTTTAGGATCATAATCGTTTTCCACGAATGATTGCAAATAAATGTCGCATTGCGTATTTAAACGAGGCATGCATAAGTAAAAGCCATCGCAATATTATGTAAGTAAATGTTTATCTATGGAAGACATTATGATTATTGATAGAGTAATGCTTATATAATGATTTTGTTTTGATTTATATTTTGGTATGCCAGAATGTTTTCCTTTTCAATAATCTACAATGAAATGTTATCGTAGTGGCTGAAATTCTGTGAACATTCAAATCAAACCGTTCTACTTCAAATGGAATCAAATCGATCCAAATTGCGACTCCGAAGAAATCCATTGCGCCGAGCAAATCGTACAAGGGTTATGACTGATTGTAAGTAACAAACTGTGAATAAACCGATGTTAGAGGTGCGATAGAACAAGTTTGAATGCTGAAATCTTTTTAGAACAGTTTGTTATAAATAGCGGTCTGGGCGAATATGTTTTTAATTTCATCTCATATGATAATTTTAATGGTATTTATTAAAATTCTGTAATGTAAGGCCTGTAGTTTAGTCATACATTTTAAGTAATAAGGAATTTTTAAATATGATAAAATTAAAAAAATATATTTTATAATAAAATTACTTCAAAGATTTTTTCAACATAATTTGTATTTATTGATTGAATTGGCATTGAATTGGTAGAACTCTATTATAACACGGTGAAAAAATAGCAATGTATTTTAGTTCTACAATAATTTTTATTATCTAAGTATTTTAAATCAAATTTAAGTCCTTATTTATTTTTATTATGTTGTTTATTCTATTCTTCTTCAATTTCAATAAATTCATTAGCATAACATTTATTGCTAAATCTAAAATTTTATCCCATAAAAATGAAGACTGCTTTCACTGAAGAGCGATGACCGAACCCGAATCTAATCTTGTTATTACAAAATTGTGGAAATAGTAGAAAGAGTTGTGTTTTATTTATTTAAATAAACTGTCTTTACACCGAGAAGTGACAGTAAATATCTTATGAGTAATTAATCTCTTTTAATTTGACATGATCAAATTGTAAATACTATCGAGTAAGTTCATCTTATGATCGAATAAGCCAAACTAGAACACAATAACACAGTTCTTGCTGCTGTGACCGGAAAGAGACTAGAACGGTGCGTTTGGTTCAAAATGGAGAAATCGTCAATAGCACTCCAAAATTTTTAATCAACCCAATGACTCCAGTTGCTGTATCAATTAACGCTCCACTCAATTCGGAAGATCCTGGAACCCAGCTTTAGACTTATTGGATGATGCAAACTAGCGAATCTTTACGAGCAGTTGTTTCCGCATAGCTGTTGGGGAAAGCAAAATATGTGGAATACAACTATAAAGGTGCTAGCAATAGACTTTGCTCGTTCTATCATTTTTAAACGGAATGTTGTGCACATTAAGCAGTGGTGGATTAACTATTCCGGAAGAAATAATAATCAGTGGCCCTTTTTAATACAATTATGAAGCACCGTTTTTCTTTACTTAAGGTATTTTAATAACTATATATATATATATATATATATATATATGTATATATATCACTTTTTTTAAAATAGTAAAAACACATCTTTTTAGTACTTATTTCCACAATATATTTTTAGATTGCATTTTATTCTTATAATGTATGAAAAATAAAACAGAAATAAAGATGAGAAGAATTTCATACGATGTTTTATAGAATAACCTTTCAAATAATACATACAACGTTGATTTGAGTGCATTACGATGTACAGAGTGGATTAAAAGTTGTGTTCTACATTCTGAATGAGATAATAAAAATAAGACAAGCCGTGTCATCCGTTAGTAGAACGATTCGTGATGAGTATTTTCTGATCGCTCATACATATTATTATGTATATTTTTAATCTCAACGCGGCACACCGTGTAAAGAGAAAGATTGTCAATCGTTAATAACGAATTGTCTTAACCATCCTGTATTTTGATTGATTCTAATAAGCTTCCCAACGAATCGTTATAGATTTCAGATGAACTCTTTCTGAAAAATGAAGATTTTTAGTTGTAGAATTTATTCATTAAGATTAAATAAATACTTTAAATATCGTAAAAGAAATTTCAAATAGATCGCGAGAGTAACCTTCCAAAAGGCAAAATCATCACTGAATTATTAGCTGAATTTATACAGAAACGATTCCACTCGCGATTGGTTGTTTGTGTGCATTACCACTAGAAAAGTTGTGTTTAACTTCCTAAATGTGAAGCGAGTTGTCGCTTTAAAGCACGTAAACTACCGAATTACGCGTGTGAGTCTAAAGTAGGTAATTGCCATAAGTAAGTTAGGGACTGAGAAAAACTATAAATTTAATTGTTTCCTAAGAAAACTTCAGTACTTTAGAATAATGTTTTTTTCAGGCAATATTCGAAAAGAGTTGAGAGAAGAAAAGAGAGATTCGAAATTAAGGTAGTTTATATGCTGAAGGGGGAAGGGGTGTTATCTCTCATCATGAGACTTTCGCCATATTGTAATATCTAGAGAAATATGAATGAGTACAACCAACTTTCTATATTTGTAAAATCAAAAAACGAGATGAACAAAATAATCATCTAAAATCTAAATCCACAAAATTTTAATGCTACAGTTCAGAAAAAAAAATTGATGCTATATTACCAATATAATAAATATTATAACAATGAAAAACCTATACAGTTTGAAAATTCGATAATTTGTCATAATAAGTCGTGGATGTGTTATTAAAACATTCTTTTAATATAAAACAAAGAAATTATTAAGTGATATTCTCAACAAGATTTACAAGAAACTTTTTATTTTTTTTATTATTTAACTTTTACTGATTCCGCATTTTTACGATCAGTTATACTTTTTAATTACATTAAATTAATTAAATTCCTTTACCTTTTCCCGTAAATTGTGTATTACTTATCACGGAAACACTGAAGTGATTTATAAATACATAATTAAACGCTCATCACACTGCACGCTTTGACGACAGCTGGTCTATTCGCAACGCTTCGAAAGCTTTTTGTACCCAAATGAATTTATTTATTCATATGATACACACGGCACGGATGTAGATTTGAATTTACCGTGTCAATTAACTTGTTGAACTTTTAATCTAAATATCAAATAGTTTTTACAATCAGTAATTGCGTTTTTTGCTTTCAACTGTTATTGATAATTTAAAAATAATAATCCTTCGGTAATATTTTCCAAATTAAAATATACAAAAATTGCTATATGTAATGTTAAACAGGATATTGTTGTAATATATGTTTGGTCTACACATATATATATATATTATGTTGGTAGACCTTTATTTAGCATTGGTTAATATGTTGTTATTTAGATTTTGCGGTAAAATTTTAAGACGGGTTTTATTTTATTGATTGAATTGACATTCACTTGGTAGAACTCCATTATAACACCGTGAAAAAAATAACAACGTATTTTAGTTCTACAACTTTTTTTTAATAAAGTAAAACATAGATAGCTATTTCGGCTCACGCCTCCGTCAGAACTATATCTGGTTTTATTTCTTTATTACAATATGAGCGTTAATAAGTAGCAAAAGAATTAATATTTTTGAATTGCTAAAACTTTGCACGATTCCAAATTTTTTGTCACTTACTACCCGGACCGGCATCTTCAGGCATTCGATCGCACGGATGCAATACAATTGACAAGAAGCCGAAAAGCGAAACCGGGTCGTTATTAACAAAATATGTGAAATCGTACAAAGTTTTAGCAATTCAAATTTGCTAGTAAGATTCCATCGAATACTTTCAGTCGATATCATAAATTATAGAATAAACATATGGTAACTTGATTACTGATTTTGGTTTTTTAACTGTCCGTATTTAGATTTTAAGAGAAGAACTCATGAAACGCTAAATTCATTTTTTTTACATTACAACGCTGTATAAATATTTCATCCCTCAACGGTTTCTCGTTCGAGTTTTCAATAAATACCAATGAGTTTTGTCTGCAAAGCCTTGAAAAGAAACTTACCTTAATTGATTAGTGGTCCCATCTTATGTAATTCTTTAAATGTTGTTAGAGATAGAAAGATTCACTTGTTTTGTCAAAACCCTATGTTTCCTCTCCACCTCTACTTTATTTTAAAAAGCTTGTCAATGCAACAGAATAACAACTAGTAAGCGCGAGAAAACTTCCGTAAAAATGCTGTCATTAGAAGATTACATGCTAAAATACTTATTATCTAGAATTGACTGTTGAAATAAAATATGAATTCTCAGCTTAAAACGTGTGCACCGATAAAAAAAATAAACTGTCATTAAAAGCAAGATAATATGCACAGTTTGTCAGTCTTATAATGTGCATGTAGGTGTCGTTATCAGCAGCTATTATAAGATGTCGGTTTTACTGACTGAGTCGTATCAATAGCGATACATGCCAATATTACCATAAAACCAGCCTCGTTTGCGGTGAATATGTAAATACTTAATCAAATTATGTTTCCGTTTGTAAGACAATCTAGTCTACTACCCTGTGCACTTTACATTATCCAGAAGTTTCCAATCATATTAGTTGTAAATATTCTTTTTTTTTCAATAAAAAAAAACAATATTTTGAGTGAGGGAACCAACTTTAATACATAGTTCTGACGATGACGTGAGCCGAAATAGCTATCAACTATATTTGTTAAAAATAATTTTGTAGAACTAAAATACATTGCTATTTTTTCACCGTGTTAATACATAAGCTTTCCAACTGCAATTACACTTTGGGCAAAGTTTTTTATGTTTATCACAGTTCAATTATTCAACTCTTACTCTGCAAGATATTTTTATCATTTTATTCACACTTTTTAATGCAGAAGAAGTTGTTTACATAAATTTAAAGGAATAAACGCTTCCATATATCTATAAGAAGTTATTGAAGATAATTAATTCTTCCAATGCTCCGTCGCGCGTGGCGCGTTCTTTAATGTTTTGCCGCTGAATCCTTACCGCACGATGCGCGGTCTTCAATAGTCTATGAGTCGTTTGTTATATGAAAAGTATGAACAGTGAATGGATTAATAAGCCAGTAATATTTGAAATCACTCAATTGACCGGAGCAGTTCAAACATTAAATACCAACCCTCTCAAGTTTTTTTAAACGTCTATGATAGAGTGTCAACAGCGTAATCAATAAAGGCTGATTTAGTGCATTTCAACCATGTCTAGGAATTTCAACTATTTCAACATTGTACGTTGATAATTGTTCTGTTGATAATCTGCACATGGTACAAAAGATAAAGTAGAAGCATAAGATAATGTTTTTAAGTAGACAAAAAGTGTCTACTTAAAATCTATGTCATATTTTTTAGGACATGGAAATTGGTTTTTCGGTCACTGTTGAATTACTATATACTCAATAAAATGAGCTTTTATCAAAGCTCAACTAAAAAAATGGAAAAATAATTCAATTCTATGCATCATAGCCCCAAAAAAAGTTGACGATAGGCTTCTTCCAATAAAAATAAACCAAAGAGTTTGTATTTTAAATAAAATAATGCTTTCCCATGAAATATAGCAAAATAATTAGTCCACGTTATTCACGCCAATAAAGATGTACAAAAAGGCTTGATTTTATCTTTTATCCGACTTATCTAGTGCTAGAAATATTTAGTGCGAGAAATTGTATTAATCTATGACAGTTTCTTTCTTTATTTTTAAATGCCGTTTTTATTAAGTGGGCCAAATTAATATCTGATTTTACAAAAATGCTTCTCTAGGTTTTTATTGTTTTTATTATAAATTGTTATAAAACCGTAAATAACGTATTTATAAGTATATAACAACACTTATAATGAGAAAGTTTTACTAAATTTTCCACTTTCTTGACATGGCAATAAATCAAAATTTTGTATTGTGATTTTTAATTTGATTTGACTGAAACTAATGGAATTTGTGCAGAATATTTATACATATTTTGTTATTTTCAAAGTTTCTTATAGAAGATGGCGCATCGATCGAATATAACTCAAATATTTTATTGAAATTCATCTGTTTTGTTTTTTTTTTGTTCATTGTTTCACCTTACATAGCCTACAATTGAATGATTATATCTCTGCTGAGTCAAAAGATGACAGCAATTTTGTTTATTTATTCAAGATTTTAACAAAAGAAAAGTAAATTTTATTTGTTATAACTTTGTCTCCAACTCCACATGTTTTGTTTAAAATTGACCGCCCGCATACGCCAAAAAACTTACATATTTAAATATTTTGCAAATTTAAAAAGTGAAGATTTTTAAAAATATTTTCACTGTTGAAGAACTCGTCTAATTTAATTTTTATAAAGGAATTTTCTGTGTTTTAGGTGCATGTTCTGTAAGATGCCGAAAGGTGAAACTCGCGTCGTTAGTGACAAAACATTTGGAATTGTACAAAGTTCCAACAATTCTATCTGATATTAAAATTCTATCAACAGCCTTCAGTTGATATCACAATAAAAATAAAAAATAATAATATTCCAATTTAATTGTGAAAAATTTAAAAAAATGGTTTTGGGTATTGAAATGCGATAGTTGCATCATTGTGTACCCCTGATTTGCTCAGATGCCAGAATAGCTTTCTTAGTAAAGTGCTCAATAACAATTTAATTCGATGTTGTTATTATACATACACATATTGAATACATTCTTGGTATTATTAACAAGTTTTCTGGCGGAAGCTCTACTTTCCAAAGATGTTTCGCTAACTATACGTTTCGCTTAATATTTATGTTCTAATACTTTTTCTAATTTCCTGCAGCAATTTGCTAATTGATATCTAAATATTACATCATGCGCCAAAACGGCAATTTATCGTCAAACAAACATCTAAACAAACTTAAATTTAAAGAAGTTAGTGACATATTATATATAAACATTAAGTAACCTTGTGAATGATTATTTTGTTGTTGTATTAATTGATGTGTTTATCCATCAAGATTTAATTTGTATTGAAACAAGATGATTCATATTAACAAATCTGATTTTTTTGAATCAGTTCTAATGCAAAAGGTTTCTTGACATACAAAAACATTTTGGTAATTTAGTTGTTATGAAAATATCTGTTGGCCATGATGTCTATCAAAGTAAATATTTAAAATATTATTATTTCAACAAACATGACTTAAGATCTGGACCGGTTTCACTCATCACTGATCGGTTGATAATGCTTGCGATGAGTGAAATCGGTCCTGATAATAAAATATATTATGGGAATTTTACATTTCTTAATATATATTAACGGTTGTATTCCAAAGCTTTCAAGATAGTAGAGCTCGCAGGGCTACGATTTTCTTTGAAATAAAAATCTAATAAATATATTTTTTCATTTTATTTACAATCGACATCTCTTAGAAACACAGTGTAATAATAATGATTCTAAAAGATGAGCCTATGTGAATAAAAATATTTTAAAAATTAATTTTGTCGGCCTAGTCCAGTATAACTGTGTGTAAAGTGGACCATTTGTATACGGCCATTCTTGTATGGCTGGCCCTACGCTCGCGGCATTGTGAGCAGTATATATACGGATTTGGCAGAGATCCGGTTAAAAATATCATGCCTTTCCACCAAAAACAGTTAACACATTAAGACTGAAACATGACAAGTTTAATATGAAATGTAATCTGTATTTTAAAAAGATAAACACATATAATTACATTTTAAATAATAAAAACGCATTTTTTTAGTACTTATTTCCACAATATATTTTTTGATCAGGACCGGTTTCGTTCATCGCGAGCATTATCAACTGATCAGTTGAAAAAAAAAATGTGTTTTTATTATTTAAACTATAATGCCTTTCCATCAAGAAGTGACAGTTAACACCTTAAAAGTGACATATAATTACATTGGTCTTCTTCTCAAGTGTCTTTCATCATGATAAACATTGTCAACATCGATGCATAGATTATTTTGAATATGTCACATCCTCAACAACTATGCTAAATTTCACATTGTAAATTTTCAATATCGCGTAATTCGTCATGCACGTCATCGACATAATGACAGTTTAAAAGTTTCTACGCGAAGACATTACAAAATGACTTACGTTGTAATGTGACATATTCTGTATGTAATATATTTGTCATATTGTCGGAATAATGTTGCTTTTCTCTCGCGGTAAAATTACAAAAGAAATCAGGAAATATAATAAATAATTATTTATTATTAAAATATACTTATAAGTGTCAACACCATTATAACTGTTTTAGACTAAATATTTTTAATTTGTCATGATTAACATAGATTTATTTATGACTTTGTTAAGGAGTTCATTGTTCATTTAACTTGTTCTATACTGAACCAATAGTAGTACGGGCGTTAACCAAAGTCATGCACATATCTTGATAAATTAGGCTTTATACATTATATTGAAAAAAATAGCTTTGTATGAAATATTTAATACTTTTAGATTTTTTTATAATTTTTAGTTTTAATTATCACCACACTGCAATCAACAGCCTCCACAGTTGAGACGTTAATTTTAATAATACATAGTGAAAGAGTAAATTGTTTTCGTAAAATGACTTATTTAGTACTATAAGACGTTATCATACATTTTTTTATATATGATAATTATGTAGTGTTTTGAAAATGGAATGTAATAGCGGTACACCAAAAAGATGTACTATGTTTAAAAAGGTTCGAAATGCGTCCGTAATAATTTAGAAAATACTTGAAAAATACACAAAAACAAATGAACAAAAAACCAAAATAAAAAATTTGAAAAAACTAAGGAATTCCAAAATCGAACAACGGGCAAATCGTCGTTAGGTCTACTAAGTTTTCTAACGGCGGCCGTTCGAATATTGAATCAGAGCGTGAACGCAAGAAACGAGATTTTCAAAAATAATATGCGTTGCGTTACTCGTCTCATGCCCGGTTACTGTGAAGATTATGCGTGTCGGACTACTATGTCCATCACAGCAACTTTTTTAAACTGTATCAAATCAACTGTCACTGTTGTCTATGAGCTTGAATCTCATTACGAAGACTTTAACACACCCGGTCATTTAACGCGATATTAATCCCGCGATTTACTCGTTGTTATGTGATTTTTTTACGAAAGAAATGGTGACCCAAGTCAAAAATCTAGGAAAAACAGCATTTCATCAAATGGACCGAAGCAACATTCAAAACGTTCTTTCAAAAAATTATCAACGATTATATTTGCAATCCGACAGTGATAGCAGCGAGTAAGTCCTTTAAGTGAATATAATTGCATGTAAACATATTTTATAAATTTGTTCCTAATTGCATTTTTATAATCAATAAAGAAATTAAATTTTATACATAAAAGAAAAAAAATACGTGAATTTAAGGAACCATTTTTTATCAAATATTTTTGATAATTTTCCACCCGATATTTTGATTTTTGGACCCAATTTATCAAACTATATGAATGTAAAGTTTTTATACGCGCCACTTTCTGGAACCAATGTATCGCGTGGAAAAATCGTTGTATTGAAATTGAATTTATAACGTTTTATATAATTTTTGTTCAAACACATAAAGATGTCTATGAAGTTCATATTTATTCCACAATTTCTGATAATTTAAACGATGCGTCGCAAGACTGATTAGCTTATTATTATAACTGTTTATTAATCTATCTTTTTCATTCAGAAAAAAGAGAAATAGAGATACTAAATAACAATCTCAACTTGTACAAAAACTTTTGTTGAGATGCTTGGTAGCGAGTAAATTGAAAGCTTAAAGTTATTGTATGGATCTTATGCTTATCTTGTACAAGTGAAGTTGAGAGTTATGTAATAGACAGGCAAAATTGATATAAACAAGCGATATTACATAAAGCTGTTTATTATTCAAACAAATTGCATTTATTCCATTGTTGTTACTTACCAATTTCTACTAGTGTGTCATTATTATCAATCTTATAAAACATACAGCTCATAATCACGTAATATTCCCGTTAAAATGCCAAGTTCCGGTGATCGGATACTACGTCCAATTACCATAAATTGAAATTGAGATCATTTTTTGAATTCCAACTTCATACTTCCAGATCGTTAAATCGATTTTCGATCAACAATGATCATCCGCTTTTAAGACTTGTAGTAAAAAGAACTGTGAGGAAATCGGCTTTTGTGTAGTGTTTTGTATCGACCCAAATACGTCTTCAATAGAACAGGCAGGTATACTGAGGCAATCAGATTGGAGTGTATTGTATTTGAATGTAGATCTTAGTAATCTCGAATCAGCTATTTCGAATTTATTGGTGAGATGGAACACTTTGCAGGCGTCTTCCTGGTTTTGTTGAGTTACGCTACGCCAAAAACGAGAGTGGAAAATACATACACACTAATTAGTGTTGCAAAAGGAATAAAATGAATCGAGTAAATAAAACATATAAGTAGAAGAAGAGAAGGACGTGAAAGGCTTGAAAACATTCACTGTATTTATAAATACATTGGTACCTCGCAATATGAATTTAATTCGTTCCGTAAATTTGCTCGTATTCCAAAGCAATTTTTCCCATTGATATTAATTGAAATGCCATTAATCCGTTCCAACCCCCAAAATGTCACAACAGTTGTTCTTGTTACGTGTTTTCGTATAATGAAAATGTATTTACATTGTATAAAAACATAATAAAAAAGAATTTAAAGAAATAAACTGACTTAATATATATTATTTTGGTCACTTAAATGCAACTTACACACACGATCTCTACTATATGCTTAATTTTAGTCACTGCTTTTCTCTTCACTGGTTGCCGGATTCAAAATAAAACTCATTAAATAGCCTCGATACACGACCAGTTGCAACATTTGATGGGTCGTGTGCAGCCGGCCGCTCCTCGTATCTCAAAGGTTCCTCGTATTTCAAAGCGAAACTTCGCTAGCTCGATGGCTCGTATCTCAAATACCTCATATGTTAGGGCACTCGTATCTCGAGGTAGCACTGTATAGCCATGCATGTTTAAACTTGTGGGACTAATTATCGTGTTTTTTGTTTCAGGTATTTTTGAGGATATTTGAATGAAACCGCGTACATTGGTGGAATTATTACAGAAGCAAGGTATAATGAATTACATTATTTATTCATTTTCACACAACTGATTTCAAACAGAGATTTGAACAATAATTAGAGATTTTTCTATATCATTATCTGTCTATATAAGATCTGCTGTATATTATAATTCGGTATCTCGTCTTGCTCAAAATGAACCGAAATTTTCATAATTAAAATTGAACAAAATCACTAGCTCAATTCGAACGGGACTATTGATGTTAATCACTATGTTTTATTAGGTTAATTGGTAGATAAAACTAACATTGTGAATTTTATAGTTATCAATATTACTTTATGATAACAACTGTAACCTTAAGTTAAGTAATCTGATTATTGGTTGTGTCAGCAATAAGGGCAGACATTTTTTGAGGGGTATTGAAATGCATTACAATTTAAGAAGAATCAGTTACAGATTAAGTTGCTTGAAATACCAGATTGCACTTGTGAACACAATCATCAGTACTGTGTCTCAGTACTGCGTTATCAGTACACTAATCACGTACTGTGGGACTGCCCCAAAATGAATGCCGAACGAGCAGAGGTGTTTGCTGTGGTTCATCCTCATACGGGCCAAATAGGCCACGCTGATTTAGTATTAACCAAGACCAACTTTTAAGCGTTTGATAAATTTACAAGATCTTACGAGGAACGAGATATTTTCAATTCGGCTTTAGATTCAACACGAAACGGATTAAATTCCTCCACCGCGGCAGATTTTCAGTACATAGATACGCTGAATATTTAAAGTTACATTTTCTTTTTATTTAATTGTAACATTTAAATCACACTAGTGTATGGTTTAAAGATTAGTCCATGCAGCTTTTTATCGGGTCAAGAAAATGAGGAATAGAATTGATTTTTTCATCAGTATTGCGCTATGGAAGGCGGCCGTGTAACAGCGGCTGCATACATATAACGGGTGAAGATGAGACTAACAACCTGGAGTTACATAATGTTTACCCTCTCAAATATTCAACATATCCATTATACGGAGTATTTTTCATGAGTGTCCGACATTTTATCATGGATAAAGAATTTAATGATTGAATAAGTTGATGAATTTAAAGATATGAATGGATGAAATGGAGGGAATGCAGAATGTATTTTTGAACGCATATCCATAAATCGACTGAAAAACAGACTTATGAAAGCGTAAATCTGTACACTATGCTTTTTCGTAGTACCTTCACAATATACAAACGACATAATAATATATATTAATTTTATCACAGCACATAATAATTGATTATAGATATCACGTATTAATCAGCATGTCATGTTGTTTATGACGATATGCAATTAAAAACAGCACACACTGTCACAATTTTCTTGATAATATCTTGATTTATATTCCGAAATTTCAAGTATTTCCACTGAAGTAACACACTGGTAGCTTATACGTTAATACAGACCAGACTTTCAATTTTATATTTACTAGGTTACATAACTACAGTATGCTAATGAAATATAATAATTTTATCTTTACAATCAGAAAGCTCTATTGATCGTTTTTTCAATCTTGAAACTCTTCATTGTTCATATGTAATAGTTTAATGGTTTTAGAACGTTGAAATTTTTTATTAAATATATATGCAATATATATATTTAGTTTCTTTACACACATACACATACTTTTCGTTCATAGTATAATTTTATTTTGCAAATCTTCTATGCGACATAAAAAAATGAATAACTGATAGCTATTAAAAATCCATATATCAATTTATATTTAAAAAAAAACGTTATTTTATCCTGACTTAAGTAAATTTGCATAAAATAGGTTTGGATTCAAATGTTTTTTTTTCTTTTTTGATCATAATGAATTTTTCTGTTGTTATAATATAATTTTAAAAAGCCTATGTTTATTTTTCTTCAGTGATTGATGATTAGCAAACAATTAAAATTGTCGATTAACACTTTCATACGTCGTTTTTTCAACGCGATCACATAATATTTGATGCTTGTGTTACTTAGTAAAATTTGCAATTATATTATACAAACTCGTACACGTTGCATTGACATTTAAAACAAAATATACATTTTAATCAATTTGTAGGTTCTTTTTTAAATCCAAAATGTCCTTCCCATCGATTTCATCTTAAAACCGGAAGTAGAGAGAACGACAAGCTGACAAATGCCTCTTCCGAAGTCCCAGCATATCTACACAATTCTAATAATAAGAACTATCAATTGGGATGCTCTATTAAGACTACACATTGTTTTAGTCTAAATTTAAAGCGGAAATATTGGTATGAAAATAAAAAAGTAGTTATCGATGATCTAATATTAATATCTCGTAACAGCCATATGACTTATTTCTTTAATGGCCTGTTATAAGAAGTTTTATAATAAGGTTTATATCTCACCATGCGCATATGACGCTTGTTAATATGTTTTAAAGGAAGGTGCAATTTTTCTATTTTGAACCTTTTTTTTATCAGACATAGACACGCTGTTTAAAACGAAATAATTTTATTGGAAATACATTTGTTAATCAGAAATTGTCAATGTGTAAAACAGTGAATTAAAATTAATCCATAACTGATGAGACTATAAAATATTTTAAAGTTAATTCGCCAAAAAATGTTGTATTAACAGTAGAGCCATTTTATACATTATGGCAACTTTTTCATTCCGTAAATAATTGATTTCATTCATCTTTATTCATGATTACTTGAAGCGTTCTCATTTAATTAAATTAAATTGTCCGTTAAACTGCATTTTTATTGTTAGTAGTTAGTTTGTTTTAGGTAATAAAAAATAGTATGATGTTGTAAAGCATATTTATCGAACAAAAATATCGGCGAGTCGACAACACTAGATTATGAGTGGAAACTAATGGAATAAGTTAATCGTGAGTTTGATCTGTTTATTTAATGTATGAGATAAACAACTCGGCTGAAAAATATAGCTATTTGAATTGAATTATTTACTTTCGGTCGCCTTGTACGTTTATGACCAGATATCATTAATATAATCGCTGTCCCAATTTTGAAGGCGCTTTAACAATAATTAGAAAGGGCTACCCGGCTTGTCCAATTTACTTGAAGCGTGAAAACTTGTCGTGGATTTTTTCTCATAAATAAAATATAAGTAAATGAAGGCTGCCAGTGTAATAATTTATTTATCTGTTTTAAATGAGCCGAATCGATATTGCGCTTATAAATAAATGAGATCGGCGAATGCATATATTGCAAAGACGCATTCATTTAATTCTTGCATAATAATGTAGATTGGGGTATACTTCAGTTAAAATACTTTATAGCAGTAGTCGTCAACTGGTGGTGCAAAATAAAGTTGTGCTGAAGTTGGTTATGTCAGATATATAAATATTCAATTAAAAACAGCACTAAATTCATTATATAAAGCGTGACGTCAACGATTATTATGTTATACTTATATGTTTGAACATTTTTAAAATAAAACTATGTTATCAATACAATTTAAGTCCGTATGATTAATGGCACGCAACAGGCAAGTAAAAATTGTACATGAGTGACCTCATATTATATGTAACCCTCAGACTGTTAACATTTCAACTGTTTAGACGGCTGATTTTTCTGTGTTGATAATTGATTCCCAAACATATATTAATTAACAGTGGTTAAAACCTTATTGCACTCGCTAATTTTTAAGTTATGCGTTGCTTGGTTTGTCCTGACAAACTCAATAAGATTGTTTCAAACCAATATTATTCGATAAGTTTTTGAAGTCTATGGGTTGGAATATCCTTTAAACGACTCAGCAGGAAATGACTTAAGATCTTCTGCTTTTTGGCTTCCTTTACTCTGTGGCTGTTCATGTCGAACAATGTTGAATATATTAATATGTTGACATAATAAATAATTTATTTCTTCCATTGGTTTCATTACAATACAGAATTATTTTCTAATACGTGTTCTTCAATTTTAAATCTTCAGTGCGATGTGAAGTTTACCAGTCAATCGAGGTTCAAAATAATTTAATGAAATCAAACAAAATTATACTCAATTACAAGACGGTAAATTCTGCTCTATTTATAAGTAAACGTTGTAAAAAATATGCTACTTTTCCCACTTTCTATGTTTAAAAATAACCGTAATTGTGTTGCCCAAATACATAAATTCATAACATGTGAATATGATTGCATGTACCGGTACAAAATAAAACGAACGTCACGATGTAGGGCCATCACTCGATTCGGCACACTGCATTCGCAGTTTAACCGGTAATAATTATTTTCATCGTAATCATAACAATCAATAACGTATTGTTTTAAGCAGTTCGTAATATTGATAAATCTAGCAGTTAAAGATTTTTCAGTCTCACAGCCAATGTCTTAAATCTTTGGGTGGTTTTCTAAGCCACTTACTGAAGATTTATTCGTGACTAAGAACTGCCTTCTAATCTTAATATTCGTTCATTTCCCTTTAAAATATCAGACGTTTGCAGACTGACGTAAATTCCGGTTTTAAATAAATCAATCAATGTTTACATATCTTCTATTGTATCAAATAATATTTTATAACTTTAGTGCTCTTCACCAAAGATATTTATCGAATTCACCACTTTATGTCAAATTGTTGACGAAACAGCAATAAAATATATTTTTAATATATTTTAGCCTTCAGTTAGCAGTATTCAAAAAAATCTATTCATGTTAGCAAAATTTTAACTGAAAAATGTGCTTTTTATTAGGCTTATTTTAGGCAAACAAATAAATACTATAAAATATTATATTATTTTCAATTGAAACTCACAACTGTATGTATTTGATTGTGTAACACATTATACGTATGTGAGTAATATATGAACGCATAAAAAATAAATTGAATCTATTGAGATGATAATTGTAATATTCGGATTTGGAAATACGATTCCATCGATATATAAAAAAAGAAAACTTCATAAGATTGTAAGAATTTGTTGATTGAACTGGCATTTATTTTATTGATATAACTACATTATAACACGGTGAAAAAAAGCAATGTATTTTATTTCTACAAAATTTATAAGGTATATAGTTGATAGTTATTTCGACTTACGCCTTCATCAGATCATTAAAAATTATACGAAGTTTACACGACAGTAGAAATTATTTTTCTTTCGTTGAACCTGAATGACGATATTTTTTATATTAATTTATATGTTGGCAACCCTGTGAACAATTATGAATAATGTGAAAATAATCTCACATCGAAATCGCATAATGTTAACTTTCTCGCTCATCCGTTTATGATTTTAATACTGTATACATTTAAAAAATGGTGGCATCTATTATTGTATACGAAGATAATATTCCTGACACGATTATCAATCTAGATTAAGCATCGCTCTTATTTGACAGCTAAAAAAACAAAAAATAGCTCAAGCATTTAAATTAAACAATAGCAGGAGATTTAAGAAACAAATACCATAGATTATCACGCGTAATCACTTTTATCTGATTTGAATATCAGATTTTTATATCACATGAAAGTTTCTCATTGATTATAGTAATATATCATAAACAACGACATCTTTTTACCCATACCATAATTAGAAGAAACTTTTTATATATTTACAATTGAGCTGAGAAAATCTATCAGTTCCGTGCATCCCTGTGTGAGATCAAGATTATATTTTTTTTGCTACTTACTACGTCATAGAATGAAATCATTAGTTGCATTTGCACCAATGATGTCGCGATACAAATTCATACTCCATGCGTGTAGTGAATAAATTCAATACTTATCTAGAATAGGTTGTCTTAAAATCAAAAATCCAATGTAAATAACACTAAATTTTTTCAGTTTTTTTTTCTTTATAGAAGCTATTATGAAATTTTTACCTCATTGTTGCCATCTTGATGTGGCAAAAATATGAATAAAGACAGAGTAAAAAGAATGTTGAATATGAGTGAATTAACGAGTAATAATTGTGTATTTTTGTCAGCATCGTTGATGCCATGCTAGATGAAGGTGTCTTCAGTTACTATCAAGGTATTTCAGGTGTCTAGTTTTAAGTAACATTTGATAACTTGCTTCGTTAAATTCAAATTTATTTAAGCTAATCTTCATTCTCTATGTAATAAATTTTATTAAAACTTAAAATATCAATTTATATTTGAATTGTTACAGCTTTGTATGGTTCCACATGTTTTGTCACTAACAGCCCGGGTCTCGCCTTTCGGCATCTTCAGGCATTTTATCACACATATGCAACAGAACTAACGTACAATAAACCCATTTGTATTTTAATGTTAGTTGATTGATATCTGTTTTAAAACCCTTTCAAGAATGACTTATAAACAAGATCGTTAATGAAAATTATCACATGCAATTGTGGTAATTATTATTATTTCCGCCGCAATTTACTGCTTGCCTTGGGGTAAATTTTTTCCTGTAATTAATATCTTTACTATTTAGACGATGCTAACTGTTTATTTTACGTCAGTTCTGTACATCCGTATGATAGAATATCTGACGTTGCTGAATGGCGAAACCCGGATCGTTATGACAAAACATATGGAATCGTTCAAAGTTATAACAATTCATATTTGATAATAAAATTCCATCAAGCACATATAAATTATAATATATCAATTCATTGTTAAACACGTATAAAGCGATACAAGGGTTGGTTTATAAAATATTACCTACAAAATTTTGTATATTTTTAAAAAAAAAATTTTGTGCATTATTAACAATTCGAATTAAGAATTGACTTTAAATCTCAAATTCCACGCGATGACAAAAACAATCAAATAACACATTTCAATACTATGAGCGTCCTTAACATGGGAAGTATTTTGATGCACTGGTTTACTAAACGGAAGTATCGTTGGTTGACATATTATTATAATATAATATAACACATGGCCATTTACTATCATAAAGTAACGAGAAATCGCCATTTGCCACATTATCTTCACTCGTTTTATACCAATTCAATTTCACGCAGCATTGAGACGCGTTTCCCGGCAATGTATTATACAATCCACGGTACTAGATGGATTATTATGCTTGTATGCTACTAGGCATTACTTCAAAATCAATCTAAACAAAAGACGATTTAACTCGTTGTAAATCAAATTTAGTTATCTCCATTATTTTAGTCCTGTTGAATTAAAATTAGCCTAATTGCTTTTAATACACTAACTAGTCCAAATTAATATATATAAATTTAGGCATTGAAAAATATTAATTTCATGGAGTAAGATTGAGCTGCTGATAACTTTATTTAAACACAGCTATTTACATAAAAATCATTAATATACCATTTGAAATATCCTGACTACAGAATATCATATATTCACGAGTGGATATTTTTGACTTCACTGTTTTAAATCACTTTACATATTCTAAGAAAACGCTCCCATAAAATTAATTAATTAAGAAACATTTTAAGGAGCGTAATAAAAAAATATATATATATATACAGTTAATTTTTGATATATAGTGAACGTGCTTGATGGAATTTCAATATCAAATTTGAATTGATACAACTCGTCAGTTCTGTTGCATCCGTGTGATAGAATGCCTGAAGAAACCCGAATCGTTAGTGATAAAACATGTGGAATCGTAGAAAGTTGTAACAATTCAAATTTGATATTTATATATATAATTGATGTTTGTCATGATTTTTTTTTAAATTTTAAATTGTAAAGCATTATTTTAGTAGCATTTATTTAAAAACCAGTTAAAGCTATCGATTTCATTTATTTAAAACAAGCTTTAATATACGATGTTCTAGTTGAAATAAATTGTGTGTTTTAATATGATTCGGTTACTACCATTTAAGTTGTATCAACTGTCAGATTGTTTTTAAAAATACGTTTGAATTGCTTGCAATCGTTGGGTGGCATTCAGCATAAATTTATTACGAAATGAACATGTTTTGATTTTTATTATTTAATCATTTTATTTATTTATTTAACGTGTTTCTTTTAATTAGGTAAACATGTAAATAGCTCCAAAAAAAAGAGAATTTGAAGGAAAAATACTATAATATCTTAATTTAATAATAAACGATGATTTATGAAAAATATTTTTTTTTTGTATTTTCTCTTTATATTCACTTCAAATCAGGAAGCAGTATTTAGTAGAATTGTGTGACCATAATAGTCAGTTGTATAACTGAATGCCATGTTCGTTTAGGTCTCATTTTTGTCAAAATACATATCTAATAATAAGCAGATGAGAATTAAAATAAAATCTTGAAAACTTACGACTTATGTTAAAATAAAATCTATATGTATGTATAAATTAATCTTCCAGAGTCCTAAAAGATTTTTTTTACCGCAACATTGGATTCATTATATTAATATTTTATTAGTAATATATAGCTCAACTATTGGATGTCTAAGTATAAAAATCTTCATGGACGGTGACTTAGTAGGACTGTGGGTTAAACAAAGTCTCGTCGCTAATGAATTTACCGTTCCAAAGAGTTTTATCTTGTTGTACTGTAGGAAGCGTATAAAAATATTAAAAAATAGTACTATAATTTTCTTCAGTTGTCGTTTTTATCTCATGGCTTTCACTTTTATGTCTATAACTTACAATAGTCATTTTTTGTTGATTTTTTAGCAAAAATTTTACTTAAAATCACTGACAGTTAGGATGTAAAATTTAAAAAAAAAAATTGACAGTTGTACTACCACCTGGTGTATGAGTAGTACTAGTTAATTGGTCAAGCTTTGTTTATGTCAAGATTGGTTAAGTATTAATGTGATTAAGCCAGGGATGGGGAACCTGTGGTTTTTTAACTGACCCAGAAGTAAATTTTGGCATCATTCAAAAGTTATAAAAATTTGGCTTTAGGCGAAAAAAAAAAATTTTTTCACTATGAAAATTTCAAATATTTTTCCTTGAATGAGTGTCAATTTTTCTGCTATTGCAGCCTTCAGAAACAAAAAGGTTTCACATACCGGAGTAAGCTCTCAAAACGTGGTGATAAAATAGCAATGTATTTTAGTTCTATAATTTTTTAAAGATATAGTTGATAGCTATTTCGGCTCACGCCATCGTCAGAAAAAATAGCTATGTAGAAAAGGTACACAATACATCTTCTCTCCTGTTTTAACGACCTAGCTTGTTTCTTGTTAGCAATAAAACTAAAAAAAATCAAATCGTAAATGACACTAAAAAGGCGGCTATATCAATGAGCTTATATATGGCTCGGAAATGGTTTATTACGGAAACGAAACAGCCCCCTGTAGTGGATTGAGCAATGGCGACCGACATATATAGTATTTGTATCATATGGTATCATAAGTACTTGACTTTTTTTAATGTATGGTATGGCCAATGATCTTTAGGTTTTGAAAATGAAAACAATTAGTTATTTTGTTACTTATAAAAAACAACTTGATCGAAAGTAAAAATAATATCCTGAGTGAAAGAGTCGAGAATAAGTTATTATTTCAATGATTTAGTATCACGAAAATGATCGTGTGTCAAATTATAAAGTAATTAAGGGAAACGTGCTTGTGATGGTTTTCAATATGAATAATAAACGAACGGTTAAAGCATAAATCTGAACCGGATATCGTTTTAGCCAAAGGGGAATCCGGATTTTAAAATAATGCACATATGATCAATTAAAACTGCGGCTAGATAGTAAACTACTAATAACGGAGTGTCGAAACCCGTTCAATTAAAAGAATAATTGGATTGTTTTTTTTATGTCTATCGTGCAGACATTAAAAATATGATCGCTCGATTTAATACGTAATTTCGATGATAATAATATGTTTAATAGTATATCTTATTAGGTCCTAATTAATTTCATTTCAATTTGAAACGAAAGTTATTTTTTTATACTTTAATGTTATAAAATGAAACTATTAAGTATCGAGGCTTTTAACTAATGAAATCAGAGTAAATTATTGGTTTATTTACTAACGTTAAATATATAGCTTAAACTATTTATTAAAATTAATTAAATATTTTTTTTCAGCAATCAGCTCAGTGTTTCCGGCAGAAAATGTAATATATTCAAAGTGATATACAATAATTATGAGTAATTTTTTAATTAATTGGATTTTTAATATGTATCATAGATGTCAGATAATGAGATTTATCAGTTCTGTATTAAATACAATTCCAAATAAGCCCACGGTTTTATTTATAGTTTGTTAACATTCAATGCTAACATCTATAATTTAATTTAAGAATAATTACTGACTATTTACAAACTATTTATAAACAACACTTTAGTTGTAATAAAAACCTTAAAAATCCGTTATCCGATTATCGAATCAAATATAAACTAATTTTTATTTTATTTTTTTCATCAGTAAGTTTTTAATTAAAAAAAATAATTGTATTTTATAGTGATGAATTTTTCTTCCAAAAAATGGATGAAGAAATTATTTTGACGTTAAATAAAAATATTGTAACAAAAATATCTGTATTATAACAATAGATTCGCATAATAAATATGATTTTAAGTTAAAGAGATAATTGACATATTTCAGTTTTAATGAATCTGTCCAACTTTCTTTATACCATGTTTTTCTTCCTGTTTCTTTGGTGTCTTTTTAGTCTCCTATTTTAATTTTGATGTTTGAATAAAGTTCATTTATCATTATTGGTTGATTGATTGAATTGGCATTCACTTGGTCGAACTCCATTATAACACGGTGAAAAAAATTGCAATTTATTTTAGTTCTACAAAATTATTTTTGAAGGCGTGAGCCGAATTAGCTATCAACTATATTTTTTAAAATTAATTTTGTAGAACTAAAATACATTGTTATTTTTTTCACCGTGTTATCATTATTGGCATTATTTTATTTTAATAAATAAGTGATTACTATGTTGTTTTATGCACGCTTTCACCACTGATGCATTAAAGAGTATACACCGAATAAATAGGCTTTAAATTTGTAGAAGATGGTTGCAAGTACAACACTGCCATGATTAAGTAAATAGAGATCCATTTTTATCTACAAGAAACACTAATCTTTTCATTACAACCAACCCATTCAGATGACACTAATTTAATGTAACACGAGCAGATTTTTTCACTGTGTTTTTCTGTCACGTAAACTAACGCTGACGTATTCAACAAAAAAAAAAAACAACGCGACATTTCTTTCCATCAGGATGTAGTATTTAATTTATTAATATGACGAATGACTTTCATTTTCTCAAGCCGTACTTTGATCTGTTGGAGGCTTGGGTATCAATACATCTTATGCGTTTTGTATGTCATATTTTGTTTCTCTAAATATATGCAGGCGCGTAATGGAGTAAGTGCTCGACAGTGCCACTTTACATACTCAATCAACCTGAAATAGAAAGTGTGGCCAGTCATTAGAACAGCTCCGCGATATCTTTAGCGAGCTACTTGTTAATAAGTTGACAACGTTTGTTAGTATATATTTCTATAGTAATTGTATAAGTGCAGGTATACGTTCAAATTGATATTAGAACAAAAATAATGATAAATGTCGACATTTGGTATTTACAGGGTATATTAGAGAAACTGAACACATGCTCAGTAGGGACATCGAATTCAGGGTATTTTTTATAATACCGGGATTTCCGGAATTAAAAATTGTAAAAGAAACTACGAATCCTTTATGATTCTTAACTAACAGACTAATGTACGTCGATCGCCATTGCTTAACCCTCTACGAGGGGCCGTTTTGTTTCCTTAATAGGCAATTTCCGTGCCATATGTAAACTTATTGATATAGCGGTCTTTTTTGTTTCACTTACAATTTTTAGTTTTATTGCGAGCAAGAAACAAGCTAGATCGTTAAAACAGGAGAGAAGATGTATTGTGTACCTTTTCTACACTGCTATATATATAGATAAGCAAAAGTTCGTTTAAGCATAGTTCTGACGATGGCGTTGTCTTTTTCTCTCTATTTTTTTCACCGTCTTAACATAAAAATTATTTATAACGATTTTTTTAAGCTTGGCTTAAACTAAGTAAGATTAAATATTTTTATGTCAAATAATGCAAAAATAATAAAATAAATTATCGTCAAAATTGGATGTTCTTATCTACAATTTAAAAAAGAAAAAATTACAAATAATACATTGAGTATTTTAGTATTATAGAAAAATATGCATAAAAACAAACCGAGCCTAACGTTTAAGTTAATCAAAATTATTCAATATAAAATATTATTTCTTAATTTGAAATGAATCTCAAATACCTGGGATCGACTAGCTAATAATTGGGCCCAGTGCTAATACCACCAAGGAGAGGGGAATACCAGATATGTTTATATTTTACACATAAACAATAAACCGTTTGAAAGAAATAAATTTTAATATCAATATGAACTTTGGCTATGTCTTATTGTATGTTGTTAGTGCAAAACTGCGCAAATCAGTTATGTTGAGTTTGTTGGAACTAAATATTAGATTCATATGATTGCTTTTAGAGAAATACGAATTGATAATCTCAGCTATCGATTATTAAGAAAGACTTATAGTTGTTATAATACAAAACTATTTTAATAACAATTGAAAACCAAAATTACAATCATTGTTGAAAAAAAAACACAACTCAGACTAATAAAGTTTATTTTTGTTTTTTCCTATTTATTATACATGCATTCAATTAAAAATCAACAAACCAACTCAGCAAATTTTCCATTGATATATTCTTCAATATCGTCTAATCAAAAAAGCAGTCGACGTCACTCGTTTTTCTCGATTCCGAATCCGACATTCATCAAAAACATGACTACAACTGACTACGACCAAAACACCGCGACTCTACGATTCCAACCCTGACTCTAAAGCCCTTGTTTATATAAACGAATATGATATTTAAAGAGTTAGAGGTTCTGCGAATAAATATAATTGAGATACACTGTAATCTGTATCTATTTGCGAATCCCGTAAATATTCTATCATTCGATATAAAGACATTTATCTATTTGAAATGAAAATAAAACAGTTAAATATAGTGATTAATTGAACATACAGTAATACCATTCTTTAATGAACTTGGCAAACGTTTGCGGTACATAAATAATTACTTATCACCTATAATAAACTGCATTAAATCAACACGTTACTCGATACCCGAGAAAGTTTTATGAATAAAATTATTATAAATCTATCAACTATTGGCACAAAAATATGTATTTATAATTATTTGTTTATTCCTTATATTACAAATTTAATACACGCTAAAACCAAAATTTAAATGGCCACTCATAAACTGAAGGTGTAAATAAAATATTCTAATAGGCATAATCATTTCCGAACAACAACTATGTTCCGTTTTAATTTACGGTTGACATGCAATGCTCTTACTATTTTTTCTCGTTTTTAATGAGTTTATCTCACAAATATGAATAAATAATATTCCTACATTCCACAACATTAAAAAACATAGTAAATTCTCTGAGTTGAATAATTAATGTATAAAGTCTTTCTTAATTTATTGATTGAATTGGCATTCACTTGGTAGAATTCCATTATAACACGGAGAAAAAAAATAGCAATGTATTTTAGTTCTACAAAGCTATTTCGGCTCACGCCATCGTCAGAACTATGCTTAAACTTACATTTGCTTATCTATACATATCTGTGTAGAAAAGTTACAAAATAGATCCTCTCTCCTGTTTTAACGACCTAGTTTGTTTCTTGCTCGTAATAAAACTAAAAATTGTAAATGAAACTAAAAAGGTGGCTATATCAATAATTTTACATATGGCACGGAAATGGTCTGTTACAGAAACAATGAAGCACCCCGTATAGGGTTAAGCAATGGCGATAGACTTTCTATAGGCTTTCTTAATTGCCGAAAAATATTACTTTACAATGTGTTGTATAAATAATCACTTTTAAGGTGTTAAATGTCACTTCTTGATAGAAAGGCATGACATTTTAAATAATAAAAACACATTTTTTAGTACTTATTTCCATAATATATTTTTTGATCAGGACCGGTTTCGTTGAGCGAAACTGATGTAGATAAGTACCAAAAAATGATTTTTATTATAAAAAAATGTATAAATAATATTTTAAATAAAGTTTTAAATAAAAATTAAAGCTTTTTCTTAATTAAAAAAAAAAATCTGAGAGACAGTAGATTGAAGTATTATATATTGCATCTTACAATATTGGTACCCATGTCAAATATAATCGCTTTCTCTATCAGTCTCTCATTCCATATATGGCTATAGTGCAGTGGTTCTAATGTGTGACCACCAACAGTTTCACAGTAAATTTTGATATTATTAAAAAAAAAAATTTTCAAATTTATTAGTAGTGATGTGACCAAGAGATATTTACATAGGACCGCTGATGTTGATGTTGCGGCCACAATACAATTTTACGTGAGAGCCACTCGAGATAACAATCCATGATTTTATTGGTATTTTTGAAAAAAAAAAAATTTCACCGTGTTATAATGGAGTTCTACCAAGTGAATGCCAATTCAATCTATAATTATTCACTTGATATCTCATAAGGATTTTGTATTCACTTTGCTACCGAATATACTAGTCAATTAGTCCGGTAGAAGTGATAAAAACAACAAAACTAGCCATATCAATTTTTAGTGTTAGGAAAATTTATGATTTTTGTTTAAAATCTTTGAAATAGTTTTTGGATTGTCTGGATCGATATTTTGATGCATTATATGACAACCAGTTGTATATTTATGATGTTATTAAAATAATTTTCTTTCAAAGCAATATAAACACCTGTTATATTAATTTTGACTTGTTTGCTGCATTAATTGCTTTGTTTGCTGAATTAATTTTATAATTTCTCTAATCTCTCTTTCTATTACTGTGAGTAGAACAATAGTTCATACAATGCAATTATTTATTTACAGCGTGAAAAAACTGATTAAATTACTAGTAAACTGATGATTGAATATCTAGGAAAAGTTTTTACACTTTGCATAATCACGACTGGCTTTACGCCAACTAAATGAGTAGGAACAAGAAAACTATTTAAAAAAATATATAAATAGTAGTTCACCTCATAAATATCAATAAGTAATTCTGTTACGTAGGATGGTAATTTTTCACATGGCGTGCGTCGTAAAAAAAACAATGGTCATTTTTTTATTGACTTAATTACAATATACGGTTTACTATTTCCGTTGAGATATAATTTATTAAACATAATATAATTTTTTTGTACTGACTTTTGATACTTAGTTAAAAATATCTGTAAAAATTCTACAATTTTATTAAAACTATTGCGGTTTCGCCCATCGTAAGTAATATCAGCTGATAAATAAAATAAAACATTTTGTAAGGTTTTGTGATATTTTGATCAACAAACCATTTATGTGTTTCCATTTTTTTTATTTCACACCGCGAAATTGATGGTAAAACTATGTTTCTATCGAGGTATAGAGTCGGAGTTGGATTCGTGAAGTCGTGGTATTATGGCAGCAGTCGTGAAAAACGAGCGACTTTTTTGTTAGATGATTTTGAATAATATTTCAATGAACAATTTGCCGGGTAGGTTAGGTTAGTTTAGTTGATGTTTAATATAATGCACATAAACAGGCAAGGTAGGAAAAACCTGACAAAATTGAACGTTTTTTAATCGGAGTCGTGTTGTTGGTAAATATCGGAATCGGAATCGGAATCGTGTTTATTTAACGACTCCATAGTCCTAGTTTTCACTCTAAAGGGCTCAAACATAAAACAAACTTTATATACATAATAATTGATAATAGTTTGTTGATAAATTAGGAAATATTTTTTGCGTTATACTTTCTATGTTGTGAAATAATATACTAAGGTTGAAATAGATACCCAATTATGCTATTACAACTGTTTATTTAAAAGAGTATCTAGTATACAACAAAATTCAAAGATTTTCTCTTCAATGATCTTTAATATAAAAAAAAACTTCCACTCAACATATGTACATTGCTTTGTAGCTGTTTTTTCAGTAAATTATTATTTTAAGTTTACTTTATATTTGCAAACATTCGCGTAACAGGATAATGGTTCAATTATCATAATGCATAGATGTAATAATTGACGTAACAATTTTACCGTAAACTGTCCCAATTAAGGTTTTTCTTACGAAATATTTAACTAAACTGACATTTTTAATACCACGAACGCTACTGTTCTCATTTTGTATATGCCTAATAGAGTTGGAACTAATTTCATGAATAGTTCATGAGTTACGATCTCAATTTGTGGGTAACCGCACTTCAAATCATTGTCAGGTGCAATATGAAAGTGAAATTATTGCACAACGTTCATTTTAAACCTCAATACTTAATGTTAATTTATTCTAACTGAACAGTAATTTGGTTTAACTATTGTTACTTTGGCGCTATGATTGAAAAGAAATCTTTGTCTTAAGAGTTACTTACACTAATTGTGACTTGCTAGGATATAATATTACTTGCCTACAAAGTGTAAACACAAATTTCATGTCCAATTATTATTTCACGACTACCCTGAATTACCTGATATAATAGCGGTAAGATTCAATTTTAAATAATTTAGAAAAAAAAAAATTAACGTATTTTTATTGGTCATCACAAATCTTGAGGCATGTGAGATATTTTACACGGTGTTCCGTATAGCTTTTGTAATTTTTTTCTTAATTCCAGATATATTAATAATTTTAAGCCCTGAAAACACTCGTTTAATTAATAGTTATAAAATTCAGAATCAAAGGTCGCGATTAGAACTAAATTTACAGTTAGTAAGCTGCTTGTAGACAAGACACAGAAAAAACACAAAAGTATTCACATTTTCTTAGAACAATAATTAGTCTGAAGATGCCTCTGAAAGAAGCAAAACACGTGTCACACTTAGTTACACAATACGTGGAATAATCAAAGTTATTTTAAATTTTATATTAAAATGAGCTTCCACAAAGTTACCGCCGAAACCATCGAAAATATTGCGAATTGATTAATTACAAGTGGTTTATGATAGTTAGTATTTTTTATGTTCGATCTTTTCTCCACGTCTAGTAAAAAGGAAATAGTCCCACCAGACGCCTTGTTTTTAAATAAAGAATTGTAATCATTGTTTACTTTATTACATAATGCCTGGATGTGATATTTGTAATTAGTAGTGTTATGATTATTAGTATCTTTTTATGTCCAATCACCTCCTCGCGTTTATTTCTCTTAATTTTTGAATTAAGAATGAATATCATTGTTCACATTAGTAATAATACTTTGAAGTGTGATTTTTTATCACTAGTGTTACGATTAGTATTTCTGTGTCTAATCTCCTCACCACGTCTAGAAAAAAGGAAACAGTCACATCTAAATTTTTATTTTAAGTTAAGAATTAGAATCATTGGTACTGCGATAACGTTGGTCTTAAAACGATTATCAAATAGCGACCCATGTATAAAATCTAGTACCATGTGGAATAACAAAGTTATCAGTTTTAATTTGATATAAAATGTATTCTTTTTCATCTTGAGAGAATAGTCTTAATGAGTTACCGATGATAGGTAATAAATATCTATTATTGTAACATTTGTTTTTGTTTCAGGTAAGTCGGCCAATTCTAGAAACTATGAAATATATATCATAGAAAACGATGCTTATTTTTACAGTGGTAAGTTTTTATTCATTTAACATACATAATACTCATCCATAAAACGAACGACATATAACTAGATAAGATTTTGTTCGCTTTCAATGCGAAACTATAAAGAAGCATTTGTACATTATTGCTTTTACGTGAACTTGCTGTATTAAAATCAGTTTATATCTTTTCTATTTTAGCCTAAAGATAGAATAAAGTAGTAAAGTTACTATAATACTACTAGTATTATAGATATCTAAAAACCACACTTTCAAGAGAAGAAATTTGAGCTTCTCAAACATCTACACTTTTGGACATGAGCCAATCGGCAAATTAATGCATGACAATGTGATTTTGGTAATTTGAACGTTATATTATACTATCCAAGTGAGTAGAAAGAACGTTGATCAGTTAGTTACTTACAGGATCGGAAATTTACTAGTTATAATTTCGAAACACCAATTAATGAAATCTCAAGGAAAAAAATATTAAATCGTGCCGGCAATTCATACCTCACTTAATTCGTGATAGATTTTTTATATTTTTCATTTAATTTGTACTTAAAAACTACTCTAAAGGATATTACAACTAAAGAGCGATAATTCTTAAGAGAAGTCAAGTTTTTATAATATTTTTTGAATGGTTTTTTTTAGAATACTTAAATGGCCCAATCCCGATTGTTAATCCATAAGGCCGTTTTCACGTTTATTACTCAATAAACTAACAGCACGCTCCTAAACTTTCTATTAAATGTTTATAAGAACTGATTTATTGTAGACTTAGAATTATAAATGCGTCAATGACACTGTAGAGAAATCTTAAAAGGAAATTGCAAGGTTTTATCAACAACAAAAAAACGTATTTTTAACACTTTATGATATGTTGTCTAAATATTCAATAAAATTATGCTTTTGGTGACATTATTGTAGAATAATAAATATTGAAATCCTCGGGAAAATATTAACCCTCCCGAATACAATATTATATATTACTTGGGTGATTTCAGTCCTCCAAAGATAAAAATATTTTTAATTAAACTCAATTAAATCTATACAAGCTTTACACACCGTTCATATGAATATATATTACAAGCCTGATATTATCTCCTTGGGAAAGTAAGTATTTAATGTGTTGTTAATTAACCAGTTGATCGAGATTTTCTTGACATAATGATCTGATTCAGTCTTCAAGACGCTTGAAAAGTTCAGTGTTGATTAGGTAGAAACTGTTCATTGCCAAATGTTGAAATAACAGAAGAGCTAAATCCAATAAATTAAAGTTTATCTTAAACACAAAAGTCAAAGTATGATTTGTGCCTTTTGTCGCGTTTTGACTTAATTGTGTTTGTTCAAATATCATATTAAAATCCCGATATGAGAATTTATAAATAAATAAACAGACTATAAGCAAATGAAAGATTATATTTGGGTAACCCAATTCTCACTATAGACATAAAACAATTAAAAATAACAGTTAAGGCCGGGCGCTACCGATTTTAACTATGTACAAATATGGATACTTTCTTAAGCGTTGAATACTTAAGATTTTTTTAAATTTAAATGTAGAATGTATAATATTATCTTCCTTTTACTTCCTTGTATAGATTATCAGAGTATTAGATATAGTGAAGAAGTGAGAGAATGTAAGTAATGTATTTTTTGTTTTCATTTAAAGCAGGTTCTTGGCGTATTATTTTAATTTGGGGCGTTTGCAAAAAATGTTTCTTAATTCTACAATATTTTATTTTCGAGACCGTAGAATCCTAAATATGTTCAACTCGTCAGATGCGATCATTTCTTTGAGGTTACTTATTGCTTTTAACTCAACTCCTGTTTTACAATAAAATCGAGAAATAGGTTAGCCAATGAATGTGGTTGGAATCGAATGCACTTAAATACGTCCTTCACCGAGAACCTATATGATTTATTATTTGAATCAACAAATCTTTAAAAGATGAATACTATTGAAAAAAAAATATAAATCTAATGTATAATATCGACTGATGGTGCTTGATGAAATTTCAATATCATCATTTTTTATCGTTGAAATATTGTACAATTCTACATGTTTTGTCACTGACGACTCGAGTTTTGCTTTTCGATATCTTCAGGAATTCTATCATACAAATGCAACAAAACTGACTTTATTGATTGAATTGGCATTTACTTGATATATCTCCATTATAACAAGGTAAAAAATAGCAACGTATTTTACTTTTACAAAAATTATATATATAGGTATATATAACTATTATAATTCTGACTGTGGCGTAAGGCGAAATAGCCGTTAACTATATAACTTAACTAAATTGCTATTTTTTCATCATGTTATTATAGAATTGACGTTCTTCCATCAAAATTCAAATTTCAAAAAAATCTTGTGTTTTGAATATAAATTATTGTGTCGTCTTAAGCAATACATTTTTTTTCTGTTCAATAAATTAACGCTGAATTACTGGCATGGCTAAATTTACTGACAAAAATTCAGCGTTGCTATTTACGCATATTTTTTATGTAATTTTTCACTGTCAATTAGATGTCACTTGATTTAATTATTACTCATCTGCGATTGATATATTGTTGTCTATTTTAATCTGCCTTATATGTATTAATGTGAGTAGGAGAGGCATCCTACGGAATATGTCGAAATGTTTTCAATTTGGTTTTACCCAAATAACATCCTCAAAATTTCACTTATTGAATACCAACGATGCGTAATGTAACATATTACTAAAGATATGAAAATACGAAATCTGTTGTGATGTTAAATCGAGTCATAGACACGAGAAATAAATGCAATATACATTCGCTCTAAATATTATTTTAATTAAATAATATGTACTTACAGAAAAGGCGTTGTTAAAAATATTGTTTACTATCATATTTTAAGCAGCAATGATTGATAGTATATATGTGAAATGTATCATTCGTGTGGTAAGGAATCTAAATGATCTAAGCCATAGGTTAGAAACATGCGGCTCTGGGAAAAATATCCACGGGAAATTTATCAATAGTAAAATAGAAGAATCCTTAATCGTGCCTAAAATTAAGAATAACAATATACGAACCTGATTTACACATACTTTTCAAGGAGATGAAAGGACATTGTTCGCATTAAGTGTCTGTTAGTCATTGTCACCATTTAAATATATGGAATTCTTAATTACTTATTATTTTTTATTAACGAATAAAATCTTTATTATGTATAAAATCAAGTTCTGACGATGGCGTGAGTCGAAATAGCTATCAACTATATCTGTATAAAAATTTGTGGAACTAAAACACATTGCTATTTTTTCACCGTGTTATAATGGAATTCTACCAAGTAAATGCCAATTCAATCAATAACCATTTTTTAATCAGTAAGCAAGTAAATTGCAATTAAATCAATAATCAATAACCAATAATCAATTTTTTCACCGCGTTTAATCAAGTTTTATTCGGTGTAATCGTAATTTAATGAAGAGCTAAAATTATGATAAAGGTTTGCTAAATCAATAAATAGATTCGGCTCTCTATTTTAATTTTAATTGTTGCTATGTAAATATTTGGTTATTTGGCTAATAAGTTTTCCGACCACTGATTTAAGCTATATATAGACTTAGTCACTTCTAGTCCAGAACTATCTCAATATTATTTATTCTACTAGAACTTTCTGTTATTCAGTTGCTCAACTTCTATTTTATCAAAGACAATATTGATAGTAATGATAAGGCTACGACGGAACTAGTCTACAGCTTATCATTTTCGATATATGTTTCGCTTTTTAGGATCAGATGCGTAGGAAGTAATTTTTGAACGTCACATTATAACATCATATATTTATAGATCAATACAAAGAAGCTGTTGGAACTGCATACCGGAACTTCGTGATATTTGAAACGGGAGCCAATGAATTAGATCATTTTATCGCGTACCCAAAAATGTTATATACAACGGCGGAAGTAGATTTTGCGTAATTTAAAAATTCGGACATAGTGCATCTAAAGTTTGATTGACGTCAACAATGATGTAAATATATTATTTGTTTGTGTATTACTGTTTATATAAGTAAAGCAAAAAAAAAAAAACAGCAATTTTCCCTCCGTTTAACATGCATACGTCATTTTATGCTTGAGCGTATTGTCATCGAGATTTGACATATCGGTGTCGAATCGCTAAGCTCCGCATGACTCGAGTCTCTTGACCTTACTTGTCACTTTCTCTAATTTGCTTACAGTTTTGTAATACAAATAATTTGTATCATTGAATAATTTACATAAACCATGCTTCATTATTGATTTGCAACATTTTTTCCGAGAAATTTCTGATGAGCAATACTAATGTGTTTAGAACTTGTTATAAATTGTGCTATCTAATATTAAAGAGCCTTAAAGCTCAATGGCTACGACTTTTTGGCATCCGATTAATGAATGAAATAAGCTTTTACTGATTGATATAATAATCGAATTATGATCAAAATCGATGTTATGTAATCGTATTCTCTCCAACAGAAAAATTTAAAGTATATACGTGATTATTTTAATAATAATTGTTCACTTAAGTCCTTTATAATTCTCACTCTTAAAATGCTGATTCAGATAATAACAATTTCTAAAATCGAAAGTTTTCACAATATAATAAATACGTTAAGTTGACTTATACATATAGATTTAATTTGAAAATAAATCGTAGGTTTTCGAGATTTTATTTTAATTCTCATTTACTTATTGTAAGGTATATAATTTTATGTGCAAAAATGAGACTTCAATGATATATAACATTCAGTTACGCCAATGACTATTATGGTCACACGATTCTAATAAATATTGCTTCCTGATTTGAAGTGAATATAAAGAAAAATATAATAAAAAAATATTTTTCATAAATCATCGTTTATTATTAAGTTAAGACATTATAATATTCTTCCTTCAAATAATCTTATTTTTTGGAACTATTTACAAGTTTACCTTATTAAAAGAAACACGTTAAAGAAATAAATAAAATGATTAAATAATACAAATCAAAACATGTTCATTTCGTAATAAATTTATGCTGAATGCCACCCAACGATTGCAAGCAATTCAAACGTATTTTTAATAACAATCTGACAGTTGATACAACTTAAATGGTAGTAACCGAATCATATTAAAACACACAGTTTATTTTAACTGGAACATCGTATATTAAAGGTTGTTTTAAATAAATGAAATTGATAGTTTCAACTGGTTTTTAAATTAATGACCCGTCTATTTGAAACAACAAAAAAAAATACATTTTTGTAATATATTATCAAGATATAATCTGGCCGAAATATTTATGATTGATTGCATATCGAAGTGATTTTGGAAAGAAATTTTGAGACATTTTTATATTATAATTTTTCCAGCACTACAAATATACATTTATTATATATGACTCGTTAAAACATAGTGCGCTTCCTGACTTAAATGTTTGTGATTCAATTTATCGTCTATTGGAAATTTATAACATAAAATATTTTTCATCTGTATGATTATGATGACAGACACAATGAAGCAAACTATAATATCTTAAAATTCCAAAAGCTCCTCATAATCAGTTATTGTAAACTTTTTATTACTTGGGTTCCCTGCATGTGCCTGCTACATTATGTGGGACATTACGTAGTAAGCTACAAGCCGAATTATTTAAAAAATAAAACTCAATGTAGAGAAGATTGGTGGACTACATCTAATCTGTCGGCTACAAATTAGTACGGTTGTCAAAATGGTAAACGTTAATGGCGTAATTATAAATTGTATCCTGCAATCTTTCCTGGAAGCAAAGTGTTGCATCCTCACTATTTTTTTATATACTGTTTTTTTCTATGAGTGAAGTCTATGTGCGTTTAAAGTTATAACTAAAATTTGATTTGAATAGGTTTTCTCAGGAGAGTTGCGATATTTTTCGATTTATAAAACCTCAAATATAATATTTATAAAACATCTTTTAAGACACGGCAAATCATTTTTTTTTGAATCCATAATCACTTCCAATTTTCAGCATATGGAATCATTGTTTAGGTATTATTATAAAAGATTTTTTAAACGAATCATTGTATAATTATTATGACAAAATGGCGTTTAAAAAAATATCCGTCCATTTTTTACAATTGGAATGTTGTGCTGTAGTAGCTGTCAAAACGTGTTAGATATGTGTCTATGAACCGTTTCATCATTCAGTACTCTTGGATTTTATCTTGAAGCCATCGTATATCTACAGCACAGTACATTGGCATTCAATTATATTTTATTTGACTTGCCGATAGAATCATAAAACAACTTTCATTGTCAAAGTCATCTTTGACTTCAGCTGGCTGACTCAATTATCATTCCCCGAGTAGAAATGTCATCGGCCATTTAAAAGCAAAAAAGAGCCGGTACCGTGTTCGTTTTTTGAATATTTTTTGCGGTCGGTGTTTTTTACTCTATGGCCTCAATTCCGCGGTGTGAGAAATTTCTTGCGTTTGATGAATGTTTATGGTATCAGATTGATTGATGAACGCTGACTGGCGTAAAAGAAAATTATCCGTGAAGGGGAAACTTTGTGTTCTTAATATTTTCATACATTATTGAATATCAATGAATTAGTATTTACTCTTTATTAATGCTTTTAAAATATTTTACGATTTTCTATGGTCTATAATAACGACTTAATTGGTGTATTTATAATTTACATCCAAAATTATTTGGCAAAACATTAAAAAATCAAAGTACATAATATAATATATACCAAGTAGTGGTCAAAAATTAGTTTTGCTACCATTTCAGCCAATATGTTTTTATTATCAGCGATTTATTGTATAGTGTGTTCCCATAAACGATATATAACGCTATAAACCTGTAAGATATTTTAATGATTCTTACAAAAACTTTCGAATTCTTTTTATGAAGTGTCAATAGATATTATAATTTTAATGAAAAATAATAATTCAACATAACAAAAAAGAGAGTGTTAAATAAATTAAGAAATCAATGGGTTCAATAATGGTATACATTACTCTTTTACGGAACATAACGGAGGAACTGAGATATTATAAGTGTGTATTTTGTTTGCAACGTACGGTTATTTTTTCACAAAATGCTATTCTATTTTACGTCAACCGCGGTAAATTGATTCCGCATTGTTAAGAAAACTTAGCACACCACTGCGAACTGCTCAAATCGAATCGATTGTAGCCTTCGATATTCAAAAAAATAAATGTAGAACTAATAATATATTTTGTAGTAAAACTTTTAGCTATTTTCGTCGAAATCTTTGGGCAGATTTTTACGCAAAAAAACATATCGTATTGTTTGTGCTTTGTTTAACGTTTCGCTCCAGTGGAATTTCGTTTTGAATAAATGGCAATGAAATTTTATACGGCATGAGAAATGCATTGACATGTTGATTCGCGAAAAAAATTTTAAGCTATTGTTTGTGCTTAAAAACAAATATTAGATTTCCGTTGCAAAATTCATGGGTGTCACGATAAGAAGGAAGCTTTCAAAGATATTGACATTTTATCCTTCTTCCGCATTCATCACGACTTCCTTTATCTTAATTGCGCTTTTTTAAATAATACATCCACGTGTTAGATTTATGCTTGTAAAGAATTTTGGGGTGACCAAATACAAAAATTGTATCATATTATTTTTCTCGCGGGTTATTAAAACGACAGCGGCATACTAATCAAACGACAGAACATTTTCAATATCGTTTTCTATGTCAAGTTTACGAAAGTCAGGGACGAGTTTTTTTGCATGCCAGAGTTAAATTAATGTAAATTTATTTATATGAATGAAAAAAAATCATTCTCACCAAGTAAAAGTTGTCAAATGATGAAATAATAAAAATGAAAGTGATCTGAAATATTTTTTATGTGTTTTGTTTACGGTCAATCTACTCCTTATCGGGTCAAGAAGATTTTTTAAATTTACATTAGAGATCTCTTCGGAGGAGTTTTGCGCAAACTTTATGAATAATAAAATATATATTAGCCAACAAAATTTGATACTCATTATTTTCTATCATCCATGAACATCGCTTTCTTTTGATAATTAAATTTTGACATAGCTATGTTGATATATCATTCGCATAAAATTATCCTAATCGGATGCTTTAAAAAAATATTTCTTTACTGAAAAAAATATAAATTTTATCAACCTCTAATTTAATAGACTGCAAATTAATATTGCTGAAACTTTGAAACTATTTACACGATTCAAAAAAATTACAAATTACAAGTTCATTTTTTTGCGACGTCAAAATATTTAAACATTTAATGTTGAAAATTAAAGAAATAAACAATAGGATAGCAAGAAAGTCAACCAAGCAGGCTCGTGAAAAATCTACCTTAATACAGTAAAAATTAGTATTCGCCTGAACTCACTTTCGTCCACATGGAATATGTTGACATCTGAAACAATATTGTTGAACATTGTTAATGCTGTTACCATTGGTATCCCCATTGGGAGGATTCCACATGTTTTGTCATGAACGACCGGGTTTTGCATTTTGACATCTTCAGGCATTCTATCACACGGTCGTAACAGAACTGACGAACTACCCGGGTTGTTAGTGACCAAGCATGTGTAGTCCTAAAATTATAATTTCACATTGAAATTTATCAAGCACCATCGGTCGTTTATCATAAATCATAGGAAAATACGACTTAAATTTTGACCATATATAATAGAAAAAAACACACTTTTTAGCACTATTCTTTTTATTGTATACTATGCCCAGAAGAGTTTATTTAAGCCAGAAATTGAAAACTTAATAATGAACTATTATAAATGGTGTTTTATAAACTTCAAATCCGAGTCCATATATTTAAATAAAATTTTGACTTGCTTTATCTAATGGTTAAAATTGTCAAAAACACAAATATTTTTTTCAGAAATGTAGCACCTCTACAATCTTAATCAAAGGTGTGACATGACACATTCAAATATAAAAATAATTAAGAAACAAAAAAACATAATTAGATAACATCTTCGAAATGAGTAAATCACGTATGCTGTAAAATTGAAAGTTTTCTTCACGTATAATTTAGGATTTCAATAAATAAATTGGAATTCAATTAGTCGTAATGTACATTGTTTTCAAGGTAATTGCGTGAAGTAAATCTAATTGTATTTCAATTCACATTGTTCAAAAGTAAAGGTTTTTATTAGATAAACTTAGATATGTGTAAGTAATGAAAGTTCGTCGGTTGTTATCGGCTATTAGATTCCTACGGACTGATTTGAATTATTTCACGTAGAAAGTATAGTATCAGTTTCTACAATTGTTCTTAAGTGTAAATTTAATTGAATTATCACTTAAGCGAACAAAGAAAAGTGCACACATGACAATTAATACACGAAGAGAAGTAATGCGCATCGTGACAAATAATGCACGATCGATAAAGTTGTTTATATGCGCCACTATTTAGAACCAGTATATCGCGTAAAAAAAGATGAATGTAAATTGATAAATTTTTAGTTACAATTAAAATTGATAATATTGAATACAAAAACATCTTATCTTGAATTGCAGTCAACATCCAAGAAGTTAATTATTTTGAGATTTTAAAATAAATAAAAAATTCGTGATATCACAGTACCTATACCCAAGAACTTAAAATTCTTTTAAAAATATAAATTTAGGATTGAAGTCGTCAGATGTAGACCATCTGATTGCTGAAATGAATCAGATTTTTTTCTGAGTGGTAAGAACTGGTTGATGACATCAATCGATACATAAAGCTAATCTATGGTCATATAACTACAATACAATATTAATATGTATATTCTTGCATGCGTCTTTCTACTCAATTCTGTTGTTGACCTATATTTCTTATAATCATATGACTTGTAAAATATAATAGTTGATTAAAGTATTCAATTACGAAATGGCATTAAATCCATTTGATGCCATGAAACGCATGACATCGAGCAGATGATTGATGCATCACTACGAGATATGATTTAATTAAATCAACAAGATATGAAACAATACTTATAAAATGCCTTTATCAACAAAAAAATGAAAGAGCAGTGGATTATATCTAATATTTAATAACGACCGATAAGAGTTGGTGTTCTTATTTATGTAACAACCAAATTAAATGACATTGAATGACGTTATTTCTCAGAAGTAGATACAAAAGAATTAGTTACACTGTCTCTGACAAAAATCTAACTTTAAGACAATTGGTCAATCAAAAATCATTTATTTTAGAGCTGCATAGGAAAATGACTTAATTTTAGTATTTTCACATTTAGTTAGCGTTAATATAGCAACCAAATGCGACAACAGTTAAAACATTATTGGACCCTTTCGGTTGCGGTGTAGCTATCGAACGCGCCCGCAAGTAATTGGACAGTGATGGCGGCCACTTTTTTTTACTGATTTCTACACTATAAAAAAAATTAAAAAATGTATATAAAATTTATCCACCAACATGTTTTTATTAAACTAAATGAAGGCGTATTGATTTAGCTAATTACTATACTTCGAATCTCCGTTATGGTATTTTGACCTGTCGAAAAAATAATCATTTATTTGAACATACAGCCTTCATGCGAACGCTATCTAAACAAAAATATTTAAAAAGTATACAAATTTTCTAATACTTATTTTCACAATAAATTTTATGATTAGAACCGGTTTCGCTCATCACGAGAATTAAAATAAGTACGTTAAAATGTGTCTTTACTATATAAAATATCACGCCTTTCCATCAAAAAGACACAGTTAAGACCTTAAAAGTGATATTTTTAAATATTTCCGTTAGGTATTAAAAAATGCCGACGTCTAAATGTAGTTAATTATCATCATTCATAGATGTCTTTATCACATAAATTTTAACTTAAAAAGTATACAAATAAAATCGTGTTCAGCTCCACAAAGAATAAGCCGCCGTGAGATTATCTTCTTCAGTTACAAATAACCATTAATTTTCTGACAGATTAGGTTAAGAAATCCTACGATTTATTACGATATATATCTTTATTAATGCTCGTGATGCCAGTAAGAGCATTATAATGTTTGGTACAGTATTAAAACCTTGAGGCTACTGCCACCTGCATTGTGGGCAACAAATGAGCACTAAATCTGCTTTCTTTATAAATTAAAGGGTTTGATAAGGTAAATTATTAAATATATTTTATCATAAATGTATTTTTAAAGTGTACCCCTCTGGCTTTTTATTTTACACGCCTTGTATCTAGCCACGCCTTACCATGACATAAATTTATATTCATAACTAAAACGCTCGCCATTTTGTTACTTTTGGATTAGGCGTAAGCTCGTATTAACGTATTTCTGTTGAAGAAATTAAGATTGAAATGCATTATAGATATTTAATATTTATTGCAAAATTTACAGAAATAAACTTCCAATAAAAATATATCTTTATTTTTAATCAATGAATATTATCATTACCATTAACTGGATACTGACGATGGGTAAACCCGGTCGTAATCTTTGTATTGTAAACTTATGAAAATATCACTAAATATTTGGTTTTCTTTATGCATAATGTTCTATTGTAATACTATTATACTATTAAATAATAATTCATACTCTATTTGGTAGTAGTTTTATAAGTTTCAAACTCATTATCTTTACATTAATCCTTTATCTATATGTTCATCGTACGCAATCCCTGTAAAAAATATATTGAACTATCAACTGCAAAAAATTTATACATAAAAATGAACGTTCGTTTGTTTGTTCGTTCCGAATGCGTTCCTATACTGTTGATCCAATTATGATGAAATTTTGGTGGGCTATTTTGCACATTTTCGCAAAGGTTACTAAATTAATAAAATCATTAGATCAGAACCGGTTTCGCTTATCGCAAGCGATTTCAACTGATACACTGGAGTATTTGGATATACTTATCACATGACCAGCTTTGTGTGGCCTGCTCATGTGTCGAAAAAAAATGTCTATAAAAAAGCACTTTGATGAACAGAATTATAACACAAACACTTTCTTTGTTTGAGTTGCATTCCAACGCATGCAGGGTACTCATTAGATTCTATATTTTTTTCATAAATATTCGAAGTAATTGACAACGCAATTGAAAACAATGGAGTTAACCATTTGGCTACAGGTACGGTATTTGAAATATTTTTTCAAATCCATAGATACTCACGAGTCACGGCGTTTCATTAGTAGTTTAATGAAATCGTTTATTTGATATTTATTCAAGTCAAACTTTTAACCAGTATTTTATTATATATGTGAAGTCATGTTTGAAAAAGAAGATTCATCGAAAAATATCTAACATGATACGTTGAGACGTGTCCAAATATTCTCTCACGATTTCGACCTTTATTTACCATACATATCCAAATGTAAACATCAAGTTTATTTTTGATACATATCCGCAACAGAAACAGAGTATGAAAACTGGTTTTTGACTTGACAAAGACCTTGAACTTGATACTCTATAAACAGTTTTAGAAACGTTTCCCAATCACAATTCAATGAGAAGCGTTTTTAAAAAGCATTTCAACAGTAGATGATAAGCGATAATGACACAAGTGAAAGCAGGGCCAATGAGATTGGACGCCAATGTGGAAACAGATATTAGCCGCTCCCATTAGTTTATATAATGTAAATCAGACGGTTAAAAAATAGCACTGTAACATATATAAGTTCTACAAAATTAGTAGAACAAATTTTGTAGAACTAAAATACTTTACTATTTTTTCATCTTGCTATAATGGAGTTCTGCCAAGTTCACACCGATTCAATCAATATATTTACAAGAATCATAATAAAATATGTCTTTCGATTTGTTCTTAGCGATTGAAAATTCTCACTAGATAGTCACGTTTATTAAAATCTTGTAACTCGTCAAAAAATTATTAGCAAGATTTAATATATTTATTAATTTTCAAATAAAAAATGCCTTAATCAAATAATATTTTTAAGCTTGCCACTTACGTAAAATGTTTATCCAATCAAATAAAAAATAAGCAAACTATTTTTATACATAAGTTCCGTATGCTCTGCAGAACTTACATATTTATATATTTTGAATACTTAAAAAGTGAAAATTTTAGTTAGAATATTTTTTTTAATATATTGGCTGTTATAGAAATCAACTTATTTTATTTATGTAAAGGAATGTACTGTATAACAAATTTTAATTATTGAATCTTTCTACGATTCCACATGCTCTGTCATTAACGACCCGAGTTCCGGCTTTCGGCATCTTCAGGCATTCTATCACACGGATGCAACATAGCTGACAGTTTAAACAAATTTAGACATGCTTGGAAATTTTAGTCAGTTGCACCCTTGCCATAGATTGCCTGAAGATGCCGAAATGCGAAATCCGGTTTGTTAGTGACAAAACTTGTCGAATCGTAAAAAGATTCAATAATTTGAATTTAATATTGAAATTTCATCAAGCACCTTCAGTCAATATCATAAGCCGTACTGTATTTCTTTAAAAGTTGTCATATAAAATCAAGGAATTTATAAACTGTTGTCGACAATTTAAAAACTGTAAATTGTCGAATGAACGTATTTTGAATATACCATTTAATATTAACAATATGCAATTAAATTTCTTTAAAAAAAAAAGAAAAATGATATATAATAGTCAAATGCCAACTTAATTAAAATGGATTATTCTATTAACAATTTAATATAAAGAACTGGTTTGTCTTTGTTTCGACCGCGACATCTCCAGGTGCATCGTCTTGGCCAAAAAATAAATTTGAATAATAATGACTTCCCGAAAGTCAACAGGTTTGAGCGGGCGGCCATCTTAAAAACGAAAAAAAACACTACTCATGATGACCGCTTTCACTTTCAAAACTTGATCCTTGAATTACAGAAATGTGAGACGGTGGTTATGGACGAAGTCTTTTTGAAAAAAACTGTATTGAGTATAAAAACTTAAATACTTCTTTATAATAGTGTGTAATTACTTAAGAATATTATAATATTAGTTGTATTACGTTCAACGCTATTCAATTATGATTTAGAATTATGTTATTTGCGAAAACGTCAAATGTTGTACTCTGATTGATGATTACATAAGAAATTATGGACATGTTTTTTAGTCATTATATTTATTTTCTTCCTCCAAACTTCTGATGGAGCTTATTTTATAAGAATTTTTTGTTGAACTGTTTATTATTCAGTTGCCTAAACTCTCTTTTTACGAAAAGAGTAATGATACAAATTAATACAACATAACAACCCCGTATTTTTGATCTGAAGAGTAAGAGAGAATGTGAAACATCAGTTATCTTTTAACACTTATTCATAATTAGATAGGAAAATCTGAATAAAATTACTACCGTGACTGAAATCATCAAAATTGAAATTTTGTACATTATCCGAAAATTAGCACAGCATAGCTATATTTCCAAGTTCATTATCAAAATGAGTTAAATTACTCACACGTTTTTTCGATCTGTATTGACTTGAGATTCGTGACCCGCCAGTCAATATGATGGTTTTATATTAACAGGTTTTGACCCGAGAAGAAAGTTTGTTCAGTAGAATGGATTGATCTATGACCTACAAATTTGTTATACCAAATGCACTTATGGGATTTGAGAATGGGGTTGAGACCTTTACTATCATTTGGAGGTCAATACATAATAATACTTTGCTTATATGCTGAATGTGAAAATTTCTTAACCCTAACATTAAATCGAAAAAAGATAAACACACTTCGTCAGTTTCAGACATTAAATTTTATAATAACCCACTTAATAGCTCATGTTCAAGAGATATTTTGTTTTATCATATTTAATCGTCTTTGATGTTCTCTTTGTGATTAAATTGTTTGAAATATGAATTTAACAATCCTTATGAATTATTAATAAGTCTGTAACTGAGTTTGACTTCATCATCATCATCATCAGCCGGGGTCGATCCACTGCTGGACCACCTGCTTTTTTTTTTTTTTTTTCAGGGGGGTTGTTTGGACATAGCAACACCACGCTGCCCAGGTGGGTTGGTGTTCGGTTTTCTGTCTTGGGTTTCCTTCCCATAGCCAAGAGAACACGGCACGCGGTGTTCCCGAGCGGTCACCCATCCAAGCACTATCCGCGTCCAATGCTGCTTAACTTCGGTGATCGCACGAGAGCCGGTGCTTTGAGTTTGACCTACTTACATATTTTTTTGTCAAAAATAAAACGGAATGATAAATCTCAACAGTTTTTATATCAATAATTAAACAGCGTATGTAGCTACATTTTTTCGAAATATTTTGTACGTAATTTGGTATTTTAAATGACCAGACGTGAAATATATTCAATCCACTATTTTACGTTATGCAGAGATAGAAAAAAATATAGATGCTCAATTTAGGTAGAACCGGCTGCTAGCAAGTACCATAATTAAGCAATATGTCAATTCTTTCTTTATACCTTGATTACAGCGGACTTAATGAATTGATTTTTGATTACTGTCATTATAACCAAAAATATATTTTCATCCAAAAGCTTGCCGAAAAAATTGAGTCGACAAGAAGTGAAGTGAGCTAACTGAAATTCTCGAAAAATGGGAGCTAAGTGCGTTTAGGTTTTATTCAAATTATAGTATATCAGTAAGTGAAGATAAAGTTATATATAAATTTATAAGAACTAAAATGCATTGCTATTTTTTTACCGTGTTATAATGGAGTTCTACCAAGTGAATGCCAATTCAATCAATAAAGTGAAGATATCTCATTAAATTCGTGATTGGATATTTTATACTCGAAATAAAAAAAACATTTAGTTAAAAAAATTATGCCAGAAGTTGTCAAATTTAATACATTCAGATATATTAGTTTCACCGCATTATCACTTAGAGGTCCCACTGATAAAAGTAAGTTGATCTTATAGTCAATTAGTCAAGTTACTATATTAACGGGTTCTTATCACAGTACGGACAGTAAAATATTATATTTTAGTCAAATTTATGGAAGCGAAAAGAATATCAATAAAATGTAGTGCGTGCAATTCATTGTACATAGGATAGGTATGAGTAAGTATGGAAATTACGTTGAAACAGCACATTTGGTCAAATAATAAAACTTTCCAACTTGACAACTTCACACATACATATATTGATATATTAACGTGATATAATATTTATGCTTGATTATAATGGCATCGATTTATCATTTGTATTTAAAAATAAAGTTTTGATTATATCAATGTTAGCAACTTCGCGTCCTGTCAGCGATACGTGAAATTTTCCATTCGACACTTACTGTTTGAGTTATTTAACGGTGTGAAATATATGATACAAGATTTTCTAAGTATAAAAAGTGGCGTATCATTGCGGAAATACAATAATTTAATTATAATCATTTGATGGACCTTAAACCTAGAAACCTGAATTCCTAGTTGTTTAGTTACGGATATCAACTTAGTTTCTGGTTACCATATAAGATTATGTCAAAAACTTCATCCGGTCAAGCAATGTAACAAAATGTTATGCTAGTATCGAGTGACAGTTGTCTTGACGCGACCGAGTGGTAAAAGAAAGTGAAATTAAATCCATGGGTAACCGGTTCGAATTGTGCTCTCGTGACATGCATGCGTGGCGTCTAAGTGGCTAGATACAGAAGATATTTGCTTATTAAATATTCAACTTCGAAAACTATTCCAATGTATATTTTTAATCAACCCTTTGTCGTCGTTGTGGTTAAGAAGGGTTAAAAGGCGAGTGGAGGGAGAGATACGAAAAAAACCTTTATTATTTTTGTAGGACTAAGATATATTTTATAAGAAAATCTTAATTATTTCATTAATATAAAGTCAATTTACAGATTCTTTATGTTTGTTTACAATAAAATACAGATAGTATTGGTGATAACAGTAAAATTACTTATTTAAAAAATAATGATCTCAAAAAAATTGAGTGTGTTCACTCGTCTACCTTCATTGATATATATCTCTCCCGTGTTAACCATCTGTACCAATGAAAAACATTAAAAACTAGTGATTCAATGAGCTAAGCTTACTGATGTAAGCTCAAAGCTCATTTATTATAAATTATCAGATTTTAAAGCTCTTTCCTAAGTTATCACCACACGTTATTTAAACCGTCTATCATATAAAATAAACATCTGACAAAACGATATTTTACAAATTGTGTTTTATAATATAATGAATCAAATAATAGATTATTTTACAAGCATACTTTACTTTACAACCAATGTTCTAAAATACATTTACAACGCTATATCGTATGCATTAGAGCAATTTTAAATTGACCACACAATTTACTTCTGGGCATTATTCGCGACGTAAAAAATAGATTTTACCAACCATATGTTGGATAACTCTAATTACGTGTAATATGGTAAGCAATAATTTCTTTAAATACATTGCATGTAGTAAATTTAATATTGTATAATAAAAGAAAGCCATTTTGAGGTTATGAAATCTCTCCTGACAGCTGTCAGTTAAGAAAACAAAGACGTCTTCATTTTGATGCGTAAGAAGTAGGCATGAGGTTATGATTTTTTGTGATTGGAGAAATTTAATTGCATTCATATTACAATATTTTTACGTCACGAAAATTATCGCACATTGTCGATATCAAAATATGACAATATCGTCGTTATACTAAAAGAAAGTGATGACCAAAAAGAACATGTTTGAGATAATCTATTTTTAAAGTTTGAATCTCACAATCGAATATGGTTACCACAATTGGTTTCATGCATTTATAATAAACTTAGACATATTTTAAAGATATTCAAATACTAGTAATATTACTCGCTAGATTACAGTGCCACCTGCCAATATATCATAATTGACCATGTGCAAATGCATTGATGATAGATGCATTATAGATAAATGCATAAATAAGTCAACACAAATACAATTATTATATTGTTAATAGGGATCTAGAAATATTCGCACAAAAATTATTTTATAAACACGTTTATGCTAGAAACATAACTGAAGGGTTGAAATTTTTCAGAGTTCATTAAATAAACATTGTATTGCATCATTCAAACGATTTTTGTTTTGTTTTTGTATACTAATCAAATCAAAATTGAACCGTTAAAACCTCTGCGGGTTATATTCAAATTATTTCTATAGCTAAACCGTTTTTTTTCATTGAGAAGTCAACATTATAACATTAATTTTATATCACTACTGACAAAAGCTACACAACGTACTATAAAATAAAATACTTCGAATTAAACTTAAAAGCCGAGATGATTAAAAAAGCTTCAATTCATATACTGAATAAAGTTTCTTTTTCACATGGATGATACTCAAAATAATAACACGCCGTGGGGTACCATGTAACCGATTAAATTTAGTTTCATTTAAGATCTTCCCACATTCAGTTCTTAACATAATGTACAGCAACTCGTTTCGAATTAGAAACACATTTATCTTTTTGATGAGCTACAACAATAAAACATCAATAATAAAAGTAATCAAGCTGTCAATCCTAACGTACCTGTTTATTTTCTTCGTTTTCATTCATCGTGCACCACGGTGCGGATAAAGGCTTCAGGGTAATTGAGGGCACGTTTGATTCACCTGTTTTGCCTGACCAGTGAATCTCAAAATGAAATCCACGGTGTAATATACTACTGAATTCAATTTTAATGTTGGGAAAAAAGTTACTGTGGAATAACGGATACAATTATTTTTATTTATTTATTTTTATCAAATACATTGAATTTAGTAATCAATACATCTGACGCAATCGAGTCAAATACTGGAACTAAAATTTTTAATACACAGCAACAGTGTCGTATTTAACACATGGAGCATCCGAAGAACATACAACTCTTAAGGACATATTTCAGATAACATTAAACGTCACAAAATTTCATTTAAAATCAAATTCAATGTGAAAACTGTGTTTTAAATAAATGAGTTTCATAAAATTTATTTTGAGGTTATGTTACTACTTGGCTCGTTAAATTGTGTACCATTAACTTTTGTTGCAATGTACATAATATATTACGTAACAAAAATGTTCATGGATAGCTGATTATTGCCAAGTGATCCAAAATGTATGAAAAATGTCAGAATTTGATTAGATGTTATATGATTTACTAGCTCAAAATAAATATATAGATTTCATATAATTCTTAGTACAGCAGCTAATTTATTATTATTATAATGAAATTAGATTTATTTCCAAAAATACTGTTAAAAATGTAATATGAACGTCAATTATTATCAACACCATATAAACGTCAGAGCATAAGTATTTTAGAAGAAAAATAGATTAAGTTCGATTCGATTGTATTATACAATTATTAACCAGTATCGTTTTGTGCCGAGAGTAATGTTTATGAATCTATATTCCAATGTATAATGAGATATAATTAACATTTTAAAAAGTTAGAGCTGCTCACAAATGCTCACAAACGTCACTCCGCAATTGCGTTCTAATATTTAAAAAAAAGAAGATAGATGGGGCGGGGCCTTAAGCATACTAATTTTTGACAGTTGGAAAATTAGAGATTAAATTTTTATATTACATACATATGTTTTGTTACGTAATAAATGTTTGAGGAATTATTATTGAAGCACAGAATTTTGTACATGCATCTCACATACGCTTTTATTTTATTTTATGTTGCATTATATTGCTATAGAAATGAATACACTATATGATACATATGCTTTGTAAAATAAAACTCTATAATAAATATGTGTGAATAATATACAAGTTTGAGAAACATGTCAGAAAACAAAAAAATTAAAACACCATTCTAGTTGAAGTAAGGTATACTTTCTCTTTCTCCCTCAAGACTTCATGGGTCTTCGCGAGAAATTACTATAGTTATATACACATCAAAAGTATCCGTATGTTATACATACAGCGTAAATAAAAATCTGGCTATTTGTAGTGTTATTACGTATTATTTTATGACTTTTGAACAGCAGTTAAGCGGGAGAAAGCTTTTATCAATAGTATAAATGAAACATCTTGAATTGTTTTTGGATTAATATTACAATTTATGGTATTACTTTAAAATAGCCGAGACTGAGAATGTTACCATTACTCTATATTCAGAGTCAATATAAATGAATAAATTTTTGATACAAAAAAAAATGCTGACGCTTGTCATCATTTTTCTCTATCGCGTCGCACCCGATCTTGAAAATTGGGTTTAAATATAGCAATACACCCAGTCCTTTTTTTACGCGATTTTTTTTTACGCGAATTCGATTATACGCGATTATTTGGACGGCACCGTTACATTTTTTTACGCGCTTCACTCGTTTTTACGCGATTTTTTCCCCAAATTTGTTTTACAGAAGAAATTTATATATGATGCTAGGCATGTACATTTCATTATTTTTTTAAATAAAAAAAAAATATATGTATTTTTACAACTTAATTTTGTAAAGTATTCCATTTTTTTAAATACACATACAATTGCCAAATGTTGACGTGTATCGGATATTATGCGAATTTTTGTTTTAGGGTGTGTAAAGAAATATAATGGAATTGCGTAAAATCATGGGATGTATGTAAACTTGTTTAAACACAATTCATTTATTAAATTCGTTGAATAGCACCTTTCTCGGCCTCTAATAATTCATATAAGTGTATATAAGATCATAAAACATATAATTTTTTTTTGCACGAATTTCAAAGAGCAAATTTTGGTTTTTCCTACGTTTCTGGTACTTTTTTACGCGATACTTTAATTTTTGGAACCAATTTATCAAATTATATGAAAGTTATGATTTTTTACGCGATTTTTTTTACGCGCCTTTTTCTGGAACCAATGTATCGCGTAAAAAAAGGACTGGGTGTACGTTGAAAATTTGTCGCCTAACAACTTTATCATTGTATTGTTGTTTTTTTTTCTTAAAAAGTTGATTGATCACGGGCTTAATATAATAGCTTTAAATCTTATTGGAAAACAAGAGAAAACGTTTTCCAACTATTCATAAGCTCTGAGTCGGATGCAAATATGTTTGTTGAAACAAAAATGATTGGCATATGTTATAACAACTGATTCCAATCTCAAAAGCAAACAAAAGAACTTTTATTTTAGTTGGTATTGTAAAACTTACATCTTCTAAAAAAGAATGTATGTGTAAAGGCAAAAAAAATCAATGAACATTGTTTACTTTCATATTGTATCTAACCACCCATCAAGCCAATTAATTAAACGGGTCTTTATTTTTACGTATAATACAGCAATGATTTTAGTTTGCATTATAAAATTTATATTTTTTTTAAATATATGTATGTAGGAAAAATCTATGAACAAAGCTTATTTTCATCTTAAGTCTTTATTTCGGATTTTTTAAATAATAAAAACATTTTTTTAAGTTCTTATTTCCAGAATATATTTTATGATCAGGAACGGTTTCGCTCATCGCGAACACTATCAATTGATCTCTGATTCATCAGTTGATAACGCTCGCGTTGAGTAATCAATAAATTTATTGTGGAAAAAAAGTATTGAAAAAGTGTTTGTATTATTCAAAATATCATGTCTTCCCAGAAAGAAATGACAGTAAACTTAAAAGTTACTTTATTTCTGTGTTTAAAATATTTTTAAGTTTTTTTTGAGTTAGCAGTTTTTTTTTTATGTAAAATAGATTTTTCGGATATAATTGGACTCATATTATAAATTAATTTTCAATGCATTAGGTACAATGTATGACTATTACTAATTTTTTTTTTTTTTTGTTACATGTAACGTCTTACATCAATAATCTTTCATAAAAGAATCAAAATTACGATTTAGTAAGTAAGTTTATCTTCAAAACTATAGACTCTTTTAATCTATTATCGATATATATCGACACTTATTTTTTTTTAGGTTTTAGCAGCTGTTTTTAATGTGTCTGTTATTTTTTTTGTGAATAAGAGTGATGTAGAGTACGGAAAATTACCATAAAAAGATTGAACGTTGAACAACATGTGTAAATTATCAAATTTTAAAATTGTGAAAAAGCGGTGACGTGAACTGACCATCGAGATAAAAATTTTATATGCGATATATGCATATATTAAAAAAGACAGGAACATGTTTGGCAAGAAATCATGTTTACTTACATTCATATTTAAAATATTCTGCAAGAGACAATCATCCAACACAATAATTTTATAAGCATTCCAAATTGTTCATAATGAAAGAAGTTTTCATAAAAAGAAACAAAATAGAGAATGCATGTAAATATAATGTAATTATTCTGTCATATAATATATATTTTTTGTCTTGTCTCTACGCGTTGAAATACTCTGGCATGTGCTGATAAAATTATTGTATAATTAATAGTAAAAGTTCCTTTTAGTAAACACTATTAACACACTAAGCGAATCACGAATTACAACGTTCTAAGTGTCGATTTTTGCCAATGCAAAAGCAACAATAAGATAGTATTTGAAATCACATGAATGATACCTGGAAGACTGTTACATTGTTGGTTTTGTTTTGCTGAAAATTGACACTTGGAACCTTGTTCTCTGGCCGCGATTAATCACTTATACGATATCGAATTACAATCGAAATTCGTCATCTAATATACGAATGAATGATGATAGCTTTTAATTGTGATGATTGATGAATCAAATTATTTCGCTGTGCGAGATATATCAAAACATTTTTTGCTCGTCGTTGTTTATGTATTCCATCAATCATATTGTGCCAGTTAGATACCGTCGATGAATCTCCTAATTGTTACTTTAGATCTCTTATGTGATCAAAGTCAATTTCTTTTTATCACTGTTATTAGTTTTTGTCAAATGAAATTATTAATAGTTTTCCTGTAAATTGATTGACAGCTGAAGTTTGGTTAAAAAAAATCAGTTAAACCCTTCGTCTACGTTAGTATTTGGTGGAAAAAAGCAACACGAAAATCTTAGAAATTTTAGTATGCGTTTCATATTGTTGTATTTAAAAATAGTCCCATAGCTTAGGCGACTCCTTACGAATTATTTGTTATCAATGAATTTGTTACGAGTAATTAGTGTGTGACACATAATTATAATTTTTAATCTATCTCTATTCACAATGCTAGGCACATAGATTAAGAATGGAATATGTGAATAATTCAGTTGGTTCTAGGGACATACTCTTTATCCTTGCTTTTTTTAAATCTTTACTTTGTTTAATAAAATATATTAAAGTAAGCAAATGTCAAGCAGTGAGCAGGAAATTAATTTGGATATCTTTGTCATTATATTGGTAGTGCTACTACGTGTGCGATATATTTTTTCTATTCGAATAGCATATTTAGATTAATGTTACCGTAAAATTCATAACTTTGATGCAAAAAGCCATCCTGTACAGCAGCACATTCATTAATTATGAAAATATTTATTTGTAGAATAAAAATAGCGTTGAAATTTGGCTACAGGGCTATTAATCTTCAATTAAAAGAAATTCCTATAATGGTTTGCAAATATAAAAAATTCTAGATAATAAAATACCAAATTATCGTTCGCATTATATACAATTGAACGACTATTCACGGCTTCTTGCTTCCACTAATTGCAAATTTGATTGTGCCAGAGTAATTGCAATCAAAACAAAAAAAGCTTGAAGTGCCCTAGATTAATGGTACTTGATTATGATATCAGATTTTTCTATGAAACAAAAAAAAACTGAAAGTAAACAAACTTAAGTATGGGCAATCAACAATAGAGTAGCGAAAACAACAAAAGGAATTCCTATCTCTTGTTAATACTAATTACTTCCCAACTGAGATTGACTCTAACAGATAATGGTGCTTGAAGTATTGCCGTTAATAAATTTTGCGGAACTGGACAATCAGTCGACTTTCACGATTAAAATATCTCATAAAGTAAAGTACATTTAAACTACGTCGCAACACATTGTTGTATTACAATTTGAGAGTTGACATTTTTTATTATTAACCCGTTTACTGAAATCAATTTGTAGAACTAGGTTAACAAGATCTCTTTTGTCAGTTGATAATGCCGCGATGATCGAAAAACTGTCTTAATATAACAAATATTGATATAATTTTATTATTCTACTCGGTGTTTTATTGGATATGACAAGTGTTTTGTATGAATAATCTTTCGATACAGTTAGTCTAATAATACATTCGCAACGAGATGAATGTACCCAAAGTTCGGATAAATTGTAAATTGAAGGATCTTCGAAAAATCGTCATAACTTTTTTCTATTGGGAAATATTTGTTGAAAATTTGGTAGAGTTACCTACCTATATAAAAAACATATTTTTAAACGTTACTTCTAGTTTGATCGCCGTACGTTTTATAATTTTTGTTTATTGTTAAAACAATCACTTAATATGTTAATACTCTTATAAAACCAATGTATTTAGGCAGACATTACAGCTTGAATGTTCGATTGTTTTCCATAATACTGTGTTTTGTTTTGTAGTCTTTTTGAGTGTTTGGGATAAGCCATAAAATATCACATCACTCAAATGGCTTTACTTTATAATTGTCGGGATTATTAGCAATAAACTAATAAATGAATGATTATTGCACGTTGTGCGAGCAATAAGTGCTTTAAAATAAAATATTCAAAGAGTTATGAGCGATTCAAGTCAAGATATCGAATGACGTAGAATCCGTGTTCCCCAGTGTTAACGTGATAATTTTCTCAAAGACTCGTAGCACGAGTTATACGTAGTATAATATTCGTATTGTAAAAATATTCAAATTGTAGATTTGCCAAGTTATTTCCTGCCACTGGGCGCCGCTAAAATGGCGCAAATATTTTCTACAAAATGGTAGTAATTTTTCTAACGTTAAATTACTGTTCATTGCAAATACGACCAAAGCAATTATGATTACGAACATGTATCCATCAGAAACGTTGAGGAAATGTATTTGTTTCCTGATATAACGCAAAGCTAACTTTTCGAGCATGGTGGAAACTCAAGCGAGACGTTTCTGTAAATATTTATCAGTGACGTGGAAAAGTTTATTTTATTATTATAATGCATGCCAATAACTTCACTAGAAATGCTGTATTTTTTGGGATTATTTTATTTCTAAATAAATTACATGAATTTCGTTATTATTTTCTTTCTCAGTAACCTGTACGTCTACCGAATGAATTCTAAGTTCTCGTTAATTTACAAAATAGTTTTGTGTTATATATATTTGCATTGATTGATTTGATATTTACTTGGTAGAACTCCATTATAAAACGGTGAAAAAATAGCAATGTATTTTAGTGCTACAAAATTTATAAGATATATAGTTGATAGCTATTTCGGCTTCTATCTTCATCACAACTATGAGGCTAAGAGGCAAAACAATGAATTATAGTTCTGATGAAGGGGCATGCCGAAATAGCTTTCAGCTATATACTTTATAAACTTAAATACATTGCTATTTTTTCATAGAGTTATATATTTGATTTTTTTTAAATGCAGATTCATTTGATAACAAATAAATAAAATATGGAGATTATTAACAAAAAAAGACAAACTAAACGCAAAATAATATTAAGAAGATTTATTTAGTATTAGAATTTTTTTTAATAATATTGTATGAGCTGCGACATATTTTTTGACAAAACATCATTTTTCGTTCAAACAACGATTATTTATGCCTTCTTATAAATAATGGTATTTAAAAAAAATACTTAATAATTAGTGGGATTTGTTGTTTTGATTAATAATTCTGAAATAACAAACAAAAATGTGATATATATATATATAAAATATTAATTTTAGATCATTTAAAATATTCTTATATACAATCTTAGCCACTATGTGAGTATGGAAGTTGAACAATATGTTTCATATTTTTTTTAGAAAGCACTATACTTCGAAGCAAAAACAGTATGAATAACATATCACCTGTACGCCAATGGAAGAATAAGATGCCATAAGTACATTAAAACTGCTTAAATCAGTTAATTACTTAACCTAGCGATTTACTCTATTTCCCTGCACTAGTGTTTTCATGTGTTACTTCCTCATTCCTATTAGCTACACCCGCTAGTTTTAATCTGAATTTCATCGTTACTCAAATGACCGCTATCTTTGTAGTTTTCCAGGTTTGATTACTTAATTGTATTAAAAAAATAGTAATTATGCCTACAATTTTAGTGTGAATGGTTTACCGTTATGGCGTATTTTAATTTGAAACATTTCCAGGCCCTTACTGTGAGACGCAGGCATGAAGATTTATATTAATTGACTTTTAATTATTATTATGTACGGATTGAAAATCTCAACACCGTTAGTTTTTTTTTACTATTTAATACCCGTCCATAGTGATGTGGTCAAAGTCTGGTTTCTATGGCGAATCTCACTGACTTAAAAGTCACAGTAGGAACAAGGTTTTATTTTATTCGATTCATCAATTATCTTAAAATTTCTTTTCGGATAGGTAATCGCAAAAAGCAGGAAGGATTTATAACGGTTAGCTTACAGCTAGACACGTGGACGCTTCGTTATTTTAATAAGACACCGCTTATTTCACTATGAGAGTTGACAAAGATTAAGATAATACAATAAAGCCAAAAATCACAAAGAGAAAATTAGGATTACGGTTGATTGTGTTCGCAGTATTGAACGAATAAATCATTAGCGTTATTTTGATATTAACCGTTTTAGATTTTTAAAAATGTCATTGATAAAATTAAAAAGCTTATTTTTATTAATGTTAATATAAATAGTCCATTGTTGTTGGAAGCTTTCAATTTTCGTCGGGTCTTCGTGGAGGTAATTCCATCAACAGATAAAATTTTCGGTCTTTGGTAATGAAAATTGGCATATTGTAGCTCGTCACCATATTCTGAAACAACTTTATTTTAGCGAATATGCCTCGAAAATCCATCGAGCCACATAAGTATTTTTAGAATGTTTTTATAATTGCAACTATACTGTTCTCTGCTATTTATTAATGCTCTTTGATTCGAATTGATTCACACTTTTTCATAACGGAAAATGTGAAAACAATAACAGTAACACTGATTCATTAATGTTATTTTAAAATCATATCTATAATATAGCTGTTTATAATTACATTCGATTGAATTTAAAATTGCCTGATGAATATTGCTTATAAGTGCAACGTCATAATGCATTTAGCGCTTCGCATATCCAAATTTAGTTATTCAATAAATGAAATTTTATTTATATCTGCGAAATTTTTATCAAATTGTATTTTCTAATATTACTTGCTGGTTTTTTCGTAGATATTTTTGTTAATGAAAAAAACTTATTATTTATTAAATATTGGCTGTAGAAACGGATAATATTTTTATTAGTAGTTTTTTACGTCAAATCGCAACATACTGAATGTATGGAGAATACACTGACGGTATAATCATGAATTGGAAAACGAGGAAACGAATAAGGTTAGTTAGATACTCTGTGAAAATTAGTGAATAACATTAGTGGAACAGTAACTATAGATTATTTTTATTTATTGTATTATTACGAGTTTTTTATGATTGATTTCCCTTAATTTTATTTGAAAAATATTAATATGTTATTGTTAACATTTAATTTTGAATTAATTTACATTGTTTGTATTAATATTTTACGATTTCTTCTTAATTGATTCCTTAGTTCTTGAACCCAAGTATACGAATACTTGCCACCTTTAACTCAAAATTTTAATTTGTATAAATAGACTTGCTTGTAAATTGTGTTCTATCAGTTGATAATGCTCGCGATCAAAAGTACCGGTCCTGATCATAAAACATATTGTGAAAATAGTACTAAAAATGTTTTTTTTTAATGTATAAAATTTAATCTCATATTAGAAATACTTAAAATTGATTCAAGTGTTTTATGAATAGTAAATATCATTGCATCTCGATTCTTAAAATAATTATTGAAGTACATTGTTGTTACATTGCAAGCCAAACAAGATGTTTGCAAAAGCAGTTATCATTTAAAAGTAATCTTGAACTGGTTTTTTGAATTAATTAGTAAAGCAGTTATATAATGAGAGAATTACACCATTTTCCTTTGGATTAGTCACTGGTAGACTTATTTTATTATTTAAGTTCCGCAAAGTTTGTTTTCTGAAAATGGCGGACATATCAACGCAATTTACACATTTCACCACAGATCCGTATCTAGGGAGAAAGGACAATTAATAAATGATACAATCGTAGTAAATTTACACAACACAAACTATAATATATTATACAATATGAATATATATACAAACTATAAAATATCTTTACATTTAAAACAAGTTAAATTTTAAGATATTTTTTATTAAAACTTTCGTCGGCTGGATTGGAATTTCTAATACTCACGTTAAATCCATGACTAAAAATTAAAAATAACATAGTATATAACTTAAAAGCATTGAAAGCAAATTTTTGTCAAGTTTAATCAAGTTTAGTCAATATTTTAATATAGTATTTATTTGATAAGAATCCCACGAATTTTCAGTGTTTTTCAGTTTACTTCATCTGAAGTTACTCGGTTGACTTCCATGCCAAATTTCAATACTTTAACGATGCAATCTCAATAAATCGATAATTTTCATTTTTTTAAGACATTTGTTCACATATTAAATAAATACATATACTAATCTCACATATTATCTGAATGCATCTCTGCTGTTGTCTCTAAGGACTTCCGTCAAGATTTTCCACACTCCGTTTCATATTTACTTCCATTTAATCATAAAAAAAAAATCATCATTAACTGTCAACCTGTTATCTTAAACTATTTACTTAACTCAATTTCCGGTCAGCACTGTTGATAGACCACATCTAAACAGCATTATTACCTAAGTAATTGCAAGCTGTCACTTATATAAAGATCTTACACGTAACATAATGGATGCAAATTTACTATTGGTATCTAACAAGCCTTATACCTACAAGAAAGTTCAATATTTTTAATAATTATGCTTCCTGCAACTTCCATTACACTAATTGTATTGATTATTAAAAATAATATAATGGTATTTATCCTTCAAAACTACAGTTTCTTCTAGCACAAATCACACTTATCACCAATTTCAATAATACTACGTGATCATTTTTGAGAGTTGTTTGGAAATAAAATGAGACAACAACTTATTACCTTTAGTTTGAAATTATGTGAAAAATAAGCAACGGAAAATTTGACAGGTCAAATATGTTTCGACAAGAAAAAATATAATATATAGATACTAGGTATGTTAAGCCAGTGTCCGGCAACCTATACCATGCGTGCCGCTAGGTGGCATGCGAAATAATATTTGATGTCACGCCTTGAATATGACAAAATAAAAACTTCAAGCTATGAATGAAATATTGAGATGTTCGCTTCCAAAGTTAACATTTATTTTTAAATATTACAATTTTTATGACGTTTTTATGTAGCTTATATTAATAGTCACATAAAATTATCGATTAATAATGTACGATAGGTTTACTTGTTTAATTTAGTGATTCGTTGTGGTCGGTACTTTGAATTACCTGTTTTGTGGCACGCCAATACATTTAGGTTGCCAACTGCTGTTTTAGGCTGTTAAACACAGGCGTGTCGATACTAGTTAATTGAAATGTGTAGTGCAATATTTACGATATTATTAACTTACTTCATTCTTCAATATTAACATGGCAAATAATAGCTACAGAATAAACGACTATATTCGGTCATCTTGGGAATAAATATCAAAATCCATTATGGCATGTCGTTCGCTGTATTTTTATATGCATTTAATACGGAAATTATAAAAAGCTTACACACACCATTATTAGCATTAAGAACTTTCAAAAGGTTTCCATTCAATGACAATTATTGCCCCAATTAGGAAGAACTATTTGTTTTGATAAAAAGCGCTATTTTTATTGAATATATTAATAATCTCTTGTATTAATCTGTAGGCTTACACTATCTCTATCGAAGTCGTTGCGAAGAAAGCAAACTTTAAAAACACTACAATAATTATGCATCTTTTAAATGTTATTATTACGAAATTTTTAAAATTGTATTTTAAATAAATATTTAATTATAATCACATAAAAATAGGAGGCCTTTACGATTTCCTCTCACATTTTTTGTAGTCAGCCTCTATTGCCATTACTATCTCATGAATAAAACACCAATTATACTTATTATTGATTCTTAAATTAATTAAACACCACAATTATTATATACGCAGGACAAAAACAGACAGGGCGATCTTATTTTTACGCCAAAAATACCGAGCAAAAATTGATAAAAAAAGAATAACTTTTCCTTTTTATCACTTTTCGAAAACGAGTTTTATTTTCGGCGATATTGAAGTATTTATTAAGCGTTGTCGAGAAGAACGGGAATTCACAACCACTCCTACCAGTCACTTTCTCCAGTAACTTCATTTAATTTAATTGACTTGAATGTGTACGTCTTTCTTTTTCATTTCTCTTTTACGCTAGACAGCCTTGCGAAGGATGAAAACGAAAAACAAAACAAAACTAAGACGAGTCTGAAAATATCGTGAAACAACAGAAATATCTCGTGATAGCACATTACAACGCTAATTATAACACAATTATATTTAGTGTATTTGTGGTGTTTTCACTCACAAGAAAAACTATCCAACATTGAAAATTTTTGTTTGTTGTATACAATATAATTTTCAAATAATTGAAGAATACATTTTATGTATTAATTTAAGCCATGGTCATTTTCAATTTGGATCAAATAAACATCCAATTAAACATATTTCTAAATTCGCAAGTGTTGGCTATGAATGCACCACATGGCGGTTGTGAAATATTAAATGCACCTATATATATCTCAATAGTATATACAATCACGATGTAAACGAGATTCTATCATGATTGAAAAATTGCGATTGTATTATATATGAAAGTACAGTAGAATCCCGATCAATTGTATCGTTATTTTTTACAGTCCCGGTTAAGTATCCATAACAACAAATAATACCTCTTAATTAATACCACATTCATCGTTCCCCGATTTGCGGGCTACCTTAATTTATTGATTTCGTTACTCATAATATCTCGTTTGATTGTTTGATTGATTCTACACTGTGAAAACCATTTTCTGAATTGCTATAGGTTTATGTATGCCAGGACTTGGGGAAACTAATTGTCAATTGGAAATCAGAAAGTGGCACTCAAACCACAGAAATCTTACAATATTTTGAATCGTGAATTATTCTTTGAACATAAAATGCCATGTATGAAGAAAATTGGGATATTAGACACTGAAAATCATTATTAATATATAATTTATTTAAAAATTAAAAATCAGGCTGATTTATTTAAAAAGAGTTATATTGTATATCGATGGTATATCAGTGACATCTCGTAACAGATATTTGACTTACATAGCCCATTTAAAGATATTTAACAATTCAAGCAAGAGATTTAGCTTACAAAGTTGTTTGTTGTTAGAACGATTGTTTGTTTATAAATAATAAGAATGATTTTTTTTTAAAGAATTATATCTTAACGTATTAAATACTTGCTTATATTAATATATATTTTAACACGATACGAGTTGTCAATATAAGACCATCGATAAGCCGAATGCTTTAATCTTGAATTGACAATTTTACTTTGGTATCAACGGCAACGAATCTAGTACAATCAAATGTGCTTATAATAAAAAAAAAAATTTGAATATAATTTAATATAATCGTATCACAAAATAAATTATTTGTAATATATTATTAAGACTGGTCGCAAATCAAACTACTTTCCTTGTTGACAAACTAACCAGTTAACGACCGTTCAAATCGTATCCAACAGAAATTAATAATCGATCAATTCTTACACGTTATTGGCTATATTCATACCCTAGATATATTTTTAAAATTTATTCATGATATTCCACATTTAAGTGAAACTTTTCGTTTTATTAAACGATAAAATATTTAGTAAACACATTTGACGGCCATTTAAAAATTAATGGCGCAGTGATCGTTCAAAGTCATGGTTATAAAAAATAATCACAGCATTTTGGTAATATGTGGAACAAGTGCACGGTGTAAATTATAGGTACATTGTAGTACTGTTTTTATCATAAGATGATTAAATCGAAAATTCTGCGTGAAATTTTATCACGATTTTGATTAACGGCAAACGAAAGCAGGTACACCGATCAGTAATGGAAAATTTATTAGTAGATTTAATTTTCTCTACCCACAATATTTGATCCATTTCCGTTATCAATATAAAAGTTGTGTTCTACTTTCACTGATTAATTCCTTAAAATTGTGTTAAGTTGACGTAAGTTTGATAGAGTTAGCAAAAATCTTTTTTTTTTGAGACCGAAGTTATTTGAATAAAGATTGACAGTTTACGGCATTGATGAGCTTTTTATTTCTTTGTTTTGATTCAAATATACACACTTAATCACTTTTAAGATGTTAACTGTCACTTCTTGATGGAAAGGCATGATATTTTGAATAATAAAAACACTTTTTTTACTACTTATTTCCACAATATATTTTTTGATCAGGACTGGTTTCGCTCATCACGAGCAATATCAACTGATAGAATATAATTTACCAGCAAGTCTATTTCTACATAATATTTTATATAACATGGATTGTTTGCTAATTTTTAATTGTTGTTGAAATATTAGCAAATCATTATTTCACATTATTTTCAGAGCGTTTTTTGAACGTCATTTCAGTATTGTAATTTTTTGGGGGGAAGCAAACGTTGATTTTTTCAGTTCTGTTGCATCCGTCTGATAGAATGCCTGAAGATGCCGAAAGGTAAAACCCGGGTCGTTAGTGACAAAACATGTGGAATCGTACAAAGTTGATTTTTTGTTGTGTGTATGGACAAGTCAGTGCAAAAATCTCCCTTTAAAACCCTAAATAATATCCCTGGAATACATTATTAATGTTTTTTACAAACCATTTTTTTAAAGAGTGGTGAGTGTTTCACACAAACAACGATAGCAAAATTTAATTCATTAACAAAATATCATGTGAAAGCAAGCCGCATTGCAAATATCAACAGAATTGAGATATAACTCAACGAAAAATAATTACCATCTCTTGTTTTTCGATGCTATAATCTGTGTAACATAATTGATCGTAAATACTCTAATTAACTTACATCTAGAAGGTTTTTTGTGTATTCACTTTGTCGTGTTATTAAAGCGACTGCTACTATACTATTAATTATGCAACAGCGTGTAAAAACATGAACCGATTAAGTCATGCATTGTTGAAAAAAATACAATAGCGAATTTTATTTAGATCAGTTGGCCAACCAATCAATCACTATATTACAGCATGACCTTCTGATAAAGTAAAGCTGGTACAAATGCACAAAATATTTCTGGCATGAGCAATGTGGTGAATGATATTAATCACGATTCTTAGTAAAATTTTAGGGATATAAAATGCAGTCTTAGTTTACTATGTGTCAGCCTAGTGACTAATACTCTCAGAATTTTGAGTTCACAAATGCTTGCGACTCTTTCATCTCTCTTTAACTACTTCTTATATAATATGATTCTGAAAGGAAGAACGAATAACTACGTACTAACCCTCTACTTGTTTTTTTCTTTACTCGATGAAGATAGATATTGAAAGCCAGTTATCAATATGTCATAACAAATGTGTGAGTGTATACATCGAATTTTAAAGTGTTTATAGTTACTTTTTAGTGGAAAGGTATTATATTTTAATAAAAAAAAAACAAACACATTTTAGTACTATTTCCACATTAAGATCAGAAATGGTTTCCCTCATCATGAACATTATCAACTGAGTCTTAAAACATGGATTAACAACAGTTTTAATTAAATCTTACAACATAACGATTCACTTTCAATAGTATGGATTAGTCAGTGTATAAACTCACTAACGAGTGTTTATCAGGGCATGACTGAAAACACTGTGGCACGTGTAAGTATTTTTAAGTTTGTGAATATTTTAAGTGTGTGTGTGTGTTTTGTTAATGTATACATTGACTAGTCAAAGGATTCATTTGCTCAACTTGAGTTGCACCTGGTTAAAAAAGATAATGTATAAAGAGCATTTATACAAAGACTAAGTTTGTAATATAACTGTAGCAAGTACGCAAAAAGTGTTGAAATAATACTCACTTTGAACGAGTGTACCTTAAAAATGTATATAAAATGTAACAAAACTATTTATCGATTGAATTGCTCATAACTTCACAACAAGTCTTTTCCTAGAACTATTTTCCTTTTCGAATATGTATCAATCACATTTATATGTTCTTCAAATCAAAAAATGGAGCAGAAAAATATTCACCATTAAAAATTTCAAAAATACTTCAAAACGCTAAAACTTCATAACCAAACTGTAAAAAAACTGCACGACGTTAAAATATCCCATGTATTCTTAATATACATGATTGTCTTACAATTTACTCCCAATATTTCATTTGTTTGTTTACACAATGCTTTCATAAGTCATTAATAATATCATGAAGTTAGTCAGAATAGGATGTGATTGTCGTACAAATAACAATTTACAAAGTAATACTTACTAATTTTGATTAATGTTAAGAAAAGAAAATCGTTATTTTATTCGAAAAATAATGACACGTTAAAGCAAAGCCACGTTACATTTACACAGAATAAACACACTCTCGAACCACATTATATCGTTGATTATGAAAAATAAAACATAACGTGAATACTTTAGTAAAACAATTTTACGTGCAATTAAATACTAACGATAAAAAATAATGGCTTACTTCAATTTTATTCGTCGCTAAAATACAATGAAATAACATACTGATACTATGATAGAATTTATTGACGATAATTAGTGTCTTTTAGTTTTTTATTGCTCTATCTTTATATTGAAATTAGAAATCTTTATTTTTAGAAAAAAAAAATAATACTAAGTTAAAAGTACACATTTATGGTAAAATAAATTACGATAACTCCCTACGAATACTGACCGTTGACGTTGAAATACAAAACAATTCAATCATTATCAGGAGTAAACATAATGAATATTTTTATGTTTTTTAAGGGTGCGCAACCGGTCGATCGGGAAGAAAAATTTAGTCGATCCCAATTACAATGGGATATTCAGTAAATTTTTATGATTTCATATATAAAATTTACAATTGTGGTAAAAAAAATATTATTTTATAAATATGAAACGATATTTTGAAAGTTAAAATAAATATTTTTATTTTTAAAAAACCGAAAAAAAAAGCAATGACAAAATTGCTTATACGATTCTGATTGAAAGTTAATAATGAAGAAAATTCGACACGGTGAAAAAATAGCAATGTATTTTAGTTCTACAAAATTATTTTTAACAAATATAGTTGATAGCTATTTCGGCTCACGCCATCGTCAGAACTATTTTTCACCGTGTTATAATGGAGTTCTACCAAGTGAATGCCAATTCAATCAATAAAAATAATATTTTTATTTATTTAATTCGCAGATAGTGTGATTTAATAATATTTAAATTAATGGCTTAGTGATGATTTTGTTAGTTATTTGATTTGCTTTGTTTGCAATATTTTAAGAAATTTATTTTTTCAATAAAATTATGTTTTATCTCAAATGATATGAAAACGATAATTGCAATTTCTTTTATTTTTTCTAAAAAAATTTAAAAAATGGATAATTGTTTTTTTTTTTGAATTGTAATATCTATCTCTTGATCACCGTTAAAATAACGTATCTCCCTTTTTTCTGATAGCCACAATAATTACACATTACATTCAATAAATTTGCAGCAATTAAGTTGAGTATAGCTGTCCATAGAGTTTTAATTCTTTCAAGTTCATTTTTGTGCACACCAACCAGAACTTAACTCCACTGTGTATACATAATAGGATTTAAATTCGTGTCTACAATATATTACTTTATGACAGTGCAGATATCGTTTAAAATAGTGAAATTTCAAACCCAAAATTCTCATGAACTTTCAATATTACGTCCGTGTCAGAACTATAGTTCTGACGATGGCGTGAGCCGAAATAGCTATCAACTATATTTGTTAAAAATAATTTTGTAGAACTAAAATACATTGCTATTTTTTCACCGTGTTATAATGGAGTTCTACCAAGTGAATGCCAATTCAATCAATAAAGAAAATTCGAATTTAATGAAACTCCCAACAATTTATAATGCTCACGAGTGTCTCAGGAGCGGTTACGTAAGATTTCTGTCATTAAAGCTTTGTCTACTTACTTTAAATATGAAACTACCATGTTTTTTTGTGTTAAAGTTATTTAATATAACGATATTAGTACAAGTGTTAACTAGACTGCGGCTGGATTTCGGGTAATTATTACATATACAGTTTTTAAATATCTTAATGTTAATTTTACCCTTTTGAGTTATAAAGTAAATCTTCAGTAAGAAAAAAACATTATATTTTGTGTATCAATCACACAATATCTACACATTCCGATTTTAAAATACTTTAATGGGTTTTTTCAAGAAAAGGAAATCAGATTACTGTTTGAATGTATCCCAAAGCGATTTGTCATTCCAACAACTTATCTTGGTGATTTTTTTAACAAGTCAAGTCAAGTCACATTTGAACTAGCCTCTTAATGATATTATAGTCCAACGACATTGAATAGAACGCATTTTTAACGAGCCACGCAGCGTGAATTGAAATTAATAAGTCAATTGCTCTCTTCGATTCTGTTTGATTAAATCATTTCGGAAAACGATTTTCGGATCAATACTTATTGGGTTCTACGTGATTTTAGTTTAAGCAATGAGTCTGTTATTTTCAATACAGTGATAGAATGGGAAAACACGTACACCTAAGCCTCATATAGCACGGCCTTATACAACACGGATATATAAATTGTGGCATATTTTTATACAACACGGTTATCTTAATTATACACTTTACCAAATGATTATTTTCAACTGTCATTTTTTGTTGGTTTCCTATAAAAGCTGGCAAACGTAATCGATCTTGATTTTCAATCTCACATAGGTCTATTTAATGAATTAGAACATCCGATATCTATTAGTACGATTGAATGATAAATAGTGAAATTACTTTGCCTATACCAGTTTTAAAATGTATTAATTATTATTAATCCATTATAAATCGGATAATAATAATTAACAACAGATGGCAATGATGGGAAATGCATTTGGGAAGCCCCAAGGTCAATTTAAAGGCTCTATATTTCGGAAAGCAAAACAGTGTCGCTAAACTTACGCGAATTTTTCAAGTTATACTTGTAACATTTTCTATATTTGTTTATTTAAATCAACAATATCTCATTATCAATGCTGAAGGACTTACAATAAAAGTGTTACATTTTTTAAAAAGAATTAAATTTATTATTTCCAACACAAAAGTATTTTTTGTGAAATTAATAGAATTCCATGTTTAATAATAGATATAAAAGTATAGAGGTTTTAAAATATCAAAAAAAAAATGATACGACGAACCCCAGAACCTCTTGTATTGATTTATCTACCATTAAGCCGCGGTTTGCTTAAACCATCAGTGGTATTGCAAGAAAAACTATACAGTTGGTAATTTAATACAGTGGAACCTCGATCAACCGTTCTCGCATAATACGTTTTCCCGGCTGGAACGCTTATTTTTTATAGTCCCGTCAAACTCCCATCAGAACAATGTTAATAATCCCGCATTGACCGTTTCCCGATTCCCCGACTTCCTCGATAAACCGTCTAAATATTTTTGTCCCGTCACAAATAGTATCCCGATTGACCGTTTTTATTGCATATTTCTCTGTATCTCGGCAAGCAAGTTTGACACAGCCGAGTGCAGGTGTTATGTCTAGATACGTTGGAATCCGCTGTACATGTTAGACGTAACGCATTGGACGCATGTGCTATGTTTTGGGTTGAAATCCACCACACGCGTATTATTGTTTATGATGCAAATGTAGAGTTGTTTAAAATTCATGGTAATAATGATTCCTATACATACAAACTTTTAGTCACAAGTTTAGTAATAAGTCTTTGTTCCGATTAAAGCGCCAAATAACAAAGAAGCAAACTAACATAAAGGACTTTTTTAAAAAATAAATTTTATATACAGTATGTACAAGTAACTAATAAATATTTTTTTTTTATGATTTTACTTGTTTATTATTATTTGAAGCTCTCCCGCATTTACCGTCATTTTTTCAGGGTCCCTTGGAAAACGTAAAATCGAGGTTTCACTGTACCTTCTCCTTTTCACATATTTCATCACAAAATATTTGAACAGCTTATTACGGTTTTTTCATACGGAACAATTAATTCTCAAAATAGAAATCAAGTTAGAACGTTAAATCAGGGGATAATGCTCGCGATGAGCGAAACCGGTCCTGATCATAAAACATAAATTTAAAAAAAAAAAAGTTTTTAATATTTAAAATATCATGCCTTTCCATCTAAAAGTGTCAGTTGCCACTTTAAAAGTTATGTTAGAACTTATTGTATCTCCTTTTATAAATTTGGAAGCATTGCCTAATTAATTGATTTAAATAAAATTTAATGAAAATAATTCAAAAAATTATTATATAAATCAATTGTTATCATTAAAGCGGCGTAGTGTGGTGATGAAAATATAAAGTGCGTAAAAACTTCAGCGCTAGAATTATTTATACAAAATACCGGGAGAAATTTCAGAAGTGCAATAAATTCACTACTGACATCTAACATTCTCTATCACAGGCATGTCTCATAATGGCAAAGAGATTTTATCTTCGACTTTCACGACCATTTTTGTTCATTTAATTGATTTTATTGAGCCGACGTTAATTAAAAAGTGACTTGATTTCCATGACAGTACAATATTAGCGGGAATTTAATTCAGGGTTGTCAAAAATAATAACAAAGAATCCTAGAACATTCTCGGCTTGAAGATGAAGACACCTTTTTTTAATTATGTAATTTTTAAATAAAATAAAAAGGGAATAACTGATTCTTATAGCAAAATTTAATTGTTGAAACTTTGTTCCTTTTCCACACGTTTTGTCGCTAACGATCCGGGATACGCCTCCCGGCATATTCAGACATTCTATCGCAGGGATGCAACAGGACAGTGCAAGCAATGAATATAATGCTTGAAGATGCCAAGAGCAAGACCCTGGTCGTCAGCGAAAAAATATTTGGAATCATAGAAAATTTCAACAATTCTAATTTGACATTGAAAATCCATCAAGCAAGAGAATTTAGCAAATAAAAATACATATTTCATTATATACCATGTATTCAACAATCATCAGACGTCCGCATTAAAAAATATAGGGGTTTCCTTGCAAACGTTTACCTTATAAGTGTTCAATATTTCGTGATAAAATATGAATAAAAGAGAGGGGTTTCAAAAAATAGCTTAAATCATATTTTTTGGACGGCATAAAGATAAGAATCTTTGGATTCTGAAAAACATAGTAATATTGAGGAGTTCTAAATTATTACCTTTTTTAGTAATAATGAGACATTGATTGATCTTATATTTACCATCAATACATAGTTCATTAAATTCTTTAAATATGGCTTTATGGATAAAATTATTGTAATTATTTCCACAATAATCAATATTTTTTGTCTTCCTTCATTTCAGATGTTAAACTCGGCACATTTCGGCGGTGCCATGTCACTACTCCAGGTGGCGCTGATAGTCCTATGCTTCACTGCCGTGTTTTGTGATTCCGGAGAAAAATGGTCACGTCAACTAACAGGAGAAAGCAACAGTGATTGGGTGCCTCTATCATCAGGCCCTCTGTCAAAAAGACAAGCATCAGCAAGAGTGCTGACACAGCCTGCTCCATTCCAAAGTAGTTTTTTCCCGGCAGAAACATTCCCGAGTGATTATTTGCCCCAGGAAACACCGAGACAACTGTATCTTCAGTCGATCCCGTCTGGGCAGTCTGGATACCAAGGAAACAGTTTGAATCAACCTCTGGTTCAGTTGGCAATGACGAATCCTCAATACAATCCTCTGGCGCAAGCTTTTGTCCCACAGTCAAATTTGCAATACAATAACAACAACCAGCAAAAGAACAACAATTACCAACTATCGCAATTCCAACAACAGCAGTCAGCCTTGCAAGGACAATTTATTCAGAATCCTTCTCAAATAAATAATCAATTTTATTCTCAACCAAGCAGTATCAATTCAGGATTAGCACCTGCTCCGCAAACTCAAAAACTGTACAAACAGCAGGAAACTCCGCGTTTTGTTGATGGTTATAAATTGGAGAATGTTTCGGTTGAATATTTACAAAGCAATAAAAAGAAACCGATTTCCAATGTTTATAAAAGCAAACAAGAAAAGTCACAAGATGTCGATGGGCCTCAAAGAGTCACAGAAAGATCATCCACAATCAAACCACAGCCCACTATACCGACCATAACTACTGTTGAAAAAGAAGAAGTCCAACTTTTGTACGTTCCATTAGAGACACTGCAGAGTGATCAGTTTAATATGAAAGAATTTTTGAAGAACTCACAAAAACAAGAAGCTCTCAGAGATTCTATTGGATCACCAGGTCAAATCAACAATCAACTATACGCTCCAACAACCCCGAGTTATACTCAGAGGCAACAAGCACAGTTGCATAATATTCAGCAAGACTTAATACAGCAAGCTTTTAATACACAAACGTTGCAAGCAAAGTTCAAACAGAACCCATTCGATAACCGACAATCGAAATATCAGCAAGTTTCTTCTTCGGCAATACCTTTCAGTCAAAGTATATTCCCAGCTCCTGTTATAACGACACCGAAATCAAAGAAGCTCAAAGCTCACCAGCCTCCGCTTGCGGTCTATATGGCATACAGAGGGCAGGGAAAAGCTAAGTTGACTGACGTATTAGGTGTGTTGAAAGAAGCAAAAACTGTATCAGTTCTAGACAGCTTCAGCCCTAATTCACCAAAGGTTTTCATCGGTCCATCGACACTACGAACCCCTGAAAACTATGCCAAATTTGAGCTGCCTTATCTGTCAAGTGTGGATGGAAGTAGAATCCAACGCAAAGTGGAACAACTACCATTTTTTGTTGCACCTTTAAGCTACAAAGCTCCGGAAGGATTCGCGAAAATTCCATTTCCTCCACCCCATGTTGGTTCTGTCATTATCAACCCATACATGAGAGATCCGTTTGATCAATCAAGATTGGCGCACCTTGATCCCGTTTCTAATTCATTTGCGTTTTCAAATTTTCAAAATAACCCGTCCACTGAATCTTTCAGATCGACTTTGAGTGAATCTTCCAAACAGAATACATTCAACTACTTCCCTTCTGCCACACCTAATCCAGTTCATTCCTCACAGAGCACTCTACCGTCTTTCCAATCTTCTTTCTTACCATTTGATTCATCGTCATTGGGCGCATTCCAACCTATTCAATCTAGCAGAAATCCAGACTCCAGCGTGATAAGCACCAGAGCACCGCTAGCGTCATATTTTTCAACTCCTGCTTCTAAGCCGACAGTAAGCTATTTCAGTTTCCCAGGTCCTGACTATACTACGATTCCCACAACATCAAAAAAACCATCCACTTCATTTAACTATGATAATCGTGGGCATTATATTACAAATGCTGCAGTAGACTTTTCATCACACAAAACTAAAAGCCCTTTTAAGGAAACTTACGTAGAAAAGATTCAGACGACTCCAATTCCTCAGACCACACCAAAGTTCCAAACGCAAGATCCTCTATCAATCAATCAAGCGTTCACATTTAAAAACCCTTACGAACAGGTTGGCTTGAAGAGTAGCATAAGAGCAAATGAAATAAGAGAATATAATACGGAAAGACCAATTCAAAATACTGTCAATACATATACTCAAAGACCTCAACAATATTCCGAAATTCAAAATACTCAACGGCCTCAGCAACATTCGCGATTCCGAAATTCTCCTAGACCTCAGCAATACTCAGGGTTCCAAAGCACGCAACGACCCCAGCAATACACGGAATACCAGGATATCCAAAAACCTCAGCTGTATTCCGAATACCAGGATATTCAAAAAACTCAGCAATACTCTGATTTCTTAAATACCCAAAAACCTCAGCAATACTCTGATTTCTTGAGTACCCAAAAACCTCAACAATACTCTGATTTCGTGAGTACCCAAAAACCTCAGCAATATTCAGATTTCCAAAACACCCAAAAAGTTGAACCATTCACAGAAAAACAGAGCACCCAAAAACCTCGACAACATTCAGATTTCCAAAACACCCAAAAACTTGAATCATTCACAGAAAAACAGACTACCCAAAAACCTCAGCAATATTCAGAGTTCCAAAACATCCTACAACCCCAACAATATACAGAAATTGAAAGCACTCAAAAACCTCAACAGTACTCCGAGCTCCAAAATATCCAAACAACTCAACAGCTGGTAGAAAAACAGAGCACACAAAAACCTCAAGAATACTCAGATTTCCAAAATACTCCGAAACCTCAAGATTTTACAGAAATTCAAAGCACCCAAAAACCAGCTGTGGTAGAAACTGTGCAATACACCAATGATTATTCTCCTAGTACATTCTTCAGTGAAGTAACTAAAACTGCATCTGCAGAAACTGTGCCTCCGCCTCAGAAATCCCAGCCGTCATTCGCTGAAGATCTTTACACAAAGAACGAATACAAGGATACCTTTGCTTTAATAGGAAATCAATACTCTAGTCCGTCTGCGGAAGGTTTTGAAGAAGAATTTGTTTACTACACTGAAAGTCCAACTACGAACGAAATCACTACACCGACAACGACGACAACCACAACGACAACCACGACCACCACTACTCCTGCTCCTGTAACAAGAGCCACAAGAAGGCCCATCCATTCTAGAGGTAGGCCAAGATATACAACTCCCAAGTTAGATAACAGTGAAACCACTACAAGACAGACAGTGACTAGACGAACACCCATCAGAGAGCGCAAGCCGAATCACTTCCGAGCGAAATTAGAAAACTCTAGAACCAGCACAACTGAAGCTAGCGTTGAAATGCCTGTATACGAACCCTCCAAGAGAACAAAGGCTGACTCGGAGATTAAGAAACCTTCAGCGAGACATCCAGCTCATCGTTATAAGACTCAAGAAGACGAGACCAAGGTCACCACCACTGAAAGCTCGACAACTAAAGCCACAGTCATAAATAGAAATCAACGAATTCGGTCAAGAGGTCGTACACATTTCAAGTCGTCAGATAATCAAGACGGAGCAGAGTTGATTTTGAAAAAAGGAAAGAAAACAGGAGAAGGAGAAAGTTTAGCTTATCAAAGAGATGTTCTACACCAAAATTATCCAGTTACATTTTCAGAAAGAATGAGCACTCTCGAAGTGAAATCTTCAACTCCCATGCCGAGTAGTCAAAGTGTTGATTTAAGCAATGGAAAAATTAGGATATATGAAACGACTGGTGTTACTCAAAGGTCTTCTTCAGAATTACCATTTGCCGCTGATTATTTTGAAAATCAACCAATTTTCCAAGGAGAGCAGGAAAAATTTATAACACATCCTGAAGTATACGTTGAAATTAACGGTAAAGGCAGCAGTACACCGAGCATTGATCAGTATTTTGTATCGCAAGAGACAACCACTGAAAAGTATGTCAGTTCAACTCCTAAATATGAAATAGAGTCAGTGCAACCTCAAGTAGTCGCCGAGGAGTACTTCAATATTGAAAGTTATTCGCAGTCAGCTATTGCAGAAAATGAGCAAGTGGTTGTAAATAAAAAAGAAGAAATTGAAACTACCCCGAAACCGGTTGAGGAATATAAGCCTGAATTGGTTGTGACAGAAGTACCAGTTGCAAAATTCAGAAGCAAACTGAGGTCAAGACAAAAGTTAATGCCTACATTGAATGTCCAGAAAGAAATTGACAATGTGGAAACACTCGCATCTCCCAAAAAATTAGAAGAGAGTACTGAAAGTAGTTATGGGTTTACAAGGAGGTCTTCATTGCAACCTGTGACTTACCGGCCGGCATTTGATAGACGCAGAACAACGATGAGGATAGAAGAAATCGAAGCGGAACTCAAATCGAGTAGGCACCAAATGAAATTTGATTCTTCACAGTCCACCACAACTAAATATCCAGTGTATGTCCCAGACTCGAATCCAGCCAACACAAATAATGATTCGAATCCGAATGATGAAAATGATGTGACATCGACAACCAAACGAAATAACTTTGTAAGGCGACGACCTGTGAGACCCACTTCAGCGTCAGTTGCGGCTACAAGCGCAAGATCTAGGGTTACTACTGAAACAACACCAGTCGTGAGCAATACTCCTAGAAGGGTGAGAGTTCGAGGGCGAATCCGTACCAGACCAACAACCACCGAGAAAGTAGAAGTTATTAATGAAACCCAAGAAGAACCGTTGTCTGTATCAGCTGAACCTGAAGTCACTGATGAAAAATTTGTTAGCTCAACACAGAGGTCTTCGCTTCAAAAGTATACAACGAGAGGTCGTCAGGCTACACAAAAATATTTCCGAAGACCGTCAGCTGCGACCGAGAGAAGTTCACAGAGCCCGATTGACAGCGTCGAAGATCAGGCATCGTATGATTCAATAAATAGACCAGAATATGTTGAGTACAAACCCCAAGACAGCAAGTCGGAAGTAGACGACTACAATCCAGATAATGGAAAATCAGAAAGTCAATGGTCACCGAAACTATCATACGGTTCTTTCCGCCCCATTTTCAACCCTAATCTTATAGCTGATGAAATTAAGCCAGAAGGTATTGAATATGGAACCAAATTGCCTTCTTCTGAAATAAATACAGAGAGTACAGATATAATAACTGCTGGGCTTCCTTATGATGATGTTTTAATTGCCGTTACGCCTTCCAGTAATAATCTGAACAATAAACCGTCATCATTTTTGAATACTGAATTGCAACCGACTCCTGAAATCGTCAACAACAGAAATGGTAAATCCGAAGATGACATCATAACTTCTGACACCGCATCAACATTTGAAAGCGTCTTAGAAGAAGTGATGAGGAATTTGGAACAGCAAGATGAAAACGAGTACAATAATAACTACAACAAAGCAGTTATGAAACATGAAGGTGGAGAAATCGGGGAAATACCTCCGGAGGCTGATGCAGAATCAGTATCTGCCAAGCAATCGAGCAATCTTGAGCAAGGCCTGATAAATATGGATACTGATATAAAGAAAGTATCCGCCGCAAGGCCTATTCCGAAAGCTGACAGATTTGACTTCACTCGGGCGGAGGAGAGATCATTCCAGAAATTTCCAGAAGTGAAGGTAAATAAATATTTGTTTTATGAACAAATATTAGAATATATTTAATTGACCATAGAACATAATATCGCATATTTGACATATTATTTAACATTCTAAAACGACTATAAATGTTTCATATTCTACAAGACAGTGCTCTGTAACCTTTTGTCTTCCACGGCACGCCATCGCTTTTTTTTCTAAAATTTCGCGGCACACTACAAGTCAATATTTATTATATATATCGCAATATCGACCCATTTGTTAAAACTCATTCATATTGTATTTTTACTTTATGTACGTACATTTTTTTTTTTTTTTATAAATTTACGTTTTATATTGAAGATGGTGTGTATAATATTTTTATGCTTGTAACAAATAATTCCGACGAAAAAATAATTATTTCTGCTTCCATGTGATTACATTTTTACAAAATAGATACGAGATAAATTATATGATTTTTTTCGGTTAGAAAAATGTGTTACGGCACACTAAGCACCGTCTGGCGGCATATCGATGTGCCGCTGCACATCGGTTGTGGACCACTGCTATAAGATACCTGAATAAGTGAAACATCGGCGATTAAGAAATGCTTTAGATAAATCTTAAATGTTTAAAATTGAACAGAAGTCATCCAATTCCAAGCTGTCAAAAAATCTGTTTTGACAATTTTTTTTCAAAATCTTTAGATTTTCGACACTGATACTTTTAAAAAATACTTCATAATGTAGCATTCCCAGAATTCCAAAAAAAATCAATAAAATAACAATAATATTTAAGGCAGGATGAGCCCTCCAAAATAGGAAACAAAAATATTATTTTCAAGTAAATTTTACATAAATTGACATAAATTTATAGAATATTTATGAGGTCCATTGCTTATTGTTAGTACTGTCAACTGATGCAATACAAATTAAAACAAGGTTATTTATATATGTTGTTAATTAAACCCAGGTTTACAAAATAAACTTTTAGTCCAATTTTTTAAGCTTGTTTTAGATCATAGGCTCCCAACCTTTTTCGGGTGGCGACCCCTTTTCATAAAATCCATGTGACCCGCGACCCCCATACAATACAAAAGCTAAGCAAAAGTGAATATTTTTTAGTTGACTGTATAAGTTGGCGACCTCCAGGTTGGGAGCCTATATTTTAGATCCTATTTCAAAAATATTTTTTCAGTTTCAGACAACATCGACAGAGCGCCAACCAAGAAGGCGTGGAGTTTGGAGAAAAATCAGGGTTCGACCAGCTCACAAAGATATACTGGAAACAGCTGAATCACAGTTTTACAGAACCTCCGGAAACGATTTAATCAATAAAGGACAAAAACCAATATTGAGCTTCAATAAACAAGTAGAGCCTGAGGAGAAGACTCCAGTACAACAGAGTTTAGAACAGTCAGGGTCGGTGGAGTCTGAGACCAAGAGAGCCGAAGAAAGGGATCAGCCAACAGTGCCAACTACTATTGTGCCAGAGGAAGATACTGTCACTGAACGTGTGCAGAGTCCTGGCGATATGGATTTAGGTACGGGTGCTCCAGATGTATTAGCTTTAGCTGTCGATTCCTTGAATTACGAGTCAACTATTCAGCCAAACGAAGTTGAACCAACAGAACCGGAACAAGAAGACGAAATCACAGAATCCGATGATAGAGTAGAATACTTTACAAAACCTACAGTATTTTCTAATGATGAAGATGATAAAGATGAAGAAGTGTCGGAAAGTAAAGTAGAAGTCGTTACTGAATCAGATGTCAGTATTGATTCAACTGATGCACCATCGGTTGAAGATAAAACAACAGTGAGTGTAGATAAAGTACTAAGAAACTACACGCAAACTTCAGTCGTTACAGAAATTTCAAAAGATGAACGAATAGTTACAACAGATATTCCTGAGGTAGATATGAGCACGGAGAAATTTGAAAGCATGGAATCAGATTCACGAAAGGAAGTAAGTTATAGCAGTCATTCAAAGCTTGGATCAAGTGATACTAGCAAGTCAGACGGAACAGTTGAAAAGGATGTAAAAAAAGTTCAATCAGCTGAAAGTATATCAGGGTTTAACATGTTCGATCCAATGTCAATAATAAGTACTTCTGTATCAACAGAAGTGTCGCAGGAAACAGAAATATGTTACAGAGGGCGGTGTATCAAGACGAAAAAGCAAGATCACAAGAAAGTCCCAAGCACCCCATGATACTTCAAATCACTCTGCCTAATGTATTAGTTTAAAAATCAAGTGCCTGATATGTGTAACTTTAGAAACTTTCAATGCTGCCAATTCGCAAAAATAAAAATGAATTATTTGCTGTGTTGCTAGATTCAGTAAATAATATTATTATAAAAAGCATTTTAGTTGATAGCAAACAGGTATAGCTGAGTATTTCTCAGTCTAATAGGAATGAAACTGGTTTTCACTATTAATAAGACACTAAATTTGTTTCGAAATTAATCTGAATATGCTCAGTAAAATATTTTGGCATGGATTAACAGTCCACAATATTTCAACTTTTGCTGTCATATCTTAGTTATGCCTGTTTGGCTTGTGAATAAAAAAGAAATCATAAACAATGGACTGTCAAAATTTAAAAAATTGGAAAGGTGTTCTTCACTTTTATAACAATTATTTATTTATCGTAGATACTTAAAATTGTCTCTAAGTCTGTGACTATTATTTATCTAATTTGAAATTTCAAAAATAAACATAAAGTGCTTTAGTATCCCTGTCTATTAGAACATAGGAAAACACAGGGTTGGTGTATTATATGTATTAATAATATTTTAATTCAAGTTAAATCTTTATTTCATACCAATGTAGAATAAAATATCTAATGATTCGTTCAAATATATATTTACAACAGGAAGCCTTCTCAAATGTCGGTAAAAAATGTTATAGGGGTTCGGTAAATATACAAAATAACTGCTATAACGTTGAGTTATTTACCATTAATTTTATAAGACTTTGAATTACTACGATTTAGTAGTGTAAAACGAGATTAAAAATTTCTACAATTCTTACATCTTTACCTAACTAATATTACTTTATTGCTTGAAACACTCATTTTCTGTTCATCAAAACATCATTTTTCCATTCAGTCATAACCTGTATAGTGTAGATATTACAAAATAATCCATGCTGAATAATATTTATATTATTCAATGCGGTATTCAAGAGACTCTGAATTCTTACTTATGTTCTTGAAATTATTTTTAAGTTATTTAATGCTTATGTAATTTATTTTTATACTTTTAATGTTAAATGTATTTTTAATTAATTGATAATAAATCTTAACTATCTTGTTTAACCATATGTACTATATTTATTTTTAACATGTAATTTAAAATACACACTAATAAAGCTGTACAATATTTTGATTTCATACATTGAGAATGACATAAATTGACATAGTCAACCTTTTAATACACAAAAATGGCAGGGTAAGAAGACCTCATGTCTTTAATATTATATTTAACATTTGCCTCAGCAAACAATATTGAAGATAATAATTATTATCAATAAATCTGTGTTAAGTTAAAAAAGTAATTTTCCATAATATAATAAATATGCTACCTCTATAATAATAAACAAAACCAATGGCAAAACAAGTTCTCTGAAAGTTATAAAAAACAGACAAAAATTCCTATTTTTTTAATTTTGTCTTGACACCCTTTTTGTTGTTGATTGAATGCAATATTATTAAACACAAATCAATTGAGAGAATTAAAATAATTAAGTTTTCGAAATTATACTAATATCACATTTCATTATTTAAAATATGCATTTTGTTGTTAGCTGTTCCTATATTTATGAATGCAAATCCGACATCCTTTATTACCTACCAGTATATCTTAGGCAGTCATCAACGGAATTCCGAAGACAGGTGAGTTTCATCAGAGTACACGCAATATATAAACAACACTTGGTTTTGTCTAAATTGATAAATTAAATATTATTTTAAGAAAATAAGCCAACACCTTTCAAAAAATAAATAATATTTATTATATTATGAAACAAAACAGTAATGATTTACAAATACTCTTAATAAGATGTGAGAGCTACATTGACTAAAATATAAAAATAATCTTATGAACATGTTAGATATAATATTACAATACCTAATACAAATAAATTTAATGATAAAATATTTGGAAATAATCATATTATTCCAAAAATGGGAACAAAAGGTTATATGTTATACTAAAGGAACATATTAAAAATAACAATTATCAATTATGATATTAATCAAATAAAATAGCATGTTTTCAGTTCGCAAGATAAGATAAATTTTGAAATTTTTATTATTAAGGTGGCATGAAAATCGTATATAATCTTGTGTTGCCAGGCGTCTCATACTCTGCAATTATCCAAAATACAGGTATAACCTTTGGACACCCTTTTGAGATGACCAAACGGCTTTATCTAAATTTATCTTTCCTGTGAGCAAACTATGATTATTTAATTTTAACTTTTTCAATCCTGTTTCTGATTATTTCTAGTGAAACAGATGATAATGTTTGACAAGAACAGTTTTCAGTCAGCCAATCATGTTTTATTTTGAAATTGATGGCAAAGAAAAGGACTAGTAGTTATATAATTGTTTTTTTAAGCACTATTCCAAGGCAGGGATAGTCGGTGGGAAGGGATACAAAAATCAAAGACAATTCACGCATTCATATAAAAACCACAAATTAATTGAAAAATGAATTATTCATTCGTCATATTGAATGGATATGAATTTTTTAATGCAAGATAAAGGCCACTGCACACCAAGAATCAGCTATGGTACTAACTACATTCTCTTCTCAATAATATTATGTAATAATATAAAAATACATCTCTTAAATTGGGATTATAAAAATGATACCCTTTATCTGTCCCAGGGCAGTAAAGGAAACCGGTATTTAGCATTCCATAATTATATTCAATAAAAAATCGGTGACTTATTTTTTATGAACAAATAATATAACTATGGACTGGGAAATGAAGCTGTACTTGATTAAAATCAATTGTTCAACATTTTGCATTTAACCAGTATTTTACAGATTCATGGTTCCCGATGAAAATTCAAAAAAACTGTACAATCATGACAGCAATCTTTACCTAAGCTTAGTGTATTTTTGTGCAACATCATGCAAACAAAGGCTTTTCAGGTGTAATTTTTTTTAATCAAATATTACATTGTTTATGATCCTGCTGGTGATATAACCTTTTACAATAATAAAGCAAAAATTTGATCACCATAAGACACTAGAATTTGGTAAACTTGCAACAGAACTTATGTATAATAAACAGTTAGCATCAACTATATATCAAAGGTAATAATTAAAGGTAAACATAGACCCCAAGGCAAGAACTAAATGGCATGTTTTAGAATGACTGAAGATGCCAAAAGGCGAAACCCGGGATGTTTAACAATTATTATTTTTTTTACTAAAATAAATACATTAGGTGAAGTTAGGGGTACAACTGTATAATAAGCATTATCCATTATTATTATTATTATTATTATTATTATAAAATGAGATTTTTGGGTGGTCCGCGAAGATTTTTGGATGAGCCGAAACAATTGAATTTCATATTGTATTTTTTTGTTACTGGTTATTTTAATATACTTAAATATTATTATAACACCATACGGTGTTGCAAAATTTATTCCTTTGTATAAAAAATCAATTAAATAAATATTTATTATTTTATTCCAATGTTGATGGTCGGCTAAACATTTTTGGATTTTTTGGTGGTCTGCGGGTGTAAAAAGATTGAGAAACTATGATCTAGATGATCCGAGTTGAAGAATCAAGCATTGCTGATTCTTGTTAAGTCAGTGGTCATTGAAAGATGTTAGAACTGTGCATGTCTCCAGTCTTACGCCTGCATACATTTTATGGAATCCTGGACATCAAAAGTGTACTAACCATACGGTGTGGGTTATGGGAAGAAACAATGTTATTGGTGGTTGAAAGAGAATTTTCGAGGACTAACATTGTAGCCATTTGCTCTATGTAGTGCGACATATATGGTTAGAGAAGAAAAGAATTATTCAATGATTTTGATCAACATTTGAATGGTAGGTTTTTAAAATACTTCCATTTCATGTAAGTATAAACACATTTTACTTAAATAATACATAAAATATTATGACAGCTACTACAAAAATTTGTTCGATGAAGGCGGAGGGGGTGAATATCAATGGGAGGAAAAAATGACATTCAACATTATCGATGACTTAAATAATAATCAAATTTGAATTGTTACAACTTTGTACAATTCCACATGTTTTGTCATTAACAGCCCGGGTTTCGCCTTTCGACATCTTCAGGCATTATATCACACGTATGTAACTGCAAAATGCAACGGATGACTGAACTGTCAGTTCTGTTGCATCCGTGTGATAGAATGCCTGAAGAAGCCGAAAGGCGAAACCAGGGTTGTTAGTGACAAAACATGTGGAATCGTACAAAGTTGTAACAAATAAAAATTGATATTGAAGTTCCACCAAGCACCTTCAGTCAATATCATAAATTAAATGATAATCATTTACTGGAAAATTTTACTAGGTGAAACTTTACAAATATTTAACTTCATGCATGGTCAGACAAGACATAACTTTATATTATAGTAGTTTTGAAAAGAAAATTTTGATGCAGTAGTAAATACGAAATAGAACAAACAATGGAGTCCAGAAACAGATAATTTATGTGATTTCTGAAACCTTTATTCAATGGATCATTTTTCTAATATAGAAGAATGAAATATTTTTATATTATGCCGGCTTTTTTATATTTGTGTTAATTGTATATATGATATATCAAATTTGTATTTTGCGTATACTATTTGTTTGCTTGCTTTACACACAAGATAATTTTGCATTTTACTAAATGCAGTATTTCCTACTGAACTGCATTTGGTTGAGTTTTGAGAAGAAAAGAGCACAATTTTGCATATTTATTATTTGATTTAGTTAATTAACTAGTTTAGACAATCTCAATTTATTTATATTACTATAAAATCCATTCTCTATCTCACTCAAATAATATTATAATTTTTATCAAGAACATTCAATTTACCGTATTCAACTATTCAATCATCAATGCAGGTTTGTTTGTGGGCTTCGAGTAGGATGGCGTTTTTATTTTTTCTAATTTCGTTTTCTAAGAACTCTCTTCGATCTTCTTTTGATTTCTGTCTAGTGAGGCTTTCGGAATTTTTTATATTCACCAAGCCTCTTGTGAAGTTGTAAAAAACAACAGTTGAATCGCCCTCTACACAAGCGATGGTGATTGACTTGTTTTCTGACTTATCACACAATTCGTTTTGCATCTCTTGTAAATATTGAGGCGTTATTGTTTCTGAAGTAGAATATGGAATAAATATATCCGCACTAGAGTTTTTGGAAGTCTTCGCTGTCAAGTATATTATTTCCAAATTATTATTGTACGCAAAGTCAACATCGTACATAAGCATAACCTCAAAAAGTTCGATATAAACTTGGTATGCCAGGGCTGCCTTCAATTTAGACGTGCACCCCAGGGAAGCTATATGCTTCAAAACTCTCGCTTCCATTGCTTTCGATGGTCGTATAGAATGTCTGTATGTATCTGGAAATCGAGTAAGTTTTAAGCAACCCATTAACGACATCAATTAATAAATAAATAATAACACTCGGAAAAGTTAGCACAAACACCACTTTACAATTTTCTGACAGTATTCTAAATAAATATACTGTATACTTAATTCCATATATTCATTGCAACCCAGACACTATGAATACAATACAAGTAGCCGTAATTAAGAGATGTCAAAAAAGCTTTTATATTTGTTCTTGTAAATTAAAAAAATATATTGTTATTGTTATTCTCAACTTTTTCTGTTTTTTTTTTATGGGAAAATCGATGTTTTGAATTTTATCCCTTAATATCAAAGATTTTTAACTCTTACCGAATAACAGTAAAATGATGAAGCTGCCGGCTTTGCAAAAAAAAAATGTCTAACATTTGCATTAGACGATCAAAATCATACATTTATGACATTAAATAGTCTAAATTACATGATATCAATCGCTTAGTATGAATAAATATTTAATAGAGCGGTGTTCAACATAAAAAACACAGTTGTTGCTAAAGGAAGCGCTAGAACGCATCAAATAAATATTTTGAATGTCATAATATTTACAACTAAACGAAACATTATATGGTAACTTAGAGAAATATTTTATTATTCTGTTAGTTAGCTTTCTTCATATTATTTTTTGTAAAAAAAATGTCGTCGATTACGTCACGTGTGCAATAATTACATTCATATACTATTTTACTTTCACTACATTGTTTTAAAATATTATACATCATAGACAAATAAATTTTTGCTTTGTATCACTAGCCACACTGATGACGCATACTTCAAAATTAGGTGCTGTGTTGTTCTCCATCCACTTTTTCCTGGTCGGATGGTGTTGATTTATTATCAGGCTTGACTTTTATTTTCAATTCATTTAGGAAATTTAAAATCACTCAAAATGAGTTTCTTTAGTAATTTGTTCGGGGGGAAGAAAACTGACAAGGCGATGACCACTGGCGAGGCCATCCAAAAACTCAGAGAAACCGAAGAAATGTTGATCAAGAAACAAGACTTCCTAGAAAAGAAAATTGACCAAGAAGTCGGGACGGCCAAAAAGAATGCCACGAAGAACAAAAGAGGTCAGTTGAATACCCCACGCAGATGCGACGTAATTTGGGTAATTGCGCGCATAGAACTGTACATTCTGTAGTTTATTAATTTTTGACAGTTTATGTTGACCTTCGTAATAGATAAGGTGTTTATTTTATTGTCCTTTATTTCCACAGAAAAAGTAGATTAGTCATTACAATATTAAAAATATTTGTATATTATTATAATTCGGAAGTCTACGTCGCTTGTCAAAGTATACTTCAATAAAAATGTTTATAGTAATATAAACTAGCAAAATGTTACAGTAAGGAAGAAAACATATCATAATTTAAATATTATAGTATTATAAGTTCATAAAAATATAATTTTGAATAAAAATGAAATATATCAAGAGAAGGGGAATGGAAATCAATTTTTCTAGGATAATGTTTCCCAAAATTTTGACATCTGTGGACCCCTTGTATCATTTTTGTAACACCGAGTGCCCCTTGTCAAAAAATAAATAAATAATATATGTAGTTACAGAATAAAATTTACAACAATCACATGTGTAATTGTTTCGTCAAAACGTTTAGGATTCAATTGTCATTTCCAAATGTACAATACATAATATATCATAAAAGTTTGTAGACATAGATCAACCAAGCCTTTTTAATCAAATACAATTTTTCCTCAAAAAGATTTTTAGTCAACTGAAATTTTTGGAGGCAATAATAGAGCTCAGTATTTGGTGGTTTGCTCATTTTTTATAATTTTACAAGCGCACCTGGCTGAAAGGCTTTCCGATGTGTTATATAACAGATGATTATATGATTTAATTTTTTGACACGGCAACACTTAATAACAATATTAATTTATCTATGATTTTTTCTGTTTTGTTTAAATGCTTCTGAGATTGGCGAGATATAAAAATTAACATCAATAATGGAATGCCGCTACTAAAAATAAAATTGTTAGGGTAATCAGCTACAGAGAAAATATCTTGATGGTTTATCACGGAGACCTTCTTTCAGACAAAGTAAAAATTTAATTGCAGAGGTCGACGAGTATCTAATGATATTTATTTCCTCGGCAAGTGTTGATTGATCTGATTGATGTTGAATTATTTGTTACAGCTGCAATACAAGCACTGAAAAGAAAGAAGAGATACGAGAAGCAGTTGCAGCAAATAGATGGCACACTTAGTACCATTGAAATGCAAAGAGAAGCATTGGAAGGGGCAAATACCAATACAGCCGTACTTACCACTATGAAATTAGCTGCCGATGCATTGAAAAATGCACATCAACACATGTGAGAACCTTCACTTATCATATCATTATTTTCCCTACACATTGGTTTCACATTATTGTGAATATAGGTTTTTGGATAGAAAGTACTATTAATTCTAGTAAAGATTAACAATCTATATTTATTTACCAAGACTGTTCCTAAAGTTAATGTACCTGAGTTTATTAGGTATATAATAATTCAGGAAAAGGAGCAAATATTGTTTCAGGAAATATGAGATATGAGGCTATTTTAATGTAACAACGTCTACTGAGATATACTCCATTAGGAGTCTATTGGGTCCTCATTGGGAGCTTACAAATATCAATATTTGTAACCGATGTTCTCTAATATGTGACATCTGCTTTACACATCTAAATGATATGCGGGTCAAACTAACAAATGTGGAACGAAACTCTTGCCAATGAATTGGCACAAACTTTTATGTATTAGATGAAAGTATACATTAAAAATTACTGTGAGACTCATCTGTCTCTTTTTTTAAAAAGATAAACCTATTGGTATAGTAAGTAAAGTTAGTCATTGGCCACAGCTGATCAATGTTATGATGAAATAATGTGAAAACCATTGTTTTTTATTTGAATTGTTAAAATTGTACACATTTTATTTGATAATCTATATGCTTTTGTTTTTATACACATTAACTTCATTCAGCTAAATTAGGGGTGGCAAACAAAAAAGATGTATAGTGCATTGACCCAGTAAGGAGAATTAATGAATCTCTGAACCAATTACCTCAGCCAATTGATTTATGATTTGTCAATTCCCACTAGCCGTCTCATTTGCCATGTTAACTTTGTATGACATTAAATACGAATATCTCAAATACACTTTTTAAATTATCCATAAAAAACACCTTTCATATTTTCATATGATGGTGCAAGATTGAGAAAAAAAAAACAATTTTATATTTGCTAATTGATTCTATAATAAAAAATATGCATAAGTAAAATTTTGATTGAAAATATCTTAAATAAATGTTTGCTTACTTAGTTGCGTGATAAAATTTTTTGTAATTTTCTTTCTTTACTTTTGGTTGTAAAAAAATTGTATTTTATTAATCAATTTTTGCATTTTTCTTTTCCAGGGATGTTGACCAAGTTCACGATATGATGGACGATATAGCCGAACAGCAAGATGTTGCTAAGGAAATTAGCGATGCCATTAGCAGTCCTGTTGCCTTTGGACAAGATGTTGACGAAGAAGAATTGGAACGAGAATTGGAAGCATTGGAACAGGTTATAAAATATTTCGTATATATTGTTTATATTTCTTATATCATGAGTGGTATGGCCAAACAGGAATGACTATAGCTTGGCTTGAGCTGAATGTTGAAAGATTCTTTGCAGTGTAAATATATTCAAATATATATGTCGTAAACGAATCAGTAAACCAATGTTACTGGGAAGACAAACTGGCTAGGCCGTATGCTGCAAATGCTTCTGGCTAGAAGGATTATGATATTCTGGAGAACTACCAAGGATGTTGGCTGTGAGAAACAGTGTGATTGGTGGTAGACAGGAAATTTCTAAAGCACCGCGTAGTAGCTATGTGTTTCAAAAAAGGAGTGGATATTTTTCAAGAATACAAAATGTACACCATTTTTATTCATACAATTAATAGGACCGAGCAAATTTTGAATTGTGTTGTGTGATTTCCAGGAGGAGCTAGACAAAGACTTACTCGGTGTCGGAGAGGCTGATGCAGAATTACCAGAAGTGCCTACGGCTGAACCAGTCAAAGACAAAGAAAAAGAAAAACCTATGGGTAAGCTTACATTAGGTTTTATTTTTATTTTCTTGATACAAACCTTTGTCAGATGTACCATCAATTTTAGTTTATAAATCACCAAACATTCTATGCCAAACAGCTACTGAACACTTTCAAGAACAGTAAAATACTGTTAGATAATAAAAATCTCAATTGACCATTGTTCAAAGATCAGTTTTACAAAAACTTAAATTTAGAAGATAGACTGGGACCTGTTTTGTATTCAATCACCTTTATTATGGGGATGCATACTGACTATGGTTGACATATATGCATCCATTGATAGAAGAGATGCATGTCATATGGCTTGACAGCTCATCTACGAAATGAAGGATTGCATTTTTAGAGCCAGGAGTATAGATTGTATTTTTATTAAAAACTAAGGACACATTAAAAATATTCAGATGAAGAAGGTTTAATTCGTTTATTACAATTCACAACATAAAGGTCTTTGTATGTATGTTTCGTCAAATAAAAACTATGTACGAAGTTTCAGAAGTCTGTTATGTTATCAGTAAATATGCGTAGATGAATAATAAATACCAACAGATCATTTTAATCATTTGAGTTATTTTAATCACAAGTAGAGAACTTAAGAAAATTCACTCTTTGACTGCCCGCTGTGTGCAGAGTTCATATGAAGTTCATACGCTACAGAGAATATTGAATGCTCTTTGTATGTGTTAGACCTTTGACAAATTGTAAGAATGAATGAGGAATGTTTTAAGGGTCTTGTTATTTAACATTTTTAGCCTCGAAGGAGTGATCTATTGACACTAATTTTGAAACATAGTATTCAGAACATTTAATAAAGGTCTTTCTTGTGTTTGAGCCTGTGAGGCTCTTCATAATTGTCTTGGTCTGCCAATAAATCTGCCCTTTGTTGTTAAATTGGTTACTGTAGTCAAAAAAATCTTCATATGATATAAACGACCTAATTAAAAAACCTGCTAAGCTTTCCTTATCATGGACACCACATTAATATTCATATGGCAATGTTTCAGATCCCGCATTGAAACAACTCCTGGAATGGTCTACATAAAATTACTGTAAGTTTTAAAATGTCACTTATACTTTTAACTATGTAATTATTTTGACCTTTCATACACTTCACATCACATACCAAATACATCAATTTATAATATCATCTTAGTCCAACCATGTCTGCTCTCTATGTGGACCGTGGATCATACAGATTCCACAGTTCCACAAGAACTTGTCACTTAGTTGCTCAACTTTTTTAAGATGGAAAGCATTAGCTTATCTTTATGCTCCATTTGTATTTTTGGTTGGTGGGAAGGAATGCAGGAATCACAGATTCATTTTTCCCAGCCTTCTCTAACCCTTTGAAGTGTATAGTGACACGTGTGACTCCATTTGTTGTGTTGTTTATTTTCAATTGCCATTCTCATATTTTTTTATTCAGCTATTTTTTCTGCAGATTTTTGATAGTCAATTTTTTTCTTATTTAATGAATGAAAAAATTTGTAAATATGTAACAGTTTGAAAACAAACCTTTTGCCATGTTCAGGATGTTTGCCAGGAAAGTTCACTATTTATTTTGTTGATTAATGAATTTTGATGTGGCTTATTTACTATTCATAAATATTCAATATACCAATGTGATTTTATCGTAAAAACATTTTATCAATCAATTATTGTGACAATTAAAAAGCACATGATATATTGGGTACAAATTTAACTGGTTGTGTTATATATGTAAATCTAAACATTCAATATGACCATTTTGTTTGAAAGTGTGTCATGAAATTTGAATATAAAATTTATATTGTTGAAACTGTATTATTTCACATGTTTTGTCACTGGTGATCTGGGTTTCGCTTTTCGGCATCTTCAGGCATTCTATCTCATGGATTGATGCACAATCCCGCTGCACACAAGGACTGTTGCACCCGTGTAAAAATGACGAAAGGTGAAATCTGGGACCTTGGTAGCAAAATGTGGAGTTGATTAAATAAAATGTTTAATAGCCTTACTTGTGAATACCATAGCTGTATTAAACAGGTAGTATTGGAGGCTATTGTTCTTAGAAATCATCTTTCACTTGTTAGAATGAAGAGTGTAAGGGTTTGTATCTGAGAGATTAGAATCTATTGGTTCATGTGCGTATCACAAGAGGAAAAGCGAAGTGTACATATTTTTTTAATTAATTTGTTTCAGATCAACCACAGCAGTGTTCGTAATCATAGATAATGATTGAAAAAAAAAAACTTCAGTCAGGATCATAAAAAAAATTTAGTGCAAGATGCCTTTATCTATTTTAAACATTATCACCTTGATTACGTTGTATGCAAGCCTTTCCGCCTTCAGGCAGTCGTCGTTTTACTAGTTATCAAAATGTGTCATCATCAAATACACTTTCCAATTCTTATACAGGAGTTTTTCTCTGAAAAGAATTACTCACAAATGATTGTCAAAATTCATTAATTTTTTTATCTTTATTGTCTTCGATTTTCAATTTCCTGAAAGTTATCCCTTGCTCTACACAATACGGAACTAATTAAACTAAATAACTGTCATTATATTTGTGCAATTCTTGTAGAACTGAATGCGTTACTATTTTTTGCTATGCCTTAATAGAATAGTTAATCTGCTTTTAATTTCAAAGGAAAGTAGAAATAAGACAATTTGTATTCGCTATTTAGTTATAAATATAAATTATAAATATGCTTTCTTTTGTAATTTTGGTTGGTTGCAATTGATATCAATGATTTTTTGGATCAATACTTTTTACAAATGTTTTTTTTGAATCGTGTTTTGCAAGGGATTGCTTTGTTTAATTGAAACATAATTTATAATTAATAATAATGCATTGATCAAGTTAGATTTAATTGATCTTACAATAAATCCATATTGGCGCTCAACTTTAAGTGGCAAGCCAAACACTGGTGTATACATCAGGTATTATATTTATAATAGATCCGAATCTCTCTCACCGATTGAAATCATTCAGTTTAACACTATACATTTATTGTTTAATATTCTGATCAGTTCAATACAGCTGAATCTAATAAAATAGATTATTTCGTTCATCCTGATTAGGAAAGCTTGCAGTTATTTTGTGGTCTAGCCTTAGATCCAAGAATGAATGTTCAAACATGAAGAACTTCAAATTTGAAGTACAACATGATAGAAACTTCAAACATGTGGGAAGTATTTCCAATCGGTACAATAGCTCAATCTTCATAGAATGTCATTTTTAACTCATTTTAAGTTTTGTAAAACCAGTCATAAAGAAAGTATTTTCCTGTTGACGATTATATTCTCCAAGAGATTCCATTTGTCATTTTCTGTATATATAGTATGAAACCGGTTAAAATAAATATACTTTCGAATAATTAAACCATAATTAGTACAACTGTAAAAAAATCTAGCTCATTACAAACGATTGTAACTGATCTAATTTCAATCACTTTAATATTTCAATGCTACCTGCCGCATAGATTCTTTCAATGTATATTATTATCTAGTTATGTAATCCGTGCAAAATCGTTAATTTTATTGAAACCTTAAAATGACATTAATGCAGGGTATCAGTTAAAACCGAGAGTCTGCCAAATAAAAAAGTATGTTTTCCAAATCAGCTAAATTCACTTTAGTAAAAAGCTACTGAAGATTCCATTAATGGGTTAGAAGTATCCACAGGTCTAAAAAAGAACCTGCATAGAAATCATTCAAACTACTGCAGCATGTGGTCACACAATAACCAAATGTAGAACGTCGGTGTGTTATCTCTTTGATTAGATATCTATGAAAATTACATGATGTTATGCAATTTTTCATATTTTGCTAATTCAGTCATTTGTGTCTAGGTCTGTTTTTCGTATTACATGCTTTTTGTTTTTCATGCTTGATGTTGAAACTGTTTGCATTGAAATGAAATTAAGGTACACTAGAACTCAACCAGTAGGTCCAAATCTTGTGTTTCTGACTTCATAAATGATCACAATTGACATAATATCACATCATTAAAATCATCTGTCAGCATCTTGTATGAGATAATAGATTGATATCTTCAACATTATACTATTTTTTTCCAGGTTTGTCGAGATTATGCAATGAGCTGATAATAATATTTATTGTTTTTTTTTTCAATGTAAGGTTTCATTTTGTTTATCTGCTTTTATAGTTAGATCTGTACGAGCGACGGTTTAGTGATAGAAATGTATGATACTCTATTATCTTTTCATTTATTATCTATGGCTGACAGAATCATAATAACTATGATATTGTTTTGAGTAAGTAGGTGTTTGTTATGTACGAAATAATTGCATCATATCATTTTGCTTCTTGTTTTATCTGTGCACGCCTCAACCTATATACCAAATAGTCTTGGATTTTATTATGAGTAATATTGTTATTGAATTTTCTTTCTCTTTTATTGCTTTTTTGTAACTTTTTTTTGTGCTTTTAAGTACATGTCGACACAGTCTATTTATAAATAGTGTTCTTGTATTACACTTAGGTATTATCAATGACAGACATTTATGTAACTAACATAATTTTTCACTTTTATCTTTTTAAGGGTCTTTTATAATAATTTTGTCTTTCCAATATCTTCTCAGTTGGCTATTTCTGATAGCTTTTCTCTTCAAAATATCAATTTGAATATATCAAATGTTTGTTTTCATAAACATTAAAATCCAGAAAATTCTACCCAAATTTTTAAATTGCATTATTACATTACTAAAATGATTGTTGTAGTTCTTTCCATTGAAACGTGATGTACACTTATTTCCTTTGCGTCATGTCGATTATAATATTTTTCTTTGTATCATGTAATATATCTTCAGTTTTTTTTAATCATTAACAAATATGATGTTAAAGATGCCTAAATGAGATGCCTTTTTCTCAGGTCACGCATTGATTACTTTTTATAGAAAAATGATATTACTTATAAATAAATCCACTGCTTTTAAAAATAAGTTTAATTATTATTAATGAATCCGTCTTATGGCAAAAGATTAAATAAGTTTTTTTACTTTCATAAATATACATGCATGTGTTTGCTTATTCAATGAAATGTCAAAAGAAAAATTAATATAATTAGGTTAGTAAATTAATTTAAAATAAATCAAATGTGCAAAAGTTATTTGTGTTTTATTTTAATTTGATGCACATTTGGGCTCGTTTAGTCCCTCCATATTTGATGAATACATAAAGTCTTCTATTCTTTCAATGGTTTTATAATATCGGCGCTGGTCTTCTTACTGTGGAATCATAACCTGCAATGTACATATGCATTGGAGTAACATTTATTCTGCTTACCCACATACTGAAATTAAGCTGGATAATGATTTTATAACAATTATCACCAGATCCTTCCGTCTAATTCATTCTAATCAGAAAAGTTGAGTGAATAATTTACAGTTTGTAGTGTTAGTGTTTGCAGACATGGTTGAAAGAAATCATTGACGGTAGTATATGAAATATAAACATTTTTGGCAGTATTCATAACATTACCTGATCATTTGGATTTTGTCTAATAAATAAATACAGACACTGTAAAATCACAGCATTCATCTTCTTACATCGGTATATTCATCATATTGTTGGTTTTCATCTGAACTAATATGGTAGATGAGCCGAACCTCTCATACGCCACTCTTATTGCAGACAACTAATTCTTCAACCCCCTTGACAGCATTCAATAATAATTCTTGGCAAGAAAAATATTGGACCGAATTGATATCAAGAATATAACCCTAGTATAAAACCGACACATTCCTGGAAATTGTGAATTGTTTCATTTCTGCTTGGCTTGTACTATCACACTTTACACTTAACACTTTTACTGTGGAGTGACTCAAAAATATGGCAATCATATTGGCAGGGTAGTTTTATTTTAAAGATTTTTCTAACCGGGGTATTCCTGCCAATTAATATGGAAGCAAAAAAATGAACTACCTGCTTCTAGATTGATTGATATTATGGTTGTTTTTCACTGGATGGAAATATCAAACTAATATGCAGCAGATAAATATGATTCCTACATGGAACAGAGCTTTCAAAGAGGTTTAAGAAAATGTTGAATACAAAATTTACGATACAAGACCAAATGGTTGGTGTGTGGAAGTTTTTATAACCTATTTCCACCCACAATCACTATACCGTAGCTTTTTACTAAACAATAGTGATCAAGTATAGAAAAGTTCCACATGCTGTTCCTACACCAATTTGTTTATGATATACTGGCATTACCTACCCATACAAACAAACAAGATTTCATGAAAGATATTGTTTACTAATGGTGATTTTTTTAGATTATCTATATATAAATCATTCAAACTATATAAAATTTCCTCCTCAAGTTTCACCTTTCAGTATTCAGGCATTCTATAGGTGTTCAAAATTTGTTGAAATGTAAATAAAACAACTTATGTGTGAGGTATTTACTCATTTTTTTTTCATTTGAATGTATATTTCGTGATGTTAAATGTGGAATACAACATTATGCAAATACCTGCAGCGGCTTTGCTTAGCGGCACTTATTTGGAAGGTCCAGTTTTCAATGACTCCCATGAATCCGGCTGAATCTGTTGGATAGCGTTTGTTATGTTGACTTTGAGGGTGTCAAGTGTTAGTGGTTTATTCTCAAAGACTTGCAAGTTAAAATAGCACCAAAGGATGAAGTCCAAAGGCGTTTAATCTCACGATCTCAATGACAAGTTCCATGCCCTCAAATCACTTATGCAGAATGTCTATACATAATTGATGATTTGCACATGTTATTCAACGATTTATCTTTCGATAGCGATTTGCCGTAGTCTATTAAGCAATTGACAACAAATTTGACAGATGTCACTTTAACAACATGGCTATCATAACCTAACAAATTTCAATCATCCCTATTGAAAGACTATAGAAAAGAAATTACAATAAATATAAATCATAAGACTAGCAACTAAATTTAATAACTACTGATTTCAGTATAATGAAATTCAAATTTTGAAATGCTAACCTTATACTATCTAACATCATAAATTATATTTACATTAGTCATGTCGAAAGTTTTATTGTGAATAATTGTATAAAAATCAGTATGCCTTCTTTTTGACAGCAAGTTATATCAGCTTTCGTAATACATTGTTGAATTTCATATTTATTTCATAATAATTATTGTAATTTGCAACAATATAGAGAAAGAATGAAACCTGTTACACATATGCAATTGGACCTATCACCATTTAGTAATATTCATTTGTTACAACATTGTTATTATTCATACAAACGCTAATATTGAAGATGTGCTTTATTGCATACAAATTTACCCTTTGGTATGTCGCAAGGATGAATGAAGCATTGTCACTTTCTTTTTCAATCGCTTTGTGAGGTATTTTAGTATAGAGCTGTAGGTGACAAATAGTAGTTCGAGTGATAAACAATTTGTCAAAATGGCAAACATTAAATGTATTTGTAGCGTGAGTACAATATATTTTTAACATACAATAAATTATAATGTAATTAAATATGTGACAAAAACATTAAATTTTAAATCTATCATTCTTCAAGAAACTATCGAAAAAGATTACACTTATAAAAAACTGCAGTTTGCTTTTAGGGTGTTGTTCATATACGATATTACACCCCCACAATATTAATGATAATGAGAATATATATTGCAGCATTCTACAGTAAAAGTTTTTTTTTTAACTTTCTAAGGAATATATATCGCTATGTTTTAATTTATTTATTGTCAATTGCTCTAACCATATTGTTTATTGATTTTTTTTTCATTTGTTTCAAGTGAATAAAAGAATTAGTATTTGGAAACAAATCTATTATATATCCATATAATAAAGGGCATAAAATTCCATGTTGTTTCGTTTGCCTCCTTTCTGGAATCACGGTTAGTAAAAAAAATACATGCACTCGGTAAGTGAGTCATCAGTGGAAGTATGATTATCTTGCATCATAAAGATATAATAACGCTTCTAGGCTTGTAATCTGGGTCATTTTCATGACATGTTTGAATAAAATCACCAAAAATTTGTCACTGATAACTGGGAAGCCTGACAAATTTGGTTAATTGTGGTGAAAATCTGTGATAGAACCATAATATCAAACTGATATATAGAAGAAAATCTTAACGAATATAGGATTATTCAATGATGCTTTCACTCTAGTAAATGTGAAGCAAAATGTCTATGTAATTGATTGCATTTAACGAACTTATAAATAGAGTTATCTGTCATAACCAAAAACATTATCTACATCTATTTTCAAACGGAAATATATGTTTATTATTGACTTTGGCTAACATGACACTTAAAATTGCCTAGCATATTATTATAAAGCAATTCAAAAGAAAGCTAATTTATTTAGTTTGGCAATGTTTGACATACAGTTCTATGGAAACGCAATACCTTGAGTTAAGAATAGATAGGCATTTTTGACATAAATCGAAAGTTGTTGCAGTAACTGCTTTGCAATTACATATGCATTTTCGCTTTGCTTGTTTTGGTTGCACAATATTATATAAAACATATAAACCATCTTACTAAGTGATTAAAATATTGCTAGATACAAATTTTTGTTAATTCTAATTGGTTGTTTCTGTTACTCAATATGCCGAATTTGAATTCTCAGCTTAACGCGTGTGTGTGTATAATATTGGATTGAAGAGGGTAATCCGATATTTTCTACCCTTTCTTCACCCCAAATAGCAATTATTTTAAACTTACTTTAATATCGATTTTGTATAACTGTACTATAAGTCAAAATGTGGCACACTAGTACTGGAAATCAGTGATTGCCAAAAAAGCTCTTTAAACAATCGTTATATATTTTTTTAGTTTCATTAAAAAATATTGCATATTCTCGTTTAGGACTAGCTGGAACCAAATTTTATTCATTGGAGACTGTCTGGGAGATGCACTTGCATACCAAATCAAATAGTATTTATTCATCTCTCAAAATCGACCAGTCCCATTTTATAGCTGTGAATCATGATACCTGAAGAAGATTGCAAGAACAAATTATTGTGTTGGGATTTGGGTCTGATGTGGTTTGACTTTCTAAAGAACTAGGAGATTAGATAATGTATCAAGCAGCGCCTCATTACATTAGTGGTCATAGAGATATATTAAGACCAGCTGAGTCATGCTCATCGACTCTAGAGAGCTCCAATCCAGCTTGCCTCCTTTTTCAACTGCTGGGATTCAGGCTTCCTTGATGGCCATCGAGCATATTCTGTATAGTACCCAATGTTTGACAAGGTAGATGTTTGATTGACTTTTCATGAAAAAAAATAAAGCAATTTGTGATCATAGAGCCACTATAAAATTGCCATATGTTCCACATAAACCATATGTATTTTTCTTTCGTAAAACTGTATTCTATTTTGATATTTCATATAAAAATCCATAAATCCGTTTTTGAATGTGTCCAAACAATTTCATTATACTTATTATTGATATTTGTATTAGTTTCCGTGGAATGTGCAATGTTACCAGCCTGCAGAATAAATATGTTTTTCCATAATTTATTTTGGCTTAGAAAATTTTGTTGCAACTCCAAAAAGTCTGCATTTCTTACAGATTAATAATGGTTACCTTTTTTCTTTCTTTCAGATTTTCTTAGTTCTGTGCGTGCTTGACTCTGCTTTATCTTTGATAAATATTCAACAACTAGACTTTTTAAATGTTGGGCAATACATACGCGCAGGAAGAAATCTTCTCATCGGCGATCCAATCTTCACAAAAACTCTCGATATGCCTTTCGACCCTTACCAATCTGACAGACTCAAAGGATCATTTCAAATGACATATGGCTTCAGAGGAGAAAATTTAATTCACGCTCTCGGAGCGGGCTATTCTATCAAGCAATTGAAAAGCTTCGGAGCGGCTTAATGCAATAGTTGTTCTTTTATTTTATACCAGAGATACCTAAATCCACAATAATGTAAAACAAATTGTATATAATTATGTATAAGAATTTAAACATCAATTTCAAAAATGTTAAAATGGATTCAATTATTTACTAACCTTCCAATAGGCACTCATTGCTACAAATATAATGCAACTTTATACTAACAAAACACCATAAACGTGTCTTAGAAGTACACAATAGTTGCTAAGACATTAATTTGCTCAGTATTGATCATCAAATTTTTTAATATATCTTAATATTGCCGAACAATTCGAAGAAGTATCTAACTTGTTTGTGAAAATTTCAGGAATAGTTGTATCTGCATTTATCATTACAAAGTTAAAAAAAAGTTCTACACACAAATGTATTTGCATCAAAGATAATCTTTGTAAAAAATATACAGTGACAATAAATACACTTCCCAATTTTCTAAAAAACGCATTCCTCTCTCATCTAATGGCAAAAACTTTACCTGAGAAGTCAATGGGTCACCATTAAATATTTATTTTAGACATTGGACACATGGAGGCTTGTGATGTTATTTCTTTTTGAGTTAATCCGGTGTGACATATAAAATATCAAATTGTGATTTAGCATTTTGACAATTATTAACTTTAATGCGAAATAATTGAAAAATATAATTCTACTCCATTATATGTTAATTTTTGAAATTCAACTGTTTGTGTGTGTCATAATTATCAGAAATCTATATTTCATTTAAATTGTATTACTTTTTACCTAAGCATTGTAAGTATGACTGCCAAAAATTACATTTTTCAATATGTCTATCCAACATGATTTTACTGTTTTACTTAAAGTTTCTAACAAATCCTGTAAAAAGTACATAAATCTGTAAACATGCTATTGTATGTTCTTAAAAGCTGTTTTAAACATTACCCTTTAAGGTCAACCTGAAAGCAATGCAATACTTTGCAAATTTAAGTAGAAAAGAATTGGTCTGTTTTCAGACAAACATATATTCCTAGGTAAATGAAATTCTAATAACATTCTTATAAACACGTACAAAAACTATGATTATTATTTTTAATCTTATGTTGTATCCAAAATAATACATATTGTATGATCAAACCGTAATAGACTAGAATAGATCAACAAATAATAATTGCAAAAAAATATTAAAGTTCTGTCATTACTTGGTTGATAATTAAACTGCAAATATTAATGTGCAACTCAAATAGCGTTAATAAATATGAAAACAATAGTACCTAGGATTTCTGCAATAGAATAATAGGATTGTAGGCGAATAGGCTCATGTCAGATGGCCCTTTAATTAAGGAAAACAGAACAATATTGGCTACTGAATTGACTGGCTCACATACATAGTCAATAACTGATTTAATGATGACTGCCAACTCCAAAATCGCAAATTTAATTATTTAAAAAGATTTTAATGATTAGGTACGGCTGTATGATATATTTTGTTGGGATCTGTTCATAAAATAATGTGTTTTTTTCAGTCAAAACGATTGATATATGATTGAAACAGTTGCATTGTTATTTTTCTGAACGACAGATGACAGTGGCGATTCTATATCAAATTGGCTACATGTAGACGTTGTTAAAGTTGTCAAACACATGATCAGTGATCATTTGACACACTGGCTTCATTGCCAGAGGAAGAAGATGTAATAGAATTAAACGAGAGCAATTATTATATATATTCTGTTCCGTAGTTATTGTATACAGTTTTAATATATGTATAAATGTTTTGTTTATATATTGCAACAGTAGAAAAGACAGAATTTCCTAGTAGATAGACTAGATGTTGCCAGCCACAGTGAAATGGATATACCAATGATTTACGATATTAAAGACAATAAGATTGTTTGTGACACTAGATATCACTGTTTCATATCTGCTATATAGTAAAAAATACATTGATCAATCTATCTGTCAGTCTGTCACAAGAGCTCTTCCCAAACTGTGTAATGTAATGACATGAGTTTGCACATGTCATTCTGGATGCCATTTACTATGTTCAACCTTTATCATGTTGACTAATTTTGTGGTTTGTGTCTATGATGATATTGGCAACTTTCAATATTTGAAATTTTGTTTGTGTTACGTAAGGTACATGGCGCTATTTTAAGCTTTGAACATTCACCAATAGTTTGCACCAAATTAATACCAATGTCTAAATTTTAATGCCCTCTTTCTGTGGCACTGCTGGATTATGATTACTAGTATCATACTCATTAATGCAATACGTCATGAAAAACATGTTGAATTGTTAAGTGATATTTTTTACATAATTATGGTTATGTGCAAAGGGTTTTAAGAAATATGGGTTTTGATCTATACTTCAAAAAAAAAGCTTACCGTCTTTTTCCGAAAATAAGACACTGTCTTACTTTCTTTTTTGGTCCGAAATATGAGCTAGGGCTTATTATCGGGGGAGGGCTGATTTTTCTAGTACAATAAGTAGATTTATACATTTACGTTAATATTAATTAGTATGTAGGAATTTTACATTTATTTTACATTTATTTTAAATTTATTCGAATACAGTCATGTCATCTTCTTCTGGAACATCGTCATAACTTATCAAATTCTGATGATGAATTTCCTCCAAATCCATTATTAACTAGGGCTTATTTTTGGGGGAGGGCTTATATTCCAAAAAATCCTGAAAATCGTGCTAGGGCTTATTTTTGGAGGATGTCTTATTTTCGGAAAAAGACGGTACTTACTTATAGATTTATTCTTCAAATTTTTCATAGGTATATTTGCTATTTTCCTGAATATTATTTTTTAAGATATATTAATAAAACTGTCTTTTTGTCAGTTAAATCAAGTCTTTTATTCAATCTTATAATATTATCTGATTTACTGTTACTAGATCTTATTCTTTTTCATATGAAAATATTTTTGTATTAATTATGTTTGAAATATACACATTAAAAAGCTTGAGAAATAATTTTATTTTTGAATCCGTAACAAGGTAATTATATATGGCTGTCGCCTGTCCTGGTATTCCAGTAATATCCTGGAAATCTACTTAGAGACCTTTCAAAAAGATAACTTCTTGTTGGTAATGACACCTTTCATCATTCAGAACTATTGACGCAAAATAATACAAAAAATTTACAATACCATATTATCAGCGGCCACTTAAAATCATATGAATGTTTTTTTTACTTTCTACAAATGACTGAATCAAGATTTTCTTGTTTTACATTGGAAAATCAAAAATAAAAATATTTAATTTAGTACAATTTTGGTTAGTATATGCGAGGAGGATAATTATTTAAATTGAATAAAATAAAAATCTAGCAACCCAATGCTCATTAAGAAGCATATATTACCAATAGAGCCAATACAAACTCCGCTATTCCCAAAGTACCATATATTATATACATTAAGTATAATATTATATATGTGCATCCGGAAACTCCTCATAAATTTTGGGTAAGTAATTAATAATATTAGTTTGTATGATCGTTTTACAGAATGGCTGTTGTTTGTACTATCAGAAAGAGCAATATACGTGAAATGACAACCGTAGATGTATTATAACAACAATTTGATTGATAGATTTGACAGAAATAAATTGTTGGTATTTATATTTTCCTACCGATTAGGCAAAAGGTACTAAAAATAAGTGATTTGCAACACTAGCCCAACAATAATTTTCTATTACTCTAATCGTATACTATCCTTCTAAGTATCTAAAATACTGACAACTATCAATGAAAAGACACAAAAAAAATATCACAAACTTTTGCATTACTTTTTTAATAATCATCTGTACCGGTTTCGCTCATCGCTAGCATTGTCAATTGGTTTGTTACGCACATTTCACAATTTATGATTCTACACTTTTTGAATCATATTAAAAATATATTTTATAAAATCCATCCATAATAAATTAATGAAAAAAAGGCGTTCGTTGTTTAGTAAATAATCTATGAAGCCAAAAGAAACGTGCGTCTCTACCGTGTAAAACTAAATCGCAATTGTCTTGCCAGTGGTGACTTTTCCTATTATTTTGAGCAATTTATTGTCTTGTCATAAAATAATAGTACAATTCCGCAGTCTATAGTTTTCATTTTGTCAATTTTCGGCGCTATTTCCTGCTTGTAATGATAGGCGCGAACACATTTCGCTTTTCCATGTTGGCGAATTGGACACTGCTGAAATCAAATCATGGCGGAAATCAAAGAACAGCTGACAGTTGAATCAAATTGATATTAACTCACAATCAAATTTGACTCCATAATCATATGCGCTGAGACGTTATTTAAATATTATAATGCAATTGGATACTCATTGGTAATGTAAAACAAAGTAATTGTAGACACATACAGTATTGCACAAATACAAAAAAAAAAAACAAGTTTCACATACGCATTTTCTGTATGTGCTAATAAACGAATGCATCTTAAGTAATATTTCTATGATGTAATGAGCCACAGACAACGGTTTGAATTTTGATGTTAACAGTCTGAGAAAGTTCTCAGTTTGAGTTGTAATGCGATAAGTTGGTACAATACTAAATTGTTGGTGCGAAAATAATAACAATGTCCAAGACGAATTTAATCGTGAGTAGTTTTTTTCGTATTCGTTATCGTCGTCATTGTGTGTTAATTAATTATTAATCACCTAATTAATAATGTTAATACGTGATAATGAAAAATACTGTTTATGTGGATATAAAATAATAAGACTTCAAAAATATATGTAGCTTTTGTTTAACAATATTCAATGTCAATTAATTTAACAATATATTTACTCATTCGATATAATGTTCCGTGAATTTTTGATTAACGATTTTTTTTAAAGTAAATTTTCACGTTTGGATGCAACTACAATTTTAGTAAATACTATTTCATTTTGCTTTTAAAACCGTTTTATTCACATCATTATGCTACATAATAGGATATGGACTTCTGGTAATGATTTTTGACAATTGTTTGATCGCTGCAATTGAATGTTTTAAACAATAATTGCTTATAACCTTTATCAGTTGATTTTTTTTCTTGTACATTCGCATTATTTGATTATAGCATTATTGTGAGGCTTCCTTAAAAATACAGCTTTATTTTTATATGTTAAAGAAAACATTGTTAATATATATATACTTAGTTAGTAATAATTAAATAAATAACTAGTTAAATTTGACAATATGCAACGAATATTATTGAAGTTCTAAAGATATTTGTGATTTGTACTTTAGAGTTCCGTTGTGAAGATATTTTTATTATGTTTAATCAAAAAAAAGAAAAACGTGGAGGTAATAAGTGACTTTTACCCAGTGTTCAGGCTCATCTATATACATCTGCAGCACCATCAAAAAAATAGAGGAAAAATAAAATGTTTTAAACATGAATTATTGCTTAAGATTTGAATCATGCCTTTAAATGTAATAGAAAAATCCAACGGCATTTTCAAATTGTCTAAATTTAAAGAAAAACGTGGGACTTTACAAGTAGGTCCTAATATTCTTTATATAATAGCTCAATAAAGAATTATCCATATGCAAAAATATATTCGACCTTCTCATAATGATTGCTAAAAAATAAGAAACGGTTTTCTATATTTGTTAACGGGATGTCATTCAGTCTGGATAGAAAATAACATAGCTTACACAATTTAAGACATCAGTAGATAGAAATAAACATATATATATGTTATGATATGTTTAAAGTATAACCTAAGTGGTTTTTTTTATTATTATTTTTGAACTGCTTCTCGAGCGACCATGCAAATATGAGTAAAAAAATATTATATGATTTTGGAAGACCACTTGTGATTCTCCTTACGTGAAATTTATGATTTTAAGATGGTATAAAAGTCTTTTTAAACCAATTTGAATCAGAAAACATGTTTCTAATATTATATTATCGTTGTATTAACAAATTGCTGGAAAAAAATCGCCAGAGAAGTGGTTTACCTACCACAGGATATCTTTTATTGTTTTAACCGTGAGCCGCTGCATTTACAACTTTTTTAGAAAACAACATTCATGGAAAAGAATATTTTACTCTAGTCGGTTCGATTTATAATCGGCTTAATAAAACTGAATAACTAAGTCTTAAATTATATTTATAAAGATTTTATATTTGTTTCTTAAGAAAAGATGGCAAAAAACATTCTGAATTTAAAAAATATTATGTTTTACGTACCAGTCAAGAACATATTTTTTCGCCAATTTAGACGCTTAAATTCTAACAGAAAGCTTAACTCAATTTAACGAAAAATGATTACAACAAGTGACCTCTGTATTGTTATTTTCAAAAAAATAAAAATATCAATTTAAAATTAAACACGTTAACTAATCATTCCTTAATTATCGTATACGAAGTAATGAAAATCATTGGACATATATATGTTCTTAGAATATTGAGTAACAATTCCAACCATTGATTTAAATATTGATGCATGAATGTGTCTTTCCAGAAATTTTACCCATTGTATGCTCAACCTAGTAAAAAAAAACTTCCAAAATTGTTAATCAATCGGCAACGGACTAGTTAAATTATCGTATTAATTTTCTCACATTAAGAAATAATTTAACGTTATTAATTGAATAAGACTAACAACCAAAACTCTGAATCAAATTTTGACAGAAGTTAATAATAATTACTATTGGTCAATTCTTTTTGATGCTAGTTGAAATGTCGCATAACACTAGCCATATAATTGCAAAATTGTGCGTATTGGGTGTTTCCGTGTTAATGTAGTAATATGCATTGAATAAAAACGACTTGGACTTTTTTATGATTATTTATTAATTTGTAAATCGATCGATTTCAAAAGATTTATGTACATAAAAATAATACATAATACACGATTTCATGCCGGAATCGGTGTTTATTTTTAAAATGCATAATTCTCGTTTTTTGTGCGGAACGGTGAAAGTGTTGCAACATCTACTTTCATTTCATAGCTTAGATTCAAAACTATTATATAAATTACTGAAGATAAATACATATTCAATAGCAATGTCATTGAGGCATAAAGGTGTTCATGCAACTTTCGGATTTGTTTACACCAACAATTAAAAGTGCTGTCAATTGAACTCCATTTAAATAATAAATATAACTTCCGTATTTTTTGCGGAAGCACCACAAAATATTCACGAATAAAATGTTATGTTAAATCAGCTACATCGAAAAAGTCAGGCCAGGAATTGAGCTCGAAACGTTTTGGTTACAGAACGAGGCTTTTATTGATTATGACGACTTGAGCGAAAACTTTTCAGAGTTACGATGACAAGAGAATCATTCACTTAATAAATTTCATATGTGGTTAATTAATAAATATACCAACTTGAGATCACTTCATGTATTAATATTATGCATTAGTTTATTAAAAAATTATGACGTTCTTCTAGCTGAATGGTCAACGATTTTGGTTGTTTGCTATATTAAGTTGCATTGTTCACATGTTCGAATCATCTTAGGGATTTGTATTCAGAGTTATGGATCTAGATGGTGTATAGATTCTAGCCACCCATTCAATTCTTAAAAATGGATAATTACAAGGAATTTCTAATGAAAATCCTTTTAACTGTACCCTATAAAAAAAAGATGTTGAGCGAACAAATAAGACAAAGTTTTCAAAATACCGCATCAAATAATTTATAGAGAGCGGTTTTGTACAAAAAAGGCATCAACGCGATATATTTTCATTGGGCAAGATTAATTTCTGAATATATGAACAATTTTATATAACCTTATAATTAAAACGTATCGTAGAATGTACTCCCAAAATGTTTTTCGCAACTAAATCTTGAAAGTGAATCTAATATCACCTTGAAGTTGGACATTTGTTTTTTGTGTAAAAAAAAATAATTATGTTTCTTCCACTTGACCCTTTTGTTGCGGTCAAGCATTGTACATTGGACGACCTTTTTTGCTCAAAAGTCCCAAGAGCAATAAACCAAGAAATCGAAAAACATTCGTAAATTTAAATCGCCAGAATGTTGCTTGCAAAAAGACTTCAACGCGCAGTCAAAATTTTCCGCAAAACCTGTATTTTAAAACATAGCATTAAAATAGTTTTTAGTATGGACATTGTACTAATTTATAAATAGATAATGACTTAAACGACTATATTTATTACGATATAATATATTTATCAAAAATTTACGTATTGATTTATTTATTTTCGCAACAAAAAAAAGATAACACAAAATTTTATATCACATTTAGTGAAATTAATTCAGGATGGATTAGTGCAGGTATGATAATGCGTTGAAATGTTTTTATTGTCTATTCTAATTAATTTATTATCTCCAAAAATGCATTTTAGCCTGATCAATGTGTCGAAATAATTATCAAATCTATCGATAATATTTGGAATTTCTTGTAAACCCAGATATTTACATTTTTCGCCAAAGAATTTCGTACTTATAAATGAGAAAACATGTTGTATACGCAAATGAAATATTTTTATTTATGTGATATATTGAGTAACACAACGATTTCCATTATAATTTATTTTTAATAGCGTCCCAAGTTTGTAGCCGTCCTTCACACCGTTTTCAGTTAACATTATAGTGCACGATTGGTCAACTGTTTTTGTTGTAGACTTCTTTGAATAATTAACAATATATTTTTTAATACATCGAACTTTAAACCTTTTTTTTATATTTCACTTCACAATCATTTTTGATTATTTATTATCAAGAAAGTATGTAAAGAGGTGCTCAATTTCGTCGAAAATTGAGCTGTTTTGTTTAGTGCTAAGATTTTTCATTTATATTATTGATTATTGTCGTGTCTCGCCAAATAGGTTTGCGTTAATGTATTGTTGAATGAAAAAAAAAATTTCATTTTCAATAATTTTGACGGTAGTGTTAAAAACCGCAGAGTATAGGATGTCCGTAAATAACAACCAAAAAACGGATGAAAATATTTTCAAAATAATATTTTGTGTCCACAAGAAGATCAGAAAAAAATTCTTAAAAAGTTGACGTACCTTCTATCATTTACCGTTATGAGGATTTTATAATGTCCAAAATAAGTTCTTGGACTGTTTTGCATCGATATAGTTCAGTTAATCATAATTCTATGCTCGTTAAGATTGATATATTTCAACAGTAAAATTTGACAATGTTCTCGTATTCTTTACAGTTTATTGCCGTGTTGCTACTGGTGTACAATCCCCAGAAAGCTAGTTGTCAGCTCAGCGAGATTCGAGACTTCATTCAGAGCAATGTAGTAGGATCTCCTGGAACACATCAAGAAACCTCATGGGTGTTTGATCCAGATATATCACAGAAGAGGAGTAAGCTGTGGCAAGAAACTAACGGAATAAAAGGAGAGAAATTAATCGAAAGATTGGGCTTGGGAATTGATGGGAATGCCGAAGAACGGTTGGCATGGCAACGACAACGAGATCGAGGCCATCTTGGAGGGTTGAATTATTTTCAGCCATAATGGCAGATCGTTCAAATTTTGAATTATAAATTGTGATTGCAGCTTTTTGAAATTGCCATGTTGCAATTGAAATATTCCTCTTATGAACTTTTTTAATATGTCTATTAAAACAGTGAATTCTTCTATAAATACAAGTGCTATTATTTTAAAAATATTTGATTAATATTCTTATTATATTATGATTATGTTATTATACTAATTTTCACTGTTAAATTCTAATATTCCTATGGGGCATTTATAAATATTTAAGAATGTGATTCTTTCACTTTATTTTTCTTTGAATGAGGAAAACGCTTACAATATTATACTATACAGATACGTTTTGAATTATCAACACAAAGACATTAAAAACGGATTCTTGTTTTTCTACATAACCTTAGTATTATTTGCTATTTTCCTGCATGTCATGATATTATTTTCAACATTAGTCAACCTTTAAAAACTTAACAATCGTCCAGGTAAAGATCGTTAAAAATATTTAGATATGCTTTGCTTTGTTTTTTTCCAATCTATATAGTTGTATTTACCAAAATAATACAACCGTTTGGCTATTATTTAAGATCATTTTACTCATAAATGTTTTAAATAGTCTCTCAATCAGATATGCGCCAAGGAGTTTGACCACTTCCGTGCAAACACAAAATGGCCGGACCCATCGATGTACATTCATAAACAGATACCGATTTTTATTTTATTTTATAACCCTGAAAATTGTAGCCCTGTATCTCGACACAAATAAAATAATATGTGGACAAAAGGAAGACATAGTTTTCTTATTTTTCAATGATTTTTAAAAATTATTCTAATTAATCACCAGATTCAGTCGTTATTAATCTACTTCTGCGTGCTGATTACCCAAAATATTTTTTAAATATTAATATTTTGTTTGATGCTATGTTACCAAAAAATCTAGCTAGGGTTTACTGCTCCTTGAATCAGCTACCCGTGTGCGCCGCGCAACTTACATTTGAAACAGGATCAGATCTACACAGTAAATTGCAAAAAGGACTGATAGGGAAGTATATACTTTATATAAAAATGCTAGCTTTTATTGCTAAGGATGAAAATATATAGTTAAAAAACAAATTTAATCAAAGAAGAAAAAAATATTGGTTCAGTGAACATGAACAGGCTTGGTGGACTGTTGTCTATTTGAGCAAAGACTCCCAAACAGAAAAATCCTCCCTTATTGATTTAGTGTTTCGATGAGAAAACAATAATGTTAATCAACGATCATCATTATTAAATGTATTCGTATAACTTAATGTGCACCAGTTTTCAGTTACACCAAGACTATTATGGGAAGAAATATAACTATTTTAGTGGAGCAAAACAAAAAAATTGGAAATTATTGTGTTAGAAATAAAGTATCTATTAGATATTTTATAAAAGTTCATGTGCTTAGTATAAATAACTTTTCGGAAGTGTTAAGTAAGCACGAAATCCATTTGGGGATTTTTGGTTAGTCATCGCGAAAGATTTCGTCACATTATGTCACAATACAAATACCTCGAAGCTCTACGCTTAATAAAAAACAAATATAAAAGAAAAAATGACATGTTTCCCTCAAGTCACTGTGTCAGAAAATATTAAATCTGTCAGTCAAAGCAGAGGCACACAACAATTTGAGATTTTGCAAAAGTGTATATATGTTAGGTAAAAAATTGCATACACATTTTTAGATGTCCAATGGTTGAGTTAATGAAATATAGTGGAGGTGCAAATTATTTGAATGACCTGAGCTTAAACACCCCCTAACATAATAACCTGTTCATATCCATTTCTAACATATATATTACATCAATTGAAACCGTGAAATTGTTTATTACATGCTATCAGGAAAATTTTGCCTAATTGATTAAAAGTGAAGAATTAGGCGAATTTTCCACTGTCGTGTTGACAACTTGAGAACTTCATAGAATGCTCAATTCACAATCTCGGCAAATAATGTGAGTAATCAACGAAAAAGGCAACAGGTTTGCATTAATCATGAATTCGGCAACTTTTTGCCGATTCTGTGTAATGAACAATTCTACAGAATCCGTAAAATATGATACATATATATGTAAATATTAATAAAAAATAATATTAAAAACCAATTACACTTGGACACCGTATAATACGGTTATATTGTTCCACAAATAAGTCGTTAGAAACAAATTCGTGCAGTACGACGTTTTATAAGAGAAAATTCATATTAAGCGAGTATTGACTTTTTTATATTTTCAATTTACGTTAGGTACTTCTCAGCTTTGGAAAATAAACTGTTATCCCAATACAAGTATTTTCTGATGATTTTTTTTTAAATATGCTATAGTTTTATAGGCATAATGGCTTCCTCCCAGAACACGACAAATGATATCTCAACATTTTTTTTATATATTTTGGTGAACGAAAGTAATATCACGAATTTAAGTACTTAAACAATATAATTTTGTATTATTTTACCAACACTGAGATCACAGTTGTAGGACATATACAACTTGTACGTCTTTTGACTTATGACAACTGTAGATTAGTTATCACTTATCTTAATTGACCATAAGGCGAAATTATTTTAATATTGACACGCCGCTTTGTTACATCACTACATAGCGAACTCATTTTGTTTTCAAAAACATTTAATGACATTTAAAAAATTATAATGATACTTAATATAAATAAAAGGACTAGCTAGTATTGTAGTTGTAGTTTATATATTTATATTTGTAATGTACACGTCTCATCGTGGCAAATGTTGCCCGTCTGAGCTTCACTAACACATGCGGAACAGGTTGGCAGAGACGCACCAAGGAAATACATACTATTAAAAATGTTTACAGTTTTTCACTCACAGAAAGCCGTCCGTATAATTCATTTACTTCACAAAAATAAAAAGGTATAGAAAATATGACGTTAAATATATAAAATTAAATATGCTAAAAATATTTGAATCACACTGTTTTGCTCTATTGAGTATTTCGAATATCACTGTTACTTTCTTAATTGGTTACAATAAATTATTAATATGTAAGTTGTCGATGATGATTTTGTCAATTCAGGAAAATGATATACTTTAATTTAAAACAAAAAAATGATGAGAAGTTGATAAAGCACCCAAAAAACATGCTCCGTATTATGTCGTAAAAATTGTAAAAATAGCTTCACTCAATTCACAATTATAAGAACTTTAATGATAACAGTTTTATAGATACGAGAACTTAATTTTTAAGTTAATAATTATATAAATTGGACACACATTTTGTACTGATTATATTCATAATAACATTAAGACATAGTCTAATAACCAACGAATCACGTCCCATTATCTATGATATGTGATGAGCAAATAGATTCCATTAAAAAAACCTTGACAAAGAGTTTAAAAATCTTCGACAAGAATGGCTTTTGTTGCAAACTTAATTGGGTCCGTTAAAATTTTCATAATAGCTATGCAAGCAACGTGCACATATTATATTTAAATGATAAATAATCTAAATTACTAGGGAGTTGCTTGAATTATTTAAAAAAATTGGTATTAGAATCACGAATTATTTTGAATAAACTAATTATAAGCCATGTGAATGCGCAATGACAGTACAAAAAATATTACATAACTTCAAAAAACCTAGCAAGGGCAATATAGTTCCATCGTCGGCCCTGGTGCTGTTTACTCACATTACGTCTTTTATAAGTCGATAAGCTTCTAGTGAAAGTGAGTTTTGACATCGCTTTGCAACGCAAGCTATTACCTCTGCTTACGAGCCAGATAGAAGCAACTCCCGCCACCTGACCAAGGTTTTCCACCAAGAGTCGTACCCCCACCAAAAAATGTGGTTTCACTTTCTCGATAAAGGATTTTCAAGCTGTGGCCCGCAAAATCACAGATCGCACAGATCAAAAAAAAAATATACTAAGTTTTTCCGTTTATCTTGAATGTAAAATCGAAGTTGACAATGGCGCCAAAAAGTAAAAAAATATTTTTGCCATGCATTATCCGAAAATAACTCAATGTTCAAAGTGTGCAATACAATTTATTACTATTTAATATAAAAAGATTCACTCAAATTAAGTAGTCAAACTTCGATATAAAACACAATATTGCAGCAACATAATAATCAAACAAAGCAAAGATATTTCATTTCTATGAAATTTTTAATAGCATATGAATTGTTAACCTATTATCAATTCTTATAATGGTATAAATCAGTGTGTATACACTTTTACAAAGAATCACTTGATTTGAGGAGCAACGCTATTCGGGTCCATAGTGTTCCCAAAAGCACTGCCCCGCACTCAAAAAAGTCAAAATATGCTATAAAACTATTTATATTGCCGTAACTCCCAATTCTATGTATATTTTACAAAAATGCTTAGATTTTGCTAATCATGTCTATCGTAAACCCATAATGAAGTTCATAATCTCAAAATTCATTATATTTCGCATATTTTTTAGAATTATGTTATATCTGTATTGATTTTGATAAAAAAAAACCAATTTAATCATTAACAGCTGCATTAATAGTAAAGAGGCTCCAATACCTTTTGTATTTCATTGCATAAGTATCAGTTTTTTTATTAAAAAATGATAAATTAAACGATAATTACTTACTTACTTAACTGTAATGAGAAATTTAGTTAAATATCCGATATGATATAAAGCAATATTTTTAATTATTATAGTTCTAAAAGAGCGGGTCAGTAGTTGGATTCTGTTATTTGCGAAAAAATCGTTGGAAGTAAAGCAGCTATTATAAATGATCCGGTGAAAAGTGGAAATGGACCCATTAAGCGTGGAATTTGAAAGCGAAGCTTTATGTTGTGAATTTGATTAAAAAGAAAATCAAATATTAACCGGGATAAGCCGAAAGATTATAAGTAAATGTGTAAACATTAGGAATGTTGTTTTTTTACTTTAAAGCCCCTGGATATTTAAAATTATCAGCATGCGGCTACGTCAAGGTGAGGTGTAGAATTTTAAAAGTTATTTGGTAACGTATGAGAGAGCATTGGCGGGCTTAGCTGTTTTATATCACGTCCGCTTATTTTTTGGACTCGGGTTATTATTTAACATGTTATAAAATCTACTCATCCAAAAGGTCGTCAATCATAACATCGATAATATATCATTCGAATTTTAAAATAGAACACGATGGCTGTTCAAAAGATTGCTATGATTTTTTTGGTTCGTAAAACTTTATAATAAATATTTACTATTATCGCTTTCGCAAATTTATGCTTACAAGTTTTTTTTTCTTTCGAGGAAGTGCTTTTTAATCAGTGATTAACAGTTTATAAGTGATGTGTACATTATAAGATAAAGAATTTATAATTTTTAAGTTATGTAGCTAAGGTGTTATCGAAATATATGGCCGTCATAATTGAAGCTAAACTTTCTGATGAAATATTTATGAGCAGTTTTTCGTCCCAAACTAACCTTCATGTAGAAGTGAAATTAAAAAAAAATGGATAGTCAAGTGCAAAATTATGTTGACAATAGGGTCTATAAATGAACACACCCAAATAACAATATAAATAAATTTCATGTAAAATATGATTATGTAAAAAATCTCGTGCCAATATATAAAAATATTAATATATACCATAATTAATAAACAAACCCACGACAAAATTGATTTATCCAGAACTTAATTTTCTGATTCACACCAAAAAATTATTCAGTGTTAAAAAATCACTAGCTCATTGTGTTTTCAAATAACGTAGATGTTAAAAAATTTACCATATTATAGTGTCCGCGTGAACTAACGTGAAATTAAGTGTGTGTAATTAAATTAAAAAGCACTCATAATATAGATAAATTTTGTTCCTGAAAATCTTATAAACAACTAAAAATGAAATAGATTTAGATTAAAATCGAAATGCCTTAACTTATAATTATCGTTCATCAATCAATCGAATATGTCAACGTTTAAAATTCATTTTTATTAAATATTGCCAGTAGATGGAAAATAAATAAATTTTTTTCTCTCAAATCCTTGATTGCCTGCATACTCTATTAATTAGATTAATTATGTTGCTTTAGTTGGTTTTTCTATCAATGGTATTGCTTGGCTTATTGTCATAATGACAGAAAAGCTCACTAATTCATTATATGTCAATAACATACCGTGTACGATATTTCGTGTGACTAATTTTATAGGCCAATGTCGTGGTGTCGTGAAAGATAAATACACGGCTTAACATGTAGCACACAATAATTTCAATTTAAAATTGTCATTATTATTTAATCATTCATTGCTTTATAAACATCTGTCATGGTATTTAACAAATATCAGCGTTTTGATTTTTTGATGAATGATTTAAAAAAAAAAATATGCTGTATTTGACAATGCTTCACAAGACGAAATCTTCACGTAAAACCCTTTAAGGCAATTGAAAGAAGTTCATAATAAGATAAGTATTGAAACATCAAATTTAAAATGTCCAAACTAAACAGTGTTTTCATTTACGACCCGGTTTCTTCTTTATGCGTCTTCAGGCATTCCATCTTACGATACATATTAAAAACTTAATGAATTTTACAAAGTTTGAACAATTCAAATTTAATATTGAAATTCCATCAAGTCGATATCGAAAATTAATGTAATATATCTGTAATGAACCTCTTTTATGCAATTTAGCCGTTTGTAAATATGTGACTGCATTGAGAGATTGTCTGACATCAACGTATCATAAATAGTGCAATTTAAATAAAGAACTACCAATATTTAAATCTGGTTTAGGAAACAAATCGTTGGTACCGTTCAACCTAAAAAGATCGAGTATTCACTGCCAGGGTTCATATTAGTGTCTAGCCACTAACTAAAACTAAAAAAATTAAAAATATCAATACAGCTAATTTATGATCAGAATATTTTTTCCGAAAATTGTATTCAGTAGAAACACTAAAAAACGCTAAAAGTTTCTCCTCACTGAATATATATTTTTATAATTTAAATTGAAAAAAAATATACTTTGTCGTAAAACTTATGTTTTCTAAAATACATAATCAATAATATTAAAATTGTATTATTTATTTCCAGTGCTTGCAGGTTGCACTTTTGTTAGTATGTATAACAACCCCAACTGCAGATGCAACAATTACCCCTAGAGCACCAAATTTCCAATATTTCGAAAGGTAAGAAAAGATTTTATGAACATAGCCCATCACCCCCTGATACATAAATATTATACCAGTAGCAAATATAAAAAAAATGAGCTATATTGATGTTTAACATACTAATGGAGGTTAACAGGCCAAGTTAGGCTTTATTTTAATACAAAATCCTTTATGAAAGTTTTTACAATCTTACATTTTTGAAAATCAACACCTTGCAATCTCCCGTCTCAATACGTGAGAAGTTAGCAGTGTTAAATTGACACTAACATACTCTTTATATTATGGCTGAGTAAGCTACAATGCATATTTCTGTGTGGCTCATTTGAAAACTTTAGAAAAAGAGTCTGTTTTATCCTGAAGCATCACTCACTCGATATGAAGTCAGGGCATTAATGTATATGATTTTTTGTTCTATCATTTCTGTTTTACCAATTTTTGATTTGAAAAAAGAATATTTAACCAGTCATCTTCAGTTCTAATGCTTTTATCTATATTGTCTGGGACTCGAGAGATTCTACACCCAGCTTACAACCAAAAAAAAATACAATTGAAACACATAAGATTCAATAGCGAACAATAGCAGAGATATTATAACTAGGCATCAAGACAATGCTTTTAGTTTTAGTGTATAAGTATTTTTTTTTTACGATAGTTATTAAATGGGGTTGCATGTGCTTTTGAGCAGATGGACTTATATTCAAGATCAACAGATTGGAAAAAAATGTGGTGAAACTACAATAGCTGCTGAATGGAGTCTTGCATACATATAGGTGGTATGATAAATGTTCCACAGAAACGATTAATCCAATTAATTAACCAATGAATTAAGGAAAAAGATACACTGAGGAATAGTGCATATGGGGTTATTCAACATCCTTCTCAAACATATTTTGTAAGAATTATAAAAATTAACAATATATGTGGGAAAATCGTGGATGTGAAAATTATTGATCAAGGTTCCTAAAGAAAATAATGTTAATTAACTGACTGGTTCAATGCTTTTGTAATTTTTGTTAATTAAAGTGAATTTTTTTTTCAGACCAAAATACAGGTACCCTTATTATGATGAAAACGGTAGGGGTAAACTCCTGTACGGATATGGTGGCAAGGAACTTTACCAATACAAGACTTATTCACCTCTGGAAGGAATTCATTAAATGAATATAGGAATAAAATTACACTTATTAATAATATAATATTTATAAACAATTGTAATTATTATATGTAAATATCGATATATAACTTTATAAATGTAATGATATAAAGATGTTAACGTCAAATAATTGCAAAATAGTCTCCGACAACCAAATTGGACTTTTACAATTATCAAAATAAGACGTAACAAGTTTCATATAAAGAAATTATGTACCGTAATATAAGTGTTTCATTATTTTCTTCTATCATTCCAATGAAATGACAACTAACAATAAAAAGGTGAAATTGTTATGGACATATTTAAATTGATATCAGTATTTATGATTCAGCAGTGGGCTCCCAGAGTTATCTGTGTTGTTCCGGGGAAAAGGTTTATTATCATTGCTTAAAAGTTACTATTGAACAAACATCAAACAAGAGGTAATATAAATGTAGTATGACAACTCACAAAAATGTTGGTAAGATCTAAGAATACCTGGAAGCAATTTATGCATATCAAGAAAGCAAATAATTACTAAAAATAAATCATTTCCAAAAGGCATCTTTAAGAGTTTATTAAGATCAAAAAAATGCATTAAACATTTGTTATCATGAAGTCAAAATATACCATATTGTTTTTTTTAAGTGTTGGCAATTGGACAGTTAGTTATGCATCTGATTTATAGGGAAACATATATGCGCCAATTTTTAAATATGACGAAGTTAGAGAAATGATGAATGAATGAATTATTAACTCGTAGCCAGTTTTGAATCAGGAAAGGATCAGGCAACAAAAATAATATGCTATGAATAAGCCGATATATTTTGAAATGAATCAATTTTAAATTGCAATAATTTCATTATCAATCGCATGACCTTTTGATGAGACATTTGGATTTGATAAATAGAAATTATACCTTAAGATAACAAAGACACAATTCACAATTGATTTATTAGGAAAAATAAGAAAAATGTACATAATAACATCATCTTATAAAGTGTAGTTAGAGAATCTTAAAATTAAAAATATATTTAAAACTAAACTCTTCTTTTTTGTGTGCTTATGTAAAGAACATTGTTCCCCCGAATGAAAGCATCGCCATATTTATTCTTCAACTGACCATTGACGTATTCTTCTGTTTGTTCTAATGCAATATTCATGTACCCATCCAAACAAGCCAGTACTCCTAGAATTAATAAAACATACCATACAAATAACCACGTTTGTGCAATATTAGGTAAGGAATCACATCAATAGATAATAATAGTGGTTAATTCTTTTATTAATTGAGTAAGTTCGCAATGTGCACTCTTCATCAAAGTTCATCTTAAAATGTCTAATTTATAGCCAACTACCCACTGGTGTCACTTTCCTGCCATTTCACTCATTTTTAATTATAAAGAGGTCAATAGGAGTATTTTTACAAGAAAGGTTCGTTACTAAGATACTCAAAGAAAGTAGGGATTGTTAAAAGAAATACAGTATAACAGATACCGTAACACAGTATTTGTTTCGAAATCAGTGTGATAAAGCAGCATCCTTATAACAACTTCAGAATTAATATCCTTATGAGGTAGCCTGATGCGTAACCTAACCTCAAAATACTGCTGACATTAATTTATAGGTTGTCCAACACCAAAAATGTATTGTCAAAGAACAAAAACATACCTCGATAATCCACTCCACTGTTTAATTTAACTACAACAGGTCTGCCGTGGATTTGTTGAATAAATGTTGACAGAGCTTCCTTTCGACTCATTTTTAATAATACTTAATATGATAAAAATGAGTAGAATAATATTTAGAAAAATTCAATTGCTTAATAATATTGAAGACGGATACGGACAGTGACTTTAAACGGCGGTTTTTAATTCATAAAACGATTTGACAGAAAACTTTGGATGACAAGCCGGGAAATAATGGAGTTTTGGTCTATGGTTCTGTTTTGTAGTGCTGCCACATCTACGATAATGACAAAAAATGGTTTTGTTTTACAGGCCGTTATTATTATTTATGGGAGATACTCGAAAATAGAGTCGAAATTTGTTGATATTAACCGGCTCGACCCGCCATAGCCTAGATCAGTGGTTCTCACGAGAAATTCTACTTTGGCCGCATTATTAACATCAGCTATCATATGGAAATGTCTCGTGGCCGTATTAAATGTGATAAAAATAGTTTCGATATTAATTTTTTATATAGTGCATAGCACTGAATGATCTTTCACAATATACAGTTATAGGTAAAATCGATAAAATTAATAAAGAAATTGTTGTTTATTCTTTATATTGACTTGATTCATAGTCAACGTATAACTTCGACCAAAATTTTTGATGAGTTTTATTATTAAAACTTGACTAAATGCTGGATAAGTCAGGTTTATTCAATCAATTTTAAAATTGTAATAATTTTACAATTTATTTGTAAAAATACATATGTTTTAAATATCAAGATTTGCTATAAAACTGTTGTGACTGCAGCAAAATCCTCTGGTGGCCGCACACGAGAACCACTGGCCTAGATCCAAATCTTCTTACTACACTTGTCTTTCAAGCCCAACCCAAACCCGGAATTAGTTGTTCTACTCAAAAAAATACAATTATTTTTAATATAAATAATAAGTAAGTAAGTACTTTTAATAGAAATAGTAGGAAATTAATAAAATTATAATTATAAAAACTTACCAAATTTTAAGTTGTTCCTGCTGTAATGATATTAACATTTTCAAATAAATTGGTAAAAACATGGTTAAATAGCATCTTCACAACTGTAACTGGTTTAACGCTTGTAATTCAACATACCAGCCATGCTAAAATATATTTTGATGTTTAACACAACATCTTACAAAAAATGACTGTGATGGTTCCTTCATATTTTTCAATTTCATAGCTTTGATCATCTGGAAATTAGTTTAATGAATTATACACCATTTTTAAAGCTTGCAGTTCTTGCCAATAAAGTACACGATTAGGGTAAAGAATAATTAATATTAAAAATCATCAACATGCACACTGGTTGATCCAGTAATTTTCCTATGCCAAAAAAATACTGATTTGATTGGAAAATGTGCTTGGCGCAAACTTATTCATATTTTTTAAGACTGAATTTTATAGCACAAGAAAATGTCAACAATCAAAAACCAATAAAAAGCTGAAGCTGATTAAAAAAAATCCATATCAAATTTGAATGTTTCAAACTAACGACATTTGCACATATTTCCTTATTTAAGATCTGGATTTTGTCTTACAACATCTTCAGGCTTTCTATCACATGGAAGCAATCACTAGATGTCAACAGGTGAAGCCTGAGTCATGAGTGACAGTACAAGTGTGCATAACTGAAATGATTCAAATTTAAAGAAATCATATCAAATAACAGTTTATGTTGTTTTTTTAATCAAATATATAGTCAAATAAATATGTTTAAGTGAATGTTGATATGATGAGTTCTTGACTTAAAAAATATATATTTCAAGCGTTAATTTAGTTTAGTGTTCTCTTAAAATCCACCTCTACAGAGCAGTTTACTTTTTTCCCTTCACATCATAGGTATAACATACGTAACATCAACATTGTGTACTTGTTTTCTTCAAATGACAATATTGTTTGGATTTCTGAAAATCAATTGGACTGCACGACTTACCGATTAAGTCTGGTTTGGTGAGCTTTCACAGCATTAGTACTAGGAGTTGTAATTTTAATTATAATCCTCGATCAAAAATCAAATCATAAAAATGATACATCTGTTAAGGGTCATAACAAAATATACAATTACAGCCGTTAAATTTTATTTTTATTCAAATAAATCTTAGAAAAAAAAACATTAAACAGTATATACATCAACTGTGGTAAATACAGCTGACAATGCCGATATTTCTGTATCCAGAAATCATCAATTCATTTATTCCAATGAATAAGCTGATGATAACTCTATGCTAATTTTTTACTCATTGTTCATCTGTCTACAGGATCCATGGAAGTCCACACAAAGCCGCTGTAAGGCTTAGTAATGATCTCAGATTCAACCGGTGGATATGGACTCGTGGTGCTTTTGTAATAGTCAGAAGGGGCATGCATTATGAATTCCATGTAGTCAAGTTTTCTGGGAAGATCATCTTCAGGACCTACAATAAGAAAAATATTACAATTGCCGTTCAATAACTATATGAAAACATTTCAATATTCTCTTATTATTGGGATTTTTATTTATATTTATTTATTTATATGGGAGCAAACTACCTTTCAACAATCACATTACAAATGCGTACCATGGCTTTTTTGGACTTACAACTTTGCCTTACTTCAAAGTAGGCTCGGGAATAGATTAATTAGATAAGTCACAAAGAATTGGAGGGTAGGTTATGGTGGAAAAGGTTCAAAAGATTTTTTGAGATTTCACTATTTGATTGCATATGTATACTACTCATGACTTTATCTGATTAAATTTCTATTAAGAATACTCAAATTTAGAAGTTTGAAAGCCTCATATCAAAGCTATCTGGTCACATACTTCTTTGAATTTAAACAAGCAATGCCGTTTTTGTAAATTTTTCCATGGTATTCCAAAGGCTACGCAGATCACTGGATTATTATTTTAACCCGATCGGCGCAACAGTTTTTCATACAAACAAAACCTGTCCGCGTTGCTATTTTTCAAAATGTTCTCTTTCCACACAGAGCTATAAATACATCAATAAAAAGATAATTGGGTTGGCTTTTATGGAAGCTAGATGCATTAGGAATGTATCAAAACATTAAAAAACAGAAAGAAATGTCTTATGTTGTCATGATCACCTTAACAAATATATCCCTAACAAATAACTAACTCGTAAATTGCCATTACCGTGACATAACGAAGCCACCAATCAAATTCAAATGAACAAGCGCCATTACTGTCATGTGTCATGAAGTGTTACATTGCAATGCCGCGAGATTGGTGCAAAGTTCAGTGCGACGTTAGACGCGAGTTTAGCACGCATTTTCAAACTGATATGTTACTTTGGCGGGGTTGAAATAAATTTGAAGGGTTCGTAAAATCGATGTTTTAAGCATTTAAATCTAATACTTTTGACATTTATGGAGGTGGTAGTATCAGGACGAATTGGGCAATATTTTAAAACCAAAATCAGTCCTATATGCAAAAGATTGCCAGTGTTACTGATGTTTGAACGTTCGCGTCCCATGTCTGGGGCATTCGCGTACAGGCCTTGCACATTGCTGTCCCATACGTTGGGGCGGTAGCGTGGAAGAGATTAATATACACATATTGTGAGAAAAAAAATGTTTAAAATCAATTCTGCATATAAAGAGATGTCTTATTTTTGCATAGTGATTTACTTAACATTTATGTTTTTGAAAATACCTCTAGTATTCAAATTGCAAGCAACTCAACATTGTTAATTGGGTATGATCAATTACCTATTATATACGTTGCAGGGTCGAAACATTTAGCAGGAGGGGGACTGGCTTTAGTTGGTAGAAGCCAAGTGAGAACAGCACTCTTTTCACAATACTGATCAGTCAAAAATCCGCGGATTTGTGCGTAATATGTTCCACCTTCTTCATCTATTACTGCTACAATGTCACCAACTTGCATATATGAACCCTGTAATAGAAAAAAAAAAAAGTTTATTTATTGATTAGTTATTATTTTTGAAAAACTAATTTAAGATTTTGACTGGGGATGTTTGATGGAAAATCGTGTGTTTCAGATTAGATCTCTCATTTTGTTATTGTTTGTGGAATTTGTTGTGGTACCAGGCAGGTGAATGAATAGTTCAGTGAATGAATTGGTTCACTGAATGCACTCACAGAAAGAGATAGCAGTGCGTGGTTATTGTGTTAAAAGCTAATCCAGCACTGTCCCCATCCCATTTACTCATTTCATATCTCCGTTTGCCTCAAGGTAGTTAACTGAACATGCAACCAGTTTTTGTTTTATAAAACTTTTATTCCAATTAACAAGTCCAAGTGATGATAATTTTTGTGACTGAAGATATAAATATGTTAATTTTTCTTTTAATTACATTAGGTTACTTATATTTTAAATGTATTGTTGGATTCATAAAATACTTTCTGCTGAATCCAATGGCGATCTTTTTTGAGTGTATAGATTAATTTGAATTGTTGCAACTTTGTACGATTACATATGTCTTGTCACAAACGACCCAGGTTTCGCCCTTCGGCATCTTCAGGTATTCCATCGCACGGATGCAACAGAACTGACTCAGAACTCAGTTCTGTTGCATCCGTGCGATGGAATACCTGAAGATGCCGAAGGGCGAAACCTGGGTCGTTTGTGACAAGACATATGTAATCGTACAAAGTTGCAACAATTCAAATTTAATATTGAAATTCCATCAGGCACCTTCAGTCGATATCATAAAGTATAGATAAATGTTTAAAGGCTTTTTCCGCCCTTGGAAGTAAACTCTTTAGATCTTTGATTGTGCTTTTTTGTCTAATATAATATTTTATACATGTATTATTTGATTACTTCAGATCTAATCGGAACGAGAGGATTATTATGGAATTACCTTGAAGTAGATGGAATCACTTGTCACAATTGTCGCGGTTGCCGCTGGTGCTTTAAGTGGAGGCCTTTTGAAAAGTGCTCGCCTGCCGCGTCCTTTAGGTGGGCCTGGCTTACTGCTAGAAGCGGGATTTTTCAATTTAAATCTTGTAGATCGAGTGCTTTTCCTTGTTGACTTTCCAGAAGCAGGCGTAGGAGTCGCATCTGAAGATTCCTGCTTCAAATCAGTCAAATTCATATCTTCCTGTTCTGATTTTACGGCGACAGTCTTTGGTGAATTTTCGCTGATAAAACAATCATTGCAGATTTGACCGTTTTCAGTGGGCCGCCAGAGCAATGATTCCGTAGAATTGCACTTCACACAGACGGGTTTCGGCATGATGATTGATAGCTACGGTCTACAATCCACAATTATATGTCATTCGATCAGTTATTAGAAATGGCGCATGTAAACATTCAAAGTCACATAACCTACCCAAACAATGAGCTGTCAAACATGGACGACTAGGGCGGTAAAAATATAGCGCACTATTTTGGTTTGGTTGTGCGATCTAGTGAGTAATAGTGAAACGAATTAGTCATATTAATTTATTTGTCTAACAGCAGATGTCCATAGTATACTATACTACAATCAAGATAAAAATAATACTAGTAATAACAATAAATGTAATAGATAAATACGGCAATAAATCTTTAAATATTATAGAAATATGTATATAATACTATGAAAATATTTTTTTTAACTTAGGAAAGTCAATTCAGCTGATCTCTCTCCTCCACGTAAAATATGTCAACATCCGAAGCAATACCGTTGAACTTTGTCAAACCTCTTCCTACTAGTATCACAATTGGTAGACTGCATTTGCTCTTTCGAAAAAAAAACAATTCATTTGTATCAATTGAAATTATTAAGAATGGCGGAATTTTCATTTGACAATGTGTAAGTTGAAAAACATATGAACCAGGTACGTTTGGTTCTCTTCGGACTTTCAATATTTAAGGCGTAAGTATGCTAATGAGAAAGCGATATGTAGTATCAATATGCACTTAAATATGAATATTTACAAACATGCTCACTGAATATTTACATATTCTTTCAGTATATTTCAAATTCCCTAGGGCACAAATAATGGACGCACTTTCAATCTAATTATGCATATGTATAATATAACCGTACAATGATTGGTGGTATTAGTCCGTCGCTACAAGCCGCTGATATCATTTAAATTTGATATCGTCGTCATTTTTAATCATTAATATGTTTTTGATTAGCTCCAGAAGCATAGGGCTAAACAGGATCACGCGGAGACAGCAGAGAGCAAACCGTTTATTCGCAATTAGTAATAACTTCAGTGTATATTCGTAAATTATTAATAAAAAAATCATTAATATGATTATCATTGATATTGTTTACCAAAATATTGATCATGATCAACATATATTACAATAAATATGGGTTGATTGATCTCATACGTCGTCAAGTCCACATATTTTAAAAAAAATCTTCGTGTAATAGAGTATGTAAAACTACTTTATTATTGCACCTATTTTAGATATTCCACCTTGGATGAATACCTTCAGGTTCATAATAGCCACCATGGGTATTAGATTAAATCATTTTACAATATTTGATTAAATGCATTCATTTATACACTAAGGAATAACAAAATTACGTTTTTCTTAATTTGTCATTCCGTTTAATAGGCGACGTTTGATATCAACTACACACAGTGAATTTAAAAAGTCTCGAGTGCTTTGATTTGTGAAATTTTCTACTTCGAGCCTCGGAGGTCAGAAGCGGAAGCAAAATTGTCCCATATTTAATTTGAAAAAGCACACGTATATCCGTTTATACAATGGCTGGCCCATATAGACGAAACAAAAAAATACTTTTGCCATTTATTGAGAAAATTAATTAAGCTGAAATGGTGTTCCTTTTATTAAACCATGATAACTATTCAAATTTAAATAAATACCACGGCTTTTTTCTAAAATAATATGATGACGTACAAAAACAAAAAAACGTCAGAAAAAATATATTTTTTAAAACACGTTGACTAAAGCATTATTATTATGCATATAAGCTTTTGAAAACGTTGTAATATGAATTCATTCGCAAATAGCTAATCGCCCTACTTGGCAACGTTATTGATATTCCAGGACTAGTAACTTGTCGAGTAGGATTAAAGTGCAATTTTGAAATATGATCATTGTATCATATACAAGAGAAAATAATAATATCCACATCTCAGCGTGTTCCATAATATTCCATATCAAAGATTTCTGCAATATGACATTTCGCTTCATTATTTGTTTGCTCCATTTATCAATCACACATAAATGCATGTTATGTATTTTATTATCGACGGAAAATGCTTTCACCGTATGCTATGAACTGTTTCATAGAGAAATTGTCAGGGATAAAAATATTTGTTTCGATTCCATCGACAGTAAAAATAAATTAAACAAATCAATCAATTAATTCTTCTGTTCTGGCAACTCTGAAGATAATCGAATATAATTCAGTTTGAACCATATAAGTAAACGAAGTTTATTAATTTTTACATTTGGTTGTTTTTGGAACATGTTTTATTTGTCTACTTTTTAGTTGGCACGACTGTTTAGAATTATAATTTACTAAACCGAATAAAATGGCGACGAAATTTTTTATGAACTGGATTTGTAAGAATGAAAAAAGATTTCAAAGTCACTTAGGTATTCTTTTCGATTTACAACTAGAAAATTTGAAAGATGATGAAACCACCCAATATTTTCTAATTTCTGTAACATTGAATTGAATTAATAATTGTTGGCTAGATTAGAAAAAAATAACGCCATAATGTTTGACGGCAGTGATGCCACATGTTCAACATTAAAATATAAGAAAATATAATATTTTCAAGTTACCGACCTGGAATTATTATGATTAAGAAGGTGTTGCTATTTTTTATGAATGAATTGTCACTAAGTAACTATTATGATAAGCAACCGATTTAAGTAATCTAACGATTCTTATTATTGATGAGAAGGTAATATATATAAAATATTTTTTTTTGAATTATTTTAACGGACCGGCATCACTCAAAAAATTTAAAAGATGGACGAGTTTTAGTTTAATCTACCTAATAAATTACTATGAATATTTTTAATGGCTAAAACAATAAAAATATATTTGTGTAATTTCATAAATTTTATTCGAGGAAAACTAGCGTTAGGATATTTAATAGCATAGCACATAATTCTTTGGACGATGAATATACTGGGGATTAAAAAAGTGCCATCTACAATATTATTATTGCAGAAGCTGGTGGGATTTTAATTCCGCTAGCTAGCTATCTACTATTTATGAATGCGTAGCGTAGCTATGTGCAGCTATCTACACAGTCAACGTTAAAGATATAAAAGTGCCTGCTATACTAACCCAACCGGGTATCTATTTTCAAGTGGGGGCGACCAGTGACGTGGAGTAAATTTTAAATTAAACATTGTAATCGTTGTTAAGCATATCAGTAGTTAGTACGAAGTAGGCTTGAGAGGTCAATGCTTAAGTCCCAAAGAATTTGAAATGATATACTGCTCTTGCAATCAAGAAGGATTCATAGAATTTTTTGACATTTCCCTACTTGAAGACATATATATATACTACTCATAGCTTTATTCAGTTGAATTCATATTAGAAACTTAAAGAAAATATATATAATATTGAGGAGAAGTGTGCCTGGTAAAATATTTTTCGACTTATACGAGGCCAAAATGATAATTCTGTAATTTTTGATGGTGTCATTTTTTTTGTTACTGATGTGAGTCATGGACATGCTATGTTTGTTATTTTGAATAATAGAACCCCCCAATGAGTGGCCAACCTGAAGATATTTGAAAATGTTCAGTAGTTTTAATTTGGATGACATATTCATGTAGACGAGAGTGAGTTCAGATGAATACTATTTTTAAATGTATTAAAATATTTATTTTCTGAACTTAATCGGTTGTCTTCCATGAAAATTTATATATATATATATAAATATGAGTATCCAAAATTTATCGCTGTTACGCTACAAAAGCAATAAAGTTCAAATTTATAATGTATATAAATTGAGTACGGAATATTGAATTCGTGACATGACAGTAAATTGTGAATTTCTCAAAATATTTTCAAAAAATATATTTCGTATCATCAGAAAGATTAGATGGAATAATGAAAAAAAAAATATTATATCAAGAGTAGTCAGTGAAGGTAAAGCATTACGCATTCCCATGAATTCAATGTGATTTTTTTTCTGTAATAATCAGTGTACAAAATATTACTTATAAAGGGAAAAAATCAAGTAAAAACAAAGTTATCAATTTTAATTGATTAATGAAAATAAATGACAAAATAATTGATGTAAAAAATGAAAAATATTACATAGCAACAAACAGTTAGTTCTACTATGTATAGTACTTACAGTTCAATAAAGAAAATATCTTTTTGAAATATTATAATAAAAATATACATTAATTTACGATATGATTGTAAAAAAAGTTAAGCATTACTATTTTTGATTAAAGATAGAATTGTTAGAAAAACAGTTCTGTAGTCTCTGGTGTCAAAATAAGCCTCATTAACTAACGCATGCTTATATGTTAGTATTTTGTAAAATGTCATTAGACATTTTCGTATAATGATTTGACCATCATTTATTTATAACATTGGAATAATTTAAAGAAAACTACGCCTCTGTTAAAAAAGAGATTCGATAATTACTTTAGATGCCATGGAACTCTCCATTGTAGAGAGAGCATCACGAAATTTTATTGAATTTCACCGTCATGTTTGCCAACCCTACCGGCGATGTTTGTAACTAACTTTAATGAAAACTCAAGTTGACTTGGGCGGGTGTGCTATGATAACGTCGTTAAGATTTTTACTATTTAAGTCACTTATACCGGAAAACTGGTTGACGCAATCGAATTATCGTGTAAAAACATTTTTTTACACGATTTTCACTACGGAACAGGGGCACTTGGAGTACTAATCTCTTTAAAATTATTACAAGACAGAAAGAAAACTATTTAACTATATTAAAGTAATTGACCCTACAATAATAAGAGTATAAAATAAAAAAATGTATTCACGTATCTGGGCCATATTTCAATGGGATTTAATTTTAATAATATTTGTTAATAACTTAGAAGATATTGACACCATATAATCATAATTTCTATGTCATTTTAAATTTTATTCAAGAATTAATTCTTCATAGTAAACACAGTGTTATGGAAAAAAATAGATATAATTATTATCCAATATCAAAAGTAAAATTTGGTAATATAAGATTTTTAAATGATTTAATAAGATAATTGCCTAAGTCATTAAAAAGATTATTTATTTGACTGTATATATTTATAATATTTGAAATTTCTGAAATTAAAGAAAACTTTAATTGTTTAAAGCGGCCAACCAAAATAAATGCGATAATGTATTATTAAGAATATTTAAAGATTTATAATTTTTACATGAATGACCTTGTCAATCTTATGATGGTAAACAAATCTATGGTCGATACTGACAACAATTAAAGTCAAATAGCGCACGCACGGACCTTGCCACTAAACAACTTGAGTACTATAAAAATGTTGAGCATAATAGTTTTTAGACGTAGAAACGATTTGTATCAATTTACTAATTGACATACTACGAAAATTGTTTAATGGAATTTTAATTGGAATATTTTCGTTTTGAAGTGTGAATATTTTATTACTAGTTGAATTTTTCATTTTAAATTGAATTGAAGTGATTGTAATATTACCAGACTAAAGCGCTCGGGAAAAGAACGTGTTACGTTTTTTCTTCTTTTTCCCGCGTTCGCCATTTTATTTTCACGCCCGTTAACGTTCTAATTTTGAAATCGTTTGAAACGAGAAGTGTATAGACGTCGAGCTGTCAAAAGAAATGACAATTTGTTTATTACAAGAATTATTATTTAAAAGTCTTCTCACACAGGTATCTCTTTTATTATTTGTGTTTCAATACTGTTTTCAAATACAGTCTTAACTCAGATTTATTTCTCATGATTTTAATTTATAAATTTTATGATTAAAATACCAGGGGTGGTCAACAAGTCGATTAAAAACATATTAAAAATATGATAGTGCAGTGAAATATGATAAAATGTCACCATGAAAATTTTTTGTGAATACCTTAAAAAATCTGTAATGTATTACTATAATAGTTTTTCAGTATCGAGTTTATTAGTAAGAATTATTTTAATTTAACCTAAAACAATAAAACTCAATCATTTGAAATAATTTTTCAATCTGATAAATATGATCAGGGCTCGTTTTATTATATATTTCCACTGATATATTTTAGGATAACGAAAGTTCCTTTTATTAAAAAAAGTTTTTAGGAGCAACTAAGTAATCCATTGTAATTAGAGAAATAGATTCCTGTATAAGGAATCAATACAGTGAACAGTGAATGGAAATTTTTACAAAAAAAAAGTATTAAATTTGAATTGTTACAACTTTGTTCGACTCCACATGTTTTGTCACTTATGACCCTGGTTTCACCTTTTGACATCTTCGTCTTAAACGTGTGGAATCGTACAAAGTTGTAACAATTCAAATTTGATCTTGAAATTCCATCAAGCTCCTCCAGTTGATATCATAAATTACGTATTAAATTGCTAAAAAGTTTTGTAGATTTATTTTTTCTAACGATATACTTTTAAAAGTGCAAATGAAAGTTTAGAATTTACTGATATAGCACTTTTTGGTGGTGATATAAAATTAAATTGATAAAAAATGTTTGTAAATATAACTATGTTTTTTTTATATTTAACTTTAATTAGCCGTTTTAAAAAAAATCAGTGGCGCACACTCTTGTCAGATAGAATACCACTTAAAACTAATAAGAATCAAATAACATCGGCGCACGTCGCGTGGGCGGTGCCAGTAATCCACCCTGCCGTACCCAGCGCCCTCTCGCCTCCCCTCTCGCCAACCAGCACAGTGTATCCCTCATCTACCATTATTAACTTCTTCATCTTTTATTCGGAGTTCGAAAATTGCCGAGTCGAGTACTCTATCGGGTTGTTTGTATTGTGGCAGTCGTTTTAAACACTACTCCACTTTTTACGAAAAAAAAAATAATAAAAATATCTCCCACCTACAAGGCTAGATAATTTTATATTGAAAAATCAAAGAATAAATTAAAGCGTTAATTAATTGAAACCTTACAATTTGTAGAAGATTTTAATTTAGAAAGTATTTCAACCTAGAAGAACTTGCCAGATACGTTTGTATAATAAACTACGAACTATGCTTTTAGTAATTTTTCAACTATCCGTTTATAGTCGTTTTTTTCTCAATGTCCGTAGCTTTCTTTTCTTATTCAATTTTGATTGTTTTAATACAGTCTCAGCAGATCCCGATAAAGCTTTTTCGCCACCATGTGGAAAAATATTCTAGTTTAAAAAAATAAAGTTTTATGATATTATTTAAGATTGTTCTGAAAAAGACTGAAAAATGTGTAAAGCTATTATAAAAGTGGGCTTAGATTAAAGATAAATAACATTGACATTGCTCGATTTAAAATGGTTTGCAATGAATTGTTCTAAAAGTTAGTGTGTTTTATTTTTTTGTTTAATTACAAACATTTTTTCTTTTCGAAATTTCTTGCCGCCCCCCAAGTTTGCTGCCCCGAAAAAGTGCCAGGTTTGCCTGATCCTAGATCTGGGTCTCAATCTAAGTACGCAACTGGTTTGAATCACTTAATGGTGTTTACCAATCATAACGGGGTTTGTCCACATATAAAAATTATAAAGCCACCCATAAAACATTTGAAAAAGTTTTGAGATCCTTAACCAAAAAATTAAAAACCTTAAATGTGTGTTATCAAATTTACCGTAAAAGAGAAACATAATTCATTTTTTTAGCGCGGTTTCACTTTAACGCGGTTATGAAAAAATATACACAAAATACACCGTTGTTGCACGTATCTCCTACTATTTTTAATATAATGAATTATGTATCTTTTTTTAGATGGATTATGCAAAACGCATCTTTAAATTTAATATGAAATCAATGTGCTTATTTAAACAGTTTTTATTCAATTTAATGGAACATATCTTTTGGTCTTGTACGAGTTCCTTGCCTTTTTACGCGGTTTCCATTTACACGGGACTAACAAACGTAAATTGAGAGATATGTATGTCAACAGAATGTGTTTATTAATGAAATACCGATTCACACCACAACTTTTGTAAAGTATAACTTACACATGGTCAGTTCTCCACTGTACTACCTAGTCACCACGAGCTCTTCGATATTATTTAGTTTCATTTAGTGCCGCCATGCTCATAGGGCAATTTTTTCAGCGCGTTGTAAAGTTACGCTATGCAGTTAAACCGTTAAGTTAGAGTGTGCGAGAGGGACGAGGTCATTATGAGCGCCACGCGGCCAAGTGAGACACACGCAGTCGCCATAATGGGTTGGTAAGTTTGTATCATTGCCGAATTTAACGCGGGAATGGAAAAGTGGCGGGAGAGTTTCACTCTGTAAGCATCAACATGAAACGTTCGTCAGAATGACGTAAAATTTGTATGAATATAATACTATAAAACGGTAACTAAATACATGATTATATATCTGTTAATTAATAACACAGTATACATGAAAACAAATTATAATATTTTACCTCTGTAACATATCTTGTAAATGTTGACAGGTGGCATTACTGCATAGGTATTATACAGATATTTCAATATTGATTTAAATTAAAAAATAAAAGATTGTACCTTGGATATTATTTCAAATATTCATCCGTATACTGAGCAGATAAACAGATATTGTTTTACGAGAACTAGTTGTTAATCATTCAGTATAATACTCCGTATTTGGAGAAGCTTATGAAAGAAATATGTGGCTTGGAAAGGGCTAAATGAAAAGTTATTACTCTCTTTACGCCTCATTTGAAGGATTAAATAAATTTAAAACAATACTATCAACAAATTTTGTAACTGAATAGATAAAATGTTAGTTTATCATTTTAAATTAAAGATAAGTAATTAATATTTTTCCAATGATATAATATATAAGCTTTCTTTAATAATTTCGAATCTGTCATTATTTGATTAATTAAAATTACACCCTTTCAAACATATATCGCATCGGAAAATCCTTGCCTGCCGGCTGTGATTCATACTATTGGACAACTTTATTGAGGACATTTCCACAAATCCGGCCCACTGCTCTATTCAATTTCGTCTAATCTCTTCCACCAGGGGCGAATCGGTTAGTTATTTCATTTAATAACACGAAAGCAAACTTCACAGTGTCTTAAGTGTAGTTGTTTTATTATTTACTTAGCTGTGGTACATATTTAACAATATAAACATGTCACATAACATAAAAAGATATTTCACACAGAAGTAGATAATGAAACGACTTTAAACTCATGTGTAATATATATGAAGTCAATATTATGTATATTATCGGAAAAACGATGTAAATTTATTAAAACCTTTATATGATATGGGAAAAACTTTTTATATTGCAAGGTATAGCAGGTTTGTAAATCATAATTTCATTAATGCAAAAAAATGTCAACGAACATTAAGTAGTAATAAAACCTATTTTTTTAAATTAAATTTCATTTTAAATATACGATTTTTGAATGTATAGGTAAATTATGGTTATTTCAGCTTTTATTTATAGAGGGATAAAAGCAATCGATGTCATAAATGATATTTCAAAATATATGTACATTTTCAAAAAACCATTTGTTACACAAATTATACAAACAATATTTGCTATGACTTTTATTGTCTAGATGGCAATGTTAAAAAATTCATATCAATTCCATTACATTTAATGGACTTTCACTAATAGTTGCATATTTCTTCAATTCAAAACATAAGTCAGAAATTATATATTGATTGAAAGTCAATTAATGATTATTTATTATCGTCTAAGAAGTCGTTTGAAGTAACGAGCTGAATACGTACGAAATTTAAATATTATATACATATATATTAGTTTTATGGTGTTAATTGTCACCACTTAGTTTTTTAATACTTTTAGTCTAAAATAAAGTATATTATCACGACCGGTTTTGCCAATCGCGAGCATTATCAACTAATATTATTACCATATTTATTTGATATAAAATTGGGCTCTGTATATATAATTGTGTGAATTTATTTATTTTGACGAACTCAAACGAGCTATTGAAAACTTTATAAGACTTTTGTAATGTTTATTGATTAAAATTAATTTATTTTTTGAATTGTCTTTGCCAGTTCTTTCCATAATATTATGAAAATATTTCTGAGAATTAGTAGAAATAAAGCCATTCAAAGATTGTCGTTAAAATTAGTCGGTATGTTATATTCCAGTATAATTTTATTAGAATGTTAGCAAAAGGTTTGGTGTCCATTTGAAAAGATGAAATAAATGGAAATGGTTTTTATTTTTACGGCAACACAAAATAGGCATAGAAACATTTCAATTTGCAGCGGATTTAAAATTTGTCGTGTTACCACAATGCGCCACGTTCATTTTTATAAAATTTAATATTTTACAACGGTTGGAAATTTTGGTTTGGCTACGAAAGTAATTTCGTTTTTCGAATCTTTCTTTACAATTCGGTTTGCTCCCTCTCTGCCCACCTCCGCGCTCCGCCGGCGAATTGCAAATATCTTAAGATAGCGCCATCTCTTGATACTCTTTATTGATTTCATTGATATGAATTTAATAAAGTCTGCCTTATCGATGGAGCGTAGGAAAACATGATCCGTGCACAACTCTCTAAGAGGCTGAACACGCCAAAACACTGGGGTGGAACGGAAAACAATATTAAAAAAATATTTATTATTATTGTTTCATACGATGCTTGATATATATTCATTTATATTGTGTATCAGGCTATATAATTATTATTTGATATGAATATGTGGTACACGAGCTAAGTAGCATAAAGACAAAATACTCTTTTATTCATACTATATTAGCATGTAAATGTTTAATCTTAAGTAAATAAAATTAATTGTCATACAAAAAATCAAAACAATAAAATAAAATTAAATACTAAAAAAATATGGTTTTTTAATAGTTTCGAAAAAATATTGCCATTGCTCAAACATTTTATAATAATATAAAATTTTGGTATCACTGCAGACTGGATATTGTGTCAATTTTTAAAAATAGTCTCGCCACAAAGAATTGACAGTTATTAAGTATTAGTCTAAGAGTGATAAAGTAGAAAAAAATATTATAATATATATTACTGTTACAATGCTAAGTTGACGATCATTGATGCAACGTGATTCTCAGTCACCCCATCGCCGGTGACGTATAAAATCGTTTCGTGAATAGAATCTGATATGTCAATAGGGTGACACGGCGCGAGCAATAACGTCGGGACATAATGGCAGCGCCGCCGGGATGGGGGATTGGTGGGGACCCGTGGGGGTCGACGGTAGAAGGATTGGTAGGAATAAGATAGGGGTCGTGCACATTTGAGACTAAATGTAATAATAACTTAAAATGTCAACGTATTATTACAACGAGTTGGTGAAATCAAATTTTTGTTTTTACGAATTATTTGTGCACGAATTCAATGCGTATTTTGATGTATATTGTTTATGAATATAAGCGGGGCTCATTTTGATCTTTTGATGATTGAAAATACAAAAATTCAAGATCATTTTGATGCTGAGAGCAACTTTCAGTTTGAATTTTTATGGCGTTCGATATCCAGTCAGAGTCATATCAGAATTTTTGATATTTTTAAAAATAAATCTATATTTAAAATCAAACATTTCTTACAATATTTCCCATATGACACAATTATAATATTTGTTTATCATATTTTTAAAACATTTAATATGAACATTAAAAAATTCTTAATTGTATGTGGGAACGAATAAATTTCGATTCACAATCGACCTGGTTGTGCACTCTTGATTTAAAGTACCTGGATTAAGATATCTTCATGTTGATAATTATACTTAGAAAAAGCATCGATTGATAGAAGATTATGTGAAGATTCGTTGTAAGCTCAACCGTACTTTTTTATTGGAGTTAGGGGTTGTAACAAAAATTGTGTCTAGTGCTCACAAATCTTTTATTACTTTATAAATTCAGTAAATTTTCTTTGATAATGAAGGAAAATCTCACTTAATTTAAAAAGAGACCTTTTCTGAAGGCCTGATACAAATAAAATATTTAGAATATATAAAAGAAAAAATTATAAATTACATTAATTACAATAGTGCACTGACCGACTGATAATACGGTATTGAAGTACATACAATAGATTAATAGAGATTAAAAAAAAAACAATTTAAACAATCAAAATAAATCGTAGAAAAGCTCTTTAAAGCAAAAAAAAAAACTGAGCAATAGACAAAATAAAAATGGTTTTTGTTTAAATAACTGTATTTGAAAAGGACATGAAAAACAATTGATAGCCTTCAATAAATATGACTGGGTTTTTAAGTTAAAATTGTTTGATATAGGATGTGCTTTTCTGTCTGGACACTAGATGGCACTGATATTAAAATGAAATGAAGTCTGTATTCCGGTTTCTAAAATCGCGGATACGTGACTTCTGAAACGGAGGTCGGCGGGTAGTATGGGGAAGGTGTTTGCAGATCAAAAAGGTCGATTTGTGTGCGAATATTGTGGAAGAATTTCAAAAGCGGAAACAGCAAATAAGCCCCGCACTAATACACTTTGCTTTGACGAACGTAACAGATAATCAAATTCAATATTAAAGTTTTAATCTCTTAACTCGGTCATAAATATTTTCATATTATATTTATATATTGAGCCATTAAAAAGTAATATTCGTATTATGATTATGAATACAAATTTATGGTTTATAATTAAATTATAGTGTTGGTAGTGTACAGAACGACGGATTATTTTTTTAATTTATGGTTTTGATGACTTACAAAATCTCTCAATCCTAAAAATAAAGCAAAGAGCGAAAAATATGCTAACTAATCGTCCAGTCATGCTTTACCTGCGGTCTGCGGGCCATATGCAGCTAGCCAAACTTTTCTTTGTATAGTAATTATAAACCAGATTATTAAAAATTAAATTTATATTTTATTGCAAATATCACTTGTTAAATGTTACATCTTGGTGGTAACGCCGCCTTATATTCAAATAAATAAAACGCAATGGTCAGATGCTATTTATAAAAAGTTAGCGTTAATCGTAATCAAGAATACCAAAAATAAATCACAGAAAATATATCTAAATGAAGTAGAACAGTTGAAAAAAAAATTTGTCAAGGACCTCTCAAAATTCAATATCTACTAATTTATAATAATAAAAAACCAAATTGAAAAATTATCGTTGATAAGAAAAACGAATGGAAACTTAAAAAAAAATTAAGAACATTTAAATAATTTAAGGATTTCAGACGACAGAACGAAGGTAAAACAAAATGAAAAAATTTTCTGTCAGCGATATCCAAATAAACTCTGAATAACGACAACATTGTTAAATGATAATTGTTAAACAAAAAGTTATCATTTAGTTTCGTCGTCATAGCCCTTGTTGTTTTCACTCTATCAAATTATGCATTCGTATAAATTTTTTATAGTGTATAAATATGTTTAGTTTTCAAATTTTTTTTTTGATTTTGTTGTTGTAGTATTTATTTAATTTTGTTTTTTTTATGTTTTTACGATATTGACCATTACAAAACTAAATGTCCATGAGAACAAACGTAATGAAAAAACTTAGTAACTGGCGACAGGAGTTTATTACTGCTATTGATTTGAATAAAATTTGTATTATTAATATAAACGTTAAGAAAAACTTTGTCATTGATATAAAGAAAAAAATCTTCGATTTACTTTTCGTTGTTGTAATCTGATAAAAATGTGATCTCGAAAAGTAAGATTATTTAAATGCGGTTATCAAAGCAATCTTTGTTCAAAAACACATTGAAGAAATCTGTCACGTTGCACTTCTCTTGGCAATCCCTAAAGTGTTAATACGATGTAAAATTTTTTCAATGAAAATCAGTATTTATATTTGAAATCGACCCCAAGCACAGTACTTCGAAAATGTGATCTTAAATTTTCATTTAAACTCAGCCATCTACCTATCAATTATTATTGAGTAACTTTCTGGGATGAGAAATGGGGGCGGTTTTGTATTGTGAAATATGGAAGTAAAGGGAGTCGATTATGTAGCGATTTGACGACAAGCCGAAGACATTGCGACGCTAAATACTTAATAATTTCCATACACTTAACAGACTCTTTTAACCTATGAATGCTTGGATTAATTCTCCCTTTGTATGTACGGTCATACAAAGAGAAACGTCCTTCTTTTGAATAGTTTTATCATCACTGATTAAGCTGTTTATTTTTAAAACGTGATCACAAATGAAAACTTATCTGGTTCAATATAGCTGATTGCAATTTATTGATATCTTATACTGGAAAATATAAAAGACAAAACAGTGTCAAGATTTTTGTTGCAGAGATTTTTATTCTGTATTTAAATATAGTTAAAAAATAAAAATACAACGTTAAATGACCAGTTTTATTTAGCGTGATCATTATCAATTGATCTTGCCATGACCTGATCTTAAAAATATAGAATTGCAGATATAATTCTAACATAATATTTTTATTATTTGAATACATACCATTTCATTTCACCATCACTTGCACAGCATGCATAAAATATATCTCGACGTGTCTTGATTATTTCTACGATTATATTCAACACTCACACCACTGAATTAGTTTTTTTTAAAGAAACTTCTTCTTGGGAAATAGCCGGATAAGTCAGAATTATATCAGACACTCAATATTATTTTTGATAAGAAGCAGAATTGGATGTTTGGAGAATTGATAAATGTGTGGCATTCAAGAAGACAACAGAACTTTAAATGCAACCAATGTTACAATGGGATTGTTAAGAAATTCGTTTACACAGCAAATTATTAAAAGAAATGCTGATGTAAATTTCTTCCATGGTCACTTAATTTAACAGCTGCAGTTTTTTTTTGTCAAGATATTTCAAAAAGCAAGTTTTATACCAAACAAACTAAAAACACTTATAACACTCGTAATGAAATTAATAAAATGGGTGAAAACGTGATAAACGATGCTATAAAAAAGCCCGCATTTGGAAGACCAAAGGGTTAGAAATATTACATGAATTGTCTTGCATACGTTGCCCTAACACATAATAAAACAGTTATCAGCATTAAGCACTTTTTTCATTTTACAGAAAGTTATACTAGAATACTTTAGAAAACCTTCCTGGTGAAACACCATGTATATCATCAATTATGTCGAGCTCACCACAATTTAATCGTTACTTTTAAACTTATCTGGTTATGCATGTCATCATAAGCTTAAATATTTATTTCATAATTATACCTTTTATGGATTTTGTGAATTATTACTATTGGGTGAAATAGTTCTGATGATGGCGTGAGCCGAAATAGCTATCAATTTTATCCAATAAAAAAATTGTAGAACTAAAATACATTGCAATGTATTGATTGAATTGGCATTCACTTGGTAGGACTCCATTATAACACGGTGAATAAAAAACATTGCTATTTTTTTCACCGTGTTAAAATAAATTGCTATTTTTCCACCGTGTGAAATTATTTAGTTTCTTTTTGTTCAATTTGGACAAAGTGTAAAATTTTACTTTTCATCTATTCAAAAAATCAATATTTCAAAGTATCCGTCCGGAAATTCAATCCTGCGACCACACCAATCAATGATGATTGATGCAAATGAGCTTTGACTTATATATTTAACATCATAATTAAATTATGGCAATATTCGATCTGTTTTCAATTTGAATTGAAAAGATTATACAGTTAAAGTGCTTCAGAATCTTTAGAGGGAGTGTACGAAATATGGTAGGCCGAATTTATTAAAACGTGCACGGGAGCAAGCGAAATGACTGGCAAATAAGAAAAGCCGATAATGACGGTCGACGTATCATTATTGCGATCACTTGCCATTTGCCACTTTTTACTGCGGCTGGCAATGCGTGGCCACAGTGGCAAGTCAGGGATGGGATTAGAATTATTAATAATCAATGATATTTGCCAAACTACATTCGCAATAAGTGCCTTACATTTGAGTTGAAATTTTGTATGAAAATTACCGAGTTTTGAATAGCCTTACATCTTTCTTTGTACAAGTATTTTCGTTAAATTTTCCACTGTTTAGATAATGTTTAGAAAAAGCTATATTTCTAAATTTAACACTTGACGAGCAAAGATCTAGTATTGAGTGAATAGATAAATATTTGGTATATGTATATGAATATAACATCCAGGCCTTGAGTGGAATGGTCAAGTTCGTTTGGTTTTGGTAATAATACTCACGAACACGAGCTCAAGAACAAATAGTATAAAACATCGAAAATTCATTTAAAATTATTGATTTATGTTTGGAAACGTAAATGCATGAGATGAGGTATAAATAATATATCATTTGCAATTAACCGCTGTATTAATTGATCGCATAATGTATTTATGTCTCCAAATGATCGCAAGTATATTATACCGCCTAGAATAATGGTTCTCACATAAACTTTTACTGTGGCCATATTATAAAAATCAGCATATAGAAATGTCTCGTGGCCATATCGGTACAAATCAATCAAAAAAATGCCTTTTTTTTCTAAAACATCAATATTTGCTATGAAGTTTTTGATGGCCGCAAAAAAATCGTCAGGAGGCCGCACATGAGAGCCACTGGCCTAGAAGCTATGAAATGTGTTTAATTTATTTCATAGAAAGTTATTTTTGAAAAAATTCTGTCATAAGCTGTGATAAACTTATTTTCATTCATTCAGCTTAATTAAGATTAGATTATTTGGGGTAGGTAACTTTTGACTGTTTTTAATATAAAATGACCAATATTTTTTTATGAATAAAGTGTATGCTGAATTATATTATTTATGCAATCAATTGATGCAGCGAAAATTAGTTATAATTAATCGCTGGCGGTAAATTGGTGGAGGTGAATTATGGCGATGAAATTTCTTAGACTACGATTAGTTAAAATGTTAATATATTTTACATTTTTTTTTAATGTGCATGTTCAAGTAGATGTTATGCTAGAAAAAAGAATTATTAATAAAAAAATGATTTCAAGTTGTAAATATAATATAATACATTTCATTCATTATTATAATTCCATATCTGCACTCTACTTGCATAAAAAATGCACCCCTGATTGTTTCATTTGCTTCCATCGAAATCTCTCAGAGCTTAGCAATTGCGGGGGCACAGGGTGGGAATTATGATTTAAAGAGTGCGGGTGGGTGCATTTTAAGTGTTCTATGATATTTGAACTAGAAAACGAAATATTTAGATACAAGAAAACATAGCAATTTATATTTCCATCGCAAAATTAAGCTCTTGTATGACGATCTTAATGAATTTACAAATTCAATTTCCATACAGGTTTTTGGAACGCCATAGTAAACGAATCCACTGAAAATATCATTGAAACATGCATAAGTGCAGAAGTAAAAACACTGCATGTATTTGATTACAAAATAATGCAGAAGAGACACGTTTGTGGCATTTTAGAGACTGAGTGACACAACTGGTCATGTACTTTTTTGATTCTGAAATAATATTAATAGAATTTGCTTAGTTATACTTCTTTTTATTATGATTTTATAAAATAAAAAGGAGTGTAGTCATGTGATTATATCCAAATTAATCTAGACGTTAAACTCACCTCACGTTTGTTAATAACCCAAAGTTGAACTGAGTTAAACTTCCAAATGATTTTCAGATCTAGAAAAACACACCTGAGTTGATTTGGTAATACTGTTCTTTTTTTTAGATTATCAAATAAAACAAGCACTCAATTTGAATTTCCATGCGTAGTAAAAATTAAAAATCCATTGATGTAATCTATCAAATATATTTTTTTACGATCTATGAAATTATCAATTTATTATTAAAAGATAATGACCGAAAAATAGCCAACTACACAATAGGAGGATTTGTCGGACACCAAGGAAACTAAATTTATTCTCTCATATTGAATGAAAAATAGTTGCTGGGACTTGTACATCTGTATGAATTAGTCCAAATTTATTTCCTACTAAAATCTTTATATTTTTTAGTAAATTATCATATTTTTAGTCGTATTATAATGCTCGCGATGAGCGAAACCAGTCCTGATCAAAAATATATTGTGGAAATAAGTACTTAAAAAAATGTGTTTTTATTATTTAAACTGCCTTTCCATCAAGAAGTGACAGTTAACACCTTAAATGGGCATTAGTATGTTTTATTATATTTACAATTTTTAATTAAAAATCGATTGCGTATTTATTTATTTTCAAGGTGTCTAATGAGCTGTGGAACATAGTCCCAAAAAAATCTTTCTTTAAGGTGATTATATTTGCTTCAAGATGAACAAAGCTCGTTTTGTATTGAGAAAATTTTCCCGTTTGTTAAAAGTGGAATGGATTTTTTTATTTAATTTTTTCGTCTTCATAAAATATGAATGATAATCGTTTTCAGCTGATGATGAAAACAGGAAGCCAAAAATTATTAAAGCGTAGAAAACGAAGTCGTCAATGATAATTATGACCCATACAACCAAGAGCATTAAGTCGCGTTTAAAATTTTCCCGTATCACATTCTCAATGCGAGGATTACAATCAGAAACTTTTGTTCAAGATTTTTGAAATTTCCTTAATGTGTCCGTTTATAGAAGAGCACTTAAGAAAATGGCAACGTGCCAAATCTAAGATGCGCCCAGTATTTTTATATTGTTCCTAATAATAATAATAAAAAAATATCATTAAATTCTTTATTTAAATACAGTATAAGACATCATGTATGCCTTTAAAATTGGGCATATTTATTAGCTTATCGAAATTTTCCTTATTAATAATCGAAGTACGAATAGTTTCAAAAAGATAAAAATAACGATGTGTTTAACCTTAATATTGTATATACATATTATAATTGAAAGCCATTTCTGAATTCATCATCTTCAGAACTATGCTAAGCTTTTTATAATCATTATATATTAGGAGTATAATAACACTGCCAACTAAATTATTCAAAATTTATAGTTCTGATGATGGGGAGCCGATATACATATCAAAAACAGTGCAAAAGAAGTGTACAGCTGGTGAATTATATATTTCAACTTTACTACAATGGATTACTACCATTCACTTGATAGAAATTCCAATTTATTGATTGAATTGGCATTCACTTGGTAGAACTCCATTATAACACGGTGGAAAAAATAGAAATGTTTTACATTTTAGTTGTACAAAATAATTTTTTAAAGATATAGTTGAAAGCTATTTCGGCTCACGCCATCGACTGAACTATGCTTGAACGAACATTTGCTTATCTATATACAGCTACGTAGAAAAGGTACACAATATATCTTCTCTCCTGTTTTAACGACCTAGCTTGTTTCTTGCTCGCAACAAAAATAAAAATTGCAAATGAAACTAAAAAGGCGGCTATATCAATAAGTTTACATATGGCACGGAAATGGTCTATTAAGGAAACAAAACAGCCCTCTGTAGAGGGTAGAGCAATGGCGATCGACATATATTAGTTTGTTCGCTAAGAATCCTTTGTGATAGTTGATGTCTATTAATTTCCAGCTGTTTTAAAGCCGACATCTTGCGACCGTTATTAAAAAGCTGAAAACGATTAGGTGCTGAGTTTGAATTTATATTGATGCCAATTTAATCAACGAATAGCATTGCTATACTGCATAAAGAGTCTACACGGTTCATTCCACAGGGCTTAAAAGAGTGTTGGATATAACAAGGAATTTTTTGAGAGGTATTGCATATTTTGTTTCGCTTCAGAATACATACTGTAAGAAAGGTTTGATGTCGTAAAGAGATTTAGGGAATGTAGAAAAAATGGTGATCATCGAAAAAAAAATATATTTTATTTCATGTAGTTGGTGATTTCGTGATATGTCAATTTTAGTACGTTAAAAAGGCTTGAGTAAAATTTAAACTTCATCTGTGACATCGTGTCCATTGACATTTTACTTATTTCATACAACGCAGTTAACTGTTCAAAAATTGAACGTTTTCTAAAGAAGGGACAGATTTTTATAGCATAACTAAAAAAAGTATTGGAATGCTTTTGCTTCTCTATTTTATAATGAATCAAGAATTGGTCTTCAGAATTAAACTACTTTCATGTATAATTTTTCGTTTTAATTATATATTGATTTTGGATTAATGGAAATTTTAAAAATATATCTAAGTTAGGAAAATATGGAAAATGGATATAAAAATTATTTTGTTATCATTCTAGGAATAAAATGGCCAGGAAACTGAGAGCCCGCTTCAGACGCTCGACAATGTTTAAGTAGGTAAATAATTGATAAAGATAATAAATGGAAATTGATACAAATTTAAATAATTGCAATTTAACAAAAATAACAATTTTGCTTACTGTCTTTTCTTATACTACATACAGCCACAAAGCCCACTTTATAATGCTGAGACTCAAGAGAGTGTCGCCATCTTGGTTACTGTTAACGAATTGAAAATGGGGGAAAATTGTTTAAAATTCTTTTTTTAAAAGATGGAGTTTATTTTTATCGATGGTCACTCAAACATTTTCAAGTGCGGTCAACAATATTGAAAATAAAATGAATTATTATTAAGGGCTTGAAAAAGTATACATCATGCTGAAAAAATGCATCTGGAACATTTATACATCGTGATTTGTTTTTTTTTTGTCAAAATCAATAAATTAGTTTATTTCAATAGAACTGTACGACTTCAGTGGCAAGTGTGCCCTTGATGTATTCTTTGCGTGAGATCGGTTCAATGAATCGACAATCTCATGGAGAAAATTTCATCACTAGATGTTTAATCATTACTTGCTTGTTAAAAAAACCAATCATATTTTAATGATACTTAATTATTATTTGTTGTAAAACCCTTTCAAGAATTACTCATTAACAAGATTAATCATTAAAGAAAACTATCATAGGCAAGTGTGTTCATTATTATTAGATCAATATAATTTTTTTTTAGCTGCTGTTTAGTGCTTGCATTGGGATCTGTGTTTTCCTGTAATTAGTACGTTTGGTATATAGACGATGCTTACTATTTATTGTGTGTCAGTTCTCTTGCATCCGTGTGATAGAATACTTGAAGATACCGAAAGGCAAAACCCGGGTTCTTAGTGATAAAACATGTGGAATCTTACAAAGTTGTAACAATTGAAAAAAAAGTTTTTGTTATTTGTTGAGTGTCTAAGAAGCGGAAGGGAAAAAGAATATATCATTTATAAACGAAGAACTACCCTCAATTTCATAATGAATCCATTAACTGTATGATAAATTTTAAAGCATTAATAAAATTTGAATTGAAAGCTTAAAAATATCCTAACTTATTAAAATAACTCTTTTGGGAAGATGCTACTTTAATAAGTGGTGTTAGTTCATTGGTTTAAAAAAAATCAAGTCACGTTCTCAAGAGCTATAATTAAGTAATTGTGGATACACAAGCAGTAATTCTAATCGTAACAGCTCATTCCCAAGATAACAATTTTATCTCCACAATATCTTACATCTCATGAAAAACTGAAAATAATCTTTTTTTGGTTGTGATATTATTTTTATACTAGATGCTAATTTTTAAAAACATTTTCATCGTTAATTCGAAGTATATGGACTGGATAGTACTAAATTTGAGTTGCCAGAGGTCACTCTGGTGAAATTGAGAAAAGGAAAACGAGGGTAAAAAGTCTAACAATTCGTTACCGCTTTCTCTATCTTCTTTCATGATCGGATAGACGAAAAAACATGTCCAGATTAAGGTTGGAAGAAACTGTGCGATTTTCTCGTGGCAGCAGATTTAGCGAGCAACAAAAAATGTCTGAAATAAACATGTCGTACGTTTAACTATACAGGTACTTAAGATAGTTGGGAGAGCTTTCGATGGCATTGATAATTTATAATGGCAAAAATTATCGTTTGTTTCTTTGATAGTTTTGTTTTTTTTTTATGTTAATATATGCAAAAGGGTGAGTGATGCAGATTTATTTTAAACATTCAAAAATACAATGTTAATAAGAGGATAAGAGGATATGGAAGCTTACGGAGAGAACTTATAATAGAATTACAAAAGCTCATGCTTTTTGATTCGAATTAAGCCATTGTGTGGAAAATATAGAATGAAAATTCAGCTCAAAAAATACTTGATCTATATACTCTACGTGACTTGATAATCATAAGTTAAATAATCTGGCTGTATATTTCATGCTGCCAATGTATGAAAGCTTGATGTAATAATCCATAATTACTTCCGTGTCAAAATGTAGCTTCATGCACTCATCTCTTTGACTTTGATATAATTTGAAGAGAAGAGGAAGTCGTGTGTCTCTGAAAGAAGCGAAATTGGTCCGATTGACGAATAATTGTAAATAATAAAGAGAACAGAAAAAAGCGGCGCAGAAGTAAGGAGTAGACGGTGGAAGGGAGGAGGTTATAGAAATTTAAAATTTTTCCAATGAGCGGCCACAAAGAGAGGCGTAATCGATTGTCTACGCCAGTTGTATGAATGGTAATGGATGCCCTTAAAAAAGACAGCCTAATATATATCTATATTTATTTTTCTTTTTTTTGTACCAATAAAGTAAGTATCTAAAAGAATGGTTCGTAAGTAAAAATTTATTGTGGTTACTTTATAAAGATCGTGGCCGTATCAAATTTTTGTTTTTAGATGTGACAAAAATAGCTTCAACTTATAATTGGTACTTCTTTAAAAGTAATGCTAATGAAATTTGTTTTCAACATTTTTATTTTCAAAAAATGTTTTCCAGTGGCAACAAGCACAATAGTTTAGTAGTTGTATATGAGAACCACTGATCTAAACCATCAAACAAACCGTCAAGACATTGTTCTGGAAGACCTGGTGATAGCTCAGTTATTGATCTTTTACCTTTGGTAATAAAACTATTATTTAGTAGTTGGTTATACGACCAGCGTGAATTACTGAAATCAGTACACTCATTATGGATAATGCCAGATGGTAAATTGGCGAAAGTACATGAGAAAAATTTTGTGGGTGAGTTGGTTTGATTCCGGGTTGGAGAATTGGGAATGGTTCATATAACTGCCTATTAAGTTTGACGTGATAGGAAGACATTTGATCTGGCTGGGGCAAGCACTGCGGAAAAAATGATTACAATATTTTATTTTAGTGACATGTATTTACTAATAATACATGATAAATTATATTTTGAAAATTAAAAGATACAGTTGTATTTGTATGACTCACCCATTACGTATCAGAGCTAAATGCGCGGGAACACAGTGAAGTGTCCCGACAAATGGCGGGAAGCTTGTTTCAATTGGCCACGCATTATCTCAACTACCCGCCAAAAGAGGGAACCGCTCAGCGCTACCAACCGAATGATAAGTGAGTACCACAGACAAAATGTGCAATTACACTGTGGCCAATTGCGCAATAAAAATAATTGCCGTAATCATTAATGCTATTATTTCTCTCCCTACATACAATTCAGTTTTATAAATAACATAAAGAATATCCGATTGCGTACAAAATATTAAAGTAAGATGATACCACTCATATTGACTTTAGAAATGATAGTTTTATTCATATTTTTTATTCTATTCATAGCAATGATAATTTATATAGTATGTAATTTCACTGGTTATGTACGTAACTAGATTTAACTCGTATTTCGTCTCTTTACCATTAGGCTTAACTGAACTGGTGTGAAAGTTTGATAGAGTGTCGAAAGAGGAAGAAAGATGAGCTATTGCGAAAAATAGAATGACGTCTACTCCCAATGTAACATTTCAATATTTTTTTTGACAAAATGAGTTGAACTGTTTGTAATAGTTCATTATCCAATCCTTCTTTCCATCGAAGATAATAAATAATGACGTTAATGAGGCACTGGTTGTTAACTAATCGTTAATATTGGGCGTGAAAGTAAGTATATGAATGAAAACTAATATATGTGTTGTTACGTTTATTGTATTAATAATATTTTGATCTGTACTTTGAAGTTCATGATGACATAGTAAAAATATTCGACAGTTAATCAATTCATATTATTATATTATAGTATTGGTACATATTGTATTATAAAATGACAACTTTATATGTTGGAACGATTTATAATCCACGTAAGTATGTAAATGCTAAATCAAAATAAACTTTGAATTTAATACGATTTCAAAAAATATTTTTTTAAATTGTAGTCGTAATTATAAAGAAGTAGACTTTTTTTCAAATAATTGTCGTTTGAATGACCATACAAATGGATGGTAAAACTAAAACCCACTCGGCTACAATATCCGATAAATTTTATTTGTCATAATAGTTTTTTTTTACACTTTGTAATAGTTCACGTCAAATAGTATTGCTGTAAATTTTGTTTTTATGAAGTTTTGTTTAACTTGATTTAAATAAATTAGTAAGTATTTCACTGACAGGAAATCAAATGGCGGCATATATTTTCATACAGAAGGGAAGAATAAAGATGACATTTAAGATTTTTTCTAAGCAATGCCCAAAAAATCTTTACATATTACGGATTCGTTAAATTATATCAAGACTATTTAAATTTGCGGGAAAAACTTATTGTATTGAAGAATCTGTGCTAGCGGTTAAAAATGGCGCGCACCGGAAGGAAGTCGGAAGTAAGGCGTCAAATTAGACGGCGATATTGCGCGCGCATTATTCCAATATGGATGGACGATCAAAGGGAACAAAAAGTTTCTTTTCATTAATTGGTTTGACTAAATAAAGCTTGCAAGATGATTATTTAACGAATTCAAATGATAAATAAATACGTTATAATGGTTTTCATTATTTCAAAGCATATTCTTAATTAAACAACTTGCTTATGACAATTCAAAAAGGTAAATCGTTTTTCGGTACATAATTTGAATTGTAAAATAATAATTGACCAGAATTAAATTTTGCAGCTTTTCGATCAAAGCAGACGAATAGAAAATGTTTTTTCTTAATAATAAAATTCACAACAAATTTTTGTAATAATGGAATATTTTACGATATTAATTGAAGGTGCCTGATGGAATTCCAATATCAAATTTGAATTGTTGAAACTTCGTACGATTCCACATGTTTTGTGACTAACGACCCGGTTTTCGCCTTCATGCAACAGAACGGAAAGTTCCGTTGCACCCATGAGATGTCGATAGGTGAAATCTTGGTAGTCAATGATACAAGATGTGAAAACATACAATGTTTCAACAATTCAAATTTTAAATTTTACAAAAACTTAGGAATGATAAAAACGACAATCGGAGTCTACTTATTATACATGCCATATAGCAGACGTTCAATCAAAGTGTTTTAATGAATAATAAAAAAAGATTCAGTGCCGACGTCAATAAAACTTAGAATTATTCATTTTGTAATATTTTATGTGGAATAAATAAAATTTAAAATAAATATTATTAGTTAGGCTTAAAATATAAATATTTTTCAAAGAATAATGATGTCTCTGTATATTGTTAATGACATCCGACCCAACGTCATTCCTTGTTTTATGTGATTTAAAAAAATGTTATTTCCAGCCCCCCATTCTTGCATTTTACTTTTATATGGCAAAGTAAATTGTATTCTCGATAATAACAAATATGAGCGACCCTATTATCTCCTTACGTTACTACGCCAAAGGCGCTTCGTGGACGTATATTTATTAATCGTAATTAATAAACTAGGACGCTAAAACTGAATGAGCTTTCTTATTTAAAAGCCGTTCAAATCCCCTAAAGCTTACGATGAGAGATGATTTTTTAAAGACGTATGGATTTTCATGACCTTTCCTTTGTATAACACGCAACATGACTAATACTGAATAAACTATGGAATTTTTTTAAGTCTCATAATTTCATCATCACTTTCACTGCTATGATGTTTTACAAAAAAATTAACCAGAAATGTACGCATTATTTTTAATGAAAAAAATGTAATTTTTTTTTAATATTTGAAAATGAATTAAAATTTATTGTACGATTTTGATCATTATGCCGAAAGAAACGATTAATTTGGCGATTTTTGTTGTTATCATAACGACGAAATTTCGTTGTTAAGCATTTTATGGTACATATAAATATCATTTAATTCCGTCCTCACTTGTAGAAATGCTCCTTAAAGAATTTTACAAACCACACATTCATAATAGTTGTCACTGCAAACAGAAAGGTTCTTCATTAAAATTCAGGATAACTATTTCCAATTCATTACTATTTACATACAGCATAACATACAGACATACAACATAATGCACACGAAAATCTAGCGTAGCATAAGCTTAAAAGATATTTTTTATTATTTTAAATGTATTGACTTGCTTACACTATACACAAATCCACGTAGATCAGTCTTAATTTAACATGCTGCAAAAAATGAACTGAATTAAGAACCACATTTTCTTGCGTGGTTTTAGTTAGGTTACTCAATAGGTTGTTTCTCGTTTGATACAAAACTCATTAAAAATGATTGAAATATATCGCTCGTCTAGTTGTGAAATGTAGAGAAGTTAAATAATTGAAAGTTGACGGTTTTTTATATTAAACTTTTGGTTGCCGAAAACCGATATATCGGCTCAACATCGTCACATAAGTAATGAATCTGGCATAATTTAAACAGTCTGTAGTATATTATTTTAAGGGTATTCGACATGTCGTATCGAAACAATATATCATAAATAATGGAATAAATGTTCACAAAAAAATGTTGTATTTTCAATTTTTGTGCCAGAAGCGCTATATATTTCGCAATATTTTTTCAAAAGGCTTGACAACCAAGGCTTAATATTTTATTTACAAAAATATTTTCAATACATTGTAATACCATTTTGAATGAAAGAATATAAATATTCAGAAATATAATATTTACATTAAAAAAACAAAGAAATAAACAATTCTCTCTTTCCGCCACTGTGCGATCAGTTTTCCAGCGCGGCAGGGCGCCAACCTTGTAACTGACGTCCCCGACAAAAGATGTCGCATTAATGCCATTTATTAGCCAAGTTAGTAAGCAAGTAGTTGGCAAGTTTACGTAATTAGTAGGTAAGCCATGAGCAGCTGGTCTGTGACGTCACAAACCTTGATGTCAACTGCACTCGCCTCCGGGAAATAAACCTTAGACATTGTATTATATTATGTAGATATGTCTTTGAAATAAACTAACGATCGAGTTACGTCGCCATTATTGTGGGGACATATCGTTTATGCAATCGCAATTCGGGATGATACAGGGTTAAGGGCTTATAGAATTCTTTACTGGTTCTTGAAAAGAAATCATCATATTGATTTGGAGAAACACATTAGAAGCAAGAATTAAACTTCGAGAAAATTTGTTAATTAAGTAATATTTACGATGGCGTGAGCCGAAACAGCTATCAACTATATCTTATAAAAAATTGTAGAACTAAAATACATTGTTATTTCTTCACCGTGTTATAATGGAGTTCTACCAAATATTTTTTTATTTAATTATGTTTATTGGTCTAAGCTTGTGTTGCTCAAACAGTTTCAGTATGTGAACCATAACATGCGTCACCTACGTCCTGGCTTTACTTTGGCATTAAAATAACTACTACATAATAATTTTATTGAATTAACATAAAAATAACACGGAAGTATGTATGTATTCATGTATTCATAGTTTAGCGAAGTGGTGGCGTCTTATTTCTAATGGAATCGAAATTATCTCTCACTCAACAAAACTCAATATTGAAAATTGATTTTACACAACAAAAAGTTTAATTCCATGAGCTATATGAGAGATTTAGTGAAATTTAGATGTGCCGATAATTCAGGTCTTTAACGATCAAAGAATTACAGAAGATAAGCTTGACGTACATTTGTTTCTATTTTTAAGTTTATTTTTTATACGTTTACTTTGATACGCCTTTAAAATCTTAAAATAATACAAAATTAAATGCGAATGATTTGTATACAGTGGTTTTAACTACCAACAACAAAATCATATCGTTTGATAACTGAATTCGTATTTTGAATCATTTAAATAAAAGAACAATTTTTAAAATTCACTTATACACATAAATATACGCGTGTGTGTGGTTAAGAGTTACTAAACAACAATGGAAAACGGGCATGTTTGAGATGTAATGAAACTAAATTACTGAATATTCATTTTAAATATATTCACTATAAAAACTATTTATAATGTGTAAAATACGATTTTTCGAAAGTAAATTATTGGAAAGAACGTGTCTATTATTAATTTATGATCATTTTTCCTTAATTTTTATTGTGATTCTTTGGAAAGAATATATCCCGAATAAATGAGAATCGAGCGTACTTATACTGGCACTTGGAATGCATCTTTTAGCTAGGTTAGATTATATTTTACGTGAATAAATTTTATTCTAAACCAGTGCTTCCCAATAACTTTTATGTAACGACCTCCTAAATCTAAAAAAATAATTCCCCGCCTCCCAAATTTTTTTTTTTAATATAAAAGTTTTTTGGCAATAATTATTACAATTATCATACAACTATTCATTATATTCAGCGCAAAAGCTATTTACACATGAAACAATTTAATGCGATCAATGAGGTTGTTCAACACTGTTCTTAAGAATGCTAAAAAATCGAATTGAACAAAAAAGATTGACGGTTGCTGTAAAAGGTCATTATATCAAATTATATTATTAATAATTCTTTCAAAAGTATTCGTTAATGTTGGGCCTTTAAATAATATTCGAAATAGAATTATGCTTGTTCATTCACACAATCTCACAAAAATAATAATTAATATTTCGTGAATTGAGAAATTGTTTGCAAATAGCAGGATTACTGATTGTTATTATTAATATCCGAATTATAGCATAGCTACGCCAATTAAATAAAATTCGTTCGACTCATACAAACCATAGAAGGATATAGGCTTACCTTGTTTTCGGGCATGTTCGCGCTGTGAGGCTATCAGGTGCGCGGCAATGCTTTGGTTAAAAACTCATAATTATTTCAAATTATAACATTACACATATAAAAAAAATATTGGTTGTAAAAACACACAATCTTTTCATAGGTTATACCTATGGATTTATGTTATTAATATCTAATAACGAGTGAATTTTAATACGCTCTATAAAATTTTAGATAGCGAATGACGTTTCAGCGACACTTTAGTGAGGGAAAAACGTAATAATTTTTGCAGTGTTTTCTACTGTCTTATTAAACTTAGTTTTTTTCATTGTTAAATAAAGGTGAATGAACCATTTTAAGATTAATTAATATAACATAATTATTTAATAAAACAACGGAACCTCTCATAGCGAGCACCTCTAGTAACGAGTAATTCACATAACGAGAAAAACATATTGTGATAAAATGCACCTTTGACGAGTGATTCAGAAGAATTCTACTTACTTGTGAACCGAAATTTTCGCATCAGTGTGTGTGTTTCACATAACGAGTGAGATTTTGGAACGAATAAATCTCATTATGAGAAGCTCTACTGTATATATATATATAATATAGTATAGGTATAAAATAGTTTTTCTAGAATCGAGTCGTCCAGTTAACCGAAACCTTTTTGATACGATAAGCTTCCTTCATTTTATTTTGAATTTTTTTCCAAGCAAATGAGAAAAAATATTCTTATTCTATTTAAATTTTAATAATAATTTAAAGTTATCAAACGTCAAAAATAAAGCTGTCTAAAATATGCCAATATTACAAATCCTAACAAATTCATTTCATAACGAATCATTAAAAATCGAACGCAGACTTGGTGAATAGATTTTCAGTAACTCTCTTTAAGTCTCATTTTACACCTTACGTCAAGTTAAAATAAGTTCGGCAAAAAATGCCGTTGGTTTATGATACCTGAATTGATTTGATACCCCTACCGATATCAAAAAAAATGGTCGGGGATGAGCATAAAAACCGGATTATTGCCAAATATTCGGATTTTAAATGGATGTTTTTTCGTCGTGTCTATCATGAGGTAGTTAAAATCATACCTACCGTATTCATTGAAATTTTTAGATCGTCTTGTAAATTATATATGTTTTTAATGTCAGACAGGTTTTGTCTAATTTTATAAAGCCATAAATATAATTTATAAAAAATTGTGACTGGAATCGGTCTTGGTGTATTACAGGTAAGATTTTTCGAATATTGTCATTTGTTTAATCCTCTTTAAAGGGGTATGATTTAAGAAACACCTATTAAAAGAACTGAAGGTGGAGAAAATTATAAAGTCTACATTATTATTAAAAGCTAGAATTAGTTTTACTGCGTAGCTAAATATTAAAGACAAAAAGACCGTTCATGTACATTACTTAAATTTTTAATGAAAATTTGAGGTCGAAAAATATGAAATTAAAAGACACATTATTCATGTCGCATAAGAGTAAAATGGAAAGTCAGTTATTCTAATACATTTTTTCAAATAATAAATTATATTTTTCGATGACTACGTTTAAGGATTTAATGTAAATTCAAAAACAATATCATATGTGCATGTTTTTTAATTTGGCTGTCATCAAATTTTCTGTATTGAAAATCTTTTTCAAACATATTCTCAATATCTTCATTGTAAATATTTTTTCTTCGATTGATTTTTGCCCTTGAAAATAGTTTAAAGATGTCTCAACTCAAGTCGTTAGTAAACAACTTATAAATGTTCATATAATTTAAAAAAAAGTTCTTTGAGTTATTTATGGATTAAATCATCACTATATTTATATTATAGTTAGTCTATTGTTTTTATGTAATGTCAATATCAGTTTTTTTTAAATATTATGGAAGCTTATTAAGTAAATTTTTAGGGGTCGTATATTATGCTCTACATTAAAAATGTTAAATAAACTGGCAATAGATGTCCATAAGATTAATATCTTCAATTGAGATAGTGATTACTCTATAAGATACCATATCTGTTGTCATGGAAAAGATGGCCGCTTAATGATATAAAAGACAAAAAAATAAAAAAAAAATCTCGAATATTTCGGCATTTGTTCATGCGTTGTAGCATCATTGTATATTTATAAAATATAAAATGAATATTTATAAAACCTGGCTTCGAAATCCTTAAAACGAAAAATTATTCCGCCTTACTTTCCGAACAACCCCACAATATTTCATTGGTAGAATATGAATCCTGTACCACTTGTATGGTAAAGTGCCTCAATAAAACGTCGACAGATTAAAAAGCAGGCAAACACACTTTCCTCACATTGAATTGACTGGCACTCCACTGCCGAAATGCGGTTCTGACGAAATATTCCATGCCCCCACCCTTTTGATACTGAGCTTAGAGGGCGGATTATGATATCGCCAGCCGTCGATATGATGTTTGAAAAAACATAATATTTCATTAGAAATAAAAGATTTTCTCGAATAAACTGCAGTCCGAGCTCTGAGAGAATTTTCGGCAATTCTTCTGCAGCATTTTAAGTGTTATAAATATTTATTCATATAAGTTACGTAGCCATATTCTCAAATCAAATCATTTACTGTCAATTGTGAAAAGGTAATTCTCGACTTGCGACCGAGATATGTTCCACTTTTGTTGTAAGTTGAATTTTTTACAGTATACATATGAAAAAAAAACATATATCTTATGAATATTTTTTGTAAAATACTTAGTTATTTATTTAAAAAATTACGTTTTCTTAATTAATGTTTAAAATCCTTCATCATTAATTATGTAAGTATAATCCATTGATTCATGAACTTAAAAAAAAATATTGAGAGTTATTTTCTTACCTATATATTATATTTCTTTTTAACAAGTAAGGTCTTCCTGCATGAGGCGGCTTCCGCTTTATTATCCAAAATGTGCCTTGTGGAGCATTTTTATTGGTCGAAAGTGCGAATCGTCGTAAATCGAACCGCCGTAAGTCGAGGAATAATGACTTACTACGTAGTAGTAATAATTACTTAAATAATTACATTAAAGATATTTATTGCTTTATTTTATATTACATGTATATGCTACTGTATTTCAAAGATAATGACCAATATTTTTTATTTAAGCCATATACGAAAATTTCTCTACTCTTTGAGATATTGTGTGATTTCATTTTATATAAGTCGGGACTAGGTATGCATTACCGGTTAGCCGGTAAATGGCCCAAAATGCACCAACGGTAATTACCTGTAAATTAAAAATTTATCTGTTTTTACCGGAAATGTTTTTAACGCGAATTAATGCCAGATATAGGCATATTATAACGAATTTTTATTATAATATATATATGAGTGAGAAGTTTTTTTCAACTCCGGCAACATTGACAAAAAGTATTTTACTTGTCACACTGGTGTCATCTGTCATCACAATCGCAATCGCGGTCACCGTGATTTCCATTGCAGGCTGCGGCTGATTCTAGTTTTTATGGGACAGATCGCGAAGAAAATTCGTATTTAGGTACATATTCAATTATATTTTCATTATACCAAAGAAAATAACCATTTGTTAATAAACTCTATAATCCAATACATTGTTTTTTTCATTATGAATTTATATTAATAGAAACAAATTATGCATATATGTTATAAAATATATATATACTACGTCGATAAGTTAATGGATAAATTAATAGTTTAGCGTATGAACTTCTTACAGGTAAACCGAATATTACATAGTCGTAATTTAAATTAATCAATGTTTGTGCGGCAAATAATAAAAAATCTGATTTACTTAAAAAAGTACATTAAAAACATACACATATTCACCTGAAACATATTTAAAGTACATTTTATGACATCAATATTCACCTGAAAGGTATTTTAAATTATTTGTTTCAATCCAGGATACCGTTTTTAGTGAAAGTAGCCACGTACAGTTATACTTTAATGATATAATCCACGTCTATTAAGGTAAGAGGTGAAATTATTTACCGTTTACCGGTTATTGAAATTTGACGGTAAATTGCAATCCCTAGTCGGGACCGCAGTGCAGTGCTCAATATCATTGATTTTTACGATGGATCTGATCGAAGGTAAGGCTTAAATGATTTTTAAAAAATTACCAAAAAGAATCATCCATATAATCATACAAAACGAAGCGTCACGATAGTGGGTAAGATAAACCTAACTCGTAAAAATACAGATGAGTAACTGATTAACAATCGGTTCTCTAAGAAAATACGTTTGCTGAGATACTTCCATTAAGAAGCAATTGGCTTGATATAAAATATACTTTCAATTTAATACTGATTTTGTTACATTTATATTATATTTAAGTGATCTTGACGCAACCTAAGTTTACTTTGATATGGTTACAACTGATTTTGTTAACCAACAAAACAGTAAAAACTAAAAATTAAGCAAATAAATATAAATCCTTTAATTATTAGCATAACCTCAATTTTTCTCCCATCGAATAGAATTGAAAAACATATTATTGGGTATCAGGAGAATAAGAATGATCGATGAGGATTGAAAAAATGTTGATTACCCATGGATACTCGAAGGCAAAGAAAATTTTATATTTGAAAATAAGTAATTAAATGACATTTAAGTAATGGTTATGATCCGAAGTAGACATATAACAAGTTGACTCAAACCTATTGAATTTCATTTGTTTTTATTCCATTTAAGTTCAGTATAATATTCTACAATATTAATCATAAATTTAATTAAAATACATTTGTGTCTATGTAAGTGGGTGTAAGTCTGTGAAATTATAACAGTGTATGTAAGATTTGATGATACTAATACGTGCATTTAACATTTATCGCTTTACGAATAACTCACTGCGCGAGATGTTTTCTGATAATTACGTTTAACCTTCCAGGTCGGATGGGTTTTTGTATAGGTTGGAGCGGTAGACGGGAGACATACGGGCTTGTATTACTATTCTATGAATAATTCTCTTGTCTATGTTATTCAAAGCCAATGACGTGCGGAAATGTGGATTTGGGGGTAAATTTTTATCATAATTATGTTGTCGACATTATTAACAGCACTAGGTATCAAATCCCAAGATCAATAATTTCATACATGGAGATACGGGTATTCATAATTAAACATGATTTAATATTTAACATTTTATTTTGTCAAATATTTATGCGTTCAGAATTAATGTAAAGTTTTATTGATTTAATCGGTATTGGACGTTTTTGCTTATAGACAATGAGATGAACGCTCAAAACAACTTAAAATACACCCAGTCCTTTTTTTACGCGATTTTTTTTTACGCGAATTCGACTATACGCGATTTTTTTGGACGGCACCGTTACATTTTTTTACGCGCTTCACTCGTTTTTACGCGATTTTTTCCCCAAATTTGTTTTAAAGAAGAAATTTATATATTATGCTAGGTATGTATGTTTCATTATTTTTATAAATAAAAAATATGTGTATTTTTAAAACTTAATTCATATAAGTGAAAAAATTATATCGTTATAGTCTGATTATATTTTATAAGCAATAAAGACATGAAATATGTTTTTTTTTGCACGAATTTTAAAGAGCAAATTTTGGTTTTTCATACGGTTCTGGTACTTTTTCACGCGATATTTTAATTTTTGGAACCAATTTATCAAATTATATGAAAGTTGTGATTTTTTTACGCGATCTTTTTTACGCTCCGTTTTCTGGAACCAATGTATCGCGTAAAAAAAGGACTGGGTGTATTATATAATACAAAAAATGGTTTACTGGTTTTTCGATTAATGTAAGCTTTGTGAAGAGAAATTATACTAACCAAATATTAAAAGCAATCGATGGTAAATGATTAAAACTAAAGTCTTAAGACACAATTGAACTCTATTGATTTTTATATTAAATCAATACAAAAGAAATGTTTCCAATGCTGCATGCATCGCTAAAGCGAAAAACTCGCAAGTAAAGCTGTTTACGCACCAGACGAAACAACAAAAAAATATCGTGTATCCACCAGCATTCAAATAAATAAATATTAGAAAAAGAAACTATTAACAATTAAAATGTTTGCTATCATAACGAGTTTCTTGATTGAATTGGCATTCACTTGGTAGAACTCCATTATAGCACGGTGAAAAAATAGCAATGTATTTTTTCACCGTGTTATAACGAGTTTCCTTACTCTGAGATCGCAAAACGAACGCGCGACGGGTCAGGTAGTATCAAATATAATATAATATATCGATAAGTTTATATTGCTTGTTGTGTAACTAAATGTGAAAGGTATTAGCACATTCGAAAGCATAATCAGTGTATTAAAAATACTATAGGAATTTATATTGCGTTGTAGATTAAGATTAGCTAGTTTCGCTTCACGCCATTATCGTTAAAACTCAAATCTCCGGTATTTTTTATTTAATTTTGTTATGAGAATATTAATAATTAAAAATGTTAATAATTATTCTGTTTTTAGCTCGTAAATAGTTGATTCAAGGTGCGCCATTGATGAAGTATATGGCGTGATTCTGTAGCAAAATTGAATATTGTTCGCTGTACTACTAAAGTGAAGCTACGAGCTCTTTGCCATTATTAATAATTTAATATTGCGAGTTGGAAGGGCAGACAGGAAAGACAGATTGAATAACACGAAATTAAGAAAAGGTGGTTAATATTGAAGGGTACGCGGACTTTTACTAAAAACATTAATATGTATACTGTTGTCAAAAAAATATGTTATACATTTTTTTTTGTAAATTCAAAATTTTCAATATGTTGCTTTGCTTTCAAAGAAGTAATTATTAAAAGACAAGAGCAGTGGTCTTCAAATTGTGTTTCGCAAATCACCGGGGTATTGCAGTACGTCTCATTGGATGTTTCGAGAGTTACAAAAAAAATCAGTAGCTAAAATTAAAAGTGGGAAGAAAAATATATGAAAAAAATAATGTAAAATATGAAAGCGCATGTAGTTACATCCCTTAAGATAAACTTCCACAAAATTTGTAAAAGCTGCAAGTATAATGAAAGTAGGAGACATCTAGGGAACTACAATATTTGATGCTACAAATTAGGAAATTAGATTAATTTTATGTAAATTTTTTACAATAAGAAATAAATATATTTTTTTAATTGTCTTTACATAAAGTAACTGTAATACATTATTTTAAGATATATTTTTGTAACGATGAGATGGGGTTCCCCGGAAAAAAATATAGCTCTAAGGGTTCCGTTAGTAGAAAAGTTTGAAGACCATTAGACCAGGGCTTTGTGTAACAAGGTATTTCTGCAAGACAGATTCCATAACAAAGTTTATAAAACACAAGAAAAATATTGATAGAATATAGGAAATCATAATATAATCTTTTCGTTGTAAAACGGAAAGAAATATTAATTTTAGAGATAATTAAAAAGAGATTTAGAAAATTTAATACACCATCAGTATTCTTTTAACTTTAAAAATCACTAGTGTCAGATATACAATAATTCAAATAAAATTAACTATTTAGTAAGTAATTTATTAAATATTTTGAGCGATTAGAAATAAAAATTGTTTATGCCATAAATTGGTATAAATTATTAATTTTTGTGAATACACGTTTTGTAATATCTAGCTAATCTGACTTTGACATCTTATCCCTCTTGGAATGTAATAATCTTAATTGTGAAGTGATTTCCATAGATGTCGTGTCAAGCAGGTTATAGGAGTTGGTGGGATGAGTTTAGAGGGCTTGTGGGGTGGGATAGAAATGTTATTAATTTTCGCATTTATTACTGTAATTAATGGAACGAACCCTAAAATATGCCATGGCAGATTGATTATTTTTGATTCTAAAACTGTATTAAATATTTTGAATAATATTATATAAAGTAAATAAAAAGTCGTTATAGATTCCTTTAGACGGTCGAACAATTGAATTTACAGATAATATAGCTTTAATAAGACAAAAATCAGATATTTTCAAATCAACTAAAATGTATTTTTAATAAGTATTATTTTGAATAACACATTAGGTAATAAAAGATTAAAAAATAATTTTCCTTTTTAATAAAATAGCATTCATATTTATCGATTTACACAAAAATCAAGGCTTAAATTAAAACGGTCAAATCTCTTTCTTTTAAGCTTATAAAGCTAAGATGCGATTTTTTAAAAATATTTGGTAGGCCATAAGTAACATTGACCTGTTCAATAAACCGGAATAAAAAGTGTTTTACTGATTAAGTAAATGTTTCTGTTGAATCTTTTGAGAAAAAATATTCTTTTGTATAAGTAAAAGGTGTCATAATCTGATACAATTAACATGGATATTCTGGATATAAAGAATATTTTTCATATATTCATATACAAATGTGTATATTGTTTAATCGATAGTGTCATATCAATCAATATATGTAAATACCAATTACTTAAACTAATTATAACATTTAGAATTATATAATCAAAAGTTATTAAAAGACGTATTAACACAAAAAAATAACAATTGTTTATTTGTTGATTTCACTAATAGAAAAAAACAAAGATATGTTTCACAACGTCATTTCAATTGTAGCTTCGCAATCTGTGTTCAATCTCGCTTAAAAAAATCAAATTTATAAATATAAAAAGGCATATTTTGAATAAATATTTTGTGAAAAGACGGGGCGCCGTGGCTTAGTTGGTTAAAGCCCCTGTCTAGTAAACGGGAGATCACGAGCTCGAATCTCGTCGGGGCCTGCGCTGGAAAAGCGTCCAGAGACATATATTTTTCATTTTCCACACTCTTCATGACGCATATTTTTGTTTTAAAACTTAGCCACTGAAAATTGTTAATCTGATTAAAAAATAACATTTTTAATGGCTTTTAAGAGGTTGAATTGAATCGTAATTTTTGATACATCGATTGAATGAAATATATCATTAATTTGAATTATTCGAATGAAAAAAAATTTTACAATTATTTTTCAATATTTTAAAAAGAAATAAAATAAGAAATTATATCAATGATAAAAATCGAAATAGTGACTTACTATTTTTATGTTTATAATATTAATATATTAGGCATCCGGAGTAGAAAAAATAGAAGGGATTATTAGGCATATTTTTTTTTGTTATATTACCCATAGCCATATATCAGTGTACATGCTATTAAGTTACATTATTTGATATAAATATATATAGTTTCTTGAATCAAAAGATAAAGCTATAAATGACGTGCGGAGAAAATAAGAAATATTATATATGCGTGACGTTACATACACAATGAAATACATCTTGTGATAATAATGTATATATGTATATTGATTTGGCAACATGTTCCAAGTATTGTAAAAAAACCTTTAAAGGGTTTATTTATAATATTCTAAATTTAAGAAAAGAAGTAAGAAAATAATGCTTAGAATGTTGCCAGAGGCCGTTTTTAATTAAATTTTAAATTATGTCTTTATAGATAGTGTATATTAATAAGTAAATAAATTATTTTCTATTAGCATGGCATCGAGTTACGGCTGAGTTTCGACAGAGTCACAATTTCTATGGAATTTCACAGTCAATGTTCACTTCTCAAAAGGGATTGTATGTAAAACGAAGGAGTCAGTGAATGCTAAGCGACTAGCAACTACAATATAAAATTAATTATCCTATTTTTTATTCAATATTATATTAAATCTTTGACGTTTTTCAAAGAAAAGTTTACATTGCTCAAACCAAAAATATTAATTTAATTTGTATCCTTGACTATAAGTTTTTGTGATATTTTTTTATGACATCAAAAATTTTGACACTACCGGTGTGCTTTCGTTTCGATTTGGTTAAATCATTAAATAATTTAAAACATAATGTATATCCAACGACACGGGTGCATGTGTTAACTACAGTTTTTTTATTGATTCAATAAAATTTCGGTACTTAACTAACAGCAAAAATAAAGTACCATAAAAACCTTTATCCGATAATAAAGCTTGCATTTCGTGATAAACAGATTTTTTTTTTTCATAAATTTATATCTAAAAATGAGGATGTCTGATATTTAAAGCTTTTTCATAATATATATTAAAAAACAATTGACACTTAAAAAACATTTACTTAATATATAGTAGCTAGAGGCCAATTTATGATAGTCAAACAGCCCGCAGTGTTAAGTCCTTGTGTAAAATATTATTATTATATTTAAACAACAGTGTGATTAAAAATTTGTTGACAAATTATGGAATAATTAATCTCTTTTAACAACAAATTTATATATTCAAGAAATAGAAACTATTCTTGAAACATATTTTTAAGTGCACAGTTTTTTACTTATCTGCCTAAATGCCTGCCTTATCTAATAGTAATAAAAGAGGGAAGAGTTTTGAATGTTGACATTATATGTACGGTTGGAAGTGATTGATTTCGAATGAGTATTTTTGTGTCCAATTTTAGCTGTTTTTTATTTATATATTTAAGATCGCATTTACATTGCGATCATAAATCTAACGATTTTCTACGTTAATAATAAATTGAAATTTCAAGTCGATATTTTAATCTAAAAATATACAAGATTATTAAATATAATACAGAGACAAACATATATCGTCAAATAAGAGTCCACGAGCAGGAGCTGCGAAAAAACCATAGAGACACCATCCATTAGTCTCGTTATACAAGGCACCTCCCAGACAACTTAATTATTGTTATATTTCCAGTTAAGTGGAAAGAATTTACGGATGAGCGCTATTGTGTTGACAAAAGAGCAACGCGATCAAAGGGCGTCCCCTCCGAATCCCTTTCCAGGCCCGTTCACCCCCGGTTGGGCACCCCTGGGTATCTTCACGCCTCGGCATACAACGTGATAGTCTGCAGGCTTTATTGTTATTCTTATATAACTCGTACTAATTGTCTTTTGACGTTTTTTGAACCAAATAATATCATTATTAATTTACTTCAAATATAGCTTTCCAACAATTCTACTCTCAATAAGATTATGTAATAGTTATAGCACTATTCTTTCGTTATTTCGTTATTTGCACTAAATCTATCTATTACTAACATGCTGATAATAAAAGAATGCGGATTGGCAAGGAATCCAACTTAACTAATCTATAGCTATCTGTTTTATCATTTTTGAATCGGTTATGTGGAAGAGAATTTAACAACAACAATCAAATCCGTAAATCGAATAAAATATATTAAAGATAACGATCCTGAATTTGAGCATACGCCGTTTACCAGGAGACTACAGGAGTGACTTATCAATTTTATTATTCATCAAAATAATTGTTAACCTAACCTGCCAAACTGATTATGATAACGTCATTATAAAGAAAGACTTTACATAATAATTCAATTACATGTTTCGTCTGCATACATCATAGAATATAAATTAGGTAAAATACAAGTACAATTGTATGGTCAACAATGGTTGATTTACTCTTTTTTTATTTAATGTTTTTAGCAGTTAAATTCATTTTTAATTAAGTATAAGAAAGATTATAAAAGTATAAGATTTTTTTTCATTTGCTACGTTATAACGAAATCAATTTACTGTATTGTGAATATACAATATTTACATTAATGTTTGATAAATTAATTCATATTGTATTATAATTAAAACTTATATGAAGAAAGCTCGTCCTGCGTCTGATGGGACTCTACACAAGAGTGTAATAGATTATCGGGGAAATCGAGCTACAATTTCCACAGTCTTAATATTATGGAAAATTGTTGCACAGAAAATAGAGTTCTCTTTTGCCTTGCTTTGACAATACTTGGAGCCATATTTAATTGAACACTGGTTGTTTATTACACGCAGTTGTACACGATTAAGGACAGCGGTATTTGTTTACAACCGTGACTTATTGAAATCTGAGAAAGACTCAAAAATAGATACTTTTGTCAGATATTGGTGAGGAAAGCGGCTTGACTCCCCGGAATACTTACATTAATAGTCATGAAGTGATATTTGACATTGTTTGGTTACGTGCTGCAGGCTCCTCTGGAAAACCTCAATCTTGATTAACTTTTTTTCGACCAGTGATACAACGGATTTTGAATGAAATTCAACAGCTTTCTATAGCATAGTAACTGGTTAAATCAGAACAGTGACAAATGGACACACCTTAAATGAGAACATTGAAATTTCAACACTGGGGAAAATAAATCTTAGAATATTTTCGTCGTATACATTGATGGATTCAAAACACGTAAAACACAATTTGACAGGAATATTTTAATGTTCAAATAAATACAGCTTGTGAAGATAAAACTTGATTTCGTTATTGATACCTGTTTGATTTCAATTTATTGTAAATTATAAATATTTGTTTTGATTTGCTGCTGTGTTCATTTATAACTGTTTCGATGTGTTATGTTCAGAGTGATTATATCATGATATGACATCAAACCTGTGGGTTATACTTGATGAAGCTGAATGATGCTGAAATGTCATGGAATGAAGATGAGCAATACACAGGTGACAGAAAATCGTGTAGGCATAAGCCTGATTTCTTTATGCTATGATGCAAATATATTCAACGAAGAATAAGAAACAACTTTAGATAAGTTTGAGTCATTTAATTTGGATATCCAATCACTTAGCATATAAAGTAACATATATGATATATCAATTTTAATGGTACCTTTTGGTAGTGTTTTTCACTTGAGAGAGAGAGTCTATTCTAATGAAAGGATTTGGACATTGTAGGAAGAAATAATGATTTATATGAATAACAATTTGTCTATCGCTTTGGAATTTAAAATTGTTTTAGTTACTCTAAAGAAGATACTATAAGTAAAGTAAGTGACTCATGACTTAATTGCGAAAATGTTACGCTGAATATCAGAGTCCTTTGATGTTATTCGGACATCGAGCAAATCTAATATTCCCATTTCGATGTGGGGAACAATATGGAAATTACGAAGGCGGGGGTGACGGGGGTTGCTTAGGTAATAAGTCCGAATTAATGTCACCTTTTAAAAGCGCCATTCCGCCCACCATTGTTGGCGCTTATCCGCCCGTTCGGGATTCCCCCGCCCATCGTCGCTCGGATCAATGAGTTTCATTTAATTTTCACTGCATAATTAACTAAATATTCTCACATAGAGTGACTGTCAAATTTTAGTGATCATATTAAAAATAAATGCACACGAGAGATTAGTTTTCAATTATTTGTTTTTATTAGAATACTGGCTGACCCGTCGCTCGTTGCTGCGATCTCAGTGTAAAGAAATTTAAGGAAAATCGTTATGAAAACAAAGAATTTAATTGTTTATAGTACATTTGGAATGACGGTATGCCAAAATCTTTGTGGATGTGTACTCAATAAATTTGTAAAGTTTCATATCGTTCTGATGAATGATACAGAAATGCATAAAGGACAAACACCCACAAATTAGTATTTATATATAAAGGTAACAAAAAAGCGTGAACAAATAGCAATTTATGGAAGAAGTGTGAAAACATGGATGGCAATAATTTATGATATCGGCTGAAGGTGCTTGATGGAATTTCAATATCAAATTTGAATTGTTACAACTTTGTACAATTCCACATGTTTAAAGATCTGTTGCATCTGTGTGATAGAATGCATGAAGATGTCGAAAGGCGAAACCCGGGTCGTTAGTGACAAAACATGTGGGATCGTACAAATTTGTCACAATTCAAATTTGATGTCTATAATGTTTAAAAGGCTAACCCAGTCATCCAATCCTAAAAAATGGCAAATATAGGCAATAGTTCGGTTAATTTTCCTTTCGTATCCCTATGCCTCAACCCTACTCTCGTCGAAAAGAGGGATTGAGCAACTTATTAACAAGCAGTTCTCGTATAAAAGTATGTGTCCAGATAAGTTTCATTTTGAGTACACATGTTTCCGGTTGAGAAATGATATGGTGAAAAAATTAAGCAAACGTTGCAGGTGACAGGATGTGTGTAATATGAAAAGTGATTAATGAAAATTGAAAGCAATTTCAGCAGATAGTCCAAAGGCAAAAAAAGATTATAATGATGGGGAAAAAAGTCCAGAATTTAAATAGACATCGAACTAACCCGGTGGCTATTTGTATACAGCGTTGACAAGGGGTAGTAGGGTTCCGGGTTTGAAATGGGTGAGTGATTAAATAACAATAAGTGTATATTGAACCGAGTTAATAAAAAATGATCGAATATCCTCAAAAAAAAAAAATGCGTATAAAAATTACGCAAAAACTGTACTGGAAACTGTATGGGTCACATTGTAAAAAAATATTTTTCTTGAGAAAATAATTTACAGTCACACTATCTTTGTTACGGAAATATCGAGAATATAGTCCTAAAGCTTGATACTGAGTAATAATATGCTAATCACTCTTGCTGCGCCCAGTTTCAAATATTATTTTTGACAGTAAATCACCGCAAAAGATATAGATAACTTTTTATTTTATCAACCATACAAAAATTTTGTTAGTATTTATTCTCATCACTAGATGTCACTGTAATATTATTGTATAAGTATTATGTATGCCAAGCCATAACTTAAGATACCTGTGATAAAGTAATACTATATGAACGAATAAAATATCCGCATTCAGATACACGCAAATCCCAAAGGACCGATGCAATATAAATCCCTGGGGCTCTATAAACCTAATACGAATATAATTAGCAAAGCGGTCAAACACTGAATCGGTAAGAAGAAAATAACGAAGTTGATAAAAGGTAAGTTGACTTTATTACGTTCATTTTCTTACCCCTTACCCCATTTTACCACCTCCACTCTACTCTCTGGAGTTTTGAACTTGTTATAAGCTTCTGCTTTATCTACAGAGAGGGCCAAGAAAACTCACGTCAATATTATTTCGTAACTGTGCTTTCTACATTAAAACATATAAGTTAATTTTGATATAAAAAATAAAATAAATTCGACTATTCCACGCATTGTGTAACTAATTATGACAAAATAGTGGTATAAAATAATCAAAAATATTTTTAATTTTATATTGTTTAATCAATTTCCACACTTATTGCAGAGAAGTGTTTCTCACGTAAAATAAAACTGTTGCCGCATTGTAAATATCGGTCGTCCTATATCTCGTGGCCGCACTGGTAGAAAGTAATATGAAATAAAAAGGCATTTTTTTAAATATTAATAATGACCATAAATGCGGCCGCAGAAAAATCTTCTGGTAATCATATGTGCAAATAACAGTTGCATAGTATTTCAGCTGTGTTATATTTTTAAAAATTATACGTTATTAAGCTGAAAATCTTCAGAATGATACAACACATATTGATTTGAAAGAAATATTTTGTGGATGTTTTATCAGACTTGTGACTTAAATATTCTAGAATAATACTCAAAAATCATCCCGTAAACGAAACAATATAAACATCATTCTTTTCTAAATAAATATTATTTTTTAGTGATAATCCATTATTGAGAAATTTTTTTTTTGAATTTATTATGAATAAAATGTTTATCGAGGAGTAAAAAAGGGGGAAGAATAAAAAGAAAATCCATTTTGAAATATGATGTCTTAATAGAACCGTTTGAATGATAGATATGACAGATTTGATAGCCTTTCTCATAAAAATCCAGCATACAGTTTTCAACTAAAATGAAGTAAATAAAATTTATATTTTACAATTTACCGACAAACTCATTGAAAATTTTAGTGTATCCTTAAGCTTAATGTTTTTTAAGAAGCAATAAGATAAGAAATAGCCAGTGGTATCATTAAAACTAAATGATATTAAAGTAATTTATTTGCTCGGCGTAAATAAAATCCCAGATCGTGTTTTTTTTTGGTTATCCTGTACACAGCATCCATTCTAAGCAAAATATTTACCGGGCGTTCCATATAAAACTACAGGCTTAACTTATATTGAGGTACGACAGTGATAGAGAAACGTTTTATATTTATAATTTAGCACTAAATTTTTTGGATTTTTTAAAAATAAATGATTAATTTTTTCACTCACTATAAGATGTTTCGATGTTCGATGTTCGCATATTTGTCGTCTACATTCAATGTTTTGACTGCGTTTAATTCAGTGTATTGCCGCCTAAAATAGCATCATTGCTAATTGAAATCATTCTCATCTTTTGAAGGAATTGACTTTACAACCATTTAATTGCTTAGCAGAGCTTTAATTGCCATCAGTAACCAGTTAGGGAAAAATAGTTGCCTCGCGCTAACTATAGTGAAATTTATGGAATTATCAATCTTTCACATTTCTCATAACAAAATAGAATAGAATAGATGGATGGATAACAACACGGCTTCGACACAAAAAGTTTAGTTTTGTAAGGATTTGTCCTACTTTTTCTATTTGTGTGCATTAAAATTAAGATCAACCAACTAATCAATCCGGCAAATAATCAAATTTTACTATATTGGAATTCAAATAGAGACAATTTATGTCTTCTTTTTCCTTGAGATATTTTTAAAAATCGTCTAATCGAAAAAATAGTCGAAGTTGCTCGTTTTTCACGACTCCGACTCCGTCCAAAGCATCGCGACTCAACGACTCGGATTCTCGCAGCCTCGACGTTTATTTTGAAGTTTATATCTAACAAAAAAAGATGCTACAAGTCGTTTTAAGGAAAGTGATTAAATAGATTTAAATGACCATTCTTAAATTACAGGTTCCTACCAACAGGTAAAGTTTTAAGAATAAATAATGGTAAAGCTATGTGAATAAGTTATCTTTTAAAAATATATACAATTGAGTTGACTATAATTAGCGGATTGTTTTAATAATTTAGCATTAATACTATCAAAATATTATATATATATAGTATGTTATATATGTTTTTTTTAAGATTTATATATATTTAAAAAAGGTTTTCAACCCCATGGGTTCAACCATTCAAGAGAAAACTCGCAAAAAGTATATGCAGTTGCGTTGATAGGAAAAAAATACATTTGAAATTAAAATGAGTTTATCTTGAAATAATATTGATAAACCATAATTTTTATAAACTTAATTTATTAATTGTTTTTTTTAAGCAGCTGGGTGCCAAAATATGTAAGTAGTAGTGTGGTAAAGTGTTTTTACAATCTTGTGAGAATTTTCGCATCGAACGTTATAATTGGTTATAAAAGTACCAAGTTGCACTGATGATGCTTCTCGAAGATGCGAAACGTGTGTCGTATTCAGTAACCCACCAAATTTAATTTCAAATGACATATTATAAATTATTTATATAAAAAAATATATGATCGTATCGACACTAATGAACTTACAATATAATATATAATACAATTGCTCATTATGTAGTAAGTTTGATTGTTTAACTGAAGCTCTCTCAAAATATTATCTGGTATCTTAAAAATTTCAATTAAAAAAATATATTTGTTCCAATTATTTTCATCGGAAAATTTCAATTGTAAATATGAATTTAACAAAATCGCAAACATTGTTTGATTGTCATTACTCCAGTGTGATTCATTTTCAGTTATTATGCAGTAATAATATATAAAAATAATATGTTTATAAGTATATATAATAAATATTAATGATAATCAGCGCAGGGTCTAGAAATCGTTCGTTGGAATCAAATAAACGACTAAATAGAAAACAGACGAAATTACCCTCAACTTATTTGTGAAAGAATACACAAGCGTGGTGGCGCAGTGGCCTGGCTACAGGGTGATTAGCACAGCTTATGTACCTAAATTATAATAATTATGAAGAGTTTATCTATGCTACATATAAAGCTTAAAATATGTATACGTTTGTTTTTACTATCTAAATTACCAAGAGAATTGGATGTTCAAAAACTAAAAGTTTACAGACTTTTCTATGAATTCGCTGAGGTTTTCATATCATGAAATATAAAAGAGAAGCTTTCATAATAAGTAAAAAATCAAAAGCAATATTTATTTACCACTTTTTTAAAAATTTATCTGTATCTTTAGGTTGGGTGAGGATAGGTTAAGCAATTCACTATGGTGGAAATGAATCACAGCTGGTCGTTATTAATCTAAAAAGAGTTTCATAACATATGCTACATAAAAGTTTAGAAATAGTTTGATATTTGTTTTAAATATCTAAGTTGACAAAAAAATTGGCTATGGAAAAACTAAGCCATCACAAGTGGCATTTTATAGGCGCTTAAGCAGATGTCTGTAACATCTTATTTGTCTAAATTAAGATTTTATCTCGTTAATCTGTTTTATTGACATTGATATTCCGTTTTCAAAATATCCGTGGTCTTATGTCATAATTTATTTCTATTTATCGAAGTCTTTATCTAGCAAAGTCAGTATTTCGATGATAAGTATGTTAAGAGTACGGTCGATATTTATCGTAGTTGAACAATATTTATTTAATATTGGCTTAAACTAAATATTTAATAACTATAAAATAATATTTTAAGAATAAATAAAAAATCCAGAGCAACGATTATCTCAAATGAGATTATTGGGAGGTTGTAATCTTTGCCAGAGCATTCATGATTCGGTTTACTAAATTATATGATTAATTTACATATTTATTTTTTAAAAATAATACATGAATTACTTCGTTAGCACCCTGTGTTGAATAGCTTGAATAAATAAGAACGGAATTAATTTGACTTGACTTTGGTTCGCCGTCGCTTTCATTTCAATTTCGCTTGCAAAAATAAAGTGACAAAATTGTTGAGCAGAATAGAAAGGGGCCCCGATATTAATCTATTACGGTCTCGTTTGTATGCCCACGGCGTATCAACTACCACGGCTACTGATAGTCAATACAAAAACACAAGGATGCCGTATCCCTTACTTTATATAATAAACATTATCTTTGGGAGATAAGATAAAGTTTTTCAAACTTTTATTTCCACCGGTGCTTAGCGAGAATCGTTTGAAATTTTTTCTCTCATTTTTTTGGAGATTTTGGAAATAAAATTAATACATTATTTGAGGTTAAGATACAAATAAAATATATTAGGCTGTTGAGAAGCACTGATAGAATTTCGGATATTGTGCTAAAAACGAGCAAAGCAATTTTCTAATTGAAATTTGAGATCATGGACAAAAGTGTTTATCATGTCTTTTGTTCCAAATTTTCAAAACTTTCAAGATCTTAATTGCCACTTCTTGATGGAAAGACATATTATAAATAATAATATATGTTTAGTGTTATTTCCGTAATATATTTTATGTTCAAGACCGGTTCTACCAGCGCGAGCATTATCAACACATGAAGAATTTATTGAAAGCACTATAAAATCGTTAATAAATTGCTTGAAATAATGAAATACCCACGTAAAATGAAGTGAAATTGGGTTATTTTTCCATGATAAAAATACATTTTTTTGTAATATTTCCGCAATATATTTTATGATCAAGACCATTGATCATCAGTTGATAATGCTTGAGATGAGCGTGGAAATAAGTACTAAAAGATGTCTTTTTATTATTTAAAATAACAATGTTTCAAATGTCTTAAAAGAGTCTTAACTCTTATATTATAATGCACAATATATTTTTCTAACAATAAGAAAACAAACTTATTCGTTCAATATGTGTAATTTTGTTTTATTTGAATAAAATTGCACGTCCTAAAAACTGACAACTATTGAAATAGAATTCATTGATACAGCATTAACATCATTAACTACCTTTTCATTAAAAAAACAATGAAATTTCTCAGAATGATTGCAAAAGCAATATTTTGAATTGTTTTTCTACACATATTTCAAAATGTAAATATAATACGTAAACGGCAAGCCTGAGTTATGTAGAGGTGATTTTTTCAGCACCATTCTTATTCTCTACCTACTATTATTATTTGTAACTCGCTTGTTTTTCGGTCCATTCATACTAAAAGGATTATTTCTAAATTGAATAACGCACTTGCGCAGACATCCTTAATCTTTCAACAAAAAAATCTGGCGCCTTTAAGCGGTGGCATTGTCGCGTGCCAATTTCAAAAACTCATATTTCTATTTCAGTGATACAAAATGCAACAATTGAATTTTTTATGAAAGAAAGCTTTACCCAAACTTGAATTTTTGAAACTTTTTATGATTCCATATGTTTTGTCAATAACGACCCGTGCTTCACCTTTCTTGAAGATGCCGAATGTCGAAACCCGGGTCGTTAGGAACAAAATATTTAGAATCATCCGACGTTTCAACAAATCAAATTTGATATTTAAATTCTTTCAAGCATATTCAGCCGATATTTTAAATGAAAATCTAATTCACATTTTCGAAAATCTTTGTCACTCGTTTTTTACTTTATCAGTTGATCAAAGTATTATTTATAAAAAGTATGATTTCTTTCACAAACTGTAAGATTAGATTGATTAAATGTTAGTAGATCAATACATAAGTTTTTTTAATACATTTTTGTTTCATACGTGTGATGGGATGCCTGAAGATACCGAAAGACGAAACCCGGGTCGTCAGTTACAAAACATGTGGAATCGTACAAAACTGTAACAATTCAAATTTGATATTGAAATTCCATCAAGCACCTTCAGTCGATATCATAAATTAAAATCAACGGCGTTGGTAATTTGGAGTAACCTAGCATGGAGTTAACTTAATGGAAAATTGTTTTATATATTCAATTAAAATTTATAAGTAACAGGGATGTGATTTTTTTCTGTCTTGATTTACTAATTAAATTGTTCTACTGAGTACTTTGAAGATTAAATATAATACGGTGAAACAATAGCAATGTACTTAATTCTACAATTTTTTCTATAAGATATAGTTGATAGCTATTTCGGCTCATGCCATCGTCAGAGCTAGACTAAGTATAACAATACTAGATTAAATATAATAATGACTCAAGTGAAAAGTGCACGGATAGTATTTTTTCTGTACCTTTAAAAGGCTTAAAACATTATGCACTGTTAACATGAGTTTTACAGCTTTTATATATATAGTTAAGAAATATTATTTTCAATGAAATGACATTATTTTCTTAGAACATACTAAGATGTTCACACTTAAGTACAGTTAATGAATTACTATTGATTTACAAAGTTAAATACTAGTTCCGTAGGATTTGGCATTCCAAACAAAAACCTTTATTATGAACCCAGAAATTTAAGATTCGAAAGATTTTAATCCCGGTATAGGTGACTTGGCGTAATTTGGTTTTTAAAATTGTAAATAATGATTTTTTCATTTACTTAGATTTAAGCAACCAGTTAAAATAGTCGAAATCATTTTATTTTATTTTATTTTATTTTATTTTACATTTTGCAGTTATCTTTTCGCTTATATACTTTATTGACGTGCTTTATGTTAGATTTAGACTTAACAAGTTTTATATGTTGATCAATGTTGTGTTAATACAAAGTGGTTTGATTTTTAAATTTAATAACGCTAAAAAACAATAAAATAAATTGTTGTAAAATTTTTTCAGATCAGTTTTTTCAACGGCTGTTACAAAAAGAAGAGGGCAACGACAGAAATAATATTTTAAATACCATCAGTGGATAATGTTCGCCGTGAGCGAAACCGGTCATGATCATAAATTAAATTGCGAAATAGTACTAAAATTGTGTTTTTATTATTGATATAATTGACATATACTTGTTAGAGCATAATATATTTTTTTTATTATAACACGGTGAAAAAATAGCAATGCATTTTGAAGAGCTAAATTAAGTCGCTATTTTTCCACTGTTTCGTGTGTTTTTTATTATTTAAAATATCATGCCTTTCTATGAAGAAATGACAGTAGAAATCTTGAAAGTGACAAATATGTGTTTTTATTGCGTAAAATAACATGCATCATGAAGTGGCATGTAACACCTTACAAGTTAGCAGCAATAATATTATTATATTTTACATAATTATGTATCTTTTCAGTATAAAAAAATGTGTTTGAACAAACCAAAGAAAGCTATGTATTTAGTTAATCAAAAGGTGCTTCACTTAAAATATGATATATTTACATATTTCATTACATCACATATAAAATTTTATTACTTTAAGATAAAAAATTGATATTAAAACAATTCAAAGATCAAAGGTTTGGGAACATTAGTCCCCGATTTTTTTTTAGTTAGTAGAACTTTTTTAACACATATGTCGAAACATTGAATTAAAATCGATTTTTTTTCTTTATTTATAATATGTAGTACTATTTTCTTACCAGCAATAATTATGTGTTGCAAAAATATAATACTATCATAGCCAATAGTTTATATTAAATAGTAATATTATCTATTTCGTAAATCAAAATAAAATATAGTTTTAATAGTACACTCTATTTTTTGTACTTCTGAATCTTGCAATTCTACAATTATTTCACTGTGTATATGACGTACAAATAAAATAAATATATAATAATAAGTTTTAAATAAAATTATAGTTTACATATATTTTGATTTTTGAAAAAAAAACTGTAATTTTTATAGTCGAGCACTTCTTCCAAAATTGCATAAACTGTACGCAAAAATGAAAAATTGCAATTTTGGGGTATCGGTACGTATGTCAAAATGTTCTTTGTTTTGATAGATCCACGTGGTTAAATATATTGGGAAACACTGATTTACACCTAACGTAACTGTTGTTTGGGTTAATACTCGTAACAATAAGAATTAGAGGTAATTTATTTCATAATCTCTATTCTTTCATAATTTGATTTCCGCTCTCTAACAACGAAAGTGGTTATTTGCAATTTATATTATTAATAACATATGTATACCTTCTTATTCTTAAATATTATATCCAAAGATATTTCACCACTGCAAACAAAAGTTTTTAACTTAGTAGAAAAGGATAAATCTTTATCTTTTGTCAAGCTTTAAAGTACTAAGATAATAATTAAGCTTAAGAACTCAATCTTAATTATAATTCTGATGATGTCTACGCACTCTCTACGGCGTAGCACTCTTATCATGCTACGATACAAGAGAATCTTATCGCCCACTATATTATTATATGATATAAAACTATTTATACAAATCGTGTAATAATACAAATAATATATATGTGATAAAACGGTTAAAGATTATTTCTAATAATGTTTATTTGATTTTACTGTTTTGAAAAGGCATCAAATATTTACGAAACTACCAGTAGTGGTCAAATTTATTGACAACAGACTATTGTATCGTTGCATTTTATAACTAACATTAATGAAAAGACGATGTCTCCTTAAAAAATATTTATATCTAATACATATTATTGTTGTTGTGTTACTGTCAGGTCAATGGCATAATGGTTAAAATCATTCAGTTCAGTAACTGTGTCACGGGCCCAAATCCCACGGACTGTTTAAATAGATTTATAAAAATCGAAAATTATTAAAGACTCATTAGTCACCTGAGTCTTACTTGCAGAATAAATTTATTATATTAAATCAATTAAGTTGCTTTATCTCTCAATCTCTTCTTGGGTTTCAATATATCAAGTTAATAACTACTATTGTTTTTCTTATCAAAAGAAAAATAAAACATACGACCAAAATAAAACTTCTAATATTTCTAAATAATTACACATTACTTTGAAAGAAAAATTAATTTTAGTGCCGTTCAATTCTTATGATGCTTAAAATACCGTACGAATCGTTTTTAATTTGTTTTTGATCAACAATACAAGATACAGTCATTGAAAATTAAAAAAAAAAAAAAATATGTTTATATACATTGACTGAAAGAAAAATTATATCACACACACGCATATACACCAATATCCAATATCACACATCGAAATTGAGAAAAAGTTGCATATATTATATTATACACGTGGAAATTTTAAAAGCTTAGAGAGATATAATTGTAACTTTATTTTAAAATATCAACCGTAAATACTATCGAATTCTATATTTTCTATAATATAATATATTAATTTTTTTTCTTAGAATGCCCATACTTTGTTATTTTTTTACTTAAAAAAAAAAAATTACAGGCTTATATTTTATTACACAAAAATTCTTCCGATTCTCATTAAACAAATTAAATTAATATCAAAGCATACTATCGTTTTATTTATAAAAGATTGTTGATGAATTTCGTTAAAGTAAATCAATAATTTATTTAACTGTCTAGCCTTGGATTAAATTGGTAAATTAAATATGGGGTTTCAAAACTTCTTTGCCCTTTAGCTTTAAACGATCAATAATCCATAATAGCACTTAATCATCATTAGTATAATAAGTAGGTAAGCACTTTTGTTAAAATTAACTGAATATGTGATTAGTTACTTCCTTTTACGATTATAATGCTAATTGCTAAAAGACAGGTGTATACAATTATGTAATTTAAAATTTATAAGGTATATAGATGATAGCTATTTCGGCCTATGCCATCATCACAAATAGTTATAGTGAAGGATATAGGATGATATCAAAAGTAGTACTGTACGGAAAATTGTAAGTACTTAATATTATTCTACTCATAGAGTATAGCATGTCCCAAAATAGTAAGCAAAACGGCTTTGTTACGGCAATAATACAGAATGACCTCGTGTATATTTAAAATAAAAACTGTAAACTTTATGTGAAGAAAAGAAAAAAACTCAAAAAATATTTTAACTCACAACGTACTTTTCAATAAAAGTTTTCATTGCTGTACTTTCAATTATGTAAGAAAGTCGAGGGCACCCATATATTTTTAAATATTTATACTTGTATATTTACTAAAAATTAAACAAAATCTTTCTTAACAGCCATTCTTTTTTAGTCTCTTTAAGTAATTTCTGCCTGTAGTATTATTTTCCTCAGGATTCTTAACGAACAAATTAATATATGTCGATCGCTATTGCTTTCCCGCTACGGGGGGCCATTTTGTTTCCATTATGGACCATTTCCGTGCCATACGTGAGCTTATTGATATAGCCGCTTTTTTAGTTTCATTTACAATTTTTTGTTTTATTCCGAACAAAAACAAGTTAGGTCGATAAAACAGGAGAGAAGGTGTATTGTGTACCTTTTCTATACAGATATATAAAAATAAATAAATGTCCATTTAAGCTTAGTTCTGACGACGGCGTGAGCCGAAATAGCTATCAAATATAAAAATAATAATTTTGTAGAACAAAAATGCATTGCAATTTTTTTTCTTTCATCGTGTTATTATTTCTCATTATAAAAATATTTATCATGTAAGCTTGATTAGATTATAACATTTTTTTAGTACGAATAATAATTAAAAAAGATTCAAATTTCAAATATTACTGATGGATGAAAGTTTTTTAAATTTATCTTATAAATAACGATTTTATTCTATTATATTTAGACCGCGCCCCAAGCTTGGTTTTACGTGTAATGACTTTTCGAATGAATACGTTAATCGCATTATTTGCGGTAGTAGTAAAATTTTATGAATGCAAGGATTTCCACACCGCTAATTCTTAGAAATTTAGCGATTTTGCCAAGAAGTCTAAGTGATATCCGACAGTAATCGATATATAAATTAATTAATCGACACTTAACACTTGTTAATTCAAGAAAACACAATGAAATTTTATTTATTAAGACCAAAACTGACGTATGAAACATTGTAATTAGGCCGGAAATAGAATGTAATAAAAATTAACGGAAGTCAGCTGGTGTCTTTTTAGTGGAGTAATGTAGTTACATATAAATCGATTGAAAATGGTATTTACAATAATCGTTTACTCACTAAAATAATTTTAATCTTTTCCTTTATAAAATAACTTAGTTCATCACAACTAAATTTCATTATTTTTTTATTTTGAAAACTATTTTATGAAATATAAAAAAAATAGCTAATACCTCGTAGCGAGAAAGATTAGCAGTAAAATACGGGCAATTTCACAAATCGATTTAATATTTTCTCTTCTTCGCAAGTTTGCAAAACCTCAAATCCTGAAAACGGGCTGAAGCGAGATAAATTGGCTAACCACTTGTCCTCATCTTCCCTTATGTTTTTAACCCTAATTTAGCGATAGTGAACATTGTCAATAAGAAATAAGTGTATTATTAACTAATTAGAGATTCTAGATAACTAATTATCTGCCTACAGCAGAAATTTTTTTTGTCTCAGTATTTTTTTCCTTTGAACCAGTCTTCGTAAAGTGTAACATTTTTTATAAGATGGATCAATATATGAGTACTGAATAGGAAATTTTTAAAAATTAAAATTAATATTCTTTTCTCATTTCTATGTTTAAATTTAAATGGGCCATTAACTCAGCTTTAACTCACATTGTGTAATATACAATAGATCTTAACAAATCGAATATTCATTTTAATTATGTAATATAAATCAATGTTTCGATAAAAAAGTTTTCCGTAGCAACACCTCTCATTATAATTGTTAAAATGAGTGTTTTAGGATATATTATAAAAAAATAGAAGTCAATTATTTCCTCCTGTCAAAAAGAACAAACCAGTTTTTTCAAATCAACCTCGATTCAGAGGCGATGCCATTGGGCGTATCCTAATAAAGTCACGTGGTCTGGCAACCAATCGCAGAGCGTTCTGTTAACTCAGGGCAAGCACTTTGTTGGAGCAGCGTATAACCTTTTATGCGGAGGGCATTCCTTAATTCAATTACGTGATAACTTGCTTGCCTATATTATTTTAGATATCTGTGTATAGGAATTTTCTATCTGAGCATACCTACTTCCATCTTCCACCATGTCTTAGAGCGAGAGCGCTATACTATAAGGCAAGATTGTGAACTATATCAAATGTTTTGTTTACATCTTTGATAGATAATTCATTCGTTTGAATTATTTGAAATTTAAAAAATGGAATAGTCAATTCGATTTTAAAGTATATTGTAAAAAAAAGTTAGAGGAAAGTAAATTTTATTTTGTAGCGTTATTAAGAGTAACAAAAACGCAAAGTAAAATATAATATAAAATTTTCAGTGGCGTAGCTAAATTTTAAAGCGCTCTAATTATTTATTTTTATTTTTAACTGCCATTTAAATTTTTAACAAAATGACAAAAAAGGTTAGCATATCGAATTCATAACGAGTTGAGCATTGCAGCTGGTCAATCAAGACAACGGAAAATATTCAATATCAACGAGAAACGAAAATAATTTTGGATTTCCTTAATCAACCTGTGATATTGACCTATAAGGAATAGAGTTAATTAAAAATTCAGATCATAAAGTGGAATTCTACTGTTACGCTACAAACGATGTCATTAAGACATATATACTATAAAATTATATAAAAAAAAGAATAAATCAAAAATGAATTTATAAAATGTGTTTTGGAAAACTCGTTGGAGAAAAACTGTAATAATTTTCTTTTATAAAATTGCGTATTTTTTTTTCGAAAAAATAAGTCATTTATTCAAAACGTTTTTGGAGCTCTGTTTCCATTCATTAAATTGCATCAATTAATCGTATTTGTTCATAAATATCATTTTCAATTAATTTCAACTTAAGCCTTTTAAAAGGTGCGGTAATCACATTATAATCGACGTGATAGTCGGGACAGCTTTTGTGAGGGTTTAACCTCAAAAGAAATTTAATAATCGAGTATGACATGTATAATGTGGACATACTTTTGTTTTTGTGAATAATTAGAAAGTGTTTTAATTTGGTCGTATAATCGTTTAGTTTTGATAAGAGGTTGTGGGCCAGTAATGAATATGAGGGAAAAAGGAAATTGCTCATTTAAACATATTTATAAATGGTAAGTTGGAAGAAAAAACCCAAAGGAAATTTACCATCATTCGAATGTATACGTAGCGAAAAGTAACCTTTGGAATTTGAAACATGTTCATGGTCACGTTTGTCTCAATGAAGAAATAAAACAATGATATAATAAACAGAAAAAAGGAAAAACAAGGGTATTAGCATTAAAAATTTATTTTATTCATAAATATAATTGGCACGAGAGAAATATGTATTGATTGAATTGATATTTACTTGGTAGAACTTCTAATTCTGAACAAGCTCTGATGAAAACGTAAGCCGAAATAGCTGTCAACTATATGTCTTATAAATTTTGTATAAATGAAATACACTACTTTTTTTTTCAACGCGTTAAAATATTATGCGTTTTCCCTATTCTGTCATCCCGTCACTGTGTTACTTTGTCTGTTTACCAAGATATAAATGTGCCACACGCTAGAATTTTTTTTTTAATATTAATTGATAGTGTAAGCTGGATGGATGAATTTTATGCAGTAAATAGCAGGGATGATAAAATTAAAAAGAATATTGCCCTAGCCTATCATTAAGTTAAAACAAAAAAGGAAATCTGAAAACTCATTTTTATATGAAAATGAAGTATATATTTTCCATACATTAACAAAAATGTGGTGGAAAATTGTTTGTGGAAATAAATATTATTGTGATACAGCTGTATGTTCTGAAGATGAGAAAATTAAAAATAACGTCTATATTATGCAAGATGAACGGAAAATTCTTTTAGACGTATTTCGTAGGAATTTTCATACTTGTACGCTTTAATAATAATGTCATTTTGTAAAAATATTTTGCATTTTTTTCGATAAAGAAGAAGAAAGGACATGTTGATTTTGTCAATATTTGTCACTCGCCTGAAAATAAAACGTTGATGGCGTTATTATAAGTCATACACTGTTGGTTTTCCAACTATATTTTTTCATGCCTAGTCTCTTTAAAATATTAAATTGAGATAGCAAATGACACCAACAAATAAATCTATAAAATTTCACCGTAAAATACAATTGAAATGACACATTTTATTAAAAAATAATTACATATTTTCCACCTATAAAGGTGCTTTGAAATAACTGAATATAAAATGAATTTGAAAAACAATGCACAAAAAAAGTGTTCGGTAATAAAACATGACAGTGATCTAACAATATAGTGAAAAATCAACTGATATTTTATCATTTCAATAGTCTAACATTGCTACCATGTAATAGATATTTATCTATTTCTATCATGGCTCTTTCATAGAGGAAATCAGAACTTTTATCAAAAGTAAGGTAATATTTTTCTATTCTTTCGCATTTGATAAAGGTTTTATGCCTTTAAATATAAAATAAGATAAAAGTTTATCAAAAAAAAAAAATATGATAAGTGTCGTCAATGTTTTTCCGTCGATAAATTTATCAAAATTGTGTTGTATAATTATTTAATCAATAAATATAATACAGAAAGAATGTTATTTATTAAATTATTTATTACTTTACGAATGAGATTCTGAGTAATGTGCCCGATACAAAAATTTCAGACCAACAAAAATAAATTATACATATAATATAAAAAAAAAGTTTGTGCAGCTTAGTTAGTGATCAAAATATCGTTTGCATTGTTATTAATTAACTATGCCACGAGGATACATTTGTTCATTCATAAATATTTTTTACAATCACAACCAACAGGTAGATGGCTTATAAAAACCGAAACTAATTACTTCACCTTGAGTCATCTTCAAGTAAAAGGTAAACAAAAGAAAATATTGTGCCCATTATACAAATGCTTTCACCGTTTATGATGTTTAATATTTATGTTGTTAAAACGGCCATACATCGTCAGTGAAGCAAATAATGTGATATTGTAATATGTGTCCAAGTAGAGGAACCTAAATATAGTGGGGCATTCAGCGGGTTTAAATGGCAAATTTGTTTATTCGTCCCGTTTTTCACATTCATTTTCGATTCTAAAGAGAAGTACTTAAGTAAAATTTATCGTAAGTAATAATAAACATGTTTTTTAATACTCAAATAGTGGTCAAATACCTGCCAAAATCAATCCCTTGTGTCAAGAGTTATGTATTAATTGATTAATAATTAACTTTAAGTCAGAACTTAAAATTATTTTAGTGGACAGTGAAAATGTCCTAAAAAGTCAAAGCTATGAAGATAAAAAGAATATTTAAAAAAATATATATCACACACATACACACTCTATCAGCGCATGCGCAGACATTTATACGGCGCACACTTAATCTTTCATGATAAGGTTTCCTGACGGCGTATTAAGCACATGCTGACTGTTGGAAATATTATTTCTAGTAATTTTAATAAAACGACGATTAATATGGTTTTTATGAAGTTTAAATACTGTTTAATCAACGTACCGCTTTCGGAAATTTTATGTTTTAAATAGTTCTTGTGAAATTCACATTGCAGTGATGTCTTTCAAAAATGCCTTTTATGTTCCTTTGTTCTGTTTATTTCGATTGATGGCCACAAAGATAAATATACTATAAGTAACTTCATTCCAATAAATTTTTCAATTCGTTATGAACCGAAATATTTTCTGTTCGAATAAAAATACTTTTAAAATTAATTGAAGGCATATTTTTGGTTTCTTGATTGCCTTTTAAATAAATTTGGAACCAATCAATAAAAATTTTGTGTATCCATTTTGTAAGATAAAGCAGAAAAGTATAAGACTTCCTTTTCGAAGGGTTTAGATACATCTTATACAGAACCATTAATAAAAATGTTTGGACAGGATTAAAATGTGTTCATTAAGATTTTTTTTTAACTTCAATTAATTTAATTATGTGTCATTATAATTAAATCAATGTGAATTACGTAAATAAATTAACTTTAATATTACAAAAATAAAATACATTCCATTAAAATAACAGAAAAAAATGATAATTTATTTAAATAAGTGTTTCTCAAATAAGATTTGAGAAGAGCATCTGATGTTATTTTGTAATGATTAAGCGCCAAGTAAAAAATTAGAATTGATAGCCAGTATGCTTTTCACCGTTATAAATTTGAATGGTTCTAGTATAGCATGCTTTAAAATAAATATGAATATGTAATAATATTATTTATTCGTATGCTAGAAGCAGTAATAAATTTTCCGTAGATATTATGACTAATTATAATGAGGTACATATACGAACATGTTTATTTGTTAAAGAAGATCGAAAAAAATGACACGGCATTTGAAAAGGCCAACCATTTTTCTTTTTAAAAATAAATTATATTCCTTCAAATCGATTAATATTGGGTAAATAATGGATACTAAGTTTGTGTTTATATCGTTTGGACAAACAAATTGTTAATGATAATTATTAATTAAAAAGAAACTACAAATAACTTTAGTTTAATAAACCTGCAGAAGATGATTAGTGATGAAAAAAATATACCATTTCACTTAACTAATCTTATACAAAAAAAATATAGTCGAATATATAAAAATTCATGTTAATAATCTCAGTTGTACGGCTGATCCGATATTCTTGACGTAATGTAATGCATACATTCGAGAATATAATTTATGTTATCATTTTAATTGCATCTGATATACGCAAACGTCATTGTGTATAGAATAAATAGGTGGGTATTTTAATCTGTCGTCGATAGTGGGACCATACACTTCTGGTAGGGGCGGTAACAAATAGCAAGGGGCGAGATTTATCCTTTGCCAAACCTGCGGAGGTTCAGTCATAGCTTGGCGCTTGTGTAGAGTGCATAGCGAAATGAACCACTACCCTCTACGATTGTAGCTCCCGTAGATACGTCATTCAACGCATTGCTTTAAGCCGGATATGCTACGAAATAACGAGTGTTTTAAAAACCAGATAATGTGAAAATAAACAATAAAACCAAACAGTTTCTGTTTAATAATAAAAAAAAAATAGACATTATTTGACAGTCAATCTACAGTGTTTATATTATGTATTAAATTCCTGATACCTTATTATTTTTGAGTCATCTATGACAGTCTAAAAACATTTGTAAAAGATTCCATAATATATTATTAAGGTAATATTAATTATGTGTCACGTATTTTAAAAGTGAATTATAATTAACTGTTTTTAAATAATTACTGATATTTTGAACAATCAGTAAAATTTTATTTTTATATAAAAGTGTTAAGTGGGATGCTGATGGTGTTAATCGATTATTGATTAAGTTCTACGTGATTAAATGAAATATTTCAAACCTTTAATGTTTTTTAAAACTAAAATTAATTGGAAGAGATGTTCGTAAGACTGATATATGTGTGAGTTTATCAGTAGACAGTCAATTGGTACTGATAATAAATTTCTAATTTTGGTAGTGTCAGTAATAGAAATTAAACGAGTTTTATTTAATTGTTCTTTAATGCAATACAAATCAGTTGTCTCTAATGGGTAGACACATTTTGAAATTTGACATTAATTTGATTAGCACATTGGTAAATCTACGGTCAGTTAGTGTTGTGGAGTGGACCGATGAACAATAATGTTATCACATTCTCTAATTAGAGTATAAGGAAAAGATATGCACACCAAAGAAAGTTGTCTATTATTATATCTTACATCTAAAAAGTGATACAGAAAAATATAACTGTGATATTTATTATAATAAAAGTAGACATTTAATACCACATTTATCACATTCAAATTATTTGAAGTTTATAATTATTTATTATCATTTTTTCGATAAATAATCAATTTTCAATTGAGCAGCTATTGTGTGTGTTGGAGATATTGGTGTCATCGCCATGATTTCAAGACAAGGCGTCGGTAGAGCATCCGGCACACCAGCAATGAGGCCAATGGCACTTTACAGCATTGACCAGATCCTGGGAAATAATATCCAACAGCCATCAGACGATATTTACAGGAAACATGAAGGTAAACAATCATATTTATTTTATATTATTTGAATTTTTGATAAATAAATAACATATGTAATGTATTGACTCAAAGTTTTCGATTCTTATAAATATTTACAGAAATCTAATTAAGTTGAACAAAATATGTACTTATAATAGATTAATATTATATTATTGAATTGAAAAGAGTTATGAAAACTATACTCGAAATACATATATAATATTGTTTTAAAAATATATTTTTTATATGAATATGTATTTACCTAAATGTAACAAATAAACGAAATAATCTAAATTCATGTCGTTGAGACAGATAGCTGTTGATCTATCATATTACATCATTCTTCCCAAAATTTGTTGAGAGTTTTTGTTTTTTTTTACGTTTTTGAATTAAAGTAGATTTTGGGGTTAATTAATTTTTAACTAACAATTTTAATTTATAATGTTGATTATAATTATGAATTATTTACAAGAATCAGTTAATAAGTGCTCATATTAAAAAAACTATAAACAATGTATGTTAATTCTAGTCGGTTGTGATTATATTACATCAAAAAAGTATTGAAAGAGAACTAAACGTTTTGTTTTATTTATTTCAATGCGCAATAGATCATAAATTTAATTATCGAATAATTTTTTTTAATCAATTTGATTTTGATTTTATATAATAAGCCATAATCTTATTATAATCAGCTTATGTTTTTTCCAATTTTTATCACGATATATATACCTAAGGGATATTTTCTATATGTCAAGAAAATGGGATCAAATAGATTGTTTAGATAAAAAAATGACGTAAGAAAAATTGTGTTTTAAAAATACATCTATCATATGCTCTACTTGAGTTGCATTTGAATCGGATGTCATGGGTTTATCGAAAGGGATTGTTTTTTTATTATCTGAAAAAGATGGTATATGGTGACAGGTATTGCAATATGGAAAATAATTTGAATATTTTTTATTTGTAACGGATGGTGACGGATATAGTGTTTAATATTCTAGAGAAGATGAAGATTGATACCAGGCACGTTCAAAGTTAAAGAGTTTTTATTATTGGTACTAAAAATGAAATTGTTTGTATAGAAAAATGTTTTCAATGATTTTCAATTGGTTTGAAGATGTACTCATGCTTCAAGTATGGTTTTAAACATATTTTTTAAATATTTATTGATTGAATGGCATTCATTTGGTAGAACTTCATTATAACACGGTGAAAAAAATACCGATGTATTTTAGTTCTACAAAATTATTTTTTAAGATAGAGTTGATAGCTATTTCGGCTCACGCCATCGTCAGAACTATACATAAATCAACAATTGCTTATTTATATATAGCTGTGTAGAAAAGGTACATTTAAGAGCTTTTACCTTCATAAAATACTTAAAATGATAAACATAACCTTCTATAATCTTTAATTAAGTAGTCATTCATACATCTTAAATTATGGTCTGTCTAGTAATTTTAGTATTTTGTGAAAAGTATGATAATTGCAAAATATATAGTATATTTATATTCATAGCTTTGTATTTTTAAAATCAGCACTGGATTTGCTCATCGCGAGTATTATCAACTGATATAAATGATTCATTGCTCAAAAAGCTCTATTTTAATTTGTGTTGTATTCGTTGATATTTATTGAAGTTGATATGTTACAATGAAAGAAACCAGCCTAGATCTTGATGATATAAAACTGTGAAAGTAGCTCTAAATTTTTAAATGTAAATATTTTTCTATTCCATCATGAAGTATTTATTTATTGTGCTCACGATAACCGAAAACTTTCTTGATTAAAGAAAATGTTGAAGAAACAAATTGTGCTTGTGAAATGGGTTCTAATTATTAAAATATCATTTCTTTTCATTAAGAAGTGACAGTTAACATTTTAAGAGTGATTAAAACAGAGATTTTAATTATGAATTGTTTTAAGCTTAACGTATCATCAAATATGTTTGTGATTTAAATACTATTCATCAAGGAAAGTTTACAGTATGCAATCAGAGTTCAGTTTATAAATAATTTATAAATAGTTAAAATTATAGGAATACAGGGAAACTCGATTTTAGATTAGATATTAACTTATATATTTATTCATGCAAAAGATAGCTCATATTCAGTGAAGAGTATAAATAAAAAAATATGAAGCTATAAGAATGTAAAATACTTACAAAAATTCAGGTTGTTAAACCCTAAAAGCTTGATTCTATTTCATGACAAAGCCTTACTTGAAAGTTTTGTTCTTGCGTTATAGGTAGACTTAATAATGTAGAGCGATTTGTGAAATTAATTATGTTAATAAAAATCAAAAGCTACACATTGCTTGTTTACTACAAATTGTAAAAAAAAGTATACTCTCCAGTTAAATGATTATGTATATATATAGTTTAATTCACTTATTACTTTTTTCTGTCGAGGCAACTTTGTAACGCCAATGCATAAGGAATCTGGCAGCACTTTACGTCTGAAGAGGTAAAGCTATTCATCAAAACAACATCGAGACTAAAAATCGTTCAAAATATATGTATTGCTACAAGGGTTTTTTAATAGTATTCTAGTAAACAGAGGACGATATACAGATTTAATGCAATCGGTGACGAAAAATAGTCAAAGCAATTTATATAAATTAATTTAAATGACTTTTTTCACAGAGCATTATTTGAGCCAAGCTAACATTGTTAATGTAATACAAAAATTATTTTCATTTATTTAAAAGCCAACTTTATAATAAATATTAAATAAATTTTCTAAAATTTTTAAATTAGGAGTAAATTAGAAATATCAAAATGAGAAATATATTTAAAAACTCACATGCAATATAATTTAATTTCGTATCGCTTATACATGTTAATCTATTAAACTTCTATACATATAATATAGAAGCGAAAGCTTATATAAGTATAACATATGGAAATTTATGATGTAATTAATGCTCACAAATTAACGAATTTTTATGTCATGTGTAAATGCGAAAGAAATTCATTTTATTGTATATAAAATTGTATTAATTTCTCAATCACATAGAATAAGATTTGTATTAATCAAGCCAAAATGATTTTACATACATTGTTTGGAAAACTTAATTGTGTAATGGTTCTTGTTTAAAAATAATATACGTTTATCGCTCCGCTATCGGAGAGTAATCTATTTTTATGCTCGATCGCAGATTATTGGTCTGTTTAAAGCTCATATATTTGGTACTACAGCTATTAAAGTGCATTGCATTTATCCTCGTAACCATTTCATTCTTTCTCGATTCTATTGAACGTCTCGAGTGCTTAATGGCTTATGATTTAGAGCTAAAGGGTTACCGGTAAGCCTTAACACTCTGAGGGGTGAGTTCGATTCCATTTATTTTCAACCATATCCGCTCCTAAAATTGATAATATTTTCTACTATTTCAAAGTCCCAATTTAAGGATTAATTAATCGAAAAAAGACTTAATAGTAATTTCGCGTGAGAGCGATTAGTTAACCACTAGTTCTATCCTTAAAAAAAAGTGATTAAGCAACTATCTAACAAGCATTTCTCGTAGATGAACTTATGTTTAGATACCTCCAATAGGTAAACATTATTACTTAAAGAAATTATAATTTTTCTCAAATGGAATTGCTAGTTCATGTATAAGTTTTACAGATGACGAAAAAAATCTCTGGTGTAGTTTAGGTGTTATGTCTTTTTACCAAATGTCCCTTATTAACATCATTCAAGTGATGGATCAACGACATAAGTTATACTTATCATCCGATCGCTAAAAAACTTGAAAACTCTAAATGTTCTATTATATAAACTTTTAAAGGATTATTTAAGCATATAAAACTGAGAACGATTTAATCAAATTAATGATTGAAATGTAAATTTATATATAACGTCTTTTCATTATTTTTTTTAGTTCACACATTAAAAGCATTTCGAATTTATTTAAATTGTTTTTAGAATATAAATATAAAACATAATTAATAACTAAATTTGAAAATCGAACGTCATCACTTCTTGTGTTAATAAAAGATATTTTTTTTAGTATTTTGTTTCCAATTTTAAATATAAGAACAGAATAAAAAAATATTAAAAAAGAAGTTTAATTTTCGTTCTGAAAGAGTTGAAGTAATGCGCCGATTTTTACTCTTTTGTATTACAAGTGGACACCTTTTATACAATCGTTACACAATATTGTATTGTGGCAACATAATACATACTAAAACATCCATTATGGTGTTTCACCTCTCCAATTATCATCGTAGCGGTGGAAATTGGCATTATAAAAATAAGCTACAGACGTTATTAGTTTTCGTTGAGAGATTTACCCTAATGCGGTTCGCGCCTCGGCTAACTGGCACAATGGAATATTTATATTTGTTTAAATAAACCGCGAATGAAAGAGCGGAGATATGAAAGATTTTGGCGAGACTCCCGCGGCGCCTTTGTGGGAAAACAATGAAGCAGCCAAAACACAACAGTTGCTTGTATTGTGCTGGCATCTGGCATCGAACTTTTGAAACAAAAGTATTCAATATTTAATGTTTTCTCATAAAGAATATTTATATCCATTGAAGAAGTAGTTAATTTGATATATATTTTTTAAATATATCATTTACGTACTTACGTTGTTGATAAACTCTTTGATATTGTTTGTATTGTAGTGAATAATAAACTTTATTGAGAATATAACAAGATGGCGTAAAACGTAGATATAAAACACTTTGGAAATCAACCGGTTAATTTTTCAATAGAAAGTTAATCTATTTATAAAACTTATCTTACGGTTGGAAAAGCGATGCTAAAATTTGTAGCAAACGTAAAAAATATAATTTATAAAAAAATATTCGTTAAATTGTTTTAAATAAACGACGAATTTGACGCAATGCTAAAATATTCTCATTTGCATGGCCATAGGGAATTAAGTTTGTCTATGGACATGAATAAATTAACAATCTCAAAGGATGACACTTTACTAAAATGGAGATGTTTTGTAAAATGAAAGATTAATATTTTTGATATAAGCGATGCAGTCTGCGCATTGAATACGGTGTATGACGAAGAGAATAATTGGATTCCATGAAAATTTTCAAAGGACTAGATTTCTTTATGGCCTTTATCTTTCAGAAAATTTAACTCTCATTTCGAAAGCAAAGCCGAGCATATTTGTATGATTTTGCATAATAAATAAATAAGCATTTAGCAATTGCATGCATGCACAAACATAATTGATATGAAATAAAATTATTTATATATAGTATCAACTAAGAAAAAACAGTGATTTTTTTGTGAATATTTAATGTTTCATTAAAAGATACGAACCTAAATGAATACATTATAATTATAAAGTTATAACGTTTATATTTGTTTTAAGAAGGATCGTAAATCTGATAAAATCACGGAAGTCGAAGAGTTTATGATAAAGTTTAACACCTATGACTGAAGAGCGCGTACTTCCCATTTTCTATTCTTCAAAAAACGTGGTAAAGTAAGAGAGATTAGCTTACCATTAGTCCACTACTTTCTAGTCTCTTTTTCCATTTTAAAAATTGGTTGGTTGAGTTACTGAGTAACAAATAGTAAGTACTTCTTTCATTATACCTTGTTTTATCACTGTGATATGTCCGGTTACCAAAAATTAATATACTAAATTTATTATATCGACTGAAGGTGTTTGATGGAATTTCAATATCTAAATAATAAGGAAGCGTTTTTTGTTTTCCTAATATTTAAGTTGGGGCCGGTCAGAATCTTTAAAGAAAGTATTTATTTTAATGTAGAATATATGATATATATTAAATTGAAATATTACAAAAAAATTCGACAATGATTTTGAAAAAGTTATGTAATTATATTTGATGAAACATAAAATGATTTTCAATATTTTATGGTTGCCACTATTCATTAACTAAATCTTATTCTATTTTTCATCTTTAATATAAATATTGCAGAGGAAATTTTACGACGCCCTTCGTAGAATGTTTCAACGATTTTTGCATATTTAGCGAAAACATTCTATAGATATTTTAATAGTGTAACATGACCCCAGTTTCTCTTTAGAGTATTAATTTGCTTTATATTAAGTTGTAGGTAATTTGTTATTGCATTGGCTAATCTCCCTTCAAATTAAAATTTTTGATGTTACTAAAACTATTTTACCGGGTGGTTTTTTACTAACTCTATAAAATCATACCAGGTGACGTACTTTAGAGCAGAAAATGAAAAGCAGGAAATTTTCGTTAGAAAATATAATTTATTTAGTAGCCATTTTATAATTCATAAACGGGTGGTATATTTTTAAATTTGTCATGATGACATATTTTTATCAGTAAAATTGCCGGACATAATTAACGTGAAATTAGATGTAAGAATTTTGAAAGTCTTAGGGAAACTTACTTTTCTGTTTTGCATATCTAAACAAAAAAAATAAATTGCTTGTGTTTATACCGTCCATAAATAACATAACAGAATGTTTCTAGTGTAATCATAAAATCGAAAAATTGAAAATAAATTGTTGATGCGTGACTATTTAAAGCTCGCCACGTCTTTTCCTTTCCAATAAAAGTGTCGTTAAAGATAAAATATATCAATTTCAATTCCAGCCAAAGCTGTATAGTAAGGCTTGTATAGTGATATTTAAAATTTATACTAGTAACTGTTGCAGAAGCAGAGCTTAGTTTGCGTACCCGTGTACATAATGTCTGTCGGATACACTGGTGAAGCTTAACCTACAACGCTTGTAAAAATATCTATTCACCCTTTGAAAACTTCCCCTAAGAGACTGTAATATATTTCAATTCAGATAGTTGATCATTATTTGACCGAATTAGGTTGTCATTTGGATGCAATATTATAAAAAGGCACGCATGTTTTACCGAGACGCATTTATCACCCCTATTCAGTTGAAATAAGCTTACAAATAAATATTGCGATATAAATATAACAGTAAATTGAAACAAGGTAACAAAAAATTCATACACAAACGACGAATGAAATAAATAGCTTAGGTTATGTAAGGGGCTCCCAAACTTTTTCATTTTCTGGCGCCCTCTATATATTCGTTTTATTCGGAATCCGTGAAAGCATTGGTTATCTCATAGCGAATCTTATGCTATCTTAAATGTCATAAAGTTATAGTATCAATAAAATTTTGTAAAGAAATATATTCAAGGCGCCCCAATAGAAAAGCCACGGCACCTCAGGGTGCCGCGGCGCATAGTTTGGGTAACTCTGGGTTAAGTAATCATTTTAATTTATAAAGCTTCTTGAGATATTGCTAATTTAAAAAAAGTTTTATTTATATCGATTTATTGAATATTATGAAATTACTATTGGAAAAATGTACCAAATATGTTTGAATTTACTTGTATGACCAGATGGTCAATGTATCAAAATGTGTAGATGTAAAACAATTAGGGTATTAGGTTTGTTGGATTTTTCGATTTTACACTGTCACCGAAAAAATCTTTGAATTATATGATTAAATGTATAAATAATAAATGAAAATTATATGGTTAACATTATCTTAGCTAAGTGTGATAAATTATTTAATATATGGTTTAAAATCAAACAAAGCACCGGAAAAGTTAAAATTATATTATATGTGATTTTGTTTTGAATTTATCTCATGACTTTTTGCAAGTTTTCCCGGTAAGTTACTAAATATTGATTTAATATTAGTTGTGGAATTAAGTTTTGTAATGAGAAAATAAAAATAAAAACAAACCGTAATGTGTTTAAATTATAATTTCAATTGAAAAGGAATCAAGATTTATTTTTATTACAAACGAAAAAAATGATAGCTATGAACCACCGACATAACAAGACCAGCAAAATAAAAATAAATAATAATACTTAAAAAAACAATAGTCTATCAAACGGTAAATCCTCATACAATGCAATCATTCTTGTATAAGTGGAATTAAATAGCGCACCACCATGTCCCCCCCCCCCCCTATTCTGCTTAGCCCCATTTTTGTGAAGTCTTTTTGCGAAAAGGATTAAGTGCCCCTTCGTATTATAAACTGAAGTGATGGGATACTCGTGTTGTATTTTCGGGCTGGCAGTTTTGTGAAACAGTTTATGCATCATTGGTTATTATGATTTATTAAAAATATATCAATTTTAATCCTAAATATAATTTCAATTATATTATTTGGTAAACTGAGAGATACGCCGTTATTTTGTAATGCTTGCAAAAGCTTCGTGCCAAATCAAATCCTGTTACAATATCGTTCAATTAACGTATGATATATGAAAAAAAAATCTAATATAGATCTTATTATCTTGTTTATATGTCATATATGCAATAATCTTGTTTATATTGTTTATATGACATAACTGTCGCTGGTGTCAAGATTTAAGATTTTTATGATTGTAGTTTTTCATTTCTTTTATTACAATTTATTACATAATCTTTTATTCACATGCGTAAAAACTACCATGATAATATTCTGTATCCAATATTTTTATAAATAATGCTGATGCTTTAAAGGCTATGCAAGGTTTTTTGATTTTACTGCTTATATATATAACATGTATTATATCGTTATGTATTGTATATTATAAACGTGTTAAAGATATGTTTGGAAAAAACTTCTATTCATAAAAATTTCATATGTTGACAAATTTTTTGATTGAAATAAAGCTTGATTTTTCCGGACAATTTCTATAAGTTTAGTGATCTCCAACAATACTGATTTAATTCTTAAAATATTTTATGTAGGAATATTTAACATTTTGTTTAGCAGAGATCGAATTAAACTTGTTAATAAGGTGATTAATGCTAACATACATGATTTTTATCTGTTTGTTTAATTAAATGAGTAAAAAAAGCCCCACATAAATTTTGACATTTAAAATCAAACATTGTAAAATTTTAGGAAACTTTTTTGTTTATTATTTTATGTGTTTTCAAAACAATAGTCTTGTTGAAGTACTTAATAATTATTTTTAGTTACTGCAGCCTGCTTAAGTAAACCTATATACAATACATTTTTATAATATTTTAACGGAATAACCAAGTCAGCGCCAATTCACTGAATAGTTTTTCTCTACATTTGCATCCCCTATTCCAATGCATTTCATACAGGTAGGTGTATCGTATTAATTTCGTTTATATTACACTATTTTTGAGCATTTACAATTCAGCGGACGAATAAAATAATAACACAATAAAATTAAACAGGGATCGCGTAACTGTTTATTTAATCCTCATTCGCTTTGGTAATCGGATTTGAATAATTTATTAAATGAATAGTAAACATTGCATGCATTAAGAGGGTCGTTGAAACGGTTCCCAGGATATCATTATTTTGACTATTATCCCACTTACAATGATCCTTTAGGAATCAGGTATCATTAAATGGTGTAATTTGTATAAACACGAAAGTTTGCATACTGGTCTGAATTCTCGATCAACAGTTGCTCACTGCTATAATATTGCAGTACGTTTTTGGATGGTCAATGAAATATATATACAGTTTCACATTGGAATATTACAGATAAGGAAAAGTTTAGTTCCTGGATTAATTGGCATTTATTTTATCGATCTTCAAAACATAAATTGCTATGCGTTTAAATTAAATTTGCATGTGGCCGAAAAAGCATTTCTTCGATTTGATTGTATATTCTATTATACTTCATTAATTATCTCTTCAATTTTACATTTAGACATTCGCTTTTAAAATATTGATTGAATTCTTATAATTTTTCGGAGATTAATATTTTTTCTATGGACCCTAAAATTTATCAATACATGCGAAAATTTATTATTGTATAATATATTATAATATTTTCACCAGTGATAAATTTCGGCCACTTTTGAGGTGTTAACTGTCACTTCTTGATGGAAAGGCATGATATTTAAATTATAAAAACACATTTTTTCAGTACTATTTTCACGATGTCAATGTTGATGGTGGTTAGTTGATAATGCTCGCGATGACCGAAACCGGTCCTGATCATAAAATATATCGTGAAAATAGTACTAAAATGTGTATTTCCACAATATATATTTTGATCATGATCGGTTTCGCTCATCACAAAAGAAATTTTGGGTTCATGTAGCAATACATCTATATGCAAAAAATATAGACTAATTATTCGTGGTATTTGTAAAAATATGACAAAAGTGAAAATGAAAACTTAATGATTGATGTTTTTTACGTTTTCCTCAGAATCTTTACACTCTTCTCATCCACCGTCTGATTCAGCCGGAGGTGCTCAGATGGACGGAGGAGCAGGGTCAGACCCTGAAACAGACGCCGGGGATGAAAGCGGGATCCCATTGCTGGCAGAACTAACTGCCGATCGAGATGACAGGCCTCGTAAAGTCAGACGATCGAGGACAACGTTCACCACGTATCAACTTCACCAACTCGAAAGAGCCTTCGAGAAGACGCAGTATCCTGATGTATTCACCAGAGAAGAGTTGGCCATGAGGCTTGATTTGAGTGAAGCAAGAGTTCAGGTATGTAAATAATATAAATCAGCTGTTATTTTTTGCGTATGAAACAATAGAATATTTATTTTTAAATTTTATCAATTACTAGATAAACCGCCGCGGATTGTTGCGATCTCAGAGTTAGTAAATTCAAGGAAATTCATCATAACACGGTGAAAAAAATAGCAATGTATTTTAGTTCTACAAAATTGTTTTTTAAAATATAGCTGATAGCTATTTCGGCTCACGCCATCATCAGAACTATGCTTAAACTAACATTTGCTTATCTATATATAGCTGTGTAGAAAAGGTACACAATACATCTTCTCTCCTGTTTTAACGACCTAGCTTGTTTCCTTTTCGCAATAAAACTAACTATTGTAAATGAAACAAAAAAGGCGGCTATATCAATAAGTTTACATATGGCACGGAAATGGTCTATTACGGAAACAAAACAGCCCTCTGTAGAGGGTAGAGCAATGGCGATCGACATATATTAGTTTGTTCGCTAAGAATCCTTTGTGATAGTTGATGTCTATTGATTTCCAGCTGTTTTAAAGCCGAAATCTTGCGACCGTTATTAAAAAGATGCAAATGCTTAGGTGCTGAGTTTGAATTTATATTGATGCCAATTTAATCAACGAATAGCATTGCTATACTGCATAAAGAGTCTACACGGTTCATTCCACAGGGCTTAAAAGAGTGTTGGATATAACAAGGAATTTTTTTAGAGGTATTGCATATTTTGTTTCGCTTCAGAATACATAATGTAAGAAAGGTTTGATGTCGTAAAGAGATTTAGGGAATGTAGAAAAAATGATGATTATCGAAAAAAAATATATTTTATTTCATGTAGTTGGTGATTTCGTGATATGTCAATTTTAGTACGTTAACAAGGCTTGAGTAAAATTTTAACTTCATTTGTGACATCGTGTCCATTTTGACATATGGCACGGAAATGGTTCATTACAGAAACAAAGATACATCAGTCAGAGGAGTCAATAAAGGTGACGGAGATATATTTGTTTGTTCGTTAAGAATCCTTTGTGATAATTGAAACAAGAAACTCATGATAACAAAATATTGAATTGTTGATAGTGTTAATAAAAGTTAATATTAATAATAAAGGTTAGATTATATATCGATGTTGGGGGAGCTACACGAGAAACCTTTACAGGAGTGTACTTGGGAGGAAAGGGTTGGCTTTGTAGGAAGTATGTCAAAACGTTTGCTGGAGTGTACTTATACAATTTGTAAATTGTTATATCGATCTGATTAATAGTGGACTAATGCATAAAGGACAAACAGACACACATACATTGATTTATATATGTGTATATACACAGAGATTTTTACTTTATCAATTTAAAACATATTCATTCATTCCAACATGCCTAACATGCATAATTGGAATTGTTGGTTCACTAAAAAAATATGACACATGTTTTGTCTCTGACGACCCGAGTTTCGCCTTTCAGCATCTTCAGGCATTCCAACACACGGATGCAACAGAACTAACGTACAATAAACAGTATTGTGCGTCACTTCTGTTGCATCCGTGTGATGGAATGCCTGAAGATACCGAAAGGCGAAACCCGGGTCGTTAACGACAAAACATGTGGAATCGTACAAAGTTGTGAAAATTCAAATTTGATATTGAAATTCCATTAAACATCTTCAGTCTATATCATAAATTATGTATATTATAGAACAATACTTTTAGTGAATGGTATAAAATATTATGACTCAAACAAACAAAACAAATGACGACGCGAGACAAAATTAATACTCAATGAAAAACAAGCTAAATGATGTTTTTATTTTGTGTTTATAGCCGATTCATGTTAATTAACCTGATATGACATAGAATTATGGCTTGATTATACATTAATTACGCAGTAATTTTCCATTAATTAAAAGCAAAAACGTCACAGTTGTGTTATTTAAATAATTCCAATTTCCCTGCAGCGATATTTTGACAGTTTTATTTAATAAATTGTTTTTAATTGATAAAATCAGCTGTCGACTTGTAAAAATCAATGAACGTCAATAAAAATTAATTGATTATTTTAAACGTGCGCAGTTCGTTGTTAATTAATTGCTAAATATTATTTGGAAACTTTGAACAAAATGCAATAGAATTAGAGATAAAATTAATCATAATTATGTGCAAACTGAGGTTACGTATTATTAAAAGTATTATATAATTGATGACTAAAAACAAACTATTATTTTTAAATGAGTTATACAATTGTTCCAAAAGTTTTGTTAGGCTTAAACTAATTATTTTTTTTTGATTACTTAGCATGCAATTAAATTCACATCATTAAATATGCAAACAAGAGACTTATCTCAGAATTTAAAAATCGTTTAATTTAACATATATGCAGATAAAACATATGTTAACTTAAATAAAAGTAATTATGTTAAATATAATATTTTCATTGAACATATGGAAATTAACTAAAAACGATAGAAGAAGAAAACTTAATTATTGAATTAACGTCATTTGTGACTAGATTAAAATCTCAATTTATCCAACCAATCGGCTGAAACAAATGCTGTGAATAAAATATAATTATTTTTTTAATATGTTAATTATTCATGATTACAACGGATAAAAATGTGTTTTCAAGACGGTAAATTTTTCAAAAAGTAATGAATTTTTTGAAAAGTTACTCTTTATCCAATAATCGGCTGGTACTTGTTAAAACTGTAATTGCCTATCACAACTTTGGCAAAAATCGAGTATTATCAGTATTTGAAGATCAAATAACTCGTACACATCAGTAAAGATTAATAAATATTAAAACAGAGAAACATTTTGAGAAAAATATAAAATGGATGATTTTATTACATAAATAACATAAGTAATTTGTGGAATTAGGCGGGTCCTCTGATTATGAAGGCGATTTTGAGTCAATCGTGAAGACAGACAGTCGTAAATATTTTAGAAGATAGTCACAGATATGTTAAATAAATATTATAAGCTATGAAAAGCGCATTTTATTTGACCATTAAATTATAGTTTTATGTAATAAACTATGTTGTATGTATATGTTGTTGATGACATCATGTACAATACAACGGTATAATTAAATGAAAACGAAGAAAGACAAATGCAATACAGAAATAAACACAAAAATGCAAAAAATTACTATAATTCGCTTGGGTTTTCTAAAAACCGTGAATTCACGTATTTACAAATGTACTTTCGTCTGTTATATAATTCTATACCTGCGTTATATGTTAGTAAGTGTGAGTGATTCGTAGATACATAATATATTTGAAAGTGGTTAACGATGCAAGATACTAACACCAGCTCATCTCGCAGCCGCTAACATAAGGGTGTCGTCCGCTAATTTATTTCCGATTGGGCGCTATTGTTGTCACACATACACCCCTAATTACACACGCCAACTACCCTTAAACTGGCAGCCGTGTGGAGATTTTAGGTTTCGGCGCAGTGGCGCTGCTAATTTATTTTTATTTTTATGATGGGTACATATTTAGCTAGTTCAATTTAATCGTTATTTTATTCAAAAAGTCCAGCTTACTGCTTAGAAATTTTCATAAATATAATTATAACAAAAATAATGTTTTGCTGACGCCAGTTTTAGTGTAAAAGTTCGAATGACTTCTTTACAAGTGAAAAATAAAAGGTTTTTTGTTGATACCCGTTTTTTTAACAATATTTTTTATCAAAATTTCGTTTTTTTGCATAGTCAAAAAGTAGTTATACCGTAAACACGTTTAAAACTCTGGATAGTATTATTTTAGGGGCAGAATATTATTTTTTTTTGCATATATATAATATAATTATTTATTTAATAATCGTGCTATTACTGAAAAGACCAAACAATCAATAGATTAAATATATGTCAAGATTACCGGATTTGTCGTCTTAAATTCGTGATATTTAAACGTATTCTAAATAGATCTTTTAAATTGAAAAAAAAAAAAAAAATGTCAACTAAGCAAAATAATTTCTTTTAAGCGTTAAATAAAAATTGTTGTACACAAAAATACATCTAGATTATTTACTTGTAATTGCATTTTATTTTGATTATTTTTGAAATCAGTAAAAATATTGTTAAGGACACTAAAAATGTTTCCTTACTCCACGCACAGAAGACGCTACTGTTCTTAACTCATAAACTCACCATTAACTCCACAGTTTCTCAGGCAGTATAAAGCTTTGCACCTCCCAACAACTGCTCATAAAAAGCTCAATTCATCACTATTCTCACTCTAAAAGCACAGTGTCACATTGAACAATACTTGCAGTGACATTCAATAATCCAACCAACTCAAATCTCAAAATTTATGTGTCTTAGCTATCATAATGTACATAATTTTGCCCTTTTATAAAACACCAAACATAACGTTTTATCAAACGTATATTTAACCTATATTTGGATAAAGATGTAAGAGTATATTTATTGTTTAACAAATATACGTTTAATTACGGAATTTTTAATTTGAATAAAGATAAAACAAACGTTGTTAAGGAAACGATAGATTTATTAACACTATTTTTATCTACAAAATAGAACGAAACCTATCGATGTTTGTTAACTAATACATTTTTAGTATCAACAAACCAACTCTTTAAGCTACCAACGCTTTTCTTCACGACTAAGTAAATTGCAATTTTCGGAAAGGGAGAAATAACTTAAAATTTTGCTGTTAATTGAAGCGAACACGAAATTACTTATTTAATTACTTTGATTGGAATAAATATTGATTGATTTTTAGTATTTTTTGATAATTACCTGTATAACTGTTATTTTGGATATACACATTTTATTATTTCATCCATTATACAGACGCTTAAAAAGTAAGTTTTATCAATATAAAATAATTTTAATGTATAAATATCTCTGATAATTAAATATATCAGAAAAAACATCTAAGCAATTTATCTTTAATCTACATTAAATTGTGAAAAAAAAAGATTCGTATCACTACATACAATGAATAAAGCTAATGTCAAATTAATTACATTATTTTTTTCATGCTACAACAATAGAACATTCTAAAATTCACGAGAAAATTAACTTTGCTAAAAATATATTTTCAATATTTTATAAATTAAATATTTTTTTAATTTGATAGTCGCTGTGATAAAGCGTTGGAAACTTGTATTGGTAAGTACAGCATTCATTTGGGATGGCAAATGGTGCAAATCTCCGCTAAGTGAGCTCACTTGTAATTAAATTGCATACAATCGCTGCCTATTATGATTGCATTATTTGAAAGCGTGAATATGATTCTGTTGAACAATTGAAAGGAAAGACGACGATTTTGAAATGGATTTCAGAATTCTGTTTTACCAATTCCCTTTTAAGCCACACAAACGACATTCCAATGTTGAATATTTCAAGAATTGATTATGTAGTGTCAGTGTATACTAAAACTATGAGTGTTATCAAGACAAATTAATCTGTTTTTCAACGCAAATTGCTTGACTGAATCGGCATTTATTTGATAGTACTGAATTATAACACAGTCAAAAATAGCATTGTATTATTTGTAGTTCCACAAAATTTTTAAGGTATATGTTTGATCGCTATTTCGGTTTACACTACCTATAACTTTTTTGTTCCTATATTTCTGACAAAAGTGTAAGCTCAAAAGCTATGAATTATATACCTTATGAATATTGTAGGACTAAAATACATTGCTATAATATCACTGTGGAATACAAATTAACACTGTTGAAAATCTCAAATTTTTTGTTGAATATCAACACACATTGTTCTGAATTCCAATGTCTCTAGAGTTGTGACATCACTTGTCAGAAAGTTAAGCTTGCTTCTATATTTATTGTTTTGAATACTCAAAGTAAACTTTCTAATCAATATACGTAAATAAACCGAAGATTTAATATGATCAAGTCTATCGCTCAATTATCAATCTCGTTTACATGCTAAGTGCCTGTACGGATTGTAATTGTATTATATGATACTAAAAATTGCGTAAAAATATTACCTTATAGTGGCTTTGATAATGTAATAATATTATCTATAACTAATTTCAATAATACAGACAGCAAAATTCGTCTTAATATGCAATATTTCACTTTTTTTTCTGTTAAATGTCTGCTTTTTGTTATTGGAATTAGGCCGAAAATAATTTGAATGTATCTTGTATATTAAGCTCTTTATTAAAAAAAATGCAATAGTAAAATATTGCTTATTAGGATAACATTTAGAGCAACTCTTATAGGCTAATTGCGTGTATTGTTAGCAAGTTAGTGAAAACACATTGGCGTAGCATCATTACGAATAAAAGTAGTTAATATACTAATCAATCATTTTATAAAAAATGCAATTCATTACTGATAAAAATTTACATTTACATATTAATAAAAATTAATGCTTTTATTTTTCTTTTTTGGATGTGTTATTATTTCAGACTAAAAATTAAGGAATTCCAATAACGATTTTTTTATTTATCTACGTGTAACGTTAAACAAACATAAATAATTCACTTAAATTTTTTGACGTATGCGTAGAGAGATAGAGAGAGAGAGAAAAGGAGAGAGTGAAATCTGAGAGATGGAATGTGCATGATGTAGATAACTAGCAACCTAGCAACAAATATTTACCAAATTTGCAATCATAGGTGTTGAATTGATTTTGCATAGAAAATTTTAATCCTTATTATCACTTCATTTCTCTGCTAACACTTTTAAAATTTATAACTAAAGGGTGCATATTAAATCCTTGACAATGTATTCGTTTTTATTATAGTTTGGCATATATAATACATTCAGAATATTAATTTTGTTTTTCGTCTGAATTTTCTGTAATTGCTTTTAAAATACATCAAAAACCATTTATAAAAATAGGAATGTGTTCATATAGAGGTATTCAATATTTTGGAAAATATATTTCGTCCATTGAATCACCCAAGACGTAGCAACACTGTTAACTGTAAAAATTGTACTTCCAGATCCCAAAACTCAGGCAAACGTCACAATCTACTGCATCACTTCCTTCTATGCATTGCATTGTGTATTTGAATGTAGATTTTTCTGTGATGAACTGTCAACCGAACAATAGATTCGTAATTGAATTTCCGTAATTTGAATTCATCCGGGCGACTGCCGCGCCATTGTGGCTAATTGCTCAATTAGCACGTTGCATAGATAGCGTTGGCGGGAAGAGACGTTATTATATCGTTCTTCGTGCGGCTTGAATCTCACCATAGACAAAAGAGTGACCATTACCAATTCAAATAAAATAATGGATTAAGTATACCTGTAAAGGTTCCATGATGAAAATTAAAATGACTGTAGTAAATCTTTTATTAAATCTAGTGAAATAAATTTTATATATGAATTATACTATTTCTTACAAGTAAAGAATAACGATTTCAGATTTTATCTATGGCTTTATTTTAAAAATATATAAAATTAAGTTTTTGATTAAGATAAGATTTTCAAGCGAACTTTTAAGTCAGACACATTTTGGCCTTATTGAAAAGTTAGTGATGCGACACATGGTTTGGGCTTAATGAAATAACTAAATAAAATAAGCTATGTATTTTAGTTTATTTTGTAAAACTAAAATACAATACAAATTTCATAAACAGAAAATGATACGATAAACGGAAAAAATATTTTTTGATTATGAGCGAAGCCGTCCACAATATTTTTGTGGAATACATTTTATTACAAAAAAAAACAGAATTATTTTTTCTGTCTTTCACCAATTTTAAAAATGATTATCTGGCGATAAGTCCTGTGAATATTGTAATTCTTAACAATCTTGATCATTTTTTTATAGTTACTTTACCACTCTCCCGTAGCACACCGTGTATCGATTCATCTGAATTTCCAAATTGCCGACCACCATTTCCTGCCTATTAACATATGAATCACAGAGTCATTTTCCCCTGGTCAACGTTCATCATATTACTATAATAATATGACCGCCTGGAAATTTGTGACCGATTTCGGTCGCCGAGCGTGAATATCATCCAATTTGACTGACGTAACTTTATGAATTCAATCGTGAATCAATGATTTCGCAGTAATTCATACTAAAAACGATACGATTTTAAAATCTGTTGAGCACTTGAAAAAGCTTTATAAAGTGACTTGTTGAATGGAAATCTAAAGATATAATTATTTTAGATGTCATTTTTACGCTTGCATATAATAACCAAACAATATTATTCAAATCAAATAAGGTAAACTTTCCTATAGCGTATTTGGCAGATATTAAGATAAGACTTAAATCTGGTAGTATAAAAGTCCTGCTATAGTGTAGTTGTTTAAAAACGCAAAATGTGGTTTTAAAAATTATAAACACTTTTGTTTTGTCTTCATTGGATATATTTAAGGTTAATGACAAATACGATGTCATTTAATATTGAAAATGAGAAAAATATGCTGATTTCAGGCTACTTACAAAATATAATTGAATGAACCTTAACTGAAACTTTGTGTGGGTGCCTAGTTCCTTATAAAGTATTCCTATAGTGTTGCTCTAATCTCGACATTCCACTGCAAAACTATCTTATTTCAACAATTCAAAGTGTTTCATTATTCAAAATTGATACTGTGTTATTGAAAAATGTGAACCTTCTCTCATAAAACATTGTTTTTGAAAGATTTAAGACTACTTATTCACACTCGAATCTAAACGTGTAGTTTATCTGTGGTTAAAACTGATCAAAGTAACGAGATGTTTAATATAACCTTATACAACAATATTTAAAAAAGATATCTATAGACAGATGAAATATCAACGAATTTTATCAGATACAAATTAAAACTTTCAAGATTTTGATGTCGCTTTATGATTTTTAATAGTTTTTGAACGACCTGAAAATGTTACATCAAATGTAATTCTTTCAAAGAGTTCGTTATTGACAATGCGAATTTCATTTCAATTACTTCTGTATCTAAGAGACCCATTTTCAAAGCATTTTGAAAATACAAAATTATTCCACGAATAATTCATAGAGGAGCATATTTTTTTTTCTAATATTGTAAACATTGCAATAATTAGATGCTGTAAAAGCATTTAACATAAATACGAATATAAAACACATTGGTAACATTTTTAAAGGTAATTTTAAGCTGAAAAAGCAAGAACGAAAGAAAATACTCTGTATATAAGTAACATGCTTCTGGGAGTTTTAAAAATGTTGTAGCATTGTAATAAAACCTTTTCAAATGTAAATTTATACAGTCATAGATTTATTTTTTCTGAATATTTTTATATATCTATAGATTTACTTTCCTCAACGATATTTTTAGTTGAAGTAAAATTATATTATACATATTTTCCGAGACTCGTTCCCACAAAATTTTTGAGTGAATGATAAATTTCACGTAGTTATTTTTAATTTTTCAAATATTTTTTAATGATTAATAAATTATGTATTACTACTACAGCTAACTACTATTATATTGGGTGGATTAAAGTAAAAAAGTATTTTTGTCTTCAACTTTTAAATTAACTTGCATCTAAAGTGAGTAAAAGGGAAGTTGTTTTGATTTAAAAAAAATCTTGTAGTAACTGTTATTTTATTTAAGTTAAAAGCCGTGATATTCTTCCTTAAATGTTTTAACATGTAGTGTATTTGGAAAATAGTTTTAATTGGTAAAGATCATATGGAGCTTATCCACGTAATAATTTTGATACGACCAGTACCAGTTTTTAATAAAGCCATTATACTCTTTGTTGAAAGTATTAAAATGTCCAAAGAAGAGGGGTTATTAAAAATGAATAAAAAGTGCAATTTGCCTGCATTTACGATTGCAATTGGCCCAAAGTGCACGCGCGGAGCGAAGAATAGGCTTCATACATTTCGAGAGGCTTTCGAGAAGAGAGAATTAAAAGCTTAATTTTTTGCAATTAACGCCAACTTTGCAATTTAAATGTTTTTTGCCGAGAGTAGAGAGAATGGAAGAGTGGTGAAGTAGAAAATAGCAAGAATTAAAAGCTTAAAAAGAAAGTTTCATTCTGCACATTTGTATTATTAGTGAAACAAATTTACTAGAAATAAAAGATTTTTATATACATATAATATTTTAGTTTAATGTGTGTAACTTTAAAATCGTGACTTTATCACAATTTGCACCTTTTTGTTTAGTGTCCATAGAAGATTTTTTTGTATAGAGAGATAAACAAAAGTAGAATAGGTTTCGAATTTCTAATCTGATTTTATTTTTAATTCAACAAGATTTAACATTTTGAATATAACGTTAATTACTTAGAATACTATAATTAAAAATCAATATTAAAAATTAAATTTCAAGTATATTATATTATACAGCGAGATAGCTAAATCTGTTTTTCTTTTAAATGGAGTTATTAAAAATGACTTAAAAAATTATTGACAATTAATACGCTAAAAAGAATGTCCACTGTATATAATTTCTGTTGTCCACAATGTTTATGGATAAATGAAGAACTTGCTTATTTTTTAAACACGTTTAATAAATGTTTATCTCATTGAAAAAATGTTAAAACAATATCGTTTCTATTATTTTAGGTGTGGTTTCAAAATAGACGAGCAAAATGGCGAAAACGAGAAAAAGCAATGGGCAGAGATACAACAGCTTTTATGCATCCGGATCAAGGTAATAAACAAATTTGTTTTTTCTTTTTTGATTTATGATTCTTTTAATTGTAGCTGGAACACGACCTTTATTATTTCTTTCAGCAAATTACTTGGTTATCGTGATAATTATATTGGTGATTCCTTGGAAATACCCAGGTTTCGTTGAGTATTATAATATTGTAAAATAACACTAGTTGATTATAAACGCCGAAATTAAGAATATCGTGAAATCAGCTGTGTAAAAATTAATCTTGTTGTCAAATTGTGCTCAAGGATTTTATTTGAATTAAAAAGATTTTTGGAGTTAATAGAACAAACCACAATGTTATTAATGGATTTTGCCACACTGAAAAAATATTTGGTAATTAATATCTAAAACATGGCTTTTTAAAACTATCAGAAAATTTTAAAAGAGCTGTATTATCATGTAGCCATTTTAGAGAATAAAGTTACTAATAGGTGAGAATTTAAAAAAAGCTTATTTTCTTGCGTATCGTCATGTTCACATAATTAAAACCACCAATTATGTTAAAACAGGGATCTTATATCAACTAAGATATTGTAAATTGTAATGAACGGTGTTTTTTTAATTTTCAATTGAGTATTGTAAAGCGGGTATGTGATGGCTAATGATGTATCATTTAGTAATATGTCATTATGATTATTGTAGGAAATAAAAGTCCCACAATCGGCTCGCATTTGTCATGTTGACAACGGCTACCCTATTCCTATTACACTTTCGACGGTTTGATGTATTCATTTACAACGCGATATGAAAAATATAAGCCCGGCCCGTAATTAAAAAGAGATTTTCTTTTTATTGGGACCACTATTTTGGGGGAATAAATTGGAGCTTCGAAAATACATGGGTACGTTCAATAAGTATTAAAATAATAAAACTGGAAAATAAATATTACAAATTAAATTTTATTGCTATCAGGAAATAAGCTAGGTCGTTAAAAAAGGAAATAAGATGTATTGTGTACATTTTCTACACAGCTGTATATATATAAGCAAATGTACGATTAAACATAATTCTGACAATGGCGTGAGCCGAAATATCTATCAACTATATTTTATAAAGAAATTTCACTGTGTTATAATGGAGTTATAATAAGTAAATGCCATAACAATCAATAAAGTTTATTAAGTTCTTTAATAAACTATTTTGGTCATTTTAATAATTGGAATTTAAATATATAATAATAACGTAATTAAAAAAATATATTATTTCAATTGGACTCTTTAACACTTTAATTGATGAAATAATCGAGATGTATCGTAAAAGCTATTTCAGTTTTTGCATTTGAAATTTAATGTTTATTTTCTTTAATTTTTTTTTTGAATTGTTAGTGAAAAATGTTCACAGATAATGTGAAGAACACTGAAGTACGCTGTTTTAATCACGAAGACACTGTTATATTAACTAATTTTAAACAACATGATTGTTTATTTATAAAAAAATAAAACTAAACTGAATAAATGCAGATACAATGACGGAAAACTGCCTGCATTTTTCATTATTTACAGCTTTGCTTGAAGTGATTGAATTGGTTCTCTAAAGATATGAAAATCTAATATTTTCTTATTATTTTGACAATAAGTTTAATGGATGCCACGAATCATGAATTATGTCATAACTATTTAAGCAACGCTCGAATAGTAAATATAAAAATATTTGTACCTATATTTTTGTACTAACTACAACAACAATGTTTGGTCACACCAACCGCAGAACCAAATTAAAGTATTATTACCGGGTCTTTACCGCGCGTTTTCGTTTGTTTTTTGACATTTTCCCGAAACAATTTCATTAGTAATTCAGTTTAGCGACTTCAAAATGGATTTCTCAGCCGGTTATCCAACAGATTGGCCGATAAAGAATAATTATGATAAGCGTCCATTTTATTGCGGTTCATTAATAAATCAACAGTCCAACTGCTAATGATATTTGTTTTTGGAACGATCGCCATGTTTTGATTATCATTTCATTTTCAAATAAGGGCGGCAAATGATTTTAATAACAAATAGAATAGTCTCAACCGCTTAAAACCTGATAAAAGTGACGATAATTATAACTTCGTCGACATTTTATAAATATGTATATTTTAAAACCAGCTAATTTTCGCAACCGATTTTTTTTTATTTCAAAGTAATTTTAATCGCTATTATTTATAATATAAATTTGTAAATATATTTTTTGTTTCGTTATTACATAAAAAGAAGACGGATTACCTTTTATGACTTCATATTATTAAATTTGATACCCAAAACTCTATTAGCGAAACGATAAGTAATTTGAATTTTTATGAATGTTTAATTTTTTAGAATTTATTTGGCATATATATATATTATGTATAATGAAAAAATGGAAAAATCCCATAGGTTATTTCAATATCACGTTTCCACCTAAACTATTTCCGTTCTCGCGATGCCATGATGCCAAAATAATTTTTAATTTTGAGGCATTTGTCACATTTTTTAGAAAAAGAAATTCTCTTGTTTAATGTTTTTAGTATAATATTTTCGGCATGGTATTTTATTTTTATTATGAATATTGACTTTTTAATCTGTAATTAATTTCTTTGTACAAACTTTCGTTTTGATATGAAATAAGTAATATATTTATATATTTCGGTTATAAACGCAGCTTTTTATAGTATTTTGTAAAAAAAATATCATCTATTATTAATTAAACTCGTATTCAGTGATATGAAATTGAAAAATGCCCAATTTGCATGGACAATAATGGCCTGAGGGTAAATTTGGGTCGATGCTGCAACGGCGATGTGATTTTTTTGACCCTTAACCCGTCACGTGACAGAAAAATTCCAAGCAGCTAACTAGCTTTCAAAGGCGATATTTCAGACTCGATATTTTACTCATAATTTTGTTGCTCAGAATTAGAAAATTGATTTGTTACTTCTGATCAAATATATGGTCAAGGGTATACGGTTTTATTAAACTTGTAAAAATTGAACTATCAAACCGTGTCCCACTTTTTCTAATAATAAATCTCACCATTCAAAATATAAGCATTTTTTATTTACAAACTCGTACTGAAATGTTACCGTTAATAGAATCCAGATTGGACACCGACATAATAAAAAAATGAATACTACACAGAGTTCCGATGCTAATGTTTTATACATATGATGTCGTGATAATAAAATGACTTGTAGTAGCATATATAATAGAAGATGACTGTTTTTGAATTCGGAATATAGATTAGAATTAAAACCGTATTATTTAAATTCAAAGACAATAAAAAATATACACATAATTAAATTTATCTCTATAGGCAATGGAATGATAATTGAAAAAGTTCTTGCATAAGACGATTTAAATTATACTTTCATGTTATTGATTGAATTGGCATTAATATTTCATTACAGAATATAAACAGGTGTTTAAGCAATTGTCTTTATATATCTGATGAAAAATATTTTTTAGAAATTTTACAATCGCAAAACAGGTTGTATAATGCTCCCCTAATTGTCAATTTTTATTTTTTGAGAGGAGCCTCGGCGGTGTTGCATTCGTTTCCCTTTGACAATTGATGCATTTTAATTTTTCATTGATTACTTTTTGACAACGTCTATGAAAAAAGCTTCATTTTCATCCCACGTTCCTCATTCGATTTTTTCATTCTATATTTGTAATTATCTTGAACATATAACTTGAAATAATATTTATTTTACTACAAAAAAAGGTATTAAAACGTAATTGAAAAAAAAAAATATATATATAATTATTTTCATTTATTTTTACAATTTGACACACTAGTATTCAGAAATATTTGGATATCGACTAGCAAAACCGTTTAGCATTGCGATAATAATTTGTATAAATTTCTTTAGATGTATTCAAATAGGAAATATGTAGTTGCCACTAAAATTTTGATTTTATTTACATAATTTTTGTCAAATAATGCTACGTTAAAAACAATGAAAAAAATATCAAATATTCAGGAGTTTGATCATCAAAAAAAGAGCCGAATATCTATCAAATATTCGAATAAAATCATTACTATCAACTTGTGTTACATTTTCTATTAGGTAATTATTTTAAAAAGAAACCTGAATCCATAAACGATATTTTTCTAATACATGCCAATATAAAATAACATTCAATAATGAAGCAATCATCACTGACAAGTCTAATCAATCAACAGTTCTTTATTATGTCATCAGAGAAAAATAACACCATAAAGGTTTTAATAAAATTACCAAAGAAAAAATAAATAATATAATCCTTAATATTACCCCAACTCATACGCCACTGACGTCGTTATAAGCCTCGGAAGTTGCAATTAATGTAAATGATTATAAAAATTACTACCACAGCTGTATAAATATCGCCCAATCACCATTGTGTTTATTGTACGTCGTGGTTTTTTTTTAAATGACTACTATAATTTATCGCATTGGGCAAAACTCATTAGTGGTTGACATTATTGTAAAATAGGGGACGCTTGGTAGTGTCTACGCCACTGATATTTTAGAATGCCTTACTGATAAATTAATGATTCTCAAATGTTTACTTCAATTATTCATAAACCATAGTTTAGCGATGAAAACAGTGTACAAAAAATGTTAAACTTGTTTTTTTGTCGTAACTATTTTGTTGATAATTGACACTTTTTGTTTGAATGTTGAGATCCATTATTAAATTTATGTTATTCAGATGACATAATGCTGAAATAGTTAACTGATTTTTATAAAATATTTATTGTGTACTTAACTTTAGAATACTTCAAATAATAAAAACACATTTTTTAGTACTTATTTTCACAATATATTATTTGATCAGGACCGGTTTCGCTCTTCGCCTTCGTCCTGATCAATAAATATATTGTGGAAATTCGTACTAAAAATGTGTTTTTATTATTTAAAATATCATGCCTTTCCATTAAAAAGTGACAGTTAACACCTTAAAAGTGATTAGAATACATCCTTAATACCATTTTACCGTGTCCACTTTCAATGTGGATCATGTGAACACTTTGTAAAATTACATCATTAGAAAGCTATTTAGTTTCCCAACATCTTTTCTATAGAGATTATTTAAGTACGATGGTGAATTAAAGAATTAAAAATAGACTGATTGCTGTTGCTACACCTCTTTATTTAAGATCGGATAATTTTGGACATCGCAAACACACTTTTGTTCCATAGAACCAAAATCATAATTGAACAAACGATATTGAACAATGCAGACTTTTTCGATCCATATATTTTAATAATTGATATTTTGATGATAATTATCAAGTACTTTATTACCCATTTTATATGATGAATATTTAAAAATAAATACCGCTTGATAAATTCAGGAGTTGTTAACCCCCTTCCCCCCTATTCAATAGTGTGGTCATTATTGTCGCATTACCGTTTTAAAAGATAAAATCAAGAACACATTTTTATACGTACACTATCCTTAAAAATATATATTTATGATCACGATTTAAATCGTTGCCTGGCTAGTCAGTTTTTAATATCATACTCTTAATTATCATTTTATGTATATGATAATGTAAGGGGGAAATTATAAGCTAAATTATTTTATTTCTCCTTTAAATCAGTCAAACCTTGTTTAGTTGTAAAAAAAATAAGATGATTTTTTGCGACACTCTTTGCATGTAAGCTAATTATATTAACCAGTCAAATTTATTCAATAGGGGAAAAACAGTTTAAAAATATACTTAACTATTCAAAAAGTAAACTTGTTTTCCTGATGATCATCTAAGCTTGAATTCATAAAATAAAAACCAGAAAAAACACAATTTTACGGAAAAAATATAAATATATATTCATTAATATTATACATTATTATATTTATTACAAACTTTATTAGTGCATCTTTTATAGAATTTAGAAAGTAATATAACTTATTAAATGGAATGATATTTTTAATAACAATAACATTTTTTTAGTACTTATTTCCACATTATATTTTACGATCACGATCAGTTTCACTCATGGCCAGCATTATAGACTCATAAATCAAGTAACAGTTAACACCTTAAAAGTGAATAATGGAATTAAAGTAAAATTTGATTCATTTTGTTTTTTTTTTGAAAACTATATCTACCCGCAATGGATAGATCAAATGGAATTTGAACGGAACATCTAGATTAAAGTTATTCTAAGAATATTTTAAGCTTATTTTTCTTATAAGAGAATCTAAGGTGTAACATGATAGTGCTTTAAACAGAGCTTTTAAATGGAAAATTAATCGAGCGGGATGGAATATCGGAGATATTGATACCAAAATATTGGTCAAAAGATCAATCAGAACAAGGATTAAAATATGTCCTTAACTTGAGACTTTTGACCATTCATTTACACGACTAGTATTTTCTTTCTGTTAGTAAATGTGGTTTCACATTAACAATGCAATGCAATAAACAATATCGTACTTTAGGGTGAACGATGGATGCGCGTGCATTGAATTACGTTCATAGATAATAATTTTTGTGAAAAAAACATGACAGTTATACATGTTTCACACCATACAAAATAGTCACAACATAATATTGATTTTGCAATTAATTTATCTTTGCCATCTGCCGGCGCGCATTCAACTTACTGCCATTAGACAGTGGTTTGTTAAAATATAAATTACTCATCAAAGGCGTAGGGTTTTTTTTATTATCTATAATAATTTGAAATAATGTTTTCAATAAATATTGGATGTGTAAGCGTCATAAGTTATGCCATGAAATGTGCATTTAGTGCGAATTGCAAGGTTTTTAAATAGATTACAATTACATAAGGAGAAAAATTTCATGCTTTAGGATCGGTTTTACGAGAGATAATACTGTCGCTGACGTTGAAATCACTTCATTTGAAAAGAATCTTTTAATTTTTTTTTATTTTACATTTAAAACAACACTTGGATGGGATTTAAAGAGATCAGATAACTGGAAAAAATGTAAATTTATAATTTTCATTAATATTTTTACATATTATTCAAAAATTTTATAACGATATGTTTGAAAATATTCAATTTCCAAATGATAATTTTTAAGTGAATTGTATGGAATACAACTTTTATTATTACAAAAATGATACTGTCTAATTAACTCTTTTGCCTCAGATGACCAATCTATTGACGTGGTTAGACTGTGCTGAAAAACACACCGATATATTATATACTATAAGTCAAATACAAAGAAAAAAGTAGACAACTTTTGATATTGTTTTCATAAATAACATCGGAATCCTCTATGCCTTAAAGGGTTAAAATATTGTAGGTATGGCGCTAGCCAATGGCTTATATTTTTTGAATCACGCTCGTGCATTTATATTTTATATATCGTTGGAAAAAAACTATCTTTATTTGCCGGCATGCATTAGTGCAAACTAATAATTTATTGAATAGATCATGTTAGATATGAAAATAAAATTTGTTCCCTTTAAAACAATTTTACCTGTTTTCAACAAATTACTCAAATTAAAAATGTATAATTTATCTAAAAAAAATGCGAATTCCTTCAATGTTTTATACTTCAATCATTTGAATCATTTTTTTAATAATGTTATTGTTTGAGGCTACGTGGGATATTTTTTTGGGAAAATATTATATTTTAATCATGAAAAACTATCTAATCAACAAATTAAAAGTGTTTAATACATTTGTATTTGTGTGATAAATATTAAGCATTTTTTTTCTTTTTGTTGATACTGATATGATGGTAATTTTTTTGGGGTATGCATTTTACTAAGAATAAACTTAAACGTCACAGAACTTGACCAATTTTCAATTTTTCATCAGTTCTCAAAACAAATCTCTATATTAAATCAATTCAATTACAATTGTTTTGAATACTTAATGAAAAACATCAGAATATTTACCGTAACATAAAGTATACATACATGTTTTAATGACACGAATAATATCTGATCCATTACTAATCTACATTTGCGATATCGTTGTATTGAAATACTGATTGAGCTTGCATGTTTCATTTAAAAAATGCATGTTTTGTGCAAGCTTTAGGTCAATTATCAATAACAACGTACGTCAAAGTTTCAGCACGAAAATTAAAAAAAAAATATTAAAAATTATACGACTATATAAAGCAATAAACAAAAATTTACCATATTATTCGCCAACATAAATGGAAAACTTAGAATGCCTAAAAGAATAAAATATTACATAAAGTTATCAAACATGGAATAAATTCTATCATATATATGTATATTGTTTTTTTAATCTAGTTATGAATAGTCAGAAGGATAAAATTGATTAAAAAATGAAAAAAATATGCTAAAATAAATGTCTATATTTTAAACCACTGTGTTTTATTGAAACGAAGTAATCACTCATTTTTTTCACGCTTTAAAGACATAAAAGCCTTACAGAGAGCTGTGCGATGTTTCCTATTTTATTTTTTGTTTTCTTTTACAAATTTTCATTTAGTGAAAACAATGCAAGTCTTAAATACCTTAATGTTTATTGATTGAATTGGCGTGAGCCGAGATAGCTATCAACTATATTTAAAAAAAATAGTTTTGTAGAACTAAAATACATTGATATTTTTTCACCGTGTTACCTAAATATTTATTTGTTGTTCTTATCAATTATTTGATAGCATAATTAATGCTCTTGAAGATTTTGGTGAAAGTTTAATGGAAGCATGGAAAATATACAAAATGTTTATTTTCGTTGCATAATATTCATTTATATACCCGTTTTATTCAAATTAACCGACATTTCCTTATTGAATTTGAATTATTGAAGTTTTGTACAACTCCTCACATTTTGTCATTAGCCCGAGTAGTTAGTGACAAAACATGCGGAGTCGTACAAAAGTTCAGCAAAATTAAATGTGACATTGCAGTTACATCAAGCATCTTCAGTCGATATCATAAATTATTTCCTTGTTTGTTTCAGGAGTGCCAGATTTCGCTTTACACGCCCAGTTAGCAATGCCTCCGGTATCAGCAGACCCATTCTGGCCTGGTCTTGGTTTCCCACATGTCCTAGCTGGTCTCCATCCAGGACACGCAAACGCCTTAGGTCTACCGTGGGGGCCACCGCACCAAGAAAACAAAGGCCCTCCACACTTCGCAGTGCCATCATTCCACGCACTACTTTCCCAATACATGCTTGGCGGCGGTTTGCCGATACCGCCTGGGTTTCCCGGTTTCCCGAATTTTCAACCACATGCACCCGGAAGAATGAACCCAGAGGAGCCGTCGAGGAGTGTGTCGCCTGATGATATTGGAGACGGTTCCAGAAGTCCCCGGTCTCCGATGAGAAGCGACGACGGTGGACGGTCTCCTACTTTGGATTCCGGCGAAGAGTCCAGGAAGAATAGCGTTGAAGCATTGAGGATTCGAGCCCAAGAACATCTCATGATGAGTGGTGGGCAGCATCTTTTAATTCCGAAATCTAAAGTTCAGACCTAAAAAAAATATTTGTAAAATGTTGATTGGATATTACGACTCTTAGATTCAACCAATATCTTAAGAATCAAGCACAGAGTTCGTATATTATATTTAAATAGAATACAGTTACAAGATGATTGAAGCTTTCAAGTTAACAAGATAAAAAAAAATTGTCTTTAATAATAATTAAAAATCACTTCATGTAAAGTTCACCCAAAAGTAAAATAGCGTACAAACTACGTACACGACGAAATGTGGAGTAAACAGTTTTTGTATTAATACACCTGGAAAGAAACAATTTGCTTAAAATTTCTAAGAAAAAAATGTTTTTAGCCGACTCTGTATTAATAAATAACACAACAACATTTTATTTATACTTAAAATTAGTGCAGTCGTGAAATATTATGAAGTGATACGATCTAACATTTAACGTTACAACCAAAACTTAATATGGTTTAAGTATTGGCTAACATAACCTGTGACTGTAATATACAATTATATATACAAAACGTGAAAAATTTTGCACTCCACAAAAATAATTGATAAAAATTTCGCACTAGGCCAATGCTTAAATATGTTGATTATGTACATTATCTTTTCGTGAAATACGTCAAATGGAATATTTATATTTGTTTTATCGAAAGACAAATTGCTTATATCATTCTATTTTATGCAGACTGTATATAAGTTTTTATAACTCGTCAAAGAGTCGTTTAGAATCAAGGCTCACGTGTTTTATTTAAGTCAGTATTGAATTCAGGATACCAAGTGATTCATAATATATGTGTCTAAATACATATATTTGGGTAAAAATAATAGTAGCATTTAGCATGATAATTCACGCATGTTTTTTTAGTTAAAAAAATAACGGTGTAGTGATTTTTGATTAATAAAAATTTCGGAGAATGTGGGCTTTGATTTTAGAGTACTCAATACCCAAAAACAGTTATTGCGATTATTAAAGCAACCGTTCATTACGTCATATAATATAAAATGTTTTCTGCATATTATCATAGAATGAAGTGTAAGTTGCAGTCTTGCTAAACATAAAAAGAAATAACATTTTTTTTCCTTATAAAAAAATACTGCAGTATATTCGTTTCTTAAATGGGAATTACAACCAATATGCTAAAAAATCAACAGTTAGAAGCTCTGAATCTTAAATATAAAATAAACCATAGTCACGTTACCTTTTTATAGTATTAACCAGGCATATGTTGTAGACAAAAAAAACATCTTATGCCAAAATGATTTCATTCAAATATTTTTAGATATAATTTTTTTACGGAAATGTTATTTTTATGAGTGTACCGTTTTAATATTGCTGTCTCGTATTTCATTAGATGCGAACAATATTTTAAGATTTCATTTAAATAATATGATAAATCTCTTAATATTTTCTTCAACCTAAAATATATCAGCAATTGTAACACTGACCTTGACTGGCTTAGTCATTCATATATAATATAACTTGTGCTTATAATTCTAATATGTCATTGAAAACGTTTTTTCAAATAACCTCAAATTTTTTTCAGCTCAGTATTTTAACAAAGGTATTTAAACGAAAGAGTTTATATTATATATCGAAAGTATTGATATGATTCATTCCGCACTCCATAAGAATGTATATTTATAATTATATCAAAAAGATTTTTTTTATATATATAAAAATATATGGAATCCATATAGCACAATTTACCAGTGAATTGCGGTTTTGGAATATCGATACTTTTTACAAAAATTTTCAATTGAGATGTATTTGGTTGAAGCTGATTATGTTGATTTTATATTTGCCGAAACCTAAATGAGAATGTTGTAAATTTTATAGAGAACAAGCCGAAAATGTTCTAATGTAAATTTCTGTAATATTAAACACGACAATATGTAATTAATTAAAATATAGACACGTAATATTTAATAAGCGTAGACAAAGATTGATCTCTTAAAGTTAAGCATCAGAAATCATTATTAAAATTACTTTAATTTATGAAAATAGTATTAAATAGACATAAAACATATTTAATTAATGATAATGTAAATAGTAAGTATATTAAGATAAATATCTACAGAACGTATTTCGACAGTTATTGTTCATTTAAATGAATGGCACACGCAATCAATTATAAAACGTACGTCAGAGAGACGTATATAACATAAATTATTTATATTTGTTTAACTCGATCAATTGCAAGAATTTTTACCGATAAGGAAACACTTGGCAAGTAATTATAAAAATTAATCTGAATGAAGAAAAATAACTAACAAATAAAATGTTGACGACCCCTTAAAATTAAATAACTTATATATGATAATAAAGAAAATGAAATAAAGCATTTATTTACTAAATAATAGAGAATAAGTCTAAAAATTATATTTGTTAAAAAAGTAATTTCTTCACGGAAAGACATAATATTTCAAATATTTAAAACACATTTTATATTAATATTTCCATAATATATTTTATGACCCGGTTTCGCTCATCGCGAGCATTAACAACTGATATAACACAAATAACAAATAAGCCTTCGTGGTTATACGTAATTTTGAGCTAATAGCTAGCAAGTATACAAAACCAAAAATTCAAGAACTAAGAAAACAAATTACAAAATGTCACACTATTTACATTCAAATGAAGTAAATTAGTTAAAAAAAGAAATTTTTACGATCTCTTAAAAATAGTTTACAAATAAAATAAAAAAAATAATCAATCATCCAGAGAGATTTTGTATTCCTGCTTAATATTAACTCAAAATTTTGTATAAATAAACTTGTGGCAATTTGCATCAGTTGATAATCCTCGCAATGAGCCAAAGCGGTCTCAGAGATAAATTATATTTTAGAAATGGTACTTCAATTGTGTGTATTATTTCAAATATTCCATATATGTATCTTCATTTAGATTATTTTGTATAATGAATAACCAGTATATTATTTTCTTAGTTCTTGAATCGTTTGCTTTGTATGCCTGGTTATAATTAATTGAACATGTTTCATAAAGAGTTTTCTTTTAATTTGTATTGCATTAGTTTATAATGTTCGCGATGAGCAAAACCGGTCAAGATCAGAATAAAATAAATCTGTGAAAATATAATACTAATAAACGTTGCGTTTTATTATTTCAAGGCAATATTTATTTTACATTATTATAATTTAATTGAGTTTCGTTCAAAAATACAGTATCAAGGCTGGGTTATATAAACTCTTGAACGAAATAGATTTATATGTATCTTTACAAGAAAAAAAGCTTTCATACATTGATAATTCGTTGGAATTTTAAGCTTAAATCTAGAGATATGAACTTTCTTTTTACCTGCTTTTTGTCATGCCTTAAATCGAGACGCAGAGAAAGCCATAAGCTAATTACTACAGTCTTTTTGTTACCCATAATATGCTTATTTGCGAGATCACTTAAACTAGAACACGTTCAAAAACTTATATTGAGATACTCACTACACAAACACGGTTAAAAATATTATGATTTCCATATTGGTCAATCCTGGCGAAACACGTGCGACTCGGCGTATATTTTTGGTACTAAATTTGATTACAATAATTTATGGACATTGATCAAATATAGCATTTTGAACACTAATGTGTTCCTTCAAACAAAAGTTGGTTCCAAAAAGATGATCATCAAATTTTTTGTTGTTTTTATGATAACGACTGAAGATACTTAATGGAATATTAATATCAAATTTAACTGTCGAAACTTTGTAGGTTTCCACATTTTTTGTCACTAACCACCAGTATTATGTTGAATCCTTGCGATAGAATGCTTGAAGATACCAAAAGGCAAAATCCAGGTCATTAGTGACAAAACATATAGAGTCGTAAAAAGTTTCAATAATTCAAATACAATCACAATATTTTTAAATTAAAAAATACACAGTTATTACGGATACTCTTTTGCTTATATAAAAAAATGCTGTTTTTCCAGGAATTGGTCGATGATTCATGAACACTAATTTTGTGAAATTTGATATACAAATTATTTTATTGTATATATAGAAATGTATATTTTTAAATAAGTCATTTAATATTTTGTTTATAATTTATTTATGATATGAAAATACCAAAATTAGATCAAATAGTACATGCTTGATGCAAAATATTTGACAATTAAACTTATGATACCTTAGCAAACCAGTTTGTTTTTTGTAAATAAAATACCCGTCGATTGTATCATTAATTCAGATACCATTAATTATTGTAAATTGTAAGCTTGGACGTTAAATTAGTTATATTTTTTTGTTATTTTGTTTTAATATCATATTGTTTTATTATATACATATTTGTGAAAAACTGTGTTCAAATAAATTAAATAAATGAAAAGATCCAATCGTGTTTATGACTATTTCACCCAAAATCCCGACATTCAATGATTGATGAGAAATTGCCGTTTGAAACAAATTCGCTCAAGACAAAATCAAATTGATAATAAGACAATTTTTGTGATGTAGTAACACCAAAGTATTGGTTGCAAAAAATATTAAGACAAATTATAATATATGTATGTATTTGCATACATATAAAAAAACAAATTTTAATGTGTGATAATTTTCTGAAATATTATTAATTAGAAATACAGCCACACAAAAGAAATTGCTCTTGCAGTCATTCGTCTAATTGTTAATATATTTAATAATTAATAGATATAAAAATTAATGTATGTGTGTCTGTTTATCCTTTTTGCATTATTACACGATTCATCCAATCGATACGAAACTTCGCCCTTCGGCATCTTCAGGTATTCCATCACAGGGATGCAACAGAACTGACATAACATTTTTTTCTATTGTCATGAATTTTCATCAAAAAGTTACAGTTACACTTTTAACAGTGAATTTGATATTGAGTAATGTCAATTTCGATTAGATTCATGATGGTAAGAACGCCAAAGTTTTGTTAGTTCTGGGATTTTTTTAAACTATATCTGGTCTTTGCTTTGAGGAAATGAATACTAAACTGTCCCTCCTAGGTTTTATTCTCCCTGCCAGCTTTTTTGCATCTTTTTGATAATCCTATCGTCCCATAATCCCACCAAGTACATCAAGGCCAGCAATCCAGTCGGCCAGAGAAAGATACAAGAAAGACTTACCTGTGGCAACCACAGTACTAGCTGAAGCAAAGTCCACAATATCTTTTTTGTTTTTGACGTAACAGGAGACTGTTTAATCCACTCTTATCTTCTGGTTCCTTACAAATTTTAGCCACCGTAACCCTGGTATAATCAAACGCATCTGTTTTAAATTTGAATTGTTATAATTTTGGTACGATTCCACATGTTTTGTCTGTTAGAATGCCCGAAGATGCCGAAAGGCGAAACCCGTGTCGTTAGTAACAAAACATGTGGCATCGTACAAAATTGTAACAATTTATCTCTCATATTTAAAAAAATAAAAAATATAAATACAAATCACTCTGTTGTGTTTTTAAACATATGCCTAAAACACACACCGTGTTGAACTACAGATTAGCATTAAAAAATATTATTTCTTCAACTATTTTTTTTCAATTTGGAACGAAAATATTGAAGATGACGTCATCGGAAATTTTGTGCTACACTTTAACGGGAAACGATAGGATAATATAGTCTTGTGTAACTAGGTTATAATATACCACTAATTTATTCCTACCAGTTACCCGAAATTACGTTCAGTTTTTATTTGATGATAATAAAACAGTCAGACTTATTGATAGTGGACGCAGGTGTTTGGTGATGGTTAGGGCGTCACGTCGGAGGTGTCGTTTGAATCGAGAAACACCTGTTCAATTCCCAAATCGACCCTTTGCGTTTTAACGCGAGTGTCGTAATTGTCGAAGGATATAGCAGCCAAAATCAGTTTTCGACGAAAAAAATGATTCATTCTGTAAATAAATAAACCTCATGCAAAATTTATTATTCTAAACAAACAAAGGCTTTGGAAAAATCGGAGAAGTAATGCCAAAAACGACTATTTACGTGCTATTTTTATATAAATTTTAGTATTTTTGACATATTTTTTTGAATCGTGATAAAAAGTATATTTAGAAACATAATCGTATCGGTGATATTCAAGAAAGTTGTTAATACACCACCAACCGTTGTTTATACGTTATTTTTACCATGTACTATTTAATTAAGCTTGATCTGTTAGATAAGACTTCGTCATTAAGGTTAGAAAATCTTATTAACGCATATATAGATTCTAAAAAAAAATGGGCTCACTATAGTACAAAGCTCTTCTAACGTGTCTGATTAGAACAGAAGTTCGTCCAACATTTTAATGTGGTTTGATTTAGAATGATGATTCCAACATTTGGAAAATTTCTAAAATATATTTAGTTATAAAAAAAGCGTTCCATATATCTGAAATTGATATTTCCGAGTCATGATTATCAATAGTTTGATCTTAAATTGAGTAAAAAAGAAAACAGTTAAATCATTTGATTACTTTTTCAATACAGCAAAATTGATTGAAATTTTTTTCCCATTTGTTTAAAAAATCAACTAAAATGAAGTCCATTTTTTGGAACTTGTAGGCATCTTGAAGATTTTTGTGTCTTTTCCGCAAAATGATAAGTGTATATTGATATATATTTTAGTTTACTGCCGGTATATATGATATTGATAGAGATTGAATGGCATGCATTCAATTGACACTACCGAAAAGTTTTTCAATGGAAGTACATTTTTAGCATAACGTTCCTATAATTTACTTCGTACAGATAATAAAATTAGTTTGATTTCTAAAAAAAATCGACACGCCGCATTCTTTCCATCGACTAATTATATTCTCATGATAAACAGCATTAGGGTTGAAAAATATTTATGTTGTATTCCCGCCAAAGTTAATTATTACACAAGACTGATCCCATTAATTAAATATCATAAAGCGTGTTATTATTGTCAATATTTCTTCAGAATGTACTAAAATATTGTATTTTTATGCGTACTATGTAAAATTATATATATTTATAAGTACCCATAAAGATAAACTGAATTATGGAAACTGTTAACGTCTCAACGGTCGATTGCTTTGTGATTAAGTTTGATAATAAATTGTGTGATAATAGCGTTTAAACTTTCTTATACAGGCAAATGCTTGTGTTAATATAAATTATAACTATAACCCGGTTCTTCTTGATATCTTCCATAAGTTTCCTTAAAACCAAAACTGCTTAATTATTTTTTGAAATATTCTATATAAACTACTTACTGATATCGACTAAAAGTACTTGGTGGGTTTTTGAATTTTTTTACTATTCCACATGTTTAATCCGTGTGATAGAATGCCTGATGATGCCGAAAGGTGAAACATAGGTCGTTAGCGACAAAACGTATGGAATTGTAAAAAAATCAACAATTTAAATTTGAAAAAAAAAATGTTGGGTAAAAAAAAAAGTATTTTACATGAAAATACTAATGTAAGCTTCCAAAAGCTGTTGTACTGTGGCACTACCGTTATTATTACATTAAAAAAAACAAAGTAACAAAAGCATTATTAATGTGTTATTTCATGAGCTTGCTTGGTCGACTTTCATGCTATTCGTGTTTATTGTTTTGTTATTTATTTCTTTAATTCCCAAAGTAAAATGTCTACATATTTTGACGTTACAAAAGCAATAAACTCATAGTTTGTGTTTTTTAAATTTACCATGTAAAATAATAAATAATAAGTGATTTTTGCCTTAGTTATTTGTGAAGCTTTCTGATGCTTTTTCCAATCGGTGTGCTAAAAATAGTTGATAGGCGCTGCTTTGGCTTGGAGTATAGCTTATAACTCCGGATGCAAAAGCAATACAAATTTCAATTGCTTATTTACAATAATGTTTTATTATATCTCATATATAATGGGAGCTATCTGCAGACATTATTAAATTGTACGTACATACTAAACTTAATTATTATTGCTGGTAACACGATTAAATGGTGGAAAATAGATTAATTATTCTCCCTATCAAGAGATATATTACCTTATCATATTGAACTCTTTATAGGTGATAAACATGAGTGGGCAATATTAAACGTAATAATACAATATATAATTATGTAGAACGAGGCAAAGTTAATCAAGTAATGGCGTCTATGTTACGAGGAAAAAATTGCAGTCGATCATCGGTGGCGAACTTTTTAAATAAATACAGGTAGCCGACTTATGACGGTTCGAGTTACAATCATTTGCACTTACGACAAAAAAAAAATAGTAAAAAACAGTATAAAATAAAATTCCCTCAAATTGACCAAGTAATTTCAAATTCGGACTACGAAAGATTTTTGAGAATAAACCGCCGTATTCACGAAGATCTTGCTTCCTATAAAGAAATATTCAGAAAAATAACAACAAATAACTCAACTAAAACTAAACATGTTTTTTAAAAAGACTACTACTGCTTCTTCTTCCACTACTGATGATGAGCCAATTGATTGTACTTATATAAGTACAGATGATGAAAGATTTTAAATATTAATGAAGGAAATATTTTATTTTGAATTAATAAATAAGCATAAATTTAACATTAAAAAAATATAAATAAATACACGTGTTTATTTTAAAATGTAAGTACATACATATTTTGTATGAAATTCGACTAACGATCAATTCGGCTTACGACCAAAGTCCAGGAACGTATCTCGGTCGTAAGTCGAGGATAATCTGTAATTGTAATTTTAGTCTTTGTAGTCACGTGGTATAGGAACTTTATACTATTCTGGGTTCAAGACACGGCAAGCTATTAAACAATTATATATTGAACATGCTAAAGCAATTCTTATTTGATTTTACGCCATGTTGCTAAAAAATTTCAAAAACATCATTAACTTAGCTATGACTTACTATTTTATCGATTTATTGATCACGCAGTAGTTTTAATTGCTTCAGATTAGCGGGCACTTCAATATTTAGTATATAATCTTTTTTTTTTATATTCCAATGGGCATAAATAGGCGAAAATTCTTAATTCAAAAATGACTGTGTTTTATTTATTTATGTATTATATAAAGTAATTATATTAATTCTAATAATCCAAAACAAAACAACATGTTATTTATTGACGGCTGCAACACAGCTTGAATTATACCACGCAGTTGTTGGTTTGACCTGCTCAGCCTTGAAATTTTTCACACGAATAATCTTTTGTCTCAGAAGGAATATTTAATACCACTTGTTTTACTCACCTAGAATCATAGCATTTAGACAAAATACGTTGGTTTTAAAATACACCCAAAAATGCTCTTCGCGATCAAATTCATTAACACACTACGTATTAATTGCCGTTTATTTGATTGGGTTTCCCACAGTTTGACTTATAGGTCAAAGCTGCAGGTTTAAATCTCTGCGTAGATACTTTCGAGAATATAATTTTTATTATAAAAATATTATAACAATATTTAATCATAATATTGCAAAAAAATAAGTTTCAAATTTTGTCACAATGCCACAATACCGAAAGGAGAAACCCGTTACCTTAGTGACAATGTGGAATCGTACAAAGTTTCAACAATTCAAATTTGGTATTGAAATTCTATGAAGCACCCTTCATTCGATATCATAAATTATATCCGATTATTTAATTTTACGAGATTATTTAAGTACAATATATTGTAGATTTAAAAAAATATTTCATAGAACACTTATAAAAAAAGATCCTTACTTCATTTTGTAAGATAGAATATTGATGCAATTTCTCTTAAAGTTTCTTGAGATGAAGATTTGGGCTTTACCAATTTTACCAAACGAATTGTGTTATGTCTAAAATAAATAATTAAAATGGTTTTTTATGCCTGGTGCATATTGAATATGATCGATTTCATTAGAATGGTTATCGACAAATTAGAAACACCTGTTGTTCATTATCTACAACAATTCACCGACATTTTAATAATATTTTGTTTTTATCGTTAATTTACTCCGTTTTATAAATTATACCTTGACAACAATCTCATTAATTACAAACTATAAAAGATACACAAATATAATATACATAACTTTTATTTATCGTACACTTATTTTGTTTATTAATATGCTGATATTTCCAATAAAATTCGGTAACGATAATAGAATCAATCGACAATCAATAGACAGAAAGTTTTTCAAATATCTGTCTATGAGAAATAAATAACGTCTTTTTGATCGTTTGTGTGTATTGTAAACGCGCTATAGATGTTTATTTTAGCAAGAACAAGGTATTTAGTTGGATTACAAAAATTACAATTTATGTTTATTGCTTTTTTGTTGTCGTGTATAATCTACTTTAATATATTAAAAATAATATTCGTCTGACTCAATCTCGTCCTCGTGAAATGTATCCATATCTGAAACAATACAGATGAATATTGTTAATGTTTTTAACGTTGGCATCCCTATTGGTAGACTGTTTCGACACTTTGGAAGAACAAAAAATTCATGTCCACGAATATTCGGAACATACAATTTGATATTATCAAGGATGGTAGTATTCTCATTTTGGCGTATTATTTCGGATGAACAAAAAATAATACTAAATTTGAATAGTAATTGCGTAAACTACCAAATGTTTTGTTCATCACGACCCGAGCTTCACTTAACGACATTTTCAATAGTTCTATCACAAAAATGTAAAATTAATCAAAAATCATATACAGGCTAACCGATTTCATAATCTAGTATTTTTTTTTTACAAAAAAACCTTCAACATTATAAGCATGTTTATAAAAAGTTTACTTCGGCATTTTTATGTATAATATATGAAATGTTGAATTCACTTATCCATGAAATGATTTAAAACTTTACCTTATCATAAATTGGTCTTTAGTCTTTTTATGGCTTGTAAACAACGTTATCGCAAGAAAACGAATTTCTAAAAAAAAAAAAAAACATTTTAAGGTATAACAATTTAGCGACCAAAAAGTTTACAATATTTATTGCGAGAAGAATACAGATTTTTTTATGTTAAGCCCGTCTGTATGCCCTTCAAATTCTCTATTACAATTAAAACATGGTCAATTTAAAAAGTGCACCCTACGTATTATAAAAATTAGGGTTCATGTCTGCAAATAAAGAAGGGGAAAATTCACTTGTTTTAAATTAATGATATGGATTTTATTGATTTTTAAAAGTATTAGTGACTCTTCAATTCAACCCAAAGGAACGGATAAAGAATTCAAATAATTCCATAGAATTGTGTTCTAAAATATAGTATTAGTTTTACCAATATTAAAAGAGAGAAATAAAAAATAAACCTTTTCTTAGCTTAATTTTTTTAATGTAAAAAAAGTCTTGTACAAAAGTAACTTTAGGGTTTTTTAATTGGTTACGCATTGAGATATTTACGACTTCATATACTATAATGAAAACTTCCTTTTTACTTCGTTGATCGATTGACTTACTAAATAAATATATAAAAATAAATTTACTTCCTAAGAAACATCCTTCACAAAAATGATTTACCACTTTTATTGACCACTTTAAGACAATTTTCCACTAAAAATAAAGACTTTTGGAGTATACATTTAAAAGCTTTTAGATGTAAATAATATATATATATGATCGAAAATAAATGTCTTTGACTATACTGTGTGTATATTTCCACGTCATTTGAAATTTAATTTGAAGTGCAAATTATAATTAATCAATGACGTCTTAAAATTGCTGCCAAAGATTTATTTTATATTAAATATTTAAATTTATTAATACCAGTGGCGAGAAAGTACACAAATAATATATACAATAAAACCCATTCTTTTCTTCATAACACAACTAAAGTAATTTTTTTGATTAGTTATTAGTATTTGAATAAAATGAGTTAGATTTTACCTTGTTGAAAAATACCACACAAAAAAGATTTACCGTTAACAATAAACCTTTTAATGAGTAGAAAAACATCACACTTTTGAAAAATGTTATCTTACATTTATTGATAGAAATCATTACTGGATGTATGATTTATGAAACAAAAAAAAAACGTTGAATCACGAAATTCATCGTAAAATAAATAATTCTACCTGCCAAGATATAAGACTTCCTGTGCAAAGTGCAACAGATATAAGTGGGTGTTTCATGCGTACATGCGCTGCAAACCTTTTTAAATGAATTTTATAATTTAATAAAATACTAAGTGGCAGAATTATGAGGCTCGTTGTAAATTTTTGATAATAAATAATTGCGTCATATTTTTGTAATATAATGTAATTATTTATTACGACCAAGAAAATTCATTATATACGATTACTTTATCAGTACAGAAAACGATAATTATGTCTTAAAACCATTCTCCTACGTGGTATCAGATGAGGCGTCATAAAGCAAAAACCAATATGTCTTCTCAGTCATATATAGTTTATTTTTTACGCTGAGAAAATTGGATAATATTAACCAATCAATATACCGATAAATACAAAAGAAATAGATTTGTAATTGTGGCATGCAGACCGTTCTATAATATGTAATTTTAAAATATATTGTATGAAATGATTTTATCATGTACAGATTTATTTTTGAATGTTTTGGAATTATTTTGTTGTTAAATGAAAGGAGATAAATTTTAGTTTACAAAATCAATGAATGTTTGCGAATTGCTCTATTATTTAGAGTTTTTTATTATTTATAGTAAATGAAACCATTTGAAATTATCCGTATTTTACTTAAATCAGCAATTGAATTATCTTTTATAAAGATCAGTTTTAATCAATATTTCGCCATTCTGCAAGGACTGATTTCTCTTCTTAACTTTTCTGCCACGTTAATATCACTTACAATTCTAAAAATTTCTAAATTTTAATCAAATATTATGCATACAAATCCTATCGTTCTAAATTCACTGGTTAACCATGACTGGAGTATAAACGCCTAATATAAAAAGCAAACTTTATTAACTTCTCTTTCATGAATGGAAACAATCAAACAATGGCGATTTAAACCTGCTAAGAACTTAATCCGTACTTAGCTTAATATATTAGTTAGTCTGTGGTTGAACTAAAGTCTTGTAAACAAGATTATACAAATAATCCTGATCGATTCCAGGTAAAGTTTGCAAGTCAAAAGTCATTTGAAATATACTTACCATTTTTACAGCCAATACGCAGTATTTTTATTAATATACACGAAAAACCTAACCTTACATGTGTAGAATTTAAATTCATTTGAATTGCTTCTGTAAGAAGTAAATCACATTAATAATTGCTTGGAAAAGTTTGAGATAAGGTTAATCTCGACCACATTTATGTCATAACCGCTATATTTAGAGAGATTGAATTATAAATTAAAATATGTTATTTATTTTCATTCAAAAACGGGTTTGGCGATAACTAAAGCGCGTGGTTAAAAAATGCATAATTACAATATTCTTTCCGCATGACAGAATTTTGTCTGACGTATTTCGAGACGCGTTAATTTTAGGAAAACTAATTGCATTGCAGACATTTTACTTCCTTACAGAGTCCAGAGTGCTAAAATAAAACAAAATTTCACGGCAATTAGCAGCCACTTAGTCATGCTTAATAAATTACTTTTACAATAATTAAAGTAAATTTGAATCGGCTGTTGTTATTACATAAAAAAATTATTAAATAAACTGATCTAACTCTTTTTTTTCAGTTGATTCTTCAGTTGATCATTCAGTTGATAATGCTCGCGATGAGCGAAACCGGTCCTGATCAAAAAATATATTGTGGAAATAAGTACTAAAAATGTGTTTTTATTATTTAAAAAAAATGATCTAACTATAGTAATAAGCAAATCTTTTTACTATATTAGTACGATTGGGTGATAGCCATTGCTTAGTGATAAATACAATTTAAGAAATAATTTATTTCATTCTTTTAAATATATCGACAATTCGTGTTATAAAATGTTTCATTCAAGAGTGGAGGTCCTGCATATTTCATTTCATTATTTTCATTAATACTCCAAAAAATATCTGTAAGCGACTCGTTATAATAGTATACAACATAAAGATTTAATAATAAAAATACATTTTTAGTACTTATTTCCACAATACATTTTTTTATCAGAACCGGTTTTTTTCATTGTTAGCATTATCAACTGACAGAATACAATTTACAAGCGAGACTATTTATACGAATGCTAGCGTTGAGCGAAACCGGTCCTGTTCAAAAAATATATTGTTGAAATAAATACCAAAAAATGTGCTTTTATTATTTAAAATATCATGCCATTCCATCATGAAGTGACTGTTAACACCTTAAAAGTGATAAAGATTTGAACAAATAAATAAAAAAATTTAATAATAATTAATAAAATAATAATATCCCTTTTTTCTAAGAGATTAGGAATATAAATAACAGGGGTGAGACAGGACTAGTCGCTCTCGCTACAATCCGTTTTTTCATATCACATGCAATATTGCTTTCACCAAAATATTCATACAATAATTCTAAAAAACTGCTCATACTAAAGGCTTGGAACCTGTAAAAGCAATAATTGAAGGCAACAAACGTTGACCTCTGCATCACAGTGCAACTTCTGGTATAAAAGATTATGGATCGATAGTAAATTCAATCGCCCTTAAACTCACTTACCCCAAATACTCGCAGATCGCTTGTATGTACTACAAGTATTATACAATCAACCCCTCACCAGTTGTCGAATCGGTAAATTTCAATAAAGCCGTCAAGTGTGATGCAGATCGTTTTTTCCCCGTATCACGCGGCTATTAATTGCTCAATTTCACATTTGATTCCCGCAAGTGCCACTTGCACACGTGGGCATAGTTGTGCAGCGGACACGTGGAATCGGTGCTTCAATCGAGAGCGACTCACGACGCTAGCTATGACGTCATCCAAAGAGTGAACTCACAACTAGTATTCATAACTTCATTAATTTTATATGACTGTACAAAATACTAGTTAACGTTTCACATAAACATCGATCGAAGGGAAACTCTTGATTACTTTTAAGGTTCTAACTTTCACTTCTTGGTGAAAGGTATAAGACTTTAAATAATGTAAACATATTTTTTCATACTATTTCTACAATGTTAATTTAAAATTAGGACTGGATTTGCTCATAAATTATATAGCGACAATTGTACAAAAAAGATCTGTCTTTATAATTAAAAAAATATAACAACGTTAACTATTTTATCTTGATTCATATTGATTATTTAAAAAACTTCTTTACTTATGATTTTCATTCCAAAAATATTTTTTTTATGGTTTTTAAGAAATCCTTACTATTTTAAAATTATTATCATATTTTTCAAGAAGCAATGTTTGAAGACACGTATACATAGCTCATTACTTATAACTGTATATTGTAAATTATTTTTAACTATATGACGTAGCTAGTAATGAGCTAGCACACGATGTTCGCAAAAGAGAGAAAAAAGTGTGCATTGAGCGAATGTTGAAAGGTTGCATTACCATATAGTTACAAAATATAATATGCTTGAATAAAATTAACGCCAATAAATTAATATTTTACCGAAGGTACGCGGTATTTTTATGTAAGAATATGTATTGATCAATACACAATAAAAAAGCTATTTTTAAGAGGCTTCAATTGGATATACACAAAAATATTAGTTATTCATAAGCTGGCTTAATTTTGAAAAGAGTTTGGACTTAATCAAGTCTCACATTACCATAGGCTCTCCAAGATTGGTTTCAGTACAAACTTACTTTTGTTCCAAAAAGGATTTGGATAGAACAAAGTGTCAAAAACAGTTGAATGCTGACAATTTCGAATAGCATTTATTTTTGTGCACCAAGCACCAAATTCTATTAGCCCTCATTTTTAGTATTATTCATGATCAATTTTGATATCACATCCCTCTAGCGATGGTCCGTAAAATTATGGTTATTGTATTCAAAATCATTACGCATCATTTGCTAATGCTATATTCTCATTTTTTTGACAGCCACGTGTTTTGTCTTTTTTTAAATATAACGTATCATCAATTTAATGTCATGAATATTTTTAAGAACTGTGAGAATTCTATGTCCAATAGATCATATTTTTTAAAACTACACCTGAAAGACTTATTTCAAATTCATATCGTATGACGATGACATGACTTACAATTTTGTTATTAATATTTAATTTGAAATATAATAAATAAAAAATAAATCAAACACATTTGAGAGTCTCTAAACATTTTTTTTATAATGATTAGGACAAATTTCTGTTGAAAATGATCGCAATAAACAAAAACCTGTCTTGATTATTATACAACTATATAGTATACAACTGTATTTTTTAATATTACTAAAAAAATATTCATTAACACATTAAAATTGAGACACAGATTTTTTCTTCTTTTTGCTAAAAATGAAGCTGACATAGTTCAATTTATACGATAATTTAATATACAATACTGATTCATAAAAAAATGATATGACACAATCATGGTACTAGTTATTAACAGTTCTCTATGAATAATATTATTATACATAGTAAATTATTTAATCAACAGGTATTAAGCACGCAAAAAAATTTTAGTTCAGTCCTTTAATTTATCTTTTTGTTCGGGGGAATGTTCACTGAGAGTTTGTTAGATCTATGAAAAACATCTATGATTTTTTCGTAGTAGAATTTATACAATCGAATGTATAATATAAAGATGAATCTATCATTGCCACACAGTCAAGTTTTTTCAGTAGATAGATAATATTCATTCAAATGTTGATTTGCGTTAGTAAATTCTTCTATAAATATTGTAAAATACAATAAAATACGCTGAACTTAAAAGCAACGAAAGGAAAAATATTAAATAAATATTAATGGATACAAAAGTATTGGTATTCAAAGTTACAAAGATCAAGGTGTACTTTTTGAGGAATAAATTATATGCGAAAACCGTGAAAAAATACGTTCCATATCCTTTGAACGTGTAAACCTAAAACCGTGTAAAAACAAAAATTTTATGTGTATTCGTATTTATGTGCCGCAGCATTGATTGTCTATTTACGAAAACAACAGTTTGGAAGAGTTTTCAATTGGTATTCTTATAATGTATTAGTCAATATTGATTTAAATCATGTGTGAAGTGAAACAAACAAATACGTCCATATTATCATTTTCTTGGATGATTTCAATAATAATTACGACAGAAAGAGTAACTTGTTCGTCATTCCTATATTGTTGGTTTTTCCTTAGTATGATTAGATTAAATTAAGTATTATTAATGAGACAAGAATTTAATTAACTGTAATTAGGGAGCCAATTACGCACTGATCACTCTTATGACGACTGTATTCAGAGATTTTGATCATATATATGAGTAATGCTACAAAATAATGACAGTTATTCATAACAATTACTAACATATATTAAACTTATGTAATAAACTATACAATATGATATGATCTTAAAAAAATACCTCTAAGCATCAATTGGTTAACCGATTGATCAATTTATCAGATAAAGAAAAAGCTTACGTACGTAATTGATCAACCCGGACGGTGAGGCATAATGAGTTAACACGCATTTGAATTTTTTTACATTTTTTTGCGTGCTTACCAGCTTGCAATATATAGTATATAAATTGATACTAAAGAATTTCAACTTGAGATGTTTTTACAAGAATCGGGAGACTGTTACTTATAATATGTATGATTGATATTTTGTATTCAACATGCGCCATTTACCGTTTATTGACTTTAAAAAATTGCAATAACACATTATTTATTATCGCTAAGATGAAAAAAATGTGTGTTTTTTAGAATTTAATTTGATTAATAACACAACATCGATCTTAAAAGCATTTATAACTTAAATCAAGAAATAATTGAATTGAATTATTAAATACAATAAAGGATAAAATCATTTTTAAGATACAAGGAAAATTTGAACCACTGCTAAATTCTTTTCGTATTAAAATGATTTGCAAAATTTCTATTGATGTTCATCTGTTTCAATGAACGCGTTTATTTTCGTGAGAATGTGATACGTTACCCTTGCTATTTCTGTCTCTTTTACAGCAATTAAAGTTTAAATACTTACTTCTCTCTCTAACATTATAATTCTTTACTTGATTTTATTTTAATGTGTTGTTTTCTTTGTCTTGCGTATTGAAGGGTATATAGTGGTGACTCACTTTGGTGTGTAGACGTTTCATTACACACGAGTTCCGATGCATTGTTAAAATTTTTCATGGTTTAGCGAATGCGGAAATTATAATTCGATTTCTTTGATGTAATGGTTAATACTTTCATGGGAGAAATGATAAATTTTATTTTCTCACAATATTTTTATAGTATTCAATTATTAAAGTTTAAATTAAAATTGATATAATGACTAGAGTGCATAAATAATAATTTATGAAAAATAAATGCTTCTGATAATTTTTTGAAACTCTTTGTGTGATTTACGCAAAACTTTTAGTTAAAGTCATAGTATTTTTTTGAAAATCTGGTAAAATATAGAATTACGAATTTAAAAATTCGTTGAATTGATTATTTACTCTGTAAAAGCAATTATTTTCAAATTAATCAATGAAAAATAAATATTTCAGAATTAAGAATTCGTTGGTGAAATATTTATGTATGTAAATCAAATAAAAAAGCTCTGAGCGTTCAACTCTTTCGCTTATATTGTCATCGACAAATAAATATTTGCTTTTAATTTATTCTTATATATATAAATAATAAAAATATTGTTTAGTGTTGTTCCCATAACTCTGTATGATCAGGACCGGTTTTACTTATTGCGAGCAGTAACATCTAATAATGCATGCCATGATAGAAACCGGACATTATTTTATTAATATAAAATTGTGAAAACAGTACTTAAGATTATGTTTTATTATATTAATTAAATATAATGCTTTTCCACCAAGAAGTGATATATAGCACCTTAAAAGAGATTTATTAATATGTGATTAAACTCAGCCATCGTACGTGTTATGAATGCAATTTATTACAAAAATGATGAACTGTAAATTTTTTATTATCTATTAAATTTTGTTATTTCCATTAGTTTTCTCACCAGCAACTAGTGTGTTTTTCTTTATAGAATTTATGCACAGGTGGACTTTAAATGTTCGATATTTAATATTAAAGTTGTAATTGATTACATAAACTATAGTTGAAAAGTTTGTCTTTGTGACTAACATTTGAAAATAATCAAAATAAATAAAGGCATGACGTTAATGCGGAAGCTCGATTGTAGTATTCCAACATATCATAAAATAAATGTTCTTTTACTATTTTTTTTAAACATTTACGAACTACGGTGACCGTTTTGTTTTCAGCGTGTGAGAATTCTGATGTACCGCGAACTAGCTAACTTTTGTTTTAGAATTTGAACCAACATCGCACAGATGGCGGAACGATACCATCTCCCGTGGCACGTGTCAGGTATAAATTACTACAATTTTATAAAAATAATTCCTTCTAGTAATATAATTGGGTCAGACTTTAAGTGCGAATAAAAATCTTTACTAAATTCATAAGACAAGTTGCCAGTATGTGTTTTTTGTCAATGATGACGTATGCGAACTTTCTCGAACAAAAGTTTTCGAAATATTACGAAGAAGGTTAATTTTTAATTAACTTACATAATTTGACCAGGTTGTGATATTTTTTATACGTATTGTTGAAATATATACTAAGATCTGATTATTGATTGGAGCTTTTTATACAGTTGTAAAGATTTCTATAATTTGGAAAAATAATTAAAAAATGAACAGAAAAAAATCATCAAAAAATTATTACATAATTTATTAATTTACGATCAAAGTTCATGATTTTTTTTTATTTATGATATCGACTAAAGGTGCTTGAAGAAATTTCAATAAAAAATTTGAATTTGTACGATTCCACATGCTTTTTCATTAATCCGGCTTTCGTCTTTCGGGATCTTCAGCCATTCTTTCACACGGTGACAAAATATGTGGGATCGTAGAACGTGTTAACAATTCAAATTTATGACTTTATTTTTCGACTGATTATGCAAACTATAACATAAACATTATAACTGTTTTTTTCAAATTTTATATAAGAAAAAAGTACAACTAATAACAACGTAAGAGCCAGTATTTATGGAATAATAAAAGCAATTTAATTGCTAATATTAAAGTATTTTTTTTATTATTTTGTATATACCAAAGAGAATCTTCAAAGCCAAGTTTGTGTAAAATTTTATCACTAACAATTATGTTCAAGATCTTATGTAGTCAGTAAAAACAGAATTATTTAATTACGATTTTATTTAAAATTTCATAAAAATTTTAGTTTTCGATCTGCGAAAGACTTATCAGGGTTGTCAACAGTCTGTTACTGATTCACGATAGTTAAGCCATGCATAAAAAAGTTTCATAATGAGATTTTAATCAGCGAATCTTAATTTGACAGGAAAACTGTACAAAATCGGAGATAAAATGAAATATTTGCCACAAATTAGACGAAAAAGAACATATTTTCTTCCATATATTGAATGTAGATCACATAGAATAATACATTGTTTTTAGTTTATAGGATCTCTTTCGATTATCGTCAAAACTTTCTAAATTACTGTTTTTATTATAGAGGAATAATACTACAACACGACTAGTAGATAGGTTACCGTTATCTCATATTTTTCGGGATTAAATGAGTTTAAAGGAACTTTAAAAATATTACAAGTATACGGGATTTTTTTATAAAAATCTACAAACCAAATGAAATTGTTCGCACAAAGATGAGAATCTTTTGAACGATGACGTTAACTACTCTATTCAAATAATAAAAGTGCCTAATAATAATCGAAAATTACTTTACCTGATCATTTTATTAGAAAGAACCTGCAATTAGATATCTCACACAATCTTTTTTTTAGATGCGTGGTTCACCTGTGTTGTAAACAATAACATCTCTAAAACAAGCTGTCATTGTGTTAAAAATAAACACGTGGAAAAATTCAGTTGAGTATTATTTTCCATACTATTTTTAAATCGCCTTCATCTGCAACATAAAAAAAAATATATTGGACGTCGTTCGACGTTGCTTGGAAATAATGCGATGCGATGTGGAGAATTCGCAGTATGTAAGACAGAATTTGAAAAATGCCTTTGTAAGCTTGGAATTTCAAAGTGTTTCAGGAATTTAAAACACACGCAGCGCAATGTAGCGCACGAAATGACGTTGCAATATTATTATGGGAACAAAAATAGTAAAAGAAAACTCTCTCATAGACTATAGATAAATCTCATATTTATGTCTCGAGATGTTTTGAGATACGCGATGCCGAATTGGAGGATAGTAAACACTCATTTAAATATAATCATTCTTTATTTTTGGTAAGTCAAATGTTAATTAATCTATCACTCACGTTTAATAGGTTAATTACGAATTATTGATGAAACCATAACAGATTTATGAAAAAACATTTAACAGACACTATAAGTAATGTTTTTTCAAGATTTTATACTAAAATCAGGACCGGTTTCAATGATTTTTGGAATAGAAACAAACAAATGGTGTTTTATTCACTGAATAGAATATTAAACATAGTTAATAAGATTTCGTTAATGTTATTTTGTCGGAGGTAATTTGACGAGTTTTTTCTTTTAATACATGTAAATGGTCGTATGACAGCTGACTTGAATCATAATTTATGATATCGACTGAAGGTGCTTGATGTAATTTCAATATCAAATTTGAATTGTTACAACTTTGTACGCTTCCACATATTTTGTCACTAACAACCCGGGAGTCGCCTTTCGGAATCTTCAGGCATTCTATCACACAACTGACCGTTGCATCCGTGCGAATTAATTTTATACAAATCAAATATGTAATATTTATAAATAAAAAAAAATAAAAAAATTAAAGACTATCACTTACGAATGCAGTGCTAAGAGTGTATTACGTGCACTTACTAAATACTTTGTTGTAAGCTACTGTATTACAGGATACGTGCAAAAAGCATATCACGAAACGGGGAGCAAAATATTTAATACTATAGCAGTGGTCGACAAATTGCGGCTCCAGAGCCGCATGTGGCTCTTTGGCTTCTTAAGTGCGGCTCTAGCACATATATCCACGGAAGGCGCAATAATATTTTCATTTAAAAAATCCGACTTAATCAAACTTTTCAAGGAGATGCAAGCGCATTGTTCGCATTAATAAATATTTATTTTGTATGAAATTTAGTTTTATTTAGTGTACTACTTATTTAGTGTAATAAAAGTTTACTAAGCAAGCAGAATTGGCTCCCAATTTTTTTTAAATTGTTGTAATGTTCATATTTGGCTCATTGGCTAATAAGTTTGCCGACCGCTGTACTTTAGGAAAAGAGAAAAGAATAAAATACATCAATTCTACAATTTAAAATATGACTGAAGGTTTTTCGTGTCATTTACATATGATATTTTAATTGCTTAAATTGTTTATAATTCCATACTTTCTATTATCAACGGTCTGCGTTTTGTCTTGACGTATTCCTTCATTCAAAATCACGTACGATCTTAAGCTGAGAGTTAATTTAAGGTTTTAAGTTCATCGACGTTCTTTGATGACCGAAGATTATTTAATTGTATGTAAGCTTCGTATTTATAATCTAATAATCAATATGGCCCGCTTAGCGATTGAGCTTAGCAGCTGAAAGCCTATTGCCAATCTACCGTAATTCCTCAAGAGTCTTCCGCATCAGGATGATTTGTACTGAACAAATACGACTTGGCAGACGACACGTGTACTTTAAAGCCTGTTAATGCTTTGCCAAATCCACTCTGTAATTAATTATTGAATTGAAGACCATACTATCCAACTTAGAGAATTAAGTTTTGTAACTGAAGACGTAAATTTTGTTAGAACTGCTTTGTAGTTGATATTTTAGTGAAGAAAATACGTTGATCATTGTTTGATTAGAGATAATTTAACCAAAAGTCAGTTAACCGTGGTGAGCGCACGGCGTCGTAATAAAGGTATCGCAAACGGAATGTTTTCTATGAAAATGAATGGTAATGTGTCTTTTTTATTGAGTAAAATAAGGATAAAACTAATTGAAATAAAAAAATACCTGGAATCAGTTTATCACTCTAGCTATGTTTTCAAATAGAGTACGATTCATCTCATGGAAAAAAGCTTCATATTAGAACTTGAGCTTTCAAAATTCATAACGATTACCACTGCAGCATACGCTTGACATAAAATATTTTGTGAGCTTTTGTGCGTTCATTCTATCCTGTTACAGTTTGCACGTCTTCCGACACATGTAGATACTATTTTACATTTGGTAATCTGCTTATTGATTCATATTTTAATGGAAGGAAGATCGTGATGACTGTTCCACTGATTATAACGTCTCACCTCTTGAGACGGCTGTACATTAATTGAGGGCGCTCAAAAATACATAGTATTAAAACTTTTGTGTTAAAACATAGCCTGAATATTCCTTTTAGTCTACGTAAAATGGTGTTGAAAACCAGCTCTATCAAACTAATTTTCGAAGTTCTAAGTGTTGATATATTCTTTATGTGGACCAGCAGGAAACAGATTCGGTCTTCTCCTGTCGATCCTACTCGCGAAACAGGCTGCACAGGGAGAGCGATAAGCTTACTATGTACCAGTATTTTTTAATTTATTCAATAAAATACAATTCACCCAAAAATTAAACGATTATTGACATTGTAACCACTGCAATTCACTAAAATTGTGTATACAGATTTTTGACTATTATACGTGTATGTTTATATTATTATACTATCAGGTATCCATTTATAAATAAATGTATATTTCTGAGATAAAAGAAGAATATTTAAATGCAAAGAAAATATATATATATATAAAAATTCATCGCAATTGAAATAATAATGAGCACCCATTGAATTTTAAATATAAAATTTAATGGAGAAAATTATTTTTATTGACCTATACCAAGCTCGTTAAAAGGTCTTACAATTTATCAGATCATCCGAACCAAACCGTTTTTCATTATACAATAAAAGTCTGAAATATGTTTTTGCAATTGAATTTCGATTTTCAAATAATAATTTTGAGTAAAGTATTAGATAATAACACCACGCAACTTGTAGTAACCGCTGCACTCTTTTGTATTTCAACGAATTGTTGTGTAATTGTTAATTCGAATTGTTTTATTATTACAGTTAAATCTTTTCAAGTGATTAATCATGATATCTCTAATTGAAGCACTTTCAGAACCTTGTGGACGTGTCACAAGGCGCAACTTTGAATTTGGCCCATCGCCACTGACACGTCTTGTACCTTTGTATACTTGACACGGCGACCTATCTAAAGAGAAGCTTAATTGATTAGCTAGTTAATTGATCGATTAGCGATGCGCTCTGCCGGGTGGTGTATGTCGCACGTATTTAACGTGCTTGACACTGCATACTTTTGTAGATCGCGCTTGACGTGCTAACATACCTATTAATCTCAAAGACAAATCGAAATGCAATTGAAACAAATATAAATTTAGATGATTGACACAACGTGAAATGTATTCTCTATTTAAAAACAAAAAGTAAATATTTTTTATTTTTAATCAGTTTAATTGATTAATTTAAAAAATGATTAAATTTTAACATTAATCAGTTCATCTGATTAATAAAAAAAGTATTTTTGTTAACTAATTCAACCGATTAAAAATATTATTTAAAAAAATAGTTGAACTGATTAATTAAAAAAAAGATAACTTTTTTAACCCTTTCTATGCCTGAAGTTTTAGTATGGCCAGATACGGAGGGCCACAATTTCATTTATACGTGGAAGCTTTTTTTAAAATTGATATTTCAGTGATTGTAATACAAAATATGTCAACTGTAAGTCTAACACAATGATCCTAAGAGATGTCACTGTGTAGTTGAAATATTCAAATTATTAAAATTGTCGACCTTGTTGAGTTTAAGTATGTATTAAGTGGACCGTATATACAACGACCATACCATGTTGTAAGCACCGGCTCTCGTGCGATCACCGAAGTTAAGCAACATTGGGCTCGGATAGTGCTTGGATGGGTGACCGCTCGGGAACACCAAGTGCCGTGTTCTCTTGGCTATGGGAAGGAAAACCCAGACAGAAAACCGAACAACCAACCCGCCTGGGCAGCGTGGTGTTGCTATGTCCAAACCCCCCCTGAAAAAAAAAAAAAAAAAACAGGGGGAGGCCTTCATTCAGCAGTGGATCGACCCCGGCTGATAATGATGAATGATGATGATGATATAAACTCGGATATTGTATGGCTGGCACTGCGCTCACGGAATTATAGGCCGCATTTACACGTCTCTGGCAGAGATCCGGTTGAAGGTGTCTAGTCAATTTTTTTTTTTAAATTCATATTTGAAAATAACATCTGCGTCTTAACAAAGCTATATCTAATATACATCTTTTGATAATTGAAATAGTCTAATAATTGATCTGGCGTTTAGGGCTGAAAAATCTACTTAACATATTTCATTTGTTTGAACTTTTTGACTACAATATCGATTAAAATTTGCGGAAGAATTTTTTCTTTTGAAAAAAGTGTTTTAAATAAAAAATACTTCTTTCTTGCATAGATATATTATAGAAAGACGGAGACATAAGCAATTATAATTTATTTAGATAGTTAAAATTTGAATTTTCGCGACGACATACCATTAAAAATAATCATACATCTACTTCATTATCTATTGATTGTTATTTTATTATATTTATCTATTGTTAAAAATATATTGTATTTTACAAATAATATTCCGTTTTATTATTTATCGAAAAAATATTACCCAAATAATTTCATAATGACATACCTAATGGTAAGATTTCTTATTAAATAATGGAAATTTTCCCCTCATTAAAAATATACATATCGACAAAGAAAATTTACCTGTTACGATCGAAAGGAATTGAAAATACTTTTGAAAGAAGTTGGTTCACAAATGTGTTGTAATATTTTTGCATTGTTAACACACCCTTATATTATGGGACAGATGAATATATTCTTAGAATCACTTTAGATACAGTCATTTCATCTTACTTTTTAAAAGGGGAAAATACTATGATGTAAAGTTGTTGTGACTACTTATTTAGATTTGAAAACAAAAACTGCCTATGTGACATTTTTAAATATACAATAATTTGCTATTTTTATTGATTACTTAATTCTGACGAGGCTACTGTTCATTTTTTGTAACCATGTCCACTCCTAACAAAGCTTTTTCGAAGGAAGAACTTCTTGCTTCTCAATTGTTACACACACTTTTCTTATAAAATTAAAAGAACTATGACATTACTGCTTGTTTAATTCAGATCATTCAAAAATCCGTACATGTATGAAAGAAATCATTTATTTGCTATAGCAATAGTATAATAAGTCGAAACAATACGTTTCAGGGAGAATATATTCCATATAAATTATGATAATATCGTTGAAAGCTGAATTATATTTTTGCTGCCCGAATTGGCAAATCATATTTTCAAACGAAATGTATATTCATTGTTATATAATATATACACTGCCATGGAAAATATAGCGGGAGGTAGAAAGGTGATTTTAATTTATTTACTCATCGATAAGCATTGCTATAGTAGAATATTTTTTATTTTTTACTTGAGGAGAAAATAAATATTTTTGCGATGAAAATTCATATCGATTTTGATTCCATACCAACGATACAACTATGTTTAAGCTTAATATAACTATATTAACTATTTTAAAAAAGAAGTGCAATACGCCATCTTACTTATATGAATGATAAAAATTTGATTTATTATAAAAAAAAGTAAATAAATGAAGTACAGGTAGTCCTCGACTTACGACGGTTCGACTTACGTCCGTCCGCACTTCAGACCAAAAAATAGCATTTTTTTTTTAAATATGCATTACGCTGTAATTATTATTCTAAAATATAGGGAAACACAACAAACAACTCAACTAAAATTTGACATGTTTTTTTAAAGAGACTACTACTGCTTCTTTTTCTACTACTGATGATGAGCCAATAGATTGACCTTATATAAGTACAGAAATCGAATGATTTCAAATATTAATGAAGTTAATATTTTATTTTGTATTAAATAAATACGTTTAAATTTAACAATAAAAAAATATGAATAAATACACATGTTTTATTTTAATATGCAAGTACACACATATTTTGCATGAAATTCGACTTACGACCAGCTCGACTTACGACCAAAGTCCAGGAACGTATCTTGGTCGCAAGTCGAGGATAACCTGTATCTAAATAATATAAAGTCTATCTTTTCTTCATATTTTATTTAGTTGACTCGAAATAAGTTTTAGCATGTAGACGTTCTGAAGACGATGTGAAGCTGAAATAGCTACTGTCAAATTTGATAAAAATTTTCCTTCATTTTAAAATAAAAAGTTACCTAATAAAAAATATTTTCTCACATTTTAATTTTTAAGAGATGAAATTTTTTACTTATGCCCTATGGTGTTCTGTCATTCGCAACAACGTCTTTTGTCAGTAAAATGATGTAATGATAACAAATAACTGATTACCAAGAGATCATTACAAAAATATAATGTTATTTTCACGTAAAGTAAAATATAATACGTTATCGAATAAAAAATATTTTGAAAATATTGGGAGCTTTGATGTAATATAAGCATATAAAATTTCTCAGAACGTTACAAATTATAATAAGTTACCTTGGCATAACAAATAAAATAAAATGCTTGAATGTATAAAGTTTTATTCCTACATTGGTATTTTTGATACTTTTTTTGTAAAAAATTTTCGACCACATTTCTTGCAAAGTGGCGTAAATTGACACTTTTGACTGGTCGTAATTAAGTCACTAATTCTTTCTTTTGGAGGTACGTAGGGGAAATAAAAGCTAGAAATATAATATCGATCAGAATAAAGCTCTCTATAAGAGCTTTTGTTACAATATGAAAATAAAAATATTGTCAGAAATCAATTTTTTTTTGGAATATAATTCCATAAGTTAAGTCATCGCCTGATAGTGTTTAATGGAATCATGAGATAAAATTTGAATTGCTAAAATTAATATGTTTTATCAATAATGTCTCAGGATACGTCTTTTTGTATCTTTTAGCGTACAGTTAATAGATGCACTTGATCTGGCGATTCTCAAAAAAGCCATTAAAAGCCATACAGTAAGTAAATAAAAAATATTAATCAATAAATCGAATGGTATACGAAATTTGTGATTCGATTATTCGATTGCTGAAACTTGGTTAGATATAAAAAAATACTGTCTAAGATTGCTTCTCACAACAGTTCTTCCATATACTTTAAATCTAGTATAATGTTGTTTACTCAAACTGAAATAACAAAGAAAAGAAACATGTTTTCAAATTGTGTGAATGAAATAGTAATAATATCACTGTAAAGTTCCCAGGTTATGTTTGAAGTTTCGTGTTCACGCCCGCATACATCCAATCTCCGTCGGCACCTAATTGTCTCCAAAATATCTATGAACGCTGTCTCAAAAGCTCACTGCATGTGAGAATAATGCCAATATTTTCGTATCACATTACGCCAATGTCCATTCAGTCACTTATACAAAGCTTTTGCGGTATGGCTCTTTTAAATAAGTAGGTATACAGAATAATGTTACAAATTTAAATATATATCAGAGGTTGAAAAGTGGTATCAATAATTTATTTAACATTATATTCATTGAACTGAAACTTGCATGGTAGAATGCCAATATTTAAAAGCAACAAATCATAATGTTAAAATAGGTATACATATCCGAAATAACGCCGTTAAAAAAAAATATTGTACTATTATTCACCTTATTTTCAAAATCATTTAACCCACTAACTGTTCACGACATTATTTTTTGAGGTCAAAAATGACACAGCAACGATAGTTAAAACTCTAATCAAAGTACTTTTGTACATTAGATTATATTTGTAAATATATAATTTTAATTAATAAAAAGGTTTTATAGGCATTTTATACGTATATAGACCTTTTTGAAATGTTTTTTATTTAGAGTAAATGTTTTATTTTGTTGATCATAATTTTTTAAAGATAGGAATAAATCTAACTGACTCGATGAAAAGAGCTTTTTTAATTGATGTAAATTATCGTGTAATAACGGTTTCTAACAAATAACGTTTGTTTTATGATGATGGCTTGAATGTTAATATCCGCTATTATTTGATAAATGCTAGAGTTAAAAATGTGACGTAATAAAAAGAACGATTAGATTTCAAAAACTTAAAAAATCTTTACCCTTATTTAAAAGTATTCATTTATTTCACCTCTTGGTTAAAGTGTAAAAACATAAAAAAAATCGTTGCATGTCGAAAATACTGCCGGCTATGAAATAGACGCGAATGTCGATGTTTCTTTACGCCTGACTTATAATGGCAAAATACTCCAGCACTATTTATTTCTTGAATGAAACTCACAATTCTTTACACCTTTCAAATGAATGCATTCGATGACAATCCCTAAAGCTTTGTCCTATTTCCTCTGAATAAAAATAGCCGCGTGTAAATGCAACACAAACACATTGCTGAGTGTCAACCATTACGACAATTAACTCAGCATGTGGTCCCGTCTGAAATACAAATTGAAATTTAATAGCTCAAAAAGGATCAAAATATGGCTAATTATAGAATACAACTCATTTTTTTCTTGAATGACACATTCAGAAAGATGAGCGCTATTTTATTTTTATATAGCTTTAAATAATTCACAATTTGTTTGAGAGCCAATTCAAATCGTGATTCAGTTAACAATCACATGTTTTGTTTACTTTAATATGATACAGACAAAAATATACTTATTTCATAATTATTTTTCACAGGTTTTTAGATGGTATCTTTTTGAAGTTAAAATCGTTTTTTGGGTTGCTAAAAATTTCATAATTTAAATACGAGAATCATAGAAATATGTGCATGCGTGCTAACGAAAAATAATATATTTTTTTCAATGCCAAACATTTATTTTGTACTATGCGACTTCGGCATAGTTTGCGTAGCTATGGCGATATCAAAGATTTTCCATTTAGTAGCATTAAGATATAAGCGCTGGAATAAATAAAGTAATAGATAATAAATAATGATTTTTCACACCGTATTCGTATTATGAATTGTTCTCTGTATATATTCGAATTTGAGTTCCGTATACAAAATATAATTTCACAAAATTAATTTTATACTAGGGAAGTTTAAGTAATAACCTATATTCTATAAAGAAGCAGGCTGTTAACGATTTACCGGAATATTTATGTACACCAGGGTAAAAATTGGATAATGGTAATTATATTACATTTGCCAAAACGCTTTACAACTATTTGTAGATGTGTGTGTTTTTCTTAACTTTGTTATTGTTATTCAGTTGAAGGAATGGTTTGCTTTCGTACTACAGACATCTCAAAAATTATATTTACTAGATAATTAATTTCGCATAATAAATATTTATTAATGAGGGTATCACCAAGACAGGCGACGAGGATATTTGTATTTTGTAGGATATTTTCCATTTTGGAAATTTGGTAAATACCATAGGTTATAATTTATTTCAACTCCACAATTGTTAAAATTTAGTACTTGTTTATATCCTTACACAAATAACTCGCGATTCACCATTTGTTATCTATAGGCTTTCAAGTGAACGTATGAAAATTGTTAAGAAATTATAAAATTTCAATTATACTATGTATTGAAATCTTTTATAAGTGTACATTTTATTGACACCAAAACAACATTGCTTGCACATTTTTTATAAATAAAAAGATAAAATGACACCGACTGATATTTTAATAATGTAATTATTTCTACCGGCTAAGAAACAACGAAATGTGAACGAGAACGAAGAATCGAGCAATTATAAACGCAGCAAAGTATACAAATTGAATGATTTTATGATCAAACACTTTCGGTATTCTTTTTATTTATACTTTTTAAAATCTCAACGCTTTTAAATATACAAAAGTTACTTTCTATAATGTACTTAATGCAGTAGGCAACGTTCTTAATACGGATATATTGTGATTTTTTACGTTATTTTAAACATTGTTATAAAAAACTAGTCATGTTATAATGTTCAAAATAGATTGTTTAAATAGACAGACTGAATGATTAATTATATTTTGGTATGTTCATGGATTTTCAATTTTCGTTAAAAATAACATTTATTCTTAATAGTTCTATTTTATTAACTTGAATATATTGCTTTACTTTCACGAAAGCTCATTCGTGGTTAGCCTTGAAATTCCGAAAGCTCTATTCACAAGCTATGTAAGAAATTTATGTAGAAAATCTTCGAAAATCGAGAAAACTTAAAAAATTTAATATAAAAATTTTCTGAACATTAATCGTACTCTAAAAGAATGTTATTTTACAAAAATATTTTTAAAGAAGACTCCCCGTTACAAAGCATTGAATTTATTGCCATTATAATGTAATTCTTTAATTAAACTATATTTTCTTGTATGTATTCATAATTTTAATACTGTAAACTGGGTAGGTAACTATTTTACCCAAATAAACATCTGCTCTGCAGTATTTTGATAACAAAGCAAAACTGCAAAAAAAAATCGTAAATATAAATCGTTGGGGCGTGTTTTAACAAAATATTAAAATTTCATAGTACCGACATACGTATATCGCGTTATGAAATTTGATTCTGTATTCAGCCACTTAACACATCAAGGCTGTAACATTCAATTTGACTTAAAAGCTGTAATACGAAAATTAAAAATTGAAGCTGTAAAATGAAAAATTGTGGAACCAGCGATGTGATTTATTGCTGTAAATTATTTTTGTTGTGCCGAATTTTAATTGAGGTATTCACAATATATTTTTACCTTCAATAATAAGCATCGGCAAAAAAGTAAATAATTCATATGACAAAACAAAAATAAATTTAGATGATAAATAACTTATGAACCAATGATGACAACAGATGATAAAGTCTTCACTTACATAAAACAATCAAATGAAAATATGTTTTAATTATAAATATAATGTTTCTTACCAACTTATGACGGTATCTTAACGGATTATTTTATTTCACTTTTTTTAAATAATAAAAACACATTTTTAGTATTTATTTCACAATATATTTTTGGTCCAGGTTTATACAGGACCGGTTTGTACACGGTTGTACGGTTGGTTTATACAGGACCGGTTTCGCTCATCACGAGCATCACTGATGAAAAAAAATATGAAAATGAGTTTTTATTATTTAAAATGTCATGCCTTTCCATCAATAAGTGACAGTTAACACCTCAAAAGGGACTATTTTACTACAAGAGCTGATCGTTACTCAGTTGTTCGACATCTACTTAAAACGGAATTAAGATTACGTGAAATAAGTCAGGGGCAGAGGAAAGCTAATCGCTCTCACTAAGAATTATTTTTTAGAATAAAACACTGTTTATACTGTAAGATTCAAGCCCATGACCAATAGTGACGACCTCTGTAACAAGGAGGCAAAAGCTACTAAATATTACGTAAAGATAATGAAATATTGATGTCTTAATTATTACATTGATTTTTTTACTGTGTAACCCGTGTATCATCAGGTTTGGTACTTTGTTATGATATATAATATTAAGTAATTACACAAAATAGTTTCATTGCCTAAATATTATTTTGTAAATGTCAGAAAATAAAGATATATGAAATTTAGATGTTAAAATGCTGTAGATTTTCCACCATTGTGGCTAAAATCATCGGATGAGCTTTTATTCCAATATAATTTATTTGATTTTTATATCAATATATATATATCTATTACAAAAATAATTTTGAAGCTTTATGTGAAAGTAAAAAAGCAAAATTAAATTATGACCGATTAAAACGCTTGTGACTTTACGGTGTACGGTGTAATATACGAAGAAAAATATGCCGGTCCTTAATATCTACTTTTAATTTTTTGTGGTTTTAGCAATGACAAAAACCTTTTCACGACAACCACGGGAGGTCTAATCCGTGTATCGTAAACAGGACATTTATTCGTTCAATAAAAGTACTTAAAGTGTAATGAGCCATACAATGCATTGTTGAACTTTCAATAATACTCGCAATATCGCGAGAGAGTAACTTTTAAGGAAGTTAGATTCAAATTACATGTCATATATTATAATTTATTTTTGATATAAATTAAGGCTTTTTCGTGTAAATGGCGGGTAACATATTATTTTTCATTTTCTTATTTTTTTGGCACATTAAATAGTGCGATATATTAATGATGTAAAGACACAACAGGATACAATTAATTGTAGTGTAAAAAAATGCAGAGGGCAGTCTAAAGCTTTGGCAGACAAACTTATTTTGAATGCCTGTTTATTTACAAGCTTTTACTAATATTATATTCCTTATAAAACCATTTTGATCTTGCAATGTAATCTTTTGTTCTCAAAGCTCAATTAATTGCTGTATTTAAAATTGAATAAACTTAAATTTCAGAAGCTATTTAAAAATATGAATATTAATTATTACTATAGGTAAAAACTTTGTATGTATTCATATTTCGTTACTGAATGTTTACTGTATAAAAATATAATACAATTAAAAATTCTGTTAGTTTATAGGCTTAGATTCAAGAAATATAAAATTTTCCGATGTTTGACTAATTGTATTTATATTTGCAGTCAATATTTACGAATATGTTTAACTGGTTATTTAAATTTTAAATTATTAGAGTCTGAGATCCTACTTCAAATTTTATTCACACACTAAGCTACGTAGAAAATATCATTTATACGATCCATTTAATTTCATCCTTTTACCAGAATTACAATTGCTGTCCTTTAATATTTATCCACAGTACCACTTGTATGAATGGAATGCAAAGCGTCTACACCATTTTTAAATATTGACGTATCAATAGATATCGGAAAATAACAAATTTAAACACGTGTTAGCATCGTTGTATTTCATTGAAAAAAAAATACTTAAATGCATTGTATTGCGGTCCAGGTGTCATCCAATTTTACAGATAAACTGTATAGAAATGTGTAGACAAAATATGTTATATTTACTTATATCGCGTGTAATGTGTATCAAATAGTTAGAAAGGTATGGTCATTTTTTTTTTGTTGTCAGAAATATTTTTGTATTTTTTTAAAATCCAGTCACAAGCGTAAAAACTCTCGCAAACCATAAATTTTAGAAACAATATATAAATTTTAGTAAATGATTTTAATTTAAATTTAAAGATAATCTTTCAAAAAATTCACATTGTGTCATAAGTGTTTTACACGTGTCAATAACAAAAAGAGTTTTTTTTTTTGAAAATTTGATTTATTCCATATAAATTTCACAATGTTCATTAACAAAATCAGTTGTCAGTTAGTTAATTAAAAGATTAGAATAAAACAAATCCTTTCTTATCCATGTTTCTCCTAGTAAGGATGAGTTTGTTTTTCGTTACAAGGACACTGTTATTTTTCTTCTACATGCCTGAAAGTAACAATGGTTAGTTATATTTTGTTAAAAGCTTACATTTTCAAAACATAATGAAGAGTATTTCAAAAATTTCTTTACTATTATAGAATATTTCGTAAAACACGTGACACATAATTTACCGAAAAACGTCATATTCTGTAGTTTTTTTGTTATCAAACAAGATTGATTTTTATTATTGTAGTAGCCAAAAAAAACATTGATTAAACTATCATATATGTTTTGCTTACGATTTTAATTCTAGGCGATAAACAGTAGCGAAAATTGAATCATTTTTACTTGTTACCACGAAAAACAATTTTGTTAGGTAGCGTGATTTTTTTACTCTGTAGCCTGAACATATCGTAACAAAAACTGCCAATGCTGTGTACAATGGAAAATGTTGCTTATCACAAATGACCCTCTCTTGTTTTATCTCCAGTAGAAGTAGACCAAATTGCAGTATATTCATTTTCTATACATTTGGTCGAGAAGCCTTCATCTTTATATCACCATAACCTTTCGGGTTCATAAATTTACATATACCTTTACGGTGATCCCAACATGTTTACGAAAACTTTTTAAGACTTCTCTAATTGAAGCTATCAACTTCAGTTGATAATGCTCACGATGAACGAAACATACATTGTGGAAACAGAACGAAAAATAGGTTGTTATTATTTAAAATACCACGCTCTTTCCACCAAAAAGTTACAATTAACACATTAAACGTGATAAATGATTAATTAGTCGAGCTTTCAACGTAATGAATGAATTAATTTACATTGATGATTTTTATGTCACAAAAACTATTTTAGACTAATAAATATAATAAAGTATATTGATATTTATCCAACTGTCTTTTTAATAAGCATGTTAACTTTTTATAATTTTAAAACCCGAAGGAAAATATAACTGGGCTGGTATTTCTTTCATTTTCTTCTACTGAGCCAAAATGAGATTCTGCTATGCTTAATAATGTCGAATTATATCTGTATATTTTTTAAGAAGTCGTGGAAATTTATTTTTTATTCTTTCAAAGTATAGAACAAGCCAGCTAATGGGGCTGTGTCTGACTGACCATAGTCAATGACTGACAGTATTGCTTCAGATGTCGATATATATGTTACATCGAGTACGAGATTAATTAATATTTACTGTGTTAAAATAGACTTTTCCTGTGCATACTCAGTTGACTTCCTTGCTGACTTCCAAATACACCATTATAAATGATATCTACGTTGCTAATTAAGAAAGCGACAAACTTATTATTAGTGATAACGTATATACATTTGTATGTTAAATAAATAAATAAATCTCCAGTAATAATCTTAGATCATTGCTTTTGAATACTAACTTCCTTGCTAACTTCCAAAACATACAAATTGAGTAAGCGACACATTTATAATTAGTGACAAAGTGTATACATATGTATATTAAATAAATCTCCTGTAATAATTTTAGATTATGTGTTTTGATTTTATTATGACACAAAATTATTGAATGAATAGGTAGAATGCATAGCTTCATCAGTAATCAATTATTGATTGATTATTAGTAAATTTCTATTGGTAAATTAAAATTATGTAAAATTTTCACAAAAATTCAAAGGCAATGTATTAATTTAAAAACTCTTCTTTTTATTTTATTTTATTATCATTAATCTATATTTATTACTTAAATTATACTGCTGTATCTTACCTTAATAAACACGAACGGTTCCGTTTTATTATATTAGTCCTCACGCCGTTAATAATTCAATGACATTGTCACGAATATTTACAGGTATACAAATTGACAAATTTTATTCAAGGGATATCCTATCTGTACTCGACTAGAAAATCTTTATTCGAGTGAAACGATTTTCTGCTTCATTTGTTTTGAGATTCCATTGTCAGATATGCAAGTATGTGTTATGTTTGACCGTTTTTGATAGCAAAGGTGTTTCGAAATTGTAAAGTTTGACAGGAAGACCTTTAAGACTTTTTAAAACCACATAACAATGATAATGGTAAAAATTTAGTGTTTTAGTTAAAAGAAATGTATTTTCTATGTTTTTTCCTTAATAAAATAAAATATTGAACATGGTGAAAAAATAGGAATGTATTTTAGTTCTACAAAATTTATATGATATATTGAATTGTTACAACTTTGTACTATTACACATGTTTTGTTACTAACAACCCGGGTTTCGTCTTTCGGCATCTTCAAAAATTCTACGACAGTCAGTTCTATTGTATCCGTGTGATAGAATGCCTAAAGATGCCGAAAGGCGAAACCGAATCGTTCCGAAATCGTACCAATTTGTAACAAAGTTGTAACAATTCAAATTTGGTATTGAAATTCCATCAAGCACCTACAGTCGATATCATAAATTATAAGATATGTTGTTAAAAGCTTTTTCAACTTATCGTTCATCAGAGTTATTTGCGATGTATAACTAGTTCTGATGAAGGTTAAGCCGAACAGCTATTAACTATATACCTTATAAATTTTGTAGAACTAAAATGTCTTGCTATTGTTTCATCGTTTTGTAATGGAGTTCTACCATATAAATGTTAATTCAATCAATAAAATATTGAAAGTTTAAGAATCAGAAAATATACCGTATGAAATTTTAAGTGAAATATAACATATTTTTCGAAAAAATACGATGAAAAAAAAAAATCATCTGCTTACGTATTTGATTTTTTAAAATATACGTGTCAGTAAATTATTGTTTTCTTTATATTTTGCCAATCACTATGCTACGAAGTCTCTCTGTTGATTTTATGTATCGGCTGCCTTATTTGGCAACCACGGCCGCTCACTTTCAGGGCTATTTTGAACGTGGGCGCTTTGGTAGGCGGAGCTTTTCTACTAGAGTGAGCTCAACCACTATGAAACTTTTACTGCGATACCATCACACTCTTGTGATTCAATGCAAACAAACAGAAGATGATTTTAAAGTAAGCTTCTTAAGCTGATACATTTTATATTCAATTTAGGGATTGTATGAAATAAATGTTCAAAAAGATTATTGATTGTTTTTGAGGCATATTATCATTTGACAATCGAAATAAAAAGATTTATAAGACATGATTGATTACAATATATATATATTTTATATTATACTCAAAAATCTTAGTCTGTTAGTTCCTACTAAAGCCTGATTATGTAAGCAATTAAGCCTTCGCTTTGCCCTATCTGTATAAACCAGGCTTTACAATGTTTTTTTATGTAATAAAAGCACCTTTTTCAGTAATTATTTCAATTATATATTTTATAATCAAGGTCGGTCGGTCATCATAAAATTAGGATAATTTTAAAAATTTTCAGATTATGAATGGCATGTATTTGATTGAAATAATCACTGAATGCTTCCTTACATTTAATTTAAAAAAAAACTACTCTCTTTTGTGATTCAATGCAAAGAAACAGAAAATGATTCTAAGTTAAATGGCTTTAAAATTTTTGAGATTATGAATGATATATTTTAATGAAATAAATACTTAATGCTTCAGTACATTTAGTTAAAAAAAAACTAGAAAATTTTACATTATTCCAAGCAAATATAATACTTGTGTTATTTAAAATAATGTCAAAAAATAACAACTAAAATTGAACTCTCTCTTTACTAGTAAATTTTGTTGTTAGTATCAATGAATATACAGTTTTTCAAAATCTTTTTTTAATCTTCTATCTGATCAGTTTATATACATTCTAAAGGCGTGATCGTAGCAATTTCAGTAAGACGTGTGGGCGAAACAACAAATCAACGACTAGACATCTTTTCATTTCACTAGCGATAATATATCACTTTCAAGGACACATGCTTTAAATTTTTTTTCCACAATAATAATATTATGCGAGAAAGTTTCAAGAAAGTTTTTTTTTCTAATCCATTGAAAATGTTCTTGTTTTTTAAATATCTAGCAACACTTTGAATTTTATATAATAGAACCTCACTAAGTCAGTTTTAATTAAATTTCAAGGAATAGATCTTTTTTTAATGTGGCAAAACAAATCCAGTGATTGTATTATAGTACTCACGTGAGATTTTAAGTTATATCAAAATTTTTGGAACTTTCTTAACCGTAAACGAAATCATATATATACTGTGATAGAGACATCTACAAATGAAAAAAAAAAACATCTCAAAGATCATTTTAAAAGCACTTGTGATCACTTTCAATGTCTCAACTGTCATTTCTTGGCAGAAAGTTATTATATTAATAAAAAAAAACTTGAGAAATTTTTGTGAATTTGTTTACAGTTTGTAAACATTTTCTTCAATATTCTATAAATCGGTACGAGTTTGCTAAGCACAAGTGTTGTTAATTTATCAATCTCTCTCAAGGTTTAAATGTAAATATTTTTTATATATATGAATTATGAATTTAATACATGAATTAATCATTTTCTTTGCAATATTTAAGTTATATAATCAATATCAAATAGCAAGCTGAAGATTATTGAAGTGAATTGTTTGAATTAATAAATGTCTAATCAAATAATGATTTATGTACAAAACGATATTTTACTTTAGCGGACTGGGTTATTTCACGTTTAAATTTTAAATTTTATAATATCTTGCATCTTCATCTTCATTGTTTTGAGTGAAATCAATAATACATGTTTATAATTCAAAAGATCATTGATAACATATATATAGCTTTTCCAAGAATAGCATCAAAACTAAAAGACACGGGTATACTAGAACCTTTTTTATGTACGTTAGATACGACATCTACATGTGAATTTACAAAAAACCTATTTGCATTATTTACGACAAAAAAATATTAAAATCACTACTTATAAATAGTATCATTAAAGATTTTTAGCGTTGAGTTGACAAACAAGAGAAATAATATTTATTCGAAGCTGTGTTGAAACATATTGTCTAAAAAATAGGTAGGTTTTTAACATATCTTATAAATTTCAATTTTTGAATTAAGATCCTTTTCTTGCGGTGGTTCGAAATGTAACTACTTTGGAGGTAGTGAATTAGCAATGTTTTTAAGCTCTACAAAATTTATAAGTAGTATTGATATCTATTTCGGCTTAACCCGTCATCAGAACTACGTGTAAGCAGAAGTACATAAATAGTCGTAGATTACTAAGTGACTGCATTACTCAGTGATTAACTTGAATTGCTTAAACTGTATTTTAGCTCACGGTGAAAAAAATAGTAATGTATTTTAGTTCTACAAAATTATTTTTAACAAATATAGTTGATAGCTATTTCGGCTCACGCCATCGTCATATCTATGCTTAAACTAACATTCCCTTATCTATATATAACTGTGCAGAAAAGGCACACAACACATCCTCTCTCCTGTTCCTACGGCCTACCTTGTTACATTAACACAATGACACTAAATTTTCAAAATTCCAAATGAAACAATAGGTGTCTATGACAATAAGTTTATATGTGGGACGGAAGTGGTTCTTATGGAAGCAAATCAGACCACCCCTTTGTACAACGGCTGGACAAGTGGCGATACTATTATGTTAGTTTGATCGTTAAGAATCCTTTGTGATAATTGGTGTCTATTGATTTCCAGCTGTTCCAAAGCCGTCATTCTCCGTCATGTATTTTATCTATCTACAAATTATTTTGTATTTGTTTTCAAATACTGTGAAATGTGTCGCATAAAACTATACGTCTATCAGTTATTGTTGAGTAGAAATATATTTTAATGCATACTGTGCAATATAAAATTTAACTTATCAGGATAAAAATAAATTAAAGCACAACGATTAACCAAAATCGAATGGCTTGAACCTTGTACATTTCCACATATTTTGTCACCCACGACCTGGGAAAATCTTCAGACATGTAATCAAATGGATGTTATAGAGCTGATAGTAAATTGTTTGCATTGTTTATATATGACATAAATTATACAGAAAAACTAAGAAACTAAATACACATCTGAAATAATTTTAATAACTCTTTGTTTGATTATAGTGATATTTGATTTTGGGAACGATAAATTTTCAAACAAAACTGCATTTAATTTGAGGTTTTTAGAATAATAATCTATCAATTAATTATATTGAATTCATGTGATAGAATGCCTGACGATGACGAAAGACTAAACCCGAATCATGATTGCCAAAATATGTGTGTTTATTTTTAAAAAATCCAGCGTTTTCAATCAATTTATTGATTTGTAATCACAGATTGATTATTTTTTAGTTCTGAGCAAATGAATAACAATAAGTTTTATAAGAAAAATTTTCATTGCGAGAAATGCCACGTCATATTTATTTGATTACAATATTAACAATATTTTGTTAAGCATATTGTTATATGTTAGACGAGTGTATGATAAAAATTTAATTTTAATAATTGAAACAGTGCAAATCAATAACTATAATGAACACAGCTTTCAAAAGCTTAAGAAAATAAATGCCCATACATTACGAAAGACTTAAAAAAGCTCACTCATTTATTTGATGTGGTAACAAACCACATAATAATACGTAATGCACCGCTGCATATTTTTATATGACATGCGTTTATGTGACTCATTCACTCACTCAGTCGACTTGTAGACATTTTTGAATGTTGGCCAGCCAAAATAATAAGTTTCTAAATAAAAAAGGAATGCTTTGATACGACAAAACTTGGCAAGCAGAGAACTTAATTTTGCTTGAGGTAGGTTTCTTCGAAGCCAACAGGTGCTTTTCTAAAAAGCTCCAAAAAAGCTTCGCTTATCTAACGAAAGTATGACAACTGATTTCTTATTATAAACATTTGAAAATTGTCAATATAAGCGCAAGTTTTTGGCTTTTCAGTTTTGTACCAATTGGATTGACGTAAAAACTCTTTCATAAAATAAAACTTTTTAATTACATACATACACATATTTATTAATTCCTTAGCTGATATTTTTTACTCATACAGCATTTAAATATATAGAATTTGTTATCAATATTAAAATCGAATAAAAGTCAACATGCATATCTATACGTAGACGATCTGACGAAACATACCAATAATTATGTAAGAAATTAATTTGCACGATGACAACATTTTTGGTTGATGTATGTATACCTTTTTGTTGCATCACCAACATCAACAAAAATAAGTGATTATACAGGAAGCAGAACTTAAATAGTAATCAAATATACTACACATAATATTGTAGAAACAATCATACTTACTTATATCTTTTTTGTCATTTAACTTTCTTGAATAACTCTCAAAAATAAAACTGAAAAAACTGCATCTTGTAAATATGAATCATGATGAAATAATTTATGTTCATTAAGGGAGAGGAAATGAGTAAAAATATGTATTTTTATATGTATGTTATATGTATACTTATATATTTTAGTTGTAGTTTGCTACTTTCTTTATCTGTTTTTCCTGTTATTTATGATTCATCAAACGAAACTTCGAACAAAAAATGAATCATTCAAATTCTGTATTTTATAATACAAACAACGCCGGATTTATCGTTTGGTATATTCAATAATTCAGGTATATGGATAAATTTCAATTCTTAATTAGTATAATGTTTTTATTAAAAAATAATATGGTAAAGCTTAATTAAATTAAATTCGCATAATAATTTAATAATTATTTAATATGAATTGTGGGGAAATCCGCATACGCAATGAGTTTTAGAGGTTAATATGTGTAAACAAATTTACTATAAAAATAAATGTATTAAACTCCTTCAAGAATGGTAATAAACTATTAAAAATATTGATTAATTAGACATTTTAATGAATCTGACAGTGAAACGTTACTATCAGTAAGTTGAATTTTTTTAAGTCATCGAGGACCAAATTTCTGAGTGATACTATTGTAAAAGTTTGGCTTTGGATAATTGTAAATTAATTTATAAAAACATTCATACGTAGGCTAAAATTTTTGATCTTAAAATATAAGGCGATGAGCAATATTGACTTTATATTGAAGTTATAGCTTGGTTACCGTAAAATAGAATTGTGATATCTAATTAGCTTTGATTATAATCGGAGAAAAACAGGAATTTTATATTTTTAGATAATCAACATCAATTGTTTTTTCACATGTATCTTAATTATGCATTTTTTTTGCTTTTATTGTAATTCGTGGTGATATTGAGAAATAAGTGATTTCATGTTTAATTCAATATGAAAAATTTACTGATTTAATTGTTGGCGATTTTGCTTGGAGTATTTACCTTAAGTCAAACATAATCAAACACTGCAATACAATTGAAATTAAATAAATTAAAGTGGCACCTGATAAAAGTGACAATAATGAAGAATGTACTTATATGTTAATACATTTTTTGAACGTCTCTTTTCTTTCAAATTAAATAATATTTGTGTATATTATTGAAATACTGGAAAAGCAATGACTAATATAATACAAAAATGATTGTATCAAGAAAACAACAACACAAACTGTATATTTTGCATACTCCTTTAGTGTATCACGTGAAAACAAACCGTTAGAATCGACAAATACTGAAACAATATATACAAAAGAAATATCTACAAGACTGCTAACAATAAAGTGTAAATTCGCTGTGTACGATTTATTATGTAATTTTTATTACTGGCAAATGAATACTGAATTAAAACTATTATATATGTTTTATAACTAATATAATTAATGTAGAACTTTTTACTTTAGCACTATTATTAAAATAGAATTGAAACTTTTTTTGCATTTATAAATAATTTATATCTGTGTTTATATTACGATTTTGTTAAGTAAGAAATAATATAATGCTGATAAATACAGTATAAAACATCACATAAGCGATAGATTATTGATCAACACCTTAAAAGAGAATCTTGGATAAATATCAACAAGTTAACCACGTCATTGAAATCAACAGAGGCACGTTTCATGATGTTTTAAACGAAAATAACTTATCAGGGATTCAGACGTAAACGTTGGCATCTAGTGCCCACGAGTCAATATTTACAACGCGTTCATAAATTGCCAGCCAATCTGCCCACGAAAATAACGGTCTAGTTTTTCCCACAGCCTAAAAGCTTCTGTTCTGAGAAATTTCTAACTATCTACCGTCACGTTGGATGGTCTTCAACAGAATGCTGAAAAGTTGACGGAGCAACTGTAGGAGATGATAAAGAGAAAGATGTCTCGTAGAGGGGAGGATAAGCTATTTGTGTGAGGAAGCCAAACACGGTAAGGTGTTTTGTACGCCAAGCGCTACAACAGATCAAAGTAGGAATTCATCTGTGCATTCTTAGATAAATATTGATAAGAATCGACCCGCTTATATTATTATTGAATAAGAGTATCTGTTAAAAAAAACTTTCAAATGGAATCAGCTACAATTCGAAGTAATAAATCGCCATATAGACAGCATTTATAAATATATAGGGGCAGTAAACATCTGAATTCAAATAAAATTTTTGAATTTAAAAATTTAATACAAAAAAATATTGATTTTATTTTAATGAGAAACGATTTTTTGGCATGGTAATAAATTTACTTTTAATATGAAATGACCAATTATTTTAACTCTTTTTTAAAAAAATTCAAACCAGTAATTATTGGACATTTTTTCACTTTGAAAAAAAATCATTTTTATTCAAATTGTGCATATGATAAATTACTAAAGACCATTCATTTAATTTAAAGATAAATTTTCTTTTTTTTTATTTAACTGTACCCAATAAACGAAATGTTTGATTAATGATACCAAAATGATATTTGAAAAATTGCTGAGTTTTTTTATATGAAAATAAGTTATTAAGGTTTCAACTCTGACGAAGTAATTATTTAAATATTTTTTAATATGAACACAATTTTTTAAGAAAAAATATTTCAATATTTTGTCATATTCATAACAAATATTATTGGATAACTTTTAATATGTTTATAAATTCGTCGTTGGAAAAACATTATATTTGAAAAAATAATTATTGTCATTATACTACAACGATTAAAATTGATTTTACTGATCACCAGCATTATTATGTGATAAAATATGAATTTAAACAAAGTTTTAATGTGAAATCGAGTATCAATACCAGGTATAAAAACGAAATTGTTCTGCTTAAAGGTATATAGTAATTTTTTTTTTCACTAATTGACATTCAAATGGAGCTATATTTTTTATAATAAATTAGTTCACTTTTATTTAAAAAGCTAGACATAATTCGTTATGGTTTCTATGTTATCTCATTTATATTCATTAAGCACAATTATCTGAAAATAACTATCGTAATTTTTGAACAATTGTTTTGTTTATTACGTTTGATAATTATTCTATATACGCAAACAGTCTTGTTAAGATTTTAATTTTGTTAGTTGATAATGCTCGTGATGAATGCTACCGGTATTATCAATATTAAATGTAATATGACAATATTTATTCAATAATCCTGCAAAAAACGAAAAAATGTAGAATATTTATGCTAAAAATATTATGTTGGCATTATGATATACTGCGCGGGTGGTTGCAGTTTCTATTGACTTCAAGCCAAGTTGCAGATGCTGAAAAGTGTAAACATTGGTTGTAGCTATTAATCTGGCAAACGACTACGTAATGGAGTTCAGTTTGTGTGAATTTCTGAAGAAATCTGATGTGGGCTTTATTTAAGGAAATTAAAAATAACTTTGAAATGATTGAATTGATGATGATGAAATTGATTAAAAAAATATATGTTTGTATATGGAATGTTGTTTGTGGAATTCAATTCTGTGAAATAAAAAAAAGTATAAATAAATCAACAATGAAAAAAATAGAACAATATCGTCAGAGAAAGTTGTAAAAAAATTGTAAAAATCTTCTTTATCCACTATAAATAAACCGGAAAAACACTATATTGTTATATTTATTTGACTATTGGAGATTTTTTTTTTGTAAAATGATTATTTGAAATCGTACTATATGATAATGTCAGTAAGCCTAATAGCTACAATGTATTAATCTATTAAAAAAATGACCAAAAATAATTTAGAAGGAAATACTTAAATAAATAATTATTAACAACAAAGGAATGAAACTTGGTACCGACTGTGAATCATGAAAATATGTTTAATATTCAACTTTAGTCACAGCCAATTTTATGTTACAGATTTATTTTATTTCACCCATAAATAAAATGTTAAATAAGAGTATACCTTACTCAACGAATATGAAGTGGTCTCTTTCATATTAGCTAATAATTTAAGTATGCAATATAGTATAAACATAATATAAATATTGTTATGTGGCCAGATTTTGCGAGAATGTGTCTGTGAGGAAACCGACGTCGTGTTTTGGCACGGACGCCTCTAGATCGACGTCGACGGGCGAGCGTCGGTCGATTGGACGCCTCTCCTTATATGAAGGTGACAGCGACGGTGTATGCGGAACCCGGATGTATGGGAAAGTGTTTTCACATACGCAGGATGGATTGAAATCAACAGAATAAAATAAACAATAAATATGCATGTGTTTGAATTTGAAGGGCAGGGAAATGTTTTATTTTTTATTTAATTTTACAAAAATATATTATCTCTCGCATATTTTCTTATCTCATTTTGAAGAGACTTATTTTTAAACATGGACATAGGAATTCTTTTAAGAGAATTTGATGGAAATGTATCATACAGATAATTTATTTTCTTATGAGGCTATTTTATATTTTATTTAACGGATGGAGCTACAGATTCTGCAGATATTTTACATATGAAAGGTAAGAAAAAAGATATCAAATCACACATTTTTTTGAATAACAGTTATTAAAGATTGTAGATATATTGAAACATGATAAAAAAGAAAGCAAATAATAATACTCGTTTTAATAATGATTTTTGTTGGAATCGGAGGTTTTTTTATGGAAATCGATTCATTTTTATTATTATTATATTTTTACATTGAGTAGAATGACTAAATTATCGATTGTAGTTGTAAAATTTGGCCCCCTACAAAAAAGTGTTTTGTGTAAAACAAAATTTCGTCTTAAAAGATTTTTTCTACTGATTCAATGCCTAGCTTTAATTATACTTTATTAAAATAATAATTATTCAAGTAAAAACGAATCGCTTTGTCCCGCCCAACTATAACATATTTAAAGTTCATATTTTTAATTGCAAAAAATATTTTCACAAAAATCTAGTGTCGATAAAAATATATTTATAAACTCGGATTGGCTGGACAGGTGTTTCGCTTTTAAAATATATAAAATAGAAAGTTGGCCTTTGAAAGAAAAACTATTACTATCCACAAGACGTATAAGGTTGACAGTTTTGACCCCGGTCCTTCTGTTTCGACTCACGGCCGCAGTCTGCCAATTGAAATACCCTCTTTACTGACGTCGCAGATGCACGACGCCCCCGGATAGACGTCGAATAAAAGACGCCAGACGTTGGGATGAGTGCTTCAGTATCAAAATCAGGAAACTTTCATGATACTGCTGTTATGATTCAAGGATTAGATCCCAAACGCATGATGCGTCCACCTTACATGGGCTGGCACTATACATGGGCGCATGCCGGAATAGGATGGTGCGATTGAAATATACAGAAAATTTAATCGACTAAAATAAAAAGAATTTCTTTTTTGTAATAAATTAAAAAAAAAATAGTTTTGTAATTTTTCAACGACAATTATTTATAAAAAGCATTAATTTTGCAAAAGTTTTCATTCAATCTGTGTGATTAAAAAAAAACATTGTCCTTTATCAGATTCTTCTCACAGAATTGATTAAATATATAAAATTAATAGGTTTCAGAATACCAAATAGCATTTAGTTCTAAGCTAAAGCTAAAAACAAAAAAATAATCAGCTCTAATTCAAATACACTATGATTTAATTAAAGTATGTTAATATAAACTCAATAAAGAAGAACACGGTGAAAAAATGACAATGTATTAATATTTTAGTTCTACAGAATTTATGAGACTTTTGAGAATTTGATAGCTTTTTTGGCTAACGCTCTTTTCTTTACTATAGAGAACTTTGTATTGTTTGAGAACTTTTTTATAATTGGCTTCTAAAAAATAAATGGAAATCCAATCATTCGATAAAGAAGACTTTGTGAATTTTTTTGGTTCAATCTCAATGTTATATTATTAATCACTTTTAAGGTGTTAACTGTCATTTCTTGATGGAAAGGCATGATATTTTAAATAATGAAAACATATTTTTAGTACTTATTTCCACAATATATTTTTTGATCAGGACCGGTTTCGCTCATCGCGAGCATTATCAACTGAATGTCAGTGAAGCGAAACCGGTCCAGATCAAAAAATATGTTGTGGAAATAAGTACTAAAAAAAAATGTGTTTTTATTATTTAAAAAAAAAAAGTTATATTATTACGCTTTTAAGTAGGAGTTTATAGAGTAAAAAACAACAAGTTTAACGTTTTATCGAGATCTAAAGAAATAATGAAACAAACAATTTAGCTTAAAGAAAATCTCTACAAAAGCCGCTAGATGTCATATAGTCAAATTTTGAAAAGACATTAGAGGCACAATGGCTATTGTTGATTACTTAAAAATATTAAACACCTTTTTTGCTTAAATGAATATTTAAATGTATTATTTATGAGAACTATTACTACGTATAAAATATTATCTGAGAAAAAGTATCAACTTCAACGATTTGCTTTGTATTATATATATTTCTTTTATAATACAAAGTGACATGACAATTTTTTTTTTTTCTAAAAACAATAATTTTTTGAACTGTGATAGAACTATATGATAAGATGATTTATCGGTTTCTGCTTTAATGTAACGAGTATTTTTTTTCATATTAACATACAAGTTTTTAATCATGTTCAAATACAAGTGCATCTATTCATTATTTTAAATTCAATCAAAAAATATTTATTCTACTTTTATTTTTATCATATCTTCAAAGCTCAAATATCTACATGTAGAACTTTTATTCCAGATAAATGGATCACATTTTCTGTTTGGTGTTGCTGTAAAACTAAAACGGGAATGTCCAAAATTAGTCACGATGTGCATTCACATCAAGATTACAAAATAAAAGCAGGAGACTCAAAAAACAATTTTTACCTCAACCAAGTTGAATAGTGAAGTTTTGATGTATTGTTCTAAGGGCTTTTTATAATTTCAAAAGAATATTTTATCATATAAATTTTTTAATAGATTAGGGTACAACAGATGGTGACTATATGATCTTTATGTGATTTAAATGAGCAAGAGATTAATTGAAGGAACTATAAATATTGTCAGAATCATTTCATTTCAACTATGCGAATGCGCGGCCTCGCAGTAAATTAATAAAAAAACCACGAAATTACAATGGGTTGGCGTCAACTCCAACTAAAATGATATTTTTTCATAGAAGTTTGCATATTTATAATATATGTAATATAAAAATTTACTAACATAATTTTCATAAATGAAATTTTCGTTATTTTGGATAAGTATATAAATATTTTTCAACAGAGAAATATGTTTGGAATTGTGAATTTTAAATTATAAAAATCCATGAAGAGATTAAAAATATGCCGCACATTTATTATTTTGGTCTGCTCAGCTTTATATTTTATAAAGAACAAGAATTATCGCATTTATATATGAAATAAATATAGGCAATAATTTATGTAACATCTAGGCCTACGTAAATGTCTGAGCGATTTCATTTTCGATTGATGATATATTGCAGGTGTGTAAATTTTCTTGTACATCTTAATTAATGTGATTGATTTACATTTGAATAAAACCAGCTTTGTTTAACAATTGAAATCAGTTTCTTTTAACAATATATGAAAAAGATCTTTGGTTAAGTGTCTTTTGAATCGTTGGAATCGTTCAATGTATAGAGAAATCCAGACTTATAAAATACAATATTGAATTCGTATTATATTATATTTTAATTCTGTTCAACAAATAGTTTCGTTCTCAATTCAAGACAATCTTTTAATAGACGAAGACAATTTCGTAAATATGAAAACGAAAAAAAAATCATAAATGAATTATTTTTTTCGCAGTAGCACATAATAATATTATATTATGTTGGTAGCGGGGAACAGCTGTGTTGAAAGTTCACACTCGCCACGATTGTGTGACGCGATTCTTCTAAAAATAGTCCCGCCGAGCTTTCGAAGATCGTTCGCAACACTTTGTCAGTGGCCACATGCGACTGGCCACATGTTATTTCTTGCCACGATCCGTTATCTAGAGTTAGATTGTTTTGGCATCACGAAAACTGATGTAGGGACTAATTTCATATGAAAAGTTTGTATGGCGCTGCCATAAATAATCTTTTTTTTTGATTAATTCGTTTTACACTGCATAGGAAAACATGGATTAAGAAAAAGAATAATTTCACATCTACTTCGAATCATTTTCTTTTTATTTGGAGAAGACAAACTGAAAAAATATTTATATATTTTTTTCAATATAACAATAGTGACTTTTACCAAGTGTAAGTGCCACCTACAACTTCACTCAACACCCTTGACATAAACAATGCACATATAGATAAATAAAGTGCATGGGTATGTATAGAATCAATCAATACTTACGCGTACACACACACAATTACTCTCTGCGTATGCGCGCTACGTTATCGATAGACGTATGTATGTATTTATTGTAATGTATTACTTTAAGAAGTGCAAAAATGATTTTTTTTTATCTTACAAACGTTTAGAAACATTTTCACTAATCAAGAGAATTATCAACCGACAAAAATGATTTTAAACAAGGCTATTTGCATTAGTATTGAGTAATTGAGTATAAATTCAATTCCGTAAAACTGGTATAATTACTTATTTTATAAATATTAATTAAGTACTAGGGTATGCGAAAATTTTACTTATACTATCATTAAGTACTTCACCTTTTTAACTAAAAATAATTGAAACGAAAACCCTAAACCATTTCACAAGCAAGAAATGATTCATATATGTAAAAAAAAAACATATTTCATTTATTATAATAAATGTTTTTCGCAGTATTTATACATTTCCACTTCTATATAGGACTGTAAATGTTTTTGTCAAATATTTTTGAACAACTGAGAAAAATAATATTCAGCAAAATGCTGGTGTAAGTTTTCTTTCTGATTACACCACTCATTGGAAAGCTATGCAAACGGAGCTTTTGGAACTTCAAGGCAAATCACAAATGACCTTCTGAGAAAGTAAAGCAATATGTTTAAGCGGATAAAATAGAATTTTAAAAAATAAATTATTTTTTTTTAAGTCGCATCGATTTAATTAACCGAAATATTATTATACAACCCGTCTGACTAAGCACTCTTTTACATGAGCAATTTTTACTAATATTATTTAAAGAACACAAACATAACATTAAAGCTGGGCTACGAATTTAAACATAACACAAAGTGCATCGTTGAAAGAAGCCCTTGTATATTTTAAAGAGCAGAGATTCAAAAATGCACAGATAAAAAGAAAACCGAAAGTGTTTGATCAATAATCGGTATAGTATTTATCCCAATTGTAGTTCTAAGAATTTCATGTTACTTCAGTTTTGTTTCAATTTGATTCATGTATCGTTATTTTATATCCAATGTAAATAATAGCTAAATGAAAACAGTGATTTTGAAATTTTTGTTATTTATTTACAAATTTTGCGAATGAAGAGTAATTTTGAATGTAAACTTTCAATAAAATTAAAACCAATAAATGATTTAATTTTACGGAGAAATTTAAATTAATTAAATCTGGTTTAGTTTTCATTCATATACTTGATTAGATACGAAATAAATATAAAAATGTATACATTTAAAGTTGAAATTAATAAAGATTTATGCATCGAATTTGTTACAAATTATGGATTCCAAATAAAACCTCCGGAAAACACGTCAAAATTTGTTTATTTTTTCTTTAAATAAGTTTTCTTTATAGAGTAGTTATTTAAAAAAGCACATACAACCACGGAAAGTTTATTATTTAGTACATTAAATATGCCTATACAATAGCACATTATCATTCAATAATGTGTACTCTAATGAGTAACATAAACTACACCCTTAACTAGAGCTTTATGTTTATGGATCAGAAAAGTATGCTAAGAAAACATGTTGTGGTTACAATCACTTTTATTTTAATAACACATTTAAATTTGATATTTATTAACTTTATAAATATCTGAGAAATGATAAAAATATTAACATATAAATAAATTATTGTAAAACGGTAGGCAGGATGATAAAATTAAATATAAAAAGTATGTATATATCATACATACCTACAGTGCGGAATTACTGAAAGACGATACCTGTATTATTAATAGCAACTGTTCATAGTGGAAAATAATTATTTGGATGGTTCGTGACCTTGCTAAAATTTTTCACCTTTTCGTGAATGAAATCACCATATATTGAATAAGTTTATGTAAGATGTTTTTCTTTGGACGTATTTAAAATTTATGGCGTCATAAAACTCATATTTGTTTGTGAGCAAATGAGGGCATTAGCACAGCATTTTGCTGCGAGATCCAAATTTTCGTGTTTTTTTTTTAATAATATTTTTACACCGCAATCGGCATTTTTCACGCATTATCATTTTTAAGATCCGGTTTTCCCAAGGAAATTATGGTTTGATGCCAAGTTTCGTCAAGTTTAAAAAAAGTGAATTATTTTTACCTTCTTCATTTATTTTGAGAAAATATAGTACCGGTTTAATCGTTGTTTGCAAATATTATACATTCACATCTTAGTAATGCAAATTTTGTGATTTAAAAACTTTTAGTTAACCTTTGTTTGGACGAAATCATAGGTGACCTAATATTCGATCGTGAAAATTCATATTTGTTTCATATCATTACTTAACTAACTAAGGATTATTCTTTCTCTTTCAAGGGTTTCGTTGTCGAAAATCAAATTAAAAATACTTTAATTCTTATAAAGGTTTGATTTAATAAAAATTTGAATACGTTGAAACTTTAAACGATTATATACTCATTGTCATTAACATCGCGTGTTTTGTCTTTTCACATCTCAGGCGTATTACATAAACTACGTACAAAGTTTCAACAATTTAATTTTGATATTGAAATTCCATCAAACACTTCCACTCATTAATTGTACTAAAAACATTTGTTTTGTCAAATATTCTTTTAATATTAGTCTGCAATTAAAAAGGTAACATTTTTTCATGGTAAAGAATTATCTGCCCTAAAAAATAATTTACTAAATATCTTATAATATTAAAATTCTTCCAAGTGAATGCCAATTCGATCGATATTCGCAATAGCTGCATTTGTTTCAAAGAGAAAAATTCGGGTAGTAATAATGTTTATTTTTACTACCCTACTTACCCTACCTTACTACTACTAAAATTTTACTACTTATATATAATTCAATTTATTAACATACAGTTAATAACATAAAATTTGCTTCACGATTTGCTTAAAATATCATAATAATTATAAGACTATTGTTACGCTAAGTTTTGTAAAACGATTGTAAAAATACAATCATGATTTTTTTACCAAGATTTATATTCAAGACTCACAATGTTTGTTTTTATTTTAATCCAAATTAAGCCAACAAAAAAAAATCATAGGATTGATATATTATTTGTGTTTTTAAGGCAAAACATTATTTTGTTAAGTGAGAAAATAGCTTCGAAGGTGAAGTGAAATTCGATTTAATATTTCGATTTTTTCCCCCTATATAAACCTAATAATAAGGTCGCTAACAAACCGAACATATTAAGAGCAGATAAATTCTATTACAATTTGACAGGACACATATTCCTGGCGTATTATAATGTATGCTAGTCAGGAGTACTGAATCTTTGAAAATTAATGAATTAAAAATGTAAATAATTTTATTTATAACTAAATTAGAACGATTATTTAACATTGAAAAGAGCTTTTAGATTGTAAGAGTTTTTTATTTTTAAATGTATCAAACGAGAGGTGCATATTTTTTGTGTAAAATGCAAGCTAATTAATTTTGCCTCTTTAAAGACGTAGGCGAGAAAATAATTATTTGGTTATTTATGATATTGACTGAAGGTGCTTAATACAATTTCAATATCATATTTAAATTATTATTAGATTAATATTATTAAGTTTTTTTTAGCTGCCATTTACTGCTTACCTTGGGGTTTGTGTTTTCCTGTAATTAATACCTTTAGTATATAGACTATGCTAACTGTTGTCAGTTCTGTTGCATCCGTGTGATAGAATATTTGAAGATGCCGAAAGGCGAAACCCGAGTCGTTAGTGACAAAACATATGGAATCGTACATAGCTGTAACAATTCAAATTTAAAAACTTTTAGATTGAAAAAAAATTGATGTTCAAGTAATTAAAATAATAGCAAATCAAAAAAAAATGCGGTGAAAAAATATTATACTTTTAACGTGTAAACTGTCACTTTTAAGAAAAAGGCATTGTGTATTAAAATAATTTAAAAAAAAACAATGTGTAGTAGTGTTTCCACAATTTTATATTCATAAAATCAGGACCGTGTTGAGTCAGGATTATTCAGATTAAAAGAACGTTGATTTATGAAACTTGAATTGTTACAAACATGTTTTGTCACTAACGACCCGGGCTACGTCTTTCGGCATCTTCAGGCATTCTATCACACGGGTACAACAGAACTGACGTACAATAAACAGTTAGCATCCTGTATATTCCAAAGGTATTAATTACAGGAAAACACAAACCCCAAGGCAAGCTGTAAATGGCAGCTAAAAGAACTTTAATAAAATTAATCTAATAATAATTAAAAAAATTGCCTGTGATAATTTTCATTAACGAGCTTATTAATGAGTCATTCTTGAAAAGCTTTTACAGCAAATAATAATTAATTATCATTTAAATATTATTGGATTTTTATTTACTTATTTCAATCTGGCAAGTAACGATCAAGCATTCAGTGATGAAATATAAGAATTTACGTCTTGAGATTGTCGATTCATTGAACCGATATCACGTAAAGGATACAACAAGTGGGAGTTGGGAAAATTGAAATGGTCTTTGAGAATGAACTGGCCTTTATTAAATTCTAGAATCTTCTGATAAAATAATTTATGGTCATTTCAAATTTATATATAAATTTGTTGATACGAAAAATAAACTTGCGTTCCCACTACTGATAAAGCTAATAAGCCAACAGTACATACATACTTCAGGGAATACCCGCCCTTTAATTGTGTCAGATTTCCTTTGATTTTTCTGCAAAACAAATATGGCGCGACGCTCAGCAAGCGTTGAGCCACGTGCCTATTCAGCCCTTAATCCCTTTCGAGTAAACTATTATTAGTTATGTTGGCCACCATGGGGTAAAACTAAGCCTGATAATATGAGATATATAGTAAATTATCATTAGTGTAACAAATTAGGTAAATAAAAATACACGAAATAAAATTAGTTGTTTCATTATTTGATTCGATTTATTTGTTCGTTTAATATTATTCGGATGTTGCATTAAATGTTTTCAATATTTCACAAAAAGCTTTCACCTTAAACTTCTTCATGACAAAGTTATTCTTCTTACATTTAAATGCTTAAAGCTCCTGTAACACACTTTAAGATCAATTTATGGATATGATTTTTAATTGGTGAGTTATGTTTATATCTATCGTTATCTAACTCAATTATAAAAAACATAGAGTAATAATCTAAAAATATAAAAGCTTGTTCGTAGTGTTGTTCCCATAGCTGCTGAGATTTTGTCAAATTTGTTTTATTTTCAAAGATTCGAACCGTTTGTTTAAATAATTTCATACATTTATATAGTCTATAGATGTATTGAAATGTTTATTCCTGAATCGAATTGAAATCTTAATACGAACGGAATTTTATTTCGATTTTTCAACTTCAACAATTTTGAATACATGATGATTCTTAAAATCACTTCAGTCCAATCTGACCCTAAAAATGGAATATGATGAGAAAGTGATAATTAGTTTGTTTTCAATTGACACACATTTCCTGGAGAAATAACGTCATCAGCAACATGTCTTCGCTAATAAGACACATTATTTGAAATTATATGTTATTGGACGATTTGTTTGTTTCCGAATAAAAGAAAAATATTTGGAAAGACATGTGACACCAATGCATCATGCAATTGAAAATTGTTATACTATAGAAACATATTATAGAAACAGTCAAAATCACGATATTTTTTTTTAATTAAAAAAATATATAAAAGAGAATCATTCGCATACATAATAAATTTGTCGTGAAATACTCATCTCATTATGCCTGTTATGTCGTTATTCCATTTTTAAAATTGGTTGTTATTTAGAAAGAAAACAATTGAACACATGGAGATTTTTAATTGACTCGGAAACTTAAAAGAGGAAATTTATCTCAAAGAATGTGTGATTAGGCTATATGACTGATTTTTTATGAGTGATAATTATGTTTATAAAAAACATCAAATTATTTTACGTTGTTTAAGTAAGTATTGATTCTATAAAATCAATGTTTATCTTTACAGGATAATTTGAATATCTTCGTTGAATGTAAAAGACAGCAAATTTTCAAAATCATCTATTATTAAAATTATTTTAAGGTGTTAACTGTCACTTCTTGATGGAAAGGCATGATATGTTATATAATAAAAAAACATTTTTTAGTACTTATTTCCCCAATATATTTCTTGATCAGGACCGGTTTCGCTCATCGCGAGCATTATCAACTGAATGAACAGGAGCGAAACCGGTCCTGATCAAAAAATACATTGTGGAAATAAGTACTAAAAATGTGTTTTTATTATTTAAAAAATTAAAATTCTTATAAAATATTCGTTTGACTGAATTAAATTATCTCATAACTAAACAATTTTTTTTATTTTTTACTGAATTTAATAGCATAACATTGTTACCTTACTAATTACAGCAGTGGATTATTATCATTTATTCAATTGTAAGACTCACGATGAACACAATGCAGTTAATTAATTTCATGGATCAAATTATAATGGCCAGCTACTGAAAGGGGCGTACGAGCGGTCTTTTGGATACAATATTGCACAAAAATAGAATAAATACGCATTATAATATTAAGGGTGAAAGATTTATACACTGGATGGCTCGAAAAATGCAGTTGATATATTATAATTTCTACAATACAGTATTTAAAATATAAATCATTTTTTTATCTACCTTTGTCTACAGTTGAAGTATTTCTGCGTATCTTCTTATGAATATGTTATTTATTTATATTCCATTATAGGCATTAATGTGTGTGTTTTGTAAACTTTCTTCTACCAGAACGTAGCGAGAGCAGTTAGTATACCATAAATCCTAAAGACATCCTAATATTCTATATTTACTTATTTTAAAAGTATGTTAGATTGAAGATTAGAGTGTAGTTTTTTTTTTAATGATGTGAAATAGAATTCATTATATGTCTATTTTCTCTTCATTAGGAATAGAGATAGCTTAGAAAGTCTTATCGTCAACACAAAATGAACGAATTTTACGTTTATATCTAGAAAGAATATAACAACATGTTTTACTTGATACTCATTCAAATAAAAGTAAAACAAATGACAACCAATTTAAGCAGTTGGCATCCAGCTAGATAATGCGACAACTTAACCTAAACATGTTCCAACTGTCACCATCTTGACCCTCAAATACTTTTTAAATAAGGAATGTTTTGTCCTTGAGGTGTTCAAATACACAAGTGGGAGAAGGTATACAAATTAGTAGGGAGACCATTTTTTAATTTATATAATATAGTGATAGCAATTATCGGATGAGTTTTTTAAGGAAATAATAATTTTTTCACGCCAGAAGTCAATCGTTCATGCAATATTTTTTTACATATATTAAAATAGAAGTGCTATATTATATTTCGATGATTATTCATGCGCAATATTTTGTATATTAATTACAAATAAGCATTGAAAATTTTTCAATCAGTCAAAAGTTCGCAAAAAGATATTGTCACATATACTCTATAAAAAATCATAATAAACTTTTGAATCTATCAATAATGTAAAATAAATTATATCTTAAATAAATGTCATGTGTTCATAGGTATAACTTCTACATGTAAGTCTTGTTGAATTTTAGTGAGACTATAATAATTATTATTTTAAAAATAATTTCAGTTTTTCAAAATCGCTTTCCTTACCTTTCTTCCATTTTTCATGGATTTTTCTTTTAGCTGATTGGTTTTTCCATATTTTGTTGTAAATTATTTCTTACACAGTACATATTTTGTCTTATTTAATGTATATTGAAGAAAATATTATCATATAAAACAGTGCTTTCCGAAAGGAGGGTCACAAAATTATTATTTTTTTGTTTATATTTTGTCAAGGGGGCCTCGCATTATTTTTTAACATTTAAGGAGTACCGTGGCATGAAACAGTTAAGGAAACAGTGTTATAAAACATTTTTCATTTAAAAATAAATATTATCCAAAATCTAAAAGCATGTCACCAGTGTGAATGCATCATTATTGATTTAATTTTGATGTACCGATCAATCTTCAATTATGCTGAATTTAATACAAGTTTAGTTAACTTAACAGTTAAATAGTTGTTCCCGTTAATTGATTCATATATAAATAAATTTATCTTCAATTTATTGTAGATGTTTTCCAATGATCAAATTAATCTAACGCCAAGCTATTTTATTTTAATAATATAAATCATGGTGACTAGATTGTATGAGTGCTTTTTTGTCTGTGTACATATCTGGCATACCTGGCAACATCGTATGCGCGGAGAAAATAAGCGCGAAAATAGTTTTTCTATTTTTAAATGCGACGCTTCAATCAGCTTCGACAAGATGGCAGTGTTACTGAATCGGTGGCTCTGTGGCAGAGTACAAATTTTAAACTGAACAAGATTCTCGAATTACGTTATGACAATTGGCGCATTTATGCATTTATTTAAAAAGCACTATTTCATTTTTCCAATTATCATTTGGGGTCTCTTTTTAATCAGATTATACTTAATAAGCTAAAATTTCTTTAGAGATATATTTAGGGCAAAGGCGCGCTTCGATACTTTTTGAATATCGATTATAAGTAATAAAAACACATTTTTTAGTTTTCGCTTCCACAATATATTTTATGATCAGGATCTGTTTTGCTTATCGTGAGTATTAATAGTTAGTGGATACAAATTAAAAGCTAGTCTATTTTTACAAAAACTAACGTTGAGAGAAATCGGTCGTGATTATTATAAAATTTGTTGTGAAAATAAGTACTGAAAAATGTGTATATATTTTTTTAAATATCATGCCTTTTCACCAAGAAGTGACAATTAACACCTTAAAAGTGATCGATGATAAGATAAGTAGATTTTAATCATTTACTTTAATAGCACTGTATTTATACAACAAGGACTCAATGTCGTACGGTTGATGAATTGCGACATATTAAAAAAAAATATTAAAATAAAATCGTATCATAAAATCATAATTATGAATAAATGAAGAATGGTTGATATAATTCCTAATTCGATCAAGGGTTATTGATAAAAAATCGTTTGGACTTAGTTTTACCATTTCTTTAATTATGCAGGAAGTTCGTCAGAGAATCCTCAGCATCCTTAAAAATCAGCAGAATCCTTTAAAATTATTGAAACAATTTTTTTTGTCGAGGACTGCATAAGGTTACCATATTTAAGATGGCCTAGTACCTTGAACTCATGTTTGTTTTTTTAGCGACTATAATTTTTTTTTTCGTAGAATGATTGAGTCATGAAAGAATAGTTGTTATTTTCATTTATGTTAGAAACTATTTTAAGATCTCAGTCAATACGAACAATACCTTTTTTGACTTAAAAACAGTACTTATGATTTAATATTTACTGTAAGCTATGAATTGTGTCAGAAGAAAAGTATGTAACATATGTTATATTGTTATATACCCAACCAATCCAGATGTTTATGTAAAAGACAAGTATTAGTATAAATATAAATGTTTTCTTAAATATCTTTTTAAAACGTCATACAAAAGCTCTGCAACCTCCAAATATTCATGAATTTTGAGTTTGGCGATCGTTGTCTAGATTCTTATATAATCAATAAGAAAGTATAATTAAAATTTACAAATTAACAAAAAAAAAGATTTTTTTTGCCCACCTAGTAAGTATACTGTCGTTAAATATCATGACACGCTCACACCGTAATGAAATGGCCAATAGCCGTTCTATCACTCCTCATATCTGCTGGGCTTTTATTTTATTTTTATTGTATTTGCAATTGACGACGGCGTCGCGACGCGTGCTACCCTAATGGGAGCGCATTGCCGACCCACGTCGACACAGGGGCGCGCCGTCGATCACCTCCAACGCGAAATGTAATAACTTCCAGTAAAGAAATGTATTTACGTTTTATAATTTTTACTTTTTTCTGGAAAATGCGGGCGTTAACGCCTATTGCAACACGGGACAAATTTGTCACATAATATCGAGCTATTCAGCTGTTTGCGTAATGAAATAAATCAGGTTATTACTTGAAGTGAATGATAAACGTGTTTTGTCACGTATACTTAATCATTAATTATTCAACACTATTAGTTATGTACATTCTATAAAGAATTCAAAGTCTTTATAAGTATGACTTTAAAGAAGTGAGCTTTCACTTCTTAGTGGAAAGGCATTATATTTGAAACAATAAACATATATATTTTATTATATAAATATTTTTTTTATATATGTGAAAAGCTTACTTCGAAAATTAATGAAATATCATAGAATTAAATCTAAATGAAAATTTATTTCCATATTGTTGTTGACGTACTCGGACCATAAACAAATCAATGCTTATAAATTTATAATGTTATAGTTAGAAGATAAATAACATAAAACAATGAAACAATTAAAAATGTTATTATTTTTATATTTATTTTCTGCTGTCCTGCCACTGAAATCATGTTAATAAGTCTTTTAGTAAATTAAGTAGGCAGTGGTGATTATTTGGTTGGGTGAATTTTTCAAATGACACAGTGAAAGATCGTATTGTATGAAAGGGCAAAAGCTGCATTTCAAATATTGATCTTAAAAACGGTTGTAAGATAAATAAGCTTCAATAATATATGCAGTAACATTAATATTATTATATTGAGTAAAAAATGTTGATATTGATTGTAGAAATTATAATTTTGTTGCAATGAAAACACACGACCTACAGCAAAGCAATCAAATGATAAACGATTATTTTGCCTTTGAAATGTGTGTATAACTATTAATTTATCTATCTATAGCCAACTGCTTGTAAAAAATAAATTGGATGTCCATTTTTTATGTATTTTATTTTATCATCGGTATGCTTAAAATTTTCTCCATTTTTTACAACACCAATTACAAAATATGGGGTTTTAAGCTTTATATTATCATTGGTAATTGGATAAATTGAATAAAAATGATTGACGCTAGTAGACTCATTCTTATTGTATATTAATGGTTTATTAATAGCAAGCAAGCAATTGTACAAACATTTTAATGATTAACAACACAAATTGTTTACATTCACAATGTTAAGTTATCATGTCAATTAAATCTAAAACTGACGGATATATAATTAGTTCAAATTCTGAAAAGATATTGAATAAAAAACGCAGTTAAAATAAAAATGTATCTAGAATAGGTATAAAAAAATTGAAAAAAAGCTTGTAATCGAAGAAATGAAAATATCGAAAAGTTTGAGTAAACAATCATTCATCGACTTGAAGCAGATTTTACGTACACCTCTATTCAGGTACTTCGATAAAAGTAACGATTATGGTATATACGGCCTATCTAAAGGGATTGAAAATAGTTTGCTAGAGACTACTTTAAATGAATTATGTAGATATTGTTTGTAATTTATTTGAAGGGAATTTCCATTAATGAATAAAAGACTATTTTTTAATGAATCTCATATTATAATTAACTGAAAAATCTATTTACTTAATTAATCGTAATATCACGTACCACTTCCAAGCTTTCATTGTAACTCATTACTTATGCATCGAAAAGAGATAAGTTTAATTAAAATTTTTAATGTTGGAATCCCACCTTGTTTAACCTTGCTTAAATTGTTTTAAAACAATGTCAAAAAAAAAAACAAAATTTCTTCCTCAATTTTTCTTGTAACTACACATTTTTTTTTCAACAAAAAATTTGAGATAAAAAATGTTTTTAATTATTAAACAATAATGTACAAATCTTCCAAATCTATACGTTTACAAGTATATTGTCACTAACGACGAAGAAATTCCTTTTATTGCGATGTATTCAAATGAAAATCTGCTCTTCCGGCGAAACAATAACAAAATATGAATCACATTTAAATTCATAGTAAATGGTTATCAGGTGATTTTGTTAGTCTATTAAAACCAATCGGTTCTGAAACGATACGCACTGTGTCTTAAAAGAGACTGGCGTTTGATGCTGAAAGTTCCCTGAATGATTTTTTCTTTGGTGACTCAAAATGGATCGGAATAATATTTTTGCGAAGGGCGTGGGGTTAGTCTTGTTGCTCCAGTAAGTTTACGAGTGGGAGAGCTTGGAAAGCTTCCTGTTAACCTGGCGGATGGATTGTTTTCACTAAATTTGCATCGTAATTAATACAATCCGTAACGTCAAGAATTTAAATTGATTTAAACATAAGGATAAAAACAATTCGTCATCATATGATATTAATCTCCATTCTCAATTCCATATCCTATTAAAACAGCTGCTTACGATATTTGTGAGAGCCTTTTTATGACAATACGATTCGAAATATTATAATTCAATCATTGTTCTCTACAATTGAATTGAATAGAAACAAATTATTTTGTAGGAAAAACAAACTACAATAAAAATATATTTTAAAAATATTATTGTTTTTAAATTGGTTTTTAGAGATCAGAAAAATGAAGTTAATAATTTTATAAAAATGTATATGATTAGTTATAATACAAGTGTAATAAAATAATGTTACATCTATTCAATTTAAATGGAAGTTTTATAATTATTTTAATAAAAAAAATCATAAGACTTCTCTTTATATATTTGTTAAACGAAAACTTTAAAAATAAGCTTTCAATTCAGTTTTTAGTATAATTATTGAGAGTAGCTGATGGGATTATTTAATTGTTATTTTTTTACGTTTCTATAAGGATTTTCAGTAACACTGTCAGATTGACATCATTATAAAACTTTAATGTTAAAAGAATAATTAATTCAGTAAGAAAGTTGATTATAGTGGAAAAAATGAAATTAAATTGAACGTTGGTTAAATCGACAGCAATACGACAATAAAATTGTTGAGTGAAATTGAGATTCAAAACGTCAATAAATATTGTTAACAAAAATAAATATCATGTAGTTATGAATGCAGAATCATTCCAAAGCAGTATTGATATGTTTTCATTAAGAAAAAAATTCCATTGCCGTCATCGTGGACACTTAAAGCATATCATTCGAAGAAGGTTAAGACAAAATAATGATGAAATTTTCTATAAACGAACAGTACTGTTTTGTTAATGCTTAAATCCATTGATACGTTCAGTGTGTTGATTATTAAAATTTTTATGCAAAATTATGAAATGGTAATTGTATTTCCATAACATATGCATATATACATTTCTGTTTATATGCATGGTGATTCATTGAACGACTGTCAGCTGCTCGTAGTATTTTAAGAATCTACTCCACTCCATCTTTCATGAATGGGCTTGAAGTAGACTTAAAAGTCAGTAATTGCAAACTGTTAGATGCAATCACTATACAATTTACTAGCCAGTGAAATAACAATGTAAAAATAATTTTAAAACTCAAAAGATTCAGCATTTCTTATGAAATGAACTTTAGTTATTATTGAAATGGCAAAAGACTAAAGAAAAAACACACAGAAATAACATCAAAATAAAGCAAAGAAAAAATTCTGTACTGGATTTTTCATCATTTTGATTTAAAGTGTTATACAAAATATTAAATATTGTCTATGCAGAAAATTTGTCAAAACTATAAACCAGAATCCGAAACGTTCTTTCCTTAAAATGAAAAATTATAAAAAGAAATGTAAATAATGGAAATTCTGGATAATAAACATGTCCGGCTTTAAAACAACTGTAAAATTTTAAATAATAAAAACACATTTTTTGGTACAATATATTTTTTGATCAGGACCGGTTTCGCTCATTGCGAGCATTATCAACTGATCAAAACCACTTACAGGACCAACCATCAGTTGATAATACACGCGATGAGCGAAACCGGTCCTGATCAAAAAATATATTATGGAAATAAGTACTAAAAAATGTGTTTTTATTATTTAAAATATCATGCCTTTCCATCAAGAAGTGACAGTTAACACCTTAAAAGTGACAATTGTAATAGAGAAAATTTTAAATTAATAAAGTAACGATTTGCGTTTTGATACTTAATAGAAAGAACATCTAATGAGTTTATTAAATACAAGTTATTAATATAAAAGATAACTTTTTTTTACCTTGAAAATGTGACAGACTAAATATGATGCTATAATAATGACATTTTCAAAAACTATCAATGTTGAACAAAATTTTTTAAAATAGATTAGAAAATATTTTGTTCAAATTAAATATAAATATTTACGTTTCCTGTAAGTGATTTCATACTACATAAAATAATAAATGACTTGAAAACCCAATGAACACATTCGAGAGAAAATAAGTTTCAGTTTTTGATGTCATACAGAATACGATAATTTTAACAATGACAATCTAACAGAATTGTGTTCAATTTTACTACTACATAGCTACTAAAAATATGAATTCTTTTCCGGATTTGAATCAAATTGTAATGAAAAAAATATACTATCGCCAAACTGCAATTTGTATAATATGATATCGACTGAAAGTGTTTGGTGGAATTTAAATACCGAATTTGAATTGTTGAAACATTGTACGATTCCACATGTTTTAAAGTCGGCTTGTAGCTCTATTCAACTTACGTGATAGAATGCCTGAAGATGCCGAAAGGAAAAGCTCGAGTTTTTAGTAACAGAACATGTGGAAGGGTACGATAGTTCGACAATTCAAGCTTACAATTTTTGTGATAGTCACAAAAACATGGCTCATCGCGATTTCTTTTTAGGCGATTCATATTGCTTCACATTGAAATTTGATATGTTTTATGCTTCAGGAAAATTACAAAGTTATGTTGTTAACTTTAGGTCATAATTGTTAGCAACTTTAAATCATTTTTAACGTTGCATTGATTCAATTCAAATATTATATTTTAAATCAAATTCGACTTCGTTAAATTGTGCGTTGAAACCAGTGTATTAAACTATTTCCTTAACATCGCGTTAACACAACAGTTTCTATTTTCATTATCTGAACCTATTTGCTGTCGTTTGCATTTTCTAAGCGCCATAAATTTATAAAGCAAGAATTCAATATTGATTTGTTTGCTGTTGAAAATAAAGCGTTGAATTTTTTATAAATATTGTGAAAAAAATCAAAAAAAAAAAGTGATAAAATCTTGAGAGTATAAAACGAATAATAGCTCCATAAAAACTAAGTTGATACACCTGTTTCCAATCTCTGGTCTTGACCGATCTGTTAACAATAATTGATCTGCAATCTAATTAAAGAATCGTTCACCATTAATACGATGTTGTTGAATATGTGATATGCGAGACAGACTTGAACACAAGCCAAAAACTGAGAAAGCTATTTTAATGGAAAACTTTTTGAATTTTTCAGGTGAAAGTAAAGATATAGGAATATTTAGAATATTACTAAAGATTTGAAACAAACTTTCATGCAATAAACGTTGTTAATAATGTAGTTATTAATATACTTTTTTTTTTTTTTTTTTAATATTGAAAAATGACGAATAAAGTCGAAATTATCGATCGAGTATCAACTAAAAAGACTAGATATTTTATAAAATAAAAACACCTTTTTAGTACTTATTTATGCAATTGTGGAAACATGTACTAAACAATGAGTATTTAAATTTGAAATGTCATGCATTTCCATCAAGAAGTAACAGATAACACTTTAAAAGTGAAAAAGATACGTAAAAAACAATAAAAAACCAAACCTTACTAAAAGACTTTCCACTTTTGGATGGATGTTTTCAGTAAAAAAATATTATTTTCGATACATCTAAGTATTTAGAGCGAATTTATAAAGAAAATACGTATTTCAAATCTGTAATAATTTAATGATTTAAGTTTATTATTGTAATGAAAAAAGTAAGAAATATTTAACAAAACTTGCTTATTGTTGAAGGCTTTGTCGTAATATAATATCGGCAAAAATTAAAAGCTTATATATACTGATGTAAAATTTCTAAAACGAAAGCTATTTAATTTTAGTTTATTATAAATTCATTATATTTATTATATGTTCATCAAATTATATGTTCCATAAATTGAAGATATTTTTTAGTAAAAGAAAAACGTCTTTTTTTAGCGAATATTAATATTCTTTTTAGAGACGGTTAATGTTATCATACTTGACATACATGTTTCGTATTTAAGTGGAAAAATGTAGTGGAAAATGATTGTGAAATTGCTATTTTTTATAATAGTATTCATATAAATTATTAGGAAGTGCATATACACGTAAAAAATGTCCCGAAATATTATTTGGAAAGTTGCTTGTTTCGCCTCACCCACAGGAATAAGTAAATGCGTTTTTTTCCCACAGCAGCGCGGCTATAAGAGCACCCGACCGGCCCATTACGCGACACTCGCAGCTCCCGCTCGACCCGAGTCAAGTCAATTTTTCTTCCGTGACAAGTCAATCCTCAACCGGCAATCATGTGCGACGATGATGTTGCGGCGTTAGTAGTGGACAATGGCTCCGGCATGTGCAAAGCCGGTTTCGCCGGAGATGACGCACCCCGTGCCGTCTTCCCATCCATCGTCGGCAGGCCCCGTCATCAGGGAGTCATGGTCGGTATGGGACAGAAGGACTCATACGTAGGTGATGAAGCCCAGTCCAAGAGAGGTATCCTCACCCTGAAGTACCCCATTGAACATGGAATCATCACCAACTGGGATGATATGGAGAAGATCTGGCATCACACCTTCTACAATGAGCTGCGAGTGGCTCCAGAGGAACACCCCGTCCTCCTCACTGAGGCTCCCCTCAACCCCAAGGCCAACAGGGAAAAGATGACCCAAATCATGTTTGAGACCTTCAACTCACCCGCCATGTACGTCGCCATCCAGGCTGTGCTCTCCCTGTACGCTTCCGGTCGTACCACCGGTATCGTGCTTGACTCCGGAGATGGTGTATCCCACACCGTCCCCATCTATGAAGGTTATGCCCTTCCCCATGCCATCCTCCGTTTGGACTTGGCTGGTCGCGACTTGACCGCTTACCTGATGAAGATCCTCACCGAGAGGGGTTACTCTTTCACCACCACCGCTGAGAGGGAAATCGTTCGTGACATCAAGGAGAAACTCTGCTATGTCGCCCTCGACTTCGAGCAGGAAATGGCCACCGCCGCCGCTTCCACCTCATTGGAAAAGTCCTATGAACTTCCCGACGGACAGGTCATCACCATCGGTAATGAAAGGTTCCGTTGCCCAGAATCCCTCTTCCAGCCCTCATTCTTGGGAATGGAACTCTTGCGGAATTCACGAAACCGTCTACAACTCCATCATGAAGTGCGACGTTGATATCCGTAAGGACTTGTACGCCAACACTGTCATGTCCGGAGGCACCACCATGTACCCCGGTATTGCTGATCGTATGCAGAAGGAAATCACCGCTCTTGCCCCATCCACCATCAAGATCAAGATCATCGCTCCCCCAGAAAGGAAGTACTCCGTCTGGATCGGAGGATCAATCCTCGCTTCCCTGTCCACCTTCCAACAGATGTGGATCTCAAAGGAAGAGTACGACGAGTCCGGCCCTGGAATCGTCCACCGCAAGTGCTTCTAAGCGTGTCATTCAACATCTTGAACGTCATCATCATCATCATGATAGCCGCATCTCATCTCACGGTTAGCGCCCTGATAGGCGCATCATATTTATTATTAAATTTATAAATAAATTTAAATTCTATTTTAATTACATATTTCTTTCAATTCATACTTATGCATTTATATATTACCTACCCTTGCTCATCCAACATCCTTATTTTACCTTAAACTATTTCAACTTTATTTTTATTATTTATAAAACACCTAAATGATACGAGACACACATAATTCAACGTCAACTTGAAAATTTTCAGAGTGATTTTTTTTGGAAATAATTATTTTATAACTAATCAAATTAGTTTACCGACTTTATTATTTGAAACAAAATTGAAATAATGCCGAATATGACATTATGCAATTAAAAAAACGATTAGTTATATCTTCTTCGACACTTAAAATTTTTCTTCAATTTGTCATTCGTAGATAATTTTTTTCATGATTTTCAAGTGAATTTTTACACACTGACAGTTGATTTGAAAAAATGATCTGACGTCGTGTCAGTCAATGAAAATAAGTGAAAAATGTTCAATAAAAATTGAGATTTAAAATTGTGTTCTAATTAGAAAATTTTAAAAGTGTCTACAAATCAAAAATTTTAAGCTTTTTAAACAATGTTCCAAATTCGAAACATTTTTTTTACTCATGAAAAGTTAATTAATGATTCTTAATTTGAATAATGATATCTGGTTTAAGCTTTTGTGATATAGAATTTTGTTTTAATTCTGGAATTTCAAATGTGCAAATAAATAAAATATTCAAAATTGTATTACATTTTTGAATTTTATGTCAGTTTATCCACAAATAAGTAGTTTTAACTTGCAAATAAGGAATTTTTCGCATTTAAATACAAATTTGGGAGAACCGAAATATAAGAGATTAGTTTTTCTTTTAATTAAAATCAATTATAAAGTTAAAGGTTTTTTTATTATAAAGTGTCACATTACAAAAGAGCCTATGTGCAACCTGTATGCTGAATCAATTATCATTAAGCAAAAGATTAATGATTGTGTAATTAAAAATTAATGACTACACATAAGAGTATTTTAAAATATGTATCGAGATGCAACAAAATTGATTTAAACTAGGTGGCGAATAATAATATGCTGAGATAAGTCGGTTTGTATGCGCACATGCGATTATTTTGAATAAGAATTATAAATTTACAACTAGTACGAGTTTTCAGTAATTAATTTACCAATTATTAATGAAGATATTTTCTACAAATTCAACTGTTATTTGATAGAAATTCATTTAACATAAATGAAGAAATTAAGCTTAAATTAGTTAAAATAAATCAATTTTAAAGTTTGAGGTCGTGGGCATTACACATACATACGTACTGTCCGTTGAATAGAATTTTGTGAATTTATATAATTAATTGCTGTTAACAGTAATTTTATGATAAATGATTTATGGGTCACTAAATATTTTATTACTTCTGCAACTTTTACGATAGTAAGTCTGAAGATCTTCTGATAAAAACGAAACACGTATCACAATCAATAACACAATACGCAGAATAATCAAAGTTTTAAATTTTGTTTTAACTCCATATTTTGCCATTTTCACTTCAGCACGAAAAAACATTCCAGATATTAGAAACATGAACTGAGATTGGCAAAAATCGTCGTAGATACTCTATGAAAATAAAATAAATGTATGCGACTATTAGACGATTTTTTATATACAATTATGATATGCCCATGAGTATACAATATTAATAATTGTTATTATATAAGGGCTGCTGATAAGAATTGTCAATATGATAAGTTTATTGAGAGTTTAATCAATTTGGTATATGAATTATTTTCCTTTCTTGAATAATTGTCATTTTTTAATTAAACATTCTGCTAGTTAACCTTCCAATTATTGATATAATAAAAAAACATTAAATATTTAATTATTAGATATTATTACGTACAAACATAATACATTTATGATAAATGCATACATAAAATATATTTGAAAATAGAACGAAATAAATATAGTGTGCTTTTGTTTTGATTGGATAAAAGAATGACATTGTTCCTTCTGATATATATACATATTATAATCGATTTCTTTCCTATGTGTTTTTGGTGCAAATTTATTAGAAAAACGTTAAAAATATAAAATTGAACAAGATGAAAATTAGTTTTTGATTGATATAAGTTAGGAAACTAAATGTTGAATAGGCTAAATTTAATAAAAGTATAAATTTTTAAGTCATAAATACATTTGTTACAATTGTTGCATCATGCCATAACAAGACTGACAATGTTGTGGTGTTGAAAAACCTATCCAATACTATTGTTTTAACAGATTGTGCTATACGCTATTTTTTATCCCGCATTTATAACACATATTTATAAAAAAATAATTCCAATTCTTTTTAATGATTATTATATTTGTAGTAATTTTTTTGCTATGTTAATAAATAATAAAAAAAATCATCAATATTATATATAAGTGGTATTGAAAATGAGATAATTATTAACAAAATAGTGAAATCGAATCAATAGTTATGAAAACAATTGTTATAAAAAATAATTAATATCAAGACATTGTATACATTACACTATACACAGAATAGGAAGATGTTAAGTCATGCATTATTAAATTCTACTAAGTAAACGAAGATTAATCATTAGCTATACTCATAATGATTGTAGATATTGTATGCAAGTAATACTTTTTTACATGCGATGATCATTTGTTTTGAAAATTGAATATTGTTTCATTCGAACAATTTTCAACGTTTCTAAAAATCTTCGCGCACATATTGAAGCTCTACGCATAAGGATCGATAATGATTTTGTATCTTGCGAATCATTTGGCATCATAGTTATTCTTGATAACTTACTTTAACAGAATGATTCATTAACTGTCAAAATGATCGTAATCGATGTTTTTTTATTGACGAATTTATGAATGACAGTTAATTATTTGTATTTAAGAAATTGGATTTCACAAGTAACATTATTCAAAAAATAAATATGTAGAATAAACTATTATCATATAATAACCACTGCTTATCTTTACCTTTTATGTGGATGGATAGAAATTGAATAAAATATTCATTTATGTTGAAAAATAACCATAAATACTAAAGGTATCGATCGAGACGTCAGTTAAGCATATTTAAATCACATTCTGAAGAATAAGTTTTTTAATACGAAATATATACTTATATATGCATTGTGTGTTGTGTTTATTAATTATGATACTAATTATTTTCCTTGTCCATATTTGAATAAATGCTGTTATAAAAGATTTAACACTTGACCTCACGAATATAGTTTAAATGTGGCGCAACTTAAAACACTATATACAATAGAAAATATTCCTGAAGATCGTAATACAAATAATTTGAAAGATCTCTTACGTATGCAACTCACTGAGAATAATTAATAGAAATCAATAAGTATATTGATAATCAATAGCTTATCGAATTGATAACTTTCCCACACAATAAAATATTAAGTTCTGAAACGTTTTGAACCAAACAGATATTTGCCTTTTACGATTGTAGGTACTAGATGGAAAGACTATACTACAGGAAATGCTAAAGTATTCAAGAAATAACTACGGTTATTTTTCATGCTTTAGAAATTTACCTGTAATATGTTACTAAAACGTTCTAGTGGATTGTCTGTGTGGATATTATTGAGATAGTTAAAGTTATAAATATTTCTGTATAAATAATGATTAATCGATTGATATGTTTTAAATTAATAAGCAAAAGTATTTGATTGTGGAAATCATAGTGTTTTTAAAATGATTTTATGTTAAATGTGAAATCGGTTAATATGCTTAATTGGTGTAATTAACTAATATAAGAAAGTATCTTGATCAATCGTAAAAAGTCGTAATGAATAGTTTTTTTTGTGCAGTTGTGCTTTTATGAGTGTTTTTTGTAAATGAAATGAAAATCATAGTCGTTACTGAGAGCATTTTCCTAAGATTTTCCCGACAGACTGAGCGCTAAGTCTAATGGTTAGACGAGTTCTTTCTCGGATTGATGTGTGTGTGTGATTTGATGGGGCTTTAAGGTCAGCTGTGAGGTGACAGATTGTAGGGCGCAAGATGCATTTTTCTCTGTGCATTTGCGGCAGAAGTGTTTCAGAAAGCGGCGAGAGCGATCTCCTTTAAAGGCATCAAACAGCGATCGGGCCGCCGCGATATTAATAGTGCGCGTGGCGGGGGGCAGAGCTGCGGGCGAGTTCGGGAAGGGATCACCGCGACTATAAGAACCCCGGACGGGGCCATAACGTGACACTCGCAGCTCCCGCTCGACCCGAGTCAAGTCAGTTTTTCTTCCGTGACACGTCAATTCCCGACCGGCAACCATGTGCGACGATGATGTTGCGGCGTTAGTAGTGGACAATGGCTCCGGCATGTGCAAAGCCGGTTTCGCCGGAGATGACGCACCCCGTGCCGTCTTCCCATCCATCGTCGGCAGGCCCCGTCATCAGGGAGTCATGGTCGGTATGGGACAGAAGGACTCATACGTAGGTGATGAAGCCCAGTCCAAGAGAGGTATCCTCACCCTGAAGTACCCCATTGAACATGGAATCATCACCAACTGGGATGATATGGAGAAGATCTGGCATCACACCTTCTACAATGAGCTGCGAGTGGCTCCAGAGGAACACCCCGTCCTCCTCACTGAGGCTCCCCTCAACCCCAAGGCCAACAGGGAAAAGATGACCCAAATCATGTTTGAGACCTTCAACTCACCCGCCATGTACGTCGCCATCCAGGCTGTGCTCTCCCTGTACGCTTCCGGTCGTACCACCGGTATCGTGCTTGACTCCGGAGATGGTGTATCCCACACCGTCCCCATCTATGAAGGTTATGCCCTTCCCCATGCCATCCTCCGTTTGGACTTGGCCGGTCGCGATTTGACCGACTACCTCATGAAGATCCTCACCGAGAGGGGTTACTCTTTCACCACCACCGCTGAGAGGGAAATCGTTCGTGACATCAAGGAGAAACTCTGCTATGTCGCCCTCGACTTCGAGCAGGAAATGGCCACCGCCGCCGCTTCCACCTCATTGGAAAAGTCCTATGAACTTCCCGACGGACAGGTCATCACCATCGGTAACGAGAGGTTCCGTTGCCCAGAAGCCCTCTTCCAGCCTTCATTCTTGGGAATGGAATCTTGCGGAATTCACGAAACCGTCTACAACTCCATCATGAAGTGCGACGTTGATATCCGTAAGGACTTGTACGCCAACACTGTCATGTCCGGAGGCACCACCATGTACCCCGGTATTGCTGATCGTATGCAGAAGGAAATCACCGCTCTTGCCCCATCCACCATCAAGATCAAGATCATCGCTCCCCCAGAAAGGAAGTACTCCGTCTGGATCGGAGGATCAATCCTCGCTTCCCTGTCCACCTTCCAACAGATGTGGATCTCAAAGGAAGAGTACGACGAGTCCGGCCCTGGAATCGTCCACCGCAAGTGCTTCTAAGTGTGTCATTCAACATCTTGAACGTCATCATCATCACAATGATAGCCGCATCTCATCTCGCGGTTAGCGCCCTGATAGGCGCAATCTGTTATACATATTAATTTCATACACTTGTTACATTTTATAGAAACTACGACCTGACATCGATTTACTTTGTATAATTTATAAATAAATTTTAATTCTAATTTTTATATTGGTCCTTAATGGGTCCGATGAAATACTGTATTTAAATAAATAAACCTTTATTTATTTATTTTTAATTACATCTTTCTTTCAATTCATGATAATGCCTTTGTCTTGCCTGCCCTCAGCCTTCCTTAATCCTACCTTACCTTCTTTATACTTTAAAAAAATATTTTTAAAATAATTTCAGCCTTCATACATACATGCACACACACACATACAAAAAAATTTAAACATTTTTACAATGTATACTCAAGTAACAGTTATTTAATTATAACTGCGAACAACTTATAATTCAAAACAGCTTGATAAAAATAGTCGAGCTGTGGGATATTTTCATAAAACATACACTCGCACACTCATTTGATAATAACACACATTGTGAAATCTGATATCACAAGTCTTCTATATTTCGGTGGATAGCCGTGCTGTTTTATTCTTCCCGCATTCCAGGCGGGATTGACCGGGAATACATTTCAGTCTTACCAATACACTTGCACTGCTTATAAACATAACTTGGGGATATGCCCCGAAAAAGTGCTTGAGCCATTTCAACGTGGGGTGTACGAGAATAGATATATCAATTTTTAGAAGCTAGGCCAGTCGGCACCAACCATTGACCTATTTCAAAACAAGCTCTCAAAATATTTCTTTCGCGACTCAAATTAAATACTACACCTTGTAAGCATTGATAAACTAGTTGAAGCAAGCCAGTGGATCAATAATAATTAAAAAAAAACAAAGCATCAAATTTCAGTTTGACTACACTTTTTTTTTTAAATAACTTGACAAAAATGTAATTTTATTTAATTCAATTCAATTTCTACTTTGGAATATACTTTATATACTTTTTTTTTTATTATTTCATTCAATATTTTTTTTTATTTATAAAGTTAAAAAAATATTGGGGTGTTGCATTAACCCTTTTAAAATCGCATCGCGTTGTTTTAAAATTATTTGTTAACTAAACATTTACATTTTGCTCGCGAGCCATTGTCCATGGATCGCTGTCCTAGAGCCGAATATTATTAGAGAAAAGATTATAAGCAAGCGTCGTCTCCTTTTTAAGGTTGGCGCGACGCTATCGACGCCGAAAGCTCTGTTTTACTTCTGTGCTTATTTTTGTAGCGTCGGCCGTCCGTCTTAACCAAGTTATATTAATAAGTCTAGAAATCGTTTAACTCGGCGATACGTTTTACTCTTTGGAGATCGGTTCTGAGGCGCGTTTTGTTCTTGTTTTTTTCGTTTATGTTCTCATTTAATGCTACAACTAGTTGATTTTTGATCGCATTAACTAGAGCGATTGTGTGTATTGCTCAAGTAATCTTTCATAACACATACTTCATTGTCAGCTACAACGGGTATTTGGTTTCATAATTATACTGATTGTTTTTTTTACCCGTAAAAAAAGACAGTTTTATTCACACATTTATTATAATGAAATTAAATACTTTGAAATAATTTGAAGAGTTATTCTATTCATTTTGTCAAATAATATTTATAGTTAAATTCACTATTACATTTTCAACATATAATTAAAAAAATACAATAGAAAGCGATGAATAAACGTCAATCGTTGACAAAAACTTGAAATTTATAAAAACAACTATTTTTTAAAATAAATTTTTCATTCTAATATACATTGAAACTTCGATTCTACGTTTTTCGTGGGACCCTAAAAAATTAACGAAAAATGCGAAAAACGAGGAATGCGGGAAAGTTAAAAATATTTATTAAAAATGGTAAAATTTAAGAAACGTCCCACCTTCCTTTAATTTTCAAAGATGAGTTACACAATAATTAGTAAATATGAGAGAGTTTTGTGAAAGATATATTAATTAAATCTTATTTATTGAAATAATCGAATAGTGTTTTAAACTTCTTCTTGTGAAATTCTTTATTAGAGAAAATCTCAAGACATTTGGCCGAACATTAATTTTTTTGGTTATTATATAAGATTTAATGTGTTCAAACACACAGATTGTATTGAATAGAAAGATTTATCTACCAAAGCCGGTCAATTAGAATAATATTTGAGACGGGACTATAATATTTAGACGTTAGATCGAGGAAATCGATAAACTGAGAATGGTTAATGCGGGATTATTTAACATTGTTCTTATGGGTGTTTGACGGGACTGTAAAAAAATAACGAACCATACGGGAAAACGTATTATGCGAGAACGGTTGATCGGGGTTCCACTGTAATAATTTTATTTTAAAAATTATTGTGTATGTTTAATGGCATTTCGAATAAAAAAATACCTCACATAGATGTAATTAAAAGAAGAAAGATTTTCTTTCATGATTTTAGGTAACAATTTACAAAAAAAAAATACTTTTTACAAAGTTATAACGTGAATATTTATGCTTTATTATACTTAAAATTTGATGCAGATAAAAAATTAGCATAAATAAGGCATATATCTTGATAAATGTAGCTAAACTTAAATATTCAAATTAAAACATCGATATATGATTGTATGTTTTAAAGTATGGATGTGTATGATGTTAATATAATATTCCCTATCGCTTATTTGTTTTTACGAAAGGCGTTTGTCTATCGTTTAGCTGACATATTTTGAATGGTAAAAACACTTTTTCACAATTAAATATTCAAAGAATCAGGACTGGTTTCACTCATCAAGTACAAAATCAAATGATCAGAAGCTTTTTTATTTTCATAGATTGGCTTTCCAGCAAGAAGTGATAGTTAATACCATAAAGGTGATTAGCTACAAACCATTCTTATTTTTTCACTGTTCTTTCAAAGAAGATAATTATATTATTATTATTAATGGTATATACACAATCTTTGGAAAGTATGTAGTTGTAAAATATGCTTGTAGAAAATAATATAAAATTCTCTAATTCAAACAGCAGCATGAAAAGTCAGTTAATATTATATGTAATTTGTATCGCATATTTGCTTGACAACGTAGCACCATTATCGCGCTCGATAATAATTATTTCCGAACAAATTGGGTTAATTTTAGTACAGAAGAGCAGACATCAAACTCGAGTGTCTTCGGTTCAGTAAAGTAGGCAGACACCGCTGAGCATTAATATCTGGTGCAGCGCGTTTTATACATCTTTATAAATTATTCATTTGCAAGGTGATTGTTGTAAGGGAAGTTCAAAATAAAAATACAAAAATTCCACCGTTTCCGTTCAAACTGTTGAACACCTTTAGTTTTGATAAAACGTTTATAAGAATATTTTTTATACAATAAATATTTGCTCATACAATTTATACTTTGATGAGTATGGATAATTTCAATTTAAGGCTTGTTTATTTTTACCTTAAATATCGGATCTGTCAGATATATTCATGTCTTAGATCAAAAAAATATATAAATGGAATTTTGAACATGTTTGTTTGAGTATCCAAGCTTATAGCCAGCGAAAATGAAGAAGACGAACGCTTAAGTGCGTTGACTTACTTGTAGCAGGACAAGTATTAAAAGACCAGGTGTTTTTTTTTACTCACATGAAGCATTTTGAAATATGTATGCTTCAATTTACATTTTTGTTTTTGAAACTTTTATACTATTTTTTAAATTTTTACTTATTAGATAAGATAATGACAATGTTGATTGATAAGCCATCACGTTGACTAATTTTAGGGTAGGTACTTTATGCTTACACATTTAACCTTTCTTGTACCCATTTCAGTATGGGTTATACAATATAAATTAAAGTTTCATCATTCAAAAGACTGCAATCATTGAGATCTTTGGGAGTGTCTGCTGTTGTATTATTTTAGTTTTACCTTTTGAGAGTGAACAGTATTTTTTTTGGCTTTTTGTCTCACCAGATTATGTAATTTGATACTTAGTTAAAAGTCTAAGTGAAATTTGAAATGAATCAGAATATTTTCTCATGCCTGCTTTTTACAAAATCGGTGCTTTTCATTTTAAAACGAATTTTGTTGTCTCTTCGTAATGTTCTCAAAAGCTGACCACCCAAAACATAATTTGCACATTTAAGATAATAAAAGTAAATTTATCATACGGTGAAAAAATAGCAATGTATTTTAGTTCTAAATTTTTTTTAGTAAAAGATATAGTTGATAGCTATTTCGGCTCACGCCATCGTCAGGATAGGTCTGATGGTGTTCTAGTGTTATAATGGAGTTCTACTAAGTAAATGCCAATTCAATCAATGAAGTAAATTGATCTATTTTTGACCTTAATCTGAGTGAATTGAACATTAAGTTGACCTTTAATGCATTCGGACTCAATTATTGGAACTGACTACTTTATAAATGTTGGATATAAAAACTATTGAAATAAGCTTGAACAAGTACCTATATGATCCACATTGGAAGTACACATGGAACCTTTTAAAATTATTACATTAAATGATAAACAGTGCTACATACTGTTTATCATTTAAACAAATAAGACAACCTAACTGCAATGTTAGCTTGAACCCCTCGTTTCGTGAAATGGTTCCGTCACACTCCAGCTTCTGTATAATTGATTCGTTTATTTTTATAGTTTATGAAAACGAAACTGAGAGTTAACTTCTCATACCATTACTAAGAATATGTTTCATCACAAAAACACAATTATTATCGACAAAACAATATGCATTGAAACTATTCGTGTGCTCAAATTAAACATATCTTAATATTGAAGGTAATAACTATAAAACTGCATGTTTTTGCAGAAATTGAATGATAATATTGCAATCTATTGTAATTTGTAAAGTTATTGATATGGGATTACATTCACCTGATGAAACTCAAATACAGTTATGAGATATCGAATAATACCTTACAAGGTTCAACTGAATTTGTTGTTCTTGTTACAACGTTATAATAATCTTTCACGTATCATTTGTGTAAATTATTTGTATTGCTCTGAATGTTATCAAATGTCTTGGGTTTATAGTAAGTGAAAATATATAATACTTTAAGAAACACAATTGTGTTTCGAATTTTTTACGCTTCCTTGGCTTTATATTTCAATAAAAATAAAATTGCAACACCAAGGTAAAAAAACGGTTTAAGAAGCTAGGTATTAATCAGCGCTTATCCGACAAATTAACATGCTTAACGTGATATTATCGTCATTTAGAAAAAATGTGTTTAAATTGTGTAGTTTGTACGATATTATATTCTGAAAGGACACAATGAATACACACTAAATTGAGAGAACTCTGGTTAAGATTTGAATTATTTTCACACAAAACAATAGTTATTTTATTTATATTTCAGTTATTTTGAACTAAACTTTTTGAATTTTATTTAAATATATTATAACATCGTACATTATAGACAGTTTTTTTAATTTAGATTTTATATATTAAGGCTGGTTTTATTCATAATATTATTGAAATAAACGATATTAAAAACCAATAAAACATGTTATAATATGTTTTATTTTAGGAACCGTCAACCAAACGTTAAAAGTTTGTCATTTGTGTATGGAAGCTCAATATTTAGGTCAAATAAAAACATGTCAAAAGTGTTATGCAGATTTTTCATGTGAAATGAAGGGATAAATTATTAATTAAACAGTTGCAATAAATAAAATTATGTTTTTTCTTTGTTTTCTATTGTAAGGGTATTTCAAATGAAAATTATTGTACGAGCTTTATAAAATAAACAAAAAACTATCTGACAATATCTCATCAAAATTTGCTTGTTTTATATGATAATTGCTAATGTGCTTGTTATGTCTGACAAAAAAGATGCATATGCCAGTGATAAACTTCCAGATGGGAAAGGTCACGTTTGACTGTTTTATATGTGCTCATAATAAAAGGAGAATAAACTCTAAGATTTGGTTGTATTGCTTGCTGTATAACACTTAGTAATGTGTACAAAGTTGAAATAAATTGCTTAACATATTTTTTTAAATAATTGTCATTGTTTGGCAACATTAAGGAAAGCTCGAATTAATAATCCATATATATATATTGAATTGAATTTTGTAATGTGTTGTTCTTAGATCAAACAATGTATAGAAATAACTACCTTTAAAAAATGGTTATGAATTAATTATGAAAACATACATAATATGTTATTTGCCAATACTTTGCGGAAAGGCGTTGTATTGTATACTATCTTCGTATTTAAAAAAAAAGAAAAACAGAACTTCATAGCTATAAAAAATGTCATACGAGTCCAAAAAAACTTAGTACGTAATTGAGTGTTCAGAGTAGTTAGCTTTAGTTGCCATGGCTACGAGAATTTTTGCTGCTATGTGTATTAAAGGTAATATTGAGACATTTTTTTATGGAGGTTACGATTTTTTTAATGATATTTTTTTCATCTTTATCTGCCATCCGTATGAATGAAGCATATGGCTTCTAAGTGGAAGTATTTTTTTTATTATCAAAACATTTTTTTTATAAAAACCGGTCGTTGCTTATTTGCTAAATTTCTCTTTGTATAAACAGGTTGGAATAAGAAATACAAGTTAAGGGCAAAAATGTTAGTTGGATTATTTATTATTCATGCTATGTGACATCTTTAAGGAATTGATAAGATATTGGAAATGGATTGAAAGAAGTTGTATGTATTAACATTTAAGCTCTTTAAGTTTGCAACACAAGATAAAAACAAAAATATGCTGTGAAAAAAAAAATGTTTTTGCTGTAAACTCATAAGTCGACTGTCACTTTGTTGATATTTACTTATTTACTTGAAATCTATACTCCTCTAACTGATGCATTTACAAAGCTTTAAGAGACAAAACGATTTCAAAACATCATTAGTATTACTGTAAACTTTTTTAAGACGCTAGTTGAAAAAAATGTAAACAAAACGGTGTAACACTTTCAAAGGAGGGGTAAGTCCACATGAGCTGTGCTGTGGAATGTCTCCCGCTACGATGCGAAGATTTTGGGGAATCACTTCTGACTATCCGAGGAGCCGTACGTAGTCTTGTCCATGAATGGCGACGCGCGTTCCGGAAATAGCTGAGTGGCGAGGGGCGTCCCCACCGCGACGCCGCGATCGCAGCAGCGCCTCAAACTATTTTAGAGATTGGCCAAACTTCAACGCCAAGGGTACGGCGGTTCCTAAGTGGTGATAATTATATCGTTGCCTCAATGCGAGGGTAAAATATTTGACAAAAATGCACTACTACAAATAAAATAGTATTTTATTATGTTATTAGCATCAAACTTTTATATTTATGTATCATTTCAATAATATTTTCAATGTTGAGCTTGAAAGAGCTTTTGGTAAATAACTTGAATAAAATAAAATTAAATATTCTTTTAAAAAACAATAAAATACATTAAAACAATTTTAATAAGACAATGTTACATTTGTTCATGTTTCATCAAAAAAATATTTTGAAATTCGTATATATATATATATTTTAATGAATATTTTCACTGTTGACTCCGTGGTACAGTGGTCAACGCCATTTGTTTCAGTGATAGATCTCACGGGTTCAGACTACATTTACCTCTTCAATATAATTATTTTCAAAGGCATAGGTATATATGATATCCTTTACATCTATCCGATCGTAAAGCACGGTAGATATTAAAGTATATGTATAAGTATTTTATTTTAGTATTATCACATTTGATGTATAACATATTCATCATTCCAATAATATTTATAACGTTAAGCTTGAAAGAGCTTTTGGAAAATAACATACATTTAATCAAATTAAATATTCTTGTTAAAAATTTAAATATATTAAAGCCATTTTAATAAGAATACGTAAATTGGTTTAAGTTATTATATTGTTATCAAAAATATTTTTAAAATCGTATATTTTTTTAAAATAATATTTTTACTTTTTTTTTTTTTTAAATAATAAAAACAAATTTTTTTAGTACTTATTTCCACAATATATTTTTTGATCAGGACCGGTTTCGCTCATCGCGAGCATTATCAACTGATAGAATACAATTTACAAACAAGTCTATTTATACAAAACAAAAAAAATATTTGAGTTAAAGGTAGCAGGTGTACAAAACCATGGGTTCAAGAACTAGGAAACAATTTACATAAAATCATACAATATTGATACAAATAAAGTAAATTAGTATAAAAATTAAATGTTCACAATCACTTATTAAGAATTACAATTACAATTATGGTAAATCAATAATCCATTAGGAGCTCTGAACAATCAATAAGGAAGTAAGGAGTGGGAAATTTTAATGACGAAAATAACCCACACTCACTACTTAATGGAACAAAATAAATTAATACATGAGAATTTTAATGATAGTCGATTAAAGGTGAATCGATGAGATGGGAAGATATGGTCAGTTGATCAGACCAGATCAGTCAGATTATTGATTTACCATAATTGTAATTGTAATTCTTAATAAGTGATTGCGAACATTTAATTTTTATACTAATTTACTTTATTTGTATCAATATTGTATGATTTTATGTAAATTGTTTCCTAGTTCTTGAGCCCATGGTTTTGTACACCTGCCACCTTTAACTCAAATAAATTTTTTGTTTTGTATAAATAGACTTGTTTGTAAATTGTATTCTATCAGTTGATAATGCTCGCGATGAGCGAAACCGGTCCTGATCAAAAAATATATTGTGGAAATAAGTACTAAAAAAATGTGTTTTTATTATTTAAAATATCATGCCTTTCCATCAAGAAGTGACAGTTAACACATTAAAAGTGAATATTTTTACTATCAAGTCCGTAGTACATTGGATAACGCAATTGGTTTATGTAATAAAAATCACCGGTTCAAAACTATATATTCAATATATTTATCAATTATTTTCAAATGCGTTGGATTTAATGTAATATATGATGTCCTTTAATTCCATCAGATCGTAAAACATTGTAACAAGGGCGGGTTGCTTACCACTAATCCAGTCTTAGTGTTAAGCAATCAATTCCTATATTCTCTTTTTTATATAAAAAAAGTTGAACAACTTATAACAAGAATTGTTTTGTAGAAAAAACGTTTGTTAATATATTTTATACTGTTCATTCACATCGGACAAGGATAAAAAATGTTACTGAATATATAATTTTGCTATGCTATTGTAAAATAAATTTTGAGTGTATATTTTTTGATTTCGTTTTGTTTTTATAAATACATATATAAATTGGTTAAAAAATGTATACTTTTAAGTATAAGCTAAATTTTTAAAAAAAAAAAAATGATTTATGCCCTAGGGTAAAACTTTGTTACCATATCAAAAATATATCACAACCATTATATCTGTGGTTTTATTATTTAAAATAAACCATTCAATGACTTGAAAATTTCAAATATTTCTTACACAAATATTTTTGCTACACCTTTTTGATGTTACACATTTGTTCTCAATTAGATCAACGTTTTCAAGTATATAGAGGTGACTCCAAATTATGATATTTATATCTGATCGATTTATGAATAAGGCAGCATAAATATTGATGTGTGTTTTACTTACATTCTCACCCGAAATATTTTTAAAAAAAGAACATATTATATAAAAACCAAAACTTTTTCTATTTTCTGCCGATTAAAGAAGCGTTCAATGATTACAAACAATTTAATAAAACGAACATTTTATAATCCATGTGAAGGTAGTTTGCTTCGGATCGGGAGCAAATATCATTGATAAATAATATAGAATTAAGTAGAATAGAGCAAACTTTAAATTTATGATGCGATCTTCTAGTAATATAGATGAGCATAATGCGAATAATTTGAGGTTTTAATAAATAGCGGTTGTCTATTTGAGTGGCAAAACTTTAAATTAGTTAGTTACTAGAAACAAATACCCATAGGCGGTTCATAAGTGGGATAAGTAAAATTAATAGTAGATTTCAATGTTTCTTTTATGACAAAGATTTTATAATACGATTCTGTAAAACGAGCCACAATTATAACAATTTATATCTTGCCAATATGTTTAAAAGTTATTTCTTATGGAGTTAAACTGCGTGTTGCTTAGTTTTTTAATTAACTTTTTCAAAAGAGAGTTGCGATAGAAAGATAAGTATATTTCTGGACAGGTAATTTGGTTATCGCTCTTGCCACGCCCGTGTTTTTAGGATCAGAGAATTGAGACAAATTCTTAGCAATTCTGCGATGCGCCTACAAACTCCGACAATTTTTTCGACTATTTCACCATAATCGCGTCGCAAACTATTTTAAAGTTAATTTGTTGCCGTAATGCATGATTTTTTTTATTAATGTAGTTATTATTTTGAAATGAAAATTAATAGGACTATATTTGAGACACATTGTTATTTATGATAATCGAGTTGAGTACATTTCGATAATTTATAGAGAAATAAACCCTTTCTGTTAAATCATTTTTATCCACCCATGTTCAGTTTGGTCTTTATTGGACTTTGGCCTCATAGGAAGAACTACCCTCGGGTGGTACGAACTCTGTAACTTGGATTCTATTAAATATTAATGAATATAATCTCGACATGTGCTCACTATTTAAGTATATTGAATAAAATGACCATTCACAATAAGAAATTAATTATATATTTAAAAAACTAATCGCCACAAAATATATATTATTATTTGACCGATAAGAAATCATTCTCGTAGAAAAACTATGGTTTAATTAAATTTCGTCTTGAGAAAGAAATAGTTTCGACAACGAATTTCATATTGAAAGAGACTAGTCAAGACACTCGATTGACGACTGCGGGTATTAGAATAGATTTTTAGTCCAACTGTATCCGTAGTGTTACGTACATATTGTAGTGATAGCATATTGCTAATTAATATTCCTTTAATATATTTTTTATTTTGCTGTCCTTAACTCCTTCAAAAATAGAGGAAGTAATTTATAAGAAAAGTAATTAACACACATTCCTTGGGAGTGTTTTTAGTTTTTAAAATAATTTGTGTTTATCGTAATTGAAATAGTCAAAACTTGTCACTGATGTGTACAGCAATTGATATTTTTACATGCTGAATATTATACAAAGGTATTTAAAAACATACAATAACTTTATTACTGCTCATTACCTCACTATACATTTCTGATCGTTAAATTTCTTTCAAGCATATCGCATTGTTGGCAACTTGACTAAAAAGAATTTAAAAAAACACATGACTCATTTAACTGTATTGTTTAAGGTGCAAAGGTATTTCATTTATATAGTTTTGCTTTGCTGTACTTCATAATATTTCCATTTTCATAATTATAAACTAAAGACATTACGATTATCATCAATAATTCAAGAAATCAAGATATTTCATGTTACATAAAATATTTGTAAAATTCACTAAACAATAAACAGAAATGAATACTACACCCAACTTTGCCATATTATTTTACTAGGTAAGTAATGTTGTCATCCTTGTTGTAGGCTTTTTCCTAGTGTTTTAAGTTTCATAGCTCGATGTTGACAGTTTTATAAATCGCATAAAAAATCAATCCCTCTTATTTGATTTTATGAAACATGCATTAGGTAGAACGTTTGGTTTTTTTATATTAGAAAAAATAGCTCTATTAGAATGACTAATGTATCCTCTAGATTAACGACGTGCTTGGAAAAAAATCATGAAAGTTTAATATATATATTTTCGTGTATGATGAGACAATAAAATTTATTATTTGACTATATATAAGAATCGCAATTCCAAAACCTGAAACCAGGAATTAAGACTTTTTTAACGATACCAAAATACCCATATTGAATATTTTTAATATCGTTATTTCAATTATATTTTTAGTGAATTTTTTCTAGAGAAGTATTTAATTTGAGTGTCATTTTTGTGTATACGTACTTACTTGCTTAAAAGTCTGGTAATAATCTAGTTTTCCTTCTTTTTGATTCCAGATTTCTACGTGTAATTAAAAAGCTATTCTTTAGTTCAATATTTTCAAACAGGTAAACGACAAATACGCTTAGAATAACATTGATTTTTTATTCTTGCAGTAATGTTTTAAATATGGCAATTTTATTTGGTTTATCATAACATAATGACAGTTGATTTATTCGTATTGTAAAATGATAGGATAAGCCATAATTTAAACTATGTTTGTAATCTTTGTGCTTATTTTGTATTTTAATACTTTCAATACCGGTATTTAACATGAAATATTGGCAAATTGATACAGCATTCCGACCCCAAAGAAAAGCTCTTTAGATCAAACCAGCAATAGTTTCAAAGAGTCGAAATATATCAGGCCTAATACGCTTTCTTCCCAGCACAATATTCATACACATCCAAACCGTTAAACACGTTTATAATATTAAATACCAATTTAAGTGGAAAAGCATTACAATTTAAAAAATAAAGCACATTTGAAATCGTGTTTCTTTCATTTTTTTATGATAATCAAAACTGGTAACGCTCATTGTGAGATTAATCAAATGGGTCAATTAAGCCAATGTATTTACATAAAATTAATGCATAAATAAAATCGAAATGTGGACAATGCTACAAACGTACTCAACAAAAAGAAAAGTATATATTGCTACTAAAATATCTTCGAAAAATGTAATGATTTTTATGAAACGCATTCACGCATTCACGCATTAAAAAGTAATAAACATTACTAGGGCGTAATCACTTATATGGTACTATAACTTCACAATAAATACACCTACACTGTCTACGTAGTATATTAAAATAGTTTTAATTAAATAGTCTACTAGTACACATACATAAACGAGCGTCTAATGTTTAATTATTTCGAAGCCGAGCTTAGAATTATAATACATTATATTAGGAAATTTCTCATTAGAAGTTTTGATTTTAGAGTTACAAAATGTTAGCATTTCTGTGAATGGGTAATTTTGACTTTGTTAGAAATGTTATTAACATTCGAACGTTTTCAGTGGCAGTAAACGGTGTTATAACATGACTTAAACAATAAAAAAATATATACGTTCATACTAAAAAGAATTTTTAAATTATATGTTGAGTTTTGACATTATGGATCAAACAATCTTTATCAGCATAAATGTTAAAATAATTTTTAATGAGAACAAATTTTTATTGAAAAATATATGCGGTTTTTTTGTGTTGAGAAAACTGTTATAGACAAAACATAAATAATTGCATGTAGCAAAAAAGCTTGATAGAATAGATTACAATCGCATATTAGGTATAGGTGCTTTATACAGAAAAAGTCCAAATATTTATTTGTTATTTATTACTTGCATGCTTTTCTGCTCAAAAAACTATTTTTTATTTATTTTTTCAATCAAATTGATGGAGCGTTAAGATTTATAACGCGTTAGCATCAAAGCTTTTCAAGTTATCTTTATTTCTTATTTTTGATTGTTATTTTTTATGATTTTCTGTCGCTTCTTTCAATAAAAGAGAGTGTAAAAAACAAATGAATGACTGATATTCCAATTGGAATCACACCGAAATTCATATGTTTTTTTTTCTATTCTATCATACTAGTGATGTATCAACAAGTAGACAGAAAACGAATAACTTGCGAATAATCCCGTTAGATTAGAGACATGGTTCGTAAAGATGTTTTTGCTTAATATAATAAATCGAAAATGAACTCTCCAGAATTTTAAAGAATAGTTTCAAACGGTCTTTAACTGAGAATTTATCCGCAGTTTAAATCACCTGATCGATATATTCAATTGCATACTTTGGGTACGAATATTTGCAAATGCGAATCTATCTTCATTTTATCTTAAGATTTTGACTAGCTTAAGTGAAAAATGTTGGTTAAATGTCACCTGGTAAAAATATGAAATAACATATTTCAAATCTAACGAAAATATTTATTAATTTTTGAATATTGACTACGTCTCTGAACAAATTTCTCTAACAACTGATATTATATTATGACATACAGTGTTCGAGATAAGTGTTTACATTTATTACTAACTTTGAAGTTGATTCCAATATTGGATCTAACGTTGTGGCTTTCCCTTTTGACTCCTTGCACCCACTTCCCTCCTCCCCAACTGTTTAAATATTCAAAGCAGGGATGATTTACAAATAATCAACTTAAACTCGTATTGGATATCAATAAGAGTTATTGATAATAAGTTATCTGAAGCCCGTATTTGCCAAATAATAAACGGAAATGTCAAAAGAACACTATAGCTTTTCTGTTCAGATGTAATTTTACTATCTAAGATAGATATTTAGATGACCTTAAATATTTTTTCAATTAAATATTTTATAATCGTATATTAATCTTTTAACTGTAGGTAGCGAATTTTATTGCAAAAATAAACCCTTCTAAATGTATCGTTTTTGAAAATGTATTAAAGTATATTTAAAAAAGCTTAGCAAATAAATTAAAAATGTGCCTTTTTTGCCGCTATTTATCCATAGTCACAATATTTAATGTTCAAGACATACCAGGGTTGGCACAAAAAATAATAAAGAAAATAGACAAAGTAACGTCCAAGCATTGAACAAAAATTAAAACTGAAAACGAAAAATTAAATACACCAAAAATGAATAGAATATAAAAATTTATCAAGAACTCGAGGTATCTTAAAGAAATCGTAGTTAACTGTGAAAATTTATGTGACAAAGCTATTTTCAATTTGCGTTTCAAGAAGTAAAAACTTTTTTTTTCAATTATGAGTATGTATCAATATTTTCAAAAGATTCTTCATATGTTCAGCATATTTTAATGTTTAAAATAATTGATTTATTATACTAGTATTCTGTTAAAGAGCGGGGCGAATAAAAATGTAATTTTTGTATGAGCGGTGTACCTTCATAGAAAATTTAAGCGACGCTTTTGGCAGCCATCCCGTTAATTATATTTATTTCTTTTTTATTTTACAAAAATAATTAACATAAAAAATCCTAACGCTAATAGATAATTATTATATAAATCCCAATACCGTGAAGCAATTTTTTTTATATTTGTAAGTGTTAATAATTATATTGTGTTATCAATTAAGTAGTAATCTAAATATTTTATGTATATAAAAATGAATATTTGTATGCTTGTCTTGTATGCGTTTCTATTGTATATCGTTTATCCAATCGAGATGAAACTTTAGTGAGTTGTTGTGAAAACACACGAAAAAGTTTTTAAATAAAAATATAATAGTTTTTGATCACGATCGGATTCACTCATAGCGAGCTCTTACTTTTTCATTCGATTGCGATAAAAAAATGAGTTGTTTTGCAATTCGTACTCGCGAAGGTTTTTGAATTAGTACTATTAAATCAGGACTGGTTTCGCTTTTCGCGAACACTATAAAATGATACAATGGACTATCTGGATATGCATCTCACATGGACAGCTTTATGTGGTCTGCTCACGCGTCGTAAAAACGGAACGGACAGAAAAAAAAATACATTGTTAAGCACTTTCTTTCTTTATGTGGCATTGCAACGCATACCAAGTGCTATGTATAATATATAATTATATATAATATTGCAACATTGTGATTTTGTCTTTCTTTCTTGCCTAATCCTTTCTCTGACGAATCATGTATAGGATAATTTAACGCAGAATACTTTAGAAAAAGGTTTAACAGTGGAAGTATTAAATAAACTAATGATGTCAACATTTCGACAAACAAATAAGCTCATAGACAAAAGTTTTAGCACTATTAAGATTCTCATATTTTTGAGAGACAAAGTTTGAGAAACACTATTCCGTAGTAATATCAATTGTATTTTTTATTAACGAATCAATAAAATTATGAAAAAAGTCATTTATCTACATACCATTCACCAAAATTTAATGCGTAAATATTCGAAAATGAAATATTTCCAAAATAAATCTTTATTCATATTTTTCGATTTTGACTAACCCCTCTTTAATAAAACAATCTTAATATTTTATTTATTACATCGATATTTGATAATTTGAAAAATTGATCATATCGCTCATTAAATCTGAGTATCTTAACTTGGAATTAATGAACAGTTTTTTTTATTTGAACAGTTGACATTTGATGTTGAAAATTATCATTTACGTGCATAAATCACCCCCAGTTGATATCTGTAATAAGATAGTTACAAAATAAAAATAGCAAATTTCGAATGCTTAGTAATCGTTTTTCAAAAAATGTTAGTATATTTCTATAGAATAAAGATAAGATAGTGGAAGGGTTGGCGGTTTTGTTAAAGGGATGAAGTAACTAACGAACTATGGTATTGTCGGAAAACAAAGTATTGTTTGCAAGCGCCGGTGTTTCTTAATGGACAACATTATTTGCTTATTTTGTTAACTGTACGGATTAAGGCTTTCTTAAAATGCAGGGGGTTTTCAGGTATTTTAAAAAGCTCTATGCAAAGAAATCAACTATTTAAATTTAAAAATCGGGGTACAACTGCGTCTCATTTTATTCGTGTAGAAATATACGTTTAATATAAGAATTGTACTTTTTACTCCATTGAAGCATCTTATGTTTATATTACTCAAATTGTATGCATTTGTGTTTGATAAGAATAGGAATTGGAAAAAAAACAAGAAAAAAAAACGACAACTAAACACTTTCAAATCACCACGTCTTAAACATCATAAAATTCCGTAGATCAAATGAAAAAATGCAATATATCAAAAGACGTATGTGCAAAGATTAACATACTGTCAACTGACTTGAACTTTTGTTCTAATAACCTGTGATATTTATGAACTGGAACCATCTATTAAGTTAGTATTTTAATATTAACCAGATTATTACATAGTTTTAAGGTGTAAATAGTCACTTCTTGATGGATAGGCATGATATTTTAAATAATAAAAACACATTTTTAATACTTATTTCCATTTACATATTTTATGATCAGGTCCGGTTTCGCTAATTGCAAGAATTATTAATTGATTGATAGAGTATTATTAATCGATAATGCTCTCGATGACCAAAACTGGTGAATAAGTACTAAACAATTGTTTTTATAAGATATTGTGAGTAATAATTTTAAGAATTAGAATAAGTATTAAATATAAAACAATCTGTATAAAAATATAATAAACTATTATCAACCACGTTATCGGGGAGTAGACTGTATAAATAATCATAAATTATATTTATATTATAAGTATAGAGCTTTAAAAAAGGTACCATTTGCGAAAACGGATTTGACAACCCCTTCGGCTTAAAAATATTTTTTGCGGTAACCGTTTGGAAGAAAAAAAAACATTTCTTGTATTTTTTTGCGGCTGTTCTTTTGAAACCCCATGCGCCTGTTTGTCGCCTCGTAAGCGAAGAGAGTTTTCATGGATGTTTACTTCATTTATTATGTCTCCTATAATTATTGTATGTGTATTTTTGTTGAAAAAAGTCTGAGCTTACTTGTCAAAGATTTCGGAGAAAATTGCCAACGCCACCTTAAAAATTGAAGCAGATTAAATGGATTATCGTGTAAAGTGGCTTTGTGTTTAAATATTAAGACATGTAGTTATATATGTCCTCTGCGTTTAGCACATTGTTATTATTACTATAGAAACAAATATATGCATAACTTTGTGGATATATTTTATTATAATCAATAAAAATATACTTTGAATTTGATCTAATAATTGAAATAGCTACAAATCAAATAATTTTATTATTAAGTCTGATACAAAATATTACACATGACTATGAGTTAGCTCGATGAAAGATCCTAACGAATTCCTGACAAAGCAACGTTTTGAGCGTTGTTGCGAATTTTTATCATACTAGATAATAGAATATTTTTAGCAATCTAGATAAATAAAACTATTGAAAAAAATCTATCTTGTTACAATAAATAAGTGTAACACATCATTCAAATTAGATATTATATAATATTTGAATCGCAAAGTCAACCTTTGTTTGTTTTGATATTAAACCGTTTCTTACTAAATTTGGCGGTGTCTAAATGTGTTTTATCTGTTATCAATTACTTCATTGTATTTTTTAATGATGATTGTTTCAACATATAGTGAAAAATCTAAACCTCGATGAGGAACCTAATTTCTTTACAGCTACATTTGCAATTTGTTTTTCTCCTAAAAAAGCAAAGTTTTCTTTTAAAAAAGCAAAACTTTTATAAAATACTATACTTTTAAGAGAGATTAAATATTTAATATTAAAAATGATAAGACTAATAACTTTAGGCATATCAAAATTTCAAGTCTCAACAAGGTTTAATCATATATCACAGACACAAAAAATACACTCAATTTTATAAGTGATAGTTAGAAATTTGAATGTCATATTGTGGATTCTAACTTTAGTTTTAAGTTTTAGGTTAACCTTTTTTTACCAGGTTTACCAGGTTCGTTTCTTCATAAGTTCGTCGCTAAGATAAAAGATGAATTTCTGCCAAAGCTTTAAGCTTCTAGTGTTTTTATTAGTACCGTCGAAATTCTAAGAAAACTTAAGATAGGCACGCGTTTCAGTACCTTTGTATAAAATATGCTATTTACTAATACCATCAGAAATAACTCAATGATGAGATTGTAATATGCGATAATAATATCTCTATAGTATTATATCATGGCGGAACAGTTTACTGTCAGCAATAGTATAAGAAAAAATAAAAGACTTCATTTTATTCACAGAAGAGTTTTAAACGGGAAATGTTACCAACAGTTAAAAAAATGCGTTTTTTTAATTAGCTGCAAATTAACAGTAGACTCATTAACATATGATTTTAACAAGTATGTACTTAATATATTTCAGAGACTAGCAATTAACTGTGTCTCACAAGAAATCTATATATAACATCTAATATCATTGTGGCGTATTGACTAGTGCCGTCCCCACCATCGATTTTTGTGTATCTTTTTTTTTAATGAACTGAATAAAAAAAATATACACTCTCTTTTTTATACGACATACTGCAGATTAAAAGTGTATGATAAATTACTCAAAAGCCAGACGGGAAGCTTATTTTTTCCCTCGTAAAGAAACTGTGTTGTTTTTTTTCTGTTCCTCTTTACTCTTCAGACAATACGAAATTGCCGCAATGTTATTCTTTCATTTCTACTTGGTTTGGATTACTTAAGTAATTAAAATGAGAGTATTAATTATAATCCAATGGATTAATTCTTTATGAGGATAGCAGTATTATATTTCTAAAACATTTAACAATGAATTTATAATTTACTTTAAAAAAAATATCTTTGTACTTAAGTAGTATTGTAATACGTGGGTATTGTTATCGATTCATTAGGCAGTGGTCAACGCTGTTAGCTTCTGTGAATTAACTCACGGGTTCCGTATCCCAGTGCGATTAGCATTTTTAAAATATATCGATTGTGTATAGAGAGGGTGTTTAGTTCGACACTAGTCCTGTCTTATTGCGTTCTTGAATACATCTCTTTGTAAAAAGAGAATATTGAACAACTGTGTAAAATCAGTTGTCATGCAAACAAATAAGATTTCTTCACCAATATTTCATATGTATTTCAAAATGGGACACATAAAATATTTTTATATAAAGCATAAACTAATTGTGCCTTATACTATATATTTTATAAAGGTTATTTTATTCAACAATTTAAATTTACTAGTTATAGACAGTAATCTTTTTAAATTAAAACATATCGGAAAATTAAATATTCTTACATGTGATATTATTGCCCTCTATACGCGAGTAGTAAAATAAGTTTACCTATTTTTACAAAGATGTCGAGCTGTAATAAAAACAATAAATAGTTTCTGTGGATAAAATAAGAATCGTATATATTATAAATAAATTAAATTAAAGGATTTTTTTATTTTTGAAGCATTATAAATTACATGTCATCATAAACATAATAATCATAACATCTTTTTATACATAAAAATATTTCAAAGTATTTATAATCGGTTTCCATAAATCATATTTTTATTTTTTCGAACGTAATATTTTTTTATAATTCAAATCGAATTTAGGTAAACATAAAAATATTGTAGTAATAAAATATATAAGTGAATATGTAACGTCTTTTCAATAAAATTGTTTTCATATCATTTTTAAAAAATATGTATAGTAACCATGAAACTTGTTGTTAATTATATATTTTTGAAAGATTTTCTTACCTTATATTAAATTATTTTGTTAAATGTTAAAGCACTAAGTATTATTAAATTGTTTTGTTTTGACGGGTAACATTTTTAATAATGTCAATAAATATCGCAAATACCCAATGATCCGTCAAAGAAAACGCAATTTTCTCGGGGACCAAAATAATTAAACCAGAAATTCTTAAATTAACATCATTAAGATTCATCAAAGAAATGTTTACCTAACCGTCAAAACCAAAATACAACTCTCTTCACAAAGGTCCGCAAATTCACAATCTAGAACAATCAATTTTAATATCTGTCATTACTCCACAGTTCTATGTTTAGTTGGCGGTGGTCAGTGGCGTGCACATCTAATTACCGGCATAAAGCGCTTTGGAGTAGGTAAAAATTTGAACGGTAGTGATGGTCTCAATATACAAAAGCTTCGCACTACCCTACCTATTTTAACAACAACAGTTAAAGTATCTGGCAATAAATTTTGATATCAGACTTTCGTTTGCGTACAATACCAAAATATTAAGAAATTAATGTATTTTACCAAATCTTCCGTTAAACAGACAGAAGCGCAAGTGTGATGCTTTATAGGGATGTTGAAAGTCAAGTAGAAGGGGTAGCATTCTATAAACCTCCTCGACAAGGTCATTAAATTACTTTTGTTCATAAATTTACATCTCGTTATGTTGATAAAAATTTCTTTTCACTAATCCAATTCTAAAAACTATCGCTATCCTATCTATTCTCATTCCCTTAAAAAAATGGTTGTGTAACTGAGTTACAATTATTACTACAAGAAATGCTTGTTACTCAGTTACCTCTATTATGAAACCATATGCTTCATATTACAATTAAAACACTAAGTAGATTAAAACGCCCATATTTTCGTATAAATTAACTTATTAGAAAAACACATGATTTTTTTGTTACAAATAGTGATTGTGACAAGTATTACCAAAACCGGAACTCGGGCCGTTTTTTCTTAAATAAAGAAATACCAAGATTGAAAAAAAATGCATTGTTACTTAAAACAATATTTGATGTTCAAAGTTTTCCTTTTTTTGTTATCTTTCTTGGATAGAAATGCATATACGTGTGCTATTAAAATCACTAAATGGCAATATAGATTGTAATGTTTTAAAACCTACTTTACAAAATGAGACTGGCTGTTAGAACACCACTGTTTATGTAGGAGAAAGAAATAATAATAGGTATTTTGCGGAGATGCTAGAATTAGTCTGTCAAGACCATTCCCGCTAACGAGGGAGCGGGGACGTGTAATTAGAGGAAGTTAATTGCCTGTCTTTGCCGAGGGAAAATTTTGCCCGGTACACCGGTCCTTTGTCGGCTAAAATTGTATCATCCCTTTCAGATGGTTAACCCGTTTATACCTGGCGAACCATCCCCCATATTTACTGTAACGTGATGTAAGCTATCTTAATAGCAGGCTACGCATGTTGCACTTAGTTTAAGGGTTACATTATGTGGAATCACGTAGATGCTTTAAGAAAATAAATTTTGACATCGTTTTTTTTCCGTATATTCAATGAAAAAACAAAACAGGGGACATTGTATTTTACATACGTTTGAAATGTGCTAAATTTGATTCATAAATATGTAAATAATAAAAACAATCAAACTATTACGTGATTTATTTTTCTTCTTTTAGGGAAATAGTACATCTTTAAATATATTCAGATGCTACAACTTTGTACGATTCCATATGTCTTATCACAAACGACCCGGGTTTCGCCCTTCAGCATCTTCAGGTATTCCATCGCACGGATGCAACAGAACTGACAGTTCAAAATATAGAATCCTACAATGTTGTAACAATTCAAATTTAATATTGAAGTTCCACCAAGCACCTTCAGTCGATATCATAAATTATATTCAGATGCTTTTTTTTATTTTAGAATGAATTTGTATTTGAATTAATACCTCAAATACCTAGCTAGCTTGTTATTGGAAATGCCGGCGGGATAAACTTTAACAATTTTCAACGTCATTTTTAGCAATATTTTAACGTAGATTTAATATGAGCTTGGTTAGATTACTTTCATACCAATTTACAATATCAACAAATAATATTACTAAAAAAACATTTGTTGTATCTAATTTTCACATATATTTCTGCAGACTCTTTCCATAAAACATAAACAATAAAAACCAATATTTTTCAATAAAAAAATACAAACATTTTCAATGAAATGTATTTTTAATGAAAGTTTATGCGAAAAAATAATGTATGAACATGCAAATCAAATATGATACAGTAGCTCTAATAAATTTGGTGAATTGAGAAGTTCAGAAAATTCTGTAGTTACTTTGAGATAACAAAACGTATAGAAAATGGCTTAAGAATGTCTCATTTCATTTGTATTATCTTATTCATGAGCGTATTATATATGCGGTTATGAATCAACTTAAAATCAAATATAAAATGTTGTTAATTTAGTTAATATTTTTATCTTTGGTTCTGAAAAGTACAGTCAGAAACAAATGGGTTGAAATAGATTTTTCCACTCAGGTTTTTCAACATTTTTCCACAATGAAGCGGAAACAAGTGAACTGGTAAAAAATCTGGCAAAACAAAATTTTAGTTAGCTGCCGTAGACTTAATTACATAGTATTAAAACTGTTATTTTGACAAAGCTAATTTTAAAATGATGTCAAACGGTTATTGTTTTTAATTATTACCTGATAGTGATGTATAGTATGCTATTCTAGCAATGATTCATATACCTATGGATGTAAAACCAATAATCAATCTATTGTATACCTTTATTTTAATATTTGTTTATGTTATAATAAATTTTAATTCCGTTTTAGGATAAATGAACTGTTAGTTTCTTTAATAAAAAATATAATACAATCATTTCAGAGAGAATACAAATAGCACCTGATGTTACTTTGTTGTCAGTTCGATTGCATCCGTATGATAGAATTCCCAGACACCGAAAGGTGATTTCTGGACCGTTAGTGGCAAAACATGTTGAATTTTTATATGTATGTGAATTATTTTTTTCTGAATCCAAACGGTTTTATCGTGTACAAGATTGTCCTAGGACCCGATTTATTAGCAAGAGTTCAGAGCCTCAGAGGTCCCAAACTCAAAAAAATTTTAGGCCCTACATTTGAGATTACATCGTTCTGACAATAAGGATCGCAAAATTACATGAAAAATACAAATAATTTATGGATGTTGATTGAAAACATATCAACAATGCAAATTTTTTAATTTCTAATATTCACTAACTTTGTAGTGTTGTATCCAATATTTTTGAGAACATAGATTTTAAGTTAAAACAAATTTCATTTAACAGTGATCACCAAAGATTGCTACCCTGTTGAGAACCACTGATCTTAGCTAATTGAGCTTCTGACAGTGAAAAATTATCTTTTGTTCACAGTACGTAAATAAATACACAGAAAACTTTGCCATGTCACACAATGATTTTACAGAAATAGTGTTGCTTAATACGGGCGAATTTATAGGTTTCTTAACTTTTCTTATATCTTTCAGTAAATTCGTTGATATTTAATTACGATTTCTAAAAAAATCATTCGGAAAAATTGTGATTCGTGAGTAATTTAGCTCGATTTATTTACATTCAAGTTCCAAACCATTGAAACTAAAAGCTTGACTTTTGAGTGCCTCTGTTGGCGGATAGCAAAACCATACTATGTTTCGTCGAGGTGTGAGTATTGTATTTACATATTGTTTATTTGTATCATATTTCTTAGACCACAGGCTCGGAAGATAAAAGGTATTAATACAAAATATTATAATGTGGTAGTGGAGGTTAAATGACAAAAAAAAATCATTTGTATATTAGTTAATAATTCATTCACCATTTCTGGCACATATTTAATATATGTTAACTAATTTATAAGGCATTTAATGTTTATTTTATAGACCGATTTTACTGTTTCGAACATCAATTTTTGTAGTTCATTTAACTGATTGTTGTTTATATAATTTACACATATTATTTTAAAAGTGTATTTTTACAGTACAAAATATATAAATATTATTTTATATATTTCCATGAAAATAAAAATGAATAAAAATTTCGACAGATATACGAAATTGTTTCTTGATTTTTTTTATCATAATGCAATTACCATAAAACTTTGTCTACAGTTTTACATGAGGGTAAAACTGTAGACAACAACAATAATGAGAAATTATTCTGGGGTCTACGGAATGCATGGGACAATGTATTTTAAAGAGAGTTTTATCAGTTAGATTTAATCACGCAAGCCTAGCGCTAGGCAAGAAATTTTTTGGTAAATTTGCGACCGGCTAAAACTTTGGCAGGGATTTGCTAAAATTCGCAATAAACTTAAAATATTTCTGGAATTGCAAACCGACGTAAATTTAAGGCAATTCATCATTTGTTTTTCATTCTTTAGTCAATTATTATTCACACACCTTTTATTTATTTGATAATTTACAATTAAAAGAAAGGTTTCCCATAAAATTCACAAATTACATCATTATTTTTTTTATTGCATTTTATATTTTATTATGTTTTGATTGATATGTCATAATTTGCCAACTTGTACAAGTAACTTATGAAAATCATAAAATATATTTAGTAAAAACATGTTGTTAGACATATCGTGAAAACCTTGTTAAGGCTTATACAACATCAGTACATAATGATCGCAATTAACGGAACAGCAGGGTTATGTATGGATTCACATTGGTATCACATCGATTTTTGAAAAAAAATCTGATACGAATTGAACAATGTTTAGTATTACATTAAAAAAGCAATTACCGCTTCTAACAAAGTGCATATGGATAGCAAATGGAAGTTATCGAAACAAACATTTTTCTACGAGAAGTACTTGTTGGTAAAGGTCTCTTTTTACAAAGTAACGTTTGAAGAATACGGCTAGAAAAAAACTAGTAATTAGCTTATCACCCTTAATACATATTGTTTTAATTACTTTTAAGGTATTTACTGTCATTTATTAATGTAAAAGCATATTATTTTAAATAATAAAAACACATTTTTTAGTACTTATTTCCATAATATTTTTTGATCAGGACCGGTTTCGTTTATCACGAGCATTATCAATGCGATGGTCTTAATCAAAAAGTAAATTGTAGAAATAAGTACTAAAAAAATGTGTTTATATTATTTAAAATTGTTTTAATTATCAAATGGGTAGATAGAAATTTAAGTTATCAAAAATATTCCCACAAATAATCAATTTATAAGACTGTTCATACTGAGATTTGAGCCCATGAGATTATTAACTGAACCCAATACAATTTTACAAAATTCTGAACCTTGAACAACTTCCAATCTTAAAACATTTAAATGAAATATAATTTATAAAAAAAGATCTGTTTAATTGTCGAAAAATTTATGCCAGTTTGCATATTATAAATTGAATTTATAAGACTGTGGTATTGTAACACACACGCCCGAGCATAATAACTTAAAAGTTGCACTTAAAAGTTTCGGTGTCTGAAAAGTAGATGGCGTTTTACCACCACTATTATGCAAGCCGTGCTTCTTGTTGCTCCGTAACATTTTGGCTACTTGCTCTGACTTCTCATACTGCATATTAATTGTTTGTTATGTAAATGTACTACACGATGTTTACAAACTGTGTGTCTGTTCTCTTTTACTTGTTTACTTGTAAATCAGTTCAAAAGTACTACAAAATCTCAATATTTTTAATGTTCTCAATATTCAACGGCTTTTTATGATTCGAAGTATTGAATGTTTTAATTCAATCAAGTTGTTTCGTAAAAAAACTATTTATACATCTCTCGATTTACGCGTTAGATACGTTTTTCATAAACCCGTGTAAATAGGAACCGAGTTAAGAAAATAATATACTCATTACATTAGGTCCAATTTTATAACAAAAATATGAGTAAATAAACACATTTATTGCAAATTAAGTACACAGTTAACAATATAAAATAAATATATTTTCAAAATTCGTAAAAGAAATAAATAATAAAATTACTTTTTTTATTATAGGTAAAGCATTTTAAAAATTGATACGAGAAGAACATTGTATCAAAAATCCACTGGTATTAATTAATTAAATTAGTAATTGATATAGCCATCTACTTAGGAGTCTAATTAAATAATTTTAGAATAACTAGACCGAGGTTTTTTTAGAAGATGACGAACCATTCTCCGCAGATTTCCCACACTTACACGCCATTCCGGTTGAGTTGGAGCTCTGAGACGATTCGAAGTAAAATCATAGATAATTTTTACAATGGAAACATATAAATCTAGCTAAAATTTAAACCGTTTAAGCTATGGGTTATATATTTGTTGATATCTTTTTGCACTTTAAAACGGTAAACAATTTTGTATTCATCTTGGATTAACCTATTAATAATCACACATTGATTTAAATACATATGCAGATTGTGAAGTTAATTATTCTTGGTTGTCGAACGGTGATATTTTTCTGAATATACTATACATTATAAAATATGGTGAGTATTAAGGCAGTAACGTGCTTTTCGTAGCTTGTAAGGTTTTAAGTTAGTGTGTAAATTAATTTTATTATGAGCATTTGGTTGCCGTTATCAGTAGCTACGCTAAACAATTGCCGTTTATCATTTAAGCAAATATATAGCAGTCTAGCTACATTTTGTAATGTTGTACACTTATAAAAGAACCAAGATACTAGTTAAACATAGTTTTGATATCGTTTAAAAGATTGTTATCCCATTTTTGCAAATATTACTAGTTTGTATTATCAAAATGTGCCTTAGTGTGTAATAAACTTTATTGTTAAGGAATATTGTGATAATTGTAAAATTTAATTATCATCAAGATTAATTAACAAAATAACACTTGAGAGCTTAGTTCTGCATAAAAATCTTGAACGCCTTTTTTTAATAATAAAATATTTTTTTTACACAGAAAATCTTACACAATACTGCGCTACATATTTTAAGAAAATAGTTTTTTTGAACTCAATTATTTGGTAATATACTACTTATTGAGAGCAGACGATGATGATTATAAATATAATATTATTTAACAATTTTGCGATCCCATAAAACTGAAATGCTTGTCGTTGCTTACATAATTAAAACTTGATTGGTTTAATACTTATATTATGTACAGAAAAGTATCATTTGCCATCAAGATAACGCCAGACCACATGTCGTATCATAACTACCGGTAGAAAATTTATGGGACGTTTACCAGCATCCGCAATAATCACAGAACTTGGCACCAAGTGATTGCCATTTATTCCGATTCGTAATAGCAAATAAGAGCAAATAAAAACATTCTTTATTGAGTTTCACTGAAAAAAACCACATTAATGTCAAAAATATTATCAAATTACATCGAAGATGTAGTGATGGAACAAATAAATTAATAAGTAGTTGGGAAACATTAATTTTTAACAATGGAAGCTATATTTTCGACTAAATAAACGTTAAATTTGAATTGTTACAACTTTGTACGATTCCACATGTTTTGTCACTAACGACCCGGGTTTCGTGACAATTTTGATATTGTTTCAATTCAAATTTGATATTGAAATTTCATCAAACACCTTCAATCGATATCATAAATATACGTTACTTTTATTATACAAAATATAGTCTTTTACTATAAAAAATAGCAAAATGTTAAACAATAATCTTTGCATCCTTATTTTATTTAAAAAAGTGAGATTGAACGAATGAGCAATAACCAAATCGCCTCTTTTAAGGTGTTCGCGTCACCTAATTGTAGAAAGTATTCAAATATATACGAATTTCGATGTTTGAATGATAATGCTTTCAGTTAATCGAAATTGTTTATATTAAGCATTTTTTTTAAATGTAGAAATAAGGCAGGAAAAATGTGTTTGTTTTACTACAAAATCACTAAATTCGAGCTTATTGTATTGCAAATCCAGTAATTCGTCCGTAGATGATACAGAAATATTTAAAAAATTGATCAGATCGTGAAAAAAATTGCATTTAATATTATTAAAATCTGCGTCATGTTATCAAAACACAACTGAAATTCTAAGATACCGGTTCTGTTAAAAACGTTTTTATAATCCCTAGTCGCAAAGAAAATATTTTTAGACATACTTTAAAATAACATGTACTAAAAACACATGTACATACCATTGAGTTAAATATTAAAAACAAGGTTCATATAACAAGGCGGCACGCTATATCGAGGTCAAGACCTGGCAACATTACTTTAATTCACCCCCGAGACTGGAAAATAAATAAATGAAAAAAAAAAACGTTGTGCAGTAGACGTAATTGTTTTATCATGATGAAAAACGAGCCCAGATGTGAACCTTAATAGGTTAATGAAGTAAATTAATTGTTTTAATTTTTATACGGTGCAATCTCGATAAGACGTCATACGTAAGCACGGAATATTTATGAATTAAGGTATTTGTTTACGAGGCTTTGTAACACGGTTGAAGAAATACTGACGTTCCCGTTTTATTATCACTAAACTATTGTTTATTATATTGTAAATATTTTATTCTGTTTACTTAGGATAAACTGAAACTAGATTATTTTGGATCGATTGATTCATGAAATAATTAAAAGGCTTTCTTCAAGAATATTAAGTTACAATTTGACGCAATTCGATGCTATTAAAATGATACTTTTAAACATGAAACTTGGCATAAGCTCCCGTGAATAATAATTTGCTAGTCTCCTTGTAAGTAACAAAACAAGTACAGGTTATTGTTTTTGATGTGTCAAATAAAAGGTTTTCAGATTTGGTCAAAATAAGCAATTGCTCCTTTTCCTAATGCTTTGATTAAGCGGAATCTATTTAAATTGTTTTGAAAATATCAAGTATTATTATTTTACTATCTTCGAAAGAAATTTTAGCTGAACAACTGAATAGTAAATAATATGATCGCGTAGAGAATATTCTATTAAGACACCTTCATTTGAAGCCCATTTGCTTCGTATTGCTAAATGTGGCCTAAAAATTTAAATGGAAAATAACTGGGGAATATACAGATGATGCTTATTTTCAAACTAGGTTTTTCTATTATAGTTTAAAAATCATTATCAGCTTCAATTATATAACTCAGTAGTCAAGATGATTGTTTTCATATGCGATATTAACAAACTCAGTTACAAAGGAAAGTTTCATTTATTTGTTTTTTAAATGTTGTATAGATTAATGTATGCTTTATAATTGTCTACAAAGTTGAACTCGTCTCTCTTTAATTCGATTATAAAAAAGGGATAACAATTAGACAGCCGCATGTTTTACTCTATGATTTATTCTACTTATCTATTTTATATCACTTTGTCTAGAAATGATAGTTTGAGAACAATTGCTTTAGAAATAAGCACCATCTGTAGTCCAAGATTATAAAAGTATCAAAAAATTCCAACCCGTCAGAATATTTCCCAAAAAAAAAAAAAAAACATAGTATAGTTTTCATCTCAACTTAATCACGTTTGTTCGGAATAATAAAGTTAATGTTATCATTTAATACAGCTACACCTTTTTCCTGTGGACTTTGAAAAACGATAATTGTAATAAAACCTTCAGCTTTAAGAGATCTTTAAAATTTGATTAATACTTTTAAATTTTATCGACGTTCATAAAAAACCTTTTAAAAACATTCACGAGATTTCGCCTCAGTATTTTTACGTAATAAAAAAGCTCAATAATTACAAAAAAGATTTAATTCGCATTACAGTGAAAAAACAGAGTACATTGTTAGGTTACATGTTGGGTTAATTTTTATCAAAGTTTTTAAAATAACGTAAACAGGTTAAGTTGAGCAGAGCTGAGTTAGCGTGATTTCGCCGCAACACAAGTGAGTAATTGCTTAACGTTATCGAAATAAAATTTAATTTCAGCTTTACATTATTAAAATATAATTATATTATAAGAAAGTACAACGACGAAACGCAAAAGCTTCGTGGCGTAGCAGCGAAAATATTCCAATGCTATTTTGTTATATTTAATGAAGCATTAGACATATTACAAGACATTTAAGTACTAAACAAGCTCAACTTAATTACATGTTTATATTAAACGATCAACTAAACCTTTCTACTTCTTTTTTATGTGAGATTTTTTGAGTAAATCGACAATTTTAAAAATTATTTCTTACACTACGTCGCATGATATAAGATCCCTCCGTAACCTACAAATTTAAATTAAGTAGGTAATTATAACATCAATTTAACAAATATATTTTAATAGCAGTTGCTTATTCAAAAAAACCTTCACCATAATATAATAAGCTGGAAAATTTTCATTATCAAAACTCAATATCATTATAATAAAATCAGTATTTATTAAAATTATTTCACACGTATATTTATCACTTTTGAAATGTTGACTGCCGCTTTTTGATGGAAAGGAGTGATATTTTAAATATAACATTATATAAAAAACGCATTTTTTAGTTCATGAGCAAAACCGGTCCTGATCATAAAATATATGGTGGAAATAAGTACTAAAAAATGTGTTTTTAATATTTAAAACATATATTTATATTTAATTTCTATTTAATTGTAACATATATAGCCGATACAAACTTTTGATTGTGTGTTAGTTTTAATGTAGCAGTGTAATAGAACGCCTGAAGATGGTGCAAGTCAAAATCCGGTAGTTAATGACAAAACGCGTAGAAGAGTACAAAGTTTCAACAATTCAAATTTATAATAATATCGTTAAATGACTAATTGGAATTGTTTATTCCATACGACCTTACTACTTTTGAAATATGTCTTAATTATTTAGTAACCAAAACTGTAATTGTCCAACCAGAGTCAATACATAGATGTTTTCTAAAGGGCGCTTTTATATATTGATATATAAATCACCTTATTGTTTCTGTCAACATTTTCTTGCAGCACATACAATCATTGAAGCAGGATGTTGTAGTCATTTTAAAGTTCAATTATTTAATAATTGTCATTCTCTACGATAAAAGGATATTAAGATATAGGCTTTGTATTGGGACGATAGAAATGGCATAGTTATTTATTGTCTAACAGTTATATATTGTGAATATATATAACCATAATATTACTGATATGAAAAGAAAGCTTTTGTGGCGTTTTATATAATAAAAGCTTAACTTAAAAAGTAAATATTTTTCAAATATATTTTCAGTTGCCAAGAACGTTAACGCTGTCCAAAATATGTATATAATTTACTAAAAAAATAGTTCAGATCCACAAATTATAATAAAATAAACAATGTATCATTTTAAGTAAATGAAATCAATGTAACTTACAACATAGACGTTATAAGTTATGAACTGTTGATGAAACTGTATTCAATTCCACAAATTTTGCCACACACGACCTGAGTTTTAGTGCGTTACGCCACACGGATACAATAGAACTTTCATCCAACAAATAGTTTCTATCGCTTATATTATAAAACACATACAAGGAATAAAACAAAAATTCATAGTCTAAGGCCAAACATAACATAATATTTTATATTCTGAATAATTTTAATAACGGCTTATTTGGTTATAATAACATTAAAATATGAAAAGATTTTTTTTCACTAGAGCCTTATAATGACTTTGTGATGAAAGGTTTTCTCTTCCTACAAAGTAAATTAATTTGACTATGGCATTAGATATAGAATTTCAATTAAAAATCGATATTTTTTCATACTTTTCAAGAGTAGTGCTATTCTGCAATGAGACAAATCGTTCATTGTATTTTTTATATATGTATTGTTGAAGACTTGAATAAATCTATATGCAAACAGGACTGTTTAATGACAAACATACTTAAATTCTCAATATATACACAAAATAACTTGTGCACAATTTTAACATATTTATTGATTTAACTTAGTAGAGAAAAAAAAACCTTAAATCTTTTATTTACATTCCGTTAAACTAATTATATATCAATTAAAGTTTTTTAGGGTTTTAAAGTTTTGCTGACGTGTTTTCAGGAGGTAAAAGAAAGAAATATTTTTGATGCTATAATTGTTTATTCTGATACATTTTTAAAACCAGGTTTTTTGAAATTTCATCAATATTTTTCGCTTGAAACGGGCTTTTTTTATCATGCTAAGGTTGAAAGCTTTTAGACCTTAATATGTGCACGTTTGTGAAATTTTTTGGATAAACTAATCGGATTTTAAGTAAATAAAGAATGCGTGTTCATGAAATAAAATAAATTTTTAATAATGTCAGTACCCATTTTTAAGTGAAACTCAATTTCATGACGTCAGCTATAATTAGGTATAATAATGCTTAAGTATTTGACTTGTTTAGCATATTTGTTCAAATGTATTTATCTGATACGTTGAAATGGTGTAAATGTCGTTGTATATTTTTTTCTGTTTGATATTCATTCTACGCATAAATAACATCCTATATGAAAGGGTTTTCCATTGGTAAACAATCAATTTGATTTAAATAACTTTATTTAATTGCGTTATCGTCTTACTTTCGCTTACAGCATTGTCATTTTTAGCGTGCAACTAGTACTAAATGATTTATATATATATAATAATTTTTAAAAGGAGTAATTAACGATACCGGCTAACTGAATACTTGATATTTTTTAAATAATTCAATTATCAATTCTTACGTCGTCATTTTCCAAACATATAAAATCGGAAAATCATTTGTTAAACAAAGATGAAGGTGTCAAATTATATCATCAACATCGGGGAAAATAATTTATTAACCAGGAAAATTGAGAAATAAATAAAGCCCAATTCAGTTCATTACCATTATTGAATGAGCAGTTACAATTTTATAATTTTCCCTTATTATATCACATATGTATTATAAGTTCAATAAATCAAAAATTTCGTTCTTACAATGGTATGTCATCTGATATTTAAGGGCACCATTACCATCCCAAATATTTCTTATTATTAAATTTCTCCATCCCTTTTAAATGGTTGTTACTTGTCTTGACGTAACTCATTGAGATGTATTGGTTACCAGATGAAATTTTCCAAAATCGAATGTCACTGTTATCAAAACAGTAGTTTTTAAGTTTATATGAGACATACATTAAGCTGCTTGATTTAGGATATTTATTTTTTGCAATTCCTTTTGTATCTAAATAATGTGAGCTGTTTACTGACTGTCAGTTCGTGTGATAAAACGCTAAAAGATATCTAAAGATGAAAGCCGAGTCATGGGTATAAATTTGAAAACTAAATTTAAAAAAACGAAGACCTAACTTTAGTGAAAGTGGTTGTAGTGATAATACTCACAAAAAGAATATCTAATTCTTATTTATCAACAATGTTCATTGTTGAAATTAACTTCTCACGTTACACATTAGAAGCCTTAAAATACACTGCTATATTTGTAAATGTTTTATCACCAAGATGGCCAGTCAGTAAATTCAATAGATATAGTCCGGTAATCGTTTACAAAAATGAAATATCTTAACCTTAAATAAATTTGTATGAGTTTTTAAATTAAGCTTGTATTTTTATTAAAATAGAAGCTTATCCTAAACTAAATTTCGATGAAAATTTTCCAATTGTACAATATCGTAAACATCCATTTAGACCATTCCGGTATTTGAGCAAATATACCGTGCCACATACTATTTGATTTAAACATCAATTTAAGTTTTAGGTCACTCCCTTATTAGCTTTTACAAAAGGCCAACAAGCTTTTTTGAGTGGAGTGAATTTTAGATTGAAAGCTCCGATATTAGTACAGGGCCGGCGATAGCTGTTTGAAAAGCGTAAAATTTTAACTTTTTTATCGTACATTATATTTTTTTTTTCGTTTTAAAGTAATTGTGGAAGTTTGAATCAACTAAAAAATGTTATTTAGATTTTGAAATACATTAAAAATGTAATTAATAATGTTGCTAGAATTCTAAAAAATCACATTAGTTTACAAATGATCCGTTGTTTTTTACAGTATATATTATACATTCAATATGCATTGAATTAAAAGCTAAGATACTTTTTATAAATAATTTTACTTTCTACGTCTTGTTTTGATAATATATATTTTTAAATTAATTAAAGCGATTTTTTACTACTATTTTAGCATTTTTAAAAACAATTAATTGGGCCGCTTTTACTAATATTGAACGTTATGAAGTAGATATTCTAAAATAACGGAACAGGTTCTCATCCATTAATGGGTATAAGTTACATCAACAATATATTTTATTTTTGTAAATATAAAAACTTTTAAGGTTTTAACAGTCACTTCTTGATAAAGAGGCATGATATTAAAAAAAATGATTTTAGTACCATTTCCAGAATACATTTTATGATCCGGACCGGTTTCGCTGATCGCGAGCAGATGTAATGCTTTTCCACAAAGAAATTCAACTGAACGTCTTAAAAATACCATTTATGTAAAAAAATATTTTAAATATACAAACATAAAATTCACATTGTATTTTTTTTATGTTTCCTAAGAAGTGTTTTCCCAATGGTTGGTTAAAAATAAATTTCATCAATTCTAGTCCATTTGAAATAGTTCGACTCTGGTAAGCGTCAAGATTAGTGAGTTTTTAATTATATTAAAGCTTTTTTCAAAAGAAAACCAAAATACGTCACTCAGAGTCTAGTCTTTGATATGATTTACTAACATTTATTCAGGAATGAAAAGATTTATATTGGATAGCGTATCAATGTATCTAAACTATCTAAATTATATGACATTAATAATCCATCAATATTATTGTGTTATAATAATTTGATTCCAAAAACTTGAATCTATGAAAAAGAATTCTCGAAGAAGAATAAGATTTATTTGTGCAACATCAGACTCTCAACTTTGGTCGAGCCTTAAAAAATATTGATATTTAAATATTGATTTAATAACTGATTTTAAATGTCATTATAATGAGTATTAATAGTTGAAATATATATTTTTATTAAAAACTTATATTAAATTACTACAGGTTTCGGCAACCTTTTTGGGCTGGGAACCAAAATGTGACTATTAAAAAAAAATAGTTCCGGTCAATGAGTTTTTTTAAGAAAATTATTTCAATATGTTTTGAACATAAAATATGAAAATGCTTTTCTTTATTTTATTACAGTTTTTTCAAATCTGGTTCATACTTAGTCACCTTTAGACAAACATAAGCGTCTGAATTTTGTCTAGTTTGTTTGTTCTTGTTCTTGTGTGAAAATATTTGCACACATTTACAAATAGAATCAAATATGGACAAAACGACAAAGCCACTGTTTTCAAACACGAAAGTGATGGCCAACACGATATGGGAAAATTATTATTTTCTGTGATTCTAATTAACAAACCAAAATTTTAATCTTATAATTTATGCATTGTCAAAGAGTTGGTTTTATGTTTGAATATTATGCTTTATTTTCAGAACTCAAGTGGGTCACTTGAAATTATCTATTGTTAGTCATTCGGTGACTCACAGGTCTAAGGTAGTCGACGCCTGCTGTAGGACATCTGTAGTTCTTTCCACTTAAAGATAAAATTTTACTATGATTATAGTGGGTAATAATACAATAATCGTTGATTAATTGTGAAATTTATACTAACGGAAATTTTTTATTAAAATTAATTCTTATTTGGTCAACTTGTCCAGTTGAATAATTTTTTTAATTTTTTTTCGTTAAACTCCATTTTATGATGAAATGTGGCAGGTAATAGTTAAACATTAGAAACCTAAATGACATCAAACATAATATATTAATCAATTGGAAAACCGAATATAATATCAGAATTGTGCTCGTACGTCCTACAACCGTAGCTAATAACTTTGATTACTCGACCACTGACCTGTTATTAAGAAAACTTTATAATAGAATTTGTAAGAATACTTTTTAACATAAGTTTATCAGTATGAAGCACGATTCAAAGTGTGTAAACTTTCCCAAAATGTCACGAGTAACATGAAACTGAAGTGAATAATTCATAAACAATTATTAAATATTGAAATAGTTCATTAACGTTATTTAAAACTAGATGTCAATCCTGCTACTGGTACATAAGTGCAACCGTTAATTAAATAAATTTACAACATTTTCGTGACTCATCCTGATATTATTTGGAAAAACTGAACGTGATGTTATTGGTGCTTTAAAGCAACAATTTAACCATTTTTTTCATGTCACAAAAGCTCTTTGAATTCAAATTGTATATTTTCTCCGCCTTGTTACTACAGCGTTCCATAGAAAAATCTGTTCTTTAAAATAGCGTGCTAAGCAGTAATAGGGTGGACATTTCTATTGTGTAAATAAAAATTATGACTGAATTATAACCGAATTATATTTTTGACTCGCATAAACTAATTATGGTGTTTTTTTCTGGTTATGTTTTTTGATAAATCAATTTCCAAGGTAATTTGATTAGAAAACATGTAAAATATTTAGGCAGGTTTTACATACTGACATGTTTATGAATAATATTATAATTTGAAATATTTAGCACTTGAAGTAAAACGAATATTCAAGGCTGAATAAAATAATGGACATAATTAAAATAATATTAACAATATATATAAATTCGGAAATTCAATATTAATATGCGTTGATTAACTTAACTTTTCGCTAATTATACATGAAATTAGGGAATGATTAAGTGATTCACTGCCAATTAATATGTATTTCTTGATAATATTTATATACTATTTCTCCGACAGTTATCTGTGTGGATTGTAACATAGATGGGCGCTCTGCAATTATTGTTACATAATTAATTCACACTGTGAATAAAAAGCAATGTATTTTAGTTACACACTCATCAGAACAGTTCTGATAGTAATTCTTGATAAACTTTATAGTTTTAAAATACATTGCTATTATTTCACCGTGTTATAATGGAGTTTTACCAAGTAAATGTCAATTAAATCAATAATTAATTCAACACAAACTCCTCATATATAATTAAATATAATGATTAATTTATATTATGTGAAAAATCACGAATAATAATCACCAATTACACCATCTTACAGTCGACTGATACTGTGTTTTTGCAATATAACACTTTACCATCAAGAAGTGACCGTGAATATAATGAAAGTAATTAAATATGCTATTATTGTAAATAACTATCACTGATTTAAAAACGTTTAATCTTATTATCATGAGATAAAGATATCTTCAACGCTTCATTTTTTCCTATTTAAGCTCTTTTTAGAGCTTAATTTATTTTTTAAAATAAGTTACTTCAATAGCATTTATGAATTGTGAAACACAATGTTTTGTACGATTTTCATGATTTTTCATTATTCAGATTGTGACGATGAGCAAAACTAGACCTGATCTTAATAATATAAAATTGTGGAAATATAATTAAACATTTTGTATTTTTATTTTAATAGAATGCCTTTCCAACAAAAACTTTAAGATTATAACTAATTTGTATAATATATTACTATCAATCAAATGTTAAGTTAGCTAAATGGGGCTTGTTAGATAAGAATGAAAATATCTGTATAATACAATTAGTAAATAAATTAACTAATTAAAATAATTTATTGTTTTATTGCTAACTATTATTCGTGAGTATAAAAAAAATATAATAAATTAGAATAACTATATACATTCAACAAAACGGGTATCCAATTATTTGAATACTCAATCTGGCAAAATCAATAAGTGACCCTACCCATTATATCTAATTCAATTCATCTAGAAACGCCGTAAATTAAAACAATGGCCCACTTGAAATAAATTATTGCTTTCGAACATTTAAATTTCAAATATTGGATAACTTGGGGTGGGTGAGCTCAGAAAGATATGAAGTTTATTAATTGAGTTTAAAATTTAAATTTTAAAAAATTATGTGAATATTTTATTTATTTATATTAATTATCAATCAAAATTAGTGTTACAAAGTAATCAAAATTTATTAAAAGAACAAACTTGCTTTTGTTAAATAATTGTTTTGCTGGTAAGCGAAACGTTTTTTGTGAAGCAATTTTTTCATACTGTATAAGAAAATATATTTTATTATTGTTTCCGACGAATATGATATTAAAATCAATTTAATTCTTTATGAAAACTTGTGACAATTTTATAAATCCATCAAAAAAAAAATCATGGAAAACAATTTTATATGTTATTATATTGTCTTGAAATCAATAATCATAACTTTATTTTCATCTAAGAATATTTATTAACAATGAAGTATAATAGCGCATCACTTAATTTCACTTTTATTTTGACGGATTGATAATAAGTAGCGCTCAACTCCTGTGAAAAGTTGTATAAACTCTTCTCTGTCGCCAAGAGCGGAGCGATAAAAAGCAATAAAATGCTAATCAATGTTTGGCGGCAAACACAAACTCATTTATGACGCCATTTTAAACAATCCGTGCATTTCCGAACGCCAAATTCTGTAATTGGCAATGGGACATTTTGATTTGATTCCATTCGTGCTTCAAGTATTTGTTATTGAATCATCATCATCAATTGCATTAGCTCATTTCAAAACTACAGATATTTACTACTTTTAAAAATACATATTTAAACAACTATTTATTTAATGTGCTCAAATTTTTTTTTTATGTACCTACGTAAATATGAATTATACTCTTTGAGGCATTTTCGAATTCAAAAATAAATATGACAAATATATGTATAAAAATATTTAGATTCTTCCAAAATTTATTTGTTTTTTCAAATTCATGGAAGAAGAAAAACAACGACTATCTCTCTCACTTGAATGGAAGTCCCATAGAAAATATTGTGAGACGGTGAAAAAAAATAGCAATGTTTTTTAGTTCTACCACATTTTTACAAGATATAGTTGATAGCTATATCGGCTAGTATATCGGCGTAGTTCTGACGATGGCGCGAGCCAAAATAGCTATCAACTGTATCTTATAAAAAAAAATGTAGAACTAAAATACATTGCTACTCTTTTTCACCGTGTTATAATGGAGTTCTACCAAGTAAATTTTAATTCAATGAATATATTATAATATAAACATTCTGCTTCTTCCCAAATTGATTTTTTATTTCAAATTGATGGGTGAGAGAAAACAACGACCATCTCTCTCACTCAAATGGGAGTATTTAGAAAATATTGTAACCAACAAAGTAATCAAATTTCTGTTTTGAACATAAAATAGTTCACCTGAAGCGTTTTTCAACGATTTTCAAATGGCTATCTTACTTCCATCGACAATAATGGAATTAATAATAATTGAATGTTAAATTTTAGTAGCTCAAACTATATGTAAGCGGTATTGAATCAGTTTTACGCTGATACGTAAACAATGGTCTTTTTTCATTTATAACTTTTTTCATATAACTTCCGATGTATTAAATTTTAAGCGACAATAAATATTATGGTATATAGTGCAATTAGTTTGAAAGGCTAAAATAAAGATTAAGATCATTGCTCTAAGAAAATGGCCTCACTACAACATAACATTTTAAAAAAGCTGACATCCCATGGATACAAAGTTTTCAGTGTATAAATCAATTCAAACCAAGTTAGTAATTGTTAAGTTATTTCAGAGGTATATACATGTAACATATGTATTTAGGACATAGTCTTAGCTTCAATATTTTTCCTGTTTGATTCCTCTTGTATGTAATTTAAATGATGCAAACTTTTTATTGTTCTTCATCAATGTGTTAGAATGTCTTAAAATATGAGAAGGCAAAACCCTAGTCATGAATAAACGTGTGGAATTGTACATAGTTTCAACAGTTTAAATTTAATATTTAAATTTCACACAGCATCAGTCGATATCGCAAATTAAAAAAAAAAGTTGTATTCTAACGTAAATATGTAGCGTTAATAAATTGAGAAACAAAATTATAAATTCATTACACGAAATGCGATTAACATTTATTTCCTTTAGTAATAATTACAATAATGGTTCAAAGATATCACTGTGCAATTCCGCATTTATTCAAATCATGAGATATTTGTTTTTTGGTTTGGGATTAGCTGGACAGATAAACAATCGCAAGTAATTGACTTTCAATTGTAAAGTTAGGTATAAATGATGAAATATTTCAGTCCTAAGTCATTGAAGATTTTTTTTTTATTAAATAGAGATATCTTTGCATAATAAATATAATTATTTCTTATGTGTTAGAAATGAACAAAAGCTACCGTAATATGAAAGAATATAGCTCGTTTTACACCAAAGTTTAATTGTATTGTACAATTTGGTCGAGTAAAATTGCGATATTACCTACCCACTTAAGTGTAATTGAATACGCGATTTTGATTTAAAATCAAGATTACATTGCCATCTGACGGCGACATATCAAAGCTCAGTTCGCATGTTTGATTTGTGATTCGATAACCGGCTAATTTTGGGGAAAAGACTTTTGGAAACTATATTGCAAATTACGGAGCCTGTAGACCCCCGCGGCTATTTGTTGAACCTTTGTAGGGTGGAATAAGGGGAAGGCCAAAAATGAAAAATATCAGCGGGCGCATCTACTTGCCCAATAGAGATTCGTACCCGTAGTTTCAAAAAAGATACCATTGGAGTCTGTATACAGTAGAGCTTCGATGAAGACATTTTCAAACGACTTAAAACTGAAGCATACATTGCAGGGAAAATTTGAACAAGGAAAAATCTAGTCTCTCAAATAGACTTTTTATGAAATTTGAATTTTTACAGCTTTGTACGATTCCACATGTTTCATCACTAACGACCCGGGTTTCGCCTTTCGGCATCTTCAGGCATTCTATCACACGGATGCAACGAAACCGACCTAATTAATTACTGAAGAATCGTTAACGATCGTCGTTAATCGAAAACCGAATTAACCAAAAATGTACTTTAAATATGAATGTAAAAAAGTTTGGCTTACAATAGTTTTATCGCCGGTTTCTTGCTTTTGGTTTCAATACGGATACTACAACTGTTCTTGAAATTTCTGAAATATTGTAATATAAGATATTCCCGTTGACTTCATATCATATATTGAGACAGGCCAGCTTTTACAGTATAGTATTTTTGTTGGTTTCAGAAATGAATTTACAAGATTAAAATTATATTCCAATTTCATTCAAGTATTTATTTTTTACCAAAATAACTCAATATATTAAATAAACAGAAATTGTAACGAAGTGAAAGTTTTGAAGTTGTACATTTTTGAAATAATTTTACAATTTAAAGTAACTTCTATAAACTTAATTAATAGACTAGAGTTATTATTGCTTGTATCAAAACTCTCGTTATACCTATTGTATTAAGCAGAGAATGTCAAACCTATTGTTTTTTTATTGAGATGTTTGTAATTAACTTAACTTAATTTTTATTTGTATAATATACGAGTTCGACAATTGTATGCTGAAATATTTTTAATTTAAAAAAAATATAATATAATATTTTTTTATTTTCCGTTGACGAATTGCTGTGTGATTGTGAATGCTAAACGTTTCAAACAAAATCAGACATCGTATTCTATGATCGTCCAATGTACATAAACGAATAACGTATTCATTGAATTGTTACTTGTTTACCAGTGCCTTTCTGATTTTATGTTAGAAACATAAAAGCATATTACATATAATAAATTTAATTATTTTCTTCTTAGTCTCAATTTTTTTACATAAATTAATAAATTCAATTATTTTCTTCTTATTCTCAATTTTTTACATAAATTAATAATTCGTCTAATAAAAAAAAACAGTGAAGAAATTATGTTTTGAGAAAAATAACATGGTTTTTAGAGTGAGAAAAGCTCGTGTGGCAGAAATTTCTAAATACTCAAAAAATGGGACGTATTTTTTATGATTTATAACAAAAGTGCAACTCGTCAAAGTACATATTATAAAATTACATTTGTTATCTATTTTGTATATTAACTTCAAATAAAAATATTAGAATTGAAAACATATATTTTGCAATCAAGAGTTGTTGATGTGATTTAATAGTTTTTTTCCAGCAGATATTATCAAACGATTCCTACAGAGAAAACAATTATAAAAAGCTGCTGAGAAAACTATTTTACATCTATGGTGACGATCTATTACATCCTTTATTTAAGCTTCGGAAAAATGTATTGCATTTTTTTTACATTTGCTGAATATTAAAACTTTGATATAGTGCTTGCACTTCAAATTGTAAGTGAGAATAAACACGTCGCTCAAAAAAGGTAATCCACCCGCATATTTAAAAAAAATATGAAATGTTTATTTCTTATATTGCCGTGTTAAAATATATACTCTTATTATAGTTTTCAATAGGTAGCTTTAGTTTATGAATTCCTGTCAATTATGAGTGAATTTAACGCTGTAATATTGTAGGAAAGGCCTTTAATAACGTCACATAAAATCATAAAGTATAAGAAATTCCAATCTTCACCATCTCTCACTACGGGCATACGTTATGGTTTAACTTACATTTTCTCGTGATGTAAACAATGATTTTTAGGACCGAAAGTTAAAGGGAATATAGAAACGGCTAAAAAATCTTCTTTCTTGATTATTTACACGTCTTAAAATTTTTGCTATGAATGTATGAGATAAATTCGTCAGCACTAATATGTATACACTCTAGGGAATAAAATATTTAACCTTTAAAAAGCCATAAGAGCGTTAACGCGCCCTATAATCCCATGCACGGCAGGCTAGCCATAGAAAATGTACGCATATATGCGTTGAATTTTAACATGCGCTATTTAACCGGTTAACTGCCGACAGGTACATGTATGGTGGTACCCAGCACGCCGCGAATTTTACAACAAAATAAAACCTTCTAAACATATCGTTATTAATGTGTCATAAAGTTTATTTATAAAACTTACCAAATAAATAAAGAGCGCGCCAGTCGTCACTATGTGTTAATTATATTTGTACATTTTAAATAATTGATTTTCTTTAGTAAAAGCCCATTTAAAACGGCCCGTCTTAAGACGTCATTTTTGTATGAGCGGCGCTCCGTTCACAGAAAATTATGCGTCTTAAGACGCTTTTGGCAGCTTACCGGTTAATCAAATTTGACTATTTTAAATAATTTACACACTGACATCTCTTAGAATCATGGTGAAATATTGACACGCGACTTATTGTCAAGAATTATTGACTAAAAAAGAAATTTCAAAAAAATGCCAGCCTTTTGGGTCCAAACATATGAATATAATACATCTCGTTAACACGATGAAAATTGTTAGAAGTCTTTCTCTTGCATTGCACATGTTATAAACTGTACGTAATATAATACATGGAAAATTTCACCAAGCATATTTCTCTTTGTGGTTTCAAAAATTGAAATTGTTGGTAAAAAAATATTAAGTACATGGTTTGGAGGAATATATTTAAACTAGTCACCTATGATGTGATTTCGATATTGCTCGTAGGGAAAATATATCTCACTAGGTGTTTGTTGGCCTAGAAAACTCATTATTGTCAAATTAAAAATGAAAAGGGGTTGAACGGAAAAACTCACCCCTCAACGAAGCACTACTAGACGGCCACTTACACGAAAAGCGATCACTTTCTCATTAAGTGACACTTATTTAATTATCGCATACGTTTTGGAAATAATGGGGGAGGGTTTCAAAAGGTTTATTAGGCTACATAATATAGCTATAAGATATTTAGTACATTGATGTTTAATTTATTTTGATGCACGTATATACATATACGATATTTATTATTAAGCTTACGTTTTTGGGCAAACGTCTCATTATTAAACTGCTAATTCCTAAGAGAAAAGCGAGAATAATTCATAGTGTTATTATCACTCCATTTGGATAAGACACTTAAATATGGTTTTTTTACCATGTCTTTGTCCAATCACAAAATTTACTTTTAATGGATGATTCTCAACACAAGCTTTTTTCCAAAGAGATATGGTTGTTTTTTCAAAAAGCAAAGGTATAGAAAGGTTGGAAGAGAACTATAGATATCAAAAACACCTGTGTTGTGGTACAGATATTCATAAATATAATGTCATTTTTCAAACTAAATTTATTATATCTGTCAATTGCATGACACATTGGATTAATCCATACTATCATGTACAAATAAACAACATAGGTAATTGAGAAATCAATTTATAAAACTGTACTGGAATTTGAGCCTATGAGTAGCACAACCGAAGTTAACGCCGTAAGTTTCAATAATTAAATTTATAAATATAATAATTGTTAAAAATTGTTTTTGAAATGTACAGGGCTCAATTAAGCTCAACGTTTATCCTAAACGACTAACTTAACCCTTCTATGTCTCTTTTACTATATTTCTTACATAACATTAATTCTATGAGTCAACGTTATGAAATATTTAAGTCATACGATACCAATAAAAAGTAATTAGGTAACTCTAAGTATCAAATTGTTCAATTAAATTTTAGTGGTAATTGATCACCGTAAAAGTCTTTCAACATAAATTAATAATCTGTATTGCTTAGGAATTTATCGTTTTCAAAATTGAATATAATTATATTCAAATCAGTCGTTCCAAATTGTTCTATATTTTTTCATTGCAATTCTACTTGGATATCACCGAAGTAAATCATTTTTGATGTGTCAGTTTTATTGCATCCGTAGACAGCAGTCGTAGAGATGCCGAAAGATAAAACCGCGGTCGTAACAAAACATGTTGATATGTATACATAAAAAAATCTAAAAGTAATTTATATAATATATATTACTTACATTTACGAATGAGAGTATGGTTTTATATCAATATTGAATTTTTGCTAAGAAATAATGACACGTTTTATTCATTATCTTTACTGTGGTATCGTAAAATCGAATTTGAATTGTTAAAACATAGTACGATTTCACATGTTTTGTCACTAACGGCCCGGTTTCGCCTTTCGGCATCTTTAGGCATTCTATCACACAGATGTCATTAATTATATTTAAGTCGTTGAAAAATCATCTAAGCTGCTTTTATTATGAAAACAATACTTTTTTATAGATTATATATATAACAATAAGGCCATTTTTCTTTTTTTGAAAATATTTACCTAGTGTTTATGAATTGCCAGCACTGGAAAAAATATGTAAAATATAACGTCCATAGGAATATGTGATGATTAAATAAAACAAATCGTATTATAGTTATAAGAGCATTCTTTATTTTCTCAACACTTATTAACATCAGTACGATTTTTTTTCTTCATAAATAATTACAATAAGTTTTACATACATATACATTTAATTTAATTAACTTATAATACTCTTTTCTAATTATTTACAATTTTATTATTCTTTATAAATGATATGCCCTTAGATTAATATGTACAATCAATTAAATATCTCTTCTTGAGCTTATATATAATATAGTTAAATCTATAACTATTCTAGAACGATAATTACTATAGTTTATTTTAGTCAAGGTATAAATACTGAAAATATAATACAACTTCTGAATTCCAAAATAATGTGAAACTTTTATAAGTATAAAAAAATGTTACCATAGAATTAGAACAATCTTAACAAAGCTTTTCTTTCATTAAATATTTCAAGCTAAGAAATCATACAAGAATTCCATCAGATATATCGACAAACAAGATCACAGATTTAATCTAAAAAAAATGAATGAATATGACTTGTACTTACTTGTACTTGTATTTTGCCATACACCACACAATTTCGCAAAATCTAATTTGTCAAATTATATTGAAAAGTTTGGGATTTGAAAAAAATAGTTCTATTAAAGTTGTGTTTTTTTTTATGAATGACAAAATATCGCAGAATACATGCCACATTTAGGAACTTCAAGCGAATATTGTAATATTCGTAATAAGGATAAATGGTATCAATAAACTTAGCTGTAATATGGTGAAATTAAATTTAAGCGTTGCTTTATTATATTGTATATGTATTTTTTTTAAATAAAAATCTATCATTGCCAGTTTGAATACGACAGTTTTGGTCTGTGATATACTTGTGACAAAATTTTTGAAAGAAAACATTTTAAATTATTCTGCTATAATTTCTTTTGTAATAATTTTGAACTGTTTTTATTGGAAAATTGTTCGGAAACAATTATCAAAATACATATGTATACACCATATGTATTCAAAATATATAAAAGTCAAATCCGACAGAAATTGACAGTTCCAATTAATATTTGATTGATTATAATTATTTCGGCATCAAGTCATCTTCAGATTGATTTGGTAAGACTGAGTAGTGCCAAATAATTACGAACTTTACATAATTTTTCAAAAATTAAATACTTTCTTTATTCATTTTAAATTTATTTTATTTTAATGTAGTTTCCATAAAGACGCTTATCACGAGTACGTGACTGCCCCAAGATAAATAAATAAATGAACGAGCAGTGCTGTTTACCGTGGTCCGTCCTCATCCTGGCTTAATAGGCCACACTGTCTTAGTATCAACCAAGGTTAACTTTGAGGCATTTGATAAATTAACAAGATCATACGGGGAGCGATATATTCTCGATTTATGTTTAGATTTAAGCTCTTCCGCCACGGCGGATTTTCAATTTACAGATATACAGGATACATAATATCAAGTAAGTTAAGTGGCTGAGCAAGTCACATTTTTTTCTCTTCCCTTTCCTTTATTATTCTCTTTTGAACACAAAGCTTCATGGCTTAAAATTCGGTCCGTGCAGCTCTGTATCGGGCCTAGAAATCGAGGAGTAGAATCGATTCTTTTTTATCGTAATTCCTTTATGGAAGGTCGTTTTGTAACAACGGTTGCGTACACATAACGGATTGAGGTGACAACCATCTTGTAATAAAATATAATGCAATTTAACCGAGTTTGTTTCAATTACAAATTAAATTAATTGGCTTGTGTTAATATCGAGATAATCCAGATAGATACAAATTTATTTTACTATACAATATCGACTTAAAAATACCTGAAGTTGCTCTTAATGTATAACAGATTTTTTTTACAGTACTATTTTTTAAAAAATCATCACATTTATAATTATTTTAGAACACTTATATCCTAAACCATCTGTAGACCTTTACTGATACTCTCAACGTGCTCTTTTGCCTTCATTCTTAGAGCAGCGATCGAACTGGTTCGAGGATCTGACTGCGAGTTATTCATTCCGTTCATTCTTGGACTTGGCGACCGCTCAACGAGAGCCGGCGCCAGATAACTCGGGTATCCCGTCTGTGGGTGTGAAAGGAATCCTGGAAGAGCAGATAGTAGAGGCGGTGACAGCCAGGGGTCCACCGGAAGTTGAAGACCTTGAGCGCCACCCATGCGAGAGAGAGGACCGACTGAGTGGTATTCTGATAAGCCTAATCGAGCTGCTTCCATTTTTTCCTGACGTCTCCATTTTGCGCGACGGTTTTGGAACCATACCTAAAACGAAAAAAAAAATAATTATATACAAAAATTCAATTCAAATTTTTTTATATTGAAAACATAATTCTGTGATAACGAATTAATGTAAAATAAAACACAATTAATTCCTTATAAACACATTAATTTGACATGTTTCTACGGCATAACTTTAAACCTTTTAAAGAGTATGGACGTACTAGTACGTCGGCGCGACTTTTTCGTAAAGGAGTATTGACGTACTTGTCGTATATGTCAACAATTATTGTGATAATATATTAAGTGCTATGTGTCAATGGTTTGTGATCCCTGGATTAGGTAACTGGTTTTATTACGATAAAACCCTAAAAACGTGAGTTGTATTTTTTTTACAATGATTTGATAAAAAAAACAATTATGTAAAAAACTCACTCCAAAAAACACCACGGTTAAAATAAATTAGTTAATCCTGGAAATGCCGACTGTTGAATTTGTCCTAGTAATACTCTATAAATAAATATCGAATTAAGATTAAAATTTTTCCACAATAATATATTTAAGTAATTGTAAAAATTTTATAAATTTAATATTTTACTTTTAATGTCTTATCTATCTCTTTTTGATGAAAAAGCATGATATTTCAAATAATGAAAATCCATTATTAGTAAAATTTTAACAAAATATTTTATAATATGATTAGAACATGTTTTGAGCATCGCAAGCATTATTAACTGATACGATACAAACTTATCCGAGCTTATCTGTACATTATTTTGAGTTAATAATTTTATTTGTGTGTTTTCAATATTTTAGATAATATATTTTGTATAAAATCTGGTGTTTTCATTGCAATTAAATTAAATTTATCACCACATGTCTGCGTCACTTGAATAAATTTAAGAGATGTTTAAACTTTAAACATATAGTTATGTATTCCCATCTTTCCATTATGTATGTTCTATAACCTAGTTTCTCAACCGGTGGTCCGCAATGTGACACTATTTCGATAAACAATCGAATTTCATGTTGCATTTTATAGATTTTTAAATTATATTTTTTTGTTATTGTCTGTTTTAATATACTTAACTATTGTTATATCAGCATACGGTGCTGTAAAATTAATTGATTGGATAAAAAATCAATTGTATAAATATTTATTATTTTATTCGAATGTTGATGGTCTTTAAAACGTTTTTGGAGTTTTTGGTGATCCGCAAATATAAAAAGAATGAGAAACTATGTTGTGTATCACTCATGTATATCAAATGCACTGCTTCGAAGAGCGCATTTATTGATATAATTAAAGCATAGTTAAAAGTGCAACCAAGACTGCAATAATATTTAAAAATAAAAAAACACTATCTCGTTTTTGATTTAAATTGGATAATAATAAGTATTAATTTCAACATCTCCTCATATTTTTTTGTTTGGTGCAAATACACAAATTTAAACCATGCCATTTTTTCAAGCGTTCATATTTAAAATATTGAAACTATTTTGTCATTTGTTATTTTGCTAATGAATGAAAAAGAATTGAATAAACATGACGCCAAATATTTAAAATATAAGAATATATAATTCATTAAAAAATATCATTTAAACGAAAAATGACGTTCACAGCAGGAACACTTTTTAATGCTACATTTTATATCGTGATAGTAGCGTGGTATGTTCACGATTTCAATATTTAGTTCAAATAAAAGTATAATAGAATATTTCATGAACAGGATGGCGGTGGCGCCATATTTCAAGAAATAAAATTTCCTTGACATACGTCGTACTGATTTATGTATAATAAAACTGATTTACGTGCTTTCTTCAATCGTAGCATGTTGGGCGGAGCTAGACAAAAATACTTCCGTTGAATCTTTCATATATCCTTTCATTTTTTTATTAATGCAAGGAATTTTATGGATGATATATTATATAATGTTTTGACATACCCCACTTTGTGAACAGAATTACAAAGATTAAAAAAATATGTTTTAAAAATATTTTACATGTATTTCTAAAAATATTTTGAAATTTATGTTCCATTAGCTTTATTGTCATTCTGGGCACTTAAACAAAAAAAGGATATGATATATTAACGAAATTTTTCCTCAAAGGCATTCTCACAGACTGCTTTACTCTTTAATTGATTATAATTTTAAGTTTAAGTTCTTACAAATTTGAATTGTTAAAACTTTGTACGATTCCACATGTTTTGTCACTAACGACCCGGGTTTCGCCTTTCGACATTTTCAGGAATTCTATCATACGGATGCAACAGAACTGACCAGTCTGTTCGTTCAATCGTCAGTCAGTCGTCAACTTGAAGATATCGAAAGGCGAAACCCGGGTCGTTAGTGACAAAACATGTGGAATTGTACAAAGTTGTAACAATTCAAATTTGTTATTGAAATTCCATCAAGCACCTTCAGTCGATATCATAAATTAATTGATTGATTGATTGAATTGGCATTCACTTGGTAGAACTCCATTATAACACGGTGAAAAAATAGCAATGTATTTTAGTTCTACAAAATTATTTTTAACAAATATAGTTGATATTTCGGCTCACGCCATCGTCAGAACTATCAGAATAATTTTGTAGAACTAAAATACATTGCTATTTTTTCACCGTATCATAAATTAAGTTTTACGTTTTTATTTCAAAACAAATAAAAACAGAATTTCTCATTTGTCAGAAGCTCGAACATAAAAAGACTCTAAAATAAATCTAACGCAAAAAATATTTTTTATTACTATTATTTAATCCACCCTTGTTATATACCTTTCGACTGTACCCGTTGTGACAGCGCTACGAAATGTCACCGTAGCGCATTCATCGGGTAATTTGCCACCCAGGTTATTTATATTGTTTGTAGATTTGCGCCCGATTGAATACGACACTGTACCGAATTCGACAGAAACGAATTTAATTAGCAATAATGAAATAAGTTTATTTATTTATAAATTATTGACTCTTACGCATATCAGTTGTAGATCAAACAAACAATATCACATCGCATAGAAAGAAACAGAAATTATCATTAAAAAACTCATGTTTTTGTCGATTTTGAAATACATTTACGTCAATATTTTTATGAAGGAAATAATACAAAATATTTTATCTATTAACTCAAAGCCTGCAAAAAAAAACTTTAATAATTTATTATTATTTATAGCTTTTAATACCAATTCATTGATTTATTGTAGCATTTTACTTAAGTACATCCAAAATCTCGAAAAAACCTTTTGATAATATTGTTTGAGCATTTATATTTTCCCTTTTATTGTTAAATTATTTTATTCGACCTAATTATTTCACAACCCTGATTTCAGTCTGTATTTAGGAGTGAGTATTCACGTGTCTATTGGTGCCTGGTTGTATCACGCCGATACACGAACATTACTACGTCATAACATTCAATCAACAGTAGTTGATCTCTTAAATATTTAATTAAATATTTAAGAGTATTATTTTTAATTACAAATTATATATTACGGCTTAAGTTTGTTTTTCGTGAGTTTGACTAAATAAGACATTTTTTCTAAAAGGTCTCAATATTCGAAAATTATTAGAACATATTAAGTGTAAGAATATTGTCTTTTAATGACTGAACTTTTAAGCACTTAAAATATGTTTTAGTTTGCTTTTGTCTTTCTTTTTGGTACAGTATGTATCGAAACAAACGTAGTTTTTATTCCTAAAATATTAATAAGAAAATACTGGTAATTAATATAATGTAATAAATGAAACTCGATAATATTTTCAAAAAATCACTATGCACTCAAATATTTACCACAACCTTAAAATTATACAATTTTATTGCGAATTACATATAGTTTATGAACACGCAGAAATGCTACTTTTTTATGAAATTCTTATGATTTTTCAACTTTTAAATACGTGAGGCATAGCAAACCGATAACCGATAATTCCACATTTTATCAGAACTGAAAAAAAGTACGTATAAATACTGAAAACATTTTATGCTATAACACGGTGAAAAAATAGCAATGTATTTTAGTTCTACAAAATTATTTTAACAAATATAGTTGATAGCTATTTCGGCTCACGCCATCGTCAGAACTATGCTTAAACTAATATTCGCTTATCTATATATAGCTGTGCAGAAAAGGCACACAACACATCCTCTCTCCGGCCTAGCTTGTTACTTTAACGCAATGACACTAAATTTTTAAAATTCTAAATGAAACAATAGGTGTCTATGACAATAAGATTATATGTGGGACGGAAGTGGTCCTTCTGGAAGCAAATCAGACCACCCCTTTGTACAACGGCTGGACAAGTGGCGATACTACTATGTTAGTTTGTTCGTTAAGAATCCTTTGTGATAATTGGTGTCTATTGATTTCCAACTGTTCCAAAGCCGTCATCCTGCGACCCTTACTACAAAGATGCAAATACTTACGCGCTGAGTTTGAATTTATATTATGTGATTCCTTTATAACGCGATTAGCGAAATGTGAATCTGTTTTTTTACTGTTGAATGATCTTACATGTTCTTTAGCTCGAGTGAATATACACTTCTACTTAAATTTTAATCAAAACAAATTCCATTTAACGATATACAATGTAAAGCATTTGGGCATCGACGAAAAATGTAGGGCAAATGTCTACGATTAAAAGTGTTACGAGAGCAAAAGAGTGATTGATGGGATTCTTTGGCGATGATAAATAATACGCGATGAAAAACTGTATAAAGGAAGCCTCCTTAATTTTGATGGATTTAAAAGAAAATGTTACATAATTTAATGTATATAGAGTGAAAGATAAGCATTTAAACAATGTTTTACGACATGGCATCTGGAATCTTGACTTAAAAAGAGAGAGATGAATTATAAAACTGTGACGGTATTTCGAAAATAATGAGATGCTAGCTACGATTTTCATTTTGCGTTAAGTATGGCGATTAACTATATTGGAGTAAAATTAATTCATTCATGAATTTGTAGTTATATTGGGTAGCTACATCGGTTTATGAGACTATCAAAGCCTGTAATTATGTTGTCAATTTGATTAATGTACAGCTTTTAATAAGGGATATTGATTTATTTATTTGGTATGTACGCCGTGTTGAGTCGAGATCCACTAGTTTTCCAAGAACAAAAAATCTAGTTAATTTTTTTCATATGTTTTATTTCAAGATGCAGTATTCTTTTTTTTTTTTTTACGCGCGACCCTTTTTAAAACGAAAGGGCTTGTTAAGCGTTTTCGAGTGAGCTGTCGTTTTAAAGCATACATAGCACCTAGAGTGATATTTAAACCCAAAGTCAGCTATGTTGTTAACAGGGTTGTGGAGTCGAAGTCAGATTCGTGGAAAACGAGCGACTTGTATTACTTATTCGATTAAACGGTTTTGAAAAATATCTCGACGAACAATTTGTCAGATTGGCTGGTTAATCTTAGATTTAATGCATATTAATAGGAAAGGGAGGAGAAAAACTGACAGAAGTAAACCTTTTTAGTCGAAGTCGTGTTTTTGGCCAATGTCAGAGTCATGTTTATTTAACGACTTCATAGTCCTGGTACTTAATCTCGTCGTTTCGGAATAACTCAGACGGTGTTCGAAATACATTAAACTGTTATAAGATGATTAAATTAACTGATTAAATCTTTAAAAAAAACTGATCACAATCTACAACGTACTACTAATGAGTGATTGTCGTAACTTTGAGTTTCGCAAGAATTTTTTAAATGGACATATGTGTATACTCCTTATGAAGCTGTTCACGGAGAACTGTTTCCTCCTCAGTTGGTCAATCTTGTTTTCAAAGGAAGAAAACATAAAAAGGGTAGTGTGCTATCAAAGTCATGTCGGTATAAATTGCTTCTGCCGTGTGAATCTATTGTATTGTACATAGGGTAAAAACAAAGATTAAAAAATTCCTCTTACAATAGAGGCTGTTTTATCATAAGAATCATGCTGACTACGTAAATATTTTCGAATAAATAGACAAGTATATACGTCAATGAAAAAAAAATAATAATAAATAAAAAGCTGTTTAACCCACAAAAGGTTGTAAGTTGAAACTCAAAATCATAAGAGTACTAATAGTGCCAAAACATTCTCCGAAATAAAAAACAAAAATTGAAAAATTCAAGCCTTTACCTACGTCATTCAATATTTGATCTCAACGAAATCCATCAATTTAAAATATATATCTCTAATTATCAAATGATTATTGTTTGTTGTGAAAATGTGATTCATGTATTATTTGTAAAACTTAATATCATTATAATCAAATAGGTAGTTATTAAAATTATTTCAGAGATATATTTAGTTTCTGGCCTTAATATTTTTTTGATAGAATACCTGAAGATTCCGAAAGGAGAAAGCCAGGCCGTGAGTCGTGAGTGAATAAACATGTGAAAATGTAATAAGTTTCAACAATTCAAAAACCTAGCGTTGTTGAAGTATGTAATATGACGTAATGTGCCATACTAGGTTTCAGCTGCATTTCTAAATATATCCGATAAAATCGTTATAGTGTATGTATAGCAAGCCGAAGGACGCCGAGGAAATGCAGAAACAAGCTGTGGTTTTGTTGTAATACTGGAGGGGTTGCAGGCTGAAGCGAGGGCGCGACGAACACAAAACAAATTGAGCCGGGGTGCATAATAATTGCTCTTACTAGATCGCAGGGCGTACGTGGAATTTGAAATAAAATTAACAAGTGATTTGACAGGCGTCGTGTGCACGCGTATACGATAATTAAAATCAAATTGCATTAAGTTAAAAGGGGGAACTAGCGATTTAGTCGAAACGAAATTAAACAGAGCACATTTTTATGTCATTCGTGACGTTAGTATGCCTGGCCGCATTGATAACATGGTTTTGTTACAATGGTAGCATATTATACGAAAATTAAACGATATCTTATTAATGTTTCGTATGCATTTTAAGTTTGATGTCTGAAAAGTTCGCAATGTAGGTAAGACACTGTGAACTGTATTATTTATTATAAATCAGTGGCGAGAGGGTTAACCGTTTAGATGTCACCATTATTAATCAAAAAAAATTTCTCAGTCTCACAAAATTTTCGGTGTAATATTATATAAAGATTTCACATGAGGGCTGATACAAAAAAAATGCCAGGTGTTCCATTCGAATGTGAATATAATAAGATGTCAAACGTGTGAAAATTTTGGAAATCATATTAGTCATTTACAGATGATATTCGTGTTGCGTGTTTGCACGTCGTTGGCGTCCAAATGGTTAAAAAAGACCACCTCGGAAGTAACACATTAACTTTACAGAAAAGGGAAATAATTTGTCTGCACAGAATTTGATTGAAATGGTGTGAGATGTTCAATTGTAACGTTTTTTAAGTGTATTATATTATATGTTGTAAACAATTTTCAGCTCTGGTCTTTAGAATCCGACGCTGCCATTGTATTTTTATAAAACATATGTCGAACAAATTGCTATCGCAAGCAAGGTTTCATTCCTTAGTCTCCCGATATGTGTATTCGAAGGTTAATATGTCTGCAAACCAGAAGTCTTGCCTTATCTTTAACTCCTTACTTTCTCTAAGAAGGTTCAATGACAAACAGTTCTCGCATAAAAAGTTAGTTTTGAAAAACAAAAAGTTTGGCTGTTAAGACATTAAGGCAAAAATTTTGAAACTGGAATATCATACAAGATAAACCGAAGGAGAAATTAATATTTATCCTGTTTTGGCTTGGATATAGAATCTAACTGAACGTTAAGTCGAAGTTATAACCACTAGATCGCAACGGCCGACTCTGCCAAATTGAAGTTCTATTAAAATATACTAGAGTCTATATCAGTACTGTGATGAAAACAGTTATAATTGCTTTTTTTAAAACTTGTTTAGTTTTGTAATATATATTTTATAATATATTTCAAAATGTGCATTCTTTGTTGTGATAAATTTTAGAGCTGAAAATATATTCGTCATAGAGTTATGTTAATGATATTGCCTATTGCCATTTAACTTGTCAGGCCGATTTAAAAAAAAAATGTTATTGCTGTCTTGAAAAAGTATATAAACAATAGTTTGCTGTGACAATACCGATATGTTTCGTATTTACAGTGAACGTTATGAAAAAAAAAGTAAACTACCATTATCGTAATTTTACGATTTTTCTTTGTAATATATTGTAATTGAGATTGATCGTGACGAACAAAGCCGACTTCGAAATAAAAAAAAAATGTGTTTTATTTTAGATATAAATATTCTGAACATTTAGTCCGGTGCACTAGTAGCGTAAATAGTGACAGCGTAAATACGATAGCAATGTGAGGCGATGGGGAGTTACGAGGAACGATGAGTGCGCTTCGAAAATACATATTTTATCAGAAAAGCGAGGTTTCGAACAACAGGAAAAAGTAAGTAAATTCAATACGATATAAAAACATTGAAATTAATAATCATGACATTTTCTGTAGTATGCCCGCCCGAAAAAAACTTTTTTTTTGAAATGATAAAAAATATTCTACATAAACTAAATAACACTGAGAAAAATTGTGCAGTCACTTAAATAAAAAATCAAATTTTAGGGCTCAACCAATAGTCCAGGTAAACGTAAAAATCTCAAGGTGGATAGCAAGGATATTTTCCTGTAAAATAAAATAGAGATGGTTATAAGGGACACCCCGTGCGGTGACAATCGTCTAGACTGGCAACACAATAAAGTGTGCAGCAGCAGTTGTGTCCTGTAAAATTGTCTATGAGAAAAAGGGTACCAGTTTTATTATCTTTAGGTAGATGAAATACCTAAGCACAGAAGAAGGGATACACAATTAAGTACTCAAAAACATTCATTTAGTATATATTAGCATAACTACGCCAAAAGATATGTGTATAATATTTTAAAAACAATTATAAAGAGAAAGCAAAATTAATGTTTGTAATAATTGGTACACAATTAAAAGAGGCACATTCACGATTCAAAATTGAAATATTTTTTAAAAGGTAAAATAATATTACATTTGTATTGTTACAACTTTGTACGACTCCACATGTTTTGTCACCAACGACCCGGGTTTCGCCTTTCGGCATCTTCAGGCATTCTATCACACGGATGCAACAGAACTGACGAACTGACTGACTTGTTCGTGATAAAATGCCTGAAGATGCCGAAAGGCGAAACCCGGGTCGTTAGTGACAAAGAATGTGTAATTGTACAAATTTATAACAATTCAAATTTGATGTTGAAATTCCATCAAGCACCTTCAGTCGATATCCTAAATTAAAATAATATGGTTACTAGTATGAAACGACGAAGCGAGCTGGTGATAATCAAATCACAACGATTTTGCTGATATATTTTAATACGCTATGACTCATATGACAATTTCATATATGTATTATAGATTCTGTCAATCGATTTATGGGTTGATGTCGAAGGACGATGTATGTGATACAATTACCATAAAGCTCATTCTTCTTTTCACGAAAGAGGTGTTAATAGTCAGTTCTCGGAAAATATTTCTATTAAACGAGTTTGATTGCTCCACATTTGCGGGCTTAACAAACAGCCGCTTCAGGTTTGTATCATATAAAACAAAAATATTAATAAAAGTCTTTTTTGTTTTAACGAACACAACACTCAAATCACGTAAATGTGTGTAAAGTACGCTAGTCATGAAATAGTTGAGGAAACGACAAAAAAAGTTCGTGACATTAAAAAAAATAGAATTTTAAATGTCGTGAAACAATTAAGTCTGCGGTCAAAACAGTGTCGTTATCAATGCGTTGAGTAGTTAAATAGATAAGACAGAGAAAGTTTGCGGATGAATAATAAGTTAAGTGGAAATATTAGTATGGGAGGTCTACTCCCTGAAATGACAAGATACCACAAAGCCGCTAAATCCTGAGTCGTTATTATCCTTGATATAATGTTTGAGGCAACCAATCCATTTTAAAGTCATGACCTCATCAGCAATAATAAGACTACTGAGCTCGAAACTTTATGTTGACAATGACTCAGTCTTCCTTAACGCTTTCTATAATGCGAAAATGAGGTGACAGTATTTTCGCATAATCATCATATGAATTGTAAATTGAAAAGAGTTTTACAAGGTTCTCCCGGATTTATGTGAAATTAATTTAACAAAGATTCATAATTTTCAGTACTGAAAATTAAGGCGAGGAAAAAACACGTGTGAGAATAGAGCAAAAGAATATTCGATCATTTGCAAACAATACTCGTTAGTAAGTAAGCGAATACACCTCGAATCAATATAAAATCGAATTTTACTATTAATATATAAGAAAAATGATAATTGTGTAACGGAGAAAAATAAAGGTCTGAAAAATTTTATAGGAAATTCGTCAAAATATTGTAAGGGTTCGTTAAAAGTATAATATTCTATACATTGATATGAAGAATAATATATTTTTTATTATAAAATGATTTGAAAACAAGAAATATTTAGATAGTAAGATAGTAACATGTTCCTAATGGCATTTTTATGTCGAAATAAAAAAACACATTAGATCAACCACATTCAGGAGGAAGAAGAAAAAAAAAAAGCGTTTTTTTTACAAATTTAATTAATGATTGAATTGGTATTTACTTTGTAGAACTCCGTTATAACACGATGAAAAAATAGCAATGTATTTTAGTTATATTTATTTATAATTTTTAGAACTAAAATATATTGCTATTGTTTCACTGTGTAATAAATTTAATGATTATACTAGAGACCAGTAATTTGAACATTCTCAATGACCATTTTAGCGGACATTTTTATTACACATAAATTCATAATATACATCTATTACAAAAGTTTTCAGCACAGCGTATAACAATTAATATGATTTAAAAACATATATCACAATACAAAATAAAAGAATAATAAAATTTATTTAACAAATGAAATAACATAGAAATAAAAAAAAATAGTTTATGTATATGTAAATATATATATATATATTATAAACAATTAGAAAAGCCAGTCAGTGGCTATTTTGTTGATATGCCAATAAATTGCGATTATATTGTAATATTTGTTTTCAGGATAAAAGCCAGGGGTGGGGAACCTGCGGCTTATTGGTTTCTCCAGTACGACCTTTGACTGATGCAAAAAACATGTCATCGGTCATAAATCTAGAGATTAGTAAATTATCGTCTTGATTAATTCAAACTGCGACTAACAAATTCCATTATGCAACGTTTTCTTGAATGTTGATATCTGTTAAATTAATTCGGCCTATCTATTCGCACAAAACCAAATTGAATGTGTTGTAACACAACCAAACTAATTATATTTATTTTTTCAGCCTTTATATTATATAGTATTTAGAAATCATAGATAAAATATATTGATAAATTGGAAGCGAAAAATGAGTAATATTAGTTAGTATCTTCGTGTTTATAGTGAAATGCTCACAATACAAGTTTCTTGTGATTATCTTATTTCACAAATCAATTCATACTAATTATTGCTGTAGGAAGTGGATGTTGATACAAATGGCAACTTATCAAGAAGTTTTAAATTTCAAATAATGAACCAACCAATATATAATTACGAGGCAGACAACAATGGACTTCCACAAGCCAAAATATGCAAATCGTTTCTTATTAAACTGGTACAATATGGTGTTCAATCAGGATGTACGATAAGCAATCACGAAAACATCAAAAAGGGTATAAGGCAATCAATATAAATGATTCACTATTGATCATAAATACTATTCCAAGTTCAAATTAATATTCTATATTCCGGATATAAAATTTAAATATGGATGTCCGTAATACTCGTCATATTAATGACATATGGGATGGCAGCATTCGTAATTCGAATAACAGTATTATTTTAATTTGCGTCAACACTATAACTAATTTTAGCGCTATATTATTGTATGGAATCTGCGGAGCAATATGAATTTATGAACAATAAATAAGTTAATGAGCAGGATGAGAGGATTGGTAAATCAAATACACACATATCGGCTTTTATCCCTGTATTTATTTAAAAAAAAAATCTGATAGTAAAATTATTTTAATTAATTAATATATCGATTGGCTTTCGATGCGTGTTACTTAGTTTTTCAAATTTTATACATTACTCAATCAAAGAAAAAGGGGCGTAGAAAAATACTTAATCTTGAAATCTTTTTAAACCTTCCTACTTTTAAGGAAAATCACCGGATAGTGAGCGATATAATTAATCACTTAGAATCTAAAAAAATGTATTCGTTTATAATAATTTCGAGAATATTTTAGATTGAAATAAAACTTTTTTTTACTTATTCAAATTTTTATAACGACCACGACTAGTTTTTTCTAAATGTTATAGTATGTGAGTACTATAACATGAATCAAAAATATATTCAAACACGTAATAGTAATCATGACTAATGGAAAGATAATCAAACAAATTAAATAAAGAATTATGGATAGTTCAGGATTTCCAGATAAATGAATGAAAATGACCAATAATTTTTTTTGAATTTTAGATATACAAATACATAAAAATAAGTTTTTATTTACTCACTTCAAAATTTATAATCCACTGAGTTAACTGAAACACTCAAATTTGTCGTTCAAATCAGAATGTCGATTACTCGTTATCGTTTCGATTTTTGTTCGAATTTTGAATAAAGCACTAACACAGACGCACGGAACGAAACAATCGAAAGTAGAAATTGGAAAAGAATTGAATGAATATTTGGAACTCACTATAAAAAATTGAATCTGAAATGAACTAGAGTTGAGTCTGGAATACTGCCAGAATTATTCACCTGGATAAGCCGGCTTATACTATCGCGTCCTGGCAACACCGGATATGCAATATTGTCGAACAAAAGAGCACTGACGCTTCAATTCCACGGGAAGACTGAAGGCGACTAAATTTAAATTTAGAAGCGGCGGATAATGCAGTGCGAAGTTATTCGCGGGCCGTCGCTGCTTTGTAAACAAATTATTGCCGTTTGAAAATGTAGCGGGGCGAAGTGAGCGGCGGGAAACGGTGTGATGAATTCTACAAGGAGGCATACAAGATGACTAATATGTGCATACCATACTTATTAATTTACTACTAGTTGGGTGTGATAATGAAGATGGAATTATAGATAATATTAAATATGACGCGGGCATTGCATGTTCGAGATTGATGGATAATATCTTATTTCAACACTCCAAATAATATTGAATAATGAATGCAATGCAAAGCAGTAAGTATTTTGAGTGGAAATTCGCTATCGTTTCAAGTTGCTTGACGAAATTTCAATATCAAATTTGAGCTGTTTGAACTTTGTATATTTTCACATTTTTCGTCACGCATGACTCGGGTTTCGATTTTAGGCATCTTCAGGCATTCTATAAGACAGGTGCAATAGAACTGGCACACAAAATACAGTTCGCTTTAATTATACACAAATGGAACACACAAAAATATCGACTATAACGACAATGTTTCAATAGGTCAAATTTGAAAAATACATATCTAATATAGAGAAATGGTATTTAATTTTTGGCCATGAAGAATTCTAACGCAGGCATTATAAGGGAGAATTCATGAATACGTTAGGTGTATGTACCAACGAAAACTGACATAACCGTCATGGTTTTTATAAGAATAAATGCAACATTTTTTTTTATTTTGGAAAATGTTACGAAAACGTTGCAATGCAAATAAGCGTGTAATGCGGTATTGTGGCGACTGACTCTGACGCACATGTGCGTGAAGACGTAAATATGAAATAACATTTGATATTCCTTCTTCACCATGATTTAAGCCATGCCAAGTGGATTTGTTAGCAAATAGGTAGGCTATTTTTTTTTCTGAATATTATATTAATAAAATATAAAATTTATTGAGTGTGTGAATCCAGATCTGGAAATTTTATAAATAAATATATATGATCATAAAATTCAAAAAAACTTCAAAGTGATTTTTTTTCTTTAGATTTACTTGACAAGAAATATTTAATAAAATTAATTTATTTCTGGGGCTTTTTTATAGTATCAATTTTACAAGAATAAGAAATTAATCTTCCTCCAAAAAGTGAATAAAATAAATGGAGGAAAGCCTACCCGTCATCTGCGGTAAATATGAAATATTTTTTTATACAGCTTCCCAAAATGTTCAGACCGAGCACCCAAATAAAGTAGCTTTTAATTACCGAAGGAACCAGTGAGGTCTTCCAAATAAAATGGAATACGATGAAAAATTCCCTCGTTTCTATGGCAAGTTTGATATTTAAGTAATTAAATTTTAAGAAATCAATTAAAGCAAGAACAGGCAATTTTAGGAAGCTGGCGGGTTTATCTTGACTAAGACGGTGAAGTTTTTGATGAATTCTAAATTGGAAAATTGTTTGAAATGCTATACTTTATAACATTATATCTCGAACTGACAACCGCGGTCTTCTAGAAGGCCGTCGGCATGGAGTCTCAAAGATTTCTACAATTAATTAATGGGCATTGTTAACAAAACTTAATTTATGTGTGTACACACTTTAAATCTAGTTTGACTTACAATAATATCACGATAATGTCCACAATATTTTTCGCGGCGCTTTTATATTATATATTGAAGATAATTAGTTATAATGTCATTGAAGTTAACGTAATTTCACGTCGAATACAAAGAGATACCCGAATTGCATTTTTTTATAATTTAGAAATTATTGATAAAAATTATTATTGCTTCTAACGATCCCCTTTAACGTACAGAAAAAAACTCCGCCGTCTTCCTACGTATTATAATTCCAAAAACATAATCTATTTCTATATTATTTGTAGAAATAGTTAATTTTCATCCACATTTTTGAATACTAGAAATATACTGAAGAATTAGAGAAGGAGCTATTTGCTAGTATACATGATTCTTTATTCGGCCCTGTCTTTTAATTTTGTGAAACTATTAAATATATATTGAAATAGAAAGCTGACGAAATGAGAATTACAAACATGAATGCAATTTGTTAAATTCGACACTAATTAGACCCGATTTTAAGAACCATTTAAAGGAAAATCGTTTAAACGTTATCTAAACAATCGATGGATGTTTATATACCTACATACTAATTTCTGTGAAATTTCTTCCAAAAAGGGTTATGTATGAGAAAAAGACAATGGTTGATACCATATATCGTGCAGATAAGTAGTGACTGAGTAAACAGATTAAATTCACCTTTGACCTAATTACTTTCTGGCGCCGTTTAGATTGGGAAGTGTATGAACAACAGTCGATAAGAGGTATCCCTCAAAAATTTAATTGGCGCCAAATGAAAGTATAAAGGCTAGGTTAAATCATGACGAGGAATTAAAGTTCGGCACCATAGTAAACAAAATTTTTCAAGTACAAAAATCAATATTTTCGACGTGTAAGTTCGTTTTATATTTTAAATTAAAATTTATAGCCTTTTATTACTATCTGGTTTTTTACAAGATACTTCTAGAAAAACGAAACACACGTCACATCCAGTAACACACTGATGTGAAGAATAATAAAGATATCAGTTTTTATTTATTAAAAGAAAGAAAATTGAAATTAAATAAATAAACTTCGTTGTTGGATCCCATGTTAATTATCATATTGGTAGGCACACAAATTACAGAGAAATCCATAAATCGAATGAACCATTAAATTTCATAACAGCTCGTACTGGACACATTATTTCGGATCCTCCGGTTGATACATATCTAACGTGGTGTTAAATTATATATATAATGTGTATTTGTATTAAAAAAATATTTCAGTTTTTATTACATTTCATAATATCTATTTATTTTAAAAGATACATTAAGAGCAAAATAATATATATAAATATATACACAGTAATAAAAATAAAAAACGCTTTTTTTAGTATGGGGAATAAATACATATGGTTTTTGTTAACGTTCAAATCTTTCTTCATTAAAATGTTCAAACGATGATTTTGTAGATGGTATTCCTCTTGATCAACTGGCTTGATATTGTTACCGTGAAATGTTATTTTTCGGAAAATGGGACATTTTTGCGTCCCTATGCAAGTGCTTGGAGACAACGGGACAAGTAATTTTTAAAAAGGGACGCATGTTCACTAGACGTTGGCCAATGCGGCTCGCAATCTCTATAATATATGAAAATCCAGAATGTGGCTATCATTGACCTCAAATATGCCCATAACTGATACATTGTATGTTGGATGTTTGAGGATATGATCTTTTAATATGCAAGAAGTGAGTTCCGGAAGTACAGTATATCTAAAAAATACACAGAATTTCTACTAAATATTCCTTATTATTCATTGAATGTCATCAAAGATATATATTGGCTATTGAGTTATCAGTTGACGAAGTTTACTTATGCCAGGCGCCAGTCGTGATCATATTATAGATGTTGAACCTTATATTTAAGTGTTTCAATAAATATACAAAAAGCTTAAAAACAATGGCAACTATACGATTTTAGAAGAACAGGTTTATCGTAAATGTAATGTATAAAAATACGAGATAGCATTATCATCATTATGCTCAATAATAGTTAGTATATATTACCCTGTGATAAAAGGTAGGTATATAGCCAAAGGCTAAACAAACTATTATTATATAATGTATCAAAGGTTCATATAATATAAATATGTATACTAAACTTAAGGGTTTTTTCAACCCATGAAAATTTTGAACACGCTTTGAATATAAAATCAGCGTCATCAATGTGATTTTGAATGAAGTTTTCATGATTAAAAATTCTAAGTAATGGAGTATTCAAAAAAAAATATTTGCTTCTGATTTGCTAAATTTAGTAAAAAGACAAAACAATATGCAATGGATAAAGCAACCAAGATTCGCAGTCCAAGGGAACCGAATAAAGATTGTTTCCCGAGGTTCCTGCGCAACAGACTCGCGACGGCGCGTTCTATGCTAGTGTGAAAATCATAGTTTCAGATTGCTAAGTTGTTTTTTTCTTCCGAGGCTACACAACGTAAACTCGTGTATATTAGAATTTTTTAAAGTAGCCGAGACAAAATGAACAACTGCAGGTACTAAAACTCGCTTACAATGGTTGTACAGCTACAGAAATTTCTTGTGCGGTAGTGTTATGACATTAAACGTTTTCCATTTGAAACATTGTATTTCCACAGTGGACAGTTGGACGCTTCCTGTCACGTCTTAAATCTCCGCAGTCGGCAGTAGACTTTGCGTGACAGTTGACACTCGCTATTCAGAAGCGCGATAAACATTTTGAATTATCATTCTGAAGTTTGCAAAACATGGCACGCCTGCCACTTCAGATGGAATATACAATAGTGTCCATATAATAAGAAAGCTAAGTCAGAAGACCTATATACCACTTAATTATAAATAAGTTGCTTATTTCCACTAAACTTTTTGCGTGGTATTATAAAACCAGTGGCGGCTATGCTACAAGTATTAAAGGGTATTGTGGTAGATTAATAAACACATAATCTATTTTTAATGATACTTTTCTTATCCTATTCTTCTGTTATTCAATTAGATGTTATTTATTAGTATAGCGGAATTCGCTATACTAGTAAATATATCATTGGGCTTTTGATAAATTTAAATTAAGACGATCTCTGTCGACAACGGAGAGCGTGTAACGAATTGAAACTGTATTATACAATACGATGTTAGTCATGTAAAGTACAAAACTTGATTTGAATTGTTACAACTTTGTACGATTCCACATGCTTGTCACTAACGACCTGGGTTTCGCCTTTCGGCACTTCAGGCATTCTATCACACGGATGCGACAGAACTGACGTAAAATAAACAGTTAGCATCGTATATATATTAAAGTTATTAATTACAGGAAAAAACTTCCCCCAGTGCAAGCAATAAATTATAGCTAAAAGAAATTTAACAATAACAATCTAATAATAATTAGCACAATTGTGATGGAATGCCTGAAGATGCCAAAAGGCGAAACTCGGGTCATTAGTGACAAAACATGTGGAATCGTACAAAGTTGTAACAATTCAAATTTGATATTGAAAATCCATTAAGCACCTTCAGTCGATATCATAAATTTACTTAACTTGAACTGAATAGATACAAAAATTATAACGCTCAGCATAAAGTCATCAAGCGTCACTGCCTAGTTTCTAGTCTAGTAATAAAAAAAGTAGTACATCGTGTGAGATAAGATCCACGATGCCTTGATATTTTATACAAAAGGAAAGGATACGATTACCAGAAATATTTAGATAATAGGGTAGGAGTTCTGACATGAATTAAGAAACATAAAAGCTTTATATGTTGTGTTTTTTTTCTTGGTACTGAAATAGTCCAGGATTGCGTGGTAAACAGCTGTGCCAAAGCAATTGGGGAAGCTTCGCATATGCAAAACAAGCCTAAGTCAAATCACTTCATTTCCGTCACTCAATTTGGATGAGTTACCAACTTTGGGGGAGTTCAAAGTTTCGACAGCTTCGCTAACTGTGCCGAGCAAAACGATGAAATCAAATAAAATTCCAGCTGGAAAGTTTAGCGAGTTTTTCAATTTAAGTTAGCGCCAAGGAAAACACGCGCCTCGATTATGCCATGTTGCTAGTTATTACACGTGCCTCAGTTCACAACACTGTATTCATATGATACATTATCGAGGGTAAGACGATGTGAATGTTTTCGTGTTGAAATAATACATCCTTGTGGATGTTGAATAAACACATAATTGATCGAAGAGCCATTTCATCATTCATCAGAGAGATATTCTTTTATCAAAAATAAAGTCAGAATAATAAATTTATAACTATTTTATCAATAGTTCTCTTACGATCGTGCGAAATTAACCATCTGACTTCTAATGTATTAACTATTGCGACGGCCGAGCTTGAAACTTGTTATGCAATCTTTTCATATATAAAATTAACAATTTTAAGCTATGTAAAAATTATATTTTTATATTAACACTTAACGGTCTGCGGACGCGTCATTTTTGAGACAAACGTTACGATCCGGGAATGCACAATGTGGCGTCTTCGGATACGCGCAACTATACTACCAAAAATTAATATGAATTTTAATTCTTACTTTCAAAATTTATCGATAGATGGATGAAGAATATACACGAGGTCTAAAATCAAAGTAGGAAAAAACTATTTCGGTGTAGTTTTTTAGAGAAAATGTGCGGACCGTAAAATGTTAAGTTTTATCTAACGCCATCGTCAGGCATTTAATCAGATATTTGCAATAAATAGAACTGAGTCAGAGGCATTGAGAAACATATGGGTATCGTAATGAAAAAATCGTGGATGACTTATTTTTTTTTGCCGCATCGAACTTTCAATAAATACTGCTTGAAGTGCCAAAAATACCAATAAAACAAAAAGCATATTTGTTTACTTGACAATTATTTTACTACATTTGGTCGGTGTATTAAATCTTTGTCGTAATCTGTACGTACGAACAATAATTTGTCATTAAACAGAAAAAAACATTATCATATTATTGCCGCTGAGAAGCGTTATAACACAGCATAACAATATTTGAAGTCGATCATCGTAACATACTGTTGAAAGTTTAAAACATATTTCCATACTTCATTTTGAATAAGAAATCTACTTACCACACGGTGAAAAAATAGCAATGTATTTTAGTACTACAAAATTATTTTTAACAAATATAGTTGATAGCTATTTCTGCTCACGCCATCGTCAGAACTATCTGTTCTGACGATGGGTGAGCCGAAATAGCTATCAACTATATTTGTTAAAAATAATTTTGTAGAACTAAAATACATTGCTATTTTTTCACCGTGTTATAATGGAGTTCTACCAAGTGAATGCCAATTCAATCAATAAATCTAATTACGTTTAGATTCGTTAAAATATCGTATTCCTTACCCTGAAACAGACAGAAAAAGATATAAGTAAAGCTATAAAGGTTTAAAATTTAATTCAATGTAAATAAATATGAATGCGCTTATTACCTACGTCATTATACGATACGAAATTCTGAGAAACAGGGTTTTTATATTAATTTAAATTATTAAATGTTGACCGAGTTCCGACGCATACTGTAACTTAGAAGATTTTGTTTATGATAAAAACATTGAACAAATCAAGTGAAAATGCTCGCGATGAGCGAAAACTGTCTTGATCATAAAATGTATTATGGAAAAAAGTATTAAAACATGTGTTTGTATTGTTTGATAAATAATGCCTTTCCATTAAGAAGTGACAGTTGACACCAGGCCTGGGGGGTCGGAGTCGTAAAAAACGAATGGCTCCGACTACTTTCTCGATTAAACGATTTTGAAAAATATTTACCGGATTGGTTGGTTGAACGTTACTTTTATAAACATAAAATGAAAAGGTAGGCCAAAAAAACAGATAAAAAAAGATTTTTTGGATGGGTTAGGTTAGGTTAGTCGTGTTTTATCAACGGCTAAAATGTCCTGCTTTGAACCTTAAAAGTGCTTGAAAAATACCATCCAGATTTTCAAATTAAATTTGGTTTTATCGAATGTTACTATTGGCGCCAGTGACGGATTAAATACCTACAAAACCCACGGGTAACTTGAATCAAATTGAAGATTTAATTGAAAGTTTTTGTTTCCGTTCGCAAAACAGAGTAATAATTTTTTCTCGTGATGAATATTTGATTATAAATGTGGAAGGCATTCGATGAAAGCATACAATGAAAAAATGCATCAACTATTCAAAAACAATTCCATGTACATACATAAATCAAACATAATTTTCTTTTGAGGCCTCTGGGAATCGGAAGCACCAAGCAAGAGCTTGGGTTTTTTTAAAAAGAATTTAAACAATCTCGCTTGCCTTCTATTTTCTACTTTTGGTACAAAATATAACAGTGACTTTTTATACTCTACAATGAAGTTCTTAAAATTGACATATCGTTCACAGTTGACGAAATAACATCCCAAAGATTTTTGTAAAATGTAACTTTTTCGTAATATTTTTTTTTTGCACAACGTGTGCAGAATATTTTGATTTTAATTTGTGTTTTTTAACTATGTAGGTACGCTGTGCATGCTCTTTATAATAAATGTATGTAAAACCTGAATATGGTTCTCATTGACCTAACGCGTCCCACCTCTAGTATATACCAAGACGTTCATTAAAATTCATGCCGCCCTATGAATGATGCATATTCTTTTACATACAGTTTACTATGTACAAGTAACTAAGTAACACCTTTAACCGAATCTTGTTTGGCCACGTGCCCGTTGGCGAGAATTCCGAAACGTAATTTTTTTACAAATTGATTAGAGAATTTGTGTTTACCGGATCCATAAACAAGAATTATCGGTAGATTATCAATAGTTTTGCCCTAGTCGTATCCTCCAGTATTAACTCTTTACGAAAACATCGAGATTGTTCAATTAAATAACAAGGAGTTGTTTATAAAAAATACAAGTATTTTTCTTCGCAAATTCAAGGAAAACCTAATACACGATTGCCAGTCAGTCAGTTTAAGGAATGCATACTATAAATGCAAGTGTAGTTGAAGTTGCTAAATGTACTTTTTTCTCAAAGAAAATATTTTAACACAGTGTTATCATGCTGAACTATCTATGAAAAGTTGCCAGAGCGTCCAATAACACCGAACCTTGGCCAGCAAACTAAGCTGAAATTGGAGCGAATCAGTGATAACATGCAAATATTTGGCAAATGAAAATCTGTACATTTCCTCTTAAGGCAACATACACAGTATGATAATTGTAGCCAAATTAACAATGTAACTGTTGTGCACCAGGCAAAATTCAAAAAGTTATACAGGCTCCTCTTTCATACGATTAAATAAATTGCATTGCAAATTAAGCGGCATGGCAACACTGGCTACGTTCGGAGATAAAACTGGTGCAAGTTCGTACAACTCATAGCTCGTGAACTTGCTGGTTAGTTAATTGGATGTGTTTATGGTGTTGCCACAGTACAATTAATTTACCTATTCTACACACATACGACGAAATTTTGGAATAACATTAAAAAAAACCTCTCTGCTTGGACGGTTGAATGTTACGACACATTGTCGATGCGACAGTATACCACACCACTATCTAAAAATGGTGAGGGTAATCAATTAAAATTTCATATTTTTGTAGTATCCCATGGAGAGCGATTAAAATTATCGAAGAAATGAAATATTCTGTAATGCATAGCAGTAAGATATTCATGGGCTCAGCAAATAGTTAAATCTATTTATTTATATCAACCGAAATCAATATATTTGTAACAAAATTGCGACCCCTTATGGTGAACATACATATTTCAATTTGTGACGATCTTGAGTTGCTTTTGACACTAAAATACTTTTTGGTGACATGGCAAGTCTTTATTTGAGCTTGGTTGTAAAGTAAAGAAACATAAGATGTATTGTTTTAGCCCTGAGGCAGAATGATAAAACAAATAAAATTTAAAACTTGTAGAACCGCAAGGGATTGTAAAAAAAACAATATAAACTTTTGATATTTTAAATACTAAAAACACATTTTTTAGTACTTAGTTCCACAATATATCAACTGATCACTGTACTCGCGATGAGCGAAACCGTTCCGAATCAAAAAATATATTGTGAAAATAAGTACTATAAAAATGTGTTTTTATTATTTAAAATATCATGCCTTTCCATCAAGAAGTGACAGTTAACACCTTTTAAGTGATAAGCTTTTGAATTTACGAAAAATTTATAAAGTGTTAAGGGTATTAATTTGATTTAGCAAAATCTATATTTTTTTCCGAATATAATTCTAAATCACAGTGTTGTCAATATAATTCATGTAAATGAATTATATGTTTGTTACGTGTCATTGAAGTGTTAAAAATTCGTGTAAATTGAACATACGGTGTCTAAACATATTATTCCACCAAAGACAACAGAATATATATTTCTTTGGCTAGAATTTTAGGAAACAATATAGTAAGACATAAATGACACATTCTCCTAGAAACGTAAATTCGTGCGTATTTTCGTAGTAAAAAAATAACACTCCGTCTCATTTCGTAAACACCTTCGTATCTTAGATGCCCTACCCCTAATTATTATGCCTCCCTGCCACACAAGAAAACAGTGTCTGGGACCCGTGAGCGTTCTCATGCCTGAAAGAGGCCCTCGTACCTTGATCAATAGTCGTGCGGAAGTGGAGCCCTACCTACCCCACGCTCGCTCTAACCCCGAACCACCCTCGCTCATTCTTAGTTTGTTCTTCGCATTCATTCACCTCTGTTCCCCTGCTCCGCGGTATTCCCCGTTCTCGACATTGTTTCGACCCGGTATTAGGCTTTCCCGGATATCATCGGTTTTTTTTATTCCGTTCCTCGTGTGGTTAGTTTTACTCGACCGATATAAAGTAGACGTCGGATCTAATTTGGATTGAGGAATGTGTTATGCGGACTGCTGTACTGAACTCAAAGAAGGTTATCCCTCTGTACGCAAATGGAAAAAAAATATGATAAAAATGATCTTAATACATAAAGATTTTTCAATCAATATAAAACATACAAGGAATTCAAATTCCTAACTAATAAATAAGGATTATTGACTGAATTGGCATCCACTTGGTAGAATTCCATTACAAAACAGTGAAAAAAATAACACTGTATTTTAGTTCTACAAAATTATAATTTTTAAAAATATAGTTTATAGCTATTTTGGCTCACGCCGTCGTCAGAACTATGCTTAAACGAACATTGGCTTATCTATATATCATCATCATCATCATCATCAGCCGGGGTCGATCCACTGCTGGATGAAGGCCTCCCCCTGTTTTTTTTTTTTTTTTGGGGGGGTTTGGACATAGCAACACCACGCTGCCCATGCGGGTTGGTGTTCGGTTTTCTGTCTGGGTTTTCCTTCCCATAGCCAAGAGAACACACGGCACTCGGTGTTCCCGAGCGGTCACCCATCCAAGCACTATCCGCGCCCAATGTTGCTTAACTTCGGTGATCGCACGAGAGTCGGCGCTTACAACGTGGTTCGGTCGTTGGCTTATCTTATCTATATATAGCTGTGTAGAAAAGTTACACAATACATCTTTTCTCCTGTTTTAACGACCTAGCTTGTTTCTTGCTCGCAATAAAATTAAAAATTGTAAATGAAACTAAAAAAGCCAATCAATAAGTTTACATAATGCACGGAAATGGTATATTACAAAAACAAAGAAGCACACCGCAGAGGGTTAAGCAATGGTGATCGACATATATTAGTTTGTTCGTTAAGAATCCTTTATGATAGTTGATATCTATTAATTTCCAGCCGTTCTAAAGCCGTCATCTTGCGACCTTTATTACAAAGATGGAAACACTTGATTAGCGAACAACAACCTGATTAGCGAATTGTGAATCAATTTGTGTTACTGTTGAATGATCTTACATGTTCCTTAGCTCGAGTGGATTATTGATTGTTGATTTGTTCAATGTTTTTATCATAAACAAAATCTTCTAAGTTACAGTATGCGTCGGAACTCGGTCAACATTTAATAATTTAAATTAATATAAAAACCCTGTTTCTCAGAATTTCGTATCGTATAATGACGTAGGTAATAAGCGCATTCATATTTATTTACATTGAATTAAATTTTAAACCTTTATAGCTTTACTTATATCTTTTTCTGTCTGTTTCAGGGTAAGGAATACGATATTTTAACGAATCTAAACGTAATTAGATTTATTGATTGAATTGGCTTTCACTTGGTAGAACTCCATTATAACACGGTGAAAAAATAGCAATTTATTTTATCAATCATGTATTGTGTACATTTTATACACAGAGCTATATATAGATAAGCAAATATTCTATGATATCGACTGAAGGTGCTTGATGGAACTTGAATATTAAATTTGAATTTTTACAACTTTGTATTGTGATAAGACATGTAGAATCGTACAAAGTTGTAACAATTCAAATTAAAAAAAAAAGCAAATATTCGTTAAAGCATAGTTCTGACGATGGTGTGAGCCGAAATAGCTATCAACTATATCTTAAAAATTATAACTTTGTAGAACGAAAATACATTGTTATTTTTTTAACCGTGTTATAAATGAGGACACACTAAAAAAGCCTTTCATACTGTGTGTTAGAAGATGTTTCAACAAAAAGCGAAATGTTTTTCACAAATAGTAGCACAAGTGAAAAAAAACATAAAATCATTTTAATATCATTGCATCTTCATTTTCAGTTGATTATATGATCAAAGACTTTGTAATGCACGCGAATGTGTAAACTAACAGAGATATAAAATACCTTTTAATAAAGAAAAATAAAAACGAAAAAAGAAAATGTACATGATTAAAAAGGTTACAAACATTCTTAATAAATAAAATACTCCATCGAAATACAACCAACTCATAAAAAGCGGGTCGAGAAAGATAAATTTGCCCATTTCCCATAAATCGTATTACGATATTTTGAAGTAAGCATATTTTTTATCTCTTCCGAATACCAAAACAAAAAATCTAACCGTCACGCAGAGTGGAAAAGATGGTGGACCAAACGAGGGTTATTTATCTCAATATATACTTAATTAACTTGTTTTTTTTTGTAACGCTGGCAACTTCGACCGCCATGAAGTACTCCCGGAATGTTTAATCCAGGCATTTTAAAGAAAATGCATCTTTAACTGGAAAATGAGTCTCAAAGAAAATTCCAGCCATATTGCCAAAGCTTAAGAATACGGGGTACGTTCAATTAAGGAACACAATAATATGAATATTTATTTGCGGTGACAACATTGAAAGTCGTCATATTTATTGGTATGGCAATTCTCCAACTATGTTCATATGAATTCCGTATTCGGTATTTCAATAAATGGTGTTAATTTTTATATATTTCATACAACACAGAAAAAAAAAATTCTAAGAAGATATTTCTTACTTTTTATCGATTACCCACAACTAGTTCTTAGCTGAACAGTTTTTTTTATATTTGCTGAATATGTATGGACCAAAATTAAAAACAAAAATACCAATAATATAAATTTTAAGATTCGCTAATCACGTTATTAATGAATCACATAACGTAAATTCAAACTCAGCTCCTAAATGTTTGCATCTTTGTAGTAAGGGTCGAAGAATGACGGCTTTGGAACAGCTGGAGATCAATAGACACCAATTATCACAAAGGATTCTTAACGATCAAACTAACATAATAATATCGCCACTTGTCAAGCCGTTGCACAAAGGGGTGGTCTAATTTGCTTCCTGAAGGACCACTTCCATCCCACACATAATCTTATTGTCATAGAAACCTATTGTTTCATTTAGAATTTTGAAAATTTAGTGTCATTGTGTTTAAATAACAAGCTAGGCTGTTGGAAAAGGAGAGAGGAGATGTTGTGTACCTTTTCTGCACAGCTATATATAGATAAGCAAATGTTAGTTTAAGCATAGTTCTGACGATGGCGTGAGCCGAAATAGCTATCAACTATATTTGTTAAAAATAATTTTGTAGAACTAAAATACATTGCTATTTTTTCACCGTGTTAAATTTTAAGTGTTTGCTTGTTATCCAAACTCGACACAAAGTATAAAATTTCTATGATATAGATTATTTATTATAAGTAAGTTTATGATTGATTTTCGCATGATTTGATCGCAGCCTGTGAATAGACCGACATATGTTTTTTTTTAAAATTCTATACCCGAAGCTGACGAGCTAGAATCTCAATTGTCTTTAACGGCCCGAATTTGTTCACGGGCCGGATGAGTGGATGCCCGCGGGCCTAATCCGAGTCCGTGCAGATCACTACTAACAAAATTTATATATTTTTTTGTAAATAGACCTAAAAATCAATACATGATTAAACATATTATGTGAATCAAATATATGATTTCGAGATTAATTCTGGAGAGACAACAACTGAAATTCAATTAAAATTTGAATTAATTCCAAAATTATAAGACTATTTATTGACTACTTAAATTGACAGACTATTAAATACGTACTTACGTGAGTTAAATTAGGATTAGTAAACGCTTTACCCTTAACGCAGGTCGCCAGACTATGTTAATCGTCTTAACTAGTAAGCTTAACCGATAATGCTTACGGAAAGCAGACAAAATCTATTTAAATTAAATGATATTCGATACTAATGTGTTACCTAACGGGTAGGTAGATGTTTTAGACAGAATTGAAAAAAAAACTAACAACTGAAAGAGGTCGAACGGCGTTGAAAGAAAAAATATTATTTGGGTGAAGGAATCGGAAAATGCCCAAATAATTTCATAAATGCCAATGAGTCAAAGGAGTTCAAAAAAATATTGTCGTAACAAGAACGGTAGCAAAAAAAGTTATCAAACTAACGCAAGATTATTTTATGTATCTAAAAATCTTCGAATAAATATATTCTCTAATCATAAATAAGCATGTCATTACTTATGATATCGACTGAAGGTGCTTGATGGAATTTAAATATCAAACTTGAGTCATTAAAACTTGTACGATTCTACATGTTTTATCACTGACAACCCGGGTATCACCTTTTAGCATCTTCAGGCATTCTATCACATGGATGCAACAATTCAGATGCACAGATGTCAGTTCTGTTGCATCCGTGTGATAGAATGCCTGAAGATGCCGAAAGGCGAAACCCGCGTCGTTAGTGACAAAACATGTGAAATCATATAAAATTTCAAAAATTCAAATTTCATGTCATTATTTATGCCTAACGTGTTCCAATAAAATGAAAACGTGTTAAAATGGAACAATCATGATAAATCATCTCGACTCTCTGATGAAGAAAATGTCTCATGCAACACTTAAATATCGCTTTCCGAAACTATCAAAAGACAACATAGTATTTTAACGTCTAAGAGAGAAAGTGATACAATTAAGTGGGCAGATGCAATTAAAGTGACAGTTAGATTTATCGGATTAATTATTACACTGTTAACCCTAAAAGTTCAATTAAATTAAAGTACCGTTATTTACTAGCACTGTTTACTCTGGGTAAACTGCTATTTTTGTACGGCCAGCGAGACTGTTGGAAATCATCAGAAAAAACAAACACTTCAATAAAGTTTATTAAACTTCTGAAATACTGAATGTTTTTCTCGAGCTTCGCTGGAACGGCACTCAACTCGGGCTATGTCAGAAATACCTGTCTATAACAACATTCGTTGAATATAAAAATAGATTACCACAGATCATAGAGATAATTTGATGACATCAAACAAATTATTTTCGATATTTACGATTCATTGATTAACTAGTTCAAGTGACATTTGACGTGAGATTTTAACTGTGGATAACAATTATCCAAATTAAAAGAAATTAAAAATAATACTTTTTTGGTTACCATCATTGATTTTTTGATTCATTTGAGAATCACTTATTTCAGTACATTCGATGGTTCGGCGGTATTCTAGTGAATTTTTTTTTATAAAATTGAAATAGAACACTATTTTTAAATGTCAGAGTGGGTCAAAATTAATAAATGTAATCATTTTGGGATTACACTTCCAAAAATGCATTCATTAATACATTTTTTTATTTATGTATAACCATCTTCATGATATTATTTTTATTGATTTTCTTAATAAGTTAAGTTAAGTTAAGAATACATATTTTTGATAACCTTAGACAAGAATAACCGAACAGTACAGTTGGTCTAAAGATGTTTTTAAAAAATGCGAAACACATAGTTCATTTTGAAACACACTAAATGGTATAAAAATTTAATCAATTTTATTGAATAAGTATCTCCACAAAAACGTGCTTTCCGTCATTGCCAGTGATAGTCTCGGCTAATAGGTTTTTTGGGTATCGTTTGGTGCATTTTCCATCAGACATGCATGCTGAATTGTTGTTGAGTAAGCCACATGGACCATGAATCATGTTTTTAGTGACGACTTCAAACAATTTATGATCAATGTTGACATTTGGTATTTCTGCTGAGATGACTTGATCAATTTAATCAGGTGTGACTTTTTCGATCAACCAAATCAAAATATGAGCGTGTGGTAATCCTCTATTTTGCCATTCAATTGAATACATCCAACAGCGTGTCTCTCCAAAAACATGACCATTTCTACGATGAAAAATGATATCACGCGAGTTAAATTCTTCACCAACTATAACGATCGCTACTTCATCAATTGTTCGTGCATTGTACTGTCTTTCGTGTTGACTGACAGGTACTTTGTCAGCTCTAATTACAACTTTGTAATCATCAGATGGCATTTGTTCGAGAGCAGTTCTAATAATTTTATTAATTTGTTATTCTGATCGAATAAAGTTTGTAATTGAGCAATTATTTCTCGTTTAGTACCCGTAATGAATTGAAAACGTTGGTCAATTTGTTTGTCAGTGTTTCCCATGAAATAAATTTGAAGAAATTTATGATTTGCGTTCGGCAGTGGTAGTAATGATCCTGCACGATGATAAATTTGTCCTTGCACTTTAAATATTGGCATGTAATCTTCGATATTAGTTGCACCAAAAGATGTCATTTGGAAACTTGAATTGTACTTTCGTATGTTTGTCAAGAAATGTTTTGATTCAATTGTATCACCCGATACCAACGTTAATAAATGTTCGGGCAGTGAATGTAATTCTGTCAATTTCACTTTTCCACTCGCGCAGCACAGTGATTCATTTTTTTATTTAAAGGCACTACAATACACGCATAATTTGTAAATTTTAACACTTGTGTGCAGACTGTAATCATAATTAGGATCGTAATGGAAAGCAATATGATTTAAATCAGCATGCAGAGTACGTCTGGTACGATCTATGCGTACTCGATCTGTTTCCATAATGAATGTGACAGATTTGACATTTCTGTATTCGGCGTTGCTATGGATACAATGCTTCATAAATGGCCATTCTGTATTACAATAGTTTTGTATGAAAACATGTTTTTCGTAAATATTCAATTAATTTTCGTAATCAAATCAAATTCTGAGTATCCTATCTTTTTCCCGGTAGTCTAAGCAATAATTCGACAAAGTTTTATCGCAATTGGATCAATGGTGTAGGAGTTTATAAAGGACAGACAGACAGACAGACATTCATATATATATATATATATATATAGATAGATATGGCACTCATCATTTTGTTATTATTATTTTTATATTAATGTAGTCATAAAAAAGTGGAATGACTTTAAACATTTAATATATGAAATTCTGAAAGAGTATGTATGAAACTTTTCCCGTTGTATCCACAACCATCCGTCGCATATACTTGCCCTTGTTATAGGAATTTATTTACCTCAGCGTCTCATTGCTGCTCGGAGCAGAGTTTGGAGACATGCCGCTGTCCCTCCCATACTAACAAAGGCAACTCGAGTTCGACCTAGTTGAAATGCTGGATTGCACTTGTGGGCACAACTATTACGAGGCAAGATCAGGTCAAGTGGTAATAGCCATTGCTGTGCGATGAATGCCAAGCGGGTAGAAATGTTCCTTTTGTTGCCTTGTTAAGTAAGATAAACGTTTATATGCTTGTTTAATACGAGGACTTGCTTCTTGTTTTCTTTAGAGAATTAAGAATTATAACAACGATTTAAGGATTTTAGTGCCAATAAGCCGCCAATCATGTTAACCTAGCTGTAAGTTTAAACGCAAAACCAAAGTGAGCGAACGATACTCGTTGGGTCTAGGATAAAATACGACGGAACTTTACTCTAATTCTTCGTTTCGTCCCGTTATTCATTGCTGATTACATCGAAATCATGTAGTGAATAATTTCGGTTAAATTGAGTATATCAGAAGCAGAGTATCGTTAAAATCTTGATTCGTGTTACCGGAGTGTCTCAGGAGCAACTATTCTAGATTAGTTATCAGTTACATTGATTCGACTTATTATAATCAAGAACTTGACCATCTAACGGTGAAACGAGTATTTTATTTTTTATATTGAATATAGTTTCAGCGGAAAGTTAAGTTGAATTAGCATTTGCTTGGTAAGCGTCCGTTAAATAAGTATTTAGCTTTACAATTTTTTATGGATTGTTTGGATCGCATCGTGACGTCAATATGTAAAAAATGAAAAACTACTTTGTCATTTCGACCTCAATATACACCCAGTCCTTTTTTACGCGATAAATTGGTTCCGGAAAACGGCGCGTAAAACAAATCGTGTAAAAAAATCACATCTTTCATATAATTTGATAAATTGGTTCCAAAAATTAAAATATCGCGTGAAAGAGTACCAGAAACTAATGAAAACCCAAAACTTCCTCTTTAAAATTCGTGCAAAAAAATATGTATTTCATGTCTTTATTGCTTATAAAATATAATGAGACTATAGCATATAATTTTTTCACTTATATGAATTAAGTTTTAAAAATACACATATTTTTTTATTTAAAAAAATAATGAAACTTACATGCCTGGCATCATATATAAATTTCTTCTTTAAAACAAATTTGGGGAAAAAATCGCGTAAAAGCGAGTGAAGCGCGTAAAATAATGTAACGGTGCCGTCCAAAAAATCGCGTAAAAAAAGGACTGGGTGTAATTGCTTTTAACTGCCACTGTTGGTACTAAATAGAATTTGTGTTTTATTAGTTGAGTTTATAACAATCGACTATGTCATTATACAGGCTGTATTGCTAGGTGTAAAAAAATTCAAATAACTATAAAAAATGGCCGATCAGTCAAAAAAACATTTATTCTTTTTATATTAAATAAGTTGAAAGATAAATTATTCAACAGAATTTAAATTTTTACTCCCGAACCATAATAAATATTTGCAAACGCAAAGTATCGATCGGTCATTCGCTCACAGATTTTTATTAACTTATGAACTTCCCATTTTTTTGATATTAAAATTCTTGTTATATTAAAAAGGATTCTATCCTTAATGTCTAGGTAAATCTATTCTCGAACATTTTCGTCAACAATTTCTATCTCTTTGCTTTTTCCACGATATGATTTGTGTTCCAGAAAAATAAATTTATTTCCTTTGAAAATGTTTATTAATGTATGAATTTAGAGTTTATATATTATAGTTCATTTATATTCAGCATAGCACTTTTTAATTTCAACAAACAGAAACCAAAACAAAACGCGTATTTATCTTAATATTAAAAAAAAAACACTTTCATTGGGCGATTCGATTGATTTATATTCGTTGGAATCAATTAATATATGAGAAAGAAAGAGTTATCGAGGAGCTTAAAGGAGATTAAAGCTTTCAAATACTTCTTTAGTACGTACAAAATGTAAAAAAAATCTCTACACGAGGTTACTGTCATTTTTTTTATGAGATGAGGTAGTGTAATGCAAATATATCCCACGAATTTTTGAGCCTTCATTCGTTAAATCAACATATATAAAATTTTGTTGTCATACTAAAGCATTTTCAACAAATATTTTTGAAATACGATATCAACTGAGGGTGCTTGATGGAATTTCATTAGCAAATTTGACTTTTGGAAACTTTGAACTATTTCATATATTTTGTCACTCTGAATAGAATGCCTGAAGATGTCGACAGGCAGAACTCGGGATACGAGTGACAATTAAACAAAAGTTAAAAATCAATTTAAAAAAATCACTTCGATTTATTATAAAACCATATGGACTCGAAATGGAGTATTTCAATGAATACTTTTTTAACACGACTGGTTGAAGATCCACGCACTAGTATTCCAGACGCTCTCTTAGCGTCGTTGACTTTGCGCAGGGTGCAACATCAATTTTTGATACCAAGTGTAAAATAAAGGTGGAAACCACAATGCAATTAATTACTTGACATCTGAAACAACGAAGGACACTAGAATACTTGTAACAGTGCGACTAAAATATGTAAAAATTCAAACCTTAGCTATTAGCAAAGCGATCACTTCATATAACATACGTCAAATATTCATAATATATTCGACGCAGTGACATTCGTCGAATTGCCTCGAAGCCGGACATGTCCAGTAATTAAGTGATTGGTTTCCAACGATCATTCAGAATACGTAGAAACCACACAGTTGATAAATTAATTCATTATTTGAGTGTATGCGTAAATTTCAAAGGTAGATTATAGTGATCTGCGAGAATGGTTTAACCTTTTCCGCGCAAAATACTACAGCGTAGATACGAGTCCTTCATGGAGTGTACTAAATAAATCGAAGTATATATATATATATTTTTAATAAAAACACATTGTTTATGTTTTGAATTGTTACAACTTTGTACGATTCCACATGTTTTGTCACTGACGACCCGGGTTTCACCTTTCGGTGTCTTCAGGCATTCTATCACAACGAATGCAACAGAATTGACGAAAATCAGTAGGATCAAGCACCTTCAGTCGATATCATGAATTACATTTTTCAGTACTTATTTCGACAGTATATTTTTTGATCAGGACCGGTTTCGCTCATCGTAAGCATTATCAACTGATAGAATACGAAATAATATCCGAATTATTAATGTCCAGCTATTTCATTAAATTAGATTTTATTGTGAATTTTCATTATTTAGCCTTGTGACTTGGACTTGATCTGAGGATAATTTAATTATAGCTTCAAATATATAATATTTTTTAAGGATTGTAAAACGCATATTCAAGTATTTAAGTGAAATAATTTGTTATTACTTTCAATCATTTTTATGTTGTAAACTGTCATTTCATTATATATGTATAATATTTTTTATCAAGGTTAGTTTTGCTCATCGCAAGTATTATCAGCTGATTAAATAAACATTAATAAAAATGTATTATTATTTTAAAATAATTATTTACTAGAGTTTTCTTCGAATTGTAGGTTTTTATTGCTCTCATTTATCAACACGTGGTTGTCTAATGATAGGTAGAACAGAATCGGTTTTAGCACATACATTTTGTATTGTAGATTGGACTTCCTGTTAATAATATGTTAGTATATTATATTTGACTGATACCGTTCAATACATAATATTCTTAAAGCGTTCAATATAATATACACCCAGTCCTTTTCTTACGCGAATTCGATTATACGCGATTTTTTTGGACGGCACCGCTACATTTCTTTACGCGCTTCACTCGTTGTTAGGTAATTTTTTCCCCAAATTTGTTTTAAAGAAGACATTTATATATGATGGCATGTGCGTTTCATTATTTTTTTAAATAAAAAAAAATATGTGTATTCACAAGCATTCCATTTTTTTAAAAACATACAATTGCCAAATGTTAACAAGTGTATCGGATATTATGCGAATTTATGTTTTAGGGTGTGTAAAGAAATAATACAATTACGTGAAATCATTTTTTTTCGCGATTTCTTTTACGCGCCTTTTTCTGGAACCAATGTATCGCGAAAAAAAAGGACTGGATGTAATGTAAAACAATATATGAAGAATATGTTTATAGTTTTCTTGCAAAAATTTGGATTTTGCCGGCCGAAATAAATAAATCGGAGGGCAGTATGTTCTCGGAAGAAATTAGTGGGCAATGATTTCAATTTACAGAATACAAATCGTCAATTTATTGAAAAATGGAAGTGTTTTTCATTCGCAATTGAACACTCGTTTTTATGCTTGATAAAGTTAATATCCCGCGATTTTTGTTTTGTTAAATCACTCAAACCCTTCATTTACACGGTCCCTTTACCCCGTAAAGCGGCCAAATGAATTCACGGAATAGATTTATAATGTTTTTGTTTATTTTCTCGTTTTTCTCGCAATCGAGGGCCGCGTTACGGGTGAGTCTCCCGACCTTCCCCCTTGCGCCCGTCGACCTTTATAAAATATATTAGCTTATTTTTTTATTTACCCCGTGATAAATCGTGGTCGGTCTCATATTTGACTCCCGCGGGAGAGCCGACCGCCATTTTTTACCTGCCCGGCTGTGTAAGGGCCATTTGCCATTTACAACGTCAAGTTTCAGCTTTTTATGCTTCAAATGGTCATTGAACTTGAAACACTAGGCATGCTAATCCGATGCCTGTTATTATTGAATTGTACAAAATTGAGATATTACAGTACCATCAAAACTACTGCTTCAAAAACATTAAGTATAACGGACTCAAAATAATTTGGAATTATCAGCCTTCCTTCCCTACATAAAAATATACAAAATTCACATCGAGAATATTTTATAGAGAGACGAAACATGAAACGCACTGTAACAACTATTATATTAACAAAGTGATATATAATATCACATCAAGAGAGAATTAGGGCAATTGAAATGTTGGCCATTAATAGATTGATATACAATGTGGATTGAATTAGAGTTGAATTAGAGTTGAATTGGAGGAAACAACAAAGTATTCAAATCAAGATTGCTAAAACCTATTTCACCTCCAAAGCAGCGCCAGAGTTATGTTTAAAAATAACCAAGCTTATTTTAATGAAGTGTTTTCGAAGATATATCAATTTATTGAATAAATTGGCATTTATTTGGCAGAACTCAATAATACACAGTGCAAGAGCAGCAATGTATTTTAGTTCTACAAAAAAATATCTATATAGGCTTACGCCCTCGTCAGAACTAGTTCTAAATTACATTGCATTTTTTTACACATTATATTTAATGTCAAATTTGAGTTCTTACGACCCGGGTTTTGCCTTTCGGCATCTCCAGGCATTCTATCACACGGATGCAACAGAATTTAATCATACAAAGTTGTAACAATTAAAATTTGATGTAGAAATTCCATCAAGCACCTTCAGTCGATATCATGGATTATATTCAATGTTTCAAAAATTGTGCAAGAATCAAGAGGTGCAAAAATTGATTGATTATATGTTATTAGATCAGCTTTGTATTGTAATGTTAAACAACTTTTGAATTTATGTGTTGATTTCTAATAATTGTAAAGCGTTTAATCTTTATTTTAAAAAATAAGGCCACCACTACATCCGAGATGTTTTTCAATGAAAATTTGTTTCATAAATCGAAAAATTATATTATTGTTCAATATCAAATGATGCCATTTTTAAGGAAGAATATTTTAGAAAGATGTATATTAAAAGACCCGTTATATATGTCAGGAAGCTTTTTGGGTATGTTTACATAAATATTTGTAGTTAAATAGTCAAAGAAAATGTGTGACGAACATTCCTCTCTCCGCATCGCAACTTTTCATTAGCGCTTTGGAACAGCTTTATACGGCGAAAAACAAAGGAAATGGTTCATATCAACTTTGGCTGTTTGTTCTTCTCAAACATTTGTATATGGACCTCGCTTATGCAGATCAGAAGGCATAAATGTAAAGGAATATTAATGGTTCATATTTGTGAAACTATTTCCTGTGTAAATAAAATGTATTTATTTACATTTCAAATCAATTATATATTGTATCTTACGTAAATAATTGAAAATTTACAATATAATTTCACCGCTATAACTTTTTGGAGTAAATGATTCAATTTTTAATAAATAAAACACAATGCCCAAAACGCTATTTCCGCAATTTATCAACGCACTGATCAGTTGATAATGCTCGTGATGAACGAAATCGGTACTGACGTTGGTATTATAATATTAGTGACAGTAATAGTAATAAGTATTGTATTTAATTTTTTAAACTTTCAAACGATGATATCTCAGTAATTATAAATCTGAGATATCATCTAAGTTTTGTTCACCACCTAAGCCAGGGGTCGACAGTTTGTCAAGTGAGAATGTGTAAGAATATGCATCTTTAGGGAAATAAATTCCGAGATGTTTTATTAAAAAAAATATTTGAAGGACACCGTTCTTCATGCATCGTTTTTGATAGCATAACTATGTCTGGCAAATAGCTACTTATTTTTTATTGAAAACATGATCTCAAGTTTATTTTTTATTTGGTAGTTTTTGTAATTTATGATATCGACTGAAGGTGCTTGATGGAATTTCAATATAAAATTTGAATTATAACTTTGTACGATTCTACATGTTTTGCCACAAACGACCCGGGTTTTCCTTTCACGTTACGTCAGTTCGTTGCATCCGTGTGATAAAATGCATGAAGATGCCGAAAGGCGAAACCCGGGTCGTTAGTGACAAAACATGTGGGTCATACAAAATTGTCATTATTCATTGATTAAATTAACATTCACTTGGCAGAACTCCATAATAACACGGTGAAAAAAATAGCAATGTATTAAAGTTCTACAAAATTATTATTTTTTAAGATAAAGTTGATAGCTGTTTCGTCAGAACTATAGTTCTGACGATGGTGTGAGCTGAAATAGCTATGAACTATATCTTAAAAATAATAATTTTGTAAAACTAAAATACTTTGCTATTTTTTTTTCACCGTGTTGTAATAATTCAAATTTGGTTTGATTGAAAATTTTTGTATGCAGAAATATGAAGAGAAAGATTTTGAGAGAACTCGTAAGTTATAAGGCTACATGAGATGAGGTGAAATTAGAGTTTATGTCCGTAGAGTTGCAAAAATCTATGCCAAAAAACCACGAGAAATGAAAGTGACGAAGATGCCAGTTATTATAACAGAAATTGGTCATATTGTCGTAACGCACGGTGAACGATCGGTCTTCATTCCACTAATTGCTAATTTATATGCAAGAATGATCCCGATCTTTTTTAATTAAGTAAATGCATTAGCAGTGTTTACTGAGACAGAGTTTCAAAAGACCGCGACACTGTCGATCCAGATCGCTAGATGTCCCAGGCCATCATCGATTTTGCCCATCCTATCCTAACTCGGCATTTGCTTTGCCCGCAAGCGATAAGGGAAGTTAACGTTAAAATCCCCACAATAATAACTCCGACTTGCCGCCCCCATTACTGTTATCATTACAACCGAATATTCAATTACATTTTCGCATCAGTCTAAGAATTACGTGCGCCAAGTGCTAGACTAATTGCACCAGATTACGCGATGCGGAGGTTTCTTGCCCGGTACCATTTTCATTTTTCCAGCGTAAAACCTATTTTATTCTGGGTACATGCGGAGAATTTGCGAAATATTTCATTCAGTAAGACGTCAGACTACAATCAAATACACATATTACTTACAAAATGTCAGCTGTCATTTTTTGGGTGAAAATTCATCCGTTCTTTTTTATGAATAGTTTTTTATTATTTCTGTAAACTGAATGGACAAGTTAACATTACATCACAAATTAGTATTAAAAAATCATTGAAATATTACTTGTAAACTTTTCACTTCAATTATATACATATTGATATAATTTATTATATCGACTGAAGGTTTTTGACGGAATTTCAATATCAAATTTGAATTGTTACAACTTTGAACGATTCCACATGTTTTGTCACTAACGAACATCAACTAACTTAAGATGTTTAATAGTTGCTTGCCCAATTGAAATAAGTAGGTATTTCTTTAAAAAACATTGCATTAAAATAATAATTGATCATTATTTGTTGTAAAACACTTTCAAGAATGACTCCTTAATAAAATTTATCGTTAATGAAAACTATCACAGGCAATAGAGTTAATTATTATTAGATCAATATTATTAAACATGTTTAAGCTGCTATTTAGTTCTTGCGTTAGGGTCTGTGTTTTCCTGTAATTCATATCTTTGGTTTATAGACGATGCCAACTGTTTATTGTTTGTCAGTTCTGTTGCTTTCTTGTGATAGAATGCCTGATGATGACGAAAGGCGAAACCCGGACCGTAGGTGACAAAACATGTGGAATCGTACAACGTTATAACAATTCAAATTAAATACATATTGCATGATTATCTGTAAATTATTTTCTCACATCTTAATCCTTTGTTTTTGTGTACGAAGTATATTGAAAAAAAATTAAATTGCTGTTTATATTGCATCGATAGCAAGATTGCAAGATGAGCGTAATAATTACTAAAACTTAAATAAAATATAAATTTATTGAAATAATACTGAACTTTGTTTTTTTTTTAATATTATTTAGATATCAATGTGACACAAAAAAAAAATTAAAAATAATATTCTTACTTATAAAATAATTATTTAGCTGCCTAAAGTGAAGATGATCTCGGGCACAATCAGGAGCTGAAATGAAAAAAAAATATAAGACGATCAAGTATGTAAGATGCAACATCAAATCTACGATTATTATAAACAATAAACGATTGTAGGTACACCTAATCCTCGTATAGCACGGTTTTATACAACACGGTTTTACATAACACGGATGTATAAATTGTGACATATTTTTATACAACACGCTTCATATAACACGGTTTACGGGAAAAAGATAATTAAAATGAAATGAATTGAATAAATCCACCTTAATCAATGACTCGGAAAGCATTTGCAGCGAAGTAGCTACATGTTTCATATTAAAAACAATAAATGAAGGCTTGGAATTGGCTAATTAAAAAAGTTAATTATTGATAATGATACTACAATGGAAAGGAGTTCAAAATTTAAGACGGAATTACAAAACATTTTGGAATTTCTTAAGGAAATGCGTAAATTATACGCTAAAAGCAGGCAATCGCTTATTAACGATTTCTTAAAATTCTGAGTCCTCCGATGATGAAAATTCACAACCTATCTCGAAAAAAAGTAAAAAATATAGAATTCTAAGTGAAAGCGATGATAAATGAATGGTGTATTATGCTATTAAGGTTTCTTTAAATTAATATGTAAATGCATACTTCTTTAATTAAAAAAATAAAGTACATATTTATATAAACTATCATCGATTTAAAAAAATTTTGGAACACCAACCTTAATTTTCTATGAACTTCAAACCTTGTATAACACGGATTTGTATTACATGAGGTTTTTGTGGAACCATATAGCCCTGTTATGCGAGGCCCACGTGTATTTTAATATTAACGGCCAGCTGAATTATAATAGTTTTTTTTTGCAGTGATGAATTCCGAAGCATAGTGAGTATGTTAATATGTTAAATATGAAAAACTGAATATTCATGAGAATTTAAAATGATAATTAATACACATTCATTGAAAGGACGGAAGTTGAAAAACCAACGACGTGACATTAAAATCAAGAGTCGCATTGCAATTTGGATGCTTATCTATGCTTAAATTACGAGTTACATAAGTAAGAAAATAATTACAGGTAAATAAATGTGCATAGCATTAGTAGCATGTTGTTGATCCTTTTGTTTGAAAATTTGCTTTACGCCACTAATAACAACGAAGATTTTTAAGAAATTTATTAACAAATACAATGAAACCTCGATTTTACGTTTTCCAAGGGACCCTAAAAAAATAACGGTAATTGCGGGAAACGGTGAATGCGGAAAAGCTTCAAATAATAATAAACAAGTAAAACCGTAAAAAACATTTATTTATTAGTTTCTTGTACATACTGTACATAAAAAATATTTTTTAAAAAAGTCCTTTATGTTAGTTTGCTTCTTTGTTATTTGGCACCTCAATCGGAACAAAGACTTGTTACTAAACTTGTGACTAAAAGTTTGTATGTACAGGAATAATTATTACCATGAATTTTAAACAACTCTACATTTGTATCATAAACAATAATACGCGTGTGGTGGATTTCAACCCAAAAAATAGCACATGCGTCCAATGCGTTACATCTTACATGTACAGCGGATTCCAATGTGTCTAGACATAACACCTGCACTCGGCTGTGTCAAACTTGCTTGCCGAGATACGGAGAAATATGCAATAAAAACGGTCAATCGGGATAATATTTGTGACGGGACCAAAATATTTAGACGGTTTATCGAGGAAATCAGGGAATCGGAGAATCGGGAAACGGTCAATGCGGGATTATTTAACATTGTTCTTATGGAAGTTTGACGGGACTATACAAAATAAGCGTTTCCAGCCGGGAAAACGTATTATGCGAGAACGGTTGATCGAGGTTCCACTGTACACGAAATGTGAATCAAATAACAGTTCAATCAACGATAATGATTCTTATTAGCCAATTATTTTTATAGATAATTGCATTGTTTTTTGAAGTGTTCTGTTAAATTTCAGGTTGAATAGCGTATTGTAGGGAATATTAACACAACGAAAAAAATTAGAGGTGAAATAAAAAATTGGATTTTTCGCTTTAAAAAATTATGCGGTGGATAAAAAAGCCGTCGTCTTTTTATCGAACACGGGTGATTTATATTGTTGGTATCAAGTATGGCTAATTTTCGTGCCGTTAATAAGTGTAACGTGATGGTTTACCGATAATACGAGCTATAACGAATACATAATAAGCTTTCGACTCGATTGCGAACGGCGAAATTTACAAATTCGTGTCACAAGAACAAGAACGGCGGTTCTTTGGAACGACCGTCGGCCGCAATCATAAATTGCTTAAATAAAACAACGATAATTACATAATTTTAAAGAAAGTCGCAGCAAAGAAAGTATTTTTAATATTTTGATCATTAAAATAGTTTATTATTAACACATTTTCACATTGTTAATCATACCTATCACTAATTTCGAGGACGTGGAAAAATAACTTTAAGGAATAACTTAGCCCAAGTTTTTAGTACATCACCTGATTGTATTTCAGTAGTCTCTACGAACACGGTAAGGAATATGAATATGACGCTAGTAAAAGGATAGAAGATAACTAGTCGCTGTTTTTATGCCTCGTTTATGAAATTGGATATAAAGTCATAAAACGGGTTTCCATTATTACATTCTAACTTATAACCCTCAAACGAATGGACGAAACCACAATAGCACTACAGGGCTGTATGTTTATAGTTGGTTTTACATTGATCGCGAATTGTTTTGTTTTTTAGATGGTATTGTCAATTGAATCAATGTTTGTTAACCTCTATTATGTGTCATAATTTTCTTCAGTATTACAGTATTCAGTTTTTCTTAGCTAAGAGTTCATGACATATAATCACTTTTAGGTGTAAATTTTTTATTACAGATGAGTAATTATTTAAATTTGAATTGTTACAACTTTTTATGATTCCATGTTTTGTCACTAACGACCCGGGTTTCGCCTATCGACATCTTCAGGCATTCTAAGTGATTGTCAGGCTTTGCTTCAGGCATTGTCAGTTCTGTTGCACCCTTGTGGTAATAATTCAAATTTGATATTGAAATTCCATTAAACACATTCAGTCGATATCATAAATGAGTGATTATTTAATTGAAAGAGACGATATTTTTTTTTGTTAACTAGTTTAAGTCATTAAGGTATATATAGTATGGTTGTGTGGACAATATTTTTTTAGGTCTCAAATTGTTTACTTTATATTTTTGATAAAAATTGAGTTAAAAATTGTATAGATAACCATATTTAAATTTTTATTTAATCATTTAAAAATACTCGCGATGAGAGAATACGTCCCTTTTTATTAAAACTAAAAAAAACGACGGAAAAAGTAAAGAAAATTGTGTATTATTCGGTAATTTTACATATTCTCCTGAGATCGTGGGCTTAGGTGTAGTGTTTGTGATTTATTGGCATCTTGTGTTAACTTCCAGTAAGATAATTGAATTATAAAGTGCATCTTGAATACAAAATATATACATATAGATGTGTTTAGAATTTGTTCTTTGCGAGTCGAAAGCTAAACCAAAATAACGACCGCTGGAAGCTTTTGAATGTAAGCCCCCATTGAATTTATTGTCGTTTTTGTGGGGCATGCAAATCGTTACACCGTAGGTGTGAAATTTGCTTCTAGGAATGGTAAATACATATATTTTTTGATAGCATGGAACTATGGCACTAGAACACACCGATACGGCGTTGAAAATAATTTGAATGTACAAAATTAAAAATAAGCCAGTAGAAATTAAACGCGTTTAATATGTTGCGTGATGAAACAACTTAAGATTTTATTGTTATTTGTGATAGCTATAAGTTATAATGATGTATGATAATGGTGTATGAATTAGAAGATTATTTTCAGAAAGCCGCTACTGAATTTCAATAGACGCGTAGTAAATATTAAAGCGAAAGTAAATTTCAAGTGAAAATATATTTTCAGTTATGAAAATATAGTATACCAATTCAAACAGCGAAATTGTTCTACGGCTGTCATGGATAGTATCATAATGTTGTCCTGTAGTTTCAATCAAAAATTATTTAAATATGTAATAGATAATAACGTAATTCCAACAAGGAGCGACAGTTGAGATATTAAAAACGATGAATGTAATTTAACTGGAAAGTATAAGGTAAAATATAGTTTCACATTTTTTAAATATTTAATCTGTTTCCACAATATATTTTTTGATCAAGACCGGTTTCGCTCATCGCGAGCATTATCAACTGATCAGTTGGTGGCGACTAATGTGTAATTCAATTACCTCGAGACATTTTTTTTATTTTTTATAATTTATGATATCGATTGAAGGTGCTTGATGTAATTTCAATATCAAATTTGAATTGTTACAACTTTGTACGAATTCACATGTTTTGTCACTAACAACCCGGGAGTCGGTTCGAGTTTGTCAGTTCTAATGCATCCGTGTGATAGAATGCCTGAAGATGCCGAAAGGCGAAACCCGGGTCGTGTGTGACAAAACATGTGGAATTACAATTATGTGTGAAAGTACAACGTTGGAACAATTCAAATTTGTATTTTTTTAGTTATGATTGCCCAATATGCCAAGTCTATTTTTATTGCTTAATCTTTAAGATGGGGTTACATTATTTGTCCTAGTCACAGAATGAAAATTGTGAGTCTTAGTTCAATTCCTCTTTAGATAAATTAAGGAATGATGGATGATAATTAAAGAGCAGCAAGGGCACGGCCAAGGGTTAAAATATTCTAAAACTTAAAGTTATTTGAAATTACATTCATGAAACCATTCGTTTTTGTATATAGGAAGGCAAATTAGGTCAGATTAACCACAAAATATATTCGATGAGTTTTGTCTCTTTCGACGGTATACCACAATATTTTCTGTGTTGTCCACTTGAAGCTCTCTTTGTGCGAATTTAAAGTTATGCGGTTTTTTTGTTTTGGAAAATGTTAACTTCAAATCAGTAACTCACAACGCGTTGTTCACACTACGTGCAAAATCCTGTGATTAACTCGTATGCAGCAGTTTGTTCAAACGGCTTCCTTTTGACAAAAATAAAAAATTGGAAATCAGCGAGTGCTAACTAAAAATATTAAAACAAAATCAACACAGAACGATGGTGACGTTGCCGTTCATTTTACACATAAAGATTCATCGTCTATAATTGCGCATATTAATTTGTCCGAAAAAAGAGTGATTTTGAGCCATATCACAAATCGCAGAGAATATTTAGCGAAGAAATAATTATTATTTATTCTTTAAAATGTTATATTAAAGCAAAACAAATATTTAAAAGTGCTATTTTCATAATTTTTTTTTTTAATTTTTCAGGAGATTAAGATTATATATCATTAACGGAATTTAAAATATAAAAACCACCCTTCCGTCAAAGTTATATTAATAGTAATAATATATAATAGTATATATATATATATATATATATATGTGTGTGTGTGAAGAATTTTTTTGTTGTACTTTTTTCAATTTACTAAACATTTACAAGCTAAACAACCTAAGTATGTAGTTAAAAGATTACTTAGAAACAAGAGGCATGGGGCATTGTGGAATGTATGCCAGTACAAAGGAACCGGAAGGTATTATTTAGCGAGCGCTGGCAACATTGAAAAGTTTCTTTTTTTAAACGTTCGTGGGCATAGAGATTTCTTTTATTTTTCTTTCCCCGGAATGTTGAAACAAGTAAAGTCGAGAGCGGGAAAATTCTGCGGATGTTGCCATAGCTCAGATCACCAAACATTCAAGAATTTTTGTTTAATTTTTAAAAGCGAATTTTTTTTACGCCAGCTGGAGTTATATTTCTGGAAAAGAATTTTATGACCTATTTAAATTATTATAAGGTGCGTTATGGAGTTTGACTCGGTAAGAATTTATGATTCTTAACCCAGACAGAAATTCCCCGATTAATTAAATTTCTTTATTAAGCTTTGTTATGCTGAGAATTTTGAATAATATTCATGTTTATTATGGTTAAGAAATTCTTATTAAAATACGATAATGACAGAGCATTGTTGCTATATTAAAAAATAAATAAGAACTAGATAGAAAGTAATTTTCGGAAAAAAGAATATAAAGGAAAAAACAGGTCAACATGTTATGACATCTTCACATCTCAACTGTGTATGATTGATGTAGTCTGTCTTGGGAAAGACTGCTGAAATAATTATGCGATAATTCATTTGCCATATGGGTATTGTGCAATGTAAATGAGAATGTAATTCAAGTCATAATAATACTTCATATCGCATTTATCTTAAGATGAAGTAACGAAATATAAATTCCGATTGAAAACAAATTGAAAGCTGTAAAGATTTTTATTTTCCAATCAATGAATTTGTATTAAGAGATATTATTTATTCCTATATAATACGTCTGATGCTAAAACATTAGGCGCGGCGAACGAAACGAGCAGATTGCGTTTTATAATCCCAAAAAAATATTTAATACTTTAAATAATATATAATGCAATTCGCTGATTGATTCACGAGGGATTTCTTTTATAATATTCAGTGGTCTATAGGAGTGATTTTTTTAACTTTTATAATGTAAAAAGATATAACAAGCATCGAAAATAGCCAAAATCCCAGACGAGGAAACTCAGACCAAATCTACCATAAAAATAGCACTCATTTGAATTGACTTTTGTTTTATATATGTGGAGTAATAAGACGATGTACGAAGCAATACAATTGAGCAATTTTAAATTACTCAATTTGTCAGTGCCAGTGATATCTCCATTGGTAGGTTGGTTCTCTATTTTCTCAAAAAAATCCGCTTAAAAAATAATTACGAACTTACGATTGTGGTTTTCGAATGGTCGTGTACATTTTTATTCTTGTAGAAAAAAAATCTGGCAAAGTAAGCTGAATAAAAAAATCTATTATACGCTGTAAAATAATTTGATAATTAACGCATGCATTCGTTTATACAGCCACCCAAAACAAGAATTATAGGCCATGAAGAAAGACCCTTGACGGGGTTGATGTGTAAAACAATTCACATGTACGAGCCATGATGTACGCATTTTCCTGAAATACAAAAAATACTAAAATTGCAATTGTCAATTCAGTACATGCTGGAATACCTCGAGTTTTATCAAAGCCCCCGGATTAAAACGATAAAAAAATAATTCAGAGAAATTCCCGGCAAACGAGAAAAAATATTTGAATAAAACGGAGAACATATTTCTGAAACATTGTGTGTTAAAAACATAAGATGCGAGAAGATATAATAAAAGAAATATTTAAAATTATTTAATATTGATAAATATGGAGAATTTCAGTTTATAAAACAAATTATACATAAAATCAACACTTCAAGTTAATATTCATTTCAAATTTAAAAGGACATTTTTCTTGGAAATGTGCTTACGAATTTTGTTTGAAGTCATACTTCACAAACAATGGCAAACGATTGTTCCGTTATGAGTTACTTCAATTGGAGTTTTCAAGACGCTCAAATCCTTCGTGATGTTGTATACAATGAGACGTTGATTTTAGAATTACAGTATTTGACCATATTTAACTATAAGTAAGCTTTTTGCAACCCAATCGAATCGATTGCGCTGAAAAGTATAATCCTGTAACAATTCGATACCCGTGATTGAAAATAATATTATTTCGTCAGTTTAGCATTTTAATAGGAATAGTTTGATTTTAAAATTGGAATGAAAATTTGAACCAAATTTTCGTAAATTATTGATTGCGAAACGTTATTAGCAATACATAAATTGAAATTATACCTAAATTTCAGCAAATTAACTACACAAAGTGGTGCGTTGAACCTTTACACAGGTCTTTCAATAGGGATGATTTAAATTTGTTAGGTTATGTAGTAAAAGTGAAATCTGTCAATTTTGTTGTCAATTGCTTAATAGACTACGGCTTATCACTATGGAAAGTGAATGCGTTGAACAACATGTGTAAGCGACCAATTTTGGATGGACATTCTGCACGAGTGATTTGAGGGCATGGAACTGGCCATTGAGATCGTGAGATTTAATGCCTTCAGACTTTTTCCTTTGAGGCTGTTTTCAATCGCAAGTCTTTGCGAATAAACCACTAACACTCGACACCCATAAAGGCAACATAACAAACACTGACCAACAGATTCAGACAGATTCATGCGACCAAGTCATTGAAAATTGGACCTGCCAAATAAGTGCCACTAAGCAAAGCCGCTGCAGGAATTTGCATGACATTTAACATCATAACATATACTTTGAAATGAAAAAAAAATGTGGATATTTCCACACGCAACTTGTTTTTATTTCGAACACCTCTTTTGAAACACCCTATACTATCAGATACAACAGCAATGGAAGTTGAAAAGGCTTATATGAAAAATCAATACATAATTGGAAAGGTTTTTGAGTTTACAAGGTTTTATTTGATTGAAGTCAATTAAGGACAAACAACTAAAACTTACGTTAACATCGAAATACAATATTTTGATTAATCGCGTAAAAACCAATTTTGACGATTTTTAGAAAGAATACGATGAGTTTCAAAAAAGTTCTGGTTTGAAAACGTAGATTTCAAAGTTGACTAAACCACAATTAGTCCAATTCTGAATGTATAGATATATTTAAAAAAATGTATTTATTTTATGACTTGAAACAGTTTTATTATACTATGTATTTTTCTTTGCACTTTTAAGAGATGTTGAGCTTTATCCTCGTGGCAGAACAACGAAACATTTTATCGATTAAATTGATAATTACTTGGTATATTTCCATTATAATAAGGTAAAAATTACAAGAAGTTATCACTGAATATTTCGAAAATATGGATAACAATGATGAATAATGAATATAATATTATTTGAAAACAGTAAGGTTTTGAATATTAAATGGTATTCGGAGAATATTTGGAATGCCTATTGAAAAAGCAGCTCGTTAAAAGTAAGATATCTTTTAGTGAAACGCTTTCAGCGAGTTAGAATGGAATGGTGATGAAAATCATAATTCCTCGAAGCTCATCACTTTCGGCTTGATACGCGAGCATATCTTTTGTTCTAGGCGGAACATTGTGGCGCTTTGAAGAGGAGGAAGGAGGGATTCGGTCATTGTTCTTGGGCCGGATGCAGCCAAGTCTGTCAGGTAGTCGAGTCTCGGAGATGCATCGTGAGTCGCGAGTTTAGCGGATGCAATATATTATATCACTCGACAAAGTCTTATACATATTACGTCACCCCAGTTCCGTAATAGATGGAGAATATTTCGGGTACTGGTTTAATTGCGCTGAATAATTCAAGTGATTTAATTTGACAATATTAATACGAATATGCCAAAGATTCGAGTCAGCAGTCGACTTATCAATGTAGATGGCTTCGGTTGCAGAGTTCACGGGTTCGAGTCCCTATATCAGATTATGTTTCCAGCTACCCGACTTAACCTTTTCACTTCCATCGGCCTAAATAGTGACCGCGGATTTTTGTTGTTCGCTGTACGGCGGTTCCGAAGGCAGTGGTTCTCACGTAAAATTTTACTGTGGCCGTAATACATCATAGCTCCAAGAGAAACGTCTCGTGGGCGCAACAATAGAAAAAGTTTAACCTGTTTGGTACTATGACCGTACATGTACGGTTGGTAGTAACCATGTCAAAAGGACTATGACCGTACTCATATGTTCGGAACCCCTGGAATTACTATCGGGTATTTATAGAATTTATTACGATTTTTATAGTAAACACTAAGCTCAGTTGATTCCTTTTCTTATATTTGGTTAATATGTACCAATTGATATTAAAATTTATTTAAAAAAATAAAAAATGAGATTTCTAAAAAAACTCAGGCCGCGCGTATATTCCATATACTTTTCATCCAGTACCACATAGGTTAAAAAACAATACATTTTTTTAAAACATATATGAATTTACTATTAAGTTGTTAGTGGCCGTACATGAGAACCATTGTCCTATAGGGTCCAAGCGACTATGGTGGATTTCGCAACAGCAATATATTGATTCAAAATAATAGTATAGTTAGTGATCGAAAGACTAACATAATCTGTTCCAAGACAATGTTCGCTATACGAATTGTTTGTTAACCGATCATCGATCACGTCGATTAGTTTTATAGATAGAATAAGTGGATGAAATATATCACTTTAGTTCTTTGCCGATTGTTCGCAGTCTGAACGTTTCGTTAACTACTGCATACAACACGTGGAAAAACGATTAAATAAATAATGACTTGAAAATAAAAATCATAATTTTATTTCTGATTTTATGAAATATGTGTGGCTATGCTATGTGAGTATATTTATGATGAAGTTACAATATCAGCTATTCATTATGTTTGTGGTGTCGTGTTTTATTTCCGGACCGTGATAAATCAGGTTTTTTCACCCGCATATATGTATATTGGACAATAGAAATACCAATTCTTTTCATCCGGTGAGATGACTTAATCTATTGTCAATGTTTTTGTAAATGTATTTTTTTAAATAAAAGTTTGAATATCTCTGTACGAAGTAAATATTTTGCTATTTATACTAACCGAATATAATTTATAGTATCGACTGATGGTGCTTCATGAAATTTCAATATCGAATTTGAATTATTGATGTTTTGCACATTTCCAAATGTTTTGTCACTCACGTCTTGGGTTTCGCCTTTCTTTCGGGATTCTATCACACGAATGTAAAAGAACTGGCATACAACAAAAAGTGGATGTATTTACGAATATTGATAAAATGTGCTACTTCAATAGTGGATGAAAATTTGAATATATCGGTATTGTAAAGGGAAACGGTTATAACTGCTTTTTTTTATTTTTTAAGTTTTCTTTTACAATATATTTCAAATTACTTTTTTGGATTTGGCCAAATTTTAGAGGTGTAACTTCATTCGTTAAAAAGTTATGTAACATATAAGATATAACCTCAAGTCATCTAACTTGTCAGACTGATTTCACAACTTCGTTTTTGCTCTACTGCATAATTTAGTAAACGGCAGTTATTTCTTATAACGTCAGCGAAATGTATTGCGATTCCTAGTCAACTGATGTAAGAACTTAAATGTCACTTTTTTTAAATTTTACGAAAGTTAAAATATTTCTATACAATGAAGTTTAAGCTTTTCTCACTTGAATTTTAAGCAATTGTTTTTAAAGTTTTCGTCCATTGTTATAACATGCTTAATTTAATTAACATAATCAACTTGAAAGTTGAACATTACGACATGCAAGGTTATCTTGAACATGCTGTCACTTTCACAACAAACCCACAAAATCTTTTGTCTTAAATTTCTCTACACCCACATTTACATAACGTTACCCTTAACAAACCCAACATAGGTCATTTCCTTTGACCAGCAGTAAACTTAATGTAACTAACGCAGTTTCTAAGAGAAATTGCTGATTTTCCGTCAGATTACGCCAGTGTAATGAACGACTATGTAACGATATAATCATCCAAAGCGATGCTTATAAAATACTACCAAAAGCGTCAATAATCATAAATATAGATGACTTGATCGTTCTTAAGACATTGACTGTCACTGTTTGGCGGAAAACATTGTATTTTAAATAATAAAAGCACACTTTAAGTACTGATTCTATGATTCAATAAATTTATAATCAAGACTTTATTTTGAATACAAATTATTATTAAGAGGTCGTCAAAACTTCATTTGTAAACTGTGTTAATTCATTTAGATTTATATTGTATAATTACCTGTACATTAGATTCTCAGTTTATAAACATTTGGCTTAATTTTGAGTGAAAATCAACTGGGGATTTTTAACTTTCAAGGTATTAACTGTCACTTCTTGGTGGAAATGGATGATATTTTAAATAATAAAAACAGGTATTTGGTAATTTATGATACCGACTGAAGATGCTTGATTTAATTTCAATATCAATTTTTCATTGTTACAACTTTTTATGATTCAGGATGCAACAAGACTGTCAGTTCTGTTGCATCTGTGAGATAGAATGCCTGAATATTCCGAAAGACGAAACCCGGGTCGTTAGTGAGAAATCATGTAGAATGGCAAAAAGTTTTAACAATTCAAATCAAATACGTATTAAGTACTTATTTCCATGATATATTTTATAATCATGTGTTTTTCCTCATCAAAAAATGTTTTTATTACATAAATAGCCACGTTATTAATTTGCATAGTATCGGTTGATAATGCTCGCGATGAGCGAAACCGGTATATATCAAAAATATGTTAATGTAGGAGGATTTTATTAAAAAAAAGATAGATTGGTTGTCATCATCAATGATTTCACGCCAAGTGCGCTTTTTGCGGTATGCGGACTTCGTTCGGAACCTGTAATAGGTCATCCGCATTTGAGTCTTTCATAGGATACTATACTGTGATGCGGACGTGGGGACAGGACCGCTATCAATCAGTGGCAAATTTCATCTGCGCGACCCCGTGCGAGTTGTGGGAGCACACATGCGGAAGGCTTCGCATCCAATAAAGTTTTCAGTGCCATGTGGATAGAACGCATGAGATTTTTAAAATGAATTTGTAGGGAAAGGGTTCTTAAAAAAGATAAAAAAAATGCAATTCATTTAAAAGCCACACGGAGAAGAAACGGTGTGAAAATGCAACCGTATTTTTTAAAAATAAATATCTTCTTTGGTCGCTTAAGTCTTATACATTTTTTTCACAGAAACGCCAACTATTACGCAACTGACTACAACTAGAGGTTTGTGTAGTCCCTTAGACCGCTACACAATTTGGTCTATAGGATTATTTTTTTTAGAAATTTTACATTAAAGACTTGTTCACATTGTGAAGAAAATAGTTCACAAAAGCATACTCCTTCCGTATTAAATTAAGCCTTTTTGGAGACGAGAAAAATAAAATTGATGCCGCGCTATTTTATCGAATTACAAATCACCACGCAGAAATAATCTAGTGCGCGATTCGGTATTTTACAAAAAAATACACGATTTTATTGGTCGCAATAGAAAATATTGTCCATCTTAATGATAATAAAGAAAATAATATATCGCAATAATAACGAAATTATTCTGTTAATACAAAGCCCAATTCAAAATAATGTTCTAGAATGAGTACGTCATTATAATAACTCAATCGGACTGCTTATAGTGGGCACCGGCTAGTGATAACATATATAAACATTTTACTGGGTAATGTAATTGCATATTCGATACCGGTCAACTGTCGGGTTACGCTTAGCTAACTATAAATTGTATATGAACAGATCGTAAATTGCTATTAGTAACCTTTTAGGTGCCAGGAGACAATATTTCATTGAACATTTCTCACCGTGAAACACTACAAAAGAAAGAAATTAATTTGAGATTTTTTTTCACGAAAAGGTGTATCTTCCAATTGAAAATATTTTAGTCGATAGTATATAATTATTTTCGGAGATTTTATGAATAGAAGAATAAAAATATCATAGCTATCAAATATATATAAATTTATTGAGTATAACGATACTAAAAATTTAAAATTTGCCACTAGTTCAATATTCAAGTCGTTGTAAAACTCAGTAATAATGGAGAAGATATTGGCAGATATTGATTATAAGTGAAATGAATGCTAGTTATATATTAAAAAAATAATAATAACCAGGATAACTGAAACAAATAACTTTTAAGGTGTTAACTGTCACTTCTTGATGGAAAGGCATGATATTTTAAATAATAAAAACACATTTTTTTTTTAGTATATTTTTTTGATCAGGACCGGTTTCGCTCATCGCGAGCATTATCAACTGATACAAATAAGTAATATTTTAATAAATCTAATAAAAGACAAAAACGTTAGGAATGAAAATAATGGTGCAATAAGAAAGCATTTACTAAGTATTTATTTACGGTCAAAAATAATGATCAAGGCAGTAAAGAACAATTTTATTTAGACTTCGACAAATTTATCAGGCAATGTGGCATAAAAACGGTTAATATGATGAGCCTCATCTAAAAGCCGACGGATTCTCAAATGACAGAATACACATGAGTATCGAAAATGTGTGTCGACAGTATTAAAGCATCCGAAATCATCATACATTATTAAAATAATATAATTATTTTATCGATAACAAAGTATACTCAATTAAATATATGTCAGTTAACAGAAGGAAACGGAAAGACTGGGATGGGACACAAAGTAAGCTGTCGAAACAAAACTCAGTTATGGTAACGCTTGACTGCATTTTGAATAAGATGAAAGACATCTCGGTAACAGCGATTGGCAATATGGCTTTTATTTAATCCTTCGATCCGTGCAACGTGCACAGTATTCTGACTAAAAATATCTCCTTGCATGGACCCGTGCAGGGCACTCTAAAATTATATATTGTTTCACTTGCCGATTTCATTGAAATTACTTAAATAAAATATTGAGATTTAAATCTTTTTTTAAATACGTAGTTTCTTTTAAGTTGGTAACTGTCACTTCTTAATGGAAAGGGATGATATTTTAAATAATAAAAATATATTTTTAGTAATATTTCAACAATATATTTTATTTATTGATTGAATTGACATTTACTTGATATACTTCATTATAACACGGTGAAAAAAGTTCACCAGAAAAAAGAAAAAAACGTTAGATCTGAAGATGGCGTGAGCTGAAATAGCTATCAACTATACCTTATAAAAATTTGTAGAACTAAAATACAATGCTATTTTTTCACAGTGTTAATATATTTTATTATCAGGACTGAGTTTTGCTCATCGCGAGCATCAACTGATGAGCGAAACCGATCCTGATCATTAAACATGTTGTGGAAATAGTACACAGATGTATTTTTTAATATTAAAAATACATAGTCTCTAAGATGTCAAATGATAAATTTATTGGTTAAATTGGAATTCCCTTTTATTGATAATGTGAACGTAGTAAAAATATTTGATTTGATCAGCTGAATGATTTTTGTTGTAAAGTTTACATCTTATATCATTATGAAATCTAACGGTATCTCAATAGAAATACATATCCACCTCTAAGACAATTTATTTTAAGTCAGGAGTTATGGCAGACCGTTTTTTTGCCATACATGATGTGATTGCCAACGACATTGGAGAGTGTTTGATTGTGTATTGTAAATAGCCAAGCAATATATAATATAAACAACCTGCCCAAATTGTCCGATATTGTGTGAATACTATAACGGAAATCCCAGCGTCCTATGTATAATGCAAAGCAAGGGATTTCCCCTCTCCGGTCCAGCCACGATTGAGATTATGAAGGGACAAGTGAGCCCCCTTCTCGGCAGCTTTAGCGTCGACAAATTAATTAGGGGAGAATTACTACCCCTCGTCAAAAATGCTATCTCTGAGAACCTGCGTACAATAAGATCGCCGGTTAGCAATTTCGCGACTTATTTTGTGATATATGAGAGTTGCGAAAACAGCTTCATTGGCGAGAATAGATTCAAACCACGTTCACTAACTTTATCAGCAATACGAAAACTAGTATAGATAGAGTGTTTCATACTTATCAGATAATAATGATAATGATAAATGTTTAGAAGCATCTGCAAATTTTTAAATATTAACGATTTAATATGTTAACTCAGGGGTGGGGGACCTTTTCATTTTAAAAGGCCACATTCACTTATCTGATTCAACATAAGGCCGCAGTAAAGAAAACGTTGACACCCCCACCTATAAGTAAAATATTTTAATTCACAATATAAATTAGTCAAAACGCAATTTAAAAAAATCTTTCACGATAAAAATACACATTTACCAATATAATTGATTATATTGCATATTGTTAAAAAAATGTTGTGCATATATATGTTTGTACTTAAAGGAATCATATTTTATTAAATATTATTTTATACTTTTAAGGTGCTAACTGTCACTTCTTGATGGAAAGGCATGATATTTTAAATAATAAAAACACATTTTTTTAGAACTTATTTCCACAATATATTTTTTTGATCAGGACCGGTTTCGCTCATCGCGAGCATTATCAACTGATACAAATAAGTAATATTTTAATAAATCTAATAAAAGACAAAAACGTTAGGAATGAAAATAATGGTGCAATAAGAAAGCATTTACTAAGTATTTATTTACGGTCAAAAATAATGATCAAGGCAGTAAAGAACAATTTTATTTAGACTTCGACAAATTTATCAGGCAATGTGGCATAAAAACGGTTAATATGATGAGCCTCATCTAAAAGCCGACGGATTCTCAAATGACAGAATACACATGAGTATCGAAAATGTGTGTCGACAGTATTAAAGCATCCGAAATCATCATACATTCCACAATATATCAACTGATCACTGTACTCGCGATGAGCGAAACCGTTCCGAATCAAAAAATATATTGTGAAAATAAGTACTAAAAAAATGTGTTTTTATTATTTAAAATATCATGCCTTTCCATCAAGAAGTGACAGTTAACACCATAAAAGTGTTTAACGTCTAATTTGATTTTGTTTTTGCTAGAAAGGATTTGAATATTTGGTGTAATTTGACTTTATTTGACTTTTATCAGTCAAAAAGCCGAAATATAATAGAATAGCCAAAAGGCCGCAGATTCCCCACGCCTGGGTTAACTTGTTGAATCAAAAATTATAATTTCAATTCTCACTGTGATCACGGAGATTTTACTTTAGCACGAGTATGTATTTTAGAGAACGCAAAATACCAAGGAAATGTGATATTTTCAAAACGGGGGACTCGACTGTTATGTAAAGAGAAAAAATGTAAAAGAATAAAATAACTCCAATAAACTATCATTGACTTTTTAAACTGAGTACTAGTATTTCCTTGATAATGCTAGCGATACTGTCATATTTTCAGTAATACAACGAATTTTTAGTATAATTTACAATCATGTGGATTAGACCAAGTCGGTAGAGGATATGGCCGGGGCGGATTTATCTTTTAGTGGAAGCAAGGCGAATAATTTCAGAATTAATTCAACTGAATATGCCACCCATGCCGTTCATAAACGCTGTAATCATCTTGGCGTGTCAAAACTAGAAAACGGAAATTGCCAAAATACGTGTTATGTGTATAAACGAACGTGCTTCATTGGAACTATGTGAATTTGTGAACACACATATGGTATCAGGAATATTAGTCATATTTTGCTACTGAGCATTTGAAATGAGAATAAAAAAGCGATTATCGATAGGAAGTAAGTACAAGCATTAGTCAGAAAAGGTATAAAAAAACCGCTATTATTATTTTTAAAAAATGCAATCAAAGGAGCAGTAACGTGTGTTAATTTGAAAAACAGTTATCAAGAACCATTTCAAATGATATCGAAATTTATTTAAATAATAATAAAACACAATAACTAATACTATTTCCACGATCCAAATAAGGACCAATTTCTCAAACCGCAAACATTTTTTTTACTGATAAAATACAAATTAAAACAAGGTTAACATGGTGAGAAAATAGTATGTAGCAATTTCGGCGCACGCCATTGTCGGAACTATGTTTAAACGTACATTTGCTTATCTATATATAGCTGTGTAGAAAAGATACACAATACATCTTCTCTTCCGTTCTAACGACCTAGCTTATTTCCTGCTAGCAATAAAATTAAAAATTTGAAAATGTAAATGAAACTAATCAGGAGGCTTTTATTAATAAGCTTAAATATTGGACGAGATGGTTAAGGTTCATAACGGCTGGGCAATAGCCCCTCGCAAAGGTCTGAGAAGCGGCGACCGACTTATATTTATTACGATGGCGTGAGCCGAAATAGCTATCAACTATATCTTATAAATTTTTTGTAGAACTAAAATACATTGCTATTTTTTCGCCGTGTTATAATGGAGTTCTACCAAGTAAATGCTAATTAAATCAAAAATAAAAAATGGTTTAAGAAATAGTACATATAAAAAATTGTTTTTTATTATTGAAATATGATGCTCTTTCAATTAAGAAATACTGTTAATAGTCGCTCTCCCCGCCTACATTTTTACAGTATACTTTTTGGGCTATAGCCTTGTAGTAAGGAAACAATATCAAAGAACATTGACCATTTGGAAGTAGACTCATCCAAGATATGTATAATATATAAAAAATAGCAACTATTGGGTTCGTAGTACCGAGTTCTCAATCACTAATATAGAATGTTAAGAGTTTCGAGGAAACAATTAAGGTCTGTGCTCTTCCAATTTGTTATTCCAGATACAGAGTGGAGAATAGTTACGCGCCATTAATTGAAAACCCAATATAATTTATGTTCGAAAATTACTACAATCGAAGGTGTGGCGTTTGAATCAATGGTTCCGTTCGGATGCGGACGTGTTTTGACTGCACATCCGAATTAAGCGGTTTTATTTTTGGATGTATGCGCCATGCGTTATCGAGTCCGTTTCTTGGAGCGATCAGACGATGTGTCATTCAGGATAATAGTGGCGAAACTCCAAGTATTGATTTAATTGGAAGATTAAGAAGAGAACTATTATTTGTTGATTAAAGATTTTAATTTATTATAAATATTTTTATTGTTATAATGCAATAGTGATGATAACGTTACGATATCAAAGAATTTGGCTTCACAATATTTAAATGTGATTGTTGATAGCTATTGCGGTTTCCATTATTGTCAGAACTATACATAAAACAGTAATTTTGGCGACGACTACCACATCTAAAATTTTGTTTTTTTTTAAGCTGTAATAATGGAGTTCCGCTGAGTAAATGTCAATTTTATTTATCAATTGAACTGTTTGTAATTATTTTAAATAATAAAAACACATTTTTTAGTAATTATATCCGCGATGAGCGAAATCGGTCCTGATCAAAAAATATATAGTGGAGAAAAAAGTACTAAAAATGTGTTTTTATTATTTAAAATATCATGCCTTTCCATTAAGAAGTGACAGTTTACACCCTAAAAGTGACATGTAGAATATTATACAGCACCAAATTCATTCGTATGAAAAAATATAAATTGGCACTTTTTATCTCACAAGTGCACATTTTTTTTTGCATGAACGACCATTTAATGGTAGACAGGATTATTTTTATAAGATAAAATAAAAACAGCATTCATATTTTACAAAAAAGAATCAAATCGTTTAATGTAATGAGCCCATGTGTGCCAAAAGCAGGAAATTTGGGTACAATGAAAGCGAAAGACGACTTAATACAGAGACAATGCAGTGAATGAACGCAATCAAAAGCGCCCAATTAAATTGAATTCACACTTACGTGTTGATTTAAGCGGAAATTAAACATTCAGATACATTAATATTTGGATAATAAATTATTTCACGTGACATCAAATGGCTCAAACATTCTCTACCGCAAATTTATAATTTTGGCATTGCAATGGAAATTTAACGACATTTTTGTTATCTTAAAAGATTGAAATTAACACGATGTTTGAGTGTAAGTTTTTGCTTCGAAAAGTGGCAAAGCATTACATTAATTTTATTTAAGAAGGAACGTATTATATATTGTACTTATTTCAAAATTTTATGAAATAATCACAGTATTAATAACTACGAACATATTAATTAATTAGAGTACGCTTAAAGTAGGTGTTTATGGGTCACGGTGTGGTGGTTAGGGTCGTTGGCTTTCGTGATGGATCTCACGGGTCCGAATTCCAGTATTAATAGCTCTATCTTTTAAATTTGATTTTGATCGAAGGATTTTCATATTCAAGAGCGGTTTGTTAGCTGTTAACTGTTGCGGCCTACATCTATTCCTTCTTTCTTTGCAAAAAGAGATATGTGGTCTTCGTAGAAATTTTTTTTTTAGGATAGAGGTATCCTAAAAAAAAAATTTCTACAAGGATAATATCTACACAATCTAAAGGATAATATCCTCTACAAAGGTAGATTTGTAGTAGAAAATTTGAAATTTTTAGATGTATTTTAAATACATATTTGTTAGATAATTTGAAAGATTCATACGAATTCCAATGTTGATTTCTTAGGATCCGATAGATTGACGTAGGCTATCAAATTGATAAGAAAAAAAAGGCGAGTAATATTTGGAATACCTCAATACTGTGTACATTTATCTTGATGTAGGACTAAGTAAATAAATGTATTTGTATATTTGTTCGTTTATGTCTAGTTATGTTTGAACATATGACATATATCGATAAGACTATCGAACAATCTGTTTTTTTTTTATGATAGTGAGTGAATAGACCTTCTTACTTATTTAAAGTGATACAGATAAAAGAAACAAGAAAGATTTATAGAACATATTGTAATCATAAAAAACTGTTTATATGAAATGAGAAATGTGAAATGGAAAAGTTTTTTTTTTACTTAACGATGATTATCTAAGTTATATTCTTGACAAATAATGATTCTTATTGATTAGGTAGTGTGATATCTGTCGTTGTCTTATATTAATTTTCCTTTGGCTTTTCTAGTTCCACAGTAGTACGAAAGAAATTATTTTTTTTCATTTTGAAGTTATTACGAATGATATTTATATATATCTAAATATAGGGAAAACACAGTAATGAAAGTAGCAAAGAAAAAGTCACACAAATCGGTTTCGTACATATTTTTGGATTGTTTAAAATTGAATTTTATTGGAAGGTTTCGTCTGGTATATGTAATTTTATGTTCTCCGTGCATCTTCTTGTGGTTGAATTTGACTGTTTTTTTTGTTGGAAATTTCATTATCAGGTATTTTATTTGTATTATGTTTAATGGGATAAAAAATATTTGTGAAGAAAATGAGAATCAAATATATAATACTAAGATAAAACGGCGTCACAGAAATTGAATACAAAAATAACAAGAAACGTGAAGCCTGAATACGTTAAATTGAGATTTTACTATATGTATATGTATGTTATTCTGCAAAAAGTTTACAGAATTTACAAACGTTTTATAATATAGTTCATGTTAAAACTGTTTAGTAAAAAGAACCCGTTTTCATAATTTAATTGAGTTCCAAAAAGTTTACTGAAAAAATATAGCTTAACTTGAAACACTACATCATAAAAAGCTTTTTTTTGAAAAAAAAATTGTCGTAAATATTCCCATTTAACAGCGCTATCATTTGTTTATGTTCCGAAGTACGTTTTTATCTCCCACAAAGCTCCTTGAAAAAGCTGTCGACGTCGCGACGGTCGAGTGCTGCCGTCCGCGCTTTTGTATGCCTCGCGAAGGCTTTTTTTTCCTCCGCCGATTTTGAGACCTTTTTTCATTGACTGCGCCCGCTCGGTGCTCGAGCGAAGCAGTCTTCTCGCGTATACCTGATTGTAATTCGTTATTACACAGACGAGCTTGATTGCAGGTAAATTAATTTGGACCTTTTCATCTTTGCCAGGATCTTTCTCGACTGTGCAAATGAAGCTATGTTTCGTAAATGGAGACGTACGTTATGAATTTAATTTTACGTATAAAATGTATGAGATAGGTATGTAAACAAGAAACTTACATATATAATTTCACCATGACTACTATATGAACAGGGAATATGTATTTAGGATATTTAAAATAACTATGATGAAATATCCTTCTGAAATTACAAACATTCTAGTGAATTATTTGCAAAAAAAGCTGTATGATTTATGTAAAATATATTCTATATTTATTCGAAAATATTCAACAATATAAAGACTGTTCGCCGACAAGATTGAGTAACTCGCAAATGCTAGCTGTATTTTTTAAATATTTCATCAGATTTTCACAAACTACAACCGGTATATCATTAAATTCTTTACGAATACTTTAAATTGATCAAATGTATTTGGTTTGTTGTCGTAAGGCTAGCTCCATCTTGATATATCGACAAAAAGAAGTCCAGGGCTACTGAATCCGGCGAGGACAATCGAAATCAGAACCTCTTGATTTTTTGGGGAAAAAAATCTCCCAGTAATTACATCATTCATATCATCATCATCAAGGCCTCCCCCTGTTTTTTTTTCTTTTTTCATGGGGGTTGTTTTGACATAGCAACACCACGCTGCCCAGGCGGGTTTGGTGTTCGGTTTTCTGTCTGGGTTTTCCTTCCCATAGCCAAGAGAACACGCGGCACGCGGTGTTCCCGAGCGGTCACCCATCCAAGCACTATCCGCGTCCAATGCTGCTTAACTTCGGTGATCGCACGAGAGCCGGTGCTTTCAACGTGGTATGGTCTTGGCTTTCATTCATATGTTAATTGAAATATTATTCAAACCTGTCTAATCGAAAAAGTAGCCGGATTCGCTCGATTTTCACGACTACGACACCGATGCCCTGATCTTAAGTTCAACTGGTTGAGCATGGTGTCTAAATGAGGTCGATAGAATGTTTTGAACTCTTTCTCGGGCAGCTCTCTTCTCGTATTTTGTGACCCAGGCTCGTCTTAATCTGCTATTTAGTCTATTTGTTCAAAATCACCCAAAAGTATTGGTTGTTTTACGAAGCTATCGAATACGTCGTATAAAGGATAAATGGGCAAAATTATGGAGAGAAATCGGTCAGAATTAATAATACCTTATATATTTACAATGTTCCTTAATAAAACACTACTTGAATTGAACTAGAATTGGCATTTACTTGGTAGAACTCCAATATAACACGGTGAAAAAATAGCAATGTTTTTTAGTTCTACAAAATTTTTATAAGATATAGTTGATAGCTATTTCGGCTCACACCATCGCCGGAACTATGTTTAAACTTACATTTGCTTATCTATATATAGCTGTAGAGAAAAGGTACACAATACATCTTCTCTTCTGTTCTAACGACCTAGCTTATTTCCTGCTAGAAATAAAACTAAAAATTTTGAAAATGTAAATGAAACTAAACAAGCGGCTATATCAGTGAGCTTACATATTAGACGAGATGGTTTATTACGGGTGGGCAACAGCCCCTCGCAATGGTCTAAGAAGCGGCGACCGACTTAATTGTTTGTTCATTCAAGATTTCGTGTGACGTTTGATATCTATTGATTTCCAGCTGTTCCAAAGCCGTCATCTTGCGACCTTCATTGCAAATGTACGTTTAAACATAGTTCCGACCGTGGCGTGAGCCGAAATAGCTATCAACTATATCTTATAAAAAATTTGTAGAACCAAAATACATTGCAATTTTTTCACGGTGTTTAAATTATAAAAATTATATCTAAAGATAAAAAGTCAAGTTCAACTTCGTAGAAATAAAAAGTCGATGTAGAGGTATAAAAATGACATTTAAGTACTTTTTGTTTTAAATCTGCCTTCAGGAATACATTTGACACAATGGTTCCTAAACAGCATATTAAAGAATTAAATTTTGGGAAAACTCAGGGAGAACTTTTACTCACGCACTGGGGAGTTGTCACGTTGTTGTGAAAAAACACTCAAAAAAAAAAAAAGCAACTGAAGATGTTTCGATAAGTAGGTTTAAAATTCAAGATTTTGTCAAGTGAATGTTATTATCTTTGTTTAATTTTATTAAAAAATAGAATACACAGGGATTCTTTATAACTGGGAACTTTCATTTCGGGATATCCTAAGTTTAATTATACACATCGTTTGTCGAGTGAAGTTTTTTAAAGCACTTGAATATCTGGTAAATAATGACTCTAAATGTCTTCTTAAAAATGAATTATTTTTACGATGACTGTATTGATAACTATACGTCTTATTTTCAAACACTTCATCGAATACATTGTCGTAATAACTTTCCTCACCATAGAGAAGTAGTATGTTTATTTAGATACCTTGAGTAATATTTCATCGAAGGATGATGGTGGACTTACCTGAAAGCAAAGAAAAATCAAATTAATATGATGAATTCCATGAGCATTAATAATACTTTTTTACGTCTCAATAGAATAGTAAACTTGTTCGATTAATATCGAGGTTAAAAATAATAATTAAAGCATATATATTAGTAAAAAGGATGGAAATCATGAACATTTTTTCCAATGCTTTTCATAAGTCGTTTTATAACATAAGAGTTAACACAAACACTTGAAAGGTTTTGCCAAGCGAATAATAAGAGAAAATACTATTTTCCGTTACATTACCATAATTTGTAGTCGTCTCTCTTTTGCCTTTTCGTAAAAAAATGAAATACAATAAAAAAATACTTTGTCGATCAGTTTAATCACTGATTCTAATAGTGGGCGATGGAAGCAAAAACCAGACAATGTCAAAATACTATTGTTTAGTCCTTATAATATATTTAACACATTCACATAAATAAAAATAAATATCAAAATTCCATTTCACAGATATCACATTATAAATGTGCTTTTTTTCGCATATCTCATATATTATTCAATTATAAACAAAAATCTACGCTTGATGTGAAAATTTTATTATTTTATGCTTCTTGTCTATATTTTATTTAATTTCAAAAATATCTTTGTGAAATAAAATATAAACTTATAGTTGTGGTCGTAGTATAGTTATGTTATATATAGTTATGTTCGTAGAACGTAGAATTTTATATCTCATATCAAATTGCAGAATATAATATAAATAAATTTGTGACAATTTTTTTGAATTTGTGATTCGTACTTGACATTCAGATAATAAAACAAATACTAACATTTATCTCGTTAATCTTGAAATAGCCGTAGATATAAGCGAAATCAGAGTATTTTTTGTTATTTTGAAGTAAATTTCCGGAGGGTAATTGATAAAACTTTTTTCCTGAAAATTAAATAGTTTTAATGCAAATGAATTAAAATATATATATATATAAGTTCAATAAACAAACATAACAGCATATATTATAAAATATAGGTTACAGGAGAGTTTTATATATTTATACCTAATATCGAAACCTCTGCAGGGGTGTAAGAGATTCGAAGCGTGAAAATTTTGGTTTGCCTCGAATCCAGACCGGTAGAGCGCGAAAAAGGATTTTAGTTTAGTCACTGACTGAATGCTGAAAAGCGATATAACTCACTGACTCACGAAAATTGGAAAAACATAACGTTATAATAATTGGCCATTCATTTGGACAAAGAATCATTTTTTCGTATATATTTTATATAATTTATGATATGAGTTAAATTTTAGATAATTTTTGACATTTCAAGGTATGGTGCACCATATATGACGCCGTACTAAGAAACATCATTTATAAGCACTTATTACCTCTACTGGGAAACGAAGATTGGCTTATTTGAATAACTATGAAAACATGTCGCGATTTGAAGATAGACAATATAAAAAAAAAAAAAAAATTATTATAAACATACTACAACGTTAAAACAATACACTAAAGAATGTTCTAAAAATATTGCACAGTTTTTCAATGATGACGTACAGAAAATCGATAAGTGTAGTTTAAGTTTCTGTAGAATTGCAAGAGTGCAAACTTACTAGGCATTCAGTACGAATGTTGTACCATCATGCATAAAATAACGCTGTTATCCGGTTACACATTTTGACTTCCTGTTTAGCCAACTAGACGGGAAATTCCTAATTGATTTTCAAATTGTTTTCTTAGTTTGTGAATTATTTGTTTTGCATATCTGGAAATTATTACCTGCATATTTGTCTAAATAGCGCGATAGTCGCGATGAGCGAAACTGGTCCTGATAGTAACATAAAAAAAAATAGTTTTCACCACAAAGAGGAGAAATTTAACACATCAAGAGGTTTTCGTGTTATGTCTTCAACAATTGTATCAACACACCTTTCAATTTCATCGCAACGTGTTTTTTTTTATCTAACGGCATATTAAAATATTTTAGTTACTTTTAAGTCTTAATTAAGCGGAACACTGCACTAGATAAGCGAAGTCAATTAATATTAGTTTGTAATTTGGTTTCTATGTGTAAGATTTTGTCTCAATTCACTGGTGAATCATTTGCGCAGAACCGACTACGTAATAATTTTTTATTCATTGCAAGAATCAATCCCTTCAGCACTCCACAATGAAATATTTATATATTAAGTGTTGTATTATATTATATGTAAGCAATATTACAAGAGATAAAACCAGGACTGTGTAGATGTTAAAAAAATTACGACTCCCACTAAAAGTTTAATTTTGACAGGTTTTTTCCTATCTTTTCTATTTATGTGCATTCAATTAAAGACCAACCAAGAAATCCGGAATATTGTTCGTTGAGATATTTTTCAAAATCCTGCAGCCCTGAATAAAACAGTGGAAATAAGAAAGCGTCGATCAGCTGGGTAATAATGTGTGAAAATTAAAATCTCACCACGATTTCATGCAGTCGAAAAATTCTCTCGATGCGTGCAGTCAGATTTCGAACATTCAATGCACAAAAATATATATTGGGGCGTTATTGTATAGTATCTGGCAGTTCTGAGGATTTGAATTTATTATGAATAAAAAATATTGAAGCGTTCGGCTTATTTTCTGAAGCCGCAATTTTAGGTGTTCGGTGAAATCTTCAGTTGCGGAATTTCATTTTGGATTATTGAATGCATAGTTTGTAAGCGCCCGGTATCCGTTTAATAATCATTCATTCGTTGAGAAAATAATAAAACGAACCAAATAATATCTCTGCTTACTGAGTTTCTATTCATATTTTTTTAAATTATGTATATGGTAAGATATTCACATTGTATTAAGAGCTGCCCAAACCCAAAAAATAATACAGCGTGTGTTCGGTTAGTGAAAAGTTCGGACTGCAAAAATCGGACAACGAACATTATCACGAACGATGTTTGTCGGACACATATTCGGATAACGAATATAAACGATCTTTCTTATACATAATAAAAATATATGGTAAATCGATGATCGGTTAACGAACAATTCGATTGTCGATCAGTCTTTGAACAGATTATGTTCGTAAACCGATCACCTACTGCATTGCAATGTCGTTAAAATAAATATTATGATTATAAGATAAAGTACGGGTGGTGAGTAAGCGCTCATTTGGTCATTAAACAGATTATAAACATGAACAATAATCAATAAATTGGACATTAGTTCATAAGAACTTTGTTATTTTTTTGTAATTATAAAAGAGTTCTATGATGTTAATGCCAATTAATATGAGGAGATTGTGGTTGAATTTGAGTTACAAATGCCAAAACCGTTCAGAATAAACTAAACAGAGATGGTTTCAAAGAGTGTGTTCTTTTACCTCTTCAAAACAGACGTACATGAACGACATATTATTTTGATAAACCGATATTTCAAATGTACAACAATTGTCGAAGTATTGCTGATTTTTCTTGAAGTCTTGAAAACAGCGCATTTGTGTGCTGTGACATTATACTCACTCAGAGCCATTGAGTATCATGCGATAGTTACGAAAAAAACGTATAATTATATTAAAATATCATATTTAGTTTGGACCGCATTTTGACAAATCTACTAAAGAGTGAATGTATTCGCAGTGAGCGTAATCAGTTCGTAAGAAGATAATGCAATACGTATAAAAAAGCAATTGTTTTAATAAACAAAGTTGACATAGAATTTAATAAATGAAAATATTCAATAAACGCTACAGAATCCCTTCTTTGTTTCAATTCTACTCTGCTAAGATGTTAAACTGTTGTAAAATATTTACTGAAATTCAACGTGGACTAATTTAACCTTTTAAATGCCACAGGCGTCTCTCTAAGTTTACAACTACTGTTGAGAGCTTTCAAAAAGCTCCCGGTACCCGAGAGCAGAGTACAAAAGGTTAGACATCACCGTTCATTATCCAAAAGTTTCACGAGGTAAAGCTACTCTACGAATATTATGTTTTGTGATGAAGTTTAAATTATGTTTTGGATGAATCTTGACTTGCTCTTAATTTACAATAGGAATAGTTTATAAATAGGCAAAGTGATTAGACAAATTGTATAGGGGAACACGTGTAGATATAAAAACAGGGAAAAGAAGCGCGAGGTAAATAATTTATTAATAATATAATATTTGCAAATTATATAACATTACAAGCACCATGACAGTTTTTTTTTTAATTTTAAGGTGTTAACTGTCACTTCTTGATGGAAAGGCATGATATTTTAAATAATAAAAACTGAGAGATTGAATATTATGTAAACAAAGGTTACACGTGACTCACTCATATGGAAGATTTCTTAAAACGAATATTACCATTCAAAATATATTCATCATTCAATTCTCTAATAAAGTATGCATGAGCAGACCGCTTTGTAATATCAATGTTGACGAAGACAATAGTTTCTGAATAAAAGAAATAATATATCCAATAAGACTGGTTGTTTAAGCTTTTCCTTACTGTGCCAAAAAAACTACTCCCCGGCGCTGTGTATTCGAATATCGTACAACCATAAGTTATATAGAACATATTTAATGAAATGATAAAATTATACTTATGACTATATGCTATGTATACAAATCACTTAAATTTATTTGCCGACAAATGGTAATAAATTAAATTTGATTGTCTGAAGACACTGGTTGTTCACATCTGGAACGAAATATTTTTTTATGCGACGCATAAATTTCGTAACAGGGAGAAACCTTCTCAGTCCAGTATGTATTATATGTATAGAGCAAATTAAATTATGAGTTTGAATTGTTACAACTTTGTACGATTCCACGTGTTTTGTCATTAACGACCCGGATTTCACATTTCGGTATCTTCAGGCCGGCGGAAACCCGGGATGTTAGTGACAAAACATGTGGAATCGTACAAAAATTGTAACAATTCAAATTTAATTCAAATTTGATATTGAAATTCCATCAACCACCTTCAGTCGATATCATAAATTAAATCATACGTAGTAATACATACTTATTACACATCACAGTGCAGAAAGGGTTAAAACGGAATCTTTAAATGTCGTTTGACTGTGGTATAACATACGAGGATAATATATACAGCAAGTCGGCTATTATCGAATTCAATACAGTGTAAAATCTATTTAGATCTTTGAATCTTTCCAATTAAATACCCCGTTAAGACGCGATAAGTGATTTATAAAAGGGGTGTTATCTTGCACACATATACGTAAATTAAAGTAGGTCTTCTAGATTTCACCAGGCCATAAATCTGTCCATTGCTTCCTTCGAATGGTCACTGAATGTTCTAACCGGGCCGTTCTGGGAGCGCAGAACATTTATTAACCCTTCCCTTGCGCACGTCCGCACCTCTCGTTTCCAATTTCGCGCCCCCTTCCGCATGATTTGGCGGTAATTTATTGTGCCGGCCCTGTCTATCGCAGGCGCGGTTGTCACAGTAAAAGTTGTATTTTAAACAAGCACAAAGACACTGACGTATGTCTTTTGTTGATAGTGACAGGGATGAAAAACTTCACCTGAATTTGGTTACGTAAAAGCCCTTGAATATAGACGAATAAACGTGAAGAATGGCAGATTTCTTTTTTCCCCACTTCCGTTTGCATAAGAGCAGTTATCGTAACGACATCCTCGTTAAGTGCGATAAATCTGTCACATTTCTTTGGAGTTGCGGGACACTTCTCTTGTTTTTTTATCAAACGTCGATATTATTCATTTTCCACGGCATCAAATATATAAAAAAAAGTGTAGAAAATATCTACGTATTATCTTGTAAATGTATAGGACTTCGAAGATAAAATAGTTTATAGAGATAATGGAGAAACATTCAGTTTCTTTTTAAGTCGTCAGTTGCCACAACAATACTTACAGCCAATATTTATGGACAGTGTCAGTGAAAGTATATCTCTCTCTATGTAGCCTTTTTATATTGATTCAACGCTTTTATTATCTCTTCTTATTTATATACACGCCCCAAACGTAAACTAAAAGTCTCAAAATGATGGAACTTGCTCATTAAAAGTAGTCGTTTATATGATATAATACATAGTGTTCATTAAAGCTCAATCAATGCATACAATTATTTTAAGGATAATGTCATTTTTGAGACTATATTTAATTAGATCAATTCGACATTTAGAATACCATAACGTACCTAAATCATTTTATATGATAATTTCAGTTGGGCTACTTCACTTTTTTTGAAAAAAATATTTTCTTCTGTAGATATGTGGAGAAGAAATTGCAAGTTTTAATGACACAATTTTATCCTTTTAGTGTTTGCATTTATTTGAATAGAAAGTAATCTATATGGTAAAAAATTTGTGTATTCTAGTATAGTAAACAAATTCATTGCGAAAAGATATGTTTATATATTTTTCAGTATATCGAATTGAAGTTTCGTAAATGCTGCTTTTCAAGATAGAAGGTTTTCCGAAAAAGGTATACAAATTGGATGAAAATTTTCATTCTGTATTGGAACTTTTCACTTCACAATTGAGCAAGATGAAAGTTCACATATACAGTCAATCCTCGATTCCACGTTTTTCAAAGGGGCTTAGAAAACAAAAAATTAGGAAACGTGGAATGCGGGAAAAGTTAAAATAATAATAAAAAAGTAAAATCTTAAAAAAAAAATATTTAAAAAAAAAATGGGGTTTACAAAACTGGTAAATATAATATGAAAGGGTTCTGTAAGTTATATTAATTATATCTTATTTATTGAAATAATCGAATAGTGTTTTAAACATTTTCTTATGAAAATCTTTATTGATGAAAATCTCAAGATATTTGAGCGAACTATATATTCCATCTTTAATTTCTTTGGGTAATATATAAGATTCAATGTGCTCAAACTTACAAATTGAAGATAGATCGAGGAACGGTTAATGCGGGATAATTTAACATTGTTCTTATGGATTTTTGACGGGACTATAAAGAATGAACGATCCATCGAGGAACACGTATTATACGAGAATAGTTAATCGGGTTTCTACAGTATAAAGAAAAAGGAGTCGTAAATCTAAAGAAAATGTTCGCGGACACAATGATTCAAATGAAATAATTATATGGAATTTTATTTAAGCCGATTGATTTTTAAAAACGTAATTTTACCTTTTATTGATTGAATTGGCATTCATTGGGTAGAACTCCATTATAACACGGTGAAAAAAATAGCAATGTATTTTAATTCTACAAAACATTTTGTAGAACTAAAATACATTGCTATTTTTTTCACCGTGTAATTTTACGTGTTCGGCAAGTAGTGTGTATCAAAACTTGTCTTGTTTTTGGATAACGTAATTTCACATGTTACACAACTAATTAGTTGAATATATACTCGCTAACCATAGATAATTTACAAAAGGAAATGATGAAGTGTAGTTCTAGAGTTATATTTCAGTTTATAAGCCATCATCACAAGTTTAATACTCTAATTTCTTTAACATTAAATGTTAATATAAATTCTGAATGAATTACCAACAACCATATAGTAAAGTTTTGAATATGAATTAAGTCCAATCTTACAATTTAAGTAAACAGCTTAAAAATAATATATGTATAAGGTAAGACGCATAAGTTTTAGTGTGTATTATAATTATATAACACTATTATATTTACAGAAATTCTTTCTTTTCACGGCTTAATTGTATACAAAGAAAAATTAGCACGGTTTGAAATATGAATGCAATATTTATTATGCTGATTGTTAAACATTGGGACTGTTGAAAAATACATTTTAATAACGTAATATTATTGATATATAATAAGATATAATATATATACAATATTTAAAAATTACATTGTTTATTATAATAAATTTCGTTTTAATTATGCTTTACCGGTGTCTTTATTTACACGGTGGTTCCTGGATTGGGTAATGAATGTAAACGTAGGAACTGATATAGTATTTTAATTTATGATATCGACTGAAGGTGCTTAATGGAATTTCAATGCCAATTTTGAATTGTTACGACTTTGTACGATTCACACGGATGCAACAGAACTGACCTCAGTTCTGTCGCATCCGTGTGATGGAATGCCTGAAGGTGCCGAAAGGCGAAACCCGGGTCGTTAGTGACAAAACTTGACGGATCGTACAAAGTTTTAACAATTCAAATAGTATTTTAAGATTTTGCCAGTTATCAGTTGTGAAAAATGATAAATAAAAGAGGGAGCCACTTGTTATATTTAAAATATAATGGTGTAAAAACAAATTATGAGAGCAGGTTTGACACATAAATAAACGTAAAAATATTGTCATTAGGTAACAGGTAGAATGTCATGATAATAAAACACCTTATCATTCAATTAAACACGACATTACAAGATGCGTTAAATTGATCGTAATTTCAACGTTGTAGTCGTGAGAATATCTCGACAACAATAAATATTTTTAGCACTTTTAACAATTCCCCAAGCGACCCATAAAAACTAAGCTAGAATTATGCCTCAGTCAGAGAGAAGAGCTCTCTGAAAATAATTGGTTCATTCAAAAGGAATCATCTCCAATTAATGTGCCGAGATTGTGAGTGGCGTTTATAATAGAGTGTGCTTGAGAGTCGCCAATTTTTAAGTCTTTTACGCCTGAGGACTTAGGCCGTTTTCGCAACATGTTCGTTAAAATTTTTGAATGTGTAATAAAAAATAGAACTGTCGCTTAGCTGTGACATCTGAAGCAGATTTTTGTTGAAAATAAAATTCTTATTCAATGAACCAAAAAGCAAGAATGCGGAAACTGTTGCTGAATTAACGACGAGCGACTTGAATCGATGATGTAACGGAGGAATGGTAAAGCACACCAGCTTTGTTTGGGAGATGTAATCAAATGAATTACGTAATTGACGTCGCAAGAATTACACAACTAAATTATTTAATTGGGGTAGTTCAAAACAACTTCAAGAATAAAAAGTAAACTTTCATTAAAAACAGAAGCCTGCACGATAAACATTGTGATCTTAATTTAACGCTGAGATAAATCGACGTAATAAACACTAATAATAGTTCTGACGATGGCGCGAGTCCGAAATAACGACAGACAATTTTGTATAACATATTTATAAATTGTTGAAACTTTGTACATTACTGCATGTTCGTTAATCACAAGTTCGGGTTTCAACTGACTGACTTCGTCATTTCTATTGCATCCGTGAGAAAGAATGCATGAAGGTGCCGAAAGGCAAAACCCAGGTTGTGTGCGTCAAAACACGTAAAAATTTAGAGTTTCAACAATTCAACAAAGATATTGAAATTTCATCAAGTACTTTCAGTCGATGTTGAAATTAAATAATTCCTTATTTTTTTAGCTCCATTACCAACATTTTGTGAACAGAGTGGATTAGCAGAAAAATAGTGTTTATCCTAAAGCAGACAATACACCAACATATATAATAATACCGATCGATTTTGTAAAAGCAAGCATTATCACCTGATAATGTTTAATTGATTTAAATACAACGCCTACGCAACAAGAAATGGCAGCTAAAACCCAATAATTGATATCTACAGATATAAAATATGATTTATTTTCTGCTGTTAATTACCAGCGAGGCCTTTAGTAATCTACTTAAGCATAAAGAGCTTTCTGCTAGCTATAAGCACTTCTCAGTAATTTAAACTTAATTTCTGTAAGCGGCACTACGTCCTGCTACGTGGTTGTTAATTTCTTATTGGGCAGCACTTGATTACCCGTACTCAACAGAAACTACCCACAACTTATTATTTTAATCGTCTAGCATGAATGAATGTATGATTTTCGATTCGAGATTCTGCGTTAATTGTGGGTTTATTTAGTTCTATATATCAACCCACTCGGAGTTCATAATTAGCTCGAAAAAATCACGTCTTCGTAAAATTCGTGAACTTCGTTTTATTAATAATTCTTGAATGTGCAGATTCGCGTCCAGTTTATATAATTATTGGAATAAAATCCCTAAGCTTATTGATCTCGTGAAATTAGATATTAATATACACAACATAATAATCTTTAGAACAGTCAAATACATATCAACTTACAACAGCTGTTAAACCATAATATAATGAATTTTATGCAGTTTTTCAAGCGAAATATTTATATTGCTAGTTGGGTTCATCTGATTTTTTAAAATAACTCTTAACAGAAAAACATCTTTCATTTCAAATGATACATTAAATAATCGGTGCAAGAATAATAAATAAAATTTCATAGCTTTGACAATGGGGAAAGCCAAAAAAGCGTATCTAAAATTTTGTAAAATTAAACATTTTTATAATTATACGATGTATTTCTTTTTTACCTTAAACTTGTTGGTAGTCTTGTAAAGTAATATAATGCTTTTGTATTTTTCTTTTCTTTGTGACAATGTTGAACAAATAATGACCATGAAGCACACATTATCTAATGAAATCTTTTGTTTTCTTTCACCTAAGAAACTTTTGAGAGTTTTATGGTTTATCACAAAACAGCTACAGGATCTAACAAAACGTTGTCAAACGCCACTGAACGTATCGCAAGAGGGAGAGTGGAGGTAGCACGACCTTGTTATTTCTCTGAAAAGTCTTTGAAAAATTACAAAAGAACTTAAATCGAAAGTATATTTGTATTATTTTTAAGGGCCAAAGTTTTCCATTCCAACAAATAATAATAATTGCGAATTCAATAATTCCAGAGATAAAAATTTTTCCAACGTTTATTAACTTCGAAAAATTTAAAATTTTTAACGTAAATATTTGTTACCGATAACATCAATAGTTTTCGATTAGGGAATACAGCGATAGATTCCCGGTTATTGAAAGATAATCGTGAATAATCGCGATTATATTGGATGATTTTTATATTATAGTTGAATGCATGATAAGGTGATTGATTGGTGAACGTCGGAGGTTTCGGTTACGGTGCTTACGGATTTTAGTGCCAGTTTGAACATAAAATAGATTTTTTAGCCTATTCTATTTCAAGTTATGATTTTTGCATGTCTTAATTACTAATATTCATTGAACGCAAATAAAGATGTTAAATTATTGCATAAAAAACACTAGGATCGTAATTTCCTTTACCAATACTTGACATTAACAAGACTGAATTAGTTCAGTGTCTCTATTAAACGAGCAGTTCAACCTCCCTAATTTTCCCTTACACGTATATAAGTTTAATTAGTCAACAATCTGATATTTCATCCCATCATTATCGACCCATTTCAAATAAGTATGAATATGTGAGTATTAAATAACCCCATTACATTATGATAGTTGATCATTGTGAAAACCTCTCACCACAGTTTTTAATTAAAATCAATCACCAATTTTCTTAATATGAAATTAATTGTCACTAGTGTATTAATTGTGATGTGTTTGACAATGTACACAACATAAATATACTTGCAAGTGTAAATTAAAAAAAAACGGTTTAATTGCATTTTACGACAGCGTAAACATTGGTGGTTTTTTTTTTGTATTGATTGTTTAACCTGAAATTCGTTCAATAAGAAAAACTGTTTGAATTCCGAGTGATTTTTTTTCGATTGTATCACATAAATAACATAAATTAAATGTCACAAGTAGACAGCACTATGGAAGTTACGTGTTTATTGTTGATGGCAAAACACCATTCTCGCCAATAGACATGCACATTGGATGTCGATTTATCTGATCCAGACGTAAGTGTATCTTGAATAAAAATTACTTTTTGTTTCACACTGCGAATTCGGCTATCGGAGTTATTACCATGGTAAACAATACATATATAATTAGTAGAATTGTAAAAATTGTTTTTTCAATATTGTGTAGATAGACAATAGAGTGTAGTCGAATGAGTACCGTGAATGCAATATATATAACCCGACACGGATTTTTCGACCGGAATTGCAAGCCCTAACCTAAACTAATAACCAATGGCTAAATGGATGCAACCGTAATTTCCATCCGGTAATAGAATTTCTGTCACCATGATGGAAGAGGTATGTTATAGTCACTGTGTAAATAATGTTCATTTACCATGCCACAAATAACATTCTACGGAAATGTCAACTTGGCCGCAGTGACACTACCGACGTAATATCTCTTTCAAATATACAGTGGTCGAGGGTTTTGTATTTCCTGTATCCAGAATTTCTCTGGATAATGGATAAAATATCAATATTTGTTATAAGCTAGGTATCACACATACATATAGTGTAACAACGATAAAACGCAATGAATAGATTATAGATCAGTGCGTCTAAATAAATTCACTGCGTTTTATCTTCGAACTGCCAATCGATAAATAAAAAAAATTAGTACTATTTTTTCATATATAATTTTTGATCAAAACCGGTTTCACTCATCGTGAGCCATCGACATCAAATAAAGTAGATTTTTCTATTTTGACTTCATATGTTATAATCCAAAGAACTCCATAAATAAATTTTATTTTCCATTTTAATAAAAATGCAAATACAAGGAATTCAATTTTAATACGAAAACAAAGAAAAAAGACAATTATTGCGATATATTTTGTATGATTAGCTATAAACTATTTTCTTATTTCTTAAGCCGTTTGTTTCCTATACCGGGCAATTGTTTATTCAAAATTATGTGTAGATAACTATGGTTTATTTTTTATTGAATCAGTTGATAATGCTCGCGATGAAAGAAACTGGTCCTGACAGTAAAATATATTGTAGAAATAGAATAAAGATAATGCGTTTTTATAATTTCAAATATTATACCTTTCCACTAAGAAGTGACAGTTACACATTTGAAGTCAGACCATGTTTTTTACTCCCTCACATATATAAAAAAAACAATGAATAAAAAATAATATACGATACTGGTGAAACAATAATATAACTTGAGAGTAAGGCTGTATTTCGTTGTGTTATACAGTATAATTATAATTTATACATAACGGATATGAGAATACAATCTAGTTCAGTTTGGTTCGCGGTCTATTTATTTTGTATCGTCTACAGTTGAGCACAAGGGTCAGTATAATAACAAATACATAATTGGTAAAAGCTGCTGCCGTTCCTTAAGAGGTCATTGGCATTTAAGGCGTAGTTGGATTCACAAACTAGATTTTTAAATTACTTAATAATATCGAATGTAATGTTTTATGATATCAATTTGAAGAGGATATTATTGCTTGAAAGCGATACATGAACATAATATAAGTTTAAATTCATAATATACGATATAATAAGAAGAGTAGAGTTGACAAGATTTACAATAAAAAACGACCATTTTTTAAAAAAGGAATCTTCATTAAGAAGTGTCGAGTGGCCTGGGTTGCCAGTTCAAGAAAAACTTCTTGTAAATTAATAAAAGAAAAATTCAATTAGGAAATTAAACATTTTGTGGCATTCGAAAAAAATGTTCGATAAAAACGCATCTATACTAGATTAAATATGAAGGAATAATTTGTGTTGATTTTCTATTAGGAATGCGATAGAATTTAAAGAATTGACAGTGATCGTTACTCATTCATTATTTCTAGATGTTTCATCACTAAAAACTCCTTCGGACATATATCCAGAGATTTGAGTGCAAAGATGAACTTAAATTATCCTAAAAATTTGGTGTAAAATATATCAATGAAAGTTGCTATTTTGTGATTAATTTTGCTACAAGTCAAACTGCATGGATAAACAAATGATATTTTTAAAATTTCGTCCAAATTTTATCATTTGTATCATATGTAGAAAATAATATATATATGATCGTTAGACGCACGAGTATAACTCCATTCTTGTTAATTGTGTGTTATGTACGAAAAAACATAAAAAATAATATTTTAGTGGTAATAACAGTATACGTCGCAGATGATTGATAAAATTCACAATAGATTTATGCGGCTATTAACTATATTACAGCAGAAGTAGCAGTTTTCGGTATCCGAATACTTATCATATTGGACTTTCGTCCACCTATCAAAATGTACCACAACACAAATGTGAGAAATACATGTAAATAATAAATATCGATTAGTAAACGGACATTTAAAGGAAAAGGAGTACATATATTTGTGCCATATATGAAATATTTATAATGTAACTGCGTAAGGGTACAACCATAGAGCCATATTTGATCACTCCTTGTTGTTCACCTGTAGCAACGCTACGAATAAATATGGTGCCATTATTTATACATCGTATTTGCCTACGCAAACTTTACGCTTAGGGCAGGTGTTAGCAACTGTGCAATAAAAAAGGTTATTCAAAAAATAAGTTTAGTTCAAATAATTAAATAATTATAAGTGTTTTTTTTTTTTTGGATTTTTAATTATAAGATATTCATCGTTTGAACACCAGCCATCATGCATTTATTCGAACCAGTCAATGAAAAGTACTTTGTGCATAAGTTCCACTTATTATATGGAGCGGTAAAGGGTCTTTTGAAATAACTTAAAACAAGTTTTGTTTACGATAACTTCTTGTTACTCACTTGTTAGGGTAGTAGTATTAACGATAGGGCTAGGATAGGACTGGTGATTAGGTAACAGCTCGCGCTACGTCCCATTTGATAAATTCGGTTGGATGGGGCGGAATATTTTAGAAAATATTTAATGCCTTTAAATGTGACCTTTTCTACACAGCTATATATAGATAAGCAAATGTTAATTTAAACATAGATCCGACGATGACGTGAGCCGAAATAGCTATCAACCATAATTTAAAAAATAATTTTGTAGAACTTAAATACATTGTTGTTTTTTTCACGGTGTTAATATTTAATGCCTTTGAAGAGAATCGATAAATAAATCGAAAAAAAATACTTGAATTAACGTCACGAACCACTGCAGCACGGATCTTAGGAGCAAGGTATTGTGTGAAAATACTATGATCTTTGTTTGTTGCAATTCTATGACAACGTCATAAATACCAATCTAGTGAGCTACTCGGTGAAAGTGTTAAATATTTTACTATATCCTGACAAGAGTACAAGACATTGAGGTCACTGTAGAGGATCTTTTAACAGAATGCTTTTCTGCGAGGTTTCTGTGAGTAAAGTACTAAGAAATGACTAGTGGGTGGAAAGTTGTGCTCACTAAACACCGCGATACAATAAAATTATGTTGTTTTTTTAGGTTGAAACGGGTCTTCGGTTGTAAATAAAACATGTGAAAAAATATTGAATATGTCAAAATGAATAATAGCCTTCATTAAAATTGTGTTTCTTTTAAACGTGACCGGCACAATCTGGCATAACTGTTTTGCTTTTGAGGTGCTTCTTGTTTGATTACTGCCGCACGTTTTGTTACTTATAGCGTACGTTATCTACCACTGCTCTAACGCGAGTCTAACAGCGGCAACGACCGTAGAATATTAAAAGCTTCAGTCTTCGGTTAAAGCTAAAGCAAAAGCTCGCGTTTAGGGAACGCAATCACGGGATTCCATTCGTTTTTCTTGGTCCAGAATTTCGGGATTGAAAGCACGGAATCTCTGAATTTTCGAGATTAAAGATTGAAATATTATATTAATATGAAAAAAAATGTATTTTGAATATTCACTCCAGCAAGATATCAAATTGGAATGTAAAAGTGAAAATAAAAACATATATGAGAGGTTGATGAAAATTTTTATAATATATTTGGAAACAAACGACATCAATGACAAATGTTATTAAATATACCCATAACCAAGATCAAACTAAACAGAAATTGAGAGAAAAACTTAAATTTGATTTGATACACTGGATCTATATGGTTACGTCTGCTAGCTCATAAAGGCCAAGAGAGAGGACAATTTTGTCAGTCTGGCTTTTAAACAACAGTAAGGCCTACTTCCAGTTTATAACTGAATAATGGCAGCTCCTAGATAATCGGCAAGTTTCCCGGTGCGTATCGACATCTAAATATGTTCGTAATATAACACCACGTCGAGAAATAAAACCAGAATTTGAACTATACAGCATTTAATTCCTAAAATATTTTGGAAACTTCAAAGAAATACTTAAATATATTATGGTAATGAAAGCAAATTTTGGTTTTAAGAACCAGTCGTCAAATATAATTCCAATTTTTACAAATACGCAGTTATTTTTCAAAATCAAAACAGCGTTAAAATATTAATCAAAGTTGCTAATATATAAAATAATAATGTGGAAGATAACAGTAAAAACTAGAAAGCCAAAATATACATTTAGTAATATATATAAGTTAAAAGTCAGCAACGTTAACAACTACACAAAGAACTCAAATAACGACAGTGATTATTTTCGGATAGGTTTGAGAAATTACAGTTCATATTTGGAATAATTTATCTATTGAGTATGCAAATCATTTCTACATTTCTATCAAAGCTACGACAAAACCACGCTCTACAAAGTTAACAATAGCTTTTTAAAGCGCATAGCAAAATAGACTACTAAACTTTAATAGTAAAAGTAAAAGATTCACTTCGTTCTAGCTCAATCAGTTTCTTCTCTATACAACAGCGATTTTCAAGCTAGGGGGCCTTAACTAGTCCAAAAGCATGTGTGAAAAGGTTAACAGAAACAAATTTATAATAAAATAACTTCGGCGAACATATATGGGAGCTGTTTTGAAGATTGTCATATAACACAGGCCTTATATGTACAGAATACATTGCGCCAATGAGAAAAGTCTTTTAAAAACATTTGAAAAGGGACAAATAATAGAATTTTATTCCAGCGAAAATTGCAAAGGCCCTGATTGATTTTCGTTCGAATTAAAAAATTATAATAATTTGAATTGTTACAACTTTGTCACTAACGACCCGGGATCTGCCCCTCGGTATCTTCAGGCATTCTATCGCACGGATGCAACCGAACTGACGTACAATACAACAACAGCTAGCATCGTCTATATACCAAAGGTATTAATTACAGGAAAACACAAAACCCAAGGCAAGCAGTAAATGGCAGCTAAAACAAATTAAATAATATTGATCTAATAATAATTAACACAATTGCCCGTTATAATTTTCATTAACGATCTTGTTAATGGGTCATTTTTGAAAGGGTTTTACAACAAATAATAATTAAATTTAAAAAAAATGGATTTTTTTAAGAAATACCTATTTATTTCAATTAATTGATATCAATCCTGTAATTTTGGTATATATACGATGCTAACTGTTTATTGTACGTCAGTTCTGTTGAATCCGTCAAATAGGATACCTAAAGATGCCGAAAGGCGAAACCTAGGTCGTTAGTGACAAAACATTGGAATCGTACAAAGTTGTAACAATTAAAATCTTGTGTTGAAATTCCATCAAGCACCTTCAGTCGACATCATAAATTATAATAATTTGTCAAGCGTGAAAGAATACGACCATTTGTGACAACTTTTGAGACTGTAATGACGAAGAGAGTAATGTAAAAGTTGCACTTTCCTCAATGACGCATTAATTAAATAAATTCATTCAAGTGCATCTTCGACTTGAACTAGATTTTACATATAATAAAACCTCGTTAAGTCGGTAAAGTTTTTGAAAAAAAAATGTAAGTTTATAAAAATTATAAATGAGTCTGTACAACTTTATTAACAGCTTAACGACCGGGGACTTGTATTTGAGTCCTTGAATAGCTTCCGTTGCTGTCCGCGGACTTGTATATGCGTCCTACGTCATACATTCCATTTCATTGAAAAATCAACTAATTGGAATCGGGTTTGATCTCAAATGTTAATGTGGTGTGGTAGTATACACATCAACGCATTATTTAACAAAGATTAAATTATTATTTTCCTAAGCAATTTCGTAAAAATACCCCTAAAAAATTCATGTATATTTTTTTGTGATGTGATCTTTCATAACACAATTTTACATTCTGGTTGAAGATTTTAATTTTTAATCGAGTCTGGTATGTTTTTCTACTTAGCGAGGATATTCATTAGTCCAGTATACAGTGATATGCATGCCAAGATGCATTTCGGGGGCCTTTTACAGATTGTAGTATTGGTGCTACTGAGCCACATGGAATTTTTATGGTGGTTATGAAATATTTAACCGAATACATTTTTGACATTTTAAATGCTAATTTGATTTAATTATGACCTATTCAAACTCAGTGGCAGGGGTTCTCAACTTATGTTGCCGAATTAAATAAAACATATTTTTCTGAAATATATTCTTTTATGTTACATTATTATAGTGAATAGTGGATATCATTGTGACGTCCATTTTCTTATTAGTTTTCCACACTTGGACGAGTGTTTCACCTTTTCTGGAATGCTTGGTTTCTTGATGCTTTAATATTTTTTAAAGATTCCAGTAAACCTCTATTTTTCCAAATTGTTCTGCAAAATCCCGTTTTACGTAAAAATAAATCTTTAGCGAGCGATACACTGTTATAAAAATTATCGGCATAAATCCTGTTCCACTTATTCATATATGGATTCAACTCGCTCATTCCAGTATGTATGTACACTCGAATCAGAATCACTATCGTCCGCGTCATTTTGTTCACAATCACTGGGAACCTCCGACAATGCATCCTCAAAATTTTCTAAATGTGTTTCATCTCTTCCCTCAATTTTGAGGTGAATAAAAATATAAATGATAAGCAAGAGAAAAACAAATTTCGCGACGTTTTCACTGATAGTTCAGAGAAGACAGAATACAATTTACATATATATTGAGAAACACTTGCAAGACACTACCCTGATTTCTCAGAATGGCTGTAAAAAAATTACGAAACAAACGAATGGGAGTGACAACATCTGCAACGGGGTTGACATGAGAACTAGGGCTCTTTAAACTGCGGGTATTTATAATATTATCTTGAATATATGTAGCATGATTTTATCTTCGTTCTTATATTTTACTTAAATATTATTGTGGGTATATAAGGGAAGGCAATATAACAATGAGGATCGATATCAATTATTTGTATATATTAATTTTTATACGTACAAAAGGTATAGTATGGGCAAGAAAACCTTATTTTTTTCCAATTCTTCAGCAAAACAAATATGGTTTCAAGTAAAATAATTAATTTACAGCTAAATTCTTGAGAACATTGTACTTTCTTTTCCATGGTTCACATCGTTCTAATTATCCGGCTTTCACCTTTCGCCATCTTCGGATTCGATATAAATCTATCGATGGGGTAAACACGAATTGAAATTGTATCTTATATTTCCCATTAACTCATAATGAAAGTATTCAAAATTTATTATTATCCATGATCGTTTTTTTTGTATATGTACTTTATATTTAAAGACTTGTAAGAGTATCTAGTAAAAGATCTAATGAGTTCTAATATATATGAAAATAAAAGTGAAAAAGTAAATTTTACATATTAAAAAAAAACTTGTAAATTTAAGTTTTTTTCACTATACCACAGTACACAACCCACAGGTATAGAACCACTGCTCAAATGACATTGATTTATGGAGCAAAGTATCTAGAAGCCAGCAAATCAAATTTGTTTAAGATATCTCTATTGGTTCACAAATTATAGTGAATCTAGTAAAAGGACAGTTTTTAGGCGAATTTTTTGCAAAATCGCCGGCCACCACGCGAAATTCGATAAAAAACATGCGGTCGCAAAGCTGTTAATAAAAACGCGCAACGATGAAATTTTTCAAAAGGGAGGCGTTGTAAAGATAAGTTTGAAAGCCATTGCTGTATGATCTAGAAAGTTTTATCATTTGGAGTACAACGTTGACTTATTTTCTCTTTTAATTAAGCAATATTGCATTGCCAATAGTGAAGTATGCAGATTAACTAATTGGATTGAATAAATTAACGAGGTTTCATATAAAGGATTCATATTGCAGTAAAATACAATTAATATCTCAATAGTGCAGAGAATCGTTGAATTGCTTTTTAATTATGCTGTGCAATTCTGAGATGCAACGAAAATCAATTTAATGAAGTACATTTTATTTATATATTTTTTACTTTTATAAGAATGATAATTAAGAAACTAATTGAATGCTACATTATAGTTATATTAAATGAATAAATTGTGAATATGTCGGATTATTTCAGAATTCATATTATTGCTCTATAACAACATTGATGAATATAATATAGGTAGTCCTCGACTTAAGATGGTTCAACTTACGACCAAAAAAATAGTATAAAACAAAATTCCCTCAAATAGATCAAGTAATGCAAACATTCGGACAACGAAAGATTTTTGAGTATAAACCGCCGTATTCAGGAAGATCTTGTTTGCTACAAAGAAATATACATGAAAAAAAAACAACAAACTAGTCAACTAAATTTGGATGTTTTTTAAGGATTACTACTGCTTCTTCTTCCACTCCTGATGATGAGCCGATGGATTGTAGTTATATAACTACAGATGGTGGATTTAAAATATTAATGAAGGAAATATTTTATTTTGTATTAAATAAATAAGTAATAATTTAACAATAAAATAATATAAAAAAATACACATGTTTATTTTAATATGTAAGTACATACATATTTTGTATGAAATTCGATTTACGACCAATTCAGCTTACGACCAAAGTCCAGTAAAGTATATCGGTCGTAAGTCGAGGATATACCTGTAAAGCTTTTTTTGCATTTTTCGTATCGTTCTCCTGCGTTCATCGTCTTTTTTTATCCTTTTACGATGAGCCATGAGATACTGTAGTAATCTAAGTGAGTTGGAAATAGATTGATGAAATACATTAATGTATTTAATAGATTGATGAAATACATTAATGTATTTCAAAAATAGCTATGTAATTAAATTCCAAATACGATCAATATACATATTATACAATACTCACTCAACTAATGGAACTGGGTTAACAACATAAAAAAAATGTCGCGATATATGTCATGTCACAGTAAATTAAAAAAATATCTATGAGAAAGCTATTTTGACGTCTTATCGTACATTATCGTCTTCAAAGACAATTGGCCGAGTATTCAGTTTATATTCAAATTAAGAATGCACTATTTTATTAGAACAATAAATGTTACGTTGACATACGGTGGGATACACCGCAACTGAGTTGCCCTATTATATGCGAGCTCTCCTTGTTTGTGTTGAGTTGTCACAAGTTTATCTTTATCACTGACATTCGTTACGAGTATATTAAACCGAAGTGACTGACATGCCACCCTTGCAAGTTTATTTGCACACACATTCAAACACGCTACAGATGATACTTGCGGGAACCGTATAATTTTAACTGTAGTTGCACTAAAAACTAAACTGTAATTTAGATCCAAAATGCGATACAATTGTGTTTAACTAACTTTTGCTCAGAGTGAGTACATTTTTATTAGAGAATTCAAAGATGCTTCTCAAAGAGGCGAAACAGGCGTAAAATTCAATGACACAACAGGGTAAAAATAGCAAAGAATTTAAGTCTATAAATTTTAACGTATTGTCGCTAATAACTACTACTTTTGCTATCATTAGAATTATCACTTTCATTGAATTGTCACTTTTAAGATGTTAAATGTCGCTTTTTGGTAGAAAGGTATTATTTTTAAATAATTAAACATAATTTTTAATACTATATCCACAATTGTAAAATTATCAAAATCTGGAACGTTTCACTCTTCGCGAGCATTATCAACTCATGAGATGATAATAATCGATTTAATAGGTCTTTAATATTTTATACGTAAACTTTTTTATTTTATTTACAAATATTTTGAATTTAAATCAGGTCTTCCTCATTCTTAACTCAAAATTTTACGTAAATAGCCTCATTTTAATTAGTATTTGTATCATCCGATAATGCTTGCGATTAATGTAAACAATCCTGATTTTAATAATATAAAATTGTGGAAATTTACTAAAAATTGTGTATTATTCTTTTTAAAGAAAACGCTTTACTACCAAGAAGTGAATGTTATTATTTTTAAGGCGTTAACTGTCACTTCTTGGTGGAAAGGCATGATATTTTAAATAATAAAAACACATTTTTTTAGTACTTATTTCAAAAATATATTTTTTGATCAGGACCGGTTTCGTTTATCGCGAGCATTATTAACTAATAAAATACAATTTACAAACAAGTCTGTTTATACAAACTATTTGAGTTAAAGGTAGCAGGTACACAAAACCATAGATTCAAGAACTAAGAAAAAATTCACAGGAAATCATACAATATTAATACAAATAATGTAAATTTGTTTAAAAATAAAATGTTCACAATCACTTATTAAAAATTTCAAACACATTAAGGTAAATCAATAATTCATTTCGAGCTCTGAACGATCATAACAAACTCAAATTTGAATTGTTACAACTTTGTACGATTCAACATGTTTTGTCACTAACGACCCGGGTTTCGCCTTTCGACATCTTCAGGCATTCTATCACACGGATGCAACAGAACTGACGAAGACTAGGATCAAGCACCTTCAGTCGATGTCATAAATTACATTTTAAGTACTTATTTTTACAATATATTTTTTGATCAGTACCGGTTTCGCTCAGTGCGAGCATCACACGGATGAAACAGAACTGACTGTCTGATTTGATATTGAAATTCCATCAAGCACCTTCAGTGGATATCATTAATCATAACGAGCCGCCTACTTAGGAAGTAAGCATGTAATTACTTAAAACGTAATCAACCTAAACATAAAAGTTTGATGAAGACGATACTATTTAAATTATGAAATTCCAAATACGAAATGCGTGGTTGTTTATAATGCATATAGAAAAGCTGAAATTGTGCAATTTTATACGATTTTTAAAAATTGGATAAAAAAGAGCACGCCAGGTTACGCTTTTATTTGAAGGATATATGAGAGAAATTGCATGAAAATCTAATAATAACGAAATAGACAATTTTGCCGCCACCCTCGCACACACCGCCCTGCGCCATCAGTAGAATTTATTTTATTTAAATCAAATTTCAAAGTGACATGCTAAAACATTTACATTTATGAACCGCAAATTCATATTTTAATATCAACATCAAACCAACGAATATGTACAGTCAGAACAAATACCTGTTTTGATTTAGTGGTAGAACAAATTTCTTTCGGCGGTGTAAACAATGGGTTTTTTGGGCGAAAGGTGATTTAGTTACGATGACGATCATTCACAAACATTGGTTTATAACCGCACGGGTGTGATGCGAATGAACGAATATATTTATTGTTTTAAAAAATCGCACACACACATATTCACATACATGTATATTCAGTTGAACGAGCATGATCGGTTTCGCTCATATTCAGTATTTCAGTATTTCAGCTGACGTCAGCACTGTCTGAACTGTTTAAAAAATAATACTTCATATTTTTTTATTATAATTTCATCAATCGCTTGTCTAAATTTACGATAAAATAAATTCTGACAATTGCGTGAGCCGAAATAGCTATCAACTATATCTCATAAAAAAAATTGTAGAACTAAAATACATTGCTATTTTTTCAGCGTGTTACGTTATCAATGTTTATGAAAATGACATACAATTTTGCACTTGTTTCTTTATATTTTACAATCATCTGAACCGTTTCGAAAGAACATTTCCATGAATGTTTGAATAAGAAAAAATAATTATTTTTTTATAAATATTATTATATAATAAAGAATAACTGTTACTATAAAATAAAAAAAACAATGTGATATACATTAATATAAAATTGTTTTTATATAATTTGAATTATTAAAACTTTGTACGGTTTCCACATGTTTTGTTACTAACGACCCGGGTTTCGCTTTTTAGTATCTTCAAGCATTACATCATACGGATGAAACAGAACTGACGTATAATAAACAGCTAGCATCGTCTATATAACAAAGGTATGAAAGGTATTATTACAGGAAAACACAAACCCCAAAGCAAGCAGAAAATGCCAGCTAAATCAAATCTAATAATAATTAACATAATTGCAGATCATTGATCAAAATCACAGAATTTTCATTAATGATCTTGCAAATGAGTCATTCTTGAAAGGGTTTTACAACAATTTTATTTATTTAAAAGTTTCCATGTTTACTGTATTAAAATTTACAGAAACTCCACATGGCTATACGTATATATATCTTATCTGTAATTAATAATTATTTTGTAGATAAATTAATATGGCGCTGAAATGCGTCCACTGATGTGTGACAATTTATTAATTTGTGACGCTAACATGCCACGCCATGCTGCGAAAGATTGTCGCCTACGCCGACAGATGCCACCCAGCGCGGGCGACTGAGAAATAATTAAGATGCACTATTATTATGCGGGTGCAGCACTTCTCTATTTAATTCAAGCTGAATATAAAAAGCGTGCTTTCATGAACATTGCATGTTCGAATTTCAAAATCATAAATCAAACTGTTGATAAACGAAACACATCGTTTCATTACTAAGCTGAAGAGAATTTTATTCTCAATAGAAAACCTGTTGAACTAAACCAGGGGTAGGGAACTTTTCATTTCAAAAGGACACATTCACTTATCTGATTCAACATAATGCCTCAGTAAAGAAAACGTTGACATATAAAATTTAAATCAAACTGTTAGTCTGAAGAGGCGAAACACGTGCCACAGTTAGTTACACAATACGTGGAATAATCAAAGTTATTTTATATTAAAATGAACTTCCACAAAGTTACCGCCAAGACCATCGAAAATATTAAAACGTTGACACTTCCCCCCTATAAACTAAATATTTTAATTCACAATATAAATTGGTTGAAACGTAATATAAAAAAAATGTTATACATATGTATGTATTTAAATGAATCATATTTTACTGTAAACTATGTTTTGTTGCTATCTATTATTATTGACGTATCAATTGTTTTACTAATTTAATGTGAATCCTCAAGCTGCGCAACTATAAGAAACATATTTATTGATTGAATTGGCATTCACTTGGTAGAACTCCATTATAACACGGTGAAAAAATAGCAATGTATTTTAGTTCTACAAAATTATTTTTAACAAATATAGTTGATAGCTATTTCGGCTCACGCCATCGTCAGAACTATAGTTAATAGTTCTGACGATGGCGTGAGCCGAAATAGCTATCAACTATATTTGTTAAAAATAATTTTGTAGAACTAAAATACATTGCTATTTTTTCACCGTGTGATAAGAAACATAATACAAAATAAAATAAATATTTACATCATTAAAAATATTTGTTAATGTTACAGTTTGTTAACTTTCATTGGCTTATTTGCTTCTGCATTTTGTTAGAAAGCATTTGAATATTTGGTTCAAGCGTAGATGTTCGCAGTATCAGTTGGTCTTCTAAATTTAGACCAGTTATTAGAGTTTGTAATTTTGACTTAATTTGAGTTTTATCTGTCAAAAGACCGCAGGTTCCCCACGCCTGAACTAAACGCTCGTTTTGCTATGTTTATATGAAATTTAGTATATATAAGATCGCTAAGGAAAATATCATGTACGCATAAAGTTGAAGAAAGAAAGATTATCGAGGGTAGCCATTATGATAGAATGACACTAGGGATGAAATAGTAAATGATAATGTATAGCTGGAAAATAACCATATTAACTATTGAAATCCCTTCCTTCGAGAATTGTAATTTGGTAGAGTTTTTGAAGACTTTTTGAAATTTGAATAAAAAGAAAATAATTAGTGAAGTAGAAGAATATCTGCGTTGTAAAAATTCTAAGTATTCTATTATGAAATAATTGTTTCGTAAGATTTTTTGAACAATTTTTGTGTGAATACTATTTTCATCTCGAATAAATTGAAATCTCTAGTCGCGTTAATCCGTTGCATGCTAATGTCTCTACTGTTGAGTCGGTTGATTACCGTATTGTGAAAGATGAAACTCAAAATAGAAGCCGTGGTAAATCTTTTGTGGACGAGCTAATTTTTGTAAAAAAAATCAATAAATTTATTTAACACAAACGCTTTTAAATTATTATTTCAAAGATTCATTGTAAGAATATCTTTTACCCCACTAAGCAGGGATAAGGTTAATGGGATGGGGTATAAAACCTTGGATGTCTTCGATTACCATCAGTTGTGATAAGTGGGTGCTTGTTTGCCCTTTTATTTTACGAATCTCATATCTCAACCCCTCTTGCGATGGGATAAAGTACATCACTGTAGGTTAACCGTGTTTTTATACAGGCCTACTTCTGGTTTTGGCCTACACGTTACGAAGTATTTAAAACTATAATTCAAATTATACATTTGTCAACCAAAATATTTTCTTTTCTTTGATAACTAAAAATTCAGTCCCTGAAATTCAAAATGACGTATTACACAGATGATCGTTCTTGACGTCAAATATTGAATTATTTCAGTTTTTTTTCGGTCATGATGTTCATATTTACAGACGATCTTATTAATAAATTTTACTATGTAATTATCGCCATTTTTTTTTTGCTAACGAAATGACTTTCAGAAATATTACAAAGTTTAATAAAATCAGTGAACATTGCCGCAATTAATACCACATTTAAAAAATTAATACCAATATAATAATATGTATACGTTTCAGCAAAAGTGCATTTTATGAACAAATATATTTTTACTAGCTTTTCAGTGAAATTACATTCAGGATCATTCTTATCATATTTCATGACATTACTATCACCTGAACAGACACTTAACAGTATATTGATTGAATTGGCATTTACTTGGTAGAACTCTATTATAATAAGGTGAAAAAGTAGCAATGTATTTGAATTTTTTTTTTTTTGTAAGATATAGTTGATAACTATTTTGGCTCACGCCATCGTTGTGATGAAGATGGCGTGATGAACTATAGTTCTGACGATGGCGTGAGCCGAAATAGCTATCAGCCATATCTTATAAAAAAATTGTAGAACTAAAATACATTGCTATTTTTTCACAGTGTCACTTAACAGTCGTTAAAGAAAATTCATTAAAATCATAGCCAAAATTATGATATTAAAAATTTTCGATGTCTAAATCGTTAAAAGATACTTACGCTGTAAAATATACCAGAAACAAAAAATCATTACGCTCGGCGTAAATGCATCAAGAATTAGTGCATAAATTCAATAAATGTCTAATCACTAATAATCTTAAGTGATCGTATCACAATTGATAATCTATTAACGACAAAAATCGTAGATATAGATTATTTGAATAAAAAAACAAGCCTATTTGAATATGGAATGAAGAAGTCAAAAGACAATGCTATAAAAAATATAATCATGGACATCCACCAGAGTACGTGATCACTAATAAAATTATCGTAATATTTTTAGCTGTGAGTCATACGGAATGAAAGTGTGCTCACGGTCAACGAGACTCGCTGCCATTGATACAAAATTACATGGCAGATAAAAACGCTTACCAATCTCGCTTTATTTTTATGTTAATTATTCAATAAATATGGAAAACGTTTATTCGCAAACATTCCCATAAAATGTATCAAATGAATCAAATGTTTTATTTGAATAAATCTTAAGTTTTAGTAACGAAAAAACGTAGAAATAAGATTATTTTCTATTTTGATTAAATTGTTACAGTTGGGGGAAATCAGTACTATCTGTAAGTGAAATTTACGATGTATATGCTTATAAATAAATGCGAATATGCTTATAAATACATAAGATATATATGACAATTTGATTACGAATTATAACTAATTTTGTAGAACTAAAATACATTGCTATTTTTTCATCGAATTATAATGGAGTTCTATTAAGTAAATGCCAATTCAATAAATATTACTAAGAGGCCTTTGACATTTTATTTAATTCTCTCTGTATATAACCGATGCTATCTGTAGATTGTGTGTCAGTTTTTTTGCATCCGTATGATGAATGCACGAAGATACCGAAAGGCGAAATCCATTACATCTCATGCCATTTAAAAAGAGTTCCAATGCACTTTTTATTTTGAAATTAATAAATATATTGAATACTACAATAACTTGACGGTATGATAAGTTTGGAGGTGAATCTAAAAGTAGTGAAATATGTTTCACGTATAATATAGTAACTCACCATGTGATATAACGAAGTTATCATTTTAATTTCAAAAGCACGATGAGTTATCGATTAAAAATGAGACAAATATCAATAATAAATTTTACAATTCGTTCTAGGGTAGTAAAAATGTGGATCAATCGACATAATTCTCGAATGAATTTATTTATGACACATCTGGCGACATTGCAAAGGATGCCCACAATAATTAAGTAAATGCCCATGTAAGTGGTGAAAGTGTAATTTTTAATTGCCCCAAATGACTTTTAAACATAGCTCAGTAATTGGAAGTTAAGGCCAATGTGTGCTTTAATGGAAGCGGAAATTATCATAGGAATTAAGATAAACATCGGCCTAATCGTGACACGTCAGTTATATCAGATATGACAGCGAATCAATTGTGAGGGTGCCATAATTTTGGGACTTACCGTGTCATTCTTCATAACGAGTCTTCATTGATATTGATTCTTTTTGGAGAAATTCGTATTAATTTCAGTAATCACGTATTCTAAGAAGTTCTAACCAGTGTGAGGCGAGAATTTCGTTCCTCAATCAACAATTGTATATTTAATATTATATAAACAACACGTTTTTCAGAACTTGCTATACGCATTGTATGAAGGTAATGTTTTGTGGTAGAACATTAAAATTTAGAAAACAGAACTGGTTTCATCGAACGAAATATTATAGTATAATGTACGGTGAGGTTTTTGAGAAAATTACTGTCTTAAGATTATTATTGAGTCCTCCAAGTATATTATATTTCAAATGTGATGAATCGTTCAAAAAGTAAACATGTTTTGTCACTCCACGACCCATGTAGACTCTTGACATCACCTCTTGTTAATAGTAACGCTAGAATGCAATACGCCTGAATTGGGAAAATTATATATTTTTTTATTTTGAATAACATAATTATCACATTCACAGGAGTAAATATTAAAAGTTTGAATGATTTAAATTTGATAATGAAATTATATCAAATAACCTCAATCGAAATCTTAAATAACATTTAAATTAAATTGGTTTGTCCTTCATACTTACGTTAAGTATTCTTCATTCATTCATATATACATTATATTAGTATGTTCCCTAAAATATTTAAATGAAGGGTATTTTGATTATAAAAAAATCCCGATCGATATTTGTGCTAATGAGTTTTTCATGATTGGTTTGAACAATTAATAGGTTTTTCATTAGACTTTATTTTGATTGCAAATAATTATTAAGAGGTCCTTACTTAACATTTTATTTATAAATTATTTTATTTCACTTTAAAATAATATACAGTATAATAATCTATAAATTTTTACCTCAGTTCTCAGCTGAAACCAGTCTAGATCATAAATATATTAAATTGTGGAAACAATACTAAAACAACGTACTTTAAAAATATTTTACCATCAAAAAATGACAGCTTAAATCTTACAAGTAGTATTTATTCGATAAACTTGCGAGTATGTCATCGAAGATTATATCTCAATGGCTTAGAAAGAGTATGCAATGTTTTGAAATTATGACTGAATTTCATTAAAAGTAAGAAACGTTTCGATAGAAAAACGATGGACAGCCCTGTTGAATTGAGATGTTAGTTTACTCATACCGATTAAAAATAGGAATCAAACAGGTATTACAGCTGACGATATATTTAAACGCCTCCCACATTTTTTCATTCGAGTTCTATATATCAAAGGCAGCACAGCTGAGGTAATAATATTATTGTTTTCTCGTGAGATATTCGAAGATGACTGTCACCGTGCGGCGCGGTGCTGTAACGAAGCGGTAAAGAGACGCCCGATGTATCATCGTTCATCATACGGGCGTGTTCTGTAAGACAACGGCTGCAAAGTTTCATATACATTTCGTATTATTTTTAATACAAAAATTTCAACAACAAATCGAAAATGTACATAATAATCGAAACGTTTCATATCCTTATTCTATTTTAATATTATTTAATATATATCGCTCCGTGAAAGTCACGGTAAATACAAAGCAAAAAAAAGTGAAGTTTGAAATAAGTATGCCAATCAATTAGTAGCTACACATACGTAATGAAACAACGCAGTAGTTAAACATGTATTTTATATCTAAATTAAAAGAATTTGTAGGTCAAATTTGAATTGTTAACACTTTGTACGATTCCACATGTTTTGTCACTGACGATCCGTGTTTCGCCTTTCGGCATTTTCAAGCATCACGCGGAGGCAACAGAACTGACTGACTGTCAGTTCTGTGGAAACATGTGGAATCGTAAAAAGTTTTAACGATTCAAATTTGATACCGAAATTCCATCAAGCACCTTCAGTCGATATCATGAATTATTATATTAAATGGATGGTTAAAAAGTTAATTCAAGTGTATCAGTATGCTAAAATTTATGTAGATGCCGAAAGGCGAAACCCAGACCGTGATTGACAAAAATGTGTAAGTTTACAGAGTTTTAACAATTTAAATTTTAAATAATTTACAGACTAAATTTCGACTTAATGGAGAATCGAATCTTATTTGAATTGCTCAAATCGATATGTGATATAAAAATCAATTTAAATCATTTTAAAGGTTACTTTTAGGTGGAAAGACATTATATTCAAATAATAAAACACAGTTTTATCCACTATTTCCACAATATTTACTATTAAGATTAGTGCGTTTTCATTCATTGCGAGCATTATCATTATGATAATCATCCTGCTCAATAATATAAACTTGTGAAATAGTATTGAAAGCTGTGTTGCCATATAACATAAATAAGATTCAGTTACAAAATAAATTGAATTTAAAGCTACGATAAAATATCTTCGGCATATACTATACATATTTTGACAATTTCATTATTTGTCAATAAGTTTATAAAATCTCTCTTTATGCAATTTCGTAGACAATTTATTGACAAATCGTAAACCTTACACCTTTCATCCATCTTTTCGGACCGGCTGACAATTGAATAGAATGACATTTAGTCACCATGCAATGTAATTTTATTAATACATGCTATATGGACGGACATTATAATAAATGATTAAATATTCAAGTGATGAAGCAACGAAACACAACAATGCTGGGAAACTTCCGTAAGATTTCTCATACTCAAAGAGCGTTCGCTGCATTATCTCTAAGGTGTTGTATTTCACACTATATCAAATTATATGGTCATACGAAGATCTTGAATGTTTCGTGTTTGTTTAGAACCGAAGAGATATATGATTTTATTGTTTTTTATTACCAATATCTACTTATTCATAATTTAAACAAGGGCGAGAAATCGACCATAATAGTTTAATGTTTACTTTCAGTCACTCTGGTTTATTTACCAATATTAATTAATGCAACAAAATTTGGTAGGCGCGATATCAAAAACAATCCATGTTGATATGTTCGAATAAAAATGTCATACTTTATAAATATTTATAACGTATGGGACTTATTTTGGAAGGTTTACATAAGGAACAGTTCTCGAGATATTTTCAAATTCAAATATCTATCTATTAACATTCGGCTGCACGAAAATAATGGCTGGTTTATAAATACTATTAACAGATATCTTTTTTATGTCAATTATTATTTTGACACAAAGCCAAGGATATAATAAAAAAGCGACGAGTTTCCCGTTGTATTCAGAAGATTTATTTCTCCCTTTTAAAAATTAAAATCTAACAGTGTCATAATATCGAAAATTCTAACATTTTTTTTTATAAAATTGGAGCGTTAAGGTCTATGACGCGTTAGCATCAGAGCTCTTCAAGTCTCCTTCATCTCCAGATTTATTTTTTGTGTCGTAGTTGACAGATGCAAGTCGCTGCAGAGCTGAGCAATCACGTGTATACCAAACGCATTATATTTATATCTCCACATACTATAATATAATCTCACAAGCATATATAATGTATACATATATACAAACGCACACACTCACAGATACACGTATGCATATACAATATTTAATGAAATGAATTAGGAAAGTTATTTTCAGATGCCGAGGTTGTGTATTTTTAAATAAAAAATTGTAAAGCATATATTTCATTAAGAATTGAATACTCTCACATGGTTATCATATAACAATGAAGTTCAACCAAGAAAATATTTATAAAAAAATATATTATTTTTAATACATTCAGTTCATTAAAATTAATAACATTTAAATGCTATTTAAGTAGTTTGCTCCCATATTTGACACGTGTTACAGTAATGAATAACGATATATTTAGTCGGAAGATGCTTCTCTCAAAGCGAAACACGTGTCAGATCTAGTTATCATAACTCGATAAATTAAAATTTATATTTATTCCAACGTTAATTATATTTTATACCATCAAATATATTTTGATTACAAATTATTACAAATAGGTTGTTAATATTGTATGATTACCTTTTTGGTTCTTAAGCTTTTGGTTTTGTATAGCTGTTAATTTTTAATTTAAAATGTAATATAAATGGCCTTGTTTGTAATATTTATTGTATCAGTTGATAATATTCACAATGAGCAAAACCGGTATCGATCATAGATACGTTTTTATTTTATAAAATATCATACCCTTCCATCAGAAAGTGTCAGTTAACACATTGAAAGTGGCTAATGATATTATTATTTATTTTACTCCGTCCTTTACGGCAATACAAATTGCTCTACAATTATTGAATGTTCAGTGGGTCCAGTCCCTCAAAAAACATTCGAGTATTGTCCGAAATATTTACGACATTGATGAAGAATCATTTAATTATGTCACTATGGCAGACATAATTTACTTCGGAAAGACAAGTCTTATGAAATCATTTCGTTGACAAAAAATTTACGTCTGTATTAAGAATTCAAAAAAAGAACACAATGTGGCTGATCAGAATGAGTTTATTTTATTTGTAAAAATCATAATAGATGCATAAATCGCAAGATGGCGCTCAGTGTGGGATGTCAGTAGGCGACGGGAATATTAAAACGCCGCTTCGTCCTCATGTCGTGGGTTTCGTAGAACGAGCGACAATCAAAACTGTCATTTTTAAAATATTAAAATGTATTATGAACGTGCAAGCACAATTTTATACATTTAATATTATTGACAAATAAAACTGGGAAAGTTAGCCGGCATATAGGAGAATTATTGAGTGTGTGTGGAATATGAGCGTTGAGCATTCCGAAGTTCTGGTTTTTTATGGGCAATATATATGTTAGATACCACCGGAAAAAAGCGATTCATAAATATTTTATAATACAGAATTCGTAATGATTGCTATTAATAAGTAAATTGAGAATATCATAAATCGGTCAGGTAACAGGTAAACCTCTCTTTTCAGAGCGGAAAGATTAAGTTATAGTACTAAGACAATCTTTCCTACTGAGCTACGATTTTGAGATTTCGGAGTGATTAAAAATATTTAAAAAGAACCATGAATTCTTTATGGCAGTGCTTCGCAACCTTTTGTACTACACGGCACACCAACTAATATTGATCAAAATTTGACATCACAAAATTTTTCCTTAAAAATTCAAAATTATAGATTATATGCGTACAATATTTATAATATAAACAAAATATTCCAACGCAGAAATAATTTGAATTGCTACAACTTTGACCGATTCCACATGTTTTGCAATAACGATTTCGGTATCTTCAGGCATTCTATCACACGGATGCAACAGAATTGACGTAAAATAAACAGTTAGCAAGCAGAAAATGGCAGCTAAAACAAATTTAATTAACACAATTGCCTGTGATACTTTCATTAACTATCTTGTTAATGAGTCATTTTTAAAAGGGTAAAACAACAAATAGCAGGAGAAATAATTATTTCTGTTTTCCTGTAATTCTTCTATTGTTAAAATGGGCCACGGTTACACATCTAGCATCGTCTGTCGGTACATTGGTGTGCCTAAATAGGCTCATTGGCTCTGATCGCAATAAACATTAAAAACAAGAAATACGAAGATACTGTGTATTAAAAAATCTTTCCTTTTTTTGTGTAAATATAATTTCTTTTGAATAATAATTGAGCACCATCTCCGTTTTCCGTATCGTCGAACTATTATATTTTGCTGCGAGTTCCAGGCATGGAAATATTATAGGGTCATAGTGAATTGGATGCGTGTGTCACCATGATGAAATGTAACGATATTGATATTGTAATACGATATTATCGCAACGGTCTCTGCGACAGCTATAACATGATATTTCGTTATAAATATTAGATAACATGTAAACACGTTGGTGATACATTAAAAACATACATTCGTTTTGGAAAAAAATAAATCGAGGTCTTCTTTTTGCAACTGTGTTTCACTGTACCATTATGAATACCTTTTTAAAAAAATCATAATTTAAATGGGGAGAAAACATCAAAGCTAAGTCATTCAAGCAAGGTTTGGATGTAGCGAAGTCAGTTAAGTGCTTACCCAATTCAAAAGCGGATACTCTTTACAACTGATATAACGCTGGTATTGGAGAAATTATAGTTTAAATACGATTAATGTTATAGCTGGAATAAAAACAGTTACTCATTAACATCTTTGGACACCTATGATCATTGCAGTTTTCATTTAAAATTAGATGAACTGTTGAAAATTTCATACATAAAGTAAGAAACTCTTTACTAAATAAAAAAATCCGGATTATATTCGTGTTGGTTTTGATCTATACTTTGTCTAAGAAATAAGATTTTTTCAAGTAAAACATTCAATATTCGTCACATTTCAGTGGTGTTTCAGTTGGTGGAATAGTAAGATATTTAAAAAATGAAACACAATGTCTACAACTATTTCTACTTTTTTTATATTACTAAGATTTCGTCCAGTTTAGACAATCATTAAAGTGTTCAACTGTTAAAACTGAAATCTGTGTATTAATTTTTGCAGAAGAATGTGTTATGTTGTGATCCACGTATTGCAGTTAACAGATGTATGTGGCTCGTATACAAAACACGGCGAAAAATAGCAATGTATTCTAGTTCTACAAAATTTTATAAGATATAGTTGATAGCTACTTCGGCTCACGCCTTGGTCAGAACTATTCTACAACTAAAATCCATTGCTATTTTTCACCGTGTTATAATGGAGTTCTACCAAGTAAATGCCAATTCAATCAATAAACATACAAAACACCTGACGTACTAGCTGTATTGCATTGGCATCCCTGTGCTAGCTAGTCAGCGGTAATTTGGCAAAGATATGGATTTTTTTTCATACATTTTTATGGGTTATTAGATTTATTATATTATAAAATGGCGCTAGGGGCCGTTCAGGTCCATGGCCGACTGCACAACCTCTCTCCAGGCATCTCTGTCGAGCGCTCTTTCTCTCCAGTTGATTATCCCCAGCCTCTCAACATCCTTTTGAATCACTTTTAAGGTGTTAACTGTCACTTCCTGATGGAAAGGCATGATATTTTAAATAATAAAAACACATTTTTTTAGTACTTATTTCCACAATATATTTTTTGATCAGGATCCTTTTGAATGTTATCCGCCCATCTTCTTCGAGGGCGACCGAGAGGTCGGGTACCAGCTGGTGTTCCTTCATAAGTCTTATGGAGAGCTCTAGACTTCTCAGATCGTACAACGTGACCCGCCCATCTGAGCCTTCTCAATCTCAAGACATTAGTGATTCTTGGTTAGTATCGGTCGAAGAGCTCAGCGTTCGTACGAATGCGCCACCGGTGGTTCTCATTAACGGGTCCAAGTATTCTCCGGAGGATTCTGTTTTCAGATACTTGGAGGGCCTTTTCTTGTTTTTCTGTTAAATCCCAGATTTCACATCCATACGTGACTATCGGTTTAATGATCACGTTGTACACCCGGCACTTGATTTTGATGGACAGCATTTTGGACCTAAACAGACTATTTAGCGCTAAGTACGCTGCATTTCCACTTCTCAGTCGGTCAGCAAGCTCCAAAGTCATCTCATTCCTAGAGGAAATATTAGAGCCCAAGTACTTGAAAAGAGAGGTTCTCTCGAACGAGGAGTTTCTTATTACAATGTCTTCAGAGGGTTCGTTGCCTCTTGTCATTTTGAAATACTTGGTCTTTCCCACATTTACTCGAAGAATTAACCTTTTTGCTGTGTCATCCAAAGGAGTGAAAATATCTTTTATTTCGTCTTCAGATTCTCCGAGCACCACTAGATCATCCGCGTAGCCCAATATTTTGTGGGACCCATTCAGTATACTCCACCTTCTGCTTTCATTGCCTCTGTTATTAGATATTGTAACAAAATTCATAAATATAGAATTATACGACATGGTTGTTGTTAATAAGGACCCAAATATCACATGCTATAGATACGTGCTATAGATACGTACGATAACAAAGTACTTAAGTACAACAAATCGACATTTAAAAATTGAAAAACCTCTAATATAACACCTTGGAATCGGGGAAAGGTTATGTCTACATTACAGAAGAATGTATGTATATTTTGTAACAAAAACATACACACGCTCCTACGTGTTCACTTTTCCAAATATGTAATTTTTGATATTTCAATGAGTATGTTTAGCAAATGTCGACATACCAGTGTTGATACGACCAGTTCGGGTTTCGTTGTTACCAAGTGTAACTGAGTAATGAGTTCAAGTACAGATTGTCAGAACTAGTGGCAGTGTCAAATTACCTGAAAACAAAAAGAATTTATAAGTTCGCGGAATAACAATAAAAAGGTTGTGCTCACAACAATGTGACTCGGCATTCAAAAAGTTGACCGAGTTAAAGTACTAAAAGGTAAATCATTACTAGAAACGTGTGCTATATTATATAACAAGACGTAACAGAATTATTTTGCAATGGGAGTGTATATTTTAGTATGTCAGTACTGAAATTATGGATTAATTTCGATAAATTATACGATAGATTTTTAGTCATCTGTATTATTTAAAAAAATAATAACTGGTTGATATAAAATTTTTAAATACATTAAAACAACCATTTACTCTTAAGTCGAGACCGTGTAATTTGTAGTGTAATTGGGGGAGGACTCTCATACGAAATTAGGGATTTTGTTTTTTTTCAGCGAAACATGTAAAACTATCATTATTTTTAGTTTTGAGAAAAAAAAAATATATGGACAAAACATTTAGTTACTAGGTGATAAAATGTATAGCGCTCGCAAAATCCAGCACTGATATAGCTTGGCACGTTTTGAATATATAGACGTTAGCCAACATTTGAATGTATCTATCGCATAGACAGCCGTCTAGCTTTGTGTGTTAAGCCAAGCGACCGTGCAATTGGAGGATTTGTGGCGAATATTTGAAGCCAGCGCGTAGTTTACAGTAGAGTAACTGGGGGTTCCACTGTATATTAAATTCTCTACTGGTGTTATTTCAAAAGTCGTAAGGCACCATTGAAATAGGTTGGAATTTAAATGTTGATAACAACTGTTTTGAATTCAAATTTGAGTATTGGCCATGCGTGTATTTTTTTTTAATGATTAAATTTAAAACGCTATAGAAAAACTATATTTTTATACGTGACAGAAATATAAAAATAAACGTCGAACAGTGCAAAATGAAGAATACATATAAAAAAAATAATAGAATCTTGATGTGAATTAGGAATCTAAAAGGAAAGAAAAACAATGATACAAACGCGAGATAAGTTAACGGAGAATCAAATTTCCGTGTATAGAAACGTGAGAATAAAAAAGCCACTGTTTGAATTCTAATGAAGTATTTAAATAAGCATACATACGTGTGCTTTATGAAAGGCTGTATTGATTTATATCGATAAATTTTACTTTGAAATAATTGCGGCATACTTTTACAAAATACAAAAGCATCTTCGTTATCTACAGTGATTTTTTTTATAAATTTCGTCGTTTGATGTGGAGCGTATGGCTTTCGTAATATAAGTTTCTTAACAGAAGTAGAAGTTTTTTAATAAAGAGTTGTTTTGTTTATCAGTTGATTGTAAAATCAATATTT